>CM055188.1:3115448-5795896 GCA_029224185.1 Karalla daura | reverse complement strand
GGGCCAGGGCAGAACACATTCCAGCTGAGACAAAACACATTAACAGTCACCAAGTACAATCTGCCCACTACATTTCCTTTGTGTACAACTTTCTGTGTACTTCTGTGCGGGGCACAACGTGATGATGAAAGGAATGCTGGCAGGTAAGGCTTAGACATGCACGAGAAAATAGACTGTGCTCAAGGGAGCGGCTGCTGTGACACGGAAATCGTAATCAGTTGAACTGAAGGTTAAAAACAGACATTCTATACAACTGCAAAGCCATCTAGTTTCTATGTCTTTCTCTAAACTTGTCAGTAAACTGTGGGAAGTTCTCCTTAAACATCCCACATACACAAAAGGACACACATTTGTCGTCTCCGATAGCACAGCATGTCTTATTTGCAGCTCATGTGGTCAAATGCTTTTAGGTGTTCCTGATGCCAAGCGCCCTGCTCCAGCTCCTGTCGCCTCTGCTGGACCTGAAATATTTTGCACATGGAACAAAATTAATCACAAATGAAAAGGGTTAGGGGTTAAAAATGGATATTATAAATAACATGACTGCAAGCCTGGTGCCATGTGTCAACGTAAACAATAAGGATGAACAAATTTCCCCCAGTTACAGACTCAAAGCTAACTGAAAAAAAAATGTTGTCATCTAATCAGAAAAGGGCTTAAGCAAGCTAGATGGTCCAACTGTTTAATCTAATGAACAGTGTTACACAAACTTAACCACGGATGCTCAATCGACTTATCAATCCATCAACTGTCCTGACAAATTATTAAATAGTTGCCTTGACATTTCAAACACAAAAATAAGAACCATACGCCCTCTCAGAAAAATGAATGGCAATACAAAATTTGAGAACCCATGAACAATGGTGGTTGCATGGCCTAAAATGACGATGACTGCACACAGCAGAAAATGAATTGAGGGGAAAAAAAAAAAGATCACCTCTTGAGTAGAAGTAGCGACAGACAGCCCTCCTGCGCCCAAGGCTGGTAGTAAAATTCTGCTCTTCGCTCTTCTTCTGGGTTCTCAACGACATCCGTCATGGTCTGTGGGCAAAAACATATTTAGTCCAAGAGGTCCAACTGCAGCTTGCAGACTGATGCATTAAGATTTTTCTTTATGGCCAAGGCTGCTATTGTGGGTGCAGCGTGTGGTGCAATGAAGACATGAAATCACAGATTTTGTTAAATATAAACTGCAGGTGGTGGACAATTGTTCAGCAGCGACACTGCCCTCCTGTGTTAGACCCGAAGTGGGCAGCATAGAAATAGTTTTGTCCACGTGCTTCGGTAATTAAGTTATCAGTAACAAAGTCCAATATTGAGTGTGACCTGATTCTTGACATTCAACATGGGTCTCATGCATGTCAAAGGGTTAAAGGCATGGCTTGATTTTATTCATCATGCATTGGTAATGTGACTGGAAATAAATAAGTGGTTTTTATAGAAACAAGATTCATGCAGGTGTCACATTTTCAACTGAATAGCTATATTTGTCCCAATCATCAACACTAGCATTTTAATCCATTACACTCTCAAAGGACATTTGCAGATATTGTTAAATTAATTCTTAAGGACTGCTTAACAAAGTTGGTTTGTTGCGTTTTTAATGACCTTGCAAAATAAACTTACGACATGTCATCACACCTTAGACTTGTACAAAGCACATTGCACAACTATACAACACAACTCAGATAGCTGGAAAAGAACAAAGCTATAAAAATTAAACCAAAGATTAAACCAAATAAACAAAAATGTTTATTAAAATAAACACTTTGTCATAACAAGTGACTCCATACTATATGTGCAAGTTAAACTATTTTGGAGGTACAATAAAATCGTGATTAAGACTTCCTTGTGGGTATTTTAATTTTCTTAATGTATTTTGTTTTTAGTTTAACATTTCCATCATCAGCATGGTCTGAAAACATCAGTTATTGTGTTCTTTGCTCGAAAATGTCTGTTAGTGCCCATTAAAAGCATGGCAATTGTATGGTGTTCACCAGTGTACTGTACACCGGGATTAAATTTGACACTGGTATGTTCTGTGTTTGTCCTAGATGTCAGAATTGAACATGCAGCAATGCCATGTCATGTTGACTTGTATGAAAAGATTTGTACCGAATGACACACATGGCTCTTGGTCAGAGACATAAACCCTTTCTCACATCTGTATCTGAATTAATACTTTTTAGCAGTTTTGTTACTAGCCCCAGATATGAAAGCATTATCATTACGCACCGATTATCCAGAAGAGACTACTAGGGATTGCACAACATCCATAATATCTTATTATTGCAATAATGCCTCAGTATTACCATGGAGCGCCCTCGCTTTTACCACGGACATGATATGAAAAAAAATAGAGACTGTAGGGCAAAACTGGCATAAAATCTACAAAGACCATGATCCTTTGCACTTGTTCGCAATCCGTTGCACTTGTGCCTGGAGACCTTGTGCTGCAAAAAATAAAAAATTAATAAAAAATAAACCAGACCTAGGAGCACCCCTCAGACCATTAATGACAGTACACCCACGAGTGAGATGTTTGACAACATGGAGACAGTTGCAAATCATGGATACTACCACAACAACAAAGAAGAGAAACTACATGACAGAAACGCAGGACAATGTGAAATACTGCCGGCATGTACTGCCCTCTGACACACATACACCTGTGGGGGTAAACTCTTAAATCCCTGCAACCCTTGCAAGGCAGGTGGGGGGCCGCACCCATGCTTTATTGGAATGAGTATCATCATACTGTGGAGCTTTCTACATTATTATTTTTGTTAACATGCCCTTACAAATACTGCGATAAATATGTAACTGTGGGCCTATTATTAAAATACTAGATATATTTTGAGATTGTTATCCCCCCCCCCCCCCCCCCGTAGAGTACACCACTATTCCCTTTATAAATGCACAGAGACAATGTTCATTTTTGGCTTCAAATGTCTTTGCAGCGCTTAACAAGAACATTCTTAGCAGCGTTACATCTTCCCTTTAGGACTGCCTGAACTCTTTGATATCACCCAAAACGTAACAAAAAGACTATGGGCAGGACCAATCCGATCCACTGATTTTCATGCAAGCAGGTCAATACTGACTCAAAGTCGTGTCTGTAGCTCATTCTGTACCATGAATGCACATGAGACATTTTAACAGGTTTCATGAAGCTTCAAACCAGCCTTAGTTTTGTTGTCAGTCAGCCCCCTGCTTCAGTACTGCACACTCTTTGAGCCAAGGTGTAAATCCCTGCAGAGCCAGTTTTACTCTTAAAGCACTGTATTTTTTTTAGTTCAGCCCTGCTATGTAACCTTAAATACAACAACCATACCCCATTTATGATCCTCATGACAGGTGTCATTACATGATCAAAGTTGGTAACCATTGCACATATTTCCTGATGTGAAGATGCAGTGGTACTCTAGGATTTTTGGGAATTCTGTGTCATCTTTGCCACAGTGCAGTGAAGTATAACACAATCTTATGAACTCTGACCCAAAACAAGGTCAGGTCATGAAATAATGAAGTCAATACTGTCAAATCTACATAAATAGAAGAGCTATTTGTTTTAAATGAATAAATACACCAACATAATTAAAATACAATTTCAAACAGAGGTCCATAGTGCCAAGTAGAGGGAGGGAGGAAGTGAGGGGGGAGGGAAAGAGAGACAGAGAGAGCGAGAGAGAAAACAGTAGACGTCAATTTTGACCAGGTAGCAAATATCTAAATATGGTCTCCATAGATACATATATATCATTTATTGTACATGTTGTACGTGGTCACCACATGGTGGTTACAGTAGTCAGCAGGATGCTTGGGTGACGACAAACCCAGCTAGGGTGCCCGCATATCGCCCGCAGTATACCTGGGCCTTAAGGGGTTTGTTGATTATTGTCTGTCTGCTTTGGCCTGCGAGAGTGCTTTATTTGTTCCAAGCCTGGGAAAATCTTTAAAGGGAGAGGCAAGATGGCATCTGTAGTGGCTCTGGAACACAGATAAACGTGTCATCATGCATAAACTCACCTTGAGGTCTCTGCACTGGGACTGGAGCCAGTCGTTGATAAAGCCCTGAGGATCTCTAGCAAAACTCAACATGAACTCTCTCTGGGTCTTCAACTGGTTTATGGTCTCAATGGTTTCATGGATCTGACAATCAAACAGAAAGAGACCATTTAATTGATCAATAAAATGAAACAGCACTGAGGCAGATATGAGAGGGAGCTCCTCTTCCACAACTGTTACACAAAAAAAGTCATTAATGCCATGGGACAGTCGTTTCAAAATATTAATCAAACAATCTCTGCAAAACCTCCTTTACATGTGTACAGATGCCACTGCAAATAACGGCTGTTATCTTCTACCTTCTTCCATCCTTTTTAACCAACATGTTAGAAAGGATGGCAGTTCAGCAACTACCATTTTACAACCCACATAGTATACTGAATTCAGCCAAGAGCTGGAGAACAGACCGTTTTGCCATACAAGCTAATTTCAGGACCCTGACATGTCCTTAACTGGCCTATGTGTCATGATGATAATGACCCTGCAGAGGAATGGTTTCATATGACACGGCCTATATCGGTCTGATGGTCAGTTAAGCCCGACATCAAAGAAAAAACTATAACAAGTTGTAATGTCAGGCTCACATGAACTGAGTGTCATGAAATCCAAAATAAAGCAAGAACAGCCTGATGAATATCCATTCAGCGTTAACGTGTCAGATTGCACTTACACCAGAGCATCTGAACTCAGGTTTGCCTAAACGTTAATCTGAACTTTCAAATGGTAGTGAATGGAAGTCCAGATTCCAGTTGGACGAAAGGAGGTGAATTTTAGTCTGCCAAAAATCATGGGTCTTGGTCCGGACTCCGATGTCCACATTTGGGTCATGAATGTAAAACCGAAAACGGGGAGCGCAGTGACTTAACTCCTGACACTGACCAACACAATGAATTCATGAAAATAGTGTGCAAGCTGGAGGAGGAGTGAGAGAGAAAGACAACATTATAGAGACCTATCACCAACTATTACTACTTCCTCAGGGCTTTCTCTTTCTGTTGGTGCTTGCTTTGGGCTAGCACACCAAGTTGACAGCTGTTGTACCTGCATGACAGTGTCCAGGCGGACCACTGACACGGACCATCGCCTGCATTGAAAATTGATGAGGAAGTCGTCCTTTGCACCCCATTTACCCAGCATCGATATGACTCGGAATCCAAGGAATATAGTGCCAATTTGGCCTTTGAAACTGGCACCTGAACATCAGATGTTGCCAGCAGCATCTGAACTCCAATGCTCAGCACAAACGATCACACACATTCATTCTCACCCATCTTCCACTGACACAAAACCGTGTCAGGGGAACAACAACGACTGACAGGCTTCTCAGCCACTTTGATGTAGTCTACAACACCAATGAACATCACTAGCATTCACGAAAACAGAACAGCCATCTGTCCTAGTGACAGCAACAGTGCCACATACAGGCCTGGCATATGCACTACAGCAACCTAGGGTCGCACTCAGAAACTCTGCCGGGTCCGTGTGAACAGAACAGTAGGTGTGTTTCCACTATCGGAACTTCCAGGCCATTTTACAGGAACTTCATGCTATGCATGTGTCTCCACTGACCAGGCCGTTCCGACAGGGCGGCTTTCAGGAACTTAGTACCTGCTCGAGGGTAGGTACTCGAGAATGGCCCGGTAGAGCGGTACTAGTGGCTAAGTCACGCAGATTGGTTGTCGCAAATGACATCAGCAGATTGCGACAAACAACCGTAATCTGCTGCTTCATGAAAGCTTCATGAAAGTAAACTTACCCTTTGTTGTCGGTCTCTGTCCTCTATCTCTGATACCATTGCTGTGTAAAGCAACAGCACAAACGCAACATCCCAACTTGGTCCGTGTCCATGTCTAGTTTGGTTGTGATTTCCTCCTCTGCTGCTGCTTTGTTTTAGGGCTTTTCGGACGTGGCATGATGACGTCATCGCTAGGTTCTTACAGGGCCATTAGTGTAATGGAGACAACGCGTGAGAGGACCAGACCAAGTCGCAACCCAGTCAAAAGTACCCCTCCCCTCCCCCAGGACCAGAACCAGCTTAATGGAAACACGCCTATATCTCTGAATCCAGAGGCTCCATAGCAGTACCACAGCTGTGTAGCCATGGTCTTAGGGGAAGGGCTCCATTCCTTATGAATGTGATTACAGGCAGCTCAGCCAAGATAAAGACCGTTAGCAGGAGGTCGACAAGATCTGACTAACCAGAAACCTGGTCAGGAAGTAAAGCCGCCATAGGCAATGATTTGGGTTGAGCAAATAAGTGTAAAGAGGGTTATAAAATAGAACACACTTGACATACCCAACAGTTGATATAAAGATTCAGGTCCATTTGACATCAATATCATCACATAATATATACAAATCATATGCTTCCTCTCTGACATTTGAGGAGTTTATTTAATCCCACAAGAAAATATCTCACAGTAGGAAACAGGAATACTAACTTGCTCTTATGAAAGAGGAAATAAATGTGTCTGATGCAAGGGTTGTTATATATTGCTTTCTCTATCTCTCCCATTACAATGGTAGAGGAAACATTGCTCTGTATTGCAATCCTGTTGGATGCTTGTACCTTATTGTCCAGTCCTGCTATTTCCTGCTGACTGGCAGTGGAGAGCAGAAAAGAGTTCATTTGGGTCTTCAGTGTGTCATCAACCTCCACGTCAATGTCATAGCATGCAGTCTTCTTTTGGTCATTTGGATCCACACTATAAATGGAATTAGCAGGAGTTTATGAAAATAGTCATTTGGACAAATTAAACCAAGATTTGAGACTTCTACCACAGAGGAATGTGTCATTGTAATGAAATTACCTGATGACATGGTTGATGATGATGGGCTCTGGGGGCATCAGGAGTGCATGCAAGCGCTGTGGAATCTCAGAGAACTTCATCCGCTGAGTCTCAAAGATCTAAAAGTAAAACTGACACACTTAAATCCTGGATCCACATGGTGTGTCAAATAGAAATAGCCATTAAGCTTTTTTTTACTTTAACATACAAATGACTTTTGAACAATTGACACAAATGCATCCAAAAAAAGACAAATTGTTTCAGGCAATTTTACTTTACAAAATATCTTAAGCTTTAATGAGAGCACAGGCTTATTCATATTAGGGATGGCCAATAAGGACTAGAAGATATTTTTTTAGGTTAAATGTGATATATACTACATGTCGTGAAGTGCTGTTTTCCCAAAGTTAGAGCAAAGTTATATAACAAACTATAACCACAAAAGTTACATTTTCCCAGGTATATTTCTGAGGGTTGCCTGTCCATGCGACGTCACATACCTACACCTGCTGCTGCGGACACTGGGAGGGGAGCAAGAGAAAACTGCCAACTTACCATGACCATATCTGGGGCATGTCAAGTTTGTGTGACTAATCAAAGCATCACAGAACAACTGCGCACTGAAGCTGCTCTCCACACATTAAGAGACACATTCAGATACTTATGACTTCTGACAAACTCCAAATAATTCCTTTTACTCCCACAAACCCCAGCAACTTCATTTCAGAGTTAACCTCAGAGTAACATTATTTTTCCACATCCCTTTGTTTATCTTGGCACAAGATGCCAAAATATGTCAGTGAGTATGAGACTCCATACATGGAGGAGTGGCGTGGAACGGGAATTAACTAGAACTCTGACAGTGACAGCTGATCATACCCTCTGCAAACACAAGCTACAGATATACTTTGTTCAGAAGAAAAAAGGAAAGCCGTCACATTTTTGAAAAGAAAATGACATTTGAAATGAGTCCACTCACCTGCTGCAGATACTTGTCACAGTTTATGAACTCACGCTCATGTGGGTCCTGGAGTTTGTGGGTCTTGACATACTGCCAAAGGGCCTGAATAATGACAGGCCTGGTCTGGGTATGGATACCCAACATACGAGCCAGCCGTGGGTCCAGCTTGAACTGAGGGGGCTGAAGTGAAGGAAAGTGGATATCTAGGATTAGATTTAAAGGTCTCTTATTTACCAAATACCAACAAGAACAAATTTCAGCAGTGCTGATTAATTTAGAAAGAGATAAAAAAAAAAAACAAGAAGCCCAAAACCTTTGATACTTACCTGGTAGTCAAGCATGAGCAGGACAGTGCAGCGAACCCCTACATCACCAGGCCTCTTCACTTGGAAACCATCAGTCTCCTGGGTGGTGGCAGTCCTGTGCCACTAAAATTGACACACACTATTTTTAATTCCATAAGCAGACATTTCTGAAGTCACTCCAAGAGTTGAATAGAATCCTAGGTCTTTAGATCTGGAATTTGCCAGCTACTATGTGTTAAGGGGACTTTAAAGTCACCCCATCTTGCATTCAAACTGCATTCTAGCACCTCACCATTTCCAACACTGCAACTATGGCTGCTGCTCTGTACCAAAAGGCCTCTCTCACTTCTCCTCCAATGTCTCTGCCTGGCTCGCAGTGAAAACGTATTTGTCCCTTGCTGGCAGCTGTAGTTTTAAGATGGCCGACTGTCATGACGTTGCCCTGCAAGCTTAACCGTTACTTGCATAAATTAATCTATGAGATTTACGAGAATGTGTCAGATTATTAGCGGAGGTCATAATACACCAATGATAACATAAATGCTGACATTTATTTTGGAAATTTAAAAAAATATTACACATTGCCCCTTGTTTGATATGAACATTAGTGGGACGGCATAACTAAACTACAGTTGATTTTGCATTTCCATCACCTGGAATCTGGTACTGTTTTTGTAGTAACTCTTTGTCAAGCCAAGCTGTGTTTTTTTTTCTTTTTTGAATGATATGTGTTGTCACTGCGTCATCTAAAATACTGCCCCCTCGATTTCTTCCATTGTGTGCATGTGTCACATTTTTGTCCTCCTTCCCCTTTTAGTGTAGCAACAGTCAGCGGTGTTGCATTGTAGATGACATCAGGAAAGATACGAACAGCATCACTATGACAACCAGACACACTAGAAGTGGTACTACCCTGTAATGGAAACACGCTCTAGAATTTCCAAATTGAGCTGAGACCATGTGAACAACGTACCAAAACAGATACGACAGCCATGGCCACAAGGGAACAATGGCCCAATATCAAGATTTGTCTGAAATAAATCCACCAACAAATCTACCAAATTTTGTGCTTTTATCACAAAATGAGATTGTTGTGATGTACTGAGTTAAATGGCCCACTACGTGAAGATGAGCTTACCTCTACCAGGTGATTATCTGGACCATACAGATCCTTGTCCAACTCAATCACCAGAGACTTGAAGAATGAAGAAAATTTTCGCTTCTGCTTGGTGGCTTCATATTTGGAAACTGCTGTCTGTGAGGATAAATGTATAGTTATAAGAAATGGTTAAAACTTCTTCTTGTTCAACACGGGTCCAGAAATTTTTTTTTGTTGTTGTGTTATATTTATTGTCATTGTTATCATTAACTGTTCTACACAAGTACATGAAACTGAGCATCAAGCCATAAATAAACAAATTTAAACCATTAAATAATAACAAACTAACATCTTCAAGCAGACGTCCCTCAACACGTAGCTCCCATGATGCAACGGTGCCTTCTCCATCCTCAGCATCTGGTTTCGCTGGGTTAAAGGTGTTTGATATGAAGATCCGCAGTTTTCTCTTTTGCTAGACACAATCAAAGGGAAACAACTGACTATCATTCCCTCAACAATGATTCAATCAAAGTCTTATTTGGTAAATCACTTTAGATAGAGGAATACCAAATATTTGAGTGTGTAGCTACATATAATAGCACAGCAATTTAATCTTTTACTGACAAGTAACACTTGGGTGATGATTTAAGAAAACAAAAGAAACCTGTTTTAAAAAGGCAACCTGTGTTTGAACTGATTTCATTCAGGTCTAAATGATACTTGAGTTACAGGAATTAAACATACCTTGATTGGCCTCTTGAGGGCCTCCTGAATATCCAACCTCTTGCGCATAATGGTCTGGTCCAACTTCCTCTCAAAAGCCAGCAGATCCATGTAAGCTTGAGACTCTGGGACCAGTTCCCTGATCTGTGACAGCACGGCATATGGGTGGCACATTTTTCAACAAACCCAGTCATTGAGCAAACCCAATCATGGAAAGAGGCACTGACAGCCAGTGGGGGGGGGGGGGGGGGGGGGGGGGGGGCTTTAAACAGGTTGTTGACCAGGAATGTCTTCACCTAATGGAGTCTACATTGACCAGCAGAACTGGGAACTGTCAAAATACTTAAAATCCAAATTTCTCATTTCAGAAAGAAGCTTTGCCTTTATTTTCAAGTTTAAAAGAAAATTGTTGTCTCCACCTTGATGGCTGTACTTCAATAGAGATGGGTTAGGTTCCCTCACATCGCCTCTCCATGCTCAACTGTGTCTATCTTAGTATACTATGGTTCATTATGAACTTGAAAGCCTGTGCTTGCCATTGCATATTATATGGCCATGTTGATGTTGTGACATTTTTATAAATTACTCAACATTTATAAATGTTTTAGGTCTTTTCTAGGGATGTCTCCGATCATGTGATTGGGAACGGGAGCTGATTATATAATTTTTCAAAAGATTGGAATTGGGTGGTAAAGATCCAGATCACTCATTTGTCCCAAACTGTAGTTTGAACCATTAAAATCATTTACTTACAAAATATAAATACAAATTCCAACAGTATATGGACACATCTTTTGTGTAAGTGCACCCATCTCTCACTCAAATGTTACTTACAATATTAAAGGATATGTCCTTTGTGGATTTAAAGCATTAATTAAGTTAAGCAAATGTCATGTTAACTAAACATACACTCACCCTCTGAGGTAGAATTTTATCTGCCATCTTCTTCTTCTTTGCGCTGCAAAAGAAAAATCAACAAAACAGAAGTGATTCAGAGCACAACAATGCTCCTTTACAATATTCACAATAGTGTAATCACTGAAATGAAGGCCACAGTTGTCACAATCAGGTACAGAAAGAAAGGCCATTTCTTTGCCAACTTTAACGTGTTTTCCTCATTTTAAAAGTTTTACTCTGTTACATAGGTTCCATTTAAAATGATTTCTTTCACCGTTTTACACGACTGAATCCATGAGTTGTTTTATCTCCAAAATCTCATATATAAGAAGCTGTGTTGAGCAGTTTGAACTCAAATAAAGGCTCTTTTTGATAACCCCCAAAACCTTCAGTGCACAATGACATAAAACAGAAAGACAAATCTGTACACAAAGAAATTAGTTAATTATATTCTTGCAAAAAATCAATAATAAACTTTTAAAAAATTGTGTCTGACTGTCACGTTCGCAGTAGGGAACTTACTGCTGGTTGCGGTTCTGCTGCTGCACCTGCTGAATCTGTTGAGGGGCAGGTCTCTTGCGAGACGGGTCCATCACACCAGGCATCACAGAGCGAGACACTGGGCTGTTGCCATACCCCGGGGGGCCCATGGCTGGTCCCTGGGGGGTCATGCGGCTGGATGGGGGCATGCCTGGTCTCTGAACATGGGACAACATAGAAACATAGAACAGCAGTACTTGACCAACTGAATTTAGGTTTAATTTCACAAGGTGATACCACCACCACAGGTGACAAAGATTTAGACCACAGGAATCTGGTCTCTCCGTCACTGTGCAATGTGTCTTTTCACATGACTTTCCTTGGATTGGTTATGGCAACTGATGATCAACAAGCACTGTGGAAACGCCCCCCCCACAAGCAGAAATACAAAATAATTGATACAATAAACATTTCTTAAGATCAGCATTAGCCAATCTAGTTGTTTGGAAAGCTAGAGCACACTGCATCTTTACACTGTATGCAAGGTCTGCTGTCAAAAACATGTATAAAAAAATTTTTTAAAAAGGCACAAAACCCTCTTACACGTCCACCTAATCAGCAAATAAAAGGTTCAAGACTGTTTACACGTGCACATGCATCACACTAATACCATGGCAGCCCAACAACTGGCAGTAACATGTTGGAAGTCCTTCCAGTGACCAATAGCTGTTGACTAACTATATCCCCGAACACAAAATGTCAGGGATATTATGGTTTTGGTCCAACCGCTGCAGCCTTTTCTCGTGTAAACACAATAATTCGAACACCATTTGGATTTGAAATTTGATATTTGGCAGACAGATTCATAACTTGTAGAGAAAGAAGTGATTCAATTTTCACACATTTCGGATGGTACTTTTGGCCACAGGGGCAGCACTATGTTTGAAAAACTACGTTTATATCTCCAGAACTATTAGGCCAATTGATGTCAAACTTGATGCAACTGAAGCAACACTGATTGCTCAATTCTGCCTCAGGGAGTTCAGGGATATATCCATTGCATTCAGTGTCGAATGCATAGGTCTATTTACCACATGGGTTCAGTCCACATATATGGTACAGGACTATTGTTTTTTGTTTTAAAAAGGTGCAGCACACAAATGGGACCAAGGTGGAACAGAAATACATCACGAGTCCCGGGAATGACTTACCACTATGACTTAACCACTTACCTGTTCATAAACCTGCATCAGTTCAGGGTAGAGCACCTTTCAGACAACCAAGAACCGGTTTTGATTTTATTTATAGCCCCAGACCCAAGAGGTAATGTTCTCAGGCCTTAAAGGTGGGGTAAGCGATCACTAAAAAAACAGCTTGAGCAGACCACCGTTTGAAAATACACCACTCAAAATGGTACCCACTCTTTCCACAGACGTCTCTCTGAAGCAATGCCTCCGAAGCACAGAAACAAGGAGCGGTGCGAACCAACACACCACGTTGCAATGGAACGGATGGACGAATTGACAGATTAATCGACCAACTGCATATTACATGATGTTCAACTGGATGGCCTTTCTCCAGGATTATTCATTACCCATATCACCGATTTGTTTTTTTTGTTAAAAACCATCCATTTACTTATCTGCAATGGCAGTGAAATAGGATTTCCAGCAAATCAGTAAAAATTGTTCCAGAAAGAAATCACCTACCCACCTTTAAGAGTTTTTTCCAATCTATTATTCCAATCACAAACCATGACAGGGTAGACCTGCTGGCAGGCTTCATTGCAGTGGAGGAAGTAAAAGGCATGAAAACAACAGGATATAAAATCAAGTATATAAATACGTTCCTAAATTTTCAGTATACATGCAACGTTTATTATCCATGCATTTTATCCAAATAGCTGCCTCTATTTAATACCTTATTTTCCGGTTCTAATACAAATTTCACACAGGCCCTCACTGACGACAGCAAAGCATCTTCCGTCAAATCCTTCTTCATGAGGGCAGGTGGGAATAAGAGGCAAGTGATAGAGACCTGCAATATGTGACCAGTCAAAGAAATGAGAAAAGCAAATCCCCTATTGATGATGGGGGTGGAGGGGAGGGAACATCAACTACTCAGCACAGAAAAGATGAACATGCCGTCTTTTCCACATGGGACATTGTAGGCCAGTGAGGGAATGCATATTAATCATAGGTGCCCTGTGCACTACAGATCACAATACAACTGTGGTTTACCTGTGAACAGGTGGAGTATTCAGAGGATGATGTGTTTCTGTCTAGGTCATGAAGGGGTGTTCATGTGAATGAAAGCTGTGAAGGATGCTGCAGCTTTCACTCATTTTCTCACTCCACTGTGCTAAGCAGTGATCAATGAATACTGACATGATTTATCATTTTTTACAAAGAGGTAAAGGGGTTCTTCTAAGAAATTATATATTTTCTAAAGATGTACCTATAATTCAATACAAACCACCATACCACACATCAGAAGACAACATTAGAAAGACGTTGCAGTTAATACTCATTAGTGGATCCCCACTAAGTTGGCACCTTATTGTTGTATATATATTGTTTTAATAAAAAAAATGATTTAACATGATTGTCATATTCCTATTAGAACTCTTATTTGTCTTCAGCTGCTTATCTGAGTCGCAGAGACAGCTTCAGTATCATTGGGGATGCCCAGACACTCCTCTCTGTAGCCACTTCCCTCAAACCCTCTGGGAAGATCTTGAGGTCTTATCAAGACAGCTGGTTGCTATAATCACTCCAGTAAGTTCTGGGTTTACCACTGGGTCTCTTCTCAGACATGTCTGAAGCGCCTCCCCAGAGAGGTCCATTTGGACAAGACTTTAAAACCTCCCCAGGGGGGTGTTCCTAGAAGCACCTTTAACTCAGATACATTTCACCCAACAGCTTAAACATGCATTTACAACAAATCCTACACAAAGACAGGTTTAAACTATTTTATTATATAATTATTTACTATTTTGAAAAGGCACTGATATTTTCTTCATCAGCCAGGTGGCCGCAAATTAAAGTTGTGTAGACTAAGCAGTAGAGAAACCGGGCACCTATATAACTAACATATTTTAGAACTGTGAGCTCCTCGATCAAGAGTATCATCAGCAGACTAAGCACAACTTCATCCTGATTGTTCATTCATCGGTACATGAGGCGCAGGAACGCTAAATGATCTTACCTGACTGATAGACCTCAGCAAGGGTTGCAGCTCAGAGTGCATTAACCATGAATCTGTTTTGAAACTTTTTGATGCGATTTCTAACGCGTTTTGTTGGTAAGACCAAGATAAACTGCGTTAACACTTAGCGGTGTTAGCTAGCTAAGATAACTGGCTAACAATTAGCAGGCGGGAGCAAATTCAAACGAGTAAACTCCCTAAAACTCCTGAAAACGTCCGACTAGAGAACGTCTGGCTGTGCGCCCGTCGGTGAGGCTGGGATCACCCCTGTACTGTTGCCTGAACCCGGCGACGGTGTATGAGGTTGACGGCCGGGGACAAAGCTGCGGTGAGCGGCTTTGTTCTAACGGAGTGAGCTAACGCGTCATTAAGACAGAGCAATATCTCACCGGGTATCCGGGCCCAGGCAGCGGAGACCGGTACATGTGGTTCTGCGCTGCCGACGACGGGCCCATCCTTCCAGAGGGCGTCCCGGGGCCCATTCCTTGTCCTACGCCTGGTACCGGTGGTCCAGGTCCCATTGCCCCGCCACCACCTCCGGTCGGTGCCGTCTGGAACCCCCCTCTGGCCGCCATCTATGCTTGGAGTCTTCGCCGGGGGAGCCAAGAGATAACGCGAGAACGAGAACTGATCTGTGGCGAGTCATACCGAGAGGGAGGGGCATGGGGATGACTGAAGGGAGAACCAATTAAGTCACTCAGAGTCATCCAAGAGGCGGGATCTACATAATATACCTCATAAATGGCAAGTAGGCGTTAGTGTTGGGAAGACCGACTGTTTTTACTGACTCGGATCTTGGACTCTCAATCGTTAAATTGAACGAATCTTGAGCGAATAAAGGCCGGCACAAGCTTGCGCGGCATTGGCGGCCCGTTTTGCGTCGCTCAAAAGTTGAGACCTCGCGGCGTTGGTCGCGTCAGTCGCGCATGCGCCCTGTCGAACTCGCCGCACCAGTAGGTGGTAGGTCCGGGGGGTTAAAGCACCGTCTACAACCAGGAAGAGCCTTCACATGATAAAGGGAAAGATAAAGGAGGAATGGCAGAAGCAGTGGGATAAAGAAAGGAAGGGAAGGTGGTATTATAGAATCCAGAAGAAAGTAGGGGAAATAAGGAATGCAGGAAGAAATAGGAAGGAAGAGGCAGTGATCACAAGAATGAGGTTTGGACATACAGGACTTAACAGTACATTGTGCAAAATAGGTAAACATAACACAGGGAAATGTGATCATTGTGGGGAGGAGGAAACAGTAGAACATGTTTTACTGCTATGTAATAAATATGATGCACAGAGGAATCAAATGATACAAAGACTCAGTCAACAAAAGAAAAGGTTAAACGTGTGTGAGATATTGAGAGAAGAATCACAAGGTAGAAGTATGAAAATTTTGTTGGAGTTCTTGAGGAAAACGGGATTAATGAATAGAATATAGAATTTTGGGGTGGTTAAATATTTATTTATTATTGCTAGTATTTTTTTTCTTCTATTATATATATATATATATATATATATATATATATATATATATATATATATATATGTGTGTGTGTCTTTAGTAAATAAGTTAGGAATGAGTTTCGAGTAGGACAGGGGGCATTCTGATCCATACTCCTAACCAGTTGGTGGCGGTAATGCACCATATTGTTATTTGCCAACCGCCATAAAACAATACAAAGAAGAAGAAGAAGGAAGAGCCTTCAGACGAAAGACTTGCTAAGGAAGTCCTGTCGGTACCCGATCGGTGCTCTGTGTCCGCGGATGCGCAGTTTGTGTATTCTAGTCCGAGTGTTCACGACAATGCCCAATTCGTCCCTTGCGGTTTGTTTAGATTCTATTACCTCAGGGTGGTGTGATAGAGACTTAGAGCAGAGCCTTTCAGCTATGGAGCCATCTTACTGATGAAACTTTATAACATTTCTTTGTAATTTTATTGTTTTATTCATTATAGAATTACTTTTTAATTTTATAAAGCACTGCGGGAATATGTTTCCACAAGAGAAAGATCTACTGTGGTGTCTGTGAAGAAGCTGAGATGGGCGAGAGACAATCTTAATAAATCATTTAAAAAGCTAGCAACTGCCGTAACTCAACAGGTACGAATCGGGCAAGCAAACCGTCCTTCTTCCTCATATGTCATGTCCTTTTTCCTGAAACGTGATCAAACGTCATTGTGCGCATGTGCAGTATACACAGAGCACCGATCGGGTACTTCCGGACAGATCGGGTACCGACACCGCTTCACCCGCCTCTATAATACAGCCCTGACAGAATACAAAGACGGTTTCATCTGTACAAACTCACGGCGTGAGATAGCACAGACGCTAGGGCGGGAGGAGCGTTTGTGTCGCCGACAGAGTTGTTACCTGTCTCACACACACACATTGACAGCGGTGCATCTGCGCGCTGTATTTAACGGCGTATCTGCGCACATAGGATAGACAAATGCACAGAAATACAAACATTGAGCGACGATTCTTCCGGGACTGTAACCAAGTGAACCCCCTCCGCTCTTGCGCTGTCGAAGTGTGAACGCTGTAGTAGTGCTCTTTAAACTGAGATGCCAACTTGGACTATGCGAGCCTCACTTGATCAAAAGCTCTGAGGTTAACATTTAGTGAGGATGTGCGGTGCGTTTCTGCCTCCTTTTCTCATCCAACGCTAAACGGTTGTGTGTCTATTAAACAGACTGAAGGGGATACCGCAGCAGCAGAGCAGGGTAATAAAGAGATTAGTATAGACTTAGTATAGTATAGACTTTTAAAAAATCTTATTAAATAACTTTTTCTCCTGACATGTCAGAGAACACAGATATGTAATTAGGCACCTAGAATCCGTAAAATCCATACTTCAGAAATGTAAATTCAGTGGTGGATTATCACTTCCAAATTTTCAGTTGCATTATTGGGCAGCACATCTCCACAAGATCTCATTTTGGTTTAAAGCAGTTGATCTGTATTGGTGTCATTTAGAGGCGTCATTTAGAGAAGTCATGTGTTTCATCCTCCCTTCCTGCTTTACTTACCTCCTCTATCGCATCCAACCTCTCTGGCTTCACAAATAATCAAGTGGCTCATTCTACACTCAAAATATGGTACCAATTTAGGACGCACTGTAAATTCAAGTCAGCATCCACCCTAGCTCCTTTATTGAATAATCATTTATTTCAACCTGCATTTACAGATTCAACCTTTTTTGCATGGCACAATAAAGGCCTGAAATGCTTTAATGACCTTTGACGGCATTTTTCGCAGCTTTACAGATCTTTCAAGTGAATTTCAACTCCCATTTTCTCATCTTTTTCTTTATTTTCAAATTAGACACTGTGCTAACGTTTTGTTTCCAGCTTTTCCCTCACTGCCACCAAGTCTAAAATGGGAGGAGCTTTTAGGTCATGACCCACTTCAGAAGTCACTCATCTTTAGAGTTTATAATGTAATCCAGTCCTTTGATTCCTCTTCATTTACTATAGTCAAGGCTGCTAGGGAGCAGGGACTGGGTTTGCATTTGAATGATGACTGGTGGGACACTGCTCTTAAAACAATTTAAACCAGCTCAACCTGTGCTCGTCTCCAACTCATACAGTTCAAAGTATTGTTTAGAGTTCATTATTCAAAAACTCAATTGTCATAAATCTATCCCAACATCCCTGATACTTGTGATAAATGCCATGCTTCATTTTGTAATCTAACTCACATGTTCTACTCTTGTTCATTTCTCTCTCGTTACTGGCAGAACTACTTCGACACCATGTCAAAAATATTCTCGATGACTGTAAAAATCTCTCCCCATGTTGCCATATTTGGGCTCCCAGAAGACCACAATCGGTTTACCTCCATACAACTAGATATTTTAGCTTTCATGTCATAACTGGCTTTTACTGGCTTTATTAAATTATTTTTTTCCTTAAACTATTTGTTCTATGTTGGTTCTTGGATCTGTATTAATTAATGTGTCTACGACTTGCTCCTTTTTTTTTGTACTACTGTTCCATTGACCAACGACATTGTAATGTTTACTTTGTACATCTATAAAAGCCAATAAACAGATTCATAAAAAAAGGAATTAAAATAATTTAAATTTAAAAATGTAAAAGAACGAAAGACCACTGATTAGTTAAGATTTCATGAATCAATAGTGTATTATATTGTGCCAGAGTATAACAGAAATTAAACATGTTGATATACTTTTCTGAAGTATTTATTTACAAACACACTTTACACAATACATTATACACATCTACAAGAACTGAAAACCACAAATTCTGACTTCATGAATGAATAACTTTTGTCGGGTGTCATGTTGCAAATGAATGAATGTCAGATATCAGACATTACTTGTTTCCTAATTTGTCTTTCAGCCCGCTCCCAGTAGCGGAGCTACAGCTGTCACGTGACAAAATTCATATCATAACGTGATAATGTCACGTTATTTCGTGATCTTTTCACGTTATTTCGTGATCTTTTCATGTTATAACGTGAAAACTATCACGTTATTTTGTAATGTTTTTTACGGTATAAAAGATACGATTGACGTCATTCTACGCTTCTTCCACTGTGAACTCTGTAAAGATTCACTCCCTAGTGTGTCAAGATGGCTCATCTATATTATTTGGTGAAGTTTTACTTCATGCCTTGGTTGAGACATGGTGAGATTCTGTTGTTGGGCTCTGTGGATGAGATTCATATCAGCATGCACACTCGAAGACGGATTTAAGATGGATCTAAGACGGAACCCTCTGTGACGTCACCCACTGGATTGCGAAGTTGGGTGATATGAACAGCGCCATCGTGATTTGTTGGAGCCAGGAGTAACCATATTTGCATGAGAGGACAGTGCTGGAGAGGAGTGAGGGGTGGATCTAACTTGTCACATCCTCGTTTGCACAAAACTGTCTCCGCCATTAACTCTTCCCGCTCCACCTTTGTGCACATCACAGTGTGGTACGGTACACTATCTTTCCGGGAATACTCCCCCAAACTAGGTGATGAACTTTAATAACTTTAATATTTTAAAATAATTAGTGCTATGGGAGGGAGCACTCTTTTTTCTTCTGTGTGTTTGTTCTTCTTATGATAGCAAATTATATTATATTATTTATTATAATTATAGCAAAATTTCGGCCATAGCTCGAGATCATGTGACGGCTACAAAAGTGTCACATTTTTGTGAAATGAATGAGAAGAAAGAATTGTCTTTTTCACTTCAATATTTTAATGTATTTTATATAGGGAACCGTTTTCGCACCTCAAAGTTGTAATGTTCACCCCAGGCCAGCAGGGGGCAATGGTGATGGAGGTGGTTCAGGCGTGGGCACTGCGCTCTATTTTATTGCTGCAGAGCTCATGAGCCTGATGTGCTTTCACCTCATTTCTCTCCTGTAAAACAGGTTGGTAAATGTGCAAAACCACCTTTAAATTAGGCATGAACCACGTTAAAATGTGTTGTGGATGTTAGCGAACCGTTTTAACAGAGTAATGTTTGTTGGAGCCGGTTTATGTATGGGTTAAAAGTACGTTTGAAATGCGATGGCCAGGCCACCCATAGTTATGACCATGCACATGGCAATGGCGAGCGAGTCCGCTCAGCTCACATACTTCCCCGGTGTACATTTTCATGTCTTTTTGTATTGGTTCCCCCACCATTAGTTCATTCTTTATGCTCAATGGGTAGATATCAATGGCTGTGATATGCAGTATTTGATTTAATTAATATCGGTAGGAAAAACTGTATCCTTACCATTTAGCTATTGTTTTGGGATTCCATTTGGGTGAAAAGTGTTACCTGATAGAGAGATTTATTAGGGTCCAAGCAATGAAGTTGCAAGGAACCTATTGTACCTGTCCTGTTTCATTTTATTGTTATTATTATTATTATTATTATGATTCTCGGGAATAAGTAGCTGCTTTTTTGGGGGCCTGAACATGCTTGAAAACGCAGCATTTCTGGCATGCCTATTGGGATTGGCGAAAAATTGTATATTTTGAAGTTGTTCGAAGTGCACGGGGTACAAATCATGCATTATGATAATGAGATTTCAGCATAAAAAAGTACAGTTGCATGGTCTGGCCGTGTGTATTTACAACTTTTATTGAATAATAGTGACATCACATACTCTAGCCATTGATGTAATCTTAAGGACTTGGAGACTCAATACACATGTGAATAATTCCCAAATACTATAAAATCTGTCTGCTCAGACCACATGAGGATGCGATTTGATACTACATACTACTACATCCACATTAAGTGCAACCTCCTCCATTACTCACATTGCACACAAACAACATGTACACATTACTGATGGATGTGTTGAACCCACCACATTGTGCATGTTTTGTTTGTTGTTTAGTTAATAAATATATAACCTCTCATCACCCTCATTTTGATGAAACTTTGGTAGAGAATTGTGACAGAAACATATCATATCTAAATATCTAAAAACTAGACAAGTGAGTGAGACTTTGTGTAGATTATTACAGTTTATAAATTGCCTTTATAATCCATGACTGTATACAGACACCACATAATCAACAATTCATTTTGCAAAAATAAGGCAAAACACCATCACATTTCTATTCTTGTTAAATCTAATCTTACTAAAACAGTCCATTTTATGTTTGTGGCTGTTCTCAATGTTTTGGAATAGACTAACAAAGATGGAACCACATTAGTTTTCTTCACATTTTTAACCATTAACATCTTCTTGACCATTTCTCACAAAAAGACAGTTTTAAAATACAAAAAACACCACATGTATGAAAAGGTGTTATTTGACATCAAACATGAGACTTTACAAATGCACTTTCCACAGTCCTTCAAATATGTAGTAGAATTTGTACATTTCCATCATGAATTAGAAGTAGAATTTTCAAGCAAATTTAAGCCACCAGAATCCGTCATATCCACAAGCAAGTGTAAAAGTCCCTATTTCAAAACTACATTTGAAATATTCTAACCTTTGAAATTTTGAAAGACTGCTTTCATACCGCATTCATAATTGATATTGTCCATCTATCTGTCTGTCTGTCTATCTACCTATCAATCAATCTATCTATCTATCTATCTATCTATCTATCTATCTATCTATCTATCTATCTATCTATCTATCTATCTATCTATCTATCTATCTATCTATCTATCTATCTATCTCTCACATAGAAGGATACTTAAAGTTAGCATTTTTTTTTCTACCGCCGGAGAACGCAGCCTACAACAGACTTACTCTGTGGACGTTCAGGAGTATTATGGGCTCATGAAATTTTGAAGACTTGCACACACATCTACATTGTGTGAGAAGTTATTGATTAGTGTTGACCTGTTTTTGTTTTCACTTCACCGCTCAGATACATTAGTAGCTCTGGAGGTCTGCTTATACTGAGACATGGATTTGTAACTGGATTTGTAACCTTATATGTGAGGAGTTTGATATTTTCATAGAGACGGCATCCTCCGAGAAAGTTGGGATATTGATCAAAGTATGAATAAAGCGATGTGCGCAGAGCAGAAGATGCAGACGGGACTGATTTATGACAAGATATTGTGTGGGACATAAATGACATGGCATCAGGAAAAGCAAGTGATGAGGATATTTTAATCAAAGCCTCAGAGCCTAAAGTCTCTATTTTCTTCAGACACCTTTGTGGATGTATCCATCGAGGAATCAACACAGATGTGGACTGTCAGGTATACATACTAATGTGGGGTAAAAAAATACTCTAAAACTTTCTTACACTTATACAAATTTCTGAAGTATTAAATGTTGTACTCACTCTTTCATTTGGTTTATAGCTTCAAGTCTAAATAATGGCTTGTTGCAAACATTTATGTTTACATTGTTTCTGTGTTATCTGTCTGTCTATCTATCCATCTATCTATCTATCTATCTGTCCGTCCGTCCGTCTGTCTATCTATATCTATCTATCTATCTTATCTAGCTTTCATTCTCTTAACCTGATCAACTCCATTTAGTGGCCATGTGAGAGGCAAATGAAACTCCACAATGACTCAATAATTATGATTTTTGCAAAACCAGGCACAATATTTCATTTTCATTGCAGTGTTATACTTAGTGTGACTGCAATAATAAAGTTTAATATTTCAAAAAGTATTTTGACAATGTATTTGCTGACAAATTAACATTGAACATGTATGCATAACGGGGCAGGGAGAATTTCTTTTTTTTTTTTTTTGACATTGTACTTTTTTAAGTACAATGTCTCTATAAAGTTACTGAAATTAATATAACAGACTGCATGTAGAGCATTACGCAAAGGCTCGGACCCGCTCACAGCTGCTTGCAGCTTTAATTCTCTTTCTGACATTCTGTCTATTTGTTGGCAAATTAACAATGAACATGTATGCTAATGTTGTGTCAGGTTGAACTTTAGTTTTCTTACCTGTACAATGTATCTGGAAAGTTACTGCAGTAAAAATAACAGACTGCGTGTAGAGCATTATTATAGAATAGGTCCATATTCACTGACTCACAGGTACGCTGCTCAGTCCAAAATAGAGTCCTCTTCAAAGTCACAGCTGCTTGCAGCTCTAATTAGATCTGATTCCTGCTTACGAGACCAGATCTTACTGTAGAGAGACTACAAAATCTACTTGGCGTCAAAGGCACTGCTTTAGATTAATTCCAACCCTATCTATCAGATTAATCTCAGTTCATACATGTAAACAACAAACCGTCTCCATGCACCAAAGTCCACAAGGATCTGTGCTTGGTCCAATCCTTTTCACCCTACATATGCTTCCTTTAGGCAATATCATCAGGAATCACTCAATAGATTTTCGCTGCCATGATGATGACAATTATATTTATCAATTAAGCTGAACGACTACAACATGTCACCTTGATGACATTAAGACCTGGATGACCCTTAACTTTCTTCTTTTTCTTTCTTTCTTCTTAACTTTCTTTTCTCTCTCTCGCTTTTCCTCTTTCTGTTCTCATTCTACTGCTGACATGTTAGACCTGGGACTCCCTTGTCCCTAGAGTCTTTGAGCTTTCTCCTGTCCCAGACTTCATAGATGCCAAGCTGGATCCAAGACTCTACCCCTCACCATGGCCCTCTACCTACTGTTTCTACTGTGAACTCATTATTCCCTCAAGACTCCTGTCCCTGAAAACAATATGGAGACATACTCCCTGCAGTCTCTGTGCTTTCTTCCCTCCTTGACCCTTGTTGTTTTCCTGGGAATTAAGTGACATGAGAAATCTGATCCTTGCCGCTCCAGTGGACCGTGTTTGCACTCACACACAATGCACAAATGCAGAAACAGGAAATGTACTGCATAATTTTTTAATTCATCTTCATCAATTATCTTCCTGGCATGTATAACAGAAAATAGTAAACAAATAGGGGCAAAACAATCTTCATTTGATG
Organism: Karalla daura; assembly: GCA_029224185.1. NCBI lineage: Eukaryota > Metazoa > Chordata > Actinopteri > Chaetodontiformes > Leiognathidae > Karalla > Karalla daura. The sequence continues at coordinate 5,771,981 of CM055188.1, read as the reverse complement.
TTGGAACCATGTTCACATGAGCTTTGAGACAGCTCGTTTCTCCCCTTAAAACCAAGAAAAGGAATGCCTTGAATGATTCCCACAATGGTTCACACAGCTAAGGCTTACCACTAAGAGAAATCATGACAAAATCATAAGGCAGAGGTAAACCTCTCATGGTAGAATATCCCTTGATGTGTGCTAGTGATGGACTTGCCAAGCGAGCAGCAAACATGAATTCACAGCAGACATGTTCAAGGATATATAAACAGGCTGATATGTTCTCAGAGTCATGCAACAACAAATTACTTTTGAATTATGAGTGTGGCAGTTGGTGGCACCAGATGTAAGGGGTCAACCTAATGGTCTGGCTGTTGGCTGTCTGACAAACTTGATAAAATTTGTATTTACTTGCTACCAGTGTTATTACATTTCAAGAATATGAAAACTCCAAAGCACTAACATTGTGTGGTTTGCAGATGTTCAAAATAACAGCACCAATAGGTGATTGAAGGAGATAAGTAAGAGCTAATTAAATATCACTGCCCCCGCCCACCCTCCCCCACCTGAGAAAGCAGCATTCAATGATTATTTAATTCCAATTAAATGTTGCATGAAGCACAACACAAGATTACATTTTGATTTTAACATCAAAATTTCTTAGCTGAAGTGTAGAAAGCTTAATAGATTTTTCGGAGCAGCTCATGATTAAAATGAAACATGCTGCTTTGCCTCTGTTTACCTATTCAACCAAACAGGAAAATACAGTCTTAAGAGAGGAGATTCATAGATAATAAACCCCTTCATAATATTTAAAAAATGATGTTTACATTAATTTCTTCTTTGATAACTAAATAGACGAGTTTATTGCCTAAATCATGGACAGAGAGGCATTACAGATTCTATTTTATATGAGAGAAACACAACTGAAAAACAGCTGTATTATGATAATTATATGACAATATATCAAGGATACTGCAATACATTGTCTTTTACATCACCTCTACATTTTGTGGTATTGTGCTTTGATAAAACTCTTGCAACTGTAACACATATTGAATGAATTAACAGCCCAACAAAACTCAGTCAGCAAACAAAACAACCAGAAATTCACCTCAAACTATCCCACAGTTGAGTTGAGAGGCTGAATCTTTGGGCACATGGTGAAAATGACAAATTAATTAATTAAGAATAATGTGTAGCTCACTCACTTTCATAGCGGGCACACACACACTCACACACACACACACACACACACACACACACACACACACACACACACACACACACACACAGTACAGCTACACTACACATTAACAGAAATGTAAAGAATATGATGTCTTCTTTTTCTTGTATGTAGCTGAAGCAAACTTGGCAATCATATATATATATATATTTATATATATAGATGTAGATATATAAAATTTAGATGAAATTAAAAACATGCACTGGACAAATACAAGCATGCATTTACACGATGAAACATGAAATCATAAGAAGTACATTTCAGATGTACTGGTTACCGGCTCCCTCCATCCTCCCACATGGCAAATACCTTTCCCCACACACAAGACTACACCCACTGTGAACACAGATACATTCTCATACAATTTATACAGAGTCTCACTGCTGTTTTTAGGGAGCAGTGCAACAGTTCACAGATGATGCTGTGTGCACTGAAGACAACATGTTGAATATATGTCCCATTAGCATGCCTAGTACAGTGTGAAACCATTGTTGTGTGTTGCTGTGCTATGTAAGAGCTTTCCAAAGTGAATTAACCATACATTTTCTCTAGTTTATTTTCACTTTTATTTTTTATGTCTATTGAAAGAGGTCTGTGTTGACAAGATTTCTCTGCAAGCATCCTTTAAGCCAGCATTCCAGAGGAAAACACATAAACAGAAGAGTTTAGAGTGCTGCATGAAAAGCTCCCCTGGAAAATGATCAGTAATTTCTCTATTGATTGCCTCTTCACTTTACTGTAGGTGAAAGTTCCTTGACTGCAGTTGTTGGCTTTGATTTGTATGCTTTGCTTCATCTCTAAGTAAAATGCCTCTGCTAGACTTTGTATCAGTTCCTCACACTCTCAGAAGTTGGATAGTTCTTGTTGTATGGTTGGCTTTGGTAGCATAATGTGCACTGTGATGCTTCATCGGGTCTGCTCAACAAGTGAAGTCTTCAAAGTTGCCCTGGCCTGAGTGATGAGGTAGCATGTTACCGGGATACGATGGTGTACGCAGGTTCTCGCACACAGCCTGAGACACACATCAGACAGAGACAGAAAGATTGATTCATAAAAGTTTTTTTTTCAAACTATTCCAGATAATTAGGGCTGCACAGTTTTTACCACATTAGTGAAGGAAGTACTACACTCAATATCTAAACGTTACAAACAAGCAAACAAAAAAAAAACAAGGAACTTGAAGTTATGAATGAAGATGAAATATATGTGTATAAATGCTCTTTAATGAAAATTCACTATGCTTTTGTACGGTTTTTATGCAGTAACCATGGTTTTACTGTGGCACCTCATGGTGATTGCAAATCGTATGGTCCTACCCATAGTACTACCATGGTTTATCCATCGCACTACCTGGTAGCTGTGGTACTATTGTGGTTTATATAGTATGACTTCATGGTAACTACGGTACTGCCATGGTTTTAAAACCATGTTACTGCTTTCATCATGGTTTTCATGGATACCCCAAAAACATGGAAAAACAAAACAAAAGGAAAACATAAACCGTGGTTATTTAAGCATGGCAAAACCATGGTTCATTTTGATCAGAAAGATTGAGTCAAATGGCAGGGAACATTCACAGACTAAGGTGTCAATCTGAAAATCAAAGAGAAAATAAAAGCTTTTTGAGAGAGCTTATACTCGAAACTACACTCATGAGAAAAAAGCAGAATGTGAGAGGAAACTGTCAAGAGACAATGTGCAATGAAGATGGAAACCATGAAGGTGGATAGTCTGAGTGATATGGGATAATGGATCAGAAGAGAAGCTCATCTTTACTCTGCCTGGGTACAGGTTAACAGATAAAGCTAACAGGCATCATTTACACTTGGAAATAAGTACTGTAAGCTGTCACACCTTCCAAGTCTCTAATTCTGGCCTGTCCTATCCACAGCCTTGATTAAATTAAAGCCACATATACATATATATATATACATATATATATATATACATATACACACATATATATATATATATATACATATATTTTATGTGTGTGTAAATATCCCCTTTTATCCCTCTCATCCCATCACATCATCCCACAAGTCTTCCCTGCCTGAGGTTCTTCACTCTTTTTCTCTTTACACGTGTATTCACTACTCCCATCCATTTTGGTCCCATTCAGTCAGGCTAAAGATGAGGCAAAGAAGGCAAAGAGTATGTCCCCTGTCAAACCAATACATCTTGACACAGTGAAGGTACTTAGCAACCAGGCTATTTACGTGATGCTTCACATCATCCAGGCTCAGCACAGCTCCCTGGTCACTGTTGTTGCAGCCTTTGTGCTTCTTCTTTACACATTGGCACAGCTTGTATTTGATCACCTAAAAATAGATGAGGAGACCCATTACTGACTGTATTAGATAAGAAACACAAAAACCCATCAAGGTCCAAGCCCACATACTTTGTACTTTAAGGATCTCACAAACTTGAATTCATGTGGTGCTGATTTCATGTTATGTTTATGGGTATACATTTCTGCAGGGCTGCCCCTACCCAAACTGGGGCCCTATGCAGAATTTTCAGTTGGAGCTCCCCCAATATTAAATATATAAATAAAACAATTAAGAACCGCAGAAAAATAAAAATACATATGAAATAAATAAATAACCATCCCCAACACAAGCCCTGTTTTTAAATGAAAATAATTTTACATTGAAAGAAAAAATAATCTGAAATAGCCTTCAAGTGAAGAAAGAGCTTCTCGCTATTTGAATGTATTGTTCCTCTTGGATTCTCCCTACCCCTAGTGTCTCTTCAATGCAGTGCCTACTACCTCTACAGCCTCTGACTGGTGAATGGCCGGATGTTGATTGTTAACAATCACTGTGATGGTGTGTGTGGTATCAGACTGTAGCCGTCATTGCCTCTGTGTTATACTATCCCTCCCTTACTCTCTCTCTCTTTCACACACACCTACTAACACACACCTAGAATAAAGGACTAACTAAAAAAAAAAAAAAAATACTTTGCTTGCACAGACAGTGACGAAGTGTCCAACATAGTTACTCTAATAACAATAGACAGAGTCATCCTGACTAATCGAAAATATAATATATCCAAAATGTGAATGTATTCAGTGTCAATTCTGAGATTTGGGTGAATGAAAGTATCACACAGAGACAGGCTGCAGGGTTGTCAGGGACAAAGCATTCATCACATATACTAAATGTTCCTTTACAAATGGGAACATTTTGTGAAAAACTTGCTTGTTTTGCAAACAGGTAATTCTATAGTAATGGAAGAGTGTAGTTCTGCATTAACAATGTCTCACACAAGCCATACTTGTGATGGATGGACGTCCTGTTAAAAGACACTGCATAGCCACATTTCCACTGAATGGTCCCAGTATGGCAGTGTAGAGTTGTTTTTTATTCCCACCAGGGATAGTACCTGATACTATTTTGCTACCTGCTTGAACTGTGCTGGTACTCAAAAGTGACATCAGCAGGTCTCCAGCAACATGATGACAGCTGTGCTGTGATGACCCACAGCACAGGGAGGAATTACCATGCAGTGGAAAAGGGCATAATTAACGTTAACCTGATGTTGTTAGTGTAACATCACAGGGTTTATTTAATCCTGTAAATAGCAGCTGATTCTGACTGAAAATGAAACAGGAGCAGCAAGTTCTGTTTTTACCATTCTAAAGATTCACCATCTTTTTTTGAAGAAGGATTGAAAACATGAGGTAGATGATAATGGTGATGATGGTTACCTCATATAGATAGTCAAAGAGTTCAAGAATAGTGAGAATGCTGGCTCCAATAAAGAGACCCATCTGCCCTCCAATGTCACCTGAAAAAACAACAAGAAAGCAGAAGTTGCTAGTTCACACAAACAGAAAGGAGAGTCATTGCCATGCAAGCTCATGACAGAAAGACCAGCCTTCAAATGTACTTGTACTTCAAATGTACAAGTGAATTTACAGTCGGTTTTTACCCATTATTGAATAGTTTTCTACTTCCTCTGCTGGCAGTAGGTTCACAAAAACACTGTTTGTATTTTCGGGGCCAAGTGACCTGCTGACACTGATGGACAGTACGGTGGCATAACATGATTCTCTACAGTCAGTGATGGACTGCAGTAAGTATTGAAATCACTTTCATCTTCAGGAAGTACAATGGTGGCTACATTCAACCAAGTGTTTCCAGGAGATCCCAGTAGTCTGTCTGTCCATTGACTGTTGCAGGGTCTCCAGTATACTTAGGCCAAAGGCAGGGAATATACACACACACCACTTATTCTCAAACTCACACCTACTGTCAAAAGCTGTCAAAAGCTTCTGAAAGGAAAGAAACATACACATATTGGTAAAAATGCTCTATAACGCTAGGACAGATTAAAAAGATAGTTTTGTGTCTAGTGGAATCAGGACACCTGTTATAAAAATGTAAGCAGTTACATTTTTGTCACTTTGGATAAAAGGTTTATGTCATGCTGCATACTGCATGCTATGTATTCCCAAGAAAACACTTGACAGTCATTTTCTTACCCAGAAGCCCTGCCAATTCGTAGGCTTTCTTTTGTTCAATGGTTTCATAGTTCAGTGCTTCAAAGTAGATATCCAGAACCAAAATGTTATCACTGCAGACAAAGAAGCACACAGTCACATATGGAAATGTCTTGCTTCATATTTCATGTACTTTTTGTTTATCACAGGGTCCGTAGTAAGGCAGGATGAACGTCGCTTGGCCATTTCCTGCTGAGAGCATAGCAGATGTGTAACAATCAGCTATGGTAAAAAGCTGATGATAACACACCAAGGAGTTCTTAACTAGTGATCTTAACTTATTTTTTTTCAAATCGACTCATCAAACAGAAAAACTGAATTTGAATAGTGTATTAGAGAAAACTTTCACACATACAAAGGTTCTTATACACACAAAATCCCCCCCTCACCCAAATCAAAATCCTTTTCCCTTATGTCCTTGTCCCTTTCCCCTACAGTTCCTGGTATCCACAAAGGTACTCCACAAAGGCAAATATAATCCGCAAAAAGCAGAGAAAAAATGAAAAAAATGATGCAAAAATAGCTGGTATACCAGTAAAATACAAAAATAAAGAAAAAGGAGTGATCTCACCAGCGTGCCCAAAGAAGGCCTTCCGGGTTTTGAACTTCACTACTTGGCGTTGGCAAGTGTGCGTGTTAGCTAGACTAGCAGACCTACCACGCTGTGAGATGAAGTTTGTAGAGTTGTAGGATCTACTTTTATGGGCAATGCACCCGTGGTAGCTGCTCTTCCCCAACCTATCAGTCCAATAGCGCTCCTCTGACTCTTGATGACTGTCAAGTCAACAGTCTACGCACAGAAACCAACTGAACATGTGATGGGGCCCATGGACTGCAGCTCACTCTCACTCTGCTTCGCTCCCACCAACACACTCTTCCTGGTCTACCATGACTGGCCTATGGCAAGGGTCTAAAAAAAACTCTGGTGCATGGTCTGACTGTGTCCTTAAAAGGATACCCAGTTTTCATCCCATATTCTGCAGTGGACGGTAACTACAGTCATGCACATACACACACTATGTAGATAAATCCTATATATATATATCATCATATATCATCCATATACATCATATGCTGGCAGTGTAATACACACTTTTGTGATAACTTTTTCAAACGGAACACTGAATTAATGTCACGATGTCACAGATGAATCAAACTGAGCAAATAACCTGCCATCACTGACTAATGTCCCTTAGGTGGCTCTGGTCATTGACTAAAATGGAAATGCTGGAGGTGATGACAACGTTTTGATTTCACAGCATGAAACAACTTGATTTCATGCTGTGTTTGTGTCATTTCTAAAGTCTAGCAGAAAAACAAAGAGCATATCCCTGTTATGCTGTTATCTCATAGCAAGATGGTCACAAATTTGCACCCTGGTCATTTCTATGTGGAGATGAGGCAGATAAAAGAGATTTCTACTGGCTTCTTTCTAGGTTTCTATCTTGTTCTATCTGTTGTTCTGTCTTGCTTCTATCTTCAGCACTGCCTTTGCAGGACTGAAAAGAATTCTGCAGGTATGCAAAATAAACCTGTTGGAGCATGTGTAAAATGGGCCTTTAAGATCACAACAACATGCATTTAATGCATGCAAAAAAACCTAAAAACTCCACATCAGAAACTATAGGAATTTGCTTTCTTCAGGCATAGTTGGAAAATGGAAGTACTGGATGAGAATACATTCAGTCTCAATTAGACTTTAAAAAAGATCAATCACTAAAAATCACAATGTGGCAAACAACAATTCAAACATAAAATAAGACAACAGATGTCACAAGACTCACTAAAAAAATGAGTTATTTCAAATCACATCATATTCTGCATTGTGAAAATGCATCAACTCAACTCACGTGCATTCACGTTGTCTTCACAGAGAATTTCCCTCTGGGTATTCATAAAGTTATTCTGATTCTGATTCTCTGAATCAAAACTGATAATGGAATTTTCCACTGATGAAACAAAAACTACATCTACATTCAAAGACTTTTTTAAAATTAAGCTTTAATTATAATTCAAAGTTGAGTTCCCTTTTACTTCGTATGTGATTCTTTAATGACAACCCCTGAAATTAATGAAGCAATTCTTTTCAAACTAATTTAAATAACAACACAATGGTGGCATCTTTTTAGAAAGTGATGCACTGCTGAAAATTAATGTGACTTACGCAATGTACAGCTCCGTTTTATTGAATTTCTTTGCAAGGTACTTTGCTGATGCTTTGCTGGGTATCTTGACAAAGGACATCTCCTTGCCGTAGCGTGTCAAGTTACATGGTGTCTCGCACACACAGTAGTCATTGTCTCTCTCAACAAGAAAATCTGAAAGGTGAAATATAAAGATGGATAAACTGAAAGATAAGGCAACAGGATAGATACATGACTGAAAAGTGTACCAAAGAAATGGTGAGAGTAAGAGAAGCAGGAAATAGTAACAAAACAAGCCACAGACACTCAGCTGATAAACAAATCAGTGTGAAAAATCACAAACAGGTCACCCACACGCAAGTCATACACACACACACAGACACACACACACAGCATGCTGGGTTATCTCCTCACCTAAGGCTGGATCTGCACACTCCTTATACTGCTCCGGGGTGCAGTATGGGGCGTCTCCTTTGGATAGTTGGAAGAAACATAATGTTCTCAGAGCAAACAATTAAAAGGGGTGATTGCCCAAATAACAATGATATCTGGTTGTTTAATCAGTGTTGTTTTGCATAATCATTACTGTCCTCATCCTGGCTGGGTGGTTGTATCAAATTCCATCTCATCTGATAATTGTTTTTCATTCATTTATGTAGAGTCCTATAACAGTATTCAGTCTAGTATTCAGTCCAGCCTCTCTATCTTCCTCTTCCTTGCAATTGAACCCAACCACTTTAACTGCAATTAAACACATCATTTTGGTTTGTACTCTTCTAAAACCAAAACATAGCAGTAAGAATCCACAGGCCAGAAGATTTTAACAGAGGATTTCTTTGTAGACCCACATTAATCCGCTACATAATCACTGCAAGATAGCAGCTACATGGCTGGCTCTTAATGTGCAATTGCAACTGAATTGAGAGTAAAACATGATTGAACAGAGAACAATAACAGTTATTAAACAGGAGAGTGTAGGTTAAAAGAGGCAAGTGTTTTACATGTTAACTCTTCACTTTGCTATATAGCAAGACTAGCAGTGAAAGATAGAGAAAGATATTGAATCACAGCTATGTGATTATGAAAGTATCTGATTCCTGACATCATTTGCAAAGATGAACTTCCAGGATGGTAAATTTGCGACAGGATTTCTCGCTAAATTTTTAAATGAAAGCACAGACACAACAACATTTATATTTTTATAGGTCAACATATCCATTGGATGGCTCTGTGCTCCTACCAGGCATGTGCACCATCCTGCAGTTGCAGTTCTCCACCAGGTAGCGAGTCTCGCAATCAATCCTGCATGCTGTGATACTGTAAGTGCTGAAAAAGTCTGAGTCCATTGGCGTAGCCTTGCAGTCCCCCCAGGGTGGAGGCAGGTAAGTTAGCTGAGAGAGACAGAGAAGTTCAGAGACACCTCAGCTCCAAAGCACACAGTGTGTCTTGTTCATACAGTTGTTAATCCCTGTGCTTTCTGCAAAGATAATGATAAACCTGTTACTATGTGTATATGAGAAGCCATTTATTGAATTTGGAAAATGAATCTCGTATTTGATGAGGAATATATGAGTATAGTGTTGCCCTTTAGGAACTTCTATTCTGCACCTCTTATATCACTTTTCTTACAGTGTGCTTTCAATGTGCTGCCCACTCCCCTTGCAGTGGCTGAATAGCATGAGTTGTATAGTGTAGTGGTGATGTGGTAAGTATTGTAACACTCCTAACAGTTTCACCACAGCATAAAGTGCAGACACAGGCTGCCTCACTTTTGATACACAATTATAGACTCACAGATCTCCAGCTCCAGGCATTCATTCTTGAATTCAATTCTTGGATCAATTTTAGCCTAATTTCTTTTCACAGATGTTTACATATGACTGAAGACAAATTAAAAAAAGAAAAAAATCATACGGCATGCTACCCAGGTCTGCTCAAACATGACTGGTCAACACTACCTGGAGAACAAACTGATACAAGAGAGCTTTCAGTAACATTAACAGAAGCTGTACTCATATGTACAAACTGTTTCATGGAGAGAAAACTATGACTATGAGAACCTTAGGACTAGGGAAATTAAAGTCTGACTCAAAATGTATCTTTTGGAAATAAATTGCATTTTTACAGTCTTCTGGTTACAGTGCTCTAACTGGGAAATAAGCACCTGTCATTCTGACTTCTAGCACTGCATGGATTCTGCTACATAAAATGGTAAAAAAAAATAACCAAGGTCTAAGCTGACAGAAACTGTGAAACCCAGAAGTCCAAAAAGATCATAGAGATTCTCTAAGAGACAAAGACAAGACTTGAGACATTCATGACATCTCATGACAATTCACAAGTTAAATGAAGTAAGAATGTGCCTCAGCATATTCTGAGCAACCACATTGTAATAAATAAAAGTACACCATTATGATATTGGTACCTGCATTTTAAAATATGCACTAAGTGCAAGTGCACTGATCACTCCTGACAATCCTGAACCCAACTGCTGTAAAATGGAGTTTTGAAATGGAACTGAAGGAAGCTATTTTTTGTCATCAAATTAGATTGAGCTCTCTATAACCATTGATAGTACATTCATGTTGAATAACTGCATTTGCATCATTATAATTTCATTGATAATCATGCTACATGTTACGTTAACTTTGAATGACTTGCAATTCTTCATCATGTTGCATTTACATTTACACTAATCGACTCATACAATTCTTCCGAATGATGTTATTATTTATGTTGAATGACTTCTTGTAATATCTTGTGAGAAATGCTGTTATTTTTTTGGACCTGAGAAAGATCAGATTTCATTTCAATGAAGACTGCAGATCCAGAAGATACAAGTACACCAACAAAAACAGACTGTTCGGTTGGCTAATAACCAGAGGAAATGTTGAGCATTTCTGTGAGTTCAAGTGCATTGCAGTAGAAGAGGTAACATAATTATGGTGAAAAGATGATCTACAGACTAAGACCTCTGCTTCTTTACACATACAGCACCCAGCCCCCCAACCACCTTGGGTAGCAAGTGGGGACATTACTTCCCACTGGTTAAAATACATAAAAAAGCTTTATTATGCAATTTTGTACAGACGTGTTACTCTTAACTGTTCAATGACTATGAACAGGAACAGAAAGATTGTGAGGTCACAATACCACAGTCAACAGGAGCCAGTGGACAGAGAAAGTGGAGAATGGAAACAAGCTGAGCAAAGAAAAACTTTGAAATTGCTGCTATTCATACTAAGCTAGGGGAGGTTTTCCTTTTTTTTGGATTCATATTAAGTGACAGTTTGGCCGACTGAAGAAACCTCGACAGTTTTACACCACAGTACTGCTGAGGCAGGGAGCAAAGTGAGTGTGAGAAAACTGCATTTGATAAATGAGTGAGCTTGCCAACCATGGAAACAAGTAATACCCAAATAAATAAGTAAGTAAATAAATAAATAAATAAGTGGAGTGAGAGAGGAGAATCGTAAAAAAAGAAAATAATTATACAGTAATACAAGAATTGTAATGACTGCTGTACAGGAAAAAAGCCTAAGGAGTTATTAACATATAGAGAAAAAGCTGGTCAGATGCAGAAGAGATGGTTTCCTGCAGCAGTGACATTGGCAGCATGCAAAATTATGCTGCAGCCCTCGGACTCTGGAACACATTCATTCACATTTATTCTGTTGTTTACATTTTTTTTTGTATTGAAAGGGCTTGGGTGATTGAGGCAGAAATTGAGGCAGAAATTTTAAAGACTGGTGTAAATATGTACATCAAAAGAGACTTGTTAAAGTTGTGCGCTTTATTTTTAAAGTCCTAATTTTAAGCATATTTTTGAAAAAAAACTCCTAATATGCAGCAGCCCGGCAGCAAATTCCAGTACCTCTTTCAATATTTCCGCTCAGGAATTTTACAGTTCTGCGCTTAATATGGTAATCCATTTCCGTGGTTAAAATACATCTTATTGACTGCCTTAATTCCTTACCACAAATGCATAGCATTTGAACCTGGCGTTATACTCTACAGCTACCCAGTGGGCTACCAGTAAAATGGACACAGCAGTACTTCCTCTGAGCACTACCATATAAAGGTTGCCTCTACTTGTCTTCGGTTTCTTAAATGACAAGGGTTTGGGGATGTTGGGTGGATCTTATAAATACTTTTACAGTCGAATGGAACAGGGGGAGAATTCATCTGTTTGCAGCCAGAGAATGATACAGCATTTGGACTGGACTTGGTAAGATTGCGTCCTTTTATTTATTGTTTGAGGAGTGACTTTTCATCATCTGTTTGTTAAAATCCTCTGGAAACTGCAAGGTTAGACTAGAAAATTCCAGCGTGCTGAAATTTCGAGAGTGCTCCGAAACCTGTGCCCACCAACGAGTCACTAGCTGCCCCAACCCCCCCTCCCCCACCAGAGCCGAAGGAGAATTGCTCTTTTCGGCCATAACTTTGTATTAACATGCATGTATGAGACCGAGACCGAGTGTGTGTGTGAGTGTGCCTGAAGTGTTTGTGTGTCTGTATGAGGTCATCAGTTAGCCTGCTCCAGCAGGACACTGTCAGCAGGGGAGAGAGAGTAGCAGGGAATTCACCAAATGAGCTTTGAGAAGGTGCTGGTGAAAGACGATACAAGCTATCGACATGAAACTCGGTACACAGACAGACCACACGTTTCTTGAATTTTTGAAATTAAAATGAAGTTTCTACCTCAAAGTATGGCGACGTAGCGCATTTTTGTTTGAGGCGTTCCGATTTTCCCATTCATTCTTATGGGAAAAAGCGAAATTGCCCAAGTACTAAACATTTGGCTCTAGGGAGACAACACTTGCACCTATCTGCAATACAAACACATCGTCACGCAGGGGACAGTCTCAGGAACGCCCTGATGCGATTTGGTGTGTCTACTATGAAAACTGAGGCCACAGTCGCGAGTAGAAGTGTAAAGTTTAACTTTGATCGCAGTGGTTGGAAAATGAATGGGGGCTTATGGAGAGAAGAGGCTGCGCTGGCCTGACTCTGAGGCTCGCCGTTTAAATTTTACAAAGCGCTCAGGTTTATGGCCGGCATGGCACGAGAGAGCACAAATTTGCCTACAAAAGTGGAAAAAAGAATTTGTCTACTGCTTACGGTTTGGCCGGGAGCAGCGTGAAAAGAGCAAAATGAGAGGTGATTTTTCGGTCATCCCGCACTCTGACAGTTGGTCTCTCCCCACTCTAACTTTTCAAAAAACGCCAAACCCACGTGTTTTTGAGACGGCCTGGATGAAAAACAACACAAGGTATCAACAGGCTGTCGGGTGCGGGCAGAGACGACAAGTTTTCCTGCGTTTTGAAGTTCGAATGAAGTTTCTACGACAACGTATGGCTTTGCAGCGAATGTTTGTTTGAGGGCGATTTTTTGAATTTTCTGGTTTTTCCCATTCATTTCTTATGGGATTTTTTGCTCTTTCTGAGCACTTTTTGGCTAAAAAGTGTTATTTTTTCGTCAATCTTTGTCAACTTTTAGGCTGCTATATACCAACGCGTGCGGGAGATTGTCCTGAACAATTCTTCTTTTTAACTTGTCCAGAATCTGGATCGTTTGGCGACAGCGGCCAATTAACTGATTTTGCCAGTTTTTAGTCCCTGGCGGGGCCAAAAACTGGAATTTTGTCGGGGTCGAAGTAAAGCACACTTGCCGGGGCCAAGCCGCACGTTTTGATGTATCGTTTGTGTGTCTGCGATCAGCGGTTCTCGAGATATGCTCGACCGAAATTTCGCTATAATAATAAGAAGAACTAGAAAATTCCAGCGCGCTGAAATTTCGAGAGTGCTCCGAAACCTGTGCCCACCATAGAGTCACTAGCTGCCCCAACCCCCCCCCCACCCCCCCGCCAGAGCCGAAGGAGAATTGCTCTTTTCAGCCATAACTTTGTATTAACATGCATGTATGAGAGAGACCGAGTGTGTGTGTGAGTGTGGCTGAAGTGTTTGTGTGTCTGCATGAGGTCATCAGTCAGCCTGCTCCAGCAGGACACTGTCAGCAGGGGAGAGAGAGTGGCAGGGAATTCACCAAATGAATTGAGAAGGTGCTGGTGAAAAACGATGCAAGTTCTCAACATGAAACTCGGTACACAGACAGACCACAAGTTTCTTGAATTTTTGAAATTAAAATGAAGTTTCTACCTCAAAGTATGGCGAAGTAGCGCATTTTTGTTTGAGGCGTTCCGATTTTCCCATTCATTCTTATGGGAAAAAGCGAAATTGCACAAGTGCTAAACATTTGGCTCTAGGGAGACAACGCTTGCACCTATCTGCAATACAAACACACCGTCACGCAGGGGACAGTCTCAGGAACGCCCTGATGCGATTTGGTGTGTTTACGATGAAAACTGAGGCCACAGTCGCGAGTAGAAGTGTAAAGTTTAACTTTGATCGCAGTGGTTGGAAGCGTGAAAAGAGCAAAATCAGAGGTGATTCTTCAGCGATCCCAAATTGACAGTTGGTCTCTCCCCACTCGAGCTGCATCGAAAACGCCAAACCCACGTGTTTTTGAGAGGGCCTGGATGAAAAACCATACAAGGTATCGACATGCTGTCGGGTACGGGCAGAGACCACAAGTTTTCCTGCGTTTTGGAGTTTGAATGAAGTTTCTGCATCAACGCACGGCTTTACAGCGAATGTTTGTTTGAGGGTGATTTTTTGAATTTTCTGGATTTTCCCATTCATTTCTTATGGGATTTTTTGCTCCTTCTGAAAACTTTTTAGCCAAAAAGTGTTATTTTTTCGTCAATCTTTGTCCGATTTCGGATTGTTATACACCAACGCGTGCGGGAGAGCGTCCCGAACAAATCTTCTATTCAACTTGTCCAGAATCTGGATCGTTTGCCGACAGTCGCGATTTAAAGGTTTTTTTCCATAAGGGCCCCATACAAAGCTGCGGTTGCCATGACGACGGCGACAGTCTGCAGACACTTGGTCTGTGTCATTTTGACCAAAGTGTGTTTGACAAAGTGCTGGTGAAAAACGGTACAAGCTATCAACATGAAAGTTGGTACATAGACAGACCACAAGTTTCTTGAATTTTTAAAATTGAAATGAAGTTTGTACCTCAAAGTATGGCGACGTAGCGCATTTTTGTTTGAGGCGTTCCGATTTCCCCATTCATTCTTATGGGAAAAAGCGAAATTGCCCAAGTGCTAAACATTTGGCTCTAGGGAGACAACGCTTGCACCTATCTGCAATACAAACACACCGTCACGCAGGGGACAGTCTCAGGAACGCCCTGATGCGATTTGGTGTGTCTACTATGAAAACTGAGGCCACAGTCGCGAGTAGAAGTGTAAAGTTTAACTTTGATCGCAGTGGTTGGAAAATGAATGGGGGCTTATGGAGAGAAGAGGCTGCGCTGGCCTGACTCTGAGGCTCGCCGTTTAAATTTTACAAAGCGCTCAGGTTTATGGCCGGCATGGCACGAGAGAGCACAAATTTGCCTACAAAAGTGGAAAAAAGAATTTGTCTACTGCTTACGGTTTGGCCGGGAGCAGCGTGAAAAGAGCAAAATCAGAGTTGATTCTTCAGCGATCCCAAATTGACAGTTGGTCTCTCCCCACTCGAGCTGCATCGAAAACGCCAAACCCACGTGTTTTTGAGAGGGCCTGGATGAAAAACCATACAAGGTATCGACACGCCGTCGGGTACGGGCAGAGACCACAAGTTTTCCAGCGTTTTGGAGTTTGAATGAAGTTTCTACATCAACGCACGGCTTTACAGCGAATGTTTGTTTGAGGGTGATTTTTTAAATTTTCTGGATTTTCCCATTCATTTCTTATCGGATTTTTTGCTCCTTCGGAAAACTTTTTAGCCAAAAAGTGTTATTTTTTTGTCAATCTTTGTCCGATTTCGGATTGTTATACACCAACGCGTGCGGGAGAGCGTCCCGAACAAATCTTCTATTCAACTTGTCCAGAATCTGGATCGTTTGCAGACAGTCGCGATTTAAAGGTTTTTTTCCATAAGGGCCCCATATAAAGCTGCGGTTGCCATGACGACGGCAACAGTCTGCAGACCCTTGGTCTGTGTCATTTTGACCAAAGTGTGTTTGAGAAGGTGCTGGTGAAAAACGATACAAGCTATCGACATGAAACTCGGTACACAGACACAACACAAGTTTCTTGAATTTTTAAAATTGAAATGAAGTTTCTACCTCAAAGTATGGCGACGTAGCGTATTTTTGTTTGAGGCGTTCCGATTTCCCCATTCATTCTTATGGGAAAAAGCGAAATTGCCCAAGTGCTAAACATTTGGCTCGAGGGAGACAACGCTTGCACCTATCTGCAATACAAACACACCGTCACGCAGGGGACAGTCTCAGGAACGCCCTGATGCGATTTGGTGTGTCTACTATGAAAACTGAGGCCACAGTCGCGAGTAGAAGTGTAAAGTTTAACTTTGATCGCAGTGGTTGGAAAATGAATGGGGGCTTATGGAGAGAAGAGGCTGCGCTGGCCTGACTCTGAGGCTCGCCGTTTAAATTTTACAAAGCGCTCAGGTTTATGGCCGGCATGGCACGAGAGAGCACAAATTTGCCTACAAAAGTGGAAAAAATAATTTGTCTCCTGCTTACGGTTTGGCCGGGAGCAACGTGAAAAGAGCAAAATGAGAGGTGATTTTTCAGTCATCCCGCACTCTGACAGTTGGTCTCTCCCCACTCTAACTTTTCAAAAAACGCCAAATCCACGTGTTTTTGAGACGGCCTGGATGAAAAACGACACAAGGTATCAACACGCTGTCGGGTACGGGCAGAGACGACAAGTTTTCCTACGTTTTGAAGTTTGAACGAAGTTTCTACGACAACGTATGGCTTGGCAGCGAATGTTTGTTTGAGGGCGATTTTTTGAATTTTCTGGTTTTTCCCATTCATTTCTTATGGGATTCTTTGCTCTTTCTGCGCACTTTTTGGCTAAAAAGTGTTATTTTTTCGTCAATCTTTGTCAATTTTTAGGCTGCTATATACCAACGCGTGCGGGAGAGCGTCCCGAACAATTCTTCTTTTTAACTTGTCCAGAATCTGGATGGTTTGGCCACAGCGGCCAATTAACTGATTTTTGCCAGTTTTTGGCCCCTGGCGGGGCCAAAAACTGGAATTTTGTCGGGGTCGAAGGAAAGCACACTTGCCGGGGCCGAGCCGCACGTTTTGATGTATGGTTTGTGTGTCTGCGATCAGCGGTTCTCGAGATACGCTCGACCGAAATTTCGCTATAATAATAAGAAGAATAAACACGGTGTAGAATAATAGTGCTCCGAAAAGGAGCACTATTATTCTACACCGTGTTTATTCTTGACAGTTGGTCTCTCCCCACTCGAGCTGCATCGAAAACGCCAAACCCACGTGTTTTTGAGAGGGCCTGGATGAAAAACCATACAAGGTATCGACATGCTGTCGGGTACGGGCAGAGACCACAAGTTTTCCTGCGTTTTGGAGTTTGAATGAAGTTTCTGCATCAACGCACGGCTTTACAGCGAATGTTTGTTTGAGGGTGATTTTTTGAATTTTCTGGATTTTCCCATTCATTTCTTATGGGATTTTTTGCTCCTTCTGAAAACTTTTTAGCCAAAAAGTGTTATTTTTTCGTCAATCTTTGTCCGATTTCGGATTGTTATACACCAACGCGTGCGGGAGAGCGTCCCGAACAAATCTTCTATTCAACTTGTCCAGAATCTGGATCGTTTGCCGACAGTCGCGATTTAAAGGTTTTTTTCCATAAGGGCCCCATACAAAGCTGCGGTTGCCATGACGACGGCGACAGTCTGCAGACACTTGGTCTGTGTCATTTTGACCAAAGTGTGTTTGACAAAGTGCTGGTGAAAAACGGTACAAGCTATCAACATGAAAGTTGGTACATAGACAGACCACAAGTTTCTTGAATTTTTAAAATTGAAATGAAGTTTGTACCTCAAAGTATGGCGACGTAGCGCATTTTTGTTTGAGGCGTTCCGATTTCCCCATTCATTCTTATGGGAAAAAGCGAAATTGCCCAAGTGCTAAACATTTGGCTCTAGGGAGACAACGCTTGCACCTATCTGCAATACAAACACACCGTCACGCAGGGGACAGTCTCAGGAACGCCCTGATGCGATTTGGTGTGTCTACTATGAAAACTGAGGCCACAGTCGCGAGTAGAAGTGTAAAGTTTAACTTTGATCGCAGTGGTTGGAAAATGAATGGGGGCTTATGGAGAGAAGAGGCTGCGCTGGCCTGACTCTGAGGCTCGCCGTTTAAATTTTACAAAGCGCTCAGGTTTATGGCCGGCATGGCACGAGAGAGCACAAATTTGCCTACAAAAGTGGAAAAAAGAATTTGTCTACTGCTTACGGTTTGGCCGGGAGCAGCGTGAAAAGAGCAAAATCAGAGTTGATTCTTCAGCGATCCCAAATTGACAGTTGGTCTCTCCCCACTCGAGCTGCATCGAAAACGCCAAACCCACGTGTTTTTGAGAGGGCCTGGATGAAAAACCATACAAGGTATCGACACGCCGTCGGGTACGGGCAGAGACCACAAGTTTTCCAGCGTTTTGGAGTTTGAATGAAGTTTCTACATCAACGCACGGCTTTACAGCGAATGTTTGTTTGAGGGTGATTTTTTAAATTTTCTGGATTTTCCCATTCATTTCTTATCGGATTTTTTGCTCCTTCGGAAAACTTTTTAGCCAAAAAGTGTTATTTTTTTGTCAATCTTTGTCCGATTTCGGATTGTTATACACCAACGCGTGCGGGAGAGCGTCCCGAACAAATCTTCTATTCAACTTGTCCAGAATCTGGATCGTTTGCAGACAGTCGCGATTTAAAGGTTTTTTTCCATAAGGGCCCCATATAAAGCTGCGGTTGCCATGACGACGGCAACAGTCTGCAGACCCTTGGTCTGTGTCATTTTGACCAAAGTGTGTTTGAGAAGGTGCTGGTGAAAAACGATACAAGCTATCGACATGAAACTCGGTACACAGACACAACACAAGTTTCTTGAATTTTTAAAATTGAAATGAAGTTTCTACCTCAAAGTATGGCGACGTAGCGTATTTTTGTTTGAGGCGTTCCGATTTCCCCATTCATTCTTATGGGAAAAAGCGAAATTGCCCAAGTGCTAAACATTTGGCTCGAGGGAGACAACGCTTGCACCTATCTGCAATACAAACACACCGTCACGCAGGGGACAGTCTCAGGAACGCCCTGATGCGATTTGGTGTGTCTACTATGAAAACTGAGGCCACAGTCGCGAGTAGAAGTGTAAAGTTTAACTTTGATCGCAGTGGTTGGAAAATGAATGGGGGCTTATGGAGAGAAGAGGCTGCGCTGGCCTGACTCTGAGGCTCGCCGTTTAAATTTTACAAAGCGCTCAGGTTTATGGCCGGCATGGCACGAGAGAGCACAAATTTGCCTACAAAAGTGGAAAAAATAATTTGTCTCCTGCTTACGGTTTGGCCGGGAGCAACGTGAAAAGAGCAAAATGAGAGGTGATTTTTCAGTCATCCCGCACTCTGACAGTTGGTCTCTCCCCACTCTAACTTTTCAAAAAACGCCAAATCCACGTGTTTTTGAGACGGCCTGGATGAAAAACGACACAAGGTATCAACACGCTGTCGGGTACGGGCAGAGACGACAAGTTTTCCTACGTTTTGAAGTTTGAACGAAGTTTCTACGACAACGTATGGCTTGGCAGCGAATGTTTGTTTGAGGGCGATTTTTTGAATTTTCTGGTTTTTCCCATTCATTTCTTATGGGATTCTTTGCTCTTTCTGCGCACTTTTTGGCTAAAAAGTGTTATTTTTTCGTCAATCTTTGTCAATTTTTAGGCTGCTATATACCAACGCGTGCGGGAGAGCGTCCCGAACAATTCTTCTTTTTAACTTGTCCAGAATCTGGATGGTTTGGCCACAGCGGCCAATTAACTGATTTTTGCCAGTTTTTGGCCCCTGGCGGGGCCAAAAACTGGAATTTTGTCGGGGTCGAAGGAAAGCACACTTGCCGGGGCCGAGCCGCACGTTTTGATGTATGGTTTGTGTGTCTGCGATCAGCGGTTCTCGAGATACGCTCGACCGAAATTTCGCTATAATAATAAGCAGAATAAACACGGTGTAGAATAATAGTGCTCCTTTTCGGAGCACTAATAATAATAAGAAGAACTAGAAAATTCCAGCGCACTGAAATTTCGAGAGTGCTCCGAAAGCTGTGCCCACCATCGAGTCATGAGCTGGCCCAACCCCATACTTGTGCCTGGACCGCCCAACACTGTGTATTTGCTGTCCCTGCTACTCAGAGAGACCCCTGGTTTAACCCTATCAGCTGTATGATAGGAAAGTAGTTGGTGTGCCTGAAGTGTTTGCGTGTCTGTATGAGGTCATCAGTCAGCCTGCTCCAGCAGGACACTGTCAGCAGGGGAGAGAGAGTAGCAGGGAATTCACCAAATGAGCTTTGAGAAGGTGCTGGTGAACAACGATACAAGCTATCGACATGAAACCCAGTACACAGACAGACCACAAGTTTCTTGAATTTTTGAAATTAAAATGAAGTTTCTATCTCAAAGTATGGCGAAGTAGTGCATTTTTGTTTGAGGCGTTCCGATTTTCTTATTAATTCTTATGGGAAAAAGCGAAATTGCCCAAGTGCTAAACATTTGGCTCTAGGGAGACAACGCTTGCACCTATCAACAATTCGAACACACTGTCACGCAGGGGACAGTCTCAGGAACACCCTGATGCGATTTGGTTTGTTTACGATGAAAACTGAGGCCACAGTCGCGAGTAGAAGTGTAAAGTTTAACTTTGATCGCAGTGGTTGGAAAATGAATGGGGGCTTATGGAGAGAAGAGGCTGCGCTGGCCTGACTCTGAGGCTCGCCGTTTAAATTTTACAAAGCGCTCAGGTTAATGGCCGGCATCGCACGAGAGAGCACAAATTTGCCTACAAAAGTGGAAAAAAGAATTTGTCTACTGCTTACGGTTTGGCCGGGAGCAGTGTGAAAAGAGCAAATTGAGAGGTGATTTTTCAGTCATCCCGCACTCTGACAGTTGGTCTCTCCCCACTCTAACTTTTCAAAAAACGCCAAACCCACGTGTTTTTGAGACGGCCTGGATAAAATAAAGCAGAAACATTGTTGGAGAGCTGAATGAATTTGAAAAGGTTTAAGATAGTTGAATTAAAGTTTAAAGACTGTTTAAATAGTCACCGATGGTTGAAAAGGCTGAATATAGTTGAATTTCAATCTAAACATTGCTTAAATCATGTTGAAAATGTTTTGTGTGTGTTTGTGCTGCAAGGTGTCAGGGCCTGTCGCAACAGTTGGCTCTGTGTCAGTGAGCAGGCAGCCATGCCTGTGTGACCACAGCTACTTTGAAAGGGCGCTGTGGAGAAACTACACAACCTATCAAAACACGATTTTCAACACACACAGACCACCAGTTTCTGCAATTTTTGAAGCTGAAATGAAGTTTCTATGACAAAGTATAACGACGTAGCTGATATTTGTTTGAGGGTGTGATTTGATTTTAGTTTTTCCCATTCATTCTTATGGGAAACACCAAAAGTGTGTGAGTGCTAAACAACCGGCTGTAGGGAGAGAACGCGTGGTCCTATCTTAAATATAAGAACACCGCCACGCAGGGGAGAGTCTCGGGAACGTCCGTGTGCGATTTGGTGTCTCTACCATGAATATTGAGGCCGTGGTCGCGAGTAGAAGTGTAAAGTTCAAGTTGGATCGAGGGAGACGAAAAATGCATTTTGGCTTATGGAGAGAGGAGGCTGTGTTGTGGTCGCTCTGAGGCCCGCCGTTTAAATTTCATAAAGCGCACAGGTTTTTGGCGGGCATCGTACGAGACAGCACAAGTTTTCCTACAAAAGTGGAAAAAAGAATTTGCCCGCTGCGTACGGTTTGGCTGGGAGCAGCGTGAAAAGACAAAAACCAGAGCTGATTTTTCAGCCGTCCCCCACTCTAGCGATGACATCATCCACTCTAACTCCGCGCAACACACACCCATTGTAAAATCGGAAGAGGAAAAAAGATGAAGATTCAAACTGTGATTGTGAAAAAAGTATAAAACATTTGAAAGTGAAAAGACATTCGGGAATAGCTGAAAGTCTTGTGAATAGTTTAAAGTTTGAATGGAGTGTGTAGCTGAAAGTATGTGGGAGCTGAAAATTTTTGTAGCTGAAGTAGTTTAAGAGGGGTTGAAGAGGGTTTCAATTCATTTCAATGGGAAAAATTTTTTACAAAAAGTTGAATATTTTAAAAAGTTAAAATTGTTGAAAAATGCCTCAGCATTCACACTAATAATAATAATAAAGAACAGGATAACAATAGTGTGAATGCCTCAGCATTCACACTAAAAATAATCATAAAGAACAGAATAACAATAGTGTGAATGCCTCAGCATTCACACTATTCATGGCAGTATAAGCCAAACTTTCAGACGTGGTAGGGTGTAACCCCTATCCCAAGATATTTCAGAAGCAGTTTGTTGTTGGTTGGCATGGCTGTATTGGTCGACAAATGGCCGCTGTTTTAAAATACAAAATACACCACATTTATGCAAAGGTGTTATTTGACTTCAAACATCAGTTTTTGCAAATGCACTTTCCACAGTCCTTCAAATATGCTCAAATATACCTTTGTTCTCTGTCTATTTGTATAACTGACTTTGTGTCTGTCTAGAGTGACATCAGCTAAAAGAGCCAGTCTCTAGTTAAACACAAAACTAGTAACAGTTAATACTAGTAACAGTTAATACTGCATTCAGAATTGATATTATCTATCTATCTATCTATCTATCTATCTATCTATCTATCTATCTATCTATCTATCTATCTATCTATCTATCTATCTATCTATCTATCTATCTATCTATCTGTCTATCTGTCTGTCTGTCTGTCTGTCTGTCTGTCTGTCTGTCTGTCTGTCTAATCTAGCTTTCATTCTCTCATTCTCTTAACCTGATCAACTCCATTTCGTGGATCAACTCCATGTAAGAGGCAAATGAAACACAGTGACTCAATAATTATGATTTTTGCAAAACCAGGCACAATATTTCATCTTCATTGCAGTATTATGTGTGATTGCAATAATAAAGTTTAGTATTTCAAAAAGTATTTTGACAGTGCATTTGCTGATGAATTAACATTGAACATGTATGCATAATGTTGTGTCAGGTTGAATTTTAGTTTTCTTACAATGTCTTACAAAGTACAATGTCTACTGAAATGAATATAACAGACTGCCTGTAAAGCATTACTATAGAGAGTGTTCATAATCGCTGTATGGTATGCTGTAAGGTATGCTGCTCAGTCCAGCACATATTCCTCTTCAAAGTGGGCTAAAAAAAGAGGAGCCTTGGGGTGGCCTAGGACCTATATTAACCGTGTGGTTGCCAATACCCCGACGAGCGCAAAGGCTCGGACCTGCTCACAGCTGCTTGCAGCTTTAATTATACATATATTCTTCTTTCTGCATTTTCACTAGGACTACACAGGGTTTCACTGAACACTTGGGACTACTTTGGGGACATCACTGTGACATGAGCTGGGAGGACCTTTGATGTGTGGAGAGTTGATTGTTATATGTAGGCTAAGCATGTGGGTGCATTGAATTTCTATGTGCCAATAATATAGCATATCTGTAAACTCATTTTTTTGTTTCCCACACTTTACTATGTTGTTGATCTCATGAGGTGCATTGGGCCTGACGTTCAACCTGCTCAGTACAAAGCCTAGTGTCGCAGCTTTGGCAACTGGTCTACAAGACCTGCCCGAGAAGATAGCATTGTAACTTTTTCCCTGATGTAAAAAACAGGTGAATTGTTACAATGGCTCTGGCCCAGACACACAGAGCTCTTCTGTGGTTGTGCCTCCCTCTGGTGGTCTCTCCATGTGTCACCGCACTATAGGGTGGGCTGGTTGAGTCAACAAATCAGCCCCTTGACTGCCCTGGGCTTGCCTGGCCCTGCCTCAGAGAGGCTGGAACCCCCAAGCCACACCCACATACCCCTATCACCCGACTGAGGCCAGGGAGTCACCCAGCCTAAACAACTACCTGCCCACTCCCTCACAGGGAATGAGACAGGGATGCCAGCCCATGGGCCACCCTGGACCATCCCTTCAATGGCATGCCTGAAGTCCCTGCAGATGACCACCCACCCTCCATCCCTGAAGTCACAGCCAACTGTCCTGCTCAGAAAATACTTGTCATTTCAGAGATCACCACCCCTTTGCCAGTGACCACAAAAGCATGGCTCCTCCTCCCTGCAGCTTCCATATTCTCCTCTCCCTGGCTGACCTACTGGAGGTGGTGTGTCGCTGAATGTGTCCAGGCCAGCCACAGCAACAGTAGCCCTTCTATGGGTTGGGAGCAGCTCCCCTAGTGTTCAGATTGGGAATACTACATGTTCCTCCTCCTCTCCAGTGGGAGTCAGAGAGTCTGCAACCTGGACTATTCAGCTAACCCCCACCAGGGACTGGAAACACTCTGGCCTAGACACACATAGTTATTAGGCAGTTATGCTCTCCCTCAGGTGCTCTCTCCATTTGACACCCCAAACTTTCAGCACTATACAAGTTATCTGCTAGTATTGGATTAATCAGCCAATCCAGTGCTGGTTGTCCCTGAGTTGTCTTGGCTCTGCATCCAAGAGGCTGGGACCGCCCAAGCAATGCCCACACCAGGAATTCTGTATCTGTATTTCGTGTTCTTGTTTTGAGGTGTTGTTTGAAAAGAATATTGTATTAGAAATTGTATTGTTAAGAGCATTGTTTTATTCTCTGCATTTTTCTGTCTGTTTTCGTTCGCAAGACATACCCGTTGTTCCTGACAGGAGACAAAGGTCTGGAACCCCGGCGCAACTCCAAAGCCCAGCTGGTCTATGAATGGCGGTTCTTCCTGGGTGTGGATCTGAACTTTGATCCCTGCTTCAAACGATGTCTCATCTGTTGACATGAAGAAGTCAGAATATTTACAACATCGATAATTTGAATATACAATGTTGATGAAATCAAAAAGTCATACATATAAAAGAATTGGATAAAGCAAACACATCACATATTCAACAGTACAGTTAACTTACAGTCCAGTTTTGCCTATTTTAAAAGAAAGCTTTGCTTATCCATCAGATCTTAACTATGGATTACACACTGATCTTGCTTAGCTACAGGAAACAGACTTTCTAAGGGAAAAAGCTGATGATATGTGGTGCTGTGGGGTGTTAGTTACTATACAGGGAAATGAAAGTCAAAGGATAACTTAATGATAAATTATCTTGAGGATAAAAGGAAAATCAATGAAGCTGATCCTTTGCAGCATAATTCTGCTGTACACATACATAAATAAAGCAGATGGCCCTTTGATACTGGATTCAGGGGAACATCAACAGGATATGATGACACAAAACATGTGCAACAGCTTGGCAGCAGTTACGGAGAAGAGAGGGGGAAAGAGAGGGACATTAACAACTTAATGTGATGTTCTAATACAACCTACAGGTTAATGTGAGATGTTTTCATATTTCTGAAAGACAGGTTTTAAAAATGATAATGTTACTGTTTTTGTATTTAAGTTTATAGTGTGTGAATTTTGTTATGTCAATTCTGTTGAAGTCACATCAACTCTGTTTCTCCAATGGTTTGGTTTTTAAAAAATGACAATGAAATATATTTTATCATTTTCTACACAATAAGAAAATGTAAGTGTTATTGGCAACTTTTCAATGAAACATCTCAATGTTTTGACTCCTGAAAAAATAATGAAAGAAATGTTTAATTAATGGATGTAGGGACAAATGTTTTGTCATTTATTGCATTTGAGCACAATTAATATTTAACCCACTTTGTCCATAAAGGAGTTGACAGAATTGACTCTTAGTGCACTGATTTTCAGTTAAAGTCTTGCATGTGTAAGCTTGGCAAATACTGGAAGTGTAATATTTAAAGTATCTGAGAATTGAGAAAAAAAATTATAGAAATTTTATAGATTTTTTTTTTTTTTTACTTTTGTCTAAACTTGAAATGTACCCGCAGTTCTGAAATGCTAACCCTTCTACCTCTGTCAGGTAATCAGGGGGAAGAATGGCAGCATTGAAAGCTTCTTTGAAGTCATTCCAATTATGGACTGTATTTTTAGCCACGCACCACCAACTGTGTGTTGGACTTTTGAGAACCCCAGTCCAGTTACTATCAATTCAGCCTCTGACAAAGGCATGACTGCTAAAAATGTTTCACAGCAGTCAATAAAGTCCAGAACATCAGCCACTTCCCACGACCTACTAAATGAAGAGAAATCCATGCAAATCACAGGCTTTGAATATACCACTGGACCCCCAGGATGGAGACTGTCAGGCATGGATAAAGGAGGGGGGCGAGTGGCATATTCCATGACTGGTGGTGCACAGGGATGAGAAACTGCTCCCATAGGTGGCATGTTGGCCTGGTCATTTTCCCTGGTCCTGATGTTGTGTACTATTCGAAATGAGTTTTTCTGTTTGATGAGTCTATTTGCATCTCAATAAGTTTAAATCACTATTCAAGTTGGTGTATTACCATCAGCTATTTGACCATAGCAGATTGTTACAACATTGCTGATCGGGCAGGGTAGAGATGTATAGCAGGAGGGTACTGTCAGGTTTGAGTGGGCTGAGGTAGTGAGACACAATATTGTGTGCGTGTTTCTATGTGTGTGAGCAGCAGGTAGATGAGAGGTCCCTTTTGTGTGTGGTTGCACCTGTGCACATGCCTTCATGCAGAACTGCATCAATGAGAGCTTTTTCACTAGGCTTCAGTGAAAAGGAACAGAAATTAATGTTGTAACATCCCGACACTGGTGGGAGTTGCGACTTCCCCGCACACAGTCCAAGGCAGCAGTGAAGTGGGAGACCAGGGCACCGTGGAGCCCACAGCCCCGCAGAACTTGGTGGGCTCCAGGGCTAGGTGCCCCTGGCCCAGTCATGAACACCACCCCACTAGGGATGCCGGCTGGACAGCTGGGGAACGAGTCCCCCGCACACTTGACACCAGAGCTCGGAGCAGCAGCGGGTAGTGGGCCCGCAGGCTTGGAGTGTTAAAGGCTGGAGTGTTAACTCAAAACATCAGTGGCTGGAGTCTTAAATGTTAAAACACAAACAACTCTCTTTTATCTGTTATTGCACCAACTTGCACCCTTACCAGATAACAATATTACCCCAAACATATTTCTAAATACTTCTGTATGCTTAAGGTTTTAGTCTTCTCAATTGTGTGCAAGATTTTGGCAAAACTCTCCTCTCCTTGTGCAGGAAGAGCTGAATGCACCCCACACCTTCCAACTTGATGCAATCAACTGCAGCCATGACGCTCCATAAACTCTCAGTAAATATTCAATAAACAGAGCAATGCAAAATATACTGTAAATATCTTGGAAAATAAAGTGCTTTTGTGACTACATTGCAAAGCAAATCTTTGCTATAGCTCAAGAGTTGTTGTTGTTCACAACATACAATTCCCCACAAGTGTAATGTGTAAAATGTACAGGTAATTACAGGTGCTACATTACATTTCTTCACCACTCTCCCCAAGAAGTCCTCAGACGTCCTGGTGTCAGGTACCATCAAGCAATGCACATGTTGGCATAACTCATGAAGCCATTTTAGAGCTCAGTGGTCTGTCTCAGAGAAAAAAATGTCTAGGTCAGCACATAGGATCAACTGTTGGACCACAATCTCTGGCCCAACCTGGAACTCCTTTAGCAGATTGGCATGAAAAGTCATTGGTCTTCCTCTCTGGCATATGCAGTTCGCAAGTGACCACACTGACTTGTTTGGTGGCTTCATATGGCCCAGGCTATTTAGTTAGAAACTTGGTGTCACGGGTTGGCAACATTAACAGTGCCTTTTGCCCTGGATTGAAGATCCTCTCTCCGGCCTTCTGATCGTGCCAGGATTTCAGGTTTCGCTGAGCAGACCCCATGTTCTCACGTACCAGTGCTATCATTTCTTCCAGATTGTCTCTCATTTCAACAACATATGCCACCACATTGTCTCCTGGCTTTCAGCCTTCCCAGTAGTCCATTCGCAGATACAAATGCACCCTCACTTGGTGGCCATACAGCAGTTTAATTAGTGAAAAGCCAGTTATTAATTACATGTGCATATGAGATGAACTTACAACATGTTTTTCAGTGTCTGATTATGGCATTCTACCAGACCAGGGGTAGGCAACCAGTTCCACAAAGAGCCGCTGTGGCTGCAGGTTTGTGGTCCAACCAGGCAGCAGCACACCTGATTTGGCTTATTCAATCAACTGATCTGAGTCTTCAGACAGTTGATTGGTCAATCTGTGTGCTATGGATGGGTTGGAACAAAAACCTGCAGCCACAGCGGCTCTTTGTGGAACAGGTTGCCAACCCCTGTACCAGACCATCCATCTGGGCATGGTAAGGGGTGGTCTTAATCCCATTTACTTCCAACACTTGCTTGACAGACCTGCTGTTATAGTTTGGGAAAAAATTGTCTCAGTCTGTCGGACCCTTGTCAGGTTTACCCGCCCTGGCTTCAAGGGGCAGTTTGCTGCAAGTCTGGCCTTGATGGATGAATTTATTTAATGGACTTAAATAAATAAATCAGTAAATAATAAATAATAAAGCATCTGTAAAATATGGAAAATGTACTGTACACATCAGAAATAAAGTGTAACAGCAGGGCAATGTGCACCTGTTGCTATAAACCAAGGGTTGTAAAGAATACAATTACCCACATGTGCAATATGTACAGATATTAAATGAGCTTTGGTAAAGTCTCCTAGAAATGCAGAGGAGACTCAGCTATGAGATGAGGGGTTCGGTCTGAGTGGAAGAGCCTGTTCCCTCGACCCCAAACTGACCCAACTGACACAACTGATGTGTGGTGAGAAAAAAAGTTCCAAACATGAACAGCAACAGTGTTTTTACATGAGGTCTAAAAACTACAAATAGAATGTCTACTGTCTCTACTGTATATGCTTCTGGTGAGCTTACCAGTCTCTCCCCAAACAGGAAGGTATTCATCCTGCTGGATATCCAGCATAAGCTCCAGGCCGTTACCCATCCCACCCTTCATCGTCACCAGGAGGGGTCGTCCATCTTGGCCTGAATTAAAAGTATAGCACTTCCCATAGCGAGTGAATATCTGAAACAAAAGCAGAGAAATACAAGAGCTCTTTGTGAAAGAGTACAGGAAAAGAACTGTCAGTCTACATCCCATTTATGATCTCGGTTTGCATTTAATTCATGTGAAGTGGAAATAAAGGTAGCAGAGAGCTGGGAATGTCTCAATAGCTAAATGGAATCTTCTCCCAAACAGTCTGCGCACCATCACAGAATGGCGCAGACCAACAGCTGTAGCAATTTCGCAGTAGCATGCTAGGACTTAACTTACTGCTCCATGATAGAGTGTGTATTGGAGCACGTATGAAGTAACTTTGCTTTCACAGTGGGATTTCTCTATTCCCGAGAAGCTTGTCACAGAACAATCATTGCTAGCAGCAAAGTAAATTCTGGAAGAAGCGAATGAAAAGAAAAACTTCTGTATGTAATTGGTTCCTTTTTTGAAGAAAGAAGTTGTGACAATTGCCTCACATCTGCAACAATAAGAAATTATTTCATAGGATGTTTGGGATGAAACTACTTGGTAATGTCTCTTGCTTTTTTTTTAAACTTTTGCCTGCTTTTGAAATGTGAAAATTCCCTGCTTTCATTAGTGCTCTGAACCGCAGGGTCCAGAAGCAACAATTGTTGTTCACTTCATTTCTTCTTATTTGTGCCATTACACTCTCTGCCCCTGGACTATGATCTAGGGGCAGCTATTGTTATTAGGGTCCTCGCAACAGTAATGCTTCTCTTATTATTTTTCTTAGAAACAGTACATTTGTTTTCTGGGTAACTGAAGGTTCAAAACCTCACCATTTTTGGCACGCACATTGGGACTGGCTCAAACAGTGATCCCCACCTCAGAGTTTCACCTACCGTACATGTATGAATCTTAGTAGACATATATGATTATGAGGTGCCCTCAACCAAACAGGGAGTTGGCCATTTTGATTTTTATGTTTTTACTTTTTGAAGGAGCTGTTCCTAGGGCTTTTGCCTGATTGACTTCAAATTAGGTACTGATCATGCAGAAACCATGGTAACTAAAATTTGTTAAAACATTTCTGTAGGTCAAAGGGCGTGGCTGCTAGGATGTGTTAAAGTTTTTTTGTGTTTGTGTGTTCTTTCTGTTTGTTTTTTTGTTTTTTCTTGGTCATAGCAGTTGGTTTGCTGGAAGTGTCCAGTTTTTAGGCTAAAGTAGTAATCCTAAATAGTTGACCCCATTATTCCATAATCCCATTCATTCCACTTCTAATATATGCAGAACAAGTTAGAGTTCAACTTGGTGTGCTTAAGCCAAACTGCTTCAAAATGTCTGTACAGTTCTGGAGAGTTCTACGCTGGATGCCTCTGAGAGCTCACAAGTCATCTTGCTCATGGCTCCACCTTGTTAAAAAAGTAAATTACATACTTAACTAGAAATTTCCAGCATGCTGAAATTTTGAGAGTGCTCTGGGATGTGTGCCCATTGGTTTGCAGCTCTGCATTTGTATTGCTCACAAGACGGCATTCTGGGAGTGTGTGCAGGTATGAGAGAAACTGAGTGAGTGAGCGTGTGTGTGTGTGTGTGTGTGTGTGTGTGTGTGTGTGTGTGTGTGTGTGCGTGTGTGTCCATGGTGAAAACAACACACACAGACCACAAGTTCATCACGATATCCAAGTTTGAAAAGAGTTTTTAACCTGGTTGAGAAAGGAGCTGTTTTAGTCATTTTCCCTTTCATTACTGGGGGCAGCTGAAGGGCCCCAAAAGTTAATATTCTAGAGAGAAAAATAGAAGCCAACTTAACTTCTCTTGTTCATTTTGATTTATGATTTGTCTGGGTGCTCCAAAAACTGAATGAGTTTTGCTCTTTTCAGCCATAACTTTGTAATAATAACATGCATGTATGAGAGAGACTGAGTGTGTGTGTGTGTGTATGAAGTGTTTGTGTGTCTGTGAGGTCATCTGTCAGCCTGCTGCAGCAGGAGACAGCAGAGGACAGAGGAGAGGAGATACAAGAGCAGGTACATGACCACATGCACTTTGAGAAGGTGCTACTGAAAAACAATACAACCTATCAACATGCAACTCGGTACACAAACAGACCACAAGTTTCTTGAATTTTTGAAATCAAAATGAAGTTTCTAAATCAAAGTATGGCGACGTGGCGGATGTTTGTTTGAGGGGTTCTGTTTTTCCTTTTCATTCTTATGGGAAAAAGCAAAAAGTGCTAAACACTTGTGTAAAGGATCACACTAGACTCTATGAATTCTACTTTATTGACTGTTGATTGACTGTCTGTATGTTATTTGGGGTGAGATTTTCTGGTGTGTGCCTGCAATGATGAACTTTGGCCTGTAGGTGACACTGTGAAGTTACCTGGAGGAGAACTATTAAAGGTAGCCCAGGTGTGAATGATTTTAGATGCTGTTTGGTTGGCTGTTTGGTTTTAACAGAGGAAGAGGTTTTTTCTTTGTAATTTTGCATTCCTTTGTGAGTGCAGCGAGGTATGTTTGCATATTTAATAAGATCTGTAATTTGTATTCATGTATGTGTAGAACTCATTGTGCATGATTGACTGTTTGTTTAGTCACTTAAATAATGAATTTTGAATTGTTTATATGTGATGTAGTTTTCACGGTGCTGTAAGGCATATGGACTGGACTGACCCAGATGATCTTAAATAAAGAAATCTTAAGCATCTGTCGAAACTCTCTCCTTCCAAGGGCCGCTACAACAATGGTTGCACCTATCCGGAATATGAGCACACCATCACACAAGGGAGAGTCTTAACAATGCCCTGATGCGATTTGGTGTGTGTACTATGCAAAGTGAGGCCACAGTCGCGAGTAGAAGTGTAAAGTTTAACTTTGATCGTAGTGGTGGGAAAATGAATGGGGGCTTGTGGAGAGAAGAGGCTGCGCTGGGCTGACTCTGAGGCTCGCTGTTTAAATTTCATAAGGCACACAGGTTTATGGCCTGCATTGCATAAAAGAGCACAAATTTTCCTACAAAACTGGAAAAAAGAATTTGCCTACTGCTGACAGTGTGGCTGGGAGCAGCGTGAAAAGAGAAAAATGAGAGCTGATTTTTCAGCGCCCTACCGCACTCTGACAGTTGGTCTCTCCCCACTGTAGCTGCTCCGAAAACGCCAAACCCACATGTTTTTGAGACAGTCTGGATGAAAAACGATAAAAGGTATCAACACATTGTCGGGTACAGGCAGAGACGACAAGTGTTGTTTTGTCAATTTTTGTCAATTTTTTGGCTGCTATACACCAACGCCTCCGGGAGAGTCTCCCGAACAAAACTTCTATTTAACTTTCCAGATTCTGGATTGTTTGCCGACAATCGCAAATTAATTTTTAAATTCCAGATGCTGAAGACTCAAACGTTGACTCATTCATTACCCAAGCCAAAGTCACTGAGGTAGTTCGAAAGCTGCCCAGTGGCAAAGCCCTGGGGGGTGGACGAGATCAGGGTTAGGGTTAGCCCTGAGTATCTCAAGTCTCTGAATGTCGTAGGGCTGTCCTGGTTGACACGCCTCTGCAACATCACGTGACAGCTGGGAACAGTGCCTCTGGAGTGGCCTGGAGTGGACAGTCCCCCTTTTTATAAAGGAGGAATGGAGGGTGTGTTCCAACTATTGTGGGATCACACTCCTCAGCCTCCTGGGGAAAGTCTATTCCAGGGTACTGAAGAAGAGAGTCCAGCCAGTAGTTGAACTTGAACTTGAACTCTGCCCAACCAGTCCACATGTGTTTTGTGGACATGGAGAAGGCTTTCAACCTTGTGCCTCATGACATTCTGTGGGGGGTACTCCAGGAGTATGGGGTTGGGCGGCCCTCTGCTGTGGGCCGTGCAGTCCCTGTATGACTGGTGCAGGAGCTTGGTTCGCATTGCCGGCAGTAAGTCGGACCTTTTCCTGGTGCATGTAGGCCTCCAACAGGGCTGCCCTTTGTCACCGGTTCTATTCATTATTTTTATGGACAGAATTTCTAGGCGCAGAAGGGTGCCAGAGGGGGTCCAGTTCGGGAGTCACAGGATTTAATATCTGCTCTTTGCAGACAATGTTGTCTGTTGGCTCCCTCGAGCCAGGACCTCCAGCATGCACTGGAGCAGTTTGCAGCTGAGTGTGAAGCAGCTGCAATGAGCTGGCAAAGGTGGCTTGCTCCCTTCAGGTCAGTGGAGAGTCCCTGCCTCAGGTGGAGGAGTTTAAGTATGTTGGAGTCTTGTTCACGTGTGGGAGAAGGGTGGAGCGTGAGATGGACAGGCAGTTTGGTGCAGCAGCCACTGTATCAGTCTGTTGTGGTGAAGAAATAACTGAGCCAAAAGGTAAAGCTCTTGATTCATCACTCAATCTACGTTCCTACCCTCACCTATGGTCATGAACTTTGGGTAATGACCAAAATAATGAGATCCTAGATACAAGCAGCTGAAATGAGATTTCGGCCACTTGAGCCGGTGCTCCTCCACATCGAGAGAAGCCAGCTGACGTGGCTCAGGCATCTGTATCGGATGCCCTCGGGACGCCTCCCTCGGTAAATGTTCCGGGCATGTCCCACTGGGAGGAGACCCAGAGGAAGACACAGTGACTATGTCAGCCGGCTGGCTTGGGAATGCCTCGGGATACTCCCGGAGGAGCAGGAGGATGTGTCCAGGGAGAGGGAGGGGGTCCTGGGCGTCCCTACTCAGTACACGAGAGAGCACAAATTTGCCCACAAAAGTGGAAAAAAGAATTTGTTTACTGCCTACAGCGTGAAAAGAGCAAAATGAGAGGTGATTTTTCAGTCATCCCGCACTCTGACAGTTGGTCTCTCCCCACTCTAACTTTTCAAAAAACGCCAAACCCACGTGCTTTTGAGACGGCCTGGATGAAAAACGACACAAGGCATCAACACGCTGTCGAGTACAGGCAGAGACGTTTGAACCAAGTTTCTACGACAATGTATGGCTTCACAGCGAATGTTTGAGGGCGATTTTTTGTATTTTCTGGTTTTTCACATTCATATCTTATGGGATTTTTTGCTCTCTGCGGGGCCAAAAAGTTTTATTTTTTCATCAATCTTTGTCAATTTTTAGGCTCCCTTTCGGAGCACTGATAAACACGGTGTAGAATAATAGTGCTCCCTTTCGGAGCAATAATAATAATAAGAACAAACACGGTGGAGAGTAATGGTGCTCCCTTTCGGAGCACTAATAAACACGGTGGAGAATAATAGTGCTCCCTTTCGGAGCACTAATAATAATAAGAATAATGCTCCGTTTCGGAGCACTAATAAACACGGTGTAGAATAATCGTGCTCCCTTTCGGAGCACTAATAAGAAGAACAAACACGGTGGAGAGTAAAAGTGCTCCCTTTCGGAGCACTGATAATAATAATAAGAAGAACAAACACGGTGGAGAGTAATAGTGCTCCCTTTCGGAGCACGAACAAACACGGTGGAGAGTAATAGTGAGCTTCTACAATAGTGTTAAAGACTACGGATTTCAAAGATAAATCTCTTTAAAAAGTCCTTTGTCCCAGATGCTGTTAATGCAATTAATTAAGCTGTAATTCATTCATCTTCATACCTGCTGGTGTCGAAAGGCAGGGTCACCAATCCATCACATGGCACACACAATATTCTCTCACATTCACGCCCATGGATAATTTTGCGTCTCGATTGATCTTACTGCATGTTTTTGGACTGTGGGAGGTACCCAGAGGAAACCCAAGCACACTCAAGGAGAAGATGCAAACCCTACACTGAAATGGCTGGCAGCAGCTAGGATTAAAGCCACAACCTTCTTGCTGTGAGACAACAGCACTAACCGTGTGGCCTATAAAACTAGAATGTGGTAGCTATTTACCCTTTGCCCTACAGGCCCGCACAAGCTTCCGTGACCATGTGGCTCGCTGCTTGCGGCGCTGTGATGCCGCGCGACCTGGTTCCCCCATACTTCCGCGACCGGTCCTTTGAACATTGTAGTGTTCTTGGCAACCCCAAGGGGCCAGTACAAGCACCGACACCTTCTATTTTATAAAAGCATTATGTAAGAGGTGATAAAAAGCATCAGTAGCAACAAGCCTGCAAAGGAACAACAAAGACAAAGTGTTTGTTGTTGTTGTGATGTCCACTCAAGACAAAAGACTTGTAAACCTCTACGCCCACCTCTGTAATACAGCCCTGACAGAGTACAGACGGTTTCCGCTGTGCAAACCCGTGGCGTGCGATAGCACAGATGCTAGGATCAGATACTAGGATCAGAGTTGTTAACATCTCGTTCTTCTTCATGTACTCTGGGGGCAGGGCAGGCCTGTGTACAGATGTGCAGCCCCCTTATGGTGACCAAGAACATTACAGAGTTCAGAAGAATGGTCACGGACATGTGCGGGAAGCAAGGGACGCATGCACGTTGCGCATGTGAGCCGCGAACTGCTTGGTTGCAGAAGTTTGCACGGGCCTTAACTTCCCCTTGGCATGAGCAAGATGAAAATTAGACATTGTCATCGGACAACAGCAAAGACATCATTAAAAAAGTCTTGACCGACATATGTCAGTATGCAAACTGTGGCCGGCTGCCACTTCTCAGAGGTGACCTCTGAACCTTGACTGTAAACAGGAAACAGGAAAGCTTCTCCTAATACCTGACAAACTAAAGCTCATCTACACTCACTGAAGGAAGATTATGGAAATATAAAGACTGATCTGAGGTACAACGCATGCATGGATGGCGCTTAACTGCAACCAAGTATAACTGAGTCAGAACGGAGACGGAGCGTTCTTAGCAATCACGTTCAAGTGATGGTGGAAAGGCAGAAACTAGCTCAAAACATTAATTTTTACACTAAAAATGAGAGAAACAAAAGTCACGTAACTTGGATACAGAACCATTGGAAAAGTACAGGCAGAATAAATGTGACAGCCACTCAAATTAAGGGTGTTATTGTAAACAAGGGGCAAATTCTAAAGTCAGTGTCAGGCCCAGAACAGAGGACTCAGATGCAGATGAGCAGTATATTCAGACTTTATTGAGGTGTTCAAGGAGCTTCGTAAATAAACAGGCTATAAAAGTTAATATTAAATAATGTATACTAACCCTAAAACTAATCCAAAC
Source organism: Karalla daura (assembly GCA_029224185.1). Taxonomy (NCBI): domain Eukaryota; kingdom Metazoa; phylum Chordata; class Actinopteri; order Chaetodontiformes; family Leiognathidae; genus Karalla; species Karalla daura. The sequence continues at coordinate 5,735,919 of CM055188.1, read as the reverse complement.
AAACAAAACCCTTGTGTCTCCCAGAGAGCGTACGCCAACCTAACTCTGAACTAAACCTAACTAAAGCATGTGTCTTCCGAGAAGCTCACAGCAGCACTAAACTCTAAACTAAATCTTCCTAATGCACGTGTCTTCCAGGAAGCTCACGGCCAAAACTATCTAGCTTGACAAAACAAAAGCAAACTAGCTCTAAGGCTACAAAACTTACTATGACGAGGAGACACAGGCTGTGACTGTGGCTTGAGCAGAGGCTTAAGACTATTTATACAAGAGGGAGTGATCAGGGGCAGGTGTGACACAATCAGGGTAAAGAGGTTGCAGGCGAGAGAGGACACAGGAGGAAGGGCAAGTGGCCTGGAACGAGAGGAAGGTTAGGATTTCAAAATAAAACAGGAAATGACACATGACAAAAAACCCAGACGAGACAACCTCACCATGGCGTGAGGGTCAAAGGTTCAGGGGTGCTGAGCACCCAGAAAGCTGATGGCCAGGCAAGATTGATTTCACTGCTTCGGCACCCCCAAAATGGGCTAAAAATGCCTATGCTGTAAACCCTCTATGTTTTTGCAGTATGGCCCAGTGTAGCAAGCAACTGTTTTTGTATGAGACTGGCCAAACCATAGGAAAAATGTAACAGTGATAGAATTCAAAGGCCATTACTGTAAACCGTCTACATTTCTGCACTTTAGATCACATAGCTAGGGGACAATTTTGTATTGTTCCCAACTGCTATGCTACCAATCATCATCTTCAATGAGATTGCACCACAAACCGTAGAAATTAAAGACACAGAGGATCACAGTGGATGAAACAGTGGACAAATATCAAACATTACTATCTCCCGCTACCAATCAGAAATGTGTTGATCAACAAATCAACCTAAGACACAACACATGCAGTTGGCATTTTTGAGAAGAAACTAGCAGTAGTTAGTTTGAACAAGGGTTTATTCAGCAGGACTGTTGATAGCAGCATCCATAGCAACAAAATGATGCAGTTTCACATTATGCTGGCCAGATGTAAAAAAGCAAATGATTATGTACATCCACTGAGTGAATATTATTAAAATAAATAATGTAATTCTCGCTAATAATCATAGCACATTTTTGTGCAGAAACTGCATCTAAATATTGATTTTAGAAAAAAAAGATAGAAATTCCCGCCATGTTAATTGCTCTCATGACCAGGGCCTTGAAAGTCACGTGACTTGTTCACAGAACAATAGGAAAAGTATGAGCAGAAAAAATTGAACAGCTACACAATTTAAAGGCTTTTAACATAAACCCCCTACGTTTTAGCACTATGGCTCAAGATAGCCAGAGAATGTTTCAATATGAGACTGGGTTGTTTATTGTTTCATGAGGGCCCTGACAACATCGGGCAAGCACAAAAGTCCTGACACCTATAGTATGCAGAAAAGCTCACCTTCCCTCTCACACTTCAGTTCTCTGAGGTGACTGATGTTTTTAGTCTGACTCATGCCAAAAGCCCATTTTGTCTACTCTGGGGCCCAGCAGGGCATCATTGATTTTCTATGCATCTACACATATCCCCAAAATTTAGAATTATGTTCAGTCGAATAGGTTGCTGTTACTTAGTCAGCCCTTAAAAGACATGAAACATTCCTAAAATGTTCGTATGCAGAAATGTGTTTGACTGTGTTAACTTCTTGTGTTGTTCCAGAGTCAGTTTTGTGAAGGAATATACACATCCATTTGATGAATTATGTGGAGACACAATTTCATTACAGAGATTGAGGGCATCAACTGTGGCAAGCAGCTTTAAATTATAAACTACCATAAACATAAAACACCAAAATAAAATGTCAGTCATGCCACCTACAGACAGCAAATGATGGAGTGTAATCCGTGAGGTTGCAGTCAGTACAGTCAACTTAAAAAACAAACAAAAAAAATCATTAGGGGCTAAGGTTTCCTTGCAGCAGCCATTTACTCTAGAGGAGTAAATCCTCAGCATACATGAACACAGAAAGCTTACTTTTCTTTTTCATCTATTTTTCTTCCATTCTGCAAGATATGATTATCGTGTTCACCCTGAAATTGTGGAACTTCCAGATGTTACTTCCACTTATTGACTAAGTGAAACAGACCAAAAAACATTAAGCCACAAGTACCACAACCTGTAATCACACAGTTAAGAAAAAAATAATGCCACTTCATTACAGCACTGAAACCTACTTAGTAAAGATGAATTACTGGAAACAAAGCATTGGTGGGAAGCATGGCAAATATCAATATGGAAATATAAAAGTAGAATCGCCAGATGAGTGCTAACATTGACTCATGACAGAGCTGCATTAGCCACTGAAAGCTGCAGCAACTTGTTGGAAAGGAGGACATGGCAAAGAAGAACTTTGGAGATGCACTCACGGCGCTGAAATAGCGCAGCCCGCAGAGTTCCCCTTGGTAGCGGCAGTACAGTTGCATCTCCTCCAGCTGTCACGTTTCAGGAGGTGCAACATGGACGGCTGGGACTCACGTGGAGGGGGGAAAAAGTGGTTAAAGTCCAAGATCCGAGATAACGGGGACCAGGTTTGCTTCTCCCCCGTGGCACCGTCACCCCTCAGAGGGGTAAGTGCTTCCCTGGCAGCGGGGGACACCTGCGAGTTCCTACCTAAGAGCCCCAGCCATCTGCCGGCACTGAAGATGTCAGTCTTCTTCATGCGCCACGGTAGCAGCAAGTTCTGGTTGCAGATGGTGACAGCAGGGAACACCAGTTGATTCGTGTAGACCAGGGGTAGGGAACCTGTTCCACAAAGAGCCATGTGGCTGCAGGTTTTTGTTCCAACCTATCCAGAGCACACAGACTGACCAGTCAACTGTCTGAAGACTCAGATCAGTTGATTGAATAAGCCAAATCAGGCGTGCTCCTGCTTGGTTCACAGTGCTCACAGTGACTGAGCCCAAATTATCGCCTCAGAGCTCTCAGTTGGATGCATGTGTTCATGTGTGTGTGCGAAGGAGAGAAAGAAAGAGAGACAGGGGAGGCAGCACAAGCATATGTTCTGCTCGCTCCTCTCGGGCACAGAACAGTAGCTTATGGTGGAGATGAGGGAGTATTTTATCAGTAGCACAGCGCTCCCAGAGCTCATACATGAGAGTGTTGTGGTGGGAATGGAGGGGTGGGGGGCAGTGAAGTTTGTGAGGTATTTAGTGCGCTAACGTGCAGCAACAGGAGTCATTGGGATTGGAGAGCATGAGAAATGGGGACAGGAGCTCCAGAGACAGTGAGTTTAATTACAATCACAGGCATATTGTTATTATGCCTTTTTTGGGGATGCCATCATAAATCCTTCTAGTTCACAATTTGTATTCATCATCACAACTAAACTGCACTGCACTGGAACTGCACTGCACTGAAAAATATAAGAATTTTTAAACAAAACAAGCTCCTTATCAAAATCAAAAGCAAATATTTAGAAACAGAAACCAGCCTCCAAAAGTGAACAGATCTAGGCTATAAAATCTCAAAACCCACCAACTAAAGGAAACTGTCCTAACTCTCGTAAGCGTTTGAGCAGTACAATAGTATTTCCCTCTCTCTGTCTGTGACATCACCAGAGTCTCTCTCCCTGTGTACATTAGCAGAGGATCACACTCATTTGCCACAAAACTTCAAGTTCAATAGTCACTTGCTAAATTAGCATCAGCCATGTTTTATTGGTTAAGGACCTGGTTTTGAACCTAACCACAGGAAGAATAAAATGAGTGAATCCAAGGGTTAATGGGATGAATAAAGTAGATAAAAAAGGGTTTTTTTCTTAAAACCAAAACAGAAGCAAATGAAAATCAGTGCAGCACAACAGTTACTGTTGTACTGAACATTGTTGTCTGTGTTTCAAGCTCCCCACTGTTGAACAAAATAGATTCTTAAATAAAAAGTGTTCACAACCAGAAGTTACCACAGTCACAACAATACAAAATGGCAACAAGTGATGACCAAATAAGCAATAGTATGATGCTGATATAAGTAGAAAAGTTAGCTTAAGAAAATGGGAAAATACAAAACCTCTGGAAAACTGTAAAAGCTTCATAAAACTAAACCAGACCCCTGAGGAAGCCAAGGTGACCTGCATCAGGTACATTGCTGAGCGGGTTCCAGTGACTGTCATGACCTGGTCTACAGCTAGTGGAACCATATAAACTTAGGCCAAGTTAGCACTCATCCATCTCAACAGTCAAAGCGTAAGTGCAGTTTTCAATAACATTACATACATCTTATAAGCCATTCTATATATTTGTGTTATCTGAAACATGATATAACACTGGAAAAGGTTTCTGGTTTCTTTGGGTCTGTTGTAACTGGAACTAGGTGTTAGCATCCCTCTAAGTATATCTGTGGCTCCGATGAGGCTCTGTAGGGTGATCAGTTGAGTGATGGCATCCTTTGGGTTGTCAAGTGGGCGCCCTCCTTCCTCAGTGTTTTGCTGATCAGCCCATGACACCTCCCGAGGATTCAGCAGTGAATCCCAGCATCCCCGGTTCCTCCCCTAGACACCATCGACTCACTTGAAGGCCCAGGCAGAGTCCCTTCTCTTTAACCACAGCCACTGACTCCCCTTCTCAGCAGCCTTGGAGAGGTCTTTGACCACCTGTTGATGGGCCCTGCCTCGAACTCCCAGCTCCCAAAGTAGCCTAAATGTTGAGGTGGCTACAAACCCTCTACAGCCTACTTCCACTGGATGTATTTTTGCTTTCCAGCATTGTTGCTGGATGTCATCAGCAAGTTCGGCATTTTAATTAGATGGCTATGAACACAGGTATAGCAACAGACAATATAAAGGTGGTGGAGGAGTTGCTATATTGATAAATCCTTAGATTTCAGGGTTTTGGATGGAATGTGGATGGATGGAGTTTGATTAATAATCTACTTGAATGTGTAACAAATCTGCATGGAGAAAAAAAAATGTTATTGTTTGTTGTATTTATAGAGCATAGATTCATTCAGTAAGTGGATAGGTAGCCTTTTTGATTTTTGTATTATGCTGTAGTATAAGGCAGTACAATACTTGTATCTGTTGCATAGCAGTGCGGGGCAGTGCAACATCTCATGCACCCGCATGCAGACACATATCCCAGCAGCTAGCCACAACACAGTAAGTCCTCATATCGCAACTTGTTCAAAGATTTTTTTCTTTGGAGAGCAGTGAAAACAATGGTTAGGAGAGGAGGTGCTCTTGGAAGAGGAGGGCCTTCAAGAGATTCTTGAACATAGATACAGTAGGATGTTCCCTGTCTAATGGTGTTAGGGTTAGGGTTACAGGCAACACCATGGAGTTAATAAATATTTATGGTAACACTGAAATTCAGATGGATATCTTTTTGACATGGTATGCATAGCAAAGGCATAGTTACAGAAAACTATAATTTCATTTGATCTGAATTCTCTATGCAGTTATGAAAACATTGTGTTCACTTCCAATAATGCAAGACCTCATTAATGTTGAAACTGTGAATATCCAAGAAGTTACATTCATTCATCTGATTCATGTCTTTCTTGGTCTCTATTTTAAAGTTTTTAACTATGCACTTTGCACCAAAAGTCCATTTCTAAGGGTGATCACAAGGGGGCAGTGTTTCAAAATTCGAACAGCTAAAATCTCGGAAGCTACACTGGCTTCAATGGAGTTCTTGTTTGACAGAAATCACACAGAAATGTTTCTAATATTGCCGCCACTTAAACATCTCATGAGTCTCAGGGGCAGGTAACAAGAAGCAGTACCTCACTCAAGATGAATCCAATAGGATACAAAGCCTGAGTTATTTAAATTGCACAAATTATTAGTATGAGCGAGTGCTAATTATTCATTATAGCAGCATAAATGAAAGCATAGAACTTCCAGTTCTCTCTATGAATCTTGGCTGGTTGATGTGAAAATGAGGGATATTATAGTCTTGGTGGACCAATTATATTTGAATAAGACGTATGACAAGTGTCCAATACAGCCACATACTTCTAGCTAATTGGGCTGATGAGACCTCCTTACTGACTTTTACAAAATTGGCTTTTACAAAAGTCACATGAGCATGAATGTGCAGACAGAGCTTCAGGTGGTGTGAGTCCTCCAGTTTTAAAATTCAAAGGCTTGTGGTAGTACTACTACACAAGAACTACTCTCTTGTGTTTTTGCTAGGCTGCCCAGCCCCAACATAAAGTTAAAGAAAAGACAAAGGCAATGTAGTTTTCAAATTCTAAACATTTTGTTGAAGCACTATTATTTATAATACTTGACAATATAAGTTTCTTCACTGTTCCCTGTCCCTGTTCTTAGATTTCTATCAAGATATTTTTTCTTAGGGAGAATAAAAGGCAAATAAATCATTCCAGCAATCAGAAATTTAGCCTATTCTAACACCTTACACACCTTTATATGCAAGTACACACAAACACACACACACACACACACACACACACACACACTTATTGAGGATATCCACCATTATATTGCTTTCTGTACATGAATCTTTAGACTACTACAGCCTAAAATTAATTCAAATTAAATATCTGTCTTGGGACAACCCAGTGTGCTGTGGATTTGGTGCATTTTTCAAGGAAAGGTGTGCCTACCAGGTAACTGTCTTTTGTAAGGACCACTTTCGCACCATTCCTGTCAACTCCCTTAAATGTACATACATGTAAGGGACACACATTTACATCCATTTCCCTGCTCAAACAACAACACTTATCAAGTGTCAAAAAAACAAACACACAAAAAAAACAAAAACCTTAAAAACCTAAATTTCCTATTTATATGCCATACCATACTAGTTCAACATCAAAGCACAAAATCAAGGGGTGCTTTGTTTCATCCTTTTCAATCTCACAGAAAATACTGCTAACTACATGCTGATGAGTCTTACTAAAAAGCTATATGTATATATATGTTGGGTAGAGGCTGAAAAAAACAGGATGTGATAGAGTAACCCCTGGTGACATCATTTCTTAAAAAGTTCTTGATCGCTCTCATGCTGCATTAAGAAGCAAAAGTAAACTATATCATTCTCAAAGGACAAGACTTTTTGGATATAACTTGGCTCCCAGGGAGGGAGGTGGTGCTCAAGGTGTTCATATCTTAAGACAAACAGGATTCAAAGCGAGTGGGAACAGTGGGAGTTTGCTTTGTGTACACATGCTTTTTTTTCTCAGTTTTGTGTATAGTGTGTTTGTGTATATCAGCCTGGGGATGTTTAAACGAGATATATCATGAACGTTTCTGATTCTTCCTTGATGTCTAAGAGTAATGTTAGGAATATACTTTGCTCAAAAAGCAAAAGAATGGAACACACCAGTTACATAGCCCTTCTCTTTAACACTCTATTTTAGCACCTGTCACTTTAAATGCTAATGAACAGGTTTGCTTCTGACCTACACTTTTCCTCCACATCAATACAAGAAAATAAACATCAGAGGGTTAGTAGAGTCAGTGTGTGTGTGTGTCTGTGTGTGTGTGTGTGTGTGTGTGTTGTGACACATGAGGACACTCTCCAGCACTACTGATCAAAAAAATTTAAGTGAAAGCATTTAGCTTGCCCGATAAATCAATTAAATTTATTTCTATCTCAAAGAGTGATAGCTTAATCAGCTTAATTGTATCAGGTGCAAGGAAATTCTTGATATACAAGTGATAGGAACAAACTGAACTAAGCACACAATACACATTGGCAAAACCACACTCACTTTGTCTTTGTTCTTTGCTTGTAGAACACAGATAATAACCAACTCTGTTCTTTTCAAAGATTGCATTGCATTTTTCCAGACACAATCTGTTCCTGATAGCTTCTTAAATGAAGTGCTGAACTGCAACAAGCATCTACAGTGTAAAGCTCACATACAGTACAATGTTACTGTCTTTCAGAATACTTCCCTCACAATTTGTCTGCACATTTATTAGAGCCTGAGTCTGGGTTACACAGACTAATGCTCTTGAGGAGACTGGAGAAGGGCGTAACCAGAGCCACTGGCTGATTCAGTCCACAATGCTGAGCTCAAGGGAAAAGTGAGCTGTGGGCTAATGGGCTGCCGACGGGGCAGGTTGCAGAGATTTGGATCATTGCTCTGAGGAGGGCTCACATTCTGCTGTGGGACACAATCAATGCAACCTAAACCGTCAATTGGTGAGGCATTAGCCCAGCCTTCATCACTTTCAGCTCTCAGCCATAGCACAGATCAGCACAACCAAAAACATGTTTTCACATCCATACACTCCAGAAAAGGATAGTGGACAGAGACTAGGAGAATTTTAGAGAGAAATAGACTGAGGGAAACAAAAGGTCAGCTTTCCCTTCCCCACAATCCCCAATAAACTAACAATTCAGCCCTCAACACATTAGGGGCACTTAAGCAGATAAAACAAAGAATCATAAATTCAGAGTTTGGGATCAGGGGGAGTGCCAGTTACTGCAAGTAAATATAATGTACTGATTTACAGTTCAGATGAACATGGAAATACATAATGGAAGTTGTTAAATGAGTTGGTCTGTCCTATGCAAATAATCTTTGGTATTTATTTTCTCACTTGGTATTAATTTACTTTTGACAATGATTTCAAAACTCGAAAGGAGGCACACACCATTGTTTAACTGTTTCTCTCCTTTTTCACATTGTATTACAATGACACCATCACATAGTAGTAAATATAAAACATTTCTAAACAACTATGTTGCTTGTATCAAATAAAAAAAAAAGACAGACAAAAAAATGCTTGACTACATAGTCTACACACACAACACTACAACATATTCTGTAATCTTGATGATTTTTTTAAAGAGTACAATTTTTGGTAAAAGCCTCTCCCCAATTCCAATCAAATATCAGCCACAGCTTCATCGACCAGTGCAGGGTGGTGATGTGATCCACAGTCCACCTCACTTCATTCATAGTGATACATTATGAAAGCAAGAATAGTGTTCTATGTTCATATGGCAGACTGCACTGAAGTCACAGTGCATTGTCTTTTACAGAATTATTAAGAGAGGTAGAGAGCTGGCTCTGTTTCACCTCTCAGACATAAGTCATATACCCTATTTGGTTCGTTTCTGTCTGTCCTGCGAATTTTGACATTTTTGTCTAAGAAACTAAAACCTGGCTAAAAACACGGCATTAAGATCTATTGCCTGCCCCCAAAGCTGCTTTCTTCTTTCATTGTAGCATTTTGCACCATTTATCATCATGCAGCGTGCGGTCTCACACTGATAATTGTCAGACATGGTACTGTTTGAAATTCAAGGCTAAGTAAAAATCACCTGTAAAGAGAAGCTTTTAGCATGTAATGTTATGCCTGTCCTGGCTATGCCTGGCCAAAATGATGAGTGGATGTTTTTTTTATTTCCATACTTGCCTCATGTTGTTCATTTTAATTGAAATCTACAGTATTTTTATCATAACATGATATAAATATTTGATTCTAGGGTTTTTTTTTTCAATCAATTGTCATTAATGACACAAACACAATCCTATAATGTGTAATGGCAGCTTCTATTCTTGATTATCTGCTTCAATCTAATATCAAGTTATAAATCAAAGGCATCATCCGGTTTCTCTGCTTAGTCTAAAATGTGATGGTGTTGTACACATGCATTTAAACACTGATTTGTGGGTGATGTAACTTTAGCATACCCATTACCAGTCTGCACATTCAAAACTATCCATCACCCAGCAAATGTCAAGATCGATCGACCAAAAGCTGGATATTGCCAACACTTCTTGGTTATTAAGTAATTATTTCCCTCATGTGCTGCCTGGTGTCCGATGTCAAGGGAACATGAGACATCAAAGATAACCAAGCCTCCCATCCCCAAAATTCAATATGTATTTGTATTTGGTAATGAAACCTGCTTTTACATCTCTGCTCTATCCTAAATTCACAATGGGGTTCAATTAAAGCACACATGCTGACCTACACAAACATTTTTATCTATAGCTCTGACTTCAGATCACAATTGAATTTTCTCACAGCAATCAACAAACTCATCTATTTCATCTAGTTTTTATAATCCCATTATTAGTAGTCAGTGGATGGTGTAATTTTATTATTAAGGATATGAAAAAGAAAAAGAAAATGAAGCCGACTAGGGTGCATAGAAAATATTCTATGCCAGGTACTCATTTTCAGTATTACCAATAGGTTTAAACTCAAAACTCTACAGTGGCCAAATAAAACACCTCTTGAATATAAGTGCAAAATAATGTTGGCAATTTCTAAATGAGTGCCTTCAAGTCCCAGAAACATCAAGGTGTCAAATAGGATTTTTGGCTGAGGGTTCTTGTTGTGACTCACCTCTCTGAAGTTCTCTGGGCCACACTCTAAGCCTCTAAAGTTGCACTCAAGCAGCATGTCCTCAATGCGGTGTCGAGTGCGGTTGTAGAACTCATCCAGGCTGAAGCGGGAACCCAGTGGACGATCTGGCTCTGGTGCCAGTGGAAAGCCTGGTGCCATGCCTTCCTCAAAGCCCAGGAGTGGGCCCATGAAAATCAGGTCGCTATAGCTCATCTGGGACTTGCGCACAAAGTTGTAGTTGCATATAGTGACAGCTGGAAATGTTATGTTTTTGGCCATCTTTTCATCAAGCATGGTGATGCGGTCGTACTGCAGATAATATATTACCCTGTCAGCCACCTGGCACAGGAATGCCGACAGGGCCACCGTGAAGACCACTGCCCACAAACCCTGGCGAATACCAAACTTCTTGTCCTCCACAAACACATGGTTGGCACCATGGAGTGAGCAGCTGCCGAAAAAAGTGGCTAAGTCATCCACTTCACTGACTTCATCCTCCTCCGCATTATAGTTGTCCACCTGACCACAGCCATCCAGGTAGTCCTGTGTGTCACCATCACCATAACCCTTCTTAACATGCTTATAGTGGTCGTCAAACCCACCTTTGCCATATCCTCCACTGGGTTCATCGTCGGCAGAAAAAGAGATGGTGCACATGATCCGGACCGGCATGGTGGCAGAGAGTGGTGATTACAAATGGAGGTTGCTGAAGCCCTGAAGCAGTGATGTCTTTCAAAATTTGTTGAGGTTGTATACTTCCGCTATGTGATAGACAATTTAAAAAAATCGATAAATTCTAATTCTATATAAACTATACAGTTCAAAACAAGGTCAGGACATAATCGCCAGGACATTGACAAACAAACAAAGACTTGCCTGGGTTTGTCCTTGTGTCTCAGGGGCAGATCCTTTTCTTTGAGCAATTTTGAAACAGACAAGAAGGTGAAGAAGGAGAAGACTAGGAGGAGGAAGGGGAGGAGGAGGAAAAGGAGGGGAAAGGAGGTGAGGCTATGAGGATGATAGGACACCAAATACTCCCAGAGGACCCAGCTACAGGTCCATGTCCTGGGGCATAGTTTCACCATTTACAGGAATAAGGCTTGATGCAGTAGAAGAGGGAAACTGTGAGAAACACTAAATGAGCTGTACATTTCTAGTGATTTTATTGTTTGCTGTGCCCTCCTTCGTACAAAGAGACACATTCTCAGCATTCTCGTATCATCAAAAGAAAATAGTCAGAGTATGAGGGAAAAAAAAGAAAATAATCTCAAATAATTTATGCTCATGTGTGATGGTTAATCAACAAAGAAGCCCTAACAAAGCACCCACTGGAGAGAAAAGTCAATTTAATTTAGTTGTCAATTTACTCTTAGTTATTCCTATGTAACCAATAGAGCTCCTTCAAATTACAAACCCTCCACATAGCAGTGAACTGTCCGTGTAAAGATGATTTTTTTTACTTAATATGTATCAGTTGTGGATTCAGAGGAAAAAAAAATCTTGAAACCTCTCAGTAATGGATATAAAGATAAATGCAGATTCCCAGGGGTGGTGTTGGTTGTGATATGAAAAGGAAATGTAAGAGATCAATCCATATGTATCGAACCACCTACTTTAGACTGCTGAGATTATTTTCAGAAACATGATGATACCAGAAGATGAAACATTAGATGCATTTGAAGGGATGATGACACTCTTTGCAATAAAACCTACAGCTAATGATGGCATAGACACCTGCAAGAAACACACACAAACCTTTAAAACTGATGCATTACCAAAATCCAAAACATGTTGAGCTTTTAAATAGCAATAAACCACCAACATTTTTTTGTCTTGGGGAAACATCAAGTAAGAGGGTGAGAAAGGCAAAAGAATTGATTAATGTGTGCTCACACGCTGCTGTGAAGTTTTTGCATTACAAGAAAAGAAAATACTGATGATAAAAGAACAAATATAAGAGTAGCAAGTTTGGTTTATCCTGCACCTTTGAAGCTTGAAAAGTAGGGCCTGATTGACTCTTGTTCTTGAATAGATCTGGTATCCTCTGGGAGCCTCTGGTATCTGGCCTGACCTAACAAGAAGGTCACAGAGCTCTGCACTTCCTGCTTTCTGAGAGAAACAATTTTTTCATCTTATTCATCATTTTGGATGTGGTGCAAATGGCCAGTTCTTAAGAGAAAAATAAACAGTGCAAAACAGAGCAACAAGCTCTTCTTTATATCCTTGTAATGTGAGCCAAAAATATCTTAATTACGTTATCAGTGCAGATTTATGTGTGCATATAAGGCTGTGATGAATCTGTTTGTTTTGGCAGACTCCTCCCTTATCTTGCCTTTCATGCCTTTCCATCCTTAAGTCCTCCCTGTCATTTATGTATTTTATATATTATATATAAATTATATAATAAATAATAGAGAAAAATATAGAGAAATATATATTGTGTATATATGATCTTTTATCAAATTATGATCACATACATAATACTATCCACTAGGGGGCAACCGCAACATGCCTCATACTGCAGTCTCCCTTGCTCACTAAAATCTGTCTGTACAAACCATCAAAGCAGTGGACATTCAAGAGAGAGGGAAGATGGCAAATATAATAACATAAATACTTTGTATGTGCCTCCTATTTTTATGTTATCCTTAATGTTTAAAAAACTACATGGTTATGAAAACAACCACTGATTTTATAGTGTCACTAAAGATCTTTGATAAACACACATTTCATTAGAACTGGTATTTCACTAGAATATGATGCTGCCCAGGGATTGCATGGAGCAATTAAATAAGTCAACACTCCAGAAAGTCCTGACCTCTTAAATTAAGCAGTGGGTTTTCGTTGCATGTTGCCTCTCTTTCCACACCTCTCTCTGTACTATCACGTCTGTAAAGGAAAATGCCCTTGATAAGCCCCCTTTACTCCACAAACAGGAAAACCAAAACCATAAGAACAGACTGTACTGCTGTTTTAGCTTCCAAGACCAATCATTTGTCTCCTCATATGAAACCTGATCTCACACAGAGCCAGAAAAAAAAAGCCATGACAGTTTCCTGTGTGTTAGAGTGTGTGGGAGAGAGAGCTTTGGGGGGTGAGGGGGTTGTAATATCCACAGTCAAAGCTACTGTATGGTTGCTTGGGGCTGAGATTTCAACCATGGTTTACCAGAGGTTCACCAATCCCTTTCAAGGCCCTCTCACCAGCTCACTAAGATCAACCTGGTGTTGGCATGGATACATTGTGGCCGTCAGAAAGAGAGGAACATGTATGCATGTAGAAACAGGCAGAGGCACACACACATTCACACACGTAATTTAATTCAGGGTATTAAGTGTGGGAAGAGAGAGAGAGAGATGGCAAAATAGAGGTATTCATAAAAGAGTTACAGATTTAAAAGAGTTACAGTACAATTTTACAATCATTGTTACCTGCATATATTCCATCATATACACTATATTACCAAAAGTATTCGCTCACCCATTCAAATGATCAGAATCAGGTGTCCTAATCACTTGGCCTGGCCCCAGGTGTATAAATTCAAGCACTCAGGCATGCAGACTGTGAAACAAGACATTTGTGAAAGAATGGGCCGCTCTCAGGAGCTCAGTGAATTCCAGCGTGGAACTGTCATAGGATGCCACTTGTGCAACAAATCCAGTCGTGAAATTTCCTCGCTCCTAAATATTCCACAGTCAACTGTCAGCTCTATTATAACAAAATGGAAGCGTTTGGGAACAACAGCAACTCAGCCACGAAGTGGTAGGCCACGTAAAGTGACGGAGAGGGGTCAGCGGATGCTGAAGCGCATAGTGCAAAGAGGTCGCCGACTTTCTGCACAGTCAATTGCTACAGAGCTACAAACTTCATGTGACCTTCAGATTAACCCAAGTACAGTACGCAGAGAGCTTCATGGAATGGGTTTCCATGGCCGAGCAGCTGCAGCCAAGCCACACATCACCAAGTGCAATGCAAGGCGTCGGATGCAATGGTGTAAAGCACGCTGCCACTGGCCTCTAGAGCAGTGGAGACGCGTTCTCTGGAGTGATGAATCACGCTTTTCCATCTGGCAATCTGATTGATGAGTCTGGGTTTGGAGCTTGCCAGGAGAACGGTGCATTTCAGATTGCATTGTGCCGACTGTGAAATTTGGTGGAGGAGGAATTTGGTATGGGGTTGTTTTTCAGGAGCTGGGCTTGGCCCCTTAGTTCCAGTGAAAGGAACATTGAATGCTTCAGGATACCAAAACATTTTGGACAATTCCATGCTCCCAACCTTGTGGGAACAGTTTGGAGCGGGCCCCTTCCTCTTCCAACATGACTGTGCACCAGTGCACAAAGCAAGGTCCATAAAGACGTGGATGACAGAGTCTGGTGTGGATGAACTTGACTGGCCTGCACAGAGTCCTGACCTGAAACCGATAGAACACCTTTGGGATGAATTAGAGCGGAGACTGAGAGCCAGGCCTTCTCGACCAACATCAGTGTGTGACCTCACCAATGCGCTTTTGGAAGAATGGTCAAAAATTGCTATAAACACTCTCCTCAACCTTGTGGACAGTCTTCCCAGAAGAGTTGAAGCTGTAATAGCTGCAAAAGGTGGACCGACATCATATTGAATTCTATGAGTTAGGAATGGGATGGCACTTCAGTTCATAGAATGAGTAAAGGCAGGTGAGCGAATACTTTTGGTAATATAGTGTATATTCTCACAATATTGTGGTATTCAGTGATTTTGGACAGTACAGGCAGCAAGTAAATAATCACTTGGCTACATCTATTCCTAGAGAAAGCTTTGGAGGAATGAAGCATTGACCAAAGGCAATGAAGCCATTTTCTATAGCAATATTCTTTCTTCACCTTTCAGCACCCTCAGCAGCAACATGTAATACCCTCTCTACCTGCTGGGGGGACATTAAACAAAGAAAAACAATGGCCTGGGAATGTATGTAGACATCACAACTTGGCCTACAGTACAGTTCTGACAAACTAGTCCCAGAAGGTTTACTCGTCAGTATCATAAAATAACTCAACTCAACTCAACTTTTATTTGTTTTAAGTGCCATATCATAACAGCTGTTATCTCAGAGCACTTTACAAGGAGAGCAACAATGTGTTCATAGTGAAAAAACCCCTGTCCTTAGACCCTCGCAAAGGCTGAGGAACAACTCCCAAGAAAAACCCTGACAGGGAAAAAAAAGGGGAGAAACCTCAGGGTGAGAGACAGAGGAGGGGATCCTCACCCAGGACGGACAGGCGGGCACAAACAAAACATTATTGATGGCTAACAGTTCAGGATATAAATCAATGAATTGAATTGAATCAGTCCATAGTAGCAGGCAGGAGGAACCGCAGTGAGATGAGCCGGGTAGAGGTGGTCCTGGATCCAGCTCAGCGTTGATGGAAGTCGGGAGGGAAAATAAAAATAATAAAAATAAAATGAAAAATAAAAATAAGAATAAAAAGAAAATTAAGAATTAAAAAAGAAAATATTAATAAAAATTAAAATAAGAATAAATAAATAAATAAAAAATAGAAATATATATATATATATATATATAAAAATAAAAATAAAATAAAAATAAAATAAAATAAAAATAAAAGTAAATTGAAATATAACAAAGGAGAGGGGGAGGAGAGGGAGGAAGAGGAGGAGATGGAAAACAGACGGGGAGAGGCCAAGAGGAAAGAGAGAAGCTAGAGGGAACGTGAACCTGATTCACACCCACAGAGAAGGCAGAGAAGATAGAGCTCAATGTGCCGGGGACCCCCAGCAGACTCAACCTATAGCAGCTTATCTTGGATTTATCTGTAGGCTCTGTCAAAAAGGAGGGTTTTTAACCTACTCTTAAAGGTAGAGAGGGTGTCTGCCTCCCGGACTGAAACTGGTAGATGGTTCCATAACAGAGGGCCTTGGTAGCTGAAGGCTCTGGCTCCCCATCTAGACTTAGAGACTCTTGGAACCACAAGTAGGCCTGTATTCAGAGAACGAAGTCTCCTAGTGGGGCAATAGGGTTTTATCAGGTCTGAGATATAAGAGGGTGCCAGACCATGAAGACCTTTATAGACAAGGAGGAGGATTTTGAACTGGATCCTGAAAGGTACAGGAAGCCAGTGTAATGAGGCCAGAACAGGAGAGATGTGATCTCTCTTTTTACTTTTAGTCAGGACACGAGCTGCCGCGTTCTGAATGAGCTGCAGAGTTCTCAGCGACCTATTGGAGCTTCCAGCCAGTAGAGAGTTGCAGTAGTCCAGCCTGGAGGTAACAAAGGCATGGACCAGCTGTTCTGCTGAATGGAGAGGGAGGAGGTGTCTTATTTTTGAAATATTGCGGAGGTGGAAGTAGGCAGTCCGTGAGATCGATTTTATGTGGGAGCTAAAAGACAGGTCTGGATCAAAACTAACACCTAGGTTCTTAACAGTGGTGGCTGAAGAAGTCGCCAAACTACCTTGTAATGCTATGGCATCAGATATAGAATCACGTAGGTGTTTAGGACCTATGAGCAGCAACTCTGTTTTTTCAGAGTTCAGAAGGAGGAAGTTATTAGTCATCCAGGCCTTTACATCATCAAGGCAGGACTGAAGCTGCTGTAGACGGTTGAGCTCGCCCGGCTTGATAGATAGATATAATTGAGTGTCGTCAGCATAACAGTGAAAATCTATAGAGTGACTCCTGATGATATCACCTAGAGGGAGCATATATACAGAGAAAAGAACTGGACCAAGCACAGATCCTTGTGGAACCCCGTGGCTGACTTTAGTACGTGGCGATTGGTTGTCGTTAACACAAACAAACTGATATCGGTCTGAAAGATAGGACCGGAACCAGTCTAAAGCAGTGCCTCTAATTCCGAGTTGATATTCCAGTCTCCTTAGTAAGATCTGGTGGTCAACCGTATCAAAAGCAGCACTGAGATCTAACAAGACAAGCACTGAAATGAGACCCTGGTCAGACGCCATGAAGATGTCATTAGTGACTTTAACCAGTGCAGTCTCAGTGCTATGATTTATTCTAAAACCAGACTGGAAGGATTCAAATAAACTATTGTTATTGAGGTGTTCACAGAGCTGGTTGGCAATGATCTTCTCAATGATTTTTGAGATGAAGATGAGGTTAGAGATCGGTCTGTAATTTGCTAAAGTTCCTGGATCAAGGGACGGTTTCTTGAGGAGGGGTTTGATTATTCCGACTTTGAACGTAAGAGGAACGTAACCTGTTGTTATGGACATGTTGATGAGGTCAAGTAAGGAGGTGGCGATTAAAGGCAGCACTTCCTTTAACAACTTGGTCGGAATCGGGTCAAGGAGGCAGGTCGAAGATTTAGAAGAGGAGATGATAGTGGTCAGCTGATGCAGGTCAATGGGGTCAAATGAAGATAGTGACCTGGTTATATCCACATCTGTGATCTGAAAGGCTGCAACAGGGGGTAGATTAGTCGCCATGTATGCTGAGTGGGTCGTAATTGTTTGTCTAATATTTGTAATTTTGTTGTTAAAGTAGTCCATAAATTCACCACTGCTGAGATGGGTAGGGACACACTGCTCAGTGGAGTTATGACTCTGTGTCAGCCTGGCTACAGTGCTGAACAGAAACCTAGGGTTATGCTTATTTTCCTCAATTAGAGAGGAGTAGTATCTGGCTCTGGCATTACACAGAGCCAGCCTGTAAGTCTTCAGACTATCTTTCCAGGTAAGAAAAATACTAGTATTTTTGGTGGAACGCCATTTCCTCTCTAACTTACGTGCTAGCTGCTTTAGGTGGCGAGTTTCTGGAGTAAACCAGGGGGCGGATCGTGGTCTAGAGATAGTCTTTTTTGTTAGGGGTGCAGCCGAGTCGAGAGTCTTGCGAAGGGAGGTAACAAAGCTGTCAGTGAGGTGATCGATGAGGGAGGGACTCAAGCTTTCATAACAGAGAGGGGGGGATGAAGTTCCAAGAGACAGGGGGATAGCTTCTTTAAAGTTAGATAAGACACTGTCGGTTAAGTGCCGTGTATATATACTGCTCTTCTTTCGCACACAACCAGCTAGAAGGAAGTTGAAAGTAATTAAAGAATGGTCGGAAATAAGTGGATTAGGGGGTGAAACGGTCAGGTGTTTAATTTCAACACCATAAGATAGAACAAGGTCCAGGGTGTGGTTGAAGCAGTGCGTGGGTTCATGCACATGCTGGCAGAAGCCAATGGACTCGACTATAGAAGTGAATGCTGTACTGCAGCTATCACTGACCACATCTACATGAATATTGAAGTCACCGATGATAATGATTTTGTAAGTTTTGAGAACTAGGTTTGAAAGAAATTCTGGAAATTCAGCCAAAAAATCTGAATAGGGGCCTGGGGCCCGATACACTACGACAAGTAGGAGGGGCTGTGCTTTCCAGCTTTGGTGACACAGGCTGATGATAAGGCTTTCAAATGAATTATAATCAATATTAGGTTTCGGAGTAATTAACAGACTACGATCAAACATGGCTGCCACCCCACCTCCACGGCCAGAACATCGAGGGACATGATAGTTAACATGGCTGGGAGGAGAAGCCTCATTTAGGCTAACATAGTCACCCTCACAAAGCCAAGTTTCTGTGAGACATAACACATCAATGTTGTTGTCAGAGATTAATTCATTTACAAGAATGGCTTTGGAAGACAGGGAGCGGATATTAAGTAATCCACATTTAATGCTCCTGTCCTGAGAAGTGACTGAGGAACTCCTGATTTTTATAAGATTATAAGATTGTTAAGGGTCGCTCCTCTGCTGCTAAATCTGGACAGTCGGGGGACAGACAGTCTCTATGGGGTACTGTGTGGGTGACTGAAAAAGTAGTGAAAAAATACCCATCTGTAACAGGTTTTGGAGTGAAATATGGCTTCGAAAGATATATTGTAGAGCTGTATCTTATTTTCCTGTCTCCTCTCAACTAAAATGTTCTGCGGTGTGAACCTTTGAAGACAAAATACAGTTACATATATTTATGGTCACTAATTTATTCTTGCGCTGACTCAAGCAGGTAGTGGAGTGAAGATTTAATGTGGGAATAGAATAATTCACATAAATAAGAGGACATAAAAAATGCATTTGGGAGGGGGTTGTTTGAAATTGTTTCATTACAAATAAAATATTAATTTATCTGCACCTTTTTGGCATTTTCGATGAAGCTCGAGTGAGGAGAGACCAACTGTCAATTTGGGATCGCTGAAGAATCAGCTCTCATTTTGCTCTTTTCACGCTGATCCCGGCCAAACCGTAAGAAGTAGACAAATTCTTTTTTCAAGTTTTGTAGGAAATTTTGTCCTCTCTCGTGCGATGCCGGCCATAAACCTGTGCACTTTGTAAAATTTAAACGGCGAGCCTCAGAGTCAGGCCAGCGCAGCCTCTTCTCTCCATAAGCCCCCATTCATTTTCCGACCACTGCGATCAAAGTTAAACTTTACACTTCTACTCGCGACTGTGGCCTCAATTTTCATCATACACACACCAAATCGCATCAGGGCATACCTCAGACTGTCCCCTGCGTGTCGGTGTGTTCGTATTGCAGATAGGTGCAATTGTTGCCTCCCAAGGGCCAAATGTTTAGCACTTGGGCAATTTCGCTTTTTCCCATAAGAATGAATGGGGAAATCAGAACGCCTCAAACAAAAATGCACTACGTCGCCATACTTTGAGGTAGAAACTTCATTTTAATTTCAAAAATTCAAGAAACTTGTGGTCTGTCTGTGTACCGAGTTTCATGTTGATAGCTTGTACCGTTTTTCACCAGCACTTTGTCAAACACACTTTGGTCAAAATGACACCAACCAAGGGTCTGCAGACTGTCGCCGTCGTCATGGCAACCGCAACTTTATATGGGGCCCTTATGGAAAAAAACCTTTAAATCGCGACTGTCTGCAAACGATCCAGATTCTGGACAAGTTGAATAGAAGATTTGTTCGGGACGCTCTCCCGCACACGTTGGTGTATAACAATCCGAAATCGGACAAAGATTGACGAAAAAATAACACTTTTTGGCTAAAAAGTTTTCCGAGGGAGCAAAAAATCCCATAAGAAATGAATGGGAAAATCCAGAAAATTCAAAAAAACACCCTCAAACAAACATTCGCTGTAAAGCCGTGCGTTGATGTAGAAACTTCATTCAAACTCCAAAACGCTGGAAAACTTGTGGTCTCTGCCCGTACCCGACAGCGTGTTGATGCCTTGTATGGTTTTTCATCCAGGCCCTCTCAAAAACACGTGGGTTTGGCGTTTTCGATGCAGCTCGAGTGGGGAGAGACCAACTGTCAATTTGGGATCGCTGAAGAATCACCTCTCATTTTGCTCTTTTCACGCTGCTCCCGGCCAAACCGTAAGCAGTAGACAAATTCTTTTTTCCAGTTTTGTAGGCAAATTTGTGCTCTCTCTTGCGATGCCGGCCATAAACCTGAGCGCTTTGTAAAATTTAAAGGGCGAGCCTCAGAGTCAGGCCAGCGCAGCCTCTTCTCTCCATAAGCCCCCATTCATTTTCCAACCACTGCGATCAAAGTTAAACTTTACACTTCTACTCGTGACTGTGGCCTCAGTTTTCATAGTAGACACACCAAATCGCATCAGGGCGTTCCTCAGACTCTCCCCTGCGTGATGGTGTGTTCGTGTTGCAGATAGGTGCAAGCGTTGTCGGTTCGGTGGGCACAGGTTTCGGAGCACTCTCGAAATTTCAGCGCGCTGGAATTTTCTAGTTAGTGCTCCGAAAGGGAGCACTATTACTCTCCACCGTGTTTATTCTTCTTATTATTATTATTATTATTATTATTATAGCGAAATTTCGGTCGAGCGTATCTCGAGAACCGCTGATCGCAGACACACAAACGATACATCAAAACGTGCGGCTCGGCCCCGGCAAGTGTGCTTTCCTTTGACCCCGACAAAATTCCAGTTTTTGGCCCCGTCAGGGGCCAAAAACTGGCAAAAATCAGTTAATTGGCCGCTGTCGCCAAACGATCCAGATTCTGGACAAGTTAAAAAGAAGAATTGTTCGGGACGCTCTCCCGCACGCGTTGGTATATAGCAGCCTAAAAATTGACAAAGATTGACGAAAAAATAACACTTTTTCGCCAAAAAGTGCTCAGAAAGAGCAAAAAATCCCATAAGAAATGAATGGGAAAAACCACAAAATTCAAAAAATCGCCCTCAAACAAACATTCGCTGCCAAGCCATACGTTGTCGTAGAAACTTCGTTCAAACTTCAAAACGCAGGAAAACTTGTCGTCTCTGCCCGTACCCGGCAGCATGTTGATATCTTGTGTCGTTTTTCATCCAGGCCGTCTCAAAAACACGTGGGTTTGGCGTTTTTTGAAAAGTTAGAGTGGGGAGAGACCAACTGTCAGAGTGCGGGATGACTGAAAAATCACCTCTCATTTTGCTCTTTTCACGCTGCTCCCGGCCAAACCGTAAGCAGTAGACAAATTCTTTTTTCCACTTTTGTAGGCAAATTTGTGCTCTCTCGTGCGATGCCGGCCATAAACCTGAGCGCTTTGTAAAATTTAAACGGCGAGCCTCAGAGTCAGGCCAGCGCAGCCTCTTCTCTCCATAAGCCCCCATTCATTTTCCAACCGCTGCGATCAAAGTTAAACTTTACACTTCTACTCGTGACTGTGGCCTCAGTTTTCATCATACACACACCAAATCGCATCAGGGCGTTCCTCAGACTGTCCCCTGCATGACGATGTGTTCATTTTGCAGATAGGTGCAAGTGTTGTCTCCCTAGAGCCAAATGTTTAGCACTTGGGCAATTTCGCTTTTCCCATAAGAATGAATGGGGAAATCGAAATGCCTCAAACAAAAATGCGCTACGTCGCCATACTTTGAGGTAGAAACTTCATTTTAATTTCAAAAATTCAAGAAACTTGTGGTCTGTCTATGTACCGACTTTCATGTTGATAGCTTGTACCGTTTTTCACCAGCACTTTGTCAAACACACTTTGGTCAAAATGACACAGACCAAGGGTCTGCAGACTGTCGCCGTCGTCATGGCAACCGCAGCTTTGTATGGGGCCCTTATGGAAAAAAACCTTTAAATCGCGACTGTCGGCAAACGATCCAGATTCTGGACAAGTTGAATAGAAGATTTGTTCGGGACGCTCTCCCGCACGCGTTGGTGTATAACAATCCGAAATCGGACAAAGATTGACGAAAAAATAACACTTTTTGGCTAAAAAGTTTTCCGAAGGAGCAAAAAATCCCATAAGAAATGAATGGGAAAATCCAGAAAATTCAAAAAATCACCCTCAAACAAACATTCGCTGTAAAGCCGTGCGTTGATGCAGAAACTTCATTCAAACTCCAAAACGCAGGAAAACTTGTGGTCTCTGGCTGTACCCGACAGCATGTCGATACCTTGTATGGTTTTTCATCCAGGCCCTCTCAAAAACACGTGGGTTTGGCGTTTTCGATGCAGCTCGAGTGGGGAGAGACCAACTGTCAATTTGGGATCGCTGAAGAATCACCTCTCATTTTGCTCTTTTCATGCTGCTCCCGGCCAAACCGTAAGCAGTAGACAAATTCTTTTTTCCACTTTTGTAGGCAAATGTGTGCTCTCTCGTGCCATGCTGGCCATAAACCTGAGCGCTTTGTAAAATTTAAACGGCGAGCCTCAGAGTCAGGCCAGCGCAGCCTCTTCTCTCCATAAGCCCCCATTCATTTTCCAACCACTGCGATCAAAGTTAATTTTTACACTTCTACTTGCGACTGTGGCCTCAGTTTTCATAGTAGACACACCAAATCGCATCAGGGCGTTCCTGAGACTGTCCCCTGCGTGACGGTGTGTTCGAATTGTAGATAGGTGCAAGCGTTGTCTCCCTAGAGCCAAATGTTTAGCACTTGGGCAATTTCGCTTTTTCCCATAAGAATGAATAAGAAAATCGGAACGCCTCAAACAAAAATGCGCTACGTCGCCATACTTTGAGATAGAAACTTCATTTTAATTTCAAAAATTCAAGAAACTTGTGGTCTGTCTGTGTACCGGGTTTCATGTTGATAGCTTGTACCGTTTTTCACCAGCACTTTGTCAAACACACTTTGGTCAAAATGACACAGACCAAGGGTCTGCAGACTGTCGCCGTCGTCATGGCAACCGCAGCTTTGTATGGGGCCCTTATGGAAAAAAACCTTTAAATCGCGACTGTCGGCAAACGATCCAGATTCTGGACAAGTTGAATAGAAGATTTGTTCGGGACGCTCTCCCGCACGCGTTGGTGTATAACAATCCGAAATCGGACAAAGATTGACGAAAAAATAACACTTTTTGGCTAAAAAGTTTTCCGAAGGAGCAAAAAATCCCATAAGAAATGAATGGGAAAATCCAGAAAATTCAAAAAATCACCCTCAAACAAACATTCGCTGTAAAGCCGTGCGTTGATGCAGAAACTTCATTCAAACTCCAAAACGCAGGAAAACTTGTGGTCTCTGGCTGTACCCGACAGCATGTCGATACCTTGTATGGTTTTTCATCCAGGCCCTCTCAAAAACACGTGGGTTTGGCGTTTTCGATGCAGCTCGAGTGGGGAGAGACCAACTGTCAATTTGGGATCGCTGAAGAATCACCTCTCATTTTGCTCTTTTCATGCTGCTCCCGGCCAAACCGTAAGCAGGAGACAAATTCTTTTTTCCACTTTTGTAGGCAAATGTGTGCTCTCTCGTGCCATGCCGGCCATAAACCTGAGCGCTTTGTAAAATTTAAACGGCGAGCCTCAGAGTCAGGCCAGCGCAGCCTCTTCTCTCCATAAGCCCCCATTCATTTTCCAACCACTGCGATCAAAGTTAATTTTTACACTTCTACTTGCGACTGTGGCCTCAGTTTTCATAGTAGACACACCAAATCGCATCAGGGCGTTCCTGAGACTGTCCCCTGCGTGACGGTGTGTTCGAATTGTAGATAGGTGCAAGCGTTGTCTCCCTAGAGCCAAATGTTTAGCACTTGGGCAATTTCGCTTTTTCCCATAAGAATGAATAAGAAAATCGGAACGCCTCAAACAAAAATGCGCTACGTCGCCATACTTTGAGATAGAAACTTCATTTTAATTTCAAAAATTCAAGAAACTTGTGGTCTGTCTGTGTACCGGGTTTCATGTCGATAGCTTGCATCGTTTTTCACCAGCACCTTCTCAAAGCTCATTTGGTGAATTCCCTGCTACTCTCTCTCCCCTGCTGACAGTGTCCTGCTGGAGCAGGCTGACTGATGACCTCATACAGACACACAAACACTTCAGGCACACTCACACACACACTCGGTCTCTCTCACACATGCATGTTAATACAAAGTTATGGCCGAAAAGAGCAATTCTCCTTCGGCTCTGGCGGGGGGGTGGGGGGGGGGGGTTGGGGCAGCTCGTGACTCTATGGTGGGCACAGGTTTCGGAGCACTCTCGAAATTTCAGCGCGCTGGAATTTTCTAGTTATTATTATTATTATTATAGCGAAATTTCGGTCGAGCGTATCTCGAGAACCGCTGATCGCAGACACACAAACGATACATCAAAACGTGCGGCTCGGCCCCGGCAAGTGTGCTTTCCTTTGACCCCAACAAAATTCCAGTTTTTGGCCCCGTCAGGGGCCAAAAACTGGCAAAAATCAGTTAATTGGCCGCTGTCGCCAAACGATCCAGATTCTGGACAAGTTAAAAAGAAGAATTGTTCGGGACGCTCTCCCGCACGCGTTGGTATATAGCAGCCTAAAAATTGACAAAGATTGACGAAAAAATAACACTTTTTCGCCAAAAAGTGCTCAGAAAGAGCAAAAAATCCCATAAGAAATGAATGGGAAAAACCACAAAATTCAAAAAATCGCCCTCAAACAAACATTCGCTGCCAAGCCATACGTTGTCGTAGAAACTTCGTTCAAACTTCAAAACGCAGGAAAACTTGTCGTCTCTGCCCGTACCCGGCAGCATGTTGATATCTTGTGTCGTTTTTCATCCAGGCCGTCTCAAAAACACGTGGGTTTGGCGTTTTTTGAAAAGTTAGAGTGGGGAGAGACCAACTGTCAGAGTGCGGGATGACTGAAAAATCACCTCTCATTTTGCTCTTTTCACGCTGCTCCCGGCCAAACCGTAAGCAGTAGACAAATTCTTTTTTCCACTTTTGTAGGCAAATTTGTGCTCTCTCGTGCGATGCCGGCCATAAACCTGAGCGCTTTGTAAAATTTAAACGGCGAGCCTCAGAGTCAGGCCAGCGCAGCCTCTTCTCTCCATAAGCCCCCATTCATTTTCCAACCACTGCGATCAAAGTTAAACTTTACACTTCTACTCGTGACTGTGGCCTCAGTTTTCATAGTAGACACACCAAATCGCATCAGGGCGTTCCTCAGACTCTCCCCTGCGTGATGGTGTGTTCGTGTTGCAGATAGGTGCAAGCGTTGTCGGTTCGGTGGGCACAGGTTTCGGAGCACTCTCGAAATTTCAGCGCGCTGGAATTTTCTAGTTATTATTATTATTATTATAGCGAAATTTCGGTCGAGCGTATCTCGAGAACCGCTGATCGCAGACACACAAACGATACATCAAAACGTGCGGCTCGGCCCCGGCAAGTGTGCTTTCCTTTGACCCCAACAAAATTCCAGTTTTTGGCCCCGTCAGGGGCCAAAAACTGGCAAAAATCAGTTAATTGGCCGCTGTCGCCAAACGATCCAGATTCTGGACAAGTTAAAAAGAAGAATTGTTCGGGACGCTCTCCCGCACGCGTTGGTATATAGCAGCCTAAAAATTGACAAAGATTGACGAAAAAATAACACTTTTTCGCCAAAAAGTGCTCAGAAAGAGCAAAAAATCCCATAAGAAATGAATGGGAAAAACCACAAAATTCAAAAAATCGCCCTCAAACAAACATTCGCTGCCAAGCCATACGTTGTCGTAGAAACTTCGTTCAAACTTCAAAACGCAGGAAAACTTGTCGTCTCTGCCCGTACCCGGCAGCATGTTGATATCTTGTGTCGTTTTTCATCCAGGCCGTCTCAAAAACACGTGGGTTTGGCGTTTTTTGAAAAGTTAGAGTGGGGAGAGACCAACTGTCAGAGTGCGGGATGACTGAAAAATCACCTCTCATTTTGCTCTTTTCACGCTGCTCCCGGCCAAACCGTAAGCAGTAGACAAATTCTTTTTTCCACTTTTGTAGGCAAATTTGTGCTCTCTCGTGCGATGCCGGCCATAAACCTGAGCGCTTTGTAAAATTTAAACGGCGAGCCTCAGAGTCAGGCCAGCGCAGCCTCTTCTCTCCATAAGCCCCCATTCATTTTCCAACCACTGCGATCAAAGTTAAACTTTACACTTCTACTCGCGACTGTGGCCTCAGTTTTCATAGTAGACACACCAAATCGCATCAGGGCGTTCCTGAGACTGTCCACTGCGTGACGGTGTGTTTGTATTGCAGATAGGTGCAAGTGTTGTCTCCCTAGAGCCAAATGTTTTGCACTTGGGCAATTTCGCTTTTTCCCATAAGAATGAATGGGGAAATCGGAACGCCTCAAACAAAAATGCACTACGTCGCCATACTTTGAGGTAGAAACTTCATTTTAATTTCAAAAATTCAAGAAACTTGTGGTCTGTCTATGTACCGACTTTCATGTTGATAGCTTGTACCGTTTTTCACCAGCACTTTGTCAAACACACTTTGGTCAAAATGACACAGACCAAGGGTCTGCAGACTGTCGCCGTCGTCATGGCAACCGTAGCTTTATATGGGGCCCTTATGGAAAAAAACCTTTAAATCGCGACTGTGGGCAAACGATCCAGATTCTGGACAAGTTGAATAGAAGATTTGTTCGGGACACTCTCCCGCACGCGTTGCTGTATAACAATCCGAAATCGGACAAAGATTGACGAAAAAATAACACTTTTTGGCTAAAAAGTTTTCCGAAGGAGCAAAAAATCCCATAAGAAATGAATGGGAAAATCCAGAAAATTCAAAAAATCACCCTCAAACAAACATTCGCTGTAAAGCCGTGCGTTGATGTAGAAACTTCATTCAAACTCCAAAACGCAGGAAAACTTGTGGTCTCTCCCCGTACCCGACAGCGTGTCGATACCTTGTATGGTTTTTCATCCAGGCCCTCTCAAAAACACGTGGGTTTGGCGTTTTCGATGCAGCTCGAGTGGGGAGAGACCAACTGTCAATTTAGGATCGCTGAAGAATCACCTCTCATTTTGCTCTTTTCACGCTGCTCCCGACCAAACCGTAAGCAGTAGACAAATTCTTTTTTCCAGTGATGTAGGCAAATTTGTGCTCTCTCGTGCCATGCCGGCCATAAACCTGAGCGCTTTGTAAAATTTAAACAGCGTGCCTCAGAGTCGGGCCAACGCAGCCTCTTCTCTCCATGAGGCCCCATTCATTTTCCAACCACTGCGATCAAAGTTAAACTTTACACTTCTACTCGCGACTGTGGCCTCAGTTTTCATAGTAGACACACCAAATCGCATCAGGCCGTTCCTGAGACTGTCCCCTGCGTGACGGTGTGTTTGTATTGCAGATAGGTGCAAGCGTTGTCTCCCTAGAGCCAAATGTTTAGCACTTGGGCAATTTCGCTTTTTCCCATAAGAATGAATGGGGAAATCGGAACGCCTCAAACAAAAATGCGCTACGTCGCCATACTTTGAGGTAGAAACTTCATTTTAATTTCAAAAATTCAAGAAACTTGTGGTCTGTCTGTGTACCGGGTTTCATGTCGATAGCTTGTACCGTATTTCACCAGCACCTTCTCAAAGCTCATTTGGTGAATTCCCTGCTACTCTCTCTCCCCTGCTGACAGTGTCCTGCTGGAGCAGGCTGATTGATGACCTCATACAGACAAACAAACACTTCAGGCACACTCACACACACACTCGGTCTCTCTCACACATGCATGTTAATACAAAGTTATGGCCGAAAAGAGCAATTCTCCTTCGGCTTTGGCCGGGGGGGGGGGGGGTGGGGGGGGGGGGTGGGGGGCAGCTAGTGACTCGATGGTGGGCACAGGTTTCGGAGCACTCTCGAAATTTCAGCGCGCTGGAATTTTCTAGTTATTAGTGCTCCGAAAGGGAGCACTATTACTCTCCACCGTGTTTATTCTTCTTATTATTATTATTATTAGTGCTCCGAAAGGGAGCACTATTACTCTCCACCGTGTTTATTCTTCTTCTTATTATTATTATTAGTGCTCCGAAAGGGAGCACTATTACTCTCCACCGTGTTTATTAGTGCTCCGAAAGGGAGCACTATTACTCTCCACCGTGTTTATTCTTCTTCTTATTATTATTATTATTATTATAGCGAAATTTCGGTCGAGCGTATCTCGAGAACCGCTGATCGCAGACACACAAACCATACATCAAAACGTGCGGCTCGGCCCCGGCAAGTGTGCTTTCCTTCGACCCCGACAAAATTCCAGTTTTTGGCCCCGCCAGGGGCCAAAAACTGGCAAAATCAGTTAATTGGCCGCTGTGGCCAAACCATCCAGATTCTGGACAAGTTAAAAAGAAGAATTGTTCGGGACGCTCTCCCGCACGCGTTGGTATATAGCAGCCTAAAAATTGACAAAGATTGACGAAAAAATAACACTTTTTAGCCAAAAAGTGCTCAGAAAGAGCAAAAAATCCCATAAGAAATGAATGGGAAAAACCACAAATTTCAAAAAATCGCCCTCAAACAAACATTCGCTGCCAAGTCATACGTTGTCGTACAAAATTCGTTCAAACTTCAAAACGTAGGAAAACTTGTCGTCTCTGCCCGTACCCGACAGCGTGTTGATACCTTGTGTCGCTTTTCATCCAGACCGTCTCAAAAACACGTGGGTTTGCCGTTTTTTGAAAAGTTAGAGTGGGGAGAGACCAACTGTCAGAGTGCGGGATGACTGAAAAATCACCTCTCATTTTGCTCTTTTCACGCTGCTCCCGGCCAAACCGTAAGCAGTAGACAAATTCTTTTTTCCAGTTTTGTAGGCAAATTTGTGCTCTCTCGTGCGATGCCGGCCATAAACCTGAGCGCTTTGTAAAATTTAAACGGCGAGCCTCAGAGTCAGGCCAGCGCAGCCTCTTCTCTCCATAAGGCCCCATTCATTTTCCAACCACTGCGATCAAAGTTAAACTTTACACTTCTACTCGCGACTGTGGCCTCAGTTTTCATAGTAGACACACCAAATCGCATCAGGGCGTTCCTGAGTCTGTCCCCTGCGTGACGGTGTGTCTACATTGCAGATAGGTGCAAGCGTTGTCTCCCTAGAGCCAAATGTTTAGCACTTGGGCAATTTCGCTTTTTCCCATAAGAATGAATGGGGAAATCGGAACGCCTCAAACAAAAATGCGCTATGTCGCCATGCTTTGAGGTAGAAACTTCATTTTAATTTCAAAAATTCAAGAAACTTGTGGTCTGTCTATGTACCGACTTTCTTGTTGATAGCTTGTACCGTTTTTCACCAGCACCTTCTCAAACACACTTTGGTCAAAATGACACAGACCAAGTGTCTGCAGACAGTCACCGTCGTCATGGCAACCGCTGCTTTATATGGGGCCCTTATGGAAAAAAACATTTAAATCGCGACTGTGGGCAAACGATCCAGATTCTGGACAAGTTGAATAGAAGATTTGTTCGGGACGCTCTCCCGCACGCGTTGGTTTATAACAATCCGAAATCGGACAAAGATTGACGAAAAAATAACACTTTTTGGCTAAAAAGTTTTCCGAAGGAGCAAAAAATCCCATAAGAAATGAATGGGAAAATCCAGAAAATTCAAAAGATCACCCTCAAACAAACATTCGCTGTAAAGCCGTGCGTTGATGTAGAAACTTCATTCAAACTCTAAAACGCTGGAAAACTTGTGGTCTCTGCCCGTACCCGACAGCGTGTCGATACCTTGTATGGTTTTTCATCCAGGCCCTCTCAAAAACACGTGGGTTTGGCGTTTTCGATGCAGCTCGAGTGGGGAGAGACCAACTGTGAATTTGGGATCGCTGAAGAATCACTTCTCATTTTGCTCTTTTCACGCTGCTCCCGGCCAAACCGTAAGCAGTAGACAAATTCTTTTTTCCACTTTTGTAGGCAAATTTGTGCTCTCTCGTGCGATGCTGGCCATAAACCTGAGCGCTTTGTAAAATTTAAACGGCGAACCTCAGAGTCAGGCCAGCGCAGCCTCTTCTCTCCATAAGCCCCCATTCATTTTCCAACCACTGCGATCAAAGTTAAACTTTACACTTCTACTCGCGACTGTGGCCTCAGTTTTCATCGTACACACACCAAATCGCATCAGGGCGTTCCTCAGACTGTCCCCTGCGTGATGGTGTGTTCGAATTGCAGATAGGTGCAAGCGGTGTCTCCCTAGAGCCATATGTTTAGCACTTGGCCAATTTTGCTTTTTCCCATAAGAATGAATGGGGAAATCGGAACGCCTCAAACAAAAATGCGCTACGTCGCCATACTTTGAGGTAGAAACTTCATTTTAATTTCAAAAATTCAAGAAACTTGTGGTGTGTCTATGTACCGACTTTCTTGTCGATAGCTTGTATCGTTTTTCACCAGCACCTTCTCAAAGCTCATTTGGTGAATTCCCTGCTACTCTCTCTCCTCTGCTGACAGTGTCCTGCTGGAGCAGGCTGACTGATGACCTCATACAGACACACAAACACTTCAGGCACACTCACACACACACTCGGTCTCTCTCACACATGCATGTTAATACAAAGTTATGGCCGAAAAGAGCAATTCTCCTTCGGCTCTGGCGGGGGGGGGGGGGGTTGGGGCAGCAAGTGACTCGATGGTGGGCACAGGTTTCGGAGCACTCTCGAAATTTCAGCGCGCTGGAATTTTCTAGTTATTATTATTATTATTATAGCGAAATTTCGGTCGAGCGTATCTCGAGAACCGCTGATCGCAGACACACAAACCATACATCAAAACGTGCGGCTCGGCCCCGGCAAGTGTGCTTTCCTTCGACCCCGACAAAATTCCAGTTTTTGGCCCCGCCAGGGGCCAAAAACTGGCAAAATCAGTTAATTGGCCGCTGTGGCCAAACCATCCAGATTCTGGACAAGTTAAAAAGAAGAATTGTTCGGGACGCTCTCCCGCACGCGTTGGTATATAGCAGCCTAAAAATTGACAAAGATTGACGAAAAAATAACACTTTTTCGCCAAAAAGTGCTCAGAAAGAGCAAAAAATCCCATAAGAAATGAATGGGAAAAACCACAAAATTCAAAAAATCGCCCTCAAACAAACATTCGCTGCCAAGTCATACGTTGTCGTACAAACTTCGTTCAAACTTCAAAACGTAGGAAAACTTGTCGTCTCTGCCCGTACCCGACAGCGTGTTGATACCTTGTGTCGCTTTTCATCCAGAAAGTCTCAAAAACACGTGGGTTTGCCGTTTTTTGAAAAGTTAGAGTGGGGAGAGACCAACTGTCAGAGTGCGGGATGACTGAAAAATCACCTCTCATTTTGCTCTTTTCACGCTGCTCCCGGCCAAACCGTAAGCAGTAGACAAATTCTTTTTTCCAGTTTTGTAGGCAAATTTGTGCTCTCTCGTGCGATGCTGGCCATAAACCTGAGCGCTTTGTAAAATTTAAACGGCGAGCCTCAGAGTCAGGCCAGCGCAGCCTCTTCTCTCCATAAGGCCCCATTCATTTTCCAACCACTGCGATCAAAGTTAAACTTTACACTTCTACTCGCGACTGTGGCCTCAGTTTTCATCATACACACACCAAATCGCATCAGGGCGTTCCTGAGACTGTCCCCTGCGTGACGGTGTGTTCATGTTGCAGATAGGTGCAAGTGTTGTCTCCTTAGAGCCAAATGTTTAGCACTTGAGCAATTTCGCTTTTTCCCATAAGAATGAATGGGAAAATCGGAACGCCTCAAACAAAAATGCGCTATGTCGCCATCCTTTGAGGTAGAAACTTCATTTTAATTTCAAAAATTCAAGAAACTTGTGGTCTGTCTGTGTACCCGGTTTCATGTCGATAGCTTGTATCGTTTTTCACCAGCACCTTCTCAATTCATTTGGTGAATTCCCTGCCACTCTCTCTCCCCTGCTGACAGTGTCCTGCTGGAGCAGGCTGACTGATGACCTCATGCAGACACACAAACACTTCAGCCACACTCACACACACACTCGGTCTCTCTCATACATGCATGTTAATACAAAGTTATGGCCGAAAAGAGCAATTCTCCTTCGGATCTGGCGGGGGGGGGGGGGGGGGGGGGGGGGGGGGGTTGGGGCAGCTAGTGACTCGATGGTGGGCACAGGTTTCGGAGCACTCTCGAAATTTCAGCGCGCTGGAATTTTCTAGTTAGTGCTCCGAAAGGGAGCACTATTACTCTCCACCGTGTTTATTCTTCTTCTTATTATTATTATTATTATTATAGCGAAATTTCGGTCGAGCGTATCTCGAGAACCGCTGATCGCAGACACACAAACCATACATTAAAACGTGCGGCTCGGCCCCGGCAAGTGTGCTTTCCTTCGACCCCGACAAAATTCCAGTTTTTGGCCCCGCCAGGGGCCAAAAACTGGCAAAAATCAGTTAATTGGCCGCTGTGGCCAAACCATCCAGATTCTGGACAAGTTAAAAAGAAGAATTGTTCGGGACGCTCTCCCGCACGCGTTGGTATATAGCAGCCTAAAAATTGACAAAGATTGACGAAAAAATAACACTTTTTAGCCAAAAAGTGCTCAGAAAGAGCAAAAAATCCCATAAGAAATGAATGGGAAAAACCACAAATTTCAAAAAATCGCCCTCAAACAAACATTCGCTGCCAAGTCATACGTTGTCGTACAAAATTCGTTCAAACTTCAAAACGTAGGAAAACTTGTCGTCTCTGCCCGTACCCGACAGCGTGTTGATACCTTGTGTCGCTTTTCATCCAGACCGTCTCAAAAACACGTGGGTTTGGCGTTTTTTGAAAAGTTAGAGTGGGGAGAGACCAACTGTCAGAGTGCGGGATGACTGAAAAATCACCTCTCATTTTGCTCTTTTCACGCTGCTCCCGGCCAAACCGTAAGCAGTAGACAAATTCTTTTTTCCAGTTTTGTAGGCAAATTTGTGCTCTCTCGTGCGATGCCGGCCATAAACCTGAGCGCTTTGTAAAATTTAAACGGCGAGCCTCAGAGTCAGGCCAGCGCAGCCTCTTCTCTCCATAAGCCCCCATTCATTTTCCAACCGCTGCGATCAAAGTTAAACTTTACACTTCTACTCGTGACTGTGGCCTCAGTTTTCATCATACACACACCAAATCGCATCAGGGCGTTCCTCAGACTGTCCCCTGCGTGACGGTGTGTTCGTATTGCAGATAGGTGCAAGTGTTGTCTCCCTAGAGCCAAATGTTTAGCACTTGGGCAATTTCGCTTTTTCCCATAAGAATGAATGGGGAAATCGGAACGCCTCAAACAAAAATGCACTACGTCGCCATACTTTGAGGTAGAAACTTCATTTTAATTTCAAAAATTCAAGAAACTTGTGGTCTGTCTATGTACCGACTTTCGTGTTGATAGCTTGTACCGTTTTTCACCAGCACTTTGTCAAACACACTTTGGTCAAAATGACACAGACCAAGGGTCTGCAGACTGTCGCCGTCGTCATGGCAACCGCTGCTTTATATGGGGCCCTTATGGAAAAAAACCTTTAAATCGCGACTGTGGGCAAACGATCCAGATTCTGGACAAGTTGAATAGAAGATTTGTTCGGGACGCTATCCCGCACGCGTTGGTGTATAACAATCCGAAATCGGACAAAGATTGACGAAAAAATAACACTTTTTGGCTAAAAAGTTTTCCGAAGGAGCAAAAAATCCCATAAGAAATGAATGGGAAAATCCAGAAAATTCAAAAAATCACCCTCAAACAAACATTCGCTGTAAAGCCGTGCGTTGATGTAGAAACTTCATTCAAACTCCAAAACGCAGGAAAACTTGTCGTCTCTGCCCGTACCCGACAGCGTGACGATACCTTGTATGGTTTTTCATCCAGGCCGTCTCAAAAACACGTGGGTTTGGCGTTTTCGATGCAGCTCGAGTGGGGAGAGACCAACTGTCAATTTGGGATCGCGGAAGAATCACCTCTCATTTTGCTCTTTTCACGCTGCTCCTGGCCAAACCGTAAGCAGTAGACAAATTCTTTTTTCCACTTTTGTAGGTAAATTTGTGCTCTCTCGTGCGAT
This sequence comes from Karalla daura, assembly GCA_029224185.1. Lineage (NCBI taxonomy): Eukaryota > Metazoa > Chordata > Actinopteri > Chaetodontiformes > Leiognathidae > Karalla > Karalla daura. The sequence continues at coordinate 5,701,486 of CM055188.1, read as the reverse complement.
GCTGGCCATTAACCTGAGCGCTTTGTAAAATTTAAACGGCGAGCCTCAGAGTCAGGCCAGCGCAGCCTCTTCTCTCCATAAGCCCCCATTCATTTTCCAACCACTGCAATCAAAGTTAAACTTTACACTTCTACTCGCGACTGTGGCCTCAGTTTTCATCGTACACACACCAAATTGCATCAGGGCGTTCCTCAGACTGTCCCCTGCGTGATGGTGTGTTCGAATTGCAGATAGGTGCAAGCGGTGTCTCCCTAGAGCCATATGTTTAGCACTTGGCCAATTTTGCTTTTTCCCATAAGAATGAATGGGGAAATCAGAACACCTCAAACAAAAATGCGCTACGTCGCCATACTTTGAGGTAGAAACTTCATTTTAATTTCAAAAATTCAAGAAACTTGTGGTCTGTCTGTGTACCGGGTTTCATGTCGATAGCTTGTACCGTATTTCACCAGCACCTTCTCAAAGCTCATTTGGTGAATTCCCTGCTACTCTCTCTCCCCTGCTGACAGTGTCCTGCTGGAGCAGGCTGATTGATGACCTCATACAGACAAACAAACACTTCAGGCACACTCACACACACACTCGGTCTCTCTCACACATGCATGTTAATACAAAGCTATGGCCGAAAAGAGCAATTCTCCTTCGGCTTTGGCCGGGGGGGGGGGGTTGGGGCAGCTCGTGACTCGATGGTGGGCACAGGTTTCGGAGCACTCTCGAAATTTCAGCGCGCTGGAATTTTCTAGTTATTATTATTATTATTATAGCGAAATTTCGGTCGAGCGTATCTCGAGAACCGCTGATCGCAGACACACAAACCATACATCAAAACGTGCGGCTCGGCCCCGGCAAGTGTGCTTTCCTTCGACCCCGACAAAATTCCAGTTTTTGGCCCCGCCAGGGGCCAAAAACTGGCAAAATTCAGTTAATTGGCCGCTGTGGCCAAACCATCCAGATTCTGGACAAGTTAAAAAGAAGAATTGTTCGGGACGCTCTCCCGCACGCGTTGGTATATAGCAGCCTAAAAATTGACAAAGATTGACGAAAAAATAACACTTTTTAGCCAAAAAGTGCTCAGAAAGAGCAAAAAATCCCATAAGAAATGAATGGGAAAAACCACAAATTTCAAAAAATCGCCCTCAAACAAACATTCGCTGCCAAGTCATACGTTGTCGTACAAAATTCGTTCAAACTTCAAAACGTAGGAAAACTTGTCGTCTCTGCCCGTACCCGACAGCGTGTTGATACCTTGTGTCGCTTTTCATCCAGACCGTCTCAAAAACACGTGGGTTTGCCGTTTTTTGAAAAGTTAGAGTGGGGAGAGACCAACTGTCAGAGTGCGGGATGACTGAAAAATCACCTCTCATTTTGCTCTTTTCACGCTGCTCCCGGCCAAACCGTAAGCAGTAGACAAATTCTTTTTTCCAGTTTTGTAGGCAAATTTGTGCTCTCTCGTGCGATGCCGGCCATAAACCTGAGCGCTTTGTAAAATTTAAACGGCGAGCCTCAGAGTCAGGCCAGCGCAGCCTCTTCTCTCCATAAGGCCCCATTCATTTTCCAACCACTGCGATCAAAGTTAAACTTTACACTTCTACTCGCGACTGTGGCCTCAGTTTTCATCATACACACACCAAATCGCATCAGGGCGTTCCTGAGACTGTCCCCTGCGTGACGGTGTGTTCATATTGCAGATAGGTGCAAGTGTTGTCTCCTTAGAGCCAAATGTTTAGCACTTGAGCAATTTCGCTTTTTCCCATAAGAATGAATGGGAAAATCGGAACGCCTCAAACAAAAATGCGCTATGTCGCCATGCTTTGAGGTAGAAACTTCATTTTAATTTCAAAAATTCAAGAAACTTGTGGTCTGTCTATGTACCGACTTTCTTGTTGATAGCTTGTACCATTTTTCACCAGCACCTTCTCAAACACACTTTGGTCAAAATGACACAGACCAAGTGTCTGCAGACAGTCACCGTCGTCATGGCAACCGCTGCTTTATATGGGGCCCTTATGGAAAAAAACATTTAAATCGCGACTGTGGGCAAACGATCCAGATTCTGGACAAGTTGAATAGAAGATTTGTTCGGGACGCTCTCCCGCACGCGTTGGTGTATAACAATCCGAAATCGGACAAAGATTGACGAAAAAATAACACTTTTTGGCTAAAAAGTTTTCCGAAGGAGCAAAAAATCCCATAAGAAATGAATGGGAAAATCCAGAAAATTCAAAAGATCACCCTCAAACAAACATTCGCTGTAAAGCCGTGCGTTGATGTAGAAACTTCATTCAAACTCTAAAACGCTGGAAAACTTGTGGTCTCTGCCCGTACCCGACAGCGTGTCGATACCTTGTATGGTTTTTCATCCAGGCCCTCTCAAAAACACGTGGGTTTGGCGTTTTCGATGCAGCTCGAGTGGGGAGAGACCAACTGTGAATTTGGGATCGCTGAAAAATCACCTCTCATTTTGCTCTTTTCACGCTGCTCCCGGCCAAACCGTAAGCAGTAGACAAATTCTTTTTTCCACTTTTGTAGGTAAATTTGTGCTCTCTCGTGCGATGCCGGCCATAAACCTGAGCGCTTTGTAAAATTTAAACGGCGAGCCTCAGAGTCAGGCCAGCGCAGCCTCTTCTCTCCATAAGGCCCCATTCATTTTCCAACCACTGCGATCAAAGTTAAACTTTACACTTCTACTCGCGACTGTGGCCTCAGTTTTCATAGTAGACACACCAAATCGCATCAGGGCGTTCCTGAGTCTGTCCCCTGCGTGACGGTGTGTCTACATTGCAGATAGGTGCAAGCGTTGTCTCCCTAGAGCCAAATGTTTAGCACTTGGGCAATTTCGCTTTTTCCCATAAGAATGAATGGGGAAATCGGAACGCCTCAAACAAAAATGCGCTACGTCGCCATACTTTGAGGTAGAAACTTCATTTTAATTTCAAAAATTCAAGAAACTTGTGGTCTGTCTGTGTACCGACTTTCATGTTGATAGCTTGTACCGTTTTTCACCAGCACTTTGTCAAACACACTTTGGTCAAAATGACACCAACCAAGGGTCTGCAGACTGTTGCCGTCGTCATGGCAACCGCAACTTTATATGGGGCCCTTATGGAAAAAAACCTTTAAATCGCGACTGTCTGCAAACGATCCAGATTCTGGACAAGTTGAATAGAAGATTTGTTCGGGACGCTCTCCCGCACACGTTGGTGTATAACAATCCGAAATCGGACAAAGATTGACGAAAAAATAACACTTTTTGGCTAAAAAGTTTTCCGAGGGAGCAAAAAATCCCATAAGAAATGAATGGGAAAATCCAGAAAATTCAAAAAAACACCCTCAAACAAACATTCGCTGTAAAGCCGTGCGTTGATGTAGAAACTTCATTCAAACTCCAAAACGCTGGAAAACTTGTGGTCTCTGCCCGTACCCGACAGCGTGTTGATGCCTTGTATGGTTTTTCATCCAGGCCGTCTCAAAAACACGTGGGTTTGGCGTTTTCGATGCAGCTCGAGTGGGGAGAGACCAACTGTCAATTTGGGATCGCGGAAGAATCACCTCTCATTTTGCTCTTTTCACGCTGCTCCCGGCCAAACCGTAAGCAGTAGACAAATTCTTTTTTCCACTTTTGTAGGTAAATTTGTGCTCTCTCGTGCGATGCCGGCCATTAACCTGAGCGCTTTGTAAAATTTAAACGGCGAGCCTCAGAGTCAGGCCAGCGCAGCCTCTTCTCTCCATAAGGCCCCATTCATTTTCCGATCACTGCGATCAAAGTTAAACTTTACACTTCTACTCGCGACTGTGGCCTCAGTTTTCATCATACACACACCAAATCGCATCAGGGCGATCCTCAGACTGTCCCCTGCGTGACGGTGTGTTCGTATTGCAGATAGGTGCAAGCGTTGTCTCCCTAGAGCCAAATGTTTAGCACTTGGGCAATTTCGCTTTTTCCCATATGAATGAATGGGAAAATCGGAACGCCTCAAACAAAAATGCGCTATGTCGCCATACTTTGAGGTAGAAACTACATTTCAATTTCAAAAATTCAAGAATCTTGTGGTCTGTCTGTGTACCGGGTTTCATGTCGATAGCTTGTACCGTATTTCACCAGCACCTTCTCAAAGCTCATTTGGTGAATTCCCTGCTTCTCTCTCTCCCCTGCTGACAGTGTCCTGCTGGAGCAGGCTGACTGATGACCTCATACAGACAGACAAACACTTCAGGCACACTCACACACACACTCGGTCTCTCTCATACATGCATGTTAATCCAAAGTTATGGCCGAAAAGAGCAATTCTCCTTCGGCTATGGCGGGGGGGGGCAGCTAGTGACTCGATGGTGGGCACAGGTTTCGGAGCACTCTCGGAATTTCAGCGCGCTGGAATTTTCTAGTTAGTGCTCCGAAAGGGAGCACTATTACTCTCCACCGTGTTTATTCTTCTTCTTATTATTAGTGCTCCGAAAGGGAGCACTATTACTCTCCACCGTGTTTATTCTTCTTATTATTATTATTATTATTATTATTATAGCGAAATTTCGGTCGAGCGTATCTCGAGAACCGCTGATCGCAGACACACAAACCATACATCAAAACGTGCGGCTCGGCCCTGGCAAGTGTGCTTTCCTTCGACCCCGACAAAATTCCAGTTTTTGGCCCCGCCAGGGGCCAAAAACTGGCAAAATCAGTTAATTGGCCGCTGTCGCCAAACGATCCAGATTCTGGACAAGTTAAAAAGAAGAATTGTTCGGGACGCTCTCCCGCACGCGTTGGTATATAGCAGCCTAAAAATTGACAAAGATTGACAAAAAAATAACACTTTTTAGCCAAAAAGTGCTCAGAAAGAGCAAAAAATCCCATAAGAAATGAATGGGAAAAACCAGAAAATTCAAAAAATCGCCCTCAAACAAACATTCGCTGCCAAGCCATACGTTGTCGTAGAAACTTCGTTCAAACTTCAAAACGCAGGAAAACTTGTCGTCTCTGCCCGTACCCGACAGCGTGTTGATACCTTGTGTCGTTTTTCATCCAGGCCGTCTCAAAAACACGTGGGTTTGGCGTTTTTTGAAAAGTTAGAGTGGGGAGAGACCAACTGTCAGAGTGCGGGATGACTGAAGAATCACCTCTCATTTTGCTCTTTTCACGCTGCTCCCGGCCAAACTGTAAGCAGTAGACAGATTCTTTTTTCCACTTTTGTAGGCAAATTTGTGCTCTCTCGTGCGATGCCGGCCATAAACCTGAGCGCTTTGTAAAATTTAAACGGCGAGCCTCAGAGTCAGGCCAGCGCAGCCTCTTCTCTCCATAAGGCCCCATTCATTTTCCAACCGCTGCGATCAAAGTTAAACTTTACACTTCTACTCGCGACTGTGGCCTCAGTTTTCATAGTAGACACACCAAATCGCATCAGGGCGTTCCTGAGACTGTCCCCTGCGTGACGGTGTGTTGATATTGCAGATAGGTGCAAGTGTTGTCTCCCTAGAGCCAAATGTTTAGCACTTGGGCAATTTCGCTTTTTCCCATAAGAATGAATGGGGAAATCGGAACGCCTCAAACAAAAATGCGCTACGTCGCCATACTTTGAGGTAGAAACTTCATTTTAATTTCAAAAATTCAAGAAACTTGTGGTCTGTCTATGTACCGACTTTCATGTTGATAGCTTGTACCGTTTTTCACCAGCACTTTGTCAAACACACTTTGGTCAAAATGACACCAACCAAGGGTCTGCAGACTGTCGCCGTCGTCATGGCAACCACAGCTTTATATGGGGCCCTTATGGAAAAAAACCTTTAAATCGCGACTGTCGGCAAACGATCCAGATTCTGGACAAGTTGAATAGAAGATTTGTTCGGGACGCTCTCCCGCACGCGTTGGTGTATAACAATCCGAAATCGGACAAAGATTGACGAAAAAATAACACTTTTTGGCTAAAAAGTTTTCCGAAGGAGCAAAAAATCCCATAAGAAATGAATGGGAAATTCCAGAAAATTCAAAAAATCGCCCTCAAACAAACATTCGCTGCCAAGCCGTGCGTTGTCGTAAAAACTTCATTCAAACTCCGAAACGCTGGAAAACTTGTGGTCTCTGCCCGTACCCGACAGCGTGTCGATACCTTGTATGGTTTTTCATCCAGGCCCTCTCAAAAACACGTGGGTTTGGCGTTTTCGATGCAGCTCGAGTGGGGAGAGACCAACTGTCAATTTGGGATCACTGAAGAATCACCTCTCATTTTGCTCTTTTCACGCTGCTCCCGGCCAAACCATGAGCAGTAGACAAATTCTTTTTTCCACTTTTGTAGGCAAATTTGTGCTCTCTCGTTCCATGCCGGCCATAAACCTGAGCGCTTTGTAAAATTTAAACGGCGAGCCTCAGAGTCAGGCCAGCGCAGCCTCTTCTCTCCATAAGCCCCCATTCATTTTCCAACCACTGCGATCAAAGTTAAACTTTACACTTCTACTCGCGACTGTGGCCTCAGTTTTCATCATACACACACCAAATCGCATCAGGGCGTTCCTCAGACTGTCCCCTGCGTGACGGTGTGTTCATATTGCAGATAGGTGCAAGTGTTGTCTCCCTAGAGCCAAATGTTTAGCACTTGGGCAATTTCGCTTTTTCCCATAAGAATGAATGGGGAAATCGGAACGCCTCAAACAAAAATGCACTACGTCGCCATACTTTGAGGTAGAAACTTCATTTTAATTTTAAAAATTCAAGAAACTTGTGGTGTGTCTGTGTACCGAGCTTCATGTCGATAGCTTGCACCGTTTTTCACCAGCACCTTCTCAAAGCTCATTTGGTGAATTCCCTGCTCAGGTGTCTCTCCTGCTGACAGCGTCCTGCTGGAGCAGGCTGAGTGATGACCTCATACAGACACACAAACATTTCAGGCACACTCACACACACACACTCGGTCTCTCTCACACATGCATGTTAACACAAAGTTATGGCCGAAAAGAGCAATACTCCTTCGGCTTTGGGGGGGTTGGGGGTTGGGGCAGCTCGTGACTCGATGGTGGGCACAGCTTTCGGAGCACTCTCGAAATTTCAGCGTGCTGGAATTTTCTAGTTATTATTATTATTATTATTATAGCGAAATTTCGGTCGAGCGTATCTCGAGAACCGCTGATCGGAGACACACAAACCATACATCAAAACGTGCGGCTCGGCCCCGGCAAGTGTGCTTTCCTTCGACCCCGACAAAATTCCAGTTTTTGGCCCCGCCAGGGGCCAAAAACTGGCAAAAACCAGTTAATTGGCCGCTGTGGCCAAACCATCCAGATTCTGGACAAGTTAAAAAGAAGAATTGTTCGGGACGCTCTCCCGCACGCGTTGGTATATAGCAGCCTAAAAATTGACAAAGATTGACGAAAAAATAACACTTTTTAGCCAAAAAGTGCTCAGAAAGAGCAAAAAATCCCATAAGAAATGAATGGGAAAAACCACAAATTTCAAAAAATCGCCCTCAAACAAACATTCGCTGCCAAGTCATACGTTGTCGTACAAAATTCGTTCAAACTTCAAAACGTAGGAAAACTTGTCGTCTCTGCCCGTACCCGACAGCGTGTTGATACCTTGTGTCGCTTTTCATCCAGACCGTCTCAAAAACACGTGGGTTTGCCGTTTTTTGAAAAGTTGGAGTGGGGAGAGACCAACTGTCAGAGTGCGGGATGACTGAAAAATCACCTCTCATTTTGCTCTTTTCACGCTGCTCCCGGCCAAACCGTAAGCAGTAGACAAATTCTTTTTTCCAGTTTTGTAGGCAAATTTGTGCTCTCTCGTGCGATGCCGGCCATAAACCTGAGCGCTTTGTAAAATTTAAACGGCGAGCCTCAGAGTCAGGCCAGCGCAGCCTCTTCTCTCCATAAGCCCCCATTCATTTTCCAACCGCTGCGATCAAAGTTAAACTTTACACTTCTACTCGCGACTGTGGCCTCAGTTTTCATAGTAGACACACCAAATCGCATCAGGGCGTTCCTGAGACTGTCCCCTGCGTGACGGTGTGTTGATATTGCAGATAGGTGCAAGTGTTGTCTCCCTAGAGCCAAATGTTTAGCACTTGGGCAATTTCGCTTTTTCCCATAAGAATGAATGGGGAAATCGGAACGCCTCAAACAAAAATGTGCTACGTCGCCATACTTTGAGGTAGAAACTTCATTTTAATTTCAAAAATTCAAGAAACTTGTGGTCTGTCTATGTACCGACTTTCATGTTGATAGCTTGTACCGTTTTTCACCAGCACTTTGTCAAACACACTTTGGTCAAAATGACATAGACCAAGGGTCTGCAGACTGTCGCCGTCGTCATGGCAACCACAGCTTTATATGGGGCCCTTATGGAAAAAAACCTTTAAATCGCGACTGTCGGCAAACGATCCAGATTCTGGACAAGTTGAATAGAAGATTTGTTCGGGACGCTCTCCCGCACGCGTTGGTGTATAACAATCCGAAATCGGACAAAGATTGACGAAAAAATAACACTTTTTGGCTAAAAAGTTTTCCGAAGGAGCAAAAAATCCCATAAGAAATGAATGGGAAAATCCAGAAAATTCAAAAAATCGCCCTCAAACAAACATTCGCTGCCAAGCCGTGCGTTGTCGTAGAAACTTCATTCAAACTCCGAAACGCTGGAAAACTTGTGGTCTCTGCCCGTACCCGACAGCGTGTCGATACCTTGTATGGTTTTTCATCCAGGCCCTCTCAAAAACACGTGGGTTTGGCGTTTTCGATGCAGCTCGAGTGGGGAGAGACCAACTGTCAATTTGGGATCACTGAAGAATCACCTCTCATTTTGCTCTTTTCACGCTGCTCCCGGCCAAACCATGAGCAGTAGACAAATTCTTTTTTCCACTTTTGTAGGCAAATTTGTGCTCTCTCGTTCCATGCCGGCCATAAACCTGAGCGCTTTGTAAAATTTAAACGGCGAGCCTCAGAGTCAGGCCAGCGCAGCCTCTTCTCTCCATAAGCCCCCATTCATTTTCCAACCACTGCGATCAACGTTAAACTTTACACTTCTACTCGCGACTGTGGCCTCAGTTTTCATCATACACACACCAAATCGCATCAGGGCGTTCCTCAGACTGTCCCCTGCGTGACGGTGTGTTCATATTGCAGATAGGTGCAAGTGTTGTCTCCCTAGAGCCAAATGTTTAGCACTTGGGCAATTTCGCTTTTTCCCATAAGAATGAATGGGAAAATCGGAACGCCTCAAACAAAAATGCGCTACGTCGCCATACTTTGAGGTACAAACTTCATTTCAATTTTAAAAATTCAAGAAACTTGTGGTCTGTCTGTGTACCGGGTTTCATGTCGATAGCTTGTATCGTTTTTCACCAGCACCTTCTCAAAGCTCATTTGTTGAATTCCCTACTACTCTCTCTCCCCTGCTGACAGTGTCCTGCTGGAGCAGGCTGACTGATGACCTCACACAGACACACAAACACTTCAGGCACACTCACACACACACTCGGTCTCTCTCACACATGCATGTTAATACAAAGTTATGGCCGAAAAGAGCAATATTCCTTCGGCTCTGGGGGGGGGGGGGGGGAGGGGGAGGGGGGTTGGGGCAGCTAGTGACGCGATGATGGGCACAGGTTTCGGAGCACTCTCGAAATTTCAGCGCGCTGGAATTTTCTTGTTATTATTATTATAGCGAAATTTCGGTCGAGCGTATCTTGAGAACCGCTGATCGCAAACACACAAACGATACATCAAAACGTGCGGCTCGGCCCCGGCACGTGTGCTTTCCTTCGATCCCGACAAAATTCCAGTTTTTGGCCCCGCCAGGGGCCAAAAACTGGCAAAAATCAGTTAATTGGCCGCTGTGGCCAAACCATCCAGATTCTGGACAAGTTAAAAAGAAGAATTGTTCGGGACGCTCTCCCGCACGCGTTGGTATATAGCAGCCTAAAAATTGACAAAGATTGACGAAAAAATAACACTTTTTAGCCAAAAAGTGCTCAGAAAGAGCAAAAAATCCCATAAGAAATGAATGGGAAAAACCAGAAAATTCAAAAAATCGCCCTCAAACAAACATTCGCTGCCAAGCCATACGTTGTCGTAGAAACTTCGTTCAAACTTCAAAACGCAGGAAAACTTGTCGTCTCTGCCCGTACCCGACAGCGTGTTGATACCTTGTGTCGTTTTTCATCCAGGCCGTCTCAAAAACACGTGGGTTTGGCGTTTTTTGAAAAGTTAGAGTGGGGAGAGACCAACTGTCAGAGTGCGGGATGACTGAAGAATCACCTCTCATTTTGCTCTTTTCACGCTGCTCCCGGCCAAACCGTAAGCAGTAGACAAATTCTTTTTTCCACTTTTGTAGGCAAATTTGTGCTCTCTCGTGCGATGCCGGCCATAAACCTGAGCGCTTTGTAAAATTTAAACGGCGAGCCTCAGAGTCAGGCCAGCGCAGCCTCTTCTCTCCATAAGCCCCCATTCATTTTCCAACCGCTGCGATCAAAGTTAAACTTTACACTTCTACTCGTGACTGTGGCCTCAGTTTTCATCATACACACACCAAATCGCATCAGGGCGTTCCTCAGACTGTCCCCTGCGTGACGGTGTGTTCGTATTGCAGATAGGTGCAAGTGTTGTTTCCCTAGAGCCAAATGTTTAGCACTTGGGCAATTTCGCTTTTTCCCATAAGAATGAATGGGGAAATCGGAACGCCTCAAACAAAAATGCACTACGTCGCCATACTTTGAGGTAGAAACTTCATTTTAATTTCAAAAATTCAAGAAACTTGTGGTCTGTCTATGTACCGATTTTCGTGTTGATAGCTTGTACCGTTTTTCACCAGCACTTTGTCAAACACACTTTGGTCAAAATGACACAGACCAAGGGTCTGCAGACTGTCGCCGTCGTCATGGCAACCGCAGCTTTATATGGGGCCCTTATGGAAAAAAACCTTTAAATCGCGACTGTGGGCAAACGATCCAGATTCTGGACAAGTTGAACAGAAGATTTGTTCGGGACGCTCTCAGGCACGCGTTGGTGTATAACAATCCGAAATCGGACAAAGATTGACGAAAAAATAACACTTTTTGGCTAAAAAGTTTTCCGAAGGAGCAAAAAATCCCATAAGAAATGAATGGGAAAATCCAGAAAATTCAAAAAATCACCCTCAAACAAACATTCGCTGTACAGCCGTGCATTGATGTAGAAACTTCATTCAAACTCTAAAACGCTGGAAAACTTGTGGTCTCTGCCCGTACCCGACAGCGTGTCGATACCTTGTATGGTTTTTCATCCAGGCCCTCTCAAAAACACGTGGGTTTGGCGTTTTCGATGCAGCTCGAGTGGGGAGAGACCAACTGTCAATTTGGGATCGCTGAAGAATCACCTCTCATTTTGCTCTTTTCACGCTGCTCCCGGCCAAACCGTAAGCAGTAGACAAATTCTTTTTTCCAGTTTCGTAGGTTAATTTGTGCTCTCTCGTGCGATGGCGGCCATAAACCTGAGCGCTTTGTAAAATTCAAACGGCGAGCCTCAGAGTCAGGCAAGCGCAGCCTCTTCTCTCCATAAGGCCCCATTCATTTTCTGACGACTGCGATCAAAGTTAAACTTTACACTTCTACTCGCGACTGTGGCCTCAGTTTTCATAGTAGACACACCAAATCGCATCAGGGCGTTCCTGAGACTGTCCCCTGCGTGACGGTGTGTCTACATTGCAGATAGGTGCAAGCGTTGTCTCCCTAGAGCCAAATGTTTAGCACTTGGGCAATTTCGCTTTTTCCCATAAGAATGAATGGGGAAATCGGAACGCCTCAAACAAAAATGCGCTACGTCGCCATACTTTGAGGTAGAAACTTCATTTTAATTTCAAAAATTCAAGAAACTTGTGGTCTGTCTGTGTACCGACTTTCATGTTGATAGCTTGTACCGTTTTTCACCAGCACTTTGTCAAACACACTTTGGTCAAAATGACACAGACCAAGGGTCTGCAGACTGTCGCCGTCGTCATGGCAACCGCAGCTTTGTATGGGGCCCTTATGGAAAAAAACCTTTAAATCGCGACTGTCGGCAAACGATCCAGATTCTGGACAAGTTGAATAGAAGATTTGTTCGGGACGCTCTCCCGCACGCGTTGGTGTATAACAATCCGAAATCGGACAAAGATTGACGAAAAAATAACACTTTTTGTCTAAAAAGTTTTCCGAAGGAGCAAAAAATCCCATAAGAAATGAATGGGAAAATCCAGAAAATTCAAAAAATCACCCTCAAACAAACATTCACTGGAAAGCCGTGCGTCGATGTAGAAACTTCATTCAAACTCCAAAACGCAGGAAAACTTGTCGTCTCTGCCCGTACCCGACAGCGTGTCGATACCTTGTATGGTTTTTCATCCAGGGCCTCTCAAAAACATGTGGGTTTGGCGTTTTCGATGCAGCTCGAGTGGGGAGAGACCAACTGTCAATTTGGGATCGCTAAAGAATCACCTCTCATTTTGCTCTTTTCACGCTGCTCCCGGCCAAACCGTAAGCAGTAGACAAATTCTTTTTTCCAGTTTCGTAGGTTAATTTGTGCTCTCTCGTGCGATGGCGGCCATAAACCTGAGCGCTTTGTAAAATTCAAACGGCGAGCCTCAGAGTCAGGCAAGCGCAGCCTCTCCTCTCCATAAGGCCCCATTCATTTTCTGACCACTGCGATCAAAGTTAAACTTTACACTTCTACTCGCGACTGTGGCCTCAGTTTTCATAGTAGACACACCAAATTATGTATGTAATAATGTATTGCAGATAGGTGCAAGCGTTGTCTCCCAAGAGCCAAATGTTTAGCACTTGGCCAATTTCGCTTTTTCCCATAAGAATGAATGGGAAAATCGGAACGCCTCAAACAAAAATGCGTTACGTCGCCATCCTTTGAGGTAGAAACTTCATTTTAATTTCAAAAATTCAAGAAACTTGTGGTCTGTCTGTGTACCGGGTTTCATGTCGATAGCTTGTATCGTTTTTCACCAGCACCTTCTCAAAGCTCGTTTGGTGAATTCCCTGCTACTCTCTCTCCCCTGCTGACAGTGTCCTGCTGGCGCAGGCTGACTGATGACCTCATACAGACACACAAACACTTCAGGCAAATCACACACACACTCGGTCTCTCTCACACATGCATGTTCATACAAAGTTATGGCCGAAAAGAGCAATTCTCCTTCGGCTCTGGCAGGGGTGCGGGGGGGGGGTTGGGGCAGCTAGTGACTCGATGGTGGGCACAAGTTTCGGAGCACTCTCGAAATTTCAGCGTGCTGGAATTTTCTAGTTATTATTATTATAGCGAAATTTCGGTCGAGCGTATCTCGAGAACCGCTGATCGCAGACACACAAACGATACATCAAAACGTGCGGCTCGGCCCCGGCACGTGTGCTTTCCTTCGACCCCGACAAAATTCCAGTTTTTGGCCCCGTCAGGGGCCAAAAACTGGCAAAAATCAGTTAATTGGCCGCTGTGGCCAAACGATACAGATTCTGGACAAGTTAAAAAGAAGAATTGTTCGGGACGCTCTCCCGCACGCGTTGGTATATAGCAGCCTAAAAATTGACAAAGATTGACAAAAAAATAACACTTTTTCGCCAAAAAGTGCTCAGAAAGAGTAAAAAATCCCATAAGAAATGAATGGGAAAAACCAGAAAATTCAAAAAATCGCCCTCAAACAAACATTCGCTGCCAAGCCATACGTTGTCGTAGAAACTTCGTTCAAACTTCAAAACGCAGGAAAACTTGTCGTCTCTGCCCGTACCCGGCAGCGTGTTGATATCTTGTGTCATTTTTCATCCAGGCCGTCTCAAAAACACGTGGGTTTGGCGTTTTTTGAAAAGTTAGAGTGGGGAGAGACCAACTGTCAGAGTGCGGGATGACTGAAAAATCACCTCTCATTTTGCTCTTTTCACGCTGCTCCCGGCCAAACCGTAAGCAGTAGACAAATTCTTTTTTCCACTTTTGTAGGTAAATTTGTGCTCTCTCGTGCGATGCCGGCCATAAACCTGAGCGCTTTGTAAAATTTAAACGGCGAGCCTCAGAGTCAGGCCAGCGCAGCCTCTTCTCTCCATAAGGCCCCATTCATTTTCCAACCACTGCGATCAAAGTTAAACTTTACACTTCTACTCGCGACTGTGGCCTCAGTTTTCATAGTAGACACACCAAATCGCATCAGGGCGTTCCTGAGTCTGTCCCCTGCGTGACGGTGTGTCTACATTGCAGATAGGTGCAACCGTTGTCTCCCTAGAGCCAAATGTTTAGCACTTGGGCAATTTCGCTTTTTCCCATAAGAATGAATGGGGAAATCGGAACGCCTCAAACAAAAATGCGCTACGTCGCCATACTTTGAGGTAGAAACTTCATTTTAATTTCAAAAATTCAAGAAACTTGTGGTCTGTCTGTGTACCGACTTTCATGTTGATAGCTTGTACCGTTTTTCACCAGCACTTTGTCAAACACACTTTGGTCAAAATGACACCAACCAAGGGTCTGCAGACTGTTGCCGTCGTCATGGCAACCGCAACTTTATATGGGGCCCTTATGGAAAAAAACCTTTAAATCGCGACTGTCTGCAAACGATCCAGATTCTGGACAAGTTGAATAGAAGATTTGTTCGGGACGCTCTCCCGCACACGTTGGTGTATAACAATCCGAAATCGGACAAAGATTGACGAAAAAATAACACTTTTTGGCTAAAAAGTTTTCCGAGGGAGCAAAAAATCCCATAAGAAATGAATGGGAAAATCCAGAAAATTCAAAAAAACACCCTCAAACAAACATTCGCTGTAAAGCCGTGCGTTGATGTAGAAACTTCATTCAAACTCCAAAACGCTGGAAAACTTGTGGTCTCTGCCCGTACCCGACAGCGTGTTGATGCCTTGTATGGTTTTTCATCCAGGCCCTCTCAAAAACACGTGGGTTTGGCGTTTTCGATGCAGCTCGAGTGGGGAGAGACCAACTGTCAATTTGGGATCGCTGAAGAATCACCTCTCATTTTGCTCTTTTCACGCTGCTCCCGGCCAAACCGTAAGCAGTAGACAAATTCTTTTTTCCAGTTTTGTAGGCAAATTTGTGCTCTCTCTTGCGATCCCGGCCATAAACCGGAGCGCTTTGTAAAATTTAAAGGGCGAGCCTCAGAGTCAGGCCAGCGCAGCCTCTTCTCTCCATAAGCCCCCATTCATTTTCCAACCACTGCGATCAAAGTTAAACTTTACACTTCTACTCGTGACTGTGGCCTCAGTTTTCATAGTAGACACACCAAATCGCATCAGGGCGTTCCTGAGACTGTCCCCTGCGTGACGGTGTGTTCGTGTTGCAGATAGGTGCAAGCGTTGTCGGTTCGGTGGGCACAGGTTTCGGAGCACTCTCGAAATTTCAGCGCGCTGGAATTTTCTAGTTATTATTATTATAGCGAAATTTCGGTCGAGCGTATCTTGAGAACCGCTGATCGCAGACACACAAACGATACACCAAAACGTGCGGCTCGGCCCCGGCACGTGTGCTTTCCTTCGACCCCGACAAAATTCCAGTTTTTGGCCCCGCCAGGGGCCAAAAACTGGCAAAAATCAGTTAATTGGCCGCTGTCGCCAAACCATCCAGATTCTGGACAAGTTAAAAAGAAGAATTGTTCGGGACGCTCTCCCGCACGCGTTGGTATATAGCAGCCTAAAAATTGACAAAGATTGACGAAAAAAATAACACTTTTTCGCCAAAAAGTGCTCAGAAAGAGCAAAAAATCCCATAAGAAATGAATGGGAAAAACCAGAAAATTAAAAAAATCGCCCTCAAACAAACATTCGCTGCCAAGCCATACGTTGTCGTAGAAACTTCGTTCAAACTTCAAAACGCAGGAAAACTTGTCGTCTCTGCCCGTACCCGGCAGCATGTTGATATCTTGTGTCGTTTTTCATCCAGGCCGTCTCAAAAACACGTGGGTTTGGCGTTTTTTGAAAAGTTAGAGTGGGGAGAGACCAACTGTCAGAGTGCGGGATGACTGAAAAATCACTTCTCATTTTGCTTTTTTCACGCTGCTCCCGGCCAAACCGTAAGCAGTAGACAAATTCTTTTTTCCACTTTTGTAGGCAAATTTGTGCTCTCTCGTGCGATGCCGGCCATAAACCTGAGCGCTTTGTAAAATTTAAACGGCGAGCCTCAGAGTCAGGCCAGCGCAGCCTCTTCTCTCCATAAGCCCCCATTCATTTTCCGACCACTGCGATCAAAGTTAAACTTTACACTTCTACTCGCGACTGTGGCCTCAGTTTTCATAGTAGACACACCAAATCGCATCAGGGCGTTCCTGAGACTGTCCCCTGCGTGACGGTGTGTTCATATTGCAGATAGGTGCAAGTGTTGTCTCCCTAGAGCCAAATGTTTAGCACTTGGGCAATTTCGCTTTTTCCCATAAGAATGAATGGGAAAATCTGAACGCCTCAAACAAAAATGTGCTACGTCGCCATACTTTGAGGTAGAAACTTCATTTTAATTTCAAAAATTCAAGAAACTTGTGGTCTGTCCGTGGACCGGGTTTCATGTCGATAGCTTGTACCGTTTTTCACCAGCACCTTCTCAAAGCTCATTTGGTGTATTCCCTGCTACTCTCTCTCCCCTGCTGACAGTGTCCTGCTGGAGCAGGCTGACTGATGACCTCACACAGACACACAAACACTTCAGGCACACTCACACACACACTCGGTCTCTCTCATACATGCATGTTAATACAAAGTTATGGCCGAAAAGAGCAATTCTCCTTCGGCTCTGGCGGGGGGAGGTGGGGGGGGGGGGGGGTTGGGGCAGCTAGTGACTCGATGGTGGGCACAGGTTTCGGAGCACTCTCGAAATTTCAGCGTGCTGGAATTTTCTAGTTATTATTATTATTATTATAGCGAAATTTCGGTCGAGCGTATCTCGAGAACCGCTGATCGCAGACACACAAACCATACATCAAAACGTGCGGCTCGGCCCCGGCAAGTGTGCTTTCCTTCGACCCCGACAAAATTCCAGTTTTTGGCCCCGCCAGGGGCCAAAAACTGGCAAAAATCAGTTAATTGGCCGCTGTGGCCAAACCATCCAGATTCTGGACAAGTTAAAAAGAAGAATTGTTCGGGACGCTCTCCCGCACGCGTTGGTATATAGCAGCCTAAAAATTGACAAAGATTGACGAAAAAATAACACTTTTTAGCCAAAAAGTGCTCAGAAAGAGCAAAAAATCCCATAAGAAATGAATGGGAAAAACCAGAAAATTCAAAAAATCGCCCTCAAACAAACATTCGCTGCCAAGCCATACGTTGTCGTAGAAACTTCGTTCAAACTTCAAAACGCAGGAAAACTTGTCGTCTCTGCCCGTACCCGACAGCGTGTTGATACCTTGTGTCGTTTTTCATCCAGGCCGTCTCAAAAACACGTGGGTTTGGCGTTTTTTGAAAAGTTAGAGTGGGGAGAGACCAACTGTCAGAGTGCGGGATGACTGAAAAATCACCTCTCATTTTGCTCTTTTCACGCTGCTCCCGGCCAAACCGTAAGCAGTAGACAAATTCTTTTTTCCACTTTTGTAGGCAAATTTGTGCTCTCTCGTGCGATGCCGGCCATGAACCCGAGCGCTATGTAAAATTTAAACGGCGAGCCTCAGAGTCAGGCCAGCGCAGCCTCTTCTCTCCATAAGCCCCCATTCATTTTCCAACCACTTCGATCAAAGTTGAACTTTACACTTCTACTCGCGACTGTGGCCTCAGTTTTCATAGTAGACACACCAAATCGCATCAGGGCATTCCTCAGACTGTCCCCTGCGTGACGGTGTGTTTGTATTGCAGATAGGTGTAAGCGTTGCCTCCTGAGAGCCAAATGTTTAGCACTTGGGCAATTTCGCTTTTTCCCATAAGAATGAATGGGGAAATCGGAACGCCTCAAACAAAAATGCGCTACGTCGCCATACTTTGAGGTAGAAACTTCATTTCAATTTTAAAAATTCAAGAAACTTGTGGTGTGTCTGTGTACCGAGTTTCATGTCGATAGCTTGTATCGTTTTTCACCAGCACCTTCTCAAACACACTTTGGTCAAAATGACACAGACCAAGGGTCTGCAGACAGTCACCGTCGTCATGGCAACCGCTGCTTTATATGGGGCCCTTATGGAAAAAAACTTTTAAATCGCGACTGTCGGCAAACGATCCAGATTCTGGACAAGTTGAATAGAAGATTTGTTCGGGACGCTCTCCCGCACGCGTTGGTGTATAACAATCCGAAATCGGACAAAGATTGACGAAAAAATAACACTTTTTGGCTAAAAAGTTTTCCGAAGGAGCAAAAAATCCCATAAGAAATGAATGGGAAAATCCAGAAAATTCAAAAAATCACCCTCAAACAAACATTCGCTGTAAAGCCGTGCGTTGATGTAGAAACTTCATTCAAACTCCAAAACGCAGGAAAACTTGTCGTCTCTGCCCGTACCCGACAGCGTGACGA
Organism: Karalla daura; assembly: GCA_029224185.1. Lineage (NCBI taxonomy): Eukaryota > Metazoa > Chordata > Actinopteri > Chaetodontiformes > Leiognathidae > Karalla > Karalla daura. Next base: position 5,683,072 of record CM055188.1, on the reverse strand, counting down.
TACCTTGTATGGTTTTTCATCCAGGCCCTCTCAAAAACACGTGGGTTTGGCGTTTTCGATGCAGCTCGAGTGGGGAGAGACCAACTGTCAATTTGGGATCGCGGAAGAATCACCTCTCATTTTGCTCTTTTCACGCTGCTCCTGGCCAAACCGTAAGCAGTAGACAAATTCTTTTTTCCACTTTTGTAGGTAAATTTGTGCTCTCTCGTGCGATGCTGGCCATTAACCTGAGCGCTTTGTAAAATTTAAACGGCGAGCCTCAGAGTCAGGCCAGCGCAGCCTCTTCTCTCCATAAGCCCCCATTCATTTTCCAACCACTGCAATCAAAGTTAAACTTTACACTTCTACTCGCGACTGTGGCCTCAGTTTTCATCGTACACACACCAAATCGCATCAGGGCGTTCCTCAGACTGTCCCCTGCGTGATGGTGTGTTCGAATTGCAGATAGGTGCAAGCGGTGTCTCCCTAGAGCCATATGTTTAGCACTTGGCCAATTTTGCTTTTTCCCATAAGAATGAATGGGGAAATCAGAACACCTCAAACAAAAATGCGCTACGTCGCCATACTTTGAGGTAGAAACTTCATTTTAATTTCAAAAATTCAAGAAACTTGTGGTCTGTCTGTGTACCGGGTTTCATGTCGATAGCTTGTACCGTATTTCACCAGCACCTTCTCAAAGCTCATTTGGTGAATTCCCTGCTACTCTCTCTCCCCTGCTGACAGTGTCCTGCTGGAGCAGGCTGACTGATGACCTCATACAGACACACAAACACTTCAGGCACACTCACACACACACTCGGTCTCTCTCACACATGCATGTTAATACAAAGCTAAGGCCGAAAAGAGCAATTCTCCTTCGGCTCTGGCGGGGGGAGGTGGGGGGGGGGGGGGGTTGGGGCAGCTAGTGACTCGATGGTGGGCACAGGTTTCGGAGCACTCTCGAAATTTCAGCGTGCTGGAATTTTCTAGTTAGTGCTCCGAAAGGGAGCACTATTACTCTCCACCGTGTTTATTCTTCTTATTATTATTATTATTATTATTATTATTATAGCGAAATTTCGGTCGAGCGTATCTCGAGAACCGCTGATCGCAGACACACAAACCATACATCAAAACGTGCGGCTCGGCCCCGGCAAGTGTGCTTTCCTTCGACCCCGACAAAATTCCAGTTTTTGGCCCCGCCAGGGGCCAAAAACTGGCAAAAATCAGTTAATTGGCCGCTGTGGCCAAACCATCCAGATTCTGGACAAGTTAAAAAGAAGAATTGTTCGGGACGCTCTCCCGCACGCGTTGGTATATAGCAGCCTAAAAATTGACAAAGATTGACGAAAAAATAACACTTTTTCGCCAAAAAGTGCTCAGAAAGAGCAAAAAATCCCATAAGAAATGAATGGGAAAAACCACAAATTTCAAAAAATCGCCCTCAAACAAACATTCGCTGCCAAGTCATACGTTGTCGTACAAAATTCGTTCAAACTTCAAAACGTAGGAAAACTTGTCGTCTCTGCCCGTACCCGACAGCGTGTTGATACCTTGTGTCGTTTTTCATCCAGACCGTCTCAAAAACACGTGGGTTTGCCGTTTTTTGAAAAGTTAGAGTGGGGAGAGACCAACTGTCAGAGTGCGGGATGACTGAAAAATCACCTCTCATTTTGCTCTTTTCACGCTGCTCCCGGCCAAACCGTAAGCAGTAGACAAATTCTTTTTTCCAGTTTTGTAGGCAAATTTGTGCTCTCTCGTGCCATGCCGGCCATAAACCTGAGCGCTTTGTAAAATTTAAACGGCGAGCCTCAGAGTCAGGCCAGCGCAGCCTCTTCTCTCCATAAGGCCCCATTCATTTTCTGACCACTGCGATCAAAGTTAAACTTTACACTTCTACTCGCGACTGTGGCCTCAGTTTTCATCATACACACACCAAATCGCATCAGGGCGTTCCTGAGACTGTCCCCTGCGTGACGGTGTGTTCATATTGCAGATAGGTGCAAGTGTTGTCTCCTTAGAGCCAAATGTTTAGCACTTGAGCAATTTCGCTTTTTCCCATAAGAATGAATGGGAAAATCGGAACGCCTCAAACAAAAATGCGCTATGTCGCCATGCTTTGAGGTAGAAACTTCATTTTAATTTCAAAAATTCAAGAAACTTGTGGTCTGTCTATGTACCGACTTTCTTGTTGATAGCTTGTACCGTTTTTCACCAGCACCTTCTCAAACACACTTTGGTCAAAATGACACAGACCAAGTGTCTGCAGACAGTCACCGTCGTCATGGCAACCGCTGCTTTATATGGGGCCCTTATGGAAAAAAACATTTAAATCGCGACTGTGGGCAAACGATCCAGATTCTGGACAAGTTGAATAGAAGATTTGTTCGGGACGCTCTCCCGCACGCGTTGGTGTATAACAATCCGAAATCGGACAAAGATTGACGAAAAAATAACACTTTTTGGCTAAAAAGTTTTCCGAAGGAGCAAAAAATCCCATAAGAAATGAATGGGAAAATCCAGAAAATTCAAAAGATCACCCTCAAACAAACATTCGCTGTAAAGCCGTGCGTTGATGTAGAAACTTCATTCAAACTCTAAAACGCTGGAAAACTTGTGGTCTCTGCCCGTACCCGACAGCGTGTCGATACCTTGTATGGTTTTTCATCCAGGCCCTCTCAAAAACACGTGGGTTTGGCGTTTTCGATGCAGCTCGAGTGGGGAGAGACCAACTGTCAATTTGGGATCGCTGAAGAATCACTTCTCATTTTGCTCTTTTCACGCTGCTCCCGGCCAAACCGTAAGCAGTAGACAAATTCTTTTTTCCAGTTTCGTAGGTTAATTTGTGCTCTCTCGTGCGATGGCGGCCATAAACCTGAGCGCTTTGTAAAATTCAAACGGCGAGCCTCAGAGTCAGGCAAGCGCAGCCTCTTCTCTCCATAAGGCCCCATTCATTTTCTGACCACTGCGATCAAAGTTAAGCTTTACACTTCTACTCGCGACTGTGGCCTCAGTTTTCATAGTAGACACACCAAATCGCATCAGGGCGTTCCTGAGACTGTCCCCTGCGTGACGGTGTGTTTGTATTGCAGATAGGTGCGAGCGTTGTCTCCCAAGAGCCAAATGTTTAGCACTTGGCCAATTTCGCTTTTTCCCATAAGAATGAATGGGAAAATCGGAACGCCTCAAACAAAAATGCGTTACGTCGCTATCCTTTGAGGTAGAAACTTCATTTTAATTTCAAAAATTCAAGAAACTTGTGGTCTGTCTGTGTACCCGGTTTCATGTCGATAGCTTGTATCGTTTTTCACCAGCACCTTCTCAATTCATTTGGTGAATTCCCTGCCACTCTCTCTCCCCTGCTGACAGTGTCCTGCTGGAGCAGGCTGACTGATGACCTCATGCAGACACACAAACACTTCAGCCACACTCACACACACACACTCGGCCTCTCTCATACATGCATGTTAATACAAAGTTATGGCCGAAAAGAGCAATTCTCCTTCGGCTCTGGTGGGGGGGGGGTTGGGGCAGCTAGTGACTCGATTGTGGGCACAGGTTTCGGAGCACTCTCGAAATTTCAGCGCGCTGGAATTTTCTAGTTATTATTATTATTATTATAGCGAAATTTCGGTCGAGCGTATCTCGAGAACCGCTGATCGCAGACACACAAACCATACATCAAAACGTGCGGCTCGGCCCCGGCAAGTGTGCTTTCCTTCGACCCCGACAAAATTCCAGTTTTTGGCCCCGCCAGGGGCCAAAAACTGGCAAAAATCAGTTAATTGGCCGCTGTGGCCAAACCATCCAGATTCTGGACAAGTTAAAAAGAAGAATTGTTCGGGACGCTCTCCCGCACGCGTTGGTATATAGCAGCCTAAAAATTGACAAAGATTGACGAAAAAATAACACTTTTTAGCCAAAAAGTGCTCAGAAAGAGCAAAAAATCCCATAAGAAATGAATGGGAAAAACCAGAAAATTCAAAAAATCGCCCTCAAACAAACATTCGCTGCCAAGCCATACGTTGTCGTAGAAACTTCGTTCAAACTTCAAAACGCAGGAAAACTTGTCGTCTCTGCCCGTACCCGACAGCGTGTTGATACCTTGTGTCGTTTTTCATCCAGGCCGTCTCAAAAACACGTGGGTTTGGCGTTTTTTGAAAAGTTAGAGTGGGGAGAGACCAACTGTCAGAGTGCGGGATGACTGAAAAATCACCTCTCATTTTGCTCTTTTCACGCTGCTCCCGGCCAAACCGTAAGCAGTAGACAAATTCTTTTTTCCACTTTTGTAGGCAAATTTGTGCTCTCTCGTGCGATGCCGGCCATGAACCCGAGCGCTATGTAAAATTTAAACGGCGAGCCTCAGAGTCAGGCCAGCGCAGCCTCTTCTCTCCATAAGCCCCCATTCATTTTCCAACCACTTCGATCAAAGTTGAACTTTACACTTCTACTCGCGACTGTGGCCTCAGTTTTCATAGTAGACACACCAAATCGCATCAGGGCATTCCTCAGACTGTCCCCTGCGTGACGGTGTGTTTGTATTGCAGATAGGTGTAAGCGTTGCCTCCTGAGAGCCAAATGTTTAGCACTTGGGCAATTTCGCTTTTTCCCATAAGAATGAATGGGGAAATCGGAACGCCTCAAACAAAAATGCGCTACGTCGCCATACTTTGAGGTAGAAACTTCATTTCAATTTTAAAAATTCAAGAAACTTGTGGTGTGTCTGTGTACCGAGTTTCATGTCGATAGCTTGTATCGTTTTTCACCAGCACCTTCTCAAACACACTTTGGTCAAAATGACACAGACCAAGGGTCTGCAGACAGTCACCGTCGTCATGGCAACCGCTGCTTTATATGGGGCCCTTATGGAAAAAAACATTTAAATCGCGACTGTCGGCAAACGATCCAGATTCTGGACAAGTTGAATAGAAGATTTGTTCGGGACGCTCTCCCGCACGCGTTGGTGTATAACAATCCGAAATCGGACAAAGATTGACGAAAAAATAACACTTTTTGGCTAAAAAGTTTTCCGAAGGAGCAAAAAATCCCATAAGAAATGAATGGGAAAATCCAGAAAATTCAAAAAATCACCCTCAAACAAACATTCGCTGTAAAGCCGTGCGTTGATGTAGAAACTTCATTCAAACTCCAAAACGCAGGAAAACTTGTCGTCTCTGCCCGTACCCGACAGCGTGACGATACCTTGTATGGTTTTTCATCCAGGCCCTCTCAAAAACACGTGGGTTTGGCGTTTTCGATGCAGCTCGAGTGGGGAGAGACCAACTGTCAATTTGGGATCGCGGAAGAATCACCTCTCATTTTGCTCTTTTCACGCTGCTCCTGGCCAAACCGTAAGCAGTAGACAAATTCTTTTTTCCACTTTTGTAGGTAAATTTGTGCTCTCTCGTGCGATGCTGGCCATTAACCTGAGCGCTTTGTAAAATTTAAACGGCGAGCCTCAGAGTCAGGCCAGCGCAGCCTCTTCTCTCCATAAGCCCCCATTCATTTTCCAACCACTGCAATCAAAGTTAAACTTTACACTTCTACTCGCGACTGTGGCCTCAGTTTTCATCGTACACACACCAAATCGCATCAGGGCGTTCCTCAGACTGTCCCCTGCGTGATGGTGTGTTCGAATTGCAGATAGGTGCAAGCGGTGTCTCCCTAGAGCCATATGTTTAGCACTTGGCCAATTTTGCTTTTTCCCATAAGAATGAATGGGGAAATCAGAACACCTCAAACAAAAATGCGCTACGTCGCCATACTTTGAGGTAGAAACTTCATTTTAATTTCAAAAATTCAAGAAACTTGTGGTCTGTCTGTGTACCGGGTTTCATGTCGATAGCTTGTACCGTATTTCACCAGCACCTTCTCAAAGCTCATTTGGTGAATTCCCTGCTACTCTCTCTCCCCTGCTGACAGTGTCCTGCTGGAGCAGGCTGATTGATGACCTCATACAGACAAACAAACACTTCAGGCACACTCACACACACACTCGGTCTCTCTCACACATGCATGTTAATACAAAGTTATGGCCGAAAAGAGCAATTCTCCTTCGGCTCTGGCGGGGGGGTGGGGGGGGGGGGGGGGTTGGGGCAGCTCGTGACTCGATGGTGGGCACAGGTTTCGGAGCACTCTCGAAATTTCAGCGCGCTGGTATTTTCTAGTTAGTGCTCCGAAAAGGAGCACTATTATTCTACACCGTGTTTATTCTTCTTATTATTAGTGCTCCGAAAGGGAGCACTATTACTCTCCACCGTGTTTATTCTTCTTATTAGTGCTCCGAAAGGGAGCACTATTACTCTCCACCGTGTTTATTCTTCTTATTAGTGCTCCGAAAGGGAGCACTATTACTCTCCACCGTGTTTATTCTTCTTATTATTATTATTATTATTATAGCGAAATTTCGGTCGAGCGTATCTCGAGAACCGCTGATCGCAGACACACAAACCATACATCAAAACGTGCGGCTCGGCCCCGGCAAGTGTGCTTTCCTTCGACCCCGACAAAATTCCAGTTTTTGGCCCCGCCAGGGGCCAAAAACTGGCAAAAATCAGTTAATTGGCCGCTGTGGCCAAACCATCCAGATTCTGGACAAGTTAAAAAGAAGAATTGTTCGGGACGCTCTCCCGCACGCGTTGGTATATAGCAGCCTAAAAATTGACAAAGATTGACGAAAAAATAACACTTTTTAGCCAAAAAGTGCTCAGAAAGAGCAAAAAATCCCATAAGAAATGAATGGGAAAAACCAGAAAATTCAAAAAATCGCCCTCAAACAAACATTCGCTGCCAAGCCATACGTTGTCGTAGAAACTTCGTTCAAACTTCAAAACGCAGGAAAACTTGTCGTCTCTGCCCGTACCCGACAGCGTGTTGATACCTTGTGTCGTTTTTCATCCAGGCCGTCTCAAAAACACGTGGGTTTGGCGTTTTTTGAAAAGTTAGAGTGGGGAGAGACCAACTGTCAGAGTGCGGGATGACTGAAAAATCACCTCTCATTTTGCTCTTTTCACGCTGCTCCCGGCCAAACCGTAAGCAGTAGACAAATTCTTTTTTCCACTTTTGTAGGCAAATTTGTGCTCTCTCGTGCGATGCCGGCCATGAACCCGAGCGCTATGTAAAATTTAAACGGCGAGCCTCAGAGTCAGGCCAGCGCAGCCTCTTCTCTCCATAAGCCCCCATTCATTTTCCAACCACTTCGATCAAAGTTGAACTTTACACTTCTACTCGCGACTGTGGCCTCAGTTTTCATAGTAGACACACCAAATCGCATCAGGGCATTCCTCAGACTGTCCCCTGCGTGACGGTGTGTTTGTATTGCAGATGGGTGCAAGCGTTGTCTCCCGAGAGCCAAATGTTTAGCACTTGGGCAATTTCGCTTTTTCCCATAAGAATGAATGGGGAAATCGGAACGCCTCAAACAAAAATGCGCTACGTCGCCATACTTTGAGGTAGAAACTTCATTTCAATTTTAAAAATTCAAGAAACTTGTGGTGTGTCTGTGTACCGAGTTTCATGTCGATAGCTTGTATCGTTTTTCACCAGCACCTTCTCAAACACACTTTGGTCAAAATGACACAGACCAAGGGTCTGCAGACAGTCACCGTCGTCATGGCAACCGCTGCTTTATATGGGGCCCTTATGGAAAAAAACCTTTAAATCGCGACTGTCGGCAAACGATCCAGATTCTGGACAAGTTGAATAGAAGATTTGTTCGGGACGCTCTCCCGCACGCGTTGGTGTATAACAATCCGAAATCGGACAAAGATTGACGAAAAAATAACACTTTTTGGCTAAAAAGTTTTCCGAAGGAGCAAAAAATCCCATAAGAAATGAATGGGAAAATCCAGAAAATTCAAAAAATCACCCTCAAACAAACATTCGCTGTAAAGCCGTGCGTTGATGTAGAAACTTCATTCAAACTCCAAAACGCAGGAAAACTTGTCGTCTCTGCCCGTACCCGACAGCGTGTCGATACCTTGTATGGTTTTTCATCCAGGCCCTCTCAAAAACATGTGGGTTTGCCGTTTTCGATGCAGCTCGAGTGGGGAGAGACCAACTGTCAATTTGGGATCGCTGAAGAATCACCTCTCATTTTGCTCTTTTCACGCTGCTCCCGGCCAAACCGTAAGCAGTAGACAAATTCTTTTTTCCACTTTTGTAGGTAAATTTGTGCTCTCTCGTGCGATGCCGGCCATAAACCTGAGCGCTTTGGAAAAATTTAAACGGCGAGCCTCAGAGTCAGGCCAGCGCAGCCTCTTCTCTCCATAAGGCCCCATTCATTTTCCAACCACTGCGATCAAAGTTAAACTTTACACTTCTACTCGCGACTGTGGCCTCAGTTTTCATAGTAGACACACCAAATCGCATCAGGGCGTTCCTGAGTCTGTCCCCTGCGTGACGGTGTGTCTACATTGCAGATAGGTGCAAGCGTTGTCTCCCTAGAGCCAAATGTTTAGCACTTGGGCAATTTCGCTTTTTCCCATAAGAATGAATGGGAAAATCGGAACGCCTCAAACAAAAATGCGCTACGTCGCCATACTTTGAGGTAGAAACTTCATTTTAATTTCAAAAATTCAAGGAACTTGTGGTCTGTCTGTGTACCAAGTTTCATGTTGAGAACTTGTATCGTTTTTCACCAGCACCTTCTCAAAGCTCATTTGGTGAATTCCCTGCTACTCTCTCTCCCCTGCTGACAGTGTCCTGCTGGAGCAGGCTGACTGATGACCTCATACAGACACACAAACACTTCAGGCACACTCACACACACACTCGGTCTCTCTCACACATGCATGTTAATACAAAGCTAAGGCCGAAAAGAGCAATTCTCCTTCGGCTCTGGCGGGGATGGGGGGGGGTTGGGGCAGCTAGTGACTCGATGGTGGGCACAGGTTTCGGAGCACTCTCGAAATTTCAGCGTGCTGGAATTTTCTAGTTAGTGCTCCGAAAGGGAGCACTATTACTCTCCACCGTGTTTATTCTTCTTCTTATTATTATTATTATTATTATAGCGAAATTTCGGTCGAGCGTATCTCGAGAACCGCTGATCGCAGACACACAAACCATACATCAAAACGTGCGGCTCGGCCCCGGCACGTGTGCTTTCCTTCGACCCCGACAAAATTCCAGTTTTTGGCCCCGCCAGGGGCCAAAAACTGGCAAAAATCAGTTAATTGGCCGCTGTGGCCAAACGATCCAGATTCTGGACAAGTTAAAAAGAAGAATTGTTCGGGACGCTCTCCCGCACGCGTTGGTATATAGCAGCCTAAAAATTGACAAAGATTGACGAAAAAATAACACTTTTTCGCCAAAAAGTGCTCAGAAAGAGCAAAAAATCCCATAAGAAATGAATGGGAAAAACCAGAAAAATCAAAAAATCGCCCTCAAACAAACATTCGCTGCCAAGCCATACGTTGTCGTAGAAACTTCGTTCAAACTTCAAAACGTAGGAAAACTTGTCGTCTCTGCCCGTACCCGACAGCGTGTTGATACCTTGTGTCGTTTTTCATCCAGGCCGTCTCAAAAACACGTGGGTTTGGCGTTTTTTGAAAAGTTAGAGTGGGGAGAGACCAACTGTCAGAGTGCGGGATGACTGAAAAATCACCTCTCATTTTGCTCTTTTCACGCTGCTCCCGGCCAAACCGTAAGCAGTAGACAAATTTTTTTTTCCACTTTTGTAGGTAAATTTGTGCTCTCTCGTGCGATGCCGGCCATGAACCTGAGCGCTTTGTAAAATTTAAACGGCGAGCCTCAGAGTCAGGCCAGCGCAGCCTCTTCTCTCCATAAGGCCCCATTCATTTTCCGATCACTGCGATCAAAGTTAAACTTTACACTTCGACTCGCGACTGTGGCCTCAGTTTTCATCATACACACACCAAATCGCATCAGGGCGATCCTCAGACTGTCCCCTGCGTGACGGTGTGTTCGTATTGCAGATAGGTGCAAGCGTTGTCTCCCTAGAGCCAAATGTTTAGCACTTGGGCAATTTCGCTTTTTCCCATATGAATGAATGGGAAAATCGGAACGCCTCAAACAAAAATGCGCTATGTCGCCATACTTTGAGGTAGAAACTACATTTCAATTTCAAAAATTCAAGAATCTTGTGGTCTGTCTGTGTACCGGGTTTCATGTCGATAGCTTGTATTGTTTTTGACCAGCACTTTGTCAAACACAATTTGGTCAAAATGACACAGACCAAGGGTCTGCAGACTGTCGCCGTCGTCATGGCAACCGCTGCTTTATATGGGGCCCTTATGGAAAAAAACCTTTAAATCGCGACTGTGGGCAAACGATCCAGATTCTGGACAAGTTGAATAGAAGATTTGTTCGGGACGCTCTCCCGCACGCGTTGGTGTATAACAATCCGAAATCGGACAAAGATTGACGAAAAAATAACACTTTTTGGCTAAAAAGTTTTCCGAAGGAGCAAAAAATCCCATAAGAAATGAATGGGAAAATCCAGAAAATTCAAAAAATCACCCTCAAACAAACATTCGCTGTAAAGCCGTGTGTTGATGTAGAAACTTCATTCAAACTCCAAAACGCAGGAAAACTTGTCGTCTCTGCCCGTACCCGACAGCGTGACGATACCTTGTATGGTTTTTCATCCAGGCCGTCTCAAAAACACGTGGGTTTGGCGTTTTCGATGCAGCTCGAGTGGGGAGAGACCAACTGTCAATTTGGGATCGCGGAAGAATCACCTCTCATTTTGCTCTTTTCACGCTGCTCCTGGCCAAACCGTAAGCAGTAGACAAATTCTTTTTTCCACTTTTGTAGGTAAATTTGTGCTCTCTCGTGCGATGCTGGCCATTAACCTGAGCGCTTTGTAAAATTTAAACGGCGAGCCTCAGAGTCAGGCCAGCGCAGCCTCTTCTCTCCATAAGCCCCCATTCATTTTCCAACCACTGCGATCAAAGTTAAACTTTACACTTCTACTCGCGACTGTGGCCTCAGTTTTCATCGTACACACACCAAATCGCATCAGGGCGTTCCTCAGACTGTCCCCTGCGTGATGGTGTGTTCGAATTGCAGATAGGTGCAAGCGTTGTCTCTTTAGAGCCAAATGTTTAGCACTTGGGCAATTTCGCTTTTTCCCATAAGAATGAATGGGGAAATCAGAACGCCTCAAACAAAAATGCGCTACGTCACCATACTTTGAGGTAGAAACTTCATTTTAATTTTAAAAATTCAAGAAACTTGTGGTCTGTCTGTGTACCGAGTTTCATGTCGATAGCTTGTATCGTTTCTCACCAGCACCTTCTCAAAGCTCATTTGTTGAATTCCCTGCTACTCTCTCTCCCCTGCTGACAGTGTCCTGCTGGAGCAGGCTGACTGATGACCTCATACAGACATACAAACACTACAGGCACACTCACACACACACTCGGTCTCTCTCACACATGCATGTTAATACAAAGTTATGGCCGAAAAGAGCAATATTCCTTCGGCTCTGGCGGGGGGGGGGGGGGGGGGGGGGGGGGGGGGGTTGGGGCAGCTAGTGACGCGATGATGGGCACAGGTTTCGGAGCACTCTCGAAATTTCAGCGCGCTGGAATTTTCTAGTTATTATTATTATTATAGCGAAATTTCGGTCGAGCGTATCTCGAGAACCGCTGATCGCAGACACACAAACCATACATCAAAACGTGCGGCTCGGCCCCGGCACGTGTGCTTTCCTTCGACCCCGACAAAATTCCAGTTTTTGGCCCCGCCAGGGGCCAAAAACTGGCAAAAATCAGTTAATTGGCCGCTGTGGCCAAACCATCCAGATTCTGGACAAGTTAAAAAGAAGAATTGTTCGGGACGCTCTCCCGCACGCGTTGGTATATAGCAGCCTAAAAATTGACAAAGATTGACGAAAAAATAACACTTTTTAGCCAAAAAGTGCTCAGAAAGAGCAAAAAATCCCATAAGAAATGAATGGGAAAAACCAGAAAATTCAAAAAATCGCCCTCAAACAAACATTCGCTGCCAAGCCATACGTTGTCGTAGAAACTTCGTTCAAATTTCAAAACGCAGGAAAACTTGTCGTCTCTGCCCGTACCCGACAGCGTGTTGATACCTTGTGTCGTTTTTCATCCAGGCCGTCTCAAAAACACGTGGGTTTGGCGTTTTTTGAAAAGTTAGAGTGGGGAGAGACCAACTGTCAGAGTGCGGGATGACTGAAAAATCACCTCTCATTTTGCTCTTTTCACGCTGCTCCCGGCCAAACCGTAAGCAGTAGACAAATTCTTTTTTCCACTTTTGTAGACAAATTTGTGCTCTCTCGTGCGATGCCGGCCATAAACCTGAGCGCTTTGTAAAATTTAAACGGCGAGCCTCAGAGTCAGGCCAGCGCAGCCTCTTCTCTCCATAAGCCCCCATTCATTTTCCAACCGCTGCGATCAAAGTTAAACTTTACACTTCTACTCGCGACTGTGGCCTCAGTTTTCATAGTAGACACACCAAATCGCATCAGGGCGTTCCTGAGACTGTCCCCTGCGTGACGGTGTGTTTGTATTGCAGATAGGTGCAAGCGTTGTCTCCCTAGAGCCAAATGTTTAGCACTTGGGCAATTTCGCTTTTTCCCATAAGAATGAATGGGAAAATCCGAACGCCTCAAACAAAAATGTGCTACGTCGCCATACTTTGAGGTAGAAACTTCATTTTAATTTCAAAAGTTCAAGAAACTTGTGGTCTGTCTGTGTACCGAGTTTCATGTCGATAGCTTGTATCGTTTTTCACCAGCACCTTCTCAAACACACTTTGGTCAAAATGACACAGACCAAGGGTCTGCAGACTGTTGCCGTCGTCATGGCAACCGCAACTTTATATGGGGCCCTTATGGAAAAAAACCTTTAAATCGCGACTGTCGGCAAACGATCCAGATTCTGGACAAGTTGAATAGAAGATTTGTTCGGGACGCTCTCCCGCACGCGTTGGTGTATAACAATCTGAAATCGGACAAAGATTGACGAAAAAATAACACTTTTTGGCTAAAAAGTTTTCCGAAGGAGCAAAAAATCCCATAAGAAATGAATGGGAAAATCCAGAAAATTCAAAAAATCACCCTCAAACAAACATTCGCTGTAAAGCCGTGCGTTGATGTAGAAACTTCATTCAAACTCCAAAACGCTGGAAAACTTGTCGTCTCTGCCCGTACCCGACAGCGTGTCGATACCTTGTATGGTTTTTCATCCAGGCCCTCTCAAAAACACGTGGGTTTGGCGTTTACGATGCAGCTCGAGTGGGGAGAGACCAACTGTCAATTTGGGATCGCTGAAGAATCACCTCTCATTTTGCTCTTTTCATGCTGCTCCCGGCCAAACCGTAAGCAGTAGACAAATTCTTTTTTCCACTTTTGTAGGCAAATTTGTGATCTCTCGTGCGATGCCGGCCATAAACCTGAGCGCTTTGTAAAATTTAAACGGCGAGCCTCAGAGTCAGGCCAGCGCAGCCTCTTCTCTCCATAAGCCCCCATTCATTTTCCAACCACTGCGATCAAAGTTAATTTTTACACTTCTACTTGCGACTGTGGCCTCAGTTTTCATAGTAGACACACCAAATCGCATCAGGGCGTTCCTGAGACTGTCCCCTGCGTGACGGTGTGTTCGAATTGTAGATAGGTGCAAGCGTTGTCTCCCTAGAGCCAACTGTTTAGCACTTGGGCAATTTCGCTTTTTCCCATAAGAATGAATGGGAAAATCGGAACGCCTCAAACAAAAATGCGCTACGTCGCCATACTTTGAGATAGAAACTTCATTTTAATTTCAAAAATTCAAGAAACTTGTGGTCTGTCTGTGTACCGGGTTTCATGTCGATAGCTTGCATCGTTTTTCACCAGCACCTTCTCAAAGCTCATTTGGTGAATTCCCTGCTACTCTCTCTCCCCTGCTGACAGTGTCCTGCTGGAGCAGGCTGACTGATGACCTCATACAGACACACAAACACTTCAGGCACACTCACACACACACTCGGTCTCTCTCATACATGCATGTTAATACAAAGTTATGGCCGAAAAGAGCAATTCTCCTTCGGCTCTGGCGGGGGGAGGGGGGGGGGGGTTGGGGCAGCTAGTGACTCGATGGTGGGCACAGGTTTCGGAGCACTCTCGAAATTTCAGCGCGCTGGAATTTTCTAGTTATTATTATAGCGAAATTTCGGTCAAGCCTATCTCGAGAACCGCTGATCGCAGACACACAAACCATACATCAAAACGTGCGGCTCGGCCCCGGCAAGTGTGCTTTCCTTTGACCCCAACAAAATTCCAGTTTTTGGCCCCACCAGGGGCCAAAAACTGGCAAAATCAGTTAATTGGCCGCTGTCGCCAAACGATCCAGATTCTGGACAAGTTAAAAAGAAGAATTGTTTGGGACGCTCTCCCGCACGCGTTGGTATATAGCAGCCCAAAAATTGACAAAGATTGACGAAAAATTAACACTTTTTAGCCAAAAAGTGCTCAGAAAGAGCAAAAAATCCCATAAGAAATGAATGGGAAAAACCACAAAATTCAAAAAATCGCCCTCAAACAAACATTCGCTGCCAAGCCATACGTTGTCGTAGAAACTTCGTTCAAACTTCAAAACGCAGGAAAACTTGTCGTCTCTTCCCGTACCCGACAGCGTGTTGATCCCTTGTGTCGTTTTTCATCCAGGCCGTCTCAAAAACACGTGGGTTTGCCATTTTTTGAAAAGTTAGAGTGGGGAGAGACCAACTGTCAGAGTGCGGGATGACTGAAAAATCACCTCTCATTTTGCTCTTTTCACGCTGCTCCCGGCCAAACCGTAAGCAGTAGACAAATTCTTTTTTCCACTTTTGTAGGCAAATTTGTGCTCTCTCGTGCGATGCTGGCCATAAACCTGAGCGCTTTGTAAAATTTAAACGGCGAGCCTCAGAGTCAGGCCAGCGCAGACTCTTCTCTCCATCAGCCCCCATTCATTTTCCAACCACTGCGATCAAAGTTAAACTTTACACTTCTACTCGCGACTGTGGCCTCAGTTTTCATAGTAGACACACCAAATCGCATCAGGGGTTCCTCAGACTCTCCCCTGCGTGACGGTGTGTTCGCATTGCAGATAGGTGCAAGCGTTGTCTCCCTAGAGCCAAATGTTTAGCGCTTGGGCAATTTTGCTTTTTCCCATAAGAATGAATGGGAAAATCGGAATGCCTCAAACAAATATGCGCCATGTCGCCATACTTTCAGGTTGAAACTTCATTTTAATTTCAAAAATTCAAGAAACTTGTGGTCTGTTTGTGTACCGAGTTTCATGTCGATAGCTTGTATCGTTTTTCACCAGCACCTTCTCAAAGCTCATTTGGTGAATTCCCTGCTACTCTCTCTCCCCTGTTGACAGTGTCCTGCTGGAGCAGGCTGACTGATGACCTCATACAGACACACAAACACTTCAGGCACACTCACGCACACACTCGGTCTCTCTCACACATGCAAGTTAATACAAAGTTATGGCCGAAAAGAGCAATTCTCCTCGGCTCTGGTGGGGGGAGGGGGGGGGTGTTGGGGCAGCTAGTGACTCGATGGTGGGCACAGGTTTCGGAGCACTCTCGAAATTTCAGCGCGCTGGAAATTTTTTTCACATTTTCAGCTGGGGGTGTGCCCCGAGATATTTTCAACGGAAGAAATGTGCCTTGGCTCGAAAAAGGTTGAAAAACACTGTTATATTGTAACATCACTCTTCAATGTTTTAAAAAAGCTTATATTAACAATATAACATTGTTATATATATATGTTATATATATGTATATATATATATATATATATATATATATATATATATTTATATATATATATTCCTCTCTCTCTGTATGATTGATTGATGGGCAGCCAAAGCCCAAGAGGGAGGGGAAATAGGCCCCTAGCTGTAATTTGTCCAGCCCACAATCAATCATCACAAATGGGCCAGTCTACCAATTTTGTGTACCATTAGGTGTCAAGACTAATGCCACTCATACTAGTAGTAGTAGTTAAAAAAAAATCACCCTCAGGCATACTGGGTACAGCTATATGTTTGTGTGTTCATCATTACCCTGTAAAGATTGCGGGGGAAATTGTAGATGTATCTAGGAACATTTGTTTGAACACTCTGTGTTCTGCAGCCATCAAAGACTGAACTTCACTGTGGAATAAATTCCCTGCTCCTTAACTCGTCCATTGTTATGCCTATGAAAGTATCCTACTCATAGGACCAGATGTAAAGACTTGCTCAGCTCCTGACAATTGTTTATTGTGACCAAATGGTTTTCACACTCAGCGGTGTGTTCCTGGAGGTCAGAATAAAATGCATTGTGACCCTTCCTCAGGGAAGGAGTCTTCTGATCCAGTGGCTTTGGTCAGAATGTGTTGTCTGCCTTCTCTGCAGAGAATAAATACTTGGTACCTGTTCCAGTCTTGCCTTTTGATTTTCTCAGACATATGAAGATTTTTTCCACAACAAGATCAGTGTATTTCCTTACATTGTTTTTGACTGGCAAAAGAAGCACACTTGGTATCCTATGTGATTTCTTCCACTTGTGACAGTTCTCACTCATAGAATAAAACATGCTAATCTCAGAACCCCATTTATACTGGCTACATGCATAAATTGCATTGATATGCAGCTCTGACTTTGAGTCCTTACACAGTGCCTTTTTGCAGTTGGAGAAGCCTGAATGTGATGCAAAGGCAGAGTCTGGTGCATTAGGCAGGGAAAAATGCCTACAGGTGAAGCAGTAGGAAGTGCCTTGAATTATGAAATATTCAAGCCAAGAATTGTCTTTGTACCAGGAGCTGTTAACTGACCTCTTCTGGGTAATTCTGACAGACATAGCTAAACAGGACTCTTTTCTTTGATCTTGAAACATCTAGAATACAAATAAAATGCTCAGGGAAACACAATTAGGTGACCCAAAGGATTATTAGACACTAACTGCAGTCAACTAGCAGGTTTCAGGTAAGTATACTGACTGACTGACTGAGTCCTTTTGGAAGAGTAAAAGCAGTCCTGGACACTGCTGGGAAGATGTCAGTGGTATCTACAGCTCTGGCTTTTCTGGGTCACCATCATCCTGGTCAGAAGTCCCGCCTCCTTTGAAAGAACTACATTATTCAGCCACTGTTTTCATCGGCACCTCTAGCAAAATTATAATGACCGAGGCAATGAAGGAGGAGGTGAGGAAAACGCCTTTTGTCTCTGTTATGGTAGACGAGACAACTGAAGTAAGTAACACTGCTGAGATGTCATATGTCCTGCGTTACACCACTGTTTCCGATGTGAAGGAGCGCTTTTTCAAGTTTGATGATGTCAGTGGTTATAAGTGCGTGGAAGCCAGAGCTGGACAAGTTTAGGAATTTCTGGAGGACTGTGCCTGCACCAGTAAGTGCATTTTTTTCACTCCTCAGTGGCCTTCCAGCGTTTTCTTCAAAGTCAGTCAAACGCACTAAACTCCTGGATGAAATTTGCCAGCGGAGACTCCCCAGAGTGACTCCAACATGGTGGAACTTTTCATGACACTTGGTTTGCACTGTGTATGAGTAGAGAGAATAACTCTTGGAGCTCTTTGAATTCATTTTGGATGGACAACCACCAATGAATTTGATGATGATGCTGTGCACTGCGTAGACAGTGCCACAACTCAGTGTTTGCCTACTGCGACTTGCTCTTTGGGATCTTGTACAATAAGGAATGCGATTATTAATCCTAGTTCTGTTTGTCAGCACTGATGACTTGCATCACCACATAGAGATAAAAGGCCAAATTTGAGGACACTTGGACAACTTGGCGCACCAAGTTGGGGCTCCCAGCAGGCACAGGGCGCGGAGAGCTGGAGACGTACGCACAGCGTACCAGCAGCTGCACAGTCAAATCCTAGACAACATTATCACTCGGCTGGGGAACAGGTTCAAAGATCATAAAAAACTGACTTCTCAACACAAAGTTTGTCTCATACAGAGACTTCCCAAGCTCTGAGTTTCAGAGCCTCCCTGAAAACTGCAGGCTCCACTTTGATCTCACAGGGCTCAAGGCTAAACTGACAATCATGTACAACATGGCTAACGTTGAGGCAAGGAGCCCATCAGACCTGCAGCACTTTCTGACATTTAAAGAGCTGACTGACAGCATGCCGCAGCTGTATAACCTCACCTGCCTGGTGCTGACCATCCCCCTTCCTCCATGGAGCAGAGCTTCTCGGCTCAGAAGCACGTCAAGACGCAAGCCAGAAACAGCACTGGACACAATCTCCTGGGAGCTTTGGCTGGAGCTCATATCCAAAGATAAACTTATCAACACTGTCATCGCCACTTCACCGCATCGCTTTCATGTAAGGTAGGTCTATGTTACAAACCACCTTGATTATCACTTTAAGTGATTAATTCAGGCCAAGTGGACATTCAGTAATTTAATATGTATTGCAGAGGTTGTTTCCAAAATAAACATCTCCAGCATAAATTGTCAGCCTTTACAGAAATAGTTAATGTTGAAGACCTTGTGCTCCTTCAATCTTCCGTTTTAGGTTACCCCTCGTATGCACGTATGGGTTCAGGTGCTGAGACATGCCTGGCCAGTCCATCACTTTTACCCTAGCTTCTTCAGCAAGACAGTGGTCATCTTGGAGATGTACTTGGGGTCATTATGATGTTGGAATACTGCAAAGTATAATGCGCTACTTCAGTATATTACAGTACAGGGTGGCATTAATGGTTCCCTCAAACAGCATCCCCAGTGCCTGCAGCACTCATGCAGCCCCAAATCATGACACTACCATGCTTGCTAGGCAAGACACACTTGTACTCCTCACCCAGTTGCCACCACACACACTTGAAACCATTTGAACCAAACAGGTTAATCTTGGTTTCATCATTCTACAGGATATGGTTCCAGTAGTTCATGTCCTCAGTCTTCTTACCCCCAGCAAACTGTTTGAGGGATTTCTTTTTTTGAGGGGACTCAAACACCAAATGCGTATCTGTCCGCAATAGTGGTTGTATATTTTCAATCTTCTGAAAATATACGTTCATAGAAACAGAGGCATGATCTGACACAATAAAATAATATTTACAGCTACAGATGGAAGTTAATAGCTTGTAATCCACTAAGAAGAAATCAATGTGTGGATAGGTACAATGAACAGGTGAGAGAAATGAATATTCCCTTTTATCTGGATTGGAAAAAAAACAGTGAACTGTTTCATAAAGCCTTAGATCATTTTGGTGATTTAGACTGAGCTGCTGAGGGGAAGAATGGTCTTAAGAAAGGATTTATCTAGCATTTAAAGTCCCCTCCTAGGATTAATCAATACAGAGACAAATCCAGTCGCTTTAAGAAATCTTGTCTAAAAAAGAATTCATTGTCCCAATTTGGAGCATAAACATTTGCAAGAATTAACTTTATATTAAAGATGTGTCCCATGAGAGCTAAACCTTAACCTCCCGGCTGAATCAGAGATTGTATGAACATAAACAAAAGGTATATCTATGTATAAAGGAATAACAACCCCTCTTGATTAACTGGAGAAGGAAGAATAACATATTTTACAACAACCTGACAATGTGATTCAGTATAACAGAGTATAAGGGCCACATTTAAAAAATTGTCTGTCTTGTTGCCATTTTTGCCTGATCCCTACTTTGACCATGTTTTCCGCCTGCTTTTTCGACCCTTTTTCAGGACACCATTTGCCCTTGGTCTGCCTGCCCTTCTAGACCAACGTACCTTTGCCCTTGGAATTCTCTTAATCTGTTCACCCGGTAAACAAACTAGTGCTTCTGCTATCTGACTATCCTTGCTCTCCTGCCCTCCCTAATCAACCTGTGTTTCTGAACTAGTTTCTGTCGTTCCCTGTTTTTGATCTGCCTTCCGTATTTGACTCTCCTGCCAACAGTGTCAGGCCTAGTGTCTGTACCTGTTTTCACCTGTGTGTGAATAAATTCCTTTCAAACGATCTCTGAGTGTGTGTGTGCAATTGTGTTTTCCTGTTGTCTGTGTTAAACCCAAACAACCCACTAAGTATGACTTTATTCTTGCAACTTTGACTTTAATCTACAACAGACTAATATTCCAACTTTGTTCAGTCATTTTACCCATTTTAGTCCCTATTAGTCACATCTCAACACATTTTAGTCTAGTCAAGTTTTTGTCAAGGCAAGGCAACTTTATTTATATAGCACATTTCATACCAAGGCAACTCAATGTGCTTTACATAAAGACAGAACATTTAAAAGAAAATAAATAAAATGAAATAAAAGAGAAGAAAAACAAACAAAGGTTAAACAAAGTTAAAAGCAAGGGAAAATAAAAGTAAAAAAATAAAAGAAAAAAGATAAGGTTTAAAGTTCTTAAAAAAAGCTCAGCTATAAGCACATGAGAAGAGAAATGTTTTTAACCTGGATTTAAAGGTGCTCACAGTTGGGGCTGATCTCAATTCTGCTGGTAGTTTTTTCCAGTAGTGTGCAGCATACCAGCTAAATGCTGCTTCACCATGTCTGGTTTGGGCTCTGTGCTCCACTATCTGACCTGAGTCAATAGATCTCAGAGCTCTACTGGGTTTATACTCGACTAACATGTTATTCATGTATTCTGGACCAAACCCATTTAGTGATTTGTAAACCAGTAGCAGAACTTTAAAATCTATTCTGTAGCTGACCGGGAGCCAGTGTAAGGTCTTAAGGACTGGGGTGATGTGATCCGATCTCTTTGTTCTGGTTAAAACTCAAGCTGCAGCATTCTGAATAAACTGCAGCTGTTTTTCTTTTCCTGGTGAGTCCTGTCAGAAGACCATTACAGTAGTCTAGTCTACTGGAGATAAAAGCATGAATCAACTTCTCCTGATCAGTTTGGGACATAAAACCCTTAATTCTGGATATGTTCTTAAGTTGATAAAAGGCTGATTTTGTGACTGATTTGATGTGGCAGATCTGAGTCTATCAGTACTCCAAGGCTTCGGACCTGGTCTTTGGTTTCTAACAACAGTGTCTCAAGGTGTTTAATGACAGCAACCCTCTTCTCTTTATTGCCAAAAACAATGACCTCAGTTTTTTCTTGATTTAACTGAAGGAAATTTTGGTTCATCCAATTTTTGACTTGCTCTAAACAATGGCATAATGACTTTATTGGACTGCAGTCATCTGGAGACAGTGTAAGATACTGTATATCTGTGTGTCATCTGCATAACTATGATAGTTGACATTAGAATTCTGCAGAATTTGACCTGCAATTTGAGGCAGCATATATAAATTGAACAGAAGGGGTCCAAGGACTGACCCCTGCGGAACTCCACATGTCATAGCCACTCAATTGGATTGATACCAACCAATGGTCACAAAATAACTCTGCTCCTTCACGTAGGACCTGAACCATTTTAGGACTGTCCCGCTGAGTCCAACCGAAGTTTCCAACCTGTTCAACAGTAGACTGTGATCCACAGTGTCAAACGCAACACTGAGATCTAACAAGACCAGAACTGACACCTTGCCTGAGTCATTGTTCAACCCTATGGCATTAAACACTCTAATAAGAACCATTTCTGTTCTGTGGTGAGGTTTGAAGCCTGATTGAAATTTGTCAAAAATCAACTTCTTAAATTGGAGTTTAAGAAGTTGCTAAGTTGATTGAAAACCACTTTCTCAATGATCTTGGCTATAAAGGGAAGATTTGAGATGGGTCTGTAGTTGGTTAAAATGGTGGTATCCAACGTTCTCTTTTTTTTAGGAGTGGCTTGATGGCAGCTACTTTTAGGGTTTTAGGAAACGTGCCTGATTGAAGTGAGCAGTTTATTATTTGCTGCAGATCTGTTTGGATAGAGCTTACAATAGTTTTAAAAAAGTCAGATGGTATTGTGTCAAGACAACATATCGATGTTTAAAGGTGGTGAACTGTTTCTTTTATGGTTTTTTGGTCAACTGTACTTTGACATAGTGGTTGATGTATAGGTGATTTTAGGGGTTGCATCATTGTATTGTTTTGTTGATTTGTTTTGATATTTTGCCTTATAGATTTGATTTTGTCATTGAAAAAAATAGCAAATTCATTGCATTTTTCTGTGGAAAAGAATTCTGAAACTACCTCTTTTGTTTATCAACCATAGCACACAGAGCATGAGTATTGTTTATGTTCTTATTAATCATTTCAGTAACGTGTTGCTGTCTAGCCTTGAGTAACCTATGGTTAAATTTACAAAGACTTTGTTTGTAGAGGTCATGTTGGATTTGAAGTTTAGTTTTTCTCCATTTACGTTCAGCTTTCCATTCCCATTCTGTTTTCAGAGCCTTTACCATCAAAGTGTTCCTCCATGGTGTTCTCTGCCTGGTCAAAGTCAAAGAACACACAGAAATGATCAGAAAGAGTCCTTAACATCAAGAGGTAATGTCAACACCTCTAGAGATAACCAGATCCAGAGTGTGGCCTCGAGTGTGTGTGGGCCCTTTCACATGTTGGGAGAGACCAAAACTGTCAAAAAGAGAGCAAAGTTCTTTGGCATTTGTGTCCATGCTGTTGTCTATGTGAATGTTAAAATCCCCATTTATGACAAAAGAGTTGTAGTCAGTGCAGATAGCTGACAGTAGTTCTGCAAACTCATCGAAGAATTTTCCTGGGTACTGTGGTGGTCTGTATATAATTTGGAAGAGAACTTTTGGTTCCCCCTTGACTTAAAAACAGAGGTATTCAAAAGAGCTAAAATAACCCTATATAGTTTCCTTGCATTGAAATACAGATTTAAAAGTGGCAGCAACTCCCCCACCTTTTTTTACCACTTCAACACTTATTCATAAAACTGAAATTTGTTGGTGCTGCCTCATTGAGAATGGAAGCACAACTATAATCAGTCAGCCATGTTTCACTAAGAAGTAAGAAGCCTAGATTATAGGTCATAATGATGTCATTTACAAACAAGGATTTGTTGGCTAGCGATCTGATATTGAGTAGAGCTAACCTTGTAGAGATAACAGGAGATACTGGTGAGTTGCGAGGTTGACAAGCTATACTCACTAGATTGGTAGATGAAATTGAATTTAATTAATCTGATCACTTTTCTGTTTCTCGTCACCACAGAGATTGTGAAGGCAGCCTGAACTCCCAGCCTGTTCCTTTGGAATTTGAATATTTTTCTTCTGTTACCAATAACTGACAAAGCTTCCAGTACACTGGGCCCCGACTTTTGCTGGGAATAGTTTGGAGAGACATTTTTAGAGCCAGGACCCAGAACGCATCAGCAGTCAGAACAGGGGAGATTTAAGTGTGTTGACTTATCCCTGTGTGGAAGTCGTGGGGATGGTGCATGTCTTAACTTTACTGACCGAGGATGTTGCAGGGCAACGAGCGGAGAGAAAACTGTAGCAGGGCGGGAGGTGAGTTGTGTCCCAGCGATGATCAGCTTGTTCAATTGGTCAGTGAACTCCAAGAGGGGGGGACGAGGGTGACAACATGCCCACAGTAGATGGTGAACTGTTTGGGGTTTTGGGGGGTGTAGAAAGTGGAAAATCACAGACACTTTTTGGTGTGGAAGGTGGAATTCTCTTCTTGTTCGCCCTGACGTCTCTCATGATTGGATCTCACTTCAGCTGGGTGTTGTGCGTCCTCATGATGACATTTATCTCCTGTCTGTTTCGGCTTGTCCTGTCTCTTGTCCTTGGTGAGGGGAAGAGATTGGTGACGCAGACAGAAAGATATGTTGGACGCAAGCAGTTTGACGCCTGACCTAATTAGGGAGAGTCCATCTCGTTTGAAAAGATGTCTGTGGTCCCAGAAGAAATTTAAATTGTCCAAAAAGTGCATAGAATGAGCATCACATGCTGTGGCAAGCCATGTGCTCAGAGCCATTAATCTGCTGAATCTGTCAAATAAAAGTCTAAGCGTTTTTTAGTCAGCGTTATCCATGACTATTTTAGTCTAGTTATAGTCAGCTAACACTTAAGACATTTTAGTCTAATTTTAGACAATGAAAATTGTATTTTAGTCTTTCCAGTAGTGCAATTCTATTTAACCCAGTAAATTAAGTAAAAGTATCAAGAAATCTAGACAAAACCAACCCATTTCAAAACAGCTTATTATATTACAGTCACTTTATTGATTCATTAATACTGTATATTGAAGAAACAGAAAGTGCTACAACTGGAATTTACAACATTTATTTTATCCAAACATGTTACAAGTACCCACACTTAAAATTAATTAAATATCATTTGCCAATGCAAGCAAAAATAGTTTTATAAAGAGAAATAAGGTGCGTGAGGTAGAATAACATACTTTAAATAAAAAGCAAATTGCAATGTGCAGATAAAATGAAAATGTATGTGTGGCTTGTTTGGCTTGCAAATGTATCTCAGACTTTGCACCAAAAAAATGAAATGTTATAACACCACTACAAGTACTCTGGGACTCAGGGAGAAAAATGTGGTGGAAACGAAACACTGATTGCTTGTCGTGAAATAGTGAAATAACCAGCAGTCTCAACAAAAACAACATAAACTGTCCTGTACAGTACACATTTTAGCCATCAGAATTATACGGTATATGCATGCTCAGTTGACTCCTACTTAGGCTTGTTCATTTCTTTCTAAAATTGTCCTAGCCCTGTAACCAGTTACAGTGAAGACAGGTAACCAGTTACACTGAAGACTATATCTGTAAATGCCTGAGATGCTGGCATTGCAAAAAGGTCTGACGGAAGGTTTCAGAGGTCAAAATGCAGTGGACCAATACTCAATACTAGATTCCTTAACCTCATCCCTCTGTCTTTAGGCCTCGATGGACAACTGGCACTGAAAAGCGTGAATCTATGTAATTTTGCAGGGGTTGACTCTGGTGCCTCTGTAACCTCATTTAACACTTGCTCATCATCTGCCAGCTGCTCTTCTTTTGGTGTTTGTGGCACAAGATGAGTAATCTATGCTTTTCTGACTAGATTCTGTAATTCGTTGTCATCACTTTCAAAAAGGGTGTCAGCTACACAATGGTCCATGCTGCTGTCAGAAGTGGTGATAAATTTTCAGTGTGTATGATATCATGATCATGATGATATCATGATCAGTTCTAAATTGCAAAAATTTTATTTTCAAAATACTTGAACTTTCTATGAAATTACATTTTACTCCTAATCATATATGACTACTTTCATCAATCTTTAATGAATTAAAAGCATAGTTTCACACACAGACTGACCTGTCGCCATCTCCTTCCTGATGGTCATGGTGATCGCTGGCATCATTGTGCTCTTCCTCCGAGTCTTCTTCAGTCATAGCAACTTCTGTGTGTGTGGAATGAAGCCATGTTGCTGCCATTATTGGTAATTGTTGTGAGGACATTTTCTCCCATCTGGGCTCCTCCATTCCTCCATTGATTCTACAACTGTGCTAATTGAGCCATGTGAGGGTGAGTCATCTATTTTAGGTTGAGGAGTCTGTGCTCAGCCTTATTGTCCTCTGGTTTGAAATAGCGCATGTTGTAAGCACCTTTTTGGTCCAAATATCCAACCCTGTGGTCATTCTGCGTGCACCGGCCAGGTTTTGTTTGGTCTTTTCTTTCTCCTATTTGTACATTTTAAAATGTTAAAAAATGTCTTTTTGGCACTTTGAACTTTTTCTCCATTTTTGCCATCATAGCATTAAACTCTTCATCCTCAATTAGTCGGGCTGGGAGGCCTGTGCGGCCAATCCACTGCACTACATTCTTCTCTTTCATATTGCTCTGGTGAGTTTTTGTTGTACATCTTGAGCCCTGTTTGGCTTGTCCAACTTCTTGGGCAGGATGTCGTTCATTGATGCCCATTCTGGAATCAAGCACAGGAATAGATGCAATGTCAAGACAGATGCAGGCTCTGGATGATTTGTTTATTAAGTGGCATAAATCATTAATAGAAAGTCTTTCCTCAATCACTGGAGGTATTGATTTTGATTTGGCTATTTTTATTTTCAGCTACATTTTTTTTATCTTTGGGGAAAAAAAACACACACAAGACCATTCAAAATATGTCATGTTCTGAATCATTCAGTAACCTCTTTAACAGTATAAACAGTATGTGTGCATGCATATGGATTACTTTGTATATATACACTCACTGGCCACTTTATTAGGTACACCTGTCCAACTGCTCTTTAACACTTAATTTTTAATCAGCCAATCACATGGCGGCAACTCAGTGCATTTAGGCATGTAGACATGGTCAACACAATCTCCTGCAGTTCAAACCGAGCATCAGTATGGGGAAGAAAGGTGATTTGAGTGACTTTGAACGTGGCATGGTTGTTGGTGCCAGAAGGGCTGGTCTGAGTATTTCAGAAACTGCTGATCTACTGGGATTTTCACACACAACCATCTCTAGGGTTTACAGAGAACGGTCCGAAAAAGAAAAAATATCCAGTGAGCGGCAGTTCTGTGGGCGGAAATGCCTTGTTGATGCCAGAGGTCAGAGGAGAATGGCCAGAATGGCCAGGTTCGAGCTGATAGAAAGGCAACAGTGTCTCAAATAACCACCCGTTACAACCAAGGTAGGCAGAAGAGCATCTCTGAACGCACAGTACGTCCAACTTTGAGGCAGATGGGCTACAGCAGCAGAAGACCACGCCAGGTGCCACTCCTTTCAGCTAAGAACAGGAAACTGAGGCTACAATTTGCACAAGCTCATCGAAATTGGACAATAGAAGATTGGAAAAACGTTGCCTGGTCTGATGAGTCTCCATTTCTGCTGCGACATTCGGATGGTAGGGTCAGAATTTGGCGTCAACAACATGAAAGCATGGATCCATCCTGCCTTGTATCAACGGTTCAGGCTGGTGGTGGTGGTGTAATGGTGTGGGGAATATTTTCTTGGCACTTTTTGGGCCCCTTGGTACCAATTGAGCATCGTTGCAACGCCACAGCCTACCTAGTATTGTTGCTGACCATGTCCATCCCTTTATGACCACAATGTACCCAACTTCTGATGGCTACTTTCAGCATGATAATGCGCCATGTCATAAAGCTGGAATCATCTCAGACTGGTTTCTTGAACATGACAATGAGTTCACTGTACTCAAATGGCCTCCACAGTCACCAGATCTCAATCCCATAGAGCATCTTTGGGATGTGGTGGAACGGGAGATTCGCATCATGGATGTGCAGCCGACAAATCTGCACCAACTGTGTGATGCCCTCATGTCAATATGGACCAAACTCTCTGAGGAATGCTTCCAGCACCTTGTTGAATCTATGCCACGAAGAATTGAGGCAGTTCTGAAGGCGAAAGGGGGTCCAACCCAATACTACCATGGTGCAACACAATCTCATGAGTCTGCATGACCTTCTAAATTATGCAGAAAAGTAACATTATGTTTATGTCTTGACTTACCTCGATTTCATTATGGAATGCCTTCAGGTGTCTCTTAAGATCTGCAGTGTTTTAACCTCTGATTTTGTGGAGACATTTCTCCCCATCTTTTTCCACAAGGCATTCAGTTTTCTTCTCCACTGGTATGAAATTTAAGTGCACCTAAATGTCGATCCTTCTTCTCCTCCCAGATGCAGTTACTGGCTGACTGGCCAAAGTCACTAGGCAACTGAACTTTGTTGCAGCATGTCTAAACAACACAGCAAAGTTTAATCTGTTGCCTCGCCTGCCTCAATCGACCATTGAGACCATTGAGACACATAAAGTAGCCTAAAAGATCATACTGCAGAACAATAACTAACGATATAAAATAATGTCTCATCTCACTTTCGTACGTCTCACTTTCGTACGAAAATGAAGAGACATTTTAGCATAGTTTTGTAATCCACAGTCTAATTTTTATTCAATGATATACCATTATATAATTATATTTTCGTTATTGCTGCATGGCCAGCAGTCTCGCTGCATCTTGTCTTGTTTTTGTCATATGAAAAGCTTTGTTGGCAACAATTTTTCACCAGAACCTTTGTTGCATTCTGACAATTAATGAACAAAATTGTCTGTCAAAAGAGTACAGGTAAATTCTTAAAAAGAGGGAGAAACCATGGTTAACAAAGGGTTTGGTAAAAGCCTATGAGAACTACCTTGTGATGAGATTACCTTGTAAATACATCTGGAGACGCTTTTTCTTCATTCACATCATGTGAATGTAACCTTGGCCAGGAGGAGTTGATGTCTTTAGGCGGTACTCATCGTACATTGCTTCAATCCTGAATGCACCGTCCCAATGGTGGGTCAGCAGTAGTGGCCAAATTACTGCGCATTTTCTCCTTCTGGTCTCCAGCTAAGCTCCTCTCTTGTTGATGTGTTGTGTCTTTCAGAAACCTGGCTTTGTGAGGGTGACTATGTTAGCCTAAATAAGGCCTCTCCTCCCAGCCATATTAATTACCATGTCACTCAATGTTCTGCCCATGGAGGTCTATTAATTATCCCTAAACCTAATATTAATTATAATTCATTTGAAAGCATTGTCATCAGCTTGTCTCACCAAAGCTGGAAGACACGGCTACCAGTCCTTCTTGATGTAGTCTATCGGGCTCCAGGCCCTTATTCAGATTTTCTGTCTGAATTTCCTGAGTTTCACTCAAGTGTAGTCCTCAAAACCGATAAAATCATTATTGTTGGGGTCAATGATTGCTGCAGTACAGCATTCACCTCTATAGTCGAGTCCATTGGCTTCTGCCAGCATGTGCATGAACCCACGCACTGCTTCGGTCACACCCTGGACCTTGTTCTAACTTATGGTGTTGAAATTAAACACCTGACCATTTCTCCCCCTAACCCAGTGATATCTGACCACTCTTTAATCAATAAAGATGTTTCTTTCATGTTTAAAGTTGCCATAATCAAACCGCTTCTTAAGAAACCATCCCTCGATCCAGGAATTCTAGCAAACAGACCCATCTTCAATCTCATATTCATCTCTGAAGTCCTTGAGAAAATCATTGCCAACCAGCTCTGTGAACACCTTAATAACAGTAGCTTATTTGAGTCCTTCCTGTCCAGGTTTAGACTTGAGACTGACTAAAGTCTTGTTTCAGTGCTTGTCTTGTTAGATCTTAGTGCTGGTTTTGGTGCAGTTGACTACCAAATCTTACTAAGGAGACTGGAATATCGGCTTGGAATCAGAGGCGCTGCTTTAGACTGCTTTTAGACATCAGTTTGTGTGTGCCAATGATAATCAATCTCCATGCACTTAAGTCAGTCAAGGGGTTCCACAAGGGTCTCTGCTTGGTCCAATTCTCTTCAGTCTTTATAGGTGATATCATCCAGAGTCATTCAATAGATTTCCACTGCTATGCTGATGACACCCAATTATATCTATCAATCACTGAATATATGAAATTTTGTGCAGCTAATGTCACAACCATGAAAAAGATCAACAAATTTGAGGTCTCTGCAGAAATAAACAAGTGTATAAGAGAGAGGAGAGCAGCATTTATAAATGGGGATCAGGATCTTGTTAAGTTGAAACGTAGGGAACTGAAATCAATAATAAAGAAGAAGAAATTGAAATACAAGGAAAAGGTAGAGCAAACTCTGTTCAGGGAATGCTAGGAAAGCCTGTGATGGACTGAATGTCATGATGGCTAGAGTGGAAGAAACATGCTGCATTTGAGAATAAACGGGTGTCATTTGAAAACGGTTTAAACCAATTTTATTCTAGATTTGAGAGCTCCACGCTCTAACTGATAGTGCTGATTTCAGTTTTGATAAACTACACACAAGCCAATAATACTGACAGAGACAGAGGTAGCAAGCAGTTCAGCTAGAACTAAATTGGCTAAAGCAGGGCTCCGGACTAGGGTGCCCAAGACGTGCAGGTTTGAGCTGACCTCAGTGCTTACAAAACTGTTTCAGCTTTTATTGAACAAACAGTATGTCCCAAAGTCATGGAAAATATCTAAAATAGTTCCTGTTCCTAAGAAGCCTAAAGCCACAGTGTTGTGTTCTGCCTATCTGTGTGTCATGTTCTGTCTGTCTGTGTCTGTCTGTTACATACACCGGGGCTCCTCCTCTTTGCTCTGAGCAAATGATTTGGTTTCTCCCCTGATTGGCTGGCAACTGGCTCATCAGCCAGGTATATTAACTCACCTGTGCGATGAGCAAGTTGCCAGACCATTGTTTCAGCTCTCCGTGCCGTGTGTCCTATTCCGGCTCGTGCCCTGTTCCTGTTCCCAGTTTGCCCTTGGGTTGATTTCCCGTTCAACCAGGTTTTGTGGCTTTCTTACTTTGGAGTCTGTGTTAGATTTTGTTCTGTTTCTAGGTAGTTGTGGGTTCTTCGTTATTTCCCTGTAAAAACCTTATTTTTCTGTTTCAAATTTATTTGCATTTTTGTCACCTGCGGAGACCGTAGGGTCCCAGGTTAATTTTTTGTTTCCAGTGTAGTTAGATTTTTGTTGTATTTTAGAGCTGTCGCACTGACCAGCACTCTTAGCAAGTGTATGGAAAGGGTTACAGTTAACCTTCTTTCATCTTCACTCAATGAGTACTTTGACCCACTTCAAATTGCATAAAAGTGGGGAGTGGGGCACTAGTGACAACGTTAACGCTGAGGAATACAGTCACCAAACATGTACAACAGCCTAAAACTTGACTTCAGGTCAGCATTTAACTGTATGCTAAAACATATTTTAGAGAGAGATTGTGCAATATCAACACAGATAGCATTCTTGTGAAATGGATGATGGAATTTCTTACAGATCAACCACAAAGAGTGGTGTTCAGTGGCATCACTTCTGAAATTGTAATCTTAAATACAGGGGCACCTCAAGGCTGTGTACTTTCACCTGTTTTGTTTTCCTTGAATACTAATGAAATGCAAATTATGAACTTATCTAATGTCGTTTTTCATCCAGGCCGTCTCAAAAACACGTGGGTTTGGCGTTTTTTGAAAAGTTACAGTGGGGAGAGACCAACTGTCAGAGTGCGGGATGACTGAAAAATCACCTCTCATTTTGCTCTTTTCACGCTGCTCCCAGCCAAACCGTAAGCAGTCGACAAATTCTTTTTTCCACTTTTGTAGGCAAATTTGTGCTCTCTCGTGCCATGCCAGCCATAAACCTGAGCGCTTTGCAAAATTTAAACGGCGAGCCTCAGAGTCAGGCCAGCGCAGCCTCTTCTCTCCATAAGGCCCCATTCATTATCCAACCACTGCGATCAAAGTTAAACTTTACATTTCGACTCGCGACTGTGGCCTCAGTTTTCATAGTACACACACCAGATCGCATCAGGGCGTTCCTGAGACTGTCCCCTGCGTGACGGTGTGCTTGTAGATAGGTGCAAGTGTTGTCTCCCGAGAGCCAAATGTTTAGCACTTGAGCAATTTCGCTTTTTCCCATAAGAATGAATGGGGAAATCGGAACGCCTCAAACAAAAATGCGCTACGTCGCCATACTTTGAGGTAGAAACTTCATTTTAATTTAAAAAATTCAAGAAACTTGTGGTCTGTCTATGTACTGACTTTCATGTCGATAGCTTGTACCGTTTTTCACCAGCACTTTGTCAAACACACTTTGGTCAAAATGACACAGACCAAGGGTCTGCAGACTGTCGCCGTCGTCATGGCAACCGCAGCTTTATATGGGGCCCTTATGGAAAAAAACCTTGAAATCGCGACTGTCGGCAAACGATCCAGATTCTGGACAAGTTGAATAGAAGATTCATTCGGGTGACTCTCCCACACGCGTTGGTGTATAACAATCCAAAATCAGACAAAGATTGACGAAAAAATAACACTTTTTGGCTAAAAAGTTTTCAGAAGGAGCAAAAAATCCCATAAGAAATGAATGGGAAAATCCAGAAAATTCAAAAAATCACCCTCAAACAAACATTCGCTGTAAAGCCGTGCGTTGATGTAGAAACTTCATTCAAACTCCAAAAAGCAGGAAAACTTGTCGTCTCTGCCCGGACCCGACAGCGTGTCGATACCTTGTATGGTCTTTCATCCAGGCCCTCTCAAAAACATGTGGGTTTGGCGTTTTGGATGCAGCTCGAGGGGGAGAGACCAACTGTCAATTTGGGATCGCTGAAGAATCACCTCTCATTTTGCTCTTTTCACGCTGCTCCCGGCCAAACCGTAAGCAGTAGACAAATTCTTTTTTCCACTTTTGTAGGCAAATTTGTGCTCTCTCGTGCGATGCTGGCCATAAACCTGAGCGCTTTGTAAAATTTAAACGGCGAGCCTCGGAGTCAGGCCAGCGCAGCCTCTTCTCTCCATAAGCCCCCATTCATTTTCCAATCACTGCGATCAAAGTTAAACTTTACACTTCTACTCGTGACTGTGGCCTCAGTTTTCATAGTAGACACACCAAATCGCATCAGGGCGTTCCTGAGACTGTCCCCTGCGTGACGGTGTGTTCATATTGCAGATAGGTGCAAGCGTTGTCTCCCTAGAGCCAAATGTTTAGCACTTGGGCAATTTCGCTTTTTCCCATAAGAATGAATGGGGAAATCGGAACGCCTCAAACAAAAATGCACTACGTCGCCATACTTTGAGGTAGAAACTTCATTTTAATCTCAAAAATTCAAGGAACTTGTGGTCTGTCTATGTACCGACTTTCATGTTGATAGCTTGTACCGTTTTTCACCAGCACTTTGTCAAACACACTTTGGTCAAAATGACACAGACCAAGGGTCTGCAGACTGTCGCCGTCGTCATGGCAACCACAACTTTATATGGGGCCCTTATGGAAAAAAACCTTTAAATCGCGACTGTCGGCAAACGATCCAGATTCAGGACAAGTTGAATAGAAGATTCATTCAGGAGACTCTCCCGCACGCGTTGGTGTATAACAATCCGAAATCGGACAAAGATTGACGAAAAAATAACACTTTTTGGCTAAAGAGTTTGCCGAAGGAGCAAAAAATCCCATAAGAAATGAATGGGAAAATCCAGAAAATTCAAAAAATCACCCTCAAACAAACATTCGCTGTAAAGCCGTGCGTTGATGTAGAAACTTCATTCAAACTCCAAAACGCAGGAAAACTTGTGGTCTCTGCCCGCACCCGACAGCGTGTCGATACCTTGTATGGTTTTTCATCCAGGCCCTCTCAAAAACATGTGGGTTTGGCGTTTTCGATGCAGCTCGAGTGGGGAGAGACCAACTGTCAATTTAGGATCGCTGAAGAATCACCTCTCATTTTGCTTTTTCACGCTACTCCCGGCCAAACCGTAAGCAGTAGACAAATTCTTTTTTCCACTTTTGTAGGCAAATTTGTGCTCTCTCGTGCCATGCCGGCCATAAACCTGAGCGCTTTGTAAAATTTAAACGGCGAGCCTCAGAGTCAGGCCAGCGCAGCCTCTTCTCTCCATAAGCCCCCATTCATTTTCCAACCACTGCGATCAAAGTTAAACTTAACCCTTCTACTCGTGACTGTGGCTTCAGTTTTCATAGTAGACACACCAAATCGCATCAGGGCGTTCCTGAGACTGTCCCCTGCGTGACGGTGTGTTTGTATTGCAGATAGGTGCAAGCGTTGTCTCCTTAGAGCCAAATGTTTAGCACTTGGGCAATTTCGCTTTTTCATAAAAGGATGAATGGGGAAATCGGAACGCCTCAAACAAAAACGCGCTACATCGCCATGCTTTGCGGTAGAAACTTCATTTTAATTTTAAAAATTCAAGAAACTTGTTGTCTGTCTGTACCGAGTTTCATGTCGATAGCTTGTATCGTTTTTCATCAGCACCTTCTCAAAGCTCATTTGGTGAATTCCCTGCTACTCTCTCTCCCCTGCTGACAGTGTCCTGCTGGAGCAGGCTGACTGATGACCTCATACAGACACACAAACACTTCAGCCACACTCACACACACACTCGGTCTCTCTCATACATGCATGTTAATACAAAGTTATGGCTGAAAAGAGCAATTCTCCTTCGGCTCTGGCTGGGGGAGGGGGGGGGGGGGGGGGGGCTGGGCCAGCTCGTGACTCGATGGTGGGCACAGGTTTCGGAGCACTCTCGAAATTTCAGCGCGCTGGAATTTTCTAGTTAGTGCTCCGAAAAGGAGCACTATTATTCTACACCGTGTTTATTCTTCTTATTATTATAGCGAAATTTCGGTCGAGCGTATCTCGAGAACCGCTGATCGCAGACACACAAACGATACATCAAAACGTGCGGCTCAGCCCCGGCAAGTGTGCTTTCCTTCAACCCCGACAAAATTCCAGTTTTTGGCCCCGCCAGGGGCCAAAAACTGGCAAAATCAGTTAATTGGCCGCTGTCGCCAAACCATCCAGATTCTGGACAAGTTCAAAAGACGAATTGTTCGGGACGCTCTCCCGCACGCGTTGGTATATAGCAGCCTAAAAATTGACAAAGATTGATGAAAAAATAACACTTTTTATCCAAAAAGTGCTCAGAAAGAGCAAAAAATCCCACAAGAAATGAATGGGAAAAACCAGAAAAATCAAAAAATCGCCCTCAAACAAACATTCGCTGCCAAGCCATCCGTTGTCGTAGAAACTTCGTTCAAACTTCAAAACGCAGGAAAACTTGTCGTCTCTGCCCGTACCCGACAGCGTGTTGATACCTTGTGTCGCTTTTCATCCAGGCCAACTCAAAAACACGTGGGTTTGCCGTTTTTTTAAAAGTTAGAGTGGGGAGAGACCAACTGTCAGAGTGCGGGATGACTGAAAAATCACCTCTCATTTTGCTCTTTTCACGCTGCTCCCGGCCAAACCGTAAGCAGTAGACAAATTTTTTTTTCCACTTTTGTAGGCAAATTTGTGCTCTCTCGTGCCATGCCGGCCATGAACCTGAGCACTTTGTAAAATTTAAACGGCGAGCCTCAGAGTCAGGCCAGAGCAGCCTCTTCTCTCCATAAGCCCCCATTCATTTTCCAACCACTGCGATCAAAGTTAAACTTCACACTTCTACTCGTGACTGTGGCCTCAGTTTTCATAGTAGACACACCAAATCACATCAGGGCGTTCCTCCGACTGTCCCCTGTGTGACGGTGTGTTCATATTGCAGATAGGTGCAAGCGTTGTCTCCCTAGAGCCAAATGTTTAGCACTTGGGCAATTTTGTTGTTTCCCATAAGAATGAATGGGAAAATCAGAACGCCTCAAACAAAAATGCGCTACGTCGCCATACTTTGAGGTAGAAACTTCATTTTAATTTCAAAAATTCAAGAAACTTGTGGTCTGTCTATGTACCGACTTTCATGTTGATAGCTTGTACTGTTTTTCACCAGCACTTTGTCAAACACACTTTGGTCAAAATGACACAGACCAAGGGTCTGCAGACTGTCGCCGTCGTCATGGCAACCGCAGCTTTATATGGGGCCCTTATGGAAAAAAACCTTTAAATCGCGACTGTGGGCAAACGATCCAGATTCTGGACAAGTTGAATAGAAGATTTGTTCGGGACGCTCTCCCGCACGTGTTGGTGTATAACAATCCGAAATCGGACAAAGATTGACGAAAAAATAACACTTTTTGTCCAAAAAGTTTTCCGAAGGAGCAAAAAATCCCATAAGAAATGAATGGGAAAATCCAGAAAATTCAAAAAATCACCCTCAAACAAACATTCGCTGTACAGCCGTGCATTGATGTAGAAACTTCATTCAAACTCTAAAACGCTGGAAAACTTGTGGTCTCTGCCCGTACCCGACAGCGTGTCGATACCTTGTATGGTTTTTCATCCAGGCCCTCTCAAAAACACGTGGGTTTGGCGTTTTGGATGCAGCTCGAGGGGGAGAGACCAACTGTCAATTTGGGATCGCTGAAGAATCACCTCTCATTTTGCTCTTTTCACGCTGCTCCCGGCCAAACCGTAAGCAGTAGACAAATTCTTTTTTCCACTTTTGTAGGCAAATTTGTGCTCTCTCGTGCGATGCTGGCCATAAACCTGAGCGCTTTGTAAAATTTAAACGGCGAGCCTCGGAGTCAGGCCAGCGCAGCCTCTTCTCTCCATAAGCCCCCATTCATTTTCCAATCACTGCGATCAAAGTTAAACTTTACACTTCTACTCGTGACTGTGGCCTCAGTTTTCATAGTAGACACACCAAATCGCATCAGGGCGTTCCTGAGACTGTCCCCTGCGTGACGGTGTGTTCATATTGCAGATAGGTGCAAGCGTTGTCTCCCTAGAGCCAAATGTTTAGCACTTGGGCAATTTCGCTTTTTCCCATAAGAATGAATGGGGAAATCGGAACGCCTCAAACAAAAATGCACTATGTCGCCATACTTTGAGGTAGAAACTTCATTTTAATCTCAAAAATTCAAGGAACTTGTGGTCTGTCTATGTACCGACTTTCATGTTGATAGCTTGTACCGTTTTTCACCAGCACTTTGTCAAACACACTTTGGTCAAAATGACACAGACCAAGGGTCTGCAGACTGTCGCCGTCGTCATGGCAACCACAACTTTATATGGGGCCCTTATGGAAAAAAACCTTTAAATCGCGACTGTCGGCAAACGATCCAGATTCAGGACAAGTTGAATAGAAGATTCATTCAGGAGACTCTCCCGCACGCGTTGGTGTATAACAATCCGAAATCGGACAAAGATTGACGAAAAAATAACACTTTTTGGCTAAAGAGTTTGCCGAAGGAGCAAAAAATCCCATAAGAAATGAATGGGAAAATCCAGAAAATTCAAAAAATCACCCTCAAACAAACATTCGCTGTAAAGCCGTGCGTTGATGTAGAAACTTCATTCAAACTCCAAAACGCAGGAAAACTTGTGGTCTCTGCCCGCACCCGACAGCGTGTCGATACCTTGTATGGTTTTTCATCCAGGCCCTCTCAAAAACATGTGGGTTTGGCGTTTTCGATGCAGCTCGAGTGGGGAGAGACCAACTGTCAATTTAGGATCGCTGAAGAATCACCTCTCATTTTGCTTTTTCACGCTACTCCCGGCCAAACCGTAAGCAGTAGACAAATTCTTTTTTCCACTTTTGTTGGCAAATTTGTGCTCTCTCGTGCCATGCCGGCCATAAACCTGAGCGCTTTGTAAAATTTAAACGGCGAGCCTCAGAGTCAGGCCAGCGCAGCCTCTTCTCTCCATAAGCCCCCATTCATTTTCCAACCACTGCGATCAAAGTTAAACTTAACCCTTCTACTCGTGACTGTGGCTTCAGTTTTCATAGTAGACACACCAAATCGCATCAGGGCGTTCCTGAGACTGTCCCCTGCGTGACGGTGTGTTTGTATTGCAGATAGGTGCAAGCGTTGTCTCCTTAGAGCCAAATGTTTAGCACTTGGGCAATTTCGCTTTTTCATAAAAGGATGAATGGGGAAATCGGAACGCCTCAAACAAAAACGCGCTACATCGCCATGCTTTGCGGTAGAAACTTCATTTTAATTTTAAAAATTCAAGAAACTTGTTGTCTGTCTGTACCGAGTTTCATGTCGATAGCTTGTATCGTTTTTCATCAGCACCTTCTCAAAGCTCATTTGGTGAATTCCCTGCTACTCTCTCTCCCCTGCTGACAGTGTCCTGCTGGAGCAGGCTGACTGATGACCTCATACAGACACACAAACACTTCAGCCACACTCACACACACACTCGGTCTCTCTCACACATGCATGTTAATACAAAGCTATGGCCGAAAAGAGGAATTCTCCTTCGGCTCTGGCGGGGATGGGGGGGGGGTTGGGGCAGCTAGTGACTCGATGGTGGGCACAGGTTTCGGAGCACTCTCGAAATTTCAGCGCGCTGGAATTTTCTAGTTAGTGCTCCGAAAGGGAGCACTATTACTCTCCACCGTGTTTATTCTTCTTCTTATTATTATTATTATTATTAGTGCTCCGAAAGGGAGCACTATTACTCTCCACCGTGTTTATTCTTCTTATTATTAGTGCTCCGAAAGGGAGCACTATTACTCTCCACCGTGTTTATTCTTCTTATTATTATTAGTGCTCCGAAAGGGAGCACTATTACTCTCCACCGTGTTTATTCTTCTTATTATTATTATTATTATTATTATTATTATAGCGAAATTTCGGTCGAGCGTATCTCGAGAACCGCTGATCGCAGACACACAAACGATACATCAAAACGTGCGGCTCGGCCCCGGCACGTGTGCTTTCCTTCGACCCCGACAAAATTCCAGTTTTTGGCCCCGCCAGGGGCCAAAAACTGGCAAAAATCAGTTAATTGGCCGCTGTGGCCAAACGATCCAGATTCTGGACAAGTTAAAAAGAAGAGTTGTTCGGGACGCTCTCCCGCACGCGTTGGTATATAGCAGCCTAAAAATTGACAAAGATTGACGAAAAAATAACACTTTTTCGCCAAAAAGTGCTCAGAAAGAGCAAAAAATCCCATAAGAAATGAATGGGAAAAACCAGAAAATTCAAAAAATCGCCCTCAAACAAACATTCGCTGCCAAGCCATACGTTGTCGTAGAAACTTCGTTCAAACTTCAAAACGCAGGAAAACTTGTCGTCTCTGCCCGTACCCGGCAGCGTGTTGATATCTTGTGTCATTTTTCATCCAGGCCGTCTCAAAAACACGTGGGTTTGGCGTTTTTTGAAAAGTTAGAGTGGGGAGAGACCAACTGTCAGAGTGCGGGATGACTGAAAAATCACCTCTCATTTTGCTCTTTTCACGCTGCTCCCGGCCAAACCGTAAGCAGTAGACAAATTCTTTTTTCCACTTTTGTAGGTAAATTTGTGCTCTCTCGTGCGATGCCGGCCATAAACCTGAGCGCTTTGTAAAATTTAAACGGCGAGCCTCAGAGTCAGGCCAGCGCAGCCTCTTCTCTCCATAAGGCCCCATTCATTTTCCAACCACTGCGATCAAAGTTAAACTTTACACTTCTACTCGCGACTGTGGCCTCAGTTTTCATAGTAGACACACCAAATCGCATCAGGGCGTTCCTGAGTCTGTCCCCTGCGTGACGGTGTGTCTACATTGCAGATAGGTGCAAGCGTTGTCTCCCTAGAGCCAAATGTTTAGCACTTGGGCAATTTCGCTTTTTCCCATAAGAATGAATGGGGAAATCGGAACGCCTCAAACAAAAATGCGCTACGTCGCCATACTTTGAGGTAGAAACTTCATTTTAATTTCAAAAATTCAAGAAACTTGTGGTCTGTCTGTGTACCGACTTTCATGTTGATAGCTTGTACCGTTTTTCACCAGCACTTTGTCAAACACACTTTGGTCAAAATGACACCAACCAAGGGTCTGCAGACTGTTGCCGTCGTCATGGCAACCGCAACTTTATATGGGGCCCTTATGGAAAAAAACCTTTAAATCGCGACTGTCTGCAAACGATTCAGATTCTGGACAAGTTGAATAGAAGATTTGTTCGGGACGCTCTCCCGCACACGTTGGTGTATAACAATCCGAAATCGGACAAAGATTGACGAAAAAATAACACTTTTTGTCTAAAAAGTTTTCTGAGGGAGCAAAAAATCCCATAAGAAATGAATGGGAAAATCCAGAAAATTAAAAAAAACACCCTCAAACAAACATTCGCTGTAAAGCCGTGCGTTGATGTAGAAACTTCATTCAAACTCCAAAACGCTGGAAAACTTGTGGTCTCTGCCCGTACCCGACAGCGTGTTGATGCCTTGTATGGTTTTTCATCCAGGCCCTCTCAAAAACACGTGGGTTTGGCGTTTTCGATGCAGCTCGAGTGGGGAGAGACCAACTGTCAATTTGGGATCGCTGAAGAATCACCTCTCATTTTGCTCTTTTCACGCTGCTCCCGGCCAAACCGTAAGCAGTAGACAAATTCTTTTCTCCAGTTTTGTAGGCAAATTTGTGCTCTCTCGTGCGATGCTGGCCATAAACCCGAGCGCTATGTAAAATTTAAACGGCGAGCCTCAGAGTCAGGCCAGCGCAGCCTCTTCTCTCCATAAGCCCCCATTCATTTTCCAACCACTTCGATCAAAGTTGAACTTTACATTTCTACTCGCGACTGTGGCCTCAGTTTTCATAGTAGACACACCAAATCGCATCAGGGCGTTCCTCAGACTGTCCCCTGCGTGACGGTGTGTTTGTATTGCAGATAGGTGCAAGCGTTGTCTCCCTAGAGCCAAATGTTTAGCACTTGGGCAATTTCGCTTTTTCCCATAAGAATGAATGGGGAAATCGGAACGCCTCAAACAAAAATGCGCTACGTCGCCATACTTTGAGGTAGACACTTCATTTTAATTTCAAAAATTCAAGAAACTTGTGGTCTGTCAGTGTACCGGGTTTCATGTCGATAGCTTGTATCGTTTTTCACCAGCACCTTCTCAAAGCTCATTTGGTGAATTCCCTGCTTCTCTCTCTCCCCTGCTGACAGTGTCCTGCTGGAGCAGGCTGACTGATGACCTCATACAGACAGACAAACACTTCAGGCACACTCACACACACACTCGGTCTCTCTCATACATGCATGTTAATACAAAGCTATGGCCGAAAAGAGCAATTCTCCTTCGGCTCTGGCGGGGGTGGGGAGGGGTTGGGGCAGCTAGTGACTCGATGGTGGGCACAGGTTTCGGAGCACTCTCGAAATTTCAGCGCGCTGGAATTTTCTAGTTATTATTATTATTATTATAGCGAAATTTCGGTCGAGCGTATCTCGAGAACCGCTGATCGCAGACACACAAACCATACATCAAAACGTGCGGCTCGGCCCCGGCACGTGTGCTTTCCTTCGACCCCGACAAAATTCCAGTTTTTGGCCCCGCCAGGGGCCAAAAACTGGCAAAAATCAGTTAATTGGCCGCTGTGGCCAAACGATCCAGATTCTGGACAAGTTAAAAAGAAGAATTGTTCGGGACGCTCTCCCGCACGCGTTGGTATATAGCAGCCTAAAAATTGACAAAGATTGACGAAAAAATAACACTTTTTCGCCAAAAAGTGCTCAGAAAGAGCAAAAAATCCCATAAGAAATGAATGGGAAAAACCAGAAAATTCAAAAAATCGCCCTCAAACAAACATTCGCTGCCAAGCCATACGTTGTCGTAGAAACTTCGTTCAAACTTCAAAACGCAGGAAAACTTGTCGTCTCTGCCCGTACCCGGCAGCGTGTTGATATCTTGTGTCATTTTTCATCCAGGCCGTCTCAAAAACACGTGGGTTTGGCGTTTTTTGAAAAGTTAGAGTGGGGAGAGACCAACTGTCAGAGTGCGGGATGACTGAAAAATCACCTCTCATTTTGCTCTTTTCACGCTGCTCCCGGCCAAACCGTAAGCAGTAGACAAATTCTTTTTTCCACTTTTGTAGGTAAATTTGTGCTCTCTCGTGCGATGCCGGCCATAAACCTGAGCGCTTTGTAAAATTTAAACGGCGAGCCTCAGAGTCAGGCCAGCGCAGCCTCTTCTCTCCATAAGGCCCCATTCATTTTCCAACCACTGCGATCAAAGTTAAACTTTACACTTCTACTCGCGACTGTGGCCTCAGTTTTCATTGTACACACACCAAATCGCATCAGGGCGTTCCTCAGACTGTCCCCTGCGTGACGGTGTGTTTGTATTGCAGATAGGTGCAAGCGTTGTCTCCCTAGAGCCAAATGTTTAGCACTTGGGCAATTTTGTTGTTTCCCATAAGAATGAATGGGAAAATCAGAATGCCTCAAACAAAAATGCGCTACGTCGCCATACTTTGAGGTAGAAACTTCATTTTAATTTCAAAAATTCAAGAAACTTGTGGTCTGTCTATGTACCGACTTTCATGTTGATAGCTTGTACCGTTTTTCACCAGCACTTTGTCAAACACACTTTGGTCAAAATGACATAGACCAAGG
Source organism: Karalla daura (assembly GCA_029224185.1). Classification (NCBI taxonomy): domain Eukaryota; kingdom Metazoa; phylum Chordata; class Actinopteri; order Chaetodontiformes; family Leiognathidae; genus Karalla; species Karalla daura. The sequence goes on along the minus strand of CM055188.1, from coordinate 5,641,512 downwards.
GGCTGCAGACTGTCGCCGTCGTCATGGCAACCGCAGCTTTGTATGGGGCCCTTATGGAAAAAAACCTTTAAATCGCGACTGTCGGCAAACGATCCAGATTCTGGACAAGTTGAATAGAAGATTTGTTCGGGACGCTCTCCCGCACGCGTTGGTGTATAACAATCCAAAATCGGACAAAGATTGACGAAAAAATAACACTTTTTGGCTAAAAAGTTTTCCGAAGGAGCAAAAAATCCCATAAGAAATGAATGGGAAAATCCAGAAAATTCAAAAAATCACCCTCAAACAAACATTCGCTGTAAAGCCGTGCGTTGATGCAGAAACTTCATTCAAACTCCAAAACGCAGGAAAACTTGTGGTCTCTGGCTGTACCCGACAGCATGTCGATACCTTGTATGGTTTTTCATCCAGGCCCTCTCAAAAACACGTGGGTTTGGCGTTTTCGATGCAGCTCGAGTGGGGAGAGACCAACTGTCAATTTGGGATCGCTAAAGAATCACCTCTCATTTTGCTCTTTTCACGCTGCTCCCGGCCAAACCGTAAGCAGTAGACAAATTCTTTTTTCCACTTTTGTAGGCAAATTTGTGCTCTCTCGTGCCATGCCGGCCATAAACCTGAGTGCTTCGTAAAATTTAAACGGCGAGCCTCAGAGTCAGGCCAGCGCAGCCTCTTCTCTCCATAAGGCCCCATTCAGTTTCCAACCGCTGCGATCAAAGTTAAACTTTACACTTCTACTCGTGACTGTGGCCTCAGTTTTCATCATACACACACCAAATCGCATCAGGGCGTTCCTCAGACTGTCCCCTGCGTGACGGTGTGTTCGAATTGCAGATAGGTGCAAGCGGTGTCTCCCTAGAGCCATATGTTTAGCACTTGGCCAATTTTGCTTTTTCCCATAAGAATGAATGGGGAAATCAGAACACCTCAAACAAAAATGCGCTACGTCGCCATACTTTGAGGTAGAAACTTCATTTTAATTTCAAAAATTCAAGAAACTTGTGGTCTGTCTGTGTACCGAGTTTCATGTTGAGAACTTGTATCGTTTTTCACCAGCACCTTCTCAAAACTCATTTGGTGAATTCCCTGCTACTCTCTCTCCCCTGCTGACAGTGTCCTGCTGGAGCAGGCTGACTGATGACCTCATACAGACACAGAAACACTTCAGGCACACTCACACACACACTCGGTCTCTCTCACACATGCATGTTAATACAAAGCTATGGCCGAAAAGAGCAATTCTCCTTCGGCTATGGCGGGGGGGGGGGCAGCTAGTGACTCGATGGTGGGCACAGGTTTCGGAGCACTCTCGAAATTTCAGCGCGCTGGAATTTTCTAGTTATTATTATTATTATTATAGCGAAATTTCGGTCGAGCGTATCTCGAGAACCGCTGATCGCAGACACACAAACGATACATCAAAACGTGCGGCTCGGCCCCGGCAAGTGTGCTTTCCTTTGACCCCGACAAAATTCCAGTTTTTGGCCCCGTCAGGGGCCAAAAACTGGCAAAAATCAGTTAATTGGCCGCTGTCGCCAAACGATCCAGATTCTGGACAAGTTAAAAAGAAGAATTGTTCGGGACGCTCTCCCGCACGCGTTGGTATATAGCAGCCTAAAAATTGACAAAGATTGACGAAAAAATAACACTTTTTCGCCAAAAAGTGCTCAGAAAGAGCAAAAAATCCCATAAGAAATGAATGGGAAAAACCAGAAAATTCAAAAAATCGCCCTCAAACAAACATTCGCTGCCAAGCCATACGTTGTCGTAGAAACTTCGTTCAAACTTCAAAACGCAGGAAAACTTGTCGTCTCTGCCCGTACCCGGCAGCGTGTTGATATCTTGTGTCATTTTTCATCCAGGCCGTCTCAAAAACACGTGGGTTTGGCGTTTTTTGAAAAGTTAGAGTGGGGAGAGACCAACTGTCAGAGTGCGGGATGACTGAAAAATCACCTCTCATTTTGCTCTTTTCACGCTGCTCCCGGCCAAACCGTAAGCAGTAGACAAATTCTTTTTTCCACTTTTGTAGGTAAATTTGTGCTCTCTCGTGCGATGCCGGCCATAAACCTGAGCGCTTTGTAAAATTTAAACGGCGAGCCTCAGAGTCAGGCCAGCGCAGCCTCTTCTCTCCATAAGGCCCCATTCATTTTCCAACCACTGCGATCAAAGTTAAACTTTACACTTCTACTCGCGACTGTGGCCTCAGTTTTCATTGTACACACACCAAATCGCATCAGGGCGTTCCTCAGACTGTCCCCTGCGTGACGGTGTGTTTGTATTGCAGATAGGTGCAAGCGTTGTCTCCCTAGAGCCAAATGTTTAGCACTTGGGCAATTTTGTTGTTTCCCATAAGAATGAATGGGAAAATCAGAATGCCTCAAACAAAAATGCGCTACGTCGCCATACTTTGAGGTAGAAACTTCATTTTAATTTCAAAAATTCAAGAAACTTGTGGTCTGTCTATGTACCGACTTTCATGTTGATAGCTTGTACCGTTTTTCACCAGCACTTTGTCAAACACACTTTGGTCAAAATGACATAGACCAAGGGGCTGCAGACTGTCGCCGTCGTCATGGCAACCGCAGCTTTGTATGGGGCCCTTATGGAAAAAAACCTTTAAATCGCGACTGTCGGCAAACGATCCAGATTCTGGACAAGTTGAATAGAAGATTTGTTCGGGACGCTCTCCCGCACGCGTTGGTGTATAACAATCCAAAATCGGACAAAGATTGACGAAAAAATAACACTTTTTGGCTAAAAAGTTTTCCGAAGGAGCAAAAAATCCCATAAGAAATGAATGGGAAAATCCAGAAAATTCAAAAAATCACCCTCAAACAAACATTCGCTGTAAAGCCGTGCGTTGATGCAGAAACTTCATTCAAACTCCAAAACGCAGGAAAACTTGTGGTCTCTGGCTGTACCCGACAGCATGTCGATACCTTGTATGGTTTTTCATCCAGGCCCTCTCAAAAACACGTGGGTTTGGCGTTTTCGATGCAGCTCGAGTGGGGAGAGACCAACTGTCAATTTGGGATCGCTAAAGAATCACCTCTCATTTTGCTCTTTTCACGCTGCTCCCGGCCAAACCGTAAGCAGTAGACAAATTCTTTTTTCCACTTTTGTAGGCAAATTTGTGCTCTCTCGTGCCATGCCGGCCATAAACCTGAGTGCTTCGTAAAATTTAAACGGCGAGCCTCAGAGTCAGGCCAGCGCAGCCTCTTCTCTCCATAAGGCCCCATTCAGTTTCCAACCGCTGCGATCAAAGTTAAACTTTACACTTCTACTCGTGACTGTGGCCTCAGTTTTCATCATACACACACCAAATCGCATCAGGGCGTTCCTCAGACTGTCCCCTGCGTGACGGTGTGTTCGAATTGCAGATAGGTGCAAGCGGTGTCTCCCTAGAGCCATATGTTTAGCACTTGGCCAATTTTGCTTTTTCCCATAAGAATGAATGGGGAAATCAGAACACCTCAAACAAAAATGCGCTACGTCGCCATACTTTGAGGTAGAAACTTCATTTTAATTTCAAAAATTCAAGAAACTTGTGGTCTGTCTGTGTACCGAGTTTCATGTTGAGAACTTGTATCGTTTTTCACCAGCACCTTCTCAAAACTCATTTGGTGAATTCCCTGCTACTCTCTCTCCCCTGCTGACAGTGTCCTGCTGGAGCAGGCTGACTGATGACCTCATACAGACACAGAAACACTTCAGGCACACTCACACACACACTCGGTCTCTCTCACACATGCATGTTAATACAAAGCTATGGCCGAAAAGAGCAATTCTCCTTCGGCTATGGCGGGGGGGGGGGCAGCTAGTGACTCGATGGTGGGCACAGGTTTCGGAGCACTCTCGAAATTTCAGCGCGCTGGAATTTTCTAGTTATTATTATTATTATTATAGCGAAATTTCGGTCGAGCGTATCTCGAGAACCGCTGATCGCAGACACACAAACGATACATCAAAACGTGCGGCTCGGCCCCGGCAAGTGTGCTTTCCTTTGACCCCGACAAAATTCCAGTTTTTGGCCCCGTCAGGGGCCAAAAACTGGCAAAAATCAGTTAATTGGCCGCTGTCGCCAAACGATCCAGATTCTGGACAAGTTAAAAAGAAGAATTGTTCGGGACGCTCTCCCGCACGCGTTGGTATATAGCAGCCTAAAAATTGACAAAGATTGACGAAAAAATAACACTTTTTCGCCAAAAAGTGCTCAGAAAGAGCAAAAAATCCCATAAGAAATGAATGGGAAAAACCAGAAAATTCAAAAAATCGCCCTCAAACAAACATTCGCTGCCAAGCCATACGTTGTCGTAGAAACTTCGTTCAAACTTCAAAACGCAGGAAAACTTGTCGTCTCTGCCCGTACCCGGCAGCGTGTTGATATCTTGTGTCATTTTTCATCCAGGCCGTCTCAAAAACACGTGGGTTTGGCGTTTTTTGAAAAGTTAGAGTGGGGAGAGACCAACTGTCAGAGTGCGGGATGACTGAAAAATCACCTCTCATTTTGCTCTTTTCACGCTGCTCCCGGCCAAACCGTAAGCAGTAGACAAATTCTTTTTTCCACTTTTGTAGGTAAATTTGTGCTCTCTCGTGCGATGCCGGCCATAAACCTGAGCGCTTTGTAAAATTTAAACGGCGAGCCTCAGAGTCAGGCCAGCGCAGCCTCTTCTCTCCATAAGGCCCCATTCATTTTCCAACCACTGCGATCAAAGTTAAACTTTACACTTCTACTCGCGACTGTGGCCTCAGTTTTCATTGTACACACACCAAATCGCATCAGGGCGTTCCTCAGACTGTCCCCTGCGTGACGGTGTGTTTGTATTGCAGATAGGTGCAAGCGTTGTCTCCCTAGAGCCAAATGTTTAGCACTTGGGCAATTTTGTTGTTTCCCATAAGAATGAATGGGAAAATCAGAATGCCTCAAACAAAAATGCGCTACGTCGCCATACTTTGAGGTAGAAACTTCATTTTAATTTCAAAAATTCAAGAAACTTGTGGTCTGTCTATGTACCGACTTTCATGTTGATAGCTTGTACCGTTTTTCACCAGCACTTTGTCAAACACACTTTGGTCAAAATGACATAGACCAAGGGGCTGCAGACTGTCGCCGTCGTCATGGCAACCGCAGCTTTGTATGGGGCCCTTATGGAAAAAAACCTTTAAATCGCGACTGTCGGCAAACGATCCAGATTCTGGACAAGTTGAATAGAAGATTTGTTCGGGACGCTCTCCCGCACGCGTTGGTGTATAACAATCCAAAATCGGACAAAGATTGACGAAAAAATAACACTTTTTGGCTAAAAAGTTTTCCGAAGGAGCAAAAAATCCCATAAGAAATGAATGGGAAAATCCAGAAAATTCAAAAAATCACCCTCAAACAAACATTCGCTGTAAAGCCGTGCGTTGATGCAGAAACTTCATTCAAACTCCAAAACGCAGGAAAACTTGTGGTCTCTGGCTGTACCCGACAGCATGTCGATACCTTGTATGGTTTTTCATCCAGGCCCTCTCAAAAACACGTGGGTTTGGCGTTTTCGATGCAGCTCGAGTGGGGAGAGACCAACTGTCAATTTGGGATCGCTAAAGAATCACCTCTCATTTTGCTCTTTTCACGCTGCTCCCGGCCAAACCGTAAGCAGTAGACAAATTCTTTTTTCCACTTTTGTAGGCAAATTTGTGCTCTCTCGTGCCATGCCGGCCATAAACCTGAGTGCTTCGTAAAATTTAAACGGCGAGCCTCAGAGTCAGGCCAGCGCAGCCTCTTCTCTCCATAAGGCCCCATTCAGTTTCCAACCGCTGCGATCAAAGTTAAACTTTACACTTCTACTCGTGACTGTGGCCTCAGTTTTCATCATACACACACCAAATCGCATCAGGGCGTTCCTCAGACTGTCCCCTGCGTGACGGTGTGTTCGAATTGCAGATAGGTGCAAGCGGTGTCTCCCTAGAGCCATATGTTTAGCACTTGGCCAATTTTGCTTTTTCCCATAAGAATGAATGGGGAAATCAGAACACCTCAAACAAAAATGCGCTACGTCGCCATACTTTGAGGTAGAAACTTCATTTTAATTTCAAAAATTCAAGAAACTTGTGGTCTGTCTGTGTACCGAGTTTCATGTTGAGAACTTGTATCGTTTTTCACCAGCACCTTCTCAAAACTCATTTGGTGAATTCCCTGCTACTCTCTCTCCCCTGCTGACAGTGTCCTGCTGGAGCAGGCTGACTGATGACCTCATACAGACACAGAAACACTTCAGGCACACTCACACACACACTCGGTCTCTCTCACACATGCATGTTAATACAAAGCTATGGCCGAAAAGAGCAATTCTCCTTCGGCTATGGCGGGGGGGGGGGCAGCTAGTGACTCGATGGTGGGCACAGGTTTCGGAGCACTCTCGAAATTTCAGCGCGCTGGAATTTTCTAGTTATTATTATTATTATTATAGCGAAATTTCGGTCGAGCGTATCTCGAGAACCGCTGATCGCAGACACACAAACGATACATCAAAACGTGCGGCTCGGCCCCGGCAAGTGTGCTTTCCTTTGACCCCGACAAAATTCCAGTTTTTGGCCCCGTCAGGGGCCAAAAACTGGCAAAAATCAGTTAATTGGCCGCTGTCGCCAAACGATCCAGATTCTGGACAAGTTAAAAAGAAGAATTGTTCGGGACGCTCTCCCGCACGCGTTGGTATATAGCAGCCTAAAAATTGACAAAGATTGACGAAAAAATAACACTTTTTCGCCAAAAAGTGCTCAGAAAGAGCAAAAAATCCCATAAGAAATGAATGGGAAAAACCAGAAAATTCAAAAAATCGCCCTCAAACAAACATTCGCTGCCAAGCCATACGTTGTCGTAGAAACTTCGTTCAAACTTCAAAACGCAGGAAAACTTGTCGTCTCTGCCCGTACCCGGCAGCGTGTTGATATCTTGTGTCATTTTTCATCCAGGCCGTCTCAAAAACACGTGGGTTTGGCGTTTTTTGAAAAGTTAGAGTGGGGAGAGACCAACTGTCAGAGTGCGGGATGACTGAAAAATCACCTCTCATTTTGCTCTTTTCACGCTGCTCCCGGCCAAACCGTAAGCAGTAGACAAATTCTTTTTTCCACTTTTGTAGGTAAATTTGTGCTCTCTCGTGCGATGCCGGCCATAAACCTGAGCGCTTTGTAAAATTTAAACGGCGAGCCTCAGAGTCAGGCCAGCGCAGCCTCTTCTCTCCATAAGGCCCCATTCATTTTCCAACCACTGCGATCAAAGTTAAACTTTACACTTCTACTCGCGACTGTGGCCTCAGTTTTCATCAAACACACACCAAATCGCATCAGGGCGTTCCTCAGACTGTCCCCTGCGTGACGGTGTGTTCATATTGCAGATAGGTGCAAGTGTTGTCTCCCTAGAACCAAATGTTTAGCACTTGGGCAATTTCGCTTTTTCCCATAAGAATGAATGGGGAAATCGGAACTCCTCAAACAAAAATGCGCTACGTGACCATACTTTGAGGTAGTAACTTCATTTTAATTTTAAAATTTCAAGAAACTTGTCGTCTGTCTGTGTACCGAGTTTCATGTCGATAGCTTGTATCGTTTTTCACCAGCACCTTCTCAAACACACTTTGGTCAAAATGACACAGACCAAGGGTCTGCAGACTGTTGCCGTCGTCATGGCAACCGCAGCTTTATATGGGGCCCTTATGGAAAAAAACCTTTAAATCGCGACTGTCTGCAAACGATCCAGATTCTGGACAAGTTGAATAGAAGATTTGTTCGGGACGCTCTCCCGCACGCGTTGGTGTATAACAATCCGAAATCGGACAAAGATTGACGAAAAAATAACACTTTTTGGCTAAAAAGTTTTCCGAAGGAGCAAAAAATCCCATAAGAAATGAATGGGAAAATCCAGAAAATTCAAAAAATCACCCTCAAACAAACATTCGCTGTAAAGCCGTGCGTTGATGTAGAAACTTCATTCAAACTCCAAAACGCAGGAAAACTTGTGGTCTCTCCCCGTACCCGACAGCGTGTCGATACCTTGTATGGTTTTTCATCCACGCCCTCTCAAAAACACGTGGGTTTGGCGTTTTTTGAAAAGTTAGAGTGGGGAGAGACCAACTGTCAGAGTGCGGGATGACTGAAAAATCACCTCTCATTTTGCTCTTTTCACGCTGCTCCCGGCCAAACCGTAAGCAGTAGACAAATTCTTTTTTCCAGTTTTGTAGGCAAATTTGTGCTCTCTCATGCGATGCCGGCCAAAAACCGGAGCGCTTTGTAAAATTTAAACGGCGAGCCTCAGAGTCAGGCCAGCGCAGCCTCTTCTCTCCATAAGCCCCCATTCATTTTCCAACCACTGCGATCAAAGTTAAACTTTACACTTCTACTCGCGACTGTGGCCTCAGTTTTCATCAAACACACACCAAATCGCATCAGGGCGTTCCTCAGACTGTCCCCTGCGTGACGGTGTGTTCATATTGCAGATAGGTGCAAGTGTTGTCTCCCTAGAGCCAAATGTTTAGCACTTGGGCAATTTCGCTTTTTCCGATAAGAATGAATGGGGAAATCGGAACGCCTCAAACAAAAATGCACTACGTCGCCATACTTTGAGGTAGAAACTTCATTTTAATTTCAAAAATTCAAGAAACTTGTGGTCTGTCTATGTACCGACTTTCGTGTTGATAGCTTGTACCGTTTTTCACCAGCACTTTGTCAAACACACTTTGGTCAAAATGACACAGACCAAGGGTCTGCAGACTGTCGCCGTCGTCATGGCAACCGCTGCTTTATATGGGGCCCTTATGGAAAAAAACCTTTAAATCGCGACTGTGGGCAAACGATCCAGATTCTGGACAAGTTGAATAGAAGATTTGTTCGGGACGCTCTCCCGCACGCGTTGGTGTATAACAATCCGAAATCGGACAAAGATTGACGAAAAAATAACACTTTTTGGCTAAAAAGTTTTCCGAAGGAGCAAAAAATCCCATAAGAAATGAATGGGAAAATCCAGAAAATTCAAAAAATCACCCTCAAACAAACATTCGCTGTAAAGCCGTGCGTTGATGTAGAAACTTCATTCAAACTCCAAAACGCAGGAAAACTTGTGGTCTCTGCCCGTACCCGACAGCGTGATGATACCTTGTATGGTTTTTCATCCAGGCCGTCTCAAAAACACGTGGGTTTGGCGCTTTCGATGCAGCTCGAGTGGGGAGAGACCAACTGTCAATTTGGGATCGCGGAAGAATCACTTCTCATTTTGCTCTTTTCACGCTGCTCCTGGCCAAACCGTAAGCAGTAGACAAATTCTTTTTTCCACTTTTGTAGGTAAATTTGTGCTCTCTCGTGCGATGCTGGCCATTAACCTGAGCGCTTTGTAAAATTTAAACGGCGAGCCTCAGAGTCAGGCCAGCGCAGCCTCTTCTCTCCATAAGCCCCCATTCATTTTCCAACCACTGCAATCAAAGTTAAACTTTACACTTCTACTCGCGACTGTGGCCTCAGTTTTCATCGTACACACACCAAATCGCATCAGGGCGTTCCTCAGACTGTCCCCTGCGTGATGGTGTGTTCGAATTGCAGATAGGTGCAAGCGGTGTCTCCCTAGAGCCATATGTTTAGCACTTGGCCAATTTTGCTTTTTCCCATAAGAATGAATGGGGAAATCAGAACACCTCAAACAAAAATGCGCTACGTCGCCATACTTTGAGGTAGAAACTTCATTTTAATTTCAAAAATTCAAGAAACTTGTGGTCTGTCTGTGTACCGGGTTTCATGTCGATAGCTTGTACTGTATTTCACCAGCACCTTCTCAAAGCTCATTTGGTGAATTCCCTGCTACTCTCTCTCCCCTGCTGACAGTGTCCTGCTGGAGCAGGCTGATTGATGACCTCATACAGACAAACAAACACTTCAGGCACACTCACACACACACTCGGTCTCTCTCACACATGCATGTTAATACAAAGCTATGGCCGAAAAGAGCAATTCTCCTTCGGCTTTGGCCGGGGGGGGGGGGGGGGGGGGGGGGGGGGGCAGCTAGTGACTCGATGGTGGGCACAGGTTTCGGAGCACTCTCGAAATTTCAGCGCGCTGGAATTTTCTAGTTATTATTAGTGCTCCGAAAAGGAGCACTATTATTCTACACCGTGTTTATTCTTCTTATTATTATAGCGAAATTTCGGTCGAGCGTATCTCGAGAACCGCTGATCGCAGACACACAAACCATACATCAAAACGTGCGGCTCGGCCCCGGCAAGTGTGCTTTCCTTCAACCCCGACAAAATTCCAGTTTTTGGCCCCGCCAGGGGCCAAAAACTGGCAAAATCAGTTAATTGGCCGCTGTCGCCAAACCATCCAGATTCTGGACAAGTTAAAAAGAAGAATTGTTCGGGACGCTCTCCCGCACGCGTTGGTATATAGCAGCCTAAAAATTGACAAAGATTGACGAAAAAATAACACTTTTTAGCCAAAAAGTGCTCAGAAAGAGCAAAAAATCCCATAAGAAATGAATGGGAAAAACCACAAAATTCAAAAAATCGCCCTCAAACAAACATTCGCTGCCAAGCCATACGTTGTCGTAGAAACTTCGTTTAAACTTCAAAACGCAGGAAAACTTGTCGTCTCTGCCCGTACCCGACAGCGTGTTGATACCTTGTGTCGTTTTTCATCCAGGCCGTCTCAAAAACACGTGGGTTTGGCGTTTTTTGAAAAGTTAGAGTGGGGAGAGACCAACTGTCAGAGTGCGGGATGACTGAAAAATCACCTCTCATTTTGCTCTTTTCACGCTGCTCCCGGCCAAACCGTAAGCAGTAGACAAATTCTTTTTTCCAGTTTTGTAGGCAAATTTGTGCTCTCTCATGCGATGCCGGCCATAAACCGGAGCGCTTTGTAAAATTTAAGCGGCGAGCCTCAGAGTCAGGCCAGCGCAGCCTCTTCTCTCCATAAGCCCCCATTCATTTTCCAACCACTGCGATCAAAGTTAAACTTTACAATTCTACTCGCGACTGTGGCCTCAGTTTTCATTGTACACACACCAAATCGCATCAGGGTGTTCCTGAGACTGTCCCCTGCGTGACGGTGTGTTCGAATTGTAGAGAGGTGCAAGCGTTGTCTCTTTAGAGCCAAATGTTTAGCACTTGGGCAATTTAGCTTTTTCCCATAAGAATGAATGGGAAAATCGGAACGCCTCAAACAAAAATGCGCTACGTCGCCATACTTTGAGGTACAAACTTCATTTTAATTTAAAAAATTCAAGAAACTTGTGGTCTGTCTGTGTACCGGGTTTCATGTCGATAGCTTGTATCGTTTTTCACCAGCACCTTCTCAAAGCTCATTTGTTGAATTCCCTACTACTCTCTCTCCCCTGCTGACAGTGTCCTGCTGGAGCAGGCTGACTGATGACCTCACACAGACACACAAACACTTCAGGCACACTCACACACACACTCGGTCTCTCTCACACATGCATGTTAATACAAAGTTATGGCCGAAAAGAGCAATATTCCTTCGGCTCTGGGGGGGGGGGGGGAGGGGGAGGGGGGTTGGGGCAGCTAGTGACGCGATGATGGGCACAGGTTTCGGAGCACTCTCGAAATTTCAGCGCGCTGGAATTTTCTAGTTATTAGTGCTCCGAAAGGGAGCACTATTACTCTCCACCGTGTTTATTCTTCTTATTATTATTAGTGCTCCGAAAGGGAGCACTATTACTCTCCACCGTGTTTATTCTTCTTATTATTATTATTATTATTATAGCGAAATTTCGGTCGAGCGTATCTCGAGAACCGCTGATCGCAGACACACAAACCATACATCAAAACGTGCGGCTCGGCCCCGGCAAGTGTGCTTTCCTTCGACCCCGACAAAATTCCAGTTTTTGGCCCCGCCAGGGGCCAAAAACTGGCAAAAATCAGTTAATTGGCCGCTGTGGCCAAACGATACAGATTCTGGACAAGTTAAAAAGAAGAATTGTTCGGGACGCTCTCCCGCACGCGTTGGTATATAGCAGCCTAAAAATTGACAAAGATTGACGAAAAAATAACACTTTTTAGCCAAAAAGTGCTCAGAAAGAGCAAAAAATCCCATAAGAAATGAATGGGAAAAACCAGAAAATTCAAAAAATCGCCCTCAAACAAACATTCGCTGCCAAGTCATACGTTGTCGTACAAAATTCGTTCAAACTTCAAAACGCAGGAAAACTTGTCGTCTCTGCCCGTACCCGACAGCGTGTTGATACCTTGTGTCGTTTTTCATCCAGGCCGTCTCAAAAACACGTGGGTTTGGCGTTTTTTGAAAAGTTAGAGTGGGGAGAGACCAACTGTCAGAGTGCGGGATGACTGAAAAATCACCTCTCATTTTGCTCTTTTCACGCTGCTCCCGGCCAAACCGAAAGCAGTAGACAAATTCTTTTTTCCACTTTTGTAGGCAAATTTGTGCTCTCTCGTGCGATGCCGGCCATAAACCTGAGCGCTTTGTAAAATTTAAACGGCGAGCCTCAGAGTCAGGCCAGCGCAGCCTCTTCTCTCCATAAGGCCCCATTCATTTTCCAACCACTGCGATCAAAGTTAAACTTTACACTTCTACTCGCGACTGTGGCCTCAGTTTTCATAGTAGACACACCAAATCGCATCAGGGCGTTCCTGAGTCTGTCCCCTGCGTGACGGTGTGTCTACATTGCAGATAGGTGCAAGCGTTGTCTCCCTAGAGCCAAATGTTTAGCACTTGGGCAATTTCGCTTTTTCCCATAAGAATGAATGGGGAAATCGGAACGCCTCAAACAAAAATGCACTACGTCGCCATACTTTGAGGTAGAAACTTCATTTTAATTTCAAAAATTCAAGAAACTTGTGGTCTGTCTATGTACCGACTTTCATGTTGATAGCTTGTACCGTTTTTGACCAGCACTTTGTCGAACACACTTTGGTCAAAATGACACAGACCAAGGGTCTGCAGACTGTCGCCGTCGTCATGGCAACCGCAGCTTTATATGGGGCCCTTATGGAAAAAAACCTTTAAATCGCGACTGTGGGCAAACGATCCAGATTCTGGACAAGTTGAATAGAAGATTTGTTCGGGACGCTCTCCTGCACGCGTTGGTGTATAACAATCCGAAATCGGACAAAGAATGACGAAAAAATAACACTTTTTGGCTAAAAAGTTTTCCGAAGGAGCAAAAAATCCCATAAGAAATGAATGGGAAAATCCAGAAAATTCAAAAAATCACCCTCAAACAAACATTCGCTGTAAAGCCGTGCGTTGATGTAGAAACTTCACTCAAACTCCAAAACGCTGGAAAACTTGTGGTCTCTGCCCGTACCCGACAGCGTGTCGATACCTTGTATGGTTTTTCATCCAGGCCCTCTCAAAAACACGTGGGTTTGGCGTTTTTGATGCAGCTCGAGTGGGGAGAGACCAACTGTCAATTTGGGATCGCTGAAGAATCACCTCTCATTTTGCTCTTTTCACGCTGCTCCCGGCCAAACCGTAAGCAGTAGACAAATTCTTTTTTCCACTTTTGTAGGCAAATTTGTGCTTTCTCGTGCCATGCCGGCCATAAACCTGAGCGCTTTGTAAAATTTAAACGGCGAGCCTCAGAGTCAGGCCAGCGCAGCCTCTTCTCTCCATAAGCCCCCATTCATTTCCCAACCACTGCGATCAAAGTTAAACTTTACACTTCTACTCACGACTGTGGCCTCAGTTTTCATTGTACACACACCAAATCGCATCAGGGTGTTCCTGAGACTGTCCCCTGCGTGACGGTGTGTTCGAATTGTAGAGAGGTGCAAGCGTTGTCTCTTTAGAGCCAAATGTTTAGCACTTGGGCAATTTCGCTTTTTCCCATAAGAATGAATGGGAAAATCGGAACGCCTCAAACAAAAATGCGCTACGTCGCCATACTTTGAGGTACAAACTTCATTTTAATTTAAAAAATTCAAGAAACTTGTGGTCTGTCTGTGTACCGGGTTTCATGTCGATAGCTTGTATCGTTTTTCACCAGCACCTTCTCAAAGCTCATTTGTTGAATTCCCTACTACTCTCTCTCCCCTGCTGACAGTGTCCTGCTGGAGCAGGCTGACTGATGACCTCACACAGACACACAAACACTTCAGGCACACTCACACACACACTCGGTCTCTCTCACACATGCATGTTAATACAAAGTTATGGCCGAAAAGAGCAATATTCCTTCGGCTCTGGGGGGGGGGGGGGAGGGGGAGGGGGGTTGGGGCAGCTAGTGACGCGATGATGGGCACAGGTTTCGGAGCACTCTCGAAATTTCAGCGCGCTGGAATTTTCTAGTTATTAGTGCTCCGAAAGGGAGCACTATTACTCTCCACCGTGTTTATTCTTCTTATTATTATTAGTGCTCCGAAAGGGAGCACTATTACTCTCCACCGTGTTTATTCTTCTTATTATTATTAGTGCTCCGAAAGGGAGCACTATTACTCTCCACCGTGTTTATTCTTCTTCTTATTATTAGTGCTCCGAAAAGGAGCACTATTATTCTACACCGTGTTTATTCTTCTTATTATTATTATTATTATTATAGCGAAATTTCGGTCGAGCGTATCTCGAGAACCGCTGATCGCAGACACACAAACCATACATCAAAACGTGCGGCTCGGCCCCGGCAAGTGTGCTTTCCTTTGACCCCGACAAAATTCCAGTTTTTGGCCCCGTCAGGGGCCAAAAACTGGCAAAAATCAGTTAATTGGCCGCTGTCGCCAAACGATCCAGATTCTGGACAAGTTAAAAAGAAGAATTGTTCGGGACGCTCTCCCGCACGCGTTGGTATATAGCAGCCTAAAAATTGACAAAGATTGACGAAAAAATAACACTTTTTCGCCAAAAAGTGCTCAGAAAGAGCAAAAAATCCCATAAGAAATGAATGGGAAAAACCACAAATTTCAAAAAATCGCCCTCAAACAAACATTCGCTGCCAAGTCATACGTTGTCGTACAAAATTCGTTCAAACTTCAAAACGTAGGAAAACTTGTCGTCTCTGCCCGTACCCGACAGCGTGTTGATACCTTGTATCGCTTTTCATCCAGACCGTCTCAAAAACACGTGGGTTTGGCGTTTTTTGAAAAGTTAGAGTGGGGAGAGACCAACTGTCAGAGTGCGGGATGACTGAAAAATCACCTCTCATTTTGCTCTTTTCACGCTGCTCCCGGCCAAACCGTAAGCAGTAGACAAATTCTTTTTTCCACTTTTGTAGGCAAATTTGTGCTCTCTCGTGCGATGCCGGCCATAAACCTGAGCGCTTTGTAAAATTTAAACGGCGAGCCTCAGAGTCAGGCCAGCGCAGCCTCTTCTCTCCATAAGCCCCCATTCATTTTCCAACCGCTGCGATCAAAGTTAAACTTTACACTTCTACTCGTGACTGTGGCCTCAGTTTTCATCATACACACACCAAATCGCATCAGGGCGTTCCTGAGACTGTCCCCTGCGTGACGGTGTGTTCGTATTGCAGATAGGTGCAAGCGTTGTCTCTTTAGAGCCAAATGTTTAGCACTTGGGCAATTTCGCTTTTTCCCATAAGAATGAATGGGGAAATCGGAACGCCTCAAACAAAAATGCACTACGTCGCCATACTTTGAGGTAGAAACTTCATTTTAATTTCAAAAATTCAAGAAATTTGTGGTCTGTCTATGTACCGACTTTCGTGTTGATAGCTTGTACCGTTTTTGACCAGCACTTTGTCAAACACACTTTGGTCAAAATGACACAGACCAAGGGTCTGCAGACTGTCGCCGTCGTCATGGCAACCGCTGCTTTATATGGGGCCCTTATGGAAAAAAACCTTTAAATCGCGACTGTGGGCAAACGATCCAGATTCTGGACAAGTTGAATAGAAGATTTGTTCGGGACGCTCTCCCGCACGCGTTGGTGTATAACAATCCGAAATCGGACAAAGATTGACGAAAAAATAACACTTTTTGGCTAAAAAGTTTTCCGAAGGAGCAAAAAATCCCATAAGAAATGAATGGGAAAATCCAGAAAATTCAAAAAATCACCCTCAAACAAACATTCGCTGTAAAGCCGTGCATTGATGTAGAAACTTCATTCAAACTCCAAAACGCAGGAAAACTTGTCGTCTCTGCCCGTACCCGACAGCGTGACGATACCTTGTATGGTTTTTCATCCAGGCCGTCTCAAAAACACGTGGGTTTGGCGTTTTCGATGCAGCTCGAGTGGGGAGAGACCAACTGTGAATTTGGGATCACGGAAGAATCACCTCTCATTTTGCTCTTTTCACGCTGCTCCTGGCCAAACCGTAAGCAGTAGACAAATTCTTTATTCCACTTTTGTAGGTAAATTTGTGCTCTCTCGTGCGATGCTGGCCATTAACCTGAGCGCTTTGTAAAATTTAAACGGCGAGCCTCAGAGTCAGGCCAGCGCAGCCTCTTCTCTCCATAAGCCCCCATTCATTTTCCAACCACTGCGATCAAAGTTAAACTTTACACTTCTACTCGCGACTGTGGCCTCAGTTTTCATAGTAGACACACCAAATCGCATCAGGGCGTTCCTCAGACTGTCCCCTGCGTGATGGTGTGTTCGAATTGCAGATAGGTGCAAGCGGTGTCTCCCTAGAGCCATATGTTTAGCACTTGGCCAATTTTGCTTTTTCCCATAAGAATGAATGGGGAAATCGGAACGCCTCAAACAAAAATGCGCTACGTCGCCATACTTTGAGGTAGAAACTTCATTTTAATTTCAAAAATTCAAGAAACTTGTGGTCTGTCAGTGTACCGGGTTTCATGTCGATAGCTTGTATCGTTTTTCACCAGCACCTTCTCAAAGCTCATTTGGTGAATTCCCTGCTACTCTCTCTCCTCTGCTGACAGTGTCCTGCTGGAGCAGGCTGACTGATGACCTCATAGAGACACACAAACACTTCAGGCACACTCACACACACACTCGGTCTCTCTCACACATGCATGTTAATACAAAGTTATGGCCGAAAAGAGCAATTCTCCTTCGGCTCTGGCGGGGGGGTGGGGGGGGGTTGGGGCAGCTCGTGACTCTATGGTGGGCACAGGTTTCGGAGCACTCTCGAAATTTCAGCGCGCTGGAATTTTCTAGTTATTATTATTATTATTATAGCGAAATTTCGGTCGAGCGTATCTCGAGAACCGCTGATCGCAGACACACAAACCATACATCAAAACGTGCGGCTCGGCCCCGGCAAGTGTGCTTTCCTTCGACCCCGACAAAATTCCAGTTTTTGGCCCCGCCAGGGGCCAAAAACTGGCAAAAATCAGTTAATTGGCCGCTGTGGCCAAACCATCCAGATTCTGGACAAGTTAAAAAGAAGAATTGTTCGGGACGCTCTCCCGCACGCGTTGGTATATAGCAGCCTAAAAATTGACAAAGATTGACGAAAAAATAACACTTTTTAGCCAAAAAGTGCTCAGAAAGAGCAAAAAATCCCATAAGAAATGAATGGGAAAAACCACAAATTTCAAAAAATCGCCCTCAAACAAACATTCGCTGCCAAGTCATACGTTGTCGTACAAAATTCGTTCAAACTTCAAAACGTAGGAAAACTTGTCGTCTCTGCCCGTACCCGACAGCGTGTTGATACCTTGTGTCGCTTTTCATCCAGACCGTCTCAAAAACACGTGGGTTTGCCGTTTTTTGAAAAGTTAGAGTGGGGAGAGACCAACTGTCAGAGTGCGGGATGACTGAAAAATCACCTCTCATTTTGCTCTTTTCACGCTGCTCCCGGCCAAACCGTAAGCAGTAGACAAATTCTTTTTTCCAGTTTTGTAGGCAAATTTGTGCTCTCTCGTGCGATGCCGGCCATAAACCTGAGCGCTTTGTAAAATTTAAACGGCGAGCCTCAGAGTCAGGCCAGCGCAGCCTCTTCTCTCCATAAGCCCCCATTCATTTTCCAACCGCTGCGATCAAAGTTAAACTTTACACTTCTACTCGTGACTGTGGCCTCAGTTTTCATCATACACACACCAAATCGCATCAGGGCGTTCCTCAGACTGTCCCCTGCGTGACGGTGTGTTCGTATTGCAGATAGGTGCAAGTGTTGTCTCCCTAGAGCCAAATGTTTAGCACTTGGGCAATTTCGCTTTTTCCCATAAGAATGAATGGGGAAATCGGAACGCCTCAAACAAAAATGCGCTATGTCGCCATGCTTTGAGGTAGAAACTTCATTTTAATTTCAAAAATTCAAGAAACTTGTGGTCTGTCTATGTACCGACTTTCTTGTTGATAGCTTGTACCGTTTTTCACCAGCACCTTCTCAAACACACTTTGGTCAAAATGACACAGACCAAGTGTCTGCAGACAGTCACCGTCGTCATGGCAACCGCTGCTTTATATGGGGCCCTTATGGAAAAAAACATTTAAATCGCGACTGTGGGCAAACGATCCAGATTCTGGACAAGTTGAATAGAAGATTTGTTCGGGACGCTCTCCCGCACGCGTTGGTGTATAACAATCCGAAATCGGACAAAGATTGACGAAAAAATAACACTTTTTGGCTAAAAAGTTTTCCGAAGGAGCAAAAAATCCCATAAGAAATGAATGGGAAAATCCAGAAAATTCAAAAGATCACCCTCAAACAAACATTCGCTGTAAAGCCGTGCGTTGATGTAGAAACTTCATTCAAACTCTAAAACGCTGGAAAACTTGTGGTCTCTGCCCGTACCCGACAGCGTGTCGATACCTTGTATGGTTTTTCATCCAGGCCCTCTCAAAAACACGTGGGTTTGGCGTTTTCGATGCAGCTCGAGTGGGGAGAGACCAACTGTGAATTTGGGATCGCTGAAGAATCACTTCTCATTTTGCTCTTTTCACGCTGCTCCCGGCCAAACCGTAAGCAGTAGACAAATTCTTTTTTCCAGTTTCGTAGGTTAATTTGTGCTCTCTCGTGCGATGGCGGCCATAAACCTGAGCGCTTTGTAAAATTCAAACGGCGAGCCTCAGAGTCAGGCAAGCGCAGCCTCTTCTCTCCATAAGGCCCCATTCATTTTCTGACCACTGCGATCAAAGTTAAGCTTTACACTTCTACTCGCGACTGTGGCCTCAGTTTTCATAGTAGACACACCAAATCGCATCAGGGCGTTCCTGAGACTGTCCCCTGCGTGACGGTGTGTTTGTATTGCAGATAGGTGCGAGCGTTGTCTCCCAAGAGCCAAATGTTTAGCACTTGGCCAATTTCGCTTTTTCCCATAAGAATGAATGGGAAAATCGGAACGCCTCAAACAAAAATGCGTTACGTCGCTATCCTTTGAGGTAGAAACTTCATTTTAATTTCAAAAATTCAAGAAACTTGTGGTCTGTCTGTGTACCCGGTTTCATGTCGATAGCTTGTATCGTTTTTCACCAGCACCTTCTCAATTCATTTGGTGAATTCCCTGCCACTCTCTCTCCCCTGCTGACAGTGTCCTGCTGGAGCAGGCTGACTGATGACCTCATGCAGACACACAAACACTTCAGCCACACTCACACACACACACTCGGCCTCTCTCATACATGCATGTTAATACAAAGTTATGGCCGAAAAGAGCAATTCTCCTTCGGCTCTGGTGGGGGGGGGGGTTGGGGCAGCTAGTGACTCGATGGTGGGCACAGGTTTCGGAGCACTCTCGAAATTTCAGCGCGCTGGAATTTTCTAGTTATTATTATTATAGCGAAATTTCGGTCGAGCGTATCTCGAGAACCGCTGATCGCAGACACACAAACCATACATCAAAACGTGCGGCTCGGCCCCGGCAAGTGTGCTTTCCTTCGACCCCGACAAAATTCCAGATTTTGGCCCCGCCAGGGGCCAAAAACTGGCAAAAATCAGTTAATTGGCCGCTGTGGCCAAACGATACAGATTCTGGACAAGTTAAAAAGAAGAATTGTTCGGGACGCTCTCCCGCACGCGTTGGTATATAGCAGCCTAAAAATTGACAAAGATTGACGAAAAAATAACACTTTTTAGCCAAAAAGTGCTCAGAAAGAGCAAAAAATCCCATAAGAAATGAATGGGAAAAACCAGAAAATTCAAAAAATCGCCCTCAAACAAACATTCGCTGCCAAGTCATACGTTGTCGTACAAAATTCGTTCAAACTTCAAAACGCAGGAAAACTTGTCGTCTCTGCCCGTACCCGACAGCGTGTTGATACCTTGTGTCGTTTTTCATCCAGGCCGTCTCAAAAACACGTGGGTTTGGCGTTTTTTGAAAAGTTAGAGTGGGGAGAGACCAACTGTCAGAGTGCGGGATGACTGAAAAATCACCTCTCATTTTGCTCTTTTCACGCTGCTCCCGGCCAAACCGAAAGCAGTAGACAAATTCTTTTTTCCACTTTTGTAGGCAAATTTGTGCTCTCTCGTGCGATGCCGGCCATAAACCTGAGCGCTTTGTAAAATTTAAACGGCGAGCCTCAGAGTCAGGCCAGCGCAGCCTCTTCTCTCCATAAGGCCCCATTCATTTTCCAACCACTGCGATCAAAGTTAAACTTTACACTTCTACTCGCGACTGTGGCCTCAGTTTTCATAGTAGACACACCAAATCGCATCAGGGCGTTCCTGAGTCTGTCCCCTGCGTGACGGTGTGTCTACATTGCAGATAGGTGCAAGCGTTGTCTCCCTAGAGCCAAATGTTTAGCACTTGGGCAATTTCGCTTTTTCCCATAAGAATGAATGGGGAAATCGGAACGCCTCAAACAAAAATGCACTACGTCGCCATACTTTGAGGTAGAAACTTCATTTTAATTTCAAAAATTCAAGAAACTTGTGGTCTGTCTATGTACCGACTTTCATGTTGATAGCTTGTACCGTTTTTGACCAGCACTTTGTCGAACACACTTTGGTCAAAATGACACAGACCAAGGGTCTGCAGACTGTCGCCGTCGTCATGGCAACCGCAGCTTTATATGGGGCCCTTATGGAAAAAAACCTTTAAATCGCGACTGTGGGCAAACGATCCAGATTCTGGACAAGTTGAATAGAAGATTTGTTCGGGACGCTCTCCTGCACGCGTTGGTGTATAACAATCCGAAATCGGACAAAGAATGACGAAAAAATAACACTTTTTGGCTAAAAAGTTTTCCGAAGGAGCAAAAAATCCCATAAGAAATGAATGGGAAAATCCAGAAAATTCAAAAAATCACCCTCAAACAAACATTCGCTGTAAAGCCGTGCGTTGATGTAGAAACTTCACTCAAACTCCAAAACGCTGGAAAACTTGTGGTCTCTGCCCGTACCCGACAGCGTGTCGATACCTTGTATGGTTTTTCATCCAGGCCCTCTCAAAAACACGTGGGTTTGGCGTTTTTGATGCAGCTCGAGTGGGGAGAGACCAACTGTCAATTTGGGATCGCTGAAGAATCACCTCTCATTTTGCTCTTTTCACGCTGCTCCCGGCCAAACTGTAAGCAGTAGACAAATTCTTTTTTCCACTTTTGTAGGCAAATTTGTGCTTTCTCGTGCCATGCCGGCCATAAACCTGAGCGCTTTGTAAAATTTAAACGGCGAGCCTCAGAGTCAGGCCAGCGCAGCCTCTTCTCTCCATAAGCCCCCATTCATTTCCCAACCACTGCGATCAAAGTTAAACTTTACACTTCTACTCACGACTGTGGCCTCAGTTTTCATAGTAGACACACCAAATCACATCAGGGCGTTCCTGAGACTGTCCCCTGCGTGACGGTGTGTTTGTATTGCAGATAGGTGCAAGCGTTGTCTCTTTAGAGCCAAATGTTTAGCACTTGGGCAATTTCGCTTTTTCCCATAAGAATGAATGGGGAAATCAGAACGCCTCAAACAAAAATGCGCTACGTCGCCATACTTTGAGGTAGAAACTTCATTTTAATTTTAAAAATTCAAGAAACTTGTGGTCTGTCTGTGTACCGAGTTTCATGTCGATAGCTTGTATCGTTTCTCACCAGCACCTTCTCAAAGCTCATTTGGTGAATTCCCTGCTACTCTCTCTTCCCTGCTGACAGTGTCCTGCTGGAGCAGGCTGACCGATGACCTCATACAGACACACAAACACTTCAGGCACACTCACACACACACTCGGTCTCATACATGCATGTTAATACAAAGTTATGGCCGAAAAGAGCAATTCTCCTTCGGCTCTGTCGGGGGGGTGGGGGGGGGGTTGGGGCAGCTAGTGACTCTATGGTGGGCACAGGTTTCGGAGCACTCTCGAAATTTCAGCGCGCTGGAATTTTCTAGTTAGTGCTCCGAAAGGGAGCACTATTACTCTCCACCGTGTTTATTCTTCTTATTATTAGTGCTCCGAAAGGGAGCACTATTACTCTCCACCGTGTTTATTCTTCTTATTATTATTATTAGTGCTCCGAAAGGGAGCACTATTACTCTCCACCGTGTTTATTCTTCTTATTAGTGCTCCGAAAAGGAGCACTATTATTCTACACCGTGTTTATTCTTCTTATTATTATTATTATTATAGCGAAATTTCGGTCGAGCGTATCTCGAGAACCGCTGATCGCAGACACACAAACCATACATCAAAACGTGCGGCTCGGCCCCGGCAAGTGTGCTTTCCTTTGACCCCGACAAAATTCCAGTTTTTGGCCCCGTCAGGGGCCAAAAACTGGCAAAAATCAGTTAATTGGCCGCTGTCGCCAAACGATCCAGATTCTGGACAAGTTAAAAAGAAGAATTGTTCGGGACGCTCTCCCGCACGCGTTGGTATATAGCAGCCTAAAAATTGACAAAGATTGACGAAAAAATAACACTTTTTAGCCAAAAAGTGCTCAGAAAGAGCAAAAAATCCCATAAGAAATGAATGGGAAAAACCACAAAATTCAAAAAATCGCCCTCAAACAAACATTCGCTGCCAAGTCATACGTTGTCGTACAAAATTCGTTCAAACTTCAAAACGTAGGAAAACTTGTCGTCTCTGCCCGTACCCGACAGCGTGTTGATACCTTGTGTCGCTTTTCATCCAGACCTTCTCAAAAACACGTGGGTTTGCCGTTTTTTGAAAAGTTAGAGTGGGGAGAGACCAACTGTCAGAGTGCGGGATGACTGAAAAATCACCTCTCATTTTGCTCTTTTCACGCTGCTCCCGGCCAAACCGTAAGCAGTAGACAAATTCTTTTTTCCAGTTTTGTAGGCAAATTTGTGCTCTCTCGTGCGATGCCGGCCATAAACCTGAGCGCTTTGTAAAATTTAAACGGCGAGCCTCAGAGTCAGGCCAGCGCAGCCTCTTCTCTCCATAAGGCCCCATTCATTTTCCAACCACTGCGATCAAAGTTAAACTTTACACTTCTACTCGCGACTGTGGCCTCAGTTTTCATCATACACACACCAAATCGCATCAGGGCGTTCCTGAGACTGTCCCCTGCGTGACGGTGTGTTCATGTTGCAGATAGGTGCAAGTGTTGTCTCCTTAGAGCCAAATGTTTAGCACTTGAGCAATTTCGCTTTTTCCCATAAGAATGAATGGGAAAATCGGAACGCCTCAAACAAAAATGCGCTATGTCGCCATGCTTTGAGGTAGAAACTTCATTTTAATTTCAAAAATTCAAGAAACTTGTGGTCTGTCTATGTACCGACTTTCTTGTTGATAGCTTGTACCGTTTTTCACCAGCACCTTCTCAAACACACTTTGGTCAAAATGACACAGACCAAGGGTCTGCAGACTGTCGCCGTCGTCATGGCAACCGCAACTTTATATGGGGCCCTTATGGAAAAAAACCTTTAAATCGCGACTGTCGGCAAACGATCCAGATTCTGGACAAGTTGAATAGAAGATTTGTTCGGGACGCTCTCCCGCACGCGTTGGTGTATAACAATCTGAAATCGGACAAAGATTGACGAAAAAATAACACTTTTTGGCTAAAAAGTTTTCCGAAGGAGCAAAAAATCCCATAAGAAATGAATGGGAAAATCCAGAAAATTCAAAAAATCACCCTCAAACAAACATTCGCTGTACAGCCGTGCGTTGATGTAGAAACTTCATTCAAACTCCAAAACGCTGGAAAACTTGTGGTCTCTGCCCGTACCCGACAGCGTGTCGATACCTTGTATGGTTTTTCATCCAGGCCCTCTCAAAAACATGTGGGTTTGGCGTTTTCGATGCAGCTCGAGTGGGGAGAGACCAACTGTCAATTTGGGATCGCTGAAGAATCACCTCTCATTTTGCTCTTTTCACGCTGCTCCCGGCCAAACCGTAAGCAGTAGACAAATTCTCCAGTTTTGTAGGCAAATTTGTGCTCTGTTGGGCGATGCCGGCCATAAACCTGAGCGCTTTGTAAAATTTAAACGGCGAACCTCAGAGTCAGGCCAGCGCAGCCTCTTCTCTCCATAAGCCCCCATTCATTTTCCGACCACTGCGATCAAAGTTAAACTTTACAATTCTACTCGTGACTGTGGCCTCAGTTTTCATAGGAGACACACCAAATCGCATCAGGGCGTTCCTGAGACTGTCCCCTGCGTGACGGTGTGTTTGTATTGCAGATAGGTGCAAGCGTTGTCTCCCTAGAGCCAAATGTTTAGCACTTGGGCAATTTCACTTTTTCCCATAAGAATGAATGGGAAAATCGGAATGCCTCAAACAAAACTGCGCTACGTCGCCATACTTTGAGGTAGAAACTTCATTTTAATTTCAAAAATTCAAGAAACTTGTGGTCTGTCTGTGTACCGAGTTTCATGTTGAGAACTTGCATCGTTTTTCACCAGCACCTTCTCAATTCATTTGGTGAATTCCCTGCTACTCTCTCTCCCCTGCTGACAGTGTCCTGCTGGAGCAGGCTGACTGATGACCTCATACAGACACGCAAACACTTCAGGCACACCAACTACTTTCCTATCATACAGCTGATAGGGTTAAACCAGGGGTCTCTCTGAGTAGCAGGGACAGCAAATACACAGTGTTGGGCGGTCCAGGCACAAGTATGGGGTTGGGCCAGCTCGTGACTTGATGGTGGGCACAGGTTTCGGAGCACTCTCGAAATTTCTGCGCGCTGGAATTTTCTAGTTATTATTATTATTATTATTATTATTATAGCGAAATTTCGGTCGAGCGTATCTCGAGAACCGCTGATCGCAGACACACAAACGATACATCAAAACGTGCGGCTCGGCCCCGGCAAGTGTGCTTTCCTTCGACCCCGACAAAATTCCAGTTTTTGGCCCCGCCAGGGGCCAAAAACTGGCAAAAATCAGTTAATTGGCCGCTGTGGCCAAACGATCCAGATTCTGGACAAGTTAAAAAGAAGAATTGTTCGGGACGCTCTCCCGCACGCGTTGGTATATAGCAGCCTAAAAATTGACAAAGATTGACGAAAAAATAACACTTTTTCGCCAAAAAGTGCTCAGAAAGAGCAAAAAATCCCATAAGAAATGAATGGGAAAAACCAGAAAATTCAAAAAATCGCCCTCAAACAAACATTCGCTGCCAAGCCATACGTTGTCGTAGAAACTTCGTTCAAACTTCAAAACGCAGGAAAACTTGTCGTCTCTGCCCGTACCCGGCAGCGTGTTGATATCTTGTGTCATTTTTCATCCAGGCCGTCTCAAAAACACGTGGGTTTGGCGTTTTTTGAAAAGTTAGAGTGGGGAGAGACCAACTGTCAGAGTGCGGGATGACTGAAAAATCACCTCTCATTTTGCTCTTTTCACGCTGCTCCCGGCCAAACCGTAAGCAGTAGACAAATTCTTTTTTCCACTTATGTAGGTAAATTTGTGCTCTCTCGTGCGATGCCGGCCATAAACCTGAGCGCTTTGTAAAATTTAAACGGCGAGCCTCAGAGTCAGGCCAGCGCAGCCTCTTCTCTCCATAAGGCCCCATTCATTTTCCAACCACTGCGATCAAAGTTAAACTTTACACTTCTACTCGCGACTGTGGCCTCAGTTTTCATAGTAGACACACCAAATCGCATCAGGGCGTTCCTGAGACTGTCCCCTGCGTGACGGTGTGTCTACATTGCAGATAGGTGCAAGCGTTGTCTCCCTAGAGCCAAATGTTTAGCACTTGGGCAATTTCGCTTTTTCCCATAAGAATGAATGGGGAAATCGGAACGCCTCAAACAAAAATGCGCTACGTCGCCATACTTTGAGGTAGAAACTTCATTTTAATTTCAAAAATTCAAGAAACTTGTGGTCTGTCTGTGTACCGACTTTCATGTTGATAGCTTGTACCGTTTTTCACCAGCACTTTGTCAAACACACTTTGGTCAAAATGACACCAACCAAGGGTCTGCAGACTGTTGCCGTCGTCATGGCAACCGCAACTTTATATGGGGCCCTTATGGAAAAAAACCTTTAAATCGCGACTGTCTGCAAACGATCCAGATTCTGGACAAGTTGAATAGAAGATTTGTTCGGGACGCTCTCCCGCACACGTTGGTGTATAACAATCCGAAATCGGACAAAGATTGACGAAAAAATAACACTTTTTGGCTAAAAAGTTTTCCGAGGGAGCAAAAAATCCCATAAGAAATGAATGGGAAAATCCAGAAAATTCAAAAAAACACCCTCAAACAAACATTCGCTGTAAAGCCGTGCGTTGATGTAGAAACTTCATTCAAACTCCAAAACGCTGGAAAACTTGTGGTCTCTGCCCGTACCCGACAGCGTGTTGATGCCTTGTATGGTTTTTCATCCAGGCCCTCTCAAAAACACGTGGGTTTGGCGTTTTCGATGCAGCTCGAGTGGGGAGAGACCAACTGTCAATTTGGGATCGCTGAAGAATCACCTCTCATTTTGCTCTTTTCACGCTGCTCCCGGCCAAACCGTAAGCAGTAGACAAATTCTTTTTTCCAGTTTTGTAGGCAAATTTGTGCTCTCTCTTGCGATCCCGGCCATAAACCTGAGCGCTTTGTAAAATTTAAACGGCGAGCCTCAGAGTCAGGCCAGCGCAGCCTCTTCTCTCCATAAGCCCCCATTCATTTTCCAACCACTGCGATCAAAGTTAAACTTTACACTTCTACTCGTGACTGTGGCCTCAGTTTTCATAGTAGACACACCAAATCGCATCAGGGCGTTCCTCAGACTCTCCCTTGCGTGATGGTGTGTTCGTGTTGCAGATACGTGCAAGCGTTGTCGGTTCGGTGGGCACAGGTTTCGGAGCACTCTCGAAATTTCAGCGCGCTGGAATTTTCTAGTTATTATTATTATTATTATAGCGAAATTTCGGTCGAGCGTATCTCGAGAACCGCTGATCGCAGACACACAAACCATACATCAAAACGTGCGGCTCGGCCCCGGCAAGTGTGCTTTCCTTCGACCCCGACAAAATTCCAGTTTTTGGCCCCGCCAGGGGCCAAAAACTGGCAAAAATCAGTTAATTGGCCGCTGTGGCCAAACCATCCAGATTCTGGACAAGTTAAAAAGAAGAATTGTTCGGGACGCTCTCCCGCACGCGTTGGTATATAGCAGCCTAAAAATTGACAAAGATTGACGAAAAAATAACACTTTTTCGCCAAAAAGTGCTCAGAAAGAGCAAAAAATCCCATAAGAAATGAATGGGAAAAACCACAAATTTCAAAAAATCGCCCTCAAACAAACATTCGCTGCCAAGTCATACGTTGTCGTACAAAATTCGTTCAAACTTCAAAACGTAGGAAAACTTGTCGTCTCTGCCCGTACCCGACAGCGTGTTGATACCTTGTGTCGTTTTTCATCCAGACCGTCTCAAAAACACGTGGGTTTGCCGTTTTTTGAAAAGTTAGAGTGGGGAGAGACCAACTGTCAGAGTGCGGGATGACTGAAAAATCACCTCTCATTTTGCTCTTTTCACGCTGCTCCCGGCCAAACCGTAAGCAGTAGACAAATTCTTTTTTCCAGTTTTGTAGGCAAATTTGTGCTCTCTCGTGCCATGCCGGCCATAAACCTGAGCGCTTTGTAAAATTTAAACGGCGAGCCTCAGAGTCAGGCCAGCGCAGCCTCTTCTCTCCATAAGGCCCCATTCATTTTCTGACCACTGCGATCAAAGTTAAACTTTACACTTCTACTCGCGACTGTGGCCTCAGTTTTCATCATACACACACCAAATCGCATCAGGGCGTTCCTGAGACTGTCCCCTGCGTGACGGTGTGTTCATATTGCAGATAGGTGCAAGTGTTGTCTCCTTAGAGCCAAATGTTTAGCACTTGAGCAATTTCGCTTTTTCCCATAAGAATGAATGGGAAAATCGGAACGCCTCAAACAAAAATGCGCTATGTCGCCATGCTTTGAGGTAGAAACTTCATTTTAATTTCAAAAATTCAAGAAACTTGTGGTCTGTCTATGTACCGACTTTCTTGTTGATAGCTTGTACCGTTTTTCACCAGCACCTTCTCAAACACACTTTGGTCAAAATGACACAGACCAAGTGTCTGCAGACAGTCACCGTCGTCATGGCAACCGCTGCTTTATATGGGGCCCTTATGGAAAAAAACATTTAAATCGCGACTGTGGGCAAACGATCCAGATTCTGGACAAGTTGAATAGAAGATTTGTTCGGGACGCTCTCCCGCACGCGTTGGTGTATAACAATCAGAAATCGGACAAAGATTGACGAAAAAATAACACTTTTTGGCTAAAAAGTTTTCCGAAGGAGCAAAAAATCCCATAAGAAATGAATGGGAAAATCCAGAAAATTCAAAAGATCACCCTCAAACAAACATTCGCTGTAAAGCCGTGCGTTGATGTAGAAACTTCATTCAAACTCTAAAACGCTGGAAAACTTGTGGTCTCTGCCCGTACCCGACAGCGTGTCGATACCTTGTATGGTTTTTCATCCAGGCCCTCTCAAAAACACGTGGGTTTGGCGTTTTCGATGCAGCTCGAGTGGGGAGAGACCAACTGTGAATTTGGGATCGCTGAAGAATCACTTCTCATTTTGCTCTTTTCACGCTGCTCCCGGCCAAACCGTAAGCAGTAGACAAATTCTTTTTTCCAGTTTCGTAGGTTAATTTGTGCTCTCTCGTGCGATGGCGGCCATAAACCTGAGCGCTTTGTAAAATTCAAACGGCGAGCCTCAGAGTCAGGCAAGCGCAGCCTCTTCTCTCCATAAGGCCCCATTCATTTTCTGACCACTGCGATCAAAGTTAAACTTTACACTTCTACTCGCGACTGTGGCCTCAGTTTTCATAGTAGACACACCAAATCGCATCAGGGCGTTCCTGAGACTGTCCCCTGCGTGACGGTGTGTTTGTATTGCAGATAGGTGCGAGCGTTGTCTCCCAAGAGCCAAATGTTTAGCACTTGGCCAATTTCGCTTTTTCCCATAAGAATGAATGGGAAAATCGGAACGCCTCAAACAAAAATGCGTTACGTCGCTATCCTTTGAGGTAGAAACTTCATTTTAATTTCAAAAATTCAAGAAACTTGTGGTCTGTCTGTGTACCCGGTTTCATGTCGATAGCTTGTATCGTTTTTCACCAGCACCTTCTCAATTCATTTGGTGAATTCCCTGCCACTCTCTCTCCCCTGCTGACAGTGTCCTGCTGGAGCAGGCTGACTGATGACCTCATGCAGACACACAAACACTTCAGCCACACTCACACACACACACTCGGCCTCTCTCATACATGCATGTTAATACAAAGTTATGGCCGAAAAGAGCAATTCTCCTTCGGCTCTGGTGGGGGGGGGGTTGGGGCAGCTAGTGACTCGATGGTGGGCACAGGTTTCGGAGCACTCTCGAAATTTCAGCGCGCTGGAATTTTCTAGTTATTATTATTATTATTATTATAGCGAAATTTCGGTCGAGCGTATCTCGAGAACCGCTGATCGCAGACACACAAACGATACATCAAAACGTGCGGCTCGGCCCCGGCACGTGTGCTTTCCTTCGACCCCGACAAAATTCCAGTTGTTGGCCCCGCCAGGGGCCAAAAACTGGCAAAAATCAGTTAATTGGCCGCTGTGGCCAAACGATCCAGATTCTGGACAAGTTAAAAAGAAGAATTGTTCGGGACGCTCTCCCGCACGCGTTGGTATATAGCAGCCTAAAAATTGACAAAGATTGACGAAAAAATAACACTTTTTCGCCAAAAAGTGCTCAGAAAGAGCAAAAAATCCCATAAGAAATGAATGGGAAAAACCAGAAAATTCAAAAAATCGCCCTCAAACAAACATTCGCTGCCAAGCCATACGTTGTCGTAGAAACTTCGTTCAAACTTCAAAACGCAGGAAAACTTGTCGTCTCTGCCCGTACCCGGCAGCGTGTTGATATCTTGTGTCATTTTTCATCCAAGCCGTCTCAAAAACACGTGGGTTTGGCGTTTTTTGAAAAGTTAGAGTGGGGAGAGACCAACTGTCAGAGTGCGGGATGACTGAAAAATCACCTCTCATTTTGCTCTTTTCACGCTGCTCCCGGCCAAACCGTAAGCAGTAGACAAATTCTTTTTTCCACTTTTGTAGGTAAATTTGTGCTCTCTCGTGCGATGCCGGCCATAAACCTGAGCGCTTTGTAAAATTTAAACGGCGAGCCTCAGAGTCAGGCCAGCGCAGCCTCTTCTCTCCATAAGGCCCCATTCATTTTCCAACCACTGCGATCAAAGTTAAACTTTACACTTCTACTCGCGACTGTGGCCTCAGTTTTCATAGTAGACACACCAAATCGCATCAGGGCGTTCCTGAGTCTGTCCCCTGCGTGACGGTGTGTCTACATTGCAGATAGGTGCAAGCGTTGTCTCCCTAGAGCCAAATGTTTAGCACTTGGGCAATTTCGCTTTTTCCCATAAGAATGAATGGGGAAATCGGAACGCCTCAAACAAAAATGCGCTACGTCGCCATACTTTGAGGTAGAAACTTCATTTTAATTTCAAAAATTCAAGAAACTTGTGGTCTGTCTGTGTACCGACTTTCATGTTGATAGCTTGTACCGTTTTTCACCAGCACTTTGTCAAACACACTTTGGTCAAAATGACACCAACCAAGGGTCTGCAGACTGTTGCCGTCGTCATGGCAACCGCAACTTTATATGGGGCCCTTATGGAAAAAAACCTTTAAATCGCGACTGTCTGCAAACGATCCAGATTCTGGACAAGTTGAATAGAAGATTTGTTCGGGACGCTCTCCCGCACACGTTGGTGTATAACAATCCGAAATCGGACAAAGATTGACGAAAAAATAACACTTTTTGGCTAAAAAGTTTTCCGAGGGAGCAAAAAATCCCATAAGAAATGAATGGGAAAATCCAGAAAATTCAAAAAAACACCCTCAAACAAACATTCGCTGTAAAGCCGTGCGTTGATGTAGAAACTTCATTCAAACTCCAAAACGCTGGAAAACTTGTGGTCTCTGCCCGTACCCGACAGCGTGTTGATGCCTTGTATGGTTTTTCATCCAGGCCCTCTCAAAAACACGTGGGTTTGGCGTTTTCGATGCAGCTCGAGTGGGGAGAGACCAACTGTCAATTTGGGATCGCTGAAGAATCACCTCTCATTTTGCTCTTTTCACGCTGCTCCCGGCCAAACCGTAAGCAGTAGACAAATTCTTTTTTCCACTTTTGTAGGCAAATTTGTGCTTTCTCGTGCCATGCCGGCCATAAACCTGAGCGCTTTGTAAAATTTAAACGGCGAGCCTCAGAGTCAGGCCAGCGCAGCCTCTTCTCTCCATAAGCCCCCATTCATTTTCCAACCACTGCGATCAAAGTTAAACTTTACACTTCTACTCACGACTGTGGCCTCAGTTTTCATAGTAGACACACCAAATCACATCAGGGCGTTCCTGAGACTGTCCCCTGCGTGACGGTGTGTTTGTATTGCAGATAGGTGCAAGCGTTGTCTCTTTAGAGCCAAATGTTTAGCACTTGGGCAATTTCGCTTTTTCCCATAAGAATGAATGGGGAAATCAGAACGCCTCAAACAAAAATGCGCTACGTCGCCATACTTTGAGGTAGAAACTTCATTTTAATTTTAAAAATTCAAGAAACTTGTGGTCTGTCTGTGTACCGAGTTTCATGTCGATAGCTTGTATCGTTTCTCACCAGCACCTTCTCAAAGCTCATTTGGTGAATTCCCTGCTACTCTCTCTTCCCTGCTGACAGTGTCCTGCTGGAGCAGGCTGACCGATGACCTCATACAGACACACAAACACTTCAGGCACACTCACACACACACTCGGTCTCTCTCATACATGCATGTTAATACAAAGTTATGGCCGAAAAGAGCAATTCTCCTTCGGCTCTGTCGGGGGGGTGGGGGGGGGGTTGGGGCAGCTAGTGACTCTATGGTGGGCACAGGTTTCGGAGCACTCTCGAAATTTCAGCGCGCTGGAATTTTCTAGTTATTATTATTATTATTATAGCGAAATTTCGGTCGAGGGTATCTCGAGAACCGCTGATCGCAGACACACAAACCATACATCAAAACGTGCGGCTCGGCCCCGGCACGTGTGCTTTCCTTCGACCCCGACAAAATTCCAGTTTTTGGCCCCGCCAGGGGCCAAAAACTGGCAAAAATCAGTTAATTGGCCGCTGTGGCCAAACGATCCAGATTCTGGACAAGTTAAAAAGAAGAATTGTTCGGGACGCTCTCCCGCACGCGTTGGTATATAGCAGCCTAAAAATTGACAAAGATTGACGAAAAAATAACACTTTTTCGCCAAAAAGTGCTCAGAAAGAGCAAAAAATCCCATAAGAAATGAATGGGAAAAACCAGAAAATTCAAAAAATCGCCCTCAAACAAACATTCGCTGCCAAGCCATACGTTGTCGTAGAAACTTCGTTCAAACTTCAAAACGCAGGAAAACTTGTCGTCTCTGCCCGTACCCGGCAGCGTGTTGATATCTTGTGTCATTTTTCATCCAGGCCGTCTCAAAAACACGTGGGTTTGGCGTTTTTTGAAAAGTTAGAGTGGGGAGAGACCAACTGTCAGAGTGCGGGATGACTGAAAAATCACCTCTCATTTTGCTCTTTTCACGCTGCTCCCGGCCAAACCGTAAGCAGTAGACAAATTCTTTTTTCCACTTTTGTAGGTAAATTTGTGCTCTCTCGTGCGATGCCGGCCATAAACCTGAGCGCTTTGTAAAATTTAAACGGCGAGCCTCAGAGTCAGGCCAGCGCAGCCTCTTCTCTCCATAAGGCCCCATTCATTTTCCAACCACTGCGATCAAAGTTAAACTTTACACTTCTACTCGCGACTGTGGCCTCAGTTTTCATTGTACACACACCAAATCGCATCAGGGCGTTCCTCAGACTGTCCCCTGCGTGACGGTGTGTTTGTATTGCAGATAGGTGCAAGCGTTGTCTCCCTAGAGCCAAATGTTTAGCACTTGGGCAATTTTGTTGTTTCCCATAAGAATGAATGGGAAAATCAGAATGCCTCAAACAAAAATGCGCTACGTCGCCATACTTTGAGGTAGAAACTTCATTTTAATTTCAAAAATTCAAGAAACTTGTGGTCTGTCTATGTACCGACTTTCATGTTGATAGCTTGTACCGTTTTTCACCAGCACTTTGTCAAACACACTTTGGTCAAAATGACATAGACCAAGGGGCTGCAGACTGTCGCCGTCGTCATGGCAACCGCAGCTTTGTATGGGGCCCTTATGGAAAAAAACCTTTAAATCGCGACTGTCGGCAAACGATCCAGATTCTGGACAAGTTGAATAGAAGATTTGTTCGGGACGCTCTCCCGCACGCGTTGGTGTATAACAATCCAAAATCGGACAAAGATTGACGAAAAAATAACACTTTTTGGCTAAAAAGTTTTCCGAAGGAGCAAAAAATCCCATAAGAAATGAATGGGAAAATCCAGAAAATTCAAAAAATCACCCTCAAACAAACATTCGCTGTAAAGCCGTGCGTTGATGCAGAAACTTCATTCAAACTCCAAAACGCAGGAAAACTTGTGGTCTCTGGCTGTACCCGACAGCATGTCGATACCTTGTATGGTTTTTCATCCAGGCCCTCTCAAAAACACGTGGGTTTGGCGTTTTCGATGCAGCTCGAGTGGGGAGAGACCAACTGTCAATTTGGGATCGCTAAAGAATCACCTCTCATTTTGCTCTTTTCACGCTGCTCCCGGCCAAACCGTAAGCAGTAGACAAATTCTTTTTTCCACTTTTGTAGGCAAATTTGTGCTCTCTCGTGCCATGCCGGCCATAAACCTGAGCGCTTCGTAAAATTTAAACGGCGAGCCTCAGAGTCAGGCCAGCGCAGCCTCTTCTCTCCATAAGGCCCCATTCAGTTTCCAACCGCTGCGATCAAAGTTAAACTTTACACTTCTACTCGTGACTGTGGCCTCAGTTTTCATCATACACACACCAAATCGCATCAGGGCGTTCCTCAGACTGTCCCCTGCGTGACGGTGTGTTCGAATTGCAGATAGGTGCAAGCGGTGTCTCCCTAGAGCCATATGTTTAGCACTTGGCCAATTTTGCTTTTTCCCATAAGAATGAATGGGGAAATCAGAACACCTCAAACAAAAATGCGCTACGTCGCCATACTTTGAGGTAGAAACTTCATTTTAATTTCAAAAATTCAAGAAACTTGTGGTCTGTCTGTGTACCGAGTTTCATGTTGAGAACTTGTATCGTTTTTCACCAGCACCTTCTCAAAACTCATTTGGTGAATTCCCTGCTACTCTCTCTCCCCTGCTGACAGTGTCCTGCTGGAGCAGGCTGACTGATGACCTCATACAGACACAGAAACACTTCAGGCACACTCACACACACACTCGGTCTCTCTCACACATGCATGTTAATACAAAGCTATGGCCGAAAAGAGCAATTCTCCTTCGGCTATGGCGGGGGGGGGGGCAGCTAGTGACTCGATGGTGGGCACAGGTTTCGGAGCACTCTCGAAATTTCAGCGCGCTGGAATTTTCTAGTTATTATTATTATAGCGAAATTTCGGTCGAGCGTATCTCGAGAACCGCTGATCGCAGACACACAAACCATACATCAAAACGTGCGGCTCGGCCCCGGCAAGTGTGCTTTCCTTCGACCCCGACAAAATTCCAGTTTTTGGCCCCGCCAGGGGCCAAAAACTGGCAAAAATCAGTTAATTGGCCGCTGTGGCCAAACCATCCAGATTCTGGACAAGTTAAAAAGAAGAATTGTTCGGGACGCTCTCCCGCACGCGTTGGTATATAGCAGCCTAAAAATTGACAAAGATTGACGAAAAAATAACACTTTTTAGCCAAAAAGTGCTCAGAAAGAGCAAAAAATCCCATAAGAAATGAATGGGAAAAACCAGAAAATTCAAAAAATCGCCCTCAAACAAACATTCGCTGCCAAGCCATACGTTGTCGTAGAAACTTCGTTCAAACTTCAAAACGCAGGAAAACTTGTCGTCTCTGCCCGTACCCGACAGCGTGTTGATACCTTGTGTCGTTTTTCATCCAGGCCGTCTCAAAAACACGTGGGTTTGGCGTTTTTTGAAAAGTTAGAGTGGGGAGAGACCAACTGTCAGAGTGCGGGATGACTGAAAAATCACCTCTCATTTTGCTCTTTTCACGCTGCTCCCGGCCAAACCGTAAGCAGTAGACAAATTCTTTTTTCCAGTTTTGTAGGCAAATTTGTGCTCTCTCGGGCGATGCCGGCCATAAACCTGAGCGCTTTGTAAAATTTAAACGGCGAGCCTCAGAGTCAGGCCAGCGCAGCCTCTTCTCTCCATAAGCCCCCATTCATTTTCCGACCACTGCGATCAAAGTTAAACTTTACACTTCTACTCGCGACTGTGGCCTCAGTTTTCATCGTACACACACCAAATCGCATCAGGGCGTTCCTCAGACTGTCCCCTGCGTGATGGTGTGTTCGAATTGCAGATAGGTGCAAGCGGTGTCTCCCTAGAGCCATATGTTTAGCACTTGGCCAATTTTGCTTTTTCCCATAAGAATGAATGGGGAAATCAGAACACCTCAAACAAAAATGCGCTACGTCGCCATACTTTGAGGTAGAAACTTCATTTTAATTTCAAAAATTCAAGAAACTTGTGGTCTGTCTGTGTACCGGGTTTCATGTCGATAGCTTGTACCGTATTTCACCAGCACCTTCTCAAAGCTCATTTGGTGAATTCCCTGCTACTCTCTCTCCCCTGCTGACAGTGTCCTGCTGGAGCAGGCTGATTGATGACCTCATACAGACAAACAAACACTTCAGGCACACTCACACACACACTCGGTCTCTCTCACACATGCATGTTAATACAAAGCTATGGCCGAAAAGAGCAATTCTCCTTCGGCTTTGGCGGGGGGGGGGAGCTCGTGACTCGATGGTGGGCACAGGTTTCGGAGCACTCTCGAAATTTCAGCGCGCTGGAATTTTCTAGTTATTATTATTATTATTATAGCGAAATTTCGGTCGAGCGTATCTCGAGAACCGCTGATCGCAGACACACAAACGATACATCAAAACGTGCGGCTCGGCCCCGGCAAGTGTGCTTTCCTTCGACCCCGACAAAATTCCAGTTTTTGGCCCCGCCAGGGGCCATAAACTGGCAAAAATCAGTTAATTGGCCGCTGTGGCCAAACGATCCAGATTCTGGACAAGTTAAAAAGAAGAATTGTTCGGGACGCTCTCCCGCACGCGTTGGTATATAGCAGCCTAAAAATTGACAAAGATTGACGAAAAAATAACACTTTTTCGCCAAAAAGTGCTCAGAAAGAGCAAAAAATCCCATAAGAAATGAATGGGAAAAACCAGAAAATTCAAAAAATCGCCCTCAAACAAACATTCGCTGCCAAGCCATACGTTGTCGTAGAAACTTCGTTCAAACTTCAAAACGCAGGAAAACTTGTCGTCTCTGCCCGTACCCGGCAGCGTGTTGATATCTTGTGTCATTTTTCATCCAGGCCGTCTCAAAAACACGTGGGTTTGCCGTTTTTTGAAAAGTTAGAGTGGGGAGAGACCAACTGTCAGAGTGCGGGATGACTGAAAAATCACCTCTCATTTTGCTCTTTTCACGCTGCTCCCAGCCAAACCGTAAGCAGTAGACAAATTCTTTTTTCCACTTTTGTAGGTAAATTTGTGCTCTCTCGTGCGATGCCGGCCATAAACCTGAGCGCTTTGTAAAATTTAAACGGCGAGCCTCAGAGTCAGGCCAGCGCAGCCTCTTCTCTCCATAAGGCCCCATTCATTTTCCAACCACTGCGATCAAAGTTAAACTTTACACTTCTACTCGCGACTGTGGCCTCAGTTTTCATCATACACACACCAAATCGCATCAGGGCGTTCCTCAGACTGTCCCCTGCGTGACGGTGTGTTCATATTGCAGATAGGTGCAAGTGTTGTCTCCCTAGAGCCAAATGTTTAGCACTTGGGCAATTTCGCTTTTTCCCATAAGAATGAATGGGGAAATCGGAACGCCTCAAACAAAAATGCACTACGTCGCCATACTTTGAGGTAGAAACTTCATTTTAATTTTAAAAATTCAAGAAACTTGAGGTGTGTCTGTGTACCGAGCTTCATGTCGATAGCTTGCACCGTTTTTCACCAGCACCTTCTCAAAGCTCATTTGGTGAATTCCCTGCTCAGGTGTCTCTCCTGCTGACAGCGTCCTGCTGGAGCAGGCTGAGTGATGACCTCATACAGACACACAAACATTTCAGGCACACTCACACACACACACTCGGTCTCTCTCACACATGCATGTTAACACAAAGTTATGGCCGAAAAGAGCAATACTCCTTCGGCTTTGGGGGGGTTGGGGGTTGGGGCAGCTCGTGACTCGATGGTGGGCACAGCTTTCGGAGCACTCTCGAAATTTCAGCGCGCTGGAATTTTCTAGTTATTATTATTATAGCGAAATTTCGGTCGAGCGTATCTCGAGAACCGCTGATCGCAGACACACAAACCATACATCAAAACGTGCGGCTCGGCCCCGGCAAGTGTGCTTTCCTTCGACCCCGACAAAATTCCAGTTTTTGGCCCCGCCAGGGGCCAAAAACTGGCAAAAATCAGTTAATTGGCCGCTGTGGCCAAACCATCCAGATTCTGGACAAGTTAAAAAGAAGAATTGTTCGGGACGCTCTCCCGCACGCGTTGGTATATAGCAGCCTAAAAATTGACAAAGATTGACGAAAAAATAACACTTTTTAGCCAAAAAGTGCTCAGAAAGAGCAAAAAATCCCATAAGAAATGAATGGGAAAAACCACAAATTTCAAAAAATCGCCCTCAAACAAACATTCGCTGCCAAGTCATACGTTGTCGTACAAAATTCGTTCAAACTTCAAAACGTAGGAAAACTTGTCGTCTCTGCGCGTACCCGACAGCGTGTTGATACCTTGTATCGCTTTTCATCCAGACCGTCTCAAAAACACGTGGGTTTGCCGTTTTTTGAAAAGTTAGAGTGGGGAGAGACCAACTGTCAGAGTGCGGGATGACTGAAAAATCACCTCTCATTTTGCTCTTTTCACGCTGCTCCCGGCCAAACCGTAAGCAGTAGACAAATTCTTTTTTCCACTTTTGTAGGCAAATTTGTGCTCTCTCGTGCGATGCCGGCCATAAACCTGAGCGCTTTGTAAAATTTAAACGGCGAGCCTCAGAGTCAGGCCAGCGCAGCCTCTTCTCTCCATAAGGCCCCATTCATTTTCCAACCACTGCGATCAAAGTTAAACTTTACACTTCTACTCGCGACTGTGGCCTCAGTTTTCATCATACACACACCAAATCGCATCAGGGCGTTCCTGAGACTGTCCCCTGCGTGACGGTGTGTTCATATTGCAGATAGGTGCAAGTGTTGTCTCCTTAGAGCCAAATGTTTAGCACTTGAGCAATTTCGCTTTTTCCCATAAGAATGAATGGGAAAATCGGAACGCCTCAAACAAAAATGCGCTATGTCGCCATGCTTTGAGGTAGAAACTTCATTTTAATTTCAAAAATTCAAGAAACTTGTGGTCTGTCTATGTACCGACTTTCTTGTTGATAGCTTGTACCGTTTTTCACCAGCACCTTCTCAAACACACTTTGGTCAAAATGACACAGACCAAGTGTCTGCAGACAGTCACCGTCGTCATGGCAACCGCTGCTTTATATGGGGCCCTTATGGAAAAAAACATTTAAATCGCGACTGTGGGCAAACGATCCAGATTCTGGACAAGTTGAATAGAAGATTTGTTCGGGACGCTCTCCCGCACGCGTTGGTGTATAACAATCCGAAATCGGACAA
This sequence comes from Karalla daura, assembly GCA_029224185.1. Taxonomy (NCBI): domain Eukaryota; kingdom Metazoa; phylum Chordata; class Actinopteri; order Chaetodontiformes; family Leiognathidae; genus Karalla; species Karalla daura. The sequence goes on along the minus strand of CM055188.1, from coordinate 5,602,500 downwards.
AGATTGACGAAAAAATAACACTTTTTGGCTAAAAAGTTTTCCGAAGGAGCAAAAAATCCCATAAGAAATGAATGGGAAAATCCAGAAAATTCAAAAAATCACCCTCAAACAAACATTCGCTGTAAAGCCGTGCGTTGATGTAGAAACTTCATTCAAACTCCAAAACGCAGGAAAACTTGTCGTCTCTGCCCGTACCCGACAGCGTGACGATACCTTGTATGGTTTTTCATCCAGGCCGTCTCAAAAACACGTGGGTTTGGCGTTTTCGATGCAGCTCGAGTGGGGAGAGACCAACTGTCAATTTGGGATCGCGGAAGAATCACCTCTCATTTTGCTCTTTTCACGCTGCTCCTGGCCAAACCGTAAGCAGTAGACAAATTCTTTTTTCCACTTTTGTAGGTAAATTTGTGCTCTCTCGTGCGATGCTGGCCGTTAACCTGAGCGCTTTGTAAAATTTAAACGGCGAGCCTCAGAGTCAGGCCAGCGCAGCCTCTTCTCTCCATAAGCCCCCATTCATTTTCCAACCGCTGCGATCAAAGTTAAACTTTACACTTCTACTCGCGACTGTGGCCTCAGTTTTCATAGTAGACACACCAAATCGCATCAGGGCGTTCCTGAGTCTGTCCCCTGCGTGACGGTGTGTCTACATTGCAGATAGGTGCAAGCGTTGTCTCCCTAGAGCCAAATGTTTAGCACTTGGGCAATTTCGCTTTTTCCCATAAGAATGAATGGGGAAATCGGAACGCCTCAAACAAAAATGCGCTACGTCGCCATACTTTGAGGTAGAAACTTCATTTTAATTTCAAAAATTCAAGAAACTTGTGGTCTGTCTGTGTACCGACTTTCATGTTGATAGCTTGTACCGTTTTTCACCAGCACTTTGTCAAACACACTTTGGTCAAAATGACACCAACCAAGGGTCTGCAGACTGTTTCCGTCGTCATGGCAACCGCAACTTTATATGGGGCCCTTATGGAAAAAAACCTTTAAATCGCGACTGTCTGCAAACGATCCAGATTCTGGACAAGTTGAATAGAAGATTTGTTCGGGACGCTCTCCCGCACACGTTGGTGTATAACAATCCGAAATCGGACAAAGATTGACGAAAAAATAACACTTTTTGGCTAAAAAGTTTTCCGAGGGAGCAAAAAATCCCATAAGAAATGAATGGGAAAATCCAGAAAATTCAAAAAAACACCCTCAAACAAACATTCGCTGTAAAGCCGTGCGTTGATGTAGAAACTTCATTCAAACTCCAAAACGCTGGAAAACTTGTGGTCTCTGCCCGTACCCGACAGCGTGTTGATGCCTTGTATGGTTTTTCATCCAGGCCCTCTCAAAAACACGTGGGTTTGGCGTTTTCGATGCAGCTCGAGTGGGGAGAGACCAACTGTCAATTTGGGATCGCTGAAGAATCACCTCTCATTTTGCTCTTTTCACGCTGCTCCCGGCCAAACCGTAAGCAGTAGACAAATTCTTTTTTCCAGTTTTGTAGGCAAATTTGTGCTCTCTCTTGCGATCCCGGCCATAAACCTGAGCGCTTTGTAAAATTTAAAGGGCGAGCCTCAGAGTCAGGCCAGCGCAGCCTCTTCTCTCCATAAGGCCCCATTCATTTTCCAACCACTGCGATCAAAGTTAAACTTTACACTTCTACTCGCGACTGTGGCCTCAGTTTTCATCATACACACACCAAATCGCATCAGGGCGTTCCTGAGACTGTCCCCTGCGTGACGGTGTGTTCGTGTTGCAGATAGGTGCAAGTGTTGTCTCCTTAGAGCCAAATGTTTAGCACTTGAGCAATTTCGCTTTTTCCCATAAGAATGAATGGGAAAATCGGAACGCCTCAAACAAAAATGCGCTACGTCGCCATACTTTGAGGTAGAAACTTCATTTTAATTTCAAAAATTCAAGAAACTTGTGGTCTGTCAGTGTACCGGGTTTCATGTCGAGAGCTTGTATCGTTTTTCACCAGCACCTTCTCAAAGCTCATTTGGTGAATTCCCTGCTACTCTCTCTCCTCTGCTGACAGTGTCCTGCTGGAGCAGGCTGACTGATGACCTCATACAGACACACAAACACTTCAGGCACACTCACACACACACTCGGTCTCTCTCACACATGCATGTTAATACAAAGTTATGGCCGAAAAGAGCAATTCTCCTACGGCTCTGGCGGGGGGGTGGGGGGGGGGGTTGGGGCAGCTCGTGACTCTATGGTGGGCACAGGTTTCGGAGCACTCTCGAAATTTCAGCGCGCTGGATTTTTCTAGTTATTATTATTATTATTATAGCGAAATTTCGGTCGAGCGTATCTCGAGAACCGCTGATCGCAGACACACAAATGATACATCAAAACGTGCGGCTCGGCCCCGGCAAGTGTGGAAATGTTCGACCCCGATTCAAAATCATGTCATGTCATCATTCATGGTGTGTGAGTGTGTGTGTGTGTAGAGGGGGGGTGGGGAATTACTGTCCCGGATCAGTCACTCCCCACACCACCCACCCACCCACACACACACATACACCACCACTGACAGCGGCTCATCTGCTTATTATTCGCTGGATTTGGCGTCGCATCCGTGCACATAGGCATTGTGTTGATTTGTGTGCAACAGACAGGTCTGTTTGTCATTCATGAAAGTACGGAACAAATCACGTTCCATTTTGGTTCAATACATGCCGGATTTAACAGCCGAGGACGATCATTTTAGAGGATGTTCTCGTATTTTACGGAACGCATGGCTGCCCTGATTCACCCCAGCTTGTCCTCCATTACTTCTAACCCAGGTTAACACTCATGCACGGATACAGCAGCGAAGGAAATGCGTAATTTCTTGACTGACAAGGAAACCAACCAATAATATCTGCCTGTCAGCCAAAAGTGTTGTCCCTACCCTTTTCGTAATCTGAAATGGCATTGTTTTTTCTGAAATGTTGTGTTTTCTGGAATGTCGTAGTGTTTTTTAGAACGTCGTTGTGTGAAAAAAACTTTTGTGAATTTGTTTTTATTTTGTGAATTTATTTTTGCGAAATTTCCTTTTGTTTTATGAAATTTTGTTTTGTTGTAGCATTTTGAAATGTTGTAGTGTTTTCTGAATGTTCTCCAGGTTGGGACAAGAAATTATTCCACTATTGTGTTACACAGCACAAACAACACAATCTTTTGCATTAAAGTGACAACAAATGCAATGATTGAGTAGACATTGTTATTTGTAAATGTGGAAGAAGACCAATTGTTTTCAAATATTAAGAATCACATGGTCCATGATGCTTTTTAATGGTGATGTGGTCATTAAATGATTCACTATATATGACACCATGTAAAAAACAAATTTAACCAATGATTGCTCAGCAAGGCTCATACGATATAGATATTAACTTGTTGGCCCCGCAGAGAGCATTTAACTGTTGACATGCCTGACTTACCACTTTGAAGTCTTCAGCACTGCATTCTCCACCTCTATAGTAGCAGGAGAGCAGCATGTCTTTGATGTCATGGCCTGTTCTGTCATAGAATTCACGCATGTTGAATGGCCGGGGCTTGTAGTTGTCAAAATCCGCCCTTTCCTTAAGAGTCTGCAGGACATTTTCTTCCACCAGGTGTGGGTCCCGGATCTCATACCTAGACAAGGTATCACAAGGTATGACAAGGTATAGGTTATGTAAATGAAAAATGATTGTCAATTCCAAATTTTGATCAATATATTGGTTCAAAAACAAAACTCCAATGAGGTGATGGAGGAAAAATAACCAGCTGAATGAGCATGTTCACCCTTGTGTTGAATAAAAGGTATATCTGCATAAAGTATGTATACCATGTATATATGTATAACATATACATGTATACCAGCTACTAGAGGTTGACCGATGTATCGTCCAGCCGATGTATCGGGACGATTTTGGAATTTTTAATGAATCAGCATCGTCCGATTTAGTCCGATTCTTATTTAGTTGCGCCAATTTAAAGTCAGGCACATCTGCAGCCAGCAGTGATATATATACTCTTAAGTCAGTTATAATCTATGATGTAATGGAGTTGTAGAATTCCACTTGCTGTGAGTGTAGGTAAGTTTTTACAAGCACATGGAGCAGCATGGCTGAATTCTCTCTCAAAGAGGTCACAGACAGCAAGGTTTTCACTGCTTGGCAGCTGCCTCCAGCAAATTTTGTGCCGCTTCCAGCTGCCCCCAGCCAGAGCGATTGATATTGCTCTACAAAACCAAGAAAAAAAGTCCCTCCAAATAAAAAACAATATCCCACCCGCATTTGTCCGAGCAACGAATTTGCTAGAACCCTATTAAAACTCTCCTGTTTCTTTTTATTATTATTATTATGATTCTCGGGAATAAGTAGTCGCATCATTTTCGACATGCCCATTGGGATTGGCGAAAAACTGTATATTTTGAAGTTGTTCAAAGTGCACGGGGCAAAATTGTGTTATAGCACTACCTTGAAATCTGGTCAATGAGGATTTTTTTTCAACTTAGTAGGCAAATGAAAATAAGTATGTAAATGCATGATAAAGAGATACACAAAAAAGTCTCTTGACTTGTTGATTGACTTGTTGACTTGTTCATGTTAATAGCTTGTATCGTTTTTCACCAGCACCTTCTCAAAGCTCATTTGGTGAATTCCCTGCTCAGGTGTCTCTCCTGCTGACAGTGTCCTGCTGGAGCAGGCTGACTGGTGACCTCATACAGACACACAAACACTTCAGGCACACTCACACTCGGTCTCTCTCATACATGCATGTTAATACAAAGTCACAGGCACAGGTTTCGGAGCGCTCTCGAAATTTCAGCGCGCTGGAATTTTCTAGTTATTATTATTCTTTGTCATAAGTAGTTTCTTTTTTGCATGCTTGAAAATGCACCATTTCTGGCATGCACATTGGGATTGGCGAAAAATTTCATATTTTAAAGTTATTCAAAATGCACAGGGCAGAGAAGCGCAATAGCTCCACCCTGAAAATTTTAAATGGCAAGCCACACTTCTGAGTTTCACTTAAACGCATGAAACTTGTTGGGTTTATAGAACATCCTGAGGTGCACAAAGAATCTTCTTGAAGCCCCACCCTTAACCTAACAGGAAGTCGGCCATTTTGACACATTTGTTTTCTCTTTTTGAAGGAGCTGTTCCTTGAAATGTTGTCCCCACCCCTTCTGTAACCTGAAAATGTTGTGTTTTCCGAAGTGTCATTGCATTTTCTGTAATGTTGTTGTGCTTTGTGAAATGTTGTAGTGGTTTCTGAAATGTTGTATTGTTTTGACCTTCCGGGCCACCATAACTGTGAAAATGCTAACCATGAAGGTTTATTCTGTTTAGGAATTGCTGTCTGATGTCTGATTGAGACGAAAGATAAAGGGCCTGCAATTTGGTTGAAATTGAAGCACATTCCTTTTGTGTTGTGTAATGTTTATATAATTTGTAATGTAATGTTTACATAATTTTGGAGTTTGGCAAGCTATTTGCACAATTTATTTTCTGTTGCGAAAGCTATGTCCTGTCTTGTATAATACATGCTGCTGGTTGCTAGTGTGTTTCTGCACTAGTATATTTTTGTTTAATTTTTTTTTATATTGATTTATATATTTAATACTTCAGAGCTCATTAGTATTTAATTAGTAGTTTCAGAGTTAACTTATATTTTTTATTTCATACTTTATACATTGATTTATATATTGAATATTTCAGTGTTCACTGCCAACAGATACAGCTAAGAACAGTTTGTCTGGACACATTGAATACATCACAATGAACAGCATCAAAAAAGAGACCACAATATATATTTTTTCAAACAGCAAAGACACAAGTAATGATTATTCCTGCTCCTCTAAATCTGTATTAGAGTACTGCAAAGTGGTGAGGTAGTGGGTTCAAAATCAAACTCCTGCATTTGTGTAATGTAAACACGCAGACTTACAATGTCTTTTGTAGTTGGGCTATTGTAATTATTTCATACATCTCAATTTGCATATTCAAAAATGAATAAGAGAAGAAGCCAGATGTAGAAGTTAAAACCCAACCCGTTCTCATCCCAACGCGTCAAATACCGACTATTTGTCACGCCCCTAAACGTTACATATGGACGAAGGTACCCTTCCGTGTCTGTTTATTGACGCTCTGGGTTCTCCATTCACTCTTATGCAGACCCCGGCTCAGCTGGCCGAGACGCTGAGAGCAGAGGCTCCAGCCAAAGCCCCTAAACGTCAAATATAAACGCGGGAGGTAAAGTTCCGCGTCCGGATTTGACGCTCCGGGTTCTGCATTGACTCTAATGCAGACCCCGGCTCGGCTGGACGGGACGCTGATTTTTACCCTCCAGCCGTCCATTCACTCCCATAATAACCCGGTCATGCGAAGCATGACGCCACTAACTACTGTCTCATTGAAGAACCGAGTATCCTCTGCCTGGTAGTGTTTGTCTCACTATTTCCTCACTATTTGTACACTTTGTCCTGAGAATATATCCACTGACACGTTAAACAAGGCCAAAATTTGAAATACCTGGCTAAACATCTACGTAAATAATGTGAATTTATTCTAAAACAACAATAATAACAATGGATAAATTGGATTTCAACAGACTGTTTACATCTACTCAGGACCCGCCCCCCTCGCGTGTGTGGCGTGTTACCATGAAAACGAAAGGACGGCGTTGCTTCAGGTAGTCTAGTCAGGGTTTCCCCCAAAAAATGTATACAGACTTTAAATTATTGTAAAGTAAACGTCAATTAAAATGCATTTAATTTTCAAACTGTAATAGAATTTCTAAACATTATTTTAATTTGATTTTTTATCATCTAAAGTCTGTGCCATGAGACCTACAAAAGTCATCGAATTAATAGCAGCTACTGAAAGTGAAATACACAAATAGAGAATTGTGTGCAATCCGCATTGTCAGCAGTGACTGGATTAAATTATTGATTATGATAATTATTATTAATATTATTATTTGGTCGCTCTCCGTCTAGCAGAGAGACAGACAGAGAGTGAGAGATGTCATGTTTATACGTATTTCTTTGAATATTGACTTGGTATATGAGAATCTCTGAGCTCTGACGAGAAGATTTAAAGATCGATGAGAAGAAGAAATTGTGATCAGGAACCTTGGAAGCTTATTATAGATTTTGGGGCCTGCTTGAACAATGTTGCTTCTGACCTCCCCATAAACATTCTAAAATGTCATCCTCATTGCTCAAAAAATCTATGGAGGGCTGGTTCTTGCCATAAGTGTTATGGGCAGTCACATGGAGCACCATCTGCTGGAGGGGTGCTGTCATGTCACCGTTGGCATGTCCTTCAATTGTGTATGGCCCTCTCAGACACTTTCTGAGGTAGTGTGCTCTTGACCTACAATTGAACATAGTAAAATTTCAGCCATTTAGCTCAAAGTGTGGAGGAGGATTCCCTGATTGAAAAATGAGAGGGTCTAAAAGCTATAGCCAACTAGACCATCAGATTCTGGAGGCCAATCTGGAGGAGATCTCTTTCTAAAGGTGCATGAGAGTGAATGGAGAACCCGGAGCGTCAATAAACAGACGCGGAAGGGCACCTTCGGCATCCATATGTAACGTTTAGGGGCGTGACAAATAGTCGGAATTTGACGCGTTGGGATGAGAACGGGTTGTAAAACCACAAGACAAAAACACACAAAGGCATAGCCATGATTTTCCACAATACTCTACTTCATTATTAATAATGCACTTCAAAACCTTTGATAGTCCTGAGAACAGTTCATGGTGACGAGCGCAATCGTGCCAAAACATCACTACAGCCTGAACAAGCTCCTGCTTTGTTGTTGTTTGCTTGAATAAAGACCTTTTGAATAAAGACCTTTGTGAAGTGTCAAACAAGCTCAATGGGATTCAAATCAGGTGGAAGAGTTTACACCTAGTATATATAGCATAGATAATATACTATATATACATAGTATACTGTATATTCTGTCTGAGGTTTGGAAATAAAGTGGTCCTTCTGGTTGAAACTGTCTGTTTCACTGGTAAAAAACACATTGTTCAGGGCTCCCTGGAGTTGTTCCACAGAGACGCCTGCTGCAGCTGTTTCTGCAAACACTGCATACTTGTCAGAACACCACAATCTGACTAAATTTTTTGTTGTGCTTTTGTTGTACTAGCTGTCTTCTCACTTTGTCATGTTACCAATGGCAACTTGAATAGCACTGTGAAAAGAAGGATAAATTAGACAAATCCAAAACCATTAAAATTATCATAGCATATACAAGTAAACTGGTAATATGTGTTCATCAACATTCATCAGTTGATGTGAAACTTACTTGAAACTTTTATCTTAGTCGGTGGTTTCATTCTGGAGCACTTTTTAGTGATTTGCTAGAAATCCTCTTGACACATATTAGCCATGTTAGCAGTGAGTAATTCTGGAAAAGCACCGTGTAATTGCATTGAACGTCACATTTTATACAACTGGTCAATTCATCTGTTTCTCCATCCATCACTCCACTTTGGTAATGCATGCAATGCGGTGTCCTGTGCATCTATGAGGGAAAAGCGAGCAGTGTTCGGTGAGGCCACGCTAGTTCGAGATATGATGAACAAATGTTTACTAATATGATCAGGAGGAGGTACATTCCTATAGTCTTACAGTGGCAACCAGCCCTTTTAGAACATCCAAAAAGCTGATGTGGCCCATCATAAAAATAGGTTTAACACCCTTGCATTGATGAAAACCAACATTAAGTTACATATGTTGAGTTACTGTAACTTATTGTTAATGTCAATGTTTTATTCCAGTGGATGCTGATGCCACCACTCCATCCACTTTTAATTTGTGAACCTCACTGCTCTTATCATACAGCTTCACACATTATAGTAGTACAATAATGTAATACCAGTGCTAAATTAAATGTGGCTGATTTACTTGATGGTCTATGAAGATAAATAATGTTTCAGAAAAAAGTGGAGCTAAGGCTCTGGCTGTTGCAGGTAAAAAAAACTGGCTCAGAAGTGAAACTGCATCATGGCATTCTCACTCTTTATTGTTCTAAGAAGAAGAAGTCTTTTGTGGTTTATTTTCAATTCAACTGAGAGGTTCTCTGAGCCTCTATCTTACATGCAACACAAAGCTGCCAGGAGAGCACTTATGACACCATGCCCAGATTCCAGAGGCAGGAAACTTTAACTGAACTGTGAACACTCACAATAACATGCAGAGATTTTTAATATTGGCATCGCTCCTTGAATCTACATTATCATGGCAAATTCACTATATATAGGCAGGGGGGAGTAAATTAGATAATGGGCCACAAGCACTTATATTTTCTTGCTGGGACTGCATCACTTTGCCACCGCATGAGAGTAATTACCAGCATACAGTGATTTTGGTGCAGATTTTTTTTTAAGTCTCAGAGCTGCACTCAGACCTTCAAACTCTGAAAAATGCTCTTACATGAAGTCCTTGCAGCAGTTTATGCATATATCAGTTTCATACATATCAGTTTGTTTAACAGTATGGGCTGTTTCACGCAGCAGTTAACACATCTTGATTTAATTGCAGTTAGCTAACTAGTTTGCGATAACTGAATTTACTGTATATACAAATGCAGACAGGGCTGTGTGTCCTTTGACACTGAAAATAAACACCAGAAATTCACAGCAGAGTGATGATGATAAAGATAATGATAAATTAAGACCAATACATTCAACATTGACTTTGGAAGGCCACCTTATTACTTCACACTTAAACTTTTCTCTGACACAAATCAATACTCACCCACCTCTCCCTGCTTCCCTATCTTTTCTGAACACATTATATCCTGGAATACTGATTGCTGATGTAGATGATAAATGTGTCAATCAACTTTCAGATATTCCAAGTATATCAATATTTGACTTGACAATACTTTGGATGTTAATATGGCCAACAAAAATTCCCTTTGATATCAAGGGTTTGAAAGAAGTGCATTTTGTTTTCTTAAACTTTCTTAAGTTTCTTAAGTGCTGGAATGCATTTAAAGTTTTTTTTGTTGGATGAGTCTCAGGTACCCGAGGTTGTTGCACAAGTTCATGATCCTTATTGCAGTGGTTGTGAACATTGTCCTTGTTGCCATGGTTGCAGCTGGGTTAGGCAACTTAACCAAGATACATGCTCGCTCTGATGTAATGTAGTAGGAGCCCAGCAGGTTGTGGTGCTGGCCCAGCTGGTTGTGGTGGTGGCCCAGCTGGTTGTGGTGGTAGTGAAGTTGTTGTAGTGCTGGCCCAGCACTACAACTAGCACTTCTAACCAGTGTCGCCACTCTTCGAGGACCAGTTTGACCGCCAATAATTCTCGGTTACCAATGTCATAATTCTGCTCTATGGGAGATAGACGACAGGAGTCTGCACTAGAGCGCTGAGAGAGGACGGCAACCACTCCCATCTCTGAGGTATCTTCTTCAACCACAAACTGCTTACCGGTGTCTGGCATCTGAGGTAAACTTCAACCTTTAACGAGATTTCGATTTCGGCCTCAGAAATCACTCAAACCAAAACCTTTGAGGAGGTCAAAGCAGTTAAGGGAGCTGCAATCTTGCTGCAGTTGCGTATGAACCACCCGTAAAAGTTAGCAAACCCAAGAAAACACTGCAACTCTTTGCGATTAGCAGGTGCAGGCCAGTTCACCACAGCGGACACCTTGGCTTGATCTATGCTTGTGTTGCCCTGAGATAATACTCCACAAAACAGAAACTGAACTGACGTGAAATTCAAATTTTTCTGCCTTCACATACAGGGAATTCTCCAGCAACTTCTAGAGGACTGTTTGACTGTTGTTTGACATGTTCGTCACGAGAGCAAGAGAAAATCAGGATGTCATCTAAATAGACCAACACGTACTTATTCAACATGTCTCTCAGAACATCATTGATCAAGGCCTAGAAGACAACTGCGGCATTGGTTAAGCCAAAGGACATCACCAGATATTCATAGTGCCCTGATGAAGTGTTGAACGCTGTCTTCCACTCATCCCCCTCTCGTATAGGAATAAGTGATATGCATTTTGTGAATCTAACTTAGTCAAGATTGTAGCACCTTGCAGAAGTTAAAAAGCTGAAGAGTGGAAGGAGGTAGCGATTTTTTACAGTTAGCTCATTAAGGCCCCAATAATCTATGCAGGGACGGAGACTCGTTTCTTTTTTTTGACAAAAAAAAACTGCACTGGCGGGAGAAGAGGATTAATTATTTCTGAAGCTATAGATTCATTGATGTAGGACACCTGACAGAGAATAAAGTCTACCTCAGGGAAAGGTGGAACCAGAGCGAAGCTCGATTGTGCAATCATAAGGTCTATGTGGAGGAAGAGAGGTGGCCTTTGCCTTGCTGAACACCAAAGAAAAGTCTTGGTATTCTGGAGGAACTCCTGGCACATCCTCCCGAGGACCTGTTTCCTTCCTCATGGGACCAGGCACGAGACACCGTTGCAACCAGAGCGCCAACCAAGTATAGATCCAGTCACCCAGTCAATCTGTGGGTTGTGAAGATGGACCCACGGATATCCCAAAATTATAGGTATTTTATGGGTGCCTGTGATGCGGAGAACAACTGAATGATGCGTTACACTGCCCAAAATATGTCCGTCAAGGGCCTGAGCTGGAACAGCCATAGATAACGGTAAACGCTCCAGTTTGAGTTGATCAGTCAAACTCTCATCCATAAACAAGCGTCAGCCTCAGAGTCAATAAAAAGCCAAAAATCTTCCGAAGCTGTGAAGAAAAAGCAGAGAAAGGTCAACAAGATGGAGACTGTCTGTCCCACTCAGAAGTTCCCCGCAAACAAGCCCTACCCGCCAGATGACTGATGGTGTATGCCACCTTTGAGGCCTCTGTAGAAAAAGTGCAGGGCTGAAGAGAAAACAACAGAGAGCAGTTGGATAGAAAGCACAGGACTCCCGATCTCCACCAAACCACTCCAGTCCACCTATTCGAGACTCTGGCTGATCCAGGAGCTGTGGTCCAGCCTGCGGTGACCCGGAGCGGGAATTGCGTGAGCTCTCCAGCAGCGGAGAGACCCTGCAGTTGTGCCATGAGCTGCTGCTGGGAGTGTCTCTCTGCCCTCTCTCTGCTCTCCACTGCAGTGGCCTGGGTGAGAGCCTCGTGGTGCTCCATGGCAGACCCTAACTGATCTAGACGATCATGGGTGTCATCTGAGGCGCAAGCTAAGTCTATATCTGGCCAGATCGTACTGTCAGAAACGGGTCGGCAGAACTTATATGCACATGGTTCAGGGACAGCTCTCAGAATTCACTTTATTATGTAGAAAGGATAATGGGCTGTTAAGCCACAGTCCAGGTCCTTCACTCGCAGTGACACTGGGCCTGGCTCTCTGCCACACCCAACCGTGACTCTCAGATAGGAAGCTTAACATTGACGCACCGGGGGAAGATGGCGTGGACGGCACCGAGGATGACAGGAAAGATGGACACCCAGAGGGCTGGAGCACTGGACAGAGACGACAGCGATGAGCAGAACAGGGTGCAGATGACTGGAGAACAGGTCTGAGACAAGGGCGGTGCGCTGATCGGAGTGTGGAGAGCCAGAGAGATGGCTGGAGCCGCCGGTGATGAACAGAAAACTTCTCCAGGGCCGGCAAGAGAGAATCTGAGTGGTGATCAGCAGACAGGTACACCAAGGCAGGTAATTGAAGCGGGACAGGACAAGGTTAAAGCAGGATAAAACGGGTTTGCAAGACAGGTACATGTGCTGGAACGTCAGGCAAAAAACACTGACGATCTGGCAAAGAAGGTGAGTAGGAGGGGAGTTTATGAACCCAAATAATGAGCACAGCAAGGTGCGTGATGAACAGAAAGAGGCAGGACTAAGTGCATGTAATTGAGTGCAGTGAGAGAAAGAGGAAACAAGTGATTGGAAGAGAAGACCAGGTAGTTGAGAGAGATGAACTGGTGGGAGTGACTGAAATTGTGCAAACAGCGACTTAATGTGACACAGATATTTAGAAGGTGTTGCGACTGGTTGCTGAGAAGCATGTTGATCCCTTTGTCCCACAACAATGGGAATGGGGAGAGCTGGAACAAGTGATTGAGAAGTTATGAGTTCTCCAGCAGTGTCTGGAGAACCAACAGAGAAGCACAAACCATGCAATTTCCATCTCGAAGACCACAGCCTGTAAGATGAAAATGCTCTTCCAGGCACTTAAGGAAGAAGAGAAACAAGGTAAAGAAGTGGAAAATGCCCAGGAAGCACCTGCATCTGGCACCTGACAATAATGTGGCCAGACAAAAAGTCAACTGTTTGGACACAGCCAGTACAACATGGCCCAAATAAAACACTTTTACTTTGCTCTCCATGAGGGCATTCCCATGGAGCTCTGGCAGGCCCAGAACAGAAAGGAGTACAAAGACACCAGATAGGACAATGATTCTCTGTATGTGTCTGCGAGTATGTTTTATATAGACACAGACTGATAGACATGACTGTTTGTGAACAGTAACTAAAAAGGAGAGTTGGGTCTCCAGGAAATTAGCTGGCAAGAGTTGCAAGATATGTGGTGGGTGTTCCAGTTAAAGAACACGGATACCGATGTCTCAGACAGGATTGATTTATTTGCTGTGGTCTGTAACAATAACAAAACGACCATCAATATGACAAACATAGATACTATTCAGTATTCAAATACAATCAAGATAATAATGAAAACAGTTTCCTTACATGGAACACACATTCAATGTTTAACTAACTCTAACTAGCTTGTTAGCTTAGCAACATATCAGTATAAAGTAACTTGCGCACATCAGCACATATTAGTTCGTTAATAATACTAAATTCTCACAGGACAAGTCACCGGACTCACCTTCTAGCATCTACACACAGCAACAAAGCAGGAAAGTGAAGGTAAAAGGAAAGGTAAATCACTCTCTCCAACTGCTGTATCGGCAAAACATTCACAGCCGTTGCACACGAGTGTGGTGTGTTCAATAACGTCGGAACTGCCATGGTGCATTCGGGAGTAGTGCTGGGCGGTTCAGGACTCATCCGGGTTAATCACCCGGATCATTTAAATGACTCATGAATCATGAATCCGAGGTCTCCATTGAACCGGATCCGCCGGGTCCTAACTGACAGTAATGAGTGGATCCACTGGTTAAACACACCCGGGTCTGTAACAGATCCCGGTGCATTAATACGGATCCGGCGAGACCTGAGTCCTAAACCGCTAACCAACACTAACCCGGATCCGTGCGGATCCGTCGAATCCTGAGTCCTGATCCGCTAACCGACACTAACCCGGATCCGTGCGGATCCGGCGAATCCTGAGTCCTGATCCGCTAACCGACACTAACCCGGATCCGTGAGGATCCGGCGAATCCTGAGTCCTGATCCGCTAACCGACACTAACCCGGATCCGTGCGGATCCGGCGAATCCTGAGTCCTGATCCGCTAACCGACACTAACCCGGATCCGTGCGGATCCGGCGAATCCTGAGTCCTTAACCGTAACCGACAATAATGAGTGGATCCACCGGTTAAACACACCCGGATCTGTAAGGAGAGGGGATTCAGAGTCACACCAGGCGTAGCGCATGCACGCACATGAGTTCAATAAATTCGTTTTATATGTGCCTATCCACGAAAGATTTTATTTTATCCACGGAAGACATCATGTGATGTTAATGTTTTTGTCTGAGCTCGAAACGCAGGGAAAGTAGCCTACTGCATGATTTGGAAGCAATTTTCAGACAATGTAGGGTTAGGGCAATGCACAGATAATTACATTTGGTGGTGATCCGGGAACATTAATAATTAGTAATAGTTTGTTTACTTATTTATTCTTATTCTCGGTTGCATTTTTCGATTTTGCTGTTATGCCTTTGTTTAAGTTTTGTATTATTTTTGGTGTGTTTAAATAAACATTTCTCTTGTTTTTAACCTTAGTTTTATTTAAAAGTGATTCATTCCGATCACAAGGCACGTTACTTTCTATTTAGTAATACGGACTCAAGTGACTCAAGTGACTCGCAGATCCGGATCAGTTCAGTGAGTGACTCAGAGGGATCCGAATCCTTAAAAGGATCCGAGTTTTACAGCTCTATTCGGGAGCATAGGTCGTATGGAGACTTACCGAACAAACTACTACTAAATAGAACAATTCAGTAAGCTTGGCAATCTATTAACTATGTGGGCTTTCTAACAGTAGCCCTACCCACCCCTACCTAACAAAACCCACAGCAGGTCACCTGATGTCTAAAAGCTTGTCTTGGAAAATGGAGTCCAAACAATCATTGTAAAACAGTTTGCAATGGTAAGTGTAAAAACGTTTTAATCTTCAAGTTAGATATACAAACTCTGCAGTTCTACAACTAACATTTTATCTTGTTGTGAGATGATTGTCTGGAATCCAAATCCAAAGTTACATTACTTCAAATCAGCTTTATAAAATATAAAGTAAATGCTTATGTGACCAGGGTATATTCCCTGCCTCTTCTCCAAATACTCATCCCAAAACTATCTTTAGTTGCATATGGGGTACAGTTTTGCTAAAGGATTTTTTTCCATTGCAAGTGAGGGACTGGGGTGAATAAGAGGGTGAAATACAGACACAAAGGATTCATACTATTTATAAAATTAGAAGTGTATTGACTTATTTTTGGACTTCAAGAGTCTTATCATTTTTAGGATAATTAAAACTGGTTAATATGCAAAATGCATATATTAAGTGGAATACATATACAGGTTCATTTGTATAATATTGTTGCTGGAACAACTATATCAGAGATTTGTTTTGTTTTTGTCACATTTGTTTTTCATTTTTGTTGCACTTCAACCAACCAATAGGGGGAGCAGGCTCACTAGCACATGGTAGTTTATCTAATCAGGTGAATCAGATGAGACGGTTGTTGATTTATCAATTATATCAGAAACTAGTGGACATTTAATTATTTGCTGCATGTCAATGCAATTGATAAGCAACCATGTTTTTTCGATTGTCAAGAAGGTCAAGACAACCTATAACAATACACAGCTGAAAGTTAAATCACATTTTTGGACCATACTGGTAGATCAGAAGGTCAACGATCATTCAGCATCTCTACGCTTGCTGCATTACACGGGGGAATAAATCCACATAGTATATAGGCTGGATCCACAGTATAGACATCACTAGACATCATAACAATATATTGCTTTCCTGAAAGGTTTCCACCTGTAATACAGATGGTCAAAGAGACAGAATATTCAGAATAAAAACAAGATATTGGTTTTATGTCAATCTACCATGTGCTACAGATATCCTCTACAACTGGTCCTTTGGCTGCAGAGCTATGTGGATCAGTACTGCCCATGATGGCATTTAGATGTGCTTATGTGCAGTAGATTTTACATTTCCCACGAGTTAAGGTCTGTGTTTACTGGTGATCTGTTTTGTACTTGTAAGGAGGATCGAAATAAGATCAATGGCATCATAAATAAAATTTAAAAATTCAATGTCAAAATTTTCAGCCGTCAGCCATGAGCTTTTCAGAGCTACTGAGACACTAAATTATCAAAGCGCAGCAGAAACCAACTAGTGCAATGGAAGGGGTCTGCACTTCAATCATACTTTGACTCACTCTTGCATGCACACACACACTCACACACACAATTTCACAGCAGGGAATTTAAAAATGCATTCATTTATAAATACAGCATTTAGTTATGTGTATCATATGAACATGATGAGGTGTCAAGAAACAGCACTAGCATAATTTTCTCCTTCATAACTGTATATTGTCATTATCTGTTGGAGGATAGATTTTTATAGTTTCATATTAGTGTTATATTAGCGTATCTATATATCAATTAATATTTGGGGTTTATTTGATACTGTCTCATAATTTCATGCACACAACATCTGATGTGAATTTCAGGTAATATGTTGTGGCTATATCATTAAATAACTAACTCTGATATTACTTGGAGATAATCCCTGGCTAAGGCCAGTCCAACTTCCTTTTCACACAGAAACTAAAAAAGGATTTGTATGATGTACCCATGTTGTTAGCTGAATGTACCGTGTCATGACAGCAACAAGTAGGGAGACAGGTGTTAAAACACTGCTTTGCACTGAAATATGCTTTGCACTTGTATGCAACATGTACAGTTTCACCTGAGGCAATTCAGACACCATAGCAATAATAAGACTGCATTTCCATGAGCCTTGTTGGAAATCTTGAGAAAGTTCACATGTGCTTTGAAGATTTAAACTGCTCGGCTCTACAAAGTTAAACACTATGTCTCTTCACAAAATTTCTAAAAGTTTTAGTTCTGCAATTCAATCCAGAGACTTTATTTAGAGAAATTTAGACACCATCATGGTTTTTCAGTTCATGTTAATAGTATTAAGATGTGTCCAGTTTTGCTGTAAGATGGGATGTTGACACATATGACAGATGTGTTAATTAGTAAAGGCTGTCATGTAGTGAAGACATTCCAACCCTGAAAGAACGTCTTCTTGACCCTCACAGATGGGTATCACTAGGTGAAATCTTTTCATTAAAGCAGCTGGTGTAGCTTTTTGGGAGAAACTCAGTGCCAAATATGGGTACTTTTAACCTAAATCAGAGGTAAGTGTAAGAACTGAGGCAGGTTTACTGAATGCTAGAAAATTCAAAGATCAGTAATTGTCTGCTATCAGGGTAAAATCACAGCGGCAAACATATCAATCCTACCACGTACCCAACAGGTAGACTACTGTGAGCAACAATAAAGC
Organism: Karalla daura; assembly: GCA_029224185.1. Taxonomy (NCBI): domain Eukaryota; kingdom Metazoa; phylum Chordata; class Actinopteri; order Chaetodontiformes; family Leiognathidae; genus Karalla; species Karalla daura. The sequence continues at coordinate 5,584,788 of CM055188.1, read as the reverse complement.
CTTTCAGGCACAGGTATTAAGCGCATACACACCTGCCATTGAGCAAGGCCAGGAGCTCCCCTGAGTGGTACAGGTCATTGCGAGTCACCCGACTGAAGCGGAAAGAGTTGAGGTTGCAGAAGGTGACCGAGGGGAACACCATCATTGTGGCTGCCACCTCATCCAGCTTGGTGACATGGGGGTACTGGAAGTAGAACTGCACCCGGTCCACGCACACCATCACCAACACACCTACTGAGACCAGGAAGAACAAAATCCACAGGCTGCGCTTGATACACATCCGCTCATAAGTGAACATGTGTGAGATGCCATGCAGCGTGGACCTGCTGGCGAAAACTTCAATGGGAGCCGGTTGCTTGTAGTCCATGTCCTCTGAATCTGCTTTGAGATCCATTGTCTCTGGGATGACTTTAGATGGATGGAGAGGAAGGGATCTCGCAAGCGATAAAAAGTGATTATCAGCAGATGCTTTCTTAATGTGAAGGAGGCGAGTCTGCAAGTTCACGCCCTTCCACGCATGTATGTCTCATGCAGGCTGTGTGACATGTTGCATCACTGTAACCCCGACAAAATCAGTGCATTTTTTTTGCTCCAAAATCCCCGCGTCCGCATACGAAATCACACGAAGAATAAGTATATAGGGACAGCATATGTTGTTTCCTGGCTGGGGTCACACTGCCATAATAAACACTCCAGTGTGCAGCCCACATGGACAGGTGCCAGCCATGTTCTCGCCTCGCATAGTTGTGTATTATCACCGAGTTGATATCTGGCTTCCCAGCTCAGAAAAATGCATGACAACAAAAGCGAGAGAGTGCGCGAGGGAGCGTGGAATAACGATAAACAGACAGAAAATCACAGCAGTGGCGGCGGCAGTGTTTCTCGCTGTCTGTGCGAGTGTGAATGGCAAAGGCTAGACCAACAACATGGCTTTCTCTGCTCCTTGGATGCAGTCCAACCACGGCGCAGATCGACAATTAGCCGATGATCACTTTCTCTCCAGTGGTGTGAAGGCAGTGGTCGGGCAGTCCTAGCTCCTCCTCGGCATGCACGGACAGCTGCAGCACCGGGGAGCAGCTGCTGTCATGCTCGGTGCGGCTCCACCCGCCTCCTCGCGTTCCTCGCCTCCTCCGAACTGCCTCCACAGCAATGCAGGGATAATTACTCCGGCTCTACTTGGATTTCTGCTGGTTCATGCTCCTTGAAGATATTCTGTAGATATTTTGGCAGTGGTGGAAATGTACGCCTGTCTTTTTTTTTTTTTTCAAAGGTACCAGCCGCTGGATCCATATGTTTAGCGTTGTGAATTCGGTTTGACCAATTAAACATCGCCCCAAACAGCAGAGGGCGCAAACAAGGAGGACTGGTACTGCACAGTCTCAGTCACAATCTCTGCCATGGCATGAAAATGTGAAGAAAAAGTCTCGCTCACAAATCTGCGCTAGTTTAGCATTACGGCCCTTAGCTCTGTTTCCAGAAAGTTATAGTTACACAATTATGTACATATTTTAGCTATAGTTGGTGTGGTAAAACATTTTTCCACTGACAGAAAATATAATGTTATAAAGAAAAGTAATGTTATGCTGATGTTTGCTGGTTAGTTCAGATGGTGCAACCAAATGTAATGTAACATATGTAACATAAATAGTCTAGAACATGCTTATAAATTTTAATTTACTCACTCAAAGGTAGTGTTTAAAAAGATTAAACCTGTTTTATGACTTTTTACTAAAGCTGAACTGAAATGAGGTCAGCTTCTTAGAAGAAAAATTCTAACCGAAAACACGATTCTGCAATATCCACTCAGCATAAACCAAACAAAAATCAAAGCAAATTATTACTTTCCCTCCATTACTTATTCAGTGTGACAAGGGTTTGTTGGTGTGTGTAGCACACATAAGGCACAGGAAGGGAATACAACCTAGATGGTTCACCTCTAACAGGGACACCATAAAGAATTGGCCCCTATACATCTCACAAAAACGCAGACTGCATGGTGCTATAACTGGTGCTATAAGAACATACGGGGTTCTGCTACATTAAGCTCACATTAGAGAGGTGTTATTTTCATTTGTCAGTCCTCATGGTGCAGAGCATAATACAGTTAACACGTATCCCGAGGTTTTTGGAGAAAAAAAAACAAAAAAACTTTGAGCAAGTGCAGGAAGAGATTTACCAAAGAGCAGAGATGAAAAAGCAATGGCAATGGAGTCCAGTTCACTTTTGTTCTAATAAAGTGAAGAAGTTCTTAAGTTTGAAATCCCAGAAATGATCTATTTTTCTCTTGAAGAATTCATTGTAGGCAGCTGAATGGAACATCTAAATATATTAGAGTGACGGTGTGAGCCAAATACAGGGCCAAATACAGTAGCAAGGCTGATGTATCACTAGACCAGGGGTACTCAAATAGAAAGTGAAAAGGTCCACTCACCAAATTTCCAGTCTGTCCATGGTCCGAAGCGGTCGCAGTCACAATATAACGAAAAATCGAACTCCAAACGAAAAGGTAATAAAAACAAGGAACATTTGAACTATGCACAAGGGAAGGGTTCTTCAATCAATGTGAAAAGTGACACTTCTTCTGTGCCACCAGTTTCCTGAACTTGGGCACAAAAGGTGTGAGTGCCAGGCGTAGGCACTGGTGCAAATGTTCATCGGTTAGTTTGCTCCTGTATTGATTTTTCACCATTGTCATTGTAGAAAATGCTGACTCGCAAGAGTACGTCGATGGAAACATTGTCAGTATCTGCAGGGCCATTTTCTGAAAAACACCTGCAGGGGCCAACTTTGTCCAGAAGGTGGCAGGGTCACAGAGAGATTCCTGCAGAGCAAGGTTTTCTTGAAGATCAATCAGCTCTGATTGTAGAGTGGCAACACTAACCCATGGGCAGACCTTCAGGGCTTCATGTGAGAATTCTGTCACATTTCTCACCAGGAATGGGTTTTCAATGAACAGCAAGACCTGTTTTCCCAGGGGGACATCTCCAAACCTGGTTTCAAAATTTTCAATCAACTTTTCCAGGAATTCCACATAATTGTAGTAGTGTCTGAAGCTTGGCTTTTTAGATTTGGGAAGTGAAGCATGCTCCCCTCCTGAAGGTCACTTTTGAAGATTTCCAGCTTCCTTTGAAAACCACGAATCGCTGACATGAGGTTACACACTGTGTTATTTCTGCCCTGGAGCTTCACATTTAAATCATTGAGGTGGGCAGTGATGTCGGTCAGAAATGCAGCAATAAGCATTTTTTCATTGTTTTGGAGAAATTCCACATATGGCTTTGCTTTTGGGCTGGACTGATTTAGTAAAAAGGTTTCCAACTCCTCCCTCAGTGCCCAAAAACGCTCCAACACCTTCCCCTTACTAAGCCACCTGACATTATTGTGAAGAAGTAAATCATCAAATTCTGCATCCACCTCTGTGAGGAATGTGCGTAGCAAGCGATGCTGCAAAGCTGAAGATGCCCTCAAAAAATTGATGAGCTTCATCACTGTTGACATAATTTCTGAAAGCTCCTTTCCCAGGCTGGCACACAAAACCATCTGATGAATGACACAGTGGTTTGCGATGAGGTCAGGGTGGTGTGCCTTCAAGAGGGAGACTAATCCCCTCTCTCTCCCAGTCATACTTGGGGCTCCATCAGTAGCAATTGAAACAACATGCTTCAGGTCTATCCCTTGCTCTTGCAAGATCTGCATCACTGCATCATAAAGATCACTGCCTCTTGTGTGGCCATGGAGTGTTTTCAAACCCAACACGTCTTCAATGAACTCCCCCTTTTCTGCATCAAAAAATCTGACAAACACCATCAGTTGGGCTTTATCTGTGTTGTCAGTGGATTCGTCCAATGCCAATGAAATGCAATTAGCGTTTTTCACCGCACTATTCATTTGGTCCAATAAATCGTCAGCAAGTATTTCTGTTCGCCTCGCTGCAGTGTAATCAGAGAGGGATTTTTGGCTTTTTTTTTGGGTGATCTCATCTTCTAACGGGGTTCCCTCATATAGAGCGATCGCCACCTCACGCATACACTCTTTCACAACTTCGGCGTCAGTGAAGGGCTTTCTGTGCTTGCCCAACACCCATGCGACTCGCAGAGAGGCTTCGGTTGTGCGCTCTTGTTGGGTCGCTGACCTGACTATCACAGTGCGTGACACTTGATAAGATTCTTGCATTTGTGTGATCTTTCTGCTTCTTACCGTGGTGTTTTGGGGGTAGTTTTGGTCGAATACTCCATGCTTTGTCTCATAATGACGTTTCACGTTTCCACTTTTGATCAGTGCAACCGTCTCATTGCAGATTAAACACATTGGTTTCGAGCTCCCCGCTGGCAGCACAAATGCATATTTATCTGTCCACTCTGCCTTAAATTCCCTGTTTTCTGCATCCACCTTTCTTTTCTTTTGCTGTTTGGAGCATGCCATTTCTTTTTGTCTCTTGAAGATAAACTGAACAGACAGCAAGTAACTCTCACGCGGATCTCATGTTCGTGGCAACGTCACTGAGTGAGTTGTCATGGTGATGATAAACAATCTCATATTTTGCTTTCTTCACTTGCTCCGAGATTGGCTACGGGCCTTAATGCGGACTAGACCAGAAATAGCATGCCATTTATTAAGCCTGAAACACTATTTATTATTAATGATAATATTAATAATAATAATAATAATGATAATGATAATAATATTTTTTAAAATCCCGATTTTGTCTGGCTCCGTATGGCATTGTGTTTGGGTCCGTACGCGGACCCCGGTCTGCCATTTGAGTAAGTCTGCACTAGGCTGTCAGTGCCAAATTTTTTATAGAAACCGTATTGCCAAGAGAGAGGGGAGCTTATCCATGAAATTGTTTTTTTTTAACTGCCATCTGCCATAGTATTGACTGTGACAATGTGGTACCCCTTGATTAGCACTGCTAGGAACATACTACATCGAGTAGCACATGCAGGTTTGATGTTACAGTAAGTATTACATTTCTGAAGTACATTTCACCAAAATTATGCTTTTATCATGGTTGTCTGTTACTACTGTTTTAATGCTATAAAGTAGCTTACTGTGTGAAGACCTTTGCACATTTGCATTATTTTGAGGAGTATGTTATGCTCCTCAGAGGTGCCTGGATGAATATATGTAACGGTGCATTTTATTTTCCCTTGTATATATGTGTATATATATATATATATATATATATATATATATATATATATATATATATATATATATATATATATATATATATATATATATATTATAATTATAATTATATCATAATTACATAAAGATGTGACACACCATGTATGTATCTTCTTCCTCTTCTGCTTGGTGTTTTTGTAGCTTCCGATCCCCCTCCTTCTGCCCCCCTCTACTATTTCCTTTTTCCATATTCATATTTCTCTGCCCCCCTTTGCCCCCAGTTTCTGTGACCCTGGGGAAGAGGTATACTTTTCATGATCTAATACATGTCTCCTTGCTACACTGCCATCCACCACTTTTATAACTCTGATTTTGTATATTATTTTGTTTTGTACACTCCCCTGTCTGTATTGCCAAGACCTGCCTGCGAGTATATTTCCTTAAACTAGCTTGATAAAAGTAACATTTTTTTTACAGAGAAGTTGGAAGGAAACAGTGCATTTAATGACAGCACTTCTTGTGTCTCATGAATGTGCATCATTATACAATTTCTTCAATGAAAAGAAGTATGAAACACATTTACTGCAAAAGCACAGTCACTCCACAGTGTAGTTAATCTTATGTTACAATGAAAATATCTTCACACAGAACCCTAGGAAAACACGACTGAGTCCACCACCATTAGCAAAGTAATATTATGAGCTTTTAGTTCAAACCAAATATGTGTTTCAGCTACTATATAGAATGAGTTGCGTCCACAATGGTCACAAATGAGTACATTTATGTCACCAGGAAGTGCAAAGCAATGTTTTGGCACTTATCTCCCTCATTGTTGTGGTTTTCTATAAACATTTCAATAGTTAAATGGATTTCAACTACTAAAGAGTTGATAAATTTGGACGAAACAGAAAATGGTTTAATCGATAGTACACATTTTACTATGGATATAACTTGATAGGGGTCGCGCAGCCTAAACTCCCGGGATCCTATTGTTTTGAGCATATTCCTTTTCTTCATCAGTACACCTGATGGGCCTACTGAAGAAGAAGCACCATATGTCCTAAAGATATGCAGTTTTGTCCAAAATTCATCCTTAATACTGAAGACATTTTTGTACATTTGAACATATTGCAAATAATGATGTGAATCATTCCGTGTCTTTCACAAACTGAAAAACTTGTAGTTGTTTGGATTACAATCCAAAACAACTATGCTGATATTGAGGTATTATCGGCGACAAATGGACAAGGCCTAAACACATCAAATAAAGTGACATGGACTCAAGAAGTGGATAAATCAGTTGTTGACCTGACTTGACTTTTTTTGCAGACATACCTAATCTTCGGACTGCCTGACTCACAACCATTCACTCAGAAAGTTGACAAAAAAGGGGAATACATGACATCTGTGTTGTTAAAAGAGCACCTGCAACAAAATAAGTTGTGAACAACAAGGGGGAAACAACAAACTGTAGCGTAGTTTTCATCTATTTTTGGTGCTGTTGCTGCAGACCTGTATCTCTGTCTCCAAGCTGTAACTGCTGCTGACCTCGCTGGTACCTAACAACTTTATCAACTTTATTTGTTTTAAGTGCCATATTATGACAGCTGTTATCTCAGAGCACTTTACAAGGAGAGCAACAATGTGTACATAGTGAAAAACCCCCTGTCCTTAGACCCTCGCAAAGGCTGAGGAACAACTCCCAAGAAAAACCCTGACAGGGAAAAAAAGGGGAGAAACCTCAGGGTGAGAGACAGAGGAGGGGATCCTCACCCAGGACGGACAGGCGGGCACAAGCAAAACATTATTGATGGCTAACAGTTCAGGAATATAAATAAATCAATGGATTGAATCAGTCCATAGTAGCAGGCAGGAGGAACCGCAGTGAGATGAGCCGGGTAGAGGTGGTCCTGGATCCAGCTCAGCGTTGATGGAACCTGGGAGGGAAAAATAATAAAAATAAAATGAAAAATAAAATGAAAAATGAAATAAGAATAAAAGGAAAATTAAAAATTGTCATAGTGGGGCAATAGGGTTTAAGACCTTTATAGACAAGGAGAAGGATTTTGAACTGGATCCTGAAAGGTACAGAAAGCCAGTGGAATGAGGCCAGAACAGGAGAGATGTGATCTCTCTTTCTAGTTTTAGTAAGGACACGAGCTGCCGCATTCTGAATGAGCTGCAGAGTTCTCAGCGACCTATTGGAGCATCCAGCCAGTAGAGAGTTGCAGTAGTCCAGCCTGGAAGTAAAAAAGGCATGGACCAGCTGTTCTGCTGCATGGGGAGGGAGTAGGTGTCTTATTTTTGCAATATTGCGGAGGTGGAAGTAGGCAGTCCGTGAGATAAATTTTAAGTGTGAGCTAAAAGACAGGTCTTGATCAAAACTAACACCTAGGTTCTTTACAATGGTGGCAAAAGGAGTCGCAAAACTACTTTGTAATGCTATGGCATCAGATATAGAGTCACATAGGTGTTTTGGACCTATGAGCAGTAACTCTGTTTTTTCAGAGTTCAGAAGGAGGAAATTATTAGCCATCCAGGCCTTAATGTCATCAAGGCAGGACTGAAGTTGCTGTAGACGTTTGTGCTCGCCTGGCTTGATAGACAGATATAATTGGGTGTCGTCAGCGTAACAGTGGAAATCTATAGAGTGACTCCTGATGATATCACCTAGAGAGAGCATATATAAAGAGAAAAGAACTGGACCAAGCACAGATCCTTGTGGAACCCCGTGGCTGACTTTAGTACGTGGAGATTGGCTATCGTTGACACAAACAAACTGATATCGGTCTGAAAGATAGGACCGGAACCAGTCTAAAGCAGTGCCTCTGACTCCAAGTTGATATTCCAGTCTCCTTAGTAAGATCTGGTGGTCAACCGTATCAAAAACAGCACTGAGATCTAACAAGACAAGCACAGAAATGAGACCATGGTCAGGCGTCATGAAGAGGTCATTGGTGACTTTAACCAGCGCAATCTCAGTGCTATGATTCATTCTAAAACCAGACTGGAAGGATTCAAATAAACTATTGTTGTTAAGGTGTTCACAGAGCTCGTTGGCAATGATTTTCTCAAGGATTTTTGAGATGAAGATAAGATTAGAAATCGGTCTGTAATTTGCTAAAGTTCCTGGATCGAGGGACGGTTTCTTAAGGAGGGGTTTGATTATTCCAACTTTGAACGTAAGAGGAACGTAACCTGTTGTTATGGACAGGTTGATGAGGTCAAATAAGGAGGTGGCGATTAAAGGCAGCACTTCCTTTAACAATTTGGTCGGAATTGGGTCAAGGAGGCAGGTCGAAGATTTAGAAGAGGAGATGATAGTGGTCAGCTGATGCAGGTCAATGGGGTCAAATGAAGATAGTGACCTCGTTATTTCCCCATCTGTTATCTGAAAAGCTGCAACAGGGGGTAGATTAATCGCCATGCATGCTGAGTGGGTCGTAATTGTTTGTCTAATATTTGTAATCTTGTTGTTAAAGTAGTCCATAAATTCACCACTGCTGATATGTGTAGGGACACACTGCTCAGTGGAGTTATGACTCTGAGTCAGCCTGGCTACAGTGCTGAACAGAAACCTAGGGTTATGCTTATTTTCCTCAATTAGAGAGGAGTAGTATCTGGCTCTGGCATTACACAGAGCCAGCCTGAAAGTCTTCAGACTATCTTTCCAGGTAAGAAAAATACTAGTGTTTTTGGTTGAACGCCATTTCCTCTCTAACTTACGTGCTAGCTGCTTTAGGTGGCGAGTTTCTGGAGTAAACCAGGGGGCGGATCTTGGTCTAGAGATAATCTTTTTTATTAGGGGTGCAGCCTGGGGCCCGATACACTACGACAAGTAAGAGGGGCTGTGTCTTCCAGCTTTGGTGACACAAGCTGATGATAATGCTTTCAAATGAATTATAATCAATATTAGGTTTCGGAGTAATTAACAGACTACGATCAAAGACGGCTGCCACCCCACCTCCATGGCCAGGACATCGAGGGACATGATATTTAATATGGTTGGGAGGAGAGGCCTCATTTAGGCTAACATAGTCACCCTCACACAGCCAAGTTTCAGTGAGACACAACACATCAATGTTGTTGTCAGAGATTAATTCATTTACAAGAATGGCTTTGGAAGACAGGGAGCGGATATTAAGTAATCCTTTTATAAGATTATTAAGGGTCGCTCCTTTGCTACTAAATCTGGACAGTCCGGGGACAGACACAGTCTCTATGGGGTTCTGTGTGGGTTACTGAATAGAGGGAAGCACAGAGGAGTTTGTTAGACTGCTCCTCTGCCTTCTGGTCTCAACTCTGAGTCAGGGTGGGGGAGGACTAATGCTCTTGGCCAGGTTGCTAGAGAGTTGGGCTGCTCCTTCCAACGTGGGGTGGATGCAGTCCCTCCTAATGAGACCAGGTCTACCCCAGAAAGTTTGCCAATTGTTTACAAAGTCCACGTCATTTGCGGGACACCACCTCAATAACCAGCGGTTAAATGATGATGTACGGCTAAACATGTCATCACTTGCCAGGTTGGGGAGGGGGCCGGAGAAAACTACGGTGTCCGACATCGTTTTGGCCATTGTACACACCGATTCCACATTAATTTTTGTGACCTCTGTTGAGGCATAACCCGTCTACTCGTTCCTTGCCTCCCCGAGTCCGTTGATGTGGAGAAGAATCAGACGAAGACTTCAAGTTAAAAGCACAAGAGATTTTAATGTCCAAAAGCTCCGTACATTTGCAAATGGAGACGTGCAGCCACTCAGTGCAAGCAGAGGGAGCAGTCTGATTATACTACTGTTTTGGCTCTATTTGTCATGATTCACAACCCCCACCCCGGTGTGTCTCTCCTCGTATGATCTCCTCTCCCATTGGTAGAGGGACCTCGGGCACGGTGACCCTGTCCAATCAGCCGCGAGAGAGGCCGTGTGGACACGGCCTGGCATGTGTTGCTAGGTGGGTTTAACGAGAAGTGTGCCGCCGTTAAGGAGTATCAATGTCAGCTCGCCCTGGTTCCTGTTATCAGGATCGTGATGCTTTGTGTCCTTGAGGTTAGTACATTCTGTGCCGAACATTCTGTCCCTGAGGCAGATTGCTGTTTGCATATGAAGCATTTATTGTATCATTGTTATGAGAGCCTACGGCTAACCTCCTTCAACACCTCCGACTGACGTAAATGCAGATCATTAGCGCCGACGTGGATAACAATTCTACTATATTTGTGTTTAGCCTTAGCCAGCAGCTTTAATTTGGACTCAATGTCGCCCGCTCTGGCCCCCGGGATGCAGTCTATGGCCGCTGGACTCGCTAACTTCACATTCCATAAGATAGAGTCGCCAATGACCAGAGGTTTATCCTCGGTGGGTGTGTCGCCGAGCGGGAAGAACCTATTGGAAGTGGGAAGCGTTACGTGGGCCTCGGTGGACTTTGGCCCAGAGCTACGCTTCCCTCTGACAGTCACCCAATGTCCCTGTGTTCCTGGCTGCTCGGGAGAAGCTGGAGGGGCGCTAAGGGGAGCTGAGCTAAGCGGTTCCGCAGTGGCTAATGGGCGCTGGCTAACTATGGCTGAAGGTTTTGCTTCCAGTGTGGAGCCGGGCTTCCAAATCGCTTAGCCTGGCCTCCAACCTCACCAATAGACTACAGTGCTTACACGTATCACCCTCGCTAAACGAGGCAGGGGAATAGCCAAACATGTGGCACACTGAACAGGAGAGAGGGACAGGAGAAGCAGAGGGGGAAGCCATTGCTAACCGGGCTAACGCTAATAGCGCTACGGGAGCAAGGGTGATAGAAAGACTAGGAGTGGCGTAGGAAGCGGGTCAGAGAGAGAGCAGGACCCGAGGAACAGGGTAGAGTGCTCGAGTGGCACACACAGTGTAATTCAGTGGGAAATCAAAGAAAATACACAAGAGTTTCAGGCGTTTTCGACTACAAAAAGCCATCCTCAATGCAGCCCCGATATATCCATGGCAGCGAGAGAGAAGAAAATGTCCACGTTCTTGACTCCGCTGGAGTTGGAGATTTTAATGCGCTCATACAGTGACTTTGAGCCAGTATTTAGTGTAACACAGCAGCAGGTCAGAGGAGAGGGAATCGGCATGGGTGAAGACTCTGCTTGAGTCGAAGTATAAGTTTTAATATATTTTATTCATTTGTGCAAACATGGTTATAATGTTGTAAGTTGAAAACTTGTGGAATGATATTAAAACTAAAATGTATTTTACGTAGATGCAATCCCACTGGTGAAAAACAGACATGAACACAGCTAGATATTAAATATGAAAACTGGCATAGTGTGTAAGGCGCTGTACTATGATCCTGGGGACCCAGGTTCGATTCTGGTCTGAGGTCATTTCTGGATTCTCCCGATCTCTCTCTTCCCATTCACCTCCTGTCTCCCTTCAACTGTCTTATCCAAATAAAGGCTAAAAGCTCCAAAAATATCTTTAAAAACTAAACTGGATCTTAAAATTATGAAATTGAAATACTAGATACAGGTGTGTGCATAGCATTAATGATTGGGACAATGGTGATAGGAACAATGCAAAAACAATTAAAAAAACAGCTGCTTTTGTATTCGTAGGAAATAAAGAAAACATAAAAATTAATTGAATTGTCTTTATTTGACTGCAATAGATAGATAGATGCATGAATCCATGAAGAGATAGATAGAAGCTATATATAAGAAACAACAATAAGGCTAACTAAAAGCACCACAGGAGATGTGATGTTGATGAAGATGGTGGTGATGTATGATGATCATCCAACCCGTTCTCATCCCAACGCGTCAAATACCGACTATTTGTCACGCCCCTAAGCGTTACATATGGATGCCGAAGGTACCCTTCCGCGTCTGTTTATTGACGCTCCGGGTTTTCCATTCACTCTCATGCAAACCCCAACTCGGCTGTCCGGGACGCTGAGAGCAGAGGCTCCAGCCAAAGCCCCTAAAGGTCAAATAGAACCGCGGAGGGTAGAAATCCGCGTCCGGATTTGACGCTGCGAGTTCTGCATTGACTCTCATGCAGACCCCGGCTCGGCAGGACGGGACGCTGAGAGCAGAGGCTCCAGCCAAAGCCCCTAAACGTCAAATAGAACCGCGGAGGGTAAAAATCCGCGTCCGAATTTGACGCTGCGAGTTCTGCATTGACTCTCATGCAGAACCCGGCTCGGCAGGACGGGACGCTGCGAGCAGAGGCTCCAGCCGTCCATTCACTCCCATAATAACCCGGTCACGCGAAGCATGACGCCGCTTACTACTGTCTCATTGAAGAACCGAGTATCCTCTGCCCGGAAGTGTTTTTCTCACTATTTTCTCACTATTTGTACATTTTGTCCCGAGAATATATCCACTGACACGTTAAACAAGGCCAAAATGTGAGATACCTGGCTAAATATCTACGTAAATAATGTGAATTTATACTAAAACAACAATGATAACAGTGGATCAATTGGATTTCAACAGACTGTTTACATTTACTTAGGACCCGCCCCCCCCACGTGTGCGGCGTGTTACCATGGAAACGAAAGGGTTGTTTCGTTTCGCATTTGTGCCGACATAATTCGCTTCCTTATAGTCTCCTTTTATTCCTTCAGTGAGTGGATATGATCGTTTGTTTGTTAGTTCTTACAAATAAACAAAAAAGCACAGGAAGTGGTTTTCAAACGTTGCTGAAGCAATTTTGACTTTGAATGCACCCTCTTCAGTCTGCGACACAAAGTGAGTGTTTACTATTTGCAGACTGAGGCAGGAATCGAAACTAAACTAATGAAGCGTCCGAGGTGTAGGGTTTCTTGAACTGCTCTTATGACTGCCAAAAACTCAGGAACCGAGACTATTGGAGAGGCATCCCAACAACTGTTTATTATGGTTTACTACGTTTTCACTCTGACCCAACTCCAACTCCCAGCAGCCACCACGCCGCACTTTTTCATGACGTCATAGCTGCGCCGTACATGACAAGCTGGCTATGCAGTGTCTACTCTTACACTAGTTCTAATAAATGTAAATGTTTATGATTCATAATGTACTGTGTCACATTAAATAAATATATATGTTGTGGTTATATATATTTCTTAGAAAGAGGTTTTCTGAACCCCCTGAAGCCTTAACCAAAAATGAACTACATTGCAATACACACTCATGTGCTCCGCCATTTTGTTTGTAGTCCTAATGTGTCTGAGTCAAAAGGGAGGAGGGGAGAGAAAAATACCTTCCCCTTGGAATTTCCTCCTGGTTTTTGTTTATGTTACTTGTCAGAAGGTCTTGTATTAGGATCTGCTGCCTCCAAGTTAATAGCACCTTCCTAGAGCAACTTCGCGTCCCCAAGGGCCCCCAAGGGTCTATGGAGGCAGGGCTTGGAGGGTCTGTTCCAGGTCCGCTATGGGGTCTGCAGACTGAGTTTCAGGCCATTTGGTGTATTTTTGAGACCGTGGCAAGTCCTCAAAGGTGGGAAATGGCGAACGTTCAAAGCCCCGCCCTTTGAAAAGTAGGGCTCCAATCAGGACCAAACCAACACATATCATCCTGTCCAGGGGCCCCCTACAACATACTAAAATGTCAGATTCACAGCACCTTTAGAAAGAGATCTCCTCCAGATTGGCCTTCAGAATCTGATGGTCTAGTTTGCTATAGCTTTTAGACCCTCTCATTGTTCAATCAGCGACTCCACCTCAACACTTTGAGCTAAATGGCTGAAATTTTACTATGTTCAATAGTAGGTCAAGAGCATCCATCGTGCTGAGTTTCAGGCTCCTACTACCTCAGAAAGTGTCTGAGAGGGCCATACACAATTGAAGGACATGCCAAGGGTGACATGACAGCACCCCTCCAGCAGATGGCGCTCCATGTGACTGCCCATAACACTTATGGCAAGAACCAGCCCTCCATAGATTTTTTGAGCAATGAGGATGACATTTTAGAATGTTTATGGGGAGGTCAGAAGCAACACCGTTCAAGCAGGCCCCAAAATCTATAATAAGCTTCCAAGGTTCCTGACCACAATTTCTTCTTCTCATCAATCTTTCAATCTTCTCATCAGAGCTCAGAGATTCTCATGTACCAAGTCAATATTCAAAGAAATATGTATAAACATGACATATTTCTCTCTCTCTCTGTCTGTCTCTCTCTCTGTGAGACGGAGAGCGACCAAATAATAATAATAATAATAATAATCATAATCAATAATTTAATCCAGTCACTGCTGACAATGCGGATTGCACACAATTCTCTATTTGCATATTTCACTTTCAGTAGCTGCTATTAATTCGGTGACTTTTGTAGGTCTCATGGCATAGACTTTAGATGATAAAAAATCAAATAAAAATAATGTTTAGAAATTCCATTACAGTTTGAAAATTAAATGCATTTTAATTGACGTTTACTTTACAATGCATTTTTTGGGGGAAACCCTGACTAGACTAACTGAAGCAACGCCGTCCTTTCGTTTCCATGGTAACACGCCGCACACGCGAGGGGGGCGGGTCCTAAGTAAATGTAAACAGTCTGTTGAAATCCAATTGATCCACTGTTATCATTGTTGTTTTAGTATAAATTCACATTATTTACGTAGATATTTAGCCAGGTATCTCACATTTTGGCCTTGTTTAACGTGTCAGTGGATATATTCTCGGGACAAAGTGTACAAATAGTGAGAAAATAGTGAGAAAAACACTTCCGGGCAGAGGATACTCGGTTCTTCAATGAGACAGTAGTAAGCGGCATCATGCTTCGCGTGACCGGGTTATTATGGGAGTGAATGGACGGCTGGAGCCTCTGCTCGCAGCGTCCCGTCCTGCCGAGCCGGGGTCTGCATGAGAGTCAATGCAGAACTCGCAGCGTCAAATCCGGACGCGGATTTTTACCCTCGGCGGTTCTATTTGACGTTTAGGGGCTTTGGCTGGAGCCTCTGCTCTCAGCGTCCCGTCCTGCCGAGCCGGGGTCTGCATGAGAGTCAATGCAGAACTCGCAGTGTCAAATCCGGACGCGGATTTTTACCCTCCGCGGTTCTATTTGACGTTTAGGGGCTTTGGCTGGCTCTGCTCTCAGCGTCCCGGACAGCCGAGCTGAGGTTTGCATGAGAGTGAATGGAAAACCCGGAGCGTCAATAAACAGACGCGGAAGGGTACCCTCGGCGTCCATACGCAACGCTTAGGGGCGTGACAAATAGTCGGTATTTGACGCGTTGGGATGAGAACGGGTTGGATCATCATAATCCATGGTGGTGCTAGAGGTGTTAGTGGTACTGAAATTAAACTAAACTGAAAAGTGATTTTGGCAGATGATGTCCCTGACTGTTCTACCATGGTGGATGTCTGCAGGGTGGATTGAGTCATCATCAGGGTCTCGCTCTTTGTAGCAATATTATGGAGAACAACAGATGCCACAAAAATGTCACAGGCCCTCTCGTGGGTTACCCTGAGGTGATGTGGGCACTGGAAATGGGCTTTCAGTAGGCTTATTGTCATCCCCACATGGGCTCTCATCCTGCAATGGGCCACATTGAACCTCTGCTGTGGGCCAGGGTCAGGTTTTCCTACTCACAAATTCAGCTTTTCTGAAGGAACAATTATGGGAATGTGAGTCCCATAGATGCATCACACCTAGAAATCCTAAAAGAAATGCAAATTAGTAATCCCAGTCTGAGGTTGTGTCACGTGTCGGGGGTAAAATGTGTGGAAATATGTTTAACAGGCCTGTTGATGTATGTGTGTATTTAGAGCAAATGCTCTCTGTAAATGTATGTTATTGTGGGTGTGGGGACTGTGGGACAGAGGGGAATTGACTGGAAGCCCTGATTGGGTGGCTGAGTGACTTGTAGGGGGGCGGCTCTGTTTAAATAGGGCTTCGGCGGAGGGAACGGTGGTCGTCTTTTTGCCAGCTGATGAGGAGGCGTGACGTCACTCTCGCTGCGACGCGGAGGAAGGACCCCAGCCGGAGAGTGGGAGGAAGGCATGCCTACGCGCCATTGAAGGGAAGTGCCCGGTTGGCGGCGGGTCTAGTAGCGGGCTAAGCTACGTCTCTGCTAGAGGCGCCGCTGCACACCTGCACGGCTGAGCAGGTCCACGGACCGTCGGTGGCCGGTTCTTTTACCCTGGTCGGCGGGAGGGGGGAGGGCGCCGCCGACCAGGTCTGATTTCTGCACCTAATAGGGGTCGGACAGGACACCCGCACCACGCGCCGCGCTGGACCACGTGAACTCTCCTCTGGGTGAGCTGGTGGTTACGCCACGGAGTGACGGACTTGCAGGACTGGGGAAGAACAGGGGAGGTGGGCTTTCCTTGATGTGGGTTATTTCTGTGTATTGGTGTTTTATTGTGTGAGTTGCTGTGAAGTAATTGTACTCCTCGTGGTGGCAGCACGTTGGGATAATGCTTGTGAGATGTGTGTCAATTTGCTGTGTGCCACCTTAATCCGATACTTAGCTCACACCACCTGATTTTACTTTCCCTTTTCCTGCGTAGTTTGTTATTTTCCTGTGCATTCGTCCTGGGGTGTGGTAAATAAACGGGTGTGGGTTAATGAGGGTGGCGTGTCAGCTGTGCGTGTTTGCGTGACCTCTATCTGCGGACTTGTATCATTGAGACAGGGCTCCTGTCGTCCCGTATTCAATAAAATCAAAGAAACACACTGCTTCTTGGTCTGGTGAATGTGTCCAGAGGGGTTCGGGCCTGTATAGTGTTGTGGCAGCGACGACAGTTGCAGCATCATGCCCCCATACTGCTAATACAATATGATTTGTATTCATTCATTTTTACTGATTTCTACTGCATATATCTCCTTGATCACTGTCACAGGTTTGTG
Source organism: Karalla daura (assembly GCA_029224185.1). NCBI lineage: Eukaryota > Metazoa > Chordata > Actinopteri > Chaetodontiformes > Leiognathidae > Karalla > Karalla daura. The sequence continues at coordinate 5,567,864 of CM055188.1, read as the reverse complement.
ACCAGGGAACTCAAAAAACGACATGAAAGATTTTTAAGGGCAAGGCATACTTTCCTGACTGCATGACAAGCAGTTGCCGTGCTAATGTTTTCAGCATCAGTTATGTACAGAAAACTGCCATTTGGGGAAAAAATGGAGTACACAAAATACTTGCTCAGATGAAAGTCCCTCCACAATGGATGACATTGCAAATCTCACGATGGATGACGTTGTGAATGTACTTTAAGGACTTCTCTGTAAAACAATACCTTTTGAAAAGTGTCAGGAAAGGAAAAAATGTCTTCACAGGGCCTATAGATCATCTCCCGGCATATGGCGCAACTCACGCAAGTAATAATGCCTATTTATTCACTGGATCGGCAATGAATGAACAAGCCATGGTTGAAAAACTGAGTTAATGGCAATCGCAATTCTCCATGAAACACACTCGGACTCAATGAATGAAACTTTGGTTGTGACGAAAGGGGGAGGAGACAGCCCTCTTCAACAAAGCCTGTTCCTGACCACGTTGGGTTGACAGTGGAAGTAACACTGTAATAGTAATAGTAATAGTAGCTGATGTCAAGTTCTACTTAGCCCCCTTCCTGAAATGGAACAGCCAGAGATTCCCTCATTTCAGGCTCAACATAGTCAAGATATGTACTAAGCCCACTTTCTGAAATGGGCCCCTTACAACAGGGAATATGTGGCAGGTTTTGCTTTGACAACATTGTATGAGACAATGCCCCTTATCTTCCTGCCATTCTGTTCAAGCGGCAGAATTGGTGATCTTTTCCTTTCCTGACAGTTTCCTTTTCGAAAGGTACCACTTCATAGCGCAGTCCTTAAAGTACATTAAAAATTGTTTTTGCAGTGTTGCTATTACAATTATCCCAATCATTAATGCAATTCACAATGCACCCAACTGTATCTCATATTTCAATTTCATAATTTTCAAGGTCAAGAGGCATTATTTCTTTGTCTTTTTTTGTATTAGTTTGACAACATACATTTTATATACATCCTTTACTGGTAACTGGGAATACATAAGGCCATGCGCACCATGCAGGTGCACATGAATCCACAGAATTAACCTTTGCTATTTACTGAACATCTTATTGCATTAGTTTGATCTGTAGAGGTAGATGGACCCTCGTTCTGCTGCCCAGCCATGTTCTGTTAAAGAGGAAAATAATATCTGTTAATAATTGTGTAAGCTATATGTCTCTCTATAATGTTAAAAATGTTAAGAAACTATCAGTAACACCACCAGATGTTTTCTCCAGATGTTACCTCTGTAGGACCCTTAGGCTCCCTCTCTGTGGCAGCACATAATGTGGCCTCATCATCCTCCTCATCCTCATCCTGTGAAAATCAGTGTTATTTTTCAGTGCATTTTAAACTACTACATATTATAATATACAGTATTGGCTACGAACATTTGCAGTGGCAGGTTCAACCAGATGAAAAACACCATCAGAATCTGTTGGGACAAAAGACAAATCCATGAAAGGGAAATTAATATTTCTGTGAAGAAAGAAGATATCGGCCTTTTACATTACATTATTTAAATCAGGTAACTCCATGACACTACTCTGCTGAAGTCTCACCTGTTTGAAACATATTTTTATATTACATTTTTAGATGCTTCCATGTCTGTTTTTTACCAGTGGGATTGCATCTAAGTGAAATACATTTTAGCTTTAATATCATTCCACAAGTTTTCACCTAACAATATTACAACCGTGTTTGCACACATGAATAAAATATATTTAAACTTACGCATTGACTGGAGCAGCGATCTTCTCCCATGCCGACTCCCTCTCCTCTGACCTGCTGCTGTTACACTAAATACTGGCTAAAAGTCACTGTATGAGCACATTAAAATCTCCAACTCCAGCGGAGTAAAGAACGGAGACCTTTTTTTTTTCACTCGTTGCCATGGTGAATCCATGTATTGGGGCCCCATTGATGATGGCTTTTTGTAGCTGCCGTGCACGTGCTTAGCTTGAACTGAACATACTCGGACTTCATTGAACTAATGGAAAGCCGGTGTTCTGAAACCGTTTAGCTCAAGATTCTCAGTTCAGGCTATGTCAAGCCTCAATCCACAAACATGGTCGGACTTTGTTGAGCCTGCTACCTGAAATGGGCCCCTGGCCTCTGACCTTCTTGATGCTGTGCACCTGCTGACAGATTGCGGTATGCAACTGTGAAGCTCACAATATTTACAATACTAACCAATACAATTTCTTTGGGAAATGCCAGAGCTCATGCAGTGACAAAAGAAGCTGTGAAAAGTGTTTTGTCATCGATGCTGTTTTGTTTGCTGTTGTTGTCTATTTTGTTGCCTATTTTGTTGTCTTCACTTGCTCCAAGAGCTCCTACAGAGGAGACTGTTACAGTAAGTTGCAACTCAGGGTCTCTAAGGCTGAGAGAGTTACCTTTTTCCACACTATGCAAAATTGACACCCCATTCAAAGGCTGGGGTGCAAACAACAATTGATAATACTTCTCATCATCGCTCTCATAATCATCGGAGTGTTGATAGCACAGCTGATTGAAGAGACATCCAGTATGTTTCAGCAGGCTGCCAGGTATTGCAAATGTTTTTGTGAACATTCCAGAACTTTCTCACCACCAAGTGAAGAGATGGACTGAGAGATGTCATGTCTTGGGAGATGTTGAGGACTAAGAACACTATATCCAACTTCGAAAACAAATCTGGTACAAGGCAGTATGGACATCATCAGCACAGACAATCACAAATTAGAGTTGCTACATGTATGTCTCTACTGAACTTCCAAGTGGTTGGTGTGATGGAGATATGATCTTCGTTTCCCTTTTTTTTTATTTTTATGTTTTTTTGTACACTACCGTACGTGCTCGTTACTGAGTTGTGATCAGTTGAGTTGAGAGGGTCAAATGATTTCGGGGAAGAGGGTCTGACTCTGGTTCCATGTTGTGCACTCCAGGTCAGAGAGAAATACAAATACAATAGGAAGTTATGAGAAATGACTCAATAAGATTCAAGTCTGGGTAACGGGCAGACCGGTCCATTGCGTAAATGCTTTCATCATGCAGGAACTGCTGACACACTTCAGCTACATGAGGCCTGGCATTGTCATGCATCAGAAGGAACCTAGGGCCAACTGCACCAGCATATGGTCTCTTGAGGATCTTATCTCTGTACCTAATGGCAGGCAAGGTACTTCTGGCTGGCACAAGCAGAGTTGTGCAGCCCTCCAAAGATATGCCTCCCCAAACCATTACTGACTCACCACCAAACCGGTCGTGTTGAATGATGTTGCAGGCAGCATAACATTCTCCATGGCGTCTTCAAATTCTCTCATGTAGATCACAAATGCTCAGTGTGAACCTGCTCTCAACTGTGAAGAGCACAGGGCGCCAAAGACGAATTTGCCAACTGTTCTCTGGCAAATGCCAGTTGTGTTGCACTGTGTTGGGCTGTAAGTTCAGACCGTCGCTGTTGTTGGGCTGTTGGGATGTTGGGCCCTCATTTCCCACTCATGGGGTCTGTTTGAGTAGAAACATGCACATTAGTGGCTTGCTGAATCTCATTTTGCAGGGCAAGAGATAGCTGTCCTGCTGCTGTTTTGTCAGCCTCCTACAGCCCCTTCCACGTCTGGTGCATTGGCCTGTCTCATCTCTTTCATGCTCTGGACACTGTGCTGGGAGACACAGCAAACCTTTCCACATCTCGCATTAATGTGCCATCTTGCATGAGCAGCAGTACCTGAGTGACAGAGGATGTCAGAAGGTACCTGGTACCTCCAGGGGTGGGACACTGACAAAATGCAAATGTGACCAGAACATCAGCCAGAAGAAATGATAGCAGAGAAGTAGTCTGTGGACACAACCCACAGAACTGCTCCTTTATCGGGGGTGTCTTGGTAACTGCCTCTCATTTGCACCTGTTGCCTGTTCTAATTGCACAACAGCAGGTGAAATGAATTCACAATCAGTGTTGCTTCCTAACTGGACTGGCTGATTTCAAAGTAGTGTGATTGACTTGGAGTTGCATTGTATTGTTTTGTTCCCTCTTATTGTTCCCTTTTTATTTTGAGCAGTATTATAAGTTGAAATGTTCACAAGTTTTTTTCAGTTTTAGCCATGTTTTGCTTGTGTGTTAAAAAAACTTGAGTTATGTCAATGTTTTGAATGTATTGCAAAGCAAATAAGTCTAAAAATGAGTGGGCACAGATTATTATTTTTTATCTAGATTAATTTTACTGTAATCATGGAATCAGTCTTGATTTATCTTGATTAAAATGATTTATTCAAAATGTGTATTACCTTAATGATGACTAAAAGTACGCTTTTGAGAACGGGTTTCCTTCTTTTTTATATACTTCATTGCTATGATTTCCATACATACTTGCATTCCACTTCAAGTATTGGACTTTTTTACATTGCAAACATTTTTTGTATTTACACTGACAAAGGATGTGCAATGAATAGAAAAGGGAGAAAAAAAGAGGGGATTTCTTAAGCCAGGTGGTGGACTAGACCAGGGGCTCATCTCCAAAATACATCACTAACTGAGGAGAAAGCTGCTCTACTGTGATACTTGGTGATTAAATATTGTTCAATGTTCAAGAAACTGTGCTTGTGTTCAGTGTTTATTCAGTTAAACATGAATTTTGAACATTAGAGGTCATGATGAACTCTTGATGAACAGTCAGTAGCTTTGTGTTAAAGTCAAGCTCCATTTCTCATTCTTCTCCAGTCATTCAGGCAGACCAGCTTGTTGACATTTTCTGTAAGCACAGTTTGGCAGGAGTCCTCAAGTACCTATGGGCTATGTGGGCCATCTTACCACAGATAGCAGTTTGCTCTGACCACCACTTCAGTGGACACTGATCTAGACTGACGCTTTTGCCTTGACTGACCACACCACTATATCTGGCTGGAGAAATGTGGTGGTAATCTCTGTGGGGAAATGGAGCTGCTTGTCAAGATCGGCCCTCATGTTCCATTCCTGGTCAGGGGAGAAGGGCCTTGTTGTTTCTTTCGGTCTGGTGCTTCTCATGCCCCCCCCTATTGAGACAAAGATGGTGGGGTCCTCTGCTGGTGGTATTTTACTATCCTGTCTACACTCCTCCAGCACCTCAGCTAGCTTTCCCAAGACCTGGTCATGGCACCATCTGTAGCGCCCCTGCGAGAGCGCAATCTTGCAGCCTGACAAAATGTGCTGGAAGCTTGCGTTGGGTGCATTGCAGAGCATGCAGCATTCCTCCCTCCCAAACCACTAGTGAAGGGTCCGAGGACAGGGAAGCGTGTTTAGGTGGAACTGATAAGGAAGCTGAGTCTTGCCTACGGGATCTTCCACATGTCTGCCCAACCGATGTTCCTGTGAGTGACTCTCTCCCAGGTTGTCCAGCTTCCTTCCCAGCCCTGCGACACAGCCTTAAACTTGTAGTGGGCTTCCTCCATCCTTGTCACCTCTGCCTCTCACCATCTCTTTCATTTCCTTGCAAATGGCCTTGGACCAAAAGCATGGTGCCCTTCCACACCCTAGACCTGCTTTCCCTGCCTTGACACTGCCTATGATCTCCCAGTGTTGCAGTTGACTGACAGCTTGGTCAACCTCGGTCTGGGCATTCCACTTGTGGCCAGATAGAACTTTGGCATTTGCTTTCCTTACCATCTCATCTGTGGACTCTCGTAGCTCAACCAACTTGGTCTTTTCTTGCCTGCAGCCCAACTGTGTTGACTGCAGTGGCAGCTGCAGCATGTTCTTTCCAAAGAGACCAGCCTCTGACCAAAGTGGTGCTGTTGTTTCTGACACGTCTTCTGAGTGACAAGCTACGAGATTTGAAGGGTTTGATCTTCATTCTTGCCCATGACATGAGCTCGTCCATCATCTTCAACTTCTTGCTGTACATGCTGCTGTCTGTAGGAGACTGGTCACATCGTCCATGTAGCTCCTCAGTTGGGGGAGCCTCTGTCCGGTTGGCCTTGCCCCGATAAGGATTATCTCAAACGCTAATAATAAGACAGCAATGGTTTTATGTTTTAGCAACCCCCCCAAGGAGTACAAGGAGTGTGTGTACTTTGTACTTATGTGCCCCATTTTGTTATTGATATTTATGTGTTTAGTGAATGGGTAGTGCATTTATTAGTGCTCTGAAAGGGAGCACTATTATTCTACACCACGTTTGTTCTTCTTATTATAGCACAATTTTGGTCGTCCGACACACAAACGATGCATCAAAACGTGCGGCTCGGCCCCGGCAAATGTGCTTTTTGTCAACCCCAAAGACAGTTTATTGGCCGCTGTTGCCAAACGATCCTCTTTTTGGACAAGTGAAATAGAAGATTTGTTCGGGAGACTCTCCCGCACGCGTTGGTATATAGCAGCCTAAACACAGATTGACGAAAAAATAACACTTTTTTCCAGAAGTGCTCAGAAAGAGCAAAAAATCCCATAAGAAATTAATGGGAAAAAAGAAAATTCCAAAAAACCCTCAAACAAAGATTCGCTGCGAAGCCATACGTTGTTGTAGAAACTTCAAACTTCAAAATGCAGGAAAACTTGTCGTCTCTGCCCGTACCCGACAGCGTGTTGATACCTTATGTCGTTTTTCATCCAGGCCGACTCAAAAACACGTGGGTTTGGCGTTTTTTGAAAAGTTAGAGTGGGGAGAGACCAACTGTCAGAGTGCGGGATGGCTGAAAAATCAGCTCTCATTTTGCTCTTTTCATGCTGCTCCCAGCCAAACCGTAAGCAGTAGACAAATTCTTTTTTCCACTTTTGTAGGCAAATTTGTGCTCTCTCATGCGATGCCGGCCATTAACCTGAGCGCTTTGTGAAATTTAAACGGTGAGCCTCAGAGTCAGGCCAGCGCAGCCTCTTCTCTCCATAAGCCCCAATTCATTTTCCGACCACTGCGATCGAAGTTAAACTTTACCCTTCTACTCGCGACTGTGGCCTCAGTTTTCATAGTAGACACACCAAATCACATCAGGGAGTTCCTGAGACTCTCCCCTGCGTGACGGTGTGCTCATACTCCAGATAGGTGCAAGCGTTGTCTCCGTAAAGCCAAATGTGTAGCACTTGGGCAATTTCGCTTTTTCCCATAAGAATGAATGGGAAAATCGGAACGCCTCAAACAAAAATGCGCTACGTCGCCATACTTTGAGGTAGAAACTTCATTTTTATTTCAAAAATTCAAGAAACTTGTGGTCTGTTTGTGTACCGAGTTGCATGTTGATAGGCTGTATGGTTTATCAACAGCACCTTCTCAAAGCTCATTTGATGAATTCCCTGCTCAGATGTCTCTCCTGCTGACAGTGTCCTGCTGGAGCAGGCTGACTGATGACCTCATACAGACACACAGACACTTCAGATACATCCACACACACACTCAGACACGATGGCGGGTACACGTTTCGGAGCACTCTCGAAATTTAAGCTCGCTGGAATTTTCTAGTTACTATTATTATTATTATGGTGACATGATGGTGATGATGGTGATGGTCATGTTATTATTTTATGGCAGAGCATAACACAATCAACATATTGATATAATTTTCAAAAGTATATATTTATAAACACAGTTATAACACACTTTACATTATATACACAACACTATTCACATCTAAGGGATATAAATAAAAACAGCAAAGTTTAAATAAGAATTAAGATAAATAAAACCAAATTAAACTAACCACAACAATATTGCACATTTAAAATGAACACAAGTATATTAATGGCCTGCTCTAAGGCAAGTTGGCAATCAGAAAGACAAGCTCGTGGACCTTGGAGGGGCTGAGCCTGTTCTGTCTGTCTGTGATGGTCTGCCCAGTCTTTGAGAAAATTCTCTCAGAGGGCACAGATGTGGCGACAATGCAGAGTCTTGTCCTCATTACCTCACTTAGAGTTTTATACATGTTGGTTATATATTTTTATATATGTCGGTTGTGAGGCATACAGCAGGAGAACTCTTGATTTTTTCAAGTATCTCAGCTCTTAGCTTTCCATATATCTGAGGCAGTAGAGCTTGAGATAATGTTTTCCTGCTAGGCAGTGTATGAAGGGTCCAGGGTCTTTGAATATTCTTTGAAACCTTGGTCCTAAACGATGGAGAATGGCTGATAGTCTCAAGCAATCATTTTTAGAAGTGCTTCATCCACTTTGCTCTGCCTGAGCGGATCCATTGGCCTTGTTACATCAGTGTTTGCTGTGGCCTCCGTGGCCTAACTGCTTGGGTGGTGGTGGTGGGTGTTGTTGCACCTCTATAGTCGAGTCCATTGGCTTCTGCCAGCATGTGCATGAACCCACGCACTGCTTTAATCACACCCTGGACCTTGTTCTATCTTATGGTGTTGAAATTAAACACCTGACCGTTTCCCCCCCCAAACCCACTTATTTCCGACCATTCTTTAATTACTTTCAACTTCCTTCTAGCCCGTTGTGTGCGAAAGAAGAGCAGTATATATACACGACACTTAACTGACAGTGTCTTATCAAACTTTAAAGAAGCTATCCCCCTGTCTCTTGGAACTGTATCCCCCCCCTCTCTGTTATGAAAGCCTGAGTCCCTCCCTCATCGATCACCTCACTGATAGCTTTGTTACCTCCCTTCGCAAGACTCTTGACTCGGCCACACCCCTAATAAAAAAGACTATCTCTAGACCAAGATCCGCCCCCTGGTTTACTCCAGAAACTCGCCACCTAAAGCAGCTAGCACATAAGTTAGAGAGGAAATGGCATTCAACCAAAAACACTAGTATTTTTCTTACCTGGAAAGATAGCCTGAAGACTTACAGGCTGGCTCTGTGTAATGCCAGAGCCAGATACTACTCCTCTCTAATTGAGGAAAATAAGCATAACCCTAGGTTTCTGTTCAGCACTGTAGCCAGGCTGACTCAGAGTCATAACTCCACTGAGCAGTGTGTCCCTACACATATCAGCAGTGGTGAATTTATGGACTACTTTAACAACAAAATTACAACTATTAGACAAACTATTACGACCCACTCAGCATACATGGTGACTAATCTACCCCCTGTTGCAGCCTTTCAGATAACAGATGGGGAAATAACGAGGTCACTATCTTCATTTGACCCCATTGACCTGCATCAGCTGACCACTATCATCTCCTCCTCTAAATCGTCGACCTGCCTCCTTGACCCGATTCTGACCAAGTTGTTAAAGGAAGTGCTGCCTTTAATCGCCACCTCCTTACTTGACCTCATCAACCTGTCCATAACAACAGGTTACGTTCCTCTTACGTTCAAAGTTGGAATAATCAAACCCCTCCTTAAGAAACCGTCCCTTGATCCAGGAACTTTAGCAAATTACAGACCAATCTCTAATCCCATCTTCATCGCAAAAATCATTGAGAAAATCATTGCCAACCAGCTCTGTGAACACCTTAATAACAATAGTTTATTTGAATCCTTCCAGTCTGGTTTTAGAATGAATCATAGCACTGAGACTGCGCTGGTTAAAGTCACCAATGACCTCTTTATGGCATCTGACCAGGGTTTCATTTCTGTGCTTGTCTTGTTAGATCTCAGTGCTGTTTTTGATACGGTTGACCACCAGATCTTACTAAGGAGACTGGAATATCAACTCGGAATCAGAGGCACTGCTTTAGACTGGTTCCGGTCCTATCTTTCAGACAGGTATCAGTTTGTTTGTGTCAGCGATAACCAATCTCCACGTACTAAAGTCAGCCACGGGGTTCCACAAGGATCTGTGCTTGGTCCAGTTCTTTTCTCTGTATATATGCTCCCTCCAGGTGATATCATCAGGAGTCACTCTATAGATTTCCTGTCACAAATGAGTTAGGATTGGACCCCAGTGCGGAATCACACAGAGACAAACTGGACTGTGGCACAGGTATTTATTTGAATCACAGGTCCAATGGAACGGGGGGCAGAGACGTCTGGAGCTGGTAGTAGTTTAGCAGAGGAACTGAGGACACAGGTGAACTGAAACACAGGAGAAACCGGTGAGCTTCCACAAACAAAAAGGGAGACAAAAAAGCACTAGGCACAAAATGGGACAAGTACAACAGGTGTTGGAGCCTAACGTTACCACGTAGCTCGTGGGACTCTCTGGCGATGAGAGGAAGGGAAGGGCGGGTATTTGTACAGCTGCAGATAAGTGGAAATGGAGATCAGGTGTGAGCGCCACAGCTCCGCCTCTGCCAAGTAATCAGGTGTAGGTGGGAAAAAAAGGAAGAACAGGGAGGGGAAAACAAGGAACCTAAGGACCTCCAGGGATCACAGCAGCGGCTGTGACAGTACCCCCCCTCCGACGACCGCCTCCAGGCGGACCACCAGGCTTGTCGGGATGAGCTGAGTAAAAATCGACAAGGAGGGAAGGGTCCAGGATAAAGTGTCGAGGAACCCACGACCGCTCCTTTGGGCCATAACCCTCCCAGTCGACGAGGAACTGATAGCCTCTGCCCCGCCTCCTGACATCCAGGATCTTGTTGACAGAGTAGGCAGGATGATTGTCCACAACCAGGGGGGGTGGAGGGGGTTCGGCTGGAGGGCTCAATGGGCTGGAGGAAACAGGCTTCAGCAGAGATACGTGAAACGAAGGGTGGACATTGAGTGAATCAGGCAGCTTAAGACGAACAGCAGAGGTGTTGATGACCTTGACGATGGGGAATGGACCAATGTAACGGGGAGCCAGTTTGCGGGACTCCACTTGAAGTGGAAGGAAGGGATCCTTGGTGGACAACCAGACCATCTGGCCAGGCTGATAGTTGGGTGCGGGTGAGTGGTGGCGATCTGCTAGCCGCTGGTTTCGAGCAGATGATCTGAGCAAGGCCGCACGAGCCTCTCTCCACACCCTCCGAACCCGTCACAGGTGATGCTGCACTGAAGGAACGGCGACCTCGTTCTCTTGGGATGGGAATAGTGGCGGTTGAAAACCCAGCATCACCATAAACGGAGACAAACCAGTGGCTGATGAGGTGAGGGAGTTGTGGGCATATTCCACCCAGGGCAGCTGCCTGCTCCAAGAGGCCGGATTGCGGGCACACGATTTGCCCGTTCAGTCTGACCATTGGTCTGAGGATGGTAGCCTGACGATAAACTGACCCCAGTGCCCAGCGCACCACAGAAAGCCCGCCAGACCTGGGATGAAAACTGGGGCCCACAGTCAGACACTATCTCCACCGGAATGCCATGGAGGCGAAAAACATGCTGGACCAGGAGCTGAGCTGTCTCAGCAGAGGGGAGCTTGGAGAGAGGAACAAAATGAACTGCCTTAGAAAAGCGATCAATGATGGTTAGAATGGTGTTATTGCCTTCTGAGGGAGGTAAACCGGTAATAAAATCAACAGCAATATGAGACCACGGTCGGGTTGGAATGGGAAGGGGGTTTAGCAGGCCAGCAGGGGGTCGTCGAGATGTTTTACCCCGGGCACAAACAGAGCACGCAGCCACAAATTGACTGGTATCTCGAGACATCGAAGGCCACCAGAACCTCTGGCGTAGTAAATCCAGGGTACGTGTCGTTCCAGGATGACAAGCCAGGTTGGAGGAGTGTCCCCACTGTAACACCTGAGAACGGACCTCCTCAGGGACGTACAGACAGGTTGATGGGCCACCCCCAGGACCAGGGTCCCTGGAGAGAGCCTCCTTGACCCGTTGCTCCACCTCCCAGTGGACTGCCCTCACAAAGCAGCTGGCAGGGAGAATGGTCTCCGGTGAAGAGAGATGCTGCTGATTCTCCTCTTGCTGAGCGTCAGGCTTGAGGTTTTGAGAGCCAGGCCTATAACAGAGGGTGAAGTTAAATCTACCCAGAAAGAGTGCCCACCTGGCCTGCCGAGAATTTAACCTCTTTGCACTCTGGAGGTACGCCAAATTCTTGTGGTCTGTCCAAACCACAAATGGAATCTCAGCTCCCTCCAACCAGTGCCGCCATTCCTCTAATGCTAAAACAACGGCTAGAAGCTCACGGTTACCGATGTCGTAATTTTGTTCAGCAGAGGAGAGGCGGCGAGAAAAATAAGCACAGGGATGGAGCTTCTTACCCTCATACTGAGAGAGCACTGCACCAACCCCCGTGTCAGACGCATCTACCTCAACAATAAACTGTTTGCTGGGGTCCGGATGGGTGAGGACAGGTGCCGAGGCAAACAGGGACTTGAGCTTATTGAACGCCAAGGTAGCCTCTGGTGACCAAACAAAAGGACGAGCCGAGGAGGTGAGCTGAGTGAGAGGGGAAACGACCTTGCTAAAATCCCTGATAAAACGACGATAAAAATTGGCAAATCCCAAGAAGCGCTGGAGTTGCTTGCGATTCTCCGGTGTCGGCCACTCAACAACAGCACGGACCTTAGTAGGGTCTGAACGAATCTGCCCCCGTTCAATGACAAAGCCAAGAAAAGGGACAGACTGAGCGTGAAAAACACATTTCTCTGCTTTAACAAAAAGCTTGTTCTCCAATAGTCTTTGTAGGACTAGTCTGACATGCTCAACGTGCTCCTCCATGGAACGAGAAAAAACTAAGATATCGTCAATGTAAACGAAAACAAAACGGTTAAGCATGTCCCGGAGAACGTCATTCACTAACGCCTGAAAAACAGCAGGTGCGTTTGTCAATCCAAAAGGCATAACCCGATACTCAAAATGACCTAGTGGAGTGTTAAACGCGGTTTTCCATTCGTCCCCCTTGCGGATCCGAACTAGGTGGTAGGCGTTGCGTAGATCAAGTTTGGAAAAGACAGTGGCCTGGTGTAACGAGTGGAAAGCAGAGTCAAGCAGAGGCAAAGGATACTTATTTTTCACTGTTATCGCATTGAGGCCACGATAGTCTATGCAGGGACGCAGAGTCTGATCCTTCTTAGAAACAAAAAAAAATCCTGCACCAACAGGGGAGGACGAGGGTTGGATAATTCCTGCTGCTAAAGACTCCTGGATGTACTTCTCCATGGTCTCTCTCTCTGGCTGGGACAGATTGTATAGACGGCTAGATGGAAGAGGTGAACCAGGCAGGAGATCAGTGCAGCAATCGTAGGGACGGTGAGGAGGTAGGGAGAGAGCCTGTTGCTTGCTAAATACCTCCGAGAGGTCGTGGTAGCACTGAGGCACATTTGATAAATCAGGGGAACTGGGAGGAGACATAGTTGAAGAGGCCACAGAAGGTTGAGCAGAACGGAGGCAGCAATTGTGACAGTCCACACTCCAGCTAGTGATCGAACCCTTTCTCCAATCTATGTGAGGGTTGTGCTGTCTCAAACAGGGGAGACCTAAAACTACAGGAGTTTGAGGAGCTGGCATAACGAAAAAACGAATCAACTCACAGTGATTGCCAGAAATTTGCAAAGAAAGATTAACAGTATGGTGGGTAATTACTGCCAATATCCTGCCATCTAAGGCAAATACACTTCGAGGTTCTGGCAGTGGGGTAACGGAAATATGATTGGCCTCCACGAAGCTAGAAGCAATAAAGTTCTCATCTGCCCCTGAATCAGCAAGTGGTTCAATAGACACTTCCTTAGTGTCCCAACGGAGCACAGCTGAGAGCTGAGTACGTAGGGAATTACTGGGAGTTGGTTCACGGCTCACCTGGGTACTCCCTCCCTCAGGCGAGCCTAGGCTTTTGGGAGTGAAGGGCAGTTCTGAAGAACGTGGCCTGCCAACCCGCAGTATAGACAAAGCCGCTCCTGGAATCGGCGCTGTCGCTCTGCCTGTGTCAGTCGGGCACGTCCAAGCTGCATTGGCTCCAGAGTGGGTGAGGCTGAGGAGGAGAGGCCCGTGGCTGGAGAGGGAGCCGCAAACGCCATAGCACCAGGCTGGGAGGGGAAGGTGTGGGTTGGGGCTGCTCCAGAAACCGGATGGATGGTTGAGGGGGTGCGGGAACTGCCACGCTCACGACGCCTCTCCCGCAGGCGGTTGTCCAAGCGCCTTGCTAGCGCAATCAGCTCAGCCAGAGATTCAGTCTCGTCTCGCGCAGCCAGCTCATCCCTCAGGTCATCACACAAGGATCTCAGAAACACGCTTTGCAAGGCCGCCTCATCCCATCCACTCTCGATTGCCAGAGTGGAGAATTCAATAGCATGATCAGCCACTGATCTGGAGCCCTGGCAGAGAGAGAGGAGACGACTCGCTGCCTCCTTGCCGCGCACTGGGTGATCAAAAACAGCCTTCATCTCTGCGGTGAATCCCTCAAAAGAAGCGCAGAGCTGGGAACGGCCCTCCCACACTGCTGCCGCCCACTGCGCTGCTCAACCGGAGAGGAGACTGATTACATACGCCACCTTAGAGCGCTCAATGGCGTATGTTTGGGGCTGTAAATCAAAAATGAGGGAACACTGAAGGGGAAAACGTCCACAACTTCCCAGGTCCCAGGTGGCAGGTGTGGCTCACGGAGAGGGACTGGAGCTGTGGATGCCACGACGGGAGGAGGTGGAGGAGTGGAGGATGGCGGTGCTGCATGCTGCTGGACCTGAAGCATGAGGGTGGAGAGATTGGCATTCAGAGACTCCATTGCCTGTTGCACCTCCAGGATTGCTCTGCTGTGCTGACCCAACAGATCACCCTGGGCTACCAGAGCCCGACGCACAGACTGTGGATCCGCGGGGTCCATTGTTGCCAGAGAGTTCTGTCACAAATGAGTTAGGATTGGACCCCAGTGCGGAATCACACAGAGACAAACTGGACTGTGGCACAGGTATTTATTTGAATCACAGGTCCAATGGAACGGGGGGCAGAGACGTCTGGAGCTGGCAGTAGTAGGTGTAGGTGTGAGCGCCACAGCTCCGCCTATGCCAAGTAATCAGGTTCAGGTGAAAAAAAAAGGAAGAACAGGGAGGGGAAAACAAGGAGCCTAAGGACCTCCAGGGATCACAGCAGCGGCTGTGACATTTCCACTGTTATGCTGACGACACTCAATTATATCTATCTATCAAGCCAGGCGAGCTCAACCGTCTACAGCAGCTTCAGTCCTGCCTTGATGACATTAAGGCCTGGATGGCTAATAATTTCCTCCTTCTGAACTCTGAAAAAACAGAGTTACTGCTCACAGGCCCAAAACACCTACGTGACTCTATATCTGATCCCATAGCACTACAAGGTAGTTTTGCGACTCCTTCTGCCACCACTGTAAAGAACCTAGGTGTTAGTTTTGATCAAGACCTGTCTTTTAGCTCCCACATAAGATCGATCTCACGGACTGCCTACTTCCACCTCCGCAATATTTAAAAAATAAGACACCTCCTCCCTCCCCATGCAGCAGAACAGCTGGTCCATGCCTTTGTTACTTCCAGGCTGGACTACTGCAACTCTCTACTGGCTGGATGCTCCAATAGGTCGCTGAGAACTCTGCAGCTCATTCAGAATGCGGCAGCTCGTGTCCTGACTAAAACTAGAAAGAGAGATCACATCTCTCCTGTTCTGGCCTCATTGCACTGGCTTCCTGTACCTTTCAGGATCCAGTTCAAAATCCTCCTCCTTGTCTATAAAGGTCTTCATGGTCTGGCACCCTCTTATATCTCAGACCTGATAAAACCCTGTTGCCCCACTAGCACACTTCGTTCTCAGAATACAGGCCTACTGGTGGTTTCAAGAATCTCTAAGTCTAGATGGGGAGCCAGAGCCTTCAGCGACCAAGGCCCTCTGTTATGGAACCATCTACCAGTTTCAGTCCGGGAGGCAGACACCCTCTCTACCTTTAAGAGTAGGTTAAAAACCCTCCTTTTGACAGAGCCTACAGATAAATCCAAGATAAGCTGCTATAGGCTGAGTCTGCTGGGGGTCCCCGGCACATTGAGCTCTTTCGTCTCTGCCTTCTCTGTGGGTGTGAATCAGGTTCACACTCCCTCTAGCTTCTCTCTCTCCTCCTGGCCTCTCCCCGTCTGTTTTCCATCTCCTCTTCTTCCTCCCTCTCCTCCCCTTCTCCTTTTTATCTTTCAATTTTTATTTATTTTTTATTCTTATTTTATTTTTACTAATATTTTTTTTTTTAATTCTTAATTTTTATTTTTATTTTTATTCTTATTTATTTATTTATTTATTTATTTATTTTATTATTATTATTATTTATTCTTTTTTTGTTGTTGTTGTTTTTTTTTCCCTCCCGGGCTCCATCAACGCTGAGCTGGATCCAGGACCACCTTTACCCGGCTCATCTCATCCTCCTGCCTGCTACTATGGACTGATTCAATTTATTGATCTATTTATATCCTGAACTGTTCGCCATCAGTACTTTTTTGCTTGTGCCCGCCTGTCCGTCCTGGGTGAGGATCCCCTCCTCTGCTCACCCTGAGGTTTCTCCCCTTTTTTTCCCTGTCAGGGTTTTTCTTGGGAGTTGTTCCTCAGCCTTTGCGAGGGTCTAAGGACAGGGGTTTTTTCACTATGTACACATTGTTGCTCTCCTTGTAAAGTGCTCTGAGATAACAGCTGTTATGATATGGCACTTAAAACAAATAAAAGTTGAGTTGAGTTGGATGTGTGGTGGGTTTCTGCCTCCTTTTCTCATCCGACGCTAAACGGTTGTGTGTAAATCAGACAGACTGAAGGGGATACCGCAGCAGCAGAGCAGGGTAATAAACAGATTAGTATAGACTTAGTATAGTATAGACTTTAAAAAAAATCTTAGTAAATGATAACTTTTTCTCCTGACATGTCAGAGAACACAGATATGTAATTAAAATGTAAATAAAATAATTTAAATTCAAAAATTTTAAAGAACCGAAGACCACTGATTAGTTACAATTTCATGAATCAATAGTGTATTATATTGTGTATACATAGCTTATGTCGGGTGTCATGTTACAAATGAATGAATGTCAGATAGCAGACATTACTCGTTTCCTGATTCGTCTCTCAGCCCACTCCCAGTAGCGGAACTACAGTTGTCACGTGACAAAAGAACGAAGACCTGAGGACACACTGATGAGTGAGTCGGGAACGAATCTTTTCTATTTCCGGTGCTGCTGACCAGCTTATGCAGCTGCCTGCCATGTGGCAAGAGAAGGAACTGCACGAAAATGAGCGAATTGCTCACTGAGAAGACTCATTACTCGCGCACAAATGACACATCACTAATTGAAACTCTCATGTTTCTTTTTATTTTTCTGATTCTTGGGAATCTGTTGTCTGTGCTTTGGGGACAGGAAATTTTATATTTTGAAGTTGTTCAAAGTACACAGGGCAAAATTGCGCTACATAGCGCCACCTTGAAATCTGGTCAAGGAGGTTTTTTTCAACTTTTTTCATAGGCAAACGAAAATGAGTATGTAAATGCATCATTAAGAGATACACAAAAAAGTCCCTTGACATGATGACTATAACCCGACAGGAAGGTGGCCATTTTGATTTGAATTTTCCAATTTCAAAAACATCTCCGAGGGGGTCAACCCTGCTTCAAATTTGGTGCGCATAATCTCAAGACCAAGCTGGAAAAAATTTCTGTACGGAATTTGATTTTCTCAAACGGCTTGGCCACTAGCACATGACAAAGTTAGGCTATTTGTCATCAAAATTTTGAAATGGCCTTGTAGGCAGGTGCTTCATTGTAGAAAATTCAAAATTGTTGGACATAATTGCATTGTATGCTTGAACAACCAGTTAATGGCCTAGTTAATGGGCGTGGCTAAATGTTTCAACTGCGCCAACTAGAAATTTTCAAATGACCCTCCACATAAGGGTTTTCATGAAGTAGAAGGATGAAACTTTGTATTGTTATACACTTTATGCAGAAGCACAAAAAAGTCTGTTGCACCAATGGTCAAAACTAAACAGAAATACATTAATTTTAGATCAAAATCTCTTCATGGTGGCATTGTAAAATAAAGCATGGAGATTTCCCGATGTCTTTGAACGTAGCACAGCCACATGAACCTTGTCAATACGGCCAATGCGGCTAACGGCTGAGTGCCTCTCAGTGTCTTTTCTGGCAGTTTTTAGAAAATCTGCCGAGTGCATCTATGTGGCAGTTATGCACAGGCTTCCACATGGTGTCAGAAGTTGTCATAGATCCTGATCATGTGTTAGATCGACTTAAAGTCATATTTTCGCTCCTTGGAAGGATACGGAAAGTTAGCGCGTCGCCATTTTGGGAGGGGCATAGACGTATAAGGAGTGTACGCCACAGCGAGCGCTACTGGCTATTGGCGCTGACGAGCCATGGGGCCGCCATCTTAGAAAGGTCACCTGCTCAACTGTTATCTGTTTGACAGGCGCAGTAACATGTCAGCGCAATTAAACATCTTAACTCACTGAATACCTTACTGATTTTCACGATTTTTTTCCCTGCAAACGTTATACGTGTAGACAAAACAGCACACATTGGTGGGGTATATTGATGTTCAAAATGGGCTTAGAATAATAGAATATTATGATATATGATACAAAGGCAGATTGTGGCAGTTAAAGTAATATTCACGTTGTTTAAAGAATTAAAAACTGAAGAAACATCAGAAAATATTCATATGCATGTATACATAAAGGTAGGTACATAAAAAGGAATATCTACCACCTATTCAAATAGATAGATATGTCACATATTGCTACGATAAAGGGTGCTTGGATCCTTTAAAAACATTGTTTTTTCCACCACTTGCAATATACTGTATATTTATTGTTTTATTACCACACTGTTAATACAGTTTATCATTAATTTCTGTTGTATATATTTTATATATGTAATATTTCTAAGATTATATTGGTCATTATTGATCTTACACTACTGGGAACGTACATTTCCCTGAGGGAGCATCCCAATGGGATTAATAAAAGAAAGTCTAAAGTCCACTCTTGCGCATGCACACAGTAGAATGTGTTCATGTAATAGCTTTAGCCTAGCCAGCTAGCAGTTTGTCTGTTCAAGAAACTGAAATTGCTGTTAGTCTCCAGCAAAACTGTCGAGTGTATTTATGTGCAGAGCATCCACAAACATAGACAGACTGTCAAAAGTTGTCATGGATTTATGTTTCCCGTGTATTTTCTTCTTTCTGTCCTGATCAGAGAAGCTAACTAGCTCAAATGACATACCCAGATGTTATCTGTCTGCTGTCAGTCACTTAGATTCTGTTTTTTCATTGGTCACTGTCGAACTCACAAGCCAATCAGAGTAGGTTATCTGTGTAAGAGGCGGAACTGGTATCTGGTTAGTGTGTGCTTTCACAACAATAAAGAAGTTTGCTGAGAAGCAGTGTGATGCGAAGAGCTGAGGTTTACAGGTTGACTACTTGTGCTCCTATATTCAACTGCTGTATTACTTGCAAAAGGTAAATTTGATATGGTATGTGTGCTGTCGGTTATAGTGTCGAGACGCTGTAAGTGTAATGCAGGTAGCGACGTGCTAGCTAGTGTGTGCTTGCATTCGTTTTAGCATTAAGCTTTGTCCGGAGCTAAAATGAGCTAATTCCACTCGAAATAGCGCTTGATTTCAAGGCTGAATGTACGATAATTTGTATTTAGGGAAGTAGACATTAGAGGAGGAGAGAGGGACCAGGAGGACTTTTCCTATGGACAGTTGGAAGTTTCGTGAGTACTGTCGGATCGTGCCTATGTTGTCTGTGTGTGTGTGTGTGTGTAGCCTGCAACATTCACCACTGCACCGTTCGCTTACGTCTGTGGGCCCACATCACCTATGGTAAAAGAAAAGGTAAATTTCAATAGAACGTACTTTTTTTTTTGGAAACCTGTAATTGTTTTACCCATATTGCTGTGTTATGTCACTTTATATTTAACAAGAAGGGGGAACTACTACTTTTCACATTTTTGATTCCCATTATTACAAATATATATCTATGAGGAGGTTGTCTCTCAACAAAAACAGTTGTGGTGGTCATTATTACAATAGTCAATTACCTAAATATGAAATTACTTGATACTTACTGCAATGAGCCAAGCTCCAGTCTCATTGTGTCTAGTTTTGTTCATAACTACATGGACCTGGCTCACACACATAGTATATACACTCACCGGCCACTTTACAACCAAGGTAGGCAGAAGAGCATTTCTGAACGCACAGTACGTCGAACTTTGAGGAAGATGGGCTACAGCAGCAGAAGACCACGCCGGGTGCCACTCCTTTCAGCTAAGAACAGGAAACTGAGGCTACAATTTGCACAAGCTCATCGAAATTGGAAAATAGAAGATTGGAAAAACGTTGCCTGGTCTGATGAGTCTCCATTTCTGCTGCAACATTCGGATGGTGGGGTCAGAATTTGGCGTCAACAACATGAAAGCATGGATCCATCCTGCCTTGTATCAACGGTTCAGGCTGGTGGTGGTGGTGTAATGGTGTATGGGAATATTTTCTTGGCACTCTTTGGGCCCCTTGGTACCAATTGAGCATCGTTGCAACGCCACAGCCTACCTGAGTATTGTTGCTGATGGCTACTTTTCATCTCAGACTGGTTTCTTGAACATGACAATGAGTTCACTGTACTCAAATGGCCTCCACAGTCACCAGATCTCAATCCAATAGAGCATCTTTGGGATGTGGTGGAACTGGAGATTCGCATCATGGATGTGCAGCCGACAAGTAATGTCAGTATGGACCAAACTCTCTGAGGAATGCTTCCAGCACCTTGTTGAATCTATGGCACGAAGAATTGAGGCAGTTCTGAAGGTAAAAGGGGGTCCAACCCGTTACTAGCATGGTGTACCTAATAAAGTGGCTGGAGAGTGTATGTTCTCCTTTTGTTCTCTTCGTTCACTTTCTAATTAATCATTCACAAACCTAATAAAAAGGTGACATTTAATTCTGCCTTCATAATTTATAAGGATTGTTGGTCATATTTTTGTGTTGAATCAATGTAGCAAGATGTAACAGCTCTTCTCTTATAGATCTTTGATAGATAGCCCCACTATCTATCTATCTATCTATCTATCTATCTATCTATCTATCTATCTATCTATCTATCTATCTGTCTATCTATCTATCTATCTATCTATCTATCTATCTATCTGTCTATAAGGGCTGAATGATTTTCAAGGGCCTCATTTATTTTTTAACAAACTCAAGCAATGAATCAGTCTTTCATAATAAACAACTGATTTATTTAAAGCACAAACAACATAGTAAACAAATCTCTTCAACATTTCTAACTGGTGCACTTCTTCAACACTGACACAGAACCGAAAAAAATGCAGCATTCAATTGGTCACACCCTCTTTAACATGATTTCATGGACATGTCACGTCACCAGATCACGGGACCAATCAAGTCACTGCCTTTGCGATTATAAAATTGTTTTATCACATCACGATATTTTCAAAAACACAATCGTTCAGCCCTACTATCCATCCATCCATCCATCCATCCATCCATCCATCCATCCATCCATCCATCCATCCATCCATCCATCCCTCCCTCCATCCCTGAACCTGATCATCTCCATGAACCTGATCAACTCCATTTAGTGGCCATGTGAGAGGCAAATGAAACTCCACAGTGACTCAATAATTATGATTTTTCCTAAACCAGGCACAATATTTCATTTTCATTGCAGTATTATACTAAGTGTGACTGCAATAATAATTTTTTATGTTTCAAAAAGTATTTTGACAGTACCTATACAAACCGTGCGGTTGCCAATACCTCGACAGGCGCAAAGGCTCAGACCCGCTCACAGCTGCTTGCAAGTTTAATTAGGGTCCGAGCAACGAAGTTGCGAGAACCCTATTAAAACTCTCCTGTTTGTTTTGTATTATTATTACTATTATTATGATTATGATTCTCGGGGAAAAAGTAGCCGCTTTTTTGGAGGCCTGAACATGCTTGAAAACTGACTATTTTCTGCATGCACATTTTGAATTTAACGAAAAATTTCATATTTTAAAGTTGTTCAAAATGCATGGGGCAAAATTGCCCAATAGCGCCACCTAGAAAATTTGAAACAGTGAGCCCCACTTCTGAGTTTTGCCTAAATGGATGAAACTTGGTGGGTTTATAGAACATCTTGAGGCACACAAAAAATCCTCTTGAAGCCCCACCCTCAACCAAACACAAGGTCGGCCATTTTGACTTGTATGTTTTCCCGTTCAGAAGGAGCTGTTCCAAGGGCTTTTGCCTGATTGACTTCAAATTAGGTACAGATCATCCACAGACAATGGTCACCAACACTAGTCAAAAGAATTTCTGTAGGTCAAAGGGTGTGGTTGCTATGATATTTCAGTTGTTGGTGGGTTTTTTTTCACGCTCTTTCACTCTGAACAGCTCTCACGCCCACATACTTGATCATGGCAACTTGAAACTTGCTGGACGTGATGAGGGCTTCATCCTGAATAGCCTGATATATTAACTTTCAACCTCACTCATGGCGCTCCCCATTGGTGACAGGAAGAAATCAGGTTTTACACTTACATGTAGTACTACATAATTGAACACATCAACTTCATATATATACATCAACTTCATGTTCTGCATGTAACACATGCAGAACAAGTTGGTGAAGCTACATTACAAAGGCAGTGAGGCTACCACCAATGGTATCCATGTGACAGGCATGAATAGTGATCCATTGCTATGTATTACGAGTGGCTTTGTGACGGACCCAGGTTCGATTCCAGCCTGAGGTCATTTCCCGATCCTCCCCATCTCTCTCTCTTCAGCTGTCCTATCCGAATAAAGGCAAAAAGCCCCCAAAAATATCTTAAAAAAAAAAAACTCCTAGAATCCTGAAAATTCCTCTCTGTCCTCACTGATTGAGAACAGAGAACTCTGATGTTTGATCATGGCGGGGGGGTCAAAATGCAAGAGTAGCGCCACCAAGAAATTTTGACCAATAGCCCTAACCCTAACCCCATGAGGACAGCAGAAGCCCACAAGAGGTTCCTCTTCTAAATGTGTTAAAAAAGAGAAGAGTCTTGGGATGGCTTACAAAGTGCATTAACCCTGCTGTTGCCAGAACCCTGACGGGCGCAATTCCGAGGAACCGCTCGCAGCTGCTTGCAGCTTTAATTGTTTTTGTTGCTGCCAGAGCCTATTGATTTTCAATCTAGTCTCAAACTATTCAGCCTGTATAACATAAAGCTGTCTTTACAGAATTTGCACTGCTCCACTGAAAGCAAAATTTTATCTTATATCTATCTGTTTTTGTCTCTGTTTAACCTCAGAATCAATTTAGTTTTCAGAGATGGACAAAGGAAACCACTTGTCAACTTATCTGCCTAAAGAGGTTTTTCTAAAAATCTGTCATATACTTTACTTCTAATACATGAGCATGACCGACACCTTGTTTTGCACACAAAAATTCACCACGCAAAATAATGATAATGCAACCAAATGAAATGTTCATTATATGATGTTTAATTCTGATGGGCAGAAATGAGTCTAGTCTTTACTCATCTTCATGGAGATCTTCCCTCCTGTTAGGCCATGATCTGGCAAGGCAAAAAAAAAAGAATTTATTTGTTTTTCTCACATAAACATCACAATACCATTATAAATAAATAGACTAGTATAACACAACTCAATGGCATAATTCAAAACAGTGTGAACTGTATTATGACAGTTTCCCTAACATTTGGTTTGATTTTGAGGGTTAGTGTTTGATACTGACGCTTTCCATCCAGCTGATGTAGTCAGAGACACGGGTAAAGACGGTAGGCTTCTTGTACGTGTTGCAGCCAGAGGAAGATACAAAGCTGGTAACACCATGTACAACCCATTGGCCATTGACACTGCAGTTAAGGGGGCCACCAGAATCACCCTGTATTAAGGAGAGACACACAACAGACAAAACTCAGAGCCAAAGACTCAAAAGCTTCCAACAGAACTTTCAAAAAATGTCCCAATATTTTTGAGTCCTTAACATGTCCCTTCAGAAAAGTCCAGCAGCTTTCTGCCAAACACTGACTTCAAAAACGTTGACCCGATTGTTCAAAATGCACAGGGCAAAGTTAGACAAGAGCACCACTGAGTTTCACCTAAATACTTGAAACTTGGTGGGTTTATAGAACATAATGAGGCACACAAAAAATCATCTTGAATCCCCGCCCTCAACCCAACAGGGTCAGCCATTTTGACCACTCTTTTTAAAGGAGCTGTTCATAGGGCTTTTACCTGATTGACTTCAAATTAGGTACAGATCATCCAGAGACCATGGTGACTAACACTCATCAAAAGAATTTCTGTAGGTCAAAAGGAGTGGTTGCTACGATGTGTCAAAATGTGTTAATTTTTCTTTTTCACACTCTTACACTTCGAACAGCTCTCACGCCCACATACTTGGTCGTGGCAGCTTAAAACTTGCTGGACATGATGAGGGTTCCATCCTGAATAGCCTGATATATTAACGTCCAACCTCACTCATGGCGCTCCCCAGTGATGACAGGAAGTAATCAGGTTTTACACTTACATGTAGTAATCCTACATAATTGAACACATCAATTTCATTCCACCTGTAATACATGCCGAACAAGTTGGTAAAGCTACATTACAAAGGCAGTGAGGCTAACACGGTATCCGCCGTGGCGGGCATGAATAGCGATCCGTCGCCATGTATTATGAGTGGCTTATTGACGGCTTTAGAGGACTCATATCATCATAAAAGTTGATACACAGAGAGCTCTGATGTTTGATAGGGGCATCGCCCATGGGGGGCCAAAATGCAAAAGTAGTGCCCCCTAAAAATTTTGCTTAATGTCTCCATAGTGCCACCTTGAAATTTTCAAAAACTCCTGCCCTTAAAGCTTTTTGTGGAGTAGGAAGATGAAAATTTGTAGGCTTGAAGAGTAGGTCCTGATGCACAAAAAAGTCTCTTGCACTGATGGCCAGAAATGGACAGGAAGTCTGCTATTTTGATTTCAATGGTCAAATGTTTCTGTTTCCATAAATCACTGTCGCCTTCATATTGTGTAAGCATCACCGAAATGGCATTGTAATTGAAAGTTCAGAAAAGCTTTTCTCTGTGTCAAGAGGTTTAGCCGTAGGTAGCCATAGCAGAGAGACTGTTCATTATCACGGAATCACAGGGATGCTGCTCAACCCAGAAGAGATTCCTCTTCAAAATGTGTTAAAAAAAAAGAAGAATCTTGAGTCCCCTGCTGATTTAGCAAGTAATCCTGCATGTGCCATCCAAAATATCTTCCATGATACGAAGACATTTGTTTGTCTTTGTGAGAGACGCTCAATTTTACTTTCATGGTAGGTAGGCTTCAATCTGAAAAACTCTTTTCAGTCTTCTCCGGTTTGTCTTTACTCAAGCATCACTCTTGCTGGCCTTTTGGAGACAGCTGGAGGGACTGAGTTCAAGATTTGACCAAAAAATAATTTCTGCTTACATAGGTACGATATATAAAAGATTTATAAGTTGTATCTGACTAGCTAACTGTGTAAGTCCATGTCCTCCACAGTTCTTTACATTTGAGTCAGTCTTATAATCAGTGACATGCAATGTGGTTTTATAAAGCTTAGTTATTTGTCATTTTGTAGTTAATTTAAGTGTAATGCATCATTAGTAGAAATGTAGAAACTCTACAATGGTGTAAGACATATATTGATATATTCCTGAGATCAATTAAAAGAGTAAATTAAAATTCAACATACAGCAAAGTCATTTATGGGTTGTGGAATTTCCATTGCAAAAACTATTTAGGGAGATGTAGGGGGCTGTTATGGCTAGCTATGTGACGTCCACACTAATATTGCGTCAGTGATAGTGTCAAATGAATTAGCAAGAAGACCACTTGTTTAACAAAGAAACAAGCAAGCATTCTGGGACCTGAACTTCATTGCATACCCAAAGCTCAAACTGAACTGAATCAGTATCTTATTGTTACAGTAAGGGGTTTGTGAAATAAAAAAAAGTTAGGACAACTTGACAACTAATAGTAAGATATCCAGACACTATAAAGAGAAAAAAAAACAGATTCATCAGCTTGTGATTGCAAAATTTTCCACTCTATATTGATTCAAGTACTGCTATGCTCTTTGTTTAATGATGAAAGTAGCCAGTATTGAGTAAACTTCCTAACAGGACTTGTTCTCTTTCTCTCCTCTTTCCTTATGAGGTCTAAGAATATGTTGCAGAAGTCACTACAGCACTCAAGTGACACAGAACCAGCATATACTGAATTTAGAAATCCTAGATAGAATTGTATGGTTGCTTTTTTCAGGTTTTTGGGTCTCTATTATATTTGGCCTGCTCTTTATCTCACAGACTCACCTGGCAACCAGACTCACTACCACCCCCAGCACAGACCATGGAGTCCTTGACAGTGCTGCCCCACCAACCATAGCTGCTGCAGGTCCTGTGGTCAACGACAGGCAGGTAGGCCTGCTTCAGCTGGGCAGACAGCTGGCCTCCAGCTGGGGACAGTGAGAAAAGCACATCACACAAATGGGCTAAAAATTTTAAATCAACCACCAAACACTGGAGCATACTTACTCTGGGTGCGACCCCACCCAGTGATGTAGCAGGGATTGTTGTTTGGTAGGAATTGATTTGCAGGAGGCAAAGCAGCAAGTTGGACATAATTGTTGAGGCTGGCATCAGAGGAGAGACGCAGAAGAGCGATGTCCCACCTGAGACAGCAAACAGCCACTGGTTAAAAAAATATTATATCTGAATAGTAAAAGCTTATAATAATGGATTTGTAAAAAGTTGGTTGCAGCTGAGACACAATTTATTAAATTAATTTGTTTTACAGATTATTTTCTCCAATTACCTGTCGATCACTCTCATAGTTTGTTTTTCCTTTTCACATTTCAAAACACCAAAATACATTACCTCCAATATTTAAAAGCAGATCAAAGTTCAGCTTTGAATTTGTCTCTTTTAGTATTTTTTTGAAATGTCTCAATTAATAGAACTATAAATACAAAATAAATTAATCAATATAAATCAATCAATTACTGCAAAATTTCAAAAGTGTTGATGTTAAGTACCTTAACATCTACATGTACATTTAAGTACATTTATACATATAAAAAAGTTTACCTGTGACTTATACTTGCTGTCTAGGTTTTTTTGTGTGTGTAAATAGGAATGGGATATACAGAAGCAGTAGCCACTCACCCTGCAGCAACATTACTGGGGTTCC
The DNA here is from genome assembly GCA_029224185.1 of Karalla daura. Taxonomy (NCBI): domain Eukaryota; kingdom Metazoa; phylum Chordata; class Actinopteri; order Chaetodontiformes; family Leiognathidae; genus Karalla; species Karalla daura. The sequence goes on along the minus strand of CM055188.1, from coordinate 5,540,888 downwards.
ATCTGGGGTGGAGGTAAACACGGTTCACACTCAAATACTGCTCTCTGCCCTCATGAGAGTTGATGTTATGATCTCCCAGGACAACACGCCAAGTCCTGGTGCTGTGAGCACACACACAAAAAAAGATTTTCAATCTTTCACTTCAGTGCATATATATATATATATATATATATATATATATATATATATATATATATGAGGGCTGGCTCCAGCCCTCACATACAGCCACCACCTGTGACCAAATGATAGTTTCTGGCATGGGATGCGGGCCTTTTGCCTTTTTTGCTTAAGGCCCCACTTGGGTCATATATACACACACATATATATATATATATATATATATATATATATATATATATATATATATATATATATATATATATATATTTTTTTTTTGTTAAGCGCTCACCGGTCCACACAGTGAGCTGCAGTCATGACCCATCCTCTCCTGATCAGTGTTCCTCCACAGGTGTGGTAGAAATTGGTGCCCGACTGGTACTGAAGGGAAATCTAGTGGAAGCATAATGGAGCGCATCACATTTACAGGAAACTGAAGCACTACTAAATGCTTCATTGCAGTTTTGCAGTTGTGTGCAAATAGGATATATGTTTCATTGATGTATTTTACATTCTGAGTTTCAGCCCAAACTGACTGAACAGCACTGGCGAAATTAGGCTATATAACTTTGTTACAGGAACTTCATTGTTTTTTTTCCAGTTTCTTCAACATTGAGCAATTTTCTGAGGGAGATTCTGGAAGAACTTGTAAAATAAAAAAAATAAAGCATTGTATACTTTGTACAACAGTGCTATGTAAATAATAGTTAATAATAGTTGTATTTAAGTTCATTTCAATCTATATACACAACATATTGGCCTAAATTTAAAAGCAGGGATCAGGGATTAATGACTTCACACACCCACGTCAGTTATTTTTTCATGTTAGTCATGAATAACATCCATTCTAAAAAATACAACTTTTGAACAATACTAACTTTTGATGAAGCACTTTGTTAGTAATATATTTTTACTAAACAATAGTTCACAATGCAAGACTTTAACTTTTTTAAGAGTATTTTCTCAAGGTAGTAGCGTGACCTTTACTTCAGTTTACAGTTTTCAGCTTATCTTTTTGTTCTGGTTGTGTGACATATTGCTGTAGTTGTGCTTGTAGAGCTATACAACCCATAGGAATGGTGTATCCCTTGCAGGATAGAGAGAGATTTACCTGTAACAAGCTCAATCATTCATTGTATAAACATCTTTAAAGCAAACAAAGCCTACTGCACCTGCCAGGGCCAGGAGTTGGCTCTGGCCACCTCTCCTCCCACTACTCTGGATTCCACACTCTTGTCATCCTCCAGGTATCTGGGCTGGGGCTCCAGCTCGGCCAGCACTGAGTCAAGAGGAGATTCCGGAGCCATTACAATCAGACATCAATTCCAAGTCCATGGAAAATGTCAAAGTGGAGAGAGAGTTGGACAGTTCTTACCAAGGGCTGCAAGAGAGGTCAGCAAAAGAAGCATGAGCATGTCTGCAGTATTGTGAAAACTTTCTGCATTTGACATCTCTGCCCACTACTCTTTTATACCTGAAGGACCTGTGTGCATATGTGTGTATCTGTGTGTGTGTGTGTGTGTGTGTGTGTTTGTGCATGTGTCTGACTTTCCAGCACATGACCACCTGTGACTGTCTCACAGTTATCACCTCAGTGGGAATGGGGATTTACAAATGCCACAGTGAACACAGAATTTAAAGTAAAGTTGTGAGCGGGTCCTCGCATGAACGCCCGGGTTAATGAAATTCGTAGGCCATCCCAAGATTCTTCTCTTTTTTTAACACATTTTGAAGAGGAATCTCTTCTGGGCTGAGCAGCATCCCTGTGATTCCGTGATAATGAACAGTCTCTCTACTATGGCTACCATACAGCTAAAACTCTTGACATAGAGAAAAGCTTTTCTGAACTTTCAATTATAATACCATTAGGTGATGCTTATGCAATATGAATGTGACAGGATGAAATCTCTAGGTGGACTTGAGTGATAAGTGTTTGATGGAAACAGAAACATTTGACCATTGAAATCAAAATGGCAGACTTCCTGTCAACTTCTGACCATCAGTGCAAGAGACTTTTTGTGCATCTGGAGAAACTCTTTAAGCCTACAAATTTTCATATTTCTACTCCACAAAAAGCTTTATGCAGAGGGGTTTTTGAAACTTTCAAGGTGGCGCTGTAGAGACATTTGGCCATGTCGATTGATTAGGCCATTGCCTGGCTGTTTAGACAAACAATGCAATTATGTCCAGCAATTTTGAAGCTTCTATGATAAAGTGCCTGCCCAGAAGAGCATTTTGTAATACTGATGACAAATAACCAAACTTTGCCATGCGCTAGTGGCCACACCATTTGACTTTGAAAAAATTCTGTACATAAAATTTTCTCAGCTTGGTCCATAGATGATTTGTACCAAGCCAATTGGGTCAACCCTTTCAGAGGAGATGTATTTAAAATTCAAAAGTTCAAATCAAAATGGCCGACTTCCTGTCGGGTTATGGTTATCATGTCAAGAGACTTTTTTGCATATCTCTTTAGGATGTATATGCATAACAATTTTTATTTGCCTATGACAACATTTTAAAAAATGCTTTTGGGGATTGGTCAACATTTCTAGGTGGCGCTACTTTTGTATTTTGGCCCCCCATGGGCTATGCCCGTATCAAGTGTCTCTGTCCTCAATCAGTGAACCAATTTTCATGATGATTGGAGTTCCTTAAAGCTGTCACAAAGCTGCTCGTAATACATGGCGAGGGATTGATATTCATGCCCGCCACACCGACACCATTAGTGGTGACTTCACTGCATTTGTAATATAGCTTCACCCATTTGTTCTGCATGTATTACAAGTGAATTGAATTTGATGGGGTCAATTATGTAGGAGTATTACATGTAGGCATAAAACTTGGATACTTCCTGTCACCACTAGGGAGTGCCATGAGTGAGGTAGGAAGTTAATATATGAGACTATTCAGGATGGAGTCCTCATCATGTCCAGCAAGTTTCAAGCTGCCATGATCAAGTATGTGGGTGTGAGAGCTGTTCTAAGTGAAAGAGCGTGAAAAAAAACACCAACTTTTGACACACCATTGCAACCATGCCTTTTGATCTACAGAAATTCTTTTCATGAGTGTTGGTCACCATTGTCTGTGGATGATCTGTATTTGATTTGAAGTCAATCAGGCAAAAGCTTTAGGAACAGCTCCTTCCAAAAGGAAAAACATACAAGTCAAAATGGCCGACTTCCTGTTGGGTTGAAGGGCTTCAAGAGGATTCAAGAGGATTTTCTATGTGCCTCAGGATGTTCTATAAACCCACCAAGAAATTTTTCGCTGATCCAAATGTGCATGCTGAAAAAGGTGCATTTTCAGGCCCCCAAAAAAGTGACTACTTATTCCTGAGAATAATAATAATGATAATAATAATAATACTAAACAAAACAGGAGAGTTTTAATAGGGTTCTTGCAACTTCGTTGCTTGGACCCTAATAAAAAGAAACTGGAGAGTTTTAATAGGGTTCTCACAACTTCGTTGCTTAGACCCTAATAATAATAAGAAGAAACACTACAGATTTAAGAGGGTTCTGGTAGCTTCGTTGCTTGCACCCTAATAATTTCTTTGGTAATTGTTTGAATGTTTTTTTTTAAGTTTTAGTTCTATAATAGCAGTACTTAGTACTATAATTTTGAACCCCTCCAAGAAATAATTTGTGCTGATTTGGAAAGATGGTCTCCGCGTCATCTCTCATAATGCCAAAAAATGCATATTTTACAGATTAACTTTTCTGCCAGAATCACTTATCTGCTTTAGTCCCTCTTATTGAAAAAATCTAATAAATGAATAATGAATAATTTGATGCAATTTGTAACAAGTTCTTTTGGAATGGTTTAAGGCCAATAATGAATCTGTGTAAATTGTTTAAGCCTGTAATGTGGCGAGGGACTCCAAAATCTATTTTTTAATTATTATGCATTCAATGTGAGACACTGGCTGTTACCTTGTTTTAGAAAACATTGAAGAACATTGTGGTATGAGGTGAAGGAAGAAAGGAAGTTAGATCGGAGACAAATGGTGTTGTCAACTAATACAGAGACATAATGCACAAAGTCTCAAGCAATAGCAAAAACATGTTATCTAATTAATGTGCGACAGTCAGATCCGGCAAAGATTTTCAGATCTGGCTCATACCTGGCACACATGGGCATAAATTCCAGGAAGCCTAGTAGAGTTTCTGAGAAAAACTGACCATTCGTATAATGTATGTTGAGTGTGTATGTGTGTGCCTGTGAGTGTGTGTGCTTTACGTGTGTGTCACACACAAACATAAGGATTTAAAAGATCATGTCCATGTCAGGCTCTTTAGAATTAGGGTAGGAACTGCTGTAGGAACTGTCAATGGAGAAACTGTTGGTGGCCCTGTTAGAGGCCGGACCACCTAATACAATGAATTCCCCGAACAGCTGAGATCCGTGTCCTGGCTGACTTCATTTATAGACCCTTTCTACAATAACCTCCAGAAACATCACACAAACACACACATGCACATGCACACACACACACACACACACACACACACACACACACACGTGTTTGTACTTACATACATACTTATAGTATACTTTTAGTGTGATGGTCTAAAAAAAAGTCAAGTTTAAGTGTTATTGTCTCCTGTTCTTATCCACTGTTTGCTAGTGTTGCGTTGTTACAAGACTTACGACATAGTACTTCCAGTTATCATGGCAGAAACCTTAAGCTATCCTGCTGTATGTTTATATGAAGATCTTTGTCCACACTATGAAGTAATGCCATGAGTAAATAATTTCATAGTTAATAGGTCATTGTAGGAAATTGTTTCTTTATGTCAAAAACAGAAGAAAGATTCCTCTTAAAGAATGTTCACCTGTATATTTCATGGTTGTACGTGACACCAGTGACTGACATTTTAATTAATATGTCACTGGCTGTTTACTCTGCAGCTGAGGGGCACAAAAATCACTTTCACATCACATTCTCAAATAACCTCCCTGCATCCAGTCATGATATTTGCATCCACAATTAGTATCCCATTGTATCCATTTATTTTTTGAACACTCCTTGAACATTCCTGCTTCAAATTTTATATTACTTTATTCTATGAGAGCAATGAGGTAAGGGCAAAATAACAAACGTGGGTATAAGTAATGTGTTTGAGCAGGTGTACTTTCAGATGATAATGATGATGTTATGTGTTCTTTCAGTCCCAGGTGACCATGGGATGGAAGCAATGTTTGCTCAGCTGCTGATAAGCTCAAGAGTTTTTTCAAATCAGCAGGAATAAACTGTCCATTTTAGTTTGTTTGTTTTTGTCTATGTATTTGAAGATTTTAAGGAACTTTGTCAGGTCTCCTTTGTGCCACAAGTCAGGGTTGATTGCGTTTGGTGGTCCAGATGTGGATTTACAGACTACAGATTCAGCAGGACAACACCCTTATCACAGGTTCAGGATGGGATGTTTAAAAACCTCCTTCTGTTGGAATGGAAGGATGAATATTACAATGTTTGTGAGAGGTACATTAAAATAAACATCTTTTTGGGTGGTCTGAGGGAAGTGAATCAGATAATAACATGTGTTCATTATTGTCTCTATCAGCTGGTTGCAGGGACAGTAACACTCAGTGATTCCAGAGAGTGAGCCTTTTGTGTGACTCAATGGCACTTACTACATTAGTATTAACATCATAGACATTATCTACACGATGACAGGTGGGCCCCTCTGTAGTTCAGTGGTTATTGCTTTCATCTCACTGGAATAGGGTTCCTGGTTTGTGCAACCACCATTTCTTAATGGATTTTGCATATTCTACTCATAAAAGTGTGTCCAGAGTGTGTCCACAGTATGTGTGGGCGTGTGTGTGTGTGTGTGAGTGTGTGTGTGCGCATACGCGCATTTGTGTTTGGATGTCAAGCATGAATTGTTTTTGTGAGCTGATTGACAAGGATTTCACTTCCCATGGAAAATTGTGAATTTACTCATGCAGCCAACCACAGAAATTGTACAGAAAAACATCATGACCAAAAAAAATCCCTTTCTGTCGCAAAGGTTTAATGAAGACTGTCTAAGCAGAACGATCATTGGTGATCTCTCGTCTCAACTTTTACCAATGCCAGAACAGGCCAGAGTCAGGCCAGAACCGAGAGCTGAACTCTACAACCATTGCAGTCTGTAAGCTGTCATTGGCTGGGGGCTTCACAAAGAGACAATCCAAACACAGTAAAATTTTTAAATGCTGTCTGAGGTGACACACACACCTTCACACACCGAAGTCAAGTTTTTCATTTGCTTGTTTGTTCGTTTGCTTTTTTTAAAGACCTGTTATTTCTTTCAGAAAAGTTAGGTTAAAATTTAAAAGTACTTTTAAGTAATGTGTTTTTTTTAATTGATAAAATCAAAAATACTCATATCTGTATATTGATTTTATATTGATTACTGCATACTGAGCTTCCTACATGTCCCCTCTGATTCTTTTATACTGTGCCTTTGAATTAGAGGCCACTTTCTCCAACCCCAAATTTTCACTGTGTGGGATAGCATGATGGCAACCCACATTATCATAATTCACTAGATTTACTTAAGTATAAAAATAAATTAATTGTTCATTACATCATTGATTATGGGCATTGTTCATAAAATAATTGTTTCACGGTTATGATTTAATCCCTATGTAAAGAAACATGTCTGATAAAACATAGACATCACATAACTTTATTGTACAGTGAAATCAAATAGATTTGAAGATGAAAACAGGAGATTGTAACCGTTGCATGACAAATGGGCCCTTTATTTAGTCATAATCTGAAAACAGAGGGAGTAAAGAATGTTAGCACCTCATATAAAGTAAAGATTAATTTCATACACCACATTTGCACTGACAATGCTTTAACACTGAGATACATTCATACTAACTGAGTTCATCCAGTCAATGTAGGCAGAGACACGGGTGAAGACGGTGGGCTTCTTGGGATAGTTACATCCATAACCCGACACAAAGCTGGCAATACCATGCACATGGTAGTTTCCATTGACCAGACAGTTGAGAGGGCCACCAGAGTCACCCTGAGTGTAGATAAAAGGTTTTCAAAAGGTTGATAAAATTTATAAAACTTTTATAAATCTGTTTCCACATTCTAGGAGACTCACATTGCATCCAGACTCAGCACCACCTCCACCACAGACCATGGTAGTCTTAACGGTGCTGCCCCACCAGTCACTCCTGGAGCAGGTCTCATGTCCGACCAGGGGAAGGTAAGCCTGCTTCAGCGTGGCGGAAATCTGGCCTCCAGCTGAATAGAGCCAAATTGGAGAGGTGACATTGTGTTTGTGACTGCAGACATACAACAGCACTGCATACCCAAGTCAGGTCATTTAAAAACTCACTGGAAGTAAGTCCCCAACCGGTGATGAAACACAAATTATTGTGTGGAAGAATCACATCAGTGGGAGGCAGAGAACCCAGCTGGACATAGGCATTGAGAGTTGCCTCAGATGAGAGCTGCAGCAGGGCAATGTCATACCTGAGGTGGAGATTCATGGGTCAGAGGGAACCAAAAATAACTTGTGTCATGAAATCACAAACATGTGCAAATCAAATGTGTATTTTCCTGGGAGGTTCACCTCAACATATCTGAGAATGACAGAAAATGTCATGCTTATCCTTCCAATGCTTACCCTTCAGCCAGTCTTGAGGGGTCCCATCTTGGGTGGATATGAACTTTGCTGACACTCATAATTTGCTCTCTGCCACTGGGGTTGTAGAGATCATGCTCACCAAGAATGACGCGCCAGGTTCTATCTCTGAAATGTTAAAGAAAAAATGAATAAAAGTTTAATATCAGAAATGCAATGTAGTCAACACACACAAGTTAAAAGTATTGCACAGCTGTAACCAGTTCAAAATTTTAGAAGCCACTCAAAATTTCCCATCCCACCTGACAGCCAGCTGACTCCCCTGCAGCTACCTTGACACCTCCTGCCGCGGTGACAAGGTGGCTGTAGCAGTCTGCTGAGTACCAGGCACTGAAAGTAGGGCAATTTTGAGCTCCTTCTGTATGTTTTGTTCCTTTTGTCTATAGATTCACTTGCTATAGGACAGCTATAAATGAAACGATTGACACCAGTACATTGAAATAAACCTATTCAGGAGTTATTAAACTAATGAAAGATATTCATAAAAAATGTGACCTCTGGTACAGTATGTGCTTACCTGTCCACACAGTGGGCCGCTGTCATCACCCAGCTTCTCTGAATCAGGGTTCCACCACATGTGTGGTAGTAACTGCTGCCAGACATGTACTGGAGAGAGATCTGAAATGATAATTACAGCCTTATTATCATGTAATTTTCTCACTCTCAAAAAATGCATGTATGTTTTCATGTTGTGTAACACAAAATCACCTGCCAGGGCCAGGAGTTTGGTGTGGCCACCTCACCTCCCACAACCCTTTCAAAGTTGTCCTCCAGATACAGGGGCTGGGGCTCCAGCTCAGCCAGCACTGCTTACAAACATTAAACAGTTACCATTCATATTTTAGTAGAGATAAGAAATAAAGGCAAAGAGAGTGCACTGAGTGATTAATCATTTTCTTACCAAAGGCTGCAAGACTTGTCAACACCAGAATCCTGAGCATGTCTGTGGGATGTCAGAGTTGTCTGGAAGAACCAAATGCAACTCTCTTTCTTTTGTACTCTGACATCACCTCTGTGAGGCACACAAAATTCCAGTATGCACCTGTGGTCTGTCCCACACTGTGTTAACTTTTATCAGCATATCGCCACACACCTGCATTGACCAGTAGACTCAGAGGACATGAGTCATAGTGATTCAAAAGATATTTCTTTCATTTAACATATTTATAAACCATCAGATATATTCTGAAAATGTATTTATGGAAGAAATATCTCTACTGCCAAGGGCAGAGATGTTGTCTGAAGATGTTTGTCTGAACTAAATGAGAACCACCATCAATTATGCTAAAAAATGTTGCTTGTTCATTTCTCTCCAGAATCCCAAAAGTTGTCTCAACCGACACATTTGTAAATCTTTACATGTTCATATTTGCTCATGTAGCCCTGTGTACACTTTCTCCTATCTTTCTAAATGTGAAATGTAAATTTTTAATGTATGTGCCGGAATGTTTGTTTTTTCAGAGCCTGTATGAATATTTTAATTTGTCGAATATTTCTTTAATTTCTGTCATTTTGATTGGCTGATGTGTGGTTGTGAGACAGGTGAATTGCGGGAAGGGGAAGGGAGAAAAGGAGGGAAGAAGCCTGAGAGGCAGACGGATAGTTTGTCTTAGGAAAAGTCGATGGAAAACACGCAGGTAGTGCCCATTTGTAGGATATATAAGTGGAGCCAGACACTGATAGTTGTCAGTCCGAGAACTTCATTGTGTCACTGCGCTGTGAAAGTCAACTTGTGCCGCGGACGCCACGGACTGGAGGTGTCGACGAAGGAGTCGCCGCCGTTCATCTGGACAAGGTGGACGCCAGGGAGACTCGTCGTTGTCGTCGTCACTACCGGATCTGTGAGGATCGTGGGGGTTCCGCCGATTAGAGCTGTTTCTCCGGAGCCACGAGCACCCTGCCTGCAGTTGGTCTGCCCCGGGAGCGGAGCAGCCATCTGGGATCAAGATCGCCACACACGTGCTACACCTACAGGCCTGCACCGAGGGTAACATTTTGTTTTAGCATAGTTAGAGGGTATTTAGAGGGTTTCTTTGTGACGCTGTCAAATGGGAATCTATTTCATTGTTGTATTTCATCATTATTTTTTGTAATATTTCTTACTTTCTTATAGGGGGACAAAATTAAAAAAGGGGAAACTTGTTTCAGATTTATTGTATGTAAATTCTAGTGTTTGTGATAATATTGTGTGTCAATACCACAAAACCACAATGATATATATTTTTGCTTAATTGTTAATATTTCACGAACTCAGGGCGCCCGGTAGAGTGGATAGTCTATTCGCATGCCTCACACAACGGCACGAGGGCGCTACACTCATTTGAATCACAACATTCTATCTCTGTTTGGACCTGCTTGAATTCAGAGCTAGACTGTCAGGCCCTCCTCGTGGTGATATCCTCTCTCCTTCTCTCTGGTCCCTGCTGCACATGAGGTGGAGTTCAGCTCCACAGCTGCAGCTCATTGAGCACCTTTAGGCCTCAGAGCCTCAGCAACTAGATGATAATTTCTTTGTTGTCAAGTCACGACCTTCTGCATCCGAGTCCTCTTCCAATCTTAAAAATTTTTTCCAACCCAGTCTCGTAAAATGTATGACATATAACATAACATATAGTCATGTTCCCTGTCTACATTTGGTACTAACATGTAGAAGGTTTAAAGAGGGTTCAATAACGGCCCCTGAATTGTTTGAATGACTTTGTTTTCTGCCTATGCTTTTCCTATAGCTCTCTTACCAAGTCATGTGATTTTCAAGACGTAGGTCGTGAGAACAAAAAATCATGGTGGAAAAAAAAATCTAATCAACATTTTGAAGTATTACAATGTCTGTAACAAGGTATGGCATTTTCTGTATAAAACTGCTTTGTTTTGACAGTGAATATACATATTACTCACTTGCTTGTTGTTGCAAATATTTTTCAGGTCTGGCCACAATAATGCTGCTATGGATGCTGCTATTGCCAATCTGTCTTACAGATCAAACCCTTGCCAACCAAATGTGTTGTATCTGAGGTTGATTTGCTGATCAACTCACAAAAAATAGGGGTCTAAATTATCTGTCCCAACAGTCCCGCAAGAGATATGTAACCTGCATTGCTTCTATATGTGTTTATTTCATGAGAAAAAGTGTCCTATAATTTATCAGTGCTAGTTTAGACTTTAGTTAGACTTTATTTTATTAATCCCTTTGCGATTGCTAGAATCTCATAAATATTATATATATAATATAGAAAATAGAAATTAATGATAAACAGTATAAAAAGTGTCATAATAGAACAGTACATATAATAGTATATAATAATATAATAAATTACATTTCCTGTAGGATAAGATATATATATATATAAGAGAGAGTAAACAATATACAATAAAATAATAATTATAAACAGATAAAATAAACATTAACGATTAACAGAATATATAAATATAAGTGTATACAAGAATCAATATACAATAAAAATTATGACATAAAAGAAAGTAAACAATACACAATAAAAAATAATAAATTATTAAATAAATGGTTACTGCCACTGTGTCTCTGTCTGCAGAGATGAAATGCAAAAGTACATCCCTAACAGCACCTTTTAGTAAAATCATAATTATGGACAAAAATGTCCACTGGAGACTGCTCTGAGTCATAATGCATGGATTGGTTGAGCATGTGATACGTAAGACAGATATTGGGGCTGTTAAACTCTAAACACTTATCATGAGAATTGTGTACAAAATGAAAGAAACATGAAGCTTTTAGGGTTTGCTCATGGCATTAGCTTTGATTTAAGATGTGGAGGCACTCTCAGTTTGACCTTAGAATCTTAAATATGTCAGAAGTGTAAATTAAACATGCATGTGTTATGTTTCTCAGCATGAGAAACTAATTATTCACATTTTAATCTCATATGGTCATATGGTCAATGGACCCCAAGTATCGAATTCAAATTCTAGGACATTACAAAAATTGTAATCAGTAAATCAGTTCAATACACTAAGAAGAGAAGATCTGAAATCCATATTTTTGTTTGTGAAGCGTCTCATAAATTAAGCAAATAAGCAAGTTTTCAGACCAATTCTAGCACTTGGCTATAGATGTTTGACAGGATACCAAAAACTGGCTGTCATGACAACATTATGACAGTGTAATAAGGATATTCTTTGACCTCAAGTAATTTTGATTTGGCATTAACATATCATGAAACACTCACACTGAGGAAGTGAACAATATAGCAGTTTAACCAAGATAACATGACATACTGACATTTTTTTTATTTTAACAGAAAATAAAAATACATTAAATATTTCCCACACATCTTCCAGTGTAAAAGACTTAAAATAAAATTCACCCACATTAGCTTTTATATTGTATTAGAAATATACTATATTAGAAAAAAAACCACAAGCGTTTCACACAGAGCCACACTGCAACTCTCCACCGTTCTAGAAAAAATAATCATATAACCACAACAAATCATACCAACACAAGTCAACACTGTTACTTCACAGCTACAATACACAGAGCACAACCTCATTAAGTCACCATCAAAAAAGAGGAAAACAAAGGGAAAACCGGCCCCGTTAACATAAAGCTAAAAAAAAAGCTAACAACAGGAATAACTCGGTCTGGTATTAAATTGACAAATTGTTAACCAACATAAACTTAATCAGAGGTTTCACTAACACGTTGCATCATAACAAATATCAACATATTGTGGTTTTGAACAAAATAAAAGTGCATAAATAAGACAACAGGGAGAGAGTACCTCCTACAGTGACTCACCAGAACTGAACAGCTCTGTGAGGCTAGGTGGTGTAACGCAAAAACAACACCCCAGAGGAACGAAGGGCAGAACATTGAAAATCGCTATAGGAACTTTTCTTTCTTTTTTTACTTAAAGGGAAAAATGTTTTATTTCTCCCTAATTTCTCCCCTTTATTAAAAACCATAATGTTACTCTGAATGAACAATATAAGTTAAAAAAAATGCACAAAAAAGTTTTTTTTAAGTTATTTGAGCAGCCCAGAGCTGTTAAACTAATAATAAATTTAAAATACTGTAAATAATAAAAAAATGGATCCTTGAGGGAAGAGTGTAACCAGGCTGCAGGGCGTGGATCATTGAAGCCATCATCTTCTACCATTGATAGAGGTCTCATGTCAGTCGCAAGCGTGTTCAGGATGCTATCTGTCAAAACAGCAGCTTCCTATGGTGTGCATGGTGCATTATCCCCATCAGGCAGCCACTCATTGTGAGTTGTTTTTGTCTGAAATAAGAAAGACTGAGTATGAATCAAACAAAATTATTCATTTTCATACCATTTTTGTTTGATTTAATTAATGCTTAATAAGGGCAAGTACAGACAAGTCATAGTAGAGCATCAAACAGATGCTCCACACATACACACAGACGCACACTGTGTGTGTGTGTGTGTGTGTGTGTGTGTTTGTGTGTGTGTGTGTGTCTCCCTGTAGACCGGGGAAATGTCTGTGTCACAGCCGGTAGATTGTTTGTTTATCTAATCTTAATACCTACTGGTTGCTCTCCATCCAGCATGGCAAGCATAGCTACGCCACTAACTCATTAAACTTGTAATACACTGCTAGCCAGGTATTCATGTTGAGATGAATGATGAGCAAACAGCGTAAAATTAGCCAACTATTTGCTGTGAGATGAACGTTTCATCACTTAAAACACTGCACATACACTATGATTCTAATCTTTTGTTTAATTAAGTTCAAGAAAATATTTTGTCGTAATGTAATCTAATTTACCCAGCCAAGCTCCCTTCCCTGGCATCATCCATGGCTGCAACATGTTTTTGTTTAAAGTGGTGCTCCCGTGCCATGCAAGATCCATTTTACACAATTTGCAACTTTTTAGTTTTAGTGAATGTTTCCCCCGACCTGCACAGGCACTGCTGTGCTTTCAAAATGAAAGTCTATACTGTGGCCGTGTCCGAAACTACTCCCTAACCCCTAACCCCTAAATAGTGCACTACATGTTGTCCACTATATGGTGCCCTCACTTGCCGGCAAACACTTTCGGACACTTGATTGTCACCCAGAACTTGTTGATGACGTCACAGTATTGTGGCATCATTTATACGTACCAAACTGGCGGAAAATATTGACAATCATGTTTGTAATGTTTTATCAACAACGTTCAAATATGAATATATTATTCTGACAATCAAGTTACTTACATTTGTACAGCAGCTGCTGTGCCGAGTCTGCCATATCACTCTTCATTCCTGCTGTCCGACTGCAGTGCATGATGGGATATAGGGCTCCAGGTAGTGACCATCCGATGTACACTTGAAATCCAGGTGCTTTGTGGGATACATTAAGGGCCCTTACTCTCATTCACTTAACATCCGGACACTATTTAAAATGGCGTCCACCTGATTAGGGGCCCTATAAAGGGCTTAGGGAGTGGTTTTGGACATACCCCTGTATAGAAAAGTTGGTCTTGTAAAGTCTTGTGGTACGAAAAATGAAGTCTACATGGAATTCACTTTTCTTGCAATATCACGAAAATCTGCTAGGCCTGGCTCAAAAAAACACTTTCTCCAATACACACCCAGTCACAAAACACCATTTTCAATCATGGAATACTCATTCAATAATTTTTTTCATAACTCAGACCAGCTTCAACAACTCAATATGGAGGTTGATTTGCAAATAATTCCATTGTTAATAAGATATCAGAGCTTAAAGAAATAAATGATAATGAGCGCGTCCATTTGGCTGACAGGGGAGCCTCACAGAAGCGAGAGCACGAGTAACATTAATTAGACAAATGATATCCAGTACGGATTATATAGATCAGTGTGTTGAGGAGGATGAAGGTGAAAAGTTATAGCAGTCACTCATTCCCATATCGATTTTATTGATTAGTTGTTACACCCCTAATTATAATAATCATTATATCAATTTGTCATACACACAGAAATAGATGCATTTGTCAAATTGTAATTACAAAGACATTTTCTGTCAATGTCACTTCGATTAAGGTCAAGTTGTCATAATAAGGAAATACCAAACAAATTTAATGTCAATTTGTCACGACAAAGATATTTTCTGGTGTCACTTTGATTAATGTCAAGTTGTCATAATCAAGACAACCCAAACAGTGTCAACCTGTCAATACAAAAACAGGATGACACTTTATGACAGCTGTCATAAACGTTTATGACATTGGCATAATGTTTATGACAAGTTCATGACTGTGTCATGTGACAGTTATGACATGACATGTTATGTCATGTCACTATTATGACAGTACCTTCAAGTAAAGTGTTACCAACAAAAGATCAAGCACATTCCAGCAAACCAATTAGGCCAGGGGCATTATTCAAAAATGCAGTACAAATACAGGTAAATAAATACAATTCAGTGATATAGTACTTTCAGCAATTTACTTTCTATGGAGACTGCAGTTCTTCAACATCTGTAGTGTTGGACATTATAACTATTGGGCAATACCAGCCATCCTCTGCACACCGTCATCAACAACCAGAGGAGTCTGTTCAGTGAGAGACAGCTTCTTTCAAAATGCAGAACCACTAGACTTAAGAATTCCTTTGTCTATCATGCCATAATGCTGTACAACTCCTCACATGGGGGGAGGACGAAATAGTGAGGACAAAAGGGAAGCAGTGGTAGAGCTCGCTGTCTAGTAAAGGCCTGTGCAAGTTTCTACAGCTTTGGCCACGTAGCCTGCAAAGCAGCCAAGTGGCACGACGAAAGTGCTGTTGTGTGGCCTGTTTTGTGCAGCTCAAAATTTGAGACCTCGTGGCTTTGATGGCATCGGTCACTCTGTATGCCACCTTTTTTATGCAGCTGGAAATGTAAATTTCCCAGAGGGAGTCAACACAGAGGGATCAATAAAGTTAAGTTTGGACCTAGGTCCAAGTCAAATAACATAAGGCTGTGTCTTAAATAGGCACTTAAGCAGACTCTCAATTTAAAATTTATACTTAAGCTCAATACAGCAATTCAAAATGAATAATAGAAGTACAACATGAGTCTGAATAAAGGCCCCAGTATGCTACTGTGAAAATCAGGGCTCTGAGCGCCGTGTTGTGTGCAGGGACAAATTTGAGACCCTGCAACAACTGTGCATTGGTTGCTCATACGCCTTACTGAATTCGCCTCATCAGTAGGTGGAGTCAAGCGCTTCAGACCCTGTTGACACAGTGGAAGAGCTCATTTGGCCACGAAGAAGAGGAAGCAGTACTTATTTGTTTACCTTGACCGATATGGACACTGCCTCATGTGTCCTCTTTGTTGTGCACATGTGAAATGGATCTATTTTTTTTAAATATGGTGACAAAACGTCCACTTTTTTTCGGACATGTCCTCTTCTTACAAAGTTTAAATTCATTAAAATCAAAATCAATTGACTGGTGCTTTGCATAGGCTGTCCTGTGTGTGGCCATGCAACTCGCACACACAGGGAGAGAGAGAGAGGGAGAGAGAGTACACTAGACATCGTTTCTTTCCAGTAGCACCCCACCCCAAATAATCAAAATTAAAATATGGTTGCCATGGATGTATATTGTTTATTATATAGGCAGTGTTGGGTAAGTTAATTTAAAAATTTAATTTGTTACAGTTACAAGTTACCTTGTTTAAAATGTAATTGTAGTGAAACTTTTTCGATTACTATTTAAAAGTAATGTAATGAAGAAGCAGTTATTTTCTTTTTTGTTTACCTTTTATATTCTTTTATATTCAATTGTATGTTCATTTTAGATTTAGTTGTTTACTCATTTTATATTCAGATTATACTCATTTTGTACTTATGTTATAGTTAGTTATAGGTCTCATAGCCAGTTGTGCTCATTGGCATTAAGCCACTATTTGTATACTCCCATATGATGAATGTGACGGTCCGGGATGGACCACACATTTCCCCAGCCGTAGTGGCTGTACATCAGCTCGGACTTGGACTTGGACTAGACAAACACGCATACACACTCTCACATGGACGCTGGGGGAGCTGGCGCGCTAGTGCGCTAATGCGCTATGGCACTAGCGTGCTAAGGAGCTACCTGCGGGCATGGCCCCTCAGTGATCATGCACTGGTACATTACCTGGCTCAGAAAGAAAGACATGAGCAGGGTCATCAGTTTGCTTGTTTTTTTTATTAAATTATCAGGGTACTTCAGGGGCTGCAGAGCCCGGAGTTACCTGAAGGAGCAACAAGGTGACGTGCCGCCACGATGAACTTCCTCCAGCACCTCTGGTCCCGTCGGCAAAAGAGTGCCGGCCAGAACCCGGGAACTGTTTATTGGGTTCCGGCCAAATTGGTCCGGTCCAAATGGTTACAGCATCACGGGGGGGGGACACTGATGGCCCTGATCAAGCCATCCGCTATGATGTTCTCCTGCGGTGTTGTAGTGAATTTTTAGTATTTATGTTGCCAAGATAATGAAATGTTCCTGTGGAGTGGCAGAGTTTGTCATGTGACTATATTGTCCTCTTATGTTTATGTACTTTCCCCGTCATGTGAAAATGGTGCTGGCCACCTCTTATAAATATGTCACTTTAGTCCTTTGTCTTCAGTGTAGTGTGAAGTGCGTTTAAGTAACACGTCTGACTCTGCTGACTCCGGGAGAAGGCTTGACAACTTTGATATTTTGTAAGTCTCTTTCTTTTTCTTTTTCTTTTCTCCCTTTTTGTTTTGGAACCGGTTCTTTCTGTAAAGGAAATTATTTTCAAATAAATTAAATAATCTTAAAAAAGAAAGTGCGTGCAAGCATGTCGTTGTGAGAATTGATATTTAAAATAAAAAAAACTTTTGTTGGACAATTACTCTCCCTCTGCTATTTAGGCCTGGCCCACCTGCCCATAGAGGCAGCCTCGTGTCCATCCTTTCACCATGAACAGTGGCACTCTTAAGTTAGCCTAGGCACTCGGGGTGTGTTTGGATTATGGTATCTTCTTATGCATTAGATGTGAGTTATTGTACTTATATGATAGAATATGATTTTTGTGCAGCAGATGAATATGTGACCAGAAGAGTTCAGACAAGATAGGATGCCCTTGTGAGATAGACAAAGGCAGCAGGATACAAGGGGCCAGATTTTTGTGCAGCTGCAGAAACTATGGCAACAAGAGAACATCTAAGGCTGTGCAAGTGTTGTTTATGCTCTGTATGGCTATTAAGTAAGGGAGAGTGAAACCTTGAATCAGAGGTGTTGGGATTGTTGACATGTGAGGACTTTTCACCCAGAAAGCAGAATGCACTTTCCTCTGATCATCTATCAGGTTCGAAACTATCCTGCCCGGTCAGTCGCGTCTCCAGGGCAACGGAGTCAGAGGACAGGAGGAGGAGAATGGAGTCAGGTGTAACAACCAATCTGGATAGGGCAGGGGTAGGGAACCTGTTCCAACCTATCCAGAGCACACAGACTGAGCAGTCAACTGTCTGAAGACTCAGATCAGTTGATTGAATAAGCCAAATCAGGTGTGCTCCTGCTTGGTTGGAACAAAAACCTGCAGCCACATGGCTCTTTGAGGAACAGGTTCCCTACCCCTGGGATAGGGGAACACCCTGGGGGTGTGGCAGGAGCGGAGCCTGGCATAAGTATTCGTACATAGAGGAAGAGGAGACAGACTTCTCGAACTGACGTCACTCTGCTGAGGTCAGGGACCCAGACCCCTGGATAATAATTCAATTTTGCTGTACTGTTACATTTTGGAAAATATTTGGAAAACTGAGACCAAAAGGAATCTTCTCCTATTGCTTCATTAAAAGAACACGCAGGACATATTGGAAGTCCAACAGTAACTAATTTCTTTTAAATGACTTTTTGTGTACTTTAATGATTTAATGAGTATTGAACCATGTTCTCCATTTAATTTTTGAGAACTGACAGTGTGAACCTTAAAACAGTAGTTACCGTAGAGGACTAACTCCAATGCTCGGGTTAACAACACTATAATTGAATATAGTTGAATAAAGATAAACATTCTCAAGACTCCCTCTCCGGGAACCATCACCTTATCGTGGTGGAGAGGTTTGCGTGCCCTGAAGACCCCTGAGAGCTATGTTGTCGGGAGTCATGAACTCCTGGTAGGGTCACCCAAGGCAAATCGGTCTCAGGCGAGGGGCCAGACTAAGAATGGTTCAAAAGACCCCAAATGGAAACAAGACAAGAGAGAGACGAGACCCTGCCCGGAGGTTGCCTGGGGCCCACGTCCGGAGCCAGGCCCGGACGGAGGGCCTGTCAGCGAGCGCCTGGTGGCTGGGTCTGTCACGGGGCCCGGCCGGGCCCAGCCCGAAGAGGTTACGTGACGTCTCCATCCTCTCCGCCGCCCCGTGGACCCACCACCTGCAGGGCGAATGACTGGGGTCGGGTGCAAAGCGAACTGGTTAGCAGTCGTGGGCAGGGCCCCCGACGGACCAATCCCAGGGCAGCAAATCTGGCTCTAGGTACATGGAATGTTACCTCGCTGGGGAAGGAGCCTGAGCTTGTGCGGGAGGTGGAGCGGTACCGGCTAGAGATAGTCGGGCTCACCTCCACACATAGTACGGGCTCTGGAACCCAACTCCTTGAGAGAGGCTGGACTCTACTACTCTGGAGTTACCCACGGTGAAAGGCGGCAAGCTGGTGTGGGCTTGCTCATAGCCTCCCAGCTCAGCCACCACGTGTTGGAGTTCTCCCCACTGAACGAGAGGGTCGCGTCCCTCCAACCGGAGACTCCATCGT
Organism: Karalla daura; assembly: GCA_029224185.1. Classification (NCBI taxonomy): domain Eukaryota; kingdom Metazoa; phylum Chordata; class Actinopteri; order Chaetodontiformes; family Leiognathidae; genus Karalla; species Karalla daura. The sequence goes on along the minus strand of CM055188.1, from coordinate 5,521,396 downwards.
CCTGCTGGGAGACTTCAATGCTCACGTCGGTAATGACAGTGAAACCTGGAGGGGCGTGATTGGGAGGAACGGCCTCCCCGATCTGAACCCGAGCGGCGTTCTGTTACTGGACTTCTGTGCCAGCAACAGTTTGTCCATAACAAACACCATGTTCAAGCATAAGGGTGTCCATCAGTGCACATGGCACCAGGACACCCTAGGCCGGAGATCAATGATCAACTTTGTAGCCGTATCATCTGACCTCCGGCCGTATGTCTTGGACACTCAGGTAAAGAGAGGGGCTGAGCTGTCAACCGACCACCACCTGGTGGTGAGTTGGGTTCGCTGGCCAGGGAGGAAGCTGGACAGGCTTGGCAGACCCAAGCGCATCGTGAGGGTCTGCTGGGAACGCCTGGCAGAATCTCCTGTCAGGGAGGTCTTCAACTCCCACATTCGGGAGAGCTTTGACCTGATCCCGAGGGAGGCTGGGGACATGGAGCACGAGTGGACCATGTTCTCCACCTCCATTGTGGATGCGGCTGTTCAAAGTTGTGGCAGTAAGACCTCCGGTGCCTGTCGCGGCAGCAATCCCAGAACCCGGTGGTGGACACCGGAAGTAAGGGATGACGTCAAGCTGAAGAAGGAGTCCTACCGAGCCTGGTTGGCTCGGGGGACTCTTGAGACAGCTGACGGGTACCGACGGGCCAAGCGGATGGCAGCGCGAGCAGTCGCAGAAGCAAAAACCCGGGCCTGGGAAAAGTTCGGGGTGGCCATGGAGAAGGACTATCGGTCGGCCTCGAAGAGGTTCTGGCAAACCGTCCGGCGCCTCAGGAGGGGGAAGCAGTGCCCCACCAATACTGTTTACAGTGGAAGTGGGGAGCTCTTGACCTCGACTGGGGACATCATTGGCCGGTGGAAGGAATACTTCGAGGATCTCCTCAATCCCACCGTCACGCCTTCTCTAGAAGAAGCAGAGGCTGAGGACCCAGAGGTTGACTCATTCATCACCCAACCTCGGATCCAGGAGGAACAATGCGGTTTTCGTCCCGGCCGTGGAACACTGGACCAGCTCTATACTCTCCACAGGGTGCTCGAGGGTTCATGGGAGTTTGCCCATCCAGTCCACATGTGTTTTGTGGACTTGGAGAAGGCTTTCGACCGTGTCCCTCGTGGTGTCCTGTGGGGGGTACTCCGGGAGTACGGGGTCCAGGGCCCTCTATTGAGGGCCGTGCGGTCACTGTATGACCGGTGCAGGAGCTCGGTTCGCATGGCCGGCAGTAAGTCAGGCCTGTTCCCGGTGCATGTAGGCCTCTGACAGGGCTGCCCTTTGTCACCAGTTCTGTTCATTACCCTTATGGACAGAATTTCTAGGCGCAGCAGGGGGCCAGAGATGGTCCGGTTCGGGAGTCATGGGATTTCATCTCTGCTCTTTGCAGATGATGTCGTCTTATTGGCTCCCTCGAGCCAGGACCTCCAGCATGCACTGGAGCGGTTTGCAGCCAAGTGTGAAGCAGCTGGGATGAGAATCAGCACCTCCAAGTCCGAGGCCATGGTTCTCGACCGGAGAAAGGTGGAGTGCTCGCTTCAGGTCGGTGGAGAGCCCCTGCCTCAGGTGGAGGAGTTCAAGTATCTCGGGGTCTTGTTCACGAGTGAGGGAAGGATGGAGCGAGAGGTCGACAGGCGGATCGGTGCAGCGGCTGCAATAATGCGGTCACTGTATCGGTCCGTCGTGGTGAAGAAGGAGCTGAGCCAAAAGGCGAAGCTCTCGATTTACCGGTTGATCTACGTTCCTACCCTCACCTATGGTCATGAACTCTGGGTCATGACCGAAAGAATGAGATCCAGGATAGAAGCGGCTGAAATGGGTTTCCTCCGCAGAGTGGCGGGGCGCTCCCTTAGAGATAGGGTGAGGAGCTCTGTCACCCGGGAGGAGCTCGGAGTAGAGCCGCTGCTCCTCCACATCGAGAGGAGCCAGCTGAGGTGGCTTGGGCATCTGAATCGGATGCCTCCTGGATGCCTCCCTAGGGAGGTGTTCCGGGCATGTCCATCCGGGAGGAGACCCAGGGGAAGACCCAGGGCACGCTGGAGTGACTATGTCACCCGGCTGGCCTGGGAACGCCTCGGGATCCTCCCGGAAGAGCTGGAGGAAGTGTCCAGGGAGAGGAAGGTCTGGGCGTCCCTGCTTAGACTGCTCCCCCCGCGACCCGGCCCCGGATAAGCAGAAGAAGATGGATGGATGGATGGATGGATTCTCAAGACTCCTCTCATAGGGCCAATACTCTTTTCTGCTCCTCCTCTAGGCCTTACTGTTTTCACAGTCTGAGGACTAACACAAACAGGTTCAGAAACCACTTCTTTCTCACAGTGGTCACCCTATTGAGCCCTTCCCAAAGACCAGTCTTTCCTCATACCCTCTTTCCACGCCTTACCATCCACACGGCATCTGTTCAGTGTTCCTCTTCAATTCACATCTCAATAGCCCTATCTACAGTGGTATAGGATTATCTGCATATTATCTGTATAATGATTCCATCTATATTTATCACATTTGTATATACCATACTATTTTTCATTGCCCTGTGCATTGTGTTGCTATAGCTACATTGTACATACCTTGTCTCTGCACCCGCAGCATGCCGGGACCGGATAGACTGGACCCAAAGTACAAACAGACTTTGAATTTTTTACAAAACAATTTTCATTTTCAATATGCATGTTTTAATTATCTAAAACATACTTATATTATAACAGCTTGAAACGTAATTATTCTATATACCGTATTTTCCACACTATACGGCGCACCGCATTACAAGGCGCACCTTCAATGAATGACATAGTTTACAACTTTTTCCATATATAAGGCGCATCACATTATAAGGCGCTACAGTAGAGGCTGGGGTTACGTTATGCATCCATTAGATGGTGCTGCGATAAAGTGAACGTCAAAAAAACAGTCATAGGTCAGTCAAACTTTATTAATAGATTTCAAATCAGCTTTCTGACAACTTCATTCACTCACAAAATGAATAAACAGCTATTTTCTCTGAGGTAAAGCATGCGTATATTCGTTACACAGTAAACAGGTAAAAAACAGTCTGATACTGTTAAGGTAAATTAAACTTTAGTGTAATCACAATATAGTGACACTCGTGATAGTGCAAAGCAATAACAAGTACAATAATAACTCTAAAGCAATAGCATAATAACTGTGAGCTGTAAACACGAAAAAGAAACACTTGAAGCTCAGTTCCTCATCTAGAATCCCTCAAAATCTTCTTCTTCTTCCGTGTCCGAATTGAACAGCTGGGCTAATGCGGCATCCAACACGTCAATCATCGACTCAGTGTCGCTGTTGTTGTCTGGCATTTCATTGACAATTCCTGCCTTCCTGAAAGCTCGGACCACAGTTGTGACTGATATATCAGCCCAGGCATTTACGATCCACTGGCAGATAGTGGCATATGTTGTCCGGCGCTGTCTCCCCGTCTTGGTGAACGTGTGTTCGCCTTCGGTCATCCACTGCTCCCACACAGTTCGCAGTCGAGCTTTGAATGCTTATATATGTTTATTAATGTTTATATATCCCGGTATATACCGCGCACTACTTTTTCTATGGGGGAAAAATCAAATCGGTGGCTGCTTACCGTAATTGCGAGACCTGTTGCGACTCAATATTGATCCATATATAAGGCGCACCGTATTATAAGGCGCATGGTCAGCTTTTTTAAAAAATGAAGGCTTTTATGTGCGCCTTATAGTGCGGAAAATACGGTACTTTGTGTGTGTGTGTGTTTTTCGTTGTGTGTGTGGGGGGGGGGGGGGTCACTCGCTGTCAATCGCTCTCTGCAACAAGGTGGGAAAGGGAGTGGAGGGTTCTCACGTGGTTGTTCCAGTGTTACAGACTCAAAAGTACAAACAGACAGTAAAAGTGTAAAACTATAAAACTGTAATAGTGTTTAACTACTCATTTTTAATTTTCTTCAAAACGATTGTTTTTTCATTTCCAATAAAAATGGGTGGCTATCTGAAAAATAACACAGTGTTTACTTTTAATTTGTGAACTTTTGAATTATAATTAACAATAGGAATTTATGTATTGGATAGACTTGATGTCTTTAGCATTATATTGTTATTTTGGCTGAATATGTAATCTGCATGTCGCTCTTCCTCATGCTCTATTTGGGTGTGCCACCCTACCTCCCTGTGCAGTGGCTTTGTTTTGTCTTTGTTTTTTGTATGCACAAATGATCAGTGGATAAAAGTAATAATTGCACAAAAGTAATAATTTTTGACAGTCAGTCATGACAGACATACTTCTGCAAGTATTTATTTGTTTTTGGTTTTTTTGTTTTTGTTTTGCAATTCTGACATGTTTCATGTCGGATGTCAGTATATTATGCATGTTGAGCATGTTTGAGCATTGTATTAAACAGCTATATTGTTTAATTTCTGAGTGCTTGGTTACAGAGCAAGTCTTGACAAAGTTTCTATCAGCACATTAGAAGGTGTTAGAATTTCTTCATTACACTGTCATAATGGTGTCATGACAGTCAGTGTATACTTCATGATATGTTACTGACAAATCAAAACGCTACCACTCTACTTGAGGTCCAAGAATATCCTTATTGCACTGTCATAATGGTGTCACGACAGTCAGTTTATACTTCATGATATGTTAATGACAAATTAAAATGCTACCACTTTACTTGAGGTCAAAGAATATCCTTGTTACACTGTCATAACAGTGTCATGACAGTCAGCTTTTGGGTATCCTGTCCATATCCTGTAAAACATCTATGACATAGTGCTAGAATTGGTCTGAAAACTTGCTTACTGTAATAATCATTATGTCAACTTGTCATACACACAGAAATAGATGCATATGTCAAATATGGCAAATTGTCATGACAAAGACATTTTCCGTCAATGTCACTTTGATTACGGTCATGTTGTCCTAATAAGGACATCCCAAACAAATTTAATGTCAAGTTGTCATGACTAAGACATTTTCTGGTAACGTCACTTTGATTAATGTCAAGTTGTCATAAAAGACAACCCAAACAGTGTCAACCTGTCATTACAAAAACCGAATGACACTTCATGACAAAAGTCATAAACGTTTATGACATTGACATAATGTTTATCACAATGTCATGACCGTGTCATAGAGCAGTTATGATAGTGTCATGTCACGATTATGACGGCACTGTAGTGTCTGGAGAAGTATGTTTGTGTGCATGTAAAGTCATCAACTCCATGTAAGGTAATGAATTTTTATTAGGGGTTGTATTTGGGGTAGAACTGTCGAAAAAGAAGATGGATCAGGTGGATAACGACAAGCAGACACCAAGTGGTCGTGGGGCTCAGTGACCAGATGACCAACAAATGGTCAGAAGGAATGTTATAGTCTTAGGAGAAGACTATATAATGTGTGAGCTTGGAGCTACCAGTCAGAGGACATTTGGCTGTTCTTCTCCAAGCAGACCGGTTGCTTGTTTGATACTATTCTTCTTTGCAATAAACCTCCTATTTGCAACTAAGACAGTGTCAGTGGACTTTCCTTCATCATCTTCAGCATTATCTTCAGCAACATCACCTCTCAAGAAACTACAGTACCTTCAAGTAAAGTGTTACCGAGAATTACTACTGGTTTGGGGAGATGCCACCATTGAAGCCGATGTTTTTGTGAGATGCCACGACAGATGTCGCTGTTAGTGTGAAGTGCCACTATAGATGCCGCTATTTTTGGGTGTTGCCACGGAAAATGCCACTGTTTTGTGGATATGCCACGGTACATGTTGTTTTTACCTAGTTTTGCTAGATTTCTCAGTCTACCTCTGCCCTATTGAAATAATTTTAATTTCTATAACCTTTGAAACGCCATTTTCTTCTGTCCACAAAAATATTATTTCTAGCTTTCCATGTTAGCATTCTCAATCTTGAGGTTAGTCAATACATCAATGTAATTTGACTTTTGGATGGGTGTGTGCATGTGTGTGTCACATGTTTACCAGCAGGGTTTACCATTTTCACATTATGGACATATGCATGAAGTACTGGTCACTTCTTGTTCATGAAGCATGTGTCAAACCATAGAAATAAATATATTTTCTCCAAACTCCAAACATTTTATACTTCAAGACTTTTGTTGTCATTGAAAACTTGCATGTGCAATGAAATTACAGCATCAAGGCCACTAAGGTGCATGTGTAAAATGATAAATTAAAAAGTATGAAGTGTCATGGTCAAGGAGCAAAGAGCAAAGGACACACAAAACATTTAAAAAACAAAAGGGGGAGAGGAGTATGTACATGATAATAAATTTGTGCTACTATTGTGCTGAACAGCAGCTGATACTGTATATTGCACATAGATCTAGGACTTCACTAGGTCTAGGACACTGTATGCCACTGATCATTTGTGCATACAAAAAACAAAGACAAAACAAAGCCACTGCACAGGGAGGTAAGGTGGCACACCCAAATAGAGCATGAGGAAGAGAGACATGCAGATTACATATTCAGCCAAAATAACAATGTAGTGCTAAAGACATCAAGTCTATCCAATACATAAATTCCTATTGTTAATTATAATTCAAAAGTTCACAAATTAAAAGTAAACACTGTATTATTTTTCAGATAGCCACCCATTTTTATTGGAAATGAAAAAACAATCGTTTTGAAGAAAATTAAAAATGAGTAGTTAAACACTATTACAGTTTTATAGTTTTACACTTTTACTGTCTGTTTGTACTTCTGAGTCTGTAACACTGGAACAACCACGTGAGAACCCTCCACTCCCTTTCCCACCTTGTTGCAGATAGCGATTGTTCATGAAGCATGTGTCAAACCATAGAAATAATTTTATTTTCTCCAAACTCCAAACATTTTATACTTCAAGACTTGTTGTCATTGAAAACTAACTGTAAATTAATAAATTAAAAAGTATGAAGTGTCATGGTCAAGGAGCAAAGAGCAAAGGACACACAAAACATTTAAAAAACAAAAGGGGGAGAGGAGTATGTACATGTATGTTTGGCTCTGTCAGTCTTTGCAGGAGGTGCATGCCTCCAGTGCCGCCTCTGATTGATTGAAGAGAACAAAGTTTTCATTTCAGGAGAGTGCTGATGGAGGTAATGCAGATCCTTCATTACCTGGACAAGTAGCACACTCTTGACATGTCCAAGGTCATTGGTCCCACAACAAATAACCAGTGCATTTTGAGGAGATCTTCCTTTGCCTGCACTTGTGGAAGAAGGGAATTAAATGCCTCCAACACATTCCTCCATGGGCAGGCACACCAAGACTGGTCCCTATTGTTTTCCTCATTTGGTTTTCACCTTGACACACATAACTGTTGCCAACAATCCAGAGTTTTTACATTGCTGAAAGAGAAGAAGACATACATGGATAAAAGTAAATCAAAGACCTATGTTTTAAACTAAAGAATTGATCTGGAGATTATTTTTACTCTAATCCAGATGCTATATAAAAACTTGCATTCATCTTTTCACATGATCATTTGTTAAACAGGTTAATTTGTCAGTTCAATTACTGTTAAAGCCTTGGTGTCTCATATTTTAGAGATGGGTGATGAAACATAACAAAGATTATTTCTAAATAGTAACAAAACATACCAGTATCTTGGAGTGTGGATTTCCTTTCTTCCTGAACTTCTTGATGTTTAGGATGAACACCATGAACCAAAACTTAACTTTTCTGTAAAAGAATGAAAAGAGAGTGTAAACATGGTTAACATTTATATAGAATCACTTGGAGTATAACTGGTGACTGAAAATCATTGAATATTACACAAGAGTATGTATTCATGGAGTGCAGATGCATTTTTCTTTCTATGGTTACAAATACATGAAAAAATCATTTCTATCCTAAAAAGGACTTGGACAATGAAATTTACCTCGTCTTGTAGAAAAGAATAACCTGTCTCAAAGAATCCAAGTGCAACAGGAAAAGACACCAGAGATTCTTGTGAAGATTCCAAGGGGAGTCCAGAGTAAATGCAGTCCTCACTAACTAAATATAAAGTCATCCTTCCTTTTGGATAGGATATCCTTTGCTAATAGCTCCTCCCACAAAATAAAAGAAATGGGCTGGTGAACTACACAGGTGAGGTTGACAGTTGCAATGTGTCATGTAAATAAGGGACAGCAAGCTCGGCCCTGCTGATGTAAATTAGGTCAGAGTAAATACCAATTAAGTACCCTGTTAAATGGTGTGATACAACACTTACATTCCTGCATTTCTTTACATAAGGACAGAAAGAAATGTGGTCACTGTCACAGAAATTGGTATGTTTGGCTGGTTTTGCTTGTTAAAAGCATGTTAGGATGACTTCACTAGGGCCAGCTACTTGTAATTCTTATTACACTGTAATGTATTACTAGTAATGTTATTGTGTGCCCATGACTTTTCAGTCAACTTAATGTTATTCTTGTTCAGATAAATATCTCATTTAATTCATGTCATTTTAGACAGTATTGCAAGAATTGTCTCATCTGCTGACTACCTCTGTAATCTGTTTCCTGTGTTCTCCACTTGTGCCATGATGACCAGGATAGCACTAAAACAACAATGTGTATCTTGTGCTCTTGCAGGGCAGCTCTACATATCTTGTCCAAGTAAAACTTGGAAATAATGCAGAAATCCATGCGCCAAACAACAGCATGTACCCTGGCAACTTGCACAAACAGCGCCAGCTCCATATATCTGCTTTGTGACTTGTTTTATGCTCATGTGATTATCTGTTCTTCATGTTTATGTCTATAGATCTATCTATTTGCGTCATGCTATGACGAGCAGGCACGCTATCTTTTTGAGCAGGCACTCGCCTGCTCAAAAAGATAAAATGTTACTGTACAGTCTTTAGCTCGAGGTTCACTCTGACTGAGATCCTGTGCGAACTCTGTCTCTCTGAGCCGCAGCGCTGCATACTCCACCTGTGACCAGAATAAACTCTTTGCCTGAGACCAGACAATCAACAGCCTTTCTTTGAGCAACCTACAAAAGAACAGACAGTATCAAATTCATATGAGCTTGCAGTAACAGAGGCAGCAGCATCATCTGTCAATTCTTTACTTTTGTCTGCATGGGTTTTTATATAAGGTGGTGTTAATCTTCATGCAAAAACCGATACCACTCAATCTATAAAAATGGACATGTTCATTATCAGTCTTCAAGTGTGTCCATTTTTGATACAGGTCCACAGGTAAGTGGTGTAAAATGACACATTCCTGCATGTCTAAGTAGGCGAGGGCAGAAAAGAGCGAGAGAGAGAGAGAGAGAGAGAGAGAGAGAGAGAGAGAGAGAGAGAGAAAGAGACATTTAGAGAGCATTTTATCTTGGTGAGCAGTGGAGTGCCCTCCACAGCATGACGCAGATAGATGAGAAAGTCCCGCTACATAGAGCTGTCCCTCAAGAGCACAGGATGCACATTGTGTCATTCTTGCCATCACGGCCCATATCAATCAGGTTGTTTTAGTGTCATTCTTGCCATCATGTCCCATATCAATCAGGCTTCCTCTATGGTAGGGGATTGCCACAACCTTTGTTACAGATGAAGGTATGTCTATGGTAGGGGTTTGCCGTGGCCTTTGTCACAGATGGATGTGTCTACTAGGCCAGATCTTGCATGAGTCTGGAACAAGTGCATGAACCCCCCACTCCCCCTCCCACCTTGTTGCAGACAGCGTTGTTGTTGTTGTTTGTTGTTGTTTGTTGTTGTTTGCCCCCCCCACACACACACACACACACAAACAAACAAACACACAAAGTTTTTTTTTTTGCAGAAAATTCCAAATTATTTTGTTTCACACTGTCTGTTTGTACTTTGGGTCCAGTCTAGAACAGTGGAACAACCACACCCCCCCACTCCCCCTCCCAACCAGTTGCAGACAGCGAGTGAGAGAGAGGGTCTGCACACGTAGGCTACAAATACACAGAAACACAAACTTTATGCATCATATAGAGAAACCGGGACATTCAGTGTCCCGGGTTTTTTTTTCCAGGACGGCCCATGAAAATCCAGGACAATAAGGAAAAACCGGGACAGGTGGAAACAATAGATAGTGATGTTAACCTTCTTGCCGCGCTCCTTCCTGTTCAAGCTGGGTGTCTCGTGCCTGCTGCTGTGACATCATCGTGCGGAACATGTCTCACAGCTCCTGCACTGACAGGTCTTCTCCTACCCTGGCCAACTCTGAGTCGCGACTGTTGTCATCGTCTCCGCCAGTGGTCCCGCCTTCCCGCAGACCAGATCTCCGCTCCATAGAGGGGGGTTTCTTCGGCCCCATCCTCTCTGCAGGATGAGGAGAGTGGAGGAAAAAGCAAAAAATCCCACAAAAAGAAAGAAAGAAAAAAAAAGGAAAGTTAGACCGGACCAATTGTTGCCGGAACCCAATGAACAGTCCCCCTTTCTGGTCGGCACTCTTTTGCCGACGGGACCGGAGGCGTTGGAGGAAGTTCGTCACAGCAGTATGTCACCTTGTTGCTCCTTCAGCTAACACCGGGCTCTGCAGCTCCTGAAGTACCATAACAATATAATAAAAAAAACAAAGCAAGCTGATGACCCGGCTCATGTCTTTCTTTCTGAGCCAGGTAATGTACTAGCACATGATCACTGAGGGGCCATGCCCCCAGGTAGCTCCTTAGCGCGCTAGCTCCACAGCATCCACGTGAGTGTGTGTGTGTGCATTTGTGCATACAGATGTCCGAGTCCGGGCTGATGTACAGTCGCTATGGCTGGGAAAATGTGCGATCCATCCCGGACCGTCACAAACAGGGCCATCAGATGCCTACACTACCATTCAATTATTTAGTGCTCCGAAAGGGAGCACTATTACTCTACACCGTGTTTGTTCTTCTTATTATTAGTGCTCCGAAAGGATCATTATTATTCTACACTGTGTTTATTAGTGCGCCAGAAAGGGAGCACTATTACTCTCCACCGTGTTTATTAGTGCTCTGAAAGGGAGCACAACTATTCTACACCGTGTTTATTAGTGCTCCGCAAAGGAGCACTATTATTCTACACCGTGTTTATTCTTCTTATTAGTGCTCCGAAAGGGAGCACTATTATTAGTGCTCCGAAAGGGAGCACTAATATTCTACACCGTGTTTATTAGTGCTCCGAAAGGGAGCACTAATATTCTACACCGTGTTTATTAGTGCTCCGAAAAGGAGCACTATTATTCTACACCGTGTTTATTAGTGCTCCGAAAGGGAGCACTATTATTATTCTACACCGTGTTTATTCTTCTTATTAGTGCTCCGAAAAGGAGCACTATTATTCTACACCGTGTTTATTCTTATTATTATTATTAGTGCTCCGAAAGGGAGCACTAAAACTCTCCACCGTGTTTATTCTTCTTATTATTAGTGCTCCGAAAAGGAGCACTATTATTCTACACCGTGTTTATTCTTCTTCTTATTATTATTATTATAACAAAATTTCGGTCGAGCGTATCTCGAGAACCGCTGATCGCAGACACACAAACGATACATTAAAACGTGCGGCTCGGCCCCGGCAAGTGTGCTTTCCTTCGACCCTGACAAAATTCCAGTTTTTGGCCCCGCCAGTTAAAGTTAAAGAAGTTAAGTTAAGTTAAAAAGTTAAAAAGAAGAATTGTTCGGGACGCTCTCCCGCACGCGTTGGTATATAGCAGCCTAAAAATTGACAAAGATTGACGAAAAAAAATTTTTTTTTTGCCAAAAAGTGCTCAGAAAGAGCAAAAAATCCCATAAGAAATGAATGGGAAAAACCAGAAAATTCAAAAAATCGCCCTCAAACAAACATTCGCTGCCAAGCCATACGTTGTCGTAGAAACTTTGTTCAAACTTCAAAACGCAGGAAAACTTGCCGTCTCTGCCCGCACCCGACAGCGTGTTGATACCTTGTGTCGTTTTTCATCCAGGTCGTCTCAAAAACATGTGGGTTTGGCGCTTTTTGAAAAGTTAGAGTGGGGAGAGACCAACTGTCAGAGTGCGGGATCGTTGAAAAATCACCTCTCATTTTGCTCTTTTCACGCTGCTCCCGGCCAAACCGTAAGCAGTAGACAAATTCTTTTTTCCACTTTTGTAGGCAAATTTGTGCTCTCTCATGCGATGCATGTTAATACAAACAAGCACTTTCGGAGCACTCTCAAAATTTCAGCGCGCTGGAATTTTCTAGTTAGTGCTCCGAAAAGGAGCACTATTGTTCTACACCGTGTTTATTCTTCTTCTTATTATTAGTGCTCCGAAAGGGAGCACTATTACTCTCCACCGTGTTTATTAGTGCTCCGAAAAGGAGCACTATTATTCTACACCGTGTTTATTAGTGCTCCGAAAGGAGCACTATTATTCTACACCGTGTTTATTCTTCTTATTAGTGCTCCGAAAGGAGCACTATTATTCTACACCGTGTTTATTCTTCTTCTTCTTATTATTATTATTATTAGTGCTCCGAAAGGAGCACTATTATTCTACACCGTGTTTATTCTTATTATTAGTGCTCCGAAAGGGAGCACTATTACTCTCCACCGTGTTTATTCTTCTTATTATTAGTGCTCCGAAAGGGAGCACTATTACTCTCCACCGTGTTTATTCTTCTTCTTCTTCTTCTTATTATTATTATTATTATTATTATAGCGAAATTTCGGTCGAGCGTATCTCGAGAACCGCTGATCGCAGACACACAAACGATACATCAAAACGTGCGGCTCGGCCCCGGCACGTGTGCTTTCCTTCGACCCCGACAAAATTCCAGTTTTTGGCCCCGCCAGGAACTTCGTTCAAACTTCAAAACGCAGGAAAACTTGTCGTCTCTGCCCGTACCCGGCAGCGTGTTGATATCTTGTGTCATTTTTCATCCAGGCCGTCTCAAAAACACGTGGGTTTGGCGTTTTTTGAAAAGTTAGAGTGGGGAGAGACCAACTGTCAGAGTGCGGGATGACTGAAAAATCACCTCTCATTTTGCTCTTTTCACGCTGCTCCCGGCCAAACCGTAAGCAGTAGACAAATTCTTTTTTCCACTTTTGTAGGTAAATTTGTGCTCTCTCGTGCGATGCCGGCCATAAACCTGAGCGCTTTGTAAAATTTAAACGGCGAGCCTCAGAGTCAGGCCAGCGCAGCCTCTTCTCTCCATAAGGCCCCATTCATTTTCTGACCACTGCGATCAAAGTTAAACTTTACACTTCTACTCGCGACTGTGGCCTCAGTTTTCATAGTAGACACACCAAATCGCATCAGGGCGTTCCTCAGTTCGTATTGCAGATAGGTCAAGCGTTGTCTCCCTAGAGCCAAATGTTTAGCACTTGGGCAATTTCGCTTTTTCCCATAAGAATGAATGGGGAAATCGGAACGCCTCAAACAAAAATGCGCTACGTCGCCATACTTTGAGGTAGAAACTTCATTTTAATTTCAAAAATTCAAGAAACTTGTGGTCTGTCTGTGTACCGACTTTCATGTTGATAGCTTGTACCGTTTTTCACCAGCACTTTGTCAAACACACTTTGGTCAAAATGACACCAACCAAGGGTCTGCAGACTGTTGCCGTCGTCATGGCAACCGCAACTTTATATGGGGCCCTTATGGAAAAAAACCTTTAAATCGCGACTGTCTGCAAACGATCCAGATTCTGGACAAGTTGAATAGAAGATTTGTTCGGGACGCTCTCCCGCACACGTTGGTGTATAACAATCCGAAATCGGACAAAGATTGACGAAAAAATAACACTTTTTGGCTAAAAAGTTTTCCGAGGGAGCAAAAAATCCCATAAGAAATGAATGGGAAAATCCAGAAAATTCAAAAAAACACCCTCAAACAAACATTCGCTGTAAAGCCGTGCGTTGATGTAGAAACTTCATTCAAACTCCAAAACGCTGGAAAACTTGTGGTCTCTGCCCGTACCCGACAGCGTGTTGATGCCTTGTATGGTTTTTCATCCAGGCCCTCTCAAAAACACGTGGGTTTGGCGTTTTCGATGCAGCTCGAGTGGGGAGAGACCAACTGTCAATTTGGGATCGCTGAAGAATCACCTCTCATTTTGCTCTTTTCACGCTGCTCCCGGCCAAACCGTAAGCAGTAGACAAATTCTTTTTTCCACTTTTGTAGGCAAATTTGTGCTCTCTCTTGCGATCCCGGCCATAAACCTGAGCGCTTTGTAAAATTTAAAGGGCGAGCCTCAGAGTCAGGCCAGCGCAGCCTCTTCTCTCCATAAGCCCCCATTCATTTTCCAACCACTGCGATCAAAGTTAAACTTTACACTTCTACTCGTGACTGTGGCCTCAGTTTTCATAGTAGACACACCAAATCGCATCAGGGCGTTCCTGAGACTGTCCCCTGCGTGACGGTGTGTTCGTGTTGCAGATAGGTGCAAGCGTTGTCGGTTCGGTGGGCACAGGTTTCGGAGCACTCTCGAAATTTCAGCGCGCTGGAATTTTCTAGTTATTATTATTATTATTATTATTATTATAGCGAAATTTCGGTCGAGCGTATCTCGAGAACCGCTGATCGCAGACACACAAACCATACATCAAAACGTGCGGCTCGGCCCCGGCAAGTGTGCTTTCCTTCGACCCCGACAAAATTCTAGTTTTTGGCCCCGCCAGGGGCCAAAAACTGGCAAAAATCAGTTAATTGGCCGCTGTGGCCAAACCATCCAGATTCTGGACAAGTTAAAAAGAAGAATTGTTCGGGACGCTCTCCCGCACGCGTTGGTATATAGCAGCCTAAAAATTGACAAAGATTGACGAAAAAATAACACTTTTTAGCCAAAAAGTGCTCAGAAAGAGCAAAAAATCCCATAAGAAATGAATGGGAAAAACCACAAATTTCAAAAAATCGCCCTCAAACAAACATTCGCTGCCAAGTCATACGTTGTCGTACAAAATTCGTTCAAACTTCAAAACGTAGGAAAACTTGTCGTCTCTGCCCGTACCCGACAGCGTGTTGATACCTTGTGTCGCTTTTCATCCAGACCGTCTCAAAAACACGTGGGTTTGCCGTTTTTTGAAAAGTTAGAGTGGGGAGAGACCAACTGTCAGAGTGCGGGATGACTGAAAAATCACCTCTCATTTTGCTCTTTTCACGCTGCTCCCGGCCAAACCGTAAGCAGTAGACAAATTCTTTTTTCCAGTTTTGTAGGCAAATTTGTGCTCTCTCGTGCGATGCCGGCCATAAACCTGAGCGCTTTGTAAAATTTAAACGGCGAGCCTCAGAGTCAGGCCAGCGCAGCCTCTTCTCTCCATAAGGCCCCATTCATTTTCCAACCGCTGCGATCAAAGTTAAACTTTACACTTCTACTCGTGACTGTGGCCTCAGTTTTCATCATACACACACCAAATCGCATCAGGGCGTTCCTCAGACTGTCCCCTGCGTGACGGTGTGTTCGTATTGCAGATAGGTGCAAGTGTTGTCTCCCTAGAGCCAAATGTTTAGCACTTGGGCAATTTCGCTTTTTCCCATAAGAATGAATGGGGAAATCGGAACGCCTCAAACAAAAATGCGCTACGTCGCCATACTTTGAGGTAGACACTTCATTTTATTTTCAAAAATTCAACAAACTTGTGGTCTGTCTGTGTACCGAGTTTCATGTCGATAGCTTGTACCGTTTTTCACCAGCACCTTCTCAAAGCTCATTTGGTGAATTCCCCGCTTCTCTCTCTCCCCTGCTGACAGTGTCCTGCTGGAGCAGGCTGACTGATGACCTCATGCACAAACACTTCAGCCACACTCACACACACACACTCGGCCTCTCTCATACATGCATGTTAATACAAAGTTATGGCCGAAAAGAGCAATTCTCCTTCGGCTCTGGCGGGGGGGGGGGGGGGGGGGGGGGTTGGGGCAGCTAGTGACTCGATGGTGGGCACAGGTTTCTGAGCACTCTCGAAATTTCAGCGCGCTGGAATTTTCTAGTTAGTGCTCCGAAAGGGAGCACTATTACTCTCCACCGTGTTTATTCTTATTATTATTATTATTATAGCGAAATTTCGGTCGAGCGTATCTTGAGAACCGCTGATCGCAGACACACAAACGATACATCAAAACGTGCGGCTCGGCCCCGGCACGTGTGCTTTCCTTCGACCCCGACAAAATTCTAGTTTTTGGCCCCTGGCGGGGCCAAAAACTGGCAAAAATCAGTTAATTGGCCGCTGTGGCCAAACCATCCAGATTCTGGACAAGTTAAAAAGAAGAATTGTTCAGGACGCTCTCCCGCACGCGTTGGTATATAGCAGCCTAAAAATTGAAAAAGATTGACGAAAAAATAACACTTTTTAGCCAAAAAGTGCTCAGAAAGAGCAAAAAATCCCATAAGAAATGAATGGGAAAAACCAGAAAATTCAAAAAATCGCCCTCAAACAAACATTCGCTGCCAAGCCATACGTTGTCATAGAAACTTCGTTCAAACTTCAACTGGCATCACACTGGCACACGCCAAACGATACAGATTCTGGACAAGTTAAAAAGAAGAATTGTTCGGGACGCTCTCCCGCACGCTTTGGTATATAGCAGCCTAAAAATTGACAAAGATTGACGAAAAAATAACACTTTTTAGCCAAAAATTGCTCAGAAAGAGCAAAAAATCCCATAAGAAATTAATGGGAAAAACCAGAAAATTCAAAAAATCGCCCTCAAACAAACATTCGCTGCCAAGCCATACGTTGTCATAGAAACTTCGTTCAAACTTCAACTGGCATCACACTGGCACACGCCAAACGATACAGATTCTGGACAAGTTAAAAAGAAGAATTGTTCGGGACGCTCTCCCGCACGCTTTGGTATATAGCAGCCTAAAAATTGACAAAGATTGACGAAAAAATAACACTTTTTAGCCAAAAATTGCTCAGAAAGAGCAAAAAATCCCATAAGAAATTAATGGGAAAAACCAGAAAATTCAAAAAATCGCCCTCAAACAAACATTCGCTGCCAAGCCATACGTTGTCGTAGAAACTTCGTTCAAACTTCAAAACGCAGGAAAACTTGTCGTCTCTGCCCGTACCCGACAGCGTGTTGATACCTTGTGTCGTTTTTCATCCAGGCCGTCTCAAAAACACGTGGATTTGGCGTTTTTTGAAAAGTTAGAGTGGGGAGAGACCAACTGTCAGAGTGCGGGATGACTGAAAAATCACCTCTCATTTTGCTCTTTTCACGTTGCTCCCGGCCAAACCGTAAGCAGGAGACAAATTATTTTTTCCACTTTTGTAGGCAAATTTGTGCTCTCTCGTGCCATGCCGGCCATAAACCTGAGCGCTTTGTAAAATTTAAACGGCGAGCCTCAGAGTCAGGCCAGCGCAGCCTCTTCTCTCCATAAGCCCCCATTCATTTTCCAACCGCTGCGATCAAAGTTAAACTTTACACTTCTACTCGCGACTGTGGCCTCAGTTTTCATAGTAGACACACCAAATCGCATCAGGGCGTTCCTCAGACTGTCCCCTGCGTGACGGTGTGTTCGTATTGCAGATAGGTGCAAGTGTTGTCTCCCCAGAGCCAAATGTTTAGCACTTGGGCAATTTCGCTTTTTCCCATAAGAAT
The DNA here is from genome assembly GCA_029224185.1 of Karalla daura. Taxonomy (NCBI): domain Eukaryota; kingdom Metazoa; phylum Chordata; class Actinopteri; order Chaetodontiformes; family Leiognathidae; genus Karalla; species Karalla daura. The sequence goes on along the minus strand of CM055188.1, from coordinate 5,503,886 downwards.
GAATGGGAAAATCTGAACGCCTCAAACAAAAATGCGCTACGTCGCCATACTTTGAGGTACAAACTTCATTTTAATTTCAAAAATTCAAGAAACTTGTGGTCTGTCTATGTACCAACTTTCATGTTGATAGCTTGCACCGTTTTTCACCAGCACTTTGTCAAACACACTTTGGTCAAAATGACACAGACCAAGTGTCTGCAGACTGTCGCCGTCGTCATGGCAACCGCAGCTTTGTATGGGGCCCTTATGGAAAAAAACCTTTAAATCGCGACTGTGGGCAAACGATCCAGATTCTGGACAAGTTGAATAGAAGATTTGTTCGGAACACTCTCCCGCACGCGTTGCTGTATAACAATCCGAAATCGGACAAAGATTGACGAAAAAATAACACTTTTTGGCTAAAAAGTTTTCAGAAGGAGCAAAAAATCCCATAAGAAATGAATGGGAAAATCCAGAAAATTCAAAAAATCACCCTCAAACAAACATTCGCTGTACAGCCGTGCATTGATGTAGAAACTTCATTCAAACTCCAAAACGCTGGAAAACTTGTGGTCTCTGCCCGTACCCGACAGTGTGTCGATACCTTGTATGGTTTTTCATCCAGGCCCTCTCAAAAACACATGGGTTTGGCGTTTTCGATGCAGCTCGAGTGGGGAGAGACCAACTGTCAATTTGGGATCGCTGAAGAATCACCTCTCATTTTGCTCTTTTCACGCTGCTCCCGGCCAAACCGTAAGCAGTAGACAAATCATTTTTTCCACTTTTGTAGGCAAATTTGTGCTCTTTCGTGTGATGCCGGCCATTAACCTGAGCGCTTTGTAAAAGTTAAACGGCGAGCCTCAGAGTCAGGCCAGCGCAGCCTCTCCTCTCCATAAGCCCCCATTCATTTTCTGACCACTGCGATCAAAGTTAAACTTTACACTTCTACTCACGACTGTGGCCTCAGTTTTCATAGTAGACACACCAAATCGCATCAGGGCGTTCCTCAGACTGTCCCCTGCGTGACGGTGTGTTTGTATTGCAGATAGGTGCAAGCGTTGTCTCCCTAGAGCCAAATGTTTAGCACTTGGGCAATTTCGCTTTTTCCCATAAGAATGAATGGGGAAATCGGAACGCCTCAAACAAAAATGCGCTACATCGCCATACTTTGAGGTAGACACTTCATTTTAATTTCAAAAATTCAACAAACTTGTGGTCTGTCTGTGTACCGAGTTTCATGTCGATAGCTTGTACCGTTTTTCACCAGCACCTTCTCAAAGCTCATTTGGTGAATTCCCCGCTTCTCTCTCTCCCCTGCTGACAGTGTCCTGCTGGAGCAGGCTGACTGATGACCTCATATAGACACACAAACAATTCAGGCACACTCACTCACTCTCTCATACATGATCACACACACACAAATTATACATGAAAATGTGCAGCTCGGCCCCGGCGAGCGTGCTTTGCTTTTTCATGATGAAATTCCAGTTTTTGGGCCCGCCAAAACAATCTCAGTTAGCAGTGAGCCTGAAGGGGGAGGTCTGTCCATTGTTGTTATGAAAAGGTAGTTAATATTTGCCTTAAAATATTTCCCTCTAAGTCTTGCTCCACAAACAATTCACACAGCCATTCATAAAGCTAGCACACCAATGTTACAATCTCAGAGGTGAGGAGCAAGCATGATGATGAAGTGGAGAGTTCCAGTCCTGCCCCCACATCAGGCAGACGTCATACAAGTGCCACAGTCCTTAAACCGCAACAACTGCTGCAGACTGTACTCCCACTGGGCTCACATCCTGGCAGGCCAAAAAGTACTGAGTACAAGTACAAACATCTCTGAGTAGGAGATACTACTGTTTTTGAGTTCATGAAAATATTCTTGTGAAAGTTTTAAAAAATATTCTTTTATGTTTCTGTATTGGTAAAAATGACATTTTGCACTTCAAGCTTTTGCACTTTGTTTTACCCTGCTTTTCTTTATTGTGTATTTAGTACTCTTACACACATACACGCATTTTATATCAAGTGGAAATAGTGATCTCGCTGTCAACTCAGAGGAATATGGCAGTGCAATATTTAAAACCAATCTATATCAGACTTCTTTAAAATCTTGCCCACATGTGTCAAATGAAGATGTAATCAATATTTCAGCATCATTCAAATTCAATGTGTGTGATTCACATTCACAATGAATGTGAAATGACTCTGATCCCTCAGTCCACCTGTCATTATTTCCAAGTTAAAATGAATACATGAAATATTTCCAGGATAAAATGACAAAGATAGCTTCTTAAAAGTGAATGATATTCAATTCAGCCAAATGAGACAGTTTTTTGAACGCCTCTTTGAAATGAATGAATCACAAAGGTGTGGCCCCCAGAAAAGAGCCATAAATCCCATCTCTAACACTCACAGACACGCGCACACACACACACACACACACTCAGCATGCAATTGTTTTTATCAATGCAACTCAAGTGTCACAAACACAGCGTTTAAAATTGGCACACAGGACACACAGGCTTTAAAACATACACATTTGAAATTACTGATGGCACCTGAACGCATCTCTTGGGTAACCTGCACAAAACGCCATTGATTTCTCTGTGCTTTCTTCATCGAGCTAAAGCGAGCTGAGGGGCGAGCTTGGTTGGATGACACATCCATTTCATTGGACAGTCGAGGGTAGCATTTTGATTGACAGTGGATAGAGCAACGTAATTGGACAATGGAGTGGTTGCAAAAGATGCGGTATAAAATAATCGGCATCGCGAGGCTCCTCCCCTTTGATCACAACTGAGGTAAGTGCTACGTCGTCTGTGTCTTTCATAGAAGCTAGCTAAGCTACAGAAACCTGTAAGATCGAAGTTTATGAACATATGTGTTCTGCAGTTAATTATATGAATTGTTGGAGTGGTTTCGAAGGACAGATGCAGATCAGGTCGCAGAGTTAGTGGAGAGCAGGGACAGAAAAAAGTAGCCCGGGGATTTAGTACGTGACTGCGCTAGCAGCTAGCAGCTATTAGCGGCTGGGAGGGGGGCGGAGGCTGCGACGTTACCCCGGACAGTGCCCTGTCTCCGGTGCGGACCACCACGGTAGACATAGCTTTCAGGCCAGTCACACCAGCCTCATCCACCCTAGACGCAGCATGATTACCGGGAAAACTGTCGGTGCTGTCGGTGGTTGTGTGAGTGCATAGAGACTGTTCGAGAGACAGCCCGCAGTTGACCACGGTTTCGCGCCTTTAGGATCCGCCCCACCCAGTCTCCCCCCTCCCCCCAACCTCTCCCCTCCCACCGAGACACACCCTGCTCGGGGAAACTATAGCTTGATCTGCCTGACGTATGTTTACAGCACTGGAGTGTATTTTCAAAAAATGCTGGTTTGATACACATACACACACACTTTCTACTGAGGTATGTTTACAGCACTGGAGTGTATTTTCAAAAAATGCTGGTTTGATACACACACACACACTTTCTATTGCTCTCTCTCACACACACACACTTTCTATTGCTCTCACACACCCACCCACACACACACACTTTCTATTGCTTTCTCACACACACACAACTACTCACATGTATCTGGTGGTTCATAGGATTAGGACAGATACAGAGTTTTTATTTGGTGTGTTGTCTCATGCAATATTCAGTTCCATAGAATAATCAATTATTAAATTAATCCATAGCTGCAGCCTTATAACAATGATTCAATGAGGAAAATAATTTACATACACAAAAGGCAGCTGGCACTGCGACCATGAAAGGTAAAGATGTTTGTCATGCTTAGATCATGTCAAAACATTGTGGTCTTAACACAATTGCTTTTGTTCATTTAATTGCAGACATACTGAGATTGACAGGGATTGAGAGCGAGCAGCAGCAGCAGCATCTTCCAGCTTTGTGAACCCTCAGCGGAGTGCAGAAGCCATCACACACACTTTATATATATATATATATATATATATATATATATATATATATATATATATATATATATATATATAGCCACACACTTGAATATATAATATAATATAATACAGTTAGATTAGATTTCCTTTTGTGGTAGCCAGTTGTAGTTTAATTTACTTTAGTTTTGAGTTAGGGATTTTAGTTTAGTTTAGTTTTAATAGACATCTTTGTAGTAGGCTTAGTATTAGATTCAGGGTAAATTATATTTAGTAGTTGGTGAATAGATTTGCTGTAGTTGTTAGGCTAGTAGTTAGTATCTGCAAGTTTTGTTTCCAGTGGTTTTTCAGGTATTTTGCAGAAGACGTTGCCAGCAGGATGGGGAAGAGAGGAAGAAAATCCCTGACGATGAAGGCGCGTTGGTCCAAGCAGGATGACCAGAGACGGTCCGGAACCATGGACACCAACTCCCCCTGCTCCCGATCTCCAGTTCGCAATGTATGTTTCTGGCACAACACACATACGCATGCAACTGTACACACACACACACATACGCCCACATACATATGTTAGAAACTGCTCTGTTTACTGTCCGTGTACATTGACACACAGCTCCACCGTCAACCCTGTCTGAGGTCTAAACTGTGTAAATTTCTCATCAGCTGGGTGCAACGTCATCCCCATCCAGACTGCTCTGGAGAGCCGATGATGCACGTGCCATCTGCTGTGCACGTAAGTAGCTGTGGCGGTTTTATCCTTAAATGGAAAAAAAATCCCCAAATCATCCTTTAAATCTGTCAACTTTTTGTAATAACTCTTAACTCACCCTCATTTATTTGCATTTAGTAAAAGATTAATGTGGTATTTTCTGGTTGAACTTGCTTTTGTTCTTCTAAATAGGCCGCGGTACTGGTTACCGCCACAGGGTGAAGAGATGGCCGATATCTGCCCTCACTGGTCACAGCCACAAGTTGGCCATCCCTCCCGAGTCTCCTGACAAGAAGGTATTATTGCTGTCCAATATATGAACAAAATGGTTCACCTGGAGGGGGTTCATTGCATGGAGTAATGAATGATCTCTTACAGTTTGTTCTGATTGTGGGAGACTCCCATCTACGAGCCATTGTAGATGGTTTCGTCGACATGCCAGAGGGACGCTTCTCCTTCGGAGTCATGTCAACGCCAGGGGCTGCTGCCTCTCAGCTGCGGACTGAGGTGCTAAACGCCGTAGTGCCTCGGACCCCTGAGGCAGTGTGCCTTCTGGCTCCCAGCAACAACCTGACGGCCAGTAGGACAGTCGACGAGGCTGCGGTCGACTACGCCAGGCTCCTTACAGCCATTCGGAGCCGCTGGCCTAAGGTGTGTTTTGTAAAGCTTTTGTTTTATTTCTTTACAATTATGTGTCTGTTGTTGTTAATGTTGTTGTTGATGTAGGAGTAGTAGCCGTAGTAGTAGTAGTAGTTGTAGGACAATAACCACTTATTTAATTTAATGATTAAATTAGCTTGTTTGTTGTAGAATGCATGTGATTTGTGAATAAAAGTGTTGTGTAGTAACAGACAGGTATTGTTCTCTCCAGGTTTTTGTTGTGGACTTCCCTCCCCGCCTGACGGTTGAGGATTCTTACCAGGACCTCTTTCGTCAGGAGTTCCACCGTGTGGCTGTTCGTATGGGTGTGTATAAAAATATCTATTCCAAGTATATTGATAAATGTGAGTTATTACATAAACTGTGTTCTGTCATGGTGAAATCTATACAAGGTCAAGAAACATACATGGATGCTATGTTGATTTTTTTTTTTCCTCAGGTGTGAAGTACTTCTCTGCTGCGGAGTACTTCCCCCTTACGAGGTTGGAGCTGTGGAGCAGAGATGGTGTAAGTATAAAATGTCTGCTTTCAATTCTTTGTAGGTGATCATGAGAAGCACAGCAAATGGCAGCTACATATAGGAGGTAAAACACTGTGTGAATACACTGGAATGTCATTCCCTCAGGTCCATCTGAGCGATCGAGAGGGGATGGGGGTCCTCGTCCAGTTGCTGTGGTCTGCCACTGTGCAGCAACTGGAGACACCATCTCCACCGCCCCCGGTCTCTCCTACACCTTCGCTGCCGACTAGGACCGTGTCTCCTAAGGTGGTTGTGGTTGGAGAGGTCCGTGCTCCACGCACCCATAACCCGAAAAAGTGGAGGAAAGTGGGTCAGGGCAGCAAGGTAACTGCTAAACAGTCTAATGTGTGTGTATGTAACGCTTGCTTTAAAAATGCAAATCATTTACATGATGCAGTCATTTCCAATACTAACTAATCTTGATGATGTTTCTTTAATTTCAGACGAGCCAACCCGGTGAACCTACCCAGTCCCGTGGTTCACCCCAGGCCAGGGTGGCTCAGCGTGAGGTTTGTAGCTTTTTACTTTTTCTGTGTTCATTGGTAACTGTTGTAAAGTTTTTATAGCATTTGACAAGACAATTTGTCATTGGGTTTTGTGCTTTTTGTTTCACAGGAGAAGGAGCACGTTCTACCCCTGAACCCCGTCTGGTTCAGCAGCACAATCCTGAGTGCTATGGAGAAAGTGTCTCCTTCTCATCTGTCTTGCGACGTAGACTGCAAGGCCCCTCCAAAGCTCAAGAGGGTAAGTTGACTGAATCGCACTTTGTTCAACGTTTGAGGATTCGTGATAAATTGTCACCTGATTTCGGGTGAGAGTATGAGCTTTCATGTTAATACTAATACTACTAATACTTTTTCTACTCAGCTCTTCTCAAATATCAATAGTTTAGGTTTAACTGGTATTGTATTCTCTTTGCTATGGTGCAGGCGGCCTCCCCCTCGGCACGAGTCAGACATCGGACGTCCTCCCGCAGCCCCCGGTCTCCAGCGAACAATGTATGCTACTTTGTACCACAACTGACATATACAGTGAATATATACCCAGCACAGCGTATTCACAGGGATACTGTTTCACTCGGCTTTGTACTGTATCTCTTATGTCAACAGCTGGTTGGATCGCCCCCATCCAGATCGTCCTGGAGGTCGGAGGATGAGGCCCCCGCAGGCAAGACTGATGTGACCCTGACGGTACGTACTTTATTTTTTTCCATGTGCCAGATTTAATTTACATTAGGTTTAATTGGTTGTCTTTTTTTTATCCATCTTTCAGAACGCAGCGGTGGAACGGTCCATGCCCACGGACAGACGCCATCCACCCCCCAGACCTCAAGTGAGCGCTGTAAGTCACTTATTGCTACGGTGACACACACACACCGAGGATGCAGTGCGTTTTCAATGAGACATGTCTACGTTCTGCTTAATGTCTAATGTTGTAATCTGTCAACAGCTGGTTGACTCACCACCAACCAGACTCTCCTTGAGGTCATTTGATCCACCGACCCCCTGCTTTTCACCGGCTCTGAGGGTAAATTTCATTTCTCCTGAATAAAAGTGCGTTGTTGCATTCAAGTCTTTATTTTTTACTTAAATTTGCTGTAATCTCTTCTCAGACAAAGACACCTTCGCCACCTGGACCTTCCTGGACCATCCGCGATGCAGGCTGTGACGCACCCTCCCCACCTAAGGTATTTTCTCCTTTCAAAATTTCTAACATACAACACTGTAACGGTACAAATACCTACGTCTAATTCATATACAACACCTTATAGCCATGACAAAAAATAAATGTTTTAACAATCATGGCACCAAGGAATCAAAGTAGCATTTTAAGGATTTAAGTATAGACCAGTACAAGTCGGTGTCTGGGACACTTTTCAATTCTATTAAACGTATAGTAACATTGGTTGAACATTGAAAGCATCATAACAAAAAGGCCAGTAATAACAACAACAATAAATCTTATAGGAAAAAAGAAGAGTAGTATGTATGCTAATAAATGATCATTGTATATCATCATTTCAGGCAACACTCATGCCAAAGGAATCAGGTAAGCCATTGATTGAAAGTGTCAGGGCCAGTCATAGTCAAAATGACAGCAGGTACCAAGATTTCTCCAGAAATCACCAGTGCTCCTGCATGTCTTTGACTTTCCTGGCTTACCAGAATGAGGGCTGTCAGTTCAACCCTTCAGCCCTCGACAGAGTGCTGGCAAAGGGAGATTCGCTGTATGTTGGAATTAAACTCCAACTCATTGCCACCAACAGCTTTCAGAGTGACCACCTGACGCTGGAGGAAATGCCAAAACATGTCATGACAGACACAAATGCGTATAATGTACAAATGTCTCTTGCTAGATTAGGCCCCGTAACAACACCCAACCCCCAAGAAGAGCAATGGGGTACACCCCTTGCCACGCAAGTAGAGTGTCTGTCTGACGAAGTCAGCCTGGCTTTAATCATGGTGTCTCCAGAGTGCATTGCAGTTTTCCGTGACAGGTGTGGAAGATTCGGCATCTTTGATTCCCATAGCCGAAATGCAGCAGGCTTGCCACACCACAACGGAACTGCAATCTTGAAGACTTTCTTCAATCTTCGTGACCTGGCTGACCACCTGAGCAAATTATTTCAGAACCGTTCAAGTCTGGCCAGCTATGAGTTTGTGCCCATTTCCTTTGAAGCTGTCGATTCAGCTTCACCAATCAAAAGCTCCGCCCCCTGCCCATCACACACAGAGGTCAAAGACAAAAGTCTGAAGGACCCCAACGTTGCTGCGACCCCACAACCTTTCCCACAAACCTCAAAAGTGGTCATCAAATTGAACAGAGAAAGGCGGCGTAAAGCCAAGAGGAAGGACACGAAGAGCAGAGTACCAGTTGCGAGGACGGACCCCATTTCCCAGAGACGGAAGAATTACATAAGAGAAAGGTACAGGAGAGATCCCGCTTTTAAAAGTAGACAGCAAAAACATATCAAAGATAGGTACAGCACAGATCAGGATTTCCAAAGTAGACAAAAAAAATACATTACACATAGGTACAGCACAGATCAGGATTTCCAAATAAGACAAAAAAAACACATTACAGATAGGTACAGCACAGATCAGGCTTTCCAAATAAGACAAAAAAAACATCACAGATAGGTACAGCACAGATCAGGCTTTCCAAAGTAGACAAAAAAAATACATTACACATAGGTACAGCACAGACCAGGATTTCCAAATAAGACAAAAAAAACACATTACAGATAGGTACAGCACAGATCAGGATTTCCAAATAAGACAAAAAAAACACATTACAGATAGGTACAGCACAGATCAGGCTTTCCAAATAAGACAAAAAAAACACATCACAGACAGGTACAGCACAGATCAGGCTTTCCAAAGTAGACAAAAAAAATACATTACACATAGGTACAGCACAGATCAGGATTTCCAAAGTAGACAAAAAAAATACATTACAGATAGGTACAGCACAGATCAGGATTTCCAAATAAGACAAAAAAAACACATTACAGATAGGTACAGCACAGATCAGGCTTTCCAAATAAGACAAAAAAAACACATCACAGATAGGTACAGCACAGATCAGGCTTTCCAAAGTAGACAAAAAAAATACATTACACATAGGTACAGCACAGACCAGGATTTCCAAATAAGACAAAAAAAACACATTACAGATAGGTACAGCACAGATCAGGATTTCCAAATAAGACAAAAAAAACACATCACAGATAGGTACAGCACAGATCAGGCTTTCCAAAGTAGACAAAAAAAGTACATGTCCCAGAGGTACATGATGCCAGAATTTAGACAAAATAAGAAAATGTACGTGTTAAATAGATACAAAGCCAACCTTAGTTATAGGGAAAAGAAAAAGAGACAAGTAAGAACCAAATATCACCAGGACCCAGACTTCAGGCGCCATTTGATTCAACACATTAGCCAGCATAGGGCCGCCAAACTAGCTTCAGATGCTGTTTTCCGCATTAAGTATAAATTGGATAGAGTTCAGAGGATTAAGAGGAAGTATAGGCGTATTTTAGTATCCCACCAGGAGACTCCTCACCCCCCGATGGACCCTGCAATGGAAGCAGCCATTGCATCCTTCCGTGGCACTATTCATCATGGACCCACTTACATCTGCACAGCCTGTAACCGAGCTTTATTTCCCAATCAGGTCAGGCTGTGTAAGAGAGGAAGATATTTCAAAAACTTCAAAATGGAAGCTCTTTGCTTGAGAGGGAACTACGTCCATTTCTGCAGCAACAAATGCTCTTCTCCTTGCTCTGTTCCGCAAGAGCGACATCAGGAATGGATCTGCCACACTTGTGACAATCACCTACGTAGAGGTAGAATGCCACCCATTGCTGTAGCAAACAATCTACAGTTGGCATCCATTCCCCCAGAGCTGGCTGTGCTTAATGTCCTCGAAAGGCAGCTCATCGCGAAAATCTTGCCTTTCGCCAAAATACTTTCTCTGCCAAAAGGTCAGCAGAGGGCCGTACATGGAGCTGTTGTGTGCGTTCCATCAGAGATGGAAACGGTCGTGAACAGTCTCCCCAGACCCAGCGCCGAAGCACAGCTGCTGCAAGTGAAGCTTAAAAGACGTGTCTCTTTCAAAGGCCACCAGCACTTCTACACAGTGGACATGAAGCATGTGCTTGCTGCTGTGGCTAAACTTAAAGAGCTTCATTCAGAATATAAGGACGTGTCCATCGATGAGAGTGCCACGTTTGACGTTGTCCAGGATGAGGAGTCGGAAGACGAAGAGCAGCGCGACGCGGAAGCCGCTGCACCCCCGGACCAACGCGGCATCCCCGAAGACGACGCGGAGATGGACGTCGACCTGGAGGAGATCTTTGACAGTCGGAATGAGCCAGAAGATCCAGAAGACCGAGAAGAGGAGGACCTGCGACCCGGACTCCGTCTTGATACGTGCATGCAGCCGCCTGACATTGCACAGGAGATCTTGTCTTACGGCGATGGAATCTTCAGTGTGGCACCCGCTCAAGGCAACAGACCTGTGAGTTTCTTCTCCGTACCCAAGTTAGAGGCTATGGCCTTTCCTGTGCAGTTTCCAACGGGACAGAATACGTTGGATGAGGCTCGAGGTATCAAACTTTCTCCTAGCAAATACTTTAACGCGCGGCTATTCGCTGCCGATACGCGCTTTGCTAGTGACCAGACGTACCTCTTCTTTGCACAATTCATCACGGAGACAAACATGGCCACGTATAGCATGTCAATTCAAATGCGGAAAGGAAAGTCAAAGACCAAGGACGGGCGGAAAATAAAAAATTACATGCTGCAGGAGAAAGAGGAGCTCGATAGGCTTATTCAGGACAAGGATGCGACACGATTCATGCAACCGCTGAGAGGCACTCCAGCTTACTGGAACAAAACGCTGAAGGATCTCCACGCCATGGTTAGGCAGATTGGGAAACCGACCTTTTTTCTCACGTTCTCCGCTGCTGAGATGAGGTGGCCTGAAATCGTAGAGGTCATTAAAGCTCAGCAGGGTGAACTGGGAGACTTTTCAGAGCTCGACTGGAACGCCAAATGCGACATACTGCGCAGCAACCCTGTGACAGTGATGCGCATGTTCGAGAAGCGAGTCGACACTCTGATGACCAGCCTCATCCTCTCTCCAGCGAAGCCCGTCGCTGAAGTCGTGGATTGATTTTACCATGTGGAGCTTCAAGCCAGGGGAAGTCCACACATTCACATGCTGGTCTGGGTCAAAGATGCACCCGTCTTGGGAGATGATTCCGACACCGACATTGCGGAATTCATCGACTCCTACGTTTCTTGCAGGATGCCTGATTCCAATAGGGACCCAGAGCTCCACAGAATTGTGTCTGAGGTTCTGACGCACAGCAGGAACCATTCGAGGTCCTGCAAAAAGGGTAACGTTGCCTGCCGATTTGGCTTCCCTAAGCTGCCCATGGACGAAACCATAATCACCAGGCCACCCACGGTGGAAGTTGATTTGGAAGACCCCACTGCACGGTTAGACGAGCAGAGGCGGCAGCTTAATAAGATCCAGAAGGAGGCCAAAGCCAAGCTTCGGCCGATCCAGGACTTGCTCATGCAGCCAGATGCCTCGTATAGCAGCTTGTCAGACATTCTTAGCGAAGTCAACATGACCAAGGATGAGTACTTGGACCATGTCGACTGTCTGTCGAGCAACAGCGTCGTGATGCTGAAGCGTGATCCGAACGAGTGTTGGATCAACAATTACAACCCGGCACTGCTGCGAGCTTGGAACGCCAACATGGACATCCAGTACGTTATTGACGAGTATGCTTGTATAATGTACATCATGTCCTATGTGACCAAGCCTGAGCACAAGATGACCGAATTCCTAGACTCGGTCATTAAAACGGTCAAAAAGTCCGACGTCAACCAGCGGGACCAGATGAAGCACATCATGCAGGCGTACGCGAAACACAGGGAGGTGAGCGCACAGGAAGCTGTGGCTCGCACCTGCAGCTTGCGCCTGAAGAAGTGCTCGCGCGCGGTCGTGTTCCTTCAGACCGACGAGGACGGTCTGAAGATGAGTCACCCTGTGGGCAGGCTGAAAGACATGCAGCCTGATTCCGAGGACGTGTGGATGTCGGGGGTGCCAGACAAGTACCTGGCCAGACCTGCCACGCCACAATTTGAGAACATGTGCCTGGCCGAGTTTGCCTCGGACTACAGGGTAGTGTACGGCGAGCAGACGGAGAGCAAAAGTGCCATTTGCCTCCAAAATGACATGGGGTATGTTCAGAAGAGGACGGAGAAACCTGCAATCATCAGGTTTGCTCGCTTCTCTGAAAAGAAAACCCCAGAGAAGCATTTCCGAAGGCTCTTAAAGCTTTATCTCCCACACAGGCGTGATGAGGAGCTGAGAAATGCGCAGTACCCCACTTATGAGAAGTTCTACAACTGTGGAACCATAAGGTTTGGGGACGTCCGACGTATCGTTGACGTAAACAGAAAGCGATACGAAGGAGGAGGTAGGAAAATCGACGCCGCGCTCGAACAGTATCAGCTGTACGGTCCAGCTCTCAATGCTTGGAATACTTTTGCGCCCGAGGTAGAAGTGGACCGCGAGGAGTGTCTCGCCGAGCGTGAGCCCGTAGAGGTCGAGCATGACGAGTGCGACGACATCCCCGACTATCGAGTCGACGCGGATGGGAAGCGCTCCGTGCCGATGATAGACGCGCCACCATTGAGTTTAGACTTTCTGAGGAAAATGTACCAGAGTCTGAACCGCACCCAGGCATCGATATTCTACGCTGTCCGTGAGTGGTGTTACAGGCGCGTGTGGGGCCACGATCCAGACCCGTTCTATTACTTTATGACGGGAGGAGCTGGATGTGGCAAATCCCACGTCATCAAGTGCATTTATCAGGAGGCAACGCGGATTCTGCGCCAGCTCCCCAGATTCCGAGACCAGGGAGACATGTCCCAGCCCACGGTGCTGCTGACTGCGTTCACTGGCACGGCGGCCTTTAACATTTCGGGCAAAACGTTGCACTCTGTCCTTAAACTCCCGAGGTCCCTGAAACCGCCGTATCAGGGCCTCGGAAATGCACTGGATGAATTGAGGGCGGCACTGTCGAGTGCCGAAATTCTCATCATCGATGAGATATCCATGGTTTCCAAGGAGCTGTTTGCCTACGTCCACTGGCGATTCCAGCAGATCAAAGGCAACAGGAAGCCATTCGGAGGTTTGTCTGTCCTCGCGGTTGGTGACTTTTACCAACTGCCACCGCTCGGCAAGGCCAAGCCGCTGTGCGTGTATGAGGAGAACGAGTTTGATCTCTGGAAAGACCGATTCACCGTGATCCACCTTACAGAGATCATGCGGCAGAAAGATGATCTTGCTTTTGCTGAACTGTTGAACCGACTTCGGGTCAAGCAAAAGGAAGATCCTCTTAGCGTCGGAGACAGGGAGCTGCTCACGCGGGCTGTGACAGACGCCGAGGCTTGTCGCGCAGATAGGTTACACATCTACGCCACAAACAAGGAAGTCGACCGTCACAATGCCGATGTCGTGGCTGCTCTCCACAAGGACGTCGTTCGTATAGCGGCGCAGGACTATAGGAAGGACCCCAGAACGGGGTCCATGATAGACCTGCCGTACAACTATAAAGGGCTGAAAAGAGACTTGCCTGACACCATAATGGCTGCCCCGGGCATACGCATCATGGTGATCAGGAATCTCGATGTGCAGGATGGGATTGTCAACGGCACCTTTGGAACAATCTCGCACATCGTCCTGGACGAGCGGGCCCCGGCCGGCGGCGTAAAGCTGATTGGCCTGCGGCTGGATAATCCCACAGCAGGTCAGAGATACCGGAAAAAGATCCTGGGCCCCTCGGATGACCTGGTCTACATTGAGAGATCAGAGGAAAAGGCTAACAAGCGAGGCGTCATTCGACGTCAGTTTCCCTTCAAGTTAGCTTTTGCCTGCACGGCCCACAAAGTGCAAGGCATGACCATGGAGTCGGCGGTCGTGTGTCTCAAGCGCGTTTTTGAGGCAGGCATGGCTTATGTCGCCCTGAGCCGCACAACTTCCCTCCGGGGTCTCAGCATTGTAGATCTTAAGGAGGAGAAGATATACGCCGACCCCAAAATCAAATTGGCTCTGGAAAATATGCCTCAGGCGTCTTTCCAGAGAGTCCGGCCCCTGTTGACTTTTTTTAAATCGATGGACCAAAGTGTAAGGACTTTGACGATCGTCCATCACAACACTCAGGGGCTTCCGTGTCACATGGTGGACCTCAAAGCTCATCATGAGCTCCGACTCGCTGACGTGTTGTGCCTCACGGAGACGCATCTGTCGGGGTCCACCGTGTCGCCGCTTTTCCAGCTGGAGGGATACGACATGTTCACACGCAGCAGGCAAGTTTCGTACAACACCTGCGTGGACATGGCAAAAAAAGGTGGAGGTGGCGTTGCAGTGTACTGCAAAAGCGATGTGCGAGCGGAGCATCGCAGGTACATGCAAGATGTCACCGACTTAGAGTTTCTCGTTGTCAAAGTCCAGACTCCAGTCAAAGTTCTCTTGGCAACTGTATACAGACCACCTACCTTCAGTCTGAAAACATTTTTATCCAACCTGAAGAGTCTTTTGGACTCTTTAGAGTTGTTAAATCACGAGCCCATTCTTGTCTGCGGTGACTTCAATGAGGATCTCCTGTCCGAGGGAACAAAACGCATTCGAGATTTGTTCCAGTCCAGGGGTTATACTCAGTTGATCGCAGACTCCACAACTGAAATGAACACCTTGATTGATCATGTTTACATTTCACATCCTGAGAAATGTCTTCAGTCAGGTGTTCTCCAAACATATTATAGTTATCACAGTCCAGTCTATTGTACCTTGACTGTGTAATAGCCTCCGACAACGCTCCTTCCTTGGTGTCCGAGCGGCCGGAGCCGCTTCGTTTGTGTCCAGAGCGGCTTTCTACGCCGCTCTTTTGTTAGGGTCTAGAGCGGCCTTCTACGCCGCTCTTTTGTTAGGGTCTAGAGCGGCCTTCTACGCCGCTCTTTTGTTAGGGTCTAGAGCGGCTTTCTACGCCGCTCTTTTGTTAGGGTCCAGAGCGGCCTTCTACGCCGCTCTTTTGTTAGGGTCCAGAGCGGCTTTCTACGCCGCTCTTTTGTTAGGGTCCAGAGCGGCTTTCTACGCCGCTCTTTTGTTAGGGTCCAGAGCGGCCTTCTACGCCGCTCTTTTGTTAGGGTCTAGAGCGGCTTTCTACGCCGCTCTTTTGTTAGGGTCCAGAGCGGCCTTCTACGCCGCTCTTTTGTTAGGGTCCAGAGCGGCTTTCTACGCCGCTCTTTTGTTAGGGTCCAGAGCGGCCTCCGGCGCCGCTCCTTCCTTGGTGTCTGAGCGGCTGGAGTTGTCTCGTCAGTGTCCAGAAAGACGCTGATCACATCACCAGTGGCCTAATTGGCAGGGGATGCTTCATCAGTGTTCTGATGGGCTGGAAAAACCTCTCTAGTGTTGCAGTGTCTTGGAGTTGCATCCTTAGTATCTTAAGCAGCAGAAGTAGTGGAGCCATTCCAAAAGTTGCACAAGACGCTGGAGCCACTTCTCCAATGCCCTCAGTGACCTCTGTCTTGAGCAGCCGAAGCTGCTTCCTTGGTGTCCTGAGATACTGGAGCCATTTCACCAGTACTGCGATTGGCTGGATCCGTTCCTCCAATGTACTCAGTGTCCAGAGCGTCTGCTTTGTCTTGAGCGGCCGTAGCTGCTTCGTTAGTGTCCTGAGTGGCTGCAGCCATTTCCCTTGTACTATGAGTGGCTGGACTTCTCCAGTGTCCTCAGCGGCTAGACTCCTTCCTTAGTGTCTTTAAAGCCAGAGCTGTTTCCTTCGTTTCATCCAGTGTCAGTGTCCGGTCATGCTTGCTTTGCCTGGTTCTGCGCACTCTCCTTTCTCTGGTATTGTCCAGTCCTTTTTGACTGGTGCTGCTGAGTCCCCTTTGCCTGCTGCTTCTCTGTGTTCTCTTTGTGCGTGTGAGTGTTTCATTTTCAGACGGCCAAGATGACAGCCCCTCTGAGCCCGGAGTCGCCCAAGGATTTGCCGATTCTGCCGGTGTCCCGAGCGGCCGGAGCCGCTTCGTTGTGTTTGTGCTTTATTTTCAGACAACCACGGCGATGCACCCCAACTGGCAGCCTCCCGAGCGACTGGAGTTGCTTCCCCAGTATCCCCAGCTGCCGCTTCTTCGGCCTCCAGGCGAGCCACTGCTGCCTCTCCAGCCTGGTCCCGCTCAGTAACTTTCGCATGGTAAGCTGTCTTAACCATCACAACACCAAACCATTGTAATGCCCAGTGTAATGTTGTCTGTCGCAGTAATGTTTTGTTTTGTGACCACCAAGGTATTGGCGATTGGCACTCCTGCCAAAGCTGTCAATGCCGCAGATGCCAGGATATGACTGGATCCTTGAAGAAGAAACAACAGAAAAAAGGGAGTATTATTTCATAATTTCATTTGAATTGACTGCATCATCATCAATAATGAAATGATTACAATGACAATGTGTTTTGTGTTTAAGAGAGGAAAAAGTCCAGACCAGAGGATGACCACAACAGATCTCCAGAGGACGCTACAGAGAATGGAGAAACCTAACAGGTGAATGACACTTTCTAACATGTTTTAAAGACTGTAGTGTTTTTGTGAGTATGATCAAAGACTGAAGCAAGATGTGGTTGTGTTGATCTAGAGAAGATGACAAAGGATGCAGGGAGAAGACCTCCACAGGACCGCAGCACCAGCGAGCAGCACACAAGTCAAACGGTATGAAGCGCTTATTGCATTATTGTCTCTGTGTTTTTATGCTTATATGACACAAACTGGTAGCTGAATCATTTCTCCAAAATTTACAAAAGGTGGACAGATGGAAGAAACTCTGGAAGAAGACCTCCATGGAACAATTACAGCAAGCCTGCAGAAGTACATTTACCTTTTTTTGTATGCATCGTTTCTGAGTTTCACTCTGTTGATTCTTGTGTCTCACGGATGTCTTTCTTGTGTATTTTCAGACACCCTAGAAGATTGCATTGTCCTGCTGCCAAGCTTGCCTTTTGTTCAAATCAGTCTGCACCCCAACCGGTAGTTGGCAGATGACCGCCCCCTCTGAGCCTGGTTCTGCCCGAGGTTTTCTCACTGTTGCAGTGAGTTTTTTCCTCGCCCCCGTCGCCTCGGCATGCTCATGGGGAATTGTTCGGTTTTGTTGGGCTCTGCTCTATTTGTTTCATACGTTTGCTCTGAATATGTTGTATATATGTTGCTGGTTAAATTTCATTGTTCAAAAAAATAAATACTTTAGTAAGAAGCATAAGTTTTGTCTCTGGTGTGCTTTATTTGAAATTTGTTAAGAATCACCGACACCTATACGATACAACTACAATACTATAAAGACAATATAATTAACTAAAGTCTTCTCTAATATACTATACAATACTGCCCTCTCCTTTACTATATCATACTGTACACTATCCTCTCCTTTACAATACTGTACTATACTATTCTAATTTCATGCTATACTGTAGTGATGTCATGTCGATGGGCTGTATATTTTTTCTCTGCATTAACTTCTCATGTCTCCTCTGCTGACGCACACACACACACTCGGTCTCTCTCATACATGCACGCACCCCCATAATACTGGTGTGAGTGCTAGGAGGACGAAGGTGAGGGGAGAGAGGGAAAGGGCCCCCTCAAAATTGGGCAAGCCCAATCTCTTCTTAGTATAGGGCCGAAATGATTTCTTCAGGGCTATCTCGATGGCGGGTACACATTTCGGAGCACTCTCGAAATTTCAGCTGGCTGGAATTTTCTAGTTAGTGCTCCGAAAGGGAGCACTATTACTCTCCACCGTGTTTATTCTTCTTCTTATTATTATTAGTGCTCCGAAAGGGAGCACTATTACTCTCCACCGTGTTTATTCTTATTATTATTATTATTATTATTATTATTATAGCGAAATTTCGGTCGAGCGTATCTCGAGAACCGCTGATCGCAGACACACAAACGATACATCAAAACGTGCGGCTCGGCCCCGGCAAGTGTGCTTTCCTTCGACCCCGACAAAATTCCAGTTTTTGGCCCCGCCAGGGGCCAAAAACTGGCAAAAACCAGTTAATTGGCCGCTGTGGCCAAACGATCCAGATTCTGGACAAGTTAAAAAGAAGAATTGTTCAGGACGCTCTCCCGCACGCGTTGGTATATAGCAGCCTAAAAATTGACAAAGATTGACGAAAAAATAACACTTTTTAGCCAAAAAGTGCTCAGAAAGAGCAAAAAATCCCATAAGAAATGAATGGGAAAAACCAGAAAAATCCAAAAATCGCCCTCAAACAAACATTCGCTGCCAAGCCATACGTTGTCATAGAAACTTCGTTCAAACTTCAAAACGTAGGAAAACTTGTCGTCTCTGCCCGTACCCGACAGCGTGTTGATACCTTGTGTCGTTTTTCATCCAGGCCGTCTCAAAAACACGTGGGTTTGGCGTTTTTTGAAAAGTTAGAGTGGGGAGAGACCAACTGTCAGAGTGCGGGATGACTGAAAAATCACCTCTCATTTTGCTCTTTTCACGCTGCTCCCGGCCAAACCGTAAGCAGTAGACAAATTCTTTTTTCCAGTTTTGTAGGCAAATTTGTGCTCTCTCGTGCGATGCCGGCCATAAACCTGAGCGCTTTGTAAAATTTAAACGGCGAGCCTCAGAGTCAGGCCAGCGCAGCCTCTTCTCTCCATAAGCCCCCATTCATTTTCCAACCGCTGCGATCAAAGTTAAACTTTACACTTCTACTCGTGACTGTGGCCTCAGTTTTCATCATACACACACCAAATCGCATCAGGGCGTTCCTCAGACTGTCCCCTGCATGACGGTGTGTTCATTTTGCAGATAGGTGCAAGTGTTGTCTCCCTAGAGCCAAATGTTTAGCACTTGGGCAATTTCGCTTTTTCCCATAAGAATGAATGGGGAAATCGAAATGCCTCAAACAAAAATGCGCTACGTCGCCATACTTTGAGGTAGAAACTTCATTTTAATTTCAAAAATTCAAGAAACTTGTGGTCTGTCTATGTACCGACTTTCATGTTGATAGCTTGTACCGTTTTTCACCAGCACTTTGTCAAACACACTTTGGTCAAAATGACACAGACCAAGGGTCTGCAGACTGTCGCCGTCGTCATGGCAACCACAGCTTTGTATGGGGCCCTTATGGAAAAAAACCTTTAAATCGCGACTGTCGGCAAACGATCCAGATTCTGGACAAGTTGAATAGAAGATTTGTTCGGGACGCTCTCCCGCACGCGTTGGTGTATAACAATCCGAAATCGGACAAAGATTGACGAAAAAATAACACTTTTTGTCTAAAAAGTTTTCCGAAGGAGCAAAAAATCCCATAAGAAATGAATGGGAAAATCCAGAAAAATTCAAAAAATCACCCTCAAACAAACATTCGCTGTAAAGCCGTGCGTTGATGCAGAAACTTCATTCAAACTCCAAAACGCAGGAAAACTTGTGGTCTCTGGCTGTACCCGACAGCATGTCGATACCTTGTATGGTTTTTCATCCAGGCCCTCTCAAAAACACGTGGGTTTGGCGTTTTCGATGCAGCTCGAGTGGGGAGAGACCAACTGTCAATTTGGGATCGCTGAAGAATCACCTCTCATTTTGCTCTTTTCACGCTGCTCCCGGCCAAACCGTAAGCAGTAGACAAATTCTTTTTTCCAGTTTTGTAGGCAAATTTGTGCTCTCTCTTGCGATCCCGGCCATAAACCTGAGCGCTTTGTAAAATTTAAAGGGCGAGCCTCAGAGTCAGGCCAGCGCAGCCTCTTCTCTCCATAAGCCCCCATTCATTTTCCAACCACTGCGATCAAAGTTAAACTTTACACTTCTACTCGTGACTGTGGCCTCAGTTTTCATAGTAGACACACCAAATCGCATCAGGGCGTTCCTCAGACTCTCCCCTGCGTGATGGTGTGTTCGTGTTGCAGATAGGTGCAAGCGTTGTCGGTTCGGTGGGCACAGGTTTCGGAGCACTCTCGAAATTTCAGCGCGCTGGAATTTTCTAGTTATTATTATTATTATTATAGCGAAATTTCGGTCGAGCGTATCTCGAGAACCGCTGATCGCAGACACACAAACCATACATTAAAACGTGCGGCTCGGCCCCGGCAAGTGTGCTTTCCTTCAACCCCGACAAAATTCCAGTTTTTGGCCCCACCAGGGGCCAAAAACTGGCAAAATCAGTTAATTGGCCGCTGTGGCCAAACCATCCAGATTCTGGACAAGTTAAAAAGAAGAATTGTTCGGGACGCTCTCCCGCACGCGTTGGTATATAGCAGCCTAAAAATTGACAAAGATTGACGAAAAAATAACACTTTTTAGCCAAAAAGTGCTCAGAAAGAGCAAAAAATCCCATAAGAAATGAATGGGAAAAACCAGAAAATTCAAAAAATCGCCCTCAAACAAACATTCGCTGCCAAGCCATACGTTGTCGTAGAAACTTCGTTCAAACTTCAAAACGCAGGAAAACTTGTCGTCTCTGCCCGTACCCGACAGCGTGTTGATACCTTGTGTCGTTTTTCATCCAGGCCGTCTCAAAAACACGTGGGTTTGGCGTTTTTTGAAAAGTTAGAGTGGGGAGAGACCAACTGTCAGAGTGCGGGATGACTGAAAAATCACCTCTCATTTTGCTCTTTTCACGCTGCTCCCGGCCAAACCGTAAGCAGTAGACAATTTCTTTTTTCCAGTTTTGTAGGCAAATTTGTGCTCTCTCGTGCGATGCCGGCCATGAACCCGAGCGCTATGTAAAATTTAAACGGCGAGCCTCAGAGTCAGGCCAGCGCAGCCTCTTCTCTCCATAAGCCCCCATTCATTTTCCAACCACTTCGATCAAAGTTGAACTTTACACTTCTACTCGCGACTGTGGCCTCAGTTTTCATAGTAGACACACCAAATCGCATCAGGGCGTTCCTCAGACTGTCCCCTGCGTGACGGTGTGTTTGTATTGCAGATAGGTGCAAGCGTTGTCTCCCGAGAGCCAAATGTTTAGCACTTGGGCAATTTCGCTTTTTCCCATAAGAATGAATGGGGAAATCGGAACGCCTCAAACAAAAATGCGCTACGTCGCCATACTTTGAGGTAGAAACTTCATTTCAATTTTAAAAATTCAAGAAACTTGTGGTGTGTCTGTGTACCGAGTTTCATGTCGATAGCTTGTATCGTTTTTCACCAGCACCTTCTCAAACACACTTTGGTCAAAATGACACAGACCAAGGGTCTGCAGACAGTCACCGTCGTCATGGCAACCGCTGCTTTATATGGGGCCCTTATGGAAAAAAACCTTTAAATCGCGACTGTCGGCAAACGATCCAGATTCTGGACAAGTTGAATAGAAGATTTGTTCGGGACGCTCTCCCGCACGCGTTGGTGTATAACAATCCGAAATCGGACAAAGATTGACGAAAAAATAACACTTTTTGGCTAAAAAGTTTTCCGAAGGAGCAAAAAATCCCATAAGAAATGAATGGGAAAATCCAGAAAATTCAAAAAATCACCCTCAAACAAACATTCGCTGTAAAGCCGTGCGTTGATGTAGAAACTTCATTCAAACTCCAAAACGCAGGAAAACTTGTGGTCTCTGCCCGTACCCGACAGCGTGTCGATACCTTGTATGGTTTTTCATCCAGGCCCTCTCAAAAACATGTGGGTTTGGCGTTTTCGATGCAGCTCGAGTGGGGAGAGACCAACTGTCAATTTGGGATCGCTGAAGAATCACCTCTCATTTTGCTCTTTTCACGCTGCTCCCGGCCAAACCGTAAGCAGTAGACAAATTCTTTTCTCCAGTTTTGTAGGCAAATTTGTGCTCTCTCGTGCGATGCTGGCCATAAACCCGAGCGCTATGTAAAATTTAAACGGCGAGCCTCAGAGTCAGGCCAGCGCAGCCTCTTCTCTCCATAAGCCCCCATTCATTTTCCAACCACTTCGATCAAAGTTGAACTTTACACTTCTACTCGCGACTGTGGCCTCAGTTTTCATAGTAGACACACCAAATCGCATCAGGGCGTTCCTCAGACTGTCCCCTGCGTGACGGTGTGTTTGTATTGCAGATAGGTGCAAGCGTTGTCTCCCTAGAGCCAAATGTTTAGCACTTGGGCAATTTCGCTTTTTCCCATAAGAATGAATGGGAAAATCGGAACGCCTCAAACAAAAATGCGCTACGTCGCCATACTTTGAGGTAGACACTTCATTTTAATTTCAAAAAATCAAGAAACTTGTGGTCTGTCTGTGTACCGAGTTTCATGTCGATAGCTTGTATCGTTTTTCACCAGCACCTTCTCAAAGCTCGTTTGGTGAATTCCCTGCTACTCTCTCTCCCCTGCTGACAGTGTCCTGCTGGCGCAGGCTGACTGATGACCTCATACAGACACACAAACACTTCAGGCAAATCACACACACACTCGGTCTCTCTCACACATGCATGTTCATACAAAGTTATGGCCGAAAAGAGCAATTCTCCTTCGGCTCTGGCAGGGGTGCGGGGGGGGGGTTGGGGCAGCTAGTGACTCGATGGTGGGCACAGGTTTCGGAGCACTCTCGAAATTTCAGCGTGCTGGAATTTTCTAGTTATTATTATTATAGCGAAATTTCGGTCGAGTGTATCTCAAGAACCGCTGATCGCAGACACACAAACCATACATCAAAACGTGCGGCTCGGCCCCGGCAAGTGTGCTTTCCTTCGACCCCGACAAAATTCCAGTTTTTGGCCCCGCCAGGGGCCAAAAACTGGCAAAATCAGTTAATTGGCCGCTGTGGCCAAACCATCCAGATTCTGGACAAGTTAAAAAGAAGAATTGTTCGGGACGCTCTCCCGCACACGTTGGTATATAACAGCCTAAAAATTGACAAAGATTGACGAAAAAATAACACTTTTTAGCCAAAAAGTGCTCAGAAAGAGCAAAAAATCCCATAAGAAATGAATGGGAAAAACCAGAAAATTCAAAAAATCGCCCTCAAACAAACATTCGCTGCCAAGCCATACGTTGTCGTAGAAACTTCGTTCAAACTTCAAAACACAGGAAAACTTGTCGTCTCTGCCCGTACCCGACAGCGTGTTGATACCTAGTGTCGTTTTTCATCCAGGCCGTCTCAAAAACACGTGGGTTTGGCGTTTTTTGAAAAGTTAGAGTGGGGAGAGACCAACTGTCAGAGTGCGGGATGACTGAAAAATCACCTCTCATT
This sequence comes from Karalla daura, assembly GCA_029224185.1. Lineage (NCBI taxonomy): Eukaryota > Metazoa > Chordata > Actinopteri > Chaetodontiformes > Leiognathidae > Karalla > Karalla daura. Next base: position 5,480,359 of record CM055188.1, on the reverse strand, counting down.
TTGCTCTTTTCACGCTGCTCCCGGCCAAACCGTAAGCAGTAGACAAATTCTTTTTTCCAGTTTTGTAGGCAAATTTGTGCTCTCTCGTGCGATGCCGGCCATAAACCTGAGCGCTTTGTAAAATTTAAACGGCGAGCCTCAGAGTCAGGCCAGCGCAGCCTCTTCTCTCCATAAGCCCCCATTCATTTTCCGACCACTGCGATCAAAGTTAAACTTTACACTTCTACTCGCGACTGTGGCCTCAGTTTTCATCATACACACACCAAATCGCATCAGGGCGTTCCTCAGTTCGTATTGCAGATAGGTCAAGCGTTGTCTCCCTAGAGCCAAATGTTTAGCACTTGGGCAATTTCGCTTTTTCCCATAAGAATGAATGGGGAAATCGGAACGCCTCAAACAAAAATGCGCTACGTCGCCATACTTTGAGGTAGAAACTTCATTTTAATTTCAAAAATTCAAGAAACTTGTGGTCTGTCTAAGTGCCGACTTTCATGTTGATAGCTTGTACCGTTTTTCACCAGCACTTTGTCAAACACACTTTGGTCAAAATGACACAGACCAAGGGTCTGCAGACAGTCACCGTCGTCATGGCAACCGCTGCTTAATATGGGGCCCTTATGGAAAAAAACCTTTAAATCGCGACTGTCGGCAAACGATCCAGATTCTGGACAAGTTGAATAGAAGATTTGTTCGGGACGCTCTCCCGCACGCGTTGGTGTATAACAATCCGAAATCGGACAAAGATTGACGAAAAAATAACACTTTTTGGCTAAAAAGTTTTCCGAGGGAGCAAAAAATCCCATAAGAAATGAATGGGAAAATCCAGAAAATTCAAAAAATCACCCTCAAACAAACATTCGCTGTAAAGACCTGCGTTGATGTAGAAACTTCATTCAAACTCCAAAACGCTGGAAAACTTGTGGTCTCTGCCCGTACCCGACAGCGTGTCGATACCTTGTATGGTTTTTCATCCAGGCCCTCTCAAAAGCATGTGGGTTTGGCGTTTTCGATGCAGCTCGAGTGGGGAGAGACCAACTGTCAATTTGGGATCGCTGAAGAATCACCTCTCATTTTGCTCTTTTCACGATGCTCCCGGCCAAACCGTAAGCAGTAGACAAACTCTTTTTTTCCACTTTTGTAGTTAAATTTGTGCTCTCTCGTGCGATGCCGGCCATAAACCTGAGCGCTTTGTAAAATTTAAACGGCGAGCCTCAGAGTCAGGCCAGCGCAGCCTCTTCTCTCCATAAGGCCCCATTCATTTTCCAACCACTGCGATCAAAGTTAAACTTTACACTTCTGCTTGCGACTGTGGCCTCAGTTTTCATTGTACACACACCAAATCGCATCAGGGCGTTCCTTAGACTGTCCCCTGCGTGACGGTGTGTTCATATTGCAGATAGGTGCAAGCGTTGTCTCCTTAGAGCCAAATGTTTAGCACTTGGGCAATTTCGCTTTTTCCCATAAGAATGAATGGGAAAATGCGCTACGTCGCCATACTTTGAGGTAGAAACTTCATTTTAATTTCAAAAATTCAAGAATCTTGTGGTCTGTTTGTGTACCGGGTTTCATGTTGATAGCTTGTACCGTTTTTCACCAGCACCTTCTCAAAGCTCATTTGGTGAATTCCCTGCTACTCTCTCTCCCCTGCTGACAGTGTCCTGCTGGAGCAGGCTGACTGATGACCTCATACAGACACACAAACACTTCAGGCACACTCACACACACACTCGGTCTCTCTCATACATGCATACATGCATGTTCATTCAAAATTTGGGCCGAAAAGAGCAATATTCCTTCAGCTTTGGGGGGGGGCGGGTATGAATAACAATCCCTTGCCATGTATTACGAGCAGCTTTCTGACAGCTTTAAGGAACTCCATTCATCATGAAAATTGGTGCATTGAGGACGGAGACACTTGATAGGGGCATAGCACATGGGGGCCCTAAATGCAAAAGTAGCGCCACCTAGAAATGTTGACCCATCCCCATAAGCATTTTTTAAAACTTTGTCATAGGCAAATACAAATTGTTATTCATATACATCCTAAAGAGATATGCAAAAAAGTCTCTTGACATGAAAACCATAACCCGACAGGCAGTCGGCCATTTTTTTTTGAATTTTTGAATTTTAAAAACATCTCCTCTGAGGGGGTTCACCCAATTGGCTTCAAATTTGGTACAAATCATCAAAGGGCGTGGCCACTAGCGCTAAGTTTAGTTATTCGTCATCAATATTACAAAATGCTCTTCCGGGCAGGCACTTTATTATAGGAGCTGAAAAAATGCTGGACATAATTGCATTGTTTGCCTAAACAGCCAGGTAATGGCCTCATCAATGGACATGGCCAAATGTCTCTACAGCGCCACCTTGAAATTTTCAAAAACCCCTCTGCATAAAGCTTTTTCTGGAGTAGAAATATGAAAATTTGTAGGCTTATACGGTTCATCAAGACGCACAAAAAGTCTCTTGCACTGATGGTCAGAAATGGACAGGAAGTCAGCCATTTTGGTTTCAATGTTCGAGTGTCGCTATTTCAATACATCACTTGTCACGCGAGTCTGCCTTGAGATTTCACCGCATCAACTACTCAACATATTGTATAGGTTCACCTTAATGGCACTGTTCTCAAAAGTTCAGAAAAGAATTTCTTTATGTCAAGGGGTGCGGCTGTATGGTGGCCATAGTAGAGAAACCTGCTCAGCTGCTCAGCCCAGAGGAGATTCCTCTTCAATATGAGCTAAAAAGTCAGGATTCTTGGGATGGCCTACAAACCACAATGACCCAGTGATTGCCAGAACCCCGACAGGTGCACAGGCGAGGACTGCTCGCAGCTGCTTGCAGCTTTAATTATTATTATTATTATTATTATTATTAGGGTCCGAGCAATGAAGTTGCAAGGAACCTATTGTATCTGTCGTCCAGTTAATACTGCTACTTCATAATTGATATTATCTATCTATCTGTCTGTCTGTCTGTCTGTCTGTCTAATGTAGCTTTCATTCTCTTAACCTGATCAACTTCATGTGAGAGGCAAATGAAACTCCACAGTGACTCAATAATTATGATTTTTGCGAAACCAGGCACAATATTTCATATTCATTGCAGTATTATACTAAGTGTGACTGCAATAATAAAGTTTAATATTTCAAAAAGTATTTTGACAGTGCCGAATTAACATTGATCATGTATGCACAACGATGTGTCAGGTTGAATTTTAGTTTTCTTACAGTACAATGTCTCTGTAAAGTTACTGAAATTAATATTACAGAGATTGCATGTAGAGCATTACTATAGAGAGTGTTCATAATCACTGTATGGTTTGGTGTAAGGCAGGGCTATTCAATTAATTGGGAATAGGGGCCAGCTAATTAAGCTGAGGCAAAGTAAGGGGCCAGAGAATCTAAGTAATCCTGGCAACAAATAAAGAAATTACAACATATTGTAGCAGTCAATATATTTTATTTTGTAAATGCAGAGCAACATATGCACATAATTCCACATATGGACACCTACTGAACTCACTTTTGTCTATTTTGAACATAAATTAGACACCTTAACAATAAGTCTAGGTCTCAAAGATATTTCATATTTACCTTGTTCATAGTGCGGTACAGAACAGCATTATAATACAATTCTTTTATTTGATCAAGGCAATCAATTTCAAATTACAAAACAATTCAAAGTGCACCAACAAATGCAAAACAAAACAAAACTGCATAGCAGAGGTGGGACAAAGTCATTGTTTTGCAAGTCACAAGTAAGTCTCAAGTCTTTGCTCTCAAGTCCCAAATCAAGTCGAGTCAAAGATGAAGCAAGTCCCAAGTCGAGTCAAAAGTCAAAGCCAACAAGTCTCAAGTTGAGTCCAAGTCCTACCATTTTAGTTTCAAGTCATTTTGAGTCCTCTTACCACAGAAATAAAATTTATACAAATCATATATGTCTGTGAGATCTGTATTTATTCAAACCTCTTTTTATACAGTAACATAGCACAAAATACAGTAAAAAATAAATGAAAATTTAGTTTTCACAAAAAAAGTTGCAGAATAAATTTCACTTAAAATTAAAAAGTGGTCCTTTTCCTTTTCCTCATCCCTTTTCCCGTCCCAGCATCCCTTTTCTGCCTCTTATGGTATGCAGCAAACAACCCTTCTCCTTCCATGTCCTCTAGTTCTTCTTCAGCAGGCACCGACACAGGCAGTGGTTGCTCCGTCTCTGCAGCATCTTGCAGAATCAATTCTAAAGAAAACATGTCACAACAGCAGAAACCTTATTACCACTGATGTTGATGATACTGTGGAAGACTGAAAATGATTATTGTTGATTATTGTCAGATTAATATCACATTAGACCATAGATCAGATTAAGATCAAATTATTTTACGCTGCATTGCAAGTCAATAATATTTACCTTTAACTCGTTGTGCCACCTCTGCCTTGATGTCACGGTTGACCAGAACATGGGGCTCAATCCACAGCAGACAAGAGGGTGGTTCCAAGGCAGCTGCTTTTAGGTAGACTGTGTCTGAAAAGGGGGCAGTGATCCCTTCTTGAGACTGGGCCATTTTCACATTAATGAAGATCACAAGAAATCTTTTTTTCAGGGATGCCTGCAGACTTTTGACCAGGCCGCTCAGGAAACAAACTCGAGGCTTCAGCTTCTCAAGATGGTGATTGAGGGACAGGATGGAAGGAACAACTGCACTGATTGTAATGACTTTCTCACCCTGTGTCAAATTAGTTGCTTCTGCGAGCGGTTTCAAGATGTCCACCAACTCCTTCAGCAGATTCCACTCTCATGGTGTGAATGACAGTTCTTTATGCCCGGCCTTCTCAAGAACTGCAGAAAGCTATTGCTGATCACAATGAAGAACTGCTTTCACCTGCCGCAGTGTCGAATTCCACCTCGTGCTTACTGCGGCAGGGATACCTCTGTGCTCCCCAAATTCACCATCAAAGATCTCTTTAAACGTTGCACTTGTATGGAGCAGGGAGCTAAGTTTTGATAACTTGGAGAGAGAAGGACATGCTGCTTTTGTTTCTTTCAAACCATCTCCCTCAACCAGTTGCAATGTGTGTGCAAAACACTGCAGGCGCTCTTTCTTTGACATAACAGCTTCCACGGTTTGCTGGTCTTCTAGGGTTACATCATGCCATAGCTCAGTATCATCAAGATTATCTCCAGCATCATCATCTCCCTCCTGCAGACTGTAAACGCCTTACGCATGTTAGCAGCATTGTCACTAATGATGTAGTCCAATTTAGCTTTGATGTTGTATTTGTCACATATTGCCTCAAATTGGTCACAGATGCGCTCCGCTGTGTTAGAGCCTATGAAGCGGTTGCAGGCCAAGAGGTTAGTCTTTAGCTGTATCCTCTCTGCATCTCTCTCCATCCAGTGCACAGTGACACCAAGAAATCCCCTCATCTTTCGATCAGAAAGTGACGAAAGCTCTTATTTTCCACAATAGACAGAGGAAAATTGCAATCAATAATCAAGTCAGACAGCATCGCATTGGAGATGGCCTTCTGCTGTGGGTGGCTCATGCTATAACGCCCTACACGAGTGTCCAGGAATTGTGAGATTGAAGGCTGTTGTGGTCCATCTACAATGCTTTTGTTCTTCTGGTATTCTTCATACATGTAACAGAGAAGAATATGAAGCATATGTCAGAAAATCCCATATAGCCACACATGTTTTATTTGAAACTACTCTTTACTCATATAAATGTTGTTGTGTTAATATTAATTGTCTATTGTACACTACGGTATACAATAATGCATTTCAATTGTTTCACAATGTAAGACTATTTTCACGGCTTCAAAAGTCAGACAGCCCTTTCCCTCAAGAAACTGAAGTCACATGTTTTGTAGCAGAGGTTTTTGGGGACGGGGACCACTGGGGGGTTAGGGGGGCCATGGCAAGTTGGCATTAAAAGTATAGCAAAATAAATGAATAAATTGAATAACTAAAGTAAACCAAATTAAACCAAAAATAAGCGAAACAATATTCCCATCATTTAAAAACTGCACTATAATGTGGTGTGCTGCCTCACAGACCTAGACTATGGTAGCACTCTGAAAGGAGGTGCACAGAAAAAAGTTTGAAAGAAAGAAGTTTGGGAACCCCTGCTTTATATTTCACTCTCTCCTGCGCACCAGATTCCATGGTGCCTTACACAGAAATTGTCTACAGCTGCCTCATTCATTGTTTAATTGTGATATTTTATAAGACAATTCAGCTCAGTTGTGATTCACCAAAATTAGATAAACAACCTCAATGAGGCAGCACACCAGCAACTCTGAAATTGAATAACTGAAAGAGTAAAACTGGAAGGCCTGTTTTTGTTTTGTGCGTGTTGGAGAGACTGCACCCCCTTTAGTCTGCGACACAGAGTGAGTGTTTACTATTTGCAGACTGAGGCAGGAATAGACACTAAACTAACGAAGCGTCCGAGGTGTAGGGTTTCTTGAACTGCTCTCATGACAGACAAAAACTCAGGAACCGAGACTGTTGGAGAGGTATCCCTTCAACTGTTTTTCTTTTTCATTCTGACACAACTCCAACTCCCAGTAGCCACCATGCCACACTTTTTGCAGTGTCCACTGCCACAATAGCTCTAATAAATGTAAATGTTTATGATTCATAATGTACTGTGTCACATTAAATAAAACTGTGTGTCATGGTTATACATATTTCTTTGAATACTTACCGGAAAGAGGTTTTCTTAACCCTGATGAAAAGTCTTATATGGAAATGAACTACATTGCAATTGTAATTGCAATACACACTCATGTGCGCCGCCATTTTGTTTGTAGTCCGAATGTGCCTGAGTCAGATGGGAGGAGGGGAGAGAAAAATACCTTCCCCTTGAAATTTCCTCCTGGTTTTTGACTATGTTGCTTGTCAGAAGTTCTTGTGTCTTCTGTTGCCTCCATGTTGATGGCACCTTCCTAGAGCAACTTTGCTACCCCAACGGCCCCTAAGGGTCTAAGGAGGTGGGGCTCAGAGGATCTGTTCCAGGTCCCCCATGAGGTCTGTAGACTGTTTCAGGCCATTTGGTCTATTTTTGTGACAGTGGCATGCCCTCAAACTTGGGAAATGGCGAACGTTCGGCTCTGATCAGGACCAAACCAACACATATCTGCCTGTCCAGGGTCACCCTACAACATGAACTGAAACTGAAATTTCAGATTCACAGCCTTGGCCTCCAGATTGGAATCTGATGGTCTAGTTGGCTGTAGCTTTTTAAACCAGGGACGCCTTCTCGACACGTTGAGCTAAATGGCTGAAATTTGACTATGTTCAATAGTAGGTCAAGAGCATCCAGCATGCTGAGTTTCAGACTCCTACTACCTCAGAAACTGTCTGAAATGGCCACACACACAATTGAATGACAGGCCATGGTTGACATGACAGCACCCCTCCAGCAGATGGCGCCCCAGGTGACAGCCTATATGACCTATGCCAAGATCCAGCCCTGCATGGACCTTCTGAGCAATGAGGATGCCATTTTAGAATGTTTATAGGGAGGTCAGAAGCAGCGCCACTCAAGCAGACCCCAAAACCTATAATAAGCCTCCAAGGTTCCTGATCATAATTTCTTGTTCTCATCAATCTTTCAATCTTCTCAGAGATTGTCACCTACCATATCAATATTCAAAGAAATATGTATAACCATGACATATTTATGTCATGTTTATTTCATGAGAAAGGTGGGTGTAAGGGTGCTTCCACACTGGGATACTGTCTCCCTGACCCTCCGAAGCCTCTCTCTCTCTGTCCGTCTCTCTCTCTGTCAGATGGAGAACGACCAAGTAATAATTATTATAATTACAATAATCAATCATTTATTTAACTAAAGTTTCTATTATTTATTCATCTCCATCATCACTTTAATCCATCTATTCTGCGCATTTAGCCAAGAGTTTACTGTTCTTTTTTTCATCCTGTTATGAGTTTACTGTTACCTTAGCCTATTGAAAGCTTACAGCTCATTCAGAGTTTAGCATTTATTTATTAGCTGAATTTAACTTTATTAAGAACAATAAAATTCAGTCTAAGTCAAAGGTGGACCAAGCCGGAACCGGATGTCAGAATTTCAATAGCAACCATCCTAGCAACCACCAACAACCAGCAAACCAACATCGAGCAAGCGAGTGATTATTAGCGTGATCAGACGTGCCAAATTTGCCATCTTGATCCCTGTTAAAACTGTACCCGAAAATGCCCCCCAGTTTCAATGGGAGAGAAAAAAAGTTGTGTGGAGCGGGGAGGGGGGGCTGTGGGGGGGGGGGGGGGGGGGGGGGGGGGGGGTGTGAAGACACTCCCCTCTCGTCACGGCTCAAAACTCAGTCTGATGTCTATCCTGGTCCAGTCACTGCTGGGAATGTGAATTCTCTTAGTATTCTCTTAGTATCTGCATTCACTTTCAGTGACTGCTATTAATTCAGTGACTTTTGTAGGTCTCATGGCATAGATTTTAGATGACAAAACAATAAAAATAATATTAGATATTCTACTACAGTTTGAAAATTAAATGCGTTTTAACAGACATTTACTTTACAATGATTTAAAGTCTGTATACGTTTTTTGGGGAAACTTTTGTTTCCTTGGTAACATGCCGCACACTGCATGCGCAGGGGGCGGGTCCTGAGCATTTATCCATTGTTATCATTGTTGTTTTTGTTATAAATTCATATTATTTACCAAGATATTTAGCCAGGCTAAAGACTAGCCTTGTTAAATGTGTCGGAGGATATATTCTCAGGACAAAGTATGAAAATAGTGATAAAAACACTTCCGGCAGAGGATCCTTGGTTCTCCAATGAGACTGTAGTTAGCGGCGTCATGCTTCGTATGACTGTGTTATTATGGGAGTGAATGGACGGCTGGACCCTCTGCTCTCAGCCTCCCATCCAGCCGAGCCGGGGTCTGCATGAGAGTCAATGCAGAACCCAGAGCGTTAAATCCGGACGCGGAACTTTACCCTCTCCGTTTATATTTGATGTTTAGGGGCTTGGCTGGAGCCTCTGCCGTCAGTGTCCCGTAGAGCCAAGCTGGGGTCTGCATGAGAATCATTGCAGAATCTAGAGCGTCTATATGTGACGTTCAGGGGCGTGACAAATAGTGGGATGAGAGGAGGAGGAGAGCTGCTGTTTCACCAGCTGCAGCAGGACAGGGAGCAAACAGTTCAACATAAAGCCAATGAGAGTGAGTGGGTGGGGTAGGGGTAACATTCAACCTGCCACACTCAGCACCCCAACCAATCTGACAGCCACCACAACCCCGGCCCAGGAGGAGAGAGGGTTCCAGGAACTACCACAAGCACTGCCCCAAACTGCTGGTAAAGACTTTCTGTGTTTCTATTGCCAGCAGCCAGACCACAAAGCATCCATTTGTCCCATATGGAAGGTTAGGGTCTGGTGCCTGCTATGCACCACATCCAGAGGTGGGGTCCACTGAAAAAAACAGATCAAACCCAACCTCTGAAAACCACCACTATAAATGGATAGCAGGTTACAGCTCTCTTGGATAAGGGTGGCTTCACATCATTGCTAAGACGAAGCTTGGTGCCAGCTGGCTAAGTGGATTAAAGTTGACAGACAGACATTTTGTGTGTGCATAGGGATAAGCATCCTTATCGCAATGCTGAGGTGATAATTACCTTTGATGAACAGTCCTATCTGTCGACAGTTGGGGTGGTGGAGAACTTGCCAGTGAACATTATTCTTGGATGTGACTTACCTCCATTGATGGACTTGCGAAAGGACGAAGTGCAAGTGCAAACGGACTGTGAGGAGGAAAATGCAAATGTGTCCTGTGATCAACCGAGCCCAAGCAAAAGGTGTCCAACCCCTCCCATACTTGCACAGTAATAAGTGTGAAGGTGGCACAAAGGGCCCAAAGAAATTGCGTTGTCCATGCCACTTTGAGAGGCACCTAAAATAGACTAAACCAGAGTTAAAGATCTGAAATGTGACCTGCGGGAAGTGCCTCTAAATAATGTCGAACTGCAGAGGCGAGATAACACCCTGAAACTACTGTTTGCTAAGGTGGAGGAAAAGGCGAATGGAAATTGTGTTGGGAGGGAAATGCTCATCATTGACAATGATGTGTTGTACAGTATTGTCAATGAACAAAGGTGGCTAGTTATCCCTGCTAGATGTAGACCACTAATAATGAACCTAGCACACATATTTCCATGGGCTGGACACCTTGGACGTAACAAAACATCTAGGTACCAGTGCACAATTTCATTGGTCCTGTATGTACACTTTCATCCAAAATTATTGCACCACATGTCCCACATATCAGAAAACATGTTCTCTGACAGTCTAACAGAGCACTTCTGCACCCACTGTCGAAAGACATTGTAGGACCCTTGGTGAGGAGTAGGGTCACTGCAGCGGGTGCAGCTCTTCTCCAGAGTAGGAATACTTGATGAGATCCTGACCAACCAAGGAGCCAACTTCACGTCACCGTTGATGCAGCTCTTTCAAAGGCAGTTGGGCATCACAGCCATTAAAACCACCCCGTACCATCCATTGACTGCTGGTCTGGTTGAAAGACTCAACCAGTTGTTGAATAAGATGCTGCAGAAATTTGTGGATGATACAGGCAAAGACCGGGACCGCTGGTTGCCGTTTCTGCTTTTTGTCTACCCTGAGGTTCCCCAAGATTAAGATAAACTTTCATCAGAAATTATTATATGATTTTTGAAATTTGTTAATGTTAGAAATTAACCTGGAATCAACTAAAAAATTAGTAATCCCTGTGTATGATCTGAGACCGGTTTGACATATAAGCATAAGCTCTGGTCATGGGAGAAAAGGACACTCTACACAGGACAATGGTCAGCAGGAAGAGCAGCAGTGAGGCTGCTCTGGTCCTGAGTGTAAAATAAAAGTGTGCCTAAAATTGGGGTTGAGGCATGTGTGGGGGGCATCCTATCTGCCTATATGGATCCAGGTATATGGATCCAGTTAAAATCACCCTCTGTCACTGTGTGAGATGAATAACCGTACAAACAACAAAAAAAGAGCTGTTTTATCCATGTGTTGTCATGGATCTGTGTTCTGTTTTCTTATTTTGTGGCAGGCTGTACTTTACTTTTCTCTCCCCTGTAACACGGTCAGTATCAAGGACCCAAAAGCAAGCGGGAGCTTAGCAGGGAATTTATTGAAGAGACTGGGAAACAGGGCAGGTGGTGGGAGGTCGGTGGGGGGACTGTTCTTGATGGTGCTGAGACTTGGGTCTGGAGTGTTCCTTCTGAACTGCGCTGGAGTGCTGCCCCCCACCAGGTTGATCAGGATGCAACAGATGGAACTGAGTCACAAGGCCAGGGTCCAAAATGTGACGAGCAAGAACCCAAGATCTCTCCTCTGGACCGTATCCCTCCCAGTCCACCAGACACTGGACTCCTCTCCCCCTATGACGTGAATGAATCAGCCGCCGAACAGTGAAGACTTGATCGTCCCCAACAAATCGAGGAGGTGGCGGTGGTGGTTCATTATGAGACAAGGAACATGCAACCATAGGTTTAATCTGGGAAACATGGAATGCCGGATGCACCCTCAGAGTATGAGGAAGCTTCAGGCGGACAGCAGCGGAGTTGATGATGCGTTGGATAAGAAAAGGGCCTATGAACTTGGGAGCAAGCTTCTTAGACTCTACCTTCAGAGGAAGATCCCTTGTGGATAATCAAACGTTATCCCACTTGATATTCTGGTGCTGACGACCGTCTGCGATTAGCAGCGGCAGAGTAGTGAACACCAGCCTGGAGAAGAGTAGTACGGGCCTTTGTCCAGGTTCTGCGGCAACGCTGAATGAAGGCCTGGACAGACGGACAGGGTGTCTCTTTCTCCTGGGCAGGATACAATGGCGGCTGGTAACCATAAGCACATTGGAATGGAGAGAGACCGGTAGAAGAACAAAACAAAGTGTTGTGGGCGTACTCAATCCATAACAACTGAGAGGACCAAGAAGACGGATTCTGGCCTGACAGACATCGTAATGTAGTTTCCAATTCCTGGTTTATCCTCTCTGTCTGTTCGTTAGATTGAGGATGGAACCCAGAAGAAAGGCTGGCTGATGCTCCTAGCAACATGCAAAACTCTCTCCAAAAAACTGATGAAAATTGGGGCCCTCGGTCTAAGACAACGTCCAGGGGAAGACCATGGAGGCTGAAAACATGCTGAAGCATTAGGTGCGCTGTCTCCCTAGCTGACGGAAGCTTGGTTAAAGGGACAAAATGACACATCTTACTGAACCGGTCTACCACCGTCATGACTACCGTGTTACCCTGGGGGGACGGTAACCCTGAAACAAAATCCACCGAGATGTGAGAGATCTGCGTGCCTGGACACGGGAGTCTATACGGACAGTTAATTCTATCAACATTCAGGGTGGAGGGGATGTCATGTGAGACCAGCTCGTCCTTCACATAGTCCGCCAACCCATGGAGATAGACCTCCCGCAGAGATGCTCCAGACCAATCGCTCCAGCTGGCTCGAGTCCGAAACTCAATGGAGTAGTCTGCCACTATGCGTGGACCCTGCCGGGTCGTTAACAGACTGCTTGGGACGTCAGAGCCGCTCTGTTGGAATCCGAAGACCTTTCGGAGCTCCGTGGAAAGGGCGGAAAACGAGGCACATGCGGGAGACTGCCGATCCCATTCAGCGATGCCCCATAGACACGCCGTCCCGGAGAGATGGCTGATGACGTAGGCCACCTTAGTGAGCTCTGAGGCAAACGTACGGGGCTGGAGACTGAAGAGCAGTGAGCAATTTGTGAGGACTCTCGATCCCCCCTGAAACGCTCCGGACCCTCCAGCCTTGGTTCCGGAGCATCAGCGACGGCTGCCCAAACCGGACCGACCTCCGGTGCTGGGTCTGGAAGAGGCACGGCCACAGGACGAGACAGGAGCGCCATCAGGGACTGTAGTCTCTCTTCCACCTGTCCCAGCCGCTCCATAGCGGAGAGATATGAGCCGTGTGCTGGATCCGTCATGGACAGATTGTACTGTAACGCGGTCGGTATCAAGGACCCAAAAGCAACACGGGAGCTCACGTCTGCTTTAGCAGGGAATTTATTGAAGAGACTGGGAAACAGGCGTTGTGAGTCTGTGGCCGACCAGAAAGAGGTGTGGTAAAAGGTGGAGACCATAAAAGGTGTCAGCAGGAATAGGATTGTGACATCCCCTAGTTATGTCCTCAAATCTGGTCTTGTTGCTCCCTGTGTCTTGTCCAATCCCAACTAGCCAACCAGGCCAATTTGGGTATTTAAACAAACCAGCCCAAGGACTAGTTGCCAGATTGTCTCGGGAGCCCCGTGCTGTGACTCTCAAGCCCTTTTTTTCTGCCTTGATTGCCTGGTTTTGATTCTGCCTTTTTGACCAGAGGTCGAGTTCCTGGCTTCACTGTTTTGACCTGATCATTTACATTACATGCATTATGACTTCAAAAAATGATCACCAAAGCTTAAGGTAAAAGTTTATAAACAATTCATGTTGTAAAATGTTGGAAAAGCAGACAAAGCAACCCTGTGTGCTTGACATCAGGGTCAAGAAATTCCTCAGAGTTGGATAGCCTCATCGGCTGGTCTCCGGCGCCCCCTCCAGACAATCGCGGAATTGTTCGGTGTCTGTTCAATCACATGGTTCCTGAATGAGTTCTGGGTCTAAGATGTGTTGGGAGAGTACCCAGGATCTTTCCTCAGGACCATAACCCTCCCAATCCGTCCAGATAGTGGATGCCCTTGCCATGGCGTCAGAACCGGACAATCCGGTTCACAGTGAACGGACCCCCCCGGGGGCTTGAACTGATGGAGACTCAACCTCCCCCTCCTGGAGCTCAAAGAGAGGAGGCTGATGACCCATCAAAGCCTGGAACGGGGAAACGCCGGTGGATGAAGAAACCTGCGAGTTGTGCGTGTATTCCACCCAGTCCAACATTGAAGCCCAAGAAGAGGGGTTGGAAGAACACATACATCGCAGCAACTTCTCCATTTCCTGATTCATCCTCTCAGTCTGTCCATTTGACTGGGGATGATAGCCGGAAGACAGGCTGATCGAGGCCCCGGCACATTTACAAAACTCCTTCCAGAATTGAGACGTGAACTGGGGGCTTCGGTCAGAAACAATATCCACTGGTAATCCATGTAAATGGTCCCTTCAGTGGAACAAAATGGCAACACTTGCTGAACCGGTCCACTACAGTCAAAATAGTTGTAAATCCCTTGGAGGAAGGCAGACCAGTGATGAAATCCAGGGAAATGTGGGACCAGGGATGACATGGAACCGGCAGGGGAAATAAGAAACCAGCAGGGGCACGAGTGGAAGATTTTTGCTGGCTGCACACTCTGCAAGCAGTCACATAGTCCTTCAGATCCCTGTTCATGGACGGCCACCAAAAGCTCTGAGAAATAGCTGCCACGGAACATTCGAAGGCACAAAAAGTCTCCCTTCCGGACACGAGTCAGGAATGTCAGCTCCATTTGAGCACCTTTTGCTCCACTCCTCAGGTCACAGCTCCCACAAACAGCGATGGAGACAATAACGTTTGGTCGGAAGATCCAGGATTGCTCTCTCCAGCAAACGCTCTGGAGAGAGCATCAGGCATGATATTCCGGGACCCTGGGCGACAGGATAAGAAAAAGTGAAATCGATCAAAAAATAGTGACCAACGTGCCTGTCTGGAGTTCAGTCTCTTAGCTTTGTGTAGGTAGTCCAAGTTCTTATGATCTGTCCACACAATGGAGGGCTCACAAGTCCCCTCCAGCCAATGACACCACTCTTCGAGCGCCATCTTCACCACAAGCAGCTTGCAGTTCCCAATGTCATAGTTTCTCTCCGCTGGAGAGGGTTGCCGAGAGAAGAAAGCACAGGGGTGCATTTTATTGTCCTCTGACTGCTGCGGCAAAACTGCTCCTACTCTGATATCTAAAGTGTCCATCTCCACCGCGAACTGCCTGGACAGATCAGGTAAAACTAGGATGGGTGCCGAGGTAAAACTGTCCTTTAGAGAGACAAAGGCAGTCTCCGCCTCAGGACTCCAGCAAGTGAAAGTGAACACAGTGAAAGGTGCAGCCACCTGACTGTAATTCCGGATGAAATGCCGATAGAAATTGGCAAGTCCCAGGAATCTCTGGAGCTGTTTTTTATCCAGGCTGATAGCTCCATTGTCAATTATACTGCCCAGGAAACCAACAGGGAAGGAGATAATGTGAGACCTAATCGATTCTCTATGAAAACCACCGATAGTCAGACTCAGAATCTCAGTAATCTCAGAAACTTCTGCCAATAAGTGACCATCCAAGGCACGAGCTGGAACAACACCCTCTAGCCGCTCTAAGAACTAACTGTGGCAGCATAGCGTACGCACTTGAACGCACCTGTTGGCCTACCAGTGATGAGGCGCCGACTTTTTAAGCCCTCTCTCTCACTTCCGCAATATTCCTAGTGAGAAGCCGCAGCGTGTGTGTGCTGCGCTGTGTGGGTGTGCGTTGCTCTGTCGCTTGCCTGCACTCCGCTTTGGCAGTGGTGAGTGTCCTTCCTCCCTCTCTTTGTGTGTGGATTTGTGTGTGGATGTGGATGTGTGCATGTAAGTGGCTAATGCTAGTGTGGTCCTAGGAAAATGCTGACGTCAGGCTCCGTCCCTCTCGCCTTCCCTCCTGTATGAGTATGTGTGCTAATCAGTTCTGCTAACAGGTAGGTGCTGTAGTCTGCCTGCAGTCATCATTCTCAGTCTTATTGAAATGCGCTAATGATTATGTTTTGTTAGGGGAAATCACATAGGACCCTGTTGCTTTGTCTTCGTTTGGACTCCAGCTGAGCAGTGGTGTTGCTGCTCTGCTGTTCACTGTCTGGCTGGGGCTGCTTGGGCTGCCGATGTGGCTTGAGGCCCGTTTGGATGCAGATCCACAGACTGTTTAAAGCACCCTACCTGCAAAACCCCAGACGGTGCTGCGGCTAACTGATCTGCAGCTTCTATGGCAGCTGCTTATGCTGCACCCCAGGACTGGCCTGACTATTGTCTTTTTAGGGTCCGAGCAACGACGTTGCGAGAACCCTATTAAAACTCTCCTGTTGTTATTATTATTATTATTTTTATTATAATTATGATTCTCGGGAATAAGCACCTGTTCCCGGTGCATGTAGGCCTCCGACAGGGCTGCCCTTTGTCACCGGTTCTGTTCATCACCTTTATGGACAGAATTTCTAGGCGCAGCAGGGGGCCAGAGATGGTCCGGTTCGGGAGTCATGGGATCTCATCTCTGCTCTTTGCAGATGATGTTGTCTTATTGGCTCCCTCGAGCCAGGACCTCCAGCATGCACTGGGGCGGTTTGCAGCCGAGTGTGAAGCAGCTGGGATGAGAATCAGCACCTCCAAGTCCGAGGCCATGGTTCTCGACCGGAGAAAGGTGGAATGCCCTCTTCAGGTCGGTGGAGAGCCCCTGCCTCAGGTGGAGGAGTTCAAGTATCTTGGGGTCTTGTTCACGAGTGAGGGAAGGATGGAGCGAGAGGTCGACAGGCGGATCGGTGCAGCGGCTGCAGTAATGCGGTCACTGTATCGGTCCGTCGTGGTGAAGAAGGAGCTGAGCCAAAAGGCGAAGCTCTCGATTTACCGGTCGATCTACGTTCCTACCCTCACCTATGGTCATGAACTCTGGGTCATGACCGAAAGAATGAGATCCCGGATAGAAGCGGCTGAAATGGGTTTCCTCCGCAGAGTGGCGGGGCGCTCCCTTAGAGATAGGGTGAGGAGCTCTGTCACCCGGGAGGAGCTCGGAGTAGAGCCGCTGCTCCTCCACATCGAGAGGAGCCAGCTGAGGTGGCTCGGGCATCTGAATCGGATGCCTCCTGGACGCCTCCCTAGGGAGGTGTTCCGGGCATGTCCATCCGGGAGGAGACCCAGGGGAAGACCCAGGGCACGCTGGAGTGACTATGTCACCCGGCTGGCCTGGGAACGCCTCGGGATCCTCCCGGAAGAGCTGGAGGAAGTGTCCAGGGAGAGGGAGGTCTGGGCGTCCCTGCTTAGACTGCTCCCCCCGCGACCCGGCCCCGGATAAGCGGAAGAAGATGGATGGATGGATGGATGGATGGGAATAAGTAGTCACTTTATTGGGGGCCTGAACATGCACCATTTTCGACATGGCTTCAAATTTGGCCCAGATCATTTATAGACCAAGCAGAAAAAAATGTTGTGTACGGAATTTGATTTTCCTCAAACGGCTTGGCCACTAGCGCATGACAAAGTGTGGCTATTTGTTATCAAAATTTTGAAATGGCCTTGTGGGCAGATGCTT
This sequence comes from Karalla daura, assembly GCA_029224185.1. Lineage (NCBI taxonomy): Eukaryota > Metazoa > Chordata > Actinopteri > Chaetodontiformes > Leiognathidae > Karalla > Karalla daura. The sequence continues at coordinate 5,463,055 of CM055188.1, read as the reverse complement.
CATTGTAGAAAATTCAAAATTGCTGGACATAACTGCATTGTATGCCTGAACAGCCAGGTAATGTCCTAGTCAATGGGCGTGGCTAAATGTTTCGACTGCGCTAACTAGAAATTTTCAAATGACCCTCCACATAAAGGTTTTTATGGAATAGAAAGATAAAACTTTGTATTTTTATAGACTTTGTCCAGACGCACAAAAAAGTCTCTTGCACCAATGGTCAAAACTAAATAGAAATACATTAATTTTAGATCAAAATCTATTCATGGGGGCGCTGTAAAATACAGCATGGAAATTCCCCGCTGTCTTTGAAAGTAGCACAAGTCACATGACCCTTGTCAACACGACCAATGCGGCAAACAGCCGAGTGTTTCTCAGTGTCTTTTCTGGCAGTTTTTAGAAAATCTGCTGAGTGCATCTATGTGGTAGTTATGCACAGGCTTCCACATGGTGTCAGAAGTTGTCATAGATCCGGACCATGTGTTAGACCGACTTAAAGTCGTATTTTCGCTCACAGTATTCACTTTCTGTGTCCTTCAAAAACTTTCAAGGACACAGAAAGTTAGCGCATCGCCATTTTGGTAGGGGCAAGGAGGCGCATCATGCGAAGCATATGTGTGTCGCGCCATAGACATATAATGAGTATAGACCCTTTTACTGCTTGTATACAATGATGTATGTGCACGCATTGTGGCAAACGGAAGTGCCGTAGTTCCCCATTCATTCTTAATGAGAGAGACAAAAAAATAAAAAATAAGCTGAGATAGCAAAATGTTCCCCGCATGAAAATGTCTGGCTGTTAATTTTACGGTTGTCAGAATCGATATTCTACCGATAGAATAAAGTTTTACAGGATTCAGAGAGGATCGCAACCATTTCAGAGCAACCGACAGCAGCTGTGACCGGGTACATGGAGACGTGCTGTGATTCTTGTGGGTTATCTCTGTTCCTGAGAACAGGGGTCTGTTGCACAAAACTAGGATAAGGGATTAAGCCGGGATATGTTGGTTATCCTGGCTCAATTTATCCGTGATCCAGTTGCACAAAAGCCAGATAGGGGGCAGTAGGATATGTTATGGTATAAATTACTATGGAGATTTATTCTGTGGAGTGAGCTACATAAGAAAAGAAAAACTTTATTTATCCCAACATTCAGTCAAGTCAGTGAACAAGCAACCACAACTCCTTTGAAAAGCGCTATATAAATCAAAGTAATTATTAAAGTCATATTATTAGCTTATTTATCAAAAGAGTTATAGACTGTCTGATGGAGTTACATTTACACAATTCCACTAATATCTGCAGTTCATTACAAGTAACAATTCAACACATTCATACTCAGAGAAAAACTGCGTTTTTGGCGATGTGAATGAAATATTTGAATTGTAATTGTGATGTTTCAGCAGAGCGGTGAGTGTGTAATTGTGCACTACTTAGACGTTCAAGCGGTCAGCGATGCTTTGCCACACTTTCTCTTTGCTTGATCACTGTGGCAGTGTTACTTTTCTTCTTAATGATGTCCTTCACCTCCTCGTAACATGAGGATTTCTGCCTCCGTCTGGGTAAAGTAAGTTACTCTACCATGGTAAATCACTGAATCTGTGATCGGTTGGTGGGGTCTATTTGAGGCAGCTGTGAGTGAGAACATATCTAGGATTGGTTTCACCTGGCTTGATGAATCCGTGTCTGCTCATCCTGGCTTGGTCTTTGTGCAACCAATTAAGCCTTGACTCTCTTGTTTTGGATTCACTGAGCCTGACTTGGTCACTTATCCTGGATGTCTTAATCTTACCATGGACATGGACACAGAGAGACTCTGGACCATGGACTGTGGCCACTCCACACACTAACGGATTACCTTAACGGACATAAAGTCCAGACAGTACAGACATGAGGATTTCAGATTACGTCCTGATTCAAGTCAACACGTTTAATCGCCTGCAGCAACAAACACCTTCGGAATGGCCGTGATCCTCTCAGAATCCTGTAAAACTTTACTTTGCCGGTAGAGTATCGGTTCTGACACCTGTAGACACAGCAACCAGAAATTTTAATGGAGGAAACGGTTTGCTATCTCAACTTTTCCCTCAATGTTTTTGTCTTTCTCATTCAAAATGAATGGGGAACATCGACACTTCCGTTGCCCCTATCCGCGCAGCTTTTTGATGACGTTGTTGTAAAAGGGTCTATACGCCGCAACCGTGGGGCCACCATCTTAGAAAGGTAGGAAGTTAGTGTGAGACGGAGATGCTATCCAGGTTTACAGGTCTCTGCGTTTGAGTCCTTAAACCCTGGTCCTTAGCAGTAGGATCTGACCAACATGGACTCAGCAGAGCAACAGCAACTTGTCTTACAGGTGACTGTTCAGGGAGCCCAGCTGGGAGAATTAGCCAACTCTGTGCACCAGCTGCAGGATCAGCTATCACAGTTGACTGCCTCCCTGGCCGCACTTCTCCCACAGCCTCAGCCTGCTCCCTCTGCTTCTCCTCCTGATGCCATGCAGCCTCTCCCAGTTGCCCAGCCAGAGCCTCCTCGGGATTCTGCAGGTCCAGTAAACCCCTCTGCAACTCTCGAGCCTCACATTCCTCCTCCTGCCAAATACTCTGGTGACCCAAACACCTGTCGCAATTCCTCACACATTGCAAGCTTGCCTTCTCCGCTCAACCTGTCCATTACTCCTGTGAAGCAGCAAGGGTAGCTTACCTGGTAAACCTGTTGGAAGGACCACCGCTCCGTGACTACAATGCTCTGTTCGAGCAAGGCTCCCCCATAGCTTCATCAGCTGATGCTCTCGCTAATGAGCTCAAATGTGTGTACGACCATCCTGTACGTGGGCAACAAGCGGGGCTTCAGTTGTCAAGAGTTCGTCAAGGAAAGACACCTATCCGAGAGTTTGTTTCTCAGTTCCAGGGGTTAGCAGTGGAGTCAGGCTGGAATGAGGCAGCCTTGATTACTGCGTTAATGCAGAGCGTCAGCCCAGAGGTTGGTAGGGAGCTAGCCCTGGGTGGTGAGTTTTCATCCCTGGACGACGCTATCAGAAGGGCAATCAAGATCAGCGATCAGCTGGCCCTCTGGCGTTGCCAGGCTGATGCTCCTCCCACCTGGCGGTCTGCACCACAGTCTCTCGAGCCCAACCGTAGCGATCCTCTAGACAACTCTACCGGTCAGTCTGGTTTTTCCGGTTCTGAGCCCATGCAGTTAGGGGGTGTTCATCTGTCCTCTGAGGAGAGAGAGCGTAGATTTAGGTCCCAGTCCTGTTTTTATTGTGGCAAGCCAGGTCATTTCATTTCGAATTGTCCTGTCCGTCCAGCAAAAGCCATGGCTCGTCAGTAGTTAGGGAGCCATATAGTTTGTAACTCCCCTCCAGTCCGGCCCCAACTCGAGGCCGCCCTCTGGTGGCGCGGCGAGTCTTTTCCCCTCATGGCTCTAGTTGACTCTGGGGCAGACATTAGTCTTATTGATCGGGCTGCTTGCCGTCAGATAGGGATGCTCACGGGGGTGTTAGGGTTAGGGGTTAAATGACTCATCTTTGCACCATCGCAGAGAGGACCGTCCCAATTCACCTGCAGTTGTCTGGCAACCATCATGAAACCATTAGTTTCATGGTCATTGAATCCTCCCAGGTTCCCTTGGTTTTAGGTTTCCCATGGTTGAGACTCCATAACCCCCACTTTGACTGGTCCACGGGGGAGATTCGGGGTTGGAGTTCTCTTTGCCACTCTCAGTGCCTTCGTTCCGCAACCACACCCTTGTTTTCTTCTCCTGTTTGTGAGAGTGTTGAACTGGCTAGCGTTCCAGAGGTATATCATGATCTGGCTCCTGTTTTTAGTAAGGCGCAAGCTTTCTCCCTCCCCCCTCATCGCCCGTATGACTGCGCCATCGATCTCCTGCCTGGTGCTTCCTTGCCCACCAGCGAGCCATGGAGGAGTATATTCAGGAGTCGCTGGCAGCAGGAATAATCCGTCTGTCCTCCTCTCCAGTGGGTGCAGGGTTTTTCTTTGTTGGCAAAAAGGATGGTTCCCTGAGACTGTGCATAGATTACCGTGGGTTGAACAAGATCACCGTTAGGAATAAATATCCTCTCCCTTTGATCGACTCCGCCTTCACTCCTCTTCAGGGAGCCACCTTTTTCACCACCTTGGACTTCCGCAACACTTACCATCTGGTGCGTATTAAGAGTGGTGATGAATGGAAGACTGCATTTAACACCCCACTCGGCCATTTTGAATATTTAGTTATGCTGTTCGGTCTGTCCAACGCCCCGGCTTTGATAAACGATGTCCTCCGTGACATGCTCGGTCGTTTTGTTTTTGTGTACCTGGACGACATTTTAATTTATTCTCGTTCTCTGTTCAGGAACATCGACGGCATGTTTGGACCGTTCTCCAACGCCTGTTGGAGAACAAACTTTTTGTTAAGGCTGAGAAGTGCACTTTCCATGCATCCTCCACATCTTTTTGGTTTTGCTAATTTCTACCGTAGGTTTGTGAGGAACTACAGCTCTTTGGCGGCTCCTCTGACTGCTCTCACCTCCACTTCTGTTCCCTTTGCTTGGACCTCCAAGGCTGAAACAGCTTTCTGCAAGTTGAAGCGTCGCTTCACCTCATCTCCTGTGCTGTCTCATCCTGATCCCACCCTGCAGTTTGTGGTGGAGGTGGATGCCTCTGACTCTGGCATTGGTGCAGTCCTCTCTCAAAGATCCTCGATCGACAATAAATTGCATCCTTGTGCCTTTTTCTCTCGCAAGCTCTCCTCCGCGGAGAGAAACTATGACGTGGGGAATCGGGAATTGTTGGCTGTGGTCTTAGCCTTGGAGGAGTGGCGACACTGGCTGGAGGGCTCTGCACACCCCTTCATTGTGTGGACAGATCACCGCAATCTGGAGTACATTCAGTCAGCCAAGCGTCTCAATCCCCGGCAGGCAAGGTGGGCACTTTTCCTCGGGAGATTTAATTTTGTTATTACGTATCGTCCTGGTTCTAGGAACACAAAGCCGGATGCATTGTCCCGCCAATTCTCGGGCGAGGAGAGATCTGCCCAGCCGGAGACAATTGTTCCACCCTCCCGGGTCATTGGTGCCGTTACATGGGGAATTGAGTCCACGGTGTGTCAGGCTCAGAGACTCCAGCCAGACCCGGGTAATGGACCTCCTGGTCGCCTTTTTGTGCCGGACACTGTACGTTCCCAGGTCCTGCCGTGGGCTCATTCCTCCAGGCTCACCTGTCACCCTAGAATCAGGCGGACCATCTCCTTCCTGAGACGCCAGTTTTGGTGGCCAACTATGGACACTGATGCCCGTACCTTCGTTATAGCATGCTCCACCAGTGCTCGGAATAAGTCCTCCACCAAGCCTAGTTCAGGTCTGTTGCGTCCCTTGCCCATTCCCTCCCACCCGTGGTCCCATATTGCCTTGGACTTCGTGACTGGTCTCCCACCTTCGGATGGGAACTCTGTCATCGTCTCCATAGTTGACCGTTTTTCCAAGGCCACTCATTTTGTTGCTCTGCCCAAGCTGCCCACAGCTTGTGAGACAGCTGATCTGTTGGTGATACACGTCTTCCGGATTCATGGTTTGCCGACTGATATTGTGTCTGACAGAGGGCTGCAGTCTACATCGCAGGTTTGGAGATCTTTCTGTGCGGCCCTGTGAGCGTCTGTGAGCCTTTTGTCTGGCTACCATCCCCAGTCAAATGGTCAACCAGGAGATGGAGGCAGCCCTTCGTTGTGTCTCTGCAGCCAACCCCACTTCATGGAGCAGACAGCTACCCTGGGTGGAGTACGCCCACAATTCTCTCCCTAATGCCTCGTCAGGTATGTCCCCTTTCCTTTGTTCCCTGGGTTACGACCCCCCACTATTTCCAGACCAGGAGAGGGAGGTGGCTGTTCCATCCGTCCAGGCTCACATACAATGCTGCAAGAGTACCTGCGAGCCGCACTACTCCAGGCTTCGGCCAGTTCTCAAGCCCAGGCGAACAGGCGCCGCGCTCCGGCTCCCCTGTATGTTCCTGGTCAGAAGGTTTGGTTGCGATCCAAGGATCTTCCCCTCCAGGTTGAATCCAGGAAGCTGGCGCCCCGGTACGTGGGTCCTTTTGAGATAGAGGCAATCGTCAATCCCTGTGCTGTCCGTCTCAGACTCCCTGCTTCTTTCCGGAGGGTTCATCCTACTCTTCACGTGTCACAGGTTAAGCCAGTCTGCTCCAGTCCTCTCTCTTCCCCAGACAACCCCCCTCCCGCCCCGCAGATGGTTGATGGGGATCCTGTGCACACAGTGCGCCGTATCCTGGATGTTCGTCGTCGTGGTCGTGGACTCCAGTACCTGGTTGACTGGGAGGGTTAAGGCCCCGAGGAGCGCAGTTGGGTCCCTAGGCGTGACATTTTGGACCCATCCCTGATCTCGGACTTCCATCGCCATCACCCTGAGCGTTTCCTGGGTGCGCCTGGAGGCACCCGTGAAGGGGGGGTACTGTCAGGACTGCCCCTCCTTAACTCCCTGCAGCTGTTGGAGGTGGAGCTTGCCTACTATAAAGGCTCTGGCACCTCAGGAGGGGTTGTCAGATCCTAGACCGACAACGTCGAGGAAACATCTTCCAAGCTCCTGCCTGCCCGCCTGCCCGCCTGCCCGCCTGCCTGCCTGCCTGCCTCCTTGCCTGCCTCCCTGCTTCCCAGCCTGTCTGCTAACCTGCAGCCCTGCTAGCAGTTCAACCTGCTACTGTCCTGACCGGCCCTAGTAAGCCTCATTCTGTCCCATACAGTCTCCAATAAATCCCTGCAAACTGTCTGTCTGAGTCTCTGCGTTTGAGTCCTAAAACCCTGGTCCTTAACAGTTTAACCTATATTGCTGTGTTATGTCACTTTATATTTAACAAGAAGGGGGAACTAATACCCGTTACATTTTTTATTTCCATTTTTGTAAATGTATACCTAGGAGGGGATTGTCTTTCAACAAAAACAGTTGTGGTGATCATCATTACAATAACCAATTACCTATATATGAATTTACTTGTAACCTTGATGCTAAGAGTCAAGCTCCAGTGTCATTGTGTCTAGTTTTTGTTCATAACTAGCACCTGGGTCACAGTATATATGTTCCGTTTTTGTTCTCTTTGTTTACTTACTAGTTAATCATCGTCAAATCAATGTAATAAGATGCAACGGCTCTTCTCTGATAGAGCTCTGATAGATAGATAGCCCTTCCTTCTGTCTGTCTGTCTGTCTGTCTGTCTGTCTGTCTATCTAATCTAGCTTTCATTCTCTTAACCTGATCAACTCCATTTAGTGGCCATGTGAGAGGCAAACTAAACTCCACAGTGACTCAATAATTATGATTATTGCAAAACCAGGCACAATATTTCCTTATTATACTAAGTGTGACTGCAATAATAAAGTTTCATATTTCAAAAAATATGTTGACAGTGTATTTTACTGACGAATTAACATTGAACATGTATGCATAACATTGTCAGGTTGAATTTTAGCTTTCTTACAAGTACAATGTCTCTGTAAAGTTACTGAAATGAATATAACAGACTGCATGTAGAGCATTACTATAGAGGGTGTTCATAATCGCTGTATGGTATGCTACTCAGTGCAGCACATATTCCTCTTCAAAGTGGGCTAAAAAAAGGAGGAGCTTCGGGGTGGCCTAGGACCTATATTAACCGAGCGGTTGCCAATACCCAGACGGGCACCAATCTGTTCCCCTCACCAAGGATAAGAGACAGGAGATAAATGTCATCATGAGGACGCACAACCCCCAGCTTACGTGAGGTCCAATCATGAGAGACCTCAGGGCGAACAAGAAGAGGATTCTCCACCTTCAACACCAAAAAGTGTCTGTGATGATCCACTTTCTACACCCCCCAAAACCCCAAACAGTTCACCATCTACTGTGGGCATGTTGTCACCCTCGTCCCCCCTCTTGGAGTTCACTGACCAAATGAACAAGCTGGTCATAGCTGGGACACAACTCACTCCCCGCCCTGCTGCAGTTTTCTCTCCGCTCGTTGCCCTGCAACATCCTCGGCCTTCAGCAAAGTTAAGACATGCACCACTGCCACCACTTCCACACAGGGATAAGAAGTCAACACACTTAAATCTCCCCTGTTCTGACTGCTGATGTGTTCTGAGTCCAGGCTCTAAAAACGTCACTCCAAACTATTCCCAGCAAAAGTCGGGGCCCAGTGTACTGGAAGCTTCATCAGTTATTGGTAACAGAAGAAAAATATTCAAATTCCAAAGGAACAGGTTGGGAGTTCAGGCTGCCTTCTCAATCCCTGTGGTGACGGGTAACAGAAAAGTGATCAAACTGGTGGAAATAATAAGGGTTCAATTAAATCTACCAATCTAGTGAGTATAGCTTGTCAACTTCGCAACTCACCAGTATCTCCTGTTATCTCTACCAGGTTAGCTCTACTCAATATCAGATTGCTAGCCAACAAATCCTTGTTTGTAAATGACATCATTATCACCTATAATCTACTGTAGACTTCTTACTTCTCAGTGAAACATGGCTGACTGATTGTAGCTGTGCTACCATTCTCAATGAGGCAGTCCCAACAAATTTCAGTTTTATGAATAGGTGTCGAAGTAATAAAAAAGGTGGGGGAGTTTCTTCCAGTTTTAAATCTGTATTTCAATGCAAGGAAACTATATTGGGTGATTTTAGCTCTTTTGAATATCTCTATTTTTTTAGTAAAGGGGGATCCAAAAGTTCTCTTCCTAATTATATACAGACCACCACAGTACCCAGGAAAATTCTTCGATTAGTTTGCAGAACTGCTGTCAGCTATCTGCACTGACTACAACTCTTTTATCATAACAGGGGATTTTAACATTCACATAGACAACAGCATGGACACAAATGCCAAAGAACTTTGCTCTCTTTTTGACACTTTTGGCCTCTACTAACCTGTGAAAGGGCCCACACACACTCGAGGCCACACTCTGGATCTGGTTATCTCTAGAGGTGTTGACATTACCTCTGTTGATGTTAATGACTTGGCTCTTTCTGATCATTTCTGTGTGTTCTTTGACTTTCAACATAATTTCAACCGCAAAATCTCAAATGTCATTGATACCATTGCACCTATTAAAACTGAGGGGCTGCGTTATCACTGCAGGAAAAAACAGGACATCCGAGGCCGAGGAAGCGAGGAGAATACAGCAGGCTAATTGGCTACATGAAAGAAGTTCTTTTATGCATTATATCTGTGGAATGACTCAACAAAATGATCGTACCTTCTTGCTTCTCACTCCTGTAAGCAATAACTCTTGACTGTGTATAAAGAAATGTGATGAGAAGACCAGTGTGGACATTCACACTCAGCCTGATTGTCTCTCTCCGGAGATATTTCATCAAAGCTTGAGCATTGCAATCTCATCAAGGTCTTGGTGAATCTTTTGCTCTTGCTCATGACAGAGATTTTCCACAACAGTTATTGGCGTCACGAATAGGATCGTCTGCGAGCTCACCGGGGGCATCACTGGGGATCGTTGGCGGGTTTTTCCTTGGAATCGGCAGATTCTCCCCAACCTTGGCCAACAAAAAGGGTTTGTGAGAAGAGGGGAACAACACTTAGTGGACCAGCTGGCCAGCTGCATGACGATCAACAAACAGAAGGAGTCTCTAATGGGTGAGATGTAAAAGTTCTGAGATCTGTAACAAAAAATAAATATTATCAGAATAAAAATTAGTGGAACCGTGAATCACAATTCAGCACATGGAAGTGACCACCGTTGAGTAATGAGTTTCTTAGTGCCTCCAGCTGAAAACAAATGCTAGGTTTCATGGTGACGACCACGTCTATGTATGTGTAGCACGTATAGCAAACATGATGACCCAGAGGGTCCCATCGTGAATGCCATGGTCAAAAATCATGGACTGGATAGTGTGAAATGAAAAGAAAAATTGAACAAAGAAAAAGAGAACACATTGAACAAATAAAAGAAAATAACACCTGAGTGGGTGAAAGATATGGAGGAACAGATGAATGCATGCAAACTAGCAAAGCAAATGGTGAAAACAGAGACAATGTGTGTAGAAAAGGGAAACAAATCATCAGAAAAACTTAAGCAGTCTCTGTACCCCTCTTTCACACGTCACAAAGGTCCTCTCCTACGCATCCCGCCACCTACCTACGCATCCAGCGGAGCAGAACGACCACCACTACTGCCTAAGAAACAGTTGCTGCCAGAGCCAAGAGGTGCAGAAGGAGGCTATGATGAGAGAGAAGAAGAAGAGGAGAAAGCAAAGGTCCAGCTTTAGTGCAGACAACCCCAGTGTTCTGCAACTGCCAATGATACAAGTCATGCACCATGATGGATCCCGCCCTGGACACAGGGTGACAGAGAAGCCATGGGACACCTCCCTGACATAAGCCGATCAGGACAAAAGTTCAGTGAAGACCTGATCACCTTCTGCAAAGAACCAACCAACCTCTGCTGAGCTCCATCGGCTCGTATTCCTCGTATTCCACCCAATACACTAAAATATCAGGCGACATGGGGACTGAAGACCTCAGACTGATGACAGTAGCTCACATTCAGTGGGATCACAATGATAATCTACAGAGATTGGCTGAACAGAGTGACTACTGCCATAAATACACAGTTTCCTGTCGAGCTTGACATGCAAAAAATCTCAGACTGTAAAGCAGCATAAAACAGTGGGAATTTCAATGTCTCACAGATGTTTTAAACATCCACAGCGGACTGGGCCAACCAGAGGACCCCCAGTGTGAGTCAGTGTGGGAAACACATCTGACTAAAACTTCACTGCTAGGATTACTTCCTGATATCAGAAAACGTACAGAGCAGTCGTGTGTGGGAGTATATGAGAGATCCATGTTACAAGAACCAGAGAAAAAGGCTGACAAGGCCCACAAAGATGAGACCTGCCTCCAGATGTCAGTTCTGCAGGCTGTCAAGAAGATTATCCCTCCCCCTTATCCTGAAATATACAGTCAAAGAGGAGGAGGAAAGATGGGGACAGCAGTACAAGAAGCCACCACCCTCTTGCTGTCCCATCTGCAAGGAGGATGGTCATTGGGCCAGAGACTGCCCTGACAAAAACAGAGTTGGGCCTGACCAATGCTATTGATGTGGGAAAGAAGGACACTGGGCTCACGAATGCCCCACTTCATCTTTTCGTCAATGCCAATTGTGGGTGCGGGCTCAGAAAAGTATAGCGCAAAACACACTGTCACCTCAGCCTCCTACACAATATCTACAATACAGCAATCCAGCATATCAGAAAATGCCCATAGTTGACATTACAGTATCTGGAAAGTAGTTGAGATTTCTGATTGATTCAGGAGCTACATGTTCAACAATTAGACCAAGTGTAGGTTACAATTAGACCAAGTGACCTACCAAATATAAAATTGAGTGGGAGATTTGTTTATGCAATGGGAGCCGCAGGCCACACCGTCAGGGAAAATTTCACTGCACCACTATCTACGCATTCAACGTATTCTCACTACTAATTCGTATAGAAAAAGATGAAATCTAGACACTGGAATTTTGTGCATTTTCATACAAATTTCTAGTGAGGCCAGTGTGCATAGGCACACTACGTTCTGTACCCAGTAGCACAAGTGATATCCCACATAAATAGAATCCAGTGGAAATCATATATTTCAACATAGTTTTCAGTTGATACGTCTTACTGTGCCTTATTCTTATTCTACTAGCAATTTTGGAGCAAGATAAACATATTTGCAGACCACAGGCATTACTCCCATTTGCCACAGGTGGCGAGGTTGACGTATTCTGGTCTTCTCTGGGAGTTTAACCGCAGACATAGACAGGATCGCCACTAATCTAATGTAGCGTCCAAGGTATATGGCTTCTAGAACTGCGCTTATGACTGACAGACACTCAGGAACTGACACTTTTGGAGAGGTGTCTGCGTTGGCATGATGTCATAGCTGTGCCACACATGACAAGCCGGCTATGCATAGTCCAGTCTTACACTAGTACTAATAAATGTTTATGATTAATGACGTACAGTGTTACACTAAATAAACATATATTTCATGGTTATTCATATTTCTTTGCATATTTACCGGAAAGAGGTTTTTTTAACCCTGATGAAAAGCCTTACCGGTACAGGTTCAGTCTTATCCTCCAATATTGTTTTCACAATCCCTCCATGCATACTCACAGGAATGTCAAATGGATTTAAAGGCAATAAAACAGACATTTGAATATGAGGCTTCAGAGAAATCACTGGTTGCAGTTCAACAAGATGTCCACCAGATGTTGCCAGAACTCACATCGGTGCCTCAGTCACTCTCTGGTGCGCACCCCTGTATTTCCAGTTAAGAAGATCAGAGATCAGGGGGCTCCAGTGGAACAGCGCTTTGTTCAGGATCTGCAGGCAGTAAATGCAGCAGTTCACGCCAGAGCACCAACAGTCCCTAATCCTTATACGATGCTTTCTCAAATACCACCTGGAACAACATTTTTCAGCATTCCACTGCATCTCAGTGACAGTGACAGCTCAGCTTTGTTGCAATACGGAGATAACCCCCTGGTTTGCGCCCCCACAGAGGAGCAATGCAGTAAAGATTCTTTGGCTCTACTTCACCATTTGGCACGAGAAGGTCACAAGGTCAGCCTCAGCAAACGGCACACGACACAACACTCCTTGACATGCCCAATGTCACTGTTAAACGCTGCTCTGTATCCAATCCAGCTTCCAGGCCTGACGACGGGGAACAACATGACTGCATCCCTGAACTCAGTGTGCAATGCACACCACGTCCTGATCTGTTGTAAACACCTCAGACTAACTCTGATTTAGTTTTCTTTGTAAATGGCTCTGCTTCACGTGAGCCCACTTCTGGAAAGAATTGTGTGGGCTTTGCTGTGGTTGATGATCATTCTGCCGTGTGCTCTGACTCTCTCCCCTCTCACTACTCTGCCCAGGCCACTGAACTCATTGCTCTCACAGCTGCTTGACACCACACAGCTGATAAATCTGTGACCATGTATTTGTACTCCCACTACGCTTTTGGAGTAGTGCATGATTTTGGCCAATTGTGGAAACACCGCAGCTTCCTAAAATCTGATGGCAGTCATGCAACACCAACTGGTGGCAGAACTGCTAGAAGCCATTCTACTCCCCTCTGCCATTGTTGTTTGTAAGTGTACTGCACACAGACACACACATGACCCAGTTTCACTGCGCAATGCTTGTGCTGATGCCGCTGCTAAATCCTGCAAAGTACATACAACTTCTCTTTCTCCCACTCTCCCAGATCTCACTGCTCTGCAGACCTTTGCCTCCCCAGCTGATATCCGTACTTGGAGGTCAGCAGGTGCCGGTAAAAGGCACAGACAATGTCTGGCAGGGTCCAAATGACCTTCCCTGTCTGCCATCACATTTCTTCTGTCAATTTTGCAAATTGACGCATGGTCTCGACCATGTGTCAAAAGGGGGGAGGATGGAAATGATTTCAACAATATGGTTCACAAAAGGATTTACAGTAGCAGCAGAAAACTAATGTAAAAGATGCATGATTTTCTCAACACACAATGTAGGATGCATGTGGAGGGCTCATGGAGGGCCCATTTGAACATTTAATGGTGGATTTCATTGAACTGACACCTTCTGAGGGTAAGAAAATATGCTCTAGTAATGGTTGACATGTCAAAGTTGGTAGACATTTTTCCCACTTCAAAGCAGGATGTGATTGCAGTGGCAAAAGCATTGTTGACAATGAAATCATTCCTAGGAGAATTCCGAAAACAAGTGTTGAGTGACAATGGATCTCACTTCAGAAATGAAGCCCTGAGACAGTTGAGCGAATGCTTAGGCTTTGAACTGATGTACATGAGAGTGAGATGGAGAGCATGCACAGGACTAAGCCCATTTGAAATTCTGTTTGTAGCACCACTGGGCGTACCCCCATCCACCACATTATGTGAGGATGGCGTGTTGAGATATTGTGCTAAGCTGTCTTCTGAACTTTCTAAAATCAGACAGGTGGTGTCCAGCAACCATCCTTGACCAGCCACTGAACCACTCCACCGCCTTCAACCAGGAGACTACGTGGTGGTTTCAGGAGGAAATCGTGGCTTGGGCCCAGGTGGCAAGGACCGTTCCAAGTCCAGCTGACTACGCACATGGCTGTGAAGGTGGCTGAGAGAGCAACGTTGATCCACACCGGCCACTGCAAGAGAGCTCGAGGACCGATTGACATCCTCTCTTGGGACGTGCACGAGTACCCAGAGGACCACACGATGACTGGAGCGTCAGACGACACCAACCAGTCAGGGCCAAGTCTCCATCACCAGGAAGGGGTGAAATTAAGTGCCCTACTGCTCCAACTAGCGTGCCAAGCTAGCGCCACACCCTCCACTGAAGAGAAAGGACGAGGAAAATTCAGGGTACAGTATTTTCTGTTTGATTTCTCCTCTGCATTTCTTGTTGTTGCACTTTTTTCCATTATATTTCTGGACATGCTCAGAGGCTTCGACATCCAGGACAATGGAGCGTGCCCATCCGTGGCATCCCTTTAGACCGTTCCCCCTCCTATTCCGACTCTGACTCTGGCTCAGTCTTAGATTCAGATTATGTCTCTTGAAGAACTGTCTGCCATGATTTGTTGATGTTTGACATTGAACCTTGTGAGGATTTGTATGGTTTTTAGCTTATTATGTCTCTACCACTGACTGCTAGCAACACTGGCTCCGAGTCAGACTCAGATATGACTGCCAGAAGACTTCAGTGCAAATATTGTTACAAAAAATATTATAACAAGAGTACCCCAGCTTGCATCGCTGAAGTGTTTTCTTAAACCATGACTGGTGGAAAACATGGATGTACCTCATCAGTTTCTGGCTGTAATTTTTCTTTTTTCCCTACCTTGCTTGTGGTCATAAAATTGTTATGGTTTAGTTTGTTTATTTTGTTGTTGTACTTTTCTTTGTGTTCTCCTTGTTTTCTCTCCTGGTTTTGTTCCCCTGCAGAGCTTGTGTGTGGCAGGGGGTGTGGCTGGCTCCTTCTATGGACAGCAGAGGCACACCTGTGCTCTATCAGCCCATTACCTCCTCTTTATTAGCCTGGCCTTCAGTTCTGCTCACTGCCAGAAGATTCCGTGCTGTGTCCATGCGTGCTGTCCTCCTGTGTCCTCTGATTCTCCAGTGTTTCTCTGCTGAAGACTACCACCAGCCAGCCAGCTCCTTGCCACCTCAACCTGCTTCTTTATTTTTTTGCTTTTTGTGACTGAGCAATTAAAGACCCTTTTGCTCTCAACTCTCTGTTGTTGGTCTCTGCTTTGGGGTCCGATTCTGCAAACCCGTGACAAAAATGACCATGGGGGGATGTGTAATGGAAAATTGAATGCATTATGCTGTATTAACATCTCATGCTGTAAACGTTCTAAATATGTATGACAATCAGTATATTGTTGTAACCGCACCTGCATCACACCACCTCCACTAGAAGACCTCTTGAGGTAACATGACCTGTGCTATCACCACGGGAAAGAACAGGGCTACGTTATCACTCCAGGAAAAAACAGGACATCCGCGGCTGAGGAAGCAAGGAGGATATAGCAGGCTAATTGGCTACATGACAGAAGTTCTTTTTAGGGTCCGAGCAACGAAGTTGCGAGAACCCTATTAAAACTCTCCTGTTTCTTTTTCTTTTTCTTTTTCTCGGGAATAAGTTTTCGCGTTTTTGGGGGACTGAACATGCTTGAAAACGCACCATTTTCGGCATGCCCATTGGGATTGGCGAAAAATGTAATATTTTGAAGTTGTTCAAAGTGCACGGGTCAAAATTGCGCTATAGCGCCACCTTCAAATCACGTCAATAGGGATTTTTTGTCAACTTTATCGTAAGCAAACAAAAATCAGTATTTAAATGCATCATAAAGAGATACACAAAGTCTCTTGACATGATGACTATAACATGACAGGAAGGTGGCCATTTTGATTTGAATTTTTAAATTTCAAAAACATCTCAGAGGGGGTTTACCCAATTGGCTTCAAATTTGGCACACATAATCTCGAGACCAAGCTGAAAAAAAATTATGTATGGAATTTGATTTTCTCAAACGGCGTGGCCACTAGTGCATGACAAAGTTTGGCTATTTTTCATCAACATTTTGAAATGATCTTGTAGGCAGGTGCTTCATTGTAGAAAATTCAAAATTGCTGGACATAATTGGATTGTATGCCTGAATAACCATGTAATGGCCTTGTCATTGGGCACGGCTAAATGTCTCTACAGCGCCAACTAGAAATTTTCAACTGACCCTCCACATAAGGGTTTTTATGGAGTAGAAGGATGACACTTTGTATGTTTATAGACTTTGTCCAGACGCACAAAAAAGTCTCTTGCACCAATGGTCAAAACTAAACAGAAATACATTAATTTTAGATCAAAATCTCTTCAAGCAGAGAGCTGTAAAATGAAGCTTTTTCTTCTGAGGGACTTTTAAAGTGGCATGTGATGACGTCACACGGCTGAGCTCCGCGTCCCAAAGCTGGTGGCTAATAGCGGCTAATAGCGTTTTGAGTGTCGTCTCTGGCAGTTTAAAGAAAAATGGCCGAGTGGATATATATGACAGTCATGCACAGGCTTCCACATGGTGTCAGGAGTTGTCAAAGACTGGTGTTTTCTGTTCGATCGACTTTAAGGTCTACTTTTTCAACGGACAAGCAGACGGAAAGTTAGCAGCGCGATTAGCACGGGAGCAGAGCTGTATGAATCTGCACCGGACACCGGAGGCAACCCTCTAAACAACAAAACCGTGAGGAGACACGGGTCAGAAACACCAGAAACAGAAGCATGGTAAGATAATCATCTCACCTTGCCATCATTAGTGATATGATGATAAAGGCAATAATTGTCAGGCTGTAGATGTGATGTGTTTTGAACTGATATGCGACAACAGAGTGTGTGGGATGATTCAAAACAGCATAAGCCAAACTTTCAGATGTGATAGGGTCTTAAACCCTATCCAAAGATATTTCAGAAGCTGTACTCCTTGTACATTTGAAACAACAAAGTGCTATGCATTCCGTGTTTAAATACTCTGTGTCTTTTCTGGCAGTTTTTAGAAAATCTGGCAAGTGCATCTATGTGGAAGTTATGCGCAGGCTTCCACATGGTGTCAGAAGTTGTCATAGATCCGGATCATGTGTTAGATCGACTTAAAGTCATATTTTCGCTCCTTGGAAGGATATGGAAAGTTAGCACGTCGCCATTTTGGAAGCGGCAGCATATAGGCTGCAGCTAGCGCTACTGGCTATCGGCGCAGACGAGCCGTGGATTCTATTGGTCGTTTTTGGTCTTGCACTACTGGAAACGTACATTTCCCTGAGGGAGCATCGCAAAGAGATTAATAAAAGAAAGTGTCCACTAGAGTAGACTAGAGTAGAAGGTATTCATGTAATAGCTTTAGGCTAGCCGGCTAGCCCTCAAGACTGAATGCATAGATATATATAGAAGGCTAGATGCCTCGTCCGCGTTCTTATGCAAGGCAGTGTTATCCCTTTCAATGAAGCCTTTGAGTTGCATTTTTGCAACTTCTCCTCCACGTCTTCGGTTAAAGTAGTATTATTTTTGCCAGTGTTGCTTGACAAAGTTGACCATAGATGTGAGGTGATGGTGACTTGACTAATTTTTCAAATGCCACATCTGCAATTCTTTCAAGATGTTGATGAAGGCGTTGCACATCTTCTTTGAAAGGCAAAGCAGATGGCTTGTTGAAGTGCCCCTCATTTATCGTTGTCAAAGCTGTGTGTGAGACAAGTTCAGACCACCTTTTGGTACACAATGCCTTGAAGGTCTGGGTTGACTGTACGAGTTGGCTGTTCTCTGCCATCAGGGCCCTGCAGTGTATTATATCGCATATCTTTTGCAACGAGTGACCAAGTTTGAGAGCAAGGCTTGGAGTTGTGTAGCTGTTCTTTTCTTCATCAAACCCAGACACCTTCTTTACGGCTTTGACCACCACAAGGAAATTTATTGGTTTTACAGCATCTTCCAGTGTATATGTTGCACAGTCTTTGCGCAATACCAGCAATAGTCTGGCAACTTCCCGGAGCTTCTGGCGAATATAGTCATATTTTGTAGGATCCTGTCCATGTCTATTAAAAAGTGACTGGGCCATTTGAAGAATGCAGTAGCCACTGCGCACAGCAGCAGAAATGCTGTCGTCTTTCATCCCTGTTAAAAGCTTCCAAACGCCTTTGGATATCTGCTGACTCAGCGTTGACTCTGACATCTTGGCCAAAGACAAGACCCTTGCTCTTCCTGACTGTGGACTGGCTTTCACTGTCTTCGAAAGACATTTTCGAACATGTCGCCAAAGGTCCCTGCGAAGATACAGCGCCTGGCAATACATGCAGTGCACAAAATCTTTTGCATTATAGGTTTTCTTTGGTTGGCGTTTGAGTTTTAGCAGTCCAGTCCCACTTTCTAAAACCTCAATATTGTGTTCGTAGTTCCCTTGATTCCGTAGCTTATTCATCTTTTTTTTGCCTTCACTCAAGTTAGGTGGGAGTGCTATTAGTTGTGCGACCTCCACATTTGTCTTCTCATGGGTTTTCAAGTGACGTGTAAATTTTGACTGTGGTTTTCCACAGATGTAGCAAAAAGTTTTTCTCCCTAGTGAAGAGGACACATTTGAAGACTGCATGTGTTGGTTTTCTCCAGGTTCCTTGACAGATGTTTCTTCATTATTTCTATGGCTAACTTCAGCCTGGACACCTGACACTTGTTTGCGCTCCTTACAAGTCTTTTCACTTTGTGTTATGTTGATTGCGGGTTTACTGCAGGATACTTCTGTATTCTGTACTTCTGAGAGTGGTTCAACATGAATATCTTTTGAGGGCCCTGCTGTGTTTTTCCATGAACTGTCTGAATCACTATATTCCTCCTCTGATGCTCCTGCTTCTTTGGAAGGCCCTGCTGTACTTTTCGGGGAGCAGTCTGAATCACTGTCATAATCCGGCACATATTCCTCCCCTGATGATATCCCTTCACTTGAACATGTTTCTTCTGAAAGCTGATATTAAAATAAGGAATTACCACATTGTGCTCATCATCTACACCTTTAAAAATTATTACACATATATACACTCACCAGTAGCTGAGGTTCCAGGCCCACCTCCTGACTTTTTGAATAACAACTTTTGTGCCAGGACAAAGAACAACTAGAAAGAGGATAAAGAGAACTCATGAAGAAAGTTGATGCATGTCTGTCACTTTAAATTGATAAAAACATCACCTTACATTATGTAATGTTAATACTGATAATTCTTTAATGAAAAGTGACGCAGATAAAGGAGAAAAATGTTTTTAAAAAAAATCAAACATCTTGATATGCTATAAATCAGAATCATGTTAATTTGACTTAGCATAGATATTCATATTTCAAAAGGGGGGGAACAAATCAGTCTTCATAAAGCTCCTGTATCGTTGTTGATAAATAATTTGTTAAAAACTGCTTTGTTCAAGTTCATCAACCAGACTAGTAAAAAAATGCATGGACAAATAATTTATCAAAACTACTTACGTTTACATCTTACACCAATCCACTTCAAAGGAGAAAAAGGTCCACTACATCTGGCACATTTTTCAAAGCTTGATAGTACTGAAGAAACCAAGTCATGTTTCCAGATCTGTTGAGAAAAAATATGGTTGTTACATCATCTGATCTGGTAAAGAAACTTGAAATTCAAAGGAGACTACCTTTTGACAACAAAAAAAGAAAAAAGAATTAAAGAGTCATGTAAGGTGTGGGAATATAAAATAAAGTCTATGTATTTTGCTATTATTTGTACACCAGCAAAACAGCATGTAAAATTTTCATAATTATCTATTCTAAATAAGAAAGAGCAATTGCTGCAACCCAAATGCACACTGAATGTACAAAGTGACATAAATGCATATCAAAACTCAGTTCTGTCGTGGTAGTAGCAGTAACTAGGAGGACATATAATACACAAACTGTGGTACAGCCTGAACATTGACAATTCTTACGTGCAACAGTAAAAATCTACGTTTAAGCTTAATTACGACTATTTACTTTTGAGTTGCAACCAGCAGGAAGGTATGAGCGTTGGCAAAAACTTGAACGCTCTCATTAGAATTACTTCACAATCCAACATTATGGGACAACAAAAAAATTTTCAAACAACTTTAATAAATCAGTGATTTACCTCATGAATGCTGCTGGTAGCAGGAGCAGGTGGGACAGGAGGTGTCTCCTGTGGACTGTTCTGAGGACAAAAATGGACAGTTTAATCTCTTAGCATCCAATGCTGAACATTCAAAGTAGTTGCTCATGCAATAATAACACAATCATGAGAATCTCACAATCTGAGAGAATGATGAGACAATAGTGTTCCATAATAAACTGACGAACAATTGTTGAGTCTTAAGAAATTAAGATCCACTTGTAAATACCTTGCATCTCCATGGCCAATTACAATCTCCATAGTCGTATGCAATCTCTTGTCCAGGAAAGATGTCCTTTAGTGCAAATAAACAGAGATGGGGCTTTCCATCCACTTGTACTATTTTCATTTTGCTGTTTGGGTTCACATGTTCATCATTGACAAGTCTCCCAAGGGAACCATCTTCTTTGGCAGCATCAACACTTACTTACCAGAACTGTTTCCCATCATATTTAAATTCAAACAAGAAAACCTTCTGTGATTCTCGATAACGTTTCCTGTTTTCATGTTCGTGTTTCGTTAGCAGTTGCCCTCGATACTCCACAAGGAAGTGTCCCTTTTCAAAGGTGCAGCAGCTGAACACTCCTCGCCCTAACAACAGGAGAAACAGAAGTTACACACACACGCAGTTACAACAATCATCTAAGCATGCCTATGCTTAAGATAGAATTAATTTGGCAACTCACCTTTGGCTGAATTTATATATTTCACCTCAAAACCATCTTTGTCCTTACACAACGATGAAAAAGTGCAGCTTCTTTTCGTGGCTTCACTTTTGCTCTCCGCGACCTTGTTGCCATCTCTTACAAATACCTGATGATCACAATACAACATACTGTATGATTTAATTTCTACATCAAAAACATTTTATTATGATTACAAACTATATATTTTAACACATTTACACCTAAATGCAGACACAGATAACTGAATGACTGCAGCCTACAATTAACAGTTCCTTAGGTATCTGAAGATGCATGTCAGATGTCAGCCAGGGCTCTCAAGTCTCCCACATTAATTTAACTATACACAGTTCCCAAGCTCACACGAACACGACAAAGACTCTGCTGCTTCAACCAAGGGAAGGGATCAGCCAATCAGAAGAAAGAATATCTGTTGCCAGGTGAAATAGCAGCGCAGAGTTTCCAGGGCTCAACAGACAGCGAGAACTAATATCGGCAGAAGGAACCCCCTCCCCCGACCCTCCTCCCGCCGCGAATTAAACAACAACGACGTTCACCGTCCGCCATTATGCCGCCCTTACAAAAACGTCCGCGAATTAAACGACAACGACGTTCACGGGCCGCCATTATGCAGATGTACCTCGCTAATGTTGAACAGATGTATGTCTACAGTATTAACCTCCGTATGTTGCTAACAAGTTCACAAAACGATTTAACAGCGAGCGAATAAAGAAGGGTTTTAGTTTCATGAAAAGTCAACAGGACAAATACGAGTACCTGAGGTAACATTACTAGTACACATTTACATTCAGATTACACGATAATTTTCATATATATTTTTCGTTATGCGTTCACATTAGTAACAGAGTAATTTCTTTAACCAAAATATAGCTGTGTTTTCAGAGTTAACGCCAGTCTTACCTCATTCATCGGGTTTGTCTTCTCCTCAGATTCCTCCATGCGCGGGGGGCCGTACCATGCGGAGAACTGATTTTGCTCACGAGAGTGGTGCCAGATATCGTGAGAAAAACAAGCACCTGGGATATTAGGCGCGTTTTTTGCTGCGCTGCGCTACGCTGCTCTGTCGTAGGACCTCCTCCATGACGTCACTGCTTTGCTCTGATTGGCCTTCATCTAGGCTAAGAGTCGTAATTCCCGCCCCTCCGACGACTGGCAGATCTCGTTTTGGCTGTGTGATTGCGAACGTGCCTGTTCTCTCACTATACTGGAGGTGGAAAGCAAACCCAAAACACACTTCTCGTCTTTTCAATAATAATCAACATGTCAATAACAATATAACAATAATAACAACAATTATAATAATAATGGCACTGGACCAGGGTCCTGGTTTTATACCTTATGTGAAAACTAAGGATAAATGTGTCTATCTATCTGTCTATCTATCTATCTGTCTGTCTGTCTGTCTGTCTGTCTGTCTATCCATGTCTGTCTCTAAAAGCTGTGTTAAAGTTATGAATTATGGAAGCACTGTTTATTATTAATACTGTTATCTTATTATATACTACTACTACTAATAATAACAATAATGGCACTGGACTATCGTTCTGGGATGATGATGATCTATAAATGATCATTGTCAAATGGGGTTGTGGGCATCACAGCAATTGCTACATGTCCAAGAGCATTTGCAATTAGTTCAGAGGAATGAGGAATTGCTACTATGATGAGTGTAATAACTTAATGTTGTGGACATTGAACTAATAGTTATTGGAATTTAATTCTGATCTGAGAAAACTGACTGAGAACAACTGTAATAATTTTGCTTTGTTACCTCATTTTGAAAGAGAAGACCTGACTTGAGTTGATTTCAAAGAGCTCAGCAGCCTGTTAAACTTCATCCCCTCCCCCACCCCCAGGCCGCTGCTGAGCATGCTCAGCTGTGATCTCTCTACAGGCTGTGTCGATACACAAATTATACACAAAAATACACAAAATTGGGTAATTGTGTATTAGACGGACTTTCTCTGAAAATTGGTATTTGGAGGTTCTAAGCCCTTAGAAACACTTCTACGCTTTTAGATTTTTTTTGTATTAGGTGGACACGGACCCTGTCCTGCTAATCCAAAATGTCTGCCTAGTGTCGGTATGTATTCATACCAAAAGTCCACCTAATACACAAAAACCAACACACACATACACATATATTACACACACACACACACACACACACACACACACTGGGCTGAGGGGTCCTCTGTCCCCATGTCTCAGACTGAGGTTTTTCTGAGACCTTGAGGTTGCTCATGTGCTCGAATACAAAGGGGTTGTTGATGCTGATGGCCATCCTGATCTTGTTCATGGCGTTGATGTACGTCTGGTAGATTGTCATGCACTTCCTGGCAGAAATGAGGCATAGTAGATGGGGATGTCATGGAGTTCTGGGTGGTTCTGAGTTTCGTGAGTACTGTCAGATCATGTGTGTGGGTGTGTGTGTCTATTATGGTGAACTTTTTGCTGCTGTAAGAGTTTGGGATCCATGCTAATGTACGAATGACTGACAATCCACAAGACTTTCCTTGTTTAAGTAAATATTGTACTACTAATGGTCACATTTTCCCATCGTACGCATGCACGCACGTGTATGTGTGTGTGTGTGTATGTGGTAAGCCTGTAAAGGCTACACCGTTTGCTTACGTCCGTGGGCCCACATTGAAAAAAATATTGAACGTTAAAGTCACTTATGGTAAAAGAAAAGGTAAATTTCAATAGAAGGTACCGCAGGTATCACAGGTACACTGCTCAGTCCAAAATAGAATCCTCTTCAAAGTCAGCTAAAAGAGAGAAGCCTTGAAGTGCCTAGGACATTATTAACCCTGCAGTTGCCCATACCCACACGTGCGCAATTGCTCGGACCCGCTCACAGCTGCTTGCAGGTTTAATATGCATTATATCTGTGGACTGACTCAGCAAAGTGATCTCATCTTCTTGCTTCTCACTATTGTAAGTGAAGAGAGGCCCAGTGCATTCACACTCCTGACACTGTGCAGGTTGCTGTGTCTCTCGTCGGAGATATTACATCAAAGCTTGAGCATTGCAATCGCATCAAGCCTTGGTGAATCTTTTGCTTTTGCCCATGACAGAGATTTTCCACGACGAGACTCACCAGAAAACGCAACGAGTGCTGAAGCTCCTTCTCTGTCAGCAGGTGCGGTACTTCACAGTAGCTCCGCCATTGCTCCATCATCTCTTCTTTTATATTGTTTAGCCTGGATCTTCGTTTATACTCTGAAGGCTAGCCCACAGCTTTTTGTTCTCCTGCTGCAGTTCAGCAACTGAAATTTCTGCGGCGTGGATGTGTTGTTCCTGGTCTGCAGCCTGCTCTCTGGTGGATAGTTCCTGCTGGGCAGACAAGATACTCTGACAGCTCTTCTCAAACTTATCGAACCACTCATTAAGGGACTGCAAAAGCACATTTTACATTTTGACAAAGTGGTAGGAAGCTCCTCTTCATGGAATGGTCTCTGTAGAAAGACTATGACCTCAGTGACCTTCAGTTTGTTGTCTGAACCTATTTTACATATGTAATCAAGAGCAAGGTTGTCTGTGATCATTTGCAGTAAAATGGTGCGCAGCAATCTGGACCTCACACTCATCATGAAGTCTTCTGTAGTCCAGCTCACCGCCACCCCAGCAGGAGAATGTTGACTGGCGTCAGGGCCCCACTCAGTCAGGGAATCGTCATGACAACTGTAATATACCCGGTCTGAAGGGCATCATTCTTAGTTATAAAGTCCAGTCTGCACATAAAATCTTGGGTGGATTCCCTTAGCAAATAAAAGGTTTGCTGACAGCATGTCAGGCCTAAGTGGAGGGTGACCTCAATGGCTAGTGTATCTAACATTTGTTGATTAACTGCATGAGCATCAATACTGCCCTCGCTTATCAACAACACAAAGGCCTGTGTGTGCTGATATGGGAACCTCAGCCCCTCCAATCACACCCCTAATGAAAGTATCTGTAGACAAGTCATTGCATAAGGGATCCTACGTTGGAGTGGATGTGTCACTAATGGTTGTTGTCCATATCCTGCTGTTGTGGCAGTAAGTGCAAACTATGTTGCCTAGGATTTTCCTCAAGTTAGATGCTCCAGCTCTGACTGCATTACTGTATAATATTAAAAATCTAAAGATGTTTATGAGTGATGGTGCAGTACTTATCAGCTTAATGTAGGTGCATAACTGAGTAGGAAATGACTGTTTGCACTTTCCTCTATCTATGTATGTGGTGCAGTCTTCTAGACAACAGGGAATTGTGGATCAGAGTCCATTTGTGCGGATTTTTCTGTTTAAGATCTGAAAGATTTGTGTTTCACCATCTCAAGGGCCACATAATAATGCACTCTGGTGCTCGCTGCTCACTAATTCCCTGATCCCACTAAATGGACATGGTTACCTAGCAGTTCTTCTATCCTGTCCCCTGTTCCCCACTGGCCAGTAGCATTTCATTCTAGCTCTCATGGGGTTTTCTAAACAGAGGTCGTGAGGTCTATAAAGGCTAAGGGAAGGCTGTCACTGTCACTGCAGTTAGCCTGGACATCGAGAGAAGAGAGAACACAAGACAAGCCTCTCACATCCCCTCCAGGAGCAATTCAACCCAACAAGTCCTCTTGCGTCACCCAACTATCCTGCTGTCTCTGTCATTGGCACTGATCTGGCCTCTTCCCAGGTTTGAGAACATGGACACAGCTGAAGTGGTGACTCTTCTAGCTCTGGTTATGGCAATGACTGGAGTCAGTCGGACTCTGCACATCAAAGGCAGTCTGGAGAAAAATGACATTTTGCCAGGCTCAGCAGAGAACATGGCTGACCATTTACTGGGCCTGGTGAGTCAATTTATTACTCATTAACTTAAATGCCATTTTTTCTTTTTAGGTACTAAGCCATCAGCAGCTCATCTCTTTGATACTACTGACATTGATACAACAAAATATGCTGAGAAAAAATGTTCATACCTGTTGTTAATGTTATTTAAGTTGTAGCAGTAACACTAACTTGCCAAATTATTGGCATATGAAAATGAAAATTGAATTTCAAGAAAAACTTCATGGTGTATGAAGTTATGTTTGGTTCAGTGCTGTAGTAAAATCCAGCTTGTGAATCCCAAGTTAGACCAGCACCATAAATCATAGAAATATCTAGCAATTATACAGTCTCTTAGTATGCAGTGAGTAGAAAACATCAATTGGACTGAAGCCTTATTTAACCTGTAAGTCACTGCAATATACACCATAATAATACACTGCAATGTCAAAATAGTGACAACAGGAATAGGAGAGGGATTCAAGGATTCACATCACAGAAAAATAAAGAATCAAAGAAAAGTGTTTCCTCTTCAGGTGTTTTTGTGCAGAAATACATGATGTATGAAAGAAGTTGTGAGTTATTGATAGATATTTTTGTGTTTAATAGAATTTATTACCATCCGTATGTGTTGTTGCACTACAGGAAAGTGAAAATGTAGAAAACACCGTAGATGACCGTCTCCTGACTGAAATGCTGAGAGCTCTACTACTCAGCTCCCAGAGAGAAACCAGGAACTCAGTCCTCCACCAGCCACAGAGGTCAGTGTTGATGCATAGCCAATACTCACAAACAAAGGCGAGAAGCAAACCCACGGGATATGAGCAATCACAATTTGCACCTTCTATCAACTTCAAATTCTTTTCAACCAAATATGTATCAACATTTATCACCAGATGAAAAGCCATTTCTATGGACTAACTTGGCTGCGCTTTGGAAGAATAAAACTTGCACTTAATTACCATAAATATAATTCATTTACAATCTAACCCTGATTTGTGAACTTAACTATGTATGTTTTACTGTAAATACCATGCAGATGATTATTCATTCACAGAGAAATATATAGAAAGTAAAAAAATAAATTAAAGAAAACAAAGACAACATAACTCATAACTGATGTTACAAACACTTCAATTCAAACAATGGTGACATTTATAATGTAAATGCAATAAGTAATCTGAGATGTTAAGGGCATACACTGTACGATATTTTCAGTCATTTTAGCTCCAGCTCAGACTGTACGAATAAATCGTAGGGTATAAAAGTAGACAGCTCGCAGTTCATGTTTTCACACTATACCACTCATACTGTACGGTTGATAACAGTGTTAACTGAATTATCGAACACTCTACAAATCCTACCTAATATTGAATATTATATTATATTACATGCCCTACGAATATCAAATATTGACTACCCTATGAATAAATTGTAGGGTATAAAAGTACACAGCTCATGGTTCATGTTCTCACACTACACCGTCAGATGTAAAGATGCAACCTGACTGCTCATACAGTACAGTTGATAACTGTTATATGAATTATTGGAGCCAATACATTATACAAAATCTTTCTCTTGTCAGAAATCTTGGGCCCCATGAAATATTACATTTTAGCCATGCCCCCTACAAAAGACACTTCTAATAAATTAACATTGATGGCCCTCAAAGGGCCTTTAGTCAGTGTCAGGCTCTTAGAGTCATCTTAACTTTCCACCCCTGGCAGCGGCCATGGCTGTGGGTGTATACTGTATGGCTCCATGTCTTGGGTTCAAAGGAATGGCTGGGATGTCATGCTGCTCAATTCACTTGATTTCCCTTCCATGACTGTGGACATGCATGTGCATTCTGAGAGGCTGAGGTAAGTCAGCTCATAACACTGCTTCAGAAGTACGAAACACTGGAGCGACAAGAGTTTCAGACAGGTTTGATTTTTTTGCGACTATACGAATCATGATCCCGGATCCTGATTATGAGGAATTAATTTTTTTCATTACCCCATGTATACTACCACCAGCCAGATAGAAATATTACCTCTCTTGATAAGAGGTAAAATTTCTCCAAGAATCTATAGTGAATCCAGTTGCCACGATTTAACTCCACAGACAATGTGGTTAAATGACAATGTAAGAGAAACATGTTTGTAATCATGAAGCTGCATCCTTGTGTGTGGAGGTTAAAACTGTCAGGACTGAGCATTTATTGATTACAAGTCAAGTTATAAATAAATGAAAGAGTTTAATGACGAAGTGAAGTGAAATGACAGGTTGCTTATAAAGGCATTCAAACCAAAAGTAAAACCAATATCTCTCAAGGATATGTGAGTCATTCAATATCTTGATTAAAAATCTGAGTGAACTTTCTGATTATGAATGGAAAAGATTTTTAATTGTACATTTTTCAACCACTGGAATACAATATTTTGGCACAAGAATTAACATCTGCAAACTAGATATTGACATTTTTTTTGTCACAGAAAAAAAAACATTTACCTATTTGAAGCTAGTTTCCATATCTAACCTTTGAACTATCACAAAGCATCATATGATATTTTTGTACTTAGGATTAATTTCATAATGTGTCAGTGGCGTATCTGTCTAAAGACTACAACAACTTTCAGGTCTCATGTATGAGGTCATTTGTTTAACTTGAACCCATTTGAACCTTAACTTCTTTAACCCTTCTGCGTATTCTGGTTTGACAAGTAACAATTACCCATGTGTCCTCCTGTTAGGTTTGGCCGCAGCTCCAGAGGACAGGTGATGACGGAGGATCAGATAGAATCTCGTGACTGGGAAGCTGCTCCTGGACAGATCTGGAGTATGGCTGTGCCACAGAGATTTGGCAAGAAGTAACCTGACATGCTCATGTACAAATCACTTACCTGAAATTATACTTTAGATGGGGAAATGGCATTTGTGGGGGAGAATATTTGAATACTGTGCTTCAGTATTCAAATACATTTGAATACTGAAGCACATTGTTTTTCCATTTTGTTCCAACCTATTTCAACTCATGAGGGCTTGCCTGTCACCAAACATTTAGTTAAAGATGAAAAGTGCTGGCTTTTTTGTTGAGTCTTTTTTGTTTTTTTCTCAATTGCTTCATAAAGTCTGTTGAATATTTGTCTTGAATGGATAATTTTTAGAACCTGTGTCGGCTGTAAATTGATTCCTACATTTGCTTTTCTCTTTTTGGTCAAATAAAAGAGCTTTCAATTAAAACATAAATAAATAAATGTGTGTGTATGGGCAGGGTGGGGTTAGGGTTAGATTGCATTTAGGTTGGGGTACGGGTTCGAGATAGGGTTAGTGTATTTGAGATAAATTTAAGAGATGTTGGATAAATGTATTTTATCAAGTTTCTACAACTGAATAAGTTGGCTCAACATGCAATACATAACTGATACAACTTTTTGTAAAAAGTAAAAAAGATGCTATTTGAATGTATTTTATCAAATATTTCATCAACTTTTTATGTCTCATACTCTGTTTACAAGTTACTTGAGTTTACAGAAATTGCTAGATTAAAAAATTTAAGCTAACTAATATCTACAAGGAATCTACATGAGAATTAGCCTGTCAAACTTAAATATTAACACGTGAAAAGTAAGTGTCAATGGATGTCGAGACAAAGACCTTCCTTGGGACATGTTTAAAAAGAAAATGGCCTTTACACCCTCTAACACACCTGTGCCTGGGGCTGTTCAAACTGAAATTACACTGAAGTGTATCTCTGAGAGACTTACTCATAATGTTGCAAATGAAAACAATCGAGCATTACTTAAATGTCTTTTGACAGTCTCTGTAACGTCACATGGATTAGTGTTCCTCCAAACAGAGCAATAGAAAGAATTCAGAAGATGAAAACAAGGCACTCTGCTAAATAAAATACAAATGTCTGCCAGAGACTTTTCCTCCGCATAGCATAGAAGAGATGTGTTAAAACAAATAAAGTTGAAGTTATGTTTACATGTTCTAAGTGCCATTTCATAACAGCTGTTATCTCAAGGCACTTTACGAAGAGAGCAACAAATGTAAATGGTGAAAAACCCCTGTCCTCAGACCCCTTGCAAAGGCTGGGGAACAACTTCCAAGAAAAAACCCTGACAGGGAAAAAAAGGGGAGAAACCCCAGGGTGAGAGACAGAGGATGGGATCCTCATCCAGGACAGACAGGCGGACACAAGCAAAACAGTACTGATGGCTAAAAGTTTAGAATATAGATATATCAGAAGTTGAATCAGTCCAGAGTAGCAAGTGGAAAGAACCAGGCTGAGGGACAGAGACCTTGATCCAGCTCAGCATCTATGGAATCTGGGAAATTGGGGAATTGAATGACTGGTCTTGATCAAAGCTAACATCTTGGTTCTTTACGGTGGTGGCAGAAGGAGTAGCAAATGTATTTTGTAGTGCTATGGCATCAGGTATAGTCACATAGGTGTTTTGGATCTAGGAGCAGTAACTCTGTTTTTCAGAGTTCAGAAGGATTATGGGTTCTCCAGGACTTAATGTCATCAAGGCAGGATTGAAGCTGCTGTAGATGATTGTGTCCACTCAGCTTGACAGGTAGACATAATTGGGTGTCGTTGGCGTAAATGATCCCTGATGATATCGCGTTGAGGGAGTATATATAAAGAGAGGAAAATTGAACCAAGCATAGATCCTTGTGGAACCCCATGACTAACTTTAGTGCGTTGAGCTGATTATCATTGACATGCGGTGGAAGGATTCAAATAAGCTATTGTTATTACAGTATTCACCGAGCTGCTTGGCTATGATTTTCTCTAGGATTTTTGAGATGAAGATAGGATTGGAGATTCGCCTGAAGTTCGCTAGAGTTCCCGGATTGAGGGAAGTTTTCTTTGAATATGGCAACTTTAAACTTAAGTGGAACATAACCTGTTGTTAGGGACAGGTTGATGGTATCAAGTAAAGAAGTGCTGATTGAAGGAAACACTTCCTTGAACATCTTAGAGGGAATTGGGTCTAGATGGCAGGTCAGTGATTGAGCACTAGAACCGCCAACAATGCCGTACCTCCTAGAACCGCCGTGAGGTCATTTTGACCTCGCACCACTGCAGGCTTTATAATTGCAAATTAGAAGTCTGTTACTGAAATATTTTGACTTTTTTTTCAGAAGAGCAGGTAAAAGTGAATGAAATAACATAACACCAGAATTTTATGAATTTTGCCACATTAGAAATTATTTTATTTTAGTAATATAACAACAATTAAACTCAGCAAAACTGTCAATTGAAGCAAAATACATGTTATAAAATATGAAACAGATAAAACATTATTCATTAATGTAACAAACATATACATGAACATTTCAATAACAGTCCCCCATCACAAATTCAGAAATATTTACAAAGGAAGAGAGCTATGGTCAAAAAAGTTTTACTCACAGCCAGCACGAACATTGTAGACCTTGGCGATACACTGACCACACACAGGTCGCCGGCGCTTGTTGCAGGATTTGGTTGTTTTTATTACAGTGCCTCACTTCACTGCACACTGCCTTCGCTTCTCCTGAGGCTGCTGTGCTTGTGTTAGAAAGGGCAGTGGCACAGTCTCAGTTGCCCCTTTCATTTTCATGTGGTGAAGGAAGTCACACCTAGCAATGTTTGCTTTTGTGCAGCTCCGTTAAAGGATGCATGCATTGACACCAGCCAATTCTAACACATTATAGAAGATGGCGACTGGCCATCTGCGGGTGGTGGTTCTTGTGGAGTACTGTCTGAGCATTTGGTCCAGGACATCCACACCCACCTTGGTCTTGTTATGATAGTGCACTGTGTCTGGCTTTTTCTTCTGGCTGTCACTTTCAATGTTCACCGTCTGGTGCATTGTGCTGAGGATGCACACATTTTTGTTCACCTTGCCCTGGTATATTGTAAGTGTTGCCTTGTCACTCTTCATGGCTTTGGTGTCATGTAGTGGTGCTTTCTGATGCACAGAAGGTGGGAGTGAACACCTGTTTTTGTTCACTGTGCCCACCAGGCCGGTCTTCCTTTCTAGGAGTGACGTGTGACGTTTATCCCTTTGCCTAGGAAAGGCTGCATCAGGTTTAACACTACACTCTCTCCTAAGCTTTGAGTTGGT
The DNA here is from genome assembly GCA_029224185.1 of Karalla daura. NCBI lineage: Eukaryota > Metazoa > Chordata > Actinopteri > Chaetodontiformes > Leiognathidae > Karalla > Karalla daura. Next base: position 5,431,246 of record CM055188.1, on the reverse strand, counting down.
GGCCTGACATGAAGCTCATCCTTCCCCAGATAGGGATAGCCATTGACCATGTACTTGGTCTCTACATCCGTAGCAAGCCAGAACTTAATGCTAAATTTGTCTGGTTCACCTGGCATGTACTGTATGAACTGACAGCGTGATTTTGTGGGGAACAGCTGCAAATCTACAGTTATGGTTTCCCCTGGTTTGTAGCATGCAATGCTGTTCTGGACCAGTCTGTTCCATTCTTCAGACACTTGTCATTGGACAGATGGATGCGCCTGGTTTCTTTTTTATCAAATTGCAGATAGCGCATAATCTCATGGAACCTATTCTGTGACATTGTTGTCGTGAAGAATGGCATTCCCCATTCTTTGGACCATAGTTGCTCCACATCCATATTCCTCCCACTGTGTACTCCCCTGCATATGACCAGTACTATGACAGCCTTCAGCTCAGAGATACTCAAGTCCCAGTCATCCCCTCTCTCACGGTGTGCCTCTGTCACAGTGCAATCACATCTGTGCTGTAACATTACCCTGTCAACCAGACACATAAAAGCAGTCAAAGGGTCCTCTATGCTTCGGCGTGCATGTGCAGTTGGGCCAGCTGATTCTGTCAGGATGTTTTGGGATTGCTCTCTCCCAACACTTTTGTTGAATGACTCTCCAAACAGTCCCATCCTTTCCCATTTCCTGCCATGCTTCAACTTGCAGTTGCTGAACTGATCCTGAAGATCATAAATAATTGTATTAGTTTAGTTGGAAATCTAACTGTAGTAGCAACAATATGGTAATCATGACGTTATCTATATTGCCTGTGTGTGTGTGAGAGAGAGAAACGCTTGCTTTGGCAATGTACAGTGTTGCGTCATGCCGATAAAGCCATTTGAAATTAATTGAAATTAATTGACAGAGAGAGAAAGAAGGAATGCCTACCTGCATCTCCAGAACCTGCTCCCAAAGGCAGTGAAGATGTGGGCAGAGTGGTGCTTGCTCTATATTGATAGGATAGAAAAACTAAATTAGACCTTGACTTTGTCAGCAAATTTGAAAAGTTGCAGATATAGTATTTACACTTAGACATGAAATGGCATTATGAGGCAAATATATGATCTAAAATATTTTGATGACCTACCTGGCATCCGAGGCATGATGGGTGGCTCGTCAGATTCAGATTCTGAATCCAAATCGGATTCCCAAGACTCATCGCTGTAATCTGGGTGACAGTCATGGTGCATTTCCTATGCTCCATTTTGACTGACTGACTATCAGACTGACTCACTGACTAACTGAGTGACAAAATTTGAAAAATAACAAGAGCTTTATGTTGTGGTTGCCTAGCAACCGCTCCACTAATGTATCTTTTTGAAAAGTGTGTGTGTGTTTATTTTTCACATGAATGGTTAGAAGAAAGTCACAAGTGATTAAAGAGTGGTCAAATGGGAGAAATGGTCAAGTGTTTAATTTCAAGTTACAACAAGGTGCAGGGTGTGATTGAAGCAGTGTGTGGGTTCATGCACATGCTGACAGAAGCCAAGAGACTTGACTACAGAGGTGAATGCTGTGCTGCAGCTCTTACCGACTACATCTACATAAGCATTGAAGTCCCCGACAATAATTATTTTACTGGTTTTCAGGACTAATCTTGAGAGAAACTCAGGAAATTCAGACAGAAAACCTGAATAAGGGCCCAGAGCCCAATACACTATGACAAGTAGGACTGATAGCTGTGTTAGTTTATTTAGGGTTTTAGGGATAATGAATAGACTATGGTCAAAGACGGCTGCCATGCCAGGTTCAAAAATGTGCTTCAGCGAGACCACAGTCGACGTCCTGGTCATGCCTTGAACCTTGTGTATCGTGCAGGCAAAGGCTAGCTTGATAGGGAACTGTCTGCGTACCACCCCTTTCCGTTTGAGCTTCTCCTCTGCTCTCTCAACATACACTAGGTTGTCAGCCGTTCCTGGTTCTCTGTCGCGGCAATGCCCTCCAGCCGTTGCATCGTCCATCTTGATCCCGAGCCTATCCACATGGGCAAAGCCATTCTGTTGCGAGGTTATCACCCTGACTAGAGTGGCAAATGCGTTGACCAATCCCTGAGACACGTCTATGTTTCTAGTGAGCATGATGCGAACACCTTCGGCAACATGCAGTGTGTCTGGTAACTCATTTTTGCCTCCTTTGAGTGGTTTGCCTTGTCGTTCCATTTTTCCAGAGCACGGGTCCTTTTTGTAATCGTCCGCGGTAATGTTGGTGATGTCATAATGGAGCTGTGCCAGTACAGCAGAGTTGTGTGAGTCCACTTGTTTGTTTGTGGCAAAAATGTGCAGGACATCATTGGGGCAACGTGCCGGTTCAGTCACAGCCTGTGACAGCAAAGCTCTGTCTGCTTCAGACAGCGTCGCGGACTTCTCTTTCACACGGATGCGGTTCAGCATCTCTGCAAAGGCAACGTCATCCTTCTGACGCATGATCTCAGTCAGAGTGACCATCTGAAAGTGTTGCTGCCACAGGTCAATCTCACTCGGGTCATACAAGCAGAGGGCCTTGGACTGTCGCACTGGTGGCAGCTGATAAAAGTCTCCTACCGCAATTACCGACATTCCTCCAAAGGGTCTGTGACTGCCTTTGATCTGTTTGAGTCTGGCATCCACGTAGGCAAAAAGGGGCTTCGATGCCATGGACACTTCGTCAATGATGATGATTTCAGCGTGTAGAAGTTCTGACCTGATTTCAACAAGTTGGTTACCAAGTCCCTGGAACGGAGGTTTCAGACTTCTCGGCAGCTTAAGGAGAGAGTGGAGCGTTGAGCCTGTGATATTGAAGGCAGCGGTTCCAGTGAAGGCGGCCAAAAGGACAGTAGGGGTCGATCTGTCAGCCTCCTCGGCACGTCTCGGCAGTTTGCACAGTATCTTGGATGCTTCCGAGTGGATGCACTTGATGAGATGCGACTTGCCAGTTCCAGCGCCCCCATTTACATAGTAGAAAAACTGCTCTGGATGCAGACCACAGATGCGCTTGATGCACCAGTCTCTCACTGCATAGAAAACGCATGCTTGCTTCTGGTTCAGGTTCTGGTTCATCTGACGTAGGAGCACGGGGTCGATCGCAGGCTTCTCTCTGACAACCCTGGACTCTGTTGCAGCGTTAGCCTGAATATTGTACTCTGGAGCATTGTCTTGTTCACGTGCATCGTGCGGTTCTCTTGCCTGGAGTTCTTCGATGCACTCCAACCTCACCACTTCGGATTCGGGCGCCAGGTTCCACCATTTGTCAATCAAGCATCTGTTCTGTTCAAATTCCTCCACTGCTTTTTCGATTTCATCACTGTTCTTCTCGTATTTGTCTCGGTTTCGTTTGACAATGTCTCTGACGAGCTCAGGATGCTGGGAGCTGGGTAGTTTCACCACACCGGCCATGTAGAAGGACTCGTACGTGGGCAGCGACTCTCTTCTCAGCTCCTGGTCTGATCGGTACGGGAGGTACAGTTTCAGCAAGGAGCCATAAAACTGCTCAGGATACTTGTCCTGTGACCGGCGATAATATCTGATGATTGCAGGCTCATCGTTTCTTCTCAACTGAACAAATCTCAAGTCATTCAGCAGGGGCAAAACATGTTCACCTTTAGCCTGTTGGCCATACACAATCCTGCACGTAGAGGCAAAGTCAGCCATGCACATCGCCTCAAACTCTGGTGTTTCAGGTCTGGCTTTGTACTTGTCTGTCAGCGAAATCATCCACACGTTGGCGCTCTCAGGTGCTGTGTTCTCTAGGTACGACAGGGGACGACTCATTTGCACTGGGTTGTCATCCGTTGGTATGAATACGACTCCGCGCGAGCACTTCTTCATGTTGATGCCACATGCCCGAGTCACACACTCCTGAGCGCTGACCTCTCTCTTTTTGGAATACGCCTGCATGATTTCCCTCATTTCGTCACACTCGTTGACGCACTCTGTGTTGGAGTTCTCGATGAGTGTTTTCAGGTAGTCGCTTACCGAGTTCTCACTTTTGCAAATGTACGTGCAGATGTAATGTATCAAACCGTAATAACTGAGGATAAACTGCACGTCGATGTTTGCGTCCCAGGCATCGAGAAGGTAAGGGTTGTATCCATTCACCCAGCAGTCCTTCGGATCTCGCTTTAGTATTACAGCACTGGATGCGCTCATCATGTGCAAGCACTGCTCATACTCAACCAGAGTTAGTTCACATCGTGCCAGGAGCTCCTCCGAACTCAGGGAGGCGCTTTCAAGCTCGTTCAGCAGCTGGTTCAACGGTCTCAGTTTTTCCTTTGCTGCTTCCAGTACCTTTGAATCAATATCCTCCCCGGGCATCGATATCGTCGTCTGTCTGCAGGGAGGTTTGGGAAATCCAAAACGACATCCAGTGGCCACACTTTTGAAACACGTCCGTGAGTGGTTTTTGCTGTGTATCTGCACTTCGGTAACTTTCTTGTACACATCAGGTTGTTTATGCGGGTCAGGTAGCCGAGCTGTGATGTACTGGTCCACAAAATCGCACACATCCTGGTCGCTGTCCTCCCCAAACACAGGCGCACCTTCCACCCAAAACAGACAGTGAATGTGCGGGCTTCCTCTGTTCTGAAATTCCACTCGGTGAAAGTAGTCAATAACTTTGCCAAGAGGTTGTGCGGGAGACAAGATCAAATCTCTGTATAAGGCCTCCACACGTTTGTCAAACATGCGCACGGTGGTCACAGGATTGCTCCGCAATATGTCACACTTTGTGGACCAGTCGAGGTCATCGAAATCAACTTCCTCACCCTGCTGAGTCTTGATCGCCTCAATCACCTCTGGCCAACGCATTTCAGCTGCTGAAAATGTACAAAAGAATGTTGGGGTTCCCAGCTGTCTGATCATGGCAAAGAGGTCTTGTGTCGTTTTCTCCCAATAGGCTGGCGTTCCTCTGAGCGGCTGCATGAATCTGACTGCGTCCTTGTTTCGCACCAGTCTCTCGACCTCCCGTCTGTCTTGCAACATTCTTGAGGTTATTTTGCGTCCGTCTCTGGTAAAAGTTTTCCCTTTACGCAGCTGTATCGTCATGCTGGAGGTGGCCAAGTGTATTTCTGTCACAAACTGTGCAAAGAACAAATAGTTTGGGTCTCTGGCAAACCGGTCGTCCACACCAAAAAGCCTGGTTTTGAAATAACTGCTGGGTGTCAACTTTATCGGCCTCTTTTCATCCAGTGTGTTCTGACCAGTGGGGAACTCAACTGGGAAAGTCATGGCCTCCAGTTTAGGTGTTTTAAAAAAGCTCACTGGACTGTTTCCTTCAGCTGGGGCCACAGAGTAGATTCCTTCGCTGAAACACAGTATCTCCTCTGAAACATCACACGGCTGAAGACATGACTCCAGAGCAACACCTCCATTGGGCATGTCACCTTCCTGGTCTGGATCACATCTCTGCTCCTGTGGTTGTTCATCACAAAGCAGCAGGTCATCATTTTCTTGCTCATTTTCCGCCTCATGCAGCGCAGCACTCTCAAACCTGTCGATATCCATCAAATCCTCTTCATCGTAATCATCATCCTCCATGTTTTCATCATCATCGCCGCTTTCATCGGGAATCGTAGGATCGCATAACTCTGCCTCATCACGGATAGTGACGTCCTCATACTGTGGATGAATGCATTTCAGTTTATGCAGCGCCTGCACCAGTTTAGGCCAGGTAACCGTCTGGAGCAGCTGATGACCTTTGTAACACAATCGTCTCTTCAGTTTCACTCTCATGACCTGAGACTGACTTCTCAGTCGGAGTAGAGCGTCGACTGTTTCTTGGACTTCAGATGGAACACAGACTACATTACCCTGTATAGCTCTCTGTCTGCCTTTGGGAAGAGGAATAATTTTGGCAAATGTTATGCATTTTGCTATGAGATGTCTCTCCAGAATGTTGAGGTCGCACAGCTCAGGTGGAATATCAGCAAGCTCCAACTTGTTGGCCACAGCGAGGGACGGCATGGCTCCATTTTTGAGATGGTTATGGCAGGTGTGACAAATCCACTGACTCCTTCTCTCATCAGGCACCTTGCACTATTTATTTCTGCATTCACTGTCACACACATGAACATATTTTCCCGTCAGGCATGCTGCAACCACTTCTGGATTTTTACTGTAATTTGTCCTCTTGCACAGTTTTATTTGATTTGGAAATGAGGCCTTGTGACATACGGTGCACACATAGGTATGACCGGTAGGACTGGTGACGTACTCTTTTTGCCCCCTTCTGAATCCTTCATGCTCTCTGTGTCGCCTGGTGACGTACTCTTTTTGCCTCCTTCTGAATCCTTCATACTCTCTGTATCTGTCGGTGATGTACTCTTTTTGCCTCTTTCTGAATCCTTCATGCTCTCTGTATCTGCTGGTGATACACTCTTTTTGCCTCCTTTTGAATCCTTCATGCTCTCTGTATCTGTTAGTGATATACTCTTTTTGCCTCTTTCTGAATCCTTCATGCTCTCTGTATCTGCTGGAGACATACTGTTGTTTTTTCTGTTTATATTCAGTATCGTCACTGTAGCATGTCTTCATATATTGTTTTTGCTTTGTCCTAAAGTGAACATTATCTCTGTATTTAGTTTTCACACTATCTTTTTTCTTTTGGCGTAATTCAGCTTGTCTTGTTTGTTTCAGATTCTCTTTCTGGCCTGATACACCTTCAGAAATCAGTAAACGCCTCTTAAATTTTTTCCTTTGCTGTTTACTACGCTTAGACAACTGGCGGGCGATGTCATTGAGGACGTTATCACTGCAGACTGTGTTTACTGATGCAGCAGAAGCATCTCCTGATAGCGCAGAGTTCAAACAGAACTGGCTCGATGGTTCTGGTTCGCTTACTGTGTCATCCAACAGAACAGCTGATGCAGCAGCAGAGTGAGCATTAGCGTCTGGGACAGTGTCACTCAGGTTGATTGAGTTCACATTGTAAAACTCCACAGGCTTCAACTCGTAGGTACAGGACGATGGCGTGCCAGATATCCTGTGATACTGTAGGAGCCTGTCAATCATATCACTGAGATGACTGAACGTCAGCATGACGGCAGTACCAGCACTGTATGAACCCACAGAAAGGGGCAAACCCTCGGCTGTTCTGGCGTGAGGATCAAAGAAACCGTATCTGCCTGACCTGGTTCTGAACACTGCGATACACAGCTGTGACATCATTAACAATGCGTACTGCACATCTGATAATAAGCAGCTCAGTCCTGCCTCAAGATCCAAAAAGCTGTCGACAGCTCCGGGCAAAGGTGTTCCTAATGTGCCGTATCTGGAGAGTTGTGTCATGTCCACATGACGTACATGTCTGCGTGCAGAAACTGTGTCAGGGAGCTCGTCAGTTGCCAAATGGATGTGCTTCGGAAATCTTTTCCTGGCCTCCTTATACATTACATTTCCTTTATCCAAAACAAGGTCAAGGTCTGCTTTGGTGATGTTTTCATCCTCATGGAGGAAAGCAAGGAATGTGAGCGAGTTACAGGTACACTGCTGGTTTCTGGATTTGCCATATTTCAGAGAAGCCTGACTGTAGGATGCACGCACATGTTGTACAGATGGCTGGACTGTCAGGTCTACAGAGGATGCATGAAAAGCTGCTTCAAAAGAATTACTACTGTGATGTCCCCTCTGCACAATATCAGCATCGGATGCTTCTGGTAGCTTTAGCTGGTCAGCATGAGAAGAACCCACCACACATGGAACACCATCACCATGACATCCTGTATTTAAGACATCTGCACATACCTTTGACACCCATGTCGCATCACTTGGAGTTCTCTCTGTCACGGTGCGAGCAAGACACGCTGCAGACATCTTTCCTTCTCCCTCTCTGTTGTCAGAACCACGTCCTGCATCTTCACTTGTTGTCTGATCATGTGACCTCTGCCAGCGGGCACTCTGACCTTGGGACCTCTTGCTCTTTCTTGGCATTTTTGTTGCACTCTGAAACTACAAGTTTTTCTTGAGTACACAGCCAAGATATTAAACACACTGTAAGTGATAAAGAATTACTGTTGGTTTGTTTACCCTTAGCGGTGTTAGCAGTCAACACAAACCTTTGGATAGAAGCCAACAGGGATCCACAGCAACAAGGTCCAAGAAGAACTATACTTTCTTATAGTTCAATGTGGATTTTCACTCCAATTGGCTCTTATGTGTACCTTTGTAACAGTACTTTTTCTGTGCACTAGTCACAAAGCCTTACTTTAATTACACACCTTGTTTCAACAAATTATGTTTTTATTATGTACAGTATTCAATTTGAAACTTCACCTTTTTACTTTTTGCAATCCAATGTTTGTAGTGTAAACTGTCTTCCAATTACAATGACAATTGAAAGAGCCAAAGCAAGAACTTCTTTTGTTGAATATTCACTTGTGTAAAAATACCTTTCTTGATAGCTGACTTACAAGTGTGACAGTGTTAACGATTCACTTATAACTAATTGCAAAAGTCAAATCAGGTGTGTTGGGAAGAGAAAGGAGAGGCAGAAAAGTGTGAGCGGAGAAACTCACAGATCCAAAAATAGCATGAAATCAGTTTTCAACGTTTTTCAACTTTTTCAGTTCTGTAGATGGATAGAGTGGGGGATAGAGTAGAGGGACAGAAAGACAGAGCGTCCAGGAATGTAGATAGAGGGGGTAGAGGGACAGGAGAGACAGAGCGTCCAATAATATAGCTAGAGTGGACAGAGGTAGTGGGACAGAAAGACAGAGCGTCCAATAATGTAGATAGAGTGGACAGAGGTAGGGGGACAGAAAGACAGAGCGTCCAATTATATAGCTAGAGTGGACAGAGGTAGGGGGACAGAAAGACAGAGCGTCCAATTATATAGCTAGAGTGGACAGAGGTAGTGGGACAGAAAGACAGAGCGTCCAATAATGTAGATAGAGTGGACAGAGGTAGCGGGACAGAAAGACAGAGCGTCCAATAATGTAGCTAGAGTGGACAGAGGTAGCGGGACAGAAAGACAGAGCGTCCAATAATGTAGATAGAGTGGACAGAGGTAGCGGGACAGAAAGACAGAGCGTCCAATAATGTAGATAGAGTGGACAGAAGTAGGGGGACAGAAAGGCAGAGCGTCCAATAATGACAGGGGAGATGGAGAGAGACAACTGCAAAACAGCACACCTGTAAGACAAGAGGGAAATGCACATTAAATGGATGATGCATTTTTTTTAAACCACATACACTGACAAAAAATGCCTTATCAACACTGACATGGTGGAATTTAGTTACTCTGTGAGGCTGTTTTACTACTGTCCTTGTTTCACTACCTTTGATAAGTGTGTTGTTCTAAATCTGTATGAACTAGGGGTGGGCGTAAAGTATCGATACCAAGGTGGATGTCAGAATTGAATCAATACTAGTTTGACTGTATCAAGCCTTTCATTGTGAGTAAATTCAAGTAATTTGCTGGACGTATTGAAGAGAAACTGCAGAGTTCATGCGAGTGCTGTTTCTCTGCAGCGCACCTTTCTCTTCACCCCCACCCCTCTCTCTCTCTGCTAATCACACTTTCCCCCTCCCCCTCCCTGCTCTCAGAGCACTGAGAGGCCATGATGGCGGAGAGAAAGAGAAGCGTTGTGTGGACATTATTTACTGCCGTCGACAAGGACACTGCCACATGTGATGTGTGCAAAAAAGTTATTAGGTACTGTGGTAACACCATCAATTTATCTAAACACATAAACGCAGTTCACCCCGGAGAAAGCAATGAGCAGCAAAAAAATTTGAGGAAGGAGGATGGGTCCCCAAACCAAACCCCCCACACAGAGGCAGAGGTCTCTGGAGGAGACTCCTCTACCAAGAAGTCAGCAATATCCAGGTAATCTCCAACATATAGTACTGTTGGATATAGTAATGTTGGAATAGAAATAGGTGATCAGAGATGCAAATTTAGCACACCGATTAAATTGTGATTATTGAATAACTAATTATTTTGTAAAAAGTCAGAGTGGGCTAGTTTAACTGGAACTCAAAGATATACACTTATATAAAGATATGTACCTCAAACCTGGTAGATATAATAACCCCTTTGTGTTGACTGTTGAAGGAAAAATAGTTTTCCTATTTGGGCTACCTGCAAATTACAGTGACAGAACTAATTAGCTTGATCATTTTGTCATGTCACCTAGATAATTCACAAACAGCCATTGATATCATAGAGAGCATTGCTGAGATGACTGTGAAGGAACTTCACCCCATCTCTGGTTGAACAGGAGGGTCTTAAGAGTTTAATTAAAGCTGCAAGCAGCTGTGAGCGGGTCCTCGCCTACGCACCCGTTCGGGGTACTGGTGACTGCTGGGTCAATTTGGTTCCTAGGCCATCCCAAGAATCCATTTTTTAGCACATTCTGAAGAGGGTTAGCTTCTGGGCTGAGCAGCATCCCTGTGATTCAGATAATGAACCGTCTCTCTACTATGGCTGTCATACAGCTACACCACTTGACAGAGAGAATCTTTTCTGAACTTTTGATCACAATGCCATTTAGGTGATCTTGTACAATATATTAAGTAGTTGATGGGGATGAAATCTGTAGGCAGACTCGGGTGACAGGTGATGTATTGAAATAGCAACACTTGACACTTGAAACCAAAATGGCCGACTTCCTGTCCAGTTCTGACCATCAGTGCAAGAGACTTTTTTGCATCTTGATAAACTATATAAGCCTACAAATGTTCATTTTTCTACTCTACAAAAAGCTTTATGGGGAGGGGTTTGATAGATGATTTGTACCAAATTTGAAGCCAATTGAAGCCCTCAGAGAAGATGTTTTAAAAATTCAAAAATTCATATCAAAATGGCCGACTTCCTGTCGGGTTACGGGCATCATATCAAGAGACTTTTTTGTATATCTCTTTAGGATGTATTTTCATGATGATTATAGGAGTTCTTTAAAGCCGTCACAAAGCCACTCGTAATACATGGCGAGGGTATGTTATTAAGATGGGAACAGAGCCATGCCATGGAGGGTACCTCAGGGCATGCTTGTTTTTTTTTGTTGTGTTGTTGATATTGTTATACTAATTACATTGTTGCTTTTGGTTACTTATTTTGCACTACTGACTACTTTGTTACATTGTTTTTTGTTGTTGCACTATTGACTATTTTATTATTTTCATACTGTTACACTATTTTATATTGTTGTAGTTAAATAACAAAAACTAATTTGTACTATATATATATTTTATATATTTTTTTGTATAAAATCTTTATCCTGTGTTTTCACAATAGTAATGATAATTCTATAATCATAATCAACTAAGAAAGGCAAAATCACAAATGTTATTCAATGATCATGGCATTTCCAGTAAAAAGTATTGGTATTGGTATCGGCGATACTCGCCTTGTATTTACTTGGTATTGGATCGATACCCAAATTCCCAGTATGGCCCATCCCTAGTACGAATTGACTTTACCACACAATATTTATTCAGATAACTAGCACTGATAGCTTACACTCCAGTGAGTTAGCTAAACAGCAACAACAACTGGTAAATCAAATGTTCATGATGTTACATTCATTTGGATATACAAAAATTTGCTGTCAAAATGTTAATCTGCTGTGTATTACTGCAAGCCCCGTTCTCGATCAATACTGCTGCAGTGATGTCTGTCTTGCAGACATTTTTTGTGCAGTCACAGGAAGTGGAGACACATCGTGCATCTTTACACATATTCTATGTAGTGTACTTACAGGTGAATATCCGAGGAGTCAACGGGAGATGGCCTAAAAGAGTGGGAAACCAATAAATAACAAATAGTATGTATTAGTATTGTATTAATATGAACCAAGTTCTACACATTGATGTATTTTATGCATATGTGTAAGGAAATATATGTATAATTATGGATGTATTTATGTATGTACACACACACACACACACATCCACACACAATGCCACAGGAAGTAGGGGTGCTGCAGCACCCCCTGCTAGTGACCCCCAATATGTATTTATCCCAAATACATAAATCTTAATACATTACATAAAAATTACATTCAATAAAGTGACACCGCACGTGCCGGTCAGATGCACAGCAGGCCGGGCAGGTGGCAGCTGAAGGAGAGAGATCATGTGGTACGAAGAGCTGCAAGCGGGCTGTGTGTGTGTGTGTGCGGGGAGGGGGGGCTATGCACACACACATACATGCACACACACATACACACGCTAGAACAGGGGTAGGCAACCAGTTCCACAAGGAGCCGCTGTGGCTGCAGGTTTGTGGTCCAACCAGGCAGCAGCACACCTGATTTGACTTATGCAATCAACTGATCTGAGTCTTCAGACAGTTGATTGGTCAATCTGTGTGCTATGGACGGGTTGGAACAAAAACCTGCAGCCACAGCGGCTCTTTGTGGAACAGGTTGCCTACCCCTGCGCTAGAAGAAGAAGCTAATGCCAACACGAGCATGACATGTGAGCATAGCTGAAGAATAATGATTCAGCCTTGGTAATGCTCGACAGACTAACACGTTAAGCAATTAATGCTAAGCATTTAATGTAGTTTTATACTCCAAAGCTTCATTTGTAATGTTCCAGTCGCAACATTCTTTCTATAGACATAATAAAAGAGTAGACGCCTCATTGGCTGCCGGGACTCAAGAAATGCGGCCGCCTTCTTGAGGAGGTCTCAAATGAAAACAACCAAAGTGGCAGCATGCCTGTGCACTGTGCCGCATATAGCTTTCAAATTCGGAAAACTTTTGAAAGCAGGGCTCGTGGAAGTAAGATTGAACATTATTTTTGCTTGTAGTTTATGAATAGAATATTACTGTGCTGTATGTCCGGCAGCAAAACCTGACAGACAGTTGAAGCAAGATAATACAAAGACGTGCATACGATTATTAGGAAATAGGAAGATAGGGTGAAATAAAAATATAAAAATATAAGTAAAAAAATTCATTTAGAATGTTTTTGAAAGACAGACACCAGGAAGAAGTGGGAAGTGGCTTTGAGGAGGGAAAGATTCAACTGTGTGCAGCCAACATTTTAAGCAGGAGGATTTTGATAAGACAAGTTACATTGTGCGACTCAGAGATGGTGTTATTCTATCCATCTTCAGCTTCCCGCCACATCTCCAAAGAGTATGTTATGTTGTTGTTGCTGTTATCAATCACAGGGCAGCATGAGATGCGCGCTCTCTCTCTCTCTCTCTCTCTCTCTCTCTCTCTCTCTATATATATATATATATATATATATATATAATATTTTAGTATATACATTTTAGTCAAGGTGCCAATTAGTTGTCTGAAGTCTGAAACACAAGGTGAGAGTGTGTAGAGGCATTTCCCCTCCCAATTTATTATGCAGGCTTTGTTCTAGTCTTCTGGTCATCACTTTTTTTGTTATGTAACCCTGTCTATATATTTATATCTATATATCATCTATACTGCCCCCAGACCTGTCCCCCTGATAAACGGAAGAAGCTGAATGTATTTTTATCTCTTTCCCTCTCTCTGTATATTCATGTTTATATACCCATCTAGAAATGCGTATATAAATGTATTGGTATATTCCTTAATTTTTAAACTCATTAAACAAGCAGAATAGTATTTGTTCTGCCACTTTTTGCTTCGGCATTGTGTGTTTTGAGAAATACCTATCATACATCCCATATATCAGAATATTCTATTACTGTTAAGCCCGCTTTGAATATCAATCTAAGTCAAACAAATTGTCCTGGTCCAGGTCCAGGTAGAGGGGGCAATATAGATGATATATAGATAGAAATATATAGACAGGGTTACATAAAAAAGTGATAGACAGCAAGCTCCATTTGAAAGTGGCAACCATAAGTGACTAAAACAAAGCCTGGATAATAAATTGTGAGGGGAAAGAAATGCCTCTACACACTCATCTTGTGTTTCAGACTTGCAATAAAAATGAATATTCTAAAGTTTAACACAACAAATTGACAGCTCAACTTTTGAGAGAGAGAGAGACACAGAGAGAGAGAGAGCATCTCATCTCACCCTGTGATTGATGACAGATTATTTACATTGATTAATTATGCCAAAGAGAAGCTGTATACATACTCTGTGGAAATAAGGCAGGAAGCTGAAGATGGATAGAATAACACCATCTCTGAGTCGGACATTCTGACCTGTCCTATCAAAATCCTCCTGCTTAAAATGTTCACTGCAAAAAAAGCCACTTCCCACTTCTTCCTGATGTCTCTGTCTTTCAAAAACATTCAAAATGAAAACACTGAGAACATGAGACATGAGAAACAGTTTACAAAGGAAGCCAAGCTTATTTTTTTTACCTTCTTCCTACTTCACCCTATCTTCCTATTTCCTAATAACCATATGCACGTCTTCGTATTGTCTTGCTGCAACTGTCTGTCAGATTTTGCTGCTGGACATACAGTACAGTAATATTCAATTCACAAACTACAAGTGAAAATAATGTTCAATGTTACTTGTGAAAAGGAATTCCACGAGCCCTGCTTTCAAAAGTTTTCCGAATTTGACAGCTATATGCGGCACAGTGCACAGGCATGCTGCCACTTCGGTTGTTTTCACTCGAGACCTCCTCAAGATGGCGGCCGCATTTCTCGAGTCCCGGCAGCCAATGCGGCGTCTACTCTTTGATTATGTCTATGGAGCGGAGACCATTCCAAGATGGCGGCCCCATGGCTCGTCTGCGCCAATGGGCAGTAGCGGCCGTTGGGGCGTCTACTCTCCGTTACTCACCACCGCGGACCTCAAACCAGAATGTTCCAGAACGTTCAAGTACACTTTGAAGTCTGCTAGCAGCATCAACTCACTGAGATTAGACAAAAGTATGCTGACTTCAGACACGTATATATATACATATATGTGTGTGGGAGAGCGGAGAAGAAGCTAATGCTAACGATGGCATCGACGCTACAGCGCCGAGCATCTCTGAAAACTTATAATTTACCCTTGGTTATGCTCTACCAACTAACACATTGTTACTGGGATCAACTCATTAGCCTAGCGTTAAGCAATTACTGTAGTCTTGTACCACGAAGCTTCATTTATAATGTTTCTGCATTTACAACGTGTTTCATACGTTACTTACCAAAGGAGTCCAGCAGCGGAGTGACGTGCCTCTCGCGGTGCGCCGCCTTACGTATGAGTATATGACGCGTTCAAGTACACTCGGACACTATGCAGACTTCACATAGAGAGATTATTTTATTCTGACTATCGATTTTTATGTTGTCAAACCAAGCACCTGTCGGTGTGTGTGTGTGTGTGTGTGTGTGGGGGGGGGGGGGTGTTGGGGGGTTGGTTACATCTCCACCTCACTTTCTAGTTTTTGACCACTAGAACTGTCAACAATGCACCTCTCCGTCCCCCTCTTTGTCCGTGCGTGCGTGCCCTCCTGCTGGATACTCAGTAGATCCTGGCTCCTCTCTGGGTATGCATGCAGGCAGGTGCACGGATGAAAACCCAGCAGAATTTTCTGCACTGATGTAGTGGTTCATCTCGCTGTGTTCATGTGCCCCTGCGCTTGTCAGCCTATGTATTGATGCACATTATTGCTGTGCTTCAGCTACCTTCTGAGTCTACATTTGTTCTGTTCATACATTTGAGACCATTCAAACACTATTCATGCATATGTATGCTTTGATTGAACCATTTCCTACAGGTGTATTGGTGCAGTCTCTACGGTTATGTGGCAGGTGAACTGGATCGTCGTGGTGAACAAACTCATTTGAAAGTCGAAGGTCTCCGTTTACCTGTCGCTCCTCACCATCTGTAAGGGGCCTGCTGAAATGACCTGATTATTGGAGACATATATTGATGAGGTTCAGTGGAATTTACTGGGCAATGATAAAAAGATCTCTCTCTCTCTCTCTCTCTCTCTCTCTCTCTCTCTCTCTCTATATATATATATATATATATATATATATATCATTACATCAGTCCTGATCTGAATGATTTTAACTTGAAACTGTTAATGTAAGAAAATCAGTGCAGTCAAAATAGAGAACTTTAATTAACAATGCGTTATTAAATAAATAAATAAATCAATAAATCAATAAATCAATAAATATGTAAATACATATAACAATAATAAATAGATAAATATAAAAATGATGAATAAATAATACAATAAAATAAATATGAACGATTAAATATAATTAAATTAATCATTTTAAATCACTGATGGAACTGATTAATTACACTATTCACAATGATTAAACTAAACTGATCATAATTCTATACTATTTACAATTTTAATATTTACAACACGTTGCCCTGAAACTTTGATTGTGACGGCAAGTGGTGTGGTGGAGGACGCAAATGGCTCCCAGAGGTCTTGGGAAATGGTGAACACGGAGTCCTCTCGAGTCAGGACTCGGTACCCGGCGTCCTCCTCCAGCACGCCGAGGATCTCCGTGTTCAGCTCCTCGTTTGTTTCCTATAGCAACGAAATCGACAGCAGTTATTAAAACAGCAACAATTTTCTGCACTGATGTAGTGGTTCAACTCATTGTATATTATATACATATATGTATAAATTCGGTCGGACTTAAGACCGGTGTAGGTCGTATAGTCTACATCAACCTTACCTGCTCACCTTTTCTAGCCTCGACCTTCTCCCATTTTAAGTACTTTATTCTCGTAACATTATGATTTAAATGTATGACTTTATTCTCGTTATAAATGACTTTATACTCTGAATTAATTAATATATATATATATATAAGTGTAGTCCTAATACTCTGTCATACTAGTGCACAGTAAGGGAAATGAAATCATCCCAGTATGGTGAACAACAACAGACAAAGCCATACAACGTACTTCCAGCTGCGTGTATGCTGTGGAATTGAGGGTGAAGCCGTGGCCAGCCTGGGTCCCCTTAAGGTAGGTCTCCCTTGTCAGCTCCACGATGTTAAAGGGGAGCAAGGCAGCCTCCCTCCACAGATGATCGGTGGTCTGCGCTTGGCCCTTCAAAAAGAAAGAAAGAAAGAAAGAAAGAAAGAGACAACAAAAGAAAGAGTTGCTCCTTTAACTTGAGATAATGATGTTAAATGATGTTAACTGGTTTCATTTTTTATTTGTATAGTATTTCCCATGTTTTTTTTAAAATTCATGACATGGACTGTAATATCCTCGTGAGTCGGCATCGAATAGCACATTCATGGATTCTAAAGCCAACCTTTTTAAGGGTGACCCTCCGCCTGGGGACCCAGACGTCTCCTACGGTCACCCTCTGTACTTCAGAAATCTGATCAACAGAGATAATTGGTGTGATGTGAACGTAATAGGCACAAACAGTATCTTTAAAATAAATAAATAAAATAAATCAACTGACCTCGAGGACCTCACCCTGCACTGTGAGGAGCCCCTCTGCCCCTCTGACGTCTTTGAGGTCAGTGTCATGGGATTTGGGGCAGAGGAGCCCCTCGGCCTCGGCAGCCAGCGCCTCCGGGACGCACACCGGAGCCGCTTTAAAAAATAGCGTCTCCCGGGTAACAAAAATATTGTATGGGGGGCTGCGGCCCTTCAGCTTGTACCCCCGCATATAATAGGAGTTTCCCACTTTCACTTTACTCTTTAATGTTTCAAATAAAGTTATCTTCCCCAATGATTTCCCATCACTTATTGCACAAATCTCGTTGCTCCTCGTGACTGCTGGCGTGGCGCCAGCGTCATCGAACTGCCATGATAAAACGTGGCTTCTCGGCCGACTTGCCACCACTTTTATTTGGATTGGAGGTGGCCTGGGCGTTGGGGAGGCACTGGTCAAGACAGCTTGCAGAGACATCTGAAATAAACACACACACACACGCACAAATTATTGTATGGATAGTGAGTTCACTGCGCTACCTCTCTCTCTCTCTCTCTCTTTCTCTGATCTGCGTGTGTGTGTGTGTGTGTGTGTGTGTGTGTGTGTGTGTGTGTGTGTGTGTGTGTGTGTGTGTGTGTGTGTGTGTGGAAGCGGGAGGTTGCGGTTCCAGCCTACATTTCTTTAATGTAAAAGTGGTCAAAGCGGTTCTTTTTATGTTTAAGGATCCGACCCCTGACATGGAGAGACGAACTAACAAACTATTGGCTGGCACATCACCCAATCACGTGAAGGTAAAGGGAGGGCCGTGATTGACAGACGGGAGCGCGAGCTAAGAAACTACTTTCTCGTCACAGCAGCTCGGCAGCTGAGGGAGGGCTGTGATTGGAGTGCTGCTCGTTGCTATGCGGTCCGGGACCAATCAAAACCGCCTGAATTCTGTGACGTCACGCAAAACCCGGGCCGCCTGAAAACCATAGTCATCAGTGAACACTATAGTTCTGTAGCACAAACCTTCATTTCTAATATTTCTCCATAGACACTATAGGCGTTTCTAGCCCATTTTGTGAGGAGCTTAACCACCCACCCCTAAACTGAATCCCAGCACACTGAAAGTTTAAGAGATTAAAAAAATGTTTTACTGTATATCATTTTTATAAATCAAGCTATAAAAGTGTCAAAACCATCCAGTACATGGTTGAAACATAATATCTTAACAACTGAAATATACCAGCTATGCTTTTCCCTCACAAATGTGGGAATGAAATTACATTGACATGTAAAAAAGTGAAATGTATCTTGCCTGCCGGCAGCTCTCTTAGTGATCAGATCCCCTAAGCCTCTCATCCTAAAATCACCCCTGACCGGCAGACTCCAGAAGCAGAATAACGGGCTTCATCAGTACGTGAAACGGGCTTCATCAGTACGAGAAATTTAACGGATCTTTAAAAATGTCAAGATCATTTTAACCAGTCTTTCTCCCTAACGGGGCATTTAAAAATCGAGAAATGGGAATATCCGGTCGAATATCCGGGAGTATTGGCCATTTAAAGATGGTGAATTGTTAATGCCCAGAAACGCCGGTGAAAATTACTTAAACACTGGCTAAAGGCCCGTCTACTGGTTTACACAGATACACTTATATATATTATACTTATGTGTATGTTCTACTCACTCTTCCAATGATTCAGCAGCGGGAAAATGACAGTTTCGCGTTCTGTACTGCTATATGTACGTGCGTTTGGGACGTTCAAGTACACTCGGACATTATGGACACTTCAAACATAGAGGTTAATCATGATTATTACTTTCATTTTGTGAAATGAACTGTCCCTAAAAATGCGGGACAGTCTCGAAATCTAAAATGTCGCCCCGAATGAGGCACTAAATGTCCTGAAAATCACACTCAAACACAACACTGACCTCTTATTTTCTATTTTCTAAAACTGTAACCCCAACAGATCTATCCAGCAGCGGGAATAGACAGGTGCGCGTGCTGTTGCGCTTCATGCAAGTGCGTTTGGGACGTTCAAGTACATTTGGACATTATGTAGACTTCAAACGGAGAGAGTTTTTTTATGATTATTATTACTTTTAATCTTGTCAAATGAAGTGTCCCTAAAGATACGGGACAGTCACGAAATCTAACTAAATGACCTTAATGACCCGAAAATTACACTCAAGTAGAATACAGAGCAGTTATTTTCTGATAAACCTTAAAAACTGTTCGTGGAAAGTTGACCCTTGACTGCTGTTGAGACACGGCGCTAAAAATCAAAAGCGTCAGTGCAGGTACGATGAGGAGTGAGTGACCGGAGGCAGGCAGCATCAGACACCTGCGCTGCTGCAGCTGCCCTCCTCATCCGTCCTCGCAAGAGGATGGAGGGGGGGGGGGGGGGGGGGGTCCGTCTCACTTGTTTGATCATCGCAGGTTTGCACACACACACACACATTGTATGTCCTGATATTCTTCATTTTTCAAGCCCAAACTTTATTTTCTGAAGTGAGTGGCAGTGAGGAAGACGTTGTCTATCAGGAGAGGCTTCACCGAGAACTTAATGGGCATGCATGGGATAAATTATTGTATGGATAGTGAGTTCACTGCGTCCTTTCAGACTTTATATGCGGTTGAATCAGATGGCAGCGGAACAGCGCTACCTCTCTCTCTCTCTCTCTCTCTCTCTCTCTCTCTCTCTCTTTGAGTGCGTTCGTGTTAATGTGTGTGTGTGTGTGTGTGTGTGTGTGTGTGTGTGTGTGTGTGTGTGTGTGTGTGTGTGTGTGTGTGTGTGTGTGTGTAAGCATGTGTGTGAGTGTGGGTGTGTGTGCAAACCTGCTACGATCAAACAAGAGAGGCGGACACCCCCTTCCCCCCTTTCAGTGTGCTGGGATTCAGTTTAGGGGTGGGTGATTAAGCTCCTCACAAAATGGGCTAGAAACGCCTACAGTGTCTATGGAGAAATATTAGAAATGAAGGTTTGTGCTTCAGAATTATAGTGTTCACTGATGACTATGGTTTTCAAGCGGCCCGGGTTTTGCGTGACGTCAAGGAATTCAGGCGATTTTGATTGGTCCCGGACCGCAGAAGAAACGAGCAGCACTCCAATCACAGCCCTCCCTTTGGCTGAGCTGCTGTGAAGAGAGACTGACACACACACACACACATACACACACACACACACACATACACACACACACACATACACACACAGCTGAGCTGCTGTGACGAGACTAGTTTTTTATCGCGCGCTCCAGTCCTTCAATCACAGCCCTCCCTTAACCTTATCTTGATTGGTTGATGTGCCAGCCAATAGTTTGTCAGTTCGTCTCTCCATGTCAGGGGTCGGCATCCTTCAACATCAAAAGATGACCACTTTTACATTAAAGAAAAGAAACACACACACACACACACACACACATTTAAGTCACTATCCACGTAATAATATTTCCCATGAAAACATTCATTGTAAACTAGGGATGCACATGGTTAATCGTGTAACTGATAACAGGAATTTTGACCGACGAATACTATCATTCATATTTGCTGTGCTATGTGCGGTTTTATCAGGTGACAGAGGAAGCAGTGCTACCTTTCCCTCTCTCCCTCAATCTCTCTGTCTCTTGGTCTGTTTGCGCATGCATTGAACCCCCCCCCAACACACGCAAACTGATAGCTGCTCGTCGCACACCTTCAGTGGTGCATCTGCATGCACTTTAGCATCATGTTAGCATCATGCTAGCATCATGTTACAGTAATATTATCATCATACTAGCATCCTGTTAGCATCATGTCAGAAATATTAGCATTATGCTAGCATGATGTTAGCATCATGCTAGCATCATGTTAAAGTAATATTAGCATAGATGTTAAGACTTCAGCCCAGGACTGATGTAGCAATGTGCTTTTTATTGCCCAGTGAATTCCGCAAATCATCATTAATATATTTCTCCACCAGTCAGACCATTTCAGCAGTCATGGCCCCTAAAGGCCCCTTAAAAATGGTGAGGACCGTGGGAGCGTATGGCGACAGGTCCTCCTTCATCACAACGATCCAATACGCCTGCCACATAACAGGGAAGGCTGCACCAATCCACCTGTAGGAAATGGTTTAATCAAACCATACATATACATGAACAGCGCTTCAAGCATGAAGGTGGAAAATAGCTGTATCAAAACATAAATGTGCATAAACAATCAACAGTTTTTACATATCATAAATGTATGAGAGCAGAAAATAGTTGAAATGTGCATACAAGCTAAAAAGTCAGAAAATAGCTGAGTTAAAGTTAAAAGGCTGATTAAAAGTGCTTGATAGTTGAACATTACTGAAAATAGTGTAGGCAAAATATTGTTGAAATGCACTGAATACTTGAAAATGTCTGAATTAAAGCAGATTGCTGAAATGTGCTTAATAGCTAAAAAGGCTGAAAATAGATGAGATAGGTGAAAGTTTAAATTGAAAAATTGCTTAAAGCATCTTGAAAATTGTGTGTGTGCGTGTGTGTTTGACAGTGTGTGTGTGTGTGTGTGTGTTTGACAGAAAGTCTGTGTGTGTGTGTTTGACAGTCTGTGCGTGTGAGTGTGTGCGTGTGTGTTTGACAGAGAGTCTGTGCGTGTGTGTGTATGTATGCGTGTGAGTGTTTGTGTGTGTGTGTTTGACAGTCTGTGTGTGTGTGTGTGTGTGTTTGACATAGAGTCTGTGTGTGTGTGCGTGTGTGTGTTTGAGTGCGTGTGTTTCACAGAGAGTCTGTGTGTGTGTGTGTGTGTGTGTGTGAGTGTGTACTGCATTTTGTCAGTGCCTGCACACAGCACTGGGCTCTGTGTCAGAGGGCAGGCAGTAATGTCCCAGTGTGTCTGCAGGGTATTTCAGAGTGAAATTGAAAGATTGGCTG
The DNA here is from genome assembly GCA_029224185.1 of Karalla daura. NCBI lineage: Eukaryota > Metazoa > Chordata > Actinopteri > Chaetodontiformes > Leiognathidae > Karalla > Karalla daura. The sequence continues at coordinate 5,409,084 of CM055188.1, read as the reverse complement.
AAAATGACGGTAATAGCTAATAATGATGGTAACAGCTAAATGAAAGCTTACAGATGGCTTAAAAAGGATGAATAGTTGAAAGGGCTGAAGAATAGCTGAATGAAAGCTTAAAGATGGCTGAAAATGCTTAATAGTTGAAAGGGCTGAAGAAGAGCTGAATGAAAGCTGAAAGATGGCTGAAAATGCTTAATAGTTGAAACGGCTGAAGAAGAGCTGAATGAAAGCTTAAAGGTGGCTGAAAATGCTTATTAGTTGAAACGGCTGAAGAATGGCTGAATGAAAGGTTAAAGATGGCTGAAAATGAAAGCTTAAAGATGGCTGAAAATGCTTAGTAGTTGTAAGGGCTGAAGAAGAGCTGAATGAAAGCTTAAAGGTGGCTGAAAATGCTTATTAGTTGAAACGGCTGAAGAATGGCTGAATGAAAGGTTAAAGATGGCTGAAAACGAAAGCTTAAAGATGGCTGAAAATGCTTAGTAGTTGTAAGGGCTGAAGAAGAGCTGAATGAAAGCTTAAAGGTGGCTGAAAATGCTTATTAGTTGAAACGGCTGAAGAATGGCTGAATGAAAGGTTAAAGATGGCTGAAAAGGTTGAAAATAGTTGTAACGGCTGATGAATAGCTGAATGAAAGCTTAAAGATGGCTGGAAATGCTGAAAGTATTTGAATTAAAGTCTAAATATTGTTGAAATGCAGTGAATAGTTGAAAAGGCAGAACATGGATGACATAAAGCAGAAACATTGCCGGAGAGCTGAATGAATGAAAAGATGTCTGTGTAAAGACTGTTTAAAAAGTCACTGATAGTTGAAAAAGCTGAAGATAGTTGAATTTCAATCTAAACATTGCTTAAATCATGTTGAAAATGTTATGTGTGTGTGTGCTGCAAGGTGTCAGGGCCTGTCGCAGCAGTTGGCTCTGTGTCAGTGAGCAGACAGTCCAGCCTGTGTGACCACAGCTACTTTGAGAGGGCGCTGTGGAGAAACTACACAACCTGTCAACATGCAATTTTCAACACACACAGACCACCAGTTTCTGCAATTTTTGAAGCTGAAATGAAGTTTCTATGACAAAGTATGGCGACGTAGCTGATATTTGTTTGAGAGTGTGATTTGATTTTAGTTTTCCCCATTCATTCTTATGGGAAACACCAAAATTCCGTGAGCGCTAAACAATCGGGTGTAGGGAGACAACACTTGATCCTATCTTAAATATAAGAACACCGCCACGCAGGGGAGAGTCTCGGGAATGTCCATGTGCGATTTGGTGTCTCTACCATGAATATTGAGGCCGTGGTCGCGAGTAGAAGTGTAAAGTTCAAGTTGGATCGAGGGAGACGAAAAATGCATTATGGCTTATGGAGAGAGGAGGCTGCGTTGGGGTGGCTCTGAGGCCCGCCGTTTAAATTTCGTAAGGCGCACAGGTTTTTGGCGGGCATCGTACGAGACAGCACAAGTTTTCCTACAAAAGTGGAAAAAAGAATTTGCCCGCTGCGTTCGGTTTGGCTGGGAGCAGCGTGAAAAGACAAAAAACAGAGCTGATTTTTCAGCCGTCCTCCACTCTAGCGATGACATCACCCACTCTAGCTCTGAACATTCCGCGCAATACACACCCATTGTAAAATCGGAAGAGGGGTGAAAAAAGATGAAGATTCAAACTGTGATTGTGAAAAAAGAATAAAACATTTGAAAGTGAAAAGACATTCGGGAATAGCTGAAAGTCTTGTGAATAGTTTAAAGTTTGAATGGAGTGTGTAGCTGAAAGTATGTGGGCGCTGAAAATTTTTGTAGCTGAAGTAGTTTAAGGGGGGTTGAAGAGGGTTTCAATTCATTTCAATGGGAAAATTTTTTTACAAAAAGTTGAATATTTTAAAAAGTATAAAAGGTTGAAAAAAGTTGAAAGAAAGCATAAATGTGGTGAATGAGCTGAACATTTGAAAGTTTGAATGGTTGAAATCGGTGAAGGTAGGCTGAAGATATGAATGGACAAAAAACGAGGAATAAGAATAATAATAATAACTAGAAAATTTGCATTTCCTGAAGAAAATGCGTGTGAATGCTGAGTGCTGAATACAATTGAAAGAATTGCTGAAAATGGCTGAGAAATAGCTGAATGAAAGCTTAAAAATGGCTGAAAATGTTGAAAGGGCTGAAGAATAGCTGAATGAAAGCTTAAAGATGGCTGAAAATGCTTACTAGTTGAAACGGCTAAAGAATGGCTGATTGAAAGCGTAAAGATGGCTGAAAATGAAAGCTTCAAGTTGGCTGATAAGGCTTAAAGTAGTTGAAAGGGCTGGAGGATAGCTGAATGAAAGCTTAAAGATGGCTGAAAAGGCTTAAAGTAGTTGAAAGGGCTGAAGAATAGCTGAATGAAAGCTGAAAGATGGCTGAAAATGCTTAATAGCTGAAAGGGCTGGAGAATAGCTGGATGAAAGCATAAAGATGGCTGACAATGCTTAATCATTGAAAAGGCTGAAGAATAGCTGAATGAAAGCTTATAGATGGCTGAAAATCCTTACTAGTTGAAACGGCTGAAGAATGGCTGATTGAAAGCGAAAAGATGGCTGAAAATGAAAGCTTAAAATGGCTGAAAAGGCTTAAAGTAGTTGAAAGGGCTGAAGAATAGCTGAATGAAAGCTTAAAAATGGCTGAAAATGTTGAAAGGGCTGAAGAATAGCTGAATGAAAGCTGAAAGATGGCTGAAAATGCTTTATAGTTGAAAGGGCTGGAGAATAGCTGAATGAAAGCTTAAAGATGGCTGAAAATGCTGAAAGTATTTGAAGTACAGTCTAAATATTGTTGAAATGCAATGAATAGTTGAAAAGGCAGAACATGGATGAAATAAAGCAGAAACATTGTTGGAGAGTTGAATGAATTTGAAAAGGTTTAAGATAGTTGAATTAAAGTTTAAAGACTGTTTAAATAGTCACCGATAGTTGAAAAGGCTGAAGAGAGTTGAATTTCAATCTAAACATTGCTTAATTCATGTTGAAAATGTTATGTGTGTGTGTGTGCTGCAAGGTGTCAGGGCCTGTCGCAGCACTTGGCTCTGTGTCAGTGAGCAGGCAGTCATGCCTGTGTGACCACAGCTACTTTGAGAGGGCGCTGTGGAGAAACTACACAACCTATCAACACACGATTTTCAACACACACAGACCACAAGTTTCTGCAATTTTTGAAGCTGAAATGAAGTTTCTACGACAAAGAATGGCGACGTAGCTGATATTTGTTTGAGGGTGTGATTTGATTTTAGTTTTTCCCATTCATTCTTATGGGAAACACCAAAAGTGCGTGAGCGCTAAACAATCGGCTGTAGGGAGACAACACTTGGTCCTATCTTAAATATAAGAACACCGCCACGCAGGGGAGAGTCTCGGGAACGTCCGTGTGCGATTTGGTGTCTCTACCATGAATATTGAAGCCATGGTCGCGAGTAGAAGTGTAAAGTTCAAGTTGGATCGAGGGAGACGAAAAATGCATTATGGCTTATGGAGAGAGGAGGCTGCGTTGGGGTGGCTCTGAGGCCCGCCGTTTAAATTTCGTAAGGCGCACAGGTTTTTGGCGGGCATCGTACGAGACAGCGCAAGTTTTCCTACAAAAGTGGAAAAAAGAATTTGCCCGCTGCGTTCGGTTTGGCTGGGAGCAGCGTGAAAAGACAAAAACCAGAGCTGATTTTTCAGCCGTCCTCCACTCTAGCGATGACATCACCCACTCTAGCTCTGAACATTCCGCGCAATACACACCCATTGTAAAATCGGAAGAGGGGTGAAAAAAGATGAAGATTCAAACTGTGATTGTGAAAAAAGTATAAAACATTTGAAAGTGAAAAGACATTCGGGAATAGCTGAAAGTCTTGTGAATAGTTTAAAGTTTGAATGGAGTGTGTAGCTGAAAGTATGTGGGCGCTGAAAATTTTTGTAGCTGAAGTAGTTTAAGGGGGGTTGAAGAGGGTTTCAATTCATTTCAATGGGAAAAATTTTTTACAAAAAGTTGAATATTTTAAAAAGTATAAAAGGTTGAAAAAAGTTGAAAGAAAGCATAAATGTGGTGAATGAGCTGAACATTTGAAAGTTTGAATGGTTGAAATCGGTGAAGGTAGGCTGAAGATATGAATGGACAAAAAACGAGGAATAAGAATAATAATAATAATAATAAAGAACAGGATAACAATAGTGTGAATGCCTCAGCATTCACACTAATAATAATAATAATAATAAAGAACAGGATAACAATAGTGTGAATGCCTCAGCATTCACACTAATAATAATAAAGAACAGGATAACAATAGTGTGAATGCCTCAGCATTCACACTAATAATAATAAAGAACAGGATAACAATAGTGTGAATGCCTCAGCATTCACACTAATAATAATAATAATAATAAAGAACAGGATAACAATAGTGTGAATGCCTCAGCATTCACACTAATAACTAGAAAATTTGCATTTCCTGAAGAAAATGCGTGTGAATGCTGAGTGCTGAATGCAATTGAAAGAATTGTTGAAAATGGCTGAAGAATAGCTGAGTGAAAGCTTAAAGATGGCTGAAAATGTTGAAAGGGCTGAAGAATAGCTGAATGAAAGCTTAAAGATGGCTGAAAATGTTGAAAGGGCTGAAGAATAGCTGAATGAAAGCTTAAAGATGGCTGAAAATGTTGAAAGGCCTGAAGAATAGCTGAATGAAAGCTTAAAGATGGCTGAAAGTGCTTAATAGTTAAAGGGCTGAAGGATAGCTGAATGAAAGCTGAAAGATGGCTGAAAAGGATTAAAGTAGTTGAAAGGGCTGAAGAATAGCTGAATGAAAGCTGAAAGATGGCTGAAAATGCTTAATAGTTGAAAGGGCTGGAGAATAGCTGGATGAAAGCATAAAGATGGCTGACAATGCTTAATCATTGAAAAGGCTGAAGAATAGCTGAATGAAAGCTTATAGATGGCTGAAAATCCTTACTAGTTGAAACAGCTGAAGAATGGCTGATTGAAAGCGAAAAGATGGCTGAAAATGAAAGCTTAAAATGGCTGAAAAGGCTTAAAGTAGTTGAAAGGGCTGAAGAATAGCTGAATGAAAGCTTAAAATTGGCTGAAAATGTTGAAAGGGCTGAAGAATAGCTGAATGAAAGCTGAAAGATGGCTGAAAATACTTTATAGTTGAAAGGGCTGGAGAATAGCTGAATGAAAGCTTAAAGATGGCTGAAAATGCTGAAAGTATTTGAAGTAAAGTCTAAATATTGTTGAAATGCAATGAATAGTTGAAAAGGCAGAACATGGATGAAATAAAGCAGAAACATTGTTGGAGAGTTGAATGAATTTGAAAAGGTTTAAGATAGTTGAATTAAAGTTTAAAGACTGTTTAAATAGTCACCGATAGTTGAAAAGGCTGAAGAGAGTTGAATTTCAATCTAAACATTGCTTAATTCATGTTGAAAATGTTATGTGTGTGTGTGTGCTGCAAGGTGTCAGGGCCTGTCGCAGCACTTGGCTCTGTGTCAGTGAGCAGGCAGTCATGCCTGTGTGACCACAGCTACTTTGAGAGGGCGCTGTGGAGAAACTACACAACCTATCAACACACGATTTTCAACACACACAGACCACAAGTTTCTGCAATTTTTGAAGCTGAAATGAAGTTTCTACGACAAAGAATGGCGACGTAGCTGATATTTGTTTGAGGGTGTGATTTGATTTTAGTTTTTCCCATTCATTCTTATGGGAAACACCAAAAGTGCGTGAGCGCTAAACAATCGGCTGTAGGGAGACAACACTTGGTCCTATCTTAAATATAAGAACACCGCCACGCAGGGGAGAGTCTCGGGAACGTCCGTGTGCGATTTGGTGTCTCTACCATGAATATTGAAGCCATGGTCGCGAGTAGAAGTGTAAAGTTCAAGTTGGATCGAGGGAGACGAAAAATGCATTATGGCTTATGGAGAAAGGAGGCTGCGTTGGGGTGGCTCTGAGGCCCGCCGTTTAAATTTCGTAAGGCGCACAGGTTTTTGGCGGGCATCGTACGAGACAGCACAAGTTTTCCTACAAAAGTGGAAAAAAGAATTTGCCCGCTGCGTTCGGTTTGGCTGGGAGCAGCGTGAAAAGACAAAAACCAGAGCTGATTTTTCAGCCGTCCTCCACTCTAGCGATGACATCACCCACTCTAGCTCTGAACATTCCGCGCAATACACACCCATTGTAAAATCGGAAGAGGGGTGAAAAAAGATGAAGATTCAAACTGTGATTGTGAAAAAAGTATAAAACATTTGAAAGTGAAAAGACATTCGGGAATAGCTGAAAGTCTTGTGAATAGTTTAAAGTTTGAATGGAGTGTGTAGCTGAAAGTATGTGGGCGCTGAAAATTTTTGTAGCTGAAGTAGTTTAAGGGGGGTTGAAGAGGGTTTCAATTCATTTCAATGGGAAAATTTTTTTACAAAAAGTTGAATATTTTAAAAAGTATAAAAGGTTGAAAAAAGTTGAAAGAAAGCATAAATGTGGTGAATGAGCTGAACATTTGAAAGTTTGAATGGTTGAAATCGGTGAAGGTAGGCTGAAGATATGAATGGACAAAAAACGAGGAATAATAATAATAATAATAACTAGAAAATTTGCATTTCCTGAAGAAAATGCGTGTGAATGCTGAGTGCTGAATGCAATTGAAAGAATTGTTGAAAATGGCTGAAGAATAGCTGAGTGAAAGCTTAAAGATGGCTGAAAATGTTGAAAGGGCTGAAGAATAGCTGAATGAAAGCTTAAAGATGGCTGAAAATGTTGAAAGGCCTGAAGAATAGCTGAATGAAAGCTTAAAGATGGCTGAAAGTGCTTAATAGTTAAAGGGCTGAAGGATAGCTGAATGAAAGCTGAAAGATGGCTGAAAAGGATTAAAGTAGTTGAAAGGGCTGAAGAATAGCTGAATGAAAGCTGAAAGATGGCTGAAAATGCTTAATAGTTGAAAGGGCTGGAGAATAGCTGGATGAAAGCATAAAGATGGCTGACAATGCTTAATCATTGAAAAGGCTGAAGAATAGCTGAATGAAAGCTTATAGATGGCTGAAAATCCTTACTAGTTGAAACAGCTGAAGAATGGCTGATTGAAAGCGAAAAGATGGCTGAAAATGAAAGCTTAAAATGGCTGAAAAGGCTTAAAGTAGTTGAAAGGGCTTAAGAATAGCTGAATGAAAGCTGAAAGATGGCTGAAAAGGCTTAAAGTAGTTGAAAGGGCTGAAGAATAGCTGAATGAAAGCTTAGAGAAGGCTGAAAAGGATTAAAGTAGTTGAAAGGGCTGAAGAATAGCTGAATGAAAGCTTAAAGATGGCTGAAAATGCTGAAAGTATTTGAAGTAAAGTCTATATATTGTTGAAATGCAGTGAATAGTTGAAAAGGCAGAACATGGATGAAATAAAGCAGAAACATTGTTGGAGAGTTGAATGAATTTGAAAAGGTTGAAGATAGTTGAATTAAAGTTTAAAGACTGTTTTAATAGTCGCTGATAGTTGAAAAGGCTGAAGATAGTTGAATTTCAATCTAAACATTGCTTAAATCATGTTGAAAATGTTATGTTTGTGTGTGTGCTGCAAGGTGCCAGGGCCTGTCGCAGCACTTGGCTCTGTGTCAGTGAGCAGACAGTCCAGCCTGTGTGACCAAAGCTAATTTGAGAGGGTGCTGTGGAGAAACTACACAACCTATCAACACACGATTTTCAACACACACAGACCACAAGTTTCTGCAATTTTTGAAGCTGAAATGAAGTTTCTACGACAAAGTATGGCGACGTAGCTGATATTTGTTTGAGGGTGTGATTTGATTTAAGTTTTTCCCATTCATTCTTATGGGAAACACCAAAAGTGCGTGAGCGCTAAACAATTGGCTGTAGGGAGACAACACTTGGTCCTATCTTAAATATAAGAACACCACCACGCAGGGGAGAGTCTCGGGAACGTCCGTGTGCGATTTGGTGTCTCTACCATGAATATTGAGGCCGTGGTCGCGAGTAGAAGTGTAAAGTTCAAGTTGGATCGAAGGAAAAGAAAAATGCATTATGGCTTATGGAGAGAGGAGGCTGCGTTGGGGTCGCTCTGAGGCCCGTCGTTTAAATTTCGTAAGGCGCACAGGTTTTTGGCGGGCATCGTATGAGACAGCACAAGTTTTCCTACAAAAGTGGAAAAAAGAATTTGCCCGCTGCGTACGGTTTGGCTGGGAGCGGCGTGAAAAGACAAAAACCAGAGCTGATTTTTCAGCCGTCCTCCACTCTAGCGATGACATCACCCACTCTAGCTCTGAACATTCCGCGCAATACACACCCATTGTAAAATCGGAAGAGGGGTGAAAAAAGATGAAGATTCAAACTGTGATTGTGAAAAAAGTATAAAACATTTGAAAGTGAAAAGACATTCGGGAATAGCTGAAAGTCTTGTGAATAGTTTAAAGTTTGAATGGAGTGTGTAGCTGAAAGTATGTGGGCGCTGAAAATTTTTGTAGCTGAAGTAGTTTAAGGGGGGTTGAAGAGGGTTTCAATTCATTTCAATGGGAAAATTTTTTTACAAAAAGTTGAATATTTTAAAAAGTATAAAAGGTTGAAAAAAGTTGAAAGAAAGCATAAATGTGGTGAATGAGCTGAACATTTGAAAGTTTGAATGGTTGAAATCGGTGAAGGTAGGCTGAAGATATGAATGGACAAAAAACGAGGAATAATAATAATAATAATAACTAGAAAATTTGCATTTCCTGAAGAAAATGCGTGTGAATGCTGAGTGCTGAATGCAATTGAAAGAATTGTTGAAAATGGCTGAAGAATAGCTGAGTGAAAGCTTAAAGATGGCTGAAAATGTTGAAAGGGCTGAAGAATAGCTGAATGAAAGCTTAAAGATGGCTGAAAATGTTGAAAGGCCTGAAGAATAGCTGAATGAAAGCTTAAAGATGGCTGAAAGTGCTTAATAGTTAAAGGGCTGAAGGATAGCTGAATGAAAGCTGAAAGATGGCTGAAAAGGATTAAAGTAGTTGAAAGGGCTGAAGAATAGCTGAATGAAAGCTGAAAGATGGCTGAAAATGCTTAATAGTTGAAAGGGCTGGAGAATAGCTGGATGAAAGCATAAAGATGGCTGACAATGCTTAATCATTGAAAAGGCTGAAGAATAGCTGAATGAAAGCTTATAGATGGCTGAAAATCCTTACTAGTTGAAACAGCTGAAGAATGGCTGATTGAAAGCGAAAAGATGGCTGAAAATGAAAGCTTAAAATGGCTGAAAAGGCTTAAAGTAGTTGAAAGGGCTGAAGAATAGCTGAATGAAAGCTTAAAATTGGCTGAAAATGTTGAAAGGGCTGAAGAATAGCTGAATGAAAGCTGAAAGATGGCTGAAAATGCTTTATAGTTGAAAGGGCTGGAGAATAGCTGAATGAAAGCTTAAAGATGGCTGAAAATGCTGAAAGTATTTGAAGTAAAGTCTAAACATTGTTGAAATGCAATGAATAGTTGAAAAGGCAGAACATGGATGAAATAAAGCAGAAACATTGTTGGAGAGTTGAATGAATTTGAAAAGGTTTAAGATAGTTGAATTAAAGTTTAAAGACTGTTTAAATAGTCACCGATAGTTGAAAAGGCTGAAGAGAGTTGAATTTCAATCTAAACATTGCTTAATTCATGTTGAAAATGTTATGTGTGTGTGTGTGCTGCAAGGTGTCAGGGCCTGTCGCAGCACTTGGCTCTGTGTCAGTGAGCAGGCAGTCATGCCTGTGTGACCACAGCTACTTTGAGAGGGCGCTGTGGAGAAACTACACAACCTATCAACACACGATTTTCAACACACACAGACCACAAGTTTCTGCAATTTTTGAAGCTGAAATGAAGTTTCTACGACAAAGAATGGCGACGTAGCTGATATTTGTTTGAGGGTGTGATTTGATTTTAGTTTTTCCCATTCATTCTTATGGGAAACACCAAAAGTGCGTGAGCGCTAAACAATCGGCTGTAGGGAGACAACACTTGGTCCTATCTTAAATATAAGAACACCGCCACGCAGGGGAGAGTCTCGGGAACGTCCGTGTGCGATTTGGTGTCTCTACCATGAATATTGAAGCCATGGTCGCGAGTAGAAGTGTAAAGTTCAAGTTGGATCGAGGGAGACGAAAAATGCATTATGGCTTATGGAGAGAGGAGGCTGCGTTGGGGTGGCTCTGAGGCCCGCCGTTTAAATTTCGTAAGGCGCACAGGTTTTTGGCGGGCATCGTACGAGACAGCACAAGTTTTCCTACAAAAGTGGAAAAAAGAATTTGCCCGCTGCGTTCGGTTTGGCTGGGAGCAGCGTGAAAAGACAAAAACCAGAGCTGATTTTTCAGCCGTCCTCCACTCTAGCGATGACATCACCCACTCTAGCTCTGAACATTCCGCGCAATACACACCCATTGTAAAATCGGAAGAGGGGTGAAAAAAGATGAAGATTCAAACTGTGATTGTGAAAAAAGTATAAAACATTTGAAAGTGAAAAGACATTCGGGAATAGCTGAAAGTCTTGTGAATAGTTCAAAGTTTGAATGGAGTGTGTAGCTGAAAGTATGTGGGCGCTGAAAATTTTTGTAGCTGAAGTAGTTTAAGGGGGGTTGAAGAGGGTTTCAATTCATTTCAATGGGAAAAATTTTTTACAAAAAGTTGAATATTTTAAAAAGTATAAAAGGTTGAAAAAAGTTGAAAGAAAGCATAAATGTGGTGAATGAGCTGAACATTTGAAAGTTTGAATGGTTGAAATCGGTGAAGGTAGGCTGAAGATATGAATGGACAAAAAACGAGGAATAATAATAATAATAATAATAATAACTAGAAAATTTGCATTTCCTGAAGAAAATGCGTGTGAATGCTGAGTGCTGAATGCAATTGAAAGAATTGTTGAAAATGGCTGAAGAATAGCTGAGTGAAAGCTTAAAGATGGCTGAAAATGTTGAAAGGGCTGAAGAATAGCTGAATGAAAGCTTAAAGATGGCTGAAAATGTTGAAAGGCCTGAAGAATAGCTGAATGAAAGCTTAAAGATGGCTGAAAGTGCTTAATAGTTAAAGGGCTGAAGGATAGCTGAATGAAAGCTGAAAGATGGCTGAAAAGGATTAAAGTAGTTGAAAGGGCTGAAGAATAGCTGAATGAAAGCTGAAAGATGGCTGAAAATGCTTACTAGTTGAAACGGCTAAAGAATGGCTGATTGAAAGCGTAAAGATGGCTGAAAAGGAAAGCTTCAAGTTGGCTGATAAGGCTTAAAGTAGTTGAAAGGGCTGGAGGATAGCTGAATGAAAGCTTAAAGATGGCTGAAAAGGCTTAAAGTAGTTGAAAGGGCTGAAGAATAGCTGAATGAAAGCTGAAAGATGGCTGAAAATGCTTAATAGTTGAAAGGGCTGGAGAATAGCTGGATGAAAGCATAAAGATGGCTGACAATGCTTAATCATTGAAAAGGCTGAAGAATAGCTGAATGAAAGCTTATAGATGGCTGAAAATCCTTACTAGTTGAAACGGCTGAAGAATGGCTGAGTGAAAGCGAAAAGATGGCTGAAAATGTTGAAAGTAGTTGAAAGGGCTGAAGAATAGCTGAATGAAAGCTTAAAAATGGCTGAAAATGTTGAAAGGGCTGAAGAATAGCTGAATGAAAGCTGAAAGATGGCTGAAAATGCTTTATAGTTGAAAGGGCTGGAGAATAGCTGAATGAAAGCTTAAAGATGGCTGAAAATGCTGAAAGTATTTGAAGTACAGTCTAAATATTGTTGAAATGCAGTGAATAGTTGAAAAGGCAGAACATGGATGAAATAAAGCAGAAACATTGTTGGAGAGTTGAATGAATTTGAAAAGGTTTAAGATAGTTGAATTAAAGTTTAAAGACTGTTTAAATAGTCACCGATAGTTGAAAAGGCTGAAGAGAGTTGAATTTCAATCTAAACATTGCTTAATTCATGTTGAAAATGTTATGTGTGTGTGTGTGCTGCAAGGTGTCAGGGCCTGTCGCAGCACTTGGCTCTGTGTCAGTGAGCAGACAGTCATGCCTGTGTGACCACAGCTACTTTGAGAGGGCGCTGTGGAGAAACTACACAACCTATCAACACACGATTTTCAACACACACAGACCACAAGTTTCTGCAATTTTTGAAGCTGAAATGAAGTTTCTACGACAAAGAATGGCGACGTAGCTGATATTTGTTTGAGGGTGTGATTTGATTTTAGTTTTTCCCATTCATTCTTATGGGAAACACCAAAAGTGCGTGAGCGCTAAACAATCGGCTGTAGGGAGACAACACTTGGTCCTATCTTAAATATAAGAACACCGCCACACAGGGGAGAGTCTCGGGAACGTCCGTGTGCGATTTGGTGTCTCTACCATGAATATTGAAGCCATGGTCGCGAGTAGAAGTGTAAAGTTCAAGTTGGATCGAGGGAGACGAAAAATGCATTAAGATAGGAATGCAGTAGTTGAAAGGGCTGAACAATAGTTGAATAAAAACTTAAAGATGGCTGAAAATGCTTAATAGTTGAAAAGGCTGAAGAATAGCTGAATGAAAGTTTAAAGATGGCTCAAAATGCTTGAATTTGTTGAAAGGGCTGAAGAATAGCTGGATGAAAGCTTAAAGGTGGCTGAAAATGCTTATTAGTTGAAACGGCTGAAGAATAGCTGAATGAAAGCTGAAAGATGGCTGAAAATGAAAGCTTTAAGATGGCTGAAAATGCTTAATAGCTGTAAGGGCTGAAGAAGAGCTGAATGAAAGCTGAAAGATGGCTGAGAATGCTTAATAGTTGAAAAGGCTGAAGAAGAGCTGAATGAAAGCTTAAAGGTGGCTGAAAATGCTCATTAGTTGAAACGGCTGAAGAATGGCTGAATGAAAGGTTAAAGATGGCTGAAAATGAAAGCTTAAAGATGGCTGAAAATGCTTAATAGCTGTAAGGGCTGAAGAAGAGCTGAATGAAAGCTGAAAGATGGCTGAGAATGCTTAATAGTTGAAAAGGCTGAAGAAGAGCTGAATGAAAGCTTAAAGGTGGCTGAAAATGCTCATTAGTTGAAACGGCTGAAGAATGGCTGAATGAAAGGTTAAAGATGGCTGAAAATGAAAGCTTAAAGATGGCTGAAAATGCTTAATAGTTGTAAGGGCTGAAGAAGAGCTGAATGAAAGCTTAAAGGTGGCTGAAAATGCTTATTAGTTGAAACGGCTGAAGAATGGCTGAATGAAAGCTTAAAGATGGCTGAAAAGGTTGAAAGTAGTTGTAACGGCTGATGAATAGCTGAATGAAAGCTTAAAGATGGCTGGAAATGCTGAAAGTATTTGAAGTAAAGTCTAAATATTGTTGAAATGCAGTGAATAGTTGAAAAGGCAGAACATGGATGACATGAAGCAGAAACATTGCCGGAGAGCTGAATGAATGAAAAGATTAAAGATCGCTGAATGTCTGTGTAAAGACTGTTTAAAAAGTCACTGATAGTTGAAAAAGCTGAAGATAGTTGAATTTCAATCTAAACATTGCTTAAATCATCTTGAAAGTTGTGTGTGAGGGTGTGTGTGTGTGTGTGCTGCAAGGTGTCAGGGCCTGTCGCAGCAGTTGGCTCTGTGTCAGTGAGCAGACAGTCCAGCCTGTGTGACCACAGCTACTTTGAGAGGGCGCTGTGGAGAAACTACACAACCTGTCAACATGCAATTTTCAACACACACAGACCCCCAGTTTCTGCAATTTTTGAAGCTGAAATGAAGTTTCTATGACAAGGTATGGCGACGTAGCTGATATTTGTTTGAGAGTGTGATTTGATTTTAGTTTTTCCCATTCATTCTTATGGGAAACACCAAAATTCCGTGAGCGCTAAACAATCGGGTGTAGGGAGACAACACTTGATCCTATCTTAAATATAAGAACACCGCCACGCAGGGGAGAGTCTCGGGAATGTCCATGTGCGATTTGGTGTCTCTACCATGAATATTGAGGCCGTGGTCGCGAGTAGAAGTGTAAAGTTCAAGTTGGATCGAGGGAGACGAAAAATGCATTATGGCTTATGGAGAGAGGAGGCTGCGTTGGGGTGGCTCTGAGGCCCGCCGTTTAAATTTCGTAAGGCGCACAGGTTTTTGGCGGGCATCGTACGAGACAGCACAAGTTTTCCTACAAAAGTGGAAAAAAGAATTTGCCCGCTGCGTACGGTTTGGCTGGGAGCAGCGTGAAAAGACAAAAACCAGAGCTGATTTTTCAGCCGTCCTCCACTCTAGCGATGACATCACCCACTCTAACTCCGCGCAATACACACCCATTGAAAAATCGGAAGAGAAGTGAAAAAAGATGAAGATTCAAACTGTGATTGTGAAAAAAGTATAAAACATTTGAAAGTGAAAAGACATTCGGGAATAGCTGAAAGTCTTGTGAATAGTTTAAAGTTTGAATGGAGTGTGTAGCTGAAAGTATGTGGGAGCTGAAAATTTTCGTAGCTGAAGTAGTTTTAGAGGGGTTGAAGAGGGTTTCAATTCATTTCAATGGGAAAATTTTTTTACAAAAAGTTGAATATTTTAAAAAGTATAAAAGGTTGAAAAAAGTTGAAAGAAAGCATAAATGTGGTGAATGAGCTGAACATTTGAAAGTTTGAATGGTTGAAATCGGTGAAGGTAGGCTGAAGATATGAATGGACAAAAAACGAGGAATAAGAATAATAATAATAATAATAATAATAATAATAATAAAGAACAGGATAACAATAGTGTGAATGCCTCAGCATTCACACTAATAACTAGAAAATTTGCATTTCCTGAAGAAAATGCGTGTGAATGCTGAGTGCTGAATGCAATTGAAAGAATTGTTGAAAATGGCTGAAGAATAGCTGAATGAAAGCTTAAAAATGGCTGAAAATGTTGAAAGGGCTGAAGAATAGCTGGATGAAAGCATCAAGATGGCTGAAAATGCTTAATAGTTGAAAGGGCTGGAGAATAGCTGAATGAAAGCTTAAGGATGTCTGAAAGTGCTTAATAGTTGAAAGGGCTGAAGAGTAGCTGAATGAAAGCGTAAAGATGGCTGACAATGCTTAATCATTGAAAAGGCTGAAGAATAGCTGAATGAAAGCTTATAGATGGCTGAAAATCCTTACTAGTTGAAACGGCTGAAGAATGGCTGATTGAAAGCGAAAAGATGGCTGAAAATGAAAGCTTAAAATGGCTGAAAAGGCTTAAAGTAGTTGAAAGGGCTGAAGAATAGCTGAATGAAAGCTTAAAAATGGCTGAAAATGTTGAAAGGGCTGAAGAATAGCTGAATGAAAGCTGAAAGATGGCTGAAAATGCTTTATAGTTGAAAGGGCTGGAGAATAGCTGAATGAAAGCTTAAAGATGGCTGAAAATGCTGAAAGTATTTGAAGTACAGTCTAAATATTGTTGAAATGCAATGAATAGTTGAAAAGGCAGAACATGGATGAAATAAAGCAGAAACATTGTTGGAGAGTTGAATGAATTTGAAAAGGTTTAATATAGTTGAATTAAAGTTTAAAGACTGTTTAAATAGTCACCGATAGTTGAAAAGGCTGAAGAGAGTTGAATTTCAATCTAAACATTGCTTAATTCATGTTGAAAATGTTATGTGTGTGTGTGTGCTGCAAGGTGTCAGGGCCTGTCGCAGCACTTGGCTCTGTGTCAGTGAGCAGGCAGTCATGCCTGTGTGACCACAGCTACTTTGAGAGGGCGCTGTGGAGAAACTACACAACCTATCAACACACGATTTTCAACACACACAGACCACAAGTTTCTGCAATTTTTGAAGCTGAAATGAAGTTTCTACGACAAAGAATGGCGACGTAGCTGATATTTGTTTGAGGGTGTGATTTGATTTTAGTTTTTCCCATTCATTCTTATGGGAAACACCAAAAGTGCGTGAGCGCTAAACAATCGGCTGTAGGGAGACAACACTTGGTCCTATCTTAAATATAAGAACACCGCCACGCAGGGGAGAGTCTCGGGAACGTCCGTGTGCGATTTGGTGTCTCTACCATGAATATTGAAGCCATGGTCGCGAGTAGAAGTGTAAAGTTCAAGTTGGATCGAGGGAGACGAAAAATGCATTATGGCTTATGGAGAGAGGAGGCTGCGTTGGGGTGGCTCTGAGGCCCGCCGTTTAAATTTCGTAAGGCGCACAGGTTTTTGGCGGGCATCGTACGAGACAGCACAAGTTTTCCTACAAAAGTGGAAAAAAGAATTTGCCCGCTGCGTTCGGTTTGGCTGGGAGCAGCGTGAAAAGACAAAAACCAGAGCTGATTTTTCAGCCGTCCTCCACTCTAGCGATGACATCACCCACTCTAGCTCTGAACATTCCGCGCAATACACACCCATTGTAAAATCGGAAGAGGGGTGAAAAAAGATGAAGATTCAAACTGTGATTGTGAAAAAAGTATAAAACATTTGAAAGTGAAAAGACATTCGGGAATAGCTGAAAGTCTTGTGAATAGTTTAAAGTTTGAATGGAGTGTGTAGCTGAAAGTATGTGGGCGCTGAAAATTTTTGTAGCTGAAGTAGTTTAAGGGGGGTTGAAGAGGGTTTCAATTCATTTCAATGGGAAAATTTTTTTACAAAAAGTTGAATATTTTAAAAAGTATAAAAGGTTGAAAAAAGTTGAAAGAAAGCATAAATGTGGTGAATGAGCTGAACATTTGAAAGTTTGAATGGTTGAAATCGGTGAAGGTAGGCTGAAGATATGAATGGACAAAAAACGAGGAATAAGAATAATAATAATAATAATAATAACTAGAAAATTTGCATTTCCTGAAGAAAATGCGTGTGAATGCTGAGTGCTGAATGCAATTGAAAGAATTGTTGAAAATGGCTGAAGAATAGCTGAATGAAAGCTTAAAAATGGCTGAAAATGTTGAAAGGGCTGAAGAATAGCTGGATGAAAGCATCAAGATGGCTGAAAATGCTTAATAGTTGAAAGGGCTGGAGAATAGCTGAATGAAAGCTTAAGGATGTCTGAAAGTGCTTAATAGTTGAAAGGGCTGAAGAGTAGCTGAATGAAAGCGTAAAGATGGCTGATTATGGTTAAAAGTTGAAAAGGCTGAAGAATAGCTGAATGAAAGCTTAAAGATGGCTGACAATGCTTAATCATTGAAAAGGCTGAAGAATAGCTGAATGAAAGCTTATAGATGGCTGAAAATCCTTACTAGTTGAAACGGCTGAAGAATGGCTGATTGAAAGCGAAAAGATGGCTGAAAATGAAAGCTTAAAATGGCTGAAAAGGCTTAAAGTAGTTGAAAGGGCTGAAGAATAGCTGAATGAAAGCTTAAAAATGGCTGAAAATGTTGAAAGGGCTGAAGAATAGCTGAATGAAAGCTGAAAGATGGCTGAAAATGCTTTATAGTTGAAAGGGCTGGAGAATAGCTGAATGAAAGCTTAAAGATGGCTGAAAATGCTGAAAGTATTTGAAGTACAGTCTAAATATTGTTGAAATGCAATGAATAGTTGAAAAGGCAGAACATGGATGAAATAAAGCAGAAACATTGTTGGAGAGTTGAATGAATTTGAAAAGGTTTAAGATAGTTGAATTAAAGTTTAAAGACTGTTTAAATAGTCACCGATAGTTGAAAAGGCTGAAGAGAGTTGAATTTCAATCTAAACATTGCTTAATTCATGTTGAAAATGTTATGTGTGTGTGTGTGCTGCAAGGTGTCAGGGCCTGTCGCAGCACTTGGCTCTGTGTCAGTGAGCAGGCAGTCATGCCTGTGTGACCACAGCTACTTTGAGAGGGCGCTGTGGAGAAACTACACAACCTATCAACACACGATTTTCAACACACACAGACCACAAGTTTCTGCAATTTTTGAAGCTGAAATGAAGTTTCTACGACAAAGAATGGCGACGTAGCTGATATTTGTTTGAGGGTGTGATTTGATTTTAGTTTTTCCCATTCATTCTTATGGGAAACACCAAAAGTGCGTGAGCGCTAAACAATCGGCTGTAGGGAGACAACACTTGGTCCTATCTTAAATATAAGAACACCGCCACGCAGGGGAGAGTCTCGGGAACGTCCGTGTGCGATTTGGTGTCTCTACCATGAATATTGAAGCCATGGTCGCGAGTAGAAGTGTAAAGTTCAAGTTGGATCGAGGGAGACGAAAAATGCATTATGGCTTATGGAGAGAGGAGGCTGCGTTGGGGTGGCTCTGAGGCCCGCCGTTTAAATTTCGTAAGGCGCACAGGTTTTTGGCGGGCATCGTACGAGACAGCACAAGTTTTCCTACAAAAGTGGAAAAAAGAATTTGCCCGCTGCGTTCGGTTTGGCTGGGAGCAGCGTGAAAAGACAAAAACCAGAGCTGATTTTTCAGCCGTCCTCCACTCTAGCGATGACATCACCCACTCTAGCTCTGAACATTCCGCGCAATACACACCCATTGTAAAATCGGAAGAGGGGTGAAAAAAGATGAAGATTCAAACTGTGATTGTGAAAAAAGTATAAAACATTTGAAAGTGAAAAGACATTCGGGAATAGCTGAAAGTCTTGTGAATAGTTTAAAGTTTGAATGGAGTGTGTAGCTGAAAGTATGTGGGCGCTGAAAATTTTTGTAGCTGAAGTAGTTTAAGGGGGGTTGAAGAGGGTTTCAATTCATTTCAATGGGAAAATTTTTTTACAAAAAGTTGAATATTTTAAAAAGTATAAAAGGTTGAAAAAAGTTGAAAGAAAGCATAAATGTGGTGAATGAGCTGAACATTTGAAAGTTTGAATGGTTGAAATCGGTGAAGGTAGGCTGAAGATATGAATGGACAAAAAACGAGGAATAAGAATAATAATAATAATAATAATAACTAGAAAATTTGCATTTCCTGAAGAAAATGCGTGTGAATGCTGAGTGCTGAATGCAATTGAAAGAATTGTTGAAAATGGCTGAAGAATAGCTGAATGAAAGCTTAAAAATGGCTGAAAATGTTGAAAGGGCTGAAGAATAGCTGGATGAAAGCATCAAGATGGCTGAAAATGCTTAATAGTTGAAAGGGCTGGAGAATAGCTGAATGAAAGCTTAAGGATGTCTGAAAGTGCTTAATAGTTGAAAGGGCTGAAGAGTAGCTGAATGAAAGCGTAAAGATGGCTGATTATGGTTAAAAGTTGAAAAGGCTGAAGAATAGCTGAATGAAAGCTTAAAGATGGCTGACAATGCTTAATCATTGAAAAGGCTGAAGAATAGCTGAATGAAAGCTTATAGATGGCTGAAAATCCTTACTAGTTGAAACGGCTGAAGAATGGCTGATTGAAAGCGAAAAGATGGCTGAAAATGAAAGCTTAAAATGGCTGAAAAGGCTTAAAGTAGTTGAAAGGGCTGAAGAATAGCTGAATGAAAGCTTAAAAATGGCTGAAAATGTTGAAAGGGCTGAAGAATAGCTGAATGAAAGCTGAAAGATGGCTGAAAATGCTTTATAGTTGAAAGGGCTGGAGAATAGCTGAATGAAAGCTTAAAGATGGCTGAAAATGCTGAAAGTATTTGAAGTACAGTCTAAATATTGTTGAAATGCAATGAATAGTTGAAAAGGCAGAACATGGATGAAATAAAGCAGAAACATTGTTGGAGAGTTGAATGAATTTGAAAAGGTTTAAGATAGTTGAATTAAAGTTTAAAGACTGTTTAAATAGTCACCGATAGTTGAAAAGGCTGAAGAGAGTTGAATTTCAATCTAAACATTGCTTAATTCATGTTGAAAATGTTATGTGTGTGTGTGTGCTGCAAGGTGTCAGGGCCTGTCGCAGCACTTGGCTCTGTGTCAGTGAGCAGGCAGTCATGCCTGTGTGACCACAGCTACTTTGAGAGGGCGCTGTGGAGAAACTACACAACCTATCAACACACGATTTTCAACACACACAGACCACAAGTTTCTGCAATTTTTGAAGCTGAAATGAAGTTTCTACGACAAAGAATGGCGACGTAGCTGATATTTGTTTGAGGGTGTGATTTGATTTTAGTTTTTCCCATTCATTCTTATGGGAAACACCAAAAGTGCGTGAGCGCTAAACAATCGGCTGTAGGGAGACAACACTTGGTCCTATCTTAAATATAAGAACACCGCCACGCAGGGGAGAGTCTCGGGAACGTCCGTGTGCGATTTGGTGTCTCTACCATGAATATTGAAGCCATGGTCGCGAGTAGAAGTGTAAAGTTCAAGTTGGATCGAGGGAGACGAAAAATGCATTATGGCTTATGGAGAGAGGAGGCTGCGTTGGGGTGGCTCTGAGGCCCGCCGTTTAAATTTCGTAAGGCGCACAGGTTTTTGGCGGGCATCGTACGAGACAGCACAAGTTTTCCTACAAAAGTGGAAAAAAGAATTTGCCCGCTGCGTTCGGTTTGGCTGGGAGCAGCGTGAAAAGACAAAAACCAGAGCTGATTTTTCAGCCGTCCTCCACTCTAGCGATGACATCACCCACTCTAGCTCTGAACATTCCGCGCAATACACACCCATTGTAAAATCGGAAGAGGGGTGAAAAAAGATGAAGATTCAAACTGTGATTGTGAAAAAAGTATAAAACATTTGAAAGTGAAAAGACATTCGGGAATAGCTGAAAGTCTTGTGAATAGTTTAAAGTTTGAATGGAGTGTGTAGCTGAAAGTATGTGGGCGCTGAAAATTTTTGTAGCTGAAGTAGTTTAAGGGGGGTTGAAGAGGGTTTCAATTCATTTCAATGGGAAAATTTTTTTACAAAAAGTTGAATATTTTAAAAAGTATAAAAGGTTGAAAAAAGTTGAACTCAAGCAATAATGTCCAGAAAGAGCTGAACATTTGAAAGTTTGAATGGTTGAAATCGGTGAAGGTAGGCAGAAGATACGAACAGCCAAAAAACGTGGAATAAGAATAATAACTAGAAAATTTGCATTTCCTGAAGAAAATGCGTGTGAATGCTGAGTGCTGAATGCAATTGAAAGAATTGTTGAAAATGGCTGAAGAATAGCTGAGTGAAAGCTTAAAGATGGCTGAAAATGTTGAAAGGGCTGAAGAATAGCTGAATGAAAGCTTAAAGATGGCTGAAAATGTTGAAAGGCCTGAAGAATAGCTGAATGAAAGCTTAAAGATGGCTGAAAGTGCTTAATAGTTAAAGGGCTGAAGGATAGCTGAATGAAAGCTGAAAGATGGCTGAAAAGGATTAAAGTAGTTGAAAGGGCTGAAGAATAGCTGAATGAAAGCTGAAAGATGGCTGAAAATGCTTAATAGTTGAAAGGGCTGGAGAATAGCTGGATGAAAGCATAAAGATGGCTGACAATGCTTAATCATTGAAAAGGCTGAAGAATAGCTGAATGAAAGCTTATAGATGGCTGAAAATCCTTACTAGTTGAAACAGCTGAAGAATGGCTGATTGAAAGCGAAAAGATGGCTGAAAATGAAAGCTTAAAATGGCTGAAAAGGCTTAAAGTAGTTGAAAGGGCTGAAGAATAGCTGAATGAAAGCTTAAAATTGGCTGAAAATGTTGAAAGGGCTGAAGAATAGCTGAATGAAAGCTGAAAGATGGCTGAAAATGCTTTATAGTTGAAAGGGCTGGAGAATAGCTGAATGAAAGCTTAAAGATGGCTGAAAATGCTGAAAGTATTTGAAGTAAAGTCTAAATATTGTTGAAATGCAATGAATAGTTGAAAAGGCAGAACATGGATGAAATAAAGCAGAAACATTGTTGGAGAGTTGAATGAATTTGAAAAGGTTTAAGATAGTTGAATTAAAGTTTAAAGACTGTTTAAATAGTCACCGATAGTTGAAAAGGCTGAAGAGAGTTGAATTTCAATCTAAACATTGCTTAATTCATGTTGAAAAAGTTATGTGTGTGTGTGTGCTGCAAGGTGTCAGGGCCTGTCGCAGCACTTGGCTCTGTGTCAGTGAGCAGGCAGTCATGCCTGTGTGACCACAGCTACTTTGAGAGGGCGCTGTGGAGAAACTACACAACCTATCAACACACGATTTTCAACACACACAGACCACAAGTTTCTGCAATTTTTGAAGCTGAAATGAAGTTTCTACGACAAAGAATGGCGACGTAGCTGATATTTGTTTGAGGGTGTGATTTGATTTTAGTTTTTCCCATTCATTCTTATGGGAAACACCAAAAGTGCGTGAGCGCTAAACAATCGGCTGTAGGGAGACAACACTTGGTCCTATCTTAAATATGAGAACACCGCCACGCAGGGGAGAGTCTCGGGAACGTCCGTGTGCGATTTGGTGTCTCTACCATGAATATTGAAGCCATGGTCGCGAGTAGAAGTGTAAAGTTCAAGTTGGATCGAGGGAGACGAAAAATGCATTATGGCTTATGGAGAGAGGAGGCTGCGTTGGGGTGGCTCTGAGGCCCGCCGTTTAAATTTCGTAAGGCGCACAGGTTTTTGGCGGGCATCGTACGAGACAGCACAAGTTTTCCTACAAAAGTGGAAAAAAGAATTTGCCCGCTGCGTTCGGTTTGGCTGGGAGCAGCGTGAAAAGACAAAAACCAGAGCTGATTTTTCAGCCGTCCTCCACTCTCGCGATGACATCACCCACTCTAGCTCTGAACATTCCGCGCAATACACACCCATTGTAAAATCGGAAGAGGGGTGAAAAAAGATGAAGATTCAAACTGTGATTGTGAAAAAAGTATAAAACATTTGAAAGTGAAAAGACATTCGGGAATAGCTGAAAGTCTTGTGAATAGTTTAAAGTTTGAATGGAGTGTGTAGCTGAAAGTATGTGGGCGCTGAAAATTTTTGTAGCTGAAGTAGTTTAAGGGGGGTTGAAGAGGGTTTCAATTCATTTCAATGGGAAAAATTTTTTACAAAAAGTTGAATATTTTAAAAAGTATAAAAGGTTGAAAAAAGTTGAAAGAAAGCATAAATGTGGTGAATGAGCTGAACATTTGAAAGTTTGAATGGTTGAAATCGGTGAAGGTAGGCTGAAGATATGAATGGACAAAAAACGAGGAATAAGAATAATAATAATAATAATAATAATAATAATAATAATAAAGAACAGGATAACAATAGTGTGAATGCCTCAGCATTCACACTAATAATAACTAGAAAATTTGCATTTCCTGAAGAAAATGCGTGTGAATGCTGAGTGCTGAATGCAATTGAAAGAATCGCTGAAAATGGCTGAGGAATAGCTGTATGAAAGCTTCAAAATGGCTGAAAATGTTGAAAGGGCTGAAGAATAGCTGAATGAAAGCTGAAAGATGGCTGAACATGCTTCATAGTTGAAAGGGCTGAAGAATAGCTGAATGAAAGCTTAAAGATGGCTGATTATGCTCACTAGTTGAAACGGCTGAAGAATGGCTGATTGAAAGCGTAAAGATGGCTGAAAATGAAGGCTTAAAGATGGCTGAAAAGGCTTAAAGTAGTTGAAAGGGCTGGAGGATAGCTGAATGAAAGCTTAAAGATGGCTGAAAATGCTTAATAGTTGAAAGGGCTGAAGAATAGCTGAATGAAAGCTTAAAGATGGCTGAAAATGCTTGATAGTTGAAAGGGCTGAAGAATAGCTGAATGAATAGCTTAAAGATGGCTGAATATGCTTAATAGTTGAAAGGGCTGTAGAATAGTTGAATGAAAGCTTACTGATGGCTGAAAATGCTTATTAGTTGAAACGGCTGAAGTATAGCTGAATTAAAGCTTAAAGATGGCTGAAAATGCTTATTTGTTGAAACGGCTGAAGAATAGCTGAATGAAAGCTTAAAGATGGTTGAAAATGCTGAGTAGTTGAAAGGGCTGATGAATAGCTGAATGAAAGCTTAAAGATGGCTGAAAATGCTTAATAGTTGAAAGGGCTGAAGAATAGCTGAATGAAAGCTTTAAGACGGCTGAATATGTTTCATAGTTAAAAGGGCTGAAGAATAGCTGAATGAAAGCTGAAAGATGGCTGAAAATGCTTTATAGTTGAAAGGGCTGGAGAATAGCTGAATGAAAGCTTAAAGATGGCTGAAAATGCTGAAAGTATTTGAAGTAAAGTCTAAATATTGTTGAAATGCAATGAATAGTTGAAAAGGCAGAACATGGATGAAATAAAGCAGAAACATTGTTGGAGAGTTGAATGAATTTGAAAAGGTTTAAGATAGTTGAATTAAAGTTTAAAGACTGTTTAAATAGTCACCGATAGTTGAAAAGGCTGAAGAGAGTTGAATTTCAATCTAAACATTGCTTAATTCATGTTGAAAATGTTATGTGTGTGTGTGTGCTGCAAGGTGTCAGGGCCTGTCGCAGCACTTGGCTCTGTGTCAGTGAGCAGGCAGTCATGCCTGTGTGACCACAGCTACTTTGAGAGGGCGCTGTGGAGAAACTACACAACCTATCAACACACGATTTTCAACACACACAGACCACAAGTTTCTGCAATTTTTGAAGCTGAAATGAAGTTTCTACGACAAAGAATGGCGACGTAGCTGATATTTGTTTGAGGGTGTGATTTGATTTTAGTTTTTCCCATTCATTCTTATGGGAAACACCAAAAGTGCGTGAGCGCTAAACAATCGGCTGTAGGGAGACAACACTTGGTCCTATCTTAAATATAAGAACACCGCCACGCAGGGGAGAGTCTCGGGAACGTCCGTGTGCGATTTGGTGTCTCTACCATGAATATTGAAGCCATGGTCGCGAGTAGAAGTGTAAAGTTCAAGTTGGATCGAGGGAGACGAAAAATGCATTATGGCTTATGGAGAGAGGAGGCTGCGTTGGGGTGGCTCTGAGGCCCGCCGTTTAAATTTCGTAAGGCGCACAGGTTTTTGGCGGGCATCGTACGAGACAGCACAAGTTTTCCTACAAAAGTGGAAAAAAGAATTTGCCCGCTGCGTTCGGTTTGGCTGGGAGCAGCGTGAAAAGACAAAAACCAGAGCTGATTTTTCAGCCGTCCTCCACTCTCGCGATGACATCACCCACTCTAGCTCTGAACATTCCGCGCAATACACACCCATTGTAAAATCGGAAGAGGGGTGAAAAAAGATGAAGATTCAAACTGTGATTGTGAAAAAAGTATAAAACATTTGAAAGTGAAAAGACATTCGGGAATAGCTGAAAGTCTTGTGAATAGTTTAAAGTTTGAATGGAGTGTGTAGCTGAAAGTATGTGGGCGCTGAAAATTTTTGTAGCTGAAGTAGTTTAAGGGGGGTTGAAGAGGGTTTCAATTCATTTCAATGGGAAAAATTTTTTACAAAAAGTTGAATATTTTAAAAAGTATAAAAGGTTGAAAAAAGTTGAAAGAAAGCATAAATGTGGTGAATGAGCTGAACATTTGAAAGTTTGAATGGTTGAAATCGGTGAAGGTAGGCTGAAGATATGAATGGACAAAAAACGAGGAATAAGAATAATAACTAGAAAATTTGCATTTCCTGAAGAAAATGCGTGTGAATGCTGAGTGCTGAATGCAATTGAAAGAATTGTTGAAAATGGCTGAAGAATAGCTGAGTGAAAGCTTAAAGATGGCTGAAAATGTTGAAAGGGCTGAAGAATAGCTGAATGAAAGCTTAAAGATGGCTGAAAATGTTGAAAGGCCTGAAGAATAGCTGAATGAAAGCTTAAAGATGGCTGAAAGTGCTTAATAGTTAAAGGGCTGAAGGATAGCTGAATGAAAGCTGAAAGATGGCTGAAAAGGATTAAAGTAGTTGAAAGGGCTGAAGAATAGCTGAATGAAAGCTGAAAGATGGCTGAAAATGCTTAATAGTTGAAAGGGCTGGAGAATAGCTGGATGAAAGCATAAAGATGGCTGACAATGCTTAATCATTGAAAAGGCTGAAGAATAGCTGAATGAAAGCTTATAGATGGCTGAAAATCCTTACTAGTTGAAACAGCTGAAGAATGGCTGATTGAAAGCGAAAAGATGGCTGAAAATGAAAGCTTAAAATGGCTGAAAAGGCTTAAAGTAGTTGAAAGGGCTGAAGAATAGCTAAATGAAAGCTTAAAATTGGCTGAAAATGTTGAAAGGGCTGAAGAATAGCTGAATGAAAGCTGAAAGATGGCTGAAAATGCTTTATAGTTGAAAGGGCTGGAGAATAGCTGAATGAAAGCTTAAAGATGGCTGAAAATGCTGAAAGTATTTGAAGTAAAGTCTAAATATTGTTGAAATGCAATGAATAGTTGAAAAGGCAGAACATGGATGAAATAAAGCAGAAACATTGTTGGAGAGTTGAATGAATTTGAAAAGGTTTAAGATAGTTGAATTAAAGTTTAAAGACTGTTTAAATAGTCACCGATAGTTGAAAAGGCTGAAGAGAGTTGAATTTCAATCTAAACATTGCTTAATTCATGTTGAAAATGTTATGTGTGTGTGTGTGCTGCAAGGTGTCAGGGCCTGTCGCAGCACTTGGCTCTGTGTCAGTGAGCAGGCAGTCATGCCTGTGTGACCACAGCTACTTTGAGAGGGCGCTGTGGAGAAACTACACAACCTATCAACACACGATTTTCAACACACACAGACCACAAGTTTCTGCAATTTTTGAAGCTGAAATGAAGTTTCTACGACAAAGAATGGCGACGTAGCTGATATTTGTTTGAGGGTGTGATTTGATTTTAGTTTTTCCCATTCATTCTTATGGGAAACACCAAAAGTGCGTGAGCGCTAAACAATCGGCTGTAGGGAGACAACACTTGGTCCTATCTTAAATATAAGAACACCGCCACGCAGGGGAGAGTCTCGGGAACGTCCGTGTGCCATTTGGTGTCTCTACCATGAATATTGAAGCCATGGTCGCGAGTAGAAGTGTAAAGTTCAAGTTGGATCGAGGGAGACGAAAAATGCATTATGGCTTATGGAGAGAGGAGGCTGCGTTGGGGTGGCTCTGAGGCCCGCCGTTTAAATTTCGTAAGGCGCACAGGTTTTTGGCGGGCATCGTACGAGACAGCACAAGTTTTCCTACAAAAGTGGAAAAAAGAATTTGCCCGCTGCGTTCGGTTTGGCTGGGAGCAGCGTGAAAAGACAAAAACCAGAGCTGATTTTTCAGCCGTCCTCCACTCTAGCGATGACATCACCCACTCTAGCTCTGAACATTCCGCGCAATACACACCCATTGTAAAATCGGAAGAGGGGTGAAAAAAGATGAAGATTCAAACTGTGATTGTGAAAAAAGTATAAAACATTTGAAAGTGAAAAGACATTCGGGAATAGCTGAAAGTCTTGTGAATAGTTTAAAGTTTGAATGGAGTGTGTAGCTGAAAGTATGTGGGCGCTGAAAATTTTTGTAGCTGAAGTAGTTTAAGGGGGGTTGAAGAGGGTTTCAATTCATTTCAATGGGAAAAATTTTTTACAAAAAGTTGAATATTTTAAAAAGTATAAAAGGTTGAAAAAAGTTGAAAGAAAGCATAAATGTGGTGAATGAGCTGAACATTTGAAAGTTTGAATGGTTGAAATCGGTGAAGGTAGGCTGAAGATATGACTGGACAAAAAACGAGGAATAAGAATAATAATAATAATAATAATAATAATAATAATAAAGAACAGGATAACAATAGTGTGAATGCCTCAGCATTCACACT
This sequence comes from Karalla daura, assembly GCA_029224185.1. NCBI lineage: Eukaryota > Metazoa > Chordata > Actinopteri > Chaetodontiformes > Leiognathidae > Karalla > Karalla daura. Next base: position 5,381,703 of record CM055188.1, on the reverse strand, counting down.
AATAATAACTAGAAAATTTGCATTTCCTGAAGAAAATGCGTGTGAATGCTGAGTGCTGAATGCAATTGAAAGAATTGCTGAAAATGGCTGAAGAATAGCTGAATGAAAGCTGAAAGATGGCTGAAAATGCTTTATAGTTGAAAGGGCTGAAGAATAGCTGAATGAAAGCTGAAAGATGGCTGAATATGCTTTATAGTTGAAAGGGCTGAAGAATAGCTGAATGAAAGCTTAAGCCTGCTTGAAAGTGCTTAACTGTTGAATATGGCTGAATAGTTGAAGCAAAGCCTAAATACTGAAACACATTGAATAGTTGGCAGAAAATGGTTGAATTAAAGCAGAAACATTGCTCAAAAGTGCTTAATAGTTAAAAAGTCATTAAATAGCTGAATTAAAATCTAAAGATTGTTGACGTGCTTGACATTTGAAAGACTGAAAAGCTACTTTCTGCCTTTCAACATTTAATTTGAACTGCTCATCTGAACACTCTTCATGCTTTGATTCAACTATTTCCTGCAGGTGGGTTGCTGTTACCTTTACAGTGATGTGAGCAGTCACAGTGGTGAAGGAGCTCCACTGAAAGGCAAAGCTCTCCGTGTTTTCCATTGAGGTGTGGAATTTTGTGGAAAATGAAGCAATAAACGATTACATCAATCCTGGGCTAAATGCATCAAGTCTTAATATCTTTATGCCACACTTAGTCACAACGCTAATGGCCATGTTCTCAATACTGATGTTTTTATTTCACCAACAAGGAAACACAAACACTGTTCAACTATACAAACAAAAACATACCAGTCAGTCATACGTTCATAAAAACAAAAAAACAAACAAAGCACAGGATACAGAATTGGTGATCCTATGTTAATAGTTTTTGTTAACTCAACCCAACTTTACTTTAAGTGCCAGTTCATAACAAACATTATCTCAAGGCACTAAAGTCAGCAACAATATGTACACAGTAAATAGCCCCTGTGCTTAGACCCTTGCAAAGGCTGGGCAACGACTCCCAAGAAAAACCCTAACAAGGGAAAAAAATGGGAGAAACCTCAGGGTGAACAACAGAGGAGAGGATCCTCACCCAGGACGGACAGACAGGTGGAAGCAAGACAGTAAACAGAAATACATGTACTGATGGCAAAGAGGTAAGATTATGGATCAGAGGTCAAATCAGTCCAAAGTAGAAACAGTGCATGCAGCACGTAGAGCTGGGTTGAGAGCTGCTTTAATTGAAACAATTAAAAAAAAAAAAAAAATCATGCCTGAAAAACAGCCATATAAAGTTCCTAAACATATTAATACTCAACATAATAATAATAATAAGCTGTGTCCACATACTTTCTGAGAGTCAGTAGTGCATTTTCAGTGTGTGTGTGTGAGTCTGAGTGTGTGTGTGTGTGAGTGTGGGTGTCAGTGTGTGTGTGTGTCTGAGTTTGAGTGTGTGAGTGAGTGCGTGTCAGTGTGTGTGAGTCTGAGTGTGTGTGACTGCGTGTCAGTGTGAGTGTGTGTGTGTGAGTCTGAGTGTGGGTGTCAGTGTGAGTGTGTGTGTGTGTCAGTGTATGTGTGAGTCTGAGTGTGGGTGTGAATGTGTGTGAGTGGGTGTCAGTGTGTGTGTGAGTCTGAGTGTGGGTGTCAGTGTGAGTGTGTGTGTGTGTCTGTGTATGTGTGAGTCTGAGTGTGGGTGTGAATGTGTGTGAGTGGGTGTCAGTGTGTGTGTGAGTCTGAGTGTGAGTGCGTGTGTGGGTGTGAGTGTGGGTGCATGTGTGAGCGTGCAAAAGTGTGAGTGGGTGTGAGCATGGGTGCGTGTGTGAGAGTGTGTGTCTGTGCGTGTGTGTGAGTGTGCGTACGTGAGTGTGACTGTGCCTGAAAGTGTGAGTGTGCGTGTGTTTATGTGTGCGAGACACACACAAAGCTAAACCAAGGCATAAAGAGTGTTTACATGTGGTTAAAAGCTGAAAAGCAGACAAGTGCTGCATGAAAGTCATTTTCTGCCTTTCAACTTTGTAGCATCTACGTGATGTGAGGAGAGCAGAAGGGCTGCTCTCCATCCAGGGGAAGGTGGTACAGGTCAACCAACTCATTCACAAAGACACTGTTCATAATATGGCCTTGTGCCTATTATGCACATATAACACCAATCACCACTGTTGATCAGCTGTCAGAAATAAAATATATGCACTGTCAGGCTCAGAGTTTCCTAATAAAGCAGACATCATTTATAAACAAAATAAAATAAATAAATAAATAAATAAATAAATAAATAAATAGTAATGAGCTGTGTCCAAGTACTTTCTGAGAGTCAGTAGTGCATTTTCAGTGCATTCAGGAAGTTCAACATGTCTGTTGTCCTCTTTCCACCAACAGTGAAGCCTTTGCAGCAGGAAGCCTGATCACAGAAATACGTGTCATATGGAGTCGTTATTAAAAGGAGCCCAGGGACACTGTAGAGTAAAAAAAACAAGGCATAAAATGATGAGGCTGAGGACAGCATACAGAGAGCATGCAGAGATGGCACAACAAAGGTCATTCAAAACTGTTAGAGTTAGTTAATCTGAGTACCAGTGCTGACTTGGAGTTTAAAGAGTGTACCAGTCTGATGGTGGTGATGACCTGCTGCTGCTGGAGGCTGGTCCTGGCCTGATGGTGGAGGAGACCTGCTGCTCCTGGAGGCTGGTCCTGGCCCGATGGTGGAGGAGACCTGCTGCTCCTGGAGGCTGGTCCTGGCCCGATGGTGGAGGAGACCTGCTGCTCCTGGAGGCTGGTCCTGGTCTTATGGTGGTCAGGACTTCCTGCAGCTGGCTGCTGCTGGAGGCTGGCCCTGGTCTGATGGTGGTGATGACCTGCTGCTCCTGGAGGCTGGTCCTGGCCTGATGGTGGTCATGACCTGCTGCTGCTGGAGGCTGGTCCTGGCCTGATGGTGGTCATGACCTGCTGCTCCTGGAGGCTGGTCCTGGTCTGATGGTGGAGGAGACCTGCTGCTCCTGGAGGCTGGTCCTGGTCTTATGGTGGTCAGGACTTCCTGCAGCTGGCTGCTGCTGGAGGCTGGCCCTGGTCTGATGGTGGTGATGACCTGCTGCTCCTGGAGGCTGGTCCTGGCCTGATGGTGGTCATGACCTGCTGCTGCTGGAGGCTGGTCCTGGCCTGATGGTGGTCATGACCTGCTGCTCCTGGAGGCTGGTCCTGGCCTGATAGTGGTGATGACCTGCTACTCCTGGAGGCTGGTCCTGGTCTGATGGTGGAGGAGACCTGCTGCTCCTGGAGGCTGGTCCTGGCCTGATAGTGGTGATGACCTGCTGCTCCTGGCCTGAAGGTGGAGGAGACCTGCTGCTCCTGGAGGCTGGTCCTGGCCTGATGGTGGAGGTGACCTGCTGCTCCTGGAGGCTGAACTTGGCCTGATGGTGGAGGAGACCTGCTGCCCCTGGAGGCTGGTCCTGGTCTTATGGTGGTCAGGACCTCCTGCAGCTGGCTGCTGCTGGAGGCTGGCCCTGGTCTGATGGTGGTCATGACCTGCTGCTCCTGGAGGCTGGTCCTGGTCTGATGGTGGTGATGACCTGCTGCTCCTGGAGGCTGGTCCTGGCCTGATGGTGGTCATGACCTGCTGCTGCTGGAGGCTGGTCCTGGCCTGATGGTGGTCATGACCTGCTGCTCCTGGAGGCTGGTCCTGGCCTGATAGTGGTGATGACCTGCTACTCCTGGAGGCTGGTCCTGGTCTGATGGTGGAGGAGACCTGCTGCTCCTGGAGGCTGGTCCTGGCCTGATAGTGGTGATGACCTGCTGCTCCTGGCCTGATGGTGGAGGAGACCTGCTGCTCCTGGAGGCTGGTCCTGGCCTGATGGTGGAGGTGACCTGCTGCTCCTGGAGGCTGAACTTGGCCTGATGGTGGAGGAGACCTGCTGCTCCTGGAGGCTGGTCCTGGCCTGATGGTGGTCATGACCTGCTGCTCCTGGAGGCTGGTCCTGGCCTGATGGTAGAAAAGCAGATTATATTTTTGTTATTACATGAAATTTAATTTAGTGGGCTGGAGTAGTTAAGAATAACATGGCTGGCATGATGGTGGTCAGGACCCACTGCTGCTGCTGGAGGCTGGTCCTGGTCTTCTGGTGGCCAGGACCTCCTGCAGCTGGCTGCTGCTGGAGGCTGGCCCTGGTCTGATGGTGGTGATGACCTGCTGCTCCTGGAGGCTGGTCCTGGCCTGATGGTGGTCATGACCTGCTGCTGCTGGAGGCTGGTCCTGGCCTGATGGTGGTCATGACCTGCTGCTCCTGGAGGCTGGTCCTGGCCTGATAGTGGTGATGACCTGCTACTCCTGGAGGCTGGTCCTGGCCTGATGGTGGAGGAGACCTGCTGCTCCTGGAGGCTGGTCCTGGCCTGATGGTGGTCATGACCTGCTGCTCCTGGAGGCTGGTCCTGGCCTGATGGTAGAAAAGCAGATTATATTTTTGTTATTACATGAAATTTAATTTAGTGGGCTGGAGTAGTTAAGAATAACATGGCTGGCATGATGGTGGTCAGGACCCACTGCTGCTGCTGGAGGCTGGTCCTGGTCTTCTGGTGGCCAGGACCTCCTGCAGCTGGCTGCTCCTTGAGGCTGGTCCTGGTCTGATGTTGGTGATGACCTGCTGCTGCTGCTGGAGGATGGACTTGGCCTGATGGTAGAAAAACAGATTTAATTATGATTATGATTTAAATATAATTATGACATGAAATGTCATTCAGTAGGCTGAAGTAGTCACTGAAGAATAACATGGCTGACCTGATGGTGGACTGGGCCTACTGCTGCTGGAGGCTAAGCCTGACTGGATGGTAGTGGTGAGCTGCTGCTGACTGATGGTGGTACTGGTCCCCACTAGCAATGGGCCAGCATAATGGTGGTAGTGGGGAGCAACAAGATGCCTTGGTTGTTAGGGCCTGATCATCCTGGGGCTGAAGAAGTTGTAGCCAAGGCTGGCAGTCTTTGGGTAGGACGGATGTGTGGGGCATTGGTTTAACCAACATTAGCATTGGGTGTCTGTGTGTGTGTGTGTGTGTGCGCGCGTCAGGGGGTGGTGGGGGGGGGCATCATAAATCTCCCCCTGAACTTTAATTGGGTGGAGTGGCTATTAGTGTACTGGCTGTAGGTGTTGGGCAGGATGTGGGGTGAGTGGAGTGCGTGTGTGTGTGTGCGTGTGTGTGTGTGTAATCAAACAATTTTTAGCCTTTTTGACTATCAAGCACTTTTGAGACGTCTTTAAACTCTTTAAACCATTACACTCTTTGAAGCAGTTTTCACAGCTGAAAAAGTTTTGGCCTGTGCATTCATCAACCCTGATCGAGACCCACCCTCCCGCTGATGAATGCACAGGCCAAAAGATGGAACTTCACCTCATAACATCATGATTACCTAGGAAATGCATGATCCAAACTCAATCAAAAAGCACCCAAAATGTCATTCTTAAAATTCTTAAAATATTAAGCGTAGCAGTACGTTGTCCACCTACAAACCTGACGACCAGAAGACTTTTGTCAAAGCTGCCATTTCGAAGACCTGATGGAGGAGCTTAAACAGAAAGCATTTTTGTGAGTACTGATATGATGTACATGAAACACAATGGAGAGATGTCAGAACATTTTACATAGAGGCATGGAATCCAGCAGTGCTGTCGTCTCAAGGTTCTTTCAGACATACTGCAGCAGTCAATGCAAGCTTTCAGGCGGGGATCCTCTGTTCCTCCCACCCTCCCTCCCAGCCTCAGAGAGCCTGGGTCAGCCTGGCCAGGTGTCGATTCCAGGCTGAACAGAGGACCCCACCATTGTCAATGAACAACTTCCTTGCAACTTACCCGACACCTTTACAAACCATCAGAGGACATGACACAGTATACGGGGTCGTGATAACTGTAATATGTCTTCAGCACACCAGAGTGGAGACAGTGCTGTGGTCGAGAGATGAAAATTAAGTCCAGCAGTGTGTTCTTCTCTGTGGTGGCAGCTGTGATGACTTGTGCATATCCTCTGGACTGAAAGAACTCTAGTATGGGCTTCCTGTCGTTGGAGAAGAGGTTCTCGTTGAAATCGCCACAGACAACGATGGGGTGACAGTCCATCATGTCCAGTGAGTCCAAAAGGCTTCCCAGGTTCAACAGGAATGAGCTCACGCTGTAGTCTGGCGGTCTGTATACAGCAGCAATCACTGCACTTACCGGAGCTACGACCTTCAGAGCCACAAACTCCAGATCAGTCACGTTGTATGCGTACTGTTTTTCGTGCACTTGAAAGTTGTCTTTCACATACACGGCAACTCCACCACCACCTCTATGGGCCATTTCAGGAAGATTGGAGTAAGACAGGTGCCTGTTGCGTTTGAACATTTTGTAGCCGTCTAGATGGAGGCTGTCTGCAACAAAGGAGCCTTGAAGGTTGGTTTCTGTCAGGCACAAAACATCCGCGAGGCACAGTTCGTGATGACTCCTGATGTCACTGACATGAGACGGCAACCCCTCCGTGTTATGGTGCACGACGGTCAGAGTGTCGGTCCGGTTCCCAGTTTGTCTGATGTGCAGGAGTGGCATGATGTGGTCAAAGTTGGCTTGTGTCATTGTCTCCAGGGCTGCAGTGATCTCTTGGTTGGCGTAGATTTTCTTCTCATCCAAATCCAGTAGGTGCAGTCCACTGAGTGCAGTCACTCTACTGATAGCCACGTAAGCCATGCCAGGTTCAAAAATGTGCTTCAGCGAGACCACAGTCGACGTCCTGGTCATGCCTTGAACCTTGTGTATCGTGCAGGCAAAGGCTAGCTTGATAGGGAACTGTCTGCGTACCACCCCTTTCCGTTTGAGCTTCTCCTCTGCTCTCTCAACATACACTAGATTATCAGCCGTTCCTGGTTCTCTGCCGCGGCAATGCCCTCCAGCCGTTGCATCGTCCATCTCGATCCCGAGCCTATCCACATGCGCAAAGCCATTCTGTTGCGAGGTTATCACCCTGACTAGAGTGGCAAATGATCCGTTGACCAATCCCTGAGACACATCTATGTTTCTAGTCAGCATGATGCGAACACCTTCGGCAACATGCAGCGTGTCTGGTAACTCATTTTTGCCTCCTTTGAGTGGTTTGCCTTGTCGTTCCATTTTTCCAGAGCACGGGTCCTTTTTGTAATCGTCCGCGGGAATGTTGGTGATGTCATAATGGAGCTGTGTCAGTACAGCAGAGTTGTGTGAGTCCACTTGTTTGTTTGTGGCAAAAATGTGCAGGACATCATTGGGGCAACGTGCCGGTTCAGTCACAGTCTGTGACAGCAAAGCTCTGTCTGCTTCAGACAGCGTCGCGGACTTCTCTTTCACACGGATGCGGTTCAGCATCTCTGCAAAGGCAACGTCATCCTTCTGACGCATGATCTCAGTCAGAGTGACCATCTGAAAGTGTTGCTGCCACAGGTCAATCTCACTCGGGTCATACACGCAGAGGGCCTTGGACTGTCGCACTGGTGGCAGCTGATAAAAGTCTCCTACCGCAATTACCGACATTCCTCCAAAGGGTCTGTGACTGCCTTTGATCTGTTTGAGTCTGGCATCCACATAGGCAAAAAGGGGCTTCGATACCATGGACACTTCGTCAATGATGATGATTTCAGCGTGTAGAAGTTCTGACCTGATTTCATCAAGTTGGTTACCAAGTCCCTGGAACGGAGGTTTCAGACTTCTCGGCAGCTTGAGGAGAGAGTGCAGCGTAGATCCTGTGATATTGAAGGCAGCGGTTCCAGTGAAGGCGGCCAAAAGGACAGTAGGGGTCGATATGTCAGCCTCCTCGGCACGTCTCGGCAGTTTGCACAGTAACTTGGATGCTTCCGAGTGGATGCACTTAATGAGATGAGACTTGCCAGTTCCAGCGCCGCCATTTACATAAAAGAAAAACTGCTCTGGATGCAGACCACAGATGCGCTTGATGCACCAGTCTCTCACTGCATAGAAAACGCACGCTTGCTTCTGGTTCAGATTCTGGTACATCTGACGTAGGAGCACGGGGTCGATCGCAGGCGTCTCTCTGACAACCCTGGACTCTGTTGCAGCGTTAGCCTGAATATTGTACTCTGGAACGTTGTCTTGTTCGCGTGCATCGTGCGGTTCTCTTGCCTGGAGTTCTTCAATGCACTCCAACCTCACCACTTCAGATTCGGGCGCCAGGTTACACCATTCGTCAATCACGCATCTGCTCTGTTCAAATTCCTCCACTGCTTTTTCAATTTCATCACTGTTCTTCTCGTATTTGTCTCGGTTTCGTTTGACAATGTCTCTGACGAGCTCAGGATGCTGGGAGCTGGGGAGTTTCACCACACCCGCCATGTAGAAGGACTCGTACGTGGGCAGCGACTCTCTTCTCAGCTCCTGGTCTGATCGGTATGGGAGGTACAGTTTCAGCAAGGAGCCATAAAACTGCTCGGGATACTTGTCCTGTGACCGGCGATAATATCTGATGATTGCAGGCTTATCGTTTCTTCTCAACTGAACAAATCCCAAGTCATTCAGCAGGGGCAAAACATGCTCACCTTTAGCCTGTTGGCCATACACAATCCTGCACATAGAGGCAAAGTCAGCCATGCACATCGCCTCAAACTCTGGTGTTTCAGGTCTGGCTTTGTACTTGTCTGTCAGAGACGTCATCCACACATTTGCACTCTCAGGTGCTATGTTCTCTAGGTACGACAGGGGACGACTCATTTGCAATGGATTGTCATCCGTTGGTATGAATACAACTCCGCGCGAGCACTTCTTCATGTTGATGCCACATGCCCGAGTCACACACTCCTGAGCGCTGACCTCTCTCTTTTTGGAATACGCCTGCATGATTTCCCTCATTTCGTCACACTCATTGACGCACTCTGTGTTGGAGTTCTCGATGAGTGTTTTCAGGTAGTCGCTTACCGAGTTCTCACTTTTGCAAATGTACGTGCAGATGTAATGTATCAAACCGTAATAACTGAGGATGAACTGCACGTCGATGTTTGCGTCCCAGGCATCGAGAAGGTAAGGGTTGTATCCATTCACCCAGCAGTCCTTCGGATCTCGCTTCAGTATTACAGCACTGGATGCGCTCATCATGTGCAAGCACTGCTCATACTCACCCAAAGTTAGTTCACATCGTGCCAGGAGCTCCTCCAAACTCAGGGAGGCGGTTTCAGGCTCGTTCAGCAGCTGGTTCAACGGTCTCAGTTTTTCCTTTGCTGCTTCCAGCACCTTTGAATCAATATCCTCCCCGGGCATCGATATCATCGTCTGTCTGCAGGGAGGTTTGGGAAATCCAAAACGACATCCAGTGGCCACACTTTTGAAACATGTCCGTGAGTGGTTTTTGCTGTGCATCTGCACTTCGGTAACTTTCTTGTACACATCAGGTTGTTTATGCTGGTCAGGTAGCCGAGCTGTGATGTACCGGTCCACAAAATCGCACACATCCTGGTCGCTGTCCTCCCCAAACACAGGCGCACCTTCCACCCAAAACAGACAGTGAATGTGCGGGCTTCCTCTGTTCTGAAATTCCACTCGGTGAAAGTAGTCAATAACTTTGCCAAGAGGCTGTGCGGGAGACAAGATCAAATCTCTGTATAAGGCCTCCACACGTTTGTCAAACATGCGCATGGTGGTTACAGGATTGCTCCGCAATATGTCACACTTTGTGGACCAGTCGAGGTCATCGAAATTAACTTCCTCACCCTGCTGAGTCTTGATCGCCTCAATCACCTCTGGCCAACGCATTTCAGCTGCTGAAAACGTACAAAAGAATGTCGGGGTTCCCAGCTGTCTGATCATGGCAAAAAGGTCTCGCGTCGTTTTCTCCCAATAGGCTGGTGTTCCTCTGAGCGGCTGCATGAATCTGACTGCGTCCTTGTTTCGCACCAGTCTCTCGACCTCCCGTCTGTCTTGCAACATTCTTGAGGTTATTTTGCGTCCATCTCTGGTAAAAGTTTTCCCTTTACGCAGCTGTATCGTCATGCTGGAGGTGGCCAAGTGTATTTCTGTCACAAACTGCGCAAAGAACAAATAGTTTGGGTCTCTGGCAAACCGGTCGTCCACACCAAAAAGCCTGGCTTTGAAATAACTGCTGGGCGTCAACTTTATTGGCCTTTTTTCATCCAGTGTGTTCTGACCAGTGGGGAACTGAACTGGGAAAGCCATGGCCTCCAGCTTAGGTGTTTTAAAAAAGCTCACTGGACTGTTTCCTTCCGCTGGGGCCACAGAGTAGATTCCTTCGCTGAAACACAGTATCTCCTCTGAAACATCACACGGCTGAAGACATGACTCCAGAGCAACACCTCCATTGGGCATGTCACCTTCCTGGTCCGGATCACATCTCTGCTCCTGTGGTTGTTCATCACAAAGCAGCAGGTCATCATTTTCTGGCTCATTTTCCGCCTCATGCAGAGCAGCACTCTCAAACCTGTCGATATCCATCAAATCCTCTTCATCGTAATCATCATCCTCCATGTTTTCATCATCATCGTCGCTTTCATCGGGAATCATAGGATCGCATAACTCTGCCTCATCACGGATTGTGACGTCCTCATACTGTGGATGAATGCATTTCAGTTTATGCAGCGCCTGCACCAGTTTAGGCCAGGTAACCGTCTGGAGCAGCTGATGACCTTTGTAACACAATCGTCTCTTCAGTTTCACTCTCATGACCTGAGACTGACTTCTCAGTCGGGGTAGAGCGTCAACTGTTTCTTGGACTTCAGATGGAACACAGACTACATTACCCTGTATTGCTCTCTGTCTGCCTTTGGGAAGAGGAATGATTTTGGCAAATGTTATGCATTTTGCTATGAGATGTCTCTCCAGAATGTTGAGGTCGCACAGCTCAGGTGGAATATCAGCAAGCTCCAAGTTGTTGGCTACAGCGAGGGACGGCATAGCTCCATTCTTGAGATGGTTATGGCAGGTGTGACAAATCCACTGACTCCTTCTCTCATCAGGCACCTTGCACTGTTTATTTCTGCATTCACTGTCACACACATGAACATACTTTCCCGTCAGGCATGCTGCAACCACTTCTAGATTTTTACTGTAATTTGTCCTCTTGCACAGTTTTATTTGATTTGGAAATGAGGCCTTGTGACATACGGTGCACACATAGGTAGGACCGGCCTTTATCTGGGTTCTGAAAACCGATATTGCTTCATGGATCAAAGTGTTGTCGCTCTCGCACGATGCTCTAGTTATTCTTCTGTATTTCCTTTTTATTTTCATTGCACATCTCATCTTGTGGGCACACCTAAATGTGGTATTGTTCTCATATCTGTCTCGCATTTGCCGTCTCATTAGTTCTTTGTGTCTGACCCTGAAGACTTTGTCATTTACATAACGCTGAGTGATATAAGATCTTTGCCTCTCTCTAAATCCTTCATGCTCGCTGTATCGCCTGGTGAAGTACTCTTTTTGTCTCTGTCTAAATCCACCATGCTCTCTGTATCGGCGTGTGATGTACTCTTTTTGCCTCTTTCTGAATCCTTCATGCTCTCTGTATCTGCCGGTGATGTACTCTTTTTGCTTCTTTCTGAATCCTTCATACTCTCTGTATCTGCTGGTGATATACTCTTTTTGCCTCCTTTTGAATCCTTCATGCTCTCTATATCTGTTAGTGATATACTCTTTTTGCCTCTTTCTGAATCCTTCATGCTCTCTGTATCTGCCGGTGATGTACTCTTTTTGCCTCTTTCTGAATCCTTCATGCTCTCTGTATCTGCCAGTGATGTACTCTTTTTGCCTCTTTCTGAATCCTTCATGCTCTCTGTATCTGCCGGTGATGTACTCTTTTTGTCTCTTTCTGAATCCTTCATGCTCTCTGTATCTGCCGGTGATGTACTCTTTTTGCCTTTTTCTGAATCCTTCATGCTCTCTGTATCTGCTGGTGACATACTGTTGTTTTTTCTGTTTATATTCAGTATTGTCTCTGTAGCATGTCTTCATATATTGTTTTTGCTTTGTCCTAAAGTGAACATTATCTCTGTATTTAGTTTTCATACTATCTTTTTTCTTTTGGCGTAATTCAGCTTGTCTTGTTTGTTTCAGATTCTCTTTCTGGCCTGATACACCTTCAGAAATCAGTAAACGCCTCTTAAATTTTTTCCTTTGCCGTTTACTACGCTTAGACAACTGGCGGGCGATGTCATTGAGGACGTTATCACTGCAGACTGTGTTTACTGATGCAGCAGAAGCATCTCCTGATGGCGCAGAGTTCAAACAGAACTGGCTCAATGGTTCTGGTTCGCTTACTGTGTCATCCAACAGAACAGCTGATGCAGCAGCAGAGTGAGCATTAGCGTCTGGGACAGTGTCACTCAGGTTGATTGAGTTCACATTGTAAAACTCCACAGGCTTCAACTCGTAGGTACAGGACAACGGTGTGCCAGATATCCTGTGATACTGTAGGAGCCTGTCAATCATATCACTGAGATGACTGAACGTCAGCATGACGGCAGTACCAGCACTGTATGAACCCACAGAAAGGGGCAAACCCTCGGCTGTTCTGGCGTGAGGATCAAAGAAACCGTATCTGCCTGACCTGGTTCTGAACACTGCGATACACAGCTGTGACATCATTAACAATGCGTACTGCACATCTGATAATAAGCAGCTCAGTCCTGCCTCAAGATCCAAAAAGCTGTCGACAGCTCCGGGCAAAGGTGTTCCTAATGTGCCGTATCTGGAGAGTTGTGTCATGTCCACATGACGTACATGTCTGCGTGCAGAAACTGTGTCAGGGAGCTCGTCAGTTGCCAAATGGATGTGCTTCGGAAATCTTTTCCTGGCCTCCTTATACAATACATTTCCTTTATCCAAAACAAGGTCAAGGTCTGCTTTGGTGATGTTTTCATCCTCATGGAGGAAAGCAAGGAATGTGAGCGAGTTACAGGTACACTGCTGGTTTCTGGATTTGCCATATTTCAGAGAAGCCTGACTGTAGGATGCACGCACATGTTGTACAGATGGCTGGACTGTCAGGTCTACAGAGGATGCATGAAAAGCTGCTTCAAAAGAATTACTACTGTGATGTCCCCTCTGCACAATATCAGCATCGGATGCTTCTGGTAGCTTTAGCTGGTCAGCATGAGAAGAACCCACCACACATGGAACACCATCACCATGACATCCTGTATTTAAGACATCTGCACATACCTTTGACACCCATGTCGCATCACTTGGAGTTCTCTCTGTCACGGTGCGAGCAAGACACGCTGCAGACATCTTTCCTTCTCCCTCTCTGTTGTCAGAACCACGTCCTGCATCTTCACTTGTTGTCTGATCATGTGACCTCTGCCAGCGGGCACTCTGACCTTGGGACCTCTTGCTCTTTCTTGGCATTTTTGTTGCACTCTGAAACTACAAGTTTTTCTTGAGTACACAGCCAAGATATTAAACACACTGTAAGTGATAAAGAATTACTGTTGGTTTGTTTACCCTTAGCGGTGTTAGCAGTCAACACAAACCTTTGGATAGAAGCCAACAGGGATCCACAGCAACAAGGTCCAAGAAGAACTATACTTTCTTATAGTTCAATGTGGATTTTCACTCCAATTGGCTCTTATGTGTACCTTTGTAACAGTACTTTTTCTGTGCACTAGTCACAAAGCCTTACTTTAATTACACACCTTGTTTCAACAAATTATGTTTTTATTATGTACAGTATTCAATTTGAAACTTCACCTTTTTACTTTTTGCAATCCAATGTTTGTAGTGTAAACTGTCTTCCAATTACAATGACAATTGAAAGAGCCAAAGCAAGAACTTCTTTTGTTGAATATTCACTTGTGTAAAAATACCTTTCTTGATAGCTGACTTACAAGTGTGACAGTGTTAACGATTCACTTATAACTAATTGCAAAAGTCAAATCAGGTGTGTTGGGAAGAGAAAGGAGAGGCAGAAAAGTGTGAGCGGAGAAACTCACAGATCCAAAAATAGCATGAAATCAGTTTTCAACGTTTTTCAACTTTTTCAGTTCTGTAGATGGATAGAGTGGGGGATAGAGTAGAGGGACAGAAAGACAGAGCGTCCAGGAATGTAGATAGAGGGGGTAGAGGGACAGGAGAGACAGAGCGTCCAATAATATAGCTAGAGTGGACAGAGGTAGTGGGACAGAAAGACAGAGCGTCCAATAATGTAGATAGAGTGGACAGAGGTAGGGGGACAGAAAGACAGAGCGTCCAATTATATAGCTAGAGTGGACAGAGGTAGGGGGACAGAAAGACAGAGCGTCCAATTATATAGCTAGAGTGGACAGAGGTAGTGGGACAGAAAGACAGAGCGTCCAATAATGTAGATAGAGTGGACAGAGGTAGCGGGACAGAAAGACAGAGCGTCCAATAATGTAGCTAGAGTGGACAGAGGTAGCGGGACAGAAAGACAGAGCGTCCAATAATGTAGATAGAGTGGACAGAGGTAGCGGGACAGAAAGACAGAGCGTCCAATAATGTAGATAGAGTGGACAGAAGTAGGGGGACAGAAAGGCAGAGCGTCCAATAATGACAGGGGAGATGGAGAGAGACAACTGCAAAACAGCACACCTGTAAGACAAGAGGGAAATGCACATTAAATGGATGATGCATTTTTTTTAAACCACATACACTGACAAAAAATGCCTTATCAACACTGACATGGTGGAATTTAGTTACTCTGTGAGGCTGTTTTACTACTGTCCTTGTTTCACTACCTTTGATAAGTGTGTTGTTCTAAATCTGTATGAACTAGGGGTGGGCGTAAAGTATCGATACCAAGGTGGATGTCAGAATTGAATCAATACTAGTTTGACTGTATCAAGCCTTTCATTGTGAGTAAATTCAAGTAATTTGCTGGACGTATTGAAGAGAAACTGCAGAGTTCATGCGAGTGCTGTTTCTCTGCAGCGCACCTTTCTCTTCACCCCCACCCCTCTCTCTCTCTGCTAATCACACTTTCCCCCTCCCCCTCCCTGCTCTCAGAGCACTGAGAGGCCATGATGGCGGAGAGAAAGAGAAGCGTTGTGTGGACATTATTTACTGCCGTCGACAAGGACACTGCCACATGTGATGTGTGCAAAAAAGTTATTAGGTACTGTGGTAACACCATCAATTTATCTAAACACATAAACGCAGTTCACCCCGGAGAAAGCAATGAGCAGCAAAAAAATTTGAGGAAGGAGGATGGGTCCCCAAACCAAACCCCCCACACAGAGGCAGAGGTCTCTGGAGGAGACTCCTCTACCAAGAAGTCAGCAATATCCAGGTAATCTCCAACATATAGTACTGTTGGATATAGTAATGTTGGAATAGAAATAGGTGATCAGAGATGCAAATTTAGCACACCGATTAAATTGTGATTATTGAATAACTAATTATTTTGTAAAAAGTCAGAGTGGGCTAGTTTAACTGGAACTCAAAGATATACACTTATATAAAGATATGTACCTCAAACCTGGTAGATATAATAACCCCTTTGTGTTGACTGTTGAAGGAAAAATAGTTTTCCTATTTGGGCTACCTGCAAATTACAGTGACAGAACTAATTAGCTTGATCATTTTGTCATGTCACCTAGATAATTCACAAACAGCCATTGATATCATAGAGAGCATTGCTGAGATGACTGTGAAGGAACTTCACCCCATCTCTGGTTGAACAGGAGGGTCTTAAGAGTTTAATTAAAGCTGCAAGCAGCTGTGAGCGGGTCCTCGCCTACGCACCCGTTCGGGGTACTGGTGACTGCTGGGTCAATTTGGTTCCTAGGCCATCCCAAGAATCCATTTTTTAGCACATTCTGAAGAGGGTTAGCTTCTGGGCTGAGCAGCATCCCTGTGATTCAGATAATGAACCGTCTCTCTACTATGGCTGTCATACAGCTACACCACTTGACAGAGAGAATCTTTTCTGAACTTTTGATCACAATGCCATTTAGGTGATCTTGTACAATATATTAAGTAGTTGATGGGGATGAAATCTGTAGGCAGACTCGGGTGACAGGTGATGTATTGAAATAGCAACACTTGACACTTGAAACCAAAATGGCCGACTTCCTGTCCAGTTCTGACCATCAGTGCAAGAGACTTTTTTGCATCTTGATAAACTATATAAGCCTACAAATGTTCATTTTTCTACTCTACAAAAAGCTTTATGGGGAGGGGTTTGATAGATGATTTGTACCAAATTTGAAGCCAATTGAAGCCCTCAGAGAAGATGTTTTAAAAATTCAAAAATTCATATCAAAATGGCCGACTTCCTGTCGGGTTACGGGCATCATATCAAGAGACTTTTTTGTATATCTCTTTAGGATGTATTTTCATGATGATTATAGGAGTTCTTTAAAGCCGTCACAAAGCCACTCGTAATACATGGCGAGGGTATGTTATTAAGATGGGAACAGAGCCATGCCATGGAGGGTACCTCAGGGCATGCTTGTTTTTTTTTGTTGTGTTGTTGATATTGTTATACTAATTACATTGTTGCTTTTGGTTACTTATTTTGCACTACTGACTACTTTGTTACATTGTTTTTTGTTGTTGCACTATTGACTATTTTATTATTTTCATACTGTTACACTATTTTATATTGTTGTAGTTAAATAACAAAAACTAATTTGTACTATATATATATTTTATATATTTTTTTGTATAAAATCTTTATCCTGTGTTTTCACAATAGTAATGATAATTCTATAATCATAATCAACTAAGAAAGGCAAAATCACAAATGTTATTCAATGATCATGGCATTTCCAGTAAAAAGTATTGGTATTGGTATCGGCGATACTCGCCTTGTATTTACTTGGTATTGGATCGATACCCAAATTCCCAGTATGGCCCATCCCTAGTACGAATTGACTTTACCACACAATATTTATTCAGATAACTAGCACTGATAGCTTACACTCCAGTGAGTTAGCTAAACAGCAACAACAACTGGTAAATCAAATGTTCATGATGTTACATTCATTTGGATATACAAAAATTTGCTGTCAAAATGTTAATCTGCTGTGTATTACTGCAAGCCCCGTTCTCGATCAATACTGCTGCAGTGATGTCTGTCTTGCAGACATTTTTTGTGCAGTCACAGGAAGTGGAGACACATCATGCATCTTTACACATATTCTATGTAGTGTACTTACAGGTGAATATCCGAGGAGTCAACGGGAGATGGCCTAAAAGAGTGGGAAACCAATAAATAACAAATAGTATGTATTAGTATTGTATTAATATGAACCAAGTTCTACACATTGATGTATTTTATGCATATGTGTAAGGAAATATATGTATAATTATGGATGTATTTATGTATGTACACACACACACACACACACATCCACACACAATGCCACAGGAAGTAGGGGTGCTGCAGCACCCCCTGCTAGTGACCCCCAATATGTATTTATCCCAAATACATAAATCTTAATACATTACATAAAAATTACATTCAATAAAGTGACACCGCACGTGCCGGTCAGATGCACAGCAGGCCGGGCAGGTGGCAGCTGAAGGAGAGAGATCATGTGGTACGAAGAGCTGCAAGCGGGCTGTGTGTGTGTGTGTGCGGGGAGGGGGGGCTATGCACACACACATACATGCACACACACATACACACGCTAGAACAGGGGTAGGCAACCAGTTCCACAAGGAGCCGCTGTGGCTGCAGGTTTGTGGTCCAACCAGGCAGCAGCACACCTGATTTGACTTATGCAATCAACTGATCTGAGTCTTCAGACAGTTGATTGGTCAATCTGTGTGCTATGGACGGGTTGGAACAAAAACCTGCAGCCACAGCGGCTCTTTGTGGAACAGGTTGCCTACCCCTGCGCTAGAAGAAGAAGCTAATGCCAACACGAGCATGACATGTGAGCATAGCTGAAGAATAATGATTCAGCCTTGGTAATGCTCGACAGACTAACACGTTAAGCAATTAATGCTAAGCATTTAATGTAGTTTTATACTCCAAAGCTTCATTTGTAATGTTCCAGTCGCAACATTCTTTCTATAGACATAATAAAAGAGTAGACGCCTCATTGGCTGCCGGGACTCAAGAAATGCGGCCGCCTTCTTGAGGAGGTCTCAAATGAAAACAACCAAAGTGGCAGCATGCCTGTGCACTGTGCCGCATATAGCTTTCAAATTCGGAAAACTTTTGAAAGCAGGGCTCGTGGAAGTAAGATTGAACATTATTTTTGCTTGTAGTTTATGAATAGAATATTACTGTGCTGTATGTCCGGCAGCAAAACCTGACAGACAGTTGAAGCAAGATAATACAAAGACGTGCATACGATTATTAGGAAATAGGAAGATAGGGTGAAATAAAAATATAAAAATATAAGTAAAAAAATTCATTTAGAATGTTTTTGAAAGACAGACACCAGGAAGAAGTGGGAAGTGGCTTTGAGGAGGGAAAGATTCAACTGTGTGCAGCCAACATTTTAAGCAGGAGGATTTTGATAAGACAAGTTACATTGTGCGACTCAGAGATGGTGTTATTCTATCCATCTTCAGCTTCCCGCCACATCTCCAAAGAGTATGTTATGTTGTTGTTGCTGTTATCAATCACAGGGCAGCATGAGATGCGCTCTCTCTCTCTCTCTCTCTCTCTCTCTCTATATATATATATATATATATATATATAATATTTTAGTATATACATTTTAGTCAAGGTGCCAATTAGTTGTCTGAAGTCTGAAACACAAGGTGAGAGTGTGTAGAGGCATTTCCCCTCCCAATTTATTATGCAGGCTTTGTTCTAGTCTTCTGGTCATCACTTTTTTTGTTATGTAACCCTGTCTATATATTTATATCTATATATCATCTATACTGCCCCCAGACCTGTCCCCCTGATAAACGGAAGAAGCTGAATGTATTTTTATCTCTTTCCCTCTCTCTGTATATTCATGTTTATATACCCATCTAGAAATGCGTATATAAATGTATTGGTATATTCCTTAATTTTTAAACTCATTAAACAAGCAGAATAGTATTTGTTCTGCCACTTTTTGCTTCGGCATTGTGTGTTTTGAGAAATACCTATCATACATCCCATATATCAGAATATTCTATTACTGTTAAGCCCGCTTTGAATATCAATCTAAGTCAAACAAATTGTCCTGGTCCAGGTCCAGGTAGAGGGGGCAATATAGATGATATATAGATAGAAATATATAGACAGGGTTACATAAAAAAGTGATAGACAGCAAGCTCCATTTGAAAGTGGCAACCATAAGTGACTAAAACAAAGCCTGGATAATAAATTGTGAGGGGAAAGAAATGCCTCTACACACTCATCTTGTGTTTCAGACTTGCAATAAAAATGAATATTCTAAAGTTTAACACAACAAATTGACAGCTCAACTTTTGAGAGAGAGAGAGACACAGAGAGAGAGAGAGCATCTCATCTCGCCCTGTGATTGATGACAGATTATTTACATTGATTAATTATGCCAAAGAGAAGCTGTATACATACTCTGTGGAAATAAGGCAGGAAGCTGAAGATGGATAGAATAACACCATCTCTGAGTCGGACATTCTGACCTGTCCTATCAAAATCCTCCTGCTTAAAATGTTCACTGCAAAAAAAGCCACTTCCCACTTCTTCCTGATGTCTCTGTCTTTCAAAAACATTCAAAATGAAAACACTGAGAACATGAGACATGAGAAACAGTTTACAAAGGAAGCCAAGCTTATTTTTTTACCTTCTTCCTACTTCACCCTATCTTCCTATTTCCTAATAACCATATGCATGTCTTCGTATTGTCTTGCTGCAACTGTCTGTCATATTTTGCTGCTGGACATACAGTACAGTAATATTCTATTCACAAACTACAAGTGAAAATAATGTTCAATGTTACTTGTGAAAAGCAATTCCACGAGCCCTGCTTTCAAAAGTTTTCCGAATTTGACAGCTATATGCGGCACAGTGCACAGGCATGCTGCCACTTCGGTTGTTTTCACTCGAGACCTCCTCAAGATGGCGGCCGCATTTCTCGAGTCCCGGCAGCCAATGCGGCGTCTACTCTTTGATTATGTCTATGGAGCGGACACCATTCCAAGATGGCGGCCCCATGGCTCGTCTGCGCCAATGGGCAGTAGCGGCCGTTGGGGCGTCTACTCTCCGTTACTCACCACCGCGGACCTCAAACCAGAATGTTCCAGAACGTTCAAGTACACTTTGAAGTCTGCTAGCAGCATCAACTCACTGAGATTAGACAAAAGTATGCTGACTTCAGACACGTATATATATACATATATGTGTGTGGGAGAGCGGAGAAGAAGCTAATGCTAACGATGGCATCGACGCTACAGCGCCGAGCATCTCTGAAAACTTATAATTTACCCTTGGTTATGCTCTACCAACTAACACATTGTTACTGGGATCAACTCATTAGCCTAGCGTTAAGCAATTACTGTAGTCTTGTACCACGAAGCTTCATTTATAATGTTTCTGCATTTACAACGTGTTTCATACGTTACTTACCAAAGGAGTCCAGCAGCGGAGTGACGTGCCTCTCGCGGTGCGCCGCCTTACGTATGAGTATATGACGCGTTCAAGTACACTCGGACACTATGCAGACTTCACATAGAGAGATTATTTTATTCTGACTCTCGATTTTTATGTTGTCAAACCAAGCACCTGTTGGTGTGTGTGTGTGTGTGTGTGTGTGTGTGGGGGGGGGGGGGGGGGGGGGGTGTTGGGGGGTTGGTTACATCTCCACCTCACTTTCTAGTTTTTGACCACTAGAACTGTCAACAATGCACCTCTCCGTCCCCCTCTTTGTCCGTGCGTGCGTGCCCTCCTGCTGGATACTCAGTAGATCCTGGCTCCTCTCTGGGTATGCATGCAGGCAGGTGCACGGATGAAAACCCAGCAGAATTTTCTGCAGTGATGTAGTGGTTCATCTCGCTGTGTTCATGTGCCCCTGCGCTTGTCAGCCTATGTATTGATGCACATTATTGCTGTGCTTCAGCTACCTTCTGAGTCTACATTTGTTCTGTTCATACATTTGAGACCATTCAAACACTATTCATGCATATGTATGCTTTGATTGAACCATTTCCTACAGGTGTATTGGTGCAGTCTCTACGGTTATGTGGCAGGTGAACTGGATCGTCGTGGTGAACAAACTAATTTGAAAGTCGAAGGTCTCCGTTTACCTGTCGCTTCTCACCATCTGTAAGGGGCCTGCTGAAATGACCTGATTATTGGAGACATATATTGATGAGGTTCAGTGGAATTTACTGGGCAATGATAAAAAGATCTCTCTCTCTCTCTCTCTCTCTCTCTCTCTCTCTCTCTATATATATATATATATATATATATATATCATTACATCAGTCCTGATCTGAATGATTTTAACTTGAAACTGTTAATGTAAGAAAATCAGTGCAGTCAAAATAGAGAACTTTAATTAACAATGCGTTATTAAATAAATAAATAAATCAATCAATCAATCAATCAATCAATAAATATGTAAATACATATAACAATAATAAATAGATAAATATAAAAATGATGAATAAATAATACAATAAAATAAATATGAACGATTAAATATAATTAAATAAATAATTTTAAATCACTGATGGAACTGATTAATTACACTATTCACAATGATTAAACTAAACTGATCATAATTCTATACTATTTACAATTTTAATATTTACAACACGTTGCCCTGAAACTTTGATTGTGACGGCAAGTGGTGTGGTGGAGGACGCAAATGGCTCCCAGAGGTCTTGGGAAATGGTGAACACGGAGTCCTCTCGAGTCAGGACTCGGTACCCGGCGTCCTCCTCCAGCACGCCGAGGATCTCCGTGTTCAGCTCCTCGTTTGTTTCCTATAGCAACGAAATCGACAGCAGTTATTAAAACAGCAACAATTTTCTGCACTGATGTAGTGGTTCAACTCATTGTATATTATATACATATATGTATAAATTCGGTCGGACTTAAGACCGGTGTAGGTCGTATAGTCTACATCAACCTTACCTGCTCACCTTTTCTAGTCTCGACCTTCTCCCATTTTAAGTACTTTATTCTCGTAACATTATGATTTAAATGTATGACTTTATTCTCGTTATAAATGACTTTATACTCTGAATTAATTAATATATATATATATATAAGTGTAGTCCTAATACTCTGTCATACTAGTGCACAGTAAGGGAAATGAAATCATCCCAGTATGGTGAACAACAACAGACAAAGCCATACAACGTACTTCCAGCTGCGTGTATGCTGTGGAATTGAGGGTGAAGCCGTGGCCAGCCTGGGTCCCCTTAAGGTGGGTCACCCTTGTCATCTCCCCGACGTTAAAGGGGAGCAAGGCAGCCTCCCTCCACAGGTGAACGGTGGTCTGCGCTTGGCCCTTCAAAAAGAAAGAAAGAAAGAAAGAAAGAGACAACAAAAGAAAGAGTTGCTCCTTTAACTTGAGATAATGATGTTAAATGATGTTAACTGGTTTCATTTTTTATTTGTATAGTATTTCCCATGTTTTTTTTTAAATTCATGACATGGACTGTAATATCCTCGTGAGTCGGCATCGAATAGCACATTCATGGATTCTAAAGCCAACCTTTTTAAGGGTGACCCTCCGCCTGGGGACCCAGACGTCTCCTACGGTCACCCTCTGTACTTCAGAAATCTGATCAACAGAGATAATTGGTGTGATGTGAACGTAGTAGGCACAAACAGTATCTTTAAAATAAATAAATAAAATAAATCAACTGACCTCGAGGACCTCACCCTGCACTGTGAGGAGCCCCTCTGCCCCTCTGACGTCTTTGAGGTCAGTGTCATGGGATTTGGGGCAGAGGAGCCCCTCGGCCTCGGCAGCCAGCGCCTCCGGGACGCACACCGGAGCCGCTTTAAAAAATAGCGTCTCCCGGGTAACAAAAATATTGTATGGGGGGCTGCGGCCCTTCAGCTTGTACCCCCGCATATAATAGGAGTTTCCCACTTTCACTTTACTTTTCAATGTTTCAAATAAAGTGATTTTCCCCAATGATCTCCCATCACTTATGACGCATATTTCGTTGCTCCTCGTGACTGCTGGCGTGGCGCCAGCGTCATCGAACTGCCATGATAAAACGTGGCTTCTCGGCCGACTTGCCACCACTTTTATTTGGATTGGAGGTGGCCTGGGCGTTGGGGAGGCACTGGTCAAGACAGCTTGCAGAGACATCTGAAATAAACACACACACACACACAAATTATTGTATGGATAGTGAGTTCACTGCGCTACCTCTCTCTCTCTCTCTTTCTCTGATCTGCGTGTGTGTGTGTGTGTGTGTGTGTGTGTGTGTGTGTGTGTGTGTGTGTGTGTGGAAGCGGGAGGTTGCGGTTCCAGCCTACATTTCTTTAATGTAAAAGTGGTCAAAGCGGTTCTTTTTATGTTTAAGGATCCGACCCCTGACATGGAGAGACGAACTAACAAACTATTGGCTGGCACATCACCCAATCACGTGAAGGTAAAGGGAGGGCCGTGATTGACAGACGGGAGCGCGAGCTAAGAAACTACTTTCTCGTCACAGCAGCTCGGCAGCTGAGGGAGGGCTGTGATTGGAGTGCTGCTCGTTGCTATGCGGTCCGGGACCAATCAAAACCGCCTGAATTCTGTGACGTCACGCAAAACCCGGGCCGCCTGAAAACCATAGTCATCAGTGAACACTATAGTTCTGTAGCACAAACCTTCATTTCTAATATTTCTCCATAGACACTATAGGCGTTTCTAGCCCATTTTGTGAGGAGCTTAACCACCCACCCCTAAACTGAATCCCAGCACACTGAAAGTTTAAGAGATTAAAAAAATGTTTTACTGTATATCATTTTTATAAATCAAGCTATAAAAGTGTCAAAACCATCCAGTACATGGTTGAAACATAATATCTTAACAACTGAAATATACCAGCTATGCTTTTCCCTCACAAATGTGGGAATGAAATTACATTGACATGTAAAAAAGTGAAATGTATCTTGCCTGCCGGCAGCTCTCTTAGTGATCAGATCCCCTAAGCCTCTCATCCTAAAATCACCCCTGACCGGCAGACTCCAGAAGCAGAATAACGGGCTTCATCAGTACGTGAAACGGGCTTCATCAGTACGAGAAATTTAACGGATCTTTAAAAATGTCAAGATCATTTTAACCAGTCTTTCTCCCTAACGGGGCATTTAAAAATCGAGAAATGGGAATATCCGGTCGAATATCCGGGAGTATTGGCCATTTAAAGATGGTGAATTGTTAATGCCCAGAAATGCCGGTGAAAATTACTTAAACACTGGCTAAAGGCCCGTCTACTGGTTTACACAGATACACTTATATATATTATACTTATGTGTATGTTCTACTCACTCTTCCAATGATTCAGCAGCGGGAAAATGACAGTTTCGCGTTCTGTACTGCTATATGTACGTGCGTTTGGGACGTTCAAGTACACTCGGACATTATGGACACTTCAAACATAGAGGTTAATCATGATTATTACTTTCATTTTGTGAAATGAACTGTCCCTAAAAATGCGGGACAGTCTCGAAATCTAAAATGTCGCCCCGAATGAGGCACTAAATGTCCTGAAAATCACACTCAAACACAACACTGACCTCTTATTTTCTATTTTCTAAAACTGTAACCCCAACAGATCTATCCAGCAGCGGGAATAGACAGGTGCGCGTGCTGTTGCGCTTCATGCAAGTGCGTTTGGGACGTTCAAGTACATTTGGACATTATGTAGACTTCAAACGGAGAGAGTTTTTTTTATGATTATTATTACTTTTAATCTTGTCAAATGAAGTGTCCCTAAAGATACGGGACAGTCACGAAATCTAACTAAATGACCTTAATGACCCGAAAATTACACTCAAGTAGAATACAGAGCAGTTATTTTCTGATGAACCTTAAAAACTGTTCGTGGAAAGTTGACCCTTGACTGCTGTTGAGACACGGCGCTAAAAATCAAAAGCGTCAGTGCAGGTACGATGAGGAGTGAGTGACCGGAGGCAGGCAGCATCAGACACCTGCGCTGCTGCAGCTGCCCTCCTCATCCGTCCTCGCAAGAGGATGGAGGGGGGGGGGTCCGTCTCACTTGTTTGATCGTAGCAGGTTTGCACACACACACACACATTGTATGTCCTGATATTCTTCATTTTTCAAGCCCAAACTTTATTTTCTGAAGTGAGTGGCAGTGAGGAAGACGTTGTCTATCAGGAGAGGCTTCACCGAGAACTTAATGGGCATGCATGGGATAAATTATTGTATGGATAGTGAGTTCACTGCGTCCTTTCAGACTTTATATGCGGTTGAATCAGATGGCAGCGGAACAGCGCTACCTCTCTCTCTCTCTCTCTCTCTCTCTCTCTCTCTCTTTGAGTGCGTTCGTGTTAATGTGTGTGTGTGTGTGTGTGTGTGTGTGTGTGTGTGTGTGTGTGTGTGTGTGTGTGTGTGTGTGTGTGTGTAAGCATGTGTGTGAGTGTGGGTGTGTGTGCAAACCTGCTACGATCAAACAAGAGAGGCGGACACCCCCTTCCCCCCTTTCAGTGTGCTGGGATTCAGTTTAGGGGTGGGTGATTAAGCTCCTCACAAAATGGGCTAGAAACGCCTACAGTGTCTATGGAGAAATATTAGAAATGAAGGTTTGTGCTTCAGAATTATAGTGTTCACTGATGACTATGGTTTTCAAGCGGCCCGGGTTTTGCGTGACGTCAAGGAATTCAGGCGATTTTGATTGGTCCCGGACCGCAGAAGAAACGAGCAGCACTCCAATCACAGCCCTCCCTTTGGCTGAGCTGCTGTGAAGAGAGACTGACACACACACACACATACACACACACACACACACATACACACACACACACATACA
Organism: Karalla daura; assembly: GCA_029224185.1. Taxonomy (NCBI): domain Eukaryota; kingdom Metazoa; phylum Chordata; class Actinopteri; order Chaetodontiformes; family Leiognathidae; genus Karalla; species Karalla daura. The sequence goes on along the minus strand of CM055188.1, from coordinate 5,355,883 downwards.
CACACAGCTGAGCTGCTGTGACGAGACTAGTTTTTTATCGCGCGCTCCAGTCCTTCAATCACAGCCCTCCCTTAACCTTATCTTGATTGGTTGATGTGCCAGCCAATAGTTTGTCAGTTCGTCTCTCCATGTCAGGGGTCGGCATCCTTCAACATCAAAAGATGACCACTTTTACATTAAAGAAAAGAAACACACACACACACACACACACATTTAAGTCACTATCCATGTAATAATATTTCCCATGAAAACATTCATTGTAAACTAGGGATGCACATGGTTAATCATGTAACTGATAACAGGAATTTTGACCGACGAATACTATCATTCATATTTGCTGTGCTATGTGCGGTTTTATCAGGTGACAGAGGAAGCAGTGCTACCTTTCCCTCTCTCCCTCAATCTCTCTGTCTCTTGGTCTGTTTGCGCATGCATTGAAACCCCCCCCGACACACGCAAACTGATAGCTGCTCGTCGCACACCTTCAGTGGTGCATCTGCATGCACTTTAGCATCATGTTAGCATCATGCTAGCATCATGTTACAGTAATATTATCATCGTACTAGCATCCTGTTAGCATCATGTCAGAAATATTAGCATTATGCTAGCATGATGTTAGCATCATGCTAGCATCATGTTAAAGTAATATTAGCATAGATGTTAAGACTTCAGCCCAGGACTGATGTAGCAATGTGCTTTTTATTGCCCAGTGAATTCCGCAAATCATCATTAATATATTTCTCCACCAGTCAGACCATTTCAGCAGTCATGGCCCCTAAAGGCCCCTTAAAAATGGTGAGGACCGTGGGAGCGTATGGCGACAGGTCCTCCTTCATCACAACGATCCAATACGCCTGCCACATAACAGGGAAGGCTGCACCAATCCACCTGTAGGAAATGGTTTAATCAAACCATACATATACATGAACAGCACTTCAAGCGTGAAGGTGGAAAATAGCTGTATCAAAACATAAATGTGCATAAACAATCAACAGTTTTTACATATCATAAATGTATGAGAGCAGAAAATAGTTGAAATGTGCATACAAGCTAAAAAGTCAGAAAATAGCTGAGTTAAAGTTAAAAGGCTGATTAAAAGTGCTTGATAGTTGAACATTACTGAAAATAGTGTAGGCAAAATATTGTTGAAATGCACTGAATACTTGAAAATGTCTGAATTAAAGCAGATTGCTGAAATGTGCTTAATAGCTAAAAAGGCTGAAAATAGATGAGATAGGTGAAAGTTTAAATTGAAAAATTGCTTAAAGCATCTTGAAAATTGTGTGTGTGCGTGTGTGTTTGACAGTATGTGTGTGTGTGTGTGTGTGTGTTTGACAGAAAGTCTGTGTGTGTGTGTTTGACAGTCTGTGCGTGTGAGTGTGTGCGTGTGTGTTTGACAGAGAGTCTGTGCGTGTGTGTGTATGTATGCGTGTGAGTGTTTGTGTGTGTGTGTTTGACAGTCTGTGTGTGTGTGTGTGTGTGTGTTTGACATAGAGTCTGTGTGTGTGTGCGTGTGTGTGTTTGAGTGCGTGTGTTTCACAGAGAGTCTGTGTGTGTGTGTGTGTGTGTGAGTGTGTACTGCATTTTGTCAGTGCCTGCACACAGCACTGGGCTCTGTGTCAGAGGGCAGGCAGTAATGTCCCAGTGTGTCTGCAGGGTATTTCAGAGTGAAATTGAAAGATTGGCTGAAAATGACGGTAATAGCTAATAATGATGGTAACAGCTAAATGAAAGCTTACAGATGGCTTAAAAAGGATGAATAGTTGAAAGGGCTGAAGAATAGCTGAATGAAAGCTTAAAGATGGCTGAAAATGCTTAATAGTTGAAAGGGCTGAAGAAGAGCTGAATGAAAGCTGAAAGATGGCTGAAAATGCTTAATAGTTGAAACGGCTGAAGAAGAGCTGAATGAAAGCTTAAAGGTGGCTGAAAATGCTTATTAGTTGAAACGGCTGAAGAATGGCTGAATGAAAGGTTAAAGATGGCTGAAAATGAAAGCTTAAAGATGGCTGAAAATGCTTAGTAGTTGTAAGGGCTGAAGAAGAGCTGAATGAAAGCTTAAAGGTGGCTGAAAATCCTTATTAGTTGAAACGGCTGAAGAATGGCTGAATGAAAGGTTAAAGATGGCTGAAAATGAAAGCTTAAAGATGGCTGAAAGTGCTTAATAGTTCAAAGGGCTGGAGAATAGCTGAATGAAAGCTTAAAGATGGCTGAAAAGGTTGAAAATAGTTGTAACGGCTGATGAATAGCTGAATGAAAGCTTAAAGATGGCTGGAAATGCTGAAAGTATTTGAATTAAAGTCTAAATATTGTTGAAATGCAGTGAATAGTTGAAAAGGCAGAACATGGATGACATAAAGCAGAAACATTGCCGGAGAGCTGAATGAATGAAAAGATTAAAGATCGCTGAATGTCTGTGTAAAGACTGTTTAAAAAGTCACTGATAGTTGAAAAAGCTGAAGATAGTTGAATTTCAATCTAACCATTGCTTAAATCATGTTGAAAATGTTATGTGTGTGTGTGCTGCAAGGTGTCAGGGCCTGTCGCAGCAGTTGGCTCTGTGTCAGTGAGCAGACAGTCCAGCCTGTGTGACCACAGCTACTTTGAGAGGGCGCTGTGGAGAAACTACACAACCTGTCAACATGCAATTTTCAACACACACAGACCACCAGTTTCTGCAATTTTTGAAGCTGAAATGAAGTTTCTATGACAAAGTATGGCGACGTAGCTGATATTTGTTTGAGAGTGTGATTTGATTTAAGTTTTTCCCATTCATTCTTATGGGAAACACCAAAATTGCGTGAGTGCTAAACAACCGGCTGTAGGGAGACAACACGTGGTCCTATCTTAAATATAAGAACACCGCCACGCAGGGGAGAGTCTCGGGAATGTCCATGTGCGATTTGGTGTCTCTACCATGAATATTGAGGCCGTGGTCGCGAGTAGAAGTGTAAAGTTCAAGTTGGATCGAGGGAGACGAGAAATGCATTATGGCTTATGGAGAGAGGAGGCTGCGTTGGGGTGGCTCTGAGGCCCGCCGTTTAAATTTCGTAAGGCGCACAGGTTTTTGGCGGGCATCGTACGAGACAGCACAAGTTTTCCTACAAAAGTGGAAAAAAGAATTTGCCCGCTGCGTACGGTTTGGCTCGGAGCAGCGAGAAAAGACAAAAACCAGAGCTGATTTTTCAGCCGTCCTCCACTCTAGCGATGACATCACCCACTCTAACTCCGCGCAATACACACCCATTGAAAAATCGGAAGAGGAGTGAAAAAAGATGAAGATTCAAACTGTGATTGTGAAAAAAGTATAAAACATTTGAAAGTGAAAAGACATTCGGGAATAGCTGAAAGTCTTGTGAATAGTTTAAAGTTTGAATGGAGTGTGTAGCTGAAAGTATGTGGGAGCTGAAAATTTTCGTAGCTTAAGTAGTTTTAGAGGGGTTGAAGAGGGTTTCAATTCATTTCAATGGGAAAATTTTTTTACAAAAAGTTGAATATTTTAAAAAGTATAAAAGGTTGAAAAAAGTTGAAAGAAAGCATAAATGTGGTGAATGAGCTGAACATTTGAAAGTTTGAATGGTTGAAATCGGTGAAGGTAGGCTGAAGATATGAATGGACAAAAAACGAGGAATAAGAATAATAATAATAATAATAATAATAATAATAATAATAATAAAGAACAGGATAACAATAGTGTGAATGCCTCAGCATTCACACTAATAATAAAGAACAGGATAACAATAGTGTGAATGCCTCAGCATTCACACTAACTAGAAAATTTGCATTTCCTGAAGAAAATGCGTGTGAATGCTGAGTGCTGAATGCAATTGAAAGAATCGCTGAAAATGGCTGAGGAATAGCTGAATGAAAGCTTCAAAATGGCTGAAAATGTTGAAAGGGCTGAAGAATAGCTGAATGAAAGCTGAAAGATGGCTGAACATGCTTCATAGTTGAAAGGGCTGAAGAATAGCTGAATGAAAGCTTAAAGATGGCTGATTATGCTCACTAGTTGAAACGGCTGAAGAATGGCTGATTGAAAGCGTAAAGATGGCTGAAAATGAAGGCTTAAAGATGGCTGAAAAGGCTTAAAGTAGTTGAAAGGGCTGGAGGATAGCTGAATGAAAGCTTAAAGATGGCTGAAAATGCTTAATAGTTGAAAGGGCTGAAGAATAGCTGAATGAAAGCTTAAAGATGGCTGAAAATGCTTGATAGTTGAAAGGGCTGAAGAATAGCTGAATGAATAGCTTAAAGATGGCTGAATATGCTTAATAGTTGAAAGGGCTGTAGAATAGTTGAATGAAAGCTTACTGATGGCTGAAAATGCTTATTAGTTGAAACGGCTGAAGTATAGCTGAATTAAAGCTTAAAGATGGCTGAAAATGCTTATTTGTTGAAACGGCTGAAGAATAGCTGAATGAAAGCTTAAAGATGGTTGAAAATGCTGAGTAGTTGAAAGGGCTGATGAATAGCTGAATGAAAGCTTAAAGATGGCTGAAAATGCTTAATAGTTGAAAGGGCTGAAGAATAGCTGAATGAAAGCTTTAAGACGGCTGAATATGTTTCATAGTTAAAAGGGCTGAAGAATAGCTGAATGAAAGCTGAAAGATGGCTGAAAATGCTTTATAGTTGAAAGGGCTGGAGAATAGCTGAATGAAAGCTTAAAGATGGCTGAAAATGCTGAAAGTATTTGAAGTAAAGTCTAAATATTGTTGAAATGCAATGAATAGTTGAAAAGGCAGAACATGGATGAAATAAAGCAGAAACATTGTTGGAGAGTTGAATGAATTTGAAAAGGTTTAAGATAGTTGAATTAAAGTTTAAAGACTGTTTAAATAGTCACCGATAGTTGAAAAGGCTGAAGAGAGTTGAATTTCAATCTAAACATTGCTTAATTCATGTTGAAAATGTTATGTGTGTGTGTGTGCTGCAAGGTGTCAGGGCCTGTCGCAGCACTTGGCTCTGTGTCAGTGAGCAGGCAGTCATGCCTGTGTGACCACAGCTACTTTGAGAGGGCGCTGTGGAGAAACTACACAACCTATCAACACACGATTTTCAACACACACAGACCACAAGTTTCTGCAATTTTTGAAGCTGAAATGAAGTTTCTACGACAAAGAATGGCGACGTAGCTGATATTTGTTTGAGGGTGTGATTTGATTTTAGTTTTTCCCATTCATTCTTATGGGAAACACCAAAAGTGCGTGAGCGCTAAACAATCGGCTGTAGGGAGACAACACTTGGTCCTATCTTAAATATAAGAACACCGCCACGCAGGGGAGAGTCTCGGGAACGTCCGTGTGCGATTTGGTGTCTCTACCATGAATATTGAAGCCATGGTCGCGAGTAGAAGTGTAAAGTTCAAGTTGGATCGAGGGAGACGAAAAATGCATTATGGCTTATGGAGAGAGGAGGCTGCGTTGGGGTGGCTCTGAGGCCCGCCGTTTAAATTTCGTAAGGCGCACAGGTTTTTGGCGGGCATCGTACGAGACAGCACAAGTTTTCCTACAAAAGTGGAAAAAAGAATTTGCCCGCTGCGTTCGGTTTGGCTGGGAGCAGCGTGAAAAGACAAAAACCAGAGCTGATTTTTCAGCCGTCCTCCACTCTAGCGATGACATCACCCACTCTAGCTCTGAACATTCCGCGCAATACACACCCATTGTAAAATCGGAAGAGGGGTGAAAAAAGATGAAGATTCAAACTGTGATTGTGAAAAAAGTATAAAACATTTGAAAGTGAAAAGACATTCGGGAATAGCTGAAAGTCTTGTGAATAGTTTAAAGTTTGAATGGAGTGTGTAGCTGAAAGTATGTGGGCGCTGAAAATTTTTGTAGCTGAAGTAGTTTAAGGGGGGTTGAAGAGGGTTTCAATTCATTTCAATGGGAAAATTTTTTTACAAAAAGTTGAATATTTTAAAAAGTATAAAAGGTTGAAAAAAGTTGAAAGAAAGCATAAATGTGGTGAATGAGCTGAACATTTGAAAGTTTGAATGGTTGAAATCGGTGAAGGTAGGCTGAAGATATGAATGGACAAAAAACGAGGAATAAGAATAATAATAATAACTAGAAAATTTGCATTTCCTGAAGAAAATGCGTGTGAATGCTGAGTGCTGAATGCTATTGAAAGAATTGTTGAAAATGGCTGAAGAATAGCTGAATGAAAGCTTAAAGATGGCTGAAAATGTTGAAAGGCCTGAAGAATAGCTGAATGAAAGCTTAAAGATGGCTGAAAGTGCTTAATAGTTAAAGGGCTGAAGGATAGCTGAATGAAAGCTGAAAGATGGCTGAAAAGGATTAAAGTAGTTGAAAGGGCTGAAGAATAGCTGAATGAAAGCTTAAAGATGGCTGAAAATGCTTACTAGTTGAAACGGCTAAAGAATGGCTGATTGAAAGCGTAAAGATGGCTGAAAATGAAAGCTTAAAATGGCTGAAAAGGCTTAAAGTAGTTGAAAGGGCTGAAGAATAGCTGAATGAAAGCTTAAAAATGGCTGAAAATGTTGAAAGGGCTGAAGAATAGCTGAATGAAAGCTGAAAGATGGCTGAAAATGCTTTATAGTTGAAAGGGCTGGAGAATAGCTGAATGAAAGCTTAAAGATGGCTGAAAATGCTGAAAGTATTTGAAGTAAAGTCTAAATATTGTTGAAATGCAATGAATAGTTGAAAAGGCAGAACATGGATGAAATAAAGCAGAAACATTGTTGGAGAGTTGAATGAATTTGAAAAGGTTTAAGATAGTTGAATTAAAGTTTAAAGACTGTTTAAATAGTCACCGATAGTTGAAAAGGCTGAAGAGAGTTGAATTTCAATCTAAACATTGCTTAATTCATGTTGAAAAAGTTATGTGTGTGTGTGTGCTGCAAGGTGTCAGGGCCTGTCGCAGCACTTGGCTCTGTGTCAGTGAGCAGGCAGTCATGCCTGTGTGACCACAGCTACTTTGAGAGGGCGCTGTGGAGAAACTACACAACCTATCAACACACGATTTTCAACACACACAGACCACAAGTTTCTGCAATTTTTGAAGCTGAAATGAAGTTTCTACGACAAAGAATGACGACGTAGCTGATATTTGTTTGAGGGTGTGATTTGATTTTAGTTTTTCCCATTCATTCTTATGGGAAACACCAAAAGTGCGTGAGCGCTAAACAATCGGCTGTAGGGAGACAACACTTGGTCCTATCTTAAATATAAGAACACCGCCACGCAGGGGAGAGTCTGGGGAACGTCCGTGTGCGATTTGGTGTCTCTACCATGAATATTGAAGCCATGGTCGCGAGTAGAAGTGTAAAGTTCAAGTTGGATCGAGGGAGACGAAAAATGCATTATGGCTTATGGAGAGAGGAGGCTGCGTTGGGGTGGCTCTGAGGCCCGCCGTTTAAATTTCGTAAGGCGCACAGGTTTTTGGCGGGCATCGTACGAGACAGCACAAGTTTTCCTACAAAAGTGGAAAAAAGAATTTGCCCGCTGCGTTCGGTTTGGCTGGGAGCAGCGTGAAAAGACAAAAACCAGAGCTGATTTTTCAGCCGTCCTCCACTCTAGCGTTGACATCACCCACTCTAGCTCTGAACATTCCGCGCAATACACACCCATTGTAAAATCGGAAGAGGGGTGAAAAAAGATGAAGATTCAAACTGTGATTGTGAAAAAAGTATAAAACATTTGAAAGTGAAAAGACATTCGGGAATAGCTGAAAGTCTTGTGAATAGTTTAAAGTTTGAATGGAGTGTGTAGCTGAAAGTATGTGGGCGCTGAAAATTTTTGTAGCTGAAGTAGTTTAAGGGGGGTTGAAGAGGGTTTCAATTCATTTCAATGGGAAATTTTTTTTACAAAAAGTTGAATATTTTAAAAAGTATAAAAGGTTGAAAAAAGTTGAAAGAAAGCATAAATGTGGTGAATGAGCTGAACATTTGAAAGTTTGAATGGTTGAAATCGGTGAAGGTAGGCTGAAGATATGAATGGACAAAAAACGAGGAATAAGAATAATAATAATAATAATAATAAAGAACAGGATAACAATAGTGTGAATGCCTCAGCATTCACACTAACTAGAAAATTTGCATTTCCTGAAGAAAATGCGTGTGAATGCTGAGTGCTGAATGCAATTGAAAGAATTGTTGAAAATGGCTGAAGAATAGCTGAGTGAAAGCTTAAAGATGGCTGAAAATGTTGAAAGGCCTGAAGAATAGCTGAATGAAAGCTTAAAGATGGCTGAAAGTGCTTAATAGTTAAAGGGCTGAAGGATAGCTGAATGAAAGCTGAAAGATGGCTGAAAAGGATTAAAGTAGTTGAAAGGGCTGAAGAATAGCTGAATGAAAGCTGAAAGATGGCTGAAAATGCTTAATAGTTGAAAGGGCTGGAGAATAGCTGGATGAAAGCATAAAGATGGCTGACAATGCTTAATCATTGAAAAGGCTGAAGAATAGCTGAATGAAAGCTTATAGATGGCTGAAAATCCTTACTAGTTGAAACAGCTGAAGAATGGCTGATTGAAAGCGAAAAGATGGCTGAAAATGAAAGCTTAAAATGGCTGAAAAGGCTTAAAGTAGTTGAAAGGGCTGAAGAATAGCTGAATGAAAGCTTAAAATTGGCTGAAAATGTTGAAAGGGCTGAAGAATAGCTGAATGAAAGCTGAAAGATGGCTGAAAATGCTTTATAGTTGAAAGGGCTGGAGAATAGCTGAATGAAAGCTTAAAGATGGCTGAAAATGCTGAAAGTATTTGAAGTAAAGTCTAAATATTGTTGAAATGCAATGGATAGTTGAAAAGGCAGAACATGGATGAAATAAAGCAGAAACATTGTTGGAGAGTTGAATGAATTTGAAAAGGTTTAAGATAGTTGAATTAAAGTTTAAAGACTGTTTAAATAGTCACCGATAGTTGAAAAGGCTGAAGAGAGTTGAATTTCAATCTAAACATTGCTTAATTCATGTTGAAAATGTTATGTGTGTGTGTGTGCTGCAAGGTGTCAGGGCCTGTCGCAGCACTTGGCTCTGTGTCAGTGAGCAGGCAGTCATGCCTGTGTGACCACAGCTACTTTGAGAGGGCGCTGTGGAGAAACTACACAACCTATCAACACACGATTTTCAACACACACAGACCACAAGTTTCTGCAATTTTTGAAGCTGAAATGAAGTTTCTACGACAAAGAATGGCGACGTAGCTGATATTTGTTTGAGGGTGTGATTTGATTTTAGTTTTTCCCATTCATTCTTATGGGAAACACCAAAAGTGCGTGAGCGCTAAACAATCGGCTGTAGGGAGACAACACTTGGTCCTATCTTAAATATAAGAACACCGCCACGCAGGGGAGAGTCTCGGGAACGTCCGTGTGCGATTTGGTGTCTCTACCATGAATATTGAAGCCATGGTCGCGAGTAGAAGTGTAAAGTTCAAGTTGGATCGAGGGAGACGAAAAATGCATTATGGCTTATGGAGAGAGGAGGCTGCGTTGGGGTGGCTCTGAGGCCCGCCGTTTAAATTTCGTAAGGCGCACAGGTTTTTGGCGGGCATCGTACGAGACAGCACAAGTTTTCCTACAAAAGTGGAAAAAAGAATTTGCCCGCTGCGTTCGGTTTGGCTGGGAGCAGCGTGAAAAGACAAAAACCAGAGCTGATTTTTCAGCCGTCCTCCACTCTAGCGATGACATCACCCACTCTAGCTCTGAACATTCCGCGCAATACACACCCATTGTAAAATCGGAAGAGGGGTGAAAAAAGATGAAGATTCAAACTGTGATTGTGAAAAAAGAATAAAACATTTGAAAGTGAAAAGACATTCGGGAATAGCTGAAAGTCTTGTGAATAGTTTAAAGTTTGAATGGAGTGTGTAGCTGAAAGTATGTGGGCGCTGAAAATTTTTGTAGCTGAAGTAGTTTAAGGGGGGTTGAAGAGGGTTTCAATTCATTTCAATGGGAAAAATTTTTTACAAAAAGTTGAATATTTTAAAAAGTATAAAAGGTTGAAAAAAGTTGAAAGAAAGCATAAATGTGGTGAATGAGCTGAACATTTGAAAGTTTGAATGGTTGAAATCGGTGAAGGTAGGCTGAAGATATGAATGGACAAAAAACGAGGAATAAGAATAATAATAATAATAATAAAGAACAGGATAACAATAGTGTGAATGCCTCAGCATTCACACTAACTAGAAAATTTGCATTTCCTGAAGAAAATGCGTGTGAATGCTGAGTGCTGAATGCAATTGAAAGAATCGCTGAAAATGGCTGAGGAATAGCTGAATGAAAGCTTCAAAATGGCTGAAAATGTTGAAAGGGCTGAAGAATAGCTGAATGAAAGCTGAAAGATGGCTGAACATGCTTCATAGTTGAAAGGGCTGAAGAATAGCTGAATGAAAGCTTAAAGATGGCTGATTATGCTCACTAGTTGAAACGGCTGAAGAATGGCTGATTGAAAGCGTAAAGATGGCTGAAAATGAAGGCTTAAAGATGGCTGAAAAGGCTTAAAGTAGTTGAAAGGGCTGGAGGATAGCTGAATGAAAGCTTAAAGATGGCTGAAAATGCTTAATAGTTGAAAGGGCTGAAGAATAGCTGAATGAAAGCTTAAAGATGGCTGAAAATGCTTGATAGTTGAAAGGGCTGAAGAATAGCTGAATGAATAGCTTAAAGATGGCTGAATATGCTTAATAGTTGAAAGGGCTGTAGAATAGTTGAATGAAAGCTTACTGATGGCTGAAAATGCTTATTAGTTGAAACGGCTGAAGTATAGCTGAATTAAAGCTTAAAGATGGCTGAAAATGCTTATTTGTTGAAACGGCTGAAGAATAGCTGAATGAAAGCTTAAAGATGGTTGAAAATGCTGAGTAGTTGAAAGGGCTGATGAATAGCTGAATGAAAGCTTAAAGATGGCTGAAAATGCTTAATAGTTGAAAGGGCTGAAGAATAGCTGAATGAAAGCTTTAAGACGGCTGAATATGTTTCATAGTTAAAAGGGCTGAAGAATAGCTGAATGAAAGCTGAAAGATGGCTGAAAATGCTTTATAGTTGAAAGGGCTGGAGAATAGCTGAATGAAAGCTTAAAGATGGCTGAAAATGCTGAAAGTATTTGAAGTAAAGTCTAAATATTGTTGAAATGCAATGGATAGTTGAAAAGGCAGAACATGGATGAAATAAAGCAGAAACATTGTTGGAGAGTTGAATGAATTTGAAAAGGTTTAAGATAGTTGAATTAAAGTTTAAAGACTGTTTAAATAGTCACCGATAGTTGAAAAGGCTGAAGAGAGTTGAATTTCAATCTAAACATTGCTTAATTCATGTTGAAAATGTTATGTGTGTGTGTGTGCTGCAAGGTGTCAGGGCCTGTCGCAGCACTTGGCTCTGTGTCAGTGAGCAGGCAGTCATGCCTGTGTGACCACAGCTACTTTGAGAGGGCGCTGTGGAGAAACTACACAACCTATCAACACACGATTTTCAACACACACAGACCACAAGTTTCTGCAATTTTTGAAGCTGAAATGAAGTTTCTACGACAAAGAATGGCGACGTAGCTGATATTTGTTTGAGGGTGTGATTTGATTTTAGTTTTTCCCATTCATTCTTATGGGAAACACCAAAAGTGCGTGAGCGCTAAACAATCGGCTGTAGGGAGACAACACTTGGTCCTATCTTAAATATAAGAACACCACCACGCAGGGGAGAGTCTCGGGAACGTCCGTGTGCGATTTGGTGTCTCTACCATGAATATTGAAGCCATGGTCGCGAGTAGAAGTGTAAAGTTCAAGTTGGATCGAGGGAGACGAAAAATGCATTATGGCTTATGGAGAGAGGAGGCTGCGTTGGGGTGGCTCTGAGGCCCGCCGTTTAAATTTCGTAAGGCGCACAGGTTTTTGGCGGGCATCGTACGAGACAGCACAAGTTTTCCTACAAAAGTGGAAAAAAGAATTTGCCCGCTGCGTTCGGTTTGGCTGGGAGCAGCGTGAAAAGACAAAAACCAGAGCTGATTTTTCAGCCGTCCTCCACTCTAGCGATGACATCACCCACTCTAGCTCTGAACATTCCGCGCAATACACACCCATTGTAAAATCGGAAGAGGGGTGAAAAAAGATGAAGATTCAAACTGTGATTGTGAAAAAAGAATAAAACATTTGAAAGTGAAAAGACATTCGGGAATAGCTGAAAGTCTTGTGAATAGTTTAAAGTTTGAATGGAGTGTGTAGCTGAAAGTATGTGGGCGCTGAAAATTTTTGTAGCTGAAGTAGTTTAAGGGGGGTTGAAGAGGGTTTCAATTCATTTCAATGGGAAAAATTTTTTACAAAAAGTTGAATATTTTAAAAAGTATAAAAGGTTGAAAAAAGTTGAAAGAAAGCATAAATGTGGTGAATGAGCTGAACATTTGAAAGTTTGAATGGTTGAAATCGGTGAAGGTAGGCTGAAGATATGAATGGACAAAAAACGAGGAATAAGAATAATAATAATAATAATAAAGAACAGGATAACAATAGTGTGAATGCCTCAGCATTCACACTAACTAGAAAATTTGCATTTCCTGAAGAAAATGCGTGTGAATGCTGAGTGCTGAATGCAATTGAAAGAATCGCTGAAAATGGCTGAGGAATAGCTGAATGAAAGCTTCAAAATGGCTGAAAATGTTGAAAGGGCTGAAGAATAGCTGAATGAAAGCTGAAAGATGGCTGAACATGCTTCATAGTTGAAAGGGCTGAAGAATAGCTGAATGAAAGCTTAAAGATGGCTGATTATGCTCACTAGTTGAAACGGCTGAAGAATGGCTGATTGAAAGCGTAAAGATGGCTGAAAATGAAGGCTTAAAGATGGCTGAAAAGGCTTAAAGTAGTTGAAAGGGCTGGAGGATAGCTGAATGAAAGCTTAAAGATGGCTGAAAATGCTTAATAGTTGAAAGGGCTGAAGAATAGCTGAATGAAAGCTTAAAGATGGCTGAAAATGCTTGATAGTTGAAAGGGCTGAAGAATAGCTGAATGAATAGCTTAAAGATGGCTGAATATGCTTAATAGTTGAAAGGGCTGTAGAATAGTTGAATGAAAGCTTACTGATGGCTGAAAATGCTTATTAGTTGAAACGGCTGAAGTATAGCTGAATTAAAGCTTAAAGATGGCTGAAAATGCTTATTTGTTGAAACGGCTGAAGAATAGCTGAATGAAAGCTTAAAGATGGTTGAAAATGCTGAGTAGTTGAAAGGGCTGATGAATAGCTGAATGAAAGCTTAAAGATGGCTGAAAATGCTTAATAGTTGAAAGGGCTGAAGAATAGCTGAATGAAAGCTTTAAGACGGCTGAATATGTTTCATAGTTAAAAGGGCTGAAGAATAGCTGAATGAAAGCTGAAAGATGGCTGAAAATGCTTTATAGTTGAAAGGGCTGGAGAATAGCTGAATGAAAGCTTAAAGATGGCTGAAAATGCTGAAAGTATTTGAAGTAAAGTCTAAATATTGTTGAAATGCAATGGATAGTTGAAAAGGCAGAACATGGATGAAATAAAGCAGAAACATTGTTGGAGAGTTGAATGAATTTGAAAAGGTTTAAGATAGTTGAATTAAAGTTTAAAGACTGTTTAAATAGTCACCGATAGTTGAAAAGGCTGAAGAGAGTTGAATTTCAATCTAAACATTGCTTAATTCATGTTGAAAATGTTATGTGTGTGTGTGTGCTGCAAGGTGTCAGGGCCTGTCGCAGCACTTGGCTCTGTGTCAGTGAGCAGGCAGTCATGCCTGTGTGACCACAGCTACTTTGAGAGGGCGCTGTGGAGAAACTACACAACCTATCAACACACGATTTTCAACACACACAGACCACAAGTTTCTGCAATTTTTGAAGCTGAAATGAAGTTTCTACGACAAAGAATGGCGACGTAGCTGATATTTGTTTGAGGGTGTGATTTGATTTTAGTTTTTCCCATTCATTCTTATGGGAAACACCAAAAGTGCGTGAGCGCTAAACAATCGGCTGTAGGGAGACAACACTTGGTCCTATCTTAAATATAAGAACACCGCCACGCAGGGGAGAGTCTCGGGAACGTCCGTGTGCGATTTGGTGTCTCTACCATGAATATTGAAGCCATGGTCGCGAGTAGAAGTGTAAAGTTCAAGTTGGATCGAGGGAGACGAAAAATGCATTATGGCTTATGGAGAGAGGAGGCTGCGTTGGGGTGGCTCTGAGGCCCGCCGTTTAAATTTCGTAAGGCGCACAGGTTTTTGGCGGGCATCGTACGAGACAGCACAAGTTTTCCTACAAAAGTGGAAAAAAGAATTTGCCCGCTGCGTTCGGTTTGGCTGGGAGCAGCGTGAAAAGACAAAAACCAGAGCTGATTTTTCAGCCGTCCTCCACTCTAGCGATGACATCACCCACTCTAGCTCTGAACATTCCGCGCAATACACACCCATTGTAAAATCGGAAGAGGGGTGAAAAAAGATGAAGATTCAAACTGTGATTGTGAAAAAAGAATAAAACATTTGAAAGTGAAAAGACATTCGGGAATAGCTGAAAGTCTTGTGAATAGTTTAAAGTTTGAATGGAGTGTGTAGCTGAAAGTATGTGGGCGCTGAAAATTTTTGTAGCTGAAGTAGTTTAAGGGGGGTTGAAGAGGGTTTCAATTCATTTCAATGGGAAAAATTTTTTACAAAAAGTTGAATATTTTAAAAAGTATAAAAGGTTGAAAAAAGTTGAAAGAAAGCATAAATGTGGTGAATGAGCTGAACATTTGAAAGTTTGAATGGTTGAAATCGGTGAAGGTAGGCTGAAGATATGAATGGACAAAAAACGAGGAATAAGAATAATAATAATAATAATAACTAGAAAATTTGCATTTCCTGAAGAAAATGCGTGTGAATGCTGAGTGCTGAATACAATTGAAAGAATTGCTGAAAATGGCTGAGAAATAGCTGAATGAAAGCTTAAAAATGGCTGAAAATGTTGAAAGGGCTGAAGAATAGCTGAATGAAAGCTTAAAGATGGCTGAAAATGCTTACTAGTTGAAACGGCTAAAGAATGGCTGATTGAAAGCGTAAAGATGGCTGAAAATGAAAGCTTCAAGTTGGCTGATAAGGCTTAAAGTAGTTGAAAGGGCTGGAGGATAGCTGAATGAAAGCTTAAAGATGGCTGAAAAGGCTTAAAGTAGTTGAAAGGGCTGAAGAATAGCTGAATGAAAGCTGAAAGATGGCTGAAAATGCTTAATAGCTGAAAGGGCTGGAGAATAGCTGGATGAAAGCATAAAGATGGCTGACAATGCTTAATCATTGAAAAGGCTGAAGAATAGCTGAATGAAAGCTTATAGATGGCTGAAAATCCTTACTAGTTGAAACGGCTGAAGAATGGCTGATTGAAAGCGAAAAGATGGCTGAAAATGAAAGCTTAAAATGGCTGAAAAGGCTTAAAGTAGTTGAAAGGGCTGAAGAATAGCTGAATGAAAGCTTAAAAATGGCTGAAAATGTTGAAAGGGCTGAAGAATAGCTGAATGAAAGCTGAAAGATGGCTGAAAATGCTTTATAGTTGAAAGGGCTGGAGAATAGCTGAATGAAAGCTTAAAGATGGCTGAAAATGCTGAAAGTATTTGAAGTACAGTCTAAATATTGTTGAAATACAATGAATAGTTGAAAAGGCAGAACATGGATGAAATAAAGCAGAAACATTGTTGGAGAGTTGAATGAATTTGAAAAGGTTTAAGATAGTTGAATTAAAGTTTAAAGACTGTTTAAATAGTCACCGATAGTTGAAAAGGCTGAAGAGAGTTGAATTTCAATCTAAACATTGCTTAATTCATGTTGAAAATGTTATGTGTGTGTGTGTGCTGCAAGGTGTCAGGGCCTGTCGCAGCACTTGGCTCTGTGTCAGTGAGCAGGCAGTCATGCCTGTGTGACCACAGCTACTTTGAGAGGGCGCTGTGGAGAAACTACACAACCTATCAACACACGATTTTCAACACACACAGACCACAAGTTTCTGCAATTTTTGAAGCTGAAATGAAGTTTCTACGACAAAGAATGGCGACGTAGCTGATATTTGTTTGAGGGTGTGATTTGATTTTAGTTTTTCCCATTCATTCTTATGGGAAACACCAAAAGTGCGTGAGCGCTAAACAATCGGCTGTAGGGAGACAACACTTGGTCCTATCTTAAATATAAGAACACCGCCACGCAGGGGAGAGTCTCGGGAACGTCCGTGTGCGATTTGGTGTCTCTACCATGAATATTGAAGCCATGGTCGCGAGTAGAAGTGTAAAGTTCAAGTTGGATCGAGGGAGACGAAAAATGCATTATGGCTTATGGAGAGAGGAGGCTGCGTTGGGGTGGCTCTGAGGCCCGCCGTTTAAATTTCGTAAGGCGCACAGGTTTTTGGCGGGCATCGTACGAGACAGCACAAGTTTTCCTACAAAAGTGGAAAAAAGAATTTGCCCGCTGCGTTCGGTTTGGCTGGGAGCAGCGTGAAAAGACAAAAACCAGAGCTGATTTTTCAGCCGTCCTCCACTCTAGCGATGACATCACCCACTCTAGCTCTGAACATTCCGCGCAATACACACCCATTGTAAAATCGGAAGAGGGGTGAAAAAAGATGAAGATTCAAACTGTGATTGTGAAAAAAGAATAAAACATTTGAAAGTGAAAAGACATTCGGGAATAGCTGAAAGTCTTGTGAATAGTTTAAAGTTTGAATGGAGTGTGTAGCTGAAAGTATGTGGGCGCTGAAAATTTTTGTAGCTGAAGTAGTTTAAGGGGGGTTGAAGAGGGTTTCAATTCATTTCAATGGGAAAAATTTTTTACAAAAAGTTGAATATTTTAAAAAGTATAAAAGGTTGAAAAAAGTTGAAAGAAAGCATAAATGTGGTGAATGAGCTGAACATTTGAAAGTTTGAATGGTTGAAATCGGTGAAGGTAGGCTGAAGATATGAATGGACAAAAAACGAGGAATAAGAATAATAATAATAATAATAATAATAATAAAGAACAGGATAACAATAGTGTGAATGCCTCAGCATTCACACTAATAATAATAAAGAACAGGATAACAATAGTGTGAATGCCTCAGCATTCACACTAATAATAAAGAACAGGATAACAATAGTGTGAATGCCTCAGCATTCACACTAATAAAGAACAGGATAACAATAGTGTGAATGCCTCAGCATTCACACTAACTAGTGTCATCCTTTTTATTTGCATATTATTTCCCTTTTTTTTAAATACATGACATGGACTGAAATGTCCTTATGAGTCAGTATGGAATAGCACATTCATGGATTCTAAAGCCTACCTTTTTCAGGGTTACTGTGCGCATAGGGACCCAGACTCCTCCCACTGAAACCCTCCTAACGTTCGACACCTGATCAACAGAGATAATTTGTGTGATGTGAACATGGCAGGCGCAAGAATAATATAATATGAACAGTATCTTTTTATTTTTTAATAAATGAACTGACCCCAGCGATCTCGCCCTCGACCGTGAGGAGCCCCTCTGCCCCTCTGACGTTGTTCAGGTCAGTCAGGTGTGATTTGGGGCAGAGGAGCCCCTCAGCCTCCTCGGCCAGTGCCTCCGGGACGCAGACCGGAGCCGCCCTAAAAAACTGCGTCTCCGGGGTTACAAAAATGTGTTGTGGGTGGTGGGCTCCCCTCACCTCATAGCCCCGCATGTAGTAAGATTTCCCACACTTTATTTTCCTCCTAAAGGCCTCAAAAAGGGTTATTTTGGCTAATGAGGACCCATCACTGATCACACACTGTAAATTCAACTTGGTGAACGCCGGGGTGGCGCCCCTCTCATCAAATTGCCAGTGTGTCACGTGTTTTCTGTCTGTTGCTGCGACCAGCTTGACATGCACCGGGGGTGGAGTTCGGGAGGCCGTCTTGAGTACTTCTTGGAGTGACATCTAAAATAAACACACACACACGCACAGAGGCACACACACACGCGCGCACAGTCATGAGTGAGTGTACTAGTCGATCTTCAGTATAATCTATATGAGCTATGAGAAAGTGAATTGATATTGCTCTTTACATATGGTTGGGCCTTCACCGTCCATTACCTACGTTTCTGTAGTAAATGACAAACACCTGTTAAAAGCCCCGTCTGTTTCTGTATCTACAACGTATCTTCTGTCTTAACTGGCAGACCCCGGAAGCAGAGTAACGGTTCCCGGTCTTTTCACCTGTACCAACGGACATTTAAAAATGTCTGTCAGTGAGCGGCAAACAGCCTTTCAATCAGTGTCTCTCTTTTATGGGCATTTAAAAATGGAGAGACAGGAATGTCCTTCACCAAAGTATCTCAGTGAGGGATTTTAAGAGATTTTTTTAGTGATGGCTAATTGTTATCTCTGTCATGGGTTTATAGCATGGGTTTATAGGCCCGGTTTACACATACAAATGTACATAAAATATAAATTACTGTTATCGTTTTTTTATGTTTCCTTTAATCAGTTACTCAGGTTTTGTAGGAAAAAGCTGAATTTTTTAATGTTTCTGTATCTACAACGTATTTTCTGTCTTAACTGGCAGACCCCAGAGCACTGAGTGCTGAGAGTAACGGTTCCCGGTCTTTTCACCTGTACCAACGGACATTTAAAAATGTCTGAACAGCAGTGACCGGCAAACAGCCTTTCAATCAGTGTCTCTCTTTTATGGGCATTTAAAAATGGAGAGACGGGAATGTCAGGCAGCTGTCTCTTCACTGGAGTGTCTCAATGAGGGATTTATAGAGATGGCCAATTGTTATCTCCGTCTTTCCATGAGAGACGCCGGTTATGATAGACGCCGGTTAAAATGAAGAAAACACCGGTGAAAATGCCCGTCCACCGGCTTACACATACACACAACCACACACGTAAATTTATACACATTTACGTTCATAAAGCAAATACTGATATCGGTTCTTTGTGTAACCGTGAAGTATTTCCTGTACTTTTATGACACAAATCTTCAGTCCTGATGCTGTACTTACTTTCTCTGGCGATGCAGCTGGACAGGAATGACAGGCTCGCGTGCAGCGCCACTATATATATCTGTGTGTGGGACGTTCATGTACAGTCGGACATTACGTCTTTGACTTCAAACAGAGAGATCATTAATTTTCATCTTTTCATGTGTAATGTTCCTAAAAATGCGTGTCAGTCCCGAAATCTAAAATGTTGTGCCGAATTCCGAATGAGGCCCCGAACTTCTAGAAAATTACACACAGACAAAATACTGAGCTGTTATTTTCTGATAAACATTCAAAACTGTTCGTAGAGGAGTTGAGTCGACTGCATACAGCCCCTGACTACTGCCGAGAGGCTGCTGGCAACACTGGCTACAATGTTTGTATTTTGTTTCCGTTTTCTGACGTGCAGCAATTAGTTGCAAATATGCGCTGTCGATAAGCTACTTTTTGTTCATTCGACATGGCTGGTATACCCCAACACGCCTCTAAAAATCATAAATAAAAATAAAACGATTCAAAAGACCTTTAATTGTGTCACAATGGGGAAATTTCATCTTTACCATAGCAAATTGATTACATAGGATGATTGAGAGTGTAACACGATAAAATCCAAATAAATAAACGTGAAATAGAGCTTTTAGTGTTGATCGTAGCATCTGACAGCAGCAGGAAGGAAAGACCTCCGGAAGCTCTCTGTCACACAGTGAGTGTGAATCATTCTCCTGCAGGGGGTGAGACCCCCCACCGCCTGCAGTCCAGTGACTGAGCACCTGTGCTCACGTACGTGAGATGATGGTGTGTGTGTGTGTGTGTGTGTGTGTGTGTGTGTGTGTGTGTGTGCGTTTGTGTGCGTGTGTGTGTGTGTGTGCGTGCGTTTGGGGAGGGGGGGGGGGGGGGTGGGTTGGGGTTGTTGCATCTCCACCTCACTTCTAGCTATTGACCACTACAACTGTCAACAATGCACCTCTCCGTCCCTCTCTTTGTCCGTGCGTGCGTGCCATCTTGTCTGCTGGACACTCAGTAGATCCTGGCTCCTCTTTGGGTATGCATGCAGGCAGGTGCACGGATGAAAACCCAACAGGTTTGCCGCATGGATACAATGGTTCTACTCATTGTAGATTGTACGTGTACGTATTCTATATATATCATGGATTTTAAATGCGGTGCGGCTGACTCACTGGTGAAGGAGCTAGAGCAGTGCGCTGCCAAGCGGGCGACCCTGGTTCGAATCCCGCTGAGACAACTTGGGACGCATTAGGGTCAGTCTCAGTCACACATTAAAATGTTATTTGAATCAGACAACTGAGAGCAGGCTACAGGAAAACCACTGGTGAGATTGCAGCACAATTTAAGGAATGTGAAATAATGTATTCAATCACTTCCCTCTTTCTTGCTGCCATCTTTTAGTTAATCAAATAAACCGATCATATCTGTTTGTGTTCTTATTAACTTATTTTATTTATTGTTATTTCTACTGTATTTACTGTTCAAAAGTTCCATTAAAATGTATTTTGATCAATTGGTTTCTATTCATTAAAAAGGTTAAGGTAGATATTAAGACTTCAAATCGATTTTAACGATTTTTTTTATTGCCCAGGAAATTCCACAAATCCTCATCAATATATGCCTCCAACAACTTCAACTTTCAAATGAGCTCCTCTTTCACAGCGATGATCCAATACGCCTGCCACATAGCCAAAGAGATCTTGAGAGCTTGACGGTTGAATGAATGGTTGAAATAGGTGAACATATGCTGAAAAAAGCTGAAGATTAAAACTGTGATTGTGAAAAAAGTATAAAATATTTCAAAGTGATAAGTCATTTGGTAGTAGTTGAAAGTCTTGTAAATAGTTGAAAGTTTGAATGGAGTGTTGGCTGAAAGTATGTGTAAGCTGACATCTTTGAAAGCTTAAGAAGTTTAAGATGGGCTGAGGAGGGTTTCAATTAATTTAAATGGGAAATTTTTTTAGAAAACGTTGAATATTTTAAAACCTAAAAAAGGTTAAAAGAAGTTGAAAGAGAGAATGAATGTGATGAAGAAGCTGACCATTTGAAGGTTTGAATGGTTGAAATGTAACGTAACATTTGAACGTATGCTGAAGACACGAACGGTCAACATTGCATAAATCAGGTTGAAAATGGTATGTGTGTGTATGAGTGTGCTGAATGCAATTGAAAGAATGGCTGAAAATGCTTAATAGTTGAAAGGGCTGAAGAAGAGCTGAATGAAAGCTGAAAGATGGGTGAAAATGTTTAATAGTTGAAAAGGCTGGAGAATGGCTGAATGAAAGCTTAAAGATGGCTGAAAGTGCTTAATAGTTGAAAGGGCTGAATGAAAGCTGTATGAAAGCTTAAAGATGGCTGAAAATGCTGAAAATAGTTGAAGTCTAAATATTGTTGAAATGCAGTGAATAGTTGAAAAGGCAGAACATGGATGAAATAAAGCAGAAACATTGCTGGAGAGCTGAATGAATTTGAAGATAGTTGAATAAAAGTGTAAAGACTGTTTAAAAAGTCACTAATAGTGGAAAAAGCTGAAGATAGTTCAATTTAATCTAAACATTGCTGAAATAATGTTGAAAATTGTGTGTGAGTGTGTGTTTGTGAGAGTGCGCTGCAAGGTGTCAGGGCCTGTTTAAATAGTCACCGATAGTTGAAAAGGCTGAAGAGAGTTGAATTTCAATCTAAACATTGCTTAATTCATGTTGAAAAAGTTATGTGTGTGTGTGTGCTGCAAGGTGTCAGGGCCTGTCGCAGCACTTGGCTCTGTGTCAGTGAGCAGGCAGTCATGCCTGTGTGACCACAGCTACTTTGAGAGGGCGCTGTGGAGAAACTACACAACCTATCAACACACGATTTTCAACACACACAGACCACAAGTTTCTGCAATTTTTGAAGCTGAAATGAAGTTTCTACGACAAAGAATGGCGACGTAGCTGATATTTGTTTGAGGGTGTGATTTGATTTTAGTTTTTCCCATTCATTCTTATGGGAAACACCAAAAGTGCGTGAGTGCTAAACAATCGGCTGTAGGGAGACAACACTTGGTCCTATCTTAAATATAAGAACACCGCCACGCAGGGGAGAGTCTCGGGAACGTCCGTGTGCGATTTGGTGTCTCTACCATGAATATTGAAGCCATGGTCGCGAGTAGAAGTGTAAAGTTCAAGTTGGATCGAGGGAGACGAAAAATGCATTATGGCTTATGGAGAGAGGAGGCTGCGTTGGGGTGGCTCTGAGGCCCGCCGTTTAAATTTCGTAAGGCGCACAGGTTTTTGGCGGGCATCGTACGAGACAGCACAAGTTTTCCTACAAAAGTGGAAAAAAGAATTTGCCCGCTGCGTTCGGTTTGGCTGGGAGCAGCGTGAAAAGACAAAAACCAGAGCTGATTTTTCAGCCGTCCTCCACTCTAGCGATGACATCACCCACTCTAGCTCTGAACATTCCGCGCAATACACACCCATTGTAAAATCGGAAGAGGGGTGAAAAAAGATGAAGATTCAAACTGTGATTGTGAAAAAAGAATAAAACATTTGAAAGTGAAAAGACATTCGGGAATAGCTGAAAGTCTTGTGAATAGTTTAAAGTTTGAATGGAGTGTGTAGCTGAAAGTATGTGGGCGCTGAAAATTTTCGTAGCTGAAGTAGTTTTAGAGGGGTTGAAGAGGGTTTCAATTCATTTCAATGGGAAAATTTTTTAACAAAAAGTTGAATATTTTAAAAAGTATAAAAGGTTGAAAAAAGTTGAACTCAAGCAATAATGTCCAGAAAGAGCTGAACATTTGAAAGTTTGAATGGTTGAAATCGGTGAAGGTAGGCAGAAGATACGAACAGCCAAAAAACGTGGAATAAGAATAATAATAATAATAATAATAATAACTAGAAAATTTGCATTTCCTGAAGAAAATGCGTGTGAATGCTGAGTGCTGAATGCAATTGAAAGAATTGTTGAAAATGGCTGAAGAATAGCTGAGTGAAAGCTTAAAGATGGCTGAAAATGTTGAAAGGGCTGAAGAATAGCTGAATGAAAGCTTAAAGATGGCTGAAAATGTTGAAAGGCCTGAAGAATAGCTGAATGAAAGCTTAAAGATGGCTGAAAGTGCTTAATAGTTAAAGGGCTGAAGGATAGCTGAATGAAAGCTGAAAGATGGCTGAAAAGGATTAAAGTAGTTGAAAGGGCTGAAGAATAGCTGAATGAAAGCTTAAAGATGGCTGAAAATGCTTACTAGTTGAAACGGCTAAAGAATGGCTGATTGAAGGCGTAAAGATGGCTGAAAATGAAAGCTTCAAGTTGGCTGATAAGGCTTAAAGTAGTTGAAAGGGCTGGAGGATAGCTGAATGAAAGCTTAAAGATGGCTGAAAAGGCTTAAAGTAGTTGAAAGGGCTGAAGAATAGCTGAATGAAAGCTGAAAGATGGCTGAAAATGCTTAATAGTTGAAAGGGCTGGAGAATAGCTGGATGAAAGCATAAAGATGGCTGACAATGCTTAATCATTGAAAAGGCTGAAGAATAGCTGAATGAAAGCTTATAGATGGCTGAAAATCCTTACTAGTTGAAACAGCTGAAGAATGGCTGATTGAAAGCGAAAAGATGGCTGAAAATGAAAGCTTAAAATGGCTGAAAAGGCTTAAAGTAGTTGAAAGG
This sequence comes from Karalla daura, assembly GCA_029224185.1. NCBI lineage: Eukaryota > Metazoa > Chordata > Actinopteri > Chaetodontiformes > Leiognathidae > Karalla > Karalla daura. The sequence goes on along the minus strand of CM055188.1, from coordinate 5,332,360 downwards.
GCTGAAGAATAGCTGAATGAAAGCTTAAAATTGGCTGAAAATGTTGAAAGGGCTGAAGAATAGCTGAATGAAAGCTGAAAGATGGCTGAAAATGCTTTATAGTTGAAAGGGCTGGAGAATAGCTGAATGAAAGCTTAAAGATGGCTGAAAATGCTGAAAGTATTTGAAGTAAAGTCTAAATATTGTTGAAATGCAATGAATAGTTGAAAAGGCAGAACATGGATGAAATAAAGCAGAAACATTGTTGGAGAGTTGAATGAATTTGAAAAGGTTTAAGATAGTTGAATTAAAGTTTAAAGACTGTTTAAATAGTCACCGATAGTTGAAAAGGCTGAAGAGAGTTGAATTTCAATCTAAACATTGCTTAATTCATGTTGAAAAAGTTATGTGTGTGTGTGTGCTGCAAGGTGTCAGGGCCTGTCGCAGCACTTGGCTCTGTGTCAGTGAGCAGGCAGTCATGCCTGTGTGACCACAGCTACTTTGAGAGGGCGCTGTGGAGAAACTACACAACCTATCAACACACGATTTTCAACACACACAGACCACAAGTTTCTGCAATTTTTGAAGCTGAAATGAAGTTTCTACGACAAAGAATGGCGACGTAGCTGATATTTGTTTGAGGGTGTGATTTGATTTTAGTTTTTCCCATTCATTCTTATGGGAAACACCAAAAGTGCGTGAGCGCTAAACAATCGGCTGTAGGGAGACAACACTTGGTCCTATCTTAAATATAAGAACACCGCCACGCAGGGGAGAGTCTCGGGAACGTCCGTGTGCGATTTGGTGTCTCTACCATGAATATTGAAGCCATGGTCGCGAGTAGAAGTGTAAAGTTCAAGTTGGATCGAGGGAGACGAAAAATGCATTATGGCTTATGGAGAGAGGAGGCTGCGTTGGGGTGGCTCTGAGGCCCGCCGTTTAAATTTCGTAAGGCGCACAGGTTTTTGGCGGGCATCGTACGAGACAGCGCAAGTTTTCCTACAAAAGTGGAAAAAAGAATTTGCCCGCTGTGTTCGGTTTGGCTGGGAGCAGCGTGAAAAGACAAAAACCAGAGCTGATTTTTCAGCCGTCCTCCACTCTAGCGATGACATCACCCACTCTAGCTCTGAACATTCCGCGCAATACACACCCATTGTAAAATCGGAAGAGGGGTGAAAAAAGATGAAGATTCAAACTGTGATTGTGAAAAAAGTATAAAACATTTGAAAGTGAAAAGACATTCGGGAATAGCTGAAAGTCTTGTGAATAGTTTAAAGTTTGAATGGAGTGTGTAGCTGAAAGTATGTGGGCGCTGAAAATTTTCGTAGCTGAAGTAGTTTTAGAGGGGTTGAAGAGGGTTTCAATTCATTTCAATGGGAAAATTTTTTTACAAAAAGTTGAATATTTTAAAAAGTATAAAAGGTTGAAAAAAGTTGAACTCAAGCAATAATGTCCAGAAAGAGCTGAACATTTGAAAGTTTGAATGGTTGAAATCGGTGAAGGTAGGCAGAAGATACGAACAGCCAAAAAACGTGGAATAAGAATAATAACTAGAAAATTTGCATTTCCTGAAGAAAATGCGTGTGAATGCTGAGTGCTGAATGCAATTGAAAGAATTGTTGAAAATGGCTGAAGAATAGCTGAGTGAAAGCTTAAAGATGGCTGAAAATGTTGAAAGGGCTGAAGAATAGCTGAATGAAAGCTTAAAGATGGCTGAAAATGTTGAAAGGCCTGAAGAATAGCTGAATGAAAGCTTAAAGATGGCTGAAAGTGCTTAATAGTTAAAGGGCTGAAGGATAGCTGAATGAAAGCTGAAAGATGGCTGAAAAGGATTAAAGTAGTTGAAAGGGCTGAAGAATAGCTGAATGAAAGCTGAAAGATGGCTGAAAATGCTTAATAGTTGAAAGGGCTGGAGAATAGCTGGATGAAAGCATAAAGATGGCTGACAATGCTTAATCATTGAAAAGGCTGAAGAATACCTGAATGAAAGCTTATAGATGGCTGAAAATCCTTACTAGTTGAAACAGCTGAAGAATGGCTGATTGAAAGCGAAAAGATGGCTGAAAATGAAAGCTTAAAATGGCTGAAAAGGCTTAAAGTAGTTGAAAGGGCTGAAGAATAGCTGAATGAAAGCTTAAAATTGGCTGAAAATGTTGAAAGGGCTGAAGAATAGCTGAATGAAAGCTGAAAGATGGCTGAAAATGCTTTATAGTTGAAAGGTCTGAAGAATAGCTGAATGAAAGCTGAAAGATGGCTGAAAATGCTTTATAGTTGAAAGGGCTGGAGAATAGCTGAATGAAAGCTTAAAGATGGCTGAAAATGCTGAAAGTATTTGAAGTAAAGTCTAAATATTGTTGAAATGCAATGAATAGTTGAAAAGGCAGAACATGGATGAAATAAAGCAGAAACATTGTTGGAGAGTTGAATGAATTTGAAAAGGTTTAAGATAGTTGAATTAAAGTTTAAAGACTGTTTAAATAGTCACCGATAGTTGAAAAGGCTGAAGAGAGTTGAATTTCAATCTAAACATTGCTTAATTCATGTTGAAAATGTTATGTGTGTGTGTGTGCTGCAAGGTGTCAGGGCCTGTCGCAGCACTTGGCTCTGTGTCAGTGAGCAGGCAGTCATGCCTGTGTGACCACAGCTACTTTGAGAGGGCGCTGTGGAGAAACTACACAACCTATCAACACACGATTTTCAACACACACAGACCACAAGTTTCTGCAATTTTTGAAGCTGAAATGAAGTTTCTACGACAAAGAATGGCGACGTAGCTGATATTTGTTTGAGGGTGTGATTTGATTTTAGTTTTTCCCATTCATTCTTATGGGAAACACCAAAAGTGCGTGAGCGCTAAACAATCGGCTGTAGGGAGACAACACTTGGTCCTATCTTAAATATAAGAACACCGCCACGCAGGGGAGAGTCTCGGGAACGTCCGTGTGCGATTTGGTGTCTCTACCATGAATATTGAAGCCATGGTCGCGAGTAGAAGTGTAAAGTTCAAGTTGGATCGAGGGAGACGAAAAATGCATTATGGCTTATGGAGAGAGGAGGCTGCGTTGGGGTGGCTCTGAGGCCCGCCGTTTAAATTTCGTAAGGCGCACAGGTTTTTGGCGGGCATCGTACGAGACAGCACAAGTTTTCCTACAAAAGTGGAAAAAAGAATTTGCCCGCTGCGTTCGGTTTGGCTGGGAGCAGCGTGAAAAGACAAAAACCAGAGCTGATTTTTCAGCCGTCCTCCACTCTAGCGATGACATCACCCACTCTAGCTCTGAACATTCCGCGCAATACACACCCATTGTAAAATCGGAAGAGGGGTGAAAAAAGATGAAGATTCAAACTGTGATTGTGAAAAAAGTATAAAACATTTGAAAGTGAAAAGACATTCGGGAATAGCTGAAAGTCTTGTGAATAGTTTAAAGTTTGAATGGAGTGTGTAGCTGAAAGTATGTGGGCGCTGAAAATTTTCGTAGCTGAAGTAGTTTAAGGGGGGTTGAAGAGGGTTTCAATTCATTTCAATGGGAAAAATTTTTTACAAAAAGTTGAATATTTTAAAAAGTATAAAACGTTGAAAAAAGTTGAACTCAAGCAATAATGTCCAGAAAGAGCTGAACATTTGAAAGTTTGAATGGTTGAAATCGGTGAAGGTAGGCAGAAGATACGAACAGCCAAAAAACGTGGAATAAGAATAATAATAATAATAATAATAATAATAATAATAATAATAATAAAGAACAGGATAACAATAGTGTGAATGCCTCAGCATTCACACTAATAATAACTAGAAAATTTGCATTTCCTGAAGAAAATGCGTGTGAATGCTGAGTGCTGAATGCAATTGAAAGAATTGCTGAAAATGGCTGAAGAATAGCTGAATGAAAGCTGAAAGATGGCTGAATATGTTTAATAGTTAAAAGGGATGAAGAATAGCTGAATGAAAGCTTAAAGATGGCTGAAAAGGCTGAAAATAGTTGGAAGGGCTGAAGAATAGCTGAATGAAAGCTTAGAGATGGCTGAAAAGGCTGAAAGTAGTTGAAAGGGCTGAAGAATAGCTGAATGAAAGCTTAAAGATGGCTGAAAATGTTGAAAGGCCTGAAGAATAGCTGAATGAAAGCTTAAAGATGGCTGAAAGTGCTTAATAGTTAAAGGGCTGAAGGATAGCTGAATGAAAGCTGAAAGATGGCTGAAAAGGATTAAAGTAGTTGAAAGGGCTGAAGAATAGCTGAATGAAAGCTGAAAGATGGCTGAAAATGCTTAATAGTTGAAAGGGCTGGAGAATAGCTGGATGAAAGCATAAAGATGGCTGACAATGCTTAATCATTGAAAAGGCTGAAGAATAGCTGAATGAAAGCTTATAGATGGCTGAAAATCCTTACTAGTTGAAACAGCTGAAGAATGGCTGATTGAAAGCGAAAAGATGGCTGAAAATGAAAGCTTAAAATGGCTGAAAAGGCTTAAAGTAGTTGAAAGGGCTGAAGAATAGCTGAATGAAAGCTTAAAATTGGCTGAAAATGTTGAAAGGGCTGAAGAATAGCTGAATGAAAGCTGAAAGATGGCTGAAAATGCTTTATAGTTGAAAGGGCTGGAGAATAGCTGAATGAAAGCTTAAAGATGGCTGAAAATGCTGAAAGTATTTGAAGTAAAGTCTAAATATTGTTGAAATGCAATGAATAGTTGAAAAGGCAGAACATGGATGAAATAAAGCAGAAACATTGTTGGAGAGTTGAATGAATTTGAAAAGGTTTAAGATAGTTGAATTAAAGTTTAAAGACTGTTTAAATAGTCACCGATAGTTGAAAAGGCTGAAGAGAGTTGAATTTCAATCTAAACATTGCTTAATTCATGTTGAAAATGTTATGTGTGTGTGTGTGCTGCAAGGTGTCAGGGCCTGTCGCAGCACTTGGCTCTGTGTCAGTGAGCAGGCAGTCATGCCTGTGTGACCACAGCTACTTTGAGAGGGCGCTGTGGAGAAACTACACAACCTATCAACACACGATTTTCAACACACACAGACCACAAGTTTCTGCAATTTTTGAAGCTGAAATGAAGTTTCTACGACAAAGAATGGCGACGTAGCTGATATTTGTTTGAGGGTGTGATTTGATTTTAGTTTTTCCCATTCATTCTTATGGGAAACACCAAAAGTGCATGAGCGCTAAACAATCGGCTGTAGGGAGACAACACTTGGTCCTATCTTAAATATAAGAACACCGCCACGCAGGGGAGAGTCTCGGGAACGTCCGTGTGCGATTTGGTGTCTCTACCATGAATATTGAAGCCATGGTCGCGAGTAGAAGTGTAAAGTTCAAGTTGGATCGAGGGAGACGAAAAATGCATTATGGCTTATGGAGAGAGGAGGCTGCGTTGGGGTGGCTCTGAGGCCCGCCGTTTAAATTTCGTAAGGCGCACAGGTTTTTGGCGGGCATCGTACGAGACAGCACAAGTTTTCCTACAAAAGTGGAAAAAAGAATTTGCCCGCTGCGTTCGGTTTGGCTGGGAGCAGCGTGAAAAGACAAAAACCAGAGCTGATTTTTCAGCCGTCCTCCACTCTAGCGATGACATCACCCACTCTAACTCCGAACATTCCGCGCAATACACACCCATTGTAAAATCGGAAGAGGGGTGAAAAAAGATGAAGATTCAAACTGTGATTGTGAAAAAAGTATAAAACATTTGAAAGTGAAAAGACATTCGGGAATAGCTGAAAGTCTTGTGAATAGTTTAAAGTTTGAATGGAGTGTGTAGCTGAAAGTATGTGGGAGCTGAAAATTTTCGTAGCTGAAGTAGTTTTAGAGGGGTTGAAGAGGGTTTCAATTCATTTCAATGGGAAAATTTTTTTACAAAAAGTTGAATATTTTAAAAAGTAAAAGTTGTTGAAAGAAGTTGAAAGAGAGTGTGAATAAGTTGAAGAAGCTGAACATTTGAAAGTTTGAATGGTTGAAATCGGTGAAGGTTTGCTGAAGATACGGAAGGTTGAAAAACAAGGGGAGTTGAAGAGGGTTTCAATTCATTTCAATGGGAAAATTTTTTTACAAAAAGTTGAATATTTTAAAAAGTATAAAAGGTTGAAAAAAGTTGAACTCAAGCAATAATGTCCTGAAAGAGCTGAACATTTGAAAGTTTGAATGGTTGAAATCGGTGAAGGTAGGAGGAAGATACGAACAGCCAAAAAACGTGGAATAAGAATAATAATAATAATAATAACTAGAAAATTTGCATTTCCTGAAGAAAATGCGTGTGAATGCTGAGTGCTGAATGCAATTGAAAGAATCGCTGAAAATGGCTGAGGAATAGCTGAATGAAAGCTTCAAAATGGCTGAAAATGTTGAAAGGGCTGAAGAATAGCTGAATGAAAGCTGAAAGATGGCTGAACATGCTTCATAGTTGAAAGGGCTGAAGAATAGCTGAATGAAAGCTTAAAGATGGCTGATTATGCTTACTAGTTGAAACGGCTGAAGAATGGCTGATTGAAAGCGTAAAGATGGCTGAAAATGAAGGCTTAAAGATGGCTGAAAAGGCTTAAAGTAGTTGAAAGGGCTGGAGGATAGCTGAATGAAAGCTTAAAGATGGCTGAAAATGCTTAATAGTTGAAAGGGCTGAAGAATAGCTGAATGAAAGCTTAAAGATGGCTGAAAATGCTTGATAGTTGAAAGGGCTGAAGAATAGCTGAATGAATAGCTTAAAGATGGCTGAATATGCTTAATAGTTGAAAGGGCTGTAGAATAGTTGAATGAAAGCTTACTGATGGCTGAAAATGCTTATTAGTTGAAACGGCTGAAGTATAGCTGAATTAAAGCTTAAAGATGGCTGAAAATGCTTATTTGTTGAAACGGCTGAAGAATAGCTGAATGAAAGCTTAAAGATGGTTGAAAATGCTGAGTAGTTGAAAGGGCTGATGAATAGCTGAATGAAAGCTTAAAGATGGCTGAAAATGCTTAATAGTTGAAAGGGCTGAAGAATAGCTGAATGAAAGCTTTAAGACGGCTGAATATGTTTCATAGTTAAAAGGGCTGAAGAATAGCTGAATGAAAGCTTAAAGATGGCTGAAAAGGCTGAAAATAGTTGAAAATGCTGAAGAATAGCTGAATGAAAGCTTAGAGATGGCTGAAAAGGATTAAAGTAGTTGTAAGGGCTGAAGAATAGCTGAATGAAAGCTTAAAGATGGCTGAAAATGCTGAAAGTATTTGAAGTAAAGTCTAAATGTTGTTGAAATGCAGTGAATAGTTGAAAAGGCAGAACATGGATGAAATAAAGCTGAAACATTGTTGGAGAGTTGAATGAATTTGAAAAGGTTCAAGATAGTTGAATTAAAGTTTAAAGACTGTTTAAATAGTCACCGATAGTTGAAAAGGCTGAAGATAGTTGAATTTCAAACTAAACATTGCTTAAATCATGTTGAAAATGCTATGTTTGTGTGTGTGCTGCAAGGTGTCAGGGCCTGTCGCAGCACTTGGCTCTGTGTCAGTGAGCAGACAGTCCAGCCTGTGTGACCAAAGCAACTTTGAGAGGGCGCTGTGGAGAAACTACACAACCTATCAACATGTGATTTTCAACACACAGAGACCATATGTCTCTGCAATTTTTGAAGCTGAAATGAAGTTTCTACGACAAAGTATAACGAAGTAGCTGACATTTGTTTGAGGGTGTGATTTGATTTAAGTTTTTCCCATTCATTCTTATGGGAAACACCAAAAGTGAGTGAACGCTAAACAATCGGGTGTAGGGAGACATCACTTGGTCCTATCTTAAATATAAGAACACCGCCACGCAGGGGAAAGTCTCGGGAACGTCCGTGTGCAATTGGTGTCTCTACCATGAATATTGAGGCTGTGGTCGCGAGTAGAAGTGTAAAGTTCAAGTTGGATCAAGGGAGACGAAAAATGCATTAAGATAGGAATGCAGTAGTTGAAAGGGCTGAAGAATAGTTGAATGAAAACTAAAAGATGGCTGAAAATGCTTAATAGTTCAAAAGGCTGAAGAATAGCTGAATGAAAGCTTAAAGACGGCTGAATATGTTTAATAGTTAAAAGGGCTGAAGAATAGCTGAATGAAAGCTTAAAGATGGCTGAAAAGGCTGAAAATAGTTGGAAGGGCTGAAGAATAGCTGAATGAAAGCTTAAAGACGGCTGAATATGTTTAATAGTTAAAAGGGCTGAAGAATAGCTGAATGAAAGCTTAGAGGTGGCTGAAAAGGCTGAAAGTAGTTGAAAGGGCTGAAGAATAGCTGAATGAAAGCTTAGAGGTGGCTGAAAAGGCTGAAAGTAGTTGAAAGGGCTGAAGAATAGCTGAATGAAAGCTTAAAGATGGCTGAAAAGGCTTAAAGTAGTTGAAAGGGCTGAAGAATAGCTGAATGAAAGCTTAGAGAAGGCTGAAAAGGATTAAAGTAGTTGAAAGGGCTGAAGAATAGCTGAATGAAAGCTTAAAGATGGCTGAAAATGCTTGATAGTTGAAAGGGCTGAAGAATAGCTGAATGAAAGCTTAAAGATGGCTGAAAAGGCTTAAAGTAGTTGAAAGGGCTGAAGAATAGCTGAATGAAAGCTGAAAGATGGCTGAAAAGGCTTAAAGTAGTTGAAAGGGCTGAAGAATAGCTGAATGAAAGCTTAGAGAAGGCTGAAAAGGATTAAAGTAGTTGAAAGGGCTGAAGAATAGCTGAATGAAAGCTTAAAGATGGCTGAAAATGCTGAAAGTATTTGAAGTAAAGTCTATATATTGTTGAAATGCAGTGAATAGTTGAAAAGGCAGAACATGGATGAAATAAAGCAGAAACATTGTTGATAGTTGAATTAAAGTTTAAAGACTGTTTTAATAGTCGCTGATAGTTGAAAAGGCTTAAGATAGTTGAATTTCAATCTAAACATTGCTTAAATCATGTTGAAAATGTTATGTTTGTGTGTGTGCTGCAAGGTGTCAGGGCCTGTCGCAGCACTTGGCTCTGTGTCAGTGAGCAGACAGTCCAGCCTGTGTGACCAAAGCTACTTTGAGAGGGTGCTGTGGAGAAACTACACAACCTATCAACACACGATTTTCAACACACACAGACCACAAGTTTCTGCAATTTTTGAAGCTGAAATGAAGTTTCTACGACAAAGAATGGCGACGTAGCTGATATTTGTTTGAGGGTGTGATTTGATTTTAGTTTTTCCCATTCATTCTTATGGGAAACACCAAAAGTGCGTGAGCGCTAAACAATCGGCTGTAGGGAGACAACACTTGGTCCTATCTTAAATATAAGAACACCGCCACGCAGGGGAGAGTCTCGGGAACGTCCGTGTGCGATTTGGTGTCTCTACCATGAATATTGAAGCCATGGTCGCGAGTAGAAGTGTAAAGTTCAAGTTGGATCGAGGGAGACGAAAAATGCATTAAGATAGGACTGCAGTAGTTGAAAGGGCTGAAGAATAGTTGAATGAAAGCTTAAAATTGGCTGAAAATGTTGAAAGGGCTGAAGAATAGCTGAATGAAAGCTGAAAGATGGCTGAAAATGCTTTATAGTTGAAAGGGCTGGAGAATAGCTGAATGAAAGCTTAAAGATGGCTGAAAATGCTGAAAGTATTTGAAGTACAGTCTAAATATTGTTGAAATGCAATGAATAGTTGAAAAGGCAGAACATGGATGAAATAAAGCAGAAACATTGTTGGAGAGTTGAATGAATTTGAAAAGGTTTAAGATAGTTGAATTAAAGTTTAAAGACTGTTTAAATAGTCACCGATAGTTGAAAAGGCTGAAGAGAGTTGAATTTCAATCTAAACATTGCTTAATTCATGTTGAAAATGTTATGTGTGTGTGTGTGCTGCAAGGTGTCAGGGCCTGTCGCAGCACTTGGCTCTGTGTCAGTGAGCAGACAGTCCAGCCTGTGTGACCAAAGCTACTTTGAGAGGGTGCTGTGGAGAAACTACACAACCTATCAACACACGATTTTCAACACACACAGACCACAAGTTTCTGCAATTTTTGAAGCTGAAATGAAGTTTCTACGACAAAGAATGGCGACGTAGCTGATATTTGTTTGAGGGTGTGATTTGATTTTAGTTTTTCCCATTCATTCTTATGGGAAACACCAAAAGTGCGTGAGCGCTAAACAATCGGCTGTAGGGAGACAACACTTGGTCCTATCTTAAATATAAGAACACCGCCACGCAGGGGAGAGTCTCGGGAACGTCCGTGTGCGATTTGGTGTCTCTACCATGAATATTGAAGCCATGGTCGCGAGTAGAAGTGTAAAGTTCAAGTTGGATCGAGGGAGACGAAAAATGCATTAAGATAGGACTGCAGTAGTTGAAAGGGCTGAAGAATAGTTGAATGAAAGCTTAAAATTGGCTGAAAATGTTGAAAGGGCTGAAGAATAGCTGAATGAAAGCTGAAAGATGGCTGAAAATGCTTTATAGTTGAAAGGGCTGGAGAATAGCTGAATGAAAGCTTAAAGATGACTGAAAATGCTGAAAGTATTTGAAGTAAAGTCTAAATATTGTTGAAATGCAATGAATAGTTGAAAAGGCAGAACATGGATGAAATAAAGCAGAAACATTGTTGGAGAGTTGAATGAATTTGAAAAGGTTTAAGATAGTTGAATTAAAGTTTAAAGACTGTTTAAATAGTCACCGATAGTTGAAAAGGCTGAAGAGAGTTGAATTTCAATCTAAACATTGCTTAATTCATGTTGAAAATGTTATGTGTGTGTGTGTGCTGCAAGGTGTCAGGGCCTGTCGCAGCACTTGGCTCTGTGTCAGTGAGCAGGCAGTCATGCCTGTGTGACCACAGCTACTTTGAGAGGGCGCTGTGGAGAAACTACACAACCTATCAACACACGATTTTCAACACACACAGACCACAAGTTTCTGCAATTTTTGAAGCTGAAATGAAGTTTCTACGACAAAGAATGGCGACGTAGCTGATATTTGTTTGAGGGTGTGATTTGATTTTAGTTTTTCCCATTCATTCTTATGGGAAACACCAAAAGTGAGTGAACGCTAAACAATCGGGTGTAGGGAGACAACACTTGGTCCTATCTTAAATATAAGAACACCGCCACGCAGGGGAGAGTCTCGGGAACGTCCGTGTGCGATTTGGTGTCTCTACCATGAATATTGAAGCCATGGTCGCGAGTAGAAGTGTAAAGTTCAAGTTGGATCGAGGGAGACGAAAAATGCATTATGGCTTATGGAGAGAGGAGGTTGCGTTGGGGTGGCTCTGAGGCCCGCCGTTTAAATTTCGTAAGGCGCACAGGTTTTTGGCGGGCATCGTACGAGACAGCGCAAGTTTTCCTACAAAAGTGGAAAAAAGAATTTGCCCGCTGCGTTCGGTTTGGCTGGGAGCAGCGTGAAAAGACAAAAACCAGAGCTGATTTTTCAGCCGTCCTCCACTCTAGCGATGACATCACCCACTCTAACTCCGAACATTCCGCGCAATACACACCCATTGTAAAATCGGAAGAGGGGTGAAAAAAGATGAAGATTCAAACTGTGATTGTGAAAAAAGTATAAAACATTTGAAAGTGAAAAGACATTCGGGAATAGCTGAAAGTCTTGTGAATAGTTTAAAGTTTGAATGGAGTGTGTAGCTGAAAGTATGTGGGAGCTGAAAATTTTCGTAGCTGAAGTAGTTTTAGAGGGGTTGAAGAGGGTTTCAATTCATTTCAATGGGAAAATTTTTTTACAAAAAGTTGAATATTTTAAAAAGTAAAAGTTGTTGAAAGAAGTTGAAAGAGAGTGTGAATAAGTTGAAGAAGCTGAACATTTGAAAGTTTGAATGGTTGATATCGGTGAAGGTTTGCTGAAGATACGGAAGGTTGAAAAACAAGGGGAGTTGAAGAGGGTTTCAATTCATTTCAATGGGAAAAATTTTTTACAAAAAGTTGAATATTTTAAAAAGTATAAAAGGTTGAAAAAAGTTGAACTCAAGCAATAATGTCCTGAAAGAGCTGAACATTTGAAAGTTTGAATGGTTGAAATCGGTGAAGGTAGGAGGAAGATACGAACAGCCAAAAAACGTGGAATAAGAATAATAATAATAATAATAATAATAATAATAATAAAGAACAGGATAACAATAGTGTGAATGCCTCAGCATTCACACTAATAATAACTAGAAAATTTGCATTTCCTGAAGAAAATGCGTGTGAATGCTGAGTGCTGAATGCAATTGAAAGAATTGTTGAAAATGGCTGAAGAATAGCTGAGTGAAAGCTTAAAGATGGCTGAAAATGTTGAAAGGCCTGAAGAATAGCTGAATGAAAGCTTAAAGATGGCTGAAAGTGCTTAATAGTTAAAGGGCTGAAGGATAGCTGAATGAAAGCTGAAAGATGGCTGAAAAGGATTAAAGTAGTTGAAAGGGCTGAAGAATAGCTGAATGAAAGCTGAAAGATGGCTGAAAAGGATTAAAGTAGTTGAAAGGGCTGAAGAATAGCTGAATGAAAGCTGAAAGATGGCTGAAAATGCTTAATAGTTGAAAGGGCTGGAGAATAGCTGGATGAAAGCATAAAGATGGCTGACAATGCTTAATCATTGAAAAGGCTGAAGAATAGCTGAATGAAAGCTTATAGATGGCTGAAAATCCTTACTAGTTGAAACAGCTGAAGAATGGCTGATTGAAAGCGAAAAGATGGCTGAAAATGAAAGCTTAAAATGGCTGAAAAGGCTTAAAGTAGTTGAAAGGGCTGAAGAATAGCTGAATGAAAGCTTAAAATTGGCTGAAAATGTTGAAAGGGCTGAAGAATAGCTGAATGAAAGCTGAAAGATGGCTGAAAATGCTTTATAGTTGAAAGGGCTGGAGAATAGCTGAATGAAAGCTTAAAGATGGCTGAAAATGCTGAAAGTATTTGAAGTAAAGTCTAAATATTGTTGAAATGCAATGAATAGTTGAAAAGGCAGAACATGGATGAAATAAAGCAGAAACATTGTTGGAGAGTTGAATGAATTTGAAAAGGTTTAAGATAGTTGAATTAAAGTTTAAAGACTGTTTAAATAGTCACCGATAGTTGAAAAGGCTGAAGAGAGTTGAATTTCAATCTAAACATTGCTTAATTCATGTTGAAAAAGTTATGTGTGTGTGTGTGCTGCAAGGTGTCAGGGCCTGTCGCAGCACTTGGCTCTGTGTCAGTGAGCAGGCAGTCATGCCTGTGTGACCACAGCTACTTTGAGAGGGCGCTGTGGAGAAACTACACAACCTATCAACACACGATTTTCAACACACACAGACCACAAGTTTCTGCAATTTTTGAAGCTGAAATGAAGTTTCTACGACAAAGAATGGCGACGTAGCTGATATTTGTTTGAGGGTGTGATTTGATTTTAGTTTTTCCCATTCATTCTTATGGGAAACACCAAAAGTGCGTGAGCGCTAAACAATCGGCTGTAGGGAGACAACACTTGGTCCTATCTTAAATATAAGAACACCGCCACGCAGGGGAGAGTCTCGGGAACGTCCGTGTGCGATTTGGTATCTCTACCATGAATATTGAAGCCATGGTCGCGAGTAGAAGTGTAAAGTTCAAGTTGGATCGAGGGAGACGAAAAATGCATTATGGCTTATGGAGAGAGGAGGCTGCGTTGGGGTGGCTCTGAGGCCCGCCGTTTAAATTTCGTAAGGCACACAGGTTTTTGGCGGGCATCGTACGAGACAGCACAAGTTTTCCTACAAAAGTGGAAAAAAGAATTTGCCCGCTGCGTTCGGTTTGGCTGGGAGCAGCGTGAAAAGACAAAAACCAGAGCTGATTTTTCAGCCGTCCTCCACTCTAGCGATGACATCACCCACTCTAGCTCTGAACATTCCGCGCAATACACACCCATTGTAAAATCGGAAGAGGGGTGAAAAAAGATGAAGATTCAAACTGTGATTGTGAAAAAAGTATAAAACATTTGAAAGTGAAAAGACATTCGGGAATAGCTGAAAGTCTTGTGAATAGTTTAAAGTTTGAATGGAGTGTGTAGCTGAAAGTATGTGGGCGCTGAAAATTTTTGTAGCTGAAGTAGTTTAAGGGGGGTTGAAGAGGGTTTCAATTCATTTCAATGGGAAAAATTTTTTACAAAAAGTTGAATATTTTAAAAAGTATAAAAGGTTGAAAAAAGTTGAAAGAAAGCATAAATGTGGTGAATGAGCTGAACATTTGAAAGTTTGAATGGTTGAAATCGGTGAAGGTAGGCTGAAGATATGAATGGACAAAAAACGAGGAATAAGAATAATAATAATAATAATAAAGAACAGGATAACAATAGTGTGAATGCCTCAGCATTCACACTAATAATAATAACTAGAAAATTTGCATTTCCTGAAGAAAATGCGTGTGAATGCTGAGTGCTGAATGCAATTGAAAGAATTGTTGAAAATGGCTGAAGAATAGCTGAGTGAAAGCTTAAAGATGGCTGAAAATGTTGAAAGGGCTGAAGAATAGCTGAATGAAAGCTTAAAGATGGCTGAAAATGTTGAAAGGCCTGAAGAATAGCTGAATGAAAGCTTAAAGATGGCTGAAAGTGCTTAATAGTTAAAGGGCTGAAGGATAGCTGAATGAAAGCTGAAAGATGGCTGAAAAGGATTAAAGTAGTTGAAAGGGCTGAAGAATAGCTGAATGAAAGCTTAAAGATGGCTGAAAATGCTTACTAGTTGAAACGGCTAAAGAATGGCTGATTGAAAGCGTAAAGATGGCTGAAAATGAAAGCTTCAAGTTGGCTGATAAGGCTTAAAGTAGTTGAAAGGGCTGAAGAATAGCTGAATGAAAGCTGAAAGATGGCTGAAAATGCTTAATAGTTGAAAGGGCTGGAGAATAGCTGGATGAAAGCATAAAGATGGCTGACAATGCTTAATCATTGAAAAGGCTGAAGAATAGCTGAATGAAAGCTTATAGATGGCTGAAAATCCTTACTAGTTGAAACGGCTGAAGAATGGCTGATTGAAAGCGAAAAGATGGCTGAAAATGAAAGCTTAAAATGGCTGAAAAGGCTTAAAGTAGTTGAAAGGGCTGAAGAATAGCTGAATGAAAGCTTAAAAATGGCTGAAAATGTTGAAAGGGCTGAAGAATAGCTGAATGAAAGCTGAAAGATGGCTGAAAATGCTTTATAGTTGAAAGGGCTGGAGAATAGCTGAATGAAAGCTTAAAGATGGCTGAAAATGCTGAAAGTATTTGAAGTACAGTCTAAATATTGTTGAAATTCAGTGAATAGTTGAAAAGGCAGAACATGGATGAAATAAAGCAGAAACATTGTTGGAGAGTTGAATGAATTTGAAAAGGTTTAAGATAGTTGAATTAAAGTTTAAAGACTGTTTAAATAGTCACCGATAGTTGAAAAGGCTGAAGAGAGTTGAATTTCAATCTAAACATTGCTTAATTCATGTTGAAAATGTTATGTGTGTGTGTGTGCTGCAAGGTGTCAGGGCCTGTCGCAGCACTTGGCTCTGTGTCAGTGAGCAGGCAGTCATGCCTGTGTGACCACAGCTACTTTGAGAGGGCGCTGTGGAGAAACTACACAACCTATCAACACACGATTTTCAACACACACAGACCACAAGTTTCTGCAATTTTTGAAGCTGAAATGAAGTTTCTACGACAAAGAATGGCGACGTAGCTGATATTTGTTTGAGGGTGTGATTTGATTTTAGTTTTTCCCATTCATTCTTATGGGAAACACCAAAAGTGCGTGAGCGCTAAACAATCGGCTGTAGGGAGACAACACTTGGTCCTATCTTAAATATAAGAACACCGCCACGCAGGGGAGAGTCTGGGGAACGTCCGTGTGCGATTTGGTGTCTCTACCATGAATATTGAAGCCATGGTCGCGAGTAGAAGTGTAAAGTTCAAGTTGGATCGAGGGAGACGAAAAATGCATTATGGCTTATGGAGAGAGGAGGCTGCGTTGGGGTGGCTCTGAGGCCCGCCGTTTAAATTTCGTAAGGCGCACAGGTTTTTGGCGGGCATCGTACGAGACAGCACAAGTTTTCCTACAAAAGTGGAAAAAAGAATTTGCCCGCTGCGTTCGGTTTGGCTGGGAGCAGCGTGAAAAGACAAAAACCAGAGCTGATTTTTCAGCCGTCCTCCACTCTAGCGATGACATCACCCACTCTAGCTCTGAACATTCCGCGCAATACACACCCATTGTAAAATCGGAAGAGGGGTGAAAAAAGATGAAGATTCAAACTGTGATTGTGAAAAAAGTATAAAACATTTGAAAGTGAAAAGACATTCGGGAATAGCTGAAAGTCTTGTGAATAGTTTAAAGTTTGAATGGAGTGTGTAGCTGAAAGTATGTGGGCGCTGAAAATTTTTGTAGCTGAAGTAGTTTAAGGGGGGTTGAAGAGGGTTTCAATTCATTTCAATGGGAAAAATTTTTTACAAAAAGTTAAATATTTTAAAAAGTATAAAAGGTTGAAAAAAGTTGAAAGAAAGCATAAATGTGGTGAATGAGCTGAACATTTGAAAGTTTGAATGGTTGAAATCGGTGAAGGTAGGCTGAAGATATGAATGGACAAAAAACGAGGAATAAGAATAATAATAATAATAATAAAGAACAGGATAACAATAGTGTGAATGCCTCAGCATTCACACTAATAATAATAACTAGAAAATTTGCATTTCCTGAAGAAAATGCGTGTGAATGCTGAGTGCTGAATGCAATTGAAAGAATTGTTGAAAATGGCTGAAGAATAGCTGAGTGAAAGCTTAAAGATGGCTGAAAATGTTGAAAGGGCTGAAGAATAGCTGAATGAAAGCTTAAAGATGGCTGAAAATGTTGAAAGGCCTGAAGAATAGCTGAATGAAAGCTTAAAGATGGCTGAAAGTGCTTAATAGTTAAAGGGCTGAAGGATAGCTGAATGAAAGCTGAAAGATGGCTGAAAAGGATTAAAGTAGTTGAAAGGGCTGAAGAATAGCTGAATGAAAGCTGAAAGATGGCTGAAAAGGATTAAAGTAGTTGAAAGGGCTGAAGAATAGCTGAATGAAAGCTGAAAGATGGCTGAAAATGCTTAATAGTTGAAAGGGCTGGAGAATAGCTGGATGAAAGCATAAAGATGGCTGACAATGCTTAATCATTGAAAAGGCTGAAGAATAGCTGAATGAAAGCTTATAGATGGCTGAAAATCCTTACTAGTTGAAACAGCTGAAGAATGGCTGATTGAAAGCGAAAAGATGGCTGAAAATGAAAGCTTAAAATGGCTGAAAAGGCTTAAAGTAGTTGAAAGGGCTGAAGAATAGCTGAATGAAAGCTTAAAATTGGCTGAAAATGTTGAAAGGGCTGAAGAATAGCTGAATGAAAGCTGAAAGATGGCTGAAAATGCTTTATAGTTGAAAGGGCTGAAGAATAGCTGAATGAAAGCTGAAAGATGGCTGAAAATGCTTTATAGTTGAAAGGGCTGGAGAATAGCTGAATGAAAGCTTAAAGATGGCTGAAAATGCTGAAAGTATTTGAAGTAAAGTCTAAATATTGTTGAAATGCAATGAATAGTTGAAAAGGCAGAACATGGATGAAATAAAGCAGAAACATTGTTGGAGAGTTGAATGAATTTGAAAAGGTTTAAGATAGTTGAATTAAAGTTTAAAGACTGTTTAAATAGTCACCGATAGTTGAAAAGGCTGAAGAGAGTTGAATTTCAATCTAAACATTGCTTAATTCATGTTGAAAATGTTATGTGTGTGTGTGTGCTGCAAGGTGTCAGGGCCTGTCGCAGCACTTGGCTCTGTGTCAGTGAGCAGGCAGTCATGCCTGTGTGACCACAGCTACTTTGAGAGGGCGCTGTGGAGAAACTACACAACCTATCAACACACGATTTTCAACACACACAGACCACAAGTTTCTGCAATTTTTGAAGCTGAAATGAAGTTTCTACGACAAAGAATGGCGACGTAGCTGATATTTGTTTGAGGGTGTGATTTGATTTTAGTTTTTCCCATTCATTCTTATGGGAAACACCAAAAGTGCGTGAGCGCTAAACAATCGGCTGTAGGGAGACAACACTTGGTCCTATCTTAAATATAAGAACACCGCCACGCAGGGGAGAGTCTCGGGAACGTCCGTGTGCGATTTGGTGTCTCTACCATGAATATTGAAGCCATGGTCGCGAGTAGAAGTGTAAAGTTCAAGTTGGATCGAGGGAGACGAAAAATGCATTATGGCTTATGGAGAGAGGAGGCTGCGTTGGGGTGGCTCTGAGGCCCGCCGTTTAAATTTCGTAAGGCGCACAGGTTTTTGGCGGGCATCGTACGAGACAGCACAAGTTTTCCTACAAAAGTGGAAAAAAGAATTTGCCCGCTGCGTTCGGTTTGGCTGGGAGCAGCGTGAAAAGACAAAAACCAGAGCTGATTTTTCAGCCGTCCTCCACTCTAGCGATGACATCACCCACTCTAGCTCTGAACATTCCGCGCAATACACACCCATTGTAAAATCGGAAGAGGGGTGAAAAAAGATGAAGATTCAAACTGTGATTGTGAAAAAAGTATAAAACATTTGAAAGTGAAAAGACATTCGGGAATAGCTGAAAGTCTTGTGAATAGTTTAAAGTTTGAATGGAGTGTGTAGCTGAAAGTATGTGGGCGCTGAAAATTTTCGTAGCTGAAGTAGTTTAAGGGGGGTTGAAGAGGGTTTCAATTCATTTCAATGGGAAATTTTTTTTACAAAAAGTTGAATATTTTAAAAAGTATAAAAGGTTGAAAAAAGTTGAAAGAAAGCATAAATGTGGTGAATGAGCTGAACATTTGAAAGTTTGAATGGTTGAAATCGGTGAAGGTAGGCTGAAGATATGAATGGACAAAAAACGAGGAATAATAATAATAATAATAATAATAATAATAATAATAAAGAACAGGATAACAATAGTGTGAATGCCTCAGCATTCACACTAATAATAATAATAAAGAACAGGATAACAATAGTGTGAATGCCTCAGCATTCACACTAATAAAGAACAGGATAACAATAGTGTGAATGCCTCAGCATTCACACTCATAAAGAACAGGATAACAATAGTGTGAATGCCTCAGAATTCACACTAATAATAAAGAACAGGATAACAATAGTGTGAATGCCTCAGCATTCACACTAATAATAAAGAACAGGATAACAATAGTGTGAATGCCTCAGCATTCACACTAATAATAATAATAATAATAATAATAATAATAATAATAATAATAAAGAACAGGATAACAATAGTGTGAATGCCTCAGCATTCACACTAATAAAGAACAGGATAACAATAGTGTGAATGCCTCAGCATTCACACTAATAATAATAATAATAATAATAATAATAAAGAACAGGATAACAATAGTGTGAATGCCTCAGCATTCACACTAATAAAGAACAGGATAACAATAGTGTGAATGCCTCAGCATTCACACTAATAATAAAGAACAGGATAACAATAGTGTGAATGCCTCAGCATTCAGGGGCCCTTTCCCTCTCTGGGAGTCTCCCAGGGCCTGGGTCATCTGCTGTCCCCCCTCACCTTCGTCCTCCTAGCACTCACACCAGTATTCTGGGGGTGCGTGCATGTATGAGAGAGACCGAGTGTGTGTGTGTGCATCAGCAGAGGAGACATGAGAAGTTAATGCAGACAAAAAATATACAGTCCATCGACATGACATCCTTACAGTATAGCATGAAATTAGAATAGTATAGAACAGTATTGTAAAGGAGAGGATAGTGTACAGTTTGATATAGTAAAGGAGAGGGCAGTATTGTATAGTATATTAGAGAAGAGTTTAGTTAAGTATATTGTCTTTATAGTATTGTAGTTGTATAGTATAGGTGTCGGTGATTCTTAACAAATTTCAAATAAAGCACACCAGAGACAAAACTTATGCTTCTTACTAAAGAATTTATTTTTTGAACAATGAAATTTAACCAGCAACATATATACAATATATACAACATATTCAGAGCAAACGTATGAAACAAATAGAGCAGAGCCCAACAAAACCGAACAATTCCCCATGAGCATGCCGAGGCGACGGGGGCGACTGCAACAGTGAGAAAACTTTTTTCTGTCGTTTCTTCTTCATGGATCCAGTCATATCCTGGCATCTGCGACATTGACAGCTTTGGCAGGAGTGCCAATCGCCAATACCTTGGTGGTCACAAAACAAAACATTACTGCGACAGACAACATTACACTGGGCATTACAATGGTTTGGTGTTGTGATGGTTAAGACAGCTTACCATGCGAAGGTTACTGAGCGGGACCAGGCTGGAGAGGCAGCAGTGGCTCCCCTGGAGGCCGAAGGAGCGGCAGCTGGGGATACTGGGGAAGCGACTCCAGTCGCTCGGGAGGCTGCCAGTTGGGGTGCATCGCCGTGGTTGTCTGAAAATAAAGCACAAACACAACGAAGCGGCTCCGGCCGCTCGGGACACCGGCAGAATCGGCAAATCCTTGGGCGACTCCGGGCTCAGAGGGGCTGTCGTCGTGGCCGTCTGAAAATGAAGCACTCACACGCACAAAGAGAACACAGAGAAGCAGCAGGCAAAGGGGACTCAGCAGGACCAGTCAAAAAGGACTGGACAATACCAGAGAAAGGAGAGTGCGCAGAACCAGGCAAAGCAAGCATGACCGGACACTGACACTGGATGAAACGAAGGAAACTGCTCTGGCTTTAAAGACACTAAGGAAGGAGTCTGGCCGCTGAGGACACTGGAGAAGTCCAGCCACTCATAGTACAAGGGAAATGGCTGCAGCCACTCAAGACACTAACGAAGCAGCTACGGCCGCTCAAGACAGAGGTCACTGAGGGCATTGGAGAAGTGGCTCCAGCGTCTTGTGCAACTTTTGGAATTGCTCCACTACTTCTGCTGCTTAAGATACTAAGGATGCAACTCCAAGACACTGCAACACTAGAGAGGTTTTTCCAGCCCATCAGAACACTGATGAAGCATCCCCTGCCAATTAGGCCACTGGTGATGTGATCAGCGTCTTTCTGGACACTGACGAGACAACTCCAGCCGCTCAGACACCAAGGAAGGAGCGGCGCCGGAGGCCGCTCTGGACCCTAACAAAAGAGCGGCGTAGAAAGCCGCTCTGGACCCTAACAAAAGAGCGGCATAGAAAGCCGCTCTATAATGTGTTTGGAGAACACCTGACTGAAGACATTTCTCAGGATGTGAAATGTAAACATGATCAATCAAGGTGTTCATTTCAGTCGTGGAGTCTGTGATCAACTGAGTATAACCCCTGGACTGGAACAAATCTCGGATGCGTTTTGTTCCCTCGGACAGGAGATCCTCATTGAAGTCACCGCAGACAAGAATGGGCTCGTGATTTAACAACTCTAAAGAGCCCAAAAGACTCTTCAGGTTGGAAAAAATGTTTTCAGACTGAAGGTAGGTGGTCTGAATACAGTTGCCAAGAGAACTTTGACTGGAGTCTGGACTTTGACAACGAGAAACTCTAAGTCGGTGACATCTTGCATGTACCTGCGATGCTCCGCTCGCACATCGCTTTTGCAGTACACTGCAACGCCACCTCCACCCTTTTTTGCCATGTCCACGCAGGTGTTGTACGAAACTTGCCTGCTGCGTGTGAACATGTCGTATCCCTCCAGCTGGAAAAGCGGCGACACGGTGGACCCCGACAGATGCGTCTCCGTGAGGCACAACACGTCAGCGAGTCGGAGCTCATGATGAGCTTTGAGGTCCACCATGTGACACGGAAGCCCCTGAGTGTTGTGATGGACGATCGTCAAAGTCCTTACACTTTGGTCCATCGATTAAAAAAAAGTCAACAGGGGCCGGACTCTCTGGAAAGACGCCTGAGGCATATTTTCCAGAGCCAATTTGATTTTGGGGTCGGCGTATATCTTCTCCTCCTTAAGATCTACGATGCTGAGACCCCGGAGGGAAGTTGTGCGGCTCAGGGCGACATAAGCCATGCCTGCCTCAAAAACGCGCTTGAGACACACGACCGCCGACTCCATGGTCATGCCTTGCACTTTGTGGGCCGTGCAGGCAAAAGCTAACTTGAAGGGAAACTGACGTCGAATGACGCCTCGCTTGTTAGCCTTTTCCTCTGATCTCTCAATGTAGACCAGGTCATCCGAGGGGCCCAGGATCTTTTTCCGGTATCTCTGACCTGCTGTGGGATTATCCAGCCGCAGGCCAATCAGCTTTACGCCGCCGGCCGGGGCCCGCTCGTCCAGGACGATGTGCGAGATTGTTCCAAAGGTGCCATTGACAATCCCATCCTGCACATCGAGATTCCTGATCACCATGATGCGTATGCCCGGAGCAGCCATTATGGTGTCAGGCAAGTCTCTTTTCAGCCCTTTATAGTTGTACGGCAGGTCTATCATGGACCCCGTTCTGGGGTCCTTCCTATAGTCCTGCGCCGCTATACGAACGACGTCCTTGTGGAGAGCAGCCACGACATCGGCATTGTGACGGTCGACTTCCTTGTTTGTGGCGTAGATGTGTAGCCTATCTGCGCGACAAGCCTCGGCGTCGGTCACAGCCCGCGTGAGCAGCTCCCTGTCTCCGACGCTAAGAGGATCTTCCTTTTGCTTGACCCGAAGTCGGTTCAACAGTTCAGCAAAAGCAAGATCATCTTTCTGCCGCATGATCTCTGTAAGGTTGATCACGGTGAATCGGTCTTTCCAGAGATCAAACTCGTTCTCCTCATACACGCACAGCGGCTTGGCCTTGCCGAGCGGTGGCAGTTGGTAAAAGTCACCAACCGCGAGGACAGACAAACCTCCGAATGGCTTCCTGTTGCCTTTGATCTGCTGGAATCGCCAGTGGACGTAGGCAAACAGCTCCTTGGAAACCATGGATATCTCATCGATGATGAGAATCTCGGCAACCGACAGTGCCGCCCTCAATTCATCCAGTGCATTTCCGAGGCCCTGATACGGCGGTTTCAGGGACCTCGGGAGTTTAAGGACAGAGTGCAACGTTTTGCCCGAAATGTTAAAGGCCGCCGTGCCAGTGAACGCAGTCAGCAGCACCATGGGCTGGGACATGTCTCCCTGGTCTCGGAATCTGGGGAGCTGGCGCAGAATCCGCGTTGCCTCCTGATAAATGCACTTGATGACGTGGGATTTGCCACATCCAGCTCCTTCCGTCATAAAGTAATAGAACGGGTCTGGATCGTGGCCCCACACACGCCTGTAACACCACTCACGGACAGCGTAGAATATCGATGCCTGGGTGCGGTTCAGACTCTGGTACATTTTCCTCAGAAAGTCTAAACTCAACGGTGGCGCGTCTATCATCGGCACGGAGCGCTTCCCATCCGCGTCGACTCGATAGTCGGGGATGTCGTCGCACTCGTCACGCTCGACCTCTACGGGCTCACGCTCGGCGAGACACTCCTCGCGGTCCACTTCTACCTCGGGCGCAAAAGTATTCCAAGCGTTGAGAGCTGGACCGTACAGCTGATACTGTTCGAGCGCGGCGTCGATTTTCCTACCTCCTCCTTCGTATCACTTTCTGTTTACGTCAACGATACGTCGGACGTCCCCAAACCTCATGGTTCCACTGTTGTAGAACTCCTCATAAGTGGGGTACTGCGCATTTCTCAGCTCCTCATCACGCCTGTGTGGGAGATAAAGCTTTAAGAGCCTTCGGAAATGCTTCTCTGGGGTTTTCTTTTCAGAGAAGCGAGCAAACCTGATGATTGCAGGTTTCTCCGTCCTCTTCTGAACATATCCCATGTCATTTTGGAGGCAAATGGCACTTTTGCTCTCCGTCTGCTCGCCGTACACTACCCTGTAGTCCGAGGCAAACTCGGCCAGGCACATGTTCTCAAATTGTGGCGTGGCAGGTCTGGCCAGGTACTTGTCTGGCACCCCCGACATCCACACGTCCTCGGAATCAGGCTGCATGTCTTTCAGCCTGCCGACGGGGTGACTCATCTTCAGACCGTCCTCGTCGGTCTGAAGGAACACGATCACGCGCGAGCACTTCTTCAGGCGCAAGCTGCAGGTGCGAGCCACAGCTTCCTGTGCGCTCACCTCCCTGTGTTTCGCGTACGCCTGCATGATGTGCTTCATCTGGTCCCGCTGGTTGACGTCGGACTTTTTGACCGTTTTAATGACCGAGTCTAGGAATTTCAGGCTTGGTCACATAGGACATGATGTACATTACACAAGCATACTCGTCAATAACGTACTGGATGTCCATGTTGGCGTTCCAAGCTTGCAGCAGTGCCGTTGTAATTGTTGATCCAACACTCGTTCGGATCACGCTTCAGCATCACAACGCTGTTGCTCGACAGACAGTCGACATGGTCCAAGTACTCATCCTTGGTCATGTTGACTTCGCTAAGAATGTCTGACAAGCCGCTATACGAGGCATCTGGCTGCATGAGCAAGTCCCGGATCGGCTGAAGCTTGGCTTTGGCCTCCTTCTGGATCTTATTAAGCTGCCGCCTCTGCTCATCTAACCATGCAGTGGGGTCTTCCAAATCAACTTCCACCGTGGGTGGCCTGGTGATTATGGTTTCGTCCATGGGCAGCTTAGGGAAGCCAAATCGGCAGGCAACGTTACCCTTTTTGCAGGACCTCGAATGGTTCCTGCTGTGCGTCAGAACCTCAGACACAATTCTGTGGAGCTCTGGGTCCCGATTGGAGTCAGGCATCCTGCAAGAAACGTAGGAGTCGATGAATTCCGCAATGTCGGTGTCGGAATCATCTCCCAAGACGGGTGCATCTTTGACCCAGACCAGCATGTGAATGTGTGGACTTCCCCTGGCTTGAAACTCCACACGGTAAAAATAATCCACTACTTCAGCGACGGGCTTCGCTGGAGAGAGGACGAGGCTGGTCATCAGAGCGTCGACTCGCTTCTCGAACATGCGCATCACTGTCACAGGGTTGCTGCGCAGTATGTCACATTTGGTGTTCCAGTCGAGCTCTGAAAAGTCTCCCAGTTCACCCTGCTGAGCTTTAATGACCTCTACAATTTCAGGCCACCTCATCTCAGCAGCGGAGAACATGAGAAAAAAGGTCGGTTTCCCAATCTGCCTAACCATGGCATGGAGATCCTTCAGCGTTTTGTTCCAGTAAGCTGGAGTGCCTCTCAGCGGTTGCATGAATTGTGTCGCATCCTTGTCCTGAATAAGCCTATCAAGCTCCTCTTTCTCCTGCAGCATGTAATTTTTTATTTTCCGCCCGTCCTTGGTCTTTGACTTTCCTTTCCGCATTTGAATTGACATGCTATTCGTGGCCATGTTTGTCTCCGTGATGAATTGTGCAAAGAAGAGGTACGTCTGGTCACTAGCAAAGCGCGTATCGGCAGCGAATAGCCGCGCGTTAAAGTATTTGCTAGGAGAAAGTTTGATACCTCGAGCCTCATCCAACGTATTCTGTCCCGTTGGGAACTGCACAGGAAAGGCCTTTAGCCATAGCCTTTAACTTGGATACGGAGAAGAAACTCACAGGTCTGTTGCCTTGAGCGGGTGCCACACTGAAGATTCCATCGCCGTAAGACAAGATCTCCTGTGCAATGTCAGGCGGCTGCATGCACGTATCAAGACGGAGTCCGGGTCGCAGGTCCTCCTCTTCTCAGTCTTCTGGATCTTCTGGCTCATTCCGACTGTCAAAGATCTCCTCCAGGTCGACGTCCATCTCCGCGTCGTCTTCGGGGATGCCGCGTTGGTCCGGGGGTGCAGCGGCTTCCGCGTCGCGCTGCTCTTCGTCTTCCGACTCCTCATCCTGGACAACGTCAAACTTGGCACTCTCATCGATGGACACGTCCTTATATTCTGAATGAAGCTCTTTAAGTTTAGCCACAGCAGCAAGCACATGCTTCATGTCCACTGTGTAGAAGTGCTAGTGGCCTTTGAAAGAGACACGTCTTTTAAGCTTCACTTGCAGCAGCTGTGCTTCGGCGCTGGGTCTGGGGAGACTGTTTACGACCGTTTCCATCTCTGATGGAACGCACACAACAGATCCATGTACGGCCCTCTGCTGACCTTTTGGCAGAGAAAGTATTTTGGCGAAAGGCAAGATTTTCGCGATGAGCTGCCTTTCGAGGACATTAAGCACAGCCAGCTCTGGGGGAATGGATGCCAACTGTAGATTGTTTGCTACAGCAATGGGTGGCATTCTACCTCTACGTAGGTGATTGTCACAAGTGTGGCAGATCCATTCCTGATGTCGCTCTTGCGGAACAGAGCAAGGAGAAGAGCAATTGTTGCTGCAGAAATGGACGTAGTTCCCTCTCAAGCAAAGAGCTTCCATTTTGAAGTTTTTGAAACATCTTCCTCTCTTACACAGCCTGACCTGATTGGGAAATAAAGCTTGGTTACAGGCTGTGCAGATGTAAGTGGGTCCATGATGAATGGTGCCACGGAAGGATGCAATGGCTGCTTCCATTACAGGGTCCATCGGGGGGTGAGGAGTCTCCTGGTGGGATACTAAAATACGCCTATACTTCCTCTTAATCCTCTGAACTCTCTCCAATTTATACTTAATACGGAGAACAGCATTTGAAGCTAGTTTGGCGGCCCTATGCTGGCTAATGTGTTGAATCAAATGGCGCCTGAAGTCTGGGTCCTGGTGATATTTGGTTCTTACTTGTCTCTTTTTCTTTTCCCTATAACTAAGGTTGGCTTTGTACCTATTTAACACGTACATTTTCTTATTTCGTCTAAATTCTGGCATCATGTACCTCTGGGACATGTACTTTTTTGTCTACTTTGGAAATCCTGATCTGTGCTGTACCTATGTGTAATGTATTTTTTTTGTCTACTTTGGAAAGCCTGATCTGTGCTGTACCTATCTGTGATGTGTTTTTTTTTTTTGTCTTATTTGGAAAGCCTGATCTGTGCTGTACCTATCTGTAATTTGTTTTTTTTGTCTTATTTGGAAATCCTGATCTGTGCTGTACCTATGTGTAATGTATTTTTTTGTCTGCTTTGGAAATCCTGATCTGTGCTGTACCTATCTTTGATATATTTTTGCTGTCTACTTTTAAAAGCGGGATCTCTCCTGTACCTTTCTCTTATGTAATTCTTCCGTCTCTGGGAAATGGGGTCCGTCCTCGCAACTGGTACTCTGCTCTTCGTGTCCTTCCTTTTGGCTTTACGTCGCCTTTCTCTGTTCAATTTGATGACCGCTTTTGAGGTTTGTGGGAAAGGTTGTGGGGTCGCAGCAACGTTGGGGTCCTTCAGACCTTTGTCTTTGACCTCTGTGTGTGATGGGCAGGGGGCGGAGCTTTTGATTGGTGAAGCTGAATCGACAGCTTCAAAGGAAATGGGCGCAAACTCATAGCTGGCCAGACTTGAACGGTTCTGAAATAATTTGCTGAGGTGGTCAGCCAGGTCACGAAGATTGGGTGTACCCCATTGCTCTTCTTGGGGGTTGGGTGTTGTTACGGGGCCTAATCTAGCAAGAGACATTTGTACATTATACGCATTTGTGTCTGTCATGACATGTTTTGGCATTTCCTCCAGCGTCAGGTAGTCACTCTGAAAGCTGTTGGTGGCAATGAGTTGGAGTTTAATTCCAACCTACAGCGAATCTCCCTTTGCCAGCACTCTGTCGAGGGCTGTAGTGTTGAACTGACAGCCCTCATTCTGGAAAGCCAGGAAAGTCAAAGACATGCAGGAGCACTGGTGATTTCTGGAGAAATCTTGGTACCTGCTGTCATTTTGACTATGACTGGCCCTGACACTTTCAATCAATGGCTTACCTGATTCCTTTGGCATGAGTGTTACCTGAAATTATGTTATACAATGATCATTTATTAGCATACATATTACTCTTCTTTTTTCCTATAAGATTTATTATTGTTGTTATTACTGCCCTTTTTGTTATGCTTTCAAAACTTGATGATAAACAACCAATGTTACTATACTATAGGTGTCTTTGTCTGAGAAGAGATTGCAGCAAATTTAAGTAAAAAATAAAGACTTGAATGCAACAACGCACTTTTATTCAGGAGAAATGAAATTTACCCTCAGAGCCGGTGAAAAGCAGGGGGTCGGTGGATCAAATGACCTCAAGAAGAGTCTGGTTGGTGGTGAGTCAACCAGCTGTTGACAGATTACAACATTAGACATTAAGCAGAACGTAGACATGTCTCATTGAAAACGCACTGCATCCTCGGTGTGTGTGTGTGTCACCGTAGCAGTAAGTGACTTACAGCGCTCACTTGAGGTCAGGGCGGTGGATGGCGTCTGTCCGTGGGGATGGACCGTTCCACCGCTACGCTCTGAAAGATGGATAAAAAAAAAGACCAATTAAACCTAATGTAAATTAAATCTGGCACATGGAAAAAAATCAAGTACGTACCGTCAGGGTCACATCAGTCTTGCCTGCGGGGGCCTCATCCTCCGACCTCCAGGACGATCTGGATGGGGGCGATCCAACCAGCTGTTGATACAGTACACAGCCGAGTGAAACAGTATCCCTGTGAATACGCTGTGCTGGGTATATATTCACTGTGTATGTCAGTTGTGGTACAAAGTAGCATACATTGTTCGCTGGAGACCGGGGGCTGCGGGAGGACGTCCGATGTCTGACTCGTGTCGAGGGGGAGGCCGCCTGCACCATAGCAAAGAGAATACAATACCAGTTAAACCTAAACTATTGATATTCGAGAAGAGCTGAGTAGAAAAAGTATTAGTAGTATTAACATGAAAGCTCATACTCTCACCCGAAGTCAGGTGGCAATTTATCACGAATCCTCAAACGTTGAACAAAGTGCGATTCAGTCAACTTACCCTCTTGAGCTTTGGAGGGGCCTTGCAGTCTACGTCGCAAGACAGATGAGAAGGAGACACTTTCTCCATAGCACTCAGGATTGTGCTGCTGAACAGACAGGGTTCAGGGGTAGAACGTGCTCCTTCTCCTGTGAAACAAAAAGCACAAAATCCAATGACAAATTGTCTTGTCAAATGCTATAAAAAGTTTTCAACAGTTACCAATGAACACAGAAAAAGTAAAAAGCAACAAACCTCACGCTGAGCCACCCTTGCCTGGGGTGAATCACAGGACTGGGTAGGTTCACCGGGTTGGCTCGTCTGAAATTAAAGAAACATCATCAAGATTAGTTAGTATTGGAAATGACTGCGTCATGTAAATGATTTGCATTTTTGAAGCAAGCGTTACATACACACACATTAGACTGTTTAGCAGTTTCCTTGCTGCCCTGACCCACATTCCTCCACTTTTTCGGGTTATGGGTGCGTGGAGCACGGACCTCTCCAACCACAACCACCTTAGGAGACACGGTCCTAGTCGGCAGCGAAGGTGTAGGAGAGACCGGAGGCGGTGGAGATGGTGTCTCCAGTTGCTGCACAGTGGCGGACCACAGCAACTGGACGAGGACCCCCATCCCCTCTCGATCGCTCAGATGGACCTGAGGGAATGACATTCCAGTGTAGTCACACAGTGTTTTACCTCCTATATGTAGCTGCCATTTGCTGTGCTTCTCATGATCACCTACAAAGAATTGAAAGCAGACATTTTATACTTACACCATCTCTGCTCCACAGCTCCAACCTCATAAGGGGGAAGTACTCCGCAGCAGAGAAGTACTTCACACCTGAGGAAAAAAAAAAATCAACATAGCATCCATGTATGTTTCTTGACCTTGTATAGATTTCAACATGACAGAACACAGTTTATGTTATAACTCACGTTTATCAATATACTTGGAATAGATATTTTTATACATACCCATACGAACAGCCACACGGTGGAACTCCTGACGAAAGAGGTCCTGGTAAGAATCCTCAACCGTCAGGCGGGGAGGGAAGTCCACAACAAAAACCTGGAGAGAACAATACCTGTCTGTTACGACACAACACTTTTATTCACAAATCACATGCATTCTACAACAAACAAGCTAATTTAATCATTAAATTAAATAAGTGGTTATTGTCCTACTACTACTACTACTACTGCTACTTCTCCTACATCAACAACAACAACAGACACATAATTGTAAAGACATAAAACAAAAGCTTTACAAAACACACCTTAGGCCAGCGGCTCCGAATGGCTGTAAGGAGCCTGGCGTAGTCGACCGCAGCCTCGCCGACTGTCCTACTGGCCGTCAGGTTGTTGCTGGGAGCCAGAAGGCACACTGCCTCAGGGGTCCGAGGCACTACGGCATTTAGCACCTCAGTCCGTAGCTGAGAGGCAGCAGCCCCTGGCGTCGACATGACTCCGAAGGAGAAGCGTCCCTCTGGCATGTCGACGAAACCATCTACAATGGCTGGTAGATGGGAGTCTCCCACAATCAGAACAAACTGTAAGAAATCATTCATTACTCCATGCACTGAACCCCCTCCAGGTGAACCATTTTGTTCATATATTGGACAGCAATAACACCTTCTTGTCAGGAGACTCGGGAGGGATGGCCAACTTGTGGCTGTGACCAGTGAGGGCAGATATCGGCCATCTCTTCACCCTGTGGCAGTAACCAGTACCGCGGCCTATTTAGAAGAACAAAAGCAAGTTCAACCAGAAAATACCACAACATTAATCTTTTTCTAAATGCAAATAAATGAGGGTGAGTTAGGAGTGATTACAAAAAGTTGACAGATTTAAAGGATAATTAATGATTTGGGGATTTTTTTTGCATTTAAGAATAAAACCGCCACAGCTACTTACGTGCACAGCAGATGGCATGCGCATCATCGGCTCTCCAGAGCAGTCTGGATGGGGATGACGTTGCACCCAGCTGATGAGAGATTTACACAATTTAGACCTCAGACAGGGTTGACGGTGGAGCTGTGTGTCAATATACACAGACAGTAAACAGAGCAGTTTCTAGCATATGTATGTGGGATATGTGTGTGTGTGTGTATACAGTTGCATGCGTATGTGTGTTGTGCCAGAAACATACATTGCGAACTGGAGATCGGGAGCAGGGGGAGTTGGTGTCCATGGTTCCGGACCGTCTCTGGTCATCCTGCTTGGACCAAAGCGCCTTCATCGCCTGGGATTTTCTTCCTCTCTTCCCCATCCTGCTGGCAACGTCTTCTGCAAAATACTTGAAAAACCACTGGAAACAAAACTTGCAGATACTAACTACTAGCCTAACAACTACAGCAAATCTATTCACCAACTACTAAATATAATTTACCTTGAATCTAATACTAAGCCTACTGCAAAGATGTCTACTAAAACTAAACTAAACTAAAATCCCTAACTCAAAACTAAAGTAAATTAAACTACAACTGGCTACCACAAAAGGAAATCTAATCTAACTGTATTATATTATATTATATATTCAAGTGTGTGGCTTTATACATACATATATATATATATATATATATATATATATATATATAAAGTGTGTGTGATGGCTTCTGCACTCCGCTGAGGGTTCACAAAGCTGGAAGATGCTGCTGCTGCTGCTGCTCGCTCTCTGCTCGCTCTCAATCCCTGTCAATCTCAGTATGTCTGCAATTAAATGAACAAAAGCAATTGTGTTCAGACCACAATGTTTTGACATGATCTAAGCATGACAAACATCTTTACCTTTCATGGTCGCAGTGCCAGCTGCCTTTTGTGTATGTAAATTATTTTCCTCATTGAATCATTGTTATAAGGCTGCAGCTATGGATTAATTTAATAATTGATTATTCTATGGAACTGAATATTGCATGAGACAACACACCAAATAAAAATTCTGTATCTGTCCTAATCCTATGAACCACCAGATAAATGTGAGTAGTTGTGTGTGTGTGAGAAAGCAATAGAAAGTGTGTGTGTGTGTGGGTGAGTGTGTGAGAGCAATAGAAAGTGTGTGTGTGTGAGAGAGAGAGCAATAGAAAGTGTGTGTGTATCAAACCAGCATTTTTTGAAAATACACTCCAGTGCTGTAAACATACGTCAGGCAGATCAAGCTATAGTTTCCCCGAGCAGGGTGTGTCTCGGTGGGAGGGGGGAGACTGGGTGTGGCGGACCCTAATGGCGAGAAACCGTGGTCAACTGCGGGCTGTCTCTCTAACAGTCTCTATGCACTCACACAACCACCGACAGCACCGACAGTTTTCCCGGTAATCATGCTGTGTCTAGGGTGGGTGAGGCTGGTGTGACTGGCCTGAAAGCTATGTCTACCGTGGTGGTCCGCACCTGAGACAGGGCATGGTCCGGGGCAACGTCGCAGCCTCCGCCCCCCTCCCGGCCGCTGCTAGCTCCTAGCTGCTGCTGATCAAACAGATCAAGCTATAGTTTCCCCGAGCAGGGTGTGTCTCGGTGGGAGGGGGAGAGGTTGGGGGGGAGGGGGGAAACTGGGTGGGGCGGATCCTAATGGCGCGAAACCGTGGTCAACTGCGGGCTGTCTCTATGCACTCACACAACCACCGACAGCACCGACAATTTTCCCGGTATTCGGGCTGCGTCTAGGGTGGATGAGGCTGGTGTGACTGGCCTGAAAGCTATGTCTACCGTGGTGGTCCGCACCGGAGACAGGGCACTGTCCGGGGTAACGTCGCAGCCTCCGCCCCCCTCCCAGCCGCTAATAGCTGCTAGCTGCTAGCGCAGTCACGTACTAAATCCCCGGGCTACTTTTTTCTGTCCCTGCTCTCAACTAACTCTGCGACCTGATCTGCATCTGTCCTTCGAAACCACTCCAACAATTCATATGATAAACTGCAGAACACACATGTTCATAAACTTCGATCTTACAGGTTTCTGTAGCTTAGCTAGCTTCTATCAAAGACACAGACGACGTAGCACTTACCTCAGTTGTGATCAAAGGGGAGGAGCCTCGCGATGCCGATTATTTTATACCGCATCTTTTGCAACCACTCCATTGTCCAATTACGTTGCTCTATCCACTGTCAATCAAAATGCTACCCTCGACTGTCCAATGAAATGGATGTGTCATCCAACCAAGCTCGTCCCTCAGCTCGCTTTAGCACGATGAAGAAAGCACAGAGAAATCAATGGCGTTTTGTGCAGGTTACCCAAGAGATGCGTTCAGGTGCCATCAGTAATTTCAAATGTGTATGTATTAAAGCCTGTGTGTCCTGTGTGCCAATTTTAAACGCTGTGTTTGTGACACTTGAGTTGCATTGATAAAAACAATTGCATGCTGAGTGTGTGTGTGTGTGTGCACACGTGTCTGTGAGTGTTAGAGATGGGATTTATGGCTCTTTGGTGGGGGCCACACCTTTGTGATTCGTTCATTTCAAAGAGGCATTCAAAAAACTGTCTCATTTGGCTGAATTGAATATCAGTCAGTTTTAAGAAGCTATCTTTGTCATTTTATCCTGGAAATATTTCATGTATTCATTTTAACTTGGAAATAATGACAGGGAGGAATGGTGGACTGAGGGATCAGAATCATTTCACATTCAGATTTCAAACTTTATTTTATAAATTATTATGTGATCATAATATTTGAATTTGAATTATGCTGAAATATTGATTACATCTTCATTTGACACATGTGGGCAAGATTTTAAAGAAGTCTGATATAGATTGGTTTTAAATATTGCACTGCCATATTCCTCTGAGTTGACAGTGAGATCACTATTTACCCTTGATATAAAATGAAGAAAGGCAGGGTAAAACAAAGTGCAAAAGCTTGAAGTGCAAAATGTCATTTTTACCAATACAGAAACACAAAAGAATATTTTTTAAAATTTTCACAAGAATATTTTCATGAACTCAAAAACAGTAGTATCTCCTACTCAGAGATGTTTGTACTTGTACTCAGTACTTTTTGGCCTGCCAGGATGTGAGCCCAGTGGGAGTACAGTCTGCAGCAGTTGTTGTGGCTTAAGTGACTGTGGCACTTGGATGACGTCCGCCTGATGTGGGGGGCAGTACTGGAACTCTCCACTTCATTATCATGCTTGCTCCTCACCTCTGACATTGTAACATTGGTGTGCTCGCTTTATAAATGGCTGTGTGAATTGTTTGTGGAGCAAGACTTACAGGAAAATATTTTAAGGCAAATATTAACTCCCTTTTCACAACAACATTGGACAGACCTCCCCCCCCCCTCAGGCTCACTGCTAACTGAGATTTTTTTGGCGGGCCCAAAAACTGGAATTTCGTCATGAAAAAGCTAAGCACGCTGGCCGGGGCCGAGCTGCACATTTTCATGTATCATTTGTGTGTGTGTGACCATGTATGAGAGAGTGAGTGTGTGTGAGTGTGCCTGAAGTGTTTGTGTGTCTGTATGAGGTCATCAGTCAGCCTGCTCCAGCAGGACACTGTCAGCAGGGGAGAGAGAGTAGCAGGGAATTCACCAAATGAGCTTTGAGAAGGTGCTGGTGAAAAACGGTACAAGCTATCGACATGAAACCCGGTACACAGACAGACCACAAGTTTCTTGAATTTTTAAAATTAAAATGAAGTTTCTACCTCAATGTATGGCGACGTAGCACATTTTTGTTTGAGGTGTTCCGATTTC
The DNA here is from genome assembly GCA_029224185.1 of Karalla daura. Lineage (NCBI taxonomy): Eukaryota > Metazoa > Chordata > Actinopteri > Chaetodontiformes > Leiognathidae > Karalla > Karalla daura. Next base: position 5,298,083 of record CM055188.1, on the reverse strand, counting down.
CCCATTTATTCTTTGCCCAAAAAATTGCCCAAGTGCTAAACATTTGGCTCTAGGGAGACAACGCTTGCACCTATCTGCAATACAAACACACCGTCACGCAGGGGACAGTCTCAGGAACGCCCTGATGCGATTTGGTATGTCTACTATGAAAACTGAGGCCACAGTCGCGAGTAGAAGTGTAAAGTTTAACTTTGATCGCAGTGGTTGGAAAATGAATGGGGGCTTATGGAGAGAAGAGGCTGCGCTGGCCTGACTCTGAGGCTCGCCGTTTAAATTTTACAAAGCGCTCAGGTTTATGGCCGGCATCGCACGAGAGAGCACAAATTTACCTACAAAAGTGGAAAAAAGAATTTGTCTACTGCTTACGGTTTGGCCGGGAGCAGCGTGAAAAGAGCAAAATGAGAGGTGATTCTTCAGCGATCCCAAATTGACAGTTGGTCTCTCCCCACTCGAGCTGCATCGAAAATGCCAAACCCACATTTTTTTGAGAGGACCTGGATGAAAAACCATACAAGGTATTGACACGCTGTCGGGTACGGGCAGAGACGACAAGTTTTCCTGCGTTTTGGAGTTTGAATTAAGTTACTACATCAATGCACGGCTTTACAGAGAATGTTTGTTTGAGGGCGATTTTTTGAATTTTCTGGTTTTTCCCATTCATTTCTTATGGGATTTTTTGCTCTTTCTGAGCACTTTTTGGCTAAAAAGTGTTATTTTTTCGTCAATCTTTGTCAATTTTTAGGCTGCTATATACCAATGCGTGCGGGAGAGCGTCCTGAACAATTCTTCTTTTTAACTTGTCCAGAATCTGGATCGTTTGGCCACAGCGGCCAATTAACTGGTTTTTGCCAGAAACTGGAATTTGTCGGGGTCGAAGGAAAGCACACTTGCCGGGGCCGAGCCGCACGTTTTGATGTATCGTTTGTGTGTCTGCGATCAGCGGTTCTCGAGATACGCTCGACCGAAATTTCGCTATAATAATAATAATAAGAAGAATAAACACGGTGGAGAGTAATAGTGCTCCCTTTCGGAGCACTAATAATAATAAGAAGAATAAACACGGTGTAGAATAATAGTGCTCCTTTTCGGAGCACTAATAATAAGAAGAATAAACACGGTGTAGAATAATAGTGCTCCTTTCGGAGCACTAATAATAATAAGAAGAAGAATAAACACGGTGTAGAATAATAGTGCTCCTTTTCGGAGCACTAACTAGAAAATTCCAGCGCGCTGAAATTTCGAGAGTGCTCCGAAACCTGTGCCCACCATCGAGTCACTAGCTGCCCCAACCCCCCCATCCCCGCCAGAGCCGAAGGAGAATTGCTCTTTTCGGCCATAACTTTGTATTAACATGCATGTGTGAGAGAGACCGAGTGTGTGTGTGAGTGTGCCTGAAGTGTTTGTGTGTCTGTATGAGGTCATCAGTCAGCCTGCTCCAGCAGGACACTGTCAGCAGGGGAGAGAGAGTAGCAGGGAATTCACCAAATGAGCTTTGAGAAGGTGCTGGTGAAAAACGAGACCAGCTATCGACATGAAACCCGGTACACAGACAGACCACAAGATTCTTGAATTTTTGAAATTGAAATGTAGTTTCTACCTCAAAGTATGGCGACATAGCGCATTTTTGTTTGAGGCGTTCCGATTTTCCCATTCATTCATATGGGAAAAAGCGAAATTGCCCAAGTGCTAAACATTTGGCTCTAGGGAGACAACACTTGCACCTATCTGCAACATGAACACACCGTCACGCAGGGGACAGTCTGAGGAACGCCCTGATGCGATTTGGTGTGTGTATGATGAAAACTGAGGCCACAGTCGCGAGTAGAAGTGTAAAGTTTAACTTTGATCACAGCGGTTGGAAAATGAATGGGGGCTTATGGAGAGAAGAGGCTGCGCTGGCCTGACTCTGAGGCTCGCCGTTTAAATTTTACAAAGCGCTCAGGTTTATGGCTGGCATGGCACGAGAGAGCACAAATTTGCCTACAAAAGTGGAAAAAAGAATTTGTCTACTGCTTACGGTTTGGCCGGGAGCAGCGTGAAAAGAGCAAAATGAGAGGTGATTTTTCAGTCATCCCGCACTCTGACAGTTGGTGTCTCCCCACTCTAACTTTTCAAAAAACAGCAAACCCACGTGTTTTTGAGACGGCCTGGATGAAAAACGACACAAGGTATCAACACGTTGTCGGGCACGGGAAGAAAGGTTTGAACAAAGTTTCTACGTCAACGTATTGCTTGGCAGCGAATGTTTGTTTGAGGGCGATTTTTTGAATTTTCTGGTTTTTCCCATTCATTTCTTATGGGATTTTTTGCTCTTTCTTTCCTATATTTTTCTCAATCTTTGTCAATTTTTAGGCTGCTATATACCAACACGTGTGGGAGAGCGTCCCGAACAATTTGGCGGGGCCAAAAACTGCAAGGTCGATGAAAAGCACACTTGCCAGGGCTGAGCTGCACGTTTTGATGTATCGTTTGTGTGTCTGCGATGAGTGGTTCTTGAGATGCGCTCGACCGAAGTTTTGCGACAATCAGAAGAAGAATAAACACTGTGTAGAATAATAGTGCTCCCTTTCGGAGCACTTACAAGAAGAACAAACACGGTGTAGAACAATAGTGTTCCTTTTCGGAGCACTAATAAACACGGTGTAGAATAATAGTGCTCCCTTTCGGAACTAACTAGAAAATTCCAGCCAGCTGAAATTTCGAGAGTGCTCCGAAACGTGCACCCGCCATCGAGATAGCCCTGAAGAAATCATGTCGGCCCTATACTAAGAAGAGATTGGGCTTGCCCAATTCTGCGTGCATGTATGAGAGAGACTGTGTGTGTGAGTGTGAGTGTGTGTGTGTGTGTCTGTCAGCAGAGGAGACATGAGGAGCTGATGCTGACAAATGATATAGCCCATCGACATGACATTACTACAGTATAGCATGAAATTATAATAGTATAGTACAGTATTGTACCGGAGAGGATAGTGTACAGTATGATATAGTAAAGGAGAGGATATTATAGCACAGTATTGTAAATGAGAGGACAGTATTGTATAGTATATTAGAGAAGAGGATAGTGAAGTATATTGTCTTTATAGTATTGTAGTTGTATAGTATAGGTGTTGGTGATTCTTAACAAATTTCAAATAAAGCACACCAGAGACAAAACTTATGCTTTTTACTAAAGTATTTATTTTTTTGAACAATGAAATTTCACCAGCAACATATATAAAATATATACAAGATATTCAGAGCTGACATATGAAACAAACAGAGCAGAGCCCACCAAAACCGAACAATTCCCCATGAGCATGCCGAGGCGACGGGGGCGAGGAAAAAATTCACTGCAACATTCTTCATGGATCCAGTTATATCCTGGCATCTGCGGCATTGACAGCTTTGGCAGGAGTGCCAATCGCCAATACCTTGGTAGTCACAAAACAAAACAGCTGGAGAGGCAGCAGTGGCTCCCCTGGAGGCTGAAAGAGCGGCAGCTGGGGATACTTGGGAAGCGACTCCAGTCGCTCAGGAGGCTGCCACTTGGGGTGCATCGCCGTGGTTGTCGCAAAATAAAGCACAAACACAAAGAAGCGGCTCCGGCCGCTCGGGACACCGGCAGAATCGACAAATCCTTGGGCGACTCCGGGCTCAGAGGGGCTGTCGTCTTGGCCATCTGGAAATGAAACACTCACACGCATAAAGAGAACACCGAGCAGCAGCAGGACCAGTCAAAAAGGACTGGACAATACCAGAGAAAGGAGAGTGCGCAGAACCAGGCAAAGGCGAGCATGACCGGACACTGACACTGGATGAAACAAAGGAAACAGCTCTGGCTCTAAAGACACCAAGGAGGGAGTCTGGCCGCCGAGGACACTGGAGAAGTCCAACCACTCATAGTACAAGGGAAATGGCTCCAGCCACTCAGGACACTAACGAAGCAGCTACGGCCGCTTAAGACAAAGCAGACGCTCTGGACACTGAGTACATTGGAGAAAGGGATCCAGCCACTCTCATTACTGGTGAAATGGCTCCAGTATCTCAGGACACCATGGAAGCAGCTTCGGCTGCTCAAGACAGAGGTCACTGAGGGCATTGGAGATGTGGCTCCAGCTTGTGCAACTTTTGGTTCCACTACTTCTGCTGCTTAAGACACGAAGGATGCAACTCCAAGACACTGCAACATTTGAGAGGTTTTTCCAGCCCATCAAAACACTGATGAAGCATCCCCCACCAATTAGGCCACTGGTGATGTGATCAGCATCTTTCGGACACTGAGGAGACAGCTCCGGCCACTCGGACACCAAGGAAGGAGCGGCGCTGGAGGCCGCTCTGGACACTAACGAATGAGCAGCGCAGGAGGCCACTCGGGACCCTAACGAATGAGCGCCGTAGAAAGCCGCTCTAGACCCTAATGAATGAGCGGTGTAGAAAGCCGCTCTAGACCCTGACGAATGAGCGGCGTAGAAAGCCGCTCTAGACCCTGGACTCTCTGGACTTTGACAACGAGAAACTCTAAGTCGGTGACATCTTGCATGTACCTGCAATGCTCCGCTCGCACATCGCTTTTGCAGTACACTGCAACGCCACCTCCACCTTTTTTTGCCATGTCCATGCAGGTGTTGTACGAAACTTGTCTGCTGCGTGTGAACATGTCGTATCCCTCCAGCTGGAAAAGCGGTGACACGGTGGACCCCGACAGATGCGTCTCCGTGAGGCACAACACGTCAGCGAGTTGGAGCTCATGATGAGCTTTGAGGTCCACCATGTGACACGGAAGCCACTAAGTGTTGTGATGGACGATCGTCAAAGTCCTTACACTTTGGTCCATCGATTTAAAAAAAGTCAACAGGGGCCGGACACTCTGGAAAGACGCCTGAGGCATATTTTCCAGAGCTGATTTGATTTTGGGGTCGGCGCATATGTTCTCCTCCTTAAGGTTTACGATACTGAGACCCCGGAGGGAAGTTGTGCGGCTCAGGGCGACATAAGCCATGCCTGCCTCAAAAACGCGTTTGAGACACACGACCGCCGACTCCATGGTCATGCCTTGCACTTTGTGGGCCGTGCAGGCAAAAGCTAACTTGAAGGGAAACTGATGTTGAATGACGACTTGCTTGTTAGCCTTTTCCTCTGATCTCTCAATGTAGACCAGGTCATCCGAGGGGCCCAGGATCTTTTTCCGGTATCTCTGACCTGCTGTGGGATTATCCAGCCGCAGGCCAATCAGCTTTACCCTGCCGGCCGGGGCCCACTCGTTCAGGACGTTGTGCAAGATTGTTCCAAAGGTGCCATTGACAATCCCATCCTGCACATCGAGATTCCTGATCACCATGATGCGTATGCCCGGAGCAGCCATTATGGTGTCAGGCAAGTCTCTTTTCAGCCCTTTGTAGTTGTACGGCAGGTCTATCATGGACCCTGACTCGATAGTCAGGGATGTCGTCGCACTCGTCATGCTCGACCTCTACGGGCTCACGCTCGGCGAGACACTCCTCGCGGTCGACTTCTATCTCAGGCGCAAAAGTATTCCAAGCATTGAGAGCTGGACCGTACAGCTGATACTGTTCGAGCACGGCGTCGATTTTCCTACCTCCTCCTTCGTATCGCTTTCTGTTAACGTCAACGATACGTCGGACGTCCCAAAACCTTATTGTTCCACTGTTGTAGAACTCCTCATAAGTGGGGTACTGCGCATTTCTCAGCTCCTCATCACGCCTGTGTGGGAGATAAAGCTTTAAGAGCCTTCGGAAATGCTTCTCTGGGGTTTTCTTTTCAGAGAGGCGAGCAAACCTGATGATTGCAGGTTTCTCCGTCCTCTTCTGAACATACCCCATGTCATTTTGGAGGCAAATGGCACTTTTGCTCTCCGTCTGCTCGCCGTACACTACCCTGTAGTCGGAGGCAAATTCGGCCAGGCACATGTTCTCAAACTGCGGCGTGGCAGGTCTGGCCAGGCACTTGTCTGGCACTCCTGACATCCACATGTCCTCGGAATCAGGCTGCATGTCTTTCAGCCTGCTGATGGGGTGACTCATCTTCAGACTGTCCTTGTCGGTCTGAAGGAACACGACCGCGCGCGAGCACCTCTTCAGGCCCAAGCTGCAGGTGCGAGCCACAGCTTCCTGTGCGCTCACCTCCCTGTGTTTCGCGTATGCCTGCATGATGTGCTTCATCTCATTCCGCTGGTTAACATCGGACTTTTTGACGGTTTTGATGACCGAGTCTAGGAATTCGGTCATCTTGTGCTCAGGCTTGGTCACATAGGACATGATGTACATTACACAAGCATACTAGTCAATAACGTACTGGATGTCCATGTTGGCGTTCCAAGCTCGCAACAGTGCCGGGTTGTAATTGTTGGATCACGCTTCAGCATTACGACGCTGTTGCTCGACAGACAGTCGACATGGTCCAAGTACTCATCTTTGGTCATGTTGACTTGGCTAAGAATGTCTGACAAGCCGTTATACGAGGCATCTGGCTGCATGAGCAAGTCCCGGATCGGCTGAAGCTTGGCTTTGGCCTCCTTCTGGATCTCATTAAGCTGCCGCCTCTAACCATGCAGTGGGGTCTTCCATATCAACTTCCACCGTGGGTGGCCTGGTGATTATGGCTTCGTCCATGGGCAGCTTAGGGAAGCCAAATCGGCAGGCAACGTTACCCTTTTTGCAGGACCTCGAATGGTTCCTGCTGTGCGTCTGAACCTCAGACACAATTCTGTGGAGCTCTGGGTCCCTAATGGAGTCAGGCATCCTGCAAGAAATGTAGGAGTCGATGAATTCCGCAATGTCGGTGTCGGAATCATCTCCCAAGACGGGTGCATCTTTGACCCAGACCAGCATGTGAATGTGTGGACTTCCCCTGGCTTGAAGCTCCACATGGTAAAATCAATCCACGACTTCAGCGACGGGCTTCGCTGGAGAGAGGATGAGGCTGGTCATCAGAGTGTCGACTCGCTTCTCGAACATGCGCATCACTGTCACAGGGTTGCTGTGCAGTATGTCGCATTTGGCGTTCCAGTCGAGCTCTGGAAAGTCTCCCAGTTCACCCTGCTGAGCTTTAATGACCTCTACGATTTCAGGCCACCTCATCTCAGCAGTGAAGAACGTAGGAAAAAAAGGTCGGTTTCCCAATCTGCCTAACCATGGCGTGGAGATCCTTCAGCGTTTTGTTCCAGTAAGCTGGAGTGCCTCTCAGCGGTTGCATGAATCGTGTCGCATCCTTGTCCTGAATAAGCCTATCGCGCTCCTCTTTCACCTGCAGCAGGTAATTTTTGATTTTCCGCCCGTCCTTGGTTTTTGACTTTCCCTTCCGCATTTGAATCGACATGACCACGAATAGGTGGTCATGTTTGTCTCCGTGATGAATTGTGCAAAGAAGAGGTACGTCTGGTCACTAGCAAAGCGCGTATCAGCAGCGAATAGCCGAGCGTTAAAGTATTTGCTAGGAGAAAGTTTGATACCTCAAGCCTCGTATTCTGTCCCGTTGGAAACTGCACAGGAAAGGCCATAGCCGCACGTATCAAGACGGAGTCCGGGTCGCAGGTCCTCCTCTTTTCGGTCTTCTGGATCTTCTGGCTCATTCCGATTGTCAAAGATCTCCTCCAGGTCGATGTCCATCTCTGCGTCGTTCTCGGGGATGCCGCGTTGGTCCAGGGGTGCAGCGGCTTCCGCATCTCGCTGCTCTTTGTCTTCCGACTCCTCATCCTGGACAATGTCAAACGAGGCACTCTCATCGATGGACACGTCCTTATATTCTGAATGAAGCTCTTTAAGTTTAGCCACAGCAGCAAGCACATGCTTCATGTCCACTGTGTAGAAGTGCTGGTGGCCTTTGAAAGAGACACGTCTTTTAAGCTTCACTTTCAGCAGCTGTGCTTCGGCGCTGGGTCTGGGGAGACTGTTCACGACCGTTTTCATCTCTGGTGGAACGCACACAACAGCTCCATGTATGGCCCTCTGCTGACCTTTTGGCAGAGAAAGTATTTTGGCGAAAGGCAAGATTTTCGCGATGAGCTGCCTTTCGAGAACATTAAGCACAGCCAGCTCTGGGGGAATGGATGCCAACTGTAGATTGTTTGCTACAGCAATGGGTGGCATTCTACTTCTACGCAAGTGATTGTCACAAGTGTGGCAGATCCATTCCTGATGTCGCTCTTGCGGAACAGAGCAAGGAGAAGAGCATTTGTTGCTGCAGAAATGGACGTAGTTCCCTCTCAAGCAAAGAGCTTCCATTTTGAATTTTTTGCAATATCTTCCTCTCGTACACAGCCTGACCTGATTGGGAAATAAAGCTCGGTTACAGGCTGTGCAGATGTAAGTGGGTCCATGATGAATGGTGCCACGGAAGGATGCAATGGCTGTTTCCATTGCAGGGTCCATCGGGGGGTGAGGAGTCTCCTGGTGGGATACTAAAATACGCCAATACTTCCTCTTAATCCTCTGAACTCTCTCCAATTTATACTTAATGCGAAAAACAGCATTTGAGGCTAGTTTGGCGGCCCTATGCTGGCTAATGTGTTGAATCAAATGGCGCCTGAAGTCTGGGTCCTGGTGATATTTGGTTCTTACTTGTCTCTTTTTCTTTTCCCTGTAACTAAGGTTGGCTTTGTATCAATTTAACACGTACATTTTCTTCCTATGTCTAAATTCTGGCATCATGTACCTCTGGCATATGTACCTTTTTTGTCTACTTTGGAAAGCCTGATCTGTGCTGTACCTATCTGTAATGTATTTTTTTGTCTTATTTGGAAAGCCTGATCTGTGCTGTACCTATCTATGATATACACTCACCGGCCACTTTATTAGGTACACCATGCTAGTAACCGGTTGGACCCCCTTTTGCCTTCAGAACTGCCTCAATTCTTCTTGGCATAGATTCATCAAGGTGCTGGAAGCATTCCTCAGAGAGTTTGGTCCATATTGACATGTTTTCATCACACAGTTGGCGCAGATTTGTCAGCTGGACATCCATGATGCGAATCTCCCGTTCCACCACATCCCAAAGATGCTCTATTGGATTGAGATCTGGTGACTGTGGAGGCCATTTGAGTACAGTGAACTCATTGTCATGTTCAAGAAACCAGTCTGAGATGATTCCAGCTTTATGATATGGCGCACTATCCTGCTGAACGTAGCCATCAGAAGTTTGGTACATTGTGGTTATAAAGGGATGGACATGGTCAGCAACAATACTCAGGTAGGCTGTGGCGTTGCAACGATGCTCAATTGGTACCAAGGGGCCCAAAGACTGCCAAGAAAATATTCCCCACACCATTACACCACCACCACCACCAGCCTGAACCGTTGATACAAGGCAGGATGGATCCATGCTTCCATGTTGTTGACGCCAAATTCTGACCCTACCATCCCAATGTCGCACCAGAAATTGAGACTCATCAGACCAGGCAACGTTTTTCCAATCTTCTATTGTCCAATTTCGATGAGCTTGTGCAAATTGTAGCCTCAGTTTCCTGTTCTTAGCTGAAAGAAGTGGCACCCGGCATGGTCTTCTGCTGCTGTAGCCCATCTGCCTCAAAGTTCGACGTACTGTGCGTTTAGAGATGCTCTTCTGCCTACCTTGGTTGTAACGGGTGGTTGTTTGAGTCACTGTTGCCTTTCTATCAGCTTGAACCAGTCTGGCCATTCTCCTCTGACCTCTGGCATCAACAAGGCATTTCCGCCCACAGAACTGTCGCTCACTGGATTTTTTTTCTTTTTTGGACCATTCTCTGTAAACCCCGCCATGTGATTGGCTGATTAGAAATTAAGTGTTAACAAGCAGTTGGACAGGTGTACCAGTCTACTCTTAAAAGCGAGATCTCTCCTGTACCTTTCTCACATGTATTTCTTCCGTCTCTGGGAAATAGGGTCCGTCCGAGCAACCTGTGCTCTGCTCTCAGTTTCCTTCCTCTTGGCTTTGCATCGCCTTTCCCTGTTCAATCTAAAGACATCTTTTGAGGTTTGTGGGAAAAGGTTGTGGGGTCGCAGCAATGTTGGGGTCCTTCAGACTTCTGTCTGTGACTTGAGCCATTGTGATCCCTGTGTGTGTGATGGGCAGGGGGCGGAGCTTTTGATCGGTGAAGCTGAATCGACAGCTTCAAAGGAAATGGGCACAAACTCATAGCTGGCCAGACTTGAACGATTCTGAAATAATTTGTTCAGGTGGTCAGCCAGGTTACGAAGATTGGAGAAAGTCTTCAAGATTGCAGTTCCGTTGTGGTGTGGCAAGCCTGCTGCATTTCGGCTATGGGAATCAAAGATGCCGAATTTTCCACACCTGCCATGGAAAACTGCAATGCACTCTGGAGACACCATGATTAAAGCCAGCTTGACTTCGTCTGACAGACACTCTACTTGCATGGCAAGGGGTGTACCCCATTCCTCGTCCTGGGGCTGGCTCTGACTGGGCCTAATCTGGCAAGAGACATTTGTACAATATATGCATTTGTGTCTGTCATGACATGTTTTGGCATTTCCTCCAGCGTCAGGTAGTCACTCTGAAAGCTGTTGGTGGCAATTAGTTGGAGTTTAATTCCAACATACAGCGAATCTCCCTTTGCCAGCACTCTGTCGAGGGCTGTAGTGTTGAACTGACAGCCCTCATTCTGGAAAGCCAGGAAAGTCAAAGACATGCAGGAGCACTGGTGATTTCTGGAGAAATCTTGGTACCTGCTGTCATTTTGACTATGACTGGCCCTGACACTTTCAATCAATGGCTTACCTGATTCCTTTGGCATGTTTGTTACCTGAAATTATGTTGTACAATGATCATTTATTAGCATACATATTACTCTTCTTTTTTCCTATAAGATTTATTGTTGTTGTTATTACTGCCCTTTTTGTTATGCTTTCAAAACTTGATGATAAACAACCAATGTTACTATACATTTAATAGAACTGAAAAGTGTTCCAGACACTGACTTGTCGTGGTTTTCTTAAATCCTTAAAATGCTACTTTGATTCCTTGGTGCCATGACTGTTATACCGTTTATTTTTTGTCATGGCTATGAGGTGTTTATATGAATTAGACGTAGGTAATTGTACTGTTACAGTGTTGTATGTTAGAAATTTTGAAAGGAGAAAATACCTTTGGTGGGGAGGGTGCATCACAGCCTGCATCGCGGATGGTCCAGGAAGGTCCAGGTGGTGAAGGTGTCTTTGTCTGAGAAGAGATTACAGCAAATTCAATATTTAAGTAAAAAATAAAGACTTGAATGCAACAATGCACTTTTATTCAGGAGAAATGAAATTTACCCTTAGAGCCGGGAACAGCAGGGGGTCGGTGGATCAAATGACCTCAAGGAGAGTCTGGTTGGCTGTGAGTCAACCAGCTGTTGACAGATTACAACATTAGACATTAAGCAGAACGTAGACATGTCTCATGTCTCAACACACTGCATCCTCGGTGTGTGGGAGTCACCGTAGCAATAATTGACTTACAGCGCTCACTTGAGGTCTGGGGGGTGGATGGCGTCTGTCCATGGGCAAGGACCGTTCCACTGCTGCGCTCTGAAAGATGAATTAAAAAAAAAACACAACGAATTAAACCTAATCTAAATTAAATCTGGCACATGGACAAAAATAAAGTACGTACCGTCACGGTCACATCAGTCTTGCTCACGGGGGCCTCATCCTCTGGATGGACGATCTGGATGGGGGCGATCCAACCAGCTGTTGACGGTATATATTCACTGTATATGTCAGTTGTGGTACAAAGTAGCATACATTGTTCGCTGGAGACCGGGGCTGCGGGAGGACGTCCGACGTCTGACTCGTGCCGAGGAGGAGGCCGCCTGCACCATAGCAAAGAGAATACCATACCAGTTAAACCTAAACTATTGATATTTGAGAAGAGCTGAGTCTGCAGAAAAAGCATTAGTAGTATTAGCATTAACATGACAGCTCATACTCTCACCCGATTAGAAATCAGGTGACAATTTATCACAAATCCTCAAACATTGAACAAAGTACGATTCAGGCAACTTACCCTCTTGAGCTTTGGAGGGGCCTTGCAGTCCACGTCGCAAAACAGATGAGGAGGAGACACTTTCTCCATAGCAGACGGGGTTCAGGGGTAGAACGTGCTCCCCTGTGAAACAAAAAGCACAAAACCCAATGACAAATTGTCTTGTCAAATGCTATAAAAATTTTACAACAGTTACCAATGAACACAGAAAAAGCAAAAAGCAACAAACCTCATGCTGAGCCACCCTCGCCTGAGGTGAACCATGGGACTGGGTAGGTTCACCAGGTTGGCTGGCCTGAAATGAAAGAAACATCATCAAGTTTAGTTAGTATTGGAAATTATGTAAATTATTTGCATTTTTGAAGCAAGCATTACATACACACACATTAGACTGTTTAGCAGTTACCTTGCTGCCCTGACCCACTTTCCTCCACTTTTTCAGGTCATGGGTGCGTGGAGCACGGACCTCTCCAACCACAACCACCATAGGAGACACGGTCCTAGTCGGCAGCGAAGGTGTAGGAGAGACCGGAGGCGGTGGAGATGGTGTCTCCAGTTGCTGCACAGTGGCGGACCACAGCAACTGGACGAGGATCCCCATCCCCTCTCGATCGCTCAGATGGACCTGCAGGAATGACATTCCAGTGAATTCACACAGTGTTTTACCTCCAATATGTAGCTGCCATTTGCTGTGTTTCTCATGATCACCTACAAAGAATTGAAAGCAGATATTTTATACTTACACCATCTCTGCTCCACAGCTCCAACCTCGTAAGGGGGAAGTACTCTGCAGCAGAGAAGTACTTCACACCTGAGGGAAAAAAAAATCAATATAGCATCCATGTATGTTTCTTGACCTTGTATAGATTTCAACATGACAGAACACAGTTTATGTTATAAGTCACATTTATCCATGTACTTGGAATAGATATTTTTATACATACCCATACGAACAGCCACACGGTGGAACTCCTGACGAAAGAGGTCCTGGTAAGAAGCCTCAACTGTCAGGTGGGGAGGGAAGTCCACAACAAAAACCTGGAGAGAACAATACCTGTCTGTTACTACACAACACTTTTCTTCACAAATCACATGCATTCTACAACATACAAGCTAATTTAATCATTAAATTAAATAAGTGGTTATTGTCTTACTACTACTACTACTACAACTACAACAACAACAACAACAGACACATAATGTAAAGACATAAAACAAGCGAGCCAGAAAGCACGCTGCCTCAGGGGTCCGAGGCACTACAGCGTTTAGCACCTCAGTCCGCAGCTGAGAGGCAGCAGCCCCTGGCGTCGACATGACTCCGAAGGAGAAGCGTCCCTCTGGCATGTTGACGAAACCATCTACAATGGCTCGTAGATGGGAGTCTCCCACAATGAGAACAAACTGTAAGAGATCATTCATTACTCCATGCACTGAACCCCCTCCAGGTGAACCATTTTATTGGACATATATTGGACAGCAATAATACCTTCTTGTCAGGAGACTCGGGAGGGATGGCCAACTTGTGGCTGTGACCAGTGAGGACAGATATTGGCCATCTCTTCACCCTGTGGCGGTAACCAGTACCGCAGTTTATTTCGAAGACCAAAAGCAGACACAAGCAAGAATACGTTTCAACCAGAAAATACCACAACACAAATCTTTTTCTAAGTACAAATAAATGAGGGTGAGTTAGGAGTTTACAGATTTAAAGGATAATTAATGATTTGGGGTTTTTTTTTCCATTTAAGGATGGCACGCGCATCATCGGCTCTCCAGAGCAGTCTGGATGGGGATGACGTTGCACCCAGCTGATGAGAGATTTACACAGTTTCTCAGACAGGGTTGACAGTGGCCAGAGCAGTTTCTAACATATGTATGTGGGTTTGGGTGTATGTGTGTGTGTGTATACAATTGCATGCGTATGTGTGTTGTGCCAGAAACATACATTGCGAACTGGAGATTGGGAGCAGCGGGAGTTGGTGTCCATGGTTCCGGACCGTCTCTGGTCATCCTGCTTGGACCAACACGCCTTCATCGTCAGGGATTTTCTTCCTCTCTTCCCCATCCTGCTGGCAACGTCTTCTGCAAAATACTTGAAAAACCACTGGAAACAAAACTTGCAGATACTAACTACTAACCTAACAACTACAGCAAATCTATTCACTAACTACAAAATATAATTTACCCTGAATCTAATACTAAGCCTACTACAGAGATGTCTAAAAACTAACTAAAATCCCTAACTAATATTCAAGTGTGTGGCTATATATATATATATATATATATATATATGTGTGTGTGTGTGTGTGTGTATACATATATATATATATATATATATAAAGTGTGTGTGTGTGTGTGTATACATATATATATATATATATATATATAAAGTGTGTGTGTGTTATGTCTTCTGCACTCCGTTGAGGGTTCACAAAGCTGGAAGACGCTGCTGCTGCTGCTCACTCGTTCGCTCGCTCTCTGCTCACTCTCTGCTCGCTCTCAATCTCAGTATGTCTGCAATTAAATGAACAAAAGCAATTGTGTTAAGACCACAATGTTCTGACATGATCTAAGCATAACAAATATCTTTACCTTTCATGGTCGCAGTGCCAGCTGCCTTTTGTGTATGCAAATTATTTTCCTCATTGAATCATTGTTATAAGGCTGCAGCTATGTATTAATTTAATAGTTGCTTATTCTATGGATTAATGACTTAATCTGATTAATATTGCTTTAGACAACACACCAAATAAAAACTCAGTATCTGTTCTTATCCTATGAACCACCAGATACATGCGAGCACGTATGTGTGTTTGTGTGTGAGAGCAATAGAAAGTGTGTGCGGGCTGTCGCTCTAACTGTCTCTATGCACTCACAGAACCACCGACAGCACCGACAGTTTTCCCGGTAATCATGCTGCGTCTAGGATGGGTGAGGCTGGTGTGACTGGCCTGAAAGCTATGTCTACCGTGGTGGTCCGCACCAGATATTTGGATCAGAATCATTTCAAAGTCAGATTTCAAACTTTATCTTATAAATTATTATTATATTATAATATTTGAGTTTGAATTGTGCTGAAATATTGATTGCATCTTCATTTGACACAAGTGGGCAAGATTTTAAAGAAGTCTCATATAGATTGGTTTTAAATATCGCACTGCCATATTCCTCTGAGTTGACAGTGAGATCACTATTTACCCTTGATATAAAGTGCGTGTATGTGTCTAAAAGTACTAAATACACAATAAGGAAAAGCAGGGTAAAACAAAGTGCAAAAGCTTTAAGTGAAAATTTTCATTTTTACCAATACAGAAACACAAAAGAATATTTTTTAAAACTTTCACAAGAATATTTTCATAGATGAACTCAAAAACAGTATATCTCCTACTCAGAGATGTTTGTACTTGTACTCAGTGCTTTTTGGCCTGCCAGGACGTGAGCCCAGTGGGAGTAGAGTCTGCAGCTGTAGTTGTGGCTTAAGTGACTGTGGCACTTGTATGACGTCTGCCTGATGTGGGGGCAGTACTGGAACTCTCCACTTCATCATCATGCTTGTTCCTCACCTCTGACATTGTAACATTGGGGTGCTCACTTTATAAATGGCTGTGTGAATTGTTTGTGGAGCAAGACAGGAAAATATTTTAAGGCAAATATTAACTCACTTTTCATGACAACAATGGACAGACCTCCCCCCTTCAGGCTCGCTGCTGATTTTTTTGGCGGGGCCAAAAGCTGGGGTTTTGTCATGAAAAAGTCAAGCACACCGGCCGGAGCCAAGCCGCGTGTTTTGATGTGTCATTTATGTGTGTGCAATGAACGGTTGTAGAGGTAGGACGGAAACGGGTTGCTATACAGGCCCTCTATATAGCTGCAGCAGGGGAATGAGCCAAGCTTTCCATGATGACAGATGCTGTCTGCAGACCCTTGGTCTGTATCATTTTGACCAAAGTGTGTTTGAGAAGATGCTGCTGAAAAACAGTACAACCTATCAACATGCAACTCGGTACAAAGAAAGACCATAAGTTTCTTGAATTTTTGAAATTAAAATGAAGTTTGTATCTCAAAGTATGGCAACAAAGTGGATTTTTGTTTGAGGCGTTCCGTTTTTCCCATTCATTCTTATGGGAAAAAGCGAAATTGCCCAAGTGCTACACATTTGGCTCTAGGGAGACAACGCTTGCACCTATCTGCAATATGAACACAACGTCACGCAGGGGACAGTCTCAGGAACGGCCTGATGCGATTGGGTGTGTGTACGATGAAAACTGAGGCCATAGTCGCGAGTAGAAGTGTAAAGTTTAACTTTGATCGCAGTGGTCGGAAAATGAATGGGGGCTTATGGAGAGAAGAGGCTGCGCTGGCCTGACTCTGAGGCTCGGCGTTTAAATTTTACAAAGTATACAGGTTTATGGCCAGCATCACATGAGAGAGCACAAATTTGCCTACAAAAGCGGAAAAAAGAATTTGTCTACTGCTTACGGTTTAGCTGGGAGCAGCGTGAAAAGAGCAAAATGAGAGGTGATTTTTCAGCGATCCCGCACTCAGACAGGATGACAGGATGTCGTCAAGTACCTGCTCCTCTCCCTCATCTGCTGACAGTGTCCTGCTGTTGCAGGCTGACTGATGACCTCATACAGACACACAAACACTTCATGCACAGACACACACACACACACACTCACTCAGTCAGTCCCTCTCTCATATATGCATGCACACACAGAATGCTGTCTTGTGAGCAATCTAAAGGCAGAAAAAGTGCTGCAAACCAACGGGCACACATCCCGGAGCACCCTCTAATTTTCAGTGTGCTGGAATTTTTTGTTCCACTTCTAATACATGCAGAACAAGTTGGTGAATTTTAAAAACATCTTTTCTGAGGGGGTTAACCCAGTTGGCTTCAAATCTGGTACAAATTATCTATGGACCGAGCTGAGTGAATTTTACGTACGGAAGTCAAAAGGGGCGTGGCCACTAGCGTATTCAAAATGCTCTTCGGGGCAGGCACTTCAACATAAAAGTTTCAAAATTGCTGAACATGATTTCATTGTATGCCTGAAAAGCCAGGTAATGGGCTTGTCAATGGGCGTGGCCAAATGTCTCGATAGCGCCACCTTGAAATTTTTAAAAACCCCTCCCCATAAAGCTGTTTGTGGAGTAGAAAGATGAAAATTTGCAGGCTAATACAGTTCATTGAGACGCACAAAAAGTCTTTTGCACTGATGGTCAGAACTGGACAGGAAGTTGGCCATTTTGGCGTCAATGCTCAAGTCGCTGGCATTGTGATCAAACGTTCAGAAAAGGTTGTCTCTATGTCAAGGGGCATAGCCGTATGGTGGCCAAAGCAGAGAGATGGTTCATTGTCTGAATCACAGATATGCTGCTCAGCCCAGAAGAGATTCATTTTCAAAATGTGCTAAAAAAAGGATTCTTGAGATGACCCAGGAACTACGTTGACCCCAGCCCTTGCCAGTACCCTGACAGGCACACAGGCGAGGACCCGCTCACAGCTGTTTGCAGTTTTAATTAGGGTCCGAGCAACATAGTTGTGAGAACCCTCTTAAATCTGTAGTGTTTCTATTTAGTGCTCCGAAAAGGAGCACTATTATTCTACACCGTGTTTATTCTTCTTGCTAGTGCTCCGAAAAGGAGCACTATTATTCTACACCGTGTTTATTCTTCTTATTATTATAGCGAAATTTCGGTCGAGCGTATCTCGAGAACCGCTGATCGCAGACACACAAACGATACATCAAAACGTGTGGCTCGGCCCCGGCAAGTGTGCTTTCCTTCGACCCCGACAAAATTCCAGTTTTTGGCCCCGCCAGGGGCCGACAGCGTGTTGATCCAGGCCGTCTCAAAAACACGTGGGTTTGGCGTTTTTTGAAAAGTTACACTGGGGAGAGACCAACTGTCAGAGTGCGGGATGACTGAAAAATCACCTCTCATTTTGCTCTTTTCACGCTGCTCCCGGCCAAACCGTAAGCAGTAGACAAATTCTTTTTTCCACTTTTGTAGGTAAATTTGTGCTCCCGTGCGATGCCGGCCATAAACCTGAGCGCTTTGTAAAATTTAAACGGCGAGCCTCAGAGTCAGGCCAGCGCAGCCTCTTCTCTCCATAAGCCCCCATTCATTTTCCGACCACTCCGATCAAAGTTAAACTTTACACTTCTACTCACGACTGTGGCCTCAGTTTTCATAGTAGACACACCAAATCGCATCAGGGCGTTCCTGAGACTGTCCCCTGCGTGACGGTGTGTTTGTATTGCAGATAGGTGCAAGCGTTGTCTCCCTAGAGCCAAATGTTAAGCACTTGGCCAATTTCGCTTTTTCCCATAAGAATGAATGGGGAAATCGGAACGCCTCAAACAAAAATGCGCTACGTCGCCATACTTTGAGGTAGAAGCTTCATTCTAATTTCAAAAAATCAAGAAACTTGTGGTCTGTCTGTGTACCGTGTTTCAAGTCGATAGCTTGCATCGTTTTTCACCAGCTAGTGACTCGATGGTGGGCACAGGTTTCGGAGCACTCTCGAAATTTCAGCGCGCTGGAATTTTCTAGTTATTATTATTATTATTATTCACAAACGAAGAACACATTTTTAGGGGCCTGAACATTCCTGAAAACGGACCATTTTCGGCATGCACATTGGAACGGGTTAAAGATTCCAGATTTTAAAGTCATTCAAGATGCACAGGGCAAAATTGTGCAATAGCGCCACCTAGAAAACTTGAAATGGCGAGCCACACCTCTGAGTTTCGCCTACATGCTTTAAATTTGGTGGGTTTATAGAACATACTGAGGTGCATTAAAAATCCTCCTGAAGCCCTGCCCTCAACCCAACAGGAAGTCGGCCATTTTGACTTTGACTTTGAGCTGTTCCTCAGGCTTTTGCCAGATTGAGTTCAAATTAGGTACAGACCATCTAGAGACCATGTTGTCCAACACTCGTCAAAAGACTTTCTGTAGGTCTAAGGGCATGGTTTATACAATATGTCAAAATTTGTTTTTGTTTTTTTTCACGATCTTTCACTTTAAATGGCTCTCATGCCCATATACTTGATCATGCCACCTTGAAACTTGCTGGACATGATGAGGGCTCCATCCTGAATAGCCTGATTTACTAACCTCACTCATGTGGCCCCCCAGTGGCGACAGGAAGTAATCAGGTTTTACACTTACATGTAGTAATCCTACATAATTGACTACATTAACATCATTCCACTTCCGACAAGTTGGTGAAGCTACATTACAAAGCAGTGAGGCTAACACCAATGGTATCTGTGTGTCGAGCATGAATTGCGTTACCTTGCCATGCATTACGAGTGGCTTTGTGACGGCGTTAAAGAACTATCATCATGAAACTTGGTAGTTTCATGCTAGCTGTCTTCTTGGATCCTGTGAACCAAAGACATATGTAGCACCTCTCTAGCCCTTGTGGCCATCAAAAGAGGTGGCTAGCCTGAGTTCTTCCTAATTTTCAGAATATCTATTTCATATCTATAATTATGACCCACACAAACACATGAAAACCATTTTTGGAGTTTGGTGGACGATAGGCAGTTCCGGTTGAACTGGTCATTACTGTGTAAAGATATAGCTACTGTATGTGTTCAAAAGATAGGAATTCTCAGAGGGAGGTTTCCTTGCAGGCATAGGTGCGAGAGAAAATAGCAGCAGTTCCACCACCTTTACTACTACTTCTGGTAGTTTGGATGAAGTTAAAGTTAGCAGGTGTAGCTTCAATAAGTGTAGCTGCACCATTTCATCCAGCCATGTTTAAGTGAGCAGGGTAAGATCGAACCTATGGCTGTTAATGAGATCGTTTATAAATGTATAAATGATCTGTTTGTGAGTGATCTGATGTTTAATAGAGTCGTTTTTATCAAATGAGGTGCTTTGCTATTTGGTGGGCTATTATTTGATGAGATTAGTGAGAATGTACTTCTTACAGTAGGAGCCATTCAAATCTTGTGCACTTGAAGTGACTGGCTGGATGCCGACAGGTTGCTGCAGAATCGGCGGGGGTAATCTGATCCCCCGCAATGACGTAGTTAATGAGGCCCTGACAAGAAACGCCCATAAACAGCCGGAGTGAAAACCAGCAGCAATACCTCATCATCAGCAGTGGCAAGGATCGCTAGTCTGAGGTTCGTTTACGATAACGTCTGCTGGCCAACAGCCCAGGGGAAACACTGACAAACATTGTGTAAATAGCCTGCTGTGGGTGCTTCCAGAGCCACTCTGTTGTGTTGCATATTGCAAGGTCGCGGCACAAGTGAAATTGTGTAGTGAAACGTCACTATGAGACGAAACGTACTATGCCTGTAGATATGACATGCATTCCTCAGTAAAATCAGAAATTGCACAAAATATTCGATATAAAAAACGTTTTTCGATCCATACGAAGTGAACACAAAGTGAAAGTCATTTACCAACAACAACACTCTGAAAGTGCCCATTATTGTCATTATTTCTAGTTGAATGAGAAAAAGTTAAAGCTGTGCTCCTGTTGAGCAACAATACCAGTACAGTAATATCTCCTGACATGCAGTCTCCACATTTTGATAATTGCAAATCTCAAATTGCAATTGGTTTGCAGCACTATGCCTGCCTTTGGATTGCTCACAAGACAGCATTCTATGTGTGCATGCATGTTTGAGAGAGGGACAGACCGAGTGAGTGTGTGTGTGTGTGTGCATGAAGTGTTTGCGTGTCTGTATGAGGTCATCTGTCAGCCTGCTCCAGCAGGACACTGTCAGCTGAGGAGACATAGGAGCAGGTACTTCACCAAATATGCTTTGAGAAGGGGCTGCTGAAAAAATGATACAACCTATCAACGTGCAACTCAGTATATAAACAGACCACAAATTTCATGAATTTTTGAAATTAAAATGAAGTTCCTATCTCAAAGTATGGCAACATAGCGCATGTTTGATGAGGGGTTCTGATTTTCCCATTCATTCTTATGGGAAAAAGCGAAATTGCCCAAGAGCTAAACATTTTGGTCTGATGCTTGCACCTATCTGGAATATGAGCACACCGCCAGGCAGGGGGAGAGTCTCAGGAACGCCCTGATGCGATTTGGTGTGTGTACTATGAAAACTGAGGCCACAGTCGCGAGTAGAAGTGGAGATTTTAACTTTGATCACAGTGATCGGAAAATGAATGGAGGCTCGCCGTTTAAATTTCACAAGGTGTACAGGTTTATGGCCAGCATCGCATGAGAGAGCACAAATTTTCCTACAAAACTGGAAAAAAGAATTTGTCTACTGCTTACGGTGTGGCTGGGAGCAGCGTGAAAAGAGAAAAATGAGAGGTGATTCTTCAGCGATCCTACATTGACAGTTGGCCTCTCCCCACTCGAGCTGCATCAAAAATGCCAATCCCACATGTTTATGAGAGGGCCTGGATGAAAAACCATACAAGGTATCAACACGCTGTCGGTAACAGGCAGAGAAGACAAGTTTTCCTGCGTTTTGAAGTTTGCATGAAGTTTCTATGTCAATGTACAGCTTTACAGCGAATCTTTGTTGTAGGTGATTTTTTGAATTTTCTGGTTTTTCCCATTCATTTCTTATGGGATTTTTTGCTCTTCTGGAGCACTTTTTAGCCCCTGGTGTGGCCAAAAACTGGAGTTTTGTCGCAAAGAAGCCAAGCACACAGGCCATCTGTCAGCCTGCTCCAGCAGAACACTGTCAGCCGAGGAGACATAGGAGCAGGTACTTCACCAAATACGCTTTGAGAAGGTGCTGCTGATAAATGGTACAAGCTATCAACATGCAGCTCGGTACACAAACAGACCACAAGTTTCTTTAATTTGAAGTTTCTGCCTCAAAGTATGGCGACATAGCGGATTTTTGTTTGAGGGGTTCTGTTTTTCCCATTCATTCTTATGGGAAAAAGTGAAATTGCCCAAGTGCTAAACATTTTCGTCTGGCTTGCACCTATCTAGAATATGAGCACACCGCCAGGGAGGGGAGAGTCTTAGGAACGCCCTGATGCGATTTGGTGTGTGTACTATGAAAACTGAGGCCACGGTCGCGAGTAGAAGTGGAGAATTTAGCTTTGATCGCAGTGGTCAGAAAATGAATGGGGGCTTATGGACAGAAGAGCCTGCGCTGGCCTGACTCTGAGGCTCGCCGTTTAAATTTTACAAAGCGCTCAGGTTTATAGCCGGCATCGCATGAGAGAGCACAAATTTGCCTACAAAAGTGGAAAAAAGAATTTGTCTACTGCTTACGGTTTGGCCGGGAGCAGCGTGAAAAGAGCAAAATGAGAGGTGATTCTTCAGCGATCCCAAATTGACAGTTGGTCTCTCCCCACTCTAACTTTTCAAAAAACGCCAAACCCACGTGTTTTTGAGACGGCCTGGATGAAAAACGACACAAGGTATCAACACGCTGTCGGGTACGGGCAGAGACGACAAGTTTTCCTGCGTTTTGAAGTTTGAACGAAGTTTCTACGACAACGTATGGCTTGGCAGCGAATGTTTGTTTGGTTTATGGCCGGCATTTCATGAGAGAGCATAAATTTTCCTACAAAATTGGAAAAAAGAATTTGTCTACTGCTTACGGTGTGGCTGGGAGCAGCATGAAAAGAGTAAAATGAGAGGTGATTCTTCAGCGACCCCACATTGACAGTTGGTCTCTCCCCACTCGAGCTGCATCGAAAATGTCAAACCCACATGTTTTTGAGAGGGCCTGGATGTAAAACGATACAAGCTACCAACATGCAACAACAACATTGGCATCAACAGACCCTCAGCTAGTAGAACGTGTGACTGAGTAGGTCTCTGCAAACCAAGCCTGTTACAGCTATTAGGCAGCCAAAAGCCGTTAGCTAATTGCTAAAAACAAAACTCAGCTTCCGGATTACCGCTCCACTCCCACAATGGAGCCACTCACCCCTCCGCCGGGATGTCCCAGGTGCCTCAAGCTGTCCCAGACCATCACCGAACTGGAAGAATGCATATCCATTCTTCACCAGCTCCGTGATGATGAAGATTTAATCAATTCCCTGGTCAAGGTTGGAAGCTCTGCTAAGGGAAAACTGAACTCAACCGTCCCGCTTATTGCTGCTGTGGCCCCAGCCTGCTTGGAAGCGCTCTCCTCCCCTTCTCCAGCTTCTTCCTCCTCCTCCATCCCCTCTGCAATGAAGAGCTCCACTCCCAACCATGGTCTCCAGATTCCCAGGGACCCCTGGATTCCAGTGGTGGGCCGTGGCAGATGCACCAAGAAGCTGTCCTCGCGCTCACTGCCTCCCCCCACTGAAATTGCCCTCTCAATCCGATTCACCCATCTCTCACCTCTCCACAGGTTGACAACCCGACGCACTCCACTGCGCCGCACCTCCATACCCCAGTTTACACCTGTGCCCCGGCATGTTTCTCGGTCATTCCTGAACCCAAACAGGTGGCTGGGCACCCTGGGAGTCACATCACCGCCACCACCGCTGGATGGGAATCTCACCCCACCTCCCAGCTTCCTCCTTCCTCTTCTAGGGCGGTAAGTGGACGCACTAAGCGAACTACTGTGGCTACCAACTCTCCTATTCTTGTTGTAGGTACTCCCATGGTTTGAGAGAGAGGATTGCCAGATGTAGCACCTCCTGCCACCCAGGTGCACTTGTCCAAGGGGTCTGTGATGCCATCCCTCAGCTGCTGTCTGAACGCCCATCTGTCTCCACCGTGCTTGCTCATGTTGGAACCTGTGACCACAAGCTGCAGCAATCAGAGAAACTGAAGGCCGATTTCATTGCCCTCAACAGAGACATCCCCGATGTGGACAATTTTACTACCTTCCTCCACAGAGCAGACCTCTTCAAGCCAGACCGTCTCCACCTGAACCGTGCCGTATCCCGTCTGCTGTCCCTGAACATGGAACTGACTCTACGCTCCTCCAAGGGCTCCCCTGGCTGACGGTTAGTAAATCTATGCTTCAGGCACCAAAAGCATCACAGCACAGTGACAGCTCTAAAAATCCCAGTCTTAACTAGCACTAGGCCTAAAAAGTACATTTCTGCTCCTAAAAACAGTGCAAACTCCAATAATTTAATTATTATTAGTCCGGCAACTAGCCCACCAAATAGTGAAGAGCCTCAGTTAATAAAAATGGCTCTTCTAAATGTCAGATCACTAACTAGCAAATCATTTCTTATAAATGACCTCATAAACACCCACTGCTTAGATTTTACCCTGCTTACTGAAACCTGGTTGGATGACAATGGTACTGCTGCACTTATTGAAGCTGCACCTCCAAATTTTAACTTCATCCATACCACCAGAAGCAATAGAATATTTTCTCTGACAACCATGTGTGCTCCCTTTGTGATTTTTTATCTTTTGAATTTCAATATATTTACACAATAAAATCATGCTCATAACTGTTCACCTAAGTCCAAAAATTGATTTATGGAAGAATTTACTCAGCTTTTATCTGAGGTCTCCATTAACTACGACTGCATTGTCATATCTGGTGACTTCAATATCCATAATGATGTGGAAACAGACCCAGATGACATAAAATTCAATAGTCTACTACAGTGTTTCGAATTTTCTCAGCATGTCCATTGTTGGGATTTTATGTCAACCAATACTGTAAACTATTTGGACGATCCAGTCATCAAGCCAGGACCAGTGTTGTATAGTAACGAAGTAAAAATACGTCACTACTGTACTTAAGTATATTTTGGGAGACTTTGTACTTTACAGGAGTTTTACATTTTTTGACAACTTTCACTTTTACTTCACTACATTTCTGAACTGAATTGCATACTTTTACTCCGATATATTTTCAATGCTCCATTTAGTTACTCGTTACAAAAACAAAAAAGAAAGAAAGAAAAAGAAACCAAGAAACCGTAACAGTGTTTTGGCCCCGCCCCACCCTCACTGACTAACTGCAGCGAAGTTGCACCAATAGGCTACACCGGCTGGTCTCACAATTAACAGCAGAAGCGCAATGGAGGAGGAGATGTCGGAGACAGCTAATACAGTGTCGGCTGGTTCTGCAAGTGAAGGGGATCCACAACCTAACAACGAGCACCGTGGCCTTATTTGAAGACGATGTTTTCATATGCGGACGTAAAGGATTCGTCCCTCCGGATGAAGTGTCTGCTATGTCTCCCAAGAAACGTGGAGATCTTGTCTTACAGAAACTCCCCGTCCAACCTGAAGAAACATATTCAGGTAAGAAAGTTTATTAAATTAATTTAGGTATTCCAGTAGTGATGTGATGGGCATTGCGTGGACTGTTGTGCAATTTTGAGCATAACCTTAAAAAAATAACTTTGTATGGCACAGTGTTTCGGTTCCAAACGCGGTGTATTTGGTTGGTTGTAGCAGGCCTCCTAGCTTTTTGGGTTCCAGAGAAGGAAGAGGATGGGCTGTAGGCTGTGTAACGAATAGGGAAAGACATGTGCTACTTTTTAACTTTTTACTTTTTGAAACAAACTTTGTGTATGTGCTTCTGCTGTCTTAGTAGCAGAGGTTAGCCTTGCAGTCTTTTCGAACCGTTTTGCGAATTGAATCTTTTACTGTCGAATTTCAGTGGATATGCTATCAGCTAGCTAGGGTACTACTCCTTTTGATTTTTGACTTTAGGATTTTCTACTTAAATGCTAATGAATCACACGTTATTAGGTGTACTATTATTGTAATGTGTCCAATGTTCAATATCAAATTTATCATTGTACTTGGCTAAATGTATGTTTTTATTTTTTGCATTTCTGTAGCTAATTAATTATTTTGAAGCAGTCTTTGTAACTGATGTGTGGGTGAGTCAATTTGTTTCCAGTTTGACAATTAATTCTTTTTTTTTGTCTGTTTCAGAGAAAGCATCCACACCATGTCCAAAAGTACATGGAGTTGACCACAGCAAAACCTCATTACATCAAGCAGCATATCGAGGATCCTTCCATGCAGCCAGGTGATGCGACCAGGTCGAGTTCATCAGACAAGGATGACTTCTTCTCTTCTCTGCAAGCATCGAAAACCCAAGATGCCATCAAGCAACTTGATGCCTACCTGTCCTGCTCAGCTGACCACGTGGATATGCTGAAGTCCTTTCCTTCTGTCTGCAAGCTGTCTGTCAAGCTTAACACACCCCTCCCAGCATCAGCAGCATGTGAAAGGCTGTTCAGCATAGCAGGTCTTGTTTTCAGCCCACGAAGAGTACGGCTAAATTCTAGGCATTTTGAAAGCCAGCTGCTTTTGAAGATGAACAGAAAGTTTTACAGTTTCAAGTGATAACAGGGTTATGTGCAAGGATGCCCTCAAAGAAGGCTTAAGTTTGTAAAAAGGAAAAGCTGCTGATGCTATGTAAAAAGCTACAATTTTGTTAATAGGCCCAAAAGTGCAATAACAGTAGCACCTTTTTGTTTTTTCTGTGGTGTGATATTAAAATAAGACTTCATACTGTCTTTGCTTCTAATTTACTTTTACTTGTACTTTTGATTACATTACTTGAGTACATTTATATTTACAGTACTTGTAATACTTAAGTGCAAAAAGTTTCAGATACTTTAAGACTTTTACTCAAGTAACATTTCAGTCAGTGACTTTGACTTTTACCAAAGTCATTTTTTGGAGAGGTACCGATACTTTTACTTGAGTGTGATTGTCCAGTACTTTATACAACACTGGCCAGGACCGACTCAAAATAGGATCCCCTATTTAAGTAAGTTGACCTTACACCGCTGGAGATGAGACAGCTATGCAGCTCACTCAGGGTGCCAACTACTGGGACCTAGTGGAGGTAAACCTAGATTATTAGCTTATTATTTATTATTATTATTAATTATGAATCAGGGCACCACCCTGTAAAACAGGGACCAATAATCTGGTTAACCAATTAGCCTAGTAAATCACATCAGTGAAATTATGAATTACCTCTAGTCTCTCTGAAGGAGGCGAGATCCGAGCACTGACCTGGATTTAGCAACTGTTGTGCAGGTTCAATAATTACGCACTTCTTAGTACAACAATCACACTTTAATGGCACAACAATTTTACAGGCGGTGCATTAAGGTTATCATTGACCATTTACTATTCTCGTAGTATTTACGAAATACTAACGGCTGAGGCTCGTAACCTCACTGCACCAACAGATCCGTACCCGGAGAGGTGAAGCCACAGTCGTGAGTAGAAGTGTAATTCTTAACTTTGATCGCAGTGGTGGGAAAATGAATGGAGGCTTATGGAGAGAAGAGGCTGCGCTGGGCCGATTCTGAGGCTATAAGAAGATGTAGTTAGTCATAGTAGAAGAACAAACACACATAAGAACAATAATGCTCACTCCCAGAGCGCAAATAATGGGAACTTTCAGAGCAGCTACACAACCCCAAACTAAGAGTTTACGATGGAGCCAAACACTGTAGACTGGGAAATTGAGGGTCAGTGACTCTACAGGAGCAGCAGCAGGGGACCATTGAATGGGAACAGAGATTCTACCCCTCCCCCACAAATAATCCTTGGAACACCAGCACCTTTCAATGGCACCAGATTGTCACCCCCCCACACCGGTGAGCTTTGTGTATTTTGGATAGTTTATACTATGAAAGAGGCGCCATCCCCTGGTCATCACCTGTAGCTACAAGGTTTGCATTTAAAACAGACATGCCCAGGAGGAGGAGGGGAGACTCCAACTGCTGCAGGTACCCAGAGGAGCGCAGCTGTTTTCAATTACATGCCTTTAAAGGTCTGCCTGAGGCTTCTCTTCAATGCCAGATAAATCCACTCTGTTGGTGTGTGCTCATCTAACCTCTCATGCTCCTCTTGTGGTTTGTAAAGCCTTTTTGATGAGTAACCTTTGTTTTTCCTCTGTTTTAGAGACCTCCCTTTGTTCCTGTGCTGCTTTTTTCCATCTTAAACTGTGATTTTCTGTTTTTTGTATTTTTTGCATTTTTTCCCCCCAGCCCTTTGCTGTGTGGAGATAATTGTTTTTTCCCTTTTCCAGCTGTTCTTGGACATTCTCCCCAGCCTTTTTGCTGCATGGCTCTTTTGTTTTTCTGTTTTTCTCCAGCATTTAGCTGTGATTTTTGGTTGCTACTTTTGTGTCCTCTTTAAGAGGTTAACCATTCTGTTCAAGATTTTGAATAAACCTTTGTATTTTTGGAAAAGCACTTTTCCTAATCTGTTTTCTGCTCACTGGATCCACCTGTTTCTGGCCTTGAGACACAACATGAAGTGCCTTTCATCTATTACCTTCTTCTGGCTTTGTGCACAGATTTCATGGATCATTTGGTCTGGTTTTGGGAAACTAATATGCATGAAAATGTAAAAATTGTGGGGGCGCTATAGCTCACATGGTCAAAAAGGAAAGAAGGAGATGAATAAAACCAGGAACAATGGCTACACAGGGTGTATTTAATGGCTACACAGACACGTTTCTTTTTTTGGATTATACATTTGGAGCATATATTAGCATGACTTTGGAAGCGAAAACCATCATGTACTCACTTCACTTACATTAAACTGTGCTGCCTCCCAATAAAGTGTTTAACTATCCCATCAACACAAAGTGCGTATCAGAGTGTTTATGCAAGTCTATGCACTACAATGCACTACTTTGTGAGGCATAAACGGACCTTGAAGGTGATTCTGCTCCTCTGATTCCAACATCCATGGAACTTTGGTTTCCCACATGAACCATGGGGCTCATTATTTAAAGTGTCTAGACTGTTGACTGAGTCAATAGGCTAAAGAGATTGTAGTCGGAAAGACCAAGTAAACCAAAACCAAGAAAAGTGACCAGATGCGAACAGACCATCATCTGCTGGATTAAAGAAATTTGTCTTCCTGACCTGCCACTTAAAGGTCCCAATGAAGTCCAATATTCCCTATTGTTAAGTTTACTAATCTGCTGCAGTATTAGAGAATGTCAAAAGATACTTGTATTTAAACAGTCCTGTTGCAACAGTTCTGTTGCAATGCTTTTACATACCGAATCTTATAGAAAAATGCTCTTGGTTATTACCAGGCAACCAGGTCTCAGGTTAGGTTAAGGCTTAAGCATTAACTTGTCTTGTGCCTGATAATTCAGGCTCTTTTTCTTTTGGTCCTGTGTCCAAGTCACTAACTCTCAACTTTTGGGCCATGAGGACTAAAAACATGTGTCTCACCATCAAGATTGATCTGTTACCTCTGAGGAGCAGGAGCTGACCACAGTTTGCATACTGACATTTCCTGTCTAGATCAAGTCCTTTCTAATGATGTCTTTGCTGTTTTTATAAAACAAATGTAATTTTCATCTTGCTTTGCTGTAGGAATATAATGAAGACATCATTGGAAAGGTCTCCACAGAGCAACATAGGTGTTAGTGCTAGTTTAGTGGTGATTCCTGTCTCTCACTGTCTAGCTGTCTGCAGAGAGGAGACACAAAAGTATGTACCCAACAGCGGAAATGGAAATAAATATCCACCAGAGACACAATATATGCATGGGGGTAGTGTCCACTAGATGGAGCCACAACTGAGTAGAACCAGAGTGACAGAAGCAGAGAGTCAGAGTGGGGATAGGGTTGGAGCAACCTTAGCAACCAGCAACAACAGAAAGATTCGAAAAAAATTTGCAACAACGAGCAAGACATGATGTACATTCACTCAGTGAGTATTCTGAAAACAAAATATGTATTGCTTGCTAAAATTGTAATCAAATGAATTTCTTTATGCAGAAATTACCTAAAAATATTAATTTTTACACATTAAAATGAGAGAAGTGTCTGGATGTTTTTTAGTTCTCACGGCCCAGAAGTGAAGACCCACATGACTAGGACACAGGACTATAAGAACTGTATAAGCGGAAAAAATGATACAGTTCAAGAGCCATTATTGTAAACCCTCTAAATTTATTTACAGGCTGAGCAACATAAAATCCCACAAGCCTGTTAACCAGCCCTGCACTGACAAGAAATCATCAGTTTTCTCTTCATCAGGCATTCCAGCCCTGCTTATGCTGTACAGGGCAACATAGATAAAGGACTTGACTCTGCCTGAAAAGCACAGTGTTTGCCAGCCGCTTTGGGTGGCCATACTTTTTATGCAAGGCACTTCCTTTAAGCTTCTAATAACAAGTGACCCTTGTGTGAAGGGATTCTTGGAGACTAGGTCAGGCTTTTAGAGTCAGGGGAGTTCCTTGTGCAACAAGTCTATCCCGCCTGGAAACCAGGCAATTAACTTGTGTCTATACCTTACATGTCAAACAAACTCCCTTTTAAGTCCATTGGGATAATTGTTCGTCAAGTACCATGGGTTATTAAGACTTTATGACATTGTTGATCACCCATAATTAGCACATGACAATAATTTAAAGTTTTAAGACAAAAGGTCAATTCATAGTGTATGCTTGGGTGCAGACTTCTGAAGGGCACACAAAGGGGTGAGTTGGTATGCTGTGAGCAAAGCAAGGGGAGCAAATGGTCTGACAAAGAGGACCAGACTCTTGACACAAAATCATAAGGTAAAAAAGGTTCTAGCCTTTACTGCATGCAAAAGTTTTTAATGAAATGATGGCTACTTTATTTCATGGCTGATTTTTGTGCTGATATTTGAGTATGTATGTATGTATGTATGTATGTATGTATGTATGTATGTATGTATGTATGTATGTATGTATGTATGTATGTATGTATGTATGTATGTATGTATGTAATGTATGTATGTATGTATGTATGTACAAATGAATGTATTGTAATGACATAAAGAGGCGATCACTGTGGTTGTGGAAAGTTGGTTGGTTAAAAGATTAGAGTGCATTTCAGTGTCACATTTGCTGATGTGACTAGTAGCAGTGACAGTGGAGTCACTGATGTTTTGGTACTAGGGGTTCTGTTGGTGTTTTGGTGAATATACTGAGTGGTCATGTCACACTGACTATCACGTGCCACAATGACTGAAACTTGTCTGGCTGGCAATGGCTAAGCAATGGCAAGCACTTGTGATCATTGAGAGGTCAAACCCAAATTAACCCAAATATCCCTGTGTCTTGCCATGAAAAAAGCACATTAAAACATTTCTAGAATCATGCAGGGGAGGCCCCACAGTTTCTCTGAAAAACTGGTCTCTCTCTCTCTTGAAGTTTACAAAATCCCTAGTTTGCTACAGTATGTGTGTAGAAATAGAGTATACGAGAGCCAGATGCAAGTGATGTAACAAAAAACAAACAAACAAAAACAGAACATAGACAACAAAATCTAGACATGTACTGAGGTGGATGACAGGACATAAAATTGCACTTAACATGGGCTAAACACTATATACTTTCAAGGGGGATTACAGCTTCTGTAATAATAATTTCATTATTTTCGTATGAAAGGATGTGTATGCCACAAGTCCGCTATAATATACTTGCAATAAAGTTTTTGTGTCAACACTAAACCTGGATCGGTCACGACTCATTCTCTGATTTATCCCGTCTACCCATGCCACGCTGTGCACCTTGGCAACGCTGATCTAAGAGCTAGATTGGTTAGCGCATGGCTTTCATCCAAATCGATGCGCTTGAGAGTGGACCGCTTGGAGAGTGAGAGTGCAGTACCGGGTTTTCCACAGTCTGGTGTATGATCCTACGCCACACCACAAAGCCCGGAATCGGCCTTTACACCGACGAGAGTCTTCATAGAATCACTTTTTAAAACTGCTAATCCAGATTGTTTGTCTTCTTTCTCGTATGCTCCCGATCTTATCCAGCCTGGTAAATCCAGTCGGGCTAAATCATCCTGTGGTTTGAAAAGACGATTGTTAGTGCGCATTACCTCGGGAGCCAAAGGAACGTCTGCCACTTCTCATAAGAGACCGGTAAGTAGAGACATTCTGACACGTCTCTGAATTCTGTTTACAGCAACATTTCAGTCTTATTATCGTTGCGAAATATAATATCACTTCCCCCTTATAATGACATATTTTACACGCTTGACCTCAGTGATGTTAAGTTCCAAATTTGCATTTGTGAGTAGCGCAATTTTCATGAATGTTTTTCGTTTTGTTGCAAGTTACGGACACCATGATTCTCTCTCTCTCTCTCTCTCTCTCTCTCTCTCTCTCTCTCTCTCTCTGTGTGTGTGTGTGTGTGTGTGTGTGTGTGTGTGTGTGTGTGTCTGTGTGTGTGTGTGTGTGTGTGTATGTGTGCAAGCATCTTTATTCTGAATGGGTAATATTGCCTTTACTCATTTAGCGGACGCTTTTATCCAGAGCGGCTTACAATTGAGGGGTCGCAGAAAGCAAAAGGAAATGGGCAGACACACCAACGTCATTTTTTAAAAAAATAGTCCTTTACTTGTGCTTATATCAGTTTTGATGTCGATGTGCTTCCTTGGTTTTGAGTAGACTTGATGCTGTGTAAGGGCCTGCATTTACGTGGAAATAGGCTTTCTACTCATGGAAAATCTTTCTTTTTATGCGAATAGTCGTCTAATGACGGCAAGTCAGTGGGCAGAAAGGGAGTCCATCTAAAGCTCAGTAATCTTTCTTTCAACAACTGCAGGGACGTCATGACAGCAGATAAGAGCGGACCCGTGATAAACGGTAAACCAGAAGATGGCAAAGATCCAGAGGGGTCCAGCTCCAGCCTCGACAATGAGGAGTACAATGAGAGGGGCCACTGGAACAACAAGATTGAGTTTGTCCTGTCTGTGGCTGGGGAGATCATCGGGCTGGGCAATGTGTGGAGGTTTCCGTACTTGTGCTACAAGAATGGAGGAGGTGAGTTTAACTGTGCATAGAGTTTTGGACAAACACCAAAGAATCAAGATGGCAGGATAATGAAAATCAATGAAAATGAAAATCAATGCATACTTTTTTAAATCAAATTTCTGGACTTTATTATGTACTCAAACCAAGTATGAATTTTAAAAAGCATACATTTTATTCTATGATACATTTTGAACCATTCTGCTATGTAGCAACATATTTTAGTTTTGAAGTAGTAGTACTCATGTTTTCTATTCTTTATATTGTGTGCTGCATTAAGGTGCATTCTTCGTCCCATACGTCATCTTCTTCGTATGCTGTGGTATCCCTGTCTTTTTTCTGGAGACTGCTTTGGGCCAGTTCACCAGTGAAGGAGGCATAACCTGTTGGAGGAAAGTTTGCCCACTGTTTGAGGGTGAGAAAATGCTCAATATCTCACTCAGTGAGTGCTGAGGAATTGACTAATTGAAAAGTAGTAGGGGTGATGAAACATTTTTCTCTCAAACATAACTTTTATTGATTTTACGAACAAATCACTGACCTCTGTTTTATCTGTCACTCTGTCCAGGCATTGGTTTTGCAACACAGGTAATCGAGGCTCATCTAAACGTGTACTATGTAGTAATTCTTGCCTGGGCCATCTTCTACCTCTTCAACTGTTTCACCACTGAGCTGCCATGGGCTGGCTGTGGGCACTACTGGAATACAGGTAGGAGGAAGAGAAATGGAGAGGAAGGCAGCTGTGAGGAGAAAACTCATCTTGCCACGACTGTAGTCACCTCTTGATAAGAACAGGATTCCATTGTGTATCCACAGAGAACTGTGTTGACTACTATGGAGAAAATTCCACCAACATTACGAACCCCAATGCAACTTCTTCAGTCATTGAATTCTGGGAGTGAGTACAATTATTATTTCAACTTCTTTTTTCACATTACTTGTCCTGGTTCTGTCAGCAAACTCCTGTTTTAGAGATATAGAATGATGATGTCTGTCATCTTTGTGTGTATGAATTATCAAGGGGGTCACGGTTTGTCCTGTAAGACCATGAGGAGATTTTTTTCCACTTCAGTAATGTGGAAAATTGGAACTTCTGACAGTCCTACACTGTTTGACCATGCCAATCTTTCCTCATATAATCAGTTTTCATATACACATATATGTGTGTGTGTGTGTATATATATATATATATATACATATACATATATATATATATATATACATATGACCTTATAAGAGAGAGAGAGAGGGAGAGAGTGTGTAATATATAATGATGCTCTTATCAAGGTCTTATCAGTCAACCTATACTAAACAGACATAATGTGATGAGATTTAAGGTCTCTTTTGTGCTAAGACTCTGATCTTGAGTTAAGGCTAGATGCAGTGATGGACTGCATCCAGGTCATCCAGATCCGCAGTGTCTTATTTTTAACATAATTTATTTGGATAAGACTGAGGTAATACAAATGCTCTTTATGCTCTTTAAATTGGTTATTTTGTATTTTTATGAAGTCTCTCTCATATATATATATATGTATATATATATATATATATATATAGAGAGAGAGAGAGACTTCATAAAATTTTTCTCTGTGTTAAAAAAACATGTACTATCAAATACCTCTGAAATCTGTACACACACTGATATATTCCAAAACAATTAAGAAAGACCACACACAGGCATATTTATACACATTCTCACACACAACTCATTCTTTCAGCTGGCATTGACACTGTGTTAGGCCTAACCTGTAGCCGCCAAGAACATGTCACCATGATCAATGGCTGGTCAGGAGCTCCAACACGGTGGCATAGATTTGGCAATCCCATATTCCTCTATGGTCCTGAATCTCTTTTCTCATTCTCAATCAATGCTGTTGCCTGGCTGTGCCTCAACAAACAGGAAACAAACTGAGAATTCAACACCACCAACAAGCTGTGATGTCATCATGGCTAATACATGCCCAGTGTCCTGCACTAGCACTGCTACATCTGTGGCTGGATCACAGGAAAGGTTTTAGTTTTGAACCTGAAATCTGTAGACCTGTCAGTTCATTTCTCTGAGCTCGATATTGGGCTGTTCCCGAGCAGTACAATGTCAAAATCAAGAACAGGATCACGCTAAAGTTAGTTTTCATTTTCATTTTTTTTGACAAGTGTTAAATATATAGCATAATGGGCTGCTAGCACGAGCAAATTTGATGACTCAATGGGAGCATGTCATTTTGTAAATGGAAAATGGTAAATGAAAGGGTCCTCATAGAGTGCTTTTCTCATCTTCATTACTGCCCATAAAGCTCTATAGACACAAGCCACCTTCAACCAAAGTCTTTAACCATATCAGAGCTGAAGTCTTCCAACTACATCACTGAAGCTATCTGCAGAGTTGGAGGATGAGAGAGAGATGGAGAGAGTTAAAAAAGTTTTACTTTGTGTAATATAATGATGCTAGGTCTTATCAGTCAACCTATACAAAACAGACATAATGTGATGAGATTTAAGGTCTCTTTTGTGCTAAGATACTGATCAATTTTTTCACCCTTCAAGTGAGCAATGATCCACAATAAAGCACATTTCTTGATACCAGATCTCTATTACACTCAACTCTACTTTCAAAGACTTTACAATGTCCCATAAGAGTATTAAAGTAAGTTTAACATAAATCTGTGTTCTTTATGCCACATCAGACGCAGAGTTCTGAAAATATCAGATGGCATTGAGCACATTGGTGGAATGCGCTGGGAGCTTGCCATGTGCCTGGCACTTGCCTGGTTCATCTGCTATTTCTGCATCTGGAAGGGGCCCAAGTCAACTGGCAAGGTGAGACAATGTAATACATGCTTATATTCATATTTTCTGTTGTCTGTAGTCTGAGACACTACACATTTTATTTATTGGAGCAGCTTCAGTTTCTATCTCACACTCACTAACACATTCCCCTTGTTGCCCATATATTTGACCGTTCATCCTTGCAATTACAGATCAACCATCTCTTTTCCTTTCCTCACACAACATTTTCCATTTTAATGTCCTTTTCTCACAGCATTTTGAGGTTAAGTGGGGACTCTGTACTTTGTATTTAGCTCTTCAGCAACTCCTTCAGATCAACCCTAACCCTAACCCTTTAGATAATGTCTGTTATGAACTGGCACTTAAAATAAATAAAGTTGAGTTGAGTTCCTAAGAAACTCCTCTTAGATTCAATTAACCAGAAAAGTGTGAGATAGAGTGGATAAAAGAGAGTACAAAAATGAAAAAAAGGTAAATGAGGAGAGGTGTGTAGTGAAAATGAATTGTGATCACATTCCTCATCATGGCAAGATAAAAAAAAACAACTGGGCAGCAATGGTATATCTTTCCCAAGTGTCTTTTGTGTGGATAAGAAGTAAGAAGGGAGAAGGCTTCTTCATGGTCAGGCTTTAACAGCCAGTCCAAGATTGATTCCTGTATTCAGAATAGAATAGAAAAGAGAAGTGTTCATGAGGAGCATGCAGAGTAGATCCTCAGCCACCACCTCAACTGCCTCTCTATCCCTCTCTCTCTCTCTCTCTCTCTCTCTCTGTCTCTCTCTGTCTCTCTCTGCCACCATAAGAAATTAACCACAGCTCGCTTGCTGCGAGAGAGGTGCTTTCTTCTCCACATACCCTACAGTCCATTCAGTTCTGACAATGCTAAGCTGTTTGCTTTTGGAGGCCATGTTTGCCAGCCATTCTAACAATATATGGTGAAGCTGGGGGAAGTTTGAGCAGTAAATTTGTGATGACCTTAACATTTACCCATGGATTGTCAAAGCCAGCATGAAGAACATCACAGGTTCATAGAGATATAGAATATCAGAAATCAGGAGAGAAGATTTGGGGTTTGTGTTCATTCAAATTAAATTGGGGAGTAAGAGAAAAATGTTCTTGTACTTTTTCGTAGACGATGCAAGAATTAGCAAAGCTTTTTAAATTTGGTCAAGGCCAGGTCTAAATTTTGATTGTATTGAAATAACTGTTTTTGTGAATTGGTACGTAATTGAAGTTAAATGGTAGATTAAATTTAGATAAAGTTAAGTGAAGTGAATATAATCAGACTTGACTGCCTCATTAATTCGCACAATTTGATTTTACTAGATGATAGTATCATCTATGTATCATTAATATTATTTGTCTATGGTTACATGTTCTCATTTCATGTATTCCTCTGCATGAAAAGTGCTATCTAAATAAAGTTTTCTTTTGTTTAATTTGTTTCTTAAACCTATATTTTCAGGTAAATGGTTTTAAGGATATCATTGAGAATAAAAAAATGGTTTAACTAGTATTGTAGGAGTCCTACTTGTCCCCACACTTGAAAAGTGAGCCAAGCTCCTCTGAGCCACCCACCCACAAATCTATTGTTTGCAGTTGTACAGTAATGTGAGTATAGGTCTATGAGGAGGCCTAGTTTTTCTCTTCATGCATTTATGAATGTGTTCTTGAGCTACTTATTGTCAACTTTATTTGCATTTGTAGTATTTGTACACCAACATTAACATTGTGAATTCTTCATGAATGTGTGCGAATGCACCCCTGTTTGTGCTTCAAAGAAAAGCACATTTTCCCACACTGCCAGCATCACTTCTCTCGGCTTCTTCTGTTTAAAAGACAGGGCAAGGGGAGCCTTCTTTTCTTTCCAGTCTCCTGACCTAGCTCTGTTCTTTCCTGTTCTGTCCTCAATTGGACCTTGACTGGATGCCAGCAAGCCAGAGAATGTGTTACCCCCCGTCTGCCTTCCAAGGCCCCCAGGCTTTGTTCATTGGGTCTTGAGAGACCCAAAGAAGAGTCTTGAGATGTTAAACGCAATTCTGTAATTGTTTAATTGGAGATTTTAATCAAAAACGGTGTATTACTTTGTTATTTAGGAAGATCTAGCCTCTGTGAGTGTGTGCCTGTATGTTTGTGTGTATTTATGGTTTACCTTGAATAAGTCGAGGGGCAACTTCTATTTCCCATTCATGATTGTCCATGTCTGTTGTATTGCATTATTTTTAAGATGGGTTCAATAAGGGGGTTATTGTTAACTACTGAGGCAGATTTTACTTTGCCCGTTTCCATTATCTGTATCTATTATTTATATCTATATTTGGAACAGGTTAAATCAGTGACTACTTTTCCAAGTCCAATTTGATTTCAGTTTTTCGATGAATTAATTTACTTAATTCAAATCTATGTGTCTTCATACCTGCAGGTTGTATATGTGACAGCTACATTTCCTTACGTCATGTTGCTGATCTTGCTAATCAGAGGAGTGACCCTGCCAGGAGCATATGATGGCATCAGATTCTACCTCTACCCGGACATTTCACGTCTCTCTGACCCTCAGGTAAGCTTGACCCACTCTGGCCCTTTTTTAGTGGTAATTAAGGTAGTAAGGATGTTCCCTTTCCCCAAATATATTCATGAAATAACTGCTGGCTAATCGGTGCTGCTATAGCTAGTGCTCAGGGGCACCTATTGTTATTCACTATGTTTCTTAATAAGTTTCTTAGTAATTTCTGATTTGCTCATACCTTGATGTAGAAATTTCATTCAAACTTTAAAATGGAGAAAAACTTGTATTCCCTTCATGTTGTTTTCAACGTGTTCATAAGTTGTATAGTTTTTCATTAATGATTTTTGAAAGAGCCTGTGGTATTTGCTATTTCACCGTGTGAAAATCCTTGAAAATATGATTAAAAATTAAACTTTCCATGTTGATGCAATACACAGTTTGCACAGTAGAAACTTTTCAGACTTTAATATAAATTTGTGCTTTTTAAAACAATATGACCCAACACAGATTCAAATTATAAGCCTAAAAGTTTATAATGTAGAACTGAAACATGGTTTTAAACATGTCAATAAGTTGTGTTAAGTTTCACCAATCAATCAAAAACCCTGCAGTTTGACAAGAATTCCTTTCAGACTTGGAAATGGAGACCTAGATTTTCCACAGGAAGATATCCTTTCTCCAGGTACACCAGGGTCCTCTCACGATCCAACAATATGCATCATGGTCAATAGATGACTCCTCATTTCCTGTGTGTCTGCTTAAGAGATTAAATGCTATGTGTCCTATGTATAGGGCCTCATGTTTGTGCGTAGGGCAACATTTTGAGCAATTTGTGCAAACTGTGCAACTGATGTATCAGTCAGTAACATCAGTCAGAGGCAAAAGAGACTCTATACACACTGTCATAATGATTGTTGACAAAAATCAATTTTTGATGAAGAATATTAAACTATAACTATGTGGACATGATGCTTTTAAACATGCATGTATTTCTAAATCACATTCGACTCGACAATTGAACTAATTAAAGTGAGTGCTTTGCCCCACACACATATGCCTACAAAATGTGAGAGTTAGGGTTAAATATTCATGTCCTTCATTTAATTCAAAAGAGCAAAAAGAACGCATTTAACATAATGTGAGATGAAAATATTTCTAATTGGTGGGGCATAATTTCGCTCAGTGGTTAGAAGTGCCCCATGTACAGGTGAGGTGTTGTAGCTGAATTCATTTAGAAAAATGATAAATCCAGCAGAATAATCTGCAGAAGATGCAAGTCAACCATGAAGAAGCCACTCCATGCTTCAAATAGCAGTATTTGGGGGGCATTGAAACCATAAAGTTTTGTGTTTTAATTTAGGTTATTTCAAATCTAAAGTGATCCACTTCTAAGTTGGAGTGCAGTGATACAACAGTAAATTATCAGTAATTCATTCAATCAGTAATTAATGGCTTTCATGTGGTTTTGTTTTTTTTTTTGGGCAATTTCCTGCAAGTGTCTTATCCAGTTGCTTCTGGAAGCTGTGTTTTTTCATCATTGAGTAAAAACTAACCAGGAAATATGCATTGCAGAAGAACTAAACCCTGGCTGTTACTGGGGAAAATCTTCAGCAGCACTCTTTCAACACGAAGGATGGTTGTGGTCATAACAACAACAATCTCACTTCTGATTTAGCTGATTCTGAACCTTTCAAATCAACAAGGCTGATTTCATTTTACTGGAAAACACCCCTAATCTACTGTGGACTAAAACTGAAAATGCAGACAATGAAAAATTGCACAGCATTGTGGCTGAGGAGCTGGAATGAGCAAACAGATGGTAATGCTACAGAAGAAGGATGGAGATTTCTCTCCTTCCACAGTCAGGTTACTGCAAACTTTCTCCAGAGCTTTTGTACAACGTATGGATTCTTTAGCAAACTTAAGAGAGTGGTAGGACACTTTGAAGCGAACAGCTTCTTATGGGCTGAGTTTAACTTCCAAGTTATTTCCACTACATCAGTGTTACAAACTGTTTTCTCATGCTAAACACTACCTTTTAATAATCCACTGTGTGTGGACTCCACAATGTAATGATCAGCCACATGGAGCAGCAGACTTATTCACCCACACTTCAACCGAGAGTGACTTCAGTGTATTTTATTTAATTTCATATTAGAAATATGTATCTGCCTTTGCTCCATCTAACTTGTGT
This sequence comes from Karalla daura, assembly GCA_029224185.1. Classification (NCBI taxonomy): domain Eukaryota; kingdom Metazoa; phylum Chordata; class Actinopteri; order Chaetodontiformes; family Leiognathidae; genus Karalla; species Karalla daura. The sequence goes on along the minus strand of CM055188.1, from coordinate 5,257,960 downwards.
TACCCTTCTAGTTTTTTATTCTTATTCAGGGACGTTTTGTAAAAACCTACTGTGGGGTAACAGATACCAGATGTCACTGACAGCTAGACCAGTAGAGAGTTTTACTTATGAAAATGTGACAGAAATGTATGTTATTGTTACCTGCCTCCCTAGGTAAGGGAATACTTCAGAAATTTACAGGCTGGTTTTTTCACAAAACTAGGTTGCAGAGAGCCTACAGTACGTTCAAAAGGCAACATCTTCAAATCTTTTCAGATTTCCATAAGTTAGACATTGATGGAAAAGTTAGAAACTACTCTTCAGAATATGTTAATAGCTCAAAATATTCCCCAGGAGACTCTTCCTGGCTTTTCAATAGGTGGTCATAAATTAAATATATCATGTAACCTAACATATATATGCAGGCCATACTACAGTATATTGATATAGGTGTAGTGCACCCTGCTGGTGAAACTATCCAGCAGGAAGTCATGAGCATCAGCAGCATCACTGACGCAGCTGGACCAACCAGGGACTGTAGAGACATTTAACTTTAAATTAAGTCACTGCATCATGAATGACTTATTTATGATTGTACGTATTATGGGGAAATTTCAATCAACACAATGGACAGTGCAGCAAAGGGAGTTGAGTAAGAAATCTGAGTTACATAAATATAATAAACTAAACAGTTGTTTATTTTATATACACTGTGCAAAAAGATCAAAGACAATACAACAGATAACGGATGACACCTGAATAAATAAATGGATGAAAGGTGAATGAATGAGTGAATGTACTCTATTGGGGCAGAGTTGGGTGTTAAACAAGTGAAACAAAGTCACAGTCACAGTCACATAAAGCACATTTACAAACAACCACAATTGACCAAAGTGCTGTACAGTTGTAGCAATACAATAAATAGACACTATAATAAAGAAAAATCAGTGGTGGCTGGGCAAGAGAGGGTAGTAGGGTGCCGCCCCACCATTCATCACTACTCACAAGAAAAAACTAAAAGAAATAATTATTTGAAATATATGTATATCTTTTTTTAGATTAGCAAAATAAATATGATATAGTTGAGTTAAGTTGTGGTATTCCTTTATGTTGTTTAAAGTTATTGATTAGTGATGTGTTTCCTCCCCGGGGCGCAAGAATTTCTACCCAGAGACTCTCACTGTAAGTTGACGTCACTGTCGTCTATGACAAGGTGTGTCAGAGTGAGTTGGAGTTTGAGTGGAGACGGTTTGAGTTGTAGATAGACAATGAAGGAAAAAGCAAAATGGGGAAAGAGAAATTAATGCTCTGCTGAAGATGATCATCACAACTCCTATGACTACAGCTTCATCTGAAAGGGGCTTCTCAACACTGAAGATAATCATGACCTTCCTCAGGAACCCAATGGCTCAGGATTGTCTCGTCTTGTCTTGTCCATAGAGAGCATGCTCTCTCTATGGACAAGAAACTTGTCAAAAACATCCCTGACTTTAACCACAGAGGCACTGATAAATTTACTTCTCTCAAGGATAAAATGGCAAGATTTTTGTACAAAAAGTAAAGCACTACATGTCACTATAATATTGCTTTGATTGTTTTCATTTATTTAAATACACTTTTGTAATAGTTTGGTACATTATTTGGTATTTGTCTATTGCTGTATGTCTCATTTGGAGTCTAGAGATAACACTAAGTGGAAAAAAAACTCAGGAGTATTTTAAAATGCTCAACAGACTGTGCAGCTCTGACGGAGGGGGAGGCTTTTCAACAGTTTTTGGGCTGCTATTGAGAAAGCTTGTGAAATGTGTTGAGAGACTGGTCCTAGGTACTGCCAAGAGCAAAGAGTTTAATGACCTAAAGGCCAGGGTGTGCTTCCGGCAAACACATTGTGCAGAATATGCACAAACCGCATCATATGAAGAAAAAATTTTGAGACCTTGCGAAAAGTGTTGCACAATGTTTTTGTGGATGGTGCCAAACTGAACTTGTCACACCAGTAGGTAGAGAAATGTTCAAAACTCTATTGAGAACGAAGTCTGTGTATGCCCCCTGTGGTGTCACAGCCCCTTTCATTTGGCTGCAAAAGTAGGCAGTGATTGAGGCATGAGCGACACGACGTGTTTTGTAGAAGTATACCCTAACAGTGGTGTCCAGATGTACAAGCTCTGATGAATGAGGTGTTTCCAACACATTTACATATTTTAAAAAAACATTTAACTTAATCCTAAAATTAACTGGTAGCCAATGCAAATATGCAGGGACATGACTTATGTGCTCACACCATTTCTTTGCAGTTGACCAAATAAAATGATTTCATTTTTGTTTTAAGACAGATTGTTCACCTCCTCCCAGGACCAGTTGTCATCGGTGTCCTTTAGTAAAAGTTGAACAGAGGCTTGCTCATTGGTTTTTAGGGGCAAATATGTTGCATCATCTGCAAAGCAATGAAATGAGATATTGTATATTTGAACTAGAAAATTCCAGCGCGCTGAAATTTCGAGAGTGCTCCGAAACCTGTGCCCACCATCGAGTCACTAGCTGCCCCAACCCCCCCCCCACCCCCCCGCCAGAGCCGAAGGAGAATTGCTCTTTTCGGCCATAACTTTGTATTAACATGCATGTATGAGAGAGACCGAGTGTGTGTGTGAGTGTGCCTGAAGTGTTTGTGTGTCTGTATGAGGTCATCAGTCAGCCTGCTCCAGCAGGACACTGTCAGCGGGGGAGAGAGAGTAGCAGGGAATTCACCAAATGAGCTTTGAGAAGGTGCTGGTGACAAACGATACAAGCTATCGACATGAAACCCGGTACACAGACAGACCACAAGTTTCTTGAATTTTTGAAATTAAAATGAAGTTTCTACCTCAAAGTATGGCGACGTAGCGCATTTTTGTTTGAGGCGTTCCGATTTTCCCATTCATTCTTATGGGAAAAAGCGAAATTGCCCAAGTGCTAAACATTTGGCTCTAGGGAGACAACGCTTGCACCTGTCTGCAATACAAACACACCGTCACGCAGGGGACAGTCTCAGGAACGGCCTGATGCGATTTGGTGTGTCTACTATGAAAACTGAGGCCACAGTCGCGAGTAGAAGTGTAAAGTTTAACTTTGATCGCAGTGGTTGGAAAATGAATGGGGCCTCATGGAGAGAAGAGGCTGCGTTGGCCCGACTCTGAGGCTCGCTGTTTAAATTTTACAAAGCGCTCAGGTTTATGGCCGGCATGGCACGAGAGAGCACAAATTTGCCTACATCACTGGAAAAAAGAATTTGTCTACTGCTTACGGTTTGGTCGGGAGCAGCGTGAAAAGAGCAAAATGAGAGGTGATTCTTCAGCGATCCTAAATTGACAGTTGGTCTCTCCCCACTCGAGCTGCATCGAAAACGCCAAACCCACATGTTTTTGAGAGGGCCTGGATGAAAAACCATACAAGGTATCGACACGCTGTCGGGTACGGGGAGAGACCACAAGTGTTCCTGCGTTTTGGAGTTTGAATGAAGTTTCTACATCAACGCACGGCTTTACAGCGAATGTTTGTTTGAGGGTGATTTTTTGAATTTTCTGGATATTCCCATTCATTTCTTATGGGATTTTTTGCTCCTTCGGAAAACTTTTTAGCCAAAAAGTGTTATTTTTTCGTCAATCTTTGTCCGATTTCGGATTGTTATACAGCAACGCGTGCGGGAGAGTGTCCCGAACAAATCTTCTATTCAACTTGTCCAGAATCTGGATCGTTTGCCCACAGTCGCGATTTAAAGGTTTTTTTCCATAAGGGCCCCATATAAAGCTACGGTTGCCATGACGACGGCGACAGTCTGCAGACCCTTGGTCTGTGTCATTTTGACCAAAGTGTGTTTGACAAAGTGCTGGTGAAAAACGGTACAAGCTATCAACATGAAAGTCGGTACATAGACAGACCACAAGTTTCTTGAATTTTTGAAATTAAAATGAAGTTTCTACCTCAAAGTATGGCGACGTAGTGCATTTTTGTTTGAGGCGTTCCGATTTCCCCATTCATTCTTATGGGAAAAAGCGAAATTGCCCAAGTGCTAAACATTTGGCTCTAGGGAGACAACACTTGCACCTATCTGCAATACAAACACACCGTCACGCAGGGGACAGTCTCAGGAACGCCCTGATGCGATTTGGTGTGTCTACTATGAAAACTAAGGCCACAGTCGCGAGTAGAAGTGTAAAGTTTAACTTTGATCGCAGTGGTCGGAAAATGAATGGGGCCTTATGGAGAGAAGAGGCTGCGCTGGCCTGACTCTGAGGCTCGCCGTTTAAATTTTACAAAGCGCTCAGGTTTATGGCCGGCATCGCACGAGAGAGCACAAATTTGCCTACAAAACAGGAAAAAAGAATTTGTCTACTGCTTACGGTTTGGCCGGGAGCAGCGTGAAAAGAGCAAAATGAGAGGTGATTTTTCAGTCATCCCGCACTCTGACAGTTGGTCTCTCCCCACTCTAACTTTTCAAAAATCGGCAAACCCACGTGTTTTTGAGACGGCCTGGATGAAAAACGACACAAGGTATCAACACGAAGTCGGGTACGGGCAGAGACGACAAGTTTTCCTGCGTTTTGAAGTTTGAACGAAGTTTCTACGACAACGTATGGCTTGGCAGCGAATGTTTGTTTGAGGGCGATTTTTTGAATTTTCTGGTTTTTCCCATTCATTTCTTATGGGATTTTTTGCTCTTTCTGAGCACTTTTTGGATAAAAAGTGTTATTTTTTCATCAATCTTTGTCAATTTTTAGGCTGCTATATACTAACGCGTGCGGGAGAGCGTCCCGAACAATTCTTCTTTTTAACTTGTCCAGAATCTGGATCGTTTGGCGACAACGGCCAATTAACTGATTTTTGCCAGTTTTTGGCCCCTGGCGGGGCCAAAAACTGGAATTCTGTCGGGGTCGAAGGAAAGCACACTTGCCGGGGCCGAGCCGCACGTTTTGATGTATGGTTTATGTGTCTGCGATCAGCGGTTCTCGAGATACGCTCGACCGAAACTTCGCTATAATAATAATAACTAGAAAATTCCAGCACGCTGAAATTTCGAGAGTGCTCCGAAACCTGTGCCCACCATCGAGTCACTAGCTGCCCCAACCCCCCCCCCCGCACCCCTGCCAGAGCCGAAGGAGAATTGCTCTTTTCGGCCATAACTTTGTATGAACATGCATGTGTGAGAGAGACCGAGTGTGTGTGTGATTTGCCTGAAGTGTTTGTGTGTCTGTATGAGGTCATCAGTCAGCCTGCGCCAGCAGGACACTGTCAGCAGGGGAGAGAGAGTAGCAGGGAATTCACCAAACGAGCTTTGAGAAGGTGCTGGTGAAAAACGATACAAGCTATCGACATGAAACTCGGTACACAGACAGACCACAAGTTTCTTGAATTTTTGAAATTAAAATGAAGTTTCTACCTCAAAGTATGGCGACGTAGCGCATTTTTGTTTGAGGCATTCTGATTTTCCCATTCATTCTTATGGGAAACAACAAAATTGCCCAAGTGCTAAACATTTGGCTCTAGGGAGACTACGCTTGCACCTATCTGCAATACGAACACACCGTCACGCAGGGGACAGTCTGAGGAACGCCCTGATGCGATTTGGTGTGTGTATGATGAAAACTGAGGCCACAGTCACGAGTAGAAGTGTAAAGTTTAACTTTGATCGCAGCGGTTGGAAAATGAATGGGGGCTTATGGAGAGAAGAGGCTGCGCTGGCCTGACTCTGAGGCTCGCCGTTTAAATTTTACAAAGCGCTCAGGTTTATGGCCGGCATGGCACGAGAGAGCACAAATTTGCCTACAAAAGTGGAAAAAAGAATTTGTCTACTGCTTACGGTTTGGCCGGGAGCAGCGTGAAAAGAGCAAAATGAGAGGTGATTCTTCAGCGATCCCAAATTGACAGTTGGTCTCTCCCCACTCGAGCTGCATCGAAAACGCCAAACCCACATGTTTTTGAGAGGGCCTGGATGAAAAACCATACAAGGTATCGACACGCTGTCGGGTACGGGCAGAGACGACAAGTTTTCCTGCGTTTTGGAGTTTGAATGAAGTTTCTACATCAACGCACGGCTTTACAGCGAATGTTTGTTTGAGGGTGATTTTTCGAATTTTCTGGATTTTCCCATTCATTTCTTATGGGATTTTTTGCTCCTTCGGAAAACTTTTTAGCCAAAAAGTGTTATTTTTTTCGTCAATCTTTGTCCGATTTCGGATTGTTATACACCAACGCGTGCGGGAGAGTGTCCCGAACAAATCTTCTATTCAACTTGTCCAGTATCTGGATCGTTTGCCCACAGTCGCGATTTAAAGGTTTTTTTTCCATAAGGGCCCCATATAAAGCAGCGGTTGCCATGACGACGGCGACAGTCTGCAGACCCTTGGTCTGTGTCATTTTGACCAAAGTGTGTTTGACAAAGTGCTGGTGAAAAATGGTACAAGCTATCAACACGAAAGTCGGTACATAGACAGACCACAAGTTTCTTGAATTTTTGAAATTAAAATGAAGTTTCTACCTCAAAGTATGGCGACGTAGTGCATTTTTGTTTGAGGCGTTCCGATTTCCCCATTCATTCTTATGGGAAAAAGCGAAATTGCCCAAGTGCTAAACATTTGGCTCTAGGGAGACAACACTTGCACCTATCTGCAATACAAACACACCGTCACGCAGGGGACAGTCTCAGGAACGCCCTGATGCGATTTGGTGTGTCTACTATGAAAACTGAGGCCACAGTCGCGAGTAGAAGTGTAAAGTTTAACTTTGATCGCAGTGGTCGGAAAATGAATGGGGGCTTATGGAGAGAAGAGGCTGCGCTGGCCTGACTCTGAGGCTCGCCGTTTAAATTTTACAAAGCGCTCAGGTTCATGGCCGGCATCGCACGAGAGAGCACAAATTTGCCTACAAAACTGGAAAAAAGAATTTGTCTACTGCTTACGGTTTGGCCGGGAGCAGCGTGAAAAAAGCAAAATGAGAGGTGATTTTTCAGTCATCCCGCACTCTGACAGTTGGTCTCTCCCCACTCTAACTTTTCAAAAAACGCCAAACCCACGTGTTTTTGAGACGGCCTGGATGAAAAACGACACAAGGTATCAACACGCTGTCGGGTACGGGCAGAGACGACAAGTTTTCCTGCGTTTTGAAGTTTGAACGAAGTTTCTACGACAACGTATGGCTTGGCAGCGAATGTTTGTTTGAGGGCGATTTTTTGAATTTTGTGGTTTTTCCCATTCATTTCTTATGGGATTTTTTGCTCTTTCTGAGCACTTTTTGGCTAAAAAGTGTTATTTTTTCATCAATCTTTGTCAATTTTTAGGCTGCTATATACCAACGCGTGCGGGAGAGCGTCCCGAACAATTCTTCTTTTTAACTTGTCCAGAATCTGGATCGTTTGGCAACAGCGGCCAATTAACTGATTTTGCCAGTTTTTGGCCCCTGGCGGGGCCAAAAACTGGAATTCTGTCGGGGTCGAAGGAAAGCACACTTGCCGGGGCCGAGCCGCACGTTTTGATGTATGGTTTATGTGTCTGCGATCAGCGGTTCTCGAGATACGCTCGACCGAAATTTCGCTATAATAATAAGAAGAATAAACACGGTGTAGAATAATAGTGCTCCTTTTCGGAGCACTAATAAGAAGAAGAAGAAGAATAAACACGGTGGAGAGTAATAGTCCTCCCTTTCGGAGCACTAATAATAAGAAGAAGAAGAAGAAGAAGAATAAACACGGTGGAGAGTAATAGTGCTCCCTTTCGGAGCACTAATAAACACGGTGGAGAGTAATAGTGCTCCCTTTCGGAGCACTAATAAGAAGAAGAATAAACACGGTGGAGAGTAATAGTGCTCCCTTTCGGAGCACTAATAATAATAATAAGAAGAATAAACACGGTGGAGAGTAATAGTGCTCCCTTTCGGAGCACTAACTAGAAAATTCCAGCGCGCTGAAATTTCGAGAGTGCTCCGAAACCTGTGCCCACCATCGAGTCACTAGCTGCCCCAACCCCCCCCCCCCCCCCCCCCCCCCCGCCAGAGCCGAAGGAGAATTGCTCTTTTCGGCCATAACTTTGTATTAACATGCATGTATGAGAGAGACCGAGTGTGTGTGTGAGTGTGCCTGAAGTGTTTGTGTGTCTGTATGAGGTCATCAGTCAACCTGCTCCAGCAGGACACTGTCAGCAGGGGAGAGAGAGAAGCAGGGAATTCACCAAATGAGCTTTGAGAAGGTGCTGGTGAAAAACGGTACAAGCTATCGACATGAAACCCGGTACACAGACAGACCACAAGATTCTTGAATTTTTTAAATTGAAATGTAGTTTCTACCTCAAAGTATGGCGACATAGCGCATTTTTGTTTGAGGCGTTCCGATTTTCCCATTCATTCATATGGGAAAAAGCGATAATTGCCCAAGTGCTAAACATTTGGCTCTAAGGAAACACCGCTTGCACCTATCTGCAATACAAACACACCGTCACGCAGGGGACAGTCTCAGGAACGCCCTGATGCGATTTGGTGTGTCTACTATGAAAACTGAGGCCACAGTCACGAGTAGAAGTGTAAAGTTTAACTTTGATCGCAGTGGTCGGAAAATGAATGGGGGCTTATGGAGAGAAGAGGCTGCGCTGGCCTGACTCTGAGGCTCGCCGTTTAAATTTTACAAAGCGCTCAGGTTTATGGCCGGCATCGCACGAGAGAGCACAAATTTGCCTACAAAAGTGGAGAAAAGAATTTGTCTACTGCTTACGGTTTGGCCGGGAGCAGCGTGAAAAGAGCAAAATCAGAGGTGATTCTTCAGCGATCCCAAATTCACAGTTGGTCTCTCCCCACTCGAGCTGCATCGAAAACGCCAAACCCACGTGTTTTTGAGAGGGCCTGGATGAAAAACCATACAAGGCATTGACATGCTGTCGGGTACGGGCAGAGACCACAAGTTTTCCTGCGTTTTAGAGTTTGAATGAAGTTTCTACATCAACGCACGGCTTTACAGCGAATGTTTGTTTGAGGGTGATTTTTTGAATTTTCTGGATTTTCCCATTCATTTCTTATGGGATTTTTTGCTCCTTCGGAAAACTTTTTAGCCAAAAAGTGTTATTTTTTCGTCAATCTTTGTCCGATTTCGGATTGTTATACACCAACGCGTGCGGGAGAGTGTCCCGAACAAATCTTCTATTCAACTTGTCCAGAATCTGGATCGTTTGCCCACAGTCGCGATTTAAAGGTTTTTTTCCATAAGGGCACTCTGACAGTTGGTCTCTCCCCACTCTAACTTTTCAAAAAACGCCAAACCCACGTGTTTTTGAGACGGCCTGGATGAAAAACGACACAAGGTATCAACACGCTGTCGGGTACGGGCAGAGACGACAAGTTTTCCTGCGTTTTGAAGTTTGAACGAAGTTTCTACGACAACGTATGGCTTGGCAGCGAATGTTTGTTTGAGGGCGATTTTTTGAATTTTCTGGTTTTTCCCATTCATTTCTTATGGGATTTTTTGCTCTTTCTGAGCACTTTTTGGATAAAAAGTGTTATTTTTTCATCAATCTTTGTCAATTTTTAGGCTGCTATATACCAACGCGTGCGGGAGAGCGTCCCGAACAATTCTTCTTTTTAACTTGTCCAGAATCTGGATGGTTTGGCGACAGCGGCCAATTAACTGATTTTGCCAGTTTTTGGCCCCTGGCGGGGCCAAAAACTGGAATTCTGTCGGGGTCGAAGGAAAGCACACTTGCCGGGGCCGAGCCGCACGTTTTGATGTATGGTTTATGTGTCTGCGATCAGCGGTTCTCGAGATACGCTCGACCGAAATTTCGCTATAATAATAAGAAGAATAAACACGGTGTAGAATAATAGTGCTCCTTTTCGGAGCACTAATAATAATAAGAATAAACACGGTGGAGAGTAATAGTGCTCCCTTTCGGAGCACTAATAATAAGAAGAAGAATAAACACGGTGGAGAGTAATAGTGCTCCCTTTCGGAGCACTAATAATAATAATAAGAAGAATAAACACGGTGTAGAATAATAGTGCTCCCTTTCGGAGCACTAACTAGAAAATTCCAGCGCGCTGAAATTTCGAGAGTGCTCCGAAACCTGTGCCCACTATCGAGTCACTTGCTGCCCCAACCCCCCACCCCCAAAACATAAGGAGAATTGCTCTTTTCGGCCATAACTTTGTATTAACATGCATGTATGACAGAGACCGAGTGTGTGTGTGAGTGTGCCTGAAGTGTTTGTGTGTCTGTATGAGGTCATCAGTCAGCCTGCTCCGGCAGGACACTGTCAGCAGGGGAGAGAGAGTAGCAGGGAATTCACCAAATGAGCTTTGAGAAGGTGCTGGTGAAAAACGATACAAGCTATTGACATGAAACCTGGTACACAGACAGACCACAAGTTTCTTGAATTTTTGAAATTAAAATGAAGTTTCTATCTCAAAGTATGGCGACGTAGCGCATTTTTGTTTGAGGCGTTCCGATTTTCCCATTCATTCTTATGGGAAAAAGCGAAATTGCCCAAGTGCTAAACATTTGGCTCTAAGGAGACAACGCTTGCACCTATCTGCAATACAAACACACCGTCACGCAGGGGACAGTCTGAGGAACGCCCTGATGCGATTTGGTGTGTCTACCATGAAAACTGAGGCCACAGTTGCGAGTAGAAGTGTGAAGTTTAACTTTGATCGCAGTGGTTGGAAAATGAATGGGGCCTTATGGAGAGAAGAGGCTGCGCTGGCCTGACTCTGAGGCTCGCCGTTTAAATTTTACAAAGCGCTCAGGTTTATGGCCGGCATCGCCCAAGAGAGCACAAATTTGCCTACAAAACTGGAAAAAAGAATTTGTCTACTGCTTACGGTTTGGCCGGGAGCAGCGTGAAAAGAGCAAAATGAGAGGTGATTTTTCAGTCATCCCGCACTCTGACAGTTGGTCTCTCCCCACTCTAACTTTTCAAAAAACGCCAAACCCACGTGTTTTTGAGACGGCCTGGATGAAAAACAACACAAGCTATCAACACGCTGTCGGGTACGGGCAGAGACGACAAGTTTTCCTGCGTTGTGAAGTTTGAACGAAGTTTCTACGACAACGAATGGCTTGGCAGCGAATGTTTGTTTGAGGCCGATTTTTTGAATTTTCTGGTTTTTCCCATTCATTTCTTATGGGATTTTTTGCTCTTTCTGAGCACGTCATAGAGCTGTCATATCTTAAAGGGCTAGAGGCCACATTTATAAATGTTGAAATGTTGAAAACCAGTGGTGTGCTTAAAAAACCCAGGAAGTGCTGCAAACACAAATATTCCAATTTATAATGGTGTGAATGCATGTGACATGCACGTTTCCATTAATAAATCACATCTGACTCTCCAGTATGCTCAACAAATTCATGTCCTCCATTGTAATGTTTTAAAGAGCAAAAAGAAGACATTTAGGACAGTGTGAGGTGGAAATACTTGTAGGTCTATTTGCAGAACAAGGTTTTATTTGGTACATAGAGACCTGAGGGAAATCGAAGGAATGCAGTTTGTGTTTTTACATAAATAATAACTGGTGTACAGATGCAGTGATATTACACCAACACTGTTGTGGCATTGGAGAATCAGTTTTTATTAAATGTAGACCTCAGTGCTCCCAAAGAGATTTTTCCTCTATCATCTTCGCTGTTGTTAACATCCCACCGCAAGCACCCACTGCAAAGCACTAACCCGGCTGGCGAAGCAGATCTCCACAAAACTCCAAGTCAAACTCGGTGGCTCTGGGGATGGGACTTCTACTCCTGCAACCTGTCCCAGGAGCTGCCGAACTACAAACAGCTGGTGACATGCACCACACATGACAGCGAAACACTTTTACTCCACCTTAAGACCTCGGTACCGCTCCATCCATGGACAACGCCATCAACCTCTGCCTCCCCCAGACACTCCGGCACCTGGACCAGCAGAACTCCTATGTCAGGGTCATGTTTGTGGATGACAGTTTGGCATTCAATAGCATCCTCCTGGACTGTCTGCACACCAGGCTGCTTCAGCTGCATGTACCCCACCACATCTGTGAGAGGATCACAGACTTTCTAACCAACAGGGAGCAACAAGTGTGGGTTGGTAGCCATCAGCCCCCCTTACCACTAACACTAGAGCTCCACAGATTTTTGCTCTCTCCCCAGACCTTTTATCCCTGTACACCAATGATTGCACTTCCAGCCACCCCTCCATCAAGCTGGTTAAGTTTGCAGTTGGCACTACAGTCCTGGGACTCATCAAGGATGATGATGAGTCATCTTACAGGAGCACGGTGTCACAGTTGTAACTATGTCAACAACCAAGACGGTAGTTGGCCATAAACTTTAGGTAACAGTCACCCTCACACCGTCCACTTCTCATCAACAACACTGCAGTACAGGGTCCACCACCTGGGCGCCATCATCACTTGGGCACCACAATCACCAGTGACCTGAAATGGGCGACCCACTCTTCCAGGGTTATCAAGCAGGCACACCAGAAGCTGTTCTTCCTGAGGCTGCTCCCAATCATGATGGTCTCCAAGATCGGCACACAGTTCTACAGGGCATCATTGAAAGTGTCCTCACCTCTTCCTTCACTGTGTGGTATCCTGCCCACATCAAGAACAGACTGGAACACAAAGTGCCAACCGTCAGTTGTCTCACAGGCCTAAAACGTGTGTGTGTCCTTTTGACATCAGGTCCAGGCGGAGGGATAGAAGTTTAGTGGGGGACACATCACACCTGACTCAACCCGTTCATAAAACTCCCATCAGGTTGCAGGTTCAGGTCCATCAAAACCAGAACAACCATACACTTGAACATTTTTTCCCCCAGGCCATCTCCCTCCTGAATATAATTTCCTGAATCCCTACTACCCACTATTCACCAGCTGTACTCCAGGACTGCAGAAACACTTTATTCAACTTTAAATGAGGCCACTGGTACAGGAATGACATCTCAGTATTATGCATTTCATTCGCTGTATTATCATTCCCAAGTAGCGAATAAAACAAATTGAGGAGGAGAAAAAGTGCACTGAGTATGTTTGTGATACATACAGTTGTGGCAGATGCCAGGAGGGGGCAGATGCCAGGGGCACCTGAAGTAGCACATAAAACTGTGATGTCGAGATAAACTCAACGTTATAAAAGCATCAATATAAGCACAATCACACATTTCAAATACTTAAGTATCTTCCTTTGCTGAAGGGGTTGCAGTTTCCCTGTTTCTACAGATGCCATGTATATACAAAACTATGGAATGGTCAGACATTGCGTGAAGTCTGCACTGTCTTATGTCAAGTCTTTTGTATAAATTCCAAATGATTCACGGAGTTTGTGTATGCATGCTTTAGTGACACTAGTCACTAAAGGGGTGTCACTAGTTAGTGACACCCCTGCCATTTTACAAATGAGGCCAGAGTTATCAGTCAAATGTCAACAGAAGGTCTTTTAAAATTCTTAAAAGAATGCATTTTTGGGGGCCTGGACATTTTTGAAAACATCCTCTTTTCCTCTTATCATCCTCCTCTTCTCATCCTCCTGATATATCAACTTCCTACCTCACTCATGGCATTCCTCAGTGGTGACAGGAAGTCTCCAGGTTTTCCCCTTACATGTAGTAATCCTACATAATTGACCACATCAACTTCATTCCACTTGTTATACATGGATATGTTATACATGGGTTAAGATACATTACAAATGCAATGAAGCCACCACCAATGGTGTCCGTGTGGCAGGCATGAATAGCAATCTGTCGCTATGAATACATGGCTTTATGACGGCTTTAAGGAACTCATATCGTGAAAATTGGTACACTGGTTGAGGATGGAGAGCAATAATACTTGATCGGGGCATAGCCCATGGGGGGTCCATGTGCAAAAGTAACACCCCCTATAAATTTTTAACAATACCCAGGTTTTTTTTTAACTTTGTAGTAGCCAAACAAAAATTAGTACGCACCACCTTGAAATTTCCAAAAAAAAAACCTCCACATAATGGTTTTAATGAAGTAGAAAGATTAAACTTTGTATTCATATAGAGTACGTCCAGACGCACAAGTAAGTCTCTCCCACCAATGGTCAAAAGTAAACAAAAGATCTATTAATTTAAAAATCAATTTTAAAGTGTGTTATAGAGTCAGATATTTAAATTCCTCACCAGGACACTAGTTTTTTTAACTTCACGTGATGTCACAGATCCGTGTTCTGTGTTCTTTTTACTGGCAGGTCTTATTTTTTTACTTCAGAAGAACATGGAAGTGCAGCCTCCCATAGACACATACACTCACCGGCCACTTTATTAGGTACACCTGTCCAACTGCTCGTTAACACTTAATTTCTAATCAGCCAATCACATGGCGGCAACTCGACTGACCATCAGTGGAGGAGACTTTTTTGTGGTCTCGATAAACTGTATAAGCCTACTAATTTTATATTTATACTCCAAAAAGCTTTATGGGTGTGAGGCCCATAACAAACAGAGGACTCAGATGCAGATGAGCAGTATAATCAGGCTTTATTGAAGTATTCAAGGAGCTCGGAAAATAAACAGACTATAAAACTTAATATTAAATAATCGATACAATAAACTAAACCTAACTAAAGCACGTGTCTTCCGAGAAGCTCACGGCTATACTAGACTCTAAACTTAGTCTTCCTAATGCACGTGTCTTCCAGGAAACTCACGGCCAAAACTATCTAACATGGCAAAACTAAACCTAACTAAAGCACGTGTCTTCCGAGAAGCTCACAGCTATACTAAACTCTAAACTAAACCTAACTAAAGCAAATGTCTTCCGGTAAGCTCACGGCCAAAACTATCTGACTTGGCAAAACAAAAGCAAACTAGCTCTAAGGCTACAACACTTACTATGACGAGGAGACGCAGGCTGTGACTGTGGCTTGAGCAAAGGCTTCGGTGGAATGACAAACAAAACACTTCGGCACAAGACAGGGGAGACACAAACTATTTATACAAGAGGGAGTAATCAGGGGCAGGTGTGACACAATCAGGGTAAAGAGGTTGCAGGCGAGAGAGCACACAGGAGGAAGAGCAAGTGATCTGGAACGAGAGGAGGGCTAGGATTTCAAAATAAAACAGGAAATGACACATGACAAAAAACCCAGATGAGACAACCTCACCACGGCGTGACAATGGGGAGGGGATTTTGGGGGGAATTTTGAAATATTGATGATGAATAACCAAACTTTGTTATGCGCTAATGGCCACGCCCTCTGCACTTAAAATTCTCTCAGATGATATGCACCAAATTTGAAGCCAATTGGGTGAACCCCCTCGGAGGAGATGTACATAAAATTCAAAAATGCAAATCAAAATGTCTGACTTCCTGTCGGATTACGGTCATCATGTCAAGAAACTTTTTTGTATCTTTCTTTAGGATGTATTTGCATACCAATTTTTAATTACTACAACAAAGTTTAAAAAAATCCCTAGCAGGTGCTACATCTGCTTTTGGGCCCCCCATGGGCTGTGCCCCTATGAAGTGTCAGAGCTCTCCTTCCTCAATCTGTGTACCAAGTTTCATGAAGATGTGAGTTCCTTAAAGCCGTCACAAAGGCACTCATAATACATGGCAAGGGATCCCTATTCGTGCTCACCACACAGATACCATAGTGTTATAGCCTCACTGCCTTTGTAATGTAGCTTCACCGACTTGTTCTGCATGCATTACAAGTGGAATGTAGTTGATGTGGTCAATTATGTAGGATTATTACATGTAAGTGTAAAACCTGATTACTTCCTGTCACCACTGCGGAGCGCCAAGAGGGAGGTAGGAAGTTAATATATCAGGCGATTCAACATGGAGCCTCAACATGGAGGCTTTGTGACGGCTTTAAAAAACTCCAATCATGGAAATTGGTGTACTGATTGAGGACAGAGAGCCCTTTTTTTTCTTTTTTTATTCATCGTTGGTTAAAGACAGGTGACTGCATGGATTGTGTGTCCACTTTCACAAACATGTCTTGATTCATATCATTATCATAGCCTTTTCTTTCTTCTTTTTATTATTATTATTATCTATTTAATTATTTTTTATCAATGAATGTAAATGTGAACTGAAGATGGCAAAGGGGTGCACAGGAAAGATGGGGGAGGAAGGACAGCAAGTATGAGGGAGAGAACAGAGTGAGAACAGAGATAAAAGAAGACAAAAGACACAAGAAAAACAATTACAGACAAAAACCACAACAGAAATGACAGCAGCATCAGCAGGAGCAGCTGCAGTCACCTCGGGCAACTGCTGAGTTCCTTTTATAGTAGCAACAGTGGGAGTGAGAGCAACAGAGATTGTTGTTCACATTCTCACTGCCGCCAGTTGCTGTATTGGGTCGATGGCAACGTCTCAGCCACTGTGGAGAGGAGAGGGGGAAAGAGAGGGACAGCAGCAACAGACAGCAATAGACAGCAACAAGTGACAGCCATGAGCTGTGACAGCTCTGTAGCATACTGGATGGAACCAAAGTCAATGACAATGACAAGCGATGACAACACTCAACCTAACATAACATTGCGGCACAGTGTTGTGTTCGCGTTAATGTGTGTGTGTGTGTGTGTGTGTGAGTGTGTGTAGCAGGTGGGTGAGAGGTCCCTTATGTGCACGTGCCTTCATGCAGAACTGCATCAGTGAGAGGTTTGTCACCAGGCTTCAGTGGGGAGGAACAGGAATTAACGACGCCACACCCCCGGCGACATCCCACACCAAGTAAGGATGCAGCCTGCCCCTCGAGCAGTGAGTCAGGCTGGGCGTCCCGCACCCCCCCAACCACTGACTCACCCTCCCTGGCTGCCTGGCAGTCTGCCCGCCACCCTCCCGCACCCGCACCTTCAGGGTAGACGGGCCACCCGTGGTCCAACGGCAAGGGCGAGGCAGTGCCCAGCCGCAGGGCCAGTATTGGAGCCTGAAGCTTTCCCCCCAAACTTTTTACCGACTCCTGGGCGACAGCGGCCCCTCAGCCCCCTCTTCCCCCGTCAGGCCGGATGAGCAGGAGACTAGATCGAGGGTGCACACCCGCCATAGCAGATGGAGCATGTGATTGTGTGGAGTGTAGTGAAGTTTGATTATGGTTCCAGGGTGGGGCAGATTAGTGAGGAAGGAGTGAAGTCCTGAACCTGTGTTGTTTAGGTCCCCTAGCACACAGAGTGATGGTGAGGCTCGTATGGGTGCCTGAGGCGCACAGAGAGGTCTTCGCATACCCTTTGCCAGAACTGGTACACTGGGGTGCATTGCCATATGGCATGCAGGTGTGATCTGGTGTCCCATCTTCACAATGTGCGCAGGTGTCGGATCGCCCATTTTGAACATCCTTCGTCCCGTGTAATATGTTCTATGGAGGATTTTATATTGTATGAGCTGCAGATTTGGTTGAGTCACTTTGAAGGTGTTAAGGCAAATCTGTTTCCACAATTCATGGTTTGGAGTAAGGGCCATGTTTGCCTCCCATTTAGAGGAGGGCAGGGCGTTTGAGCAGTCAGTCTTTGCTAACAGAGTATATATTTTGGATAGAAGCTTCCCGGGTGACAAGTTGAGAAAATGTTACACTACCAGGGAGATACTTAAATCTACATGTGTGGGTCTAATTTTGAATTTGATCTGAATTTGTCCATAACTCTTTATAGAATTCTGCTGGGAAGCCATCCAGTCCTGGTGCTTTATTATTTGGCATCTTACAAAGTGCTTCATAGAGTTCCTGCAGCGATATGGGCAGTTCCAGAGTGGAGATCTGTTCTTTATTGAGTGTAGGAAGGTCTACAGTAAGTAGAAAGTCTTCTATAGCATCGGTTGGTGGGTTTTTGAGAGGAGTATAAGTTCTTTTAAAAGTCCCTGATGGTGGAATTTCTCCAGGGGAGTGAATTGTTATTCCCGCTGAGTTTCTGATGCTGCTGATTGTTGTTTTCTCTTTGTTACATTTAAGCTGGTTCGCTAGAAACTTGCTTGATTTATTACTGAATTCGAAGTTTGTCCAGCGTAGCCTCTGCAGTTCGAATCGATCCTCACCAAGTTTAGAAAGTTCAAGCTTAATTTTGTTTATGTCTCTTAGAATATGCTTCTCTTGGGAGGCAGCATAAGCAGACTCTAATGTTGTAATTTTTTGCTGCAGATCTGTTTCTTGAGGCAGATTTTTTTCCTCTTGTGTGATGAGTAGGATATTATTTTGCCACGCATAACTGCTTTTTCTGCCTCCCAAAGGGTACAGGGTGAGACTCCTGGCAGGTCATTAAATTCTAGAAATCCTGTTCACTCCCTGCCAAAGTATTCGATGAACTCCTTATCTTTCAGCAATGATGTATTCAATCTCCAGTTCCTCATCGGTGGTTTGAGTATGCTGTTAGTAAAGTGCAGCGAGACTGGTGCATGGTCACTGATGGCAATGGAGTGAATCTGGGTGTCAGATATCCTTCAAAATTGAGTTATCAGTTAGAAAGAAGTCCAGGCATGAGTAGGAGTGGTGGACTGGGGAGAAAAATGTGTATTCTTGGTTAGTAGGGTGTTGAGAGTGCCATGCATTGTAAAGACCAAAATTACTCATGTATTGTCTCAGTGTATCGGCTGAGTGGCAGATTCTGAGGTTGCCTGAGGAGCTAAACCTATCTTGGTCAGGGCTCAGTACAATGTTGAAGTCCCCTCCTCCTATAAGGTTTGAGTCTGTGTGTGATGAGAGTGAAGTGAAGAAAGTGTGAAAGAAGGAGGGGTCATCAGCATTGGTGCCATAAATACTGGCAATGCAGTGGTTTACATTGCGGATTGAAATGTTAATAATCTCCCTGCTGGATCTACAGTAGTGTTTAGAAGAGAAAAATGCACTTTCCTACTGACCAAGATGGCCACACCCCTCTGTTTTGAGTTGTAGCTGGCTAGACAAATATGGGGGAATTGTGGTGATCTAAGTGTGTGTTCGGCTAATTTTGATATGTGGGTCTCCTGTAGTAAGATAATGTCTTCCTCCAACTTATTTAGGTGGCTGAAAACTTGGAGCATTTTTTTCCTGGGGCCAATTCTGTGGACGTTCCAACTGACAAACCTGAGAGTGTTCATGCTAAGCTTAGTTTGTTAGATGCTGTGCTAGAAAGCGAGTGGTGTGAGGGAGTGAGCATTTTGAAGTTGGGTGAATCTGTGAGTGATTATATGACTCAATATTTAGCTGACCGCTGGATACAAAGTGGGAAAGACACAGAACATGAGGGATGGGGATTAGAAAAGAAGGACAGTAAAGAGATAGGTGGATGACAGAAAACAGAGGATATAGAGAGAAAAGTGAAAAACACAGAGGACATGGAGTGAGAAGAGAGGGCATCATAATAGGTGGAAAGGAAGCGAGAGAGAGGGAAATGGAGCAAACCACATACCTGGCGGCTGTCAGGTTGCAGTGTACTGCAGGTAGGGAGGTGAGGCGGCACTTAGAGTAGATGAATGACCTTACCTGTGGTCTGACGGGAAATGAGGGTTAATCA
This sequence comes from Karalla daura, assembly GCA_029224185.1. Classification (NCBI taxonomy): domain Eukaryota; kingdom Metazoa; phylum Chordata; class Actinopteri; order Chaetodontiformes; family Leiognathidae; genus Karalla; species Karalla daura. The sequence continues at coordinate 5,238,535 of CM055188.1, read as the reverse complement.
GAATAACCAGGGGGTAGAGTCACGGTCGCGGTAGAGCTGTCGATCAACAAATAACTTATCCATGGCGATAACATCTCTGTGGCGAGTGAGTCCACCGTCTCACGGAGCGATCTATTTTCTGCTGCGAGTTCAACCACCTGTTGCTGGCTGAACTCTAGCGACTCCTGCAGTGCTTAAAATTCCTTGTGAATTCCACAAAGTTGAGGCGCAACTCTAGGCTGTCCAGCTTCTCGTGGATGGACAAGAGGACATCTACCGAGTCTACATCTACCGAGTCGATCGCGGGTGTCGAGGATCCGGGTGAGTCCTCACTTGGTCCGCTTGGAGCTCGGGGCTGGTGTCTTTGTCTTCCTCATAATAGCGTCAAAGCACTGGTCAATGTAGTGTCCTAGAGCTCCGATGTCTTCTTCCTCCGGTGGGATCTGCCCGAGCTCTTCAAAACACCGGTTGATGTATGCTCCAGGGCTTTCCAGGCTATCGTCGCCCCGTGAATCAGAAGCTGGGTGAGGTCTCTGGACCGTAGTTTTGCCGGGGGTGATGTGCACTTTGGGACCGTGTTTATAAACTTTTTAAAACTATTTTAAAGAGTTCGAATGCCATCTATATGGGGGCTGTCATGTTGGAGTCTGCCCCGTCTTTCTCTCTCAACGTGTCACAGCAGCATTGCCGCACCACAGCGCCCCCACTCAGCACCAACACAGTCTTCTGAGTCACTTCTGAGGTTTTCCTAAACGCATGAAACTTGGTGGGTTTATCCAACATACTGAGGCGCACAAAAAACCCTCTTGAAGTCTTGTCCTCAACCCAACAGGAAGTCAGCCATTTTGGCTTGTATGTTTTCCCTTTCAGAAGGGGCTGTTCCTAGTGCTTTTGCCTGATTGACTTCAAATCAGGTACAGATCATCCACAGGCAATGGTGACCAACACTTGTCAAAAGAATTTCTGTAGGTCAAAGGGCGTGGTTGCTATGATGTGTCAAAAGTTGGTGTTTTTTTTCACGCTGTTTCTCTTTGAACAGCTCTCAAGCCCACATACTTTATCATGGCAGCTTGAAACTTGCTGGACATGATGAGGGCTTCATCCTGAATAGCCTGATATATTCACTTCCAACCTCACTCATGGCGCCCCCCAGTGGTGACAGGAAGTAATCAGGTTTTGCACTTACTTACTTACTTGTAGTACTCCTACATAATTGAACACATCAACTTCATTCCACTTGTAATGCATGCAGAACAAGTTGGTGAAGGTGCATTACAAAGGCAATGAGGCTACCACCAATGTTATCGGTGTGGCGGACATGAATAGCGATCCCTTGCCATGTATTACGAGTGGCTTTGTGACGGCTTTAAAGAATTACTATCATCATGAAAATTGGTACACTGATTGAGGACAGAGAACTCTGACACATGATAGGAGCACAGCCCATAGGGGGGGCAAAATGCAAAAGTAGCGCCACCTAGAATTGTTGACTAATCCCCATAAGGATTTATTTAAATGTTGTCATTGTTGGCGAATAAAAATTGTTACACAGATACATCCTAAAGAGATATACAAAAAAGTTTCTTGACATGATGACCTTATCCTGACAGGAAGTCGTCCATTTTGATTTGAATTTTGGAATTTTAAAAACATCTCCGTCGAGAGGGTTTACCCAATTGACTTCAAATTTGGTACAAATCATCTATGAACCAAGCTGAGAAAATTTTATGTCAAAGGGTGTTGCCACTAGCACATGACAAATTTGGTTATTCGTCATCAATATTTCATAATGCTCTTCCGGAAAGGCACTTCATCATAGAAGCTTCAAAATTGCTAAAAATGATTGCCCTGTATGAACAGCCAAGTAATGGCCTTGTCAATGGGCGTGGCTAAATGTCTCTATAGCACCACCTTGACATTTTTAAAAACCCCTCTCCATAAAGCTGTTTGTGGAATAGAAATATCAAAATTAGTACGCTTATACAATTTAGCAAGACTTACAAAAAAGTCTCTTGCACTGATGGTCAGAACTGAACAGGAAGTCGGCCATTTTGATGTCAATGCTCAACTGTCACTATCACAATACATCACTTGTCACCCGTGTCTGCCTAGAGATTTCATCCCATCAACTACTCAACACCTTAATGGCATTGTGATCAAAAATTCGGAAAAGAATTTCTCTATGTCAAGAGGTGTAGCCATATGGTGGCCAAGGTAGAGAGACAGTTCATTATCTGAATCACAGGGATGCTGCTCAGTCCAACAGAGATTCCTCTTCAAAATGTGCTAAACAAAAGGATTCTTGGGATGGCCCAGGAACTACATTGACCCAGCGGTTGCCAGTACCCCGACAGGTGCACAGGTGAGGGTCCGCTCACAGCTGCTTGTTTTCTCTTAAGTTGCAAGTTGAAGTTCCCAATAAAGATAACACGTTCCTTGTGAAATTCATGAGTCCATATTCAAAATTCTGTTTTTTTTGCAGGCAAGATAACTTCTGCTCCCACACATATGCACATAAAGTACAGAAAACAGGTACTATTATATGTCAGCACTTATTGCCAGGTAATGAGCATCGGCACTGTACTGGTTCATATGTGAAAGGTACCCATTTCCGCCTGCTGTAAATTGATCCAGTGAGTATTGTAGAGGTGCCAGGTGCCATCAGGACAACATCATCTGTAAAGAGCAGAGATTTGATCCTCCTGTGTCCAACACCCACTGGGAACAAGCCCAACCTACAGCAAAGTATCCACACACAGCTCTCGCTTTGGGCATATAAAAATTGGATGGTGGTAAAATGTGACCTCCTCAACCCATAATTCTTTGGTATTTCCTACAAAACAACCTGGTGGCCATACACCATCTCTAGATCCACAAAGCGCCAGATTGAGGCATGCTGTAAGACTAACGAGCTGGTCTGTTGTTCCATGACCAGGAACCTGCATTGTTACTCTTCAGACGGAGGTTAGACTATCATCACAGCATTATCTTTCACCAGGAAGCTGAGTAGCATGATGCTCCTGTCTTTGATACGTACCCACTGGTCTCCTTTCTGAAAAAGAGGAATCACCACCTCAGTCACTCACGGTCCCCAACTTCCATGCAGTGTTATGAAAGCATGTCAATCATGACAGCCTCTTATCACCCTGAGCCTTCAGCATTTCTGGAGGTATCTTGATAACCCTTTGGGCTTTGCCACAATGGAGTTTTTTGATGAGCTCAATGAAATGCCCATGGGAAGTAATGTCGTGATTAATGTTGCTGTTATGATGTTTGGATGGTCCAACATAACAATTGCAACTTGACAGAGGCACACTCAAACAGGCACTATTTAAATTGGGACTATGGCACTGAATATGAGAGCTCTAATGCAGCTCACTCCAACTCGAGCTTGCACTAACTGCTGGGTCAGGAAGGGAATAACCTGAATTATTAGCACACACTGTTATTTGTGTGTGTGTGTATGTGTATGTTGCAACGTGGTCTGTATGTCTGTCTATAAGCCTGTGTGTCTATGTAACATATCTGTATGCGTGAGCGGCACCTTACAGCTGCGATGCAGTAACCGCTGCAATTATCTTCTATTAAAATCAATGACAGCTCTCCCACTAAGATGCGCTCAGCTGCGGATTGCCACTCCTGATTGTACTGGAAAGGTAGTAACCTATGCAATCGCTCCAGACCGAAAGATATCATGATATACTGATACAGTATAAACTTCCATCAAACTTTAAAATAAAACAATGCAAAGGTTGTATAAATTAGGGTGATCAGACGTCCTGGTTAAACCTGTACCCCGAATATCTAGGTAACAGCTTCTGCAGCTTCTCCCATTGTGCCACTGCTGGTGATTCTCATGTAGAATCAAGACAGAATAGTGGTCTGTGTTCTGAACACCCCCTCAAGGTCATGGGTGAAAAGAGAGAGCTCTAAGGTGTGTTGATAATGGTGGTTGATAATTTAAAGGTGTGTTCAGTGGTGAGACGAGGCAGGTTGGGCCCTGCACATGCGCTGGAGGGACAAATGCTTGCCTCTCCTCCTCAACTAGGTGCTGAGGCTCAGGTGATTGGCTGATGCAGATTCTCAAACTGCTCTACTCTGGGTCCAGCTGCAAGAACTCCTTCTAATACTTCATTCTATTAGTCCTAAACATGGCCCTGTAGCAGTGCCAACAATGATGATGCCCCATCATCATCCCTCTCTCTGCCATGGAAAATGGATTAGTGGATTTCAGAATTTTATCAAAGTGTTCTTCACAATGTCCCACTACTTTCTTGGTTGATTTCAGCAGTGTTCCATCCTTTTTGTTCCCTTCTTCCCCTCCTGAGTTTTCAGAAATGCCTTGGTGCCACAACAAGGTTCTTTTCCATGGTCTCACCAAACTGTCCCACACCTGCTGCTTTTCCCGGAGTACAAGGGTTTCCTGAGGCAACATATCCATAAAGGATTTCCTGAGCTAGACAGCTCCCCTGACCACCGTTGTCCACCACGGTGTGTACGGGTTACCACTACTTGAGGCAACTAAGAGTCTAAGACCACAGGATGCACCTGTTCCATCAGCAATGGAAGCTTTGAACATTGACTATCAAGGCTCATTGACCTTTCACAATAAACTTATCCTACATTTGTTCAACACTGCATCAATTTGGCAACACATATCTGAAAATTAATGAATCAGCCATTCTTGTTCCCAAGTACCATTCAAAGTGGTAATTTTACCTGCCAAGTCATAAAATTCAATCTTGGAAAAGATAATGTGTTGCTTATTCTATCAATAAATTAATCAATCATTAGTGCTACCATTTTCTCTGAACGTTCTTATGAATATTCGCTGGATGATAAAGATTTATCCAGGCCATTCTACTGCAAGAATTTCCACAAAAATTTATATTTAAAAATTTGAACTTGAAAGTAAGTAACTTTTTCTGTAAGTTTATTCGGAATAATAGATGGGTCATGCTCCATTTGTCATTTTATCTTTAATATGAATGAGGAGACCTGAGCCCACCTAATCAAACATGTTACCCAGATGCAGTCCCAGCTAGTTTTATGCCCTGGGCATAACCCCCCACCCCCCACCCTGGGTCCATCATTCCTGACAGCACAGAAAAACAATAACACTGTCACCTCCAGCTTCTTTAGAGCATCACTCAAAGGTTGATCAGTGACACTTTGTGGACCTCAGCTCTTGTGAACCTCATTTGTGCAGTCGTAAAGCCTGTTGCCCTCTAGCTTTGAGGATTTGTCCCTACCCATTTCAGAAAACTGACTGCTACATTGCCTTGCATGCTGCTAAACTTTAACATCTTGCTAATATGGTGTGTCTGGTTCAAGATGTCGTAAAACACCTTGAAGCGCTAAAATCCCCTCTCAAAAGGACTGGGCCGACAACACATTTAAAGTGCAAGTTTATAACAATGTAATCCAAAGAACTTTACAAGAGCAAGCAAACAACATATACAAGGAAGTAGCATGTTAAACTTCTTTGCATCAGCTGAGGAGTGACTCCCAAGAGAATGCCGACAAAGACAAAAAATGGAATAAACCTCATGATGAATAACAGAGGAGGGATCCTCACCTGGAGCGGGCAGGCAGGAAGAAGCAAAGCAGTATACAGAGCTCTATGGTTTGATGCTTTACAGTTTAGACTTTAGGCACTGAGTGGCACCAGACCAGCCTAAGCTGGCTCACCCGGTACCATGCACCCCTTGGCCCACCTGGCCAGCCTGGCCCCTGCCTCCCGGGGCTAAGACCACTGAGGCCGCACCCACAAAGAGGAAGACTCGGGGGGACTCACTGGGGCACCCTCTGGCAATCTCAATCTTGTATCTAGGACCTAAGTATAGGCTTTTTCAAAAAGAAAGGTTTTAAGCCTCCACTTGAGTTTAGATAGGATGTCTGCCTCCTGGACTGAAACCAGTAGATGGTCGCACGGGAGAGGGTTTTGGTAACTGAAATGGGGTAACAGGGTTTTATCAGATCTAAAGTATAAGAAGGTGCCAGACCATAAACAGCTTGGTACATAAGGAGAGGGGTTTTTAACAAAATTCTATATGGTACATGAAGCCAGTGCAGAGAAGCCAGAAGAGGAGAGCTATGATATCTTTGTTTTTGTCAGAACATGTGGTGCCGTGTTCTTGATGAGCCCCAGAGTTCTCAGAGACCTGTTTGAGCATCCAACTAATAAAGAGTTGCAGTTGTTTAGCCTTCTGGTAACAAAGGCATGGACTAGCTTGTCCACTGCGTCCAGGAAGAGTATATGCCTATTCTTTGGAATACTGCAGAGGTGACAGTATGTAGTTCTTGAGATATGTTTTAAATGACAACTAAATGACAAGTCTTGGTCAAAACTAAGAGTCTTGATGTCATTGAGGTAGGATTGAATTGATTGTTGTTGGTGATTGTGTTCATTTGGCTTGATTGCTAAAAGCAATTGAGAATCATCAGTGTAGCAGTGAAAATCTATCAAGTGCTTTTGATGATATTGCCAAGAGGGAAATATAGTGTACATGGTGAATAGGATTGGACCAGCCACAGATCGTTGTGGGACTCTATGACTGACTTTGGTGCAGAAAGACTGATTGTTATTTATATGTACAAACTGATATCAAACAAACCTTGTGTTGCTATCTTTCTCACCTCAATCATCCAAGTGCCTCTCTCTCAGCAGCTACCTGATACCTCAATGGCTCCACAGTCTCCTGCCTTGATTCAGTCCACATTTTTGATGTGTTTTTTTTAGTATGACCCATCTCTGAGTGAAGACTGAAAATAAGGCCACAACCAATTTCAGAGTGTCTAATCCATACCCTGGTTAAAATAAGTACATACATAAATATATAAATAAATCAATTTCATTTATGTTAAGGAGCAAATATTCTATTTTCAGTAAGTGGAGAGAGGCTTTTGTGAACCAATTATTACAGTTAATATTTTGCTATGGTATTGTACTTTCTTGGACACCTGGATATCCTCTCTGTTGTAATAATTTACACTGTAATGTCATGAATGCTTTACTGTGAACCCACTCTTTGGGACCTTTTTAGGGTCCGGGCTACAAAGTTGCGAGAACCCTGTTAAAACTCTCCTGTTTCTTTTTTATTATTATTATTATTATTATTATTATTCTCTGGAATAAGTAGTCGCGTTTTTTTGGGCCTGAACATGCTTGAAAATGCACCATTTTTGACATTCCCATTGTGATTGGTGAAAATTTTTATATTTTGAAGTTGTTCAAAGTGCATGGGGCAAAATTGCGCTATAGCGCCACCTTGAAATCTGGTCAATGAGGATATTTTCGTTAACTTTGTCATAAGCAAACGAAAATCAGTATGTAAATGCATCTAAAAGAGATACACAAAAAGTAACTTGACATGATGACAATAACCCGACAGGAAGGCGGCCATTTTGATTTGAATTTTCAATTTTCAAAAACATCCCAGAGGGAGTTAACCCAATTGGCTTCAAATTTGGCGCATATAATCTCGAGACCAAGCTGGAAAAAATGTATGTACAGAATTTGATTTTCTCAAACGGCGTGGGCACTAGTGCATAACAAAGTTTGGCTATTTTTCATCAAAATTTTGAAATGATCTTGTAGGCAGATGCTTCATTGTAGAAAATTCAAAATTGCTGGACTTAATTGTATTGTATGCCTGAACAACCAGGTAATGGCCTTGTCAATGTGCGAGGCTAAATGTCTCTACAGCGCCAACTAGAAATTTTCAAATGACCCTCCACATAAGGGTTTTTATGGAGTAGAAAGATGAAACTTTGTAATTTTATAGACTTTGTCCAGACGCACAAAAATATCTCTTGCACCAGTGGGCAAAACTAAACAGAAATACATTAATTTTAGATCAAAATCTCCTCAAGGGGTCACTTTAAAATGAAACTATTCATTCCTTGAGTTCCATGAACTAATCATAGTGATGTCACACGGCTGAGCTCCGTGTCCCTAAGCAGGTGGCTAATAGGGGCTAATAGTGTTTTGAGTGTCGTCTCTGGCAGTTTAAAGAAAGATTGCTGAGTGGATAAATATGACAGTCATGCACAGGCTTCCACATGGTGTCAGGAGTTGTCAGAGATTGGTGTTTTCTGTTTGATCGACTGGAAGTTCTATTTTTTCAACCGACAAGCAGACGGAAAGTTGGCAGCACGATTAGCATGGGAGCTAACCCTAACCCAAAACCGCAAGGAGACACGAAACAGAAGCATGGTAAGATAATCATCTCACCATCATCTGCCATCATTAGTGATATGAAGGTAAAGGCAATAATTGTGAGTGTGTGGGACTATTCATGGCAGCATAAACCAAACTTTCAGACGTGGTAGGGTCTATCCCCTATCCAAAGATATTTCAGAAGCAGTTTGTTGTTGGTTGTCATGGATGTATTGGTCGACAAATGGCCGCTGTTTTAAAATACAAAATACACCACATTTATGCAAAGGTGTTATTTGACATCAGACATCAGTCTTTGCAAATGCACTTTCTACAGTCCTTCAAATATGCACATATACGTGTATGTGTGTGCATGTGTGTGTGTGTATATGTGGAGTATCTGTTTTATGACAAAAAACGTGTGGTTGAAATTGAAATTGTGAAATTGTACACAGTAATGTCAGAAATCATGCATTATGATAATGACATTTCAGCATAAAAAAGTACAGTTGCATGGTCTGGCCGTGTGTATTTACAAGTTTTATTGAATAACAGTGACATCACATAGTCTAGCCATTGATATAATCTTAAGGACTTGGAGACTCAATACACATGTGAATAATTCCCAAACACTATAAAATCTGTCTGCACAGACCACATGAGGATGCGATTTGATGCTTGTATCCACATTAGGTGCAACCTCCTCCATTACTCAGAACATTGCACACAAACAATATGTACACATAACTGATGGATGTGTTGAACCCACCACATTGTGCATGTTTTGATTGTTATTTAGTTAATGAATATATAACCTCTCACCACCCTCATTTTGATGAAACTTTCGTAGAGAATTGTGACAGAAACATATATCTAAATATCTAAAAACTAGACAAGTGAGTGAGACTTCAAGTATAGATTATTAAAGTTTATAAATTGCCTTTATAATCCATGACCATAGAGACACCATGTAATCAACAATTCATTTTGCAAAAATAAGGCAAAACACCATCACATTTAGTGGATATGTGAAACCAAACGTCTAATCTGGCTAAAACAGTCCATTTTATGTTTGTGGCTGTTCTCAATTTTTTGGAGTAGACTGACAAAGATGGAACCACATTAGTTTTCTTCACATTTCTTCACCTTTTACCCACTAACATCTTCTTGACCATTTCTCACAAAAAGCCAGTTTTAAAATAGAAAATACACCACAAGTATGAAAAGGTGTTATTTGACATAAAACATCAGACTTTACAAATGCATTTACCACAGTCTAAATTTCCATCATAAATTAGTTGTGAGAAGTGTGATTGTTGACGTGCTTTTGTTTTCACTCTAGCTCTGGAGGTCTGCTTATACTGAGACATGGATTTGTAACTCCGTCCCTTATATGTGAGGAGTTTGATCTTTCATAGAGACGGCATCCTCAGAGAAAGCTGGGATATTGATAAAAGTATGAATAAAACATGTGTGCAGAGCAGAAGACGCCGAGAAATAGTAAATTTTTGTCCTGACACTACATTTTGATGTTCTTATTCTACATAAATGTGAGTAGTAATAAAGCCACCCAAGTGGTTTTTGAGGTGGTTCTAAAAATTACTTAGTTTTATGAACACACATGTTCTACAAAAGTTAGGGAAAGTGAGAAAAAAAGTCTTCATGCAGAAGCAAGGTGAGGAATGGGATTCCTATCATCATGTCAGGCCTTGATGGAAAGGACTCAAATGCAGAGGAAGAGTTTTGGTAAAAAGGTTTATTTCTGGTGATCCCAACTGGGATAGAAAAAAAAACAGAAAGTATCCAGCTCACGGCTGGATACTGACTACTCTGACTCAAACCTAAAACCCAAATAACCTGTCTATGGTAATGAAACAAAAGGTGTTCCTGAAGGAGGAAAACAAGAAGTTATCTACACTAAACACTGATATAAGACTATGAAAAATAAGAACAAAAGCAACTTGAGGCAAAGGCAACCTGTGGCTGTGGAGATGCCTGACATGAGGCTTCTGTGATATACGAATGCAGACACTTCAGCACAGGGGACGGGGGACAGACAGAGACTATTTATACAAGAGGGACTGATCGGGGCAGGTGGGACACAATCAGGGTAAAGAGGTTTCAGGTGATAGAGGGCACAGGAGGACGGGCAAGTGACCTGAAATGAGAGGAGGGTTAGGATTTCAAAATAAAACAGAAAATGACACTAGACAGAAAACCCAGCACACCCTTTTGCTTATGTGGTATGTTGATAGGAGGTGATAGCAGTGACTTCAGTTTAGTACATACATTATTCAAATGACAAAATGGATATTTTTGTTAAGTGTCTGTTCAGTTTCTGCCATTCCTGTTTAAATTTTATCTCACTAACTATATCTTTAGGTGAACTCTCAGTGATGCTCTTAACAACTACATTCAAGAAGAGATTGCTGTCACATTCTTAATTTAAACAACCAACATCCCATGAACACCTTTATGCTATCATCTTACAGTTGTACTGATGCTGATGGAGCATTTTGGAAAGTACAGTATGGTATAGTCAAATGTTTACACAAAGGTAAATATGGTTAATACATTTTTATGCAATATGAAGATTAAACGATGCAATATGAAGATTAAACGATGCATAATTGTAACGTTCGCATCACAGTATTTCACAATAAACAGCTTTTTCTTGTATGACAAGAAAATCATGAAAAACATTTTTTTTTAAACAGGGACCTGCATTACATGAGAATAATTTTCATTTGAGCTTGAAAAGGTGTCAGTGATTTCTGGACGTGTTTAGTTTGTTGAAAGGGCTCCTTGGATGGATATGAATGTTGATTTTGAAATCAAAACTCAAAACCAAAACCAAAACTCTAAGTTACTGTCATTTTAAACTGTCAAAAAAGAGCCTTTACTCTATAGGGAGACCATCTTACAGCTAACAGTATGAAGTTTTGACAGTAGTAGAAACCTTTCCTCAAGTCCAAAATATCAAATGAGTCTTTCTGATACATGACTTGTAAGGTTTCCTTGTTCAATGTGGCCATTAAGGGTGGTTGAAATCAGGAAAACGTTGCTAAAAAATCTGTTCCTCCACTGGGAACAGTTCTGTTTGTGAGATCTTAGAAGTTACCGTGGTTTCCCCCAGGATGGAGCGAAGACCGTGTGTTTGTTAATTGTTCCTCTTTGGGTAAATGAGATTAGTGGTTGAATGTAACGTGAGAGAGTTTTCAAAGAGGCAAGCTGCGTCAAGTTTTAATTTGCTCACACTGCATGCTTTCCTGTGGGATCTAGGGTCCTGTGCAGCTCTCCAAATGCCTCATGATAGCTATTTTACTGTAGATATCAACTGTGAGTCATGGCTGAAATCATTACTGCTTATTGCATCGTTCCTGTAGTGCCAGTTTTATCCGCTCCAGCTTTGCCATCTGCTCTTACATCAATTTTAACAACTTCATCTTTGGCATCTTCTTGTTTTAATTATTGAAATTTCATTTTAATATTTTATTTATTTTAAGCTGACAAATGCTTTCTCTGCTTCTATGCTTCTCTCCCTTTCCTTGGGAGAATAAAAAATACCAAAATGGTCTGAATAAATTAAATAGGAAGAACAGGTAAAAAGTTGGGGGGTCCTGGACCCACTCTGCCCTGTGAGTAACTTCATATATGGAAAATTATGTTTTTTTAAATAAAGAAGGCAAACATGGAACAAATTAAAACTTTTATGTTGATTTAAAATGGTGTCAAATAATGTCTGTAATAATAATGTAAAATAATGTCTTTGATTTATTTTGAAATTGTTGCTGTTCCAATATCCAATCTATTTTCTTGCCTCTGTAAAGCATTATGAATTGCCTTTATCTAATATGGTGCAATATATCTGCTAGGCAGTTATGGTGGGAGGTTATGGGTTGGATTCTAGCATTTGTTGGCCATTTCTTTGTTGAGCTTGCATGTTTTCTCCGCATGAGTGGGTTTTCTCAGGGTTAAGGTTAGGGTTAGGGTAGGGCTAGTCCTTGTCCTGCTTGAATACTTAAATCTGTCCTGTTTTTTTGAATTAGGGTTCGTGTAGTGTTGTAGTGTTGCTTTTTTAGGGTCCGAGCAATGAAGATGCAAGAACTCTATTAAAACTCTCCTGTTTCTTTTTATTAGGGTCCAAGCAACAAAGTTGCGAGAACCCTATTAAATCTCTCCTGTTTCTTTTTTTACGGTCCGAGCAATGAACTTGCAAGAACCCTCTTAAAACTGCCATGTTTCTTATTATGGTCTAAGCAGCAAAGTTGCAAGAACCCTCTTTGATCTGTCCTGTTTCTTTTTATTAGGGTTCCAGCAAAGAACTTGCAAGAACTCTTAAAACTGTAGTGTTGCTTTTTTAGGGTCCGAGCAATGAAGTTGCAAGAACCCTATTAAAACTCTGCTGTTTCTTTTTATTATTATTATTATTATTAGGGTCAGAGCAACAAAGTTGCGAGAACCCTCTTTAATCTGCCGTGTTTCTTTTTAGGGTCCGAGCAAAGAAGTTGCTAGAACCCTAATAGAACTCTGCTGTTTCTTTTTATTATTATAATTATTATGATTCTTAGAAAAAAAGTAGTCGCTTTTTTTGGGCACATGCTTGAAAACTCACCATTTTTGGCATGCACATTAGGATCAGAGAAAAGTTGTTTTAAATTGTTAAAAATGCTAAAAAATTCAAATGGCGAACCCCACTTCTGAGTTTCGCCTAAATGCTTGAAACTTGGTGGGTTCATAGAACTTATTGTGGCACACAAAAAATTCTCTTGAAGCCCCGCCCTCAACCGAACAAGTCGGCCATTTTGACATGTTTCTTTTTGTACAGATCATCTACAGGCAATGGTGACCAACACTTGTTCTGTAGGTCAAAGGGCGTGCTTGCAGTGATGTGTCAAAAGTTGGTGTTTTTTTTCACACTCGTTCACTGTTCTCACATCCACATGCTTGATCATTGCAGTTTGAAACTTGCTGGACATGATGAGGGCTCCATCCTGAATAGCCTGATGTACTCACTCATGTTCTCTTCAGTGGTGACAGGAAGTAATCAGGTTTTACATTTACATGTAGTAATCCTACATAATTGAACGCATCAATGTCATTCCACTTGTAATACATGCAGAACAAGTGCGTGAAGCTATATTACAAATGCAGTGAAGCTACCACTAATGGTATCGGTGTGGGAGGCATGAATAGCAATCCCTCGCCATGTATTACGAGTAGCTTTGTGACAGCTTTAAGGAACTCCAATCATCATGAAAATTGGTTCACTGATTGAGGACAGAGAGCTCTGACACTTGATAGGGGAATCGCCCGTGGGGGGCCAAAATGCAAAAGTAGCGCCCCCTAGAAATGTTGACCAATCCCCATAAGCATTTTTTTCAATGTTGTCATAGGCAAATAAAAATTGTTATGCACATACATCCTAAAGAGATATGCAAAAAAGTCTCTTGACATGATAACCATAACCCGACAGGAAGTCGTCCATTTTTATTTGAATTTTTGAATTTTAAAACATCTCCTCCGAGGGTGTTAACCCAATTGGCTTCAAATTTGGTTCAAACCATCTATGGACCAAGCTGAGAAAATTTTATGTACAGAATTTTTTTAAGTCAAGGGGCGTGGCCACTAGCGCCTGGCAAAGTTTGGTTATTCGTCATCAATATTACAAAATGCTCTCCCAGGCAGCCACTTTAAGCTTCAAAATTGCTGTACATAATTGCATTGTTTGCCTAAACAGCCAGGTAATGGCCTCATCAATGGACATGGCCAAATGTCTCTACAGTGCCACCTTGACATTTTCAAAAACCCCTCCTTATAATGCTGTTTGTGGAGTAGAAATGTGAAAATGTGTAGGTTTATACAGTTCATCAAGACGCACAAACAAGTCTCTTGCACTGATGGTCAGAACTGGTCCGGCTATTTTGGTTTCAATGTTCGAGTGTCCGCCTAGAGATTTCACGCATCAACTACTCAACATATTGTATAAGATCACCTTAATGGCATTGTTCTCAAAAGTTCAGAATTTCATTATGTCAAGGGGTGCGGCTGTATGGCGGCCATAGTAGATGAACGGTTCATTATCTGAATCATAGGGATGCTGCTCAGCCCAGAAGAGATTCCTCTTCAAAATGTGCTAAAAAATCAGGATTCTTGGGATGGCCTACAAACCACATTGACCCAGCGATTGCCAGATCCCCGCCAGGTGCACAGGCGAGGATCCGCTTACAGCTGCTTGCAGCTTTAATTATTATTATTATGATTCTCGGGAATAAGTAGTTGCTTTTTTGGGGGCCTGCGTTTTCAAGCATGGGGGAACATGCTTGAAAACGCAACATTTTCAGCATGCACATTGGGATTGGCGAAAAATGTTATATTTTGAAGAAATGAAATGAAAATGAGTATGTAAATGCATCATTAAGAGATACACAAAAAAGTCTCGACATGATGACCACAACGCGACAGGAAAGCGGCCTAAATGTCTCTAGAACGCCAACTAGAAATTTTCAAATGACCCTCCACATAAGGGTTTTTATAGAGTGGAAAGATGAAGCTTTGTATTGTTATAGACTTACCTTGAAGGATACAGAAAGTTAGCGCATCTTTTTTTTCCACACCCGGAGAGGCAGCCTAAAACAAGCCTACAACAGAATTACCCTGTTGGCTTTCAGGAGTATTATGAGCTCATTAAATTTTGAAGACTTGCACACATATCTACAAGGTGGTGAGAAGTTATTGATTCGTGTTGAGGTGTTTTTGTTTTCACTTCACTGATTGAATATCTAAGTAGCTCTGGAGGACCGCTAATACTGAGACATGGATTCATTACTCTGTCCCTCATATTTTTCCTCAGAGAAAGATGGGATATTGATAAAAGCATGAATAAAATGACGTGCGCAGAGCAGAAGACACAGACAGGTGACTGATCTATGAAAGGATCCTGTGCGGGACATCAATGACATTGCATCAGGAAAGGCTTGTGATGAGGACATTTTAACCAAAGCCATTTGTGTGCGTCGAATACATGAGATGACTAAAGAAAAATTAAAATCACTTATGGTAAGAGAAACAGATATAAAATTTCAATAGAAGGTACTGATTACAAGGTTTTTTTTAGAAACCTGTAATTGTTTTACCTTGTGACATTGTCACATTAATTCAGTGTTTTTTTGGAAAGTTATCACACCAAGAATGTATTATACTGCTGACTTACGATGTATGTGGATGACACTTAATATATCTAAATAGTGCATATGTGAGTGCAATTTACATCCACTGTGCAGTATGGAAAACAGGATGTCCCTTTAAGGATCTATCTATCTATATATCTATCTATCTATAAGGGCTGAATGATTTTGGAAAATAATGTAATTCAGATTTTTTTTCTCAACATTGCAATTACAGTTTAACATGCAATTATTATATAAGGGCCTCCTGTCATGTATTATTCAACAAACTCAAGCAATGAATCATTTCATAATAAACAGATTTTTCTGAAGCACAAATAACAAAGACATCAACATTTCTAACTGGATAAATAACTAAATACATAAATGTATAAATAACAAAAAAAGAAACAGTATTTGATTCGTCACATCCTCTTCAACATGATTTCGTGCATGTCACGTCGCCAGATCAGAGGACCAATCAAATCACTGCCTTTGTGATTAAAAAATTGTGTTTTATCATATCACGATATTTTCACAAACGCAATTAAGCATTCAGCCCTTCTATCTATCTATCTATCTATCTATCTATCTATCTATCTATCTATCTATCTATCTATCTATCTATCTATCTGTCTGATTGTCTGTTTATCTATATCTGTAATGAAACTGGCAGGAAGACCAAATAGCACACTCAAGACAAGACAAAACAAATTCCTGGGACCAATCGGTCGCCGCAGGACAAAATACAAAAAAAGAGTTGGATCGCCTCCACACTTTCTTGCGATAGACCGGAGACCTGGGCGACTCATCATCAGCTGGTCTCCGGCACCCCCTCCTGACACTTGCGGAATTGTTCGGTGTCTGTTCAATCACAGGGTCAGGACCCGGTTGTTCAGGATTGTCTCTGTGAAAGTCCTGAATGAGTTCTGGGTCTAGGATGTGTCGGGAGGGCACCCAGGATCTCTCTCAACTTCATCTCCTGATTCATGCTCTCGGTCTGTCCATTTGACTGGGGAAGATAGCCGGAAGAAAGGCTGAGCGAGGCCCCAATGCATCTACAAAACTCTTTCCTGGTAATCCACGTGACCAAAAAATGTGGTGAATCGCCAGTTCATCTGTTTCTTTTGCTGACGGAAGTCCTTTCAGCGGAACAAAATGGCAACACTTTCTGAACCGGTCCACTACAGTCAAAGTGGTAATAAATCCCTTGGAGGAAGGCAGGCCGGTAACGAAATCCAGGGAAATGTGAGACCAGGGACGCCGTGGAACTGGCAGGGGACATAGGAAACCAGCAGGGGCACGAGTGGAAGTCTTCTGCTGGCTGCACACCCTGCAAGCAGACACATAGTCCTTAAAATCCCTGATCATGGACGGCCACCAAAACCTCTGGGAAATTGCTGCCACTGAGCGTCGATGACCAGGATGGCAGAACATCTTAGAGTCATGACCCCAACGCAGAGCCTCAGACCGGAGCGCTGGAAGGACAAACAGTCTCCCCTCCGGACACAAGTCGGGAACATCCACTCCATCCTGCGCTCGGAGCACCTTTTGCTCCACACCCCAGGTCACAGCTCCCACAAACAACGATGGAGGCAAAATAGTCTGGTCGGAAGATCCAGGATTGCTCTCTAGCAAACGCTCTGGAGAGAGCATTGGGTTTGACATAATGGGAACCTGGGCGATAGGACAAGGTAAAGTGGAACTGATCAAAAATAGCGACCAGCGTGCCTGTCTGGATTTCAGTGTCTTGGCTGTGTGCAAGTACTCCAAATTCTTGTGGTCAGTCCACACAATGGACTGACCATTGTCCATTGGCCACTCCTCCAGAGCCATCCAGAGCTCACGGTTCCCAATGTCATAGTTTCTCTCCGCCGGAGAGAGTCACTGAGAGAAGAAAGCGCAGTGGTGCAGCTTATTGTCCTTGGACCGCTGTGACAGAACTGCTCCTACTCCGATGTCTGAAGCGTCCATTTCCACCACGAACTGGTTGGTGCCGAGGTAAAACTGTCCTTTAATGAGACGAAGGCAGTCTCCGCCTCAGGACTCCAGCAAAACTTCCTCTTGGAGGAAGTGAACGCAGTGAGAGGTGCAGCCACACGACTATAATTCCTGATGAATCACCGGTAGAAATTGGCGAAGCCCAGGAATCTCTGAAGCTGTTTTCTCAGGGACGAGGCCAGTCTCTCATGGCAGCAACTTTTGCAGGATTGATGTGGACAGCTCCATGATCAATTACATCTTCCAAAAAGAGACAGTTTCCACATGAAATTCACATTTCTCGGCCTTAACGTACAGGTCATTGTCCCACAGCTTTTGCAAAATAATCTTGACATGATTGACATGATCTTCCATGGAGCGAGAAAAAATCTGAATATCATCCAGGTAGACGAAAGTAAACTGATTGAGATGTTCCCCCAGAACATCATTGATAAAAGACTGGAACACAGCCGGAGCGTTATACAGTCCAAATGGCATGACGAGATATTCGTAATGCCCACTGGGGGTGTTGAAAGCCATCTTCCATTTATCACGTTCTCGGATACGCACCAGGTGGTAGGCTTTGCGCAAGTCCAGTTTAGTAAAAACTGATGCTCCCTGGAGCAACTCGAAGGCAGAAGCCAGCAGAGGAAGAGGATAGTGGTTCTTAATCATTATGTCAGTCAGCCCCCTGTAGTCGATACAGGGCCTCAGCGAGCTGTCCTTCTTTTTGACAAAGAAGAACCTGGCACCAGCAGGGGATGATGAGGGGCGTATTAGTCCAGCAGCCAGGGCAGAGTCAATATAGGAGTCCACTGCCTCCCGCTCCTGAGCTGACAGGGATTACAGCCAACCACAAGGAGACGTGGCTTCCTATCGCAGGTCAATGGCACAATCATAACTCCGGTGTAGGGGAAGTGAACGCCTTGGATTTGTTTAAGACCGGAAAGTAATCCTTATACACCTCCGGTACACCTCGGACGTCCTCTTCGTTGAAGGATTCTGGTCTGGAACTGACAAGCATGAAGCATCTCTGTTTACACCCCTCCCCCCACGGGATTGTGTTCTCTCAACCAAGGGTAACCAAGAATGAGGGGAACCATAGGGGAGGAGATAATATGGAATCTAACTGATTCTCTGTGAAAACCACCTATAGTCAGAGTCAGATCCTTGGTAATCTCAGAAACCCCAGCCAATAAATGACCATCCACTGCATGAGCTGGAACTACGTCCTCTCATCCAAAATATAATTGCTTAGGCCAGTGAGATATTGCTCCACCTGAGCTGCCATATTCCAGCCAGAATGGGCTGCCCTGTTCCGGAACTCTATGGAGTGGTCAGCTACTGTCTGATTAGCCTGCTTCAATCGCATCAAACCACTAACCAAACTGCCAGAACTTGTTTCAAAACCGAACACTTTTCGGATCTCGGCAGAAAATCTCTCATAAGAGGAACAGCTAAGAGATCCACGATCCCACTCAGCAGTTCCACAAGCATGTGTACGGCCTGCTAGGTGACTGATAACATAAGCTTCCTTCGTAGCCTCGGCTGCGAACGTGATTGGTTGCAAGGCAAAAAGCAACAAGCATTTGGTCAAGAACGGTCCAAAAGACTCTTGATCACCACAGAAGCGTTCCGGACCTGGGACCCTATTGGTCTCAGCAGGACTAAACTCTACACTGAAAAAACAAAAGAACAACCTGGAAGGTGAAAAAATAACAGTATGCTAAGCACAAAACTAGAACAGAAAGACAAGGTTTTCTGGGAAAAAACCAAGAACCCGCTGAGCTAGTCTAGAACAAAAGCTCAAACTCAAACACTGACTGAAAGTATCAAAGAAACAGAAACCAGAACAACTGGAAACAAGATTGTAGACAAGGGCTGGAACGGGAATAGGGCACGGTGTAGAAACATGGTCTGGCAACTGGTTCATCTCGCAGGTGCGTTTAAATACCTGGTTGATGAGCCAGCTGCCAGCAAATAGGGAGAGAAACCCTATCATTGGCTCTGCAGTGAAAAGGAGCAAGGCAAGGCATGCAGACAGGCAAACAGACAGACTGAATCTTTACAGAACCCCTCCCTCAAGGGATGGCTCCCAACATCCCCACAAAAGAATTCACAAATCCTCATAATCCCATAACATCTCATCATCAGTATCAACTCAAACTCCTCAGAGTTGGATTGACTCCACACTTTCTTGCGATGGACCGGGCGACTCATCATCTGATGCTCTCCGGCGCCCCCCTCCTGACACTCTTGGACCATAGCCTGAGAGGAAGTCAGCCATTTTGATTTGAATTTTTGAATTTCCTCCGATTTTCTCAGACCAAGCTGAGAAAATTTTATGTACGGAAGTTTTTTAAGTCAAAGGGCGTGGCCACTATCGCATGACAAAGTTTGGCTATTCGTCATCATCATTTCAAAATGCTCTTTGGGACAGGGACTTTGTCATAAAGGTTTCAAAATGATTGCATTGTATGCCTGATTGCATTGTATGCCTGAACAGCCAGGTAATGGCCTCGTCATGGGTGTGGCCAAATGTCTCTAAAGCGCCACCTTGAAATTTTCAAAAACACCTCTCCGTGAAGCTTTTTGTGGAGTAGAAAGATGAAAATTTGTAGGCGTATACGATTCAGCAAGCCGCACAAAAAAGTTTCTTGCACTGATGGTCAGAACTGGACAGGAAGTTGGCCATTTTGGTTTCAATGTTCCAGTGTTGCTATTTCAAAACATCACTTGTCATCCAAGTCCACCTAGAGATTTCATCCCATCAACGACTCAACATATTGTATAAGATCACCTTAATGGCATTGTGATCAAAAGTTCGGAAAAGATGTTCTCTATGTCAAGGAGTGTAGCCGTATGTCAGCCATAGTAGAGAGATGGTTCATTACCTGAATCACATGGATGCTGCTCAGCCTAGAAGAGATTCCTCTTCAACATGTTCTAAAAAAAGCATTCTTGGGTTGTCTTAGGAACTACATTTACCCAGCGGTTGCCAGTACCCCAACAGGCGCACAGGCGAGGACCTGCCCACAGTTGCTTGGAGCTTTAATTTTATTATTATTCTTTGTATTCTTTGAGTTTGAGTTTAGAAACTTCATTTTAATTTCAAAAATTCAAGAAACTTGTGGTTCCTCTGTGTGCCGAGTTTCATGTCGATAGCTTGTATCATTTTTCACCAGCACCTTCTCAAAGCTCATTTGGTGAATTCCCTGCTCAGGTGTCTCTCCTGCTGACAGTGTCCTGCTGGAGCAGGCTGACTGGTGACCTCATACAGACACACAAACACTTCAGGCACACTCACACACACACTCGGTCTCTCATAGACAGGCATGTTAATACAAAGTTATGGCCGAATAGAGCAATACTCCTTCAGCTTTGGGAGGGGCGGGGCGGGGGGGGGGGGGGGGGGGGGGGGGGGTTTGGGGCAGCTAGTGACTCGATGGCAGGCACATGTTGGGACTTTATGTCAACCAAATATAGTAAACCTAGATGATTAGCTTATTGTTATTTAAGAATTTCGGGGCACCACCCTGCGAACAGGGACCAATAATCTGGTTAGTCAATTTGCCTAGTAAATCAGTCTAAATCTTGGAGGCGGTGAGATCCGAGCACTGGCAAGATGTAGCAATAATCATTTGCATCAATAACGACAGGGTTCAGTTAATACAAACAATGACACTTTAATAACAAGTCGGAATTAAGCTACATACATTTATACTTAACTGCAAACTAACTAACATAAAATCCCTGAGATGTAGGCTAACATACATACAGATAACATAAAACAGGTAACAAAACAATTGTGTGTGTGTGCGTACGTGTGTCGACGCGTGCCCGTGCACCTGAGCGGGGGGGGGGTACGCGCGACGGAAAGAGTCACGTGATCGCCGCGAGAGCCGATCTCGAACAAAGGGTCGTAAAAACGAAAATTGAGAGACGCTCAGACACGGTCACAGTCTGCGTCCTCTTACATTCATACACGTGATTACGTAATTTAACGAGAAAATCTACATTTCAACGTGTAGGTTCCTAAGCACTTTGCGTTAGTTACTGAGTCCAACTTTTGCCTCTTACGTGACCACGTGATGTGGTGTGCGTCGGCTGGATTGGGGTCCGCTTTGTCTCCGGGTGTTGCAGCGTTGTCCGCGGGGGTCCTGGTTCAACGTGCCCGGCTGGGCTGCTGGAGAGGATGCGGCGGCTGGGTTTCCCCTGGGGATGACGTGGACCTTGGTCGGTCTCTCCCGTTCAGGACCGGGCGTCCGGGATAGCGGCTTCGGGCGAAGCGGTCGCTATAGAGATGAGGTCTGTGGTAGACCTCCGGCAGCGAAGCTGCGGCACGGAAACTCATGCTCTTCTCAAGGGAATCACTCTGTCTTTTGTTTTTTGGGCTCGGAGCCCGTGGTGCTTCTGTCCTGTAAAGGACACGATAGTCACCACACTGGAGCGCTGAAACAGCGGCTGTAGAGTGGGATCTGGAGGAGCGGCGGCGGTGATTGTTCTTCTCGTCCGGCGGCTGGAGTCTCCACGAAGTCCTCGGCTCGAAGTGTAGTTGAAGAAAGGTGGGCGAGAGAGAGAGTGAGTGACCAGGTTCGTGTCCTTTTATCCTCCGGGGTTCCCATGCCTTCGGGTGCGGAGCCCCCGCTGTGCGCTGCGGATAGGTGGACTGGTTTCACGTCCCGAGGGACGAATCAGCTGGCTGCTCTTGGCACGGGGCCAGCGGTTGGCTGCTTGCGCCTGCCTCCGGGGGAGGGGCGTTGGAGTCGTGTAGCAGCTCACATGTCCCTGCCCTGCAGGGGGTCGTCTGTGCGGTGCCTGCGAGCCTTTGTTCTGCAGGGGTGAGGGTCACCACGGGACAAAGAAGTTTACTTTGTCCCCGTTGAGGCCTGTGTGTGTGTCTTGCTCCGATTTTCTGCTTATCTGCAGCCTATTACTTGCAGCAGTCCCAACACACAGGTTTCGGAGCACTCTCGAAATTTCAGCGCGCTGGAATTTTCTAGTTCAAATTATACTATTCAGATTCTGTTTTTCAGTGCAATGATTCTATGATTGGCCCACTTCCAAAAGTGCTAGAGACCGCAGGATGCCATCATAAAGTCAATGTATAAAGGAAACAACAGCAAACAATAGTTTACTTTGTTGGTTCAACAGCGCTTTATCCTTTGTGTGGGTGAGGGGGGTGGGGACGTTCCTGCTTCTCTCTCTTCTCTATCTCTTTCTAGCTCTCTTCTTCATCTATGACTAAAATGTTTTAAATTTGAATAGTAGCTGCTCAAATGGAGAAGCTGTCTATCTGGGGCCCGTTTCAAGAAGCGGGCTTTGTACATACACTCACCGGCTACTTTATTAGGTACACGATGACACAGATGATTCCAGCTTTATAACATGGCGCATTATCCTGCTGAAAGTAGCCATCAGAAGTTGGGTACATTGTGGTCATAAAGGGATGGACATGGTCAGCAACAATACTCAGGTAGGCTGTGGTGTTGCAACAATGCTCAATTGGTACCAAGGGGCCCAAAGAGTGCCAAGAAAATATTCTCCACACCATTACACTACCACCACCAGCCTGAACCGTTGATACAAGGCAGGATGGATCCAGGCTTTCATGTTGTTGACGCCAAATTCTGACCCTACCATCCCAATGGCGCAGCAGAAATCGAGACTCATCAGACCAGGCAACATTTTTCCAATCTTCTATTGTCCAATTTGGATGAGCTTGTGCAAATTGTAGCCTCAGTTTCCTGTTCTTAGCTGAAAGGAGTGGCACCCGGCGTGGTCTTCTGCTGTTGTAGCCCATCTGCCTCAAAGCTCGACGTACTGTGCATTCAGAGATGCTCTTCTGCCTACCTTGGTTGTAACGGGTGGTTGTTTGAGTTACTGCTGCCTTTCTATCAGCTCGAACCAGTCTGGCCATTCTCCTCTGACCTCTGGCATCAACAAGGCATTTCCGCCCACAGAACTGCCGCTCACTGGATATTTTTTCTTTTTCGGACCATTCTCTGTAAACCCTAGAGATGGTTGTGCGTGAAAATCACCTTTCTTCCCCATACTGATGCTCGGTTTGAACTGCAGGAGATTGTCTTGACCATGTCTACATGGCTAAATGCACTGAGTTGCCGCCATGTGAATGGCTGTTTAGAAATTAAGTGTTAACGAGCAGTTGGACAGGTGTACCTAATAAAGTGGCCGGTGAGTGTATCTCGACTATGTTGAGCCTGAAATGAGGGAATGTCTGACTTTTCAGTTGCAGAGAGGGGGCTAAGTAGAGCTCGAGATAATTAGCTATGGCAACTTCCTCTGTGAACCAAGCCTGGTCGGGAGCAGGCTATGTTGAAGAAAGCTTGAGCTGTCTCCTCCCCTTTTACGTCACAAAGTTTCATTCATCTGTTAATAATTGTGTGAGCTAATTGTCACTCTATAATGCACACAAGAATGTGAAGAAACTATCAGTAACACCACTAGATGTTACCTCTGTAGGACCCTCAGGCTCCCTCTTTGTGGCAGCAGATAATGTGGCCTTATCATCCTCTTCATCCTCATCATCCTCTTCTTCCTCATCCTGTATCCTACAGTATACTTTAAACTACTACATTGCATAATACACAGTATTGGCTACTAACATTGCACAGTGGCAGGTTCAACCAGATGAAGAACACCGTCAGAATCTGTTGGGACAAAAGAAAAATCCATGAAAGTGAAATTAATATTTCTGTGAACAAAGAAGATATAATGTAGTTACATTACATTATTTAAATCAGGTAACTCCATGACACTACTCTGCTGAAGTCTCACCTGTTTGAACAATGTTTTTATATTTAATTTGTAGCTGCTTCCATGTCCATTTTTCACCAGTGGGATTGCATCTGAGTAAAATACATTTTAGCTTTAATATCATTCCAGAGGTTTTCACCTAACAATATTATAACCGTCTTTGCATACATGAAGAAAATATATTTAAACTTACACATTGACTTGAGCAGCGATCTTCTCCAATGCCGACTCCCTCTTCTCTGACCTGCAGCTGTGTTACACTAAATACTGGCTCAAAGTCACTGTATGAGCTCATTGAAATCTTCAACTCGAGTGGAGTGAAGGACGTGGACCTTTCTTTTTCCTTCGTTGCCATGGTGAATTCATGTATCGGGGCTCCATTGATAATGGCTTTTTGAAGTTGCCTTAGCTCGAGCTGAACATACTCAGAATTGATTAAACTAATGGGAAGCCGGTGTTCTGAAACCGGCTAGTTCGAGATTCTTAGCTCAGGCTATGTCAAGCCTCAATCCACAAACATAGTCAGACTATGTTGAGCCTGCTACCTGAAACGGGCCCCTGGAGTGCTTGGGAGCGGCAAGTTGCAGCTGAGCACTCGTGAGACGTTGTTGAGCCACTCTATGTGGCTTTTTTAATGGAAGCTAATTGCAGCGGTTACCGCGGTGCTGCTGTGGGTTGCCGCTCATGCATTCGGTGGAATTTGGGGGTTACTGCCAGGTTTTTGGTCTCTATGCACCCAAATGATACATACCCATTTAGATTGCCATTTGTAATAATATCCCATTGGATAACAGGAACAGCCCTGTGATTACACTTTCCATTCTTAATTCAGTAGCTATAATTTTAAGGCCTGGATATACTTCCATGCACGGCGGTGGTGCACATAGATTGGTGTAGCAAATTTGAAACCCCATGACAACGGCACGTGGTGTATACGTGGACAGTGCTGAACTCACCACAGCATTTGGTGGAGTTCAACGTAAAGCAATCCTTGTCCTTCTTCTACTCCTGGGGTAGAACAGGTCTGCGTACAGATTTGTAGCACCGCCCCTGTGGTGGTGCAAAATATTCCAGAGCTTGCAGGCTGCAAGATTCTCACGGTTTTGTCGCAGGCTTTAGCCAGGGTCCTGCTGCCAATGTTTGGTCTGAAGACACCCAAAGAGTACATCTCTGTTTAGGTTACCATTTTCACTCACACCAAGGGGCGATTCTATGGTCGTCCACTGGCCCGAAGAGTTGACAGTGATGCAGTGTTTAGTGCTATTAACTAACATTAAGAAGGCTGCTGATTCACATCCCAGCCCTGGCCGTACCTGTGTGGGGCATGTAGTAGTCTGTGTAGGTTTAGAGACTCAAGTTTAGTTTGCTGTGGGCTTTTAACTAGCTTTATTTGAATGAATACAACTGGGTATGACCAACAGTGGAAATATTTATGTTCCTTATCCATCAGAGTTGTCACAAGTACAGAGCTCCATATTTAGCTTTGTTGTGCGTGAACGAGCTGTCATTTGCATGTAGAATCTGATATCAGATCCTTTTGTGAGCTGGCTAGAGCAGCCAGATCTATTATCAATTAATTGAAATGCTTCTTAATAATACTGTTCACAATTACACATATTAGGGTCAATTAGTATTCCAATACAATCAGATACTTAAAACTGAAAATAATCGTTATTTTTTTTATCATATTAAGATACATGTCGTGACCCATCTGCAATGTAACATTGTGTGTTATGTGTTTATGTTCTCTTCAGGTATGGGTGGATGCAGGAACCCAAATCTTCTTTTCCTATGCCATCTGCTTGGGCTGCCTCACTGCCCTGGGAAGTTACAATGCCTACAACAATAACTGCTACAGGTAAGATAAAGTGGAGCTGTCTGAGATCTTCTCGAAGGTGTTTGTTATCCAGGAGCAGTGTTGATTTAATGTTTGGACAGTTGTCTCATTAAATAAGATCTCCTCTTCCCTGTCCTCCTCTTCTCCTCAGAGACTGCATCATGTTGTGCTGTCTGAACAGTGGCACCAGCTTTGTGGCAGGATTTGCCATCTTCTCTGTGCTGGGTTTCATGGCATATGAGCAAAATGTTCCCATTGAAGCTGTGGCAGAATCTGGTATGGAAGGAATAAACCTATTTTAGTAGTGGTCAGAGATAGGATCAGAGAAACGGTGCTGTCAAGACCTCAATAAAGAAGTGCACAAAGTTATTGCACATTACAGTCAGTGGCTACATTTGATTAGTGAAAACAGTGTCATGTGACAGAGCATTTGTTGGAAGTGTTTACTACCCTTAATAAAGATTATTAGAGGGAGCATGCCATGCCTTTGAAACTTAATCGAAAACAAACCTCTGCTATGCTAACTATAATTTAATGATTCCAAACTATTCAAAACATTTTTGAAAATCTTTAACATATTGTAAAAACAAGTTTTGCTCTACTGAGAGTCTGGTTTGTAATTTATGTATTTACTTTTGTCATTCAGGTCCTGGTCTTGCATTCATTGCCTATCCCAAGGCTGTCACTATGATGCCTTTATCACCGCTGTGGGCCTGCCTCTTCTTCATGATGCTCATTTTTCTGGGCCTGGACAGTCAGGTGAGATCCAAATCTCATACGCAAAATAATAAAATTTAAGTAAAGATTCAAATTGAAAAACGGTTTAATAAATAGATGAAAAAATCTTTTTGACCCATCAACTACCACCAGCACAGGTAAAGGAAGGAATATGATTTAAATTTTTTAAATTTGATTTTTAATTTTATTTTACCATTTCTAGCGTAATGGTGTGCAATGAGTCACAGTGATTCATGAGGCTGATCTGTGTACAGTATGAGATATGCCAACACACACACACACACACATACACACACACCATCCAACCATCCATCAATCCTTGCATACACAACAGAACTACATAACAGAAGTAAACAGGAAAATTTACTAATTGTCAACATGAAACCACAAGAAATGTGAATTTATGCTTGCTTGCAGTGGTTGTCAGTACAACTCCCTCTCAATGTATTTTTAACCATTGTTTAATGATGAACAGAGTCACACATTCACACATAAGATGAGAATACTTTACCTTCCGATAGAAACACCTTTGGTTCATTGACAGTCAGACAAATAATTAGCAAACAATTGGACACGAGCGGCTTTGGCTCACGTTTAACACTTTAACAGAAGTCTCCCACCACTAGTCTCTACATAAGGCTTTTTTTTTCTCTCTCTCTCGCTCACACATACACACACACACGCACACTTTCACAATCACAAAACAGCCAGCACCAGAACGGTTGGTACCAGAGCAGTCGATCTGCTCCATATCCTGAGCCGTGTGAGTTTGTTAGTCTGTTTTTTTTATTTGGCTTCTTCAAAAGCCATATGTGATTCTCTTCAACAGCTGTCATAGTAGGCTATCAAACAAATAAGCCTGTTTTGTCTTTTGTTGAATAATTATATAAGCAAATTTACTACTGGTTTATAGTTCTTACCTTTTTACATGCAGGCACATTATTCAGAAACATCTTTCCTTATAAATATTGTGCACTGCTTCAAAATGTGCAATTGAACTTTCTGACCTCTGCATTTTCCAGGTATGTCATAGTGTCTGGGTTATGTCTGAGTCATGGATGGCACTATGGGTTTCAACACTTTGAGGACATTTCTGTAACAGTGCAAATATCAAATCTTTCAATGAACAGAGATGTTTTCAGAAAGTACATTTATTTTACATTTTTGAAAAAATAAAAGCAATGATTAGTAAGTAATGAGTAATGTGATTGCATTTCTGTGTTTAAAGTAGTAAAAAACAGTAAAAAAAAAAAAAAAAAGCAAACAAAAGTGAAGCAGGGCTCTGGATGGGCAGTGTGATAGAACCATTGAACTTGAAAAGAAAAGTTAATCAAAATTAATGAGAACACATACAAAAACAAAAAGCCACCCTCACGGTCCCTGATCTATTTGTGGGCAGCCTGTAAATCAATTAATAAAGCAATAAAAGCCACTGTCAGGTTGGGAAAACTGCTGTGTTCAATTGCAAAAAAATTACTATGTTAAAAAAAGACAAACCTATGCATAACACACAGAGATAAATGAACAAAGTCAATGCACGGAATGAATGAGAAGTAGCTAGCAGAAGCATTAGCCTTGTTAGCCTGCATGTACACAAACTAGGGAAAATCAAAACAACATTCAACTTTCTGTCTGTGCCACAAAGATCATTCACAGCTTCACAATACATGCAAAATGATATTACACAATCATGTGTCATGTGTCAAAATTACAAACTAAAATCATGTTTTACTCTATGAAATTAAAAGAGTGGAGTGCTTGTACAGGGAACCTACCCGAATGGATTGCACAGATTTCTCTGATCTGGGAGGGCAAGCACTTGGGGACATCCAAGCAGACCTGCAGTACACCTGAGCTCCAAAATGAACTCCAAATCCAAAATACATGTGTACTTGTGTTTTCACGATTTTCCACAGCTGCATGCCACATCGAGAAACGAATGAATAGACCAGTACAGTCTTCTCCCTGGTGTGATGTCCATATCCCTCCAAACACTACATGTTGAGAGAAACCATATATTTATTTTAAGTGGAACATGTCACATTTAATGTGTTGATATTGGTCATGTCGTCATTGTGGGTTGGTTTATCACTTTGTCACTTCAAAATTTTTCAAGTTGACTCATATTCAAATGTTTAACAAGTTACTTCTTCAATATCAAACTTGTTATATATTCTAAAAAGTATATTATCTAAAAAAAATATTTACAAGCCTGAACAGAACACTCTTATTCTTATATAAGAGTTGAAATAAAGGTAAAATATTCCACCATTCCACCTACCAAACACAAATTGACATCTATTAGGTCCCTCTTGGAACAATAAAAAGGTGGAGAAGCCTTCTGGCCAGGGTTTCATACACACTGACTCAATTACATGCAAACACGACATGATATTCTGCATGTTATTCACAGTTTTTTCTGGCACATATTCCAACAAATATGAGCAAAGTACTGCACATATCGTGTCAAATCTACCTCTTTCTTTCAGGAGGGGATGATTGTAATATGTAGAATGTACAAAATGTTCTGTGCAAATCTAATAAAGTGAGAATATTTTTTATTTGCAAGACAAAAAAGTCTGAAGGAAGTCAGTTTTGTTTAGGTTGTAAAAATGATTTAAATATTTTATGTATGTCTACGTAAGTTTATATTCATGTATATTATTAAACAGTTTAAACTGTGAAAAAAAGGATGCAAAAGAGTGAACTTCAGTCAGGATGCTAGGCAAGTTACACACATCATGGAAACTATCACATAAGCTACTTAATAAATGACAAAAACACTGAAGTATTGTGACATTGTCACATTAATTCAGTGTTATGTTGCTTGTTTTTTTTTTTATTTGCTGTGAGACATTTTTTGCCGTGCACCCATTGTCGGATGCAGAGCTCATAGGCGCATTGTCCAATGTCCTTAAGGGGCCAGCGCATAGCTGGTGGACGGTGGCAAAAAGTCATATACACAACTGGCCAGAATTTAAGGTTGCTTTTAAGGATGCTTTCCTGCCACCTGACTACCTGTCTGAAGTCGAACAAAAGCTCCGGGATCTGGTGCAGTTGCCGATCAGTGCCAGACATCACAGAGACAGAGCTGGTGCGAAAAATTCTTTATAATTGCAATCCCCGGATTGCGGGCTGTCTCCGAGGCACAGTCACAACAGTGGATCAGCTAGTGCAGATTGGCACCCTGGTGGAGAAGGACTGCATCTCCGCCAAAGAATACTGGGGCAAGTTAGATCAGCAGAAGGCAAGGGAAAAGGAAAGGGACTCAAAGAAGGACCAGGACCGTAGGACTTCTAAGGAGGCCAGGAAGCCAGCTGATGTGGTGACCATGGTGCAGCCGGGACAGAAGTCTCCCCCAGGCCCCAATAGAAGTGAGAGGAAAGCAGTGCCATGCCGTGTTTGACACTGGATGCACATACTTCCTAATGCGTCTGAGTCTCTGGAAGGAAATTGTTCGAGCTGGAGAAGATCTTAAACCGAGTGACGACCAAAGCTTCGCCTTGGCTGACAGGAAGACCTATGGTGCAGTTGGAAAGATCCAGTTGCTGTACTGCTAGCATGGCTAGCATGGTCAGTGGAGACTTATATCATGGCGGACGAAAACTTGGCTTTTCCCATCATTCTTGGACTGGACTTCCTGAGTAAAACCGCCACCGTCATCAATACGGGGGATCAAACTTATGGGGTGAAGGGTCCTAGGGATTATATTTTCCATCCTTTCCTGTCTCTCTCTCTCTCTAGGGGGAGCAGGCCCCTCTGATCATCTGACCCATACTAGCACCAGTTATGTAGTCGTTCCTTCTACTGGCCCATGGCTCCCTTTTCCTTCATTGGGAGGGGTTTCTCCTGCCTTTACTGATCAACCACCGGAGGTCAGAGAACTGTTTAAGACATGGCCCTGGTGTGTTCCAGGAAGCTGGACAGGACGATGGTGGAGGAGCACAAAATCTTCAGAACTGACGAAGTTCCAGTTCGATACAAAGCGTACAGGTTGTCCCCTCTCCGACAGCAAATAATCAAAGATCACATGGAGCAGAGGCTCAATGACGGCATTATAGAACCATCACAGTCCGCCTGGGGTCTCCAGTGGTCCTGGTGAGGAAACCAGATTTTAGACTGACTTTTAGACAGACTTAGATTTTCTTAGACTTAGATCTTGTAGACTTTTGGCGCATGAACTCA
The DNA here is from genome assembly GCA_029224185.1 of Karalla daura. Lineage (NCBI taxonomy): Eukaryota > Metazoa > Chordata > Actinopteri > Chaetodontiformes > Leiognathidae > Karalla > Karalla daura. The sequence goes on along the minus strand of CM055188.1, from coordinate 5,207,712 downwards.
AAAACTCATGCAGACGCTTACCCCATGCCATTAATCCATGAACTGCCGGAGTCCATGCATGGTGCCGCTTTCTCCAGCACCCTGGACCTGAAGTCGGGGTATTGGCAGGACTGGATTGACTGGATAGGCTTCACCAAGCTGCAGGGACTCCTGTACCAATACTCTCCCATAAGGGAAGGAGGCACTAAATATCAACTGGTCATTCCCAAGTCCCTTGTGCCTGCCTTCCTGTCGTATTTTCATGACCATCACTTCACTGGCCATCTAGGGAAGCTGAAGACCCTCCTCCGGATCCTGGAAGTAGCATTGTGGCCATCCGTCCGAAAGAATGTGTGGAATCCCATCAAGGTCTGCAACATCTGCCAGGTATACAAGGCTGAAAACCTGTTTCATGCAGCCTACTCCAGCAGAGGATCCTTGGGAGAAACTAGGGATAGATCTTATGGGACCATTCCCATGCAGCAAAAAGTGCAACACAATGCTTTTAGTCGTGGTAGATTATTTTTTTCAAAGTGGGTAGAGATGTTCTTGTTGAAAGATGGCAAAGCTCACCGCATCACGGCCATCTTGAAAGATGACATCTTCACCCGCTTTGGTGTCCCACGTGAATTGGTTTCTGACTGGGGGCCACAGTTCACTGGCCACGAAATGGCTAACCTCTGCAAGACCTGGGAAGTCACACAAAAGTTCACCACCAGTTACCACCCCCAAGCCAATCTCACAGAGCGATCCAACCGAACTATCAAGACCATGATTGCCTCATACGTGGGAAACCAACAGAAAAACTGGGACCAGTCGATCTGGGAGTTCCACTTCGCCATCAATGCTGCCTATCAAGAGACCACAGGCCAAACACCTGCAGAGCTAGCACTTGGAAGATCCTTGAAATGTCCACTGGAGAGGCACATCCGCTCACCCCCAACTCCACAACAACTCCCTTAAACACTGTTAGAAAGGCAGAAAAAGATGGTCAATAAAGTAAAGAGGAGAGTTGAGGTGTGTCAGTCCAGACAAGCCAGGTATTATAATGCCCACAGGAGAGGTGCACAACTCCTGCCGGGAGACCTGGTCTGGGTCCGCACTCATCCAATCTCTAAGGCTTCAGAAAATTTCTCATCAAAGCTTGTGCTCAAATGGTCAGGCCCAGCCTATATGATGAGAAAGCTAGGCCCTGTCAATTATCTGATGCAGTGGAGTGACCAAAATAAGAAATCTGACACAGTTTATGTGGTCAACCTGAAGCCCTATTTCGGGTTTCAGCCTCCGATGCCTCCGGCTAGGGGGGGGGATCTGTGACATTGTCACATTAATTCAGTACCTTTGTATGGTATAATATAATATTCAAATTGAATATTTTTCTGTCTGATGATTTAATTTACCTTGGTGTGTTAACATCAGCTGTTGACCATAGCTGATCATTTCAGATGGTGGCCCGTATGGAGAACTAAAACTGTGATTTGTGATTGTGCTTTATTGTTTGTGACTACTGTCTGTGTTCACTGATTGTTTCACCTGAGTCTTATAATTCACTTAACCAAACATACAAATTGACCATTGACCATAGCTGATTGTTACAGTATTTCTAATTTAGCCTAATTTATCGTCTATATAAACATATTAAAAAATACTAATATCAAGTGAGTGATATCTGACATTAAAATAAATGTATAACAGCAGTATGTATCTGAAGCAGGCGTTCACGACAAGAACTTGCCAGTGGTGAGGCCGACAGCAGGCGCCCCCCCAGCTGAGGAGAGGCCAGTGTGGGTGGATGAAATAACTGGACCATTGAGGGCTGTGACACTGCAGGCAACACGCAAATCATGGGGCCAAGGGTCTGCTGGGTGTGTGGCCAGACTGGTGCCCTACACCAAGCCCAGGAGGGGCTGGCACGGAGCGGTTGGCTCAGATAATGCGTACGGGGAGCCACTTGCAGTGGGGTGTGCATCAGCAGGAGTCCTTGCTGCGTTCCTGTGATGGAGGGAATGGGGAGGGGAGGGTGTTGACTGGTGGAGGAGATTCGGAGGAAGAATTGTAGCAGCCTGTACCTGCAGCAGCAGGAACAACTGTGGCAACAGTTGCTGCAGTTTCGGGACTGTTTTGCTCTGAGTGATGAGGAGGTGGTGAGAACGCTTTTAAATCATGAAATTGACACAGGGGAGGCACCGCGTATCAAATGCCGCTCTCGGCACATTCCCCTGGCTCGTCAGCAGGCAGTGGAAAAAGTGTTGCAGGCCGAACTCATCGAACCCTCAGACAGCCAGTTTTCAGCAGCTGGGTTAGGGTTAGGGTCATAGAAAGTTGGCTGGCGACTGTGTTCAGACTACAGGCCTCTGAATGGGGTAAGTAGGAAGGACACGTGGGACACCAAAGCGGGTGAAGATGTCATCTTTCAAGATGGCCGTGATGCGGTGAGCTTTGCCATCTTTCAACAAGAACATCTCTACCCACTTTGAAAAAAATAATCTACCACGACTAAAAGCATTGTGTTGCACTTTTTGCTGCATGGGAATGGTCCCATAAGATCTATCCCTAGTTTCTCCCAAGGATCCTCTGTTGGAGTAGGCTGCATGAAACAGGTTTTCAGCCTTGTATACCTGGCAGATGTTGCAGACCTTGATGGGATTCCACACATTCTTTCGGACGGATGGCCACAATGCTACTTCCAGGATCCGGAGGAGGGTCTTCAGCTTCCCTAGATGGCCAGTGAAGTGATGGTCATGAAAATACGACAGGAAGGCAGGCACAAGGGACTTGGGAATGACCAGTTGCAAGTGTGGACCTACAACGTCCAATTCTGCAGTTTCAAAATAAAATTTAGAAAAAAATGTCTATAAAAAAATATCCAACATTGAAGATTGAAAGGTTGCCACCAGCTCATTGCAGCTCAAAGTCATGTTTGTATTATTGTGACAGCATTAAAAAGGTATTAAATTCAACTGACGAATATATCCTGCCATTTTCTTTTGATTCAGTTGGTTTGATTCATTTGATTGGTTTAAAGCTTTTATTGACCCAGGGCTGGTATTAGGATAGATCCTAACATCCTTCATTTTAATAATTATCAACACAGAATTTGAGGTAAGTGGTGATGTTATCAGTTAAAAGTTAAGGGTTGCTACAGGAGACATGGTCGTTGAAAAATAAGTGGCCTCAAAAGTGCCCCTCAACTTTAACTTTTCACAAATTTACTGCTTTGACTCCTTGAAAACAAGCTGCTCCCTTTTTAGTTTCTGGTGGTACTTGGGTACAAAGGGTATGACCCCCATGACAGTGCTAACCAACAATCCAGGGCGGGGGGTTCAGGTCCTGGAGGGTACTCTCTCATCTGGCCTCACACTCATCCGGATTAGCTGCCTCGACCTTTAAGTCAGCTTCTTCCCTGGACAGCGAGCATGTTGTATGGCGCTCCCTATTCTTTTCTAGCTACCAGCAAAATCTTCAGAGCCAGCATCACCTGCTCCATGCACATGCACCAACAGTTAGCGAGGTACAGATTTTGTTACAACTTACAAAACAATAAAACAGGATGGTCCCTAGAAAGGCATGGTACTATGTCTAAACTGCAGAACTACAGTTACATGTTATCCGGTACAGATTAAATTGTGTCCATGTTCAATAATGAAGATTCAACAAGGAATATTAGAAGGTTACAGAGATTGCGTTTGCAGATATTAAACAGAAAATAAATAAAACACAAAGATGTAAATTAAAGGCAGCAATTTGAGAAATCACAACAATCAAGCTGAAATAAAATTAAAGGAAACCATGTCAGCGGAATGCAGGTACATCTTTGAGACAAGTAAAACAATATAACAAGTGTTTCTCATGATAATCTCATGATTTCTCATTGATTTATTTCATTATCATCCAGGGATGTCTTTTCCTCCAGTGATGAGGGCCAATCTGAATGCCATTGACAACATTAGCAGCAGCTTGGAAGGTCAACAAGCATTAAGCATCAAGCACAAGCGTCGACAATATGACTCCATTTCCCCTTTTCTGAAATCTGGAACCGAAAATTAATTTGCATAGTAATTAAACACATTGGACTCAATGTGTAAGGTCTCTGTGCATAATTTTTTTTTTCGGACGACGATGCAAAACAATGCATAAGAATAATACAGATACAGCGTACAAAAGCCTTTTCTGTCTACATTGGCTGCTAGAATTTTTTGATGTTGTTGTTGCAACTACAATCACATAAGATGGTGATATTCCAGCTCATTCTTCACATTCGTTCTTTAATATCTTCACACACACACACACACACACACACACACACACACACACACACACACACATATATATAAACCCAGATGCCCAATGGCTAGCGGAACTAAGAGCTGACCATAGCAACCTCCCAGAACAAGAGCCAGTAACCATGCCAATGGCAGACATCCAGGAAATAGTGTCAAAGATGAAGAGCTGGACCACACCAGGCCCCAATATGATCCACGCCTACTGGCTGAAGAAGCTAACTGCACTCCATGAACGCCTAGCAGCACAGATGAACCAGCTGCTGAGGGATGGGTCTCACCCAGAGTGACTGACCCAGGGCAGGACAGTCCTGATCCTGAAGGACCCCAAAAAGGGACCCATCCCATCCAACTACCGGCCAAAAATCTGTCTCTGCACAACGTGGCAGGCCCTGTCAGGCATCATCGCGGCCAAGGAGAGCAAGCATGTGGCTCAATACATGAGTGGCGCTCAGAAGGGGATTGGTAGCAACACCAGAGGAGCCCGAGACTGCAAGAACAGACATACCAACCTGTGCACTGCCTGGATTGACTACAAGAAAGCTTATAACTCAATACCCTACACATGGATACTGGAATGTCTGGAAGTATACAGGATCAACAGGAACCTAAGGGCCTTCATCCAGAACTCGATGGCAGGTGGCAGGTGGAAGACAACCCTAGAAGCTGACTCAAAGCTAATTGCCAAAGTCAACATCAGATGTGGCATATACCAAGGAGATGCACTAACACCGCTGCTGTTCTGCATAGGCAAATTCCCTAAAAAATCCCCTCAGTCAGATCATCACTAAGAGTAGTTACGGATACCAAGTGGAGCAATAATCAGCCACCTGCTCTACATGGATGACAAGCTGTATGCCAGAAATGACCGAAAAATCAACTAACTAATCCACACCACCAGGATCTACATCAATGACATAGGGATGTCATTCGGATTGGACAAATGTGGCTGGATGGTCTCAAAGAGAGGCAATATGACCAGAACTGAGGGGATCGACCCACCAGAGGGAAAAATAGGTGATATCCAGGACAGATACAAGTACCTTGGTATCCCATAGGCCAATGGAAATCATGAGGAGGCCGCTAGGAAGTCAGCCACAACCAAATACCTCCAGAGAGTAAGGCAAGTCCTGAAAAGTCAGCTGAATGGCAAGAACAAGATCCAAGCCATCAACATGTATGCACTACCAGTCATCCGATACCCCACCGGAATCATAAGCTGGCCAAAGGAAGAGATAGAAGCCACGGATATCAAGACAAGGAAGTTCCTCACCATGCACGGAGGGTTCCACCCCAAATCCAGCACCCTGAGACTGTACAATAAGCGGAAAGAAGGAGGCAGAGGGCTCATGAGCATCAAGGCCACAATCCAGGATGAAACATCGAACATCCAGGAGTGCATCAAGAAAATGGCCTCAACCAGTGACTGTGAATGCCTCAGGCAGCTGAAAACCGATGTGAGTGCAGAGGAGGAGGAGCAGACAACATGGAGGGACAAACCCCTGCACGGCATGAACCACCGTCAAATTGAAGAAGCGGCTGATATCAGGAAGACCTACCAGTGGCTGGAAAGGGCTGGACTGACAGACAGTACAGAAGCACTAATCATGGCAGCACAAGAACAGGCCCTAGGTACAAGAGCCATAGAGGCCAGGATCTACCAGAACAGATTAGATCCAAGGTGCAGACTATGCAAAGAAGGCCCTTAGACAGTCCAGCACATAGTGGCAGGGTGTAAGATGCTAGCCGGGTCAGCATACATGGAGAGGCACAACCAGGTGGCAGGAATAGTCTACAGAAACATCTGTGCCCAGTATGGAATAGAAGTACCCAAATCCCAATGGGCCACACCACAGAAGGTGGCTGAAAACAGCAGAGCCAAGATTCTGTGGGACTTCAGCTTCCATTCTGACAAACAGCCCCTGGCTAACCAACCGGACATAGTGGTGGTGGACAAAGTGCAGAAGCAAGCAGTGGTGATAGATGTAGCAATACGAGCTGATGTGCCCCCCAAACTGGGCGAATGGCTCTCTGAAGCCTCGATCCAGAAGAGTGCAGTCCTAGGAACAGTGAAGATACTGCGCAGAACCCTCAAGCTCCCAGGCCTCTGGTAGAGGACCCAAGCTGGAGGATGATACCACCCCAAAGAGGGTGAGAAGGAGTGTGTCTATATGCTTCTCAAGCAAGTAGATGTTTTTCGGACAAAGTGTGTCCCAAAACTTATGAAGATCTATTCTGCAGTGCTGGGGGAACGACTACAGTGGCTCTTTAACCTTAGCTTGCAGCTAGGGACTGTGTCCACCCTCAGGAATACATCATGCATCATTCCAGTCTCGAAGAAGAACCGGCCCAGTGAGCTAAATGACTTTCGACCAGTGGCACTCGCATCATATCTTATGATGACACTGGAGCAGCTCTTCCTCAACCTCCTCAGACACCAGGTTCCACAGCCTGCCCAGGAGAGCCTGCAGTTTGCGATATAAGGATAAAGGAAGTGGCACAGTGATGATTCTTTTCTTGTACTTCTCTAGTGCCTTTAACACCATCCATCCCCCTTGCTCCAGGACAAATTGAGCAGGATGGGAGTGGACCCCCATGTAGTGGACTGGATCTCTGACTACCTCACTGACAGACCACAGTATGTGGTGCCGGCTGCTGAGATTCTGGGCCCTGACATGAGCATGTCAGAGGTGCTCCCCAATGTCCTGAAGGAACAAGGCATATCATTATCAGACATTTTAAGGGAACATTTCCTCATCACAATTAAAGAGAATATTTGTGAATCTGATGTCAGTGAAATTAATGGAAGTACTGAATTACAAGGTAAATGTTACAGTGGCCTCACCATGAGTAGTGTGATGGTGTCTTCAGTTCCTGGCAGAAAAGATGCCACTACCACACGGGGGTCCATGGCAGGCATGTTGGCATGAAACTGCCAGGTAGCGGTGGTCACCTCACCCATGTCTTCCCCTGATCCTGTTTTGGAAGTCCTCAATTCCAAAACACAAACACACACAATAAACACAACTGCCCAGTGAATACATGCATCATTCAGTTGGAAATTATGTTAAACCTTGTATCTCTGTTTTACATTCTCCCACTTCTTAGGAGCCTGTTGGCCAGTTACTTTGCCCTCCAAACCCAGCTCTTTCACAACTTGCCTGCATCACAACCAACAGTGGAATGATTCAGTATTAAGAGCACAACACAGCCATTTAAAACAAATGCCTCCCTTCTGCTCACACATCTATCTGTTGTTCATGCTGCAGAGGTATTGTAATTTCATCACCTGAGTGTAACTTCTTGAGTTCTGGACTGTCTGGTGGGGGACACTGGTCCTGAATTGTGGCAAATTCAGATGAGTTTACTGTACAACAGACAGAAGCTCACATAGTGGCTGCAAAGTTCTGTCCGGCTAGTGGACCTAAGAGCTGACCATAGCAACTTCTTAGAACAAGTACCATTAACTATCCCAGTGGCAGATATCCAAGAAAGAGTATCAAAGATAAAGAGCTGGACTGCACTCTGCCCAGATATGATCCACACCTCCTAATTGAAGAAGCTAAATGCACACCATTAACGTCTAGAAACACAGATGAACCAGCTGCTGAGGGATGGATCCCACCCAGAGTGGCTAACCCAGGGCCAGACAGTCCTGATCCTGAAGGCTCCCGAAAATGGACCCATCCCATCCAACAATAGGCCAATAACCTGTCTCTGCACAATGAGAAAGACTCATTTAGGCCAAGCTGAGTAAGCATGTGGCTCATGGCCTCGCAGGACTCAGATGGGGATTGACAGGGCAAGCTCCCGCTACTGGTCAATCAAGCAGCACCCCTCAGTCAGATCATCACAAAGAATGGTTATGGATACCAATTCTGAAGTGGAGCAATAATCAGCCATCTGCTCTATATGTATGACAAGTAAGTGAGAAATTGACTCACTAAACCACTAGGGTCCACTGCAATGACGGAGGGATGTCATTCAGATTGGACAAATGTGCTGGATGGTCTCAAGGAGAAGCAAGATGACCAGAACTGAGCGGGTTGACCCACCAGAGGGCCAAGACAGCGAGTGTGAAATCATGAAGAGGCTACAACAATGTCAGTCACAACCAAATACCCCAAGAGAGTAAGGCAAGTCCTGAAGAGTCAGCTGAGTGGCAAGATATCAAGACAGGAAAGCTCCTCATCGTGCATGGAGGGTTCCACCCCAAAACCAGCATCCTGAGACTCTACACTAAGTGGAAAGAGGGAGGCTGAGGACTCTGAGCATCAAGGCCACAATCCAGGATGAAACATCGAAAATCCAAGGGTACATTAAGAAAATGGTTTCACCTGATGAACCGCTAAGGGAATATCTCAGACAGCAAAAACCCAAAAACAGTGCAGAGGAAGAGGTGCAGACAACAAAGAGGTACAAGCCTATACAGGGTATGTATCACTGTCAGATTGAAGAAGTGGCTGAAGTGGCCACAGAGACCAGGATCTACCAGAGGAGATCAGTTCAGATTATGCAAATATGGCCCTGAGACAGTCCAGCATGTAGTGGCAGGGTGCAAGATGCTAGCCGGTCAGCATACATAGAGAGGCACAACCAAGTGGCTGGAATAGTGTGCAGAAACATCTGTACTTAGTATAGAATAAAAGTACCCAGAATTTAAGTACCCAAATGGGCCGTACCACAGAAGGTGGCTAAGAACAGCCAAGGTTCTGTTGGACTTCAGCTTCCAGACAAATAGCTCCTGGCTAACCAAACAGACATTGTGGTGATGGACAACCCAGTGGAGAAGAAGGCATTGAAAATAACTGTAGCGATACCATCTGACGGCAACATCAGAAAGAAGGAAAATGGAAAGGTTGAAAAGTACCAAGGATCTTAAGAACAGCTGGAACAGATGTGGAAGGTCAAAGCTAGCAAGGTCCCTGTAGTACTATAAGCGCACAGAGCAGTGACGTCAAAATTAAGAGTGGCTCAAACAGATCCCAGGAACAACATCTGAGGCTTCAGTCCAGAAGAGATGGGATAATATCCCAAGAGGGTGAGAAGATATCTATCTATCTATCTATCTATCTATCTATCTATCTATCTATCTATCTATCTATCTATCTATCTATCTATCTATCTATCTATCTATCTATCTATCTATCTATCTATCTATCTATCTATCTATCTATCTATCTATCTATCTATCTATCTATCTATCTATCTATCTCTGGAGTATGAGCACACCGTTGCGGATTCCTTATTCAACAAAATGCAGTTTGACATCAAACTGCATTTTGCAAAAAAAAAGTATTGTTTTCACTAAAATCAAGTGGTGAGTCTTCCAGCTGTCACTTTTCTCAATCATGGTTTTGACAGACAGACAAAGACTCAAGACTGTGAAAGTGTGTTATCTTGCTGTTTGAGTCTGCAGTGCAGTGTTTAACCCAAAAGCTTTGGTCTGGCTGTTTGATTGGTGAAACATCACTATTGGCTCTATTTGGTTGGTGAGACACAGTCATATGACTTTGGTATATGTGGACAAGATGTCTGTGGAGATTCTCATTCATTCGGGTTATTGGAATCAGTAAGTCATGGCAGCTGTACTCTAGATTCTTGAACACATTCACCTCTCATTCAAGAAGCTTCCTCAACTGATTGAGGATGGATCAGATGTTTACATGCACAAACTGATATATAAAAGAGAGTGCTAACAATTCCTTTCATGCAATTTCCTAATCCCTTTGTTGCAAACAAGGTCTTTCTGTGTCACAGTAACTTCTCATTCATTTTACAGTTTGTGTGTGTGGAGAGTTTAGTGACAGCCGTGGTGGACATGTACCCAGAGACCTTCAGGAGAGGCTATCGCAGAGAGTTGCTGATTCTTGGCATGTCCGTTGTTTCCTTCTTGATAGGACTCATCATGTGCACAGAGGTGAGATTTAGTCATTGCTACTTCATTAGAGTAAAAAAAGACATGCAGTTTTAAGCAATGTTGAATGATAACTGCTAACTAATAACAACTCCATTGTTAATGGTATAAAAGGACTGTTTTTTAAATAGCATTTTCGAGTCTGTGCATTCATCCATTGACACTCATACATACACTGGTGGCAGTGCATGGTCTGTCTGCTTCAACCAGTATCTCTAACAGTGTTGTATAGAGTGCTGTAAAATCACACTCAAGTAAAAGTATGGGAATCCAAGCAAAAAATTATTCTGGTAAAAGTGTAATTACTTATTACTTACTTAAGTTAAAATCTGAAAGTATCTGGAATTTCTTGTACTTAAATGTCACAAGTGATGTACAATGAACTGTACTCAGGTAATGAAAGTAAAATTACAAGTACATGTAAATAATGAGCAAAGGCAGTCCGAATTTTTAAAATTCTTAATATTTTGGAAAAACATGCACACGCGCACACACACACACATTCGCAGACACATTAGAAACATGGTTTCAAAAGCGAAACTGGAATGCTCTACTACTGTCATTATAGACAACAAAATAAAAGAAAAAGGACAAGAAAACCCTGAAGGTTATGGCACCTCTAAACATGAAGTCTATGGTTCATCTTCATCTACAGCCTACATTATTCCAAATGCACTGTGTCAAATTGAAAATCATGTCACACACAAAGTTCATGTGTACCAGTTAAACTTTGTGCACAGAATGTCCATCATAACTGTGATTGAAATGTAAAGAGAATAATTTCATTAGCCTAGAATTTACCGCAATATGCTTCTTCAGGTTGGAGGGGGAGTTTCTATGAGATAGAATCTCAGTGTTTTTTGGGAGGCATAAGAGGCACACTTCATCCAATAGGATGTCTCTTTCACATCAATGTAAGAAAACATTGGGCCTCATTCACCAATATGTTCTTAAGAATCTTCTTAAATTCTTTCGTAAGTTGCTCTTAAGAAGATCCTTAAGAAAACCCTACGTCAGATTCATCAATGCGTTCGCAAGCCTCAGAAATGTTCGCAGCTGTGTTCTTGCTTGATGAATGCCATTTCTTCTTAAGTTGAGAGGGCATGCCAGTTGAGTGTAATTAACATAGGATTAGCATAGGTAACCGCCCCATCAGTGTCCATAAAAGGCCTGTTAAAGAGACTGCAAGGCTGTGTGGACAGGAGGAAGTAAACAGCAACAAGCAAACAGAAACAAAGGAGCAAACAACAGCAAAATACTTAAAGCAAAGCAGAGATCAGATGGAGCACAGCAGGTGAAGAGAGAAAAAACTTAAAGCTTAAACTAGCTTAAGCTAAAACTTAATTTAAACATAAATTTAAATTATACTTAAATTATATTCGGTAGCCTTAGTTCAAGCTATACCAGCACAAACAAAAAAGAAGCATGGGAGGCTATCACACGTGCAGTCGACATGGGGTCAGGAGAAGGAAAAAGAAATGGTTTGATCTGAAATCTGAAACAACAAGAATTGCAAATTCCAACAGGATATGCAATAGACAGGAGGAGAAACAACAGACACCGACCTGTCTGAGCTGGACCAGTGCATCTGGGTCATCATTTGGAAGTTTACAATTTACAATTTACTACTTACTTACTACTAATGTTAAATCATAGGACATTTTATTTATTTAAAATATAAAAATTCTCAGTATATTTACAAACACATAAAATGAGTAAAAATTTTGTTGAATTGTACAAGAAAAGCAAACACTCCTGAGTGTTCGTAGGATTTGTTCTTACATACGAATAAATCCGAGATACGAAGAAATTCATGAATGCCACAATCATCGTAAAATCTTCGTAAGTGGGACTTAAGAACAAATTTCTTCGTAAGAACGGTTCATGAATGAGGCACATTGAGCTTAAATACAGCCAGGGGTGCTCATCATCAGGTTCCTCGTCCTCGTTCTTCATTGCTGCTGTTGCCGTGTCGTCTTCCATCAATGCTGCTGCTTGCAAAACTTTCTATCTCCTGATGCTGTCCACATGAAGCCAACAGGTTGAGTAGCCTATGGATTGCCATGCTTATGTGCAAGCAAGTCTAGACAAGTGCTGACTTTGTTACAGTCACCAGTCGAATCAAATATAGTGAAAACACTATTCTTGTGTTTTTTTTGTTTTTCTTTTAAATGAGTAACTATACAGTACATTGAAAATGTATCAGAGTAAAAGTATACAATTAGGTTCAGAAATATATTGAAGTAAAAGTGTAATCAAAACTTGAAAAACATGCAGTCTCCCAACAAATTTGAACAAATATGTTAAAATGGTGCTCAAATGGTGCTCAAATGAGCCACTTCAGTAAAATCTTTTGCAAGAATATTTTAAGCAGTGTTATCATCACAGAAGCATATATTGAGCACACCTGATTCATTTCTTCAATGAAATGGATCTGAAACTGATGATAACATGGTTTCTATGAAAATAAACCGATTCATGTCTACTTCCATTAGGGTGGGATGTACGTCTTCCAGCTGTTTGACTCTTATGCTGCCAGTGGGATGTGCCTGCTGTTTGTTGCCATATTTGAGTCCATATGCATCGGCTGGGTGTATGGTAAGATGCTTGTTTTTCATTCCTCAACATTAATATCTCACAACAAATATCAGACTGAAGTGAAGTGAAAGGCTACCTTATTAGACCTTGTGCATCATGCTGTTTCTATGTTCAGTGCAATAATATGTAATAATAATATTATTCTGCCCTTTTCTGGATAATTGGCACAAAGCAAGAGGATGTGTTGTGAACTGAGAAGGATGGTAGCCAAATAGGAAGGTATCAAGGCGTTTTTTAGAAGTTATAAGCTGTTATATTATGGTGATGAGGGGAGAATAAATAGCATTGGAGTTAACCTGAAGGTGGTGTTTGTTAGAAATGTTCTTAATGTGAAAAGACTGTCACATGCTGTGATGAGTTTCAAGCGAAATATCTAAGCTAGAACAAATATAAGCTAGAATGTGTACTGTGTGTGGTTATGCCCCACAGATGGGATGTGACCTAGAAGAGAAGGCAAAACCTGGAGCATGTGAGATGAATGTATACAGAGGAAGAGGTTAGACAAGAAGTTGAACACTGAGTACAGGAGGATGCTCGTAAGGTGAAGGTAGAGTTGGTAAAGACCAATTAAAAGGTATTTACGTATGTATTTTTGAAGAAAAATAATTCCTCAAGTCCAGAATTGTGGTAAATTTAGATGAGTTTTAATCATTGTACAGCGGAGACAGAAGCTCACATAGTGGGTCCAAAGTTCTGTCTGCTGAGGCAGCTCACAGAGCAAGGTTTTAAGCATAAACATCAAGCAGTAAGACAAAGACAAAAGGTGGTGGAACACTTGGGTGAGGACAGGAGGGGTAACAGACCTGAATTCACAAATAACAGTAGGACCAAGCTTGGCTGCAGAGACTCTTTGGTAAAAGGTAAAGGTAAAACATTTTCTTCTACAGAATTATTATTATTGTTATTGTTGTTGTTGTTATTTTATGGATGTAGTAAGACTTGTATGCTAGGTTGAACAGTGAGGAGAGAGAGACTGATTTATAGAGGCTGAATTAGAGATTAGATTCTACAGCAGGCGACCCTGATCAAGCATAAGGTATTTGCTGGTGTCAGATGTGTGAAAGAGGACAGAGTAGTTTAGAAGGAGAGGAGTTTATTAATGACGAAAATAAAAGAGTTGCAGACCACAGGATAGCTATCTATCTATCTATCTATCTATCTATCTATCTATCTATCTATCTATCTATCTATCTATCTATCTATCTATCTATCTATCTATCTATCTATCTATCTATCTATCTATCTATCTATCTATCTATCTATCTATCTATCTATCTATCTATCTATCTATCTATCTATCTATCTATCTATCTATCTATCTATCTATCTATCAATCGCAGTCAAATAAAGATGATGATGATGATAGGGTTTCTATCTATTAACTCTACCAAATATGTATGTAATCAGTTTCTTTTTATATGCTTTAAGTGTGTAAACATCAGTCTTACACTCTTATCAAACAAACTCTTAACCTTAATGAACTTCAAATATAAAAGTCATAAAACCACAACTGTTTGCATGTAACCAAAATTATCTTTCAACTTAGCGAACTGAATTGCTGAATATTGGTGAAGCTTTCACTCAATGAACACGCTATTACCAACCATAGCAAGTGCTGACTAAGTAGAGATTGTAACACATTGTCCTTCCAATCGTCCATCGTCCTTTCAATCCTTCTGCCCTGTCCAGGCTGATTCACTTTCACTATTGTGAGTAGCTATTATAAAGAAGAGCGTCTTGTAACCATGTTGTCCTGGGGAGTTGTTATTCCAGCAGCGGCCTTGGCCAAGGCCGGTGCTGGTTAGGGAGGCCGAAAGCAGATAAGATAGGGAGTTGTTTGGGTTTAGGGAAAGTAGCTGCATTCCAAATTTCACAGCTCTCTATGGCCATTCTGGTCTCCGACACACAGCTGTGGAGCTCTCTCCAGCTTCAGACTCAAGTTGAAGACATGTTCCACAGTCCTACAGAGCTCATTTGCACAGTACTTGAGGAGCCTGGGGCTGATACTCTCTGGACGCATAGTCTTTCTTGCCTTGATTTTTCTGAGCTCTGTTTTCATTTGATCTTAGACTTAGACTAACTTTATTGATCCCTTTGGGATGACTCCCTTAGGGAAAATAACACTTTCAGCAGCATAGTAGAAAAAAAGAAGAGGGTGCCATACAGAGAGAATAGAAATAATAACTGGTATAAACAATAACAATGTAAAATATGAAGTATATAAAAGTATACACATAATAACAGTGTAAACTCTTAATACAGTGCAATCTTTAAAAGAAATGTTAAAACACTCTTAGTCCTTTGTTCTCCCTATTTCCCCCTCCCCTCAAGTGAGGAGTTGTAAAGCATGATGGCATTAAGTAAAAAGGAGTTCTTAAGTCTGTAGTGACGGCCAATCTGGGATTCGGGATCAGAGTGGTCTGAGTTGTGAAAGTAGCTGGAGGTGTGAATGGAAGTGAAACTGAAGGCGTAGCTGTCTGGCAATGGGTTTGGGGGTGAGGGTTCTTTGAGAAAGCAGAGTTTGATGGGTGTCAAGGTTGTAGCAGGAACCACTGGGCCAGGTTAGGTGTCTAATCAAACCTGTTGAAAAGCCGGTTCAAATCATTCAGCCTTTAAATATATGAGATGGACTTCATGGTGCGTTCCATTTAAAACTTTGAGTCCAAGTTGGAAGTTTTACCTGAAACGCCCCCTGCGGTCCACCCCTAAGGTGCCCCCTGAGAATCCTCACCACCCTCCAGTGGACAATCGCAAATGGCTACCCCAAGTATAAGTAAGTTGAGGCTCCTGTTATATTTCTTTTATTCAGACCTTTGACTAGATGTTATCACACTATATAGTACTGTACAACATAAATATTTATATATATGGAAATCCACCTAAAGTGCAATTTACATTTTTCATGGTGAACTACAACACAGGCTCTGCTACCCACGGCTTGTAATAGTCTTGTAGATTGATTCATGTTAATCGATCACTGATTCAATTAAGTTAAGTGTCAGTAATTTTTCAACACAGTTTTGACGTCATTCTCAGCTCTGACTATTGAAGTAAATGAAATGAACCGTTAGGCCTCTCTGTACTGCGGCTGGTACTCTATCTTCCTTGTGGTCCTCCAGTGTTTCTTCCCTGTGTAATCACTGACCTCAATCCTCTCTGTACCACCCTCAGTTTCTCTTTGTTTCAATGGAAGTGACTTAACGACTCTCCTCTCCTCCTATTTAAGGAGGAGAGGAGAGTCGTCTGGACGTAATCTGGACGTAATCTGGACGTAAAGGCCCTATTTAAGGGCCTTTACGTCCAGATTAACTAAGGGTTTACGTTAAAGAAACAATCTTGTATGGTTTTGGTGGGTATGGTGTGCTCCATGTAGCAGTTAATGTAACCCGTGATAGTGTCAGCAATATGTTCCCGATGAGCATCGCAAAGTTCTCCCTCAGAGCCCATTCAGTGTCATCAGACCATCTTCTCACTGTGCAAATCACAGCTGATTCAAGTCCCTAGTAATCAACATCCTGCTCCCCAGAGGGCATGTAGGAGGAAATACACACTGCATTTACAATTACAATTACAACATTTTTTTGGTAAATGATATGGCCTCATGGTAACAGCAGTTCAGTGTCATTGCCTCAGGGTTGTTCCTTCACCATGGTGTTCCCAGGGTTACACCATACCCTATTTACAAGCATAGCCACCTGCCAATGTCGTTGGTCCTGTATGCCATGTGGAGCGCAAGTCCTTCCAATGAAACATGTTGGTCCATAAACACCGAGTTCAGCCGTCTACCTATAAACACCTTGATACCGCATTCCCGGTATTCCTTCTGATGTTGGGCCAGTGCTGTGAACTCATCTATCCTTTTTGCAAGAAACTTCACATTTTCCATAATGATGGACAGGAAGACAGGTCTGCGTTGTATATTCTTGTCACTATTGTCACTGTTAACCAGTGCAGGTCAGCACCTCGGCACTCAGCAGTGTGAACAGGTGTTGCTGGGTGTAAACCATGGGAGCAATGCTGTACTGGCATCTCTGGACACAGAAAAAAAAGTGGTACAGCAATTACTGTGTTGTTACCCAGCTGTTGTTGTCAGCACTTACTACACTTAAGTCCAGTTATGAGCTTTTTTAAAAACAAAGCTCTTTCACCGAGGTTTCCATTATCAGAAATAAAATTAAATATCCGGCAACAAAGACCTACATACCAAATTCAAAACATGCAGGCCTGAATGTAGCTTGTCAGCGCAGCCTCCGACAAAATAGATTTTTCACCATGACAGCAAGCTAAAGAAAACAATATTAATACACGGAATCTGCAACCTCACCCAATGCTGACGATATGTGGCACTAGCCACTGGTTTAGTAGCTAGATTGTTCTCTCTTATTTAGTCGAGTAGTACACTCACACTGACAGAAAAATCACTATGCTGTCCCTAAAAGTGCCTTTGTTGAACACTTCAACAAAACGGAAGACATATCTTCATTAAATAATTTCTCTCTCTCTCTCTCTCTCTCCCTCTCTCTCTCTCTCTCTCGCTCTCTCTCTGTGAATGACAACACATGTATAAATATTGAATGTATGAATATTACAAGTTGTGCCTCCAGTCAGAGGACAATGGGAGGACAGAGCATATTACAAATACACTCTTTCATTTCAGGTAGTGACAGATTCTACCTAAACATTGAGGACATGATTGGCTACAAACCTGTCTTCTTCATCAAATGGTGCTGGATGATCCTGACCCCAGGCATCTGTGCTGTGAGTATCCATGCAAAACTCACAAATGATGTAGATGATGATGATGAAAGACAGACACAACTGGGTCCTGGGGCATTTACTAGATTTATTCTCTATCTTAGTAGGTAGTTGAGAATTTATGGTTTTGAATTTTAAGCTTTAAATATCTCACAGTGGGGGAGACAGTAAAACTTAATACCCAGATTTAAGCATGTATTATCAAATTGGATATTTTTCATTATTTGAATGACCTTCACATATGCAATAGTATTGTTACAGTTGCAATACAGCTACAGTTGATTCTCAATTTGAAGTCTAAGCATTTATTTCAAATATTCCAAATAAAATGTCATTACCTTTTTGTTGCAGGGTATCTTCCTCTTCTTCCTGATTAAATACAAGCCACTGAAGTACAACAATATGTATACATACCCAGACTGGGGTTATGGAATTGGTTGGTTCATGGCCATGTCTTCAATGGTCTGCATTCCCTTGGGGATGATTTGGATGATCTGGAAGACTCCTGGCACCTTCTCTGAGGTAACAGTACAAATAACACCAAAATATTTATTTTCAGTATGTCAGTGGTGGCCACTTTATTATTTATGAAACTCTATGTCAAAATTATTATATAAATAGTATATTGATCTTTCAGTATACTGGTCTTTGTCAAGACCAGTTTTGTAACAATAGGGTTGCAGGTTTGTTTTGTTTATTTTTACAGGTTCCATTAAATGTAATGGACCTATGTACTCACATTCCTGTACAGTAACTCAAGTTTGAATATTGAAAATTAATATTTGTTTCATTCTAACAGAGGCTTTAATGAGACAGACATAAAGTTCTGTTTTCCTCAGCCTGTCTGTTTATCATGAAGAACCTTTCTTTGAAAGATAAGCAGCAATGTCACCCATGTTATATGTATGTGGCACCGAGACATTACATTTGTGTTTTAAAAATGTATATCATATGGTTAATAGCAATATCTAAATGCTACACATGTTACAGTCCTGCAGCCTTTTAGGCTTTGAATTTACTCGTATATTAGAAGCTGTTACTCAAGAGCAATTAAAGTCAACTAACAACATCATTGAAACCTGAGGACAATCTCAATTACAAAGCAAATCTCTGCTTGTTTTCAGCAAGTGCATAGATGTTTCACAAGGCTTAGCTTTTAAGATGTTTGTTTTTCTTCACACTCCACGGCAAACCAATGCAGGTGATGATGCACCTGCATTGATGTAGTCCATCAGGACTACATCATCTGCAAGGAGCAGAAAATAGATCACCCGGTCATCAACCTGAAATCCCTCCTCACTACAACTGCACTTCCATGTCCATGTCCATGTCCATGTCCATGAATGTCACAGACAGGGTCAGGGACAAGGCACAGTCCTAGCAGAGGCAAACACCCACAAGGAAGTTGGAGAATCTGACGTCCTGCCGAGCATTTTCATGCATCTCTCACCTCATACAAGGATTGTTGAAAAGACTTGTCAGCCATGACAGCCCCTTGACATCCGGAGCCTTCAGCATTTCTGGAGGTATCTCATTAACCTCTGGGTTCTTGCCATTGTGGAGTTGTTTGACTATCTCAGTGACCTCACCCAGGGGTATTAGGCACTGTCTCTGCAATAGACGGTGGATTAGTGAGGTTCACTTTACCACCTGTTCTGGTGAAGTCAGTCCGGTGTTTCATCCTCACTGTACATAGTGCTGGACACTTCTCCCTCCTGAGATGGCAGGTAGTTTTCCAGTAATGCCTTGGTGCTGCTCAAAAGTCCTTCTCCATAGCCTTGCCAAACTTCAGCTGCTTTGCCTCTGCTACAGTTGCAGCTGCCATCCAGCCATCCTGTTAGTGCCTCATGACTGGCACAGGACTCCCCTTGGACAACATGTCCCCGAAGGACTCCTTCTTCAGTTGGACAGCTTCCCTGACCACCAACGTCACCCATGGTTGTCTAAGGGTTACAGTCACTTGAGGCCCCTAGGATCGTGAGACCACAGGCTGTAGCTGCAGCTTCAGCAATAGAGGCTTTGAACATCGACTATTCAGGTTCAATACCACGTGCCTCCACCAGGGTGAAGGACTGGCTCCTTCAAGGGTAGAGGCTTCTTGGACAGAAGCTTCCCCAGGTGTTTCCCGCTTACCTGCACTATTTATTTGGGCTTACCACTAGTGCAGAAGACCAATAACGAAACACCACACAAGTTCTGATCAGGGAGACCGTGCCAGCCAATAATATCCATCCAGGTACCTCCATCATTGCCAACTTGGATATTGAAGTCACCCAGTAAGACCATGGGGTCGTCTGCTGGAATCCTCCACAGGACTCCAGCCAGGATCTCAAAGAAGGCTAAATATTATTTTTCGCTGCTTGGTGCATATGCACAGACAGTTTTCTCGCAGCCTTTAGGCTGACCCTCTTACCCACAGGCTAACTCCAGCATGGCAGCTTTCAGTCAGTGACTTGTGAGTTTCACCACACCTGTGAGTATGAGCACATCTGCTTGGTGCCTCACACCCTTGGCAACTCCAGACAAGACTAAATTCCAGCATTTATCTGGCACCCTGGATCCACAGATGATACTGTGTGTGGAGGTAAGCTGCACCAGACACAACTGGTATTTGTCCACCTTCTGCACCAGAGTAAGGGGTTAGAGAAGTGACATTCCACATCTGTTGTCAGCATCTGTTGCCCAGGTTTGGGTTGTCGAGGTCATCCACTTTCACTGCCACTTATGTGGCAGTGCAGCCAACCCCAGAGTTTACAACTATGGGTGGTAGGTCCGACCAGGCCCTGTGGCAGATGCAGCTACCAGGTCGCTGGAGCCAGGCCTGACAGACCCCCGGTTGAGACCTGGCACCAGATATGGGTCCTGGGCTTCCTCCAGGAAGGATTATGTTGCTCCATCCTCTTTTCTTTATGGGGCTTTCCTGAACCATGCTTATTATTCTAAGACCAAGCTGTCGTGGAAGACCCTACCATGGGCACTTGACTTGATAAACATAGCTTTCAGGTTACTTTGGGTCAGCAAATCTCTCCATCACGATAAGGTGATGGTTCCTGGGGAGGTAAAAGATTAAATGGAAAAGAAAAATATGCTTGAGTTTTTTTCATATTTAATTTCCTCTCTTGATACTCTGCAGAGAATGAAGAAGTTGACAACTCCCAGCAAAGACCTTAAGATGCGAGGGAAGCTTGCTGCCCTCAGCCCCTACGCTGCCAATGATGCAAAACTGAAGGCTGATGGGAAAATTTCCACCATCTCAGAAAAGGAGACATATTTCTAAGCCACTTACTGATAAAACTAGCAAGTGGGAAGCCTGCCATTTACATAATAAGTCCAACAAATGAAAACTCCAGCAAACAGCAGCAATATTGTCTCCCACTACACCACACAACGGAACATGAATCAAGTGACATGAGTCAAATAAGTGCTACTTTGATTATGTAAAAAAAAATGGAAAAAGATGAATGATTATGAATGATTAGCATGCTTCAGTTTTGCTTTAGCCTTGATTATACATTTATTGTTCAGTTAATACTGTGACTAAAGGAGTGTTGTTTTTTAACATGATATTCTTGAATCTAGGTTGATAAAAGTATGGTTGCGATTTGTACTGCTACCTTGTCTGTACTAGTCACATTTGTACGTGGGCCTCCGGAGCAAATCCATTGTATTTTGTTGTAAAAGATTGACACTGTATGTTTACTGGCAAAGTACTGTACTTTTGTCAGGTACAAGGTATCCAAATGTAACAGTTTAGCGGTAGGAGTGTGAGGACCATTCTACTTAGATTCTCAGAGAGGGTACTGTATTGTGTGTTTTACCACTATTGGCCCTCATTTTATGAAAGATAGAAATCATATTAGTGTAGAAAAAAGTGCAAATCCAAGTACAGATATCATCCCACACCAGGTATCTTGATTCATGAAATCGTCTTGACTGTCCTGGCATACAAATGTCTTGGTGTCTTGTTTTTTTTTAGAGTTTAAGAAGACAGAATACAGCCAAGAATGCTGAAATTAAAATTGTCACATCAGAAGGCAAACGTGTGGAACAAATCACTACTGCAATTGTATTGAAGTCCATCATGGATTTGAATATTTAATTCATAAAATCATGATAGCACAAATAATAAAGCTCTTTAAAAAATACTCAGACCAGCAAAAGCTTTGCTCTATCATTTGACATTGTGCCTTTTAAATAGATGTCTAATAAAAAAATAGATGGCATTTAAAGTAAGAATAAAAAAACTGAGTTGCAGAATTTGAATGCTCGAATGAAGCCCTTGGTTTTAGGAATCTTCAATGTTTGAGTTAGACTTTGTCAAACAACTACAAAGTGCATTGAGTGACCAATGAGTATAAAAATATCCCTCTCGCTCAGCACATTAATTTTGAAATGCCACTTTGCATCTGCCATTTCACAGTAATTATGTTTTCAAAAATGTGTTAATTTCTATTTGGTGCTCCACCTGTAGAGAAGACCCATCAAATGAGCATTTCAAAACCCATGATCATTTAATCATCAACCATATCTTGTCAATTTATATAATTCAACCCCCACAACACAGTGCAGTTGCTCAGTCCTGTTTTGCATTTTGCTACAGTGGTAGCATATGTGTCAATGAGCTGGTCTCATTATTTCCATCAATTTGATCCAAATTAATTCAAATTCAAATGTGTTGTGCTATTCTTCTTGCTTTGTCCATTCTCTTCCCTGCTGTCTTCCATCTATCCTTGTTTCCTGGTGAAATTGCAATCAGAGCAATGCATCAGAATGGATGAAACTCAAATGTCTCTTTCTACAGCTTTTCAGGAGGAGGCAGAGAAAGCAGGGAAGGAAATTGTTGAAATTGTTGAACAGAGGAAGTGCACGATCGAGTAAGTAATGAGGGAAATAGAGGAAGTTATTGGTGTCTGAAGCCCCTCCTGTCTTAGCTGTAACACCCTCTTAAAACTGTGATTGGTCCTGCTGGTGTGTTTGCATTGTGAGATGATCACCTCATAACTGATATTTCTGCAAAGCTAGTAGTGTGCATCAGAGACTATAACATGCTGTTTAATACTCATCATACTGATGTATATTTTCTCTTCTTAGAAATCTATGTTAAGTTTTTGAGATAAAAATCTTTTAAAAATGTTTCTGTATTAGAAAATGTCTTTTGTTTTGACCTTTTGATATGTGACTCAAAAGATCTTGTTATAGACATATAATGAAAGGTTTCACTGTTCTGTACTGTGCTACAAACATTTGGTGTTCACAGAACAAATGAACTGACTGCTTACTCATTTTTAAGAATAAAGATGGTAAAGGAAAGTGGAGGCTGGACTCAAGTCTTCTTTTTTATCGTAAGCTGACACTTGAGGGTGGCAGTAACCCCCAAAAAGAATGTGCATGATCTTCAATCTTCATGTTTACTCCTTCAAGTGCTTTAAAAGGGTTTCAATCTGTGATGAAGCTCTACAGATAGAATTATAGGACCAGGAAAGATAAGACTTTCAACTTGAACAAATGGAGCTATTGATAAATAGTTCATAGCTGCAGAATCTAGAATTATTCGCTAAAAATCTCTATAAGAAATGAATGGAAAAAAAGGAAAAAAGTCATTCTTCGTTCTGCAACCTGATACAGACTGCTCACCATTGACACACACACAAACACACACACAAACACATGCACACTCATCATTAAATTCTCCTGTTTCATGACTGATCCAAAGGCAAACAAAGTTGATGCAACAGGATGTCTCACACACACACAACAGGCACACACCCAAGGGCCTGTGCCCGTTTTTCAACTTTAACTTATAACTGTGGCCTACCTCACAGCACACACATTACACCAGCATGTTCCAGAGACTCTCCCTTCTGTGTTGGTATGCTTATATTCCAGATACTTCTTATTATTTTTATTAGTGCTGTAAGTGACTAGAGCAATCTTGTTCTCCTGCATGTTGCTTATTATTATTGTCCTGGGAGGGAGCACCCTTGTTACCCTGCATTTTTCTTATTCTTATTAGTGCCTGGGACGCTACTAAGAAGATGCTAATGAATGATGCAGCAGCTTAGCTGTAGCATCCTCTGTCTCATGTTTCAAAGCATTTTACACAAACCGGTTAACAAAGTAGTGATATAGTAAACACCTCCTGCCCTTACACACTTGCATCGGCTGAAGAATGTCTCTCAAGAAAAACCCTGACAGAGAAAAAATGGAAGAGACAAAGGACGGGATCTTCACCCAAAATGGGCAGGTAGGCAAAAGCAAAACAATGTACAGTAGAGGGCCATGGTGATGGCCGAAGTCCTGGATCCAACTTGGCACAAGAAAACAGAGGGTGCGAGAGATCGAGGACAGATGAGAAGAGAGGTGAAAAAGAAAGAGAGAGAGATACTGGGAAAAAGCTGGGAAGTGGAGGGGCTGGAGAAGGGGTAGGTGTGTGTGTGTGGTCCAGTCCCCTGGGGAGGCATGACCTGGCCAACGCAAGCCAGCCCAAGGACAGCCAGCACCAGGTGGCAGATCGAGCCCATCCCAGGAGGCTGAAGCCACCCAAGCCACACCCAATTGGCTTCAAATTTGGTACAAATCATCTATGGACCAAGCTGAGAAAAGGGCGTGGCCACTAATGCATGACAAAGTTTGGTTATTCGTCATCAATATTTCAAAATGCTCTTCCAGGCAGGCACCTCATCAAAAAAGTTTCAAAATTGCTGAACATGATTGCATTCTATGCCTGAACAGCCAAATGTCATAAAGCTTTTTGTGGAGGACAAATATGAAGATTTGTAGGCTTATACAATTTATCAAGACGCACAAAAAGTCTCTTGCACTGATGGTCAGAACTAGACAGGAAGTTGGCTATTTTGGTTTCAATGTTCAAGTCTCTCTATTTCTTTTGTCACCCGAGTCCGCCTAGAGATTTCATCCCATCAACTACTCAACATACTGTATAAGATCACCTTAATGGCATTGTGATCAAAAGTTCAGAAAAGATTTTCTCGATGTGAAGGGGTGTAGCCGTATGGCGGCCATAGTAGAGAGACAGTTCATTAGCTGAATCACATGGATGCTGTTCGGCCCAGAAGAGATTCTCCTTCAAAATGTTCAAACAAAAAGGATTCTTGGGATGGTGTAGGAACTACCGTGACCCAGCGGTTGCCAGTACTCCGACAAGCACACAGGCGAGGGCCCACTCATAGTTGCTGGCAGCTTTAATTTATTTATTGATTTATTATTTATTATTAAGACATTGACGGTGGCATGTATTATTTTATGATTTAATTGTGATGGTGAAGCCGCGTGACTAATAAAAGAGCCCTCCTGCACGCAGCTGAAAACAGTAGTATTGTTGAGTGCCATGTGAGGCTGTGGAGCGTCGCTCGGTCTTTCTTCCTTCTCCTCCATGTTCGGTGCAAAACGGGTTTCTCACCAGTTGCAGCTGTAGGCTGCCCTGTGTAACCGTTGTGTCTTTTGGGTTAACGTCCATCTGGATGTAGATCGGTCAACTTCTCAATATTCTGCGTTGTATTGTTGATGCTGAATTAAAAGAAGGAATTTCAGGTTGTTGCCTTTCATCGGATGTTTATTTGACAGGAAATGGTTTTTATATGAAAAAAAAAGAAATAAGTCTGTGACATGCCGTTCACAGGCCGCTGCTCTCAGTGAACACAGTGCAGAACATTTCAGTCACTAACAATGTATCGTGAAATAAAATGAAATGTTCAATGAAATTGCATTCATATGAATTTGAATACAATCAGAAACAACCAGTTCACAAAAAATAGAACCAGTGAAACCAAAATGCAAATACTAACAAAGTATCCATACCTGTATGATGAAAAAAAATGAAATAAGTCTGTGAAATGCCGTTCACAAAACTCAGCAGGCCCGTTAGCAAGCACACATACACACACACACACACACACACACACACACACATATGTGCAAGATGTGGTTATAAAGTGCTATGAAAAGTGAACATGTATGCAAACTATAAACCTACAAAAGTAAAGTAAACTGTTCATGGTCTTCATTTAGTATCCATACAAGTATTTAAAATCATGTCTAACATCGAAACAAAGCATAATCGTGACAGAAGAAAACACGACGTACCTGCTCTCAGTGGACACAGTGCAGACTGAGAGCAAACAAAGTAATTGGGTAAAACTGATAGTGAACTTTTAAAAGAACAGTACCCATCTAATGTCTCTCAAGCAAGCTACAAGATTATAGTGAAAACAAAACATATTGAACATAAAGGTACCTTTTCAGCCTAGTTACATCTGCCAACACATGCCACACATTGAATTTCTCATGCATTTAAATTTTCACAGTGACTCCCACTATGCCGCACCGCTTTGACAGTGGAACAGGTAGGAATCAGCGAGCTCCCTTGAGAGTTCGGAAGCTGCGTGCCACATGAAAGCTAATCAAATAAAAGTATATCTACTGGTTCTGCGGGGCTGTGGGGTCCACGGTGCCCTGGCCTCCGTCCGCACTGCTGCCTTGGACTGTGCCTGGGGTGGTCATGGCACCCACCTTTGTCGAGGTGTGACGTTGTTAATTCCTGCTCCTCTCCACTGAAGCCTAGTGACAAACCTCTCACCGATGCAGTTCTGCATGAAGGCATGAGCACAAGTGTAACCACGCTCATAAGGTGTCACATTCTGCACTCTTTCAGTCACTCTCACTGGTTCTTTTCTCTCAATTACTTTATACTAGTCCTGCCTCCTGGTTCTTTCTGTTCATCCAATCACACTCTTTGCTGCTCTGCTGATCCTCTGTGCCTCGCCAGCTGCTCCTGCTGCCTTCCCACTCCTCAGCGTTTGGATCTGCCACTGCTCTCGCCTCGGCCCTGTGCTCTGGTCCTGGGAGTCCCACTTCCCCGCCGTCCTCGGAGTGATCCCCGTGTCCAGTGCGCTGGTCACTCCCCGCTCCCTTCCTGCGGGTCGCTCCGCCAGTGGTCAGTCCCAGCTTTGAGGACCGATCTCTGCGTTCCCTACTGAAGACCCAGACATTGAATAAAGAATTTTTGTGACCTGGTTCTTGTGTCGTGTGCGAATAAGTCCTCCAGATCCGCTTGTGTCATAAGGGACCTCTCACCCACCTGCTACACACACTTATGCACCAACCCGTTCTCATCCCAACGGTTCAAATACTGACAATTTGTCACGCCCCTGAACGTTACATATGGACGCCGAAGGTACCCTTCCGCGTCTGTTTATTGACGCTCCGGGTTCTCCATTCACTCTCATGCAAACCCCAGCTCGGCTGGCTGGGACGCTGAGAGCAGAGGCTCCAGCCAAGCCCCTAAACGTCAAATATAAACACGGAGGGTAAAAATCTGCATCCGGATTTGACGCTCCCGGTTCTGCATTGACTCTCATGCAGACCCCGGCTCGGCTGGACGGGACGCTGGGCGCAGAGGCTCCAGCCGTCCATTCACTCCCATAATAACCCGGTCACGCGAAGCATGACGCCGCTAACTACTGTCTCATTGAAGAACCGAGTATCCTCTGCCTGGAAGTGTTTTTCTCACTTTTTTCTCACTATTTCTACACTTTGTACCGAGAATATATCCACTGACACATTAAACAAGCCCAGAATTTGAAATACCTGGCTAAATATCTACGTAAATACTGTGAATTTATGCTAAAACAACAATAACAGTGGATAAATTGGATTTCAACAGACTGTTTACATCTACTCAGGACCCGCCCCCCTCGCGTGTGCAGCATGTTACCATGGAAACGAAAGGGTTGTTTTGCTTCGCATTTGTGCCGACATAATTCGCTTCCTTATAGTCTCCTTTTATTCCTTCAGTGAGTGGATATGATCTTTTGTTTGTTAGTTCTTACAAATAAAACAAAAAAGCACAGGAAGTGGTTTTCAAACGTTGATGAAACAATTTTGATTTTGAATGCACCCTCTTCAGTCTGCGACACAAAGTGACACAACTCCAACTCCCAGCAGCCACCAAGCCGCACTTTTTCATGACGTCATAGCCGCGCCGTACATGACAAGCTGGCTATGCAGTGTCTACTCTAACACTAGTTCTAATAAATGTAAATGTTTATGATTCATAATGTACCGTGTCACAATAAATAAATATATATGTTGTGGTTATATATATTTCTTGGAAAGAGGTTTTCTGAACCCCCTGAAGCCTTACCCAAAAATGAACTACATTGCAATATACACTCATGTGCTCCGCCATTTTGTTTGTAGTCCTAATGTGCCTGAGTCAAAAGAGAGGAAGGGAGAGAAAAATACCTTCCCCTTGGAATTTCCTCCTGCTTTTTTGACTATGTTACTTGTCAGAAGGTCTTGTATTAGGATCTGCTGCCTCCAAGTTAATAGCACCTTCCTAGAGCAACTTTGTGTCCCCAAGGGCCCCCAAGGGTCTATGGAGGCGGGGCTTAGAGGGTCTGTTCCAGGTCCACTATGGGGTCTGCAGACTGAGTTTCAGGCCATTTGGCCTATTTTTGAGACTGTGGCGAGCCCTCAAAGGTGAGAAATGGCGAATGTTCAAAGCCCCGCCCTTTGAAAAGTATGGCTCCAATCAGGACCAAACCAACACATATCATCTGGTCCAGGGGCCCCCTACAACATACTGAAATGTCAGATTCACAGCACTTTTAGAAAGAGATCTCCTCCAGATTGGCCTCCAGAATCTGATGGTCTAGTTGGCTATAGCTTTTAGACCCTCTCATTTTTCAATCAGGCACTCCTCCTCAACACTTTGAGCTAAATGGCGGAAATTTTACTATGTTCAATAGTAGGTCAAGAGCATCCATCATTCTGAGTTTCAGGCTCCTACTACCTCAGAAAGTGTCTGAGAGGGCCATACACAATTGAAGGGCATGCCAAGGGTTACATGACAGCACCCCTCCAGCAGATGGCGCTCCATGTGACTGCCCTTAACACTTATGGCAAGAACCAGCCCTCCATAGATTTTTTGAGCAATGAGGATAACATTTTAGAATGTTTATGGGGAGGTCAGAAGCAACACCGTTCAAGCAGGCCCCAAAATCTATAATAAGCTTCCAAGGTTCCTGATCACAATTTCTTCTTCTCATTAATCTTTCAATCTTCTCATCAGAGCTCAGAAATTCTCATATACCAAGTCAATATTCAAAGAAATATGTATAAACATGACATATTTCTCTCTCTCTCTGTCTGTCTCTCTCTCTGTGAGATGGAGAGCGACCAAATAATAATAATGATAATCATCATAATCAATAATTTAATCCAGTCACTGCTGACAATGCGGATTGCACACAATTCTCTCTGCGTATTTCACTTTCAGTAGCTGCTATTAATTCTGTGACTTTTATAGGTCTCATGGCATAGACTTTAGATGATAAAAAATCAAATAAAAATAATGTTTAGAAATTCTATAACAGTTCAAAAATTAAATGCATTTTACAATAATTAATAATAACACTTTACAATAATTTAAAGTCTGTATGCATTTTTGGGGGAAACCCTGACTAGACTACCTGAAGCAACGCCGTCCTTTCGTTTCCATGGTAACATGCCACATACGCGAGGGGGGCGGGTCCTGAGTAGACGTAAACAGTCTATTGAAATCCAATTTATCCATTGTTATCATTGTTGTTTTAGTATAAATTCACAGTATTTACGTAGATATTTAGCCAGGTATTTCAAATTCTGGGCTTGTTTAACGTGTCAGTGGATATATTCTCGGTACAAAGTGTACAAATAGTGAGAAAATAGTGAGAAAAACACTTCCGGGCGGAGGATACTCGGTTCTTCAATGAGACAGTAGCTAGCGGCGTCATGCTTCGCGTGACCGGGTTATTATGGGAGTGAATGGACGGCTGGAGCCTCTGCTCGCAGTGTTCCGTCCAGCCAAGCCGGGGTCTGCATGAGAGTCAAGGCAGAACCCGGAGCGTCAAATCCGGACGTGGATTTTTACCCTCCGTGTTTATATTTGACGTTTAGGGGCTTTGGCTGGAGCCTCTGCTCTCAGCGTCCCGGCCAGCCGAGCTGGGTTTTGCATGAGAGTGAATGGAAAACTCGGAGCATCAATTAACAGACACGAAAGGGTACCTTCGGCGTCCATATGTAACATTTAGGGGCGTGACAAATAGTCAGTATTTGACGCGTTGGGATGAGAACGGGTTGTATACACACACACGCACACACACATAAACGCAAACACAACATTGTGCCACAATGATATGTTAGGTTGAGTGTATTGAGTGCATTGTTTGTCATTGTCATTTGATTTTGGTTCCATCCAGTATGCTACAGAG
This sequence comes from Karalla daura, assembly GCA_029224185.1. NCBI lineage: Eukaryota > Metazoa > Chordata > Actinopteri > Chaetodontiformes > Leiognathidae > Karalla > Karalla daura. The sequence continues at coordinate 5,177,911 of CM055188.1, read as the reverse complement.
CCATCACAGCTCATGGCTGTCACTTGCTGTCTATTGCTGTCTGTTGCTGCTGTCCCTCTCTTTCCCCCTCTCCTCTCCGCAGCAGCTGAGACATTGCCGCCGACCCAATACAGCAACTGGCGGCAGTGAGAATGGGAACAACAATCTCTGTTGCTCTCGCTCCCGCTGTTGCTACTATAAAAGGAACTTGCCTGACGTGACTGCAGCTGCCTTTGCTGATGCTGCTGTCATTTCTGTTGTGTTGCTGTCTTTTGTCTGTAATTCTTTGTTTTTTTGTGTATTTTGTCTTCTTTTATCTCTGCTCTCTCCCTCTTACTTGCTCTCCTTTCTTCCCCCTCTTTCCTGCGCACCCCTTCTCCCTCTCCGGTTCACATTGACATACATTAATAAAAAATAATTTAAAAAAAGAAAAGCTCTGATAATGATTTGAATTAAGACATGTTTGTGGAGACACAATCCATGCAATCACCTGTCTTTAACCAAAGTATATCTACCGAACAGCCAATCAATAAGTAGCTGTTGTACCCCGGTAGATTTAGATATTTTGCGGTTAAAGAGGAAAACGGTCACTCGCCAAAATGAAGCAGGTTTCATAAGGACAAAAAAGACCTAGTGATTGCAGTAAGTAATCTCTGTGGAAAAGTCTTTTTTATACTGAATGTTTTGTCCAGGCAGCAAGAGAAGCGAGTACACACATGCATGTGTGTGTGTATGTGTGTGTGTGAGATATTCCATTGTGTTTTATCCAGACAATACACGGTAGTAATTATTGCATTTGCCTTCAAAGGTGTCAGGGAAGAGGCAAGAAAGCATCCGTTCAGGCTTCTTCCAGCTCCCTAAAAAGGTGGCCAGATTAGGCCGAGAAAAGGAGACAGTGGAGAAGGCAGTAGTGGAGAACAATGTAGAAGAGGCTGTGGAGGAGGCAGTGAAGAAGACAGCTATGTGCCAGTAGAGAATGAGTCAGTGGAAGAAACTGTGGAGGACACCATAAATGAGACAGTGGAAAATCCACTGGAAACAAGAAAGACAAGATGACTAAGTGGAGCAGCCATGTATAGGTGTACCTTTAAGAAAGAATGGTCAACCTGATGGCCATTCATCACAATAGGAACCACTAGCTCCTTCTACAGGTGCACAGTCTGCAGACAAGAAAACTCCTGTGCCCATCAAGGTGTGAGGACATAAGCAGCCATGTGGAAGGCAAAGGACAGTGTGCTAAAGAACAAGCTCTAAACTCAACCAGCAGTGTTACACAGTTCTACACACCAACAACTTCTGTTGGAGGCATGATTGTACAAGAGGCCAAGGTACATAGCACAGTGAAACCAAATGGCTGATGTTTGTTTAATTATAGTGCTCATCAAATTGTTGTTTTTTTCATAAAAATGTATCTAATATTAATGATTATTAATCAGTTGTTCCTATTGCAGACAAAGAGAGCTGAGGTGAAGGTTGCTGTTGTAATGGTGCAGGACAATATTCCATTTGCTGCTGCTGACCATTTCAGCCCCTTGTACAAAGAATGTTTTAGAGATTCCCCCACGGCCCAGAGCTTTACGAGCGCAAGCACCAAAACAATGTGCGTCATAAATGAAGCAGTGGCACCACATTTCAAAAAGGAACTGGTGATGAAGATAAGAGATAATCCTTTCACACTTGTCACTGATCTGATCGCTCAAATGTTTTTGGTATGAGTTTAACAACAGCAGTAATTTCAGTTTGCATCCATTTCTTCATGCACACTCATACAAGTTTTGAACAAGATGCATGTTTCATTCATATTATTGTTATAGGTCTAGAGAAAATGAATCCCCTCACAGTGAGGATATTCGACAACAAGAACGTTGTGCACAGATTCCTTGATATGTGCACCACCAGTTGAAAGAGCGATGGCAATGCAGAAGTGCAGAAGTTATTTTTTTAAAAATTCTTTGCAGGAAAATAATATCCCTTGGATAAATTGTGTAGGTCTCTCCATCAACAATGCTCCTATAAATACAGGTGCCAAAAATTCAATTGCAGCCCAAATGCTCAGAGAAAATGCCAGCATTTACATACATGGATGCCCCTGACATATTGTACACAACACTGGCAGACAAACATGCAGGGCAGGTAATTTCAAATATGTACTCTTTACACTCCCAGTCTGTCAAGCACAATACCAAGTGATACTTTGCTCTATAATGTTGTAATAAATCTTAAATATATTGCAGATATCTGGATTTGACCCAGAGAATCTGACTGTTGATGTGGGGAACTGGTTTAAGGGAAGCACCAACCGTAAAGGCTACCTTGCAGGTTTGTGATTAATCAGTTCAATTGTTGTACAACAGATACATTTTTTTCTTTGCTATTGATTTTATGTATATTTATATATTATCTATTCCAGAATTTTGTGACCTCCATGGCAGTGAGTACATGGAGAATATGCTGCACATTTCAGTGCGGTGGTTAGGCCTGGAGATGTGCATCACGAGAATTCTGCCGCTGTTTGGGCCACTTGAAAGCTATTTTGTCTTTAAGTATGTTTATTTCATTGACAGTAGTACAGTTGCATTAAACCAGACTAAATACATCATTTTAAGCATAAACTATTTTTATTTACAGATCAGAGTCAACCAAGGTTTAAAAGACTGGTGAATGCTTTTTCCAAGCCAATGACAGAGGTATACCTCCTCTTCCTCCAGTGCTTCCAGTGTTCTCTGCTCTGAACCTCCTTCTCCAGAGAGAAGAGTCTTCCATCTTCCTGCTCCGTGGAGAGGTAAAATGCATGGGTTGGCCTACTCTGCTGCTTTTGATTGAAGTCCCTTTTCCAGTATTTCATGTTAGTCTTTTATTAACTACAAATTTGCAGATGACAAAGTTCATCAGGAAACTGTGTCAAGGTTCACAAAGCCATCAGCACTCCAGGGCCAAGAAGTCCATGACATCATGTCAAGTTGACCTCAAATAGTTTTTGGAAAGACTGTTGTTATGAGTTGGCTGTTAAAACTGGTGTGATGGAAAGGATAGTCCATGCGTAAAATAGCATGTTTACAGAGGCATCACTTGCATTTATTGTGTATATCTTGCTGAATCTGTACCCACACTGTATGTCTGTCAGGTCTTTCATTAAAATTCTGATTGCACAGTCCAATGCCCTGATACTTTTAGAGAATAAAATGTGATTTTGTTTCTGGGATGTTGTTTTATGCACTATCCGCAAAACCGCAAAATGTACTAATGTATTATCTTTTATCGCTTTCTTTTTTCTGTCTGGGAGGAGAAAAGCTAAATGTTGACTGTTACGTGCCAGGCAGTGTGTTTTGTTTGTGTTGTGTTTGTGTCATTTCAGGCCACCTGAACGCTCCTCACCTGTGTGGGTGGGGCCAGATTGCTGATTGGTCCTTTCCAGCCCCACTGATGGCCAATCACCAGAGAGGAGGCATTGTAAAAGGAGTACATCACCTGCCTCCAGCCCCTTTCTTTTGTTTGCTCCTGGCTGTAGTTTGCTGCTGTGAACTAATAGCTTTAATGGTCTGAGGTGTTTTTGTAAGAAGGTGTGGGTGAGGAGGTTGATATTAGGAAAGTCGGGATACCCTTTACATTCTTTGCACTCACGTACGTGATTCTTCTGTTAAAACACTAGGGTTATTGGTTGTGCCACACGTATGTTTTTTTTTTGGTGTCTTTTCTTTAGATAAGATAGTTAGGCCTTTTGATTTATATTTTAATTTTAGTTGGGATAGTTTAGTCAGGCCTACTTTTGTTATATTCATTGCATTTTATTTGGCATAACCACCTTGTCTCCTCCTCCCCACCTCAGTATCACCTTCTTTGTTTAAATAAATCACTCATTGCCACAACAGCCAACGCTCTCTTCAATTGATTACTTGTCGGGTTGCTTTCCATTGGCTGAGTTCAGCTGGTGGTTGTAACATTGACTTCACAACAAGAGGAACCCTCAGCAGGTTCCTTGAGGCTGGAGATATCACAGCTCAGGAGGTGGAGCTATTCCAGCAGGCAGCGTTAGTATTTCTGGCCAGGGCAGTGGGGTGTGGGCTCAAGAACCTGCCCTTCAATGAGGCTCTTCTCAGACACACAAGATTTGTTGATTTCCAGCAGAGGGCTGAGTGTGGGGTGAAAGATGTCCTACACTTTATAGACAGGCAAGGGTTTCAACATTTTCCAGGAATTACCATAATTCCCATAATTTTAATTAATTCTTCACACATTTTTTAGATTTCAGGAACTACTAACTTTCCATGGGCCACAGGAACAGTATAAGGTGAGTGAGGAATTCCTGGACTACTAGCTCATGGACATCCCCATGCCCGAAGATCCCACCACCTTTAATGCTGAGGAGTTTTGGGGGAGTATGTCCTCCGCAAAGAGCAAGGTAATGGATATTTTGAATGATAAAAGCTAAGCATTAGAGTAACAGACACTCTTGGTGTATTTTCTCAAAGGTGACCAGTTTGAGGCAGTTTGGGAGGCTGTCCAAGATTGCTGCATTGGTGCTTGTGTTCCCACACTCAAATGCTGTTCGTGAGAGGGTGTTCTCAATGGTTGGACTAAACAAGACCAGAACAAAAATAACTAAAGTAAAGGCTGAAATCAATAAATGTTTGTTTGAATGAATTTATGCGTCATTGTGAAGGAATGGACGAGGGGATGCCACTAAGGATAGATGTGTCAGGCCCAAAAACAGAGGGAGAGGAAAAATCCTAGGAAGTATATTTTATTTATAATGTGATGCAAAAAAAAATATACAGTCAAAAATAAACAATAAATGTTTCTTTTTTTGTAAATTGTTTCTTTTTCTTTTTAGTTTTTGCTATTTTTGAAAAATCTGTTTACAAAATAAAGTATAATTTTAAGAAGGAAAAAGTTGCGAGTACGGACAAACTATACACTGCAAAAGCATCCAAAGCTTTGCTCAGCCTCTTAAAGCAGAGGTCTTTAACAGCAGCAAAAACTCTAGGCATACTCACCAGCTCACCGGACAAGACAAAAACCAGACTGAAGACAAAACACAGATTTCCACACAGATGGGGGTACACATAACAGTCTCATGACAAACAATAAAATCACAAACTCTGGTGCAGTGCTAGGACACTCTACAATATATAGAAGTGACCACATCTAAATTTAAAATTAATAGCAACTACAATGTCAGAGAGAGGAGACGGCTTGATCAGGGCCACCTGCATCCCCCCCATAACATTGCAACAGAACGGTCTTGTCCAATTGTGGCTGGAGCAATAAATAGTCACACAATCCCAGGCAGCACTCTTTTGCCTGAGGGACCAGAGATGTCCACATTGATAAGTTCCTGGCTACGTCACCTGCCCACTCTCCCATGTACCCGAGCCTGCAGTTCCCCTATCAAGTGTCAGAGCTCTCTGTCCTCAATCAGTGCAACAATTTTCATGATGACATGAGTTCCTTAAAGCCGTCACTAAGCCACTCGTAATACATGGAGAGCTATTGCTGTTTGTGCCCGCCACACGGATACCATTGGTGGTAGCCTCACTGCATTTGTAATGTAGCTTCACCAACTTGTTCTCCATGTATTACAAGTGGAATGAAGTTGATGTGGTTAATTATGTAGGAGTACCACATATAAATGTAAAACCTGATTACTTCCTGTCACCACTAGGGAGCGCCATGAGTGAGGTAGGAAGTTAATATATCAGACTATTCAGGATGATACCTTCATCATGTCCAGAAAGTTTCAAGGTGCCATTCAAAGTGAGAGAGCATGAAAAAAAAATCACAAAATTTTGACACATCGTAGGAACCATGCTCTTTGACCTACAGAAATTAATTTGACAAGTGTTGGTCAACATGGTCTCTGGATTTCACGAACTTCATCATTGAAAATGTTTGTTCACATATATAGGTAGAGCCAAAGAGAACCAACATCTTCTGAGCATGTCTCCTCATGTTTGGAAAGTTCTCCTCCTTGAGAGAAGAGTAAAAATCCAGCAGAGATACAGACTTGAAGTGCTCTGCCAGTACTGCATCAGACTGCAGGTCAATGAGTTCCAGCTGAACATCACTGGCAGCATTTTCCACACTGCAGGTGAAGGGAAAGGAAATCATGCGCATTTCATCCTCGATTGTTCTGCGATCTTCAAAACGCCTTGAAAACTCACCATGCAATGCTCCTAACATTGATGAGTACCTGCTGAGTCGATCAGCTGATGGTGTGACTTCTTTCAGGGTTTGCATGTGAGTCAGAGTGTTGCTCTCCAGTTGGCTTGAAAGAAACTGCATCTTTCTCATGAAAGCCTTCACCAGGCTGTGCAATTCATGAACAATGAATCGTTGAATCTGTGATTCAATGCACGTGACCGGATGAAGTTTTCTATTTTAGTAACAACATCAATAACATGGTTAATTTTTAGCACTGACTTGCACAATACATGTTGCACAATACATAATACAACGCAAAAATACCAATTTCTGATCTGCATGGATTTCAGTCACTTTATCTTGCATACGTTTCAAAAGTCCAACATTTTGATTTCCTGTAAGATTTCGACAACCGTCAGTTGTGACACCTGTCAGTCTGTCCCATTTCAGTCTGTCCCAGTCTGTCCATGCACGCATTTACCTCCGTGAACAGGTCGCTCCCCGTCGTCGTCACTTTCATCGACTGCATTGCTGCTAGCTCTTCCGTAATCTTGAAGTCCTGCGTTATCCCATGGACAAATACGAGTAACTGGGCTGTGTTGCGGACATCACAGCTCTCGTCCAAAGCCAAGGAGAAAAAGTCAAAACTTGCATGTTCAGGCCTCTAAAATGCAATTTACTTTAGGAAGGAACAATAATAATAATGATAATGAAGTAGAAACAGTACAGATACAAGAGGTTCCTTGCAACTTTGTTGCTAGACCCTAATTAAAGCCACAAGCAGCTGTGAGCGGGTCTTTGCCTGTGCACCTGTTGGGGTACTGGAAACTGCTCATCCCTGTCTTTCAGATAATGAACTGTCTTTCTACTATGGCTGCCATAGGGTTACACCTATGTCACACCAGCGACAATTGAACATTGAAACCAAAATGGCCGACTTCCTGTCCAGTTCTGACCATCAGACTGTCCTGTGTGTGGACAGCCTGCGCACACACGGAGAGAGAGAGAGAGAGTGAGATCGTAGTAGACATCGCTTTTGACCTGGTAGCACCCCACTCCAAATCAATTCAAAATATAGTCACCATAAATATGCATGGATTATTTATTAGTGCTCCGAAAGGGAGCACTATTACTCTCCACCGTGTTTGTTCTTCTTATTAGTGCTCCGAAAGGGAGCACTATTATTCAACACCGTGTCTATTCTTCTTATTAGTGCTCCGAAAGGGAGCACTATTACTCTCCACCGTGTTTATTCTTCTTCTTCTTTTTATTATTATTATTATAGCGAAATTTCGGTCGAGCGTAGCTCGACAACCGGCCATCGCAGACACACAAACGATACATCGAAATGTGCGGCTCGGCAAGTGTGCTTCCCTCCGACCCCGACAAAATTCCAGTTTTTGGCCCCGCCGGCAAAATCAGTTAATTGGCCGCTGTCCAAACGATCCAAATTCTGGACATTTTAAAAGGACAAATTGTTCGGGACGCTCTCCCGCACGCGTTGGTATATAGCAGCCTAAAAATTGACAAAGATTGACGAAAAAATAACACTTTTTAGCCAAAAAGTCCTCAGAAAGAGCAAAAAATCCCATAAGAAATGAATGGGAAAAACCAGAAAATTCAAAAAATCGCCCTCAAACAAACATTCGCTGCCAAGCCATACGTTGTCGTAGAAACTTCGTTCAAACTTCACAACGCAGGAAAACTTGTCGTCTCTGCCCGTACCCGACAGCGTGTTGATACCTTGTGTCGTTTTTCATCAAAAACATGTGGGTTTGCCGTTTTTTGAAAAGTTCGAGAAGGGAGAGACCAACTGTCAGAGTGCGGGATGACTGAAAAATCACCTCTCATTTTGCTCTTTTCACGCTACTCCCGACCAAACCGTAAGCAGTAGACAAATTCTTTTTTCCAGTTTTGTAGGCAAATTTGTGCTCTCTCGTGCCATGCCGGCCATAAACCTGAGCGCTTTGTAAAATTTAAACGGCGAGCCTCAGAGTCAGGCCAGCGCAGCCTCTTCTCTCCATAAACCCCCATTCATTTTCCAACCGCTGCGATCAAAGTTAAACTTTACACTTCTACTCGCGACTGTGGCCTCAGTTTTCATAGTAGACACACCAAATCGCATCAGGGCGTTCCTCAGACTATCCCCTGCGTGACGGTGTGTTTGTATTGCAGATAGGTGCAAGCGTTGTCTCCCTAGAGCCAAATGTTTGGGCACTTGGGCAATTTTGTTTTTTCCCATAAGAATGAATGGGAAAATCAGAACGCCTCAAACAAAAATGCCCTACGTCGCCATGCTTTGAGGTAGAAACTTCATTTTAATTTCAAAAATTCAAGAAACTTGTGGTCTGTCTGTGTACCGGGTTTCATGTCGATAGCTTGTATCGTTTTTCACCGGCACCTTCTCAAAGCTCATTTGGTGAATTCCCTGCTACTCTCTCTCCCCTGCTGACAGTGTCCTGCCGGAACAGGCTGACTGATGACCTCATACAGACACACAAACACTTCAGGCACACTCACACACACACTCGGTCTCTCTCATACATGCATGTTCATACAAAGTTATGGCCGAAAAGAGCAATTCTCCTTCGGCTCTGGCGGGGGGGCAGCTTGTGACTCGATGGTGGGCACAGGTTTCGGAGCACTCTCGAAATTTCAGCGCGCTGGAATTTTCTAGTTGCAATTTAATTTTAACAAAAGACACAGGTTAAGAGGATAACTGTATCAAGTTGTAGATCACTTAAAACTTAAGACAATAGTTTTAGTAATGTTTATTGAATATTTTACTTAAATGGGACATATTGTGCGTATTTTACTGCTTTTTGCCTACCATTGTTTCAATTTCAACTATAGTCGTAGCAGTTTTGTATACGTTCACTCCAAAATCTTGTTGTTGTCTTGCAAAGATGTCAAGAAAAAATACCAATTTCAGCCACTATTGGCCACCTCTGGGAGCAGTTCTTTCCACTGATCAACTTTTTTTTTTTTGAGGATTGCTCATAAGCAGACAAGGTTTCCCAGCCCTGTCCCCTACCAGTTTTTGTTTAAATTGGTCTTTATGGTTTGGTGTGCCGCTGCACACAAACACAGACAAATGCCCACATGAGTGCAAATTCATCTTTTCTCAGAGAGAAGGTCAGATAGACAGAGAGAGAGAGAGAGAGAGAGAGAGAGAGAGATGAAGAAGAAAGAGGGGCAGAAAGAGCCACTATTAGAGTATCATGATGTTTTGTCTTTGTTTTGGTGTGGGAGCAGGGGCAGTATCCCGGTTGACGGTGGGGCTCTTGGACTTGTTTTGGTCCATCCTGATTGGACGCAGAACCTGATGTGAAGGATTTTCTCATTACATCTCGTTGAGTTACAGCCAGACCCCTATAGCTCATGTTATTATACAGAGGTTCACCATGGGAATATACATATGTACATATATGATGAAATATGGAAAAACATAATCTGTCCTCTTTAAGTAATAATGCAAAACTTACGTGTATATGAGCACTTGATCATTGTATAAAATCTTTTTGTATTTTATTTGGTCTCTTTGGATAAGTAAGAGGCAAAACGTTCAATAGAGAGGATTTAATCATCTTGATTTCCATGCCATAAAGACATAAAAAAAAAATTGGCTCTGTCGGTATCAGGATTCCTGCACCCACAGCTTGTTACCCTTCCTTCTGGCCAGAACCACACCCCTGTACTTACCCACCAATCACTGCAGCAGATCACCCCGTTAACTGGATACTCACTCCAGCCCTGCAGTCACTGCCAGATTGTCTTCGGTCCTTGCCAGACTCTCCCGCACTCTCAGATCTCTAGTTTTTTTTAAGCCTGTCTGACCATCTTATTTCCGTGGATCTTTCGCTCATGCATGAGCCAGCTGTTGACCTGCCTTCCGTTCCTGACCCTGCTCCAGCCTCTGCCCTTGGTGATCAATCTGCCATTTTGATGACGCCCCTGTGCCTGCCCAGTGTCCTGACCTCCCTTATGTCCCTCGACCATGATTATCGGCCAGACTCCCGTGAACTGACCCGCCTTATGTTTAGTGATCACAATAGCACCATTGACGGTAAGGCCTTGTGCCTCCTACCATCTTAGCACGATTGCCACACATGTTCATAAAGCCCTTTTAGGTAATCAAATCCTTTGTAACTTACATAGCAAATACATTTCATCTTCCTTATTGTGATGTCAAAACATCATCCTTTTCAGATCAGACTCAAAGAGGCCAAGAGGTCAGGAGAAGCCTAGCCTAGCCTTGAAATACTTGCTACCCATTTCAGTGGTAGAAGATCAAGGTTTTCATCATTTTATGGAAGTTGTTGATCCCGATACCAGATCCCTAATAGGAAATCCATGATGACAGGTGAAATTCTAAAGCTGTATGAGCAAGAACTAAAAACAGTGGAAGACTCTGTACAGTCAGTCTGTTTTAACAAGCTATATGTGGACTACAAGAACCACTGACGCGTATTTGACTCTGGCAGGACATTTTATTGACAAAGAGTGGATGATGCAGCCTTTAAATCTTTCAGCCATCCATGTGCAGCATACAGCAGACAACATCTCTGAACCCACAAAAAATAACTGAGTGGACCATCAAACAGTTCATGCAGTTATTACTGACAACGGAGCCAATATGGTTTCTGTTATGTGTAAAACTTGCTTGAAACATATATTCCTGTTTTTCACACGCACTCAACATCATGGACTCCATTGAGGTAGACACAAACCTCGGGTCGATCTTGGAGAAATGCAATGCTATTGTTGCAGTGGTAAACCTAACCCTAGCTCAAATGACAAACTAAACATAGTCAGTACAAAGTCAGCTGTCACCTGACAAAATATGTGCACGCTGATTTACTAACGGTGCGCACGGTCGATTGCGTCCTCTAAGTGAGGAAAACAGCGCACACTGCCCATTTAGTACCTTGGCTTTAATGCATATGCAATATGGGGCGTTACAGCTCGTGCGTGCAAAATCCTGGGAGGAGAATATGCAAATTGGAAATATTAGCACATGCAGAACGATTCAATCCCGGAAACGATTGCGGTGACTATTTTTGCGGCTAAATTTAACACGTCTGAAAGGAAAATGCAAAACCTCCCAGTTTGACGCACAATGGCTGCAGAAACCGAATTTTGATTCTGAATTATTTTCTGTGAGCCGTTTATGGTGCGTTTTATTTTCATTCAAAAAAAGCAAAAGGATACAGGGAAATAAGATGTTACGTATGGCTCAAACATATTTTTCAAGAATAACCTGTAAATATGTGTAAATCTCTGTGGCTCTGTTTTCTTGGTTGTTTTTTCACCAAACACATAATTAACAGCACTATTACGCAGCATGGGCACTGGTCCTGCGCTCTCCGGTCCTCCACCTCCCTCTATCTCCTGCCTCCTCCAATCCCGCCAGTCCCTCCAGCCCCTCCAGTCCCTCAGCTCTTAAGTTGATGGAAGAACCGGCTACGGCCTGCACCGCAGCTTCCACTCCTCTACTCAGTGACTATATGGCCATCGCTGGTTCAGACACGGCGCTGACGAACTGCCCGGTGTGCAGGCACCAGTGCCACCGGAGCGCACGAGCCAAACTGGCCGCTGCTCGCACCTCTCGCGCAATCGCCCGTTATCGAGAGCAGCAAACTTTTTACTTTCTCCTGCCAGATGCGTTTGTTTGCCTCAGCTACAAGGACTTCCAACTCCAGGCAATCATATTTATTCTTGCGCGCAAACCCCTCATTTGCATACTGCTGTTTGCACCTGTTGTCACTGCGGCAAATTCCCTTAGTAAATCACCCGCAAAACAACGCAAATCAAGCACGCAAAATCTTACCAGGAGCACGCTTAGCGGCCCTTATTTGGGATCTTAGCAAATCAGGCCCTAAGAGTAGATTGTCTAAGATCATATCTAAATTATTTATCATTAAAGGGGACATAATGTGCTGCTCTGTATGTCAGAACCACTTTGTCTTCTTGTGCTTAAATGATAGAGAATGGTTCCACATTTGACAAGCATTGAAAGCCTCATGTTTTGAAGAGGCCACTATGGGGAGGTTTTAGCCGAGGAGTTCCTGGAAATGTGGACAGAACCAAGCTGCAAAGTCTCTGTTACTGCATCAACTGACTGTATTAGAACAATTTTATCAGTGAAACAAGAATCGCCTGCTGCTAACACTGAGATGATTGACAATTCTTAATTGTCTTCATTGAGTCTTCATAATCAAATTGTTACTTTCCAGAGCAATCACACAGCAAACACAGACACATTGAGATGAAGATACAGGGAAGAGAAAGTGATCCCCAGGCGTGAGGATCCTTTGATTTGGTGGGACAAAAAAAAAAGTAATTATATTATGAAGTACTAATAATTACTTCCTTATGTATTAATAATAATGATAATAATAACAACGATTTTTTTTCATGCAATGTGCTTTCCTAAGTGTAACTCATTTTTTCAAAATTCGAATTGAACAAACTTACTTTGGTAAAGGAGTACAGTGTTACATACATGTTTACATATATGCTTTAAAATCCTAACTTTGTATATTATAACATTTTGTATGAATTTGTTTTTTTAGGTATCACCATTCATCTGACCATTTGCTACAGACCTGGGCTTTAATTTATTTGGTCAAAATGCAAATTTTATGACAGACATTACGGCAGACACAAATGCAATGCATGTATTGTTCATATTTAATTGATTTAGTCATATTTATGTTAATTTTACTTTTGGTTTATCATGTATAATAATTTATAATACATTTGGTATACATGGCCAGTGTTTGTCATGTCATTTAATATTTTTTCTAAAACAATTACCAGTAAGTAATAATCAGCATCAGTACTGGTATCGATGAAATTGTGAGAAAAATCTGTCGTTCTGAATCCTAAAAGTGTGATATCATCCATCCCTAATGAGAATAGGTGAACGCGATGTGTTGTGTTTAAGAACTTTGAGTGATTTTGAATATTAGTTAAATGGAACGTAAAAAAATCAGTCCAAATTATGGAATTCTGACAGTTGAAACATTATGAATGTAACTGTTACTTTGCAGTGAGATTAGAACGAAGGGACTGTGGATTTTATAGTGCATTAGAAGCTCCCTTGATTTGAGTTTGTTATTAACACTGTCAGAATGTCCTTTTGGGCAAGTGTTTGTTCTGTCACAAGAGTCATGCTATGTGTGATATGGACATTAGGTGATCATGATTACACTCCACAAAGCGTCCTTAATTATATTAGAAACCTTGATTCTGTTGGCCTTCATGACATTCATCTGGCCAAGCCCAAAATGTCAGACTTGATTTATTTCTGCCTGTCTTTCCCTCATTGTTCTTCTCATACAACATAACCTCAGCTCATTGACATTTAATTATGATGTACAATATTTTGCTATTAAAGCAGATTATCACTAATCTCTATTCTGTCGATGTGTCGTGAGTTTTCTTGTATAGACAGAGCCAGATTGGGCAGGTTTATTCACAAAACATCCAAAGAACTTGTGTGTCTCTCCTTAATTTGGGAAAGTATGGAGTCTAAGAGTAGATTGTCTGAGAGTAAATCATATATAAAGGGGACATATATATAAAGGGGACATAATGTGCTGTTCTGTATTTCAGAACCTCTTTATAGTGTCATAATATCATATGTCCATGGTGACATTCTGCAAAGTTGTATAACATGAGCTACTGGGGTCTGGCTGTAACCCACCAACAAGGTTCTTCTTGCTTTTCAGTCTCCCTGAATGAGATGTAATGAGATCTTTAGGTGATTTATGTAAAATCTGGTGTCCAATGAGAACAGACTGAACCGAGCCCAAGAGCACCTATCCTAAGCAGGATCCCATCCTTGCTCCCCCCTCTCTCTCTGAGCTTTGATTTTGGTTTTAGCACAATGAATATCAGAACAATTCACCTGTGAGACATGAATTTTATTTTTTATTCCTTGCAGGAAATGATTCATGAATGTTGCACTTGCTGCACCTAGAGTCCACAACATTTTTTGCATTTTTGTTTTATTGGGTTCTATGAAAATAAAATAATTTTGTCTGGTACTTCATGGTTCAGGTTTTTCGAGTTCCATTGACACTTCAGAAAGATGCTCCATCAAACATTACAGCAGCAATGGCTGAAGCTGCAAACCAAAAAATAAAAAAGAATGTTAGATGACAGTTTAATAGAGTTTCAGATTGCCTAGTTCCCACAAACCTCTAACATAAAAATTTCACCAAACTCTAAATTATAGTATATCACATCAACAATCCCATGTCATTTGACAATAATCTGAGGGTAATATGTAACACTTTGGCAAAAAGTGTGCCCTCAGTATCCCAAACTCAAACAGATGACAATAAAATAATATACAGTGCAAATGAAAAGCAGTGCAGAACAGTGCATTTAGAAGAGAGGGCTGAATGGGGGTCTGGTGTTCAAATACTCACCTAGAATTGCTCACACCTTCATGATGTGGATGGGGGTTTGGCCATTTTATTTGGAGAAATCGGGGGACTTGGAGCACATTGGGCTAAAAAGGGATAAAAGGAGGTTGGTGAGAAGCTTGAAATGAACCGATTGAAGTGAGAAGTAAAATAGGATAAATAAGTAAGGAGGAGAGATTTTTGCACTTTTCATACAGTAATAATCATCACTTATTAATTCATTTGTCTGACGTGAGAAAAACTAAGGGTTGAGTCCTGTTGAACAATTCAAATTGTATATCATGATCCAGAAAGAACATACAAACAAGAATATTCCACTATAATTCTATTGACTCAAAAGTGACTATTCTGACCAAAGTCACAAATACAACAGTATTTAGTACTACAATATCTTGAATGCACACTGGGCACAGACATCACGTTTGCCAAAACCTTGGCAGGAAACATAACCATGCGCATGAAATTAATTGGACATTACCTTTGCCACACAATAAAATACACAAAAAAGTATTATCCCTGTGGTCACAAGCTGTGGGTAGTAGCTGAACTATTCAGCTTCTACTGCAGGGACTCAGCCTTAGAGATACGGTTATTCAGTTTTTGATCGTTTATTTAAAAATTTGTAATTGATATTTGTGAAACTCTTTCATGTATTCTTGAAACATGCAGTTGAAGTTGAAGGGCAGCCTATCTGAGGTTGGAATATTTTCTTCTCTGGAGTAGATTACAGTATAACAGTAGATTACAGTATATTGCTCAACAGCTGCTGAGGCTCCCGATTTCCTCCATTGTGGGACTAATGTGGGGGATTATTTATGTATTTAATTTCTTTGTTTTTACATTTCCCTTTGAAAAAAGACATGACAGTTTAAAGTTTGTTGTTAAATGTTTGTACCAAATTGCAAACAATAATTCCAATAATTAGCAAAATTTTCAGGAAAAATCTTATGACATGCAGTGTATTTGACAGAGAGCAGCAATGCTGAAGTAAAGAAACACACACACAAAGGGATTTTATGTGGGGTGGGGGACATAAGAGCCCATAATTTCTCTGCATTAATTTACCATGCTCCAAACCAATAGCAGTGTTGATAGATGCTAAAAGATTAGTGGTAAAAGAAATGGTGTGGTTAGAATAATGTGGTCTTTCTTGTGATTTGTAATCATACAGTGCAGTTTGTGGCACAGTGATGAAATGAGGCAGCATAAAGTAAATAATCTCACCAGACAGAAAGCGGCTGCGTTGAGAGGCCTCTGCAGCCAGAGCACAAGATATCTCAATACGCTTTTCCTGCTCCTGCAACTGCTGCTGTGAAATGGCTATAGCGCCACCCTCCACCAAGCTGTCAATCGCAGGAATCATGTTCTGCAAACTGTTGGTTAGGATATGCAGTAAATATAGGACAACTGTTTTGTTCAACATCTGACACATTTTATGTGTAGCTTGTTTTATTTCATTATTATGTCTAGTTTATTATTAATATTAATACATTTGGCCTGATTTGATTTGAAATAAATTTGCATTCATTCATACAGGCCTTAGAAAAAGGTTGGTCCATGGTGTAAATCAAATGTTCTTTTTTAGTGTTGTATGAAAATAGGACCAATGTTTTAAACAGACAGAACTTTCTTCACAAATCTGGTCATACCTAATTATGAGATGCATGACAGTGGTTCAGTTGAGACAGTTGAGACAGAAAAATCATCAGCGTATGTACATACCAGATTAGTACCTTACTGGAATAAAGAAGATGGTTAAAGGAGAGAGTTAAATTGAACCATAAAAGGCGTGGGTTTCTTGTGTAACAATTGTTAGTAGTACGGAAAGAAGATATTCATAAGCATATTTGAATTCAAACACACTTTGATTTGGCAATGAGGGTTTTGATCCGTTCCAATTTCTTCTGCTTCTCCTTCTGTTCCTCTGGACTCAAAGGGGTATTCTCCTCTACATGCAGGGGTCGCTCAGGGATCAGAGCCTGGTCAGGGGCCATCAGCTGCAAATCATGTGAGGCACATAATTTTAAAAAAGGCTAAAAAAATACATATAAACATATACAAGATTATTCCCTTGTGTGCTGTTAAAAAAGTGGCAAATTAAATTCACTTCTGGAAGAGAAATTCAGAATACAAAATAAGCTTTGACGAAATTTCCATCCCATTTAACAAAAAAATATTGGAAATACAAAAATGAAATTGAAAGTGGCAGCCGAGGTCCTTCTGGTCCTTTTTACGCTTCTAAGCAGTTGTATATTCTAATATTATACTAAAACATTCCTATATTTACACTTTATACAACTGTGTTTGGGGAGGGGAAATTCTTTTTTTTTTTCAATTTCACAATACAAAATTTTTCGAGCTACCAAAGCCCCTCCTTTTTCCTTCAGGAGCAGACTGAAATGTGTAACTAGAGGCACAGCGGCTCCTCCAACATTTTATGCATTATTTCAGGATTAAATGATGGAACAAAAATCAATAAAGAGCTGATGCCTGCAGATCCTTGTTTCTATGGAAATGTGAATGGCTCAGCCACTCAGCCATCCATAAAACTGATGTTTTCCTGTAAGAAAGAGGAGGAGCGGGATAAATTAGCAAACACCCCAAAAAGAAATAAGCAACAAAATAGATCAGTGGGGCAGAAAATCTAAGGGCAAAAAAGTTAGTGCAGGATGCAGCTAAATGCACAAAATTGGCCTGTGTGTAACAACATTGGACTGAGCACTACGACCGTGGTTGCAAGCACTGCTTATGGCAGGGGTGGGCAACTATTTTCTCCATGGGGCCACATGAGACACGGAACATATTTTGGAGGGCCGGTCCAAAAGGTTGAACTCAATTCTCAAATATAAATTGTATTTCTTTATAAAAAGGCAGTAAATAGTGTTGTTTAAACAACTTGTAAGAGTATATGTTATAATTAAGCAATGAAAAATTGAGATTACAAAAAATGTCATTTATTCAATTAAATTTCTCAAAACAATGGTAAAATAAATGTTAACGTTTTACCATTTGTGTGCATATTAATGAACACTTGATAGATACACAATATATTAATGAACACTTGATACACTCTAATACACATATTAATGAACATTTGGTAGAACACAATATATTAATGAACACTTGATACACACTAATACACATATTAATACATTTGGTAGATACACAATATATTCACATTCACTCTAAAACACATTTTGAGTTTAATATACTGTTGAAAAGTTGTGTGAAGGTTCTTAGCATCCTAAAAACATCACAATATTGTTTTTGTGCTCATTAAGAAAGATACATCATATTGAACTGTCTCTGAACATCACTGAACTGTGATTTTGAGAAAAAGGCAAAGAAAGTGTCCCAGTTCACTGCTAGTCGGTGCCTTACATGTCTACATTTGTGGATTTTGTGAACTTCATCATTGAAAATGTTTGTTCACATATATAGGTAGAGCCAAAGAGAACCAACATCTTCTGAGCATGTCTCCTCATGTTTGGAAAGTTCTTCTCCTTGAGAGAAGAGTAAAAATCCAGCAGAGATACAGACTTGAATTTCTCTGCCAGTCCTGCATCAGACTGCAGGTCAATGAGTTCCAGCTGAACATCACTGGCGGCATTATCCACACTGCAGGTGAAGGGAGAGGCAATCATCTGCATTTCATCCTCGATTGATCTGAGATCTTCGAATCTCCTTGAAAACTCACCATGCAATTCTCCTAACATGGAGGAGTACCTGCTGAGTCGATTAGCTGATGGTGTGACTTCTTTCAGGGTTTGCATGCGAGTCAGAGTGTTGCTCTCGAGTTGGCTTGAAAGAAACTGCATCTTTCTCACGAAAGCCTTCACCAGGCTGTGCATTTCATGAACAAAAAGGCCCTTGCTTTGCAGTTTGGTGTTCAGTTCATTAATCAGTGCAGTCACATCAACAGCAAATGCAAAATCTGCCACCCAGTCCTCATCTGACAGCTCTGGGATGTCTTTGCCTTTCTTCTCACAAAACTCTCAAATCTCTGCTTTCAGGTCCCAAACTCTTTTTAGCACTTTGCCCAGGCTGAGCCATCTGACAGATGTGTGGTAGCGGATGTCCCTATGCTCAGTCTCATGCTCCTCCAAAAGTGCGACAAACTGTCTGTGATTCAGTGCACGTGACCGATTGAAGTTTACTATTTTAGTAACAACATCAATAACATGGTTAATTTTTAGCACTGACTTGCGCAACACATGTTGGTGTATAATACAATGCAGAAATACCAATTTCTGATCTGCATCGATTTCAGTCACTTTGTCCTGCATACGTTTCAAAATTCCAACATTTTTCCCTGTAAGATTTGGACAGCCGTCAGTTGTGACACCTGCCAGTCTGACCCATTTCAGTCCCAGCCTGTCCCATTTCAGTCCCAGTCTGTCCCATTTCAGTCCCAGTCTGTCCATGCACGCATTTACCTCCGTGAACAGGTCGCTCCCCGTCGTCGTCCCTTTCATCGACTGCACTGCTGCCAGCTCTTCCATGATCTTGAAGTCCTGCGTTATCCCGCGGACAAATACGAGTAACTGGGCTGTGCCGCGGACATCACAACTCTCGTCCAAAGCCAAGGAGAAAAAGTCAAAACTTGCCACATCACGTTGCAGCTGAAGCTCCAGGTTTTGCGCAATGTCCTCAATCCCTCTAGTCACGGTTCGCCTGGAAAGCGGGACTTGCTCAAAAGCTTCTTTTTTTTCAGGACATATTAGTGCTGCAGAGTCCACCGAGCACTCTGACGAACTCACCCTCCGAGAATGGCTTGCTGTTTTTAGCGATTTTGTGGGATATAACAAAACTGGTCTTGGTTGCTGCATCCCTGGATGTTTGAAGCCTGGTAGAAAAGCCTTGCTGCTTTTGCAGTTTAGCTAGCAAAGCTTCCGATGTCCGCGTCTTTTCGGCTTCAGTCAAGTTTTTGTATTTTTCCACGTGTTTCGTCTCGTAATGCCGGCTCAAGTTGTAGTCGTCCTTAAACACGGCGATCTGCTCCCCTCAAACCAAGCACATGGCTTTACCTCTGACTTCAGAGGTATAAATACTTAGCAGTCCATTTTTTGTTGAAAATCCTGCATTCGGCATCTACCTTTCTTTTTTTAGCAGCGGACATTTTTGAGCCTTAAAGTTGTCTGATGTTCTGATCCTCAGACCTCGTCCCGCTGCTCGTATCAATGATCCAATCATGTGCAGTCTTGATATACATATTGCGTCATTACGTACGTGAATGAGAACCAACTTCAAAATAAAAGCAATGCAGTTTTAGTTCATGCATGAGGTAAAATTAGAAAATGTGTCTATTTTGTAATTTTGTAATTTGTAATTCCCAATTAACCTTACGCGGGCCGGTCAGAGGCAACCAAAGGGCCGTATGCGGCCCGGGGGCCGTACAATGCCCAGGTCTGGCTTATGGGCTTATCATCCTAGACATGGCATCGTGTGTTAAAGTTTTTGGATGTGTTTAGGGCAGACAAAAAGGTACCATTATATATACAGTGTGTGTGTATATATATATATATATATATATATATATATATATATATATATATATATATATATATATATATATATAGATATAGATATATATATATAGATATACAATGGGGGAAATAAGTATTGGACACGTCAACTTTTTTCTCATTATATTTATTTCCAAAGATGCCATTCATGTGACATATCTTCCAGACACTGGTATTAACTCAAATAATCCACACATGAAAAGAAATCACAACATTCAAATCCATAAATAGTGATTATGTGGAATTAAGTGAAATAACACAGGAAAAAAGTATTGAACACACCATGGGAAAGCTGTATAGTTTGGCAAGGAAAGGCACCATACCATCTCAAACCTGAAAGTAATTAGTCTTTGTACTTCCTATGAGCGCAAACCAACATCAGCTGGGTTAGTACTAATTGATGGCCGTATAAACAGGTTGTTTTTTCACCAAGTAGTCAAACAAGACACATCTCATGATGGGTAAAAGCAAGGAGCTCTCTCAAGACCTTCGCAGCCTGATTGTTGCTCAGCATCAGAATGGAACTGGTTATAGACTCATCTCAAAGAATCTGAGTATTCCAGTAAGCACCGTTGGGGCCATTATCCGCAAGTGGAAGAAGCATCACCTTATCATCAACAGGCCGCGCACAGGAGCTCCTCACAAGATTTCTGACCAGGGAGTCAGAAAGATGGTCAGAAGAGTTCTCAAAGAGCCAAGGACCACCCGGAAAGCGCTCCAGAAAGACATGGAGGCAGCAGGTACAAGTGTTACAGAGAAAACGATAGGCAATGCACTCCACCGCCATGGCCTCTATGGACGCTCAGCCCGCAAGACACCATTCCTCAAAAAAAGGCATGATGAAGCTCGTTTAAAGTTTGCTAAACAGCATCTGGATAAGCCTGTGGAATACTGGGAGAATGTTGTCTGGTCAGATGAGACCAAAATTGAACTTTTTGGCTGTCATACTACACACCATATTTGGAGGAGAAATGGCACTGCACATCACCCAAATAACACTATGCCAACAGTGAAGTTTGGTGGTGGAAACATCATGGCATGGGGTTGTTTCTCATCTCGGGGTACTGGCAGACTTCATGTAATTGAAGGAGCAATGAATGGAAACATCTATCGGCAAATTCTTGAGATGAACCTGCTGCCATCCACCAGGATGATGAAGATGAGACGTGGCTGGACCTTTCAACAGGACAGCGATCCGAAGCACACGGCAAAGTTGACTCTCGAATGGTTTAAAAAAAAGAAAATCAATGTGTTAGACTTAAATCCGATTGAACATTTGTGGAAAGAACTAAAGATAAGGGTTCACCAGAGGGCACCAAAGAATATTCCAGATTTGAAGACAATCTGTGCGGAGGAATGGGCAAAAATCACACCTGAGCAGTGTGGGCGATTAGTTCATACATATAAGAAGCGTCTGGAAGCAGTCATTGCAAACAAAGGCTTCTCCACAAAGTATTAAACGAGTCTCAGATAGTGTGTTCAATACTTTTTTCCTGTGTTATTTCACTCAATTCCACATAATCATTATTTATGGACTTGAATCTTGTGATTTCTTTTCATGTGTGGATTATTTGAGTTAATACCAGTGTCTGGAAGAAATGTCACATGAATGGCATCTTTGGAAATAAATATAATGAGAAAAAAGTTGACGTGTCCAATACTTATTTCCCCCATTGTATATATATATATATATATATATATATATATATATATATATATACACATAGCTGCCCCTAGCCAGTGTGATTGATATCGCTCTGGAAGTTACTTTAACTGCAGTTGCAGCATTCCACCACTATGGAGGTGCTGTATCAACAGCAGCGCACCGGAAGGGGCTGTAGCAACACCGAGAAAGAAGCAGATCGAATGTTTGTGCTACTGACATCCTGATTTTCCCCTGCTGTTCAAACAGGTAAATATTGCTTTTTCTTCATCCAAGTATGTCTGGTTTATTACAAAAAAAGTCAATGGTTTTTAGCGTTACATGGCTGGGAAAATCAGCCACTACTTTAGAAAGTGACCTCACAAGGAGGAGAGTAAAGAATCCAGGTGACACAGTTAAAAGGTAAGAATTCATGGTTATGACAATATATGGGAATTGTGTCAGGTCTGAAAGTAGATTACAAGCAGGGACTGGTGATAGCAACTGTCAGAAAGTTTCTGGAGAGGGTCAGAATCCAGGATAAAACAAGTCAGTGAGGTGAGGGTACATTGAGGGTACAAGTTTCCAAGTCATGAGGAGCATAATAACACAGAGCCAATGTATATGTGATTTAAAAATTTTTTGTTCGTCTTTCCATATCTTTGAAAGATTAATCTTTGACAAGCAGTGGCACAATAAGTTTAACTTTTTAGCTTCTTTGGCTTGTATCTGTCAAGGCTGCAGATGTGGAGAGACTCTTCTCTTCATTCAAAATTGTAATATATGATTAAAAACACTATCACTCTTCATGTCTATATCAGAATACAAATACTTAATGCATGAATTATTTTGTTTAAGGTGAAGACACATCTGTGCAACCGACTGAAGGAGAGATACCTGGATGTCTGTTGTAAGGTGGCCCTGATGAACCCAACTAGAAGGCCTTGGATTACAAGGAGTGCATGAGGAGGTTCAATAGAATGAAAAATAGGAGGCTGAAATGTTATCTGTCTGGCTGTGAGATGTGTGAATAAACAACTTCCACACAACTTCATGCACTTGGTGTCTTATTGTGGATGTATTTTGTTTTAATAAAATAATGCTTTAACATGATAATTATCATATTCTTATTTGAACTCTTAACTAAAAAATATGTTTCCTGTAAAAAAGTGAGTCAGTTGAATGCACTGAATACGTATGTGTGTGTATATACAATGGGGGAAATAAGTATTGGACACGTCAACTTTTTTCTCATTATATTTATTTCCAAAGATGCCATTCATGTGACATTTCTTCCAGACACTGGTATTAACTCAAATAATCCACACATGAAAAGAAATCACAAGATTCAAGTCCATAAATAATGATTATGTGGAATTGAGTGAAATAACACAGGAAAAAAGTATTGAACACACTATCTGAGACTCGTTTAATACTTTGTGGAGAAGCCTTTGTTTGCAATGACTGCTTCCAGACGCTTCTTATATGTATGAACTAATCGCCCACACTGCTCAGGTGTGATTTTTGCCCATTCCTCCGCACAGATTGTCTTCAAATCTGGAATATTCTTTGGTGCCCTCTGGTGAACCCTTATCTTTAGTTCTTTCCACAAATGTTCAATCGGATTTAAGTCTAACACATTGATTTTCTTTTTTTTAAACCATTCGAGAGTCAACTTTGCCGTGTGCTTCGGATCGCTGTCCTGTTGAAAGGTCCAGCCACGTCTCATCTTCATCATCCTGGTGGATGGCAGCAGGTTCATCTCAAGAATTTGCCGATAGATGTTTCCATTCATTGCTCCTTCAATTACATGAAGTCTGCCAGTACCCCGAGATGAGAAACAACCCCATGCCATGATGTTTCCACCACCAAACTTCACTGTTGGCATAGTGTTATTTGGGTGATGTGCAGTGCCATTTCTCCTCCAAATATGGTGTGTAGTATGACAGCCAAAAAGTTCAATTTTGGTCTCATCTGACCAGACAACATTCTCCCAGTATTCCACAGGCTTATCCAGATGCTGTTTAGCAAACTTTAAACGAGCTTCATCATGCCTTTTTTTGAGGAATGGTGTCTTGCGGGCTGAGCGTCCATAGAGGCCATGGCGGTGGAGTGCATTGCCTATCGTTTTCTCTGTAACACTTGTACCTGCTGCCTCCATGTCTTTCTGGAGCGCTTTCCGGGTGGTCCTTGGCTCTTTGAGAACTCTTCTGACCATCTTTCTGACTCCCTGGTCAGAAATCTTGTGAGGAGCTCCTGTGCGCGGCCTGTTGATGATAAGGTGATGCTTCTTCCACTTGCGGATAATGGCCCCAACGGTGCTTACTGGAATACTCAGATTCTTTGAGATGAGTCTATAACCAGTTCCATTCTGATGCTGAGCAACAATCAGGCTGCGAAGGTCTTGAGAGAGCTCCTTGCTTTTACCCATCATGAGATGTGTCTTGTTTGACTACTTGGTGAAAAAACAACCTGTTTATACGGCCATCAATTAGTACTAACCCAGCTGATGTTGGTTTGCGCTCATAGGAAGTACAAAGACTAATTACTTTCAGGTTTGAGATGGTATGGTGCCTTTCCTTGCCAAACTATACAGCTTTCCCATGGTGTGTTCAATACTTTTTTCCTGTGTTATTTCACTTAATTCCACATAATCACTATTTATGGATTTGAATGTTGTGATTTCTTTTCATGTGTGGATTATTTGAGTTAATACCAGTGTCTGGAAGATATGTCACATGAATGGCATCTTTGGAAATAAACATAATGAGAAAAAAGTTGACGTGTCCAATACTTATTTCCCCCATTGTATATATATATATATATATATATATATATATATATATATATATATATATATATATATATATATATATATATATATATATATATATATATACATATATATATATATATACATATATATATATATACATATATATATTACACCCACCCCTCAGAACATCACAGAGTGGCTGCAGGTACAAATTCTGAAGTGCAGTAACAATGAGCCACCTGAGTACAAGCTCTACACCACGAATGAGTGAGAAATCAACTCATTAATCCACACCACCAGCATCTACAGCGTCATTTGGATTGGACAAATGTGGCCAGGTGGCTTTGAAGAACGGCAAGATGAAACCCCCTGAAGGGTTTGACCTACCAGAGCTAAATGAGTGATATCCTGCAAGAAAGCCTGCAAGAAAGTCAGCCACAGTCAAATACCTCCAGAGAGTAACGCAAATCCTGAAAAGTCAGCTGAATGGCAAAAAAACATCAACAGGTGTGCACTACCTGTCATCAGATACCCCTCTGGTAAGCTGGCCAAAGGAGGAGATAGAAGCCACAGATACAAGAATACAAGAAAGCTCCTCACCAAGTAGTTCCACCCAAATCCAGCACCGAAAGAAGTAGGCAGAGGATTCGTGAGCATTTTGGCCACAATCTAGGATGAAACATTAAAAATAAAATAAAATGGCCTCAAATCATGAATTGCTAAGTGAATGCCTTGGGCAGCAGAAACCCAATGACAGTGCAGAGGAGGAGGAGCCGACAACATGGAGGGGCATGCCCCTACACAGTATGCGTCATGATCAAACTGAAGAAGTTGCCAATATCAGAAAGACCTACCTGCCACTGCACAGCACAGAGGAACTAGAGGCACAAGAACAGGTCCAAGGTACAAGAGCCATAGAGGCCAGGATCTACCAGTGTAGATCAGACCTAAGATGCAAACTGTGGAAAGTTGCCCCTGACACAGTCCAGCACACAGTGGCAGGATGTAAGATGCTAGCCGGGTTAGCGTAAATGGAGAGGCTGGAATAGTATACAGGAACATCTGTGCCCAGTGTGGAATACAAGTACCCAAATTCCAATGAGCTGTACCACATACTGCATTACTACAAACAGCAAGGTCAAGGTTCCGTGGGACTTCAGCTTCGAGGCTGACAAACAGCTCCTGTCTAACCAACTAAACATAGTGGTGGTAGAAGAAGGCAGTGGTAATAGATGTGGCAATACCAACATCAGGAAAAAAGGAACGCATAAAGGTTGAGAAGTACCAAGGATCTTAAGAACAGCTGGATCAGATGTGGAGGCATCAGATGTGGTGAATGTGATGCCCATGCCTCTCTTTCCGCTTAGGAAACAGTCTCAGGGTGCTGGATTTGGGGTGGAAGCCTCCACATATGGTAAGGAGCTTTCTTGTCTTGATACCTGTGGCTTCTGTCTCTTCCTTTGGCCAGCTTATGATTCTGGTGGGGTATCTGATGAATGGTAGTGTGTACATGTGGATGGCTAAGACCTTCAGCTGACTGTTCAGGACTTGTCTTACTTTCTGGAGGTATTTGGTTGTGGCACCGTCCTCATGATTTCTGCCATTAAGATGGTTGCTTGTTCTTGTTCTGGGAAGTTGCTATGGTCAGCTCTTAGGTCTACAAGCCATTTGGCATCTGGGTTATGTTATGCCTCTCTTTCCCATATACCCTTCCAGCATGCTTCCATCTCTGCTCTTGACGGGTCTAACTGGATGTTATTTCCCTGCCACTGAGAATGCACCTTGGCTGCTTCAGTAGAGAACAGTTTATTTATTCTTCTAGCCTGAGTGGCCATAGGTGTTTGTTTGCTCTGTTTGTCAATAGATAGCTGTAGAGAGCTTGAACTTTCTAAGAACCCCTTTATTTGCCATGTTGCCTTTCTGTAGCTCTGTATCTTCCATGGTGGGTGCTGCCTGTTGTGACGAGGAGCTGAGACCATCTTGTAGCCAAGCATCTCTAGGATCTCTAGGATGCTCTTGTTGCGATCATCATTAGTGCAGGATTCTCATCTATGAGCAGATCTTCTGACATACTTTCCAAGTCAGCTTTGGTATTCATCAGGAGGTACAGGTTTCAAATTGAGCCATGATCTTCCTCCTTATTTCAGCAGCCCTTGGTTTGACGCTGATAGTATCTGATGGGGCTTTCTACCCAATCTCTGATTGTGGGGAAGATGGTGGCATCCCCCCCTGACCTTGTGTCCTGGCTCCCCCTTGCCACAGCATTGTTGCTGTATGTCATCTATATCTAGTTGTGATTGTGGACATTGGAATACTGAGTTTATGGCTGTTTCTTTGTTGCTTAGATTGTGGGTTTTAAGTAACCATTGCTCCACAATCATCGCATGTGTCCTTACTTGCTCGGCTTGCTCGTGTAGTAGTATTCCAACAGTCCTGTGATTTCCACCCTTGTCCATCTATGGTTAATTCAGTAGCCCATTTTTCGCCAGAACCACCTGGTTCCCTTGCCCTGCGGACCTTGATGATCTGGACAACATCTGAGCCAGTGTGAGTCATGACATTTGTTTGTGCTCTCATTGTTCTAAGGTATGCCCCAAGATATATATATGGCACCCCAACATCTATGATCTCAAATCCTTCAATCCTTCTGCCAAAACAGATCTTTGAAATATGCTTGTTGTTTCTGTGAAGGAGGCGCAGGACTAATGCTGTCTTTTCACAAATTGCTGTTGCCGCTGACAACAATGGCTTTGCAGCAGCTGCTGTAGCTGAGACGCGGGGCTCTCACCACCTTTGCACATCGAACAAGCGAGAGTGATATTACAAACAATCCACAAAAGAATGTGTAAAATATTATGATATCCAGTATGTGTATGTGTTTATGTGTGCCAAAACCTAGCAGACACCACTCAAAACAACAACAGCACCTTTGAGGTGCCTTGTCCTCTTGTTCATAGCACCCACCACCATGAACATGAACACACAAAGCAGTATTTAGTTATCTTTTTCATCCTCTCCACAGAGTTAGATGTAGAAGGATGAACACTGTGGTCACTCACAACATAATCCAGAGTGACAACAGCAGCCAAAAGCTGACTTTGCAAAATCTATTTCCTGGATCTGTTAAACCTCATACTTGACTCCTACCTCTGGAATTAACTCCCTTCAGTATGACCTGTGGACTTGACTTGAATTTCAGACTTCAGTTTAGTTCATGCACATTTGGAAATGAGTTCATGAATCTTCATTGCATGCCGTAAAGGATAGAGGAACCATTAGAGTAATCTCTGTAACAGAGGCCTCAACTTCCCATTGTACTGATGGCATCTCAATCTCAGCTACTCATCATGTTCTTGAACAATTCTCTCTCTCTTCACTGGTCAAAATTGTTTGGCTCAGGGTCAGTTTGGCCCAGCAGCTTGCGTATTCCTGAGTTTTGCTATGATGCAGAATGCAGCATAAAGGAAAAGGGGGAAAAGGCGCCTTGCCTGTTCCAGATTATAAACTGAGGTCAAGCATTCTGGAGGGAGTGGTGCAAGAAATAGTCAGGTACAGTGTAACCCAGCTGGAGAGACCATCATCTCAAAGCATCCTGCCTTAGATGGTCCTTCACAGGATATGCTGTGTGGAAAGCTATCTTGAAGAATAAACTAGCAATCTACCACACTCACTTGAGTTGGGTTGTCATGAGGTGAGATGGTAATCTCTGCAGCACGCCCGTGGTGTAGATAAAGTCCTGCTTCTGGGATTGAATCACCAAAGCATTCTGAAGTGAACTACTTCTCTGCAATCTTACCCAAGAAACCAAAGTTTCTAGAATCTAAGAGTGGATTTTTTCAGATATCAAGAAAAGAAACAAAAGGGAGGTGGTGAGGATGAAAATGGCGGAAAAAGTTTTTCAATATCGGATATATGAAGTGGTCTGTGACACACCAATGATACAAGATGTTCAAGCAAGATGGGTAGCATTCTTTGAAGTATATGAGATATGTGATTAATGAAATGTACTTAGATCATGGTATTATCAAGTTTGTATTTATTAATTACATAGACAAGCGGTCTATATTCCCCATTTTTATAGTTGTTTACTGTGAAATGTTATGGTGAGATAACAACCCATTATTATACCATTAAGGAACTCTGGACAAGCACTTGCACTCTCTATGTGTATGTTTTCTGCAGTGTTTCTACACTTAAGTATATATACATTGCAGATACATTGCGAGCCCCGCTTCTGAGTTTTACTGAATGCATGAAACTGAGGCGCACAAAAAAATCCTCTTGAAGCCCTGCTCTCAACCCAGCAGGAAGTCGGCCATTTTTACATGTTTGTTTTCTCTTTTTGAAGGAGCTGTTCCTAGGGCTTTTGCCTGATTGATTTCAAATTAGGTACAGATCCTCCAGAGATCATGGTGGCCAACACTCGTCAAAAGAATTTCTGTAGGTCAAAGGGCGTGGTTGCTACGATGTGTCAAATTTGGTGATTTTTTTTCCACGCTCTTTCACTTCAAACGGCTCACACGCCCACATACTTGATCATGGCACCTTGAAACTTGCTGGACATGATGAGGGCTCCATCCTGAATAGCCTAATTTATTAACTTCCAACCTCACTCATGGTGCTCCCCAGTGGTGACAGGAAGTGTCCAGGTTTTACACCTACATGTAGTTATCCTACATAATTCACCACATCAACTTCATTCCACTTGTAATACATGCAGAACAAGTTGGTGAAACTACATTACCAAGGGTACTGAGGCTAACACCAATGGGTTAGGGTTAGGGTTAGGTTAGGGTTATTGTGGCAGGCATGAGTATCAATACCTCGCCTTGTATTACGATTGGCTTTGTAAAGCCTTTAAAGAACTCATATCATCATAAAAACTGGTAGACTGATTAAACTCTGACATTTGATAGGGGCATAGGCCATGTAGGGCCAAAATAGTGACCCCTAGAGATTTTGACCAATCCCCATAAGGGATTTTTTTTACTTGGTTGTGGGCAAATACAAATTGGTATACAAATACATCCTAAAGAGATGTACAAAAAAGTTTCCTGACGTGATGACCGTAACCTAACCAGGGAGCCAGGAACCCTCTGAGGGGGTTGACCCAATTGACTTCAAATTTGGCACAAATGTGGCAACCAGCGCATGAAAAAGTTTGGGTATTCTATATATTTCTATATAGAAAGATGAAAACTTGTAGGCTGATAGAGTGCATTGAGATACACAAAACAGTCTCTTGCACTGATGGTCAGAACTGGACAGGAAGTCGGCCATTTTGGTTTCAATTTTCAAGTGTCGCTATTTCAATACATCATTTGTCACCCGAGCCTGCTTAGAGATTTCATCCCATCAACTACTGCACTGTGATCAAAAGTTCACAAAAAATTTTCTCTATGTCAAGGGGTGGAGCTGTATGGTGGCCATAGTAGAGAGACGGTTCATTATCTGAATCACAGGGTTGCTGCTCAGCCCAGAAGAGATTCCTCTTCAAAATGTGCTAAAAAAGGATTCTTGGGATGGCCTATAAATAAAAATATAAAATAAAAATTGGTGTGCAAATACATCCTAAAGAGATATACAAAAAAGTCTCTACAAAAAAGACATGATGACTGTAACCCAACCAGGAAGTGAGCCATTTTGATTTGAATTTTTGAATTTTAAAAACATCTCCTCCGAGGGGGTTAACCCAATTGGCTTTAGGTTTGGTACAAATCATCTGTGGACCAAGCTGACAAAATGCTTTTCTGGGCAGGCACATCATAGAAGATTACAAAACACCAAATTGTTATGTAATCTTAATGTTCAGGCACTGTTTAATGCAGACATACATACATGTATAAAAGGCATAATGACCTCTGCATATGCACAGATATGTAATCAAATGTTGCACCAACATTGGCAAATCTCATGATTTCTTATTGCACAAGCACAAATATTTAAAACACACAAGCTAAAACACTGATACATACACATTTATATTCTTTGTTAGATATTAGATATTTTGCCTTCTCTGCTTTTTATGTTTTATTTATTGAAACAGAAGGCAATGTGCATCTTTGAATTAAGAACTTCCAGTCTTATTGAGCAAAAACACAGCCACATTTATTAGTGAGAAAAAGAAAACTTAATGTTTGCAACATGCCATCATTAAGCCTTGAAACAATGAACCAAGTAAAAAGAAACAGAACAACCTTCTGAGAGCAATGAATGTAACCAAATATTGACATGTTAATTAATGATCACTAATGACAAAAGGAATGTCAGAAACAGGGGTGATTTTAGCATCTGGTCTTTAGGGGTGCCAAGCCCCCAGCGCTCAGACGCACACTTTTTTCACACACCTTGTTTTGAAGTAGGGTTGCCAGAAACACTCATCGTTGCCTGATTTGGCTGTCGTGGCAAAGTATTGCTCAGGTGAAAGGCGATATAAGGTGCAGATAGTCATTTTGAAAGTTTCTACGCATAATATAATATTTAAAAAATGCGTTGAGTCAGGGGGTGCCGAGCATTTCCACGGGGGTGCCTTGGCACCCCTAAAAAAAACCCTAGATTCACCTCAGGTCAGAAATGCAAAAACTCACTAATCAATTACTCGGTTGTTTCACTGTGCTTTTGGTTTCTTGAATAGAACTTGTGTCTCTCCACAGGTTGGTTATTTTGAGGGTTGCATACTTCTCTCCAGCGTATGCAGGACTGAATTCACCTCTGGCTTCATCCAGTGTCTGCTGCGTAACAAATTAACATTCCAGTCCTATTTCTTCTGTTCCTGCGAGGATCCACACCTTTGTTTTAGCAGGCTTATAGGATTGCGTTGCATACTCCTGGAAAATGTTGTTTCCATCTTGCATCTCTCCACCGGATCAGCACGTTAGCTGATCTGGCTAGCTCCCTCCGGATCGTCATGTCAGCTGAGATGGCTTCTCTCGTAACAGGATGGAAAGTGAAGAAAATCACAGGAAACTCACAGGACATACTCTTACACCCTGTTGATGTTTGTGCATGGTCTGCACCTTAAACACACTCAGCAGCTTTACTGCAGACCGACCGCAATCACACTGTAGACACACTCAAACCACTAACTGGTTGTGCTAAAGCTGAAAGACTACATACACACGTTCTACTCTGCGCATGCGCAAGAATGAAACTAAGGTGATTGACAAAACTCAAAATGGAGTCCTGCTTCGCACTTCACATTAAACACTGTAACCAAAATGACAGACTACCTAGCAAGTTCAAACCATTGGTGCAAGACTTTTTTGTGAATCCAAACAAACTGTACATGCACAAAAATTTTCATCTTTCTACTTGACAAAAACCCTAGTGGGGAGGATCTTTTTTGAAAGATTCAAGTTGGCGAGATAGAGACATTTAACCTTGCCCATTGACACAGCCATTACCTGACTATTCAGGCTTTCAATACAAATATGTCAAGTGATTTTGAAGATGTCATCATGAAGCACCCGCGCGGAAACCATTTAGAAATTTTGATGATGAATAACCAAATTTTGTGCTAGTGGCCATGCCCTTTGACCTAAAAAAATTCTGTACATAAAATTTTCTCAGCTTGGTCCATAGATGACATCAAATTTGAAGCCTTCCTGTTGGGTTACTGTCATCATGTCAAGAGTGTTCTTGCAACTTTATTCCGTTAAAAGAAACAGTACAGATGTAATAGGTTTCTGGCAACTTTGTAGCTTGGACCAAAGACAAAAAATAGTACAGTGTGGTGACCCACATTTATGTGTGCAGAAGTTAGACATTCACCAAAAGTGATTTCCCCTTTAAGGGAGGGGGGGATTATGGCTAGGTTGTTATGGAAACGCCGTTTGTTAGGTTTCCATAGAAATGGAAGAGAGCGAGAGGAAGAGAGTAGCTTTCACCGTTGTGATCTGTTGTCATCAATAATAAAAGGACTAAGCATCCGCACACTGCCTCGTCCTTTCATCTTCCACAAGAAATACATTAGGGTTCCCGCAACTTCATTGCTCTGACCCTTAAAAGAAACGGAACAGATGCAATACGGTTCTGGCAACTTTGTGGCACGGACCCCAAAAAAACAGTACAGATACAATAGGGTTCTCACAAATTTGTTGCTCTTACCCAAAAAAGCAACACTACAGTTACAACATGATTTTTGCAGCCATGTTTCTCAGACCTTAAGTAATGAAAAGAAAGAGTACAGATAAAATAGTTTTCTCGCAACTTTGTTGCTTGGACCCTAAAAAGAAACAGTACAAATACAGAAGGGTTCTTGCAACTTCATTGGTTGGACCCTAATAAAAAGAAACAATAGAGTTACAGTATGGTTTTTGCAACTTTGTTGCTCCGACCCTAAAAACACTATGAAACACTACAGTTACAAAAATTTCTTTCTCCGCGTTGTTACTGTAAGCCTCTGAATTCTAAAACTTTGAAAACTCATAGCAAATAAACTATGTAGATAATTTGAAGAGGGCTTTTCTTTCAACAAGCGAAAAATATTGAACTGCATGTGTCTGGCACTACAAAGGCATTCATTGCTGTACTGGTCTGTGCCCCACTTGGGCCACCCCCATAAAAAATGTCTGGATATGCTCCTCTCTGCGGGTCATGACAAGAATGACTTGAAGAGAAAAAAATGGGAAGTCATCATCGTAGTGGACTAACCTCTTTGCCGTTGTCCACACCACACTGTTCTGATTCAATCTGTAACCTTCTTAGGCGAGCAATTTCTTCCCGAGGCGATTCTTGCCCTTTGCCTCGAACTGCTGCCTCCAAGTCTTTGATGTCAGTTTCATGGGCGGTCAGCCGTCTGCGAATCTGTCCATAAATATACAGATATGCACTAAAATGTAACAACTGCATCACTATAAGCTATATGTTGCTATATTTAAAGATTAAGTGCACAGTCAAATGTTTGAATTGCGATGTTACATTCCAAGTTCAATAGATCTTTAATTAGTGTCATCCATCAATCAATCAGTCAGGCTTTATTTGTAAACTACTATGGCAGCCACAGCTCAAAGTGCTGCTGTACTTTGGAGACACACATACATTGATCTACACATATGCATTCATCCAAAAAAATGTTAAAACTCTGGAATTAAAAGGCATTGAGGAAATGCTATCTTACACTCAATCATTTGCAATGGGGAGAACACTAGAGTAAATAAAATGAGTTTAAATACATAAGAGTGCTGGCATAACTAAAAGGTCACTGCCTGAAGACCTGAGAGTTAAAAGCTAATCAGAAAACTAACTAAAACCAAACCAAAACCATTAAAGGTTTTAAAAAACATTAAAAAGATCTTAAAATCAATCCTGAAGCAGACAGGTAGCCTCTGCTCCTCATTAAGACTCATTCAACTGAGTTCTGCAGTAGCTGGAGTGGAGCAATGGCTTTCTTTAAGAGACCAGAAGAGTGTTGCAATAGTCAATCTAGAAGTGTTAAAAACATGTATTAATGTTGGCGTGTGATGAAAATGGCCACTCTCTGGCAATATTGTTGAGATGATAAAACCCAATCTTAATGATATTTTTGACATAAAGTCTAAAATGACACCACAGTTTTTAACCTACACAGATGTGTTAAAACCCACTGAAATTTTGTACTCAAAGAATACAAAATGTATTTCTTTATGTGTGCTTCAGGAAATACAACAAACACTTCTGCACTGTTCTGGTTGAGCTCTAAGAAGTTACCTGCCACCCATGATTCCATGTCTAAAATACAATTTAAAAGGCCATCAAGTGGCATGCCAAACAGAAGTTGTAATGGCAGTGCAAAACAAACCTTCACTCACTAGCTTTCTACTTAAAAAAACACCTTTGCCTGTGACCTCATTTTAAGTACTTTCCCATTGTGCTAACGCAAGTACAATGAATGCACTGTCTCCCTTTATGAACAAATGTATCCTCATTTCTGTCCCCATCTTATAATATCTGAAATGTAAGGTGGTGCCATTAAAGTAGATACTCTTTTAATTATTATGTATTCCAATGTCTCTTCAATTATAATTGAAAGCTAGCTAGCACATTAAATTACATTTTACTCCCTTGTGAATGATAAAGATGGCCAGTTGGATCATACCACTTTGTAGGAGGCTGGAGAGGGACCACCTGAGAGGTTTAAACTACGCCTCTTGTCCCTCACAGAGTTGCTCTGGTTCCGGCGGATTCGCTCATTCTGCTCCTCTATGCTCATCTTTGACTTAAACTCTGCAGTAAACACAGCACTCTTTGGACGTTCCTACAATAAAGTTGTGGAAAGAGAAGATTTCAGTCCTTCCCCCTTTCATAAACATGACTGCACAATAATAGTCATTTGCAGTTTTAGCTCTTTACTGTGACACAATGTCATATGTTTTGGGATATCATGATATAATGATAAAACTTGTTGAATACCACTAAAGTAATATCAAATGATATCCAATGGTCTCCAAATTAACACCTGCCAAATGCGGGTTAAAATTCATATTAGTGAAGATCAATAAAAATTTGCTGGCCATTTTGGTCAGTGATGAATGAGAAACCATTCCTTCCCCACACCTCTGCTCCTGGTCAGGCTCCCACAAATACAAAAATATGACATATCATATGCTCATTGGCTGCGGACTAAATGGTGCATTCCACCAGATGTGTACAGTACTGTATGTCATGTCTTGTGCGTATGCTCCTGCGGCAGAATAATACATTTCACTTCTAGTTGCAGTGTTTCCACTGAATTGCATTTCTGCGCCACCATGCTGCTGCGTGCCACAATTGTCTGCAACAAATTCATAAAATCCAGATGCCCCCACAAGCTGTATAAATTCGCATAGAGAAGGTTGAGCGGACAGGAAGTCATACACAGACACAAAAATAAAACATCCCTTCAATTTTTAAAATAAAACAGCGTTTGTGGCAGATCATATTCTCTGCACGTGAGAATGGGCGAAGGCTGACCTGGTGTCAACAGGTCAGATTTTCAGAAATGATTTCACCCTACTGACACCAATGACAAAGATATGCTGATTATGGAGGTCAAAATGGTTGCAACAATATAAAAAAATAGCACTCAGGTGTTACCTCTTGCCTGGATGGACACACACTGCTGTTGGTTTTGTGGTTCTCATCCTAGAAACTAAAATCTGCAATATCACGTTTATGGGGAATTTGCAGATTTAGGCAGAGCTGCCAGTGGCTGCCTTTGGCCATAGTGCTTGCCAGCAGCCATCCAGGAGTTATTATGATGGATGACTATGGAAAATAACTTTGAGAATCTACTGCATGGGTCTCAAACCAATTCCACAAAGGGTCAAGTGGCTGCAAGTTTTTGTTCCAACCAAGCAGCAACACACTTGATTTGATTTAGAGTAATTAAGAGTAATAATTAACTGATCTCAGCCTTCAGACAGCTGGAACAAAAACCTGCAGCCACTCGGACCTTTGTGGAGTCAGTTTGATTCATGAGATCTACTGCAAAGCCTATTGACATCTCTGTGACATGGCAATTTAGCGGGACCCATCTGTAACTTATATCGCAGCATTTTTATCAGCACTTGTGAAACATGGGCTGTAAAATACCATCACAACAGTCATGAGGCTTGAGAATTATAGGGACCATCCCACTTACATAACCAGCCCCCCCCCCCCAAAAAAAATAAAAAAGTTATTTGGATAATTTGGCCCTCTGCCCTCTCAAGGTTCCTGTGTTTGTCCTTTAAGATGTACAAATGGTTTTGTTCCACTTAAGAGATTACTGGATCTGGATATGCCACGTTATTAAGGTAAACTACAATTCAAAAAACGTAATATGTCTACAGGAAATTCAGCTATATTTCTTTTAGAACTCATGTACTTTACCCTTGGGATTCCATTAAACACACTGGCATTATTCTGGGAAATTCCTCCAAAGGTACTGTGTGAGTGGTTGGTGGGGGTCTTCGTTCTAGGAGGAACAATGCCAACTAGCAAAGAGCACAAGAGATAGAGACAAGACAGTGAATTCAATTTGTTAAAGTGTCCAAAAACAGAATTTAGATTTTTGAGTTCTGTCGAAGGTAATTGCAATGCGATGCAATTGTCAGTAGAAGGAATGTCAGCATTATAATACTCTGTTCCAGTAAATTACAGTACAATTGAATTTAATGTAAATAGAGTGTTATCAAACCAATATATACCAAGACAGAATCAGCACTATTTTTACTAGAAAAGGTATGGATAAAGAAAGGTATTCTACCTTTATTCAAAGTGGACTGTCTGTCCTGGTCTTGCATATCACTGACATTGCTCTGTTCTCCAAACTGGGACATGAAAGCAATGACAAATTACCATACACATCTAAAGGTGATTAAACAGAATGCACTACATAATTACTGTATATAGACATGCAGATTTAAGGTTACAGTACTACAGCTGGAATTCCTGTACTCACAGAAATAATAGTATTGCAACTTAAGTAATATTGTGTATGGATATTTTAAAAGGTTTCGTATGCCCATTGATGTTGTTTGAGGTGACAGTGCTAAATATGAACAAATAACTGACAGTCATTGAAGCTTGCTATTTCTTAAATTAACACTCAACAATTGACAGGTAAGCATTAAACTCACCCATCAGCTGGTGAGAATGTGTGAATGACTTCTACTGTGCCTATTGTCTTACTGCACAATAAATAGCACAACTACAAAATAGAAATGTGGATATGAATGTAAAATGCTGATTTATATGGAGCTAGACACTTAGGACTAACAGGACATAGGGAAACACCAAGGGGATAGGACTGGAAACACTGTAATACCTTTCGGTTGTAAGAGCATTCTCCATCAAGATAAGAATCATCAATGCTCAAGCTTCTTAGCCAGGCAGTGCTGTCAGAGGGCAGGGGTGGGGTGGTGTGATGTAAGGAGGAAAAGGTCTCCAAAGGGTAATAGGACTTGGGGAGGGGAGGTCTTGGGGGAGCAGTTTCCTAAATAATAACAGTCAGAGGGGCAGGTAAAGGAGTAGAAAGAGCACTGTACATCAGAAGGAATGGTAATCTTATCAATCCTGATATCTTGACTGTCAATATTTGAGATTAAATTCTCGATGGTCAGTCAGGATGAAAATTGGTTCCTCTCCTGTTCTGGCCATTTGTTAGGAAGAGCTGAGGGAAGGCTGGCATGGTTTCACAACCACAGTGATTTATATTCCCTGCATAAAAGTAATTTAACATTCTATGTACTGGTACATCTCATCATACACATATGTATAAAATGGGATGTTATATATGGTGTTGTGCAACTTAAGTGGGATTTTGAATAGCTGTTGGATTCAGGTTGGGTGTGTGCTGTGCTTACCTCTGGACCCAGCTGTTTGTTAGGGGAGGTTTGTGAGCCAAGCACAGAGGAGAATGGGCTGAGTTGGGTGGAATGGCTTTCTGAGCTCAATGGACTAGCTGGACTGTTTGTACGAAAGGAGCCTGGTGCTCCGCTGGTCACTGTGCAAGGGAAAGATATGGGTATAACAGTAAGAAAAGCATTCCTATATGTTGCACATGACACACACACACTCCTTCTTATCCTCTTGGGGTGGCATCTGTGTCATTCTCAAGCTCGGTTACTCTACCAGTGGACTAGGAGTTTGAGGGTTCTGCGCACTATCTTAGCTGTTCCTAGGATTGTACTCTTCTGGCTTCAGATGTTGTTCCTGGGATCTGGAGGGATCTACCCCAAGTGCTCTTACTGCCATAGGGACCCAGTTCACCTTGACCTTCTACATTTGTTTCAGTTCTTCTTGGGTTGGTTAGCCAAGAGCTCTACGTCAGACTGGAAGCTTAAAGGCCGGCACAAGCTTGCAACAGACAGACAGACAGACGTGTTACCTCTGAGTGTGGCTGTGTCAGTTCCTCTGAGTATGTTATTCTTATGCAGTCCCTCCAACACATCCTGTACTCTCCAAAACTCTTTCTGGATGTGCCTATGAGCAAATTCACTCTGCAAAGAGCCAGGACAGATGCAAATATGGTAGTGAGAACTACCTTTCATTTAGCAACATCAAAAACACTTCCAATGATCACTGTGACTTCACATCCAATGATCTTAGGTCTCTTAAGTGGACAGTGAAAATTATCTAGAGTAACCTGAACATTGTTTTGGGTAAGAAATTTTGAACTCCACTTGGCTAATTGTTCTTGTACTTTTGTATGAATTCTGAATTTCTATATTTAAATGCAGAAAATACAGCTCAAGCATGTGTTTTCCTCTCATGACCTAAAACTCAAAAAGTATCATCATGCATCAAAACATTTTATTCTATCATCATTTGTACATTAAATATACATTCTTAGCTTTTTTAAATTACATCTAGGGTTTAGAAGCCATCAGGGTTAATTAGAGTTGCAGAACGTTTTACCTGTCCTCCTGCATTAAGCTGCTCCCAGAGATCTCCATGAATAGCAGTGGCCTCGTCCTCTAGTGCTTCAAACTCCATTTGACAGGTGGTTAGATCCTAAGAGAAATATGACTTATGGCAAGCACGCTCAAGAGGAAGATCTATGACCTATGGGAAAGCAAGTCCCCTTTTTTTCATTTGGAAAAAAGACCTGAAATACATGATGTACTGCCCTAAGCTCTGTGTGCAGTAATAACATTGGGTGTGCGTAGTGGAAGTTTACTAACTGATATTGATATGGCAGTGACTCTAGTCTTTGGGGACCAATCACAAAAAAAAATCCTGCAATTTACAATATAATAAGCAATGATTTTCTGTGCAATTTTTATACATTTTGGCCTCAGCAATCAAAGGCCTTAAATTGAAAGCAGGTCAACTCACAGTAGATCTTTAATCTTTTTTCACCCAATAATCATTTCTACACTTTGAAATACATGTGTTCAAAGCATATCTCCTACAGCAACTTATTGCCATCAAGGACTTCCTGCTTTTGAGAAGCTCAAAGATCCAGGTAGACATCTGCATGTTATGGTGTCTGGGATTTCCTTAAAAAAATCTGTACCTTGCATTTTTGAGCAGCTGAATGCATCCTGCGATCACCCCCCAAAAACAGTTGCATTACTAGCAATTTATAGCAGGAAGCATCAACTCATTCCATTGAAATATATATACACTGTGGCCTATGATAGTTTCAAACTCTCCTGGATTGTTTTTCCAGCCTGCTTTATGAAAAGGTAACTTCATGTACTTCATGAATTAATTCCCCAGCAAGTGAGATGTTGTGCAGTGTCTTACACTGGAGGCTTGGGATAGCTCGCCTCTGATGTTGATAAGCTGATACTGCAGGGTTTCCTTTTTGAACTGCAGTTTTTCCATGGCCTGTGGCTGGTCCCGGTATACTTCCATTTTCTCATGAGTTGCCACCAGTGCCTCCTCCAGGTTGTCCTAGCAACATCAAGCATGGTAAGCAAGAACAAAAGACAATCTAGCAATTTTTGCTATTTATCATTTTTACACTCTGAGACATATAAATACTTTTACAACTGTTTTTGTTACAGCACTGTATTTTTCATTAAACTCTGTAGTCATTTGTTATTAATTAAGTGGTTTTGCTTTACAAAGGAACATACACAATATCCACCCATTCATTATACAATTATTTCCCACAGGGACAATAGTCAGGGGTCTATTGGAGCCTATCCCAGCACACATTGGGGAAAGGCAGGAATAAAAGGAAAGGTCAACAGTCCATTGCATGGTACATACACCATTCATTGAGAATATAATTTAGAAAAGGTCTCCAATAGACCTGAACATGCATGGATTTACATTGCAGGGAAAACTAAGAGAAAACTAATACCACCACAGAGAGAACACGCAAGCTCCACACAGAAAGGCCATCGTGGGAAAAAAAAACCAAGCAGTTTATTGCTGTGACGCAACATTGATAGCCACGCATCTGTCCAAAAATAATTATAACAAAAGCAAGTGCAGCAAAATAATCTAGTCCAGCCCAGTCATCTCAGAAACAAATATCAATTTTAATGTTCAATAGATTTTTGTGTTTTGTGATTATGATGACAATATTTGGTTAGAGATCGGTTGACAATTCTCTGCTATGAAATATTACAAATGGGCCACATGGTACCGCAGTGATTAGTACTAACCTCACACCTAAAAAGGTTGTGTTGAGGCTCTGGTCCCAGTTATTTATGTGTGAAGTTTGCTTGTTTCCTGTATGCACATAAGTTTTAGATAGATAGATAGATACCATTCATAAAGATGAGAGACACATTCTGTCTTTAGGTACAGGTTAATAAAATTCTGTTTACCAGCACTTTATCTATTTAAAATAGACTATGAGGTTTCTCTGACTTTCTCTGTGACTTAAGTCTCAGACTAAAGTTAGACTCTCTGACACTATATGTTTATGCATTAAATTCATTGTACAAAAGCACAGATTCTAAAATATGTGGCGATATAACTTAAAAGTAGTTTAATTTTGTTGTTGCAGGTAACAATGACAATGAAGTACTGAACTATAGCAGTAGAAATGTGTTTGACATTTCATTTGACAAAAAAAATTGTTACAGTACTCTAATATGAAAAAATGAGGTACCTTCTCCATTCTCAGTCTGTGGACAATAAGTTCATGTTCTTTTAAAATCTGGTTCTGCTCACAAAGCTGACCCAGGAGTTTCTGTGTTCAGACAAGACATAGATCATTTACACATGTACAAAGGATGTTCACCAAATGACAAGGACAACAGAGCATTGTGCTTGTGATGACTGCATATCATTCTTTGTGCATTACATTAGTACATTAAGGGCCTGATTTACTAAGATCCAAGATAAGGGGCGCTAGATTGCGTGCTCCTGGTAAGATTTTGCATGCTTGGTTTGCATGCGTTTTGCGGATGATTTAATAAAGGGAAATTTCTGTAGTGAAAACAGGTGCAAACAGCAGAATGCAAATGAGGAGGTTGCGTGCTGTCAGCCTTTCCATCATAGCGAGTGCAGAGGAAAGTGCAAGAATGAATATGATTCCCTGGAGTTGGAAGTCCTTGTGGCCGAGGCAAACACATCTTGCAGAACAAAGTCAACAGTCTGCTGCTCAGTGCAGTAAAGTTGGACAGATATTCACAGATTCGAACATCCGGGCTCAATAAATCTTAGCAGAGAGGTTCCTAAAACACAAATGATATCTCTGTCCGATTGACATAACATAGACTACAAGCTACAAGGAACAAAAGTCTGATATTTTTCGAAAAAAAGCCATCCTCTGCGCATACGTACACAATTGATCTCTATGCAAAGCCCTCAGCCGTGCCGGTGTCTGGGGACCGTCTGCAAATCGCAACACTGCAGAATGAAGCTGCAAACAAGAATCAATGACTCACAATATTACACATCAGTTTTATCAATGTTACATATTGCAGACACTCCAAAATCACTACACACATCAGTAGTCTCCTCATGTTCATACTACAACAGCTGTTTTGGGAAAATATACTTTTGAATTTTTTTTCTCAATTTCTTATTGTGATTTATCAATAATGATACCAGTATTGATCAATAACTCCTAGGTTACACATTGCAGACACCCTAAAATCACTACACACATCAGTAGTTTTCTCATGTTCATACTACAACAGCTGTTTTGGTAAAATATACTTTGGGATTTTTTTGTCAATTTCTTATTGCGATTTATCAATAATAATGTGAATATTGATCAATAACTCCAATGTTATACAGTGCAGAGACTCCAAAATCACTACACACAATAGAATCCTCATAATGTTTATACTACAACAGCTGTTTTTGGAAAATATACTTTGGGATCTTTTTTGTGAATTTGTAACACTGATATATCAATAATAATGTCAGGACCGTCACTCCGTAACTTCTTGCAGCTGTTGGAGGTGGAGCTTGGCTGCTATAAAAGCCCTGACGCCCCAGTAGGGGCTGTCAGATCTTAGACTACGACTACGCTGTTCCTGTTTTCCTGCCTGCCTGCCTGCCTACCTACCTTCCTGCCTGTCTGCCTGCCTGCAACCCGGCCTCCAATCCTACGTGTCTGCTCCTCCTCATCAGGCATAGCTTCGAGTTCCTTAACTCAGTCCCACCATCAACTTCTTACCAGTCTCAGTCCTGACCGGCCCTTGTAAGCCTATCCATCCATTCCAGTCACATTGGAACACACTAGGTCGCCGACCTTGTGCCTCACCCTCTATCTCCAGTCACCAATAAATTTCTGCAAACCGTTTGTCTGAGTCTCCGCGTTTGAGCCCTCAAGCCCTGGTCTTAACAGTAAGATTTGACCAACATGGACTCAGCAGAGCAACAGCAACTAGTTCAACAGGTAACAGTTCAGAGAGCCCAGCTAGGTGAATTAGCCACCCCTGTGCACCAGTTACAAGCCACCCCTGTGCACAGTTACACACTTAACTGCCTCCCTAGCTGCGCTTCTCCAACAGCCTCAGCCTGCTCCCTCTGCTCCTCCCCCCGATGCCATGCAGCCTCTTCCAGGTGCTCAGCCACAACCTCTTCAGGACACTGCAGGCCCAGTAAACCCCTCCATTACACTCACGCCTCACATTCCTGCTACTGTCAAGAACTCAGAACTCAAACACCTGTCGATAATTCCTCACGCAAACTTGCTTTTCCCGCTCAACTCGCCTAGACGCTTCCTTGCCCACCAACAAGCTTTATAATCTGTCCCAGCCTGAGCGACAAGCCATGAAGGAGTATATTCAGGAGTTGCTGGCAGCAGGAATATTCCGTCTTCCTCTCCAGTGGATGCAGGGTTTTTCTTGTTGGGAAGAAGGATGGAACCCAGAGACCCTGCATAGATTACTGTGGTTTAAATAAGATCACTGTTAGGAATAAATATCCTCTTCCTCTGATTGACTCTGCTGTCACCCCGCTTCAAGGGGCCACCTTATTCACCACCTTATTCACCACCTTGGATCTTCGCAACGCCTACCGTCTGGTGCGTACTAAGAGTGGTGATGAGTGGAAAACTACATTTAACACCCCACTTGGCCATTTTGAATATTTAGTAATGCTGTTTGGTCTGTCCAATGCCCCCGCAGTTTTTCAGGCTTTGGTTATTGATGTCCTCCCTGACATGCTCGGCCATTTTG
Organism: Karalla daura; assembly: GCA_029224185.1. Taxonomy (NCBI): domain Eukaryota; kingdom Metazoa; phylum Chordata; class Actinopteri; order Chaetodontiformes; family Leiognathidae; genus Karalla; species Karalla daura. The sequence goes on along the minus strand of CM055188.1, from coordinate 5,134,367 downwards.
TTTTTGTCTACCTGGATGACATTTTGATTTATTCTCGCTCTGTTAGGAACATCAACAGCATGTTTGGTCCATCCTTCAACACCTGCTGGAGAACAAACTTTTTGTTAAAGCCAAGAAGTGCACTTTCCATGCAACCTCTACATGTTTTTTAGGATTCATCGTTTCACAGGGCAAACTTTGCATGGACCCAGCCAAGATTTTGGAGGCATCCTTCTGTGAGTTGAGGCGCTGCTTTACCTCATCTCCTGTGCTGTCATGATCCCGCCCTGCAGTTCGTGGTAGAAGTGGATGCCTCTGACACTGGCGTTGGCGCTGTTCTCTCACAACGATCCACAGTCGACAATAAACTGCATCCATGTGCTTTTTTTTCCTCGCAAGCTCTCCTCCACAGAGAGAAACTATGATGTGGGAAATCAGGAATTATTGGCAATGGTCTTAGCCTTGGAGGAGTGGGGCACAGGCTGGAGGGCACTGCACACCCCTTCATTGCCTGGACGGATCACCACAATCTGGAATACATTCAGTTGGCCAAACGTCTCTATCCCTAGCAGGCAAGGTGGGCACTCTTCTTCTGGAGATTTAATTTTTCTATTACGTACTGTCCTGGTTCTAGGAACACCAAGCTGGATGCACTGTCCTGCCGATTTTTGGGTGAGGAGAGACGTGTAGAGCCTGAGACTATTGCTCCACCCTCCCGGGTCATCACTGCCTTCACATGGGGAATTGAGACCACTGTCGTCAGGCTCAGAGACTCCAGCCCAACCCAGGTAATGGACCTCCTGGTCGCCTTTTTGTGCCGGACTCCGTATGTTCTCAGGTCCTGCAGTGGGCTCATTCCTCCAGACTCACTTGTCACCCTGGAATCCGTCGGACCATCTCGTTCCTGAGATTTTGGTGGCCAACTATGGACTCAGATGCCCACACCTTCGTCATTGCATGCTCCACCTGTGCCCAGAAAACGTCCTCCACCAAGCCTAGTTTTGGTCTGTTACGTCCCTTGCCCATTCCCTCTCATCCATGGTCCCATACTGCTTTGGACATTTTTTTTGGCCCACAATTCCCTCCCTAACGCCTCATCAGGTATGTTGCCATTCCTCTGCTCTCTGGGTAATGACCCTCCATTATTTCCTGACCAGAAGGGGAAGTGGCAGTTCCATCCGTCCAGGTTCACATACAACGCTGAAAAGGTACCTGAAGGCCGGCCCGAGCCGCATTACTCCAGGCTTCAGCCAGTTCTCAAGCCCAGGCGAACAGGCGCTGCGCTCCAGCTCCCCCATATGTTCCTGGACAGAGGGTTTGGTTGCAGGCCAAGGATCTTGCCCTCCAGGTAGAGTTCAGGAAGCTGGCGCCCCGGTATGTAGGACTATTGTCAATCCTTGTGCTGTCCGTCTCAAAATCCCTGTGTCTTTCCGGAGGATCCATCCTACTTTTCAAGTATCTCAAATAAAGCCAGTCTGCTACAGTCCTCTCTCTCCCGCAGAAACTCAGGCCTAGCTTGGAGATCCTAAGCTCGGTCCCACAATCAACTTCCTACCAGTCTCAGTCAGTAAGCTGAGTAAGCCCCTATCTGTCCATTCCAGTGACATTGGAACACACTAAGCCGCCGACCTCGTCCCTCACCCTCTATCTTTAGTCACTAATAAATCTCTGCAAACTGCCTGTCTGAGTCTCTGCGTTTGAGTCCTCAAGCCCTGGTCTGAACAAATAATGCCAGTATTGATCTGTAACTCCTAAGTTACACATTGCAGATCACTACACACATCAGTAGTCTCCTCATGTTCATACTACAACAGCTGTTTTTGGAAAACGGACTTTTGGATTTTTTCGTCAAATTGTTATTGCGATTTATCAATAATAATGAAAATATTGATCAATAACTCCACTGTTATACATTGTAGACGCCCCAAAATCACCACACATATCAGCAGTCCCCTCATGATCCTACTACACAGCTGTTTTTGGAAAATATACTTTGGGATTTTTTTTGTTAATTTTCAATTGCGATTTATCAATAATAATGCCAATATTGATCAATATCTCCATTGTTATACATTGCAGATACTCCAGAATCACTAGGAGTTATTGATCAATATTGGCATTATTATAGATAAATGCCATAGAAAATTGACAAAAAAGATCCAAAAGTATATTTTCCAAGAATAGCTGTTGTAATAGGATCATGAGGACACTACCATTGTGTGTAGTGATTTTGGGGTATCTGCAATGTGGAGTGGAGTTATTGATCAATATTGGCATAATTATTGATAAATCGCAATAAAATATTGACAAAAAACCCAAAGGTATATTTTCCAAAAAACAGCTGTCGTAGTATAAACATAAGGAGACTACTATTGTGTGTAGTGATTTTGGAGTGTCTGCACTGTATAACAGTGGAGTTATTGATCAAAACTGGCATTATTATTGATAAATCACAATAAAAAACGTATATTTTCCCAAAACAGCTGTGTTGCATTGTTGCATTTTAAAAACGGTACATGGACACCGGCGCATCTGAGGGCTGCGCGGAGGAAGGCTTTTTTTAAAAAAATATCAGACTTTTGTTCCTTGTAGCTTGTAGTCTATGTTATTTCAATGGGACAGAGATATCATTTGTATTTTAAGAACGATTGAGCCTGGAAGTTCGAATCTGTCAAACTTTGCCGCACTCTGCTGCTCTCGATCATGGGCTACCAGTGATTAGACCAGAGGTGCAAGCAGCGGCCAATATGGCCAGGATGGCTTGTGCGCTCCGGTGGGCTGCGCGGCTCGCAAAAAACGCCAAAGTGCTGCCGCACGGCCCGTTTTGCGTCGCTCAAAAGTTAAGACCTGCGGCTTTGGTCGAGTCGGTCGCGCATGTGCCCTGTCGAACTCGCCACACCAGTAGGTGGAGTCCGGGGGTTAAAGCCTTCAGACGAAAGACATGTTAAGGAAGTCTGCCGCTTCACCCACCTCTGTAATACAGCCCCGACAGAGTACAAAGACGGTTTCCACTGTGCAAACAAACGGCGTGAGATTGCACAGACACTAGGGCGGGAGGAGCGTTTGTGTCGCCGATAGAGTTGTCACCTGTGTCTCTCACTCTCTCTCTCTCTCTCTCTCTCTCTCTCACACACACACACACACACACACACACACACACACACACACACACACACACACACACATTGACAGCGGTGCGTCTGCGCACTGTATTTAGCGGCATATCTGCGTACATAGGATACAGACAAATGCACAGAAATACAAACATTGAGCTCTAAGAGCTGAGGGGACTGGAGCAGGCAGGAACTGGAGATGGAGGGTCGGAGAGCGCAGGACCAGTGTGCACGCTGCGTGCACGCTGCGTAATACCGCTGTCAATTATGTGTTCGGTGCAAAAAAAACGACCGAAAAAATAGAGCCACAGAGATGTCATATTGACAGCATTTGTTAATATTTTGCTTGGATTTCAGATTTTCTTCTGTTTATTCTTGAAAAATTTATTTAATCACGTTCGTCATGCGTAACATCAAATTTCCCTTATTCTTTCTCTTTTTTGAATGAAAATAGCTCACAGAAAATAATTCTAAATCAAAATCCGTTTTCTGCAGCCATTGTGCATAAAACTGGGAGGATTTGCACCTTCCTTTCAGACGTGTTAAATTTAGCCGCAAAAATAGTCAACGCAATCATTTCCACGTTTGATAAATCATTTTGCGTGTGCCAATATTTCCAATCTGCATATTCTCCGCCCAGGATTTTGCATGCACGAGCAGGAATGCCCCATATTAAAGTCAAGATGCTAAATGGTCAGCGCGTGCTGTTTTGCTCACTTCGAAGACGCAATCCACTGAGTGCACCATTAGTAAATCTGCTTGCACATTTTTCTGTGGGTGACAGCGAGTTTGCACATGTTTTTAAACACGCAAAGCTTTAGTAAATCAGGCCGTAAGTATGTTGATTCTGTGTCTCCACTGTGCAGCCTCTTACACTGGTTTCAAACTCATTGAGTTTTAGTGTAGGATGTAACTCTTTGCTGTAGACATTGTGGAAAGGGGGCACCTGTAAAACCAAAGAGTAAACAAGTTATCATTATCTATTAATCGATATACACACACAAAAGTAAATGGGAGGGACAGAGCTTTATTTGTCTGAGCACTGATTTTTGTAGATAGTTGTAGATAGTTGGGCTCAAATTATTGGAATTAGAACATGATGTGATAATATGTGGCAGAGCAATAGCTTTGTTTTAAAGGCTATGAAACATGGAATAAGGAATGAGGCACTGCCAATGAACAAAAACATTGAAGATATTTCTTCACCTGTCCCTCTTACCTGCTGGTCTAGGTAATCCAGGTTGCGTTGGAGTTGAAGGTCTAATGTGTCCTCCTTAGCCATGCAACAGTAACGGACATGGAAATCACACAAATACATACAGTGCAGAGAGCTTTCAGGCATTATAAGCAAAGCACCGCATCCATTCACCTATCAATCACACGAAATTCTTAAGAGGCAGTATTCATTTACTACAGAGCCCCAGACATGACATCAGGGGAAGTACTATTTCGTTCCCACGAGATACTATTTTGTTCATGCAAAAATATTACATGCGCACAAATTACTTATTTGTGGCCACGTAATACATACAACGTGTGCACGAAATACTAAATTACAATGTAACTGAGCGTTGTGTATAACTGTTTGTGGAGGTTAATAAGAGACATGGAGTTTTTATGGTCAGCCAAATAATTCCTGGACAGCTGAGAAAGCAAAACAAGCACATGCTATTTATGTTATTTTCGGTGACTTCGGGGATTTTATTTTAAAGGTACACACCACAAGTTCCTTTGTTAGTGCGGTGGCTGTGCTTGAGTCCACTAATAAATGAGTTTCTGAGAAAAGTACAGTCACATCTTTTTGCAGACCATAAAGCCTCTGTGTTTCTTATTAACCCCCCAAAAAAGTTATACACAACGCTCGGTTACATTGTGATTTAGTATTTTCATGCTCACATTGTATTTCATGGCCACAAATTAGTATTTCGTGGGAACAAAATAGTATCTCCTGGGAACAAAATAGTATCTCCAGGGAACGAATTAGTATATCCTGGGAACAAATTAGTATTTTGTGCGCATGTTGAATTTTTTTCCCCAATGTCATGTCTGGGGGTCCATAATTTACAACTCAAAAAACTCTGAATAAAGAACATTTTATCACATTACAAGAAGGTAACATTGTCAAGATCTGTAGTCTCTGTCCCTTCCGTCATCTACCACCTTACCATGGTGAACAGGTTTGAGTAACCTATTTATCCTAGGATCTGTCCTGTGAGGGGCAATTTGTAATTGCAATCTAGGTTCTCACATGGCAAAAACATTCTAGGTGAAGGGTCAAACAAAATGCAATTTGAGAAGATCCCTTTGACGAGTACTTCAATATATGACTGCACCCAGCAAAGCCAAATCCCAAAAATTACGCTGTAGAGTCAACCAACCACAGCCACAAGCAGTCAGAAAACCTGAGAGCTGCATGTAAGCTATATGGAGGGGTCTGCTGTAGAGGTCTATGGCTATGGTGCAGAAGGGAGGTAACAGGCTTAAAGGTCTGCTTGGAATGTGTGGCAGAGGACCAAACCAAACGAGTAAAATTAAGATTATGGCCAGAAGTATTATGGGGAAACAGCAGAATAATATGAAAGTCAAATAGAAAACACAGAAAGCAGGACAGACCTCAGTCTTATTAACATCTAGGACAGATTTAAAAAAATCAGTGCTGCTCCTGTCTGTTTTATGGACATTTCCCAGCTGTTCATGGAGAATACTCTATAAGAGATCTTTTCAGAAACTGCCTCTGTTATATCATATCATTATATCATCATTACCACATCCTTTGTGTCATTTTTGGCCATGTATTACAGTTTTCATCATAACCCAGGAGAGGCTGAATGTGTTGGCCATGCTTTCCATGGTTTTCATGTAGTACTTATTAGTGTTCATTTTCTATCCTTTTTTTTTATCCTATGATGTGTTTTTTAATCAGTGTTCGCCTTTTTGTTGTGCCCATTCATCAATGTCAAGCGGTGCAACATTTTGTCATGAATAAATTTAAATGAGCTGAGTAACCACCACCCTCAATGTTTTCAGCCACCACTGGTTGTGAGACAAGGCTTTAGTAGTTCCCTTATGCAACTTGGTCAAGAAAGGGATAAGACATCAGCACTGACTTGGGCTGAGCCTTCAGCCGAAAGACTTGTTAAGGAAGTCTGCCTCTTCACCCGCCTCTATAATACAGCCCCGACAGAGTACAAAGATGGTTTCCACTGTGCGATAGCACAGTCGCTAGGGCGGGAGGAGCGTTTGTGTCGCCGATAGAGTTGTCACCTGTGTCTCACAAACACACACACACACATTGACAGTGGTTCATCCACGCGCACCCACCAAGCGGCGGCATCTGCATGCTGTTGTCATGTGTCGGGGGTAAAATGTGTTGAAATATGTTTCACATGCCTGTTGATCTATGTATGCATTTAGAGCAAATGCTCTCTGAAAATGTATGTTATTGTGGGTGTGGGGACTGTGGTACAGAGGGGAATTGACTGGAAGCCCTGATTGGGTGGCTGAGTGACTTGTAGGGGGGCGGTTCTGTGTAAATAGGGCTTCGGCAGAGGGAAGAGGACGTCAATTTGCCAGCTGGCCGAGCAGGCGTGACGTCACTCTCGCCGCGACGCGGAGGAAGGACCCCAGCCGGAGAGTGGGAGGAAGGCATGCCTACGCGTCATTGAAGGGAAGTGCCCGGCTTCGGGTTGTTTGCTATGTGTGTGTGGTGTATGGTGTATGTATCACTGTAACTATAGCGACACACAGCCTGTTGGTAGTGGCTGCCGATACACAATAAAACATTGTGAGCACACAAGATTGTCCGTGTATTATTGGACATAACATTGGCGACGAGGATGGAGCTCCCGCTTGCACCCCTGCCTCCCTTTCTTTCTCTACCCGGCGAACCGCCGGTACCGTGGCCCCGCTGGTATGAGTCGTTCCGGACTTTTATTGTGGCCGTCAGGTTAGACGGCCACAATAGAGGGGTTTGCTACTACACAGCCTGGGCAGCGAGGGACAGCGGATTTTCGGAACTATGGGACCCGCACCGAAGTTTGATGACTGTGTGGCCTTGCTGTCCGGACACTTTGCTGCGTCAGTGTACGACGCATCGTCTTCTGCCAACGCAAACAGTGGCCGGGTGAGTCAGTCGACCATTACGTTGCCGACCTCCGGTGCCTGGCCAGCCTGTGAAAATTTGGGACTTCGGAAGAGGAGATGATCAGGGATCAGCTGGCAGAGCACACGACCAACCCCCGGCTCGGACGACACGACACTGTCAAGAGCAGAGGAGTTAGCTCTCCAGCTCGAGTCGGCTGCTCAGTTATCGTCACAGATAGCGGCTTTGGACCCACCTTCCCCTCGCCCCGCTGCGCTGGCGCAGACAGTAGCCCTGACTACCCCACTCTCTGAACCCTCCTCCCCTCCCAGCGAGCTCGAGGTGAACGTTGCGGGACGCCGGGACACCACGGCACGGCAGCATTGTGGGAACTGCGGATCACCATCTCACCCCACACGAGCACCCGGCTGCCCGGCCAGTGGCAGTGGTGCCAACGCTGCGGTAAACGGAACCATTTCTCCAGAGTGTGCCGCTCTGCCCCGGCCCCTGCACACCCCCGGCCTCGCTCATCCACGTCTTCCGGCCCAACAACGATCCACTCAGTGGGCTCCAGCACGAGGCCATTCAAGTGGTGCACGGTGGAAATGGATGGTGTCAGCCTATCGCTGCTGCTCGACACTGCAGCCTCCAGATCTATCCTCAATGAGTCCACAGTGAGCCAGTTTTTCCCTCGGCTGTCGGTTAAGGCTGGCACAGAAGATCTGCACGGCTACAGCCACGCTAAGATTGGCATGGTGGGCACCGCCACCTTCTCTGTGCGTTATGGCTCTGAGACTCTCCCAGCATTCACCTTCCAGGTCTCATGCCAGGGCGGTTTCGACCTGTTCTGCGCCCTGGGTTTCTCCATCACGGATAACCTGGGCGCCACCATGCTGACGGTGGCCACGGCCTGGCTGCAACGCTGGCCGTCCCTGTTCGCCGGGCTGGGCCTTCAACCACCAGCCATTTGTTGATCCGGCTGTGACCCCAGTCATCCAACCCCTGCGGTGGCTGCCCCTCGCCCTGCGTGACAATGTCACTGCTGAGCTGCACAAGCTCCTGGACGCAGGCATCATTCAGCGGGTGGATGCGTCCCCATGGATCTTCAACCTAGTCGTGGCGAAGAAGAAAACTGGTGGCCTATGGCCCTGCGTCGACCTCAGGCAGGTAAACAAAGCACCACGGAGGAGCTTTCAGCCAAGTTTCACGGCTCGACAGTATTCTCTAAGCTTGACCTCCGGCAGGGCTATTTGCAGGTTCCTCTCCACCCCGAGAGCCGCAACCTCACTGCCTTCGTGACCAACATAGGGGTTTTCAGGTACACCCGCATGCCACTCAGTCTCAGCTCGGCCCCCAGCTGTTTCCAGAAGATCATGACCACCATCTTCGCTGGCATCCCGGGTGTGGTCGTGCACCTGGATGATATTGTGGTACATGGAGCAACGTCCGACCTGCACGATGACCGCCTCGCCAAGGTACTCAACGTGCTCACACGCCACAACCTCACGCTGAACGGGGAAAAGTGCATCTTCGCTACACCAGTCGTTGAGTTCATGGGCTTCCGCCTGGCCGCTGACAGTCTGAGCCCGCTCCACTCTAACGTTGACGCTGTCCTGCGCCTGCCGGAGCCCTCCTGTTCCGCTCAGCTATCGTCGTTCCTGGGGATGACAGCTGCGCTTCCTGCCCCACTATTCTGAAACCACTGCCCCGCTGCGAGCCCTCCTCAAACAGGACACGCCCTGGTCCTGGATGCCTGAGTGTTCTGCCGCAGTCCGCTGACTGAAGACACAGCTCACCTCCCCTCCTGTGCTCGCCCATTTTGACCTGACAGATCACCAAGCCCTTACAGCTCTCCTGGCCACATCTGGATCAGGGCACAAGCCGCTCCGCCTGTACCGGTGGTCAGAGAGATTACAGGCCTACAACTTCACCACAGTGTTCACACCAGGCAGAGACAATGTCGTGGCCGACATGCTCTCCAGAGCCACACCTACCCCCGCACCCGACACCATCAACGACCACTCTGAGTCGGAGCTGGTCCTCATGCTGCACGAACCCCTCCAGGCTGCCGTGTCCCTGCAGGATCTCCGGACGGCGTCTGCACAGGACCCAACCCTCTCTCAGCTCTGCACCTTCATCCAGGAGGGATGGCCTGCCAAGGTGCCGGAGGAGCTGGCGCCCTACCACCGTGTCAGGCATGACCTTTCCTGCTGGAACCATGACTGCGTGGCGAGGGGGCTGTGTGCGGTGATTCCCAGCGCCCTGTGAGGATGCATCCTGACCATGGTCCACGAGGGGCACCTGGGCGTTGTAAGGGTCAAGCAGCGCTGCAGGGGCTTAGTCTGGTGGCCAGGCATCGACAGGGACATCGAGACGATGGCGAAAGACTGTACAGCCTGTCTCACCAGCGGCAAGATGGGCCCGACCCCGCCTCCACCTTTACAGCCCGTCACGTGGCCAGCTGCTCCACGGTCCCACATCCAGGTGGACATCTGTGGGGAACTTCACGGCATTCCCCAGCACCAACGATTCCTCCTGGTGGCCTACGACCTTCACTCCAAATGGCCTGAGGTGCGTCCTGTCGGGTCTGTAACCACCCAGGTGGTCACTGACTTCCTCTCCACCCTCTTTGCCCGCTGGGGTGTGCCTGACGCCATCACCACCGACAACGGCCCCCAGTTCATCTTGGCGGATTTCGCCTCCTTCGCGGAGAGCAGGGGGATCAAACACGTCAGGACTGCCCTGTACCACCCACAAGCCAACGGTGGCGTGGAGAGGTTTAACCAGACCCTCAAGAATGGACCGAGAGTGCACCTGGCTGATAATCTCCCATTCCCAGCAGCACTGCAGAACACTCTGCTGCACTACAGAGCAACACCTCACGCTATGACCGGCTGCTCTCCAGCTCTCCTCATGCTGGGACGTGAACTCCAACTTCCTTTGGATCGTCTTCGGCCTCCTCATCAAAACACTCCACAGTAACAGCCACCTCATCATCACCCAGCGACAGAGTAGCAGAGCAACAACACGGCATGAAGCAGCACTTTGACAGGGTGCGTCGGATGAGATGCCCCAGACTCACAGTGTCAGACTGGGTCCGGATCCGCAGACCCAGTCAATCCCACAAGCTGCTCTCGTTCTGGTCAGCACCACAGCAGATCATGGAGCAGCTGGGACCGGCCACTTTCCGTCTGGCGGATGGCTCACGGTGGCATACCAGCCACCTCAGATGAGTCTCTCCACCGTCCACTTCTGACCAGGAGGTTGCAGCTGATCCAGGTCACATGGATGTGGACACACACCAGACCTGGATGCACCGGCTGCACCCCTGCATCCTGAGCCGCGCCCGGCTCGGGTCCGCCAGAGACCTCCTTACCACAAGGACTATGTTTAAAAGTTCCACATTTCACTTTACTTACGCATAGCCTGTCATGTGGGACGCGCTGGACCACGACAGCGTGACATCACTGTAACTATAGCGACACACAGCCTGTTGGTAGTGGGTGCCGATACGCAATAAAACATTGTGAGCACACAAGATTGTCCGTGTAATATTGAACATAACAGTGTGTGGGAGAGTTGGTGGCGGTTCTGGTAGCGTGCTAAGCCTGCGTCTCTCTCGGCAGCGCCGTGGACGCCGGCGTGGGTGGGACGACCTGCAGAGCGTCGCTGGGTCCTAGAGGCGTCGCTGCACACCTGCACAGCTGAGCAGCTCCACGGACTGTCGGTGGCCAGTTCTTTTTCCCCTGGTCAGCGGGAGGGGGGAGGGAGCCACCGACCAGGTCTGATTTCTGCCCCTAATGCGGGTTGGACAGGACACCCGCACCACGCACCGCGCTGGACCACGTGAACTCTCTCCTCTGGGTGAGCTGGTGGTCACGCCACAGAGTGATGGACTTGCGGGACTGGGGAAAGACGGGGGGAGGTGGGCTATTCTTGATGTGGGTTATTCCTGTGTATTGGTGTATTACTGTGTGAATTGTACTCCCAGTGGTGGCAGCACGTTGGGATAATGCTTGTGTGATGTGTGTCAATTTGCTGTGTTCCACCATAAACCGATACTTAGCTCACACCACCTGATTTTACTTTTCCCTTTTCCTGTGCAGTTTGTTATTTTCCTGTGCGTTAGTCATGGGGTGTGGTACATCAATGGGTGTGGGTTAATGAGGGTGGCGTGTCAGCTGTGCACGTTTGTGTGACCTCCATCTGCGGACTTGTATCATTTGATTCAGGGCTCCTGCCGACCCGTATTCAATAAAATAGAAGAAACACACTGCTTCTTGGGTCTGGTGAATGTGTCCAGAGGGGTTTGGGCCTGTGTAGTGTTATGGCAGCTTCGACACTGTATTTAGAGGCACATCTGCGTACTTAGGATACAGACAAACACACAGAAATGCAAACATTTAGGGACGGTTCTTCCGGGACATTTAGTGTCCCAAGAGAATTGAATGTTTTTTTCCCGGGACAGTCCGTGAAAACCGGGACAGGTGGCAATACTAGGATTGGAGTTGTTTACATCTCATTTCTTTTCCATGTACTCCGGGGGGCAGGACAGGCCTGTGTATAGATTGGTACGCCCCCGTTGTGGTGGCCAAGAACATTACAGAGCTCGGAAGAATGGTCAAAGCAGGTCGCGAGTCGCGTGGCGCAGAAGCTTGTGCCGGCCTTTACGCTCACGCTCACCACCACCCCTCCCCCCATCCACGTCACCCACTGTATTTCAACTCTCTTTACTCTTGCATTCCCTTCCATTTCCACTTTCTTAACTGTCATCACTCTCCTCTGTCTTCATCTGTCTCTTTCTCTGTCTCTCCTCCCCTCCTTTTTCACGTCTCTTGTCTCTCCCCATCAATCCTGTATCTTTTCCCCCTCTCTATTTTTATTCCTTGATTGTGCACTGTCACTACTTTGTTCAAATGATTTGCTTTCTCATGTAAAGTGCCTTGAGATAACATTTGTTATCTCAAGGTGGCACTTTAAATAAAAAAAGGTTGAAGCTAAAGTTGAAGTTTGCTTCTTTTTTTCTTGTGAGACCATTGTATCGCTTTATTGTTAATATGCATAAAATGATTGATTTTGAGGCAACCACTGTATTGGGATTAAGGGATTTGTGACCTGGTAAAGTCACGGGTTGGAATCTTAACATGACGATAGTGACTGTAGGAGAATGGAGTTAATGGGATGAGTATACTAGGTAGAAGTGTGTAAAAACATTGTTATTGTGGTGTTACTTTAATCTGTGCATGCTTTCTTTGTGATCCAATACATTAATTTAATAAATCTCAAATCCAGCTTTGTCTCATGCTGCTTGGTCAGATCATGTGTTGCAGCCTACAAAAAGCTCTACTGTATTGTGGGAATGCAAAAACAGTACAGGGTACATTTAGCTTTTTTGCTCAGAGCCTGCATGCACCATCACTCACATAATGCGTTCCTGTGATTCTTGTCTTATATCTATGGTCTGACTGACGCTCTTCATCACTAGTCTCAAATGTTAATAAGGATTATCGGCCTAAGTAAATTGCTTTCAAATGGTGTGGCAAAGATATGGTCACCCTACCAATGCTATGGAAGGAAAAGGTAGAGAATCATCTTATAATTGGAGATTTTTCCCAGGTGATCATGAAAGCATTACAATTTGTTTCATGGCATATCACTGCACATAGGACCTGTTCAGGTAATGTTAGAAGTTGTTCTAACATTCTAGCAGTGAGTCTTCTTGCGCAAATCTGATGAGTACTCTCCACTTATTAGCCTCTCTCTCTTATTACTCACAGCTATGTGTCTCACCATTCCTGTCATCTCCAGCATTCACAGAAAGCCTCACTATTCCAGCCGGTAAAGAAACCCAGCTAACCTACAAACACTTCAGCCTTCCTCTTCTACCTCCTCCTCTCTGACTTCCTTTTCTATAGGGCTCTGGAACTGCCAATCTGCAGTAAACAACGCTGACTTCATTCCTGCTTATGCCTATCAACAATCTCCACTGGATCAAACCAGAAAATTCTGCAACCCCAGCTGCACTCTCAACCAACTACTCCTTCACTCACACATCCCGTCTGATGGGTAGAGGATGGGGGACAGGTCTCCTCATCTCAAAAAAATGGAAATTCACTCCCCTAATCTCCCACACAATTTCACCTCATTTGAGTACCATGCTATTCAGGTGTCTGCCCCAGTCCGTCTCGGAGTGGTTGTAATCTGCCGACCTCCAGGACAAACAGGGGGCTTTATTGATGAATGAATGACGCCCTCCTGTCATCCATTCTCAACTATGAGTTCCCACTACTCATTCTTGACATGAATATTCACCTAACTTGTCCAAGCTTTGACAACTTCCTGTCTCTGATAAACTCCTTTGATCTAATACAACTCTGCTCCCCTCCCACCCACAAAGAACTCGACCATCGACTCAACTAATCCTCACCCGCAACTGTCTCTCGGTCACACCTCTGCACGACCATTGCTTCATTAACAAAATACACATATATACAAGTACATATACTTAAATCATTCCAAACTCTCCCACCTTCTCTGGTATCATACCGCCACCACCTCCGCAATCTGTCTCCCAACCACTTCTCTTCTGCAGGGGCATCTGCTTTACCCCCACTCGCGTCCTTTTTCTCTCTGAAGGTAAACGAGGCTACAGAGTGCCTGTGTTCCACCCTATCCTCCTGCTTACACAGCCTATGTCCTCTGTCCGCCAAGGCTGCTCACTCCCACCCAACCAAGCCATGGCAAATCAACACCATCCGAGAACTATGCAGCACATTAAGAGCTGCAGCAGCTGCACAAAACCAAAGAACCTGGCAAATCTCCTGCAAAAAATAGCCCCCACCATAATACCAGCCATCACACGTCATCAATTCCTCACTGGCCTCTGGAATTTTTCCTGACTCCTTCAGACAGGCTTAGGTGGTGCCCCTGCTCAAGAAACCCTCACTAGATCCAGGTCAAGTCGAGAACTATCGGCCGATTTCTCTTCTTCCCTTCCTTTCAAAAACCATTGAAAGGGCAGTCTTCAATCAGGTCTCACGCTTCCTCACACACAATCCTCTCCTTGACCCGTATCAGTCAAGTTTTAAGAGTGGATACTCCACTGAAATGGCTCTGTTTTCTGTGACAGAAGTTCTGTGGACTGCTAGGTCTGCAGGACAATATTCAGCTCTCATCCTCCTAGATCTATCAGCCACTTTTGACACAGTGAACCATCACATCTTGTTATCCATACGCTCTGAAATGGGCATCTCCGGCAATGTACTCTCCTGGTTTCGCTCATATCTAGATGGGCGTTCCTTCAAAGTCTCCTGGCAAGGGCACACCTCCTCCGCCCATCCCCTCCCCATGGGGGTGTCCCAAAGGTCAGTGCTGTGCCCCTCCTCTTTGCAGCGCACTCCACCTCCCTGGGCCCCATCCTACTCTTACCCCTCTAATATATATTAAAAAAATTTAAAAATCTGTCCTATCCTTCTATTGTACCTCTCCTATCCTATCTGACTTATCTACCCCAACTATCGCGTCTTGTTGCACTGTAAATATTTATACCGTCCCTCAACCGTTGCTTTGGATAAAAGCGACTGCCAAATGAGTAAATGTAATGTAAAGGTAGTGAAATGAATACAGGTCATTTGGTTATGTAATATTTCTACTGTCCTTGTATGATGCAACAATAGTGACATCATCCCGGGTGACATCCAATCAAGTGTCCAACAGTATTTGCTTGTAAGTGAGGGCACTACGTTGCACCCTTTATACATATACTTATAAAGGGGGTATGGGGTAGGGGATGGTTTCGGTCACAGCCGAAGAGAAGGCTGTTATTTTACTCCATCTGAGCAGATCCAGTGACAACTGCATACTTCATGTCTTTTGAGAGCATTGTGGGTATATATGAGTTTGTTTTAGATGTTTTAGATTATTTTTGAGAATATGTTATTTTTTTATAAAGTTTGATGCTGGAGAGCCACTGAGTTGGATTGTCAATTGTTGTGCTGTGACTATGCTATGATACGAGTAATATAAATTAATGTGAGCACAACTGCAGTTAAAAATTAATGATTTCATGTTACAAATATTTCAGATATTTCTTTTGAAGAAAAAGAAGTGACATGGAGGGCAATAAATACAGCCCAGTGTTGATAACAATTTTTGTATTTATTTTATAGTTTCACCTTTCTTTGCAACGTCACTAAACCTGTGGACAACTGCCTTTGTGTCTTGATCACAGGAAAGCATTTGGCTGTCAAGTTCTATACAGCAGACATAAAATTAGGACAGCACAGGACCACTAATAATGACCTCACTGTCAGGTGTACATCATAACCATCACAAAAAAACTCAGCTGAGCTGGAACCTAAATTTGTGACACTGTTTAATCCTTCTGGACTAGGAACATAATTATTACCCACATGATATGCATGATGTCCATTTTCAACTCATCAATGTTTTATGCGTAAAGTGGCTACTACCTACAGCAAGAAGGCACTACCACTGGCCCCAGTATCATTAGATGCATCCATCTCATTTATCTTCTTACCAGCTTTCTACCCACTGGTGTTGCAGGGGTCTGCTGGTTGCCTTTTTACCAAAAACAATAGTACTGCAGACATTCTTATACTCACTCACATGTGTTTAGCAACCATTTCTTCTCAAATGAAGAGATTGGTATGCCTTCGAATTTAAAGCTTCCTCAAACTGTTTCCACACATGACCATGTTAGTGTTTGTATATACCACTATGTGATGTTGTTGTACTATGGTTCAGTGTTAAGAAAAGTGTGAATGTGGCCATCGTGGTTATGATCAAGATGTTGAGGCAAGTGGGTGTGGAGGGGGTTGAGAGGAAGGCTATTGTCCCAATGCATATTTGCTGCTTTGATAGTTCCCCATGTCAGTGCATATGAATGGGGGAAACCAGATAGACACAGCTGGTAACAGCAGGAGATGTCTCAGGGGGATGTGGAATGTTGATGTCAGTAGTCTTGGAGAGAAGTTCACCTTTGTTTCTGTGAGTTTGAGATGAATCTATATACCAGGAGTGCTTCTGAGGTGTGACTTTCCTGCTTTGCCTATGTATCTAAGGAAATGCTGAAACCACTGAAATCTAACAAGCCCTAGTTGAATTCATGAGTGTTACAGCACATGAAAGGCACATACCATTTTATTGTGGATGGAAGGAGACACACAGTAGTTGTAGTGGCAGAACCCTTGGCTTAAAGGTCTCCTACTACCAGGGAAGTGATACTGAAGGAAAAGAAAGAGAGGGAAGTGAAGAAAGAAAAAAAGAAAAGAAAAACAAAGGAAAAATGTGTGTAAGAATAAAAAGAAGGTGTTGCAATAACAGCAAGATGAATTACAGAATAGTGAGAATGTGAACTCCTTATCTGAACTCTTATCTCTCAGTTTCATACGTTAATATGAATAAAAGTCATTTCTACTCTTTAACTGTAACATTAATCTTTTTTCAAAATTGTAAAATTAGGGTTTAATCTTTAACCTAAATTCTAATCCTTTATTAGAATGTTGGAAATCTTCATAAATCAGGTCTTCGGATTATTAACTTAAAATATTTTTTATTATTGTGCTCAATGTCCATGGAATTGGAGGACCAGAGGACCATACGTTGTCGTAGAAACTTCGTTCAAACTTCAAAACGCAGGAAAACTTGTCGTCTCTGCCCGTTCCCGACAGCGTGTTGATACCTTGTGTCGTTTTTCATCCAGGCTGTCTCAAAAACACGTGGGTTTGCCGTTTTTTGAAAAGTTGCAGTGGGGAGAGACCAACTGTCAGAGTGCGGGATCGCTGAAAAATCACCTCTCATTTTGCTCTTTTCACGCTGCTCCCGGCCAAACCGTAAGCAGTAGACAAATCATTTTTTCCACTTTTGTAGGCAAATTTGTGCTCTCTCGTGCCATGCCAGCCATAAACCTGAGCGCTTTGTAAAATTTAAACAGCGATTCTCAGAGTCAGCCCAGCGCAGCCTCTTCTCTCCATAAGCCCCCATTCATTTTCCGACCACTGCGATCAAAGTTAAACTTTACACTTCTACTCGCGACTGTGGCCTCAGTTTTCATAGTAGACACACCAAATCGCATCAGGGCGTTCCTGAGACTGTCCCCTGCGTGACGGTGTGTTTGTATTGCAGATAGGTGCAAGCGTCGTCTCCCTAGAGCCAAATGTTTAGCACTTGGGCAATTTCGCTTTTTCCCATAAGAATGAATGGGGAAATCGGAACGCCTCAAACAAAAATGCGCTACGTCGCCATACTTTGAGATAGAAACTTCATTTTAATTTCAAAAATTCACGAAACCTGTGGTCTGTCTGTGCACCGGGTTTCATGTCGATAGCTTGTATCGTTTTTCACCAGCACCTTCTCAAAGCTCATTTGGTGAATTCCCTGCTACTCTCTCTCCCCTGCTGACAGTGTCCTGCTGGAGCAGGCTGACTGATGACCTCATACGAGAGCTGTAAAACTCGGATCCTTTTAAGGATTCGGATCCCTCTGAGTCACTCACTGAACTGATCCGGATCTGCGAGTCACTTGAGTCACTTGAGTCCGTATTACTAAATAGAAAGTAATGATGAATTAATCACTTTTAAATAAAACTAAGGTTAAAAACAAGAGAAATGTTTATTTAAACACACCAAAAATAATACAAAACTTAAACATAGGCATAACAGCAAAATCGCAAAATGCAACCGAGAATAAGCATAAATAAGTAAACAAACTATTACTAATTATTAATGTTCCCGGATCACCACCAAATGTAATTATCTGTGCATTGCCCTAACACCACATTGTCTGAAAATTGCTTCCAAATCATGCAGTAGGCTACTTTCCCTGCGTTTCGAGCTTAGACAAAAACATTAACATCACATGATGTCTTCCGTGGATAAAATAAAATCTTTCGTGGATAGGCACATATAAAACGAATTTATTGAACTCATGTGCGTGCATGCGCTACGCCTGGTGTGACTCTGGATCCCCTCTCCTTACAGATCCGGGTGTGTTTAACCGGTGGATCCACTCATTATTGTCGGTTACGGTTAAGGACTCAGGATTCGCCGGATCCGCACGGATCCGGGTTAGTGTCGGTTAGCGGATCAGGACTCAGGATTCGCCGGATCCGCACGGATCCGGGTTAGTGTCGGTTAGCGGATCAGGACTCAGGATTCGCCGGATCCGCACGGATCCGGGTTAGTGTCGGTTAGCGGATCAGGACTCAGGATTCGACGGATCTGCACGGATCCGGGTTAGTGTTGGTTAGCGGTTTAGGACTCAGGTCTCGCCGGATCCGTATTAATGCACCGGGATCTGTTACAGACCCGGGTGTGTTTAACCAGTGGATCCACTCACTACTGTCAGTTAGGACCCGGCGGATCCGGTTCAATGGAGACCTCGGATTCATGATTCATGAGTCATTTAAAGGATCCGGGTTATTAACCCGGATGAGTCCTGAACCGCCCAGCACTACCTCATAAAGACACACAAACACTTCAGGCACACTAACACACACACTCGGTCTCTCTCACACATGCATGTTAATACAAAGTTATGGCCGGTTTGGGGCAGCTAGTGACTCGATGGTGGGCACAGGTTTCGGAGCACTCTCGAAATTTCAGCGCGCTGGAATTTTCTAGTTAGAGCTCCGAAAGGGAGCACTATTACTCTCCACCGTGTTTATTAGTGCTCCGAAAGGGAGCACTATTATTCTACACCGTGTTTATTAGTGCTCCGAAAAGGAGCACTATTACTCTCCACCGTGTTTATTCTTCTTCTTCTTATTAGTGCTCCGAAAAGGAGCACTATTATTCTACACCGTGTTTATTGGTGCTCCGAAAGGGAGCACTATTATTCTACACCGTGTTTATTAGTGCTCCGAAAAGGAGCACTATTATTCTACACGTGTTTATTCTTCTTATTATTATAGCGAAATTTCGGTCAAGCGTATCTTGAGAACCGCTGATCGCAGACACACAAACGATACATCAAAACGTGCGGCTCGGCCCCGGCAAGTGTGCTTTCCTTCGACCCCGAAAAAATTCCAGTTTTTGGCCCCGCCAGTTTTTGGCCCCGCCAGGGGCCAAAAACTGGCAAAAATCAGTTAATTGGCCGCTGTGGCCAAACGATCCAGATTCTGGACAAGTTAAAAAGAAGAATTGTTCGGGACGCTCTCCCGCACGCGTTGGTATATAGCAGCCTAAAAATTGACAAAGATTGACGAAAAAATAACACTTTTTAGCCAAAAAGTGCTCAGAAAGAGCAAAAAATCCCATAAGAAATGAATGGGAAAAAACAGAAAATTCAAAAAATCGCCCTCAAACAAACATTCGCTGCCAAGTCATACGTTGTCGTACAAACTTCGTTCAAACTTCAAAACGCAGGAAAACTTGTCGTCTCTGCCCGTACCCGACAGCGTGTTGATACCTTGTGTCGCTTTTCATCCAGGCCAACTCAAAAACACGTGGGTTTGCCGTTTTTTGAAAAGTTAGAGTGGGGAGAGACCAACTGTCAGAGTGCGGGATGACTGAAAAATCACCTCTCATTTTGCTCTTTTCACGCTGCTCCCGGCCAAACCATAAGCAGTAGACAAATTCTTTTTTCCACTTTTGTAGGCAAATTTGTGCTCTCTCGTGCGATGCCGGCCATAAACCTGAGCGCTTTGTAAAATTTAAACGGCGAGCCTCAGAGTCAGGCCAGCGCAGCCTCTTCTCTCCATAAGCCCCCATTCATTTTCCAACCACTGCGATCAAAGTTAGACTTTACACTTCTACTCGCGACTGTGGCCTCAGTTTTCATCATACACACACCAAATCGCATCAGGGCGTTCCTGAGACTGTCCCCTGCGTGACGGTGTGTTGATATTGCAGATAGGTGCAAGTGTTGTCTCCCTAGAGCCAAATGTTTAGCACTTGGGCAATTTCGCTTTTTCCCACAAGAATGAATGGGGAAATCGGAACTCCTCAAACAAAAATGCGCTACGTCGCCATACTTTGAGGTAGAAACTTCATTTTAATTTCAAAAATTCAAGAAACTTGTGGTCTGTCTATGTACCGACTTTCATGTTGATAGCTTGTACCGTTTTTCACCAGCACTTTGTCAAACACACTTTGGTCAAAATGACACAGACCAAGGGTCTGCAGACTGTCGCCGTCGTCATGGCAACCGCAGCTTTATATGGGGCCCTTATGGAAAAAAACCTTTAAATCGCGACTGTCGGCAAACGATCCAGATTCTGGACAAGTTGAATAGAAGATTTGTTCGGGACGCTCTCCCGCACGCGTTGGTGTATAACAATCCGAAATCGGACAAAGATTGACGAAAAAATAACACTTTTTGGCTAAAAAGTTTTCTGAAGGAGCAAAAAATCCCATAAGAAATGAATGGGAAAATCCAGAAAATTCAAAAAATCACCCTCAAACAAACATTCGCTGTAAAGCCGTGCGTTGATGTAGGAACTTCATTCAAACTCCAAAACGCTGGAAAACTTGTGGTCTCTGCCCGTACCCGACAGCGTGTCGATACCTTGTATGGTTTTTCATCCAGGCCCTCTCAAAAACACGTGGGTTTGGCGTTTTCGATGCAGCTCGAGTGGGGAGAGACCAACTGTCAATTTGTGATCGCTGAAGAATCACCTCTCATTTTGCTCTTTTCACGCTGCTCCCGGCCAAACCGTAAGCAGTAGACAAATTCTTTTTTCCAGTTTTGTAGGCAAATTTGTGCTCTCTCGTGCGATGCCGGATATAAACCTGAGCGCTTTGTAAAATTGAAACGGCGAGCCTCAGTCAGGCCAGCGCAGCCTCTTCTCTCCATAAGCCCCCATTCATTTTCCAACCACTGCGATCAACGTTAGACTTTACACTTCTACTCGCGACTGTGGCCTCAGTTTTCATAGTAGACACACCAAATCGCATCAGGGTGTTCCTGAGACTGTCCCCTGCATGACGGTGTGTTCGTATTGCAGATAGGTGCAGTGTTGTCTCCCTAGAGCCAAATGTTTAGCACTTGGGCAATTTCGCTTTTTCCCATAAGAATGAATGGGGAAATCGGAACTCCTCAAACAAAAATGCGCTACGTCGCCATACTTTGAGGTAGAAACTTCATTTTAATTTCAAAAATTCAAGAAACTTGTGGTCTGTCTATGTACCGACTTTCATGTTGATAGCTTGTACCGTTTTTCACCAGCACTTTGTCAAACACACTTTGGTCAAAATGACACAGACCAAGGGTCTGCAGACTGTCGCCGTCGTCATGGCAACCGCAGCTTTATATGGGGCCCTTATGGAAAAAAACCTTTAAATCGCGACTGTCGGCAAACGATCCAGATTCTGGACAAGTTGAATAGAAGATTTGTTCGGGACGCTCTCCCGCACGCGTTGGTGTATAACAATCCGAAATCGGACAAAGATTGACGAAAAAATAACACTTTTTGGCTAAAAAGTTTTCTGAAGGAGCAAAAAATCCCATAAGAAATGAATGGGAAAATCCAGAAAATTCAAAAAATCACCCTCAAACAAACATTCGCTGTAAAGCCGTGCGTTGATGTAGGAACTTCATTCAAACTCCAAAACGCTGGAAAACTTGTGGTCTCTGCCCGTACCCGACAGCGTGTCGATACCTTGTATGGTTTTTCATCCAGGCCCTCTCAAAAACACGTGGGTTTGGCGTTTTCGATGCAGCTCGAGCGGGGAGAGACCAACTGTCAATTTGTGATCGCTGAAGAATCACCTCTCATTTTGCTCTTTTCACGCTGCTCCCGGCCAAACCGTAAGCAGTAGACAAATTCTTTTTTCCAGTTTTGTAGGCAAATTTGTGCTCTCTCGTGCGATGCCGGATATAAACCTGAGCGCTTTGTAAAATTGAAACGGCGAGCCTCAGTCAGGCCAGCGCAGCCTCTTCTCTCCATAAGCCCCCATTCATTTTCCAACCACTGCGATCAACGTTAGACTTTACACTTCTACTCGCGACTGTGGCCTCAGTTTTCATAGTAGACACACCAAATCGCATCAGGGTGTTCCTGAGACTGTCCCCTGCATGACGGTGTGTTCGTATTGCAGATAGGTGCAGTGTTGTCTCCCTAGAGCCAAATGTTTAGCACTTGGGCAATTTCGCTTTTTCCCATAAGAATGAATGGGGAAATCGGAACGCCTCAAACAAAAATGCGCTACATCGCCAAACTTTGAGATAGAAACTTCATTTTAATTTCAAAAATTCAAGAAACTTGTGGTCTGTCTGTGTACTGAGTTTCATGTCGATAGCTTGTATTGTTTTTCACCAGCACCTTCTCAAAGCTCGTTTGGTGAATTCCCTGCTACTCTCTCTCCCCTGCTGACAGTGTCCTGCTGGAGCAGGCTGACTGATGACCTCTTACAGACACGCAAACACTTCAGGCACACCAACTATTTTCCTATCATACAGCTGATAGGGTTAAATAGGGGTCTCTCTGAGTAGCAGGGACAGCAAATACACAGTGTTGGGCGGTCCAGGCACAAGTATGGGGTTGGGCCAGCTCGTGACTCGATGGTGGGCACAGGTTTCGGAGCACTCTCGAAATTTCAGCGCGCTGGAATTTTCTAGTTAGTGCTCCGAAAGGGAGCACTATTACTCTCCACCGTGTTTATTCTTCTTATTATTATTATTAGTGCTCCGAAAGGGAGCACTATTACTCTCCACCGTGTTTATTCTTCTTATTATTAGGGTTCCGAAAGGGAGCACTATTACTCTCCACCGTGTTTATTCTTCTTATTATTAGTGCTCCGAAAGGGAGCACTATTACTCTCCACCGTGTTTATTCTTCTTATTAGTGCTCCGAAAGGGAGCACTATTACTCTCCACCGTGTTTATTAGTGCTCCGAAAAGGAGCACTATTATTCTACACCGTGTTTATTCTTCTTATTATTATAGCGAAATTTCGGTCGAGCGTATCTCGAGAACCGCTGATCGCAGACACACAAACGATACATCAAAACGTGCAGCTCGGCCCCGGCAAGTGTGCTTTCCTTCAACCCCGACAAAATTCCAGTTTTTGGCCCCGCCAGGGGCCAAAAACTGGCAAAAATCAGTTAATTGGCCGCTGTCGCCAAACCATCCAGATTCTGGACAAGTTAAAAAGAAGAATTGTTCGGGACGCTCTCCCGCACGCGTTGGTATATAGCAGCCTAAAAATTGACAAAGATTGACGAAAAAATAACACTTTTTAGCCAAAAAGTGCGCAGAAAGAGCAAAGAATCCCAAAAGAAATGAATGGGAAAAACCAGAAAATTCAAAAAATCGCCCTCAAACAAACATTCGCTGCCAAGCCATACGTTGTCGTAGAAACTTCGTTCGAACTTCAAAACGTAGGAAAACTTGTCGTCTCTGCCCGTACCCGACAGCGTGTTGATACCTTGTGTCGTTTTTCATCCAGGCCGTCTCAAAAACACGTGGATTTGGCGTTTTTTGAAAAGTTAGAGTGGGGAGAGACCAACTGTCAGAGTGCGGGATGACTGAAAAATCACCTCTCATTTTGCTCTTTTCACGTTGCTCCCGGCCAAACCGTAAGCAGGAGACAAATTATTTTTTCCACTTTTGTAGGCAAATTTGTGCTCTCTCGTGCCATGCCGGCCATTAACCTGAGCGCTTTGTAAAATTTAAACGGCGAGCCTCAGAGTCAGGCCAGCGCAGCCTCTTCTCTCCATAAGCCCCCATTCATTTTCCAACCACTGCGATCAAAGTTAAACTTTACACTTCTACTCGCGACTGTGGCCTCAGTTTTCATAGTAGACACACCAAATCGCATCAGGGCGTTCCTGAGACTGTCCCCTGCGTGACGGTGTGTTTGTATTGCAGATAGGTGCAAGCGTTGTCTCCCTAGAGCCAAATGTTTAGCACTTGGGCAATTTCGCTTTTTCCCATAAGAATGAATGGGGAAATCGGAACGCCTCAAACAAAAATGCGCTACGTCGCCATACTTTGAGGTAGAAACTTCATTTTAATTTAAAAAATTCAAGAAACTTGTGGTCTGTCTAAGTGCCGACTTTCATGTTGATAGCTTGTACCGTTTTTCACCAGCACTTTGTCAAACACACTTTGGTCAAAATGACACAGACCAAGGGTCTGCAGACTGTCGCCGTCGTCATGGCAACCGCAGCTTTATATGGGGCCCTTATGGAAAAAAACCTTTAAATCGCGACTGTCGGCAAACGATCCAGATTCTGGACAAGTTGAATAGAAGATTTGTTCGGGACGCTCTCCCGCACGCGTTGGTGTATAACAATCCGAAATCGGACAAAGATTGACGAAAAAATAACACTTTTTGGCTAAAAAGTTTTCCGAAGGAGCAAAAAATCCCATAAGAAATGAATGGGAAAATCCAGAAAATTCAAAAAATCACCCTCAAACAAACATTCGCTGTAAAGCCGTGCGTTGATGTAGAAACTTCATTCAAACTCTAAAACGCTGGAAAACTTGTGGTCTCTGCCCGTACCCGACAGCGTGTCGATACCTTGTATGGTTTTTCATCCAGGCCCTCTCAAAAACACATGGGTTTGGCGTTTTCGATGCAGCTCGAGTGGGGAGAGACCAACTGTGAATTTGGGATCGCTGAAGAATCACTTCTCATTTTGCTCTTTTCACGCTGCTCCCGGCCAAACCGTAAGCAGTAGACAAATTCTTTTTTCCACTTTTGTAGGCAAATTTGTGCTCTCTCGTGCGATGCTGGCCATAAACCTGAGCGCTTTGTAAAATTTAAACGGCGAGCCTCGGAGTCAGGCCAGCGCAGCCTCTTCTCTCCATAAGCCCCCATTCATTTTCCAACCACTGCGATCAAAGTTAAACTTTACAATTCTACTCGCGACTGTGGCCTCAGTTTTCATTGTACACACACCAAATCGCATCAGGGTGTTCCTGAGACTGTCCCCTGCGTGACGGTGTGTTCGAATTGTAGAGAGGTGCAAGCGTTGTCTCTTTAGAGCCAAATGTTTAGCACTTGGGCAATTTCGCTTTTTCCCATAAGAATGAATGGGAAAATCGGAACGCCTCAAACAAAAATGCGCTACGTCGCCATACTTTGAGGTACAAACTTCATTTTAATTTAAAAAATTCAAGAAACTTGTGGTCTGTCTGTGTACCGGGTTTCATGTCGATAGCTTGTATCGTTTTTCACCAGCACCTTCTCAAAGCTCATTTGTTGAATTCCCTGCTACTCTCTCTCCCCTGCTGACAGTGTCCTGCTGGAGCAGGCTGACTGATGACCTCACACAGACACACAAACACTTCAGGCACACTCACACACACACTCGGTCTCTCTCACGCATGCATGTTAATACAAAGTTATGGCCGAAAAGAGCAATATTCCTTCGGCTCTGGCGGGGGGGGGGGGGGGGGGGGGGGGGGGGGCGGGGGGGTTGGGGCAGCTAGTGACGCGATGATGGGCACAGGTTTCGGAGCACTCTCGAAATTTCAGCGCGCTGGAATTTTCTAGTTATTAGTGCTCCGAAAGGGAGCACTATTACTCTCCACCGTGTTTATTAGTGCTCCGAAAGGGAGCACTATTACTCTCCACCGTGTTTATTCTTCTTCTTATTATTAGTGCTCCGAAAGGGAGCACTATTACTCTCCACCGTGTTTATTCTTCTTATTATTATTATTATTAGTGCTCCGAAAGGGAGCACTATTACTCTCCACCGTGTTTATTCTTCTTATTATTATTAGTGCTCCGAAAGGGAGCACTATTACTCTCCACCGTGTTTATTCTTCTTATTATTATTATTATTATTATTATTATTATAGCGAAATTTTGGTCGAGCGTATCTCGAGAACCGCTGATCGCAGACACACAAACCATACATCAAAACGTGCGGCTCGGCCCCGGCAAGTGTGCTTTCCTTCGACCCCGACAAAATTCCAGTTTTTGGCCCCGCCAGGGGCCAAAAACTGGCAAAAATCAGTTAATTGGCCGCTGTGGCCAAACCATCCAGATTCTGGACAAGTTAAAAAGAAGAATTGTTCGGGACGCTCTCCCGCACGCGTTGGTATATAGCAGCCTAAAAATTGACAAAGATTGACGAAAAAATAACACTTTTTAGCCAAAAAGTGCTCAGAAAGAGCAAAAAATCCCATAAGAAATGAATGGGAAAAACCAGAAAAATCAAAAAATCGCCCTCAAACAAACATTCGCTGCCAAGCCATACGTTGTCGTAGAAACTTCGTTCAAACTTCAAAACGCAGGAAAATTTGTCGTCTCTGCCCGTACCCGACAGCGTGTTGATACCTTGTGTCGTTTTTCATCCAGGCCGTCTCAAAAACACGTGGGTTTGGCGTTTTTTGAAAAGTTAGAGTGGGGAGAGACCAACTGTCAGAGTGCGGGATGACTGAAAAATCACCTCTCATTTTGCTCTTTTCACGCTGCTCCCGGCCAAACCGTAAGCAGTAGACAAATTCTTTTTTCCAGTTTTGTAGGCAAATTTGTGCTCTCTCGTGCGATGCCGGCCATGAACCCGAGCGCTATGTAAAATTTAAACGGCGAGCCTCAGAGTCAGGCCAGCGCAGCCTCTTCTCTCCATAAGCCCCCATTCATTTTCCAACCACTTCAACAAAGTTGAACTTTACACTTCTACTCGCGACTGTGGCCTCAGTTTTCATAGTAGACACACCAAATCGCATCAGGGCATTCCTCAGACTGTCCCCTGCGTGACGGTGTGTTTGTATTGCAGATAGGTGCAAGCGTTGTCTCCCGAGAGCCAAATGTTTAGCACTTGGGCAATTTCGCTTTTTCCCATAAGAATGAATGGGGAAATCGGAACGCCTCAAACAAAAATGCGCTACGTCGCCATACTTTGAGGTAGAAACTTCATTTCAATTTTAAAAATTCAAGAAACTTGTGGTGTGTCTGTGTACCGAGTTTCATGTCGATAGCTTGTATCGTTTTTCACCAGCACCTTCTCAAACACACTTTGGTCAAAATGACACAGACCAAGGGTCTGCAGACAGTCACCGTCGTCATGGCAACCGCTGCTTAATATGGGGCCCTTATGGAAAAAAACCTTTAAATCGCGACTGTCGGCAAACGATCCAGATTCTGGACAAGTTGAATAGAAGATTTGTTCGGGACGCTCTCCCGCACGCGTTGGTGTATAACAATCCGAAATCGGACAAAGATTGACGAAAAAATAACACTTTTTGGCTAAAAAGTTTTCCGAAGGAGCAAAAAATCCCATAAGAAATGAATGGGAAAATCCAGAAAATTCAAAAAATCACCCTCAAACAAACATTCGCTGTAAAGCTGTGCGTTGATGTAGAAACTTCATTCAAACTCTAAAACGCAGGAAAACTTGTGGTCTCTGCCCGTACCCGACAGCGTGTCGATACCTTGTATGGTTTTTCATCCAGGCCCTCTCAAAAACACGTGGGTTTGGCGTTTTCGATGCAGCTCGAGTGGGGAGAGACCAACTGTGAATTTGGGATCGCTGAAGAATCACTTCTCATTTTGCTCTTTTCACGCTGCTCCCGGCCAAACCGTAAGCAGTAGACAAATTATTTTTTCCACTTTTGTAGGCAAATTTGTGCTCTCTCGGGAGATGCTGGCCATAAACCTGAGCGCTTTGTAAAATTTAAACGGCGAACCTCAGAGTCAGGCCAGCGCAGCCTCTTCTCTCCATAAGCCCCCATTCATTTTCCAACCACTGCGATCAAAGTTAAACTTTACACTTCTACTCGCGACTGTGGCCTCAGTTTTCATCGTACACACACCAAATCGCATCAGGGTGTTCCTGAGACTGTCCCCTGCGTGACGGTGTGTTCGAATTGCAGATAGGTGCAAGCGGTGTCTCCCTAGAGCCATATGTTTAGCACTTGGGCAATTTCGCTTTTTCCCATAAGAATGAATGGGGAAATCGGAACGCCTCAAACAAAAATGCGCTACGTCGCCATACTTTGAGGTAGAAACTTCATTTTAATTTCAAAAATTCAAGAAACTTGTGGTCTGTCAGTGTACCGGGTTTCATGTCGATAGCTTGTATCGTTTTTCACCAGCACCTTCTCAAAGCTCATTTGGTGAATTCCCTGCTACTCTCTCTCCTCTGCTGACAGTGTCCTGCTGGAGCAGGCTGACTGATGACCTCATACAGACACACAAACACTTCAGGCACACTCACACACACACTCGGTCTCTCTCACACATGCATGTTAATACAAAGTTATGGCCGAAAAGAGCAATTCTCCTTCGGCTCTGGCGGGGGGGTGGGGGGGGGGGGGGGTTGGGGCAGCTCGTGACTCGATGGAGGGCACAGGTTTCGGAGCACTCTCGAAATTTCAGCGCGCTGGAATTTTCTAGTTATTATTATTATTATTATAGCGAAATTTCGGTCGAGCGTATCTCGAGAACCGCTGATCGCAGACACACAAACCATACATCAAAACGTGCGGCTCGGCCCCGGCAAGTGTGCTTTCCTTCGACCCCGACAAAATTCCAGTTTTTGGCCCCGCCAGGGGCCAAAAACTGGCAAAAATCAGTTAATTGGCCGCTGTGGCCAAACCATCCAGATTCTGGACAAGTTAAAAAGAAGAATTGTTCGGGACGCTCTCCCGCACGCGTTGGTATATAGCAGCCTAAAAATTGACAAAGATTGACGAAAAAATAACACTTTTTAGCCAAAAAGTGCTCAGAAAGAGCAAAAAATCCCATAAGAAATGAATGGGAAAAACCAGAAAATTCAAAAAATCGCCCTCAAACAAACATTCGCTGCCAAGCCATACGTTGTCGTAGAAACTTCGTTCAAACTTCAAAACGCAGGAAAACTTGTCGTCTCTGCCCGTACCCGACAGCGTGTTGATACCTTGTGTCGTTTTTCATCCAGGCCGTCTCAAAAACACGTGGGTTTGGCGTTTTTTGAAAAGTTAGAGTGGGGAGAGACCAACTGTCAGAGTGCGGGATGACTGAAAAATCACCTCTCATTTTGCTCTTTTCACGCTGCTCCCGGCCAAACCGTAAGCAGTAGACAAATTCTTTTTTCCACTTTTGTAGGCAAATTTGTGCTCTCTCGTGCGATGCCGGCCATGAACCCGAGCGCTATGTAAAATTTAAACGGCGAGCCTCAGAGTCAGGCCAGCGCAGCCTCTTCTCTCCATAAGCCCCCATTCATTTTCCAACCACTTCGATCAAAGTTGAACTTTACACTTCTACTCGCGACTGTGGCCTCAGTTTTCATAGTAGACACACCAAATCGCATCAGGGCATTCCTCAGACTGTCCCCTGCGTGACGGTGTGTTTGTATTGCAGATGGGTGCAAGCGTTGTCTCCCGAGAGCCAAATGTTTAGCACTTGGGCAATTTCGCTTTTTCCCATAAGAATGAATGGGGAAATCGGAACGCCTCAAACAAAAATGCGCTACGTCGCCATACTTTGAGGTAGAAACTTCATTTCAATTTTAAAAATTCAAGAAACTTGTGGTGTGTCTGTGTACCGAGTTTCATGTCGATAGCTTGTATCGTTTTTCACCAGCACCTTCTCAAACACACTTTGGTCAAAATGACACAGACCAAGGGTCTGCAGACAGTCACCGTCGTCATGGCAACCGCTGCTTTATATGGGGCCCTTATGGAAAAAAACCTTTAAATCGCGACTGTCGGCAAACGATCCAGATTCTGGACAAGTTGAATAGAAGATTTGTTCGGGACGCTCTCCCGCACGCGTTGGTGTATAACAATCCGAAATCGGACAAAGATTGACGAAAAAATAACACTTTTTGGCTAAAAAGTTTTCCGAAGGAGCAAAAAATCCCATAAGAAATGAATGGGAAAATCCAGAAAATTCAAAAAATCACCCTCAAACAAACATTCGCTGTAAAGCCGTGCGTTGATGTAGAAACTTCATTCAAACTCCAAAACGCAGGAAAACTTGTGGTCTCTGCCCGTACCCGACAGCGTGTCGATACCTTGTATGGTTTTTCATCCAGGCCCTCTCAAAAACATGTGGGTTTGCCGTTTTCGATGCAGCTCGAGTGGGGAGAGACCAACTGTCAATTTGGGATCGCTGAAGAATCACCTCTCATTTTGCTCTTTTCACGCTGCTCCCGGCCAAACCGTAAGCAGTAGACAAATTCTTTTTTCCACTTTTGTAGGTAAATTTGTGCTCTCTCGTGCGATGCCGGCCATAAACCTGAGCGCTTTGGAAAAATTTAAACGGCGAGCCTCAGAGTCAGGCCAGCGCAGCCTCTTCTCTCCATAAGGCCCCATTCATTTTCCAACCACTGCGATCAAAGTTAAACTTTACACTTCTACTCGCGACTGTGGCCTCAGTTTTCATAGTAGACACACCAAATCGCATCAGGGCGTTCCTGAGTCTGTCCCCTGCGTGACGGTGTGTCTACATTGCAGATAGGTGCAAGCGTTGTCTCCCTAGAGCCAAATGTTTAGCACTTGGGCAATTTCGCTTTTTCCCATAAGAATGAATGGGAAAATCGGAACGCCTCAAACAAAAATGCGCTACGTCGCCATACTTTGAGGTAGAAACTTCATTTTAATTTCAAAAATTCAAGGAACTTGTGGTCTGTCTGTGTACCAAGTTTCATGTTGAGAACTTGTATCGTTTTTCACCAGCACCTTCTCAAAGCTCATTTGGTGAATTCCCTGCTACTCTCTCTCCCCTGCTGACAGTGTCCTGCTGGAGCAGGCTGACTGATGACCTCATACAGACACACAAACACTTCAGGCACACTCACACACACACTCGGTCTCTCTCACACATGCATGTTAATACAAAGCTAAGGCCGAAAAGAGCAATTCTCCTTCGGCTCTGGCGGGGATGGGGGGGGGTTGGGGCAGCTAGTGACTCGATGGTGGGCACAGGTTTCGGAGCACTCTCGAAATTTCAGCGTGCTGGAATTTTCTAGTTAGTGCTCCGAAAGGGAGCACTATTACTCTCCACCGTGTTTATTCTTCTTATTATTATTATTATTATTATAGCGAAATTTCGGTCGAGCGTATCTCGAGAACCGCTGATCGCA
Organism: Karalla daura; assembly: GCA_029224185.1. Lineage (NCBI taxonomy): Eukaryota > Metazoa > Chordata > Actinopteri > Chaetodontiformes > Leiognathidae > Karalla > Karalla daura. The sequence goes on along the minus strand of CM055188.1, from coordinate 5,103,210 downwards.
GACACACAAACCATACATCAAAACGTGCGGCTCGGACCCGGCAAGTGTGCTTTCCTTCGACCCCGACAAAATTCCAGTTTTTGGCCCCGCCAGGGGCCAAAAACTGGCAAAAATCAGTTATTTGGCTGCTGTCGCCAAACGATCCAGATTCTGGACAAGTTAAAAAGAAGAATTGTTCGGGACGCTCTCCCGCACGCGTTGGTATATAGCAGCCTAAAAATTGACAAAGATTGACGAAAAAATAACACTTTTTAGCCAAAAAGTGCTCAGAAAGAGCAAAAAATCCCATAAGAAATGAATGGGAAAAACCAGAAAAAACAAAAAATCGCCCTCAAACAAACATTCGTTGCCAAGCCATACGTTGTCATAGAAACTTCGTTCAAACTTCAAAACGTAGGAAAACTTGTCGTCTCTGCCCGTACCCGACAGCGTGTTGATACCTTGTGTCGTTTTTCATCCAGGCCGTCTCAAAAACACGTGGGTTTGGCGTTTTTTGAAAAGTTAGAGTGGGGAGAGACCAACTGTCAGAGTGCGGGATGACTGAAAAATCACCTCTCATTTTGCTCTTTTCACGCTGCTCCCGGCCAAACCGTAAGCAATAGACAAATTCTTTTTTCCACTTTTGTAGACAAATTTGTGCTCTCTCGTGCGATGCCGGCCATTAACCTGAGCGCTTTGTAAAATTTAAACGGCGAGCCTCAGAGTCAGGCCAGCGCAGCCTCTTCTCTCCATAAGCCCCCATTCATTTTCCAACCGCTGCGATCAAAGTTAAACTTTACACTTCTACTCGCGACTGTGGCCTCAGTTTTCATCGTACACACACCAAATCGCATCAGGGTGCTCCTCAGACTCTCCCCTGCGTGACGGTGTGTTCATGTTGCAGATAAGTGCAAGTGTTGTCTCCCTAGAGCCAAATGTTTAGCACTTGGGCAATTTCGCTTTTTCCCATAAGAATGAATGGGGAAATCAGAACGCCTCAAACAAAAATGCACTACGTCGCCATACTTTGAGGTAGAAACTTCATTTTAATTTCAAAAATTCAAGAAACTTGTGGTCTGTCTATGTACCGACTTTCGTGTTGATAGCTTGTACCGTTTTTGACCAGCACTTTGTCAAACACACTTTGGTCAAAATGACACAGACCAAGGGTCTGCAGACTGTCGCCGTCGTCATGGCAACCGCTGCTTTATATGGGGCCCTTATGGAAAAAAACCTTTAAATCGCGACTGTCGGCAAACGATCCAGATTCTGGACAAGTTGAATAGAAGATTTGTTCGGGACGCTCTCCCGCACGCGTTGGTGTATAACAATCCGAAATCGGACAAAGATTGACGAAAAAATAACACTTTTTGGCTAAAAAGTTTTCCGAAGGAGCAAAAAATCCCATAAGAAATGAATGGGAAAATCCAGAAAATTCAAAAAATCACCCTCAAACAAACATTCGCTGTAAAGCCGTGCGTTGATGTAGAAACTTCATTCAAACTCCAAAACGCAGGAAAACTTGTCGTCTCTGCCCGTACCCGACAGCGTGTTGATACCTTGTATGGTTTTTCATCCAGGCCGTCTCAAAAACACGTGGGTTTGGCGTTTTCGATGCAGCTCGAGTGGGGAGAGACCAACTGTCAATTTGGGATCGCGGAAGAATCACCTCTCATTTTGCTCTTTTCACGCTGCTCCTGGCCAAACCGTAAGCAGTAGACAAATTCTTTTTTCCACTTTTGTAGGTAAATTTGTGCTCTCTCGTGCGATGCTGGCCATTAACCTGAGCGCTTTGTAAAATTTAAACGGCGAGCCTCAGAGTCAGGCCAGCGCAGGCCTCTCTCCATAAGCCCCCATTCATTTTCCAACCACTGCGATCAAAGTTAAACTTTACACTTCTACTCGCGACTGTGGCCTCAGTTTTCATTGTACACACACCAAATCGCATCAGGGCGTTCCTCAGACTGTCCCCTGCGTGATGGTGTGTTCGAATTGCAGATAGGTGCAAGCGGTGTCTCCCTAGAGCCATATGTTTAGCACTTGGCCAATTTTGCTTTTTCCCATAAGAATGAATGGGGAAATCGGAACACCTCAAACAAAAATGCGCTACGTCGCCATACTTTGAGGTAGAAACTTCATTTTAATTTCAAAAATTCAAGAAACTTGTGGTCTGTCTGTGTACCGAGTTTCATGTCGATAGCTTGTACCGTATTTCACCAGCACCTTCTCAAAGCTCATTTGGTGAATTCCCTGCTACTCTCTCTCCCCTGCTGACAATGTCCTGCTGGAGCAGGCTGACTGATGACCTCACACAGACACACAAACACTTCAGGCACACTCACACACACACTCGGTCTCTCTCATACATGCATGTTAATACAAAGTTATGGCCGAAAAGAGCAATTCTCCTTCGGCTCTGGCGGGGGGGGGGGGGGGGGGCAGCTAGTGACTCGATGGTGGGCACAGGTTTCGGAGCACTCTCGAAATTTCAGCGCGCTGGAATTTTCTAGTTCTTCTTCTTATTATTATTATTATTATAGCGAAATTTCGGTCGAGCGTATCTCGAGAACCGCTGATCGCAGACACACAAACGATACATCAAAACGTGCGGCTCGGCCCCGGCACGTGTGCTTTCCTTCGACCCCGACAAAATTCCAGTTTTTGGCCCCGCCAGGGGCCAAAAACTGGCAAAAACCAGTTAATTGGCCGCTGTGGCCAAACGATCCAGATTCTGGACAAGTTAAAAAGAAGAATTGTTCGGGACGCTCTCCCGCACGCGTTGGTATATAGCAGCCTAAAAATTGACAAAGATTGACGAAAAAATAACACTTTTTAGCCAAAAAGTGCTCAGAAAGAGCAAAAAATCCCATAAGAAATGAATGGGAAAAACCAGAAAATTCAAAAAATCTCCCTCAAACAAACATTCGCTGCCAAGCCATACGTTGTCGTAGAAATTTCGTTCAAACTTCAAAACGCAGGAAAACTTGTCGTCTCTGCCCGTACCCAGCAGCGTGTTGATATCTTGTGTCGTTTTTCATCCAGGCCGTCTCAAAAACACGTGGGTTTGGCGTTTTTTGAAAAGTTAGAGTGGGGAGAGACCAACTGTCAGAGTGCGGGATGACTGAAAAATCACCTCTCATTTTGCTCTTTTCACGCTGCTCCCGGCCAAACCGTAAGCAGTAGACAAATTCTTTTTTCCACTTTTGTAGGCAAATTTGTGCTCTCTCGTGCCATGCCGGCCATAAACCTGAGCGCTTCGTAAAATTTAAACGGCGAGCCTCAGAGTCAGGCCAGCGCAGCCTCTTCTCTCCATAAGGCCCCATTCATTTTCCAACCGCTGCGATCAAAGTTAAACTTTACACTTCTACTCGCGACTGTGGCCTCAGTTTTCATAGTAGACACACCAAATCGCATCAGGGCGTTCCTGAGACTGTCCCCTGCGTGACGGTGTGTTTGTATTGCAGATAGGTGCAAGTGTTGTCTCCCTCGTGCCAAATGTTTAACACTTGGGCACTTTCGCTTTTTCCCATAAGAATGAATGGGAAAATCGGAACGCCTCAAACAAAAATGCGCTACGTCGCCATACTTTGAGGTAGAAACTTCATTTTAATTTCAAAAATTCAAGAAACTTGTGGTCTGTCTGTGTACCCGGTTTCATGTCGATAGCTTGTGTTGTTTTCACCAGCACCTTCTCAAAGCTCATTTGGTGAATTCCCTGCTACTCTCTCTCCCCTGCTGACAGTGTCCTGCTGGAGCAGGCTGACTGATGACCTCATACAGACACACAAACACTTCAGCCACACTCACACACACACTCGGTCTCTCTCATACATGCATGTTAATACAAAGTTATGGCTGAAAAGAGCAATTCTCCTTCGGCTCTGGCGGGGGGGTGGGGGGGGGGGTTGGGGCAGCTCGTGACTCTATGGTGGGCACAGGTTTCGGAGCACTCTCGAAATTTCAGCGCGCTGGAATTTTCTAGTTATTATTATTAGTGCTCCGAAAGGGAGCACTATTACTCTCCACCGTGTTTATTCTTCTTCTTATTATTATTATTATTATAGCGAAATTTCGGTCGAGCGTATCTCGAGAACCGCTGATCGCAGACACACAAACCATACATCAAAACGTGCGGCTCGGCCCCGGCAAGTGTGCTTTCCTTCGACCCCGACAAAATTCCAGTTTTTGGCCCCGCCAGGGGCCAAAAACTGGCAAAAATCAGTTAATTAGCCGCTGTGGCCAAACCATCCAGATTCTGGACAAGTTAAAAAGAAGAATTGTTCGGGACGCTCTCCCGCACGCGTTGGTATATAGCAGCCTAAAAATTGACAAAGATTGACGAAAAAATAACACTTTTTAGCCAAAAAGTGCTCAGAAAGAGCAAAAAATCCCATAAGAAATGAATGGGAAAAACCACAAATTTCAAAAAATCGCCCTCAAACAAACATTCGCTGCCAAGTCATACGTTGTCGTACAAAATTCGTTCAAACTTCAAAACGTAGGAAAACTTGTCGTCTCTGCCCGTACCCGACAGCGTGTTGATACCTTGTGTCGCTTTTCATCCAGACCGTCTCAAAAACACGTGGGTTTGCCGTTTTTTGAAAAGTTAGAGTGGGGAGAGACCAACTGTCAGAGTGCGGGATGACTGAAAAATCACCTCTCATTTTGCTCTTTTCACGCTGCTCCCGGCCAAACCGTAAGCAGTAGACAAATTCTTTTTTCCACTTTTGTAGGCAAATTTGTGCTCTCTCGTGCGATGCCGGCCATAAACCTGAGCGCTTTGTAAAATTTAAACGGCGAACCTCAGAGTCAGGCCAGCGCAGCCTCTTCTCTCCATAAGCCCCCATTCATTTTCCAACCGCTGCGATCAAAGTTAAACTTTACACTTCTACTCGCGACTGTGGCCTCAGTTTTCATCATACACACACCAAATCGCATCAGGGCGTTCCTCAGACTGTCCCCTGCGTGACGGTGTGTTCGTATTGCAGATAGGTGCAAGTGTTGTCTCCCTAGAGCCAAATGTTTAGCACTTGGGCAATTTCGCTTTTTCCCATAAGAATGAATGGGGAAATCGGAACGCCTCAAACAAAAATGCACTACGTCGCCATACTTTGAGGTAGAAACTTCATTTTAATTTCAAAAATTCAAGAAACTTGTGGTCTGTCTATGTACCGACTTTCGTGTTGATAGCTTGTACCGTTTTTCACCAGCACTTTGTCAAACACACTTTGGTCAAAATGACACAGACCAAGGGTCTGCAGACTGTCGCCGTCGTCATGGCAACCGCTGCTTTATATGGGGCCCTTATGGAAAAAAACCTTTAAATCGCGACTGTGGGCAAACGATCCAGATTCTGGACAAGTTGAATAGAAGATTTGTTCGGGACGCTCTCCCGCACGCGTTGGTGTATAACAATCCGAAATCGGACAAAGATTGACGAAAAAATAACACTTTTTGGCTAAAAAGTTTTCCGAAGGAGCAAAAAATCCCATAAGAAATGAATGGGAAAATCCAGAAAATTCAAAAAATCACCCTCAAACAAACATTCGCTGTAAAGCCGTGCGTTGATGTAGAAACTTCATTCAAACTCCAAAACTCAGGAAAACTTGTCGTCTCTGCCCGTACCCGACAGCGTGACGATACCTTGTATGGTTTTTCATCCAGGCCGTCTCAAAAACACGTGGGTTTGGCGTTTTCGATGCAGCTCGAGTGGGGAGAGACCAACTGTCAATTTGGGATCGCGGAAGAATCACCTCTCATTTTGCTCTTTTCACGCTGCTCCTGGCCAAACCGTAAGCAGTAGACAAATTCTTTTTTCCACTTTTGTAGGTAAATTTGTGCTCTCTCGTGCGATGCTGGCCATTAACCTGAGCGCTTTGTAAAATTTAAACGGCGAGCCTCAGAGTCAGGCCAGCGCAGCCTCTTCTCTCCATAAGCCCCCATTCATTTTCCAACCACTGCAATCAAAGTTAAACTTTACACTTCTACTCGCGACTGTGGCCTCAGTTTTCATCGTACACACACCAAATCGCATCAGGGCGTTCCTCAGACTGTCCCCTGCGTGATGGTGTGTTCGAATTGCAGATAGGTGCAAGCGGTGTCTCCCTAGAGCCATATGTTTAGCACTTGGCCAATTTTGCTTTTTCCCATAAGAATGAATGGGGAAATCGGAACACCTCAAACAAAAATGCGCTACGTCGCCATACTTTGAGGTAGAAACTTCATTTTAATTTCAAAAATTCAAGAAACTTGTGGTCTGTCTGTGTACCGGGTTTCATGTCGATAGCTTGTACCGTATTTCACCAGCACCTTCTCAAAGCTCATTTGGTGAATTCCCTGCTACTCTCTCTCCCCTGCTGACAGTGTCCTGCTGGAGCAGGCTGATTGATGACCTCATACAGACAGACAAACACTTCAGGCACACTCACACACACACTCGGTCTCTCTCATACATGCATGTTAATACAAAGTTATGGCCGAAAAGAGCAATTCTCCTTCGGCTCTGGCGGGGGGGTGGGGGGGGGTTGGGGCAGCTAGTGACTCTATGGTGGGCACAGGTTTCGGAGCACTCTCGAAATTTCAGCGCGCTGGAATTTTCTAGTTATTATTATTATAGCGAAATTTCGGTCGAGCGTATCTCGAGAACCGCTGATCGCAGACACACAAACCATACATCAAAACGTGCGGCTCGGCCCCGGCACGTGTGCTTTCCTTCGACCCCGACAAAATTCCAGTTTTTGGCCCCGCCAGGGGCCAAAAACTGGCAAAAATCAGTTAATTGGCCGCTGTGGCCAAACCATCCAGATTCTGGACAAGTTAAAAAGAAGAATTGTTCGGGACGCTCTCCCGCACGCGTTGGTATATAGCAGCCTAAAAATTGACAAAGATTGACGAAAAAATAACACTTTTTCGCCAAAAAGTGCTCAGAAAGAGCAAAAAATCCCATAAGAAATGAATGGGAAAAACCACAAAATTCAAAAAATCGGCCTCAAACAAACATTCGCTGCCAAGCCATACGTTGTCGTAGAAACTTCGTTCAAACTTCAAAACGCAGGAAAACTTGTCGTCTCTGCCCGTACCCGACAGCGTGTTGATACCTTGTGTCGTTTTTCATCCAGGCCGTCTCAAAAACACGTGGGTTTGGCGTTTTTTGAAAAGTTAGAGTGGGGAGAGACCAACTGTCAGAGTGCGGGATGACTGAAAAATCACCTCTCATTTTGCTCTTTTCACGCTGCTCCCGGCCAAACCGTAAGCAGTAGACAAATTCTTTTTTCCAGTTTTGTAGGCAAATTTGTGCTCTCTCGTGCGATGCCGGCCATGAACCCGAGCGCTATGTAAAATTTAAACGGCGAGCCTCAGAGTCAGGCCAGCGCAGCCTCTTCTCTCCATAAGCCCCCATTCATTTTCCAACCACTTCGATCAAAGTTGAACTTTACACTTCTACTCGCGACTGTGGCCTCAGTTTTCATAGTAGACACACCAAATCGCATCAGGGCATTCCTCAGACTGTCCCCTGCGTGACGGTGTGTTTGTATTGCAGATAGGTGCAAGCGTTGTCTCCCGAGAGCCAAATGTTTAGCACTTGGGCAATTTCGCTTTTTCCCATAAGAATGAATGGGGAAATCGGAACGCCTCAAACAAAAATGCGCTACGTCGCCATACTTTGAGGTAGAAACTTCATTTCAATTTTAAAAATTCAAGAAACTTGTGGTGTGTCTGTGTACCGAGTTTCATGTCGATAGCTTGTATCGTTTTTCACCAGCACCTTCTCAAACACACTTTGGTCAAAATGACACAGACCAAGGGTCTGCAGACAGTCACCGTCGTCATGGCAACCGCTGCTTTATATGGGGCCCTTATGGAAAAAAACCTTTAAATCGCGACTGTCTGCAAACGATCCAGATTCTGGACAAGTTGAATAGAAGATTTGTTCGGGACGCTCTCCCGCACGCGTTGGTGTATAACAATCCGAAATCGGACAAAGATTGACGAAAAAATAACACTTTTTGGCTAAAAAGTTTTCCGAAGGAGCAAAAAATCCCATAAGAAATGAATGGGAAAATCCAGAAAATTCAAAAAATCACCCTCAAACAAACATTCGCTGTAAAGCCGTGCGTTGATGTAGAAACTTCATTCAAACTCCAAAACGCAGGAAAACTTGTGGTCTCTGCCCGCACCCGACAGCGTGTCGATACCTTGTATGGTTTTTCATCCAGGCCCTCTCAAAAACACGTGGGTTTGGCGTTTTCGATGCAGCTCGAGTGGGGAGAGACCAACTGTCAATTTGGGATCGCTGAAGAATCGCCTCTCATTTTGCTCTTTTCACGCTGCTCCCGGCCAAACCGTAAGCAGTAGACAAATTCTTTTCTCCAGTTTTGTAGGCAAATTTGTGCTCTCTCGTGCGATGCCGGCCATAAACCTGAGCGCTTTGTAAAATTTAAACGGCGAGCCTCAGAGTCAGGCCAGCGCAGCCTCTTCTCTCCATAAGGCCCCATTCATTTTCCAACCGCTGCGATCAAAGTTAAACTTTACACTTCTACTCGCGACTGTGGCCTCAGTTTTCATAGTAGACACACCAAATCGCATCAGGGCGTTCCTGAGACTGTCCCCTGCGTGACGGTGTGTTTGTATTGCAGATAGGTGCAAGTGTTGTCTCCCTCGTGCCAAATGTTTAACACTTGGGCACTTTCGCTTTTTCCCATAAGAATGAATGGGAAAATCGGAACGCCTCAAACAAAAATGCGCTACGTCGCCATACTTTGAGGTAGAAACTTCATTTTAATTTCAAAAATTCAAGAAACTTGTGGTCTGTCTGTGTACCCGGTTTCATGTCGATAGCTTGTGTTGTTTTTCACCAGCACCTTCTCAAAGCTCATTTGGTGAATTCCCTGCTACTCTCTCTCCCCTGCTGACAGTGTCCTGCTGGAGCAGGCTGACTGATGACCTCATACAGACACACAAACACTTCAGGCAAATCACACACACACTCGGTCTCTCTCATACATGCATGTTAATACAAAGTTATGGCTGAAAAGAGCAATTCTCCTTCGGCTATGGCGGGGGGGGGGGCAGCTAGTGACTCAATGGTGAGCACAGGTTTCGGAGCACTCTCGAAATTTCAGCGCGCTGGAATTTTCTAGTTATTATTATTATTATTATAGCGAAATTTCGGTCGAGCGTATCTCGAGAACCGCTGATCGCAGACACACAAACCATACATCAAAACGTGCGGCTCGGCCCCGGCAAGTGTGCTTTCCTTCGACCCCGACAAAATTCCAGTTTTTGGCCCCGCCAGGGGCCAAAAACTGGCAAAAATCAGTTAATTGGCCGCTGTGGCCAAACCATCCAGATTCTGGACAAGTTAAAAAGAAGAATTGTTCGGGACGCTCTCCCGCACGCGTTGGTATATAGCAGCCTAAAAATTGACAAAGATTGACGAAAAAATAACACTTTTTAGCCAAAAAGTGCTCAGAAAGAGCAAAAAATCCCATAAGAAATGAATGGGAAAAACCAGAAAATTCAAAAAATCGCCCTCAAACAAACATTCGCTGCCAAGCCATACGTTGTCGTAGAAACTTCGTTCAAACTTCAAAACGCAGGAAAACTTGTCGTCTCTGCCCGTACCCGACAGCGTGTTGATACCTTGTGTCGTTTTTCATCCAGGCCGTCTCAAAAACACGTGGGTTTGGCGTTTTTTGAAAAGTTAGAGTGGGGAGAGACCAACTGTCAGAGTGCGGGATGACTGAAAAATCACCTCTCATTTTGCTCTTTTCACGCTGCTCCCGGCCAAACCGAAAGCAGTAGACAAATTCTTTTTTCCACTTTTGTAGGCAAATTTGTGCTCTCTCGTGCGATGCCGGCCATAAACCTGAGCGCTTTGTAAAATTTAAACGGCGAGCCTCAGAGTCAGGCCAGCGCAGCCTCTTCTCTCCATAAGGCCCCATTCATTTTCCAACCACTGCGATCAAAGTTAAACTTTACACTTCTACTCGCGACTGTGGCCTCAGTTTTCATAGTAGACACACCAAATCGCATCAGGGCGTTCCTGAGTCTGTCCCCTGCGTGACGGTGTGTCTACATTGCAGATAGGTGCAAGCGTTGTCTCCCTAGAGCCAAATGTTTAGCACTTGGGCAATTTCGCTTTTTCCCATAAGAATGAATGGGGAAATCGGAACGCCTCAAACAAAAATGCGCTACGTCGCCATACTTTGAGGTAGAAACTTCATTTTAATTTCAAAAATTCAAGAAACTTGTGGTCTGTCTGTGTACCGACTTTCATGTTGATAGCTTGTACCGTTTTTCACCAGCACTTTGTCAAACACACTTTGGTCAAAATGACACCAACCAAGGGTCTGCAGACTGTCGCCGTCGTCATGGCAACCGCAACTTTATATGGGGCCCTTATGGAAAAAAACCTTTAAATCGCGACTGTCTGCAAACGATCCAGATTCTGGACAAGTTGAATAGAAGATTTGTTCGGGACGCTCTCCCGCACACGTTGGTGTATAACAATCCGAAATCGGACAAAGATTGACGAAAAAATAACACTTTTTGGCTAAAAAGTTTTCCGAGGGAGCAAAAAATCCCATAAGAAATGAATGGGAAAATCCAGAAAATTCAAAAAATCGCCCTCAAACAAACATTCGCTGCCAAGCCATACGTTGTCGTAGAAACTTCGTTCAAACTTCAAAACGCAGGAAAACTTGTCGTCTCTGCCCGTACCCGACAGCGTGTTGATACCTTGTGTCGTTTTTCATCCAGGCCGTCTCAAAAACACGTGGGTTTGGCGTTTTTTGAAAAGTTAGAGTGGGGAGAGACCAACTGTCAGAGTGCGGGATGACTGAAAAATCACCTCTCATTTTGCTCTTTTCACGCTGCTCCCGGCCAAACCGAAAGCAGTAGACAAATTCTTTTTTCCACTTTTGTAGGCAAATTTGTGCTCTCTCGTGCGATGCCGGCCATAAACCTGAGCGCTTTGTAAAATTTAAACGGCGAGCCTCAGAGTCAGGCCAGCGCAGCCTCTTCTCTCCATAAGGCCCCATTCATTTTCCAACCACTGCGATCAAAGTTAAACTTTACACTTCTACTCGCGACTGTGGCCTCAGTTTTCATAGTAGACACACCAAATCGCATCAGGGCGTTCCTGAGTCTGTCCCCTGCGTGACGGTGTGTCTACATTGCAGATAGGTGCAAGCGTTGTCTCCCTAGAGCCAAATGTTTAGCACTTGGGCAATTTCGCTTTTTCCCATAAGAATGAATGGGGAAATCGGAACGCCTCAAACAAAAATGCGCTACGTCGCCATACTTTGAGGTAGAAACTTCATTTTAATTTCAAAAATTCAAGAAACTTGTGGTCTGTCTGTGTACCGACTTTCATGTTGATAGCTTGTACCGTTTTTCACCAGCACTTTGTCAAACACACTTTGGTCAAAATGACACCAACCAAGGGTCTGCAGACTGTCGCCGTCGTCATGGCAACCGCAACTTTATATGGGGCCCTTATGGAAAAAAACCTTTAAATCGCGACTGTCTGCAAACGATCCAGATTCTGGACAAGTTGAATAGAAGATTTGTTCGGGACGCTCTCCCGCACACGTTGGTGTATAACAATCCGAAATCGGACAAAGATTGACGAAAAAATAACACTTTTTGGCTAAAAAGTTTTCCGAGGGAGCAAAAAATCCCATAAGAAATGAATGGGAAAATCCAGAAAATTCAAAAAATCACCCTCAAACAAACATTCGCTGTAAAGCCGTGCGTTGATGTAGAAACTTCATTCAAACTCCAAAACGCTGGAAAACTTGTGGTCTCTGCCCGTACCCGACAGCGTGTTGATGCCTTGTATGGTTTTTCATCCAGGCCCTCTCAAAAACACGTGGGTTTGGCGTTTTCGATGCAGCTCGAGTGGGGAGAGACCAACTGTCAATTTGGGATCGCTGAAGAATCACCTCTCATTTTGCTCTTTTCACGCTGCTCCCGGCCAAACCGTAAGCAGTAGACAAATTCTTTTTTCCAGTTTTGTAGGCAAATTTGTGCTCTCTCTTGCGATCCCGGCCATAAACCTGAGCGCTTTGTAAAATTTAAAGGGCGAGCCTCAGAGTCAGGCCAGCGCAGCCTCTTCTCTCCATAAGCCCCCATTCATTTTCCAACCACTGCGATCAAAGTTAAACTTTACACTTCTACTCGTGACTGTGGCCTCAGTTTTCATAGTAGACACACCAAATCGCATCAGGGCGTTCCTGAGACTGTCCCCTGCGTGACGGTGTGTTCGTGTTGCAGATAGGTGCAAGCGTTGTCGGTTCGGTGGGCACAGGTTTCGGAGCACTCTCGAAATTTCAGCGCGCTGGAATTTTCTAGTTCTTCTTATTATTAGTGCTCCGAAAGGGAGCACTATTACTCTCCACCGTGTTTATTCTTCTTATTATTAGTGCTCCGAAAGGGAGCACTATTACTCTCCACCGTGTTTATTCTTCTTATTATTATTATTATTATTATTATTATTATAGCGAAATTTCGGTCGAGCGTATCTCGAGAACCGCTGATCGCAGACACACAAACCATACATCAAAACGTGCGGCTCGGCCCCGGCAAGTGTGCTTTCCTTCGACCCCGACAAAATTCCAGTTTTTGGCCCCGCCAGGGGCCAAAAACTGGCAAAAATCAGTTAATTGGCCGCTGTGGCCAAACCATCCAGATTCTGGACAAGTTAAAAAGAAGAATTGTTCGGGACGCTCTCCCGCACGCGTTGGTATATAGCAGCCTAAAAATTGACAAAGATTGACGAAAAAATAACACTTTTTAGCCAAAAAGTGCTCAGAAAGAGCAAAAAATCCCATAAGAAATGAATGGGAAAAACCAGAAAATTCAAAAAATCGCCCTCAAACAAACATTCGCTGCCAAGCCATACGTTGTCGTAGAAACTTCGTTCAAACTTCAAAACGTAGGAAAACTTGTCGTCTCTGCCCGTACCCGGCAGCGTGTTGATATCTTGTGTCGTTTTTCATCCAGGCCGTCTCAAAAACACGTGGGTTTGGCGTTTTTTGAAAAGTTAGAGTGGGGAGAGACCAACTGTCAGAGTGCGGGATGACTGAAAAATCACCTCTCATTTTGCTCTTTTCACGCTGCTCCCGGCCAAACCGTAAGCAGTAGACAAATTCTTTTTTCCACTTTTGTAGGCAAATTTGTGCTCTCTCGTGCGATGCCGGCCATAAACCTGAGCGCTTTGTAAAATTTAAACGGCGAGCCTCAGAGTCAGGCCAGCGCAGCCTCTTCTCTCCATAAGGCCCCATTCATTTTCCGATCACTGCGATCAAAGTTAAACTTTACACTTCTACTCGCGACTGTGGCCTCAGTTTTCATCATACACACACCAAATCACATCAGGGCGTTCCTGAGACTGTCCCCTGCGTGACGGCGTGTTCATATTGCAGATAGGTGCAAGTGTTGTCTCCCTAGAGCCAACTGTTTAGCACTTGGGCAATTTCGCTTTTTCCCATAAGAATGAATGGGAAAATCGGAACGTCTCAAACAAAAATGCGCTACGTCGCCATACTTTGAGGTACAAACTTCATTTCAATTTTAAAAATTCAAGAAACTTGTGGTGTGTCTGTGTACCGAGTTTCATGTCGATAGCTTGTATCGTTTTTCACCAGCACCTTCTCAAACACACTTTGGCCAAAATGACACAGACCAAGGGTCTGCAGACAGTCACCGTCGTCATGGCAACCGCTGCTTTATATGGGGCCCTTATGGAAAAAAACCTTTAAATCGCGACTGTGGGCAAACGATCCAGATTCTGGACAAGTTGAATAGAAGATTTGTTCGGGACGCTCTCAGGCACGCGTTGGTGTATAACAATCCGAAATCGGACAAAGATTGACGAAAAAATAACACTTTTTGGCTAAAAAGTTTTCCGAAGGAGCAAAAAATCCCATAAGAAATGAATGGGAAAATCCAGAAAATTCAAAAAATCACCCTCAAACAAACATTCGCTGTAAAGCCGTGCGTTGATGTAGAAACTTCATTCAAACTCTAAAACGCTGGAAAACTTGTGGTCTCTGCCCGTACCCGACAGCGTGTCGATACCTTGTATGGTTTTTCATCCAGGCCCTCTCAAAAACACGTGGGTTTGGCGTTTTCGATGCAGCTCGAGTGGGGAGAGACCAACTGTCAATTTGGGATCGCTGAAGAATCACTTCTCATTTTGCTCTTTTCACGCTGCTCCTGGCCAAACCGTAAGCAGTAGACAAATTCTTTTTTCCACTTTTGTAGGCAAATTTGTGCTCTCTCGTGCGATGCTGGCCATAAACCTGAGCGCTTTGTAAAATTTAAACGGCGAACCTCAGAGTCAGGCCAGCGCAGCCTCTTCTCTCCATAAGCCCCCATTCATTTTCCAACCACTGCGATCAAAGTTAAACTTTACAATTCTACTCGCGACTGTGGCCTCAGTTTTCATTGTACACACACCAAATCGCATCAGGGTGTTCCTGAGACTGTCCCCTGCGTGACGGTGTGTTCGAATTGTAGATAGGTGCGAGCGTTGTCTCCCTAGAGCCAAATGTTTAGCACTTGGGCAATTTCGCTTTTTCCCATAAGAATGAATAAGAAAATCGGAACGCCTCAAACAAAAATGCGCTACGTCGCCATACTTTGAGATAGAAACTTAATTTTAATTTCAAAAATTCAAGAAACCTGTGGTCTGTCTGTGTACCAGGTTTCATGTCGATAGCTTGTACCGTTTTTCACCAGCACCTTCTCAAAGCTCATTTGTTGAATTCCCTGCTACTCTCTCTCCCCTGCTGACAGTGTCCTGCTGGAGCAGGCTGACTGATGACCTCATACAGACACACAAACACTTCAGGCACACTCACACACACACTCGGTCTCTCTCATACATGCATGTTAATACAAAGTTATGGCTGAAAAGAGCAATTCTCCTTCGGCTCTGGCGGGGGGGTGGGGGGGGGGTTGGGGCAGCTAGTGACTCTATGGTGGGCACAGGTTTCGGAGCACTCTCGAAATTTCAGCGCGCTGGAATTTTCTAGTTATTATTATTAGTGCTCCGAAAGGGAGCACTATTACTCTCCACCGTGTTTATTCTTCTTATTATTATTATTATTAGTGCTCCGAAAGGGAGCACTATTACTCTCCACCGTGTTTATTCTTCTTATTATTATTATTAGTGCTCCGAAAAGGAGCACTATTATTCTACACCGTGTTTATTCTTCTTATTATTATTATTATTATAGCGAAATTTCGGTCGAGCGTATCTCGAGAACCGCTGATCGCAGACACACAAACCATACATCAAAACGTGCGGCTCGGCCCCGGCAAGTGTGCTTTCCTTTGACCCCGACAAAATTCCAGTTTTTGGCCCCGTCAGGGGCCAAAAACTGGCAAAAATCAGTTAATTGGCCGCTGTCGCCAAACGATCCAGATTCTGGACAAGTTAAAAAGAAGAATTGTTCGGGACGCTCTCCCGCACGCGTTGGTATATAGCAGCCTAAAAATTGACAAAGATTGACGAAAAAATAACACTTTTTAGCCAAAAAGTGCTCAGAAAGAGCAAAAAATCCCATAAGAAATGAATGGGAAAAACCACAAAATTCAAAAAATCGCCCTCAAACAAACATTCGCTGCCAAGTCATACGTTGTCGTACAAAATTCGTTCAAACTTCAAAACGTAGGAAAACTTGTCGTCTCTGCCCGTACCCGACAGCGTGTTGATACCTTGTGTCGCTTTTCATCCAGACCTTCTCAAAAACACGTGGGTTTGCCGTTTTTTGAAAAGTTAGAGTGGGGAGAGACCAACTGTCAGAGTGCGGGATGACTGAAAAATCACCTCTCATTTTGCTCTTTTCACGCTGCTCCCGGCCAAACCGTAAGCAGTAGACAAATTCTTTTTTCCAGTTTTGTAGGCAAATTTGTGCTCTCTCGTGCGATGCCGGCCATAAACCTGAGCGCTTTGTAAAATTTAAACGGCGAGCCTCAGAGTCAGGCCAGCGCAGCCTCTTCTCTCCATAAGGCCCCATTCATTTTCCAACCACTGCGATCAAAGTTAAACTTTACACTTCTACTCGCGACTGTGGCCTCAGTTTTCATCATACACACACCAAATCGCATCAGGGCGTTCCTGAGACTGTCCCCTGCGTGACGGTGTGTTCATGTTGCAGATAGGTGCAAGTGTTGTCTCCTTAGAGCCAAATGTTTAGCACTTGAGCAATTTCGCTTTTTCCCATAAGAATGAATGGGAAAATCGGAACGCCTCAAACAAAAATGCGCTATGTCGCCATGCTTTGAGGTAGAAACTTCATTTTAATTTCAAAAATTCAAGAAACTTGTGGTCTGTCTATGTACCGACTTTCTTGTTGATAGCTTGTACCGTTTTTCACCAGCACCTTCTCAAACACACTTTGGTCAAAATGACACAGACCAAGGGTCTGCAGACTGTCGCCGTCGTCATGGCAACCGCAACTTTATATGGGGCCCTTATGGAAAAAAACCTTTAAATCGCGACTGTCGGCAAACGATCCAGATTCTGGACAAGTTGAATAGAAGATTTGTTCGGGACGCTCTCCCGCACGCGTTGGTGTATAACAATCTGAAATCGGACAAAGATTGACGAAAAAATAACACTTTTTGGCTAAAAAGTTTTCCGAAGGAGCAAAAAATCCCATAAGAAATGAATGGGAAAATCCAGAAAATTCAAAAAATCACCCTCAAACAAACATTCGCTGTACAGCCGTGCGTTGATGTAGAAACTTCATTCAAACTCCAAAACGCTGGAAAACTTGTGGTCTCTGCCCGTACCCGACAGCGTGTCGATACCTTGTATGGTTTTTCATCCAGGCCCTCTCAAAAACATGTGGGTTTGGCGTTTTCGATGCAGCTCGAGTGGGGAGAGACCAACTGTCAATTTGGGATCGCTGAAGAATCACCTCTCATTTTGCTCTTTTCACGCTGCTCCCGGCCAAACCGTAAGCAGTAGACAAATTCTTTTTTCCAGTTTTGTAGGCAAATTTGTGCTCTGTTGGGCGATGCCGGCCATAAACCTGAGCGCTTTGTAAAATTTAAACGGCGAACCTCAGAGTCAGGCCAGCGCAGCCTCTTCTCTCCATAAGCCCCCATTCATTTTCCGACCACTGCGATCAAAGTTAAACTTTACAATTCTACTCGTGACTGTGGCCTCAGTTTTCATAGGAGACACACCAAATCGCATCAGGGCGTTCCTGAGACTGTCCCCTGCGTGACGGTGTGTTTGTATTGCAGATAGGTGCAAGCGTTGTCTCCCTAGAGCCAAATGTTTAGCACTTGGGCAATTTCACTTTTTCCCATAAGAATGAATGGGAAAATCGGAATGCCTCAAACAAAACTGCGCTACGTCGCCATACTTTGAGGTAGAAACTTCATTTTAATTTCAAAAATTCAAGAAACTTGTGGTCTGTCTGTGTACCGAGTTTCATGTTGAGAACTTGCATCGTTTTTCACCAGCACCTTCTCAATTCATTTGGTGAATTCCCTGCTACTCTCTCTCCCCTGCTGACAGTGTCCTGCTGGAGCAGGCTGACTGATGACCTCATACAGACACGCAAACACTTCAGGCACACCAACTACTTTCCTATCATACAGCTGATAGGGTTAAACCAGGGGTCTCTCTGAGTAGCAGGGACAGCAAATACACAGTGTTGGGCGGTCCAGGCACAAGTATGGGGTTGGGCCAGCTCGTGACTTGATGGTGGGCACAGGTTTCGGAGCACTCTCGAAATTTCTGCGCGCTGGAATTTTCTAGTTATTATTATTATTATTATAGCGAAATTTCGGTCGAGCGTATCTCGAGAACCGCTGATCGCAGACACACAAACCATACATCAAAACGTGCGGCTCGGCCCCGGCAAGTGTGCTTTCCTTCGACCCCGACAAAATTCCAGTTTTTGGCCCCGCCAGGGGCCAAAAACTGGCAAAAATCAGTTAATTGGCCGCTGTGGCCAAACCATCCAGATTCTGGACAAGTTAAAAAGAAGAATTGTTCGGGACGCTCTCCCGCACGCGTTGGTATATAGCAGCCTAAAAATTGACAAAGATTGACGAAAAAATAACACTTTTTAGCCAAAAAGTGCTCAGAAAGAGCAAAAAATCCCATAAGAAATGAATGGGAAAAACCAGAAAATTCAAAAAATCGCCCTCAAACAAACATTCGCTGCCAAGCCATACGTTGTCGTAGAAACTTCGTTCAAACTTCAAAACGCAGGAAAACTTGTCGTCTCTGCCCGTACCCGACAGCGTGTTGATACCTTGTGTCGTTTTTCATCCAGGCCGTCTCAAAAACACGTGGGTTTGGCGTTTTTTGAAAAGTTAGAGTGGGGAGAGACCAACTGTCAGAGTGCGGGATGACTGAAAAATCACCTCTCATTTTGCTCTTTTCACGCTGCTCCCGGCCAAACCGTAAGCAGTAGACAAATTCTTTTTTCCAGTTTTGTAGGCAAATTTGTGCTCTCTCGTGCGATGCCGGCCATGAACCCGAGCGCTATGTAAAATTTAAACGGCGAGCCTCAGAGTCAGGCCAGCGCAGCCTCTTCTCTCCATAAGCCCCCATTCATTTTCCAACCACTTCGATCAAAGTTGAACTTTACACTTCTACTCGCGACTGTGGCCTCAGTTTTCATAGTAGACACACCAAATCGCATCAGGGCGTTCCTCAGACTGTCCCCTGCGTGACGGTGTGTTTGTATTGCAGATAGGTGCAAGCGTTGTCTCCCGAGAGCCAAATGTTTAGCACTTGGGCAATTTCGCTTTTTCCCATAAGAATGAATGGGGAAATCGGAACGCCTCAAACAAAAATGCGCTACGTCGCCATACTTTGAGGTAGAAACTTCATTTCAATTTTAAAAATTCAAGAAACTTGTAGTGTGTCTGTGTACCGAGTTTCATGTCGATAGCTTGTATCGTTTTTCACCAGCACCTTCTCAAACACACTTTGGTCAAAATGACACAGACCAAGGGTCTGCAGACAGTCACCGTCGTCATGGCAACCGCTGCTTTATATGGGGCCCTTATGGAAAAAACCTTTAAATCGCGACTGTGGGCAAACGATCCAGATTCTGGACAAGTTGAATAGAAGATTTGTTCGGGACGCTCTCCCGCACGCGTTGGTGTATAACAATCCGAAATCGGACAAAGATTGACGAAAAAATAACACTTTTTGGCTAAAAAGTTTTCCGAAGGAGCAAAAAATCCCATAAGAAATGAATGGGAAAATCCAGAAAATTCAAAAGATCACCCTCAAACAAACATTCGCTGTAAAGCCGTGCGTTGATGTAGAAACTTCATTCAAACTCTAAAACGCTGGAAAACTTGTGGTCTCTGCCCGTACCCGACAGCGTGTCGATACCTTGTATGGTTTTTCATCCAGGCCCTCTCAAAAACACGTGGGTTTGGCGTTTTCGATGCAGCTCGAGTGGGGAGAGACCAACTGTGAATTTGGGATCGCTGAAGAATCACTTCTCATTTTGCTCTTTTCACGCTGCTCCCGGCCAAACCGTAAGCAGTAGACAAATTATTTTTTCCACTTTTGTAGGCAAATTTGTGCTCTCTCGTGCCATGCCGGCCATAAACCTGAGCGCTTTGTAAAATTTAAACGGCGAACCTCAGAGTCAGGCCAGCGCAGCCTCTTCTCTCCATAAGCCCCCATTCATTTTCCAACCACTGCAATCAAAGTTAAACTTTGCACTTCTACTCGCGACTGTGGCCTCAGTTTTCATAGTAGACACACCAAATCGCATCAGGGCGTTCCTGAGACTGTCCCCTGCGTGACGGTGTGTTTGTATTGCAGATAGGTGCAAGCGGTGTTTCCCTAGAGCCAAATGTTTAGCACTTGGGCAATTTCGCTTTTTCCCATATGAATGAATGGGAAAATCGGAACGCCTCAAACAAAAATGCGCTATGTCGCCATACTTTGAGGTAGAAACTACATTTCAATTTCAAAAATTCAAGAATCTTGTGGTCTGTCTGTGTACCGGGTTTCATGTCGATAGCTTGTACCGTATTTCACCAGCACCTTCTCAAAGCTGATTTGGTGAATTCCCTGCTTCTCTCTCTCCCCTGCTGACAGTGTCCTGCTGGAGCAGGTTGACTGATGACCTCATACAGACACACAAACACTTCAGGCACACTCACACACACACTCGGTCTCTCTCATACATGCATGTTAATACAAAGTTATGGCCGAAAAGAGCAATTCTCCTTCGGATCTGGCGGGGGGGGGGGGGGGGGGGTTGGGGCAGCTAGTGACTCGATGGTGGGCACAGGTTTCGGAGCACTCTCGAAATTTCAGCGCGCTGGAATTTTCTAGTTCTTCTTATTATTATTATTAGTGCTCCGAAAGGGAGCACTATTACTCTCCACCGTGTTTATTCTTCTTATTATTATTATTATTATTATTATTATTATAGCGAAATTTCGGTCGAGCGTATCTCGAGAACCGCTGATCGCAGACACACAAACGATACATCAAAACGTGCGGCTCGGCCCCGGCACGTGTGCTTTCCTTCGACCCCGACAAAATTCCAGTTTTTGGCCCCGCCAGGGGCCAAAAACTCGCAAAAATCAGTTAATTGGCCGCTGTGGCCAAACGATCCAGATTCTGGACAAGTTAAAAAGAAGAATTGTTCGGGACGCTCTCCCGCACGCGTTGGTATATAGCAGCCTAAAAATTGACAAAGATTGACGAAAAAATAACACTTTTTAGCCAAAAAGTGCTCAGAAAGAGCAAAAAATCCCATAAGAAATGAATGGGAAAAACCAGAAAATTCAAAAAATCGCCCTCAAACAAACATTCGCTGCCAAGCCATACGTTGTCGTAGAAACTTCGTTCAAACTTCAAAACGCAGGAAAACTTGTCGTCTCTGCCCGTACCCGGCAGCGTGTTGATATCGTGTGTCATTTTTCATCCAGGCCGTCTCAAAAACACGTGGGTTTGGCGTTTTTTGAAAAGTTAGAGTGGGGAGAGACCAACTGTCAGAGTGCGGGATGACTGAAAAATCACCTCTCATTTTGCTCTTTTCACGCTGCTCCCGGCCAAACCGTAAGCAGTAGACAAATTCTTTTTTCCACTTTTGTAGGTAAATTTGTTCTCTCTCGTGCGATGCCGGCCATAAACCTGAGCGCTTTGTAAAATTTAAACGGCGAGCCTCAGAGTCAGGCCAGCGCAGCCTCTTCTCTCCATAAGGCCCCATTCATTTTCCAACCACTGCGATCAAAGTTAAACTTTACACTTCTACTCGCGACTGTGGCCTCAGTTTTCATAGTAGACACACCAAATCGCATCAGGGCGTTCCTGAGTCTGTCCCCTGCGTGACGGTGTGTCTACATTGCAGATAGGTGCAAGCGTTGTCTCCCTAGAGCCAAATGTTTAGCACTTGGGCAATTTCGCTTTTTCCCATAAGAATGAATGGGGAAATCGGAACGCCTCAAACAAAAATGCGCTACGTCGCCATACTTTGAGGTAGAAACTTCATTTTAATTTCAAAAATTCAAGAAACTTGTGGTCTGTCTGTGTACCGACTTTCATGTTGATAGCTTGTACCGTTTTTCACCAGCACTTTGTCAAACACACTTTGGTCAAAATGACACCAACCAAGGGTCTGCAGACTGTTGCCGTCGTCATGGCAACCGCAACTTTATATGGGGCCCTTATGGAAAAAAACCTTTAAATCGCGACTGTCTGCAAACGATCCAGATTCTGGACAAGTTGAATAGAAGATTTGTTCGGGACGCTCTCCCGCACACGTTGGTGTATAACAATCCGAAATCGGACAAAGATTGACGAAAAAATAACACTTTTTGGCTAAAAAGTTTTCCGAGGGAGCAAAAAATCCCATAAGAAATGAATGGGAAAATCCAGAAAATTCAAAAAAACACCCTCAAACAAACATTCGCTGTAAAGCCGTGCGTTGATGTAGAAACTTCATTCAAACTCCAAAACGCTGGAAAACTTGTGGTCTCTGCCCGTACCCGACAGCGTGTTGATGCCTTGTATGGTTTTTCATCCAGGCCCTCTCAAAAACACGTGGGTTTGGCGTTTTCGATGCAGCTCGAGTGGGGAGAGACCAACTGTCAATTTGGGATCGCTGAAGAATCACCTCTCATTTTGCTCTTTTCACGCTGCTCCCGGCCAAACCGTAAGCAGTAGACAAATTCTTTTTTCCAGTTTTGTAGGCAAATTTGTGCTCTCTCGGGAGATGCTGGCCATAAACCTGAGCGCTTTGTAAAATTTAAAGGGCGAGCCTCAGAGTCAGGCCAGCGCAGCCTCTTCTCTCCATAAGCCCCCATTCATTTTCCAACCACTGCGATCAAAGTTAAACTTTACACTTCTACTCGTGACTGTGGCCTCAGTTTTCATAGTAGACACACCAAATCGCATCAGGGCGTTCCTGAGACTGTCCCCTGCGTGACGGTGTGTTCGTGTTGCAGATAGGTGCAAGCGTTGTCGGTTCGGTGGGCACAGGTTTCGGAGCACTCTCGAAATTTCAGCGCGCTGGAATTTTCTAGTTATTATTATTATTATTATAGCGAAATTTCGGTCGAGCGTATCTCGAGAACCGCTGATCGCAGACACACAAACGATACATCAAAACGTGCGGCTCGGCCCCGGCACGTGTGCTTTCCTTCGACCCCGACAAAATTCCAGTTTTTGGCCCCGTCAGGGGCCAAAAACTGGCAAAAATCAGTTAATTGGCCGCTGTGGCCAAACGATCCAGATTCTGGACAAGTTAAAAAGAAGAATTGTTCGGGACGCTCTCCCGCACGCGTTGGTATATAGCAGCCTAAAAATTGACAAAGATTGACGAAAAAATAACACTTTTTCGCCAAAAAGTGCTCAGAAAGAGCAAAAAATCCCATAAGAAATGAATGGGAAAAACCAGAAAATTCAAAAAATCGCCCTCAAACAAACATTCGCTGCCAAGCCATACGTTGTCGTAGAAACTTCGTTCAAACTTCAAAACGCAGGAAAACTTGTCGTCTCTGCCCGTACCCGGCAGCGTGTTGATATCTTGTGTCATTTTTCATCCAGGCCGTCTCAAAAACACGTGGGTTTGGCGTTTTTTGAAAAGTTAGAGTGGGGAGAGACCAACTGTCAGAGTGCGGGATGACTGAAAAATCACCTCTCATTTTGCTCTTTTCACGCTGCTCCCGGCCAAACCGTAAGCAGTAGACAAATTCTTTTTTCCAGTTTTGTAGGCAAATTTGTGCTCTCTCGTGCGATGCCGGCCATAAACCTGAGCGCTTTGTAAAATTTAAACGGCGAGCCTCAGAGTCAGGCCAGCGCAGCCTCTTCTCTCCATAAGCCCCCATTCATTTTCCAACCACTGCGATCAAAGTTAAACTTTACACTTCTACTCGTGACTGTGGCCTCAGTTTTCATAGTAGACACACCAAATCGCATCAGGGCGTTCCTCCGACTGTCCCCTGTGTGACGGTGTGTTCATATTGCAGATAGGTGCAAGCGTTGTCTCCCTAGAGCCAAATGTTTTGCACTTGGGCAATTCCGCTTTTTCCCATAAGAATGAATGGGGAAATCGGAACGCCTCAAACAAAAATGCGCTACGTCGCCATACTTTGAGGTAGAAACTTCATTTTAATTTCAAAAATTCAAGAACCTTGTGGTCTGTCTATGTACCGACTTTCGTGTTGATAGCTTGTACCGTTTTTCACCAGCACTTTGTCAAACACACTTTGGTCAAAATGACACAGACCAAGGGTCTGCAGACTGTCGCCGTCGTCATGGCAACCGCTGCTTTATATGGGGCCCTTATGGAAAAAAACCTTTAAATCGCGACTGTGGGCAAACGATCCAGATTCTGGACAAGTTGAATAGAAGATTTGTTCGGGACGCTCTCCCGCACGCGTTGGTGTATAACAATCCGAAATCGGACAAAGATTGACGAAAAAATAACACTTTTTGGCTAAAAAGTTTTCCGAAGGAGCAAAAAATCCCATAAGAAATGAATGGGAAAATCCAGAAAATTCAAAAAATCACCCTCAAACAAACATTCGTTGTAAAGCCGTGCGTTGATGTAGGAACTTCATTCAAACTCCAAAACGCAGGAAAACTTGTGGTCTCTGCCCGTACCCGACAGTGTGTCGATACCTTGTATGGTTTTTCATCCAGGCCCTCTCAAAAACATGTGGGTTTGGCGTTTTCGATGCAGCTCGAGCGGGGAGAGACCAACTGTCAATTTGTGATCGCTGAAGAATCACCTCTCATTTTGCTCTTTTCACGCTGCTCCCGGCCAAACCGTAAGCAGTAGACAAATTCATTTTTCCAGTTTTGTAGGCAAATTTGTGCTCTCTCGTGCGATGCCGGATATAAACCTGAGCGCTTTGTAAAATTTAAACGGCGAGCCTCAGTCAGGCCAGCGCAGCCTCTTCTCTCCATAAGCCCCCATTCATTTTCCGACCACTGCGATCAAAGTTAAACTTTACACTTCTACTCGCGACTGTGGCCTCAGTTTTCATAGTAGACACACCAAATCGCATCAGGGCGTTCCTGAGACTGTCCCCTGCGTGACGATGTGTTTGTATTGCAGATAGGTGCAAGCGTTGTCTCCCTAGAGCCAAATGTTTAGCACTTGGGCAATTTCGCTTTTTCCCATAAGAATGAATGGGGAAATCGGAACGCCTCAAACAAAAATGCGCTACGTCGCCATACTTTGAGATAGAAACTTCATTTTAATTTCAAAAATTCACGAAACCTGTGGTCTGTCTGTGCACCGGGTTTCATGTCGATAGCTTGTATCGTTTTTCACCAGCACCTTCTCAAAGCTCGTTTGGTGAATTCCCTGCTACTCTCTCTCCCCTGCTGACAGTGTCCTGCTGGCGCAGGCTGACTGATGACCTCATACAGACACACAAACACTTCAGGCAAATCACACACACACTCGGTCTCTCTCACACATGCATGTTCATACAAAGTTATGGCCGAAAAGAGCAATTCTCCTTCGGCTCTGGCGGGGGGGTGGGGGGGGGGGGGTTGGGGCAGCTAGTGACTCGATGGTGGGCACAGGTTTCGGAGCACTCTCGAAATTTCAGCGTGCTGGAATTTTCTAGTTATTATTATTATTATTATAGCGAAATTTCGGTCGAGCGTATCTCGAGAACCGCTGATCGCAGACACACAAACGATACATCAAAACGTGCGGCTCGGCCCCGGCAAGTGTGCTTTCCTTTGACCCCGACAAAATTCCAGTTTTTGGCCCCGTCAGGGGCCAAAAACTGGCAAAAATCAGTTAATTGGCCGCTGTCGCCAAACGATCCAGATTCTGGACAAGTTAAAAAGAAGAATTGTTCGGGACGCTCTCCCGCACGCGTTGGTATATAGCAGCCTAAAAATTGACAAAGATTGACGAAAAAATAACACTTTTTCGCCAAAAAGTGCTCAGAAAGAGCAAAAAATCCCATAAGAAATGAATGGGAAAAACCACAAACTTCAAAAAATCGCCCTCAAACAAACATTCGCTGCCAAGCCATACGTTGTCGTAGAAACTTCGTTCAAACTTCAAAACGCAGGAAAACTTGTCGTCTCTGCCCGTACCCGGCAGCATGTTGATATCTTGTGTCGTTTTTCATCCAGGCCGTCTCAAAAACACGTGGGTTTGGCGTTTTTTGAAAAGTTAGAGTGGGGAGAGACCAACTGTCAGAGTGCGGGATGACTGAAAAATCACCTCTCATTTTGCTCTTTTCACGCTGCTCCCGGCCAAACCGTAAGCAGTAGACAAATTCTTTTTTCCAGTTTTGTAGGCAAATTTGTGCTCTCTCGTGCGATGCCGGCCATAAACCTGAGCGCTTTGTAAAATTTAAACGGCGAGCCTCAGAGTCAGGCCAGCGCAGCCTCTTCTCTCCATAAGCCCCCATTCATTTTCCAACCGCTGCGATCAAAGTTAAACTTTACACTTCTACTCGTGACTGTGGCCTCAGTTTTCATCATACACACACCAAATCGCATCAGGGCGTTCCTCAGACTGTCCCCTGCATGACGGTGTGTTCATTTTGCAGATAGGTGCAAGTGTTGTCTCCCTAGAGCCAAATGTTTAGCACTTGGGCAATTTCGCTTTTTCCCATAAGAATGAATGGGGAAATCGGAACGCCTCAAACAAAAATGCGCTACGTCGCCATACTTTGAGGTAGAAACTTCATTTTAATTTCAAAAATTCAAGAAACTTGTGGTCTGTCTATGTACCGACTTTCGTGTTGATAGCTTGTACCGTTTTTCACCAGCACTTTGTCAAACACACTTTGGTCAAAATGACACAGACCAAGGGTCTGCAGACTGTCGCCGTCGTCATGGCAACCGCAGCTTTGTATGGGGCCCTTATGGAAAAAAACCTTTAAATCGCGACTGTGGGCAAACGATCCAGATTCTGGACAAGTTGAATAGAAGATTTGTTCGGGACGCTCTCCCGCACGGGTTGGTGTATAACAATCCGAAATCGGACAAAGATTGACGAAAAAATAACACTTTTTGGCTAAAAAGTTTTCCGAAGGAGCAAAAAATCCCATAAGAAATGAATGGGAAAATCCAGAAAATTCAAAAAATCACCCTCAAACAAACATTCGCTGTACAGCCGTGCATTGATGTAGAAACTTCATTCAAACTCCAAAACGCTGGAAAACTTGTGGTCTCTGCCCGTACCCGACAGCGTGTCGATACCTTGTATGGTTTTTCATCCAGGCCCTCTCAAAAACACGTGGGTTTGGCGTTTTCGATGCAGCTCGAGTGGGGACAGACCAACTGTCAATTTGGGATCGCTGAAGAATCACCTCTCATTTTGCTCTTTTCACGCTGCTCCCGGCCAAACCGTAAGCAGTAGACAAATTCTTTTTTCCACTTTTGTAGGCAAATTTGTGCTCTCTCGTGCCATGCCGGCCATAAACCTGAGCGCTTTGTAAAATTTAAACGGCGAGCCTCAGAGTCAGGCCAGCGCAGCCTCTTCTCTCCATAAGCCCCCATTCATTTTCCAACCACTGCGATCAAAGTTAAACTTTACACTTCTACTCGCGACTGTGGCCTCAGTTTTCATAGTAGACACACCAAATCGCATCAGGGCGTTCCTCCGACTGTCCCCTGTGTGACGGTGTGTTCATATTGCAGATAGGTGCAAGCGTTGTCTCCCTAGAGCCAAATGTTTAGCACTTGGGCAATTTCGCTTTTTCCCATAAGAATGAATGGGGAAATCGGAACGCCTCAAACAAAAATGCGCTACGTCGCCATACTTTGAGGTAGACACTTCATTTTAATTTCAAAAATTCAAGAAACTTGTGGTCTGTCTGTGTACCGAGTTTCATGTCGATAGCTTGTATCGTTTTTCACCAGCACCTTCTCAAAGCTCGTTTGGTGAATTCCCTGCTACTCTCTCTCCCCTGCTGACAGTGTCCTGCTGGCGCAGGCTGACTGATGACCTCATACAGACACACAAACACTTCAGGCAAATCACACACACACTCGGTCTCTCTCACACATGCATGTTCATACAAAGTTATGGCCGAAAAGAGCAATTCTCCTTCGGCTCTGGCGGGGGGGTGGGGGGGGGGGGTTGGGGCAGCTAGTGACTCGATGGTGGGCACAGGTTTCGGAGCACTCTCGAAATTTCAGCGTGCTGGAATTTTCTAGTTAGTGCTCCGAAAGGGAGCACTATTACTCTCCACCGTGTTTATTCTTCTTATTATTATTATTAGTGCTCCGAAAGGGAGCACTATTACTCTCCACCGTGTTTATTCTTCTTATTATTATTATTATTATTATAGCGAAATTTCGGTCGAGCGTATCTCGAGAACCGCTGATCGCAGACACACAAACCATACATCAAAACGTGCGGCTCGGCCCCGGCAAGTGTGCTTTCCTTCGACCCCGACAAAATTCCAGTTTTTGGCCCCGCCAGGGGCCAAAAACTGGCAAAATCAGTTAATTGGCCGCTGTGGCCAAACCATCCAGATTCTGGACAAGTTAAAAAGAAGAATTGTTCGGGACGCTCTCCCGCACGCGTTGGTATATAGCAGCCTAAAAATTGACAAAGATTGACGAAAAAATAACACTTTTTAGCCAAAAAGTGCTCAGAAAGAGCAAAAAATCCCATAAGAAATGAATGGGAAAAACCAGAAAAATCCAAAAATCGCCCTCAAACAAACATTCGCTGCCAAGCCATACGTTGTCGTAGAAACTTCGTTCAAACTTCAAAACGTAGGAAAACTTGTCGTCTCTGCCCGTACCCGACAGCGTGTTGATACCTTGTGTCGTTTTTCATCCAGGCCGTCTCAAAAACACGTGGATTTGGCGTTTTTTGAAAAGTTAGAGTGGGGAGAGACCAACTGTCAGAGTGCGGGATGACTGAAAAATCACCTCTCATTTTGCTCTTTTCACGCTGCTCCCGGCCAAACCGTAAGCAGTAGACAAATTCTTTTTTCCAGTTTTGTAGGCAAATTTGTGCTCTCTCGTGCGATGCCGGCCATAAACCTGAGCGCTTTGTAAAATTTAAACGGCGAGCCTCAGAGTCAGGCCAGCGCAGCCTCTTCTCTCCATAAGGCCCCATTCATTTTCCAACCACTGCGATCAAAGTTAAACTTTACACTTCTACTCGCGACTGTGGCCTCAGTTTTCATCATACACACACCAAATCACATCAGGGCGTTCCTCCGACTGTCCCCTGTGTGACGGTGTGTTCATATTGCAGATAGGTGCAAGCGTTGTCTCCCTAGAGCCAAATGTTTAGCACTTGGGCAATTTTGTTGTTTCCCATAAGAATGAATGGGAAAATCAGAACGCCTCAAACAAAAATGCGCTACGTCGCCATACTTTGAGGTAGAAACTTCATTTAAATTTCAAAAATTCAAGAAACTTGTGGTCTGTCTATGTACCGACTTTCATGTTGATAGCTTGTACTGTTTTTCACCAGCACTTTGTCAAACACACTTTGGTCAAAATGACACAGACCAAGGGTCTGCAGACTGTCGCCGTCGTCATGGCAACCGCAGCTTTATATGGGGCCCTTATGGAAAAAAACCTTTAAATCGCGACTGTGGGCAAACGATCCAGATTCTGGACAAGTTGAATAGAAGATTTGTTCGGGACGCTCTCCCGCACGTGTTGGTGTATAACAATCCGAAATCGGACAAAGATTGACGAAAAAATAACACTTTTTGTCCAAAAAGTTTTCCGAAGGAGCAAAAAATCCCATAAGAAATGAATGGGAAAATCCAGAAAATTCAAAAAATCACCCTCAAACAAACATTCGCTGTACAGCCGTGCATTGATGTAGAAACTTCATTCAAACTCTAAAACGCTGGAAAACTTGTGGTCTCTGCCCGTACCCGACAGCGTGTCGATACCTTGTATGGTTTTTCATCCAGGCCCTCTCAAAAACACGTGGGTTTGGCGTTTTCGATGCAGCTCGAGTGGGGAGAGACCAACTGTCAATTTGGGATCGCTGAAGAATCACCTCTCATTTTGCTCTTTTCATGCTGCTCCCGGCCAAACCGTAAGCAGTAGACAAATTCTTTTTTCCAGTTTCGTAGGTTAATTTGTGCTCTCTCGTGCGATGGCGGCCATAAACCTGAGCGCTTTGTAAAATTCAAACGGCGAGCCTCAGAGTCAGGCAAGCGCAGCCTCTTCTCTCCATAAGGCCCCATTCATTTTCTGACCACTGCGATCAAAGTTAAACTTTACATTTCTACTCGCGACTGTGGCCTCAGTTTTCATAGTAGACACACCAAATCGCATCAGGGCGTTCCTGAGACTGTCCCCTGCGTGACGGTGTGTTTGTATTGCAGATAGGTGCGAGCGTTGTCTCCCAAGAGCCAATTGTTTAGCACTTGGCCAATTTCGCTTTTTCCCATAAGAATGAATGGGAAAATCGGAACGCCTCAAACAAAAATGCGTTACGTCGCCATCCTTTGAGGTAGAAACTTCATTTTAATTTAAAAAATTCAAGAAACTTGTGGTCTGTCTGTGTACCGGGTTTCATGTCGATAGCTTGTATCGTTTTTCACCAGCACCTTCTCAAAGCTCATTTGGTGAATTCCCTGCTCCTCTCTCTCCCCTGCTGACAGTGTCCTGCTGGAGCAGGCTGACTGATGACCTCATGCAGACACACAAACACTTCAGCCACACTCACGCACACACTCGGTCTCTCTCACACAAGCATGTTAATACAAAGTTATGGCCGAAAAGAGCAATATTCCTTCGGCTCTGGCGGGGGGGGGGGGGGTTGGGGCAGCTAGTGACTCGATGGTGGGCACAGGTTTCGGAGCACTCTCGAAATTTCAGCGCGCTGGAATTTTCTAGTTAGTGCTCCGAAAGGGAGCACTATTACTCTCCACCGTGTTTATTCTTCTTATTATTATTATTAGTGCTCCGAAAGGGAGCACTATTACTCTCCACCGTGTTTATTCTTCTTATTATTATTAGTGCTCCGAAAAGGAGCACTATTATTCTACACCGTGTTTATTCTTCTTATTATTATTATTATTATAGCGAAATTTCGGTCGAGCGTATCTCGAGAACCGCTGATCGCAGACACACAAACCATACATCAAAACGTGCGGCTCGGCCCCGGCAAGTGTGCTTTCCTTTGACCCCGACAAAATTCCAGTTTTTGGCCCCGTCAGGGGCCAAAAACTGGCAAAAATCAGTTAATTGGCCGCTGTCGCCAAACGATCCAGATTCTGGACAAGTTAAAAAGAAGAATTGTTCGGGACGCTCTCCCGCACGCGTTGGTATATAGCAGCCTAAAAATTGACAAAGATTGACGAAAAAATAACACTTTTTAGCCAAAAAGTGCTCAGAAAGAGCAAAAAATCCCATAAGAAATGAATGGGAAAAACCACAAAATTCAAAAAATCGCCCTCAAACAAACATTCGCTGCCAAGTCATACGTTGTCGTACAAAATTCGTTCAAACTTCAAAACGTAGGAAAACTTGTCGTCTCTGCCCGTACCCGACAGCGTGTTGATACCTTGTGTCGCTTTTCATCCAGACCTTCTCAAAAACACGTGGGTTTGCCGTTTTTTGAAAAGTTAGAGTGGGGAGAGACCAACTGTCAGAGTGCGGGATGACTGAAAAATCACCTCTCATTTTGCTCTTTTCACGCTGCTCCCGGCCAAACCGTAAGCAGTAGACAAATTCTTTTTTCCAGTTTTGTAGGCAAATTTGTGCTCTCTCGTGCGATGCCGGCCATAAACCTGAGCGCTTTGTAAAATTTAAACGGCGAGCCTCAGAGTCAGGCCAGCGCAGCCTCTTCTCTCCATAAGGCCCCATTCATTTTCCAACCACTGCGATCAAAGTTAAACTTTACACTTCTACTCGCGACTGTGGCCTCAGTTTTCATCATACACACACCAAATCGCATCAGGGCGTTCCTGAGACTGTCCCCTGCATGACGGTGTGTTCATGTTGCAGATAGGTGCAAGTGTTGTCTCCTTAGAGCCAAATGTTTAGCACTTGAGCAATTTCGCTTTTTCCCATAAGAATGAATGGGAAAATCGGAACGCCTCAAACAAAAATGCGCTATGTCGCCATGCTTTGAGGTAGAAACTTCATTTTAATTTCAAAAATTCAAGAAACTTGTGGTCTGTCTATGTACCGACTTTCTTGTTGATAGCTTGTACCGTTTTTCACCAGCACCTTCTCAAACACACTTTGGTCAAAATGACACAGACCAAGGGTCTGCAGACTGTCGCCGTCGTCATGGCAACCGCAACTTTATATGGGGCCCTTATGGAAAAAAACCTTTAAATCGCGACTGTCGGCAAACGATCCAGATTCTGGACAAGTTGAATAGAAGATTTGTTCGGGACGCTCTCCCGCACGCGTTGGTGTATAACAATCTGAAATCGGACAAAGATTGACGAAAAAATAACACTTTTTGGCTAAAAAGTTTTCCGAAGGAGCAAAAAATCCCATAAGAAATGAATGGGAAAATCCAGAAAATTCAAAAAATCACCCTCAAACAAACATTCGCTGTACAGCCGTGCGTTGATGTAGAAACTTCATTCAAACTCCAAAACGCTGGAAAACTTGTGGTCTCTGCCCGTACCCGACAGCGTGTCGATACCTTGTATGGTTTTTCATCCAGGCCCTCTCAAAAACATGTGGGTTTGGCGTTTTCGATGCAGCTCGAGTGGGGAGAGACCAACTGTCAATTTGGGATCGCTGAAGAATCACCTCTCATTTTGCTCTTTTCACGCTGCTCCCGGCCAAACCGTAAGCAGTAGACAAATTCTTTTTTCCAGTTTTGTAGGCAAATTTGTGCTCTGTTGGGCGATGCCGGCCATAAACCTGAGCGCTTTGTAAAATTTAAACGGCGAACCTCAGAGTCAGGCCAGCGCAGCCTCTTCTCTCCATAAGCCCCCATTCATTTTCCGACCACTGCGATCAAAGTTAAACTTTACAATTCTACTCGTGACTGTGGCCTCAGTTTTCATAGGAGACACACCAAATCGCATCAGGGCGTTCCTGAGACTGTCCCCTGCGTGACGGTGTGTTTGTATTGCAGATAGGTGCAAGCGTTGTCTCCCTAGAGCCAAATGTTTAGCACTTGGGCAATTTCACTTTTTCCCATAAGAATGAATGGGAAAATCGGAATGCCTCAAACAAAACTGCGCTACGTCGCCATACTTTGAGGTAGAAACTTCATTTTAATTTCAAAAATTCAAGAAACTTGTGGTCTGTCTGTGTACCGAGTTTCATGTTGAGAACTTGCATCGTTTTTCACCAGCACCTTCTCAATTCATTTGGTGAATTCCCTGCTACTCTCTCTCCCCTGCTGACAGTGTCCTGCTGGAGCAGGCTGACTGATGACCTCATACAGACACGCAAACACTTCAGGCACACCAACTACTTTCCTATCATACAGCTGATAGGGTTAAACCAGGGGTCTCTCTGAGTAGCAGGGACAGCAAATACACAGTGTTGGGCGGTCCAGGCACAAGTATGGGGTTGGGCCAGCTCGTGACTTGATGGTGGGCACAGGTTTCGGAGCACTCTCGAAATTTCTGCGCGCTGGAATTTTCTAGTTATTATTATTATTATTATAGCGAAATTTCGGTCGAGCGTATCTCGAGAACCGCTGATCGCAGACACACAAACCATACATCAAAACGTGCGGCTCGGCCCCGGCAAGTGTGCTTTCCTTCGACCCCGACAAAATTCCAGTTTTTGGCCCCGCCAGGGGCCAAAAACTGGCAAAATTCAGTTAATTGGCCGCTGTGGCCAAACCATCCAGATTCTGGACAAGTTAAAAAGAAGAATTGTTCGGGACGCTCTCCCGCACGCGTTGGTATATAGCAGCCTAAAAATTGACAAAGATTGACGAAAAAATAACACTTTTTAGCCAAAAAGTGCTCAGAAAGAGCAAAAAATCCCATAAGAAATGAATGGGAAAAACCACAAATTTCAAAAAATCGCCCTCAAACAAACATTCGCTGCCAAGTCATACGTTGTCGTACAAAATTCGTTCAAACTTCAAAACGTAGGAAAACTTGTCGTCTCTGCCCGTACCCGACAGCGTGTTGATACCTTGTGTCGCTTTTCATCCAGACCGTCTCAAAAACACGTGGGTTTGCCGTTTTTTGAAAAGTTAGAGTGGGGAGAGACCAACTGTCAGAGTGCGGGATGACTGAAAAATCACCTCTCATTTTGCTCTTTTCACGCTGCTCCCGGCCAAACCGTAAGCAGTAGACAAATTCTTTTTTCCACTTTTGTAGGTAAATTTGTGCTCTCTCGTGCGATGCCGGCCATAAACCTGAGCGCTTTGTAAAATTTAAACGGCGAGCCTCAGAGTCAGGCCAGCGCAGCCTCTTCTCTCCATAAGGCCCCATTCATTTTCCAACCACTGCGATCAAAGTTAAACTTTACACTTCTACTCGCGACTGTGGCCTCAGTTTTCATCATACACACACCAAATCGCATCAGGGCGTTCCTGAGACTGTCCCCTGCGTGACGGTGTGTTCATATTGCAGATAGGTGCAAGTGTTGTCTCCTTAGAGCCAAATGTTTAGCACTTGAGCAATTTCGCTTTTTCCCATAAGAATGAATGGGAAAATCGGAACGCCTCAAACAAAAATGCGCTATGTCGCCATGCTTTGAGGTAGAAACTTCATTTTAATTTCAAAAATTCAAGAAACTTGTGGTCTGTCTATGTACCGACTTTCTTGTTGATAGCTTGTACCATTTTTCACCAGCACCTTCTCAAACACACTTTGGTCAAAATGACACAGACCAAGTGTCTGCAGACAGTCACCGTCGTCATGGCAACCGCTGCTTTATATGGGGCCCTTATGGAAAAAAACATTTAAATCGCGACTGTGGGCAAACGATCCAGATTCTGGACAAGTTGAATAGAAGATTTGTTCGGGACGCTCTCCCGCACGCGTTGGTGTATAACAATCCGAAATCGGACAAAGATTGACGAAAAAATAACACTTTTTGGCTAAAAAGTTTTCCGAAGGAGCAAAAAATCCCATAAGAAATGAATGGGAAAATCCAGAAAATTCAAAAGATCACCCTCAAACAAACATTCGCTGTAAAGCCGTGCGTTGATGTAGAAACTTCATTCAAACTCTAAAACGCTGGAAAACTTGTGGTCTCTGCCCGTACCCGACAGCGTGTCGATACCTTGTATGGTTTTTCATCCAGGCCCTCTCAAAAACACGTGGGTTTGGCGTTTTCGATGCAGCTCGAGTGGGGAGAGACCAACTGTGAATTTGGGATCGCTGAAGAATCACCTCTCATTTTGCTCTTTTCACGCTGCTCCCGGCCAAACCGTAAGCAGTAGACAAATTCTTTTTTCCAGTTTTGTAGGCAAATTTGTGCTCTCTCGTGCCATGCCGGCCATAAACCTGAGCGCTTTGTAAAATTTAAACGGCGAGCCTCAGAGTCAGGCCAGCGCAGCCTCTTCTCTCCATAAGCCCCCATTCATTTTCCAACCACTGCAATCAAAGTTAAACTTTGCACTTCTACTCGCGACTGTGGCCTCAGTTTTCATAGTAGACACACCAAATCGCATCAGGGCGTTCCTGAGACTGTCCCCTGCGTGACGGTGTCTTTGTATTGCAGATAGGTGCAAGCGGTGTTTCCCTAGAGCCAAATGTTTAGCACTTGGGCAATTTCGCTTTTTCCCATATGAATGAATGGGAAAATCGGAACGCCTCAAACAAAAATGCGCTATGTCGCCATACTTTGAGGTAGAAACTACATTTCAATTTCAAAAATTCAAGAAACTTGTGGTCTGTCTGTGTACCGGGTTTCATGCCGATAGCTTGTACCGTATTTCACCAGCACCTTCTCAAAGCTCATTTGGTGAATTCCCTGCTACTCTCTCTCCCCTGCTGACAGTGTCCTGCTGGAGCAGGCTGATTGATGACCTCATACAGACAAACAAACACTTCAGGCACACTCACACACACACTCGGTCTCTCTCACACATGCATGTTAATACAAAGCTATGGCCGAAAAGAGCAATTCTCCTTCGGCTTTGGCCGGGGGGGGGGGGGGGGGGGGTGGGGGGGGGGGGGGGGCTGGGGCAGCTAGCGACTCGATGGTGGGCACAGGTTTCGGAGCACTCTCGAAATTTCAGCGCGCTGGAATTTTCTAGTTATTATTATTATAGCGAAATTTCGGTCGAGCGTATCTCGAGAACCGCTGATCGCAGACACACAAACCATACATCAAAACGTGCGGCTCGGCCCCGGCAAGTGTGCTTTCCTTCGACCCCGACAAAATTCCAGTTTTTGGCCCCGCCAGGGGCCAAAAACTGGCAAAAATCATTTAATTGGCCGCTGTGGCCAAACCATCCAGATTCTGGACAAGTTAAAAAGAAGAATTGTTCGGGACGCTCTCCCGCACGCGTTGGTATATAGCAGCCTAAAAATTGACAAAGATTGACGAAAAAATAACACTTTTTAGCCAAAAAGTGCTCAGAAAGAGCAAAAAATCCCATAAGAAATGAATGGGAAAAACCAGAAAATTCAAAAAATCGCCCTCAAACAAACATTCGCTGCCAAGCCATACGTTGTCGTAGAAACTTCGTTCAAACTTCAAAACGCAGGAAAACTTGTCGTCTCTGCCCGTACCCGGCAGCGTGTTGATATCTTGTGTCGTTTTTCATCCAGGCCGTCTCAAAAACACGTGGGTTTGGCGTTTTTTGAAAAGTTAGAGTGGGGAGAGACCAACTGTCAGAGTGCGGGATGACTGAAAAATCACCTCTCATTTTGCTCTTTTCACGCTGCTCCCGGCCAAACCGTAAGCAGTAGACAAATTCTTTTTTCCACTTTTGTAGGCAAATTTGTGCTCTCTCGTGCGATGCCGGCCATAAACCTGAGCGCTTTGTAAAATTTAAACGGCGAGCCTCAGAGTCAGGCCAGCGCAGCCTCTTCTCTCCATAAGGCCCCATTCATTTTCCGATCACTGCGATCAAAGTTAAACTTTACACTTCTACTCGCGACTGTGGCCTCAGTTTTCATCATACACACACCAAATCACATCAGGGCGTTCCTGAGACTGTCCCCTGCGTGACGGCGTGTTCATATTGCAGATAGGTGCAAGTGTTGTCTCCCTAGAGCCAACTGTTTAGCACTTGGGCAATTTCGCTTTTTCCCATAAGAATGAATGGGAAAATCGGAACGCCTCAAACAAAAATGCGCTACGTCGCCATACTTTGAGGTACAAACTTCATTTCAATTTTAAAAATTCAAGAAACTTGTGGTGTGTCTGTGTACCGAGTTTCATGTCGATAGCTTGTATCGTTTTTCACCAGCACCTTCTCAAACACACTTTGGCCAAAATGACACAGACCAAGGGTCTGCAGACAGTCACTGTCGTCATGGCAACCGCTGCTTTATATGGGGCCCTTATGGAAAAAAACCTTTAAATCGCGACTGTGGGCAAACGATCCAGATTCTGGACAAGTTGAATAGAAGATTTGTTCGGGACGCTCTCAGGCACGCGTTGGTGTATAACAATCCGAAATCGGACAAAGATTGACGAAAAAATAACACTTTTTGGCTAAAAAGTTTTCCAAAGGAGCAAAAAATCCCATAAGAAATGAATGGGAAAATCCAGAAAATTCAAAAAATCACCCTCAAACAAACATTCGCTGTAAAGCCGTGCGTTGATGTAGAAACTTCATTCAAACTCTAAAACGCTGGAAAACTTGTGGTCTCTGCCCGTACCCGACAGCGTGTCGATACCTTGTATGGTTTTTCATCCAGGCCCTCTCAAAAACACGTGGGTTTGGCGTTTTCGATGCAGCTCGAGTGGGGAGAGACCAACTGTGAATTTGGGATCGCTGAAGAATCACTTCTCATTTTGCTCTTTTCACGCTGCTCCCGGCCAAACCGTAAGCAGTAGACAAATTCTTTTTTCCACTTTTGTAGGCAAATTTGTGCTCTCTCGTGCGATGCTGGCCATAAACCTGAGCGCTTTGTAAAATTTAAACGGCGAACCTCAGAGTCAGGCCAGCGCAGCCTCTTCTCTCCATAAGCCCCCATTCATTTTCCAACCACTGCGATCAAAGTTAAACTTTACAATTCTACTCGCGACTGTGGCCTCAGTTTTCATTGTACACACACCAAATCGCATCAGGGTGTTCCTGAGACTGTCCCCTGCGTGACGGTGTGTTCGAATTGTAGATAGGTGCAAGCGTTGTCTCCCTAGAGCCAAATGTTTAGCACTTGGGCAATTTCGCTTTTTCCCATAAGAATGAATGAGAAAATCGGAACGCCTCAAACAAAAATGCGCTACGTCGCCATACTTTGAGATAGAAACTTAATTTTAATTTCAAAAATTCAAGAAACCTGTGGTCTGTCTGTGTACCAGGTTTCATGTCGATAGCTTGTACCGTTTTTCACCAGCACCTTCTCAAAGCTCATTTGTTGAATTCCCTGCTACTCTCTCTCCCCTGCTGACAGTGTCCTGCTGGAGCAGGCTGATTGATGACCTCATACAGACACACAAACACTTCAGGCACACTCACACACACACTCGGTCTCTCTCATACATGCATGTTAATACAAAGTTATGGCCGAAAAGAGCAATTCTCCTTCGGCCAAGGGGGGGGAGGGCAGCTAGTGACTCGATGGTGGGCACAGGTTTCGGAGCACTCTCGAAATTTCAGCGCGCTGGAATTTTCTAGTTCTTCTTCTTATTATTATTATTATTATAGCGAAATTTCGGTCGAGCGTATCTCGAGAACCGCTGATCGCAGACACACAAACCATACATCAAAACGTGCGGCTCGGCCCCGGCACGTGTGCTTTCCTTCGACCCCGACAAAATTCCAGTTTTTGGCCCCGCCAGGGGCCAAAAACTGGCAAAAATCAGTTAATTGGCCGCTGTGGCCAAACCATCCAGATTCTGGACAAGTTAAAAAGAAGAATTGTTCGGGACGCTCTCCCGCACGCGTTGGTATATAGCAGCCTAAAAATTGACAAAGATTGACGAAAAAATAACACTTTTTCGCCAAAAAGTGCTCAGAAAGAGCAAAAAATCCCATAAGAAATGAATGGGAAAAACCAGAAAATTCAAAAAATCGCCCTCAAACAAACATTCGCTGCCAAGTCATACGTTGTCGTACAAAATTCGTTCAAACTTCAAAACGTAGGAAAACTTGTCGTCTCTGCCCGTACCCGACAGCGTGTTGATACCTTGTGTCGCTTTTCATCCAGACCGTCTCAAAAACACGTGGGTTTGCCGTTTTTTGAAAAGTTAGAGTGGGGAGAGACCAACTGTCAGAGTGCGGGATGACTGAAAAATCACCTCTCATTTTGCTCTTTTCACGCTGCTCCCGGCCAAACCGTAAGCAGTAGACAAATTCTTTTTTCCAGTTTTGTAGGCAAATTTGTGCTCTCTCGTGCGATGCCGGCCATAAACCTGAGCGCTTTGTAAAATTTAAACGGCGAGCCTCAGAGTCAGGCCAGCGCAGCCTCTTCTCTCCATAAGGCCCCATTCATTTTCCAACCACTGCGATCAAAGTTAAACTTTACACTTCTACTCGCGACTGTGGCCTCAGTTTTCATCATACACACACCAAATCGCATCAGGGCGTTCCTGAGACTGTCCCCTGCGTGACGGTGTGTTCATATTGCAGATAGGTGCAAGTGTTGTCTCCTTAGAGCCAAATGTTTAGCACTTGAGCAATTTCGCTTTTTCCCATAAGAATGAATGGGAAAATCGGAACGCCTCAAACAAAAATGCGCTATGTCGCCATGCTTTGAGGTAGAAACTTCATTTTAATTTCAAAAATTCAAGAAACTTGTGGTCTGTCTATGTACCGACTTTCTTGTTGATAGCTTGTACCGTTTTTCACCAGCACCTTCTCAAACACACTTTGGTCAAAATGACACAGACCAAGTGTCTGCAGACAGTCACCGTCGTCATGGCAACCGCTGCTTTATATGGGGCCCTTATGGAAAAAAACATTTAAATCGCGACTGTGGGCAAACGATCCAGATTCTGGACAAGTTGAATAGAAGATTTGTTCGGGACGCTCTCCCGCACGCGTTGGTGTATAACAATCAGAAATCGGACAAAGATTGACGAAAAAATAACACTTTTTGGCTAAAAAGTTTTCCGAAGGAGCAAAAAATCCCATAAGAAATGAATGGGAAAATCCAGAAAATTCAAAAGATCACCCTCAAACAAACATTCGCTGTAAAGCCGTGCGTTGATGTAGAAACTTCATTCAAACTCTAAAACGCTGGAAAACTTGTGGTCTCTGCCCGTACCCGACAGCGTGTCGATACCTTGTATGGTTTTTCATCCAGGCCCTCTCAAAAACACGTGGGTTTGGCGTTTTCGATGCAGCTCGAGTGGGGAGAGACCAACTGTGAATTTGGGATCGCTGAAGAATCACTTCTCATTTTGCTCTTTTCACGCTGCTCCCGGCCAAACCGTAAGCAGTAGACAAATTCTTTTTTCCAGTTTCGTAGGTTAATTTGTGCTCTCTCGTGCGATGGCGGCCATAAACCTGAGCGCTTTGTAAAATTCAAACGGCGAGCCTCAGAGTCAGGCAAGCGCAGCCTCTTCTCTCCATAAGGCCCCATTCATTTTCTGACCACTGCGATCAAAGTTAAACTTTACACTTCTACTCGCGACTGTGGCCTCAGTTTTCATAGTAGACACACCAAATCGCATCAGGGCGTTCCTGAGACTGTCCCCTGCGTGACGGTGTGTTTGTATTGCAGATAGGTGCGAGCGTTGTCTCCCAAGAGCCAAATGTTTAGCACTTGGCCAATTTCGCTTTTTCCCATAAGAATGAATGGGAAAATCGGAACGCCTCAAACAAAAATGCGTTACGTCGCCATCCTTTGAGGTAGAAACTTCATTTTAATTTCAAAAATTCAAGAAACTTGTGGTCTGTCTGTGTACCCGGTTTCATGTCGATAGCTTGTATCGTTTTTCACCAGCACCTTCTCAATTCATTTGGTGAATTCCCTGCCACTCTCTCTCCCCTGCTGACAGTGTCCTGCTGGAGCAGGCTGACTGATGACCTCATGCAGACACACAAACACTTCAGCCACACTCACACACACACACTCGGCCTCTCTCATACATGCATGTTAATACAAAGTTATGGCCGAAAAGAGCAATTCTCCTTCGGCTCTGGCGGGGGGGTGGGTGGGGGGGGGTGGGGGGGTTGGGGCAGCTAGTGACTCGATGGTGGGCACAGGTTTCGGAGCACTCTCGAAATTTCAGCGCGCTGGAATTTTCTAGTTAGTGCTCCGAAAGGGAGCACTATTACTCTCCACCGTGTTTATTCTTCTTATTATTATTATTATTATTATTATTATTATAGCGAAATTTCGGTCGAGCGTATCTCGAGAACCGCTGATCGCAGACACACAAACGATACATCAAAACGTGCGGCTCGGCCCCGGCACGTGTGCTTTCCTTCGACCCCGACAAAATTCCAGTTTTTGGCCCCGCCAGGGGCCAAAAACTGGCAAAAATCAGTTAATTGGCCGCTGTGGCCAAACGATCCAGATTCTGGACAAGTTAAAAAGAAGAATTGTTCGGGACGCTCTCCCGCACGCGTTGGTATATAGCAGCCTAAAAATTGACAAAGATTGACGAAAAAATAACACTTTTTCGCCAAAAAGTGCTCAGAAAGAGCAAAAAATCCCATAAGAAATGAATGGGAAAAACCAGAAAATTCAAAAAATCGCCCTCAAACAAACATTCGCTGCCAAGCCATACGTTGTCGTAGAAACTTCGTTCAAACTTCAAAACGCAGGAAAACTTGTCGTCTCTGCCCGTACCCGGCAGCGTGTTGATATCTTGTGTCATTTTTCATCCAGGCCGTCTCAAAAACACGTGGGTTTGGCGTTTTTTGAAAAGTTAGAGTGGGGAGAGACCAACTGTCAGAGTGCGGGATGACTGAAAAATCACCTCTCATTTTGCTCTTTTCACGCTGCTCCCGGCCAAACCGTAAGCAGTAGACAAATTCTTTTTTCCACTTTTGTAGGTAAATTTGTGCTCTCTCGTGCGATGCCGGCCATAAACCTGAGCGCTTTGTAAAATTTAAACGGCGAGCCTCAGAGTCAGGCCAGCGCAGCCTCTTCTCTCCATAAGGCCCCATTCATTTTCCAACCACTGCGATCAAAGTTAAACTTTACACTTCTACTCGCGACTGTGGCCTCAGTTTTCATAGTAGACACACCAAATCGCATCAGGGCGTTCCTGAGTCTGTCCCCTGCGTGACGGTGTGTCTACATTGCAGATAGGTGCAAGCGTTGTCTCCCTAGAGCCAAATGTTTAGCACTTGGGCAATTTCGCTTTTTCCCATAAGAATGAATGGGGAAATCGGAACGCCTCAAACAAAAATGCGCTACGTCGCCATACTTTGAGGTAGAAACTTCATTTTAATTTCAAAAATTCAAGAAACTTGTGGTCTGTCTGTGTACCGACTTTCATGTTGATAGCTTGTACCGTTTTTCACCAGCACTTTGTC
The DNA here is from genome assembly GCA_029224185.1 of Karalla daura. Classification (NCBI taxonomy): domain Eukaryota; kingdom Metazoa; phylum Chordata; class Actinopteri; order Chaetodontiformes; family Leiognathidae; genus Karalla; species Karalla daura. Next base: position 5,061,238 of record CM055188.1, on the reverse strand, counting down.
AAACACACTTTGGTCAAAATGACACCAACCAAGGGTCTGCAGACTGTTGCCGTCGTCATGGCAACCGCAACTTTATATGGGGCCCTTATGGAAAAAAACCTTTAAATCGCGACTGTCTGCAAACGATCCAGATTCTGGACAAGTTGAATAGAAGATTTGTTCGGGACGCTCTCCCGCACACGTTGGTGTATAACAATCCGAAATCGGACAAAGATTGACGAAAAAATAACACTTTTTGGCTAAAAAGTTTTCCGAGGGAGCAAAAAATCCCATAAGAAATGAATGGGAAAATCCAGAAAATTCAAAAAAACACCCTCAAACAAACATTCGCTGTAAAGCCGTGCGTTGATGTAGAAACTTCATTCAAACTCCAAAACGCTGGAAAACTTGTGGTCTCTGCCCGTACCCGACAGCGTGTTGATGCCTTGTATGGTTTTTCATCCAGGCCCTCTCAAAAACACGTGGGTTTGGCGTTTTCGATGCAGCTCGAGTGGGGAGAGACCAACTGTCAATTTGGGATCGCTGAAGAATCACCTCTCATTTTGCTCTTTTCACGCTGCTCCCGGCCAAACCGTAAGCAGTAGACAAATTCTTTTTTCCAGTTTTGTAGGCAAATTTGTGCTCTCTCTTGCGATCCCGGCCATAAACCTGAGCGCTTTGTAAAATTTAAAGGGCGAGCCTCAGAGTCAGGCCAGCGCAGCCTCTTCTCTCCATAAGCCCCCATTCATTTTCCAACCGCTGCGATCAAAGTTAAACTTTACACTTCTACTCGTGACTGTGGCCTCAGTTTTCATAGTAGACACACCAAATCGCATCAGGGCGTTCCTGAGACTGTCCCCTGCGTGACGGTGTGTTCGTGTTGCAGATAGGTGCAAGCGTTGTCGGTTCGGTGGGCACAGGTTTCGGAGCACTCTCGAAATTTCAGCGCGCTGGAATTTTCTAGTTATTATTATTATTATTATAGCGAAATTTCGGTCGAGCGTATCTCGAGAACCGCTGATCGCAGACACACAAACCATACATCAAAACGTGCGGCTCGGCCCCGGCACGTGTGCTTTCCTTCGACCCCGACAAAATTCCAGTTTTTGGCCCCGCCAGGGGCCAAAAACTGGCAAAAATCAGTTAATTGGCCGCTGTGGCCAAACCATCCAGATTCTGGACAAGTTAAAAAGAAGAATTGTTCGGGACGCTCTCCCGCACGCGTTGGTATATAGCAGCCTAAAAATTGACAAAGATTGACGAAAAAATAACACTTTTTAGCCAAAAAGTGCTCAGAAAGAGCAAAAAATCCCATAAGAAATGAATGGGAAAAACCAGAAAATTCAAAAAATCGCCCTCAAACAAACATTTGCTGCCAAGCCATACGTTGTCGTAGAAACTTCGTTCGAACTTCAAAACGCAGGAAAACTTGTCGTCTCTGCCCGTACCCGACAGCGTGTTGATACCTTGTGTCGCTTTTCATCCAGGCCAACTCAAAAACACGTGGGTTTGGCGTTTTTTGAAAAGTTAGAGTGGGGAGAGACCAACTGTCAGAGTGCGGGACGACTGAAAAATCACCTCTCATTTTGCTCTTTTCACGCTGCTCCCGGCCAAACCGTAAGCAGTAGACAAATTCTTTTTTCCACTTTTGTAGGTAAATTTGTGCTCTCTCGTGCCATGCCGGCCATAAACCTGAGCACTTTGTAAAATTTAAACGGCGAGCCTCAGAGTCAGGCCAGCGCAGCCTCTTCTCTCCATAAGCCCCCATTCATTTTCCAACCGCTGCGATCAAAGTTAAACTTTACACTTCTACTCGTGACTGTGGCCTCAGTTTTCATAGTAGACACACCAAATCGCATCAGGGCGTTCCTCAGACTGTTCCCTGCGTGACGGTGTGTTCGTATTGCAGATAGGTGCAAGTGTTGTCTCCCTAGAGCCAAATGTTTAGCACTTGGGCAATTTCGCTTTTTCCCATAAGAATGAATGGGGAAATCGGAACGCCTCAAACAAAAATGCACTACGTCGCCATACTTTGAGGTAGAAACTTCATTTTAATTTCAAAAATTCAAGAAACTTGTGGTCTGTCTATGTACCGACTTTCGTGTTGATAGCTTGTACCGTTTTTCACCAGCACTTTGTCAAACACACTTTGGTCAAAATGACACAGACCAAGGGTCTGCAGACTGTCGCCGTCGTCATGGCAACCGCTGCTTTATATGGGGCCCTTATGGAAAAAAACCTTTAAATCGCGACTGTCGGCAAACGATCCAGATTCTGGACAAGTTGAATAGAAGATTTGTTCGGGACGCTCTCCCGCACGCGTTGGTGTATAACAATCCGAAATCGGACAAAGATTGACGAAAAAATAACACTTTTTGGCTAAAAAGTTTTCCGAAGGAGCAAAAAATCCCATAAGAAATGAATGGGAAAATCCAGAAAATTCAAAAAATCACCCTCAAACAAACATTCGCTGTAAAGCCGTGCGTTGATGTAGAAACTTCATTCAAACTCCAAAACGCAGGAAAACTTGTCGTCTCTGCCCGTACCCGACAGCGTGACGATACCTTGTATGGTTTTTCATCCAGGCCGTCTCAAAAACACGTGGGTTTGGCGTTTTCGATGCAGCTCGAGTGGGTAGAGACCAACTGTCAATTTGGGATCGCGGAAGAATCACCTCTCATTTTGCTCTTTTCACGCTGCTCCTGGCCAAACCGTAAGCAGTAGACAAATTCTTTTTTCCACTTTTGTAGGCAAATTTGTGCTCTCTCGTGCGATGCTGGCCATTAACCTGAGCGCTTTGTAAAATTTAAACGGCGAGCCTCAGAGTCAGGCCAGCGCAGCCTCTTCTCTCCATAAGCCCCCATTCATTTTCCAACCACTGCAATCAAAGTTAAACTTTACACTTCTACTCGCGACTGTGGCCTCAGTTTTCATCGTACACACACCAAATCGCATCAGGGCGTTCCTCAGACTGTCCCCTGCGTGATGGTGTGTTCGAATTGCAGATAGGTGCAAGCGGTGTCTCCCTAGAGCCATATGTTTAGCACTTGGCCAATTTTGCTTTTTCCCATAAGAATGAATGGGGAAATCAGAACACCTCAAACAAAAATGCGCTACGTCGCCATACTTTGAGGTAGAAACTTCATTTTAATTTCAAAAATTCAAGAAACTTGTGGTCTGTCTGTGTACCGGGTTTCATGTCGATAGCTTGTACCGTATTTCACCAGCACCTTCTCAAAGCTCATTTGGTGAATTCCCTGCTACTCTCTCTCCCCTGCTGACAGTGTCCTGCTGGAGCAGGCTGATTGATGACCTCATACAGACAAACAAACACTTCAGGCACACTCACACACACACTCGGTCTGTCTCACACATGCATGTTAATACAAAGTTATGGCCGAAAAGAGCAATTCTCCTTCGGCTATGGCGGGGGGGGGCAGCTCGTGACTCGATGGTGGGCACAGGTTTCGGAGCACTCTCGAAATTTCAGCGCGCTGGAATTTTCTAGTTATTATTATTATTATTATAGCGAAATTTCGGTCGAGCGTATCTCGAGAACCGCTGATCGCAGACACACAAACCATACATCAAAACGTGCGGCTCGGCCCCGGCAAGTGTGCTTTCCTTCGACCCCGACAAAATTCCAGTTTTTGGCCCCGCCAGGGGCCAAAAACTGGCAAAAATCAGTTAATTGGCCGCTGTGGCCAAACCATCCAGATTCTGGACAAGTTAAAAAGAAGAATTGTTCGGGACGCTCTCCCGCACGCGTTGGTATATAGCAGCCTAAAAATTGACAAAGATTGACGAAAAAATAACACTTTTTAGCCAAAAAGTGCTCAGAAAGAGCAAAAAATCCCATAAGAAATGAATGGGAAAAACCAGAAAATTCAAAAAATCGCCCTCAAACAAACATTCGCTGCCAAGCCATACGTTGTCGTAGAAACTTCGTTCAAACTTCAAAACGCAGGAAAACTTGTCGTCTCTGCCCGTACCCGGCAGCGTGTTGATATCTTGTGTCGTTTTTCATCCAGGCCGTCTCAAAAACACGTGGGTTTGCTGTTTTTTGAAAAGTTAGAGTGGGGAGAGACCAACTGTCAGAGTGCGGGATGACTGAAGAATCACCTCTCATTTTGCTCTTTTCACGCTGCTCCCGGCCAAACCGTAAGCAGTAGACAAATTCTTTTTTCCAGTTTTGTAGGTAAATTTGTGCTCTCTCGTGCGATGCCGGCCATAAACCTGAGCGCTTTGTAAAATTTAAACGGCGAGCCTCAGAGTCAGGCCAGCGCAGCCTCTTCTCTCCATAAGCCCCCATTCATTTTCCAACCGCTGCGATCAAAGTTAAACTTTACACTTCTACTCGCGACTGTGGCCTCAGTTTTCATCATACACACACCAAATCACATCAGGGCGTTCCTGAGACTGTCCCCTGCGTGACGGCGTGTTCATATTGCAGATAGGTGCAAGTGTTGTCTCCCTAGAGCCAACTGTTTAGCACTTGGGCAATTTCGCTTTTTCCCATAAGAATGAATGGGAAAATCGGAACGCCTCAAACAAAAATGCGCTACGTCGCCATACTTTGAGGTACAAACTTCATTTCAATTTTAAAAATTCAAGAAACTTGTGGTGTGTCTGTGTACCGAGTTTCATGTCGATAGCTTGTATCGTTTTTCACCAGCACCTTCTCAAACACACTTTGGCCAAAATGACACAGACCAAGGGTCTGCAGACAGTCACCGTCGTCATGGCAACCGCTGCTTTATATGGGGCCCTTATGGAAAAAAACCTTTAAATCGCGACTGTGGGCAAACGATCCAGATTCTGGACAAGTTGAATAGAAGATTTGTTCGGGACGCTCTCAGGCACGCGTTGGTGTATAACAATCCGAAATCGGACAAAGATTGACGAAAAAATAACACTTTTTGGCTAAAAAGTTTTCCGAAGGAGCAAAAAATCCCATAAGAAATGAATGGGAAAATCCAGAAAATTCAAAAAATCACCCTCAAACAAACATTCGCTGTAAAGCCGTGCGTTGATGTAGAAACTTCATTCAAACTCTAAAACGCTGGAAAACTTGTGGTCTCTGCCCGTACCCGACAGCGTGTCGATACCTTGTATGGTTTTTCATCCAGGCCCTCTCAAAAACACGTGGGTTTGGCGTTTTCGATGCAGCTCGAGTGGGGAGAGACCAACTGTGAATTTGGGATCGCTGAAGAATCACTTCTCATTTTGCTCTTTTCACGCTGCTCCCGGCCAAACCGTAAGCAGTAGACAAATTCTTTTTTCCACTTTTGTAGGCAAATTTGTGCTCTCTCGTGCGATGCTGGCCATAAACCTGAGCGCTTTGTAAAATTTAAACGGCGAACCTCAGAGTCAGGCCAGCGCAGCCTCTTCTCTCCATAAGCCCCCATTCATTTTCCAACCACTGCGATCAAAGTTAAACTTTACAATTCTACTCGCGACTGTGGCCTCAGTTTTCATTGTACACACACCAAATCGCATCAGGGTGTTCCTGAGACTGTCCCCTGCGTGACGGTGTGTTCGAATTGTAGATAGGTGCAAGCGTTGTCTCCCTAGAGCCAAATGTTTAGCACTTGGGCAATTTCACTTTTTCCCATAAGAATGAATAAGAAAATCGGAACGCCTCAAACAAAAATGCGCTACGTCGCCATACTTTGAGATAGAAACTTAATTTTATTTTCAAAAATTCAAGAAACCTGTGGTCTGTCTGTGTACCAGGTTTCATGTCGATAGCTTGTACCGTTTTTCACCAGCACCTTCTCAAAGCTCATTTGTTGAATTCCCTGCTACTCTCTCTCCCCTGCTGACAGTGTCCTGCTGGAGCAGGCTGATTGATGACCTCATACAGACACACAAACACTTCAGGCACACTCACACACACACTCGGTCTCTCTCATACATGCATGTTAATACAAAGTTATGGCCGAAAAGAGCAATTCTCCTTCGGCCAAGGGGGGGGAGGGCAGCTAGTGACTCGATGGTGGGCACAGGTTTCGGAGCACTGTTGAAATTTCAGCGTGCTGGAATTTTCTAGTTATTATTATTATAGCGAAATTTCGGTCGAGCGTATCTCGAGAACCGCTGATCGCAGACACACAAACCATACATCAAAACGTGCGGCTCGGCCCCGGCAAGTGTGCTTTCCTTCGACCCCGACAAAATTCCAGTTTTTGGCCCCGCCAGGGGCCAAAAACTGGCAAAATTCAGTTAATTGGCCGCTGTGGCCAAACGATCCAGATTCTGGACAAGTTAAAAAGAAGAATTGTTCGGGACGCTCTCCCGCACGCGTTGGTATATAGCAGCCTAAAAATTGACAAAGATTGACGAAAAAATAACACTTTTTAGCCAAAAAGTGCTCAGAAAGAGCAAAAAATCCCATAAGAAATGAATGGGAAAAACCACAAATTTCAAAAAATCGCCCTCAAACAAACATTCGCTGCCAAGTCATACGTTGTCGTACAAAATTCGTTCAAACTTCAAAACGTAGGAAAACTTGTCGTCTCTGCCCGTACCCGACAGCGTGTTGATACCTTGTGTCGCTTTTCATCCAGACCGTCTCAAAAACACGTGGGTTTGCCGTTTTTTGAAAAGTTAGAGTGGGGAGAGACCAACTGTCAGAGTGCGGGATGACTGAAAAATCACCTCTCATTTTGCTCTTTTCACGCTGCTCCCGGCCAAACCGTAAGCAGTAGACAAATTCTTTTTTCCAGTTTTGTAGGCAAATTTGTGCTCTCTCGTGCGATGCCGGCCATAAACCTGAGCGCTTTGTAAAATTTAAACGGCGAGCCTCAGAGTCAGGCCAGCGCAGCCTCTTCTCTCCATAAGGCCCCATTCATTTTCCAACCACTGCGATCAAAGTTAAACTTTACACTTCTACTCGCGACTGTGGCCTCAGTTTTCATCATACACACACCAAATCGCATCAGGGCGTTCCTGAGACTGTCCCCTGCGTGACGGTGTGTTCATATTGCAGATAGGTGCAAGTGTTGTCTCCTTAGAGCCAAATGTTTAGCACTTGAGCAATTTCGCTTTTTCCCATAAGAATGAATGGGAAAATCGGAACGCCTCAAGCAAAAATGCGCTATGTCGCCATGCTTTGAGGTAGAAACTTCATTTTAATTTCAAAAATTCAAGAAACTTGTGGTCTGTCTATGTACCGACTTTCTTGTTGATAGCTTGTACCGTTTTTCACCAGCACTTTGTCAAACACACTTTGGTCAAAATGACACAGACCAAGGGTCTGCAGTCTGTCGCCGTCGTCATGGCAACCGCAGCTTTGTATGGGGCCCTTATGGAAAAAAACCTTTAAATCGCGACTGTCGGCAAACGATCCAGATTCTGCACAAGTTGAATAGAAGATTTGTTCGGGACGCTCTCCCGCACGCGTTGGTGTATAACAATCCGAAATCGGACAAAGATTGACGAAAAAATAACACTTTTTGTCTAAAAAGTTTTCCAAAGGAGCAAAAAATCCCATAAGAAATGAATGGGAAAATCCAGAAAATTCAAAAAATCACCCTCAAACAAACATTCGCTGTAAAGCCGTGCGTTGATGCAGAAACTTCATTCAAACTCCAAAACGCAGGAAAACTTGTGGTCTCTGGCTGTACCCGACAGCATGTCGATACCTTGTATGGTTTTTCATCCAGGCCCTCTCAAAAACACGTGGGTTTGGCATTTTCGATGCAGCTCGAGTGGGGAGAGACCAACTGTCAATTTGGGATCACTGAAGAATCAACTCTCATTTTGCTCTTTTCACGCTGCTCCCGGCCAAACCGTAAGCAGAAGACAAATTCTTTTTTCCAGTTTTGTAGGCAAATTTGTGCTCTCTCGTGCCATGCCGGCCATAAACCTGAGTGCTTTGTAAAATTTAAAGGGCAAGCCTCAGAGTCAGGCCAGCGCAGCCTCTTCTCTCCATAAGGCCCCATTCATTTTCCGATCACTGCGATCAAAGTTAAACTTTACACTTCTACTCGCGACTGTGGCCTCAGTTTTCATAGTAGACACACCAAATCGCATCAGGGCGTTCCTGAGACTGTCCCCTGCGTGACGGTGTGTTTGTATTGCAGATAGGTGCAAGCGTTGTCTCCCTAGAGCCAAATGTTTAGCACTTGGGCAATTTCGCTTTTTCCCATAAGAATGAATGGGGAAATCAGAACGCCTCAAACAAAAATGCACTACGTCGCCATACTTTGAGGTAGAAACTTCATTTTAATTTTAAAAATTCAAGAAACTTGTGGTGTGTCTGTGTACCGAGCTTCATGTCGATAGCTTGCACCGTTTTTCACCAGCACCTTCTCAAAGCTCATTTGGTGAATTCCCTGCTACTCTCTCTTCCCTGCTGACAGTGTCCTGCTGGAGCAGGCTGACCGATGACCTCATACAGACACACAAACACTTCAGGCACACTCACACACACACTCGGTCTCTCTCATACATGCATGTTAATACAAAGTTATGGCCGAAAAGAGCAATTCTCCCTCGGCTCTGGCGGGGATGGGGGGGGGTTGGGGCAGCTAGTGACTCGATGGTGAGCACAGGTTTCGGAGAACTCTCGAAATTTCAGCGCGCTGGAATTTTCTAGTTATTATTATTATAGCGAAATTTCGGTCGAGCGTATCTCGAGAACCGCTGATCGCAGACACATAAACCATACATCAAAACGTGCGGCTCGGCCCCAGCAAGTGTGCTTTCCTTCGACCCCGACAGAATTCCAGTTTTTGGCCCCGCCAGGGGCCAAAAACTGGCAAAAATCAGTTAATTGGCCGCTGTGGCCAAACCATCCAGATTCTGGACAAGTTAAAAAGAAGAATTGTTCGGGACGCTCTCCCGCACGCGTTGGTATATAGCAGCCTAAAAATTGACAAAGATTGACGAAAAAATAACACTTTTTAGCCAAAAAGTGCTCAGAAAGAGCAAAAAATCCCATAAGAAATGAATGGGAAAAACCAGAAAATTCAAAAAATCGCCCTCAAACAAACATTCGCTGCCAAGCCATACGTTGTCGTAGAAACTTCGTTCAAACTTCAAAACGCAGGAAAACTTGTCGTCTCTGCCCGTACCCGACAGCGTGTTGATACCTTGTGTCGTTTTTCATCCAGGCCGTCTCAAAAACACGTGGGTTTGGCGTTTTTTGAAAAGTTAGAGTGGGGAGAGACCAACTGTCAGAGTGCGGGATGACTGAAAAATCACCTCTCATTTTGCTCTTTTCACGCTGCTCCCGGCCAAACCGTAAGCAGTAGACAAATTCTTTTTTCCACTTTTGTAGGCAAATTTGTGCTCTCTCGTGCGATGCCGGCCATGAACCCGAGCGCTATGTAAAATTTAAACGGCGAGCCTCAGAGTCAGGCCAGCGCAGCCTCTTCTCTCCATAAGCCCCCATTCATTTTCCAACCACTTCGATCAAAGTTGAACTTTACACTTCTACTCGCGACTGTGGCCTCAGTTTTCATAGTAGACACACCAAATCGCATCAGGGCATTCCTCAGACTGTCCCCTGCGTGACGGTGTGTTTGTATTGCAGATAGGTGCAAGCGTTGTCTCCCGAGAGCCAAATGTTTAGCACTTGGGCAATTTCGCTTTTTCCCATAAGAATGAATGGGGAAATCGGAACGCCCCAAACAAAAATGCACTACGTCGCCATACTTTGAGGTAGAAACTTCATTTTAATTTCAAAAATTCAAGAAACTTGTGGTCTGTCTATGTACCGACTTTCGTGTTGATAGCTTGTACCGTTTTTCACCAGCACTTTGTCAAACACACTTTGGTCAAAATGACACAGACCAAGGGTCTGCAGACTGTCGCCGTCGTCATGGCAACCGCTGCTTTATATGGGGCCCTTATGGAAAAAAACCTTTAAATCGCGACTGTGGGCAAACGATCCAGATTCTGGACAAGTTGAATAGAAGATTTGTTCGGGACGCTCTCCAGCACGCGTTGGTGTATAACAATCCGAAATCGGACAAAGAATGACGAAAAAATAACACTTTTTGGCTAAAAAGTTTTCCGAAGGAGCAAAAAATCCCATAAGAAATGAATGGGAAAATCCAGAAAATTCAAAAAATCGCCCTAAAACAAACATTCGCTGTAAAGCCGTGCGTTGATGTAGAAACTTCATTCAAACTCTAAAACGCAGGAAAACTTGTGGTCTCTGCCCGTACCCGACAGCGTGTCGATACCTTGTATGGTTTTTCATCCAGGCCCTCTCAAAAACACGTGGGTTTGGCGTTTTCGATGCAGCTCGAGTGGGGAGAGACCAACTGTGAATTTGGGATCGCTGAAGAATCACTTCTCATTTTGCTCTTTTCACGCTGCTCCCGGCCAAACCGTAAGCAGTAGACAAATTCTTTTTTCCACTTTTGTAGGCAAATTTGTGCTCTCTCGTGCCATGCCGGCCATAAACCTGAGCGCTTTGTAAAATTTAAACGGCGAGCCTCAGAGTCAGGCCAGCGCAGCCTCTTCTCTCCTTAAGGCCCCATTCATTTTTCAACCACTGCGATCAAAGTTAAACTTTACACTTCTACTCGCGACTGTGGCCTCAGTTTTCATAGTAGACACACCAAATCGCATCAGGGCATTCCTCCGACTGTCCCCTGTGTGACGGTGTGTTCATATTGCAGATAGGTGCAAGCGTTGTCTCCCTAGAGCCAAATGTTTAGCACTTGGGCAATTTCGCTTTTTCCCATAAGAATGAATGGGGAAATCGGAACGCCTCAAACAAAAATGCGCTACGTCGCCATACTTTGAGGTAGACACTTCATTTTAATTTCAAAAATTCAAGAAACTTGTGGTCTGTCTGTGTACCGAGTTTCATGTCGATAGCTTGTATCGTTTTTCACCAGCACCTTCTCAAAGCTCGTTTGGTGAATTCCCTGCTACTCTCTCTCCCCTGCTGACAGTGTCCTGCTGGCGCAGGCTGACTGATGACCTCATACAGACACACAAACACTTCAGGCAAATCACACACACACTCGGTCTCTCTCACACATGCATGTTCATACAAAGTTATGGCCGAAAAGAGCAATTCTCCTTCGGCTCTGGCGGGGGGGTGGGGGGGGGGGGTTGGGGCAGCTAGTGACTCGATGGTGGGCACAGGTTTCGGAGCACTCTCGAAATTTCAGCGTGCTGGAATTTTCTAGTTATTATTATTATAGCGAAATTTCGGTCGAGCGTATCTCGAGAACCGCTGATCGCAGACACACAAACGATACATCAAAACGTGCGGCTCGGCCCCAGCACGTGTGCTTTCCTTCGACCCCGACAAAATTCCAGTTTTTGGCCCCGCCAGGGGCCTAAAACTGGCAAAAATCAGTTAATTGGCCGCTGTGGCCAAACCATCCAGATTCTGGACAAGTTAAAAAGAAGAATTGTTCGGGACGCTCTCCCGCACGCGTTGGTATATAGCAGCCTAAAAATTGACAAAGATTGACGAAAAAATAACACTTTTTAGCCAAAAAGTGCTCAGAAAGAGCAAAAAATCCCATAAGAAATGAATGGGAAAAACCAGAAAATTCAAAAAATCGCCCTCAAACAAACATTCGCTGCCAAGCCATACGTTGTCGTAGAAACTTCGTTCAAACTTCAAAACGCAGGAAAACTTGTCGTCTCTGCCCGTACCCGACAGCGTGTTGATACCTTGTGTCGTTTTTCATCCAGGCCATCTCAAAAACACGTGGGTTTGGCGTTTTTTGAAAAGTTAGAGTGGGGAGAGACCAACTGTCAGAGTGCGGGATGACTGAAAAATCACCTCTCATTTTGCTCTTTTCACGCTGCTCCCGGCCAAACCGTAAGCAGTAGACAAATTCTTTTTTCCACTTTTGTAGGCAAATTTGTGCTCTCTCGTGCCATGCCGGCCATAAACCTGAGCGCTTTGTAAAATTTAATCGGCGAGCCTCAGAGTCAGGCCAGCGCAGCCTCTTCTCTCCATAAGCCCCCATTCATTTTCCAACCACTGCGATCAAAGTTAAACTTTACACTTCTACTCGCGACTGTGGCCTCAGTTTTCATAGTAGACACACCAAATCGCATCAGGGCGTTCCTGAGACTGTCCCCTGCGTGACGGTGTGTTTGTATTGCAGATAGGTGCAAGCGTTGTCTCCCTAGAGCCAAATGTTTAGCACTTGGGCAATTTCGCTTTTTCCCATAAGAATGAATGGGGAAATCGGAACGCCTCAAACAAAAATGCGCTACGTCGCCATACATTGAGGTAGAAACTTCATTTTAATTTCAAAAATTCAAGAAACTTGTGGTCTGTCTGTGTACCGAGTTTCATGTCGATAGCTTGTATCGTTTTTCACCAGCACCTTCTCAAACACACTTTGGTCAAAGTGACACAGACCAAGGGTCTGCAGACAGTCACCGTCGTCATGGCAACCGCAGCTTTATATGGGGCCCTTATGGAAAAAAACCTTTAAATCGCGACTGTGGGCAAACGATCCAGATTCTGGACAAGTTGAATAGAAGATTTGTTCGGGACGCTCTCCCGCACGCGTTGGTGTATAACAATCCGAAATCGGACAAAGATTGACGAAAAAATAACACTTTTTGGCTAAAAAGTTTTCCGAAGGAGAAAAAAATCCCATAAGAAATTAATGGGAAAATCCAGAAAATTCAAAAAATCACCCTCAAACAAACATTCGCTGTAAAGCCGTGCGTTGATGTAGAAACTTCATTCAAACTCCAAAACGCAGGAAAACTTGTGGTCTCTGCCCGTACCCGACAGCGTGTCGATACCTTGTATGGTTTTTCATCCAGGCCCTCTCAAAAACACGTGGGTTTGGCGTTTTCGATGCAGCTCGAGTGGGGAGAGACCAACTGTCAATTTGGGATCGCTGAAGAATCACCTCTCATTTTGCTCTTTTCACGCTGCTCCCGGCCAAACCGTAAGCAGTAGACAAATAATTTTTTCCAGTTTTGTAGGCAAATTTGTGCTCTCTCGTGCGATGCCGGATATAAACCTGAGCGCTTTGTAAAATTTAAACGGCGAGCCTCAGTCAGGCCAGCGCAGCCTCTTCTCTCCATAAGCCCCCATTCATTTTCCAACCACTGCGATCAACGTTAAACTTTACACTTCTACTCGCGACTGTGGCCTCAGTTTTCATAGTAGACACACCAAATCGCATCAGGGCGTTCCTGAGACTGTCCCCTGCGTGTCGGTGTGTTTGTATTGCAGATAGGTGCAAGCGTTGTCTCCCTAGAGCCAAATGTTTAGCACTTGGGCAATTTCGCTTTTTCCCATAAGAATGAATGGGAAAATCGGAACGCCTCAAACAAAAATGCGCTACGTCGCCATACATTGAGGTAGAAACTTCATTTTAATTTCAAAAATTCAAGAAACTTGTGGTCTGTCTGTGTACCGAGTTTCATGTCGATAGCTTGTATCGTTTTTCACCAGCACTTTGTCAAACACACTTTGGTCAAAGTGACACACACCAAGGGTCTGCAAACAGTCACCGTCGTCATGGCAACCGCAGCTTTATATGGGGCCCTTATGGAAAAAAACCTTTAAATCGCGACTGTCGGCAAACGATCCAGATTCTGGACAAGTTGAATAGAAGATTTGTTCGGGACGCTCTCCCGCACGCGTTGGTGTATAACAATCCGAAATCGGACAAAGATTGACGAAAAAATAACACTTTTTGGCTAAAAAGTTTTCCGAAGGAGCAAAAAATCCCATAAGAAATGAATGGGAAAATCCAGAAAATTCAAAAAATCACCCTCAAACAAACATTCGCTGTAAAGCCGTGCGTTGATGTAGAAACTTCATTCAAACTCCAAAACGCAGGAAAACTTGTGGTCTCTGCCCGTACCCGACAGCGTGTCGATACCTTGTATGGTTTTTCATCCAGGCCCTCTCAAAAACATGTGGGTTTGGCGTTTTCGATGCAGCTCGAGTGGGGAGAGACCAACTGTCAATTTGGGATCGCTGAAGAATCACCTCTCATTTTGCTCTTTTCACGCTGCTCCCGGCCAAACCGTAAGCAGTAGACAAATAATTTTTTCCAGTTTTGTAGGCAAATTTGTGCTCTCTCGGGCGATGCCGGCCATTAACCTGAGCGCTTTGTAAAATTTAAACGGCGAGCCTCAGAGTCAGGCCAGCGCAGCCTCTCCTCTCCATAAGCCCCCATTCATTTTCCAACCACTGCGATCAAAGTTAAACTTTACACTTCTACTCGTGACTGTGGCCTCAGTTTTCATAGTAGACACACCAAATCGCATCAGAGCGTTCCTCAGACTGTCCCCTGCGTGACGGTGTGTTTGTATTGCAGATAGGTGCAAGCGTTGTCTCCCTAGAGCCAAATGTTTAGCACTTGGGCAATTTCGCTTTTTCCCATAAGAATGAATGGGGAAATCGGAACGCCTCAAACAAAAATGCGCTACGTCGCCATACTTTGAGGTAGACACTTCATTTTAATTTCAAAAATTCAAGACACTTGTGGTCTGTCTGTGTACCGAGTTTCATGTCGATAGCTTGTATCGTTTTTCACCAGCACCTTCTCAAAGCTCGTTTGGTGAATTCCCTGCTACTCTCTCTCCCCTGCTGACAGTGTCCTGCTGGAGCAGGCTGATTGATGACCTCATACAGACAGACAAACACTTCAGGCACACTCACACACACACTCGGTCTCTCTCATACATGCATGTTAATACAAAGTTATGGCCGAAAAGAGCAATTCTCCTTCGGCTTTGGCCGGGGGGGGGGGGCAGCTAGTGACTCGATGGTGGGCACAGGTTTCGGAGCACTCTCGAAATTTCAGCGCGCTGGAATTTTCTAGTTGCCATTATTGTTTAGCATTATTTTCATTTTCTTGTTTGGTGTACTTCCTTATTTTGCATTGCTTTATTATTATCTATTACTTTTACTTTTTACTATACTATTACCACTATTATTATTTGTGTGGACAGACGGACCAACCAATGTAGATAGACACATACATTGATAGACACATACATTGATACATACCTACACAGGACATTTTACCTTAGGTGACCTGAAGGATCTCTTCAGGGCATAGACGGACGGATCAGCATAGACCAGATCATCCCTCTTCCTCCCTGGAAACCAAGTAGAGCGAGCAGAAGGCGACTGAGCAGGCAGGATGAAGCTGGCTGGCACCGGTGAACAGGGACCACCTGATGATGAGGATGGTGACCTTGGCACAGACCTGGAACGTGGTTGGATGGACAGGCAGCTCATGGACTTTTCCATATCCCCATGGTACTGCTGCCCCCATTTGTCCCTCAGTATTGTGGGTTCACACAGTTGATAGGGCCCATCCCTTAGTGAGTGGTGCCTTTCCTCAGGATTCCAGCATCGGTCATATGCCCCCAGAGCAGAGACAGAACAAATGCTGTCAGGTCGGAACCTCTGTGGGCAAAGGGAATGCTCCTCCACACGATAGGGTAATCCAGAGTAGCCACAGTAGTCAGGCAAGACCTCACAGCTCAGAGGATAGTAATAAGCAGAGCTGGGAGGACAAGAAAATATTTATTTCCATTACAAAGACAACATCAAGTTATGAAGATAGGACATTTATAGTTTATCTTTATGCAAACTTTGCTGTATTTTAATTACTGTGGTGCATTTTAAAGAAATTCCAGTGAGATCTGATGCCATACAAAGTATGTTATATTTTAAGTTTATCAGTCTGAAAGGAGAGACCTGTGGCATAATTTATTAACACTTTTATTATTAAAATTCATTCAAGTTCAAGAGAAATTGATGCAGTTGTGCAAGAGGTTTACATGTATTCATGTAACGTAATAAGCAATGACAGCAATGAACATTGCTACATGTTGGGAAATAATGTTAATAATTTGCAATGATCCAACTTAGTATACTGCAAAGCTGAAAACGGTTTTCTTTTTAGCAGCTCACTACCTGTTGATGTCCTCCTGAGATGCCATGCCTCGGCGTTGGTTGACCCATCGCTGCAGCTCAGCCATGGAATTATTTCTCTGGGCCACCCTCTCTGGGGTATTCCTGGATAGTAGGCCTCTTCTTAGCACCACACTTGGCTGTTTCTCCTTAAGCTCCTGATGAAGGCCAATATGGCCATTGTGATTACTGGATGAATGGGACTTACTGTTGCTGTTGTATAGCATGGTTTTGTGAGGGTCATAGGTGTCATTACCATTTAGATGGTAATTTGGGTGGACATAGGTGTCAGGGCTATGTCCACACCATTCATCACCCCCTTTCCTGTGACTTACATTTGTCTTTATTTTTCCCTGATCTGTGAGAGGTTTGATTGCTTGGGGTATGTTGAGGTTGTCAACACCACTGATGTCAGGGCAATGGAGTAGGTCACTGTCAGCTTCATTGGATGCTCCTGTGTGTTGGACCTGTTGTGTGTCAACTGCCTTTGTCACTATAATATGATTGCGATCAATGTTGGTGTCCAAGTTTGTTCTGTTGGGTTTAGAAAATAAAGAAACATTCAAATTATATATAAATACATAGGTATCCCTTTAAAGCTTTTAGCCTTTGTGACAATACAATTTCAAATGATTATTTACTTTTACTTATCATTTGACTGTTAAAGGTTAGAAAAGTGTGATAATTAGAGGATGCCATTTAACTTTACATTTGAAGGTGGGGTAGGCAATTTTTAAAAACTGGCTTGAGGCTGCAAGTGAACATGAAAGGCACCTTTGACTTGGCTCAACATTGACCTTCAAGCCCTCATTCATGGCTCTGATCCACGATTCATGCTCCTCACAGCTATCTGCAGTGAAGTAGTATGTTCAGTTCCCAGCATGCTCGACCTGTATTCAAAATACAGCGAAGGCTTCAAATCCCTGTGCCCAGTCTCTTCAACTTCCACCCACACCTGCAGACACAGATACAGAGGAACACCAAAGGAACCTCATCTCCTCATGCACAAATGTAGTATGCCATTAATGATGTTCTTTTGAAATGCAATAGATCTTTATTAGAACATGGGTTCAATTACTAACTCAAACAGGCTTAAGCCAATAGTTTCTTCAGATGGAGATACAGAACAACAGATATAACATGCAGCATGAAGATTTCGTAAGTATGCATTTGACAAATGATGGAGGCTCTGGCTGAATCTTGAAGGAGAGATGGTTGATAACCTAACAGTATTAATGCATCACATTACAAAATAAATATTTAAAGAGGCTTTTGAAAATAAAGAACTACTTTGATCATTTTGGGAGGTTGACATCACCATTTCCACATGAATATGTACTTCTACACTACTACAACTACGACTAATACTACTACTACTGCTACTAGTACTCGGTTGTATCAGATGAGCAATACAGGGACTTGGTCACAGACTTCAATATAAATCATTAACTCCTCTACTTAATGGGCATCATTCACGAACCGTTCTTCCGAACAAATTTGTTCTCAAGTCCCGCTTACAAAGATTTTACAAAGATTGTGGCATTCATGAATTTCTTCTTATCCGGGATTTATTCCGTAAGAACAAATCCTACAAACACTCAGGAGTATACTTACGCACATATCAGTGCTGACATGTTGGCATGGTTGTGGTTGCTTCTCTTTTACAATTCAACAAAATTCAATATTACAGTGATAATTCATATTTATCATTTACTCGTTTTATAATTTGGGAAATGTACAGAGAATTTTTTTTTTAAGAAATAAAATGTGCCAATGATTTAACATTAAATTGGAAACTCCCCAATAATGCCCCCCCCCCAATGCACTGGTCCAGCTCAGACAGGTTGGTGTCTGCTGTTTTCCCTCCTGTCCGTTGCATCTCCCATGGGAATTTTGCAATTTTTTTTGTTTCAGATTTGAGATCAAAACATTTCTTTTTCACCTCCACTACTATACGTCCTTCTCCTGACACTGCGTCCACCGCATGTGTAATAGCCTCCCATGCTTCTTTTTTGTTTATGCTGGCATAGCTTGAACTAAGGCTAAGGCTATATTCGGTAACTAAGGCTACCGAATATAATTTAAAAGTTTAAGTTCAATTTAAATTTAAGTTAAGTTTAAGTTTCCTCTCTTTACGATTTTTTTCTCTTCACCTGCTGCTCTCCATCTGATTTCTGCTTTGCTTTGTTTTGTTGCTGTTTGCTTGTTGCTGTTTACTTCCTCCTGTGCACACAGCCTTGCAGTCTCTTTAACAAGCCCTTTTATGGGCATTGATGGGGCGGTTACCGATGCTAATCCTATGTTATTTAGACTCAACTGGCAATCCCTCTCAATTTAAGAAGACATGGCATTCATCAAGCAAGAACACAGCTGAGAGCATTTCTTAGGCTTACGAACACGTTAAACTTCTTAAGAACGACTTACGAAAGAATCTAAGAAGATTCTTAAGAAGATATTGGTGAATGAGGCCTAAGGTCTGTCCAATTTATGAGGCTGCTCCAGATGTGCCCACAAAATGCATCCTTCAGTTGCTGGTTTTTGATACTTTTTTGAGCCATTTGCACAGTCCTTAAGGCATGTCTTCAAGTGGAGAAAGTCCAGGAGAAATATCCAGGAAAAAAAATCTTTTGAATGTAAGCACCATTGAAATGTTGAAATATAAATGAAATGCCAGATATGTGAAACTTCAGGGAATCTCAAAAGCCCAATATTTATTTGTCCGGAGTTTAAGGCAGCATGGAGCAAACTGGTGGTGAGGTTAAACTGAGAGATAAGGAAAATAGCCCATGTCTAATATACTGTATATCTTGTATGTACTGGATGATATTTCATTTCAGTTCAATGCAATGTGTTTGAATCTTTTTCTTTTTAATTTTTGTTAATGTTTTGTTAATGTTTTATTATTTTGCCATTTCTTCAGCTCCTCTCTATATTTACTACTATCTTGGATTTGCAGGAGAGAAAGTCACTTTTGAAAAGAAGACCATGGTCCACCCAGATAACATCAACCAGTTAGAATAGCAATCCTCTTAGGGCCTGATTTACTAAAGCTTTGTGTGTACAAAAACGTGTGCAAACTCCCTGTCACAAAAATGCGCAAGCTGATTTACTAACATGCACAGTGGACGGCATCTTTGAAGTGAGGAAAACAGCAAGCGCTGGCCATTTAGCACCTTGGCCTTAATGCATATGCAATCTGGGGCATTCCTGATCATGTGAACAAAATACTGGGAGAAGAATATGCAGATAGGAAATATTAGCACATGCAAAACAATTTATCAAGCCCGGAAACTGTTGTGGTGACTATTATTGCGGCTAAATTTAACACGTCTGAAAGGAAGGTGCAAATCCTCCCAGTTTGACGCACAATGGCTGCAGAAAACAAATTTTGATTCAGAATTATTTTCTGTGAGGCGTTTTATTTTCATTCAAAAAAAGAGAAAGACAGATGTTGAATTAGATGTTACGCATGGCGAACGTGATTAAACATATTTTTCAAGAATAACTGCTGTCAATTTGACATCTCTGTGGCTCTGTTTTTTGGTTGTTTTTTGCGCCAAACACAAAATTAACTGCAGTATTACACAGAATGCGCACTGGTCCTGTGCTCTCCTGTCCTCCATCTCCTGTTCCTGCCTGCTCCGGTCTCTCAGCTCTTAGGCTGATGGAAGAACCGGCCACTGCCTGCACCGCAGATTCCACTCCTCTAGTCAGCGGTGTGACAGTCCAGACACACCGCTGCTCGCACCTCTTGCGCAATCACCAGTAGCCCGTGATCGAGAGCACTGTTTACTTTGTTGCCAGATGTTACTTAACTCGCTATGATGGAAAGGCTGACAGTGCACAAACTCATTTGCATACTGCTGTTTGCTGGTTACCACTGCAACAATTTCCCTTAGTAAATCACCCGCAAAATGCACTTTAATTCTTAAAGAAAATGGTCACTATACATTCAGTTTTTTACACTGATCGTCTCTGAAGTGAAAGGTCTGCCTCAATTTCTTTCTGCCCAGCATGCTCACTCCATTTTGAACCTCCCCGATGGTCTCAGTAAGCATTTGATTGTGGCAAGCTGTTGTCGTACCTTCTATGTTAAAGTTATCTGCAATATCTCTTACTTCAGAATTGCGATGCTGTCCTCCATTGTTACAGACAATGGGCCTCATTACCAACATCTTCTTAAGAATTTTCTTAGATTCTTTCGTAACTTAAGAAGTTTCTTCAGAAAACCCTACGTCAGATTCATCAACGTGTTCGTAAGACTCATAATTTTTCACAGCTGTGTTCCTACATTGATGAATGCCATCTCCTCTGAATTTGAGAGGACATGCCAGTTGAGTGTAATTAACATAGGATTAGCATAGATAAATACCCCATCAATGCCCATAAAAGGGCCTGTTAAAGAAACTGCAAGGCTGTGTGGACAGGAGGAAGTAAACAGCAACAAGCAAACAGCAACAAAACGGAGCAAACAGCAACAAAATGCCCAAAGCAAAGCAGAAATCAGCTGGAGCACAGCAGGTGAAGAGAAAAAAAACTTAAAGAGAGAAAACTTAAAACTTCACTTGAATTTAAATTGAACTTAAACTCAAACTATATTCGGAAGCCGTAGTTAAAGCTATACTGGGACACATGGGAAGATATCACAAGTGCAGTGGACACAGTGTCAGGAGAAGGAAAAAGAAATGGTTTGCTCTGAAAGTGAAACAAAATAAATTTTGCAAAATTCCAACAGGAGATGCAACTGACAGTAAGGGAAACAACAGATACCAAGCTGTCTGAGTTATTTAACAGATAAAAATTCTCTGTACATTTCCAAAAATATAAAATGAGTAAATAATAAATATGACAGAATTATCACTGTAATATTGAATTTTGTTGAATTGTACAAGAGAAGCAAACACAATCATGCCAACATGTCAGCACTGATATGTGTGAAAGTATACTTCTGAGTGTTCGTAGGATGTGGTCTGACCTAAGAATAAATCCTAGATAAGAAGAAATTCATGAATGCCACAATCTTTGTAAAATCTTCATAAGTGGGACATGAGAACAAATGTTGGCCCAATGACTTGAATGGGTACGGATTGGGTCCACCGCTGTAGCGGAGCACAGCAGGACTGGACATTCATGCAGTGGAAGTAAGTAAAGCAAAAATCATCTGTATCAGTATCTATCTGCTATTAGTAGCCCTGCAATTTTGCACAATTAGACAGGAATTCTGGCTGTACACTGAACAGAGTGGACACTGAACACTGAACCAATAGTTACAGAAAAAAATAGACTGTGTCACAACAGGTTAGAGGTGTCTTTGCATGCTAGTGTTTTGTTGCATAAAAATAACTAGCCAAAATCACTGCTTGTCATGATGAGTTTCCTTAATACTAAGTAACTTCTCAACCAACAGGCAGACAGCGCTGTAAACACACACACACACACACACACACACACACACACACACAATGGAATGATATGAAACAAGTATACGCCAACAACAGAAAAGGCAAACAAAAAGTCCCCAGCGAAACCATGGAAAGCCTGTCCTCTTGCCGGTGACGCATACAGATTTGTCTCTGTGTTCCGCTGTTCTGTTCTTTCCTTCGACAGTGTCAGCCTCTAGTCATACATAAACATCATATGTAGTCAGTGTAATACATGCCTTGTATAATAATGATTTTTCTATTGAATTAATGTGACGCTGTCACAGCTGTTGTGGTGTGGGGTTGAACTTATAAGCCTCTCCAGTGGGCCTTTCAAGGGTTAGTCCGAGGGCCTGATCTGCAAGTGTTTGACTCATGGTCTTATTATAGGCAGTACTGACAGTGAAGTGAAACTGTGTCGCTCCCCAGGTCTTGCAGAGGTTACCCATTTCATGGCCAGTGAACTGTGGCCCCCAGTCCGAGACCAACTGATGTGGGACTGTTGCTTTTGTGGGGTTGTTTTTCCTATAAACAACCATATGAATTACTGGAGCTGTGGTGCATTGCTACAGCTTTTTGTTTGCTGTACATATTTGCTTTGTAAGTCTGAACAGCCAGGTAATGGACTTGCCAGTTAGCAGAGCTAAACGCCTCTATAATGCCACATTGATATTTTCAGAAACCTCTCCCCATAAGATCATTTTTGAAGTAGAAAGATAAAAATGTGAATGCACAAAAAGTTTCTTGCACCAGTGGTCTGAACTAAACAGGAAATAAGCCAGTTTGATTTCAATGGTTAATGAGAAATACATACCAGTCTTTCGTTCTTTCTGAACCTTGTTGAACACTATAGTGTCATTAATGCACATGTGCAGAGTAGAACTTGTGTATGTCGTTTTTTTTTTATCTTTGGCACAACCAGTTAGCTGCTTGTCCGTGTTTACAGCAGGGGTCACCAACATAGTGCCCGCAGGCACCAAGTCACCCTCAGGGACCACATAAGTCATGGCACTTTTAAAAGTAGCACTACCACTGTGGTCCACTGTGTGGTTGATGTCAGCCTTCAATAAAGCTGCCATGTGCATTTTAAGTGCAGACCATGCACACATCACAAAATGGACATGGTGTCAGAAGATGTCATGGAGCCATGCCCTGTGACTTTCCTGTGATTTTTTTCCACTTGTCATCCCGATCCAGGAGAAAATAACCAGGTCAACTGACATACTGAGATGTAATAGAGGGATTCAGAAGACTGACCCTGATTTTCTAGCAGGTATATGATATATTCATAGAAGTAGTGCAATCAGATAAGCCTGCTAAAACAAAGGTGTTGTATCCTCACAGGAGCATTAGTCATGGGAAGGGAGCGCTCAATTTTTTACGCAGCAGACAAATGAACGCAACAGCTAGGTCAATGTGAAGCATAAGCAGCAGTATCCATGTTGGTTGATGTATTGTCTGGTGTGTCCATAACAACAAACAACAAACACTGCTTCTTTGTGGGGAAAAAATTAGCTCTCCTGGATTGTCAACAGGGTTTTGAGCACTCGACTCCACCTACTGGTGTGGCGAGTTAAAGTACGATGCATGCACAACCAGCACGCTGTTGTTGTAGGGTCTCAAATATTTCCCTGCACAAACGCCTTACAGCTTCCCAGAACACCAAATACAATTGGTACGCAGGGGAGGGTGCATCAATTTCGTGGTAGCACATTGGGGCCTTAAACCTCATCCAAAGCTATTTCGGTGTGCAGAATAAATGAGATGACTGAAGAAAATACAAGACCCGGCAAGCAACAAACAGACACTGCTGTGGATGCAGTTCACCCAGGCTACAACAGAGAAATACATGGGAAATACACATTGTTAAATAACATTCATTCTAATACAATTGAACAGTGGTAGCTGTAGGTCATTTATATTTACATATGAGACATATGGTGGAAACTGGCATATTTTCAATACAATAAGTAATACAAAACAAAATAAAAGACTGCTTTGTTTGAACAAAGAAGCTATTATAGAGACCCCCCAACTGTTCCCACAAAGAACAAGCATGAAGCAAAGTATTTCTCTTGAAATACTAAAAGCAATGAATAATGGAATAAATTAAAAAGAATAAAA
The DNA here is from genome assembly GCA_029224185.1 of Karalla daura. NCBI lineage: Eukaryota > Metazoa > Chordata > Actinopteri > Chaetodontiformes > Leiognathidae > Karalla > Karalla daura. Next base: position 5,037,820 of record CM055188.1, on the reverse strand, counting down.
CATTAAATCTTTATAAAGTACATAAATTACAGTTCAGCCCCATCTGTATGCTTTTGTGTATGCATGCCAGGGTTATCCTGTGTGTATTAAATATCTGTGCTTGTGCAAAACATGGTATTTGCCCATGTTGGTGCAACATGTGGTTACGTATTTGTGCATATGCAGATGTTTTTTCATATGTATGATGTGTGTGTATGTCTCCATAAAATAGTGCTTGAACATTGATGAGATAAAATGTGAGTTTGGAGGACCATTTTCTCACATTACTGCTTATATTACAGATAATAAATGGAACAGAAAGCAGAAAAGAATGGAAAATAAATATTGTTTTCACTAATATTAGCTTGGACATCTCAAGCTTCCACTTCTCTCCATTGTGGTGGTAACTGCTTTGCTGTTCATTGATGGTGCGTCTGTCACTCCACGTGTGTTTTGTGTGTGAGACAGAGAAAGAGAGTGTGAGAGGTGAAACAGGGTTATATGCCAATATTGGTTGTATTTAGGTGAGTCTGTCTCACTCTCTCTCACACACACACATCACACGTGGAGTGACACAGTAAGAGAACAGCAAAGCAGTCACCAGAGAAGTGAAAGCTAAAGATTCTGAAGTTGATATTCGTGAATGCAATATTTTTTTCATGTGCACCACTTGATGACAAACTGCATTTTTTTTACCATTAAGTATCTGCTATGAGCAGTAATGCTAAAAAATGCCCCTCAAAATTGTCATTTAATCTCATTAACTTTAAGACACTATTTTATGCGGACATACAAAATGACATACACACATACACGACACATAAAAGCATACTGACATACTGACATCTATTGTTTTGGTAAGTAATTGTGGCTGAAATTTAATATATTTTGTAAAGATATAATGTTTTATTGTACATTTTTTATTTATTACTATTAGTGTTTCAAGAGATATTGTCCTCTCTTCTTTCTATGTTTTGATAATTGATGTCAGTAAACAGAAGTTACTCATCAGTAAACAGAAGTTACTTAGCAGTTTGTAAGTAGTGGAATAGTTACTTACTCCTTTTTACTCTTACACAAGTAATTCATTGGGCGACTACTTTTTACTTTTACTTTTACGTGAGTCACAATATTATAGTAACAATTCTGACTTGACTACAATATTTGGCATATTTACACACCTCTGGAGGCCGCCTAGAGTTAACCTGGTTCTGAAGGAGATTTCCTCCTGGTAAAAGATAATTTTTCATTTCCACTTTTGCTTAATGTTTGCTCTTTGTGGAAATAGCTGGGCCTCTCTTTATACAGTGGAACCTCAACTTATGCACGTCCCAATGTATGAAAAATTCAGAACACGAATTGAGCTTCGAAGAAATTTCTATCCCATTTAACAAAAAAATATTTGAAATACAAAAACGAAATTAAAAGTGCTGCCCAACAACAGTCCTCCCAGTCTGTTTTACATCTATAAACAGTCATATACACTCACCGGCCACTTTATTAGGTACACCTGTCCAACTGCTCGTTAACACTTAATTTCTAAACAGCCAATCACATGGCGGCAACTCACTGCATTTAGGCATGTAGACATGGTCAAGACAATTTACTGCAGTTCAAACCGAGCATCAGTATGGGGAAGAAAGGTGATTTGAGTGACTTTGAACGTGGCATGGTTGTTGGTGCCAGAAGGGCTGGTCTGAGTATTTCAGAAACTGATGATCTACTGGGATTTTCACGCACAACCATCTCTAGGGTTTACAGAGAATGGTCCGAAAAAGAAAATAAATCCAGTGAGCGGCAGTTCTGTGGGCGGAAATGCCTTGTTGATGCCAGAGGTCAGAGGAGAATGGCCAGACTGGTTTGAGCTGATAGAAGAGCAACAGTGACTCAAATAACCACCCATTACAACCAAGGTAGGCAGAAGAGCATCTCTGAACGCACAGTACGTCGAATTTTGAGGCAGATGGGCTACAGCAGCAGAAGACCACGCCAGGTGCCGCTCCTTTCAGCTAAGAACAGGAAACTGAGGCTACAATTTGCACAAGCGCATCGAAATTGGACAATAGAAGATTGGAAAAACGTTGCCTGGTCTGATGAGTCTCGATTTCTGCTGCGACATTCGGATGGTAGGGTCAGAATTTGGCGTCAACAACATGAAAGCATGGATCCATCCTGCCTTGTATCAACGGTTCAGGCCTGAGGTGGTGGTGTAATGGTGTGGGGAATATTTTCTTGGCACTCTTTGGGCCCCTTGGTACCAATAGAGCATCATTGCAACGCCACAGCCTACCTGAGTATTGTCCATGTCCATCCCTTTATGACCACCATGTACCCAACTTCTGATGGCTACTTTCAGTAGGATAATGCGCCATGTCATAGAGCTGGAATCATCTCAGACTGGTTTCTTGAACATGACAATGTGTTCACTGTATTCAAATGGCCTCCACAGTCACCAGATCTCAATCCAATAGAGCATTTTTGGGATGTGGTGGAATGGAAGATTCGCCTCATGGATGAGCAGCCGACAAATCTGCGCCAACTGTGTGATGCCATCATGTCAATTTGGACCAAACTCTCTGAGAAATGCTTCCGGGACCTTGTTGAATCTATGCCATGAAGAATTGAGGCATGGTGTACCTAATAAAGTGGCTGGTGAGTGTATTTGAATACTAGATTAAAAAAGTCCTATATTTTCACTCCCCAGACTCCCCAGATCAGACAACCTCTATCCATCTCAAGTGGCTGATCATCTCCTTCCATTACCAGTGATGGTAGTCAGATCAGATCATTTGATCTCCATCTATTGCTGCTCCTTGGATCTGCTTTGACAGGAGTGGTCAGAGATGATGATGAGGCACATGTTGGTTTCTCAACTTAAATGTTTATTAGTGCTCCGGGAGGGAGCACTATTGTTCTCCACCATGTTTATCAGTGCTCCAGGAGGGAGTGCTATTGTTCTCCACCGTGTTCGTTAGTGCTCCAGTAGGACGCCCTATTTTTCTCCACCGTGTTTGTTCTTCCTCTTATTAAAACATTCACTGTAAAGCCATATGTTGTTGTAGAAACTTCATTCAAACTTCAAAACGCAGGAAAACTTGTCGTCTCTACCCATACCTGACAGTGTGTTCATACCTTCAATCGTTTCTCATCCAGACCGTTTCAAAAACATGTGGGTTTGGCATTTTCGGAGCAGCGACAGAGGGGAGAGTGTGGTCAGAGTCAGAGTCCGGGATCGCTGAAAAATCTGCTCTCATTAGCAAAATGAGAGCAGATTCTTTCACGCTGCTCCCAGCCACACCATAAGCAGCAGACAAATTCTTTTTTTTCACTTTTGTAGGAAAATTTGTGCTCTCTCATGCAATGCAGGACATAAACCCATGCGCCTTGTAAAATTTAAACAGCGAGCCTCAGATTCACCCCAGCGCAGCCACTTCTCTCCATAAGCCCCCATTCATTTTCCCACCACTGCGATCAAAGCTAAACTTTACACTTCTACTCACGACTGTGGCCTCAGTTTTCATAGTACACACACCAAATCGCATCAGGGCATTCCTGAGACTGCCCCCTGCATGACAGTGTGCTCATATTCCAGATAGGTGCAAGCATTGTCTCCCTAGAGCCAAATGTTTAGGACTTGGGCAATTTCGCTTTTTCCCATAAGACTGAATGGGAAAATCAGAACTCCTCAAACAAACATGCACTCTGTCACCATACTTTGAGATAGAAACTTCATTTTGATTTTAAAAATTCAAGAAACTTGTGGTCTGCTTGTGTATCAAGTTGCATGTTGATAGCATGCACCGTTTATCAGCAGCACCTTCTCAAAGACCATGTGGTCAAGTCCCTGCTCATGTCTCCACGGTGTCCTGCTACAGCATGCTGACAGATGACCTCTTACAGACACACAAACACTTCATGCACACACACGCAAACACTCAGTCTCTATATATCAAAACGATCGAGTTGGCCTCTTTTTCTCTCCAGAATATTAAGTTTCGGGCCCCCATAAGGAATGAATGGCAAAATGACCAAAATTGCTCATTTCTCAACCAGGTTAATAACTTTATTCAAACACTCCCTAAATGCTGTCTTGTTAGCAATCTAAAGGAAGACAAAGTGCTGCAAACCGACGGGCATACATCCCGGAGCACTCTCAAAATTTCAGCGCACTGGAATTTTCTAGTTTTCTTTGCCCTGCCATGGCCAAAAAAACGGTGTTGTCTACATACTCCCACCAGCTGATTCCCCTCACCTGTGTGATCACCTGGTATCCATTGCAAGATTTGACCCCACATCCTCTTCCTCCATCCTCTCACAGCGTCCACTTCAGGTTTGGGCCTGAGCCCCACATCTACTCGTTACCCTGATATTCCAATGGATACTTTACAGCTACAATGCACTGCGGCACAGCAGCAAGGCACTTAAGTAAAGAGTCCCATGTTCTACCCATTGTGTTATGGCAGCGGTGCCCCAGCGCAAATTACGTGACGAGGTCCTGTGACACTTCCAAAAGTATGAAAAACCACAAGCTACCGTGATAATGCACTGTGTAAAGGAAACAAAAGCAAACAATAGTTTAATTTACTTGTGGAACAGCGCTTTATCCTGTGGTTTTGTCTCAGGTGGGGGCTGCTGCTATTGCCTCAGGCAGGATCTCTGCCAGACGTTTCTGCTTCTCTCCCTCTCTCTTTCACTCTCTCTCTCTCTGAGCTACGCACAATATTTTTCTAATATTGTTGCGATAACTTCCGGTCTGGTTCAATCTGATCAACTGACAGAAACAAGGGCTCCCTGACCCTCTTGTGGGTGGGCCAAGAGGCTTGACACTGGTCATCCATGTGACAGTTCTACTGTCAGTTTGAGGACTGAGGACTCCACAGCAGTGGCTGGAGGAGCAGCAGAGACACAGACAATGCTAGCTCCATCCCAAACATGACAGCCTGGAGGCTAAAAAAGAGCTATTCCAGGCACAGGAGAGATGATGAGGAAAGTGCCCAGAATCCGCACCTGTCAACAGTGTGGCCAGCCAGAAAGCAAATTGTATGGACAAAACCAGTTCAATGTGGCCCAAACAAAACAATTTTACTGTGCTCTCCATGTGCATTCCTGTAGACCTCTGGCTGGCACAGAAGAGGAAAGAGGACAAATGGGACAGTAAGTAGCATAAAGTAGCCTGTGGCCCCAGGGGGTGAGGCTAGCACTGTGCAACTGAGAAAAACCTACAGATTTCTTTCCCCACCTATAACCACCAAGTCCTCTGGACAATTCACAAAACATTCCCTGCAGAGAGATATAATCTCTCCAGCATGTCCTGGGTCAACCTCTAGGTCTCCTCCAAGATGCACATGAAATGGAAATGGCTTTTTTTAATGTAAAGGATGAGCTGCTCAATCTTGAGCCTCTCCCAGATGTCTAAGGCTGGCCTCTTCATAATCATCTGCAAACTATGCCAGAGTGACCTGAAGGCTATTGTCCAATGAGGGAAGCAGGACCACCACATCTGCTAGTTACTGAGATGGAATAAGGCCACCAATCCAGACCCTCCACCACTTACTATGAACAGTTATGAAGCTATGGATAAATCCAGAGACAAGGGGCAGCCTTGGTGGAGTCCAACTGCAACTGCAATCAAGTCTGACTTGCTGCCAACAATGCAGACCACACTGATACAGAGAATATAGAGATTTGACAGGCCCTAGCAATCATTTGTTCATTCCATACTCCCAAAGTACTCCCCAAAGAATATCTCAGGGAACACTGTAATAAGCCTTCGACAGGTCAACAAATGACCTTTGGACCAGTTGGACACACTGCCATGCTTCCTCCAGCACCTTCAAAAAACTGTAGAGCTAGTCCAGTGTTACTGAACCAGGGCAAAATCACAATGTTCCTCCTGGATCGGAGGTTCAACCGCCAGACTTGTAGACTTTCCCAGGGAGGTGGAGCTGTATGATCACATTGTTGGTGGGAAAATCACAGATTGAATTAATGCCAGATGATGCCCAGGTATGCAGAATTTCAAAGATATTAACAATCTGACTATCATCAAAAGAAATAATTCAAAGATGATTTCAAGGATCCCTCCGAGAGAAACAAACTCATCACCAACCCCATTATTGGTAACATTCTGTAGTATAGCCACGAGGACAGTCAGCTTCTATACCAAAGCAACAACCATTGCTATACAAGCAATGGAGCAGAGGCACAAGTACAACCAGTGCTAAATTGTGCAATAAACATTCCCACTACATATGAGGGAGTCTTACACATAATGACCAGTAGGTCAAGATAAATTCCTTTCCAGGATTGATCTTGTTCTTCACTCCTGAAACATGAAGATTCAGGAACATTTCTGTGCATTTTCACAATTGCTATGTCAATGCGCAGATGTGCAACACTGTTCAAGGCAAAACACGATAATAACAAAAGCCAAGAAAAATTATGATCATGTTGATAAATAGGTGGATGAGTCATCGATGAGCTGCTGTTTTGTCTGGCCCTTTTCTTTTAAAAGGCATGCAGTACTAAATTTGGATAAAAAACCTTAAAAATATTCTTTCTGGCAATTTCACTGCTCCGATGCAGTGCTCAAAAAATCTGCTGAAATTTTAGCAGCTACAGAGGTGGGAAAATTGGTAATTAGTAATTCCCCTGAATATTTTTCCTGCTCTGTTTCAAAACTGACCCCATGGATAAATGTTTTTGAAATCTCTTCTCTTTATCTTTCTTTCTTTTTCTTTTTTTTTTTTTTTTTACAGCCACCTGGTTTTCAAGACTGCTGTTTGGAGCACTCTCTAGATTCTGACACATGCATGTATGTTTCAACATAGGACTGGAGACAGCTTGATCAGAGCTTAACCATGATGTTACTGACCTTAAAGAAAAACTTGCGAGTGATGTTATTCACCGATCCCACTCCCTAATACAGGATCTTCCCTTCTGTCTGTAAAGAATGGAAATCGAAGCTGAAAATATCCGGAGAGACTGAAACACAGATCCTGGAAATGGCTACAATCACTGTGAGACAGCAGAGCGTGATTATTCAATATGCAGCCGAAAACACATCGTAACAGAGGAGCAGTGTTGACAATCCAAATATCAGAGCCAGGGTGTCTCTCCCCATATTACCATCTCCTCTCCCACAGTGACACTCTCCAAGAATAGTGCATTATGATCCAGAGCTCCATATGCTAAGCAGTAATGGTTCACAGGCAACATGGGGAAAAAACTGTATCAGACAGAATGCAGTAAGAGAGTAGAACCAGAGGAGCACTGTGATGACTGAATAATGGAAGCAGGCATGATGACATCAGCTTTTTGAAAAAGGATACACTCCTCCTTCCGTGACCTCCTACCTCTTGCCTCTTCAAAATGGATCCGCAACGGCGCTGTCTGCTACTGACCGACCGTGTTAGTTGGTGTGTATGTGTAGGTGTGTGTGTAACATAGGTAGGAAGAGAGAGAGACAAAGAAAGAGCGAGACAGAGAGCAAATGAGGGTGACGGAGAAGAGAGAGACGAGGGGGAAGGGCTTGTGGTGTGCAAAATACACTGATCTCAGCTCTGTCTGTGTGCGCATGTGTGTGCAAGTGCATGTGTGTGCGTGTGTGTTTGTAGGAGATAATAATCAGTCCATGTGACTCACCATTGCAGGAATCCTGCCTCCCCACCCCCACCCGCAGCGTAGCTATGTGCATACATGAAAGGATAGTAAGTCAATGGATCCTTTTTTGACACCCGCATTTAAATTATTTACGGCCTTTGAATTTATGTAATTTTGTCTAAATCTAAATAAATATGTCATAAATTCAGACATAAAATGATTGCGATGAAAATAATGGAAATCATAATATTTATCTAGTTTTTTTAGATTTCAGCTTCCACCCAATATCGTCTGATCTGCAAAAATAATAAATCGTCAATAACAGTTGTTGGCTGCTCCTTATGTGGATAAAAATGACTCATTTTCAGGTGATTATACATTAGTACAAGCATGATCAATTTACACTTATTACTATTACTTTTACTAGTATTGTTGCTTGGATTAGTATCAGTGCTTATGACACTGGACACTTTAAAGTAATACTTTCTCATAGTATCGGGTAAGGGTAATATGTGTAACTCTTTCACATAACCTCAGGCTGTCCCTTGAGTTTAGTGAAAAACATCATAACATAGGTAAGTACTGCGCTTCTCCTCTACCCTTATGCCCATAGTTCAGCTCAGTCAACACCTGCAAAGCAGACCAGTGGTAAAATCAACTGTCACACATTCTGTCTTTATGGCTCTTTCCAACCATAAAGGTGTTTGACCCCAAACACATAACTGCAAAAGACAAAGCAACACAAAAAAAAGGAGCTGAGTGAAACCCAATCAAAAAGACAAATATGGGCTAAGGCCATTCTTAACTTACATCAGGGATGATTAAAGTAATAGGAGGTCAAAGAACTGCAGCAAATTACAAGTTGATGCAAAGTTATTATTATTCTTATAAACAACTACAATTTTGTTTTTCTACCTTTGGAATATCCTGCAGGATTTTTCGAGTAAAAATTCTGCAGGATATTCTAATTGTTAATTAATTATTTATGGCTTCAATCTGTCTTCAAAAATGGAAGGCCTTTCTGTGTACTATCTACCCATGTCCACATGGGTTTTCTGCAAGCACTCTAGTTTCCTCCCACAGGTCAAAAAATGCCTTAACCTATTCAGTCTGGTTACGCTAAGGGTTAGGTACATAGGTGTGTCCTAACAACTGTTTAATCTTCATGACTCCTATGCAATGTGGATAGTGCAGTCCAATCACAATCACATCATAATGTAATGCAGTATTGTTGATTGGCCAGCCCCTGTGCTTCACATGTATATATATATATATATATATATATATATATATAATATAATTAAATCAAATATATATATATATATATATATATATATATATATATATATATATATATAGTACCAGTTATATGGAGTCCATTCAGTGGCATATCCATAATGTCAGAAATTTGAGACAATTAATCTGACAATTACTCATGTGGGAACAGTCCATGTGGTCAGTCCAACAGTTCTCTATTCCAGATTGGAACTCAGAAATGGAGTTAATTGGGCTCAGCTGGCAACAGGCAATGAGAGAGGGAGGTGCAGGGATGCAGTTTGTGGTCAGATTCAGAATGTTGGGAGAGGACAGTTCCAATACCTATGTCGGAGATGTCAACATCAACCACAAATTGTTGCTCATGAGCTCGTATAAAGAGCATGATAAGGATTGGAGCTGAAGTCCAGAAACTGCATGTGTGCCAGCTCTGGAAGGGACATCGGTACCATAACTTTCATGCTGTGGTGGAAATTTTACATACATCTAGGAACATTTGATTAATCTCATAATTCTTTACTTGTAGCCTGAACTCCATGAGCTACAGTTATCAAAGATTCAGGAAGTTAACTCTAAGATCATTCCCTGCTCAATTACACCTCCTTTGTAATGCCCATGAAAGTGTAAAACTTGTTTAAGGAAAAAGTGAAAGAACATATTCAAAGACTACAGGAAGAAGACCATGGCTGTAGTGGTTCGTTGACATGTTTTTCGAGTGGGTTGAAGCGTTCCTTGCAGAGATAATACCCAGATGGGGAATTCCACATAAGATCAGCTGTGGTAATAAGAAATGTCACTTTCCATTTCACATTTTCACTTCTTGTACAAAACTAATGGTTCTTGGATTGGAAATGGGGCCCACTTAGCCCATATGTTGTATGGATATAGATGTCTTGAGCACTGCTTTCCATTAACTGAATTGATGCTGTGGTATTGTGATGATTTTCGCAGCACCTCAATTAGAAAGGAGGTGTGTAGGAGAAAGGTAACCAAGCGATGTAACACCTCAGGATAATTAAATTGGGACCAGTAGGGAAAAGGTAGTCTTATCTCTCTTCACATCCCTTGGTGTGGGGAAGCTGATGCTCAGAGTAAAGATCATGTTTGTGAGAAATGAATGGAAATGCCACACTGTCCACCTTGCAGGCATTAGGCTTGCAGGAAGTTATGAGGCATGTGTCGAAAGACGCTGCAAAACTGATTTACGTTTCTGTCTTGGATGGAGGGGTTATGTTCTAATTGACGTCATCACTCTGTACTGATATACCTGCTAATGGTGTGGATTAATTACTTCAATTGGCAAAATTTGATTTAATTATATAATTCCATTTCCTACTTGAACATTGAGGAAGACTAGTAAAGAAGTGATTCATAGCAGACGTTCTTTTAGAATGAATGAATTTTGCTGTCATTATACTTAGTTCAAAAGCTTAATTTTCCTATTCACATAATGCATTTACTATGGTACGCTACTAATATGAAACAATCAGATTTTCTACAATGAGAGATGAACAGTTTATCATAAATTATAAAAAGGGTGGAGTTGCAGTGGAAATTGTTCATGCATCTAGGAATATTTGATTGATATTGGTATTCTTTATCTGTTGCCTGAACTCTGTGAGCTGCAGTCATCAAAGACTCAGGAACTCAGGAACTGATCACCCTGACTTTAAGATCATTCCCTGCTCTGTAACCCCTCACTTCCATCGCCAGTGTTTGCAGTGTGTCTGCAGTCCTGCTGCAGCTCTGCTATATGTTCGGCTTCTGGTGACTCCCACAGCCACCATCGAGCTGCGGTCTGTTTAAAATGAGCTCCCATGAGAGGTTGTGAATCCATGCATAATCGTGCGAAACAGCAGAATTTATTTCCACAAAGGGAGCCACTAAATTTTCCCACCCTGTCCCTGGTTAAAAAAAGTTGCGCAGGGCGCAGAGATAGAGAAAATGAGGAGGGTGGGGGGGTGCAAGCAAGCAGAGTATAAACGTCTATAACTTTGTATTAACATGCATGTATGAGAGAGACCGAGTGTGTGTGTGTGTGAGTGTGCCTGAAGTGTTTGTGTGTCTGTATGAGGTCATCTGTCAGCCTGCTCCAGCAGGACACTGTCAGCAGGGGAGAGAGGGTAGCAGGGAATTCACCAAATGAGCTTTGAGAAGGTGCTGGTGAAAAACGATACAAACTATCAACATGAAACTCGGTACACAGACAGACCACAAGTTTCTTGAATTTTTGAAATTAAAATGAAGTTTCTACCTCAAAGTATGGCGACGTAGGGCATTTTTGTTTGAGGCATTCCGATTTTCCCATTCATTCTTATGGGAAAAAGCGAAATTGCCCAAGTGCTAAACATTTGGCTCTAGGGAGACAACACTTGCACCTATCTGCAATACGAACACACCGTCACGCAGGGGACAGTCTCAGGAATGCCCTGATGCGATTTGGTGTCTACCGAGGCCACAGTTGCGAGTAGAAGTGTAAAGTTTAACTTTGATCGCAGTGGCTGGAAAATGAATGGATCAGCAGACAATGAATTTGTCTGCTGCTTACGGTTTGACTGAGAGCAGCGTGAAAAGAGCAAAATGAGAGCTGATTTTTCAGTCATCCCGCACTGACAGTTGGTCTCTCCCCACTCTTAACTTTTCAAAAAACGCCAAACCCACGTGTTTTTGAGAGGGCCTGGATGAAAAACGACACAAGGTATCAACACACTGTTAGGTACGGGCAGAGATGACAAGTTTTCCTGTGTTTTGAAGTTTGAACGAAGTTTCTATGACAACGTATGGCTTCGCAGCGAATGTTTGTTTGAGGGCGATTTTTTGAATTTTCTGTTTTTTCCCATTCATTTCTTATGGGATTTTTTGCTCTTTCTGAGCACTTTTTGGCCCATGAGGCACTCCACTGTTAGCCATATTGGCCGTGTTGACAAGGGTCATGTGACGGTGCTACGTTCAAAGACATTGGGGAATGACCATGCTTCATGCACCCCCATGAAGAGATTTTGATCTAAAATTAATGTATTTCTGTTTAGTTTTGGGTTGGTGCAAGAGACTTTTTTGTGCATCTGGACAAAGTCTATAAAAATGCAAAGTTTCATCCTTCTAATTCATAAAAACCCTTATGTGGAGGGTCATTTGAAAATTTCTAGTTGGCGCAGTCGAAACATTTAGTCACGCCCATTGACTAGGCCATTACCTGGTTGTTCAGGCATACAATACAATGTCCAGCAATTTTGAATTTTCTACAATGAAGGACCTGCATACAAGGACATCAAAATTTTGATGATAAATAGCCAAACTTAGCGCTAGTGAGAGAGCTAGTGAGAGAGCCATTTACAGTGAAAGAGTGTGAAAAAGACCATGCCCTTTGACCTACAGAAATTCCTTTGACGAGTATTGGTCAACATGGTCTCTAGATGATCTGTACCTACTTTGAACTCAATCGGGCAAAAGCCCGAGGAACAGCTTCTTCTTAAAGAGAAAACAAACAAGTCAAAATGGCCGACCACCTGTTGGGTTGAGGGCGGGGTCTCAAGAGGATTTTTTGTGCGCCTCAGCATGTTCTATAAACCCACCAAATTTAAAGTATTTAGGCGAAACTCAGAAGTGGGGCTTTTGTCCTGTACATCTTGAATGACTTCAAAATATGACATTTTTAACCCCCAGGTATGTTCAGGCCCCCTAAAATCTGTTTTTTGTTTTGGAATAATAATAATAGTAATAAAAAGAAACACTACAGATTTAAGAGGGTTTTTCGCAACTTCGTTGCTCTGACCCTAAAAAGAAACCTGAGAGTTTCAATAGGGTTCTCGCAACTTCGTTGCTTGGACCCTAATAAAAAGAAACGCTGCAGATTAAGAGGGTTCTCGCAATGTCGTTCCTCTGACCCTAAAAAAAGGTCCTTGGGATGGCCTAGGAACTACATTGGCCCAGCGGTTTCCAGTACCCCGACAGGCGCACAGGTGAGGACCCGCTCACAGCTGCTTGCAGCTTTAATTTTATTCAACTTATCTTTAACAAGGAAGAACCATTTGAGATATGCAACATTTATTAAGAATGCATATGTTTAGTTGTCTTGTTCTAGAGTCCAAGCAAGAAACTGAAATTTCTCAGTAAATTAATATTTATATTGTTTGTGTTCAGTTGTACACTTCATTGAATCTCAGTCAGACTGTGACAATTGCACCGGAAGCTTTTCTAAAAAAGCTTTTCTAAAAACTTTTCTTACAACCCATGAGTTACTGCTGCCAGGTCTTCTGCATTTTTTTAGTTTGATTACCCTGTGGTGAATGGCCACTTCTTTCTAAATTCTTTTTTTTCAGCATTTGGTCAAAAACCTGGCTTAATGTATATAGACCTTTGATCATTTAAATATTTGACATAAAAATATCATGTTGTGTATTTCAAAGAATTGACCATAAAACTATGTTGTACAGAGGACAAAGTAATTGATTTTTCCATGCTAACAAGGAACATTCACCATGCTCCTGTGCATGCAGTGTTGGCAGAGGCTGTCAAGGATGGTCCACCTGCATGTCCATGTCTCTCTGAGGAAAGTTAAACCACTTGTCAAGATACCAGGCTCAGAGGAGTAATTAAGAGTGAAGTAAACGGACAACATGACTTATAAATGGAGTAATTTAGCTGCCTGTCTTCAGGTCATGAATGTCAATGCCTTATGTGAAAGCAGAAACCTGTAGGCCTGCATTCCAACTTCAGCTTTTCCGTCAACAGGCTATGGAAATAGGGTGTGAATGATGTTGTGAAATTTGGGAAAAACCATGTAGATGACAGATTATCAGTTGAATTCATACAGAGACTTCATACAAGTGATGGACACAAGAAACCAAAGGCAAAAATGTCTCCAACAAATATCAGGGATTAAGTATGCCCCCAGGATTTTTTAAAAGTGTAGCAGTTGGCAATATCATACGTTAAACCTATATTTGTACAAATTCAAATTCAGTTTATTTCACTTTGCATCAACCAAGCATGCATAAACCAAGCATGCACACAGCAAAAACATGTTCAAGATTCAGTATTTAGATAAAGTATTATACTATTATATATATTATTACTTGTACATGTGTATACATATATATGTGTGTATACAGTGTATACATACATGTGTATACATACATATATATATATAGAGAGAGAGAGAGAGCATATATAGATAGATAGATGATAGATAGATAGATAGATAGATAGATAGATAGATAGATAGATAGATAGATAGATAGATAGATAGATAGATAGATAGATAGATAGATAGATAGATAGATAGATAGATAGATAGATAGATAGATAGATAGATAGATAGATAGATAGATAGATAGATAGATAGGTAGGTAGGTAGGTAGGTAGGTAGGTAGGTAGGTAGGTAGGTAGGTAGGTAGGTAGGTAGGTAGGTAGGTAGATAGATAGATAGATAGATAGATAGATAGATAGATAGATAGATGCATGCATGCATGCATACATACATACATACATACATACATACATACATACATACATATATGAAGATACAGTGCTATGTCCCCTATGAAAGCACAACACAAAAACACTCTCTGGCATCTGCATGTCTGTGAAGTTCTGTGAAGTTCTGTTAAGTCTGTTAAATATTATCATTGCCCAAGATATCACACAGCAGAAAAAGTCAATTACTGTCGAAATTTAAATATGACCCTAAGTGAAGGAATGAATGACTCAAAGTAATGTTATAAACAGTGTTAAGGTAGTTTATCAGGTTTCCAACAAAACAGATGCAGCAGTGGAGGAAAAGGGAGGAGAAAAGAGGTGTGACCAGTGTTCTTCTGGAATTCCCCTGATGTCACCTGAGTCTGTCCCCACCCCTTACGGAAGTATAGAGCTCCACAGGTGGTTAAATCCAGCGTCTGATGCGTATTTCCTGCATATACAGAGAAGAGAGATACATATAAGACACACTAACACTGGACTTTGCTGGAGCATCAGTCTTTTGCATCGCATTGTGGCGTGACCTGGAATCAGGTAAAAGTCATTATGCCAATATTTAAACGTGTCAATGTCATACACATTAACACAACGGATATGATATGACATGATATTCTTTACAAGAACATTTTCTTCCTAATGTTTTAACTATCTTTCTTTCTTCCCAGCATCTCAATGTCCTCACTGAGCAGTGTCCTCACCTGTGCCAACCTCACCATGTATCAGACTGTCCCTGATGTCCTACCACTGCAGACCACTGTGATGTCCAGTACAGTTCACGTTGAAAATACAGGGCACAAGAACATAAGCTGTAAGTCAATCCCTATTTTTCGTAGTTACTTTGTCTTACTTTGGGTCACTGAATGTGGGCTCTATGCAACAACAAAGAGCTATTTGAACCAAATATTAAAGAGTTAACTATTAAAGTATGCTCCTAGGGTTTTTTTTTCTGAGATTTCATCTCTTAACTAATCTCATCGTAAATACACTTCTTTACCTTCTGACTAGAGTCAACAGGACCATTAAAACTTAGCTTTGACCTTATTCAGTCACTGCTGGTTTAATCATTTACCAGGCAGCCAATGTTTAACCCGGTGTAACCGTCAAACAGAAGAATGCTGTCATGTCATTGTTAACACAACTATTGCTTTGTTTTAGAATTACAGATCTGCATGAACAATGATCAAGTTTCCCTGTGGATGTTCATATAACCAACATATCCAGCATCTACTGTAAATGTGGTTGCTGTATTAGTTGATTACAAAGACTAATAGTCTACGTACTAGTACACGCTGTGAATGTCATCTAGTTCCTCCATTTCTCTGCAGGCCAGTGGTACAGGCAGATCAGCCCTCATTGCTGGACATCTGAAAATGTTCTGGAATGGATCAGCGACTTTGTAGAGAGTACCAAATTTGATGCAAGCACCATAAGTCTGGCTTACTGTGCCACTGATGGGCTCACCCTCTGCCAAATGAATCAGGACCAGATGACTGCCATTTTTGGGCCACAACTTGGCCCGCAGCTTCATGAGAGTCTGCAGGAACACAAGACTAAATATGGTAATGCCGCTATGTCAGGTTGGTTTTAGAAAATCAAAGTTGATTTGCATATATATATACATATACATACATGCACATTCACTGAATTTAGAAATCAAATGAAGATAAATAAAAATAATAATGAACACCAACTGACTGCCATTTAAACAACTTTTCAAATAGCATGTGGTCAATAAGGCAGTTAACCAAACGGACAGGAAGAAAAAATAAATTTCAAAACCTATGGTCCTCAAACAAATTCAGACCAAACACATTTTCCTTACCCAGATCTGCAAAGCCTGTCTGGATCAGAGCTGAATGAGACCTGCCTGCTCCTGGACAACTTCTTGGACAATCTCAACTTCCCTTTGCTCAGTACCATCAAACTTGGACAAGGTACAGACTACATATGGACATACTTCAGCACAAAAGAGGCTTTATGTTGCAATCATAGCACTGATATTATAATCTCACTTCCAACAGCGGAGAAACCTGTGAGTAAAAGAGAGCTTGAATTCAAAGAAGATTTTGATCTGACAAGTTTGACCATGGAGCCCTCAGTGCTTCTGGGAGAAACTGAGTGCCTCTCTGATCATCAGTCTGACAGCGAGTACAGTTCCTCTTCTTACAGTCAGTACTTGTGGCTCATGCTTTTCATGTTAGCTGTCATCTTGCCAAGTGTTTTGAATATTTCAAACACCTCTTTTGTGTTCAGATGGCATGTTTGGCTTATCAAATCTGGGATCACCGGACTCTGGCAGTGGTGAATCAGACACAGAGTTTTGCTACCCCCAGATTTCAAGTGAGTAAACTGCCAAGCTCATGGTTGTAATGCCCTTTCACTGCATTTCACTGGTATTTCATGTTAAGCAGTGACTGTAGGTTTAAGAAAATGCCTGGCAATTATCTATTGTACGGACAGAAGTGCACATGAAAACAGAGAAAGAAGAGTCTCGACTGAAGCGACCTCGGGGGCGACCTCCCAAAATCATCAGAGATCACAACAATGGCTTTTTTGGCAATTCAAAGAAAAATAAACATGGTAAGGGCCTCAATATTTCTGTTGCATGATTCTGCGGTGATGCACAGGTTTCATGTAAATTGTGTCCTATCACTTGCAGCACCGCGTAGTACTCATCTGTGGGAGTTCATCAGGGACATTCTCATTCACCCAGAGAAAAACCAGGGCCTGATGAAGTGGGAGGACCGTCGAGAGGGTGTTTTTAAGTTCCTTAAGTCTGAGGCTGTTGCTCAGATGTGGGGACAGAAGAAAAAGAACAGCAACATGACTTATGAGAAACTCAGCCGTGCAATGAGGTAAGTTCATGTAGCATCTAATCGAGAAGGTTCATAGAACAGGTTTCAAGTCTGAAGATGAATTTATGCTGCAGATTTGACCTCCACCATTGATGAGGGATCTGTGGAAGACATACTCACACTTAACATGCTGAATATTTAACATACTGAATATTTAAATGCTTTTTAAATATTGGTCACAGTGGTCTGACTTAAAAATCTGTAATCACTGATTCATCCATCAGGTACTACTATAAGAGGGAGATCCTGGAGCGAGTTGATGGCCGGAGGCTTGTGTACAAATTTGGAAAGAATTCCAGTGGTTGGAAGATTGAAGAGATTGGTATGGGCATCTAAGGCACCAAGTGGTGATTAAGTAAAAACTAAAACAGACCCCGTGCTCTGGTACCAGTGGAAATACCTGTGTGACCTGTCTGAAAGAAAAAAAAATCTTACTGCCCCTGATATTTAAGACAAAAATTTCCTCTTAGAAGGAAGGTGTTACAGAAAATGTAAGCCAGTGTTTTTGGCTCTTGTAGGTTTTATGAACCATATTAATGTTTATGAAACAATTTTGTGTTTTTGATTGATTATAATCACTGCTGAAACTTTCTAAAGAAACTGACTTGTGCATATTTACATAAAAAGACTATTGCTTGTTTGTGCTTCTGAAAGCATGTAGAGGCTAAGAAACTAGTAATCTAACTCATCCTTGTGTGTAAGTGTGTGCATTATATTGGTAAATCGGCATTTATAACATTGGTGGCACTGATAATATTGCTAATATTATTCCTTTTTAAATTCCATCTAATGATTTTTTTTGTGTTAGACGTTTATCATCAGTTTTTCCAGCTAGGTGTGTATGGTCATATTTACATGAGTCTTCAATTATTCTTCAGCTATTTCTTTGCTATTTCTTTCACCCAATATGAAGTTTGTTTCAGCAAAAAAATAAATCTAACGTACCATCAACTTCATCTTTACAGTTTACAATAATAAGTTGAATTTCTTTCGTGTCAACAGCTCTAGACTGATGTATGCTCATGGATGTGAATCTTTTTGAAATAGAATCTTATTAAATAAACTGGCATCATTTACATGCATACATGCATAATGTTGGACTAAATAGTGGCTGGGATGTTGGGTTGATGCTACAGATTAGAGAGTCATGACTATTTTGTCATGTGCAAAAATACAAGCCACTTGCAGTGAAATGCTATTGTGACAGACAAAATAGGAGCGAAAAGAAAATACAAATATTAAATGTCATTAAATTTGCATAAAACACAGCGAAGTGGGATGATTTATCTCAGTGCAGCTGAGTATACCAATCGACCCACTATAAAACCCAGTGTCCTGGTTTTTATACCAGAATACCATGATAAAGGCTGGAAGTAAGAGCTCCTGTGTCCTGCCTGTGGTGGCAAAATGCTGGAAACCTGAAAAAAAAGTGAAAAAGTCGGCTACAACAAGTTTTCAGTAATGTCCAACACATGGAAATCCCAAAATATTTGGATCAGATATTCTCATGAATGTTCGCACTCAAAACTGTCAGGTTCAGGGAAGTGGTGTCAATAGAGACAGAGGCAGAGGCAGATGATAAGGAGCAGAGCATTTATTGAAACTCTGCACCAGTGAAGGAAGCAAATGGAAGCAAATGAAGGCAGACAAGGCAGGTGAAGTCTGACATGACCGATAACGACAGATTATGTTGGTGACTTGACAAATAGTCTATAATCTTACAACATCTGTCTGCTAAGAAGGAGCTATGTCCAGTTTTGGCACCTCTCCAGAATGATGGGGTCCTCTGAACATCCTGTTCTCGTTCCCCTGCCTGATCCTGTTTCAGGGTCCCGTGTTCATCCCACTCCAGTCCTCCTGCCCAGTCCAGCTCTGACCCTGAATGGACCAGCTTCAGATTCTGGACCGGTCTACACTTTCTCATAGGTGAATTAATACATTTATCTTACCTAATGGTTTCCTGTCCTCTGGCACATGAGTAAAAGCAGACAGTTTGTACTGGTTGTGTGTCATCTGCGGGTAGGATGATGAGTATACATGCATTATGGACACTTTGCTCAGGTAAATTAATTAAATGAAGTGTGTTGGAGTTAACACAAACACACTTACACACACATACTAACACACACAAGCACAAGCAAGCACTATTTTTTGTGGCTGAGAGGAAATCTTTTCTTCTCCCTCTAAGTCAACATACCTGTTCGGCAGGTTGAGTTCGCCACAGGCAGAATGTCAGTGTTGCATGTAGCTTACTGGAAACCTCATAATCTGTGCCAGTAAAAATAGCAGAAAGGTGGGGAGTGGTGGATTTTTACTGCTCTGCTCTCAGTGTATTGTCAATTAATAATTGCAAACAGCTATTAAGCCATTCTCCAAAGTAAAATGAAAATGAAATCAAAAATACACATTCTGATATGAACATAGAATATTTGATCTGATTGATCATTATCATTATTATTATTACAAAATCTGGTTAAATATATTTAAGCATAACAGAGCATTTTGTGAAAAGGATCCCAGTCACACCAAGTCCTGGTCCCAGGAAGCAGAAATATCTATCTTTGCTATGAGTTAAATGGGGTCGATATCAAAGGACTCACATATCACTGATTACATCAGGTGTTGTGCTGATGTTACCGTAACTGGCAGGGAGATTAAATGCTTATCTAATATCAAACCCTTGGTCATCCAGCAGCCTGAAAGAGGTCTTCAGGGAGGGTAATGGGGAGAGAGCAAGTACACTGCATTAAGAACTAAAGGTGAAGATTGATGAGGGGGAGAAGTTCTACCAGCAGAAACTTAAACATCAGCTGCAGCAGTATGGTGTAACCCAGGTCTGAGCAGCCATAAGGAGGATAACCTGACAGGACAGCAGCTGATAATACCTTATTTAACAGATTTGACACTGAGGTGCCTGTGGACCCTGTTGCTGCACCCTACTCCACTTGATCTGTTCTCTCCGACAACTCCCTCCAGTACTGAAAACTCGAACTCCCACCCCCTGCACCCCCATTATTCTGCCTTCCTTTTGTCTAAACCCACCTTTCCGTTTATCCAGCCCAACCTCCCCTTACCACACCCAACACATCCCTTCATCATCTCAGCATTTTAGATATCTCAGGTGAACAGAGAACTAGAAAGAATTAACTCAACTCAACTCAACTTTTATTTGTTTTAAGTGCCATATCATAACAGCTGTTATCTCAGAGCACTTTACAAGGAGAGCAACAATGTGTACATAGTGAAAAACCCCCTGTCCTTAGACCCTCGCAAAGGCTGAGGAACAACTCCCAAGAAAAACCCTGACAGGGAAAAAAGGGGAGAAACCTCAGGGTGAGAGACAGAGGAGGGGATCCTCACCCAGGACGGACAGGCGGGCACAAACAAAACATTATTGATGGCTAACAGTTCAGGATATAAATCAATGAATTGAATTGAATCAGTCCATAGTAGCAGGCAGGAGGAACCGCAGTGAGATGAGCCGGGTAGAGGTGGTCCTGGATCCAGCTCAGCGTTGATGGAAGTCGGGAGGGAAAATAAAAATAATAAAAATAAAATGAAAAATGAAAAATAAAATGAATAGTAAAATGAAAAATAAAAATAAGAATAAAAAGAACATTAAGAATTAAAAAACAAAATATTAATAAAACTTAAAATAAGAATAAAAAAAAGTAAATAAATAAGAAATAGAAATGTATATATATATATACATAAATAAAAATAAAAATAAAAATAAATTGAAAGATAACAAAGGAGAGGGGGAGGAGAGGGAGGAAGAGGAGGAGATGGAAAACAGACGGGGAGAGGCCAAGAGGAAAGAGAGAAGCTAGAGGGAACGTGAACCTGATTCACACCCACAGAGAAGGCAGAGAAGATAGAGCTCAATGTGCCGGGGACCCCCAGCAGACACAACCTATAGCAGCTTATCTTGGATTTATCTGTAGGCTCTGTCAAAAAGGAGGGTTTTTAACCTACTCTTAAAGGTAGAGAGGGTGTCTGCCTCCCGGACTGAAACTGGTAGATGGTTCCATAACAGAGGGCCTTGGTAGCTGAAGGCTCTGGCTCCCCATCTAGACTTAGAGACTCTTGGAACCACAAGTAGGCCTGTATTCAGAGAACGAAGTCTCCTAGTGGGGCAATAGGGTTTTATCAGGTCTGAGATATAAGAGGGTGCCAGACCATGAAGACCTTTATAGACAAGGAGGAGGATTTTGAACTGGATCCTGAAAGGTACAGGAAGCCAGTGTAATGAGGCCAGAACAGGAGAGATGTGATCTCTCTTTCTAGTTTTAGTCAGGACACGAGCTGCCGCGTTCTGAATGAGCTGCAGAGTTCTCAGCGACCTATTGGAGCTTCCAGCCAGTAGAGAGTTGCAGTAGTCCAGCCTGGAGGTAACAAAGGCATGGACCAGCTGTTCTGCTGAATGGAGAGGGAGGAGGTGTCTTATTTTTGAAATATTGCGGGGGTGGAAGTAGGCAGTCCGTGAGATCGAATTTATGTGAGAGCTAAAAGACAGGTCTGGATCAAAACTAACACCTAGGTTCTTAACAGTGGTGGCAGAAGAAGTCGCAAAACTACCTTGTAATGCTATGGCATCAGATATAGAATCACGTAGGTGTTTAGGACCTATGAGCAGCAACTCTGTTTTTTCAGAGTTCAGAAGGAGGAAATTATTAGTCATCCAGGCCTTCACATCATCAAGGCAGGACTGAAGCTGCTGTAGACGGTTGAGCTCGCCCGGCTTGATAGATAGATATAATTGAGTGTCGTCAGCATAACAGTGGAAATCTATAGAGTGACTCCTGATGATATCACCTAGAGGGAGCATATATACAGAGAAAAGAACTGGACCAAGCACAGATCCTTGCGGAACCCCGTGGCTGACTTTAGTACGTGGCGATTGGTTGTCGTTAACACAAACAAACTGATATCGGTCTGAAAGATAGGACCGGAACCAGTCTAAAGCAGTGCCTCTAATTCCGAGTTGATATTCCAGTCTCCTTAGTAAGATCTGGTGGTCAACCGTATCAAAAGCAGCACTGAGATCTAACAAGACAAGCACTGAAATGAGACCCTGGTCAGATGCCATTAAGAGGTCATTGGTGACTTTAACCAATGCAGTCTCAGTGCTATGATTTATTCTAAAACCAGACTGGAAGGATTCAAATAAACTATTGTTATTGAGGTGTTCACAGAGCTGGTTGGCAATGATTTTCTCAATGATTTTTGAGATGAAGATGAGGTTAGAGATCGGTCTGAAATTTGCTAAAGTTCCTGGATCAAGGGACGGTTTCTTGAGGAGGGGTTTGATTATTCCGACTTTGAACGTAAGAGGAACGTAACCTGTTGTTATGGACATGTTGATGAGGTCAAGTAAGGAGGTGGCGATTAAAAGCAGCACTTCCTTTAACAACTTGGTCGGAATCGGGTCAAGGAGGCAGGTCGAAGATTTAGAAGAGAAGATGATAGTGGTCAGCTGATGCAGGTCAATGGGGTCAAATGAAGATAGTGACCTGGTTATATCCACATCTGTGATCTGAAAGGCTGCAACAGGGGGTTGGTTAGTCGCCATGCATGCTGAGTGGGTCGTAATTGTTTGTCTAATATTTGTAATTTTGTTGTTAAAGTAGTCCATAAATTCACCACTGCTGAGATGGGTAGGGACACACTGCTCAGTGGAGTTATGACTCTGAGTCAGCCTGGCTACAGTGCTGAACAGAAACCTAGGGTTCTGCTTATTTTCCTCAATTAGAGAGGAGTAGTATCTCGCTCTGGCATTACACAGAGCCAGCCTGTAAGTCTTCAGACTATCTTTCCAGGTAAGAAAAATACTAGTGTTTTTGGTGGAACGCCATTTCCTCTCTAACTTACGTGCTAGCTGCTTTAGGTGGCGTGTTTCTGGAGTAAACCAGGGGGCGGATCGTGGTCTAGAGATAGTCTTTTTTGTTAGGGGTGCAGCCGAGTCGAGAGTCTTGCGAAGGGAGGTAACAAAGCTATCAGTGAGGTGATCGATGAGGGAGGGACTCAAGCTTTCATAACAGAGAGGGGGGGATGCAGTTCCAAGAGACAGGGGGATAGCTTCTTTAAAGTTAGATAAGACACTGTCAGTTAAGTGCCGTGTATATATACTGCTCTTCTTTCGCACACAACCGGCTAGAAGGAAGTTGAAAGTAATTAAAGAATGGTCGGAAATAACTGGGTTAAGGGGGGGAAACGGTCAGGTGTTTAATTTCAACACCATAAGATAGAACAAGGTCCAGGGTGTGGTTGAAGCAGTGTGTGGGTTCATGCACATGCTGGCAGAAGCCAATGGACTCGACTATAGAAGTGAATGCTGTACTGCAGCTATCACTGACCACATCTACATGAATATTGAAGTCACCGATGATAATGATTTTGTCAGTTTTGAGAACTAGGTTTGAAAGAAATTCTGGAAATTCAGCCAAAAAATCTGAATAGGGGCCTGGGGCCCGATACACTACGACAAGTAGGAGGGGCTGTGCTTTCCAGCTTTGGTGACACAGGCTGATGATAAGGCTTTCAAATGAATTATAATCAATATTAGGTTTCGGAGTAATTAACAGACTACGATCAAACACGGCTGCCACCCCACCTCCACGGCCAGAACATCGAGGGACATGATAGTTAACATGGCTGGGAGGAGAAGCCTCATTTAGGCTAACATAGTCACCCTCACAAAGCCAAGTTTCTGTGAGACATAACACATCAATGTTGTTGTCAGAGATTAATTCATTTACAAGAATGGCTTTGGAAGACAGGGAGCGGATATTAAGTAATCCACATTTAATGCTCCTGTCCTGAGAAGTGACTGAGGAACTCCTGATTTTTATAAGATTGTTAAGGGTCGCTCCTCTGCTGCTAAATCTGGACAGTCGGGGGACAGACACAGTCTCTATGGGGTTCTGTGTGGGTGACTGAAACGAGGGAAGCACAGAGGAGTGTGTTAGACTGCTCCTCTGCCTTCTGGTCTCAACTCTGAGTCAGGGTGGGGGAGGACTAATGCTCTTTGCCAGGTTACTAGAGAGTTGGGCTGCTCCTTCCCACGTGGGATGGATACAGTCCCTCCTAATGAGACCAGGTCTACCCCAGAAAGTTTGCCAATTATTTACAAAACCCACGTTATTTGCGGGACACCACCTCGATAACCAGCGGTTAAATGATGATGTACGGCTAAACATGTCATCACTTGCCAGGTTGGGGAGGGGGGCGGAGAAAACTACGGTGTCCGACATCGTTTTAGCCATTGTACACACCGATTCCACATTAATTTTTGTGACCTCCGATTGACGTAAACGCAGGTCATTAGCGCCGACGTGGATAACGATTTTACTATATCTGTGTTTAGCTTTAGCCAGCAGCTTTAATTTGGATTCAATGTCGCCCGCTCTGGCCCCCGGGATGCAGTCTATGGCCGCTGGACTCGCTAACTTCACATTCCGTAAGATAGAGTCGCCAATGACCAGAGATTTATCCTCGGCGGGTGTGTCGCCGAGCGGGGAGAACCTGTTGGAAGTGGGAAGCGTTAGGTGGGCCTCGGTGGACTTTGGCCGGGAGCTACGCTTCCCTCTGACAGTCACCCAGCGTTCCTGTTTTCCCGGCTGCTCGGGAGAAGCTGGAGGGGAGCTAAGGGGAGCTAAGCTAAGCGGCTCCGCAGTGGCTAATGGGCGCTGGCTAACTATGGCTGATGGTTTTGCTTCCACAGTGTGGAGCCGGGCTTCCAAATCGCTAAGCCTGGCCTCCAACCTCACCAATAAACTACAGTGCTTACATGTATCACCCTCGCTAAAGGAGGCAGGGGAATAGCTAAACATGTGGCACGCTGAGCAGGAGAGAGGGACAGGAGAAGCAGAGGGGGAAGCCATTGCTAACCGGGCTAACGCTAATAGCGCTACGGGAGCAAGGGTGATAGAAAGACTACGAGTGGCGTAGGAAGCGGGTCAGAGAGAGAGAGCAGGACCCTAGGAGCAGGGTAGAGTGCTCGAGTGGCACACAAAGGGTGATACAGTAGGAAATCAAAGAAAATACACAAAAGATAGGAGTCGGGATAGAGCTGAGACTGAAACTGTGCTGCCGGCAGTCAGCAGGAAGTGAGCAGGAAGTGACGCTTACCGGAACAGGAACAGGAAAATTAAGTAGGGAAAGGCAGGTTGTTCTGAAGGTCAGATGTTCACCGTCCTCGTACACCTTTTTCAACCTGAGCCTGAATCTACAGAAGATCCCTGCACTGTGCAAAACATAATTTATAGTCCCAGTGCCCAAGAGGAGACTGCCCGCCGGCTCTCATGAGTACAGGCCTGTAGTTCTTATTTCTCACATTATGAAGATGCTTGAGAGGCTTGTTCTGTCCGATGCAAAGTCTACATTGATCATCTACATTTTTAAGATGGTGGCATACAGTAGTGCAGCACAGTTGGGCCCTGTAATGTGCTGCCACTGTGCTGCAGGACTGTTTTGAGTGTTAAGACTGGCATGTCTTCATTGACAGTTCTCAGCTTCAACTTCAGGTGTGATACTGTTACCGGGTCTGTGATTACCTACTGTAACCTTGGCTAAATTAGGAGGTCAGATCTCTACTAAAAGTCAAGAATACTGCATTCGGAAGCGATGGTGCACCGGCTGCATTCAGGACTAGTGATGCCCTACCAAGAAACACCTGACAATGAGAATCAAAGGGCAAAGGTGACATGCTAAGAGAACACAGGTACACTTCTCCCACAACAAACCTCTGCGTTTCTGGAATGGTATCAAGTACATCATGGATTAATCCAGCAGAGGTGCACAAAGCTCCAGGGGCCCCAACACCTCTTCAAGCACTGGAAGTTATGCCAGGTGCTGTGGGAGTAGATTTATCTGAAGCGTCTTCCAGAGGGCAACAGATCAGAGTGGGGCAGTCACAGATTTGTCCAATCCACGCAGTCACAGATGAGTCCAATCCACGCATTTTACTGAAAAGAGTGTCCAGGATGATGGTATTAAACAGCCAGCTGGAGTCCATGAAGAGCATCTTTGCATAGCTCTTGTTCTACAGGTGGCTCAGTGAGTTATGTTAGGGTGATGGCATCCTCGCCGCCTCTTGCTCTCGCAGTTGCGGTCAGGGAGGAGGAAGAAGGCTGGAAGACCAGAAACTATAGGCTCTTAATGACAGAACAGATGTCAGGAATATGTGCCTGTAGTCACTGAGGCTGTTGAAGGCAGTTTTTTGGGGGATGTTGATGATGGTAGAGGCCTTCAAACGTGGGCACATAAACACCAGGGAAAGGTTGAATAGTTTCATGAGGATCCGTGCCAGGAGATCTGTGCATATTTTGATCACCACCCCAGGACTACCATCAGAACTAGCAGCTTGCCTGGGGATCACTGTGCTCAGGTTTTTCCACTTGCTGTGGGGACAGTGACAACCACAATAGACAATGACAACAAAGCTGACAACAAATCTGACAACAGTAGCGACACAGTAACAACAGGGGCTGGTTGCACAAAACTAGGATAAGGGCCAGGATATCTTGGTTATCCTGGCTCAACTTATCCATGATCGAGTTGCACAAAAGCCGGATATGATTGTAGTAGGTTATGTTATGGTCTGCTCCAGACCAGGCTAAGTTCCAGGATCTATTTAATCTCATCCCTTATGTCAGTCAGCAGTCACCACAAACAGAAACCAATATTTATTCCACTGGCCACTACACATTGTTATAACATATAACTAGTTCCACTGTCATTATTTAAACATCTGTGATCAATAATTTCAATCATTTTGGATGAATGATTTATGACGATATTGCAGGATAAGATGATATTGCAATCATTAGATTTGACTATATATATATTTTGACTATATATATATATATATATATACACACACACACACACACACACATATATACACTCATCGGCCAATTCTATTGGCCTAATCAGCCAATCACATGGCGACAACTCAGTGCATTTAGGCATGTAGACATGGTCAAGACAATCTCCTGCAGTTCAAAACGAGCATCAGTATGGGGAAGAAAGGTGATTTGAGTGACTTTGAACGTGGCATGGTTGTTGGTGCCAGAAGGGCTGGTCTGAGTATTTCAGAAACTGCTGATCTACTGAGATTTTCACACACAACCATCTCTCGGGTTTACAGAGAATGGTCCGAAAAAGAAAAAATATCCAGCGGCAGTTCTGTGGGCGGAAATGCCTTCTTGATGCCAGAGGCATCTCTGGATCTCCTCTCTGTATTGATTCACAGCGTCATTTGTGGTAAGAACCTCCCTTGCATCGCCTGTTAAAATAAGGTTCTCTGCAAATTAATAAAAATGGTTTTGTTCACACAAGTTTCAAAGAAGACAAAGAACAACAATCGTCAATTGTGCATCTTGTCACCTTTACAAACAAGTGAGCAAAGCAATGATTTTAATACCTTCATCACCAAAACTCCACAGCTACTGGCATCCCGCTGTTTCTGATGCTGCAGAGTCTGTATCTTCCATGACTCTCCAGACCTCCCCCTCATTTTCAGAAAGTTCTTGGTTAACCAGAATCAGGACTAGATTAGCATCTAGCCAGACATGCTGTGCTTGTATATTTTCTATTTATTTGTGTTCCGGGAAGGAGCACTATTGTTCTTCTGAGTGTTTGCTCTTCTTCATCTTCCTTTATATTATTTCGGTCGGCTGTAGCTCGAAAACACTTCATCACACACACACAAATGATACACCAAACGTGTGGATATATATGGGAAACATTAGCAAATTACAAAAATCACTCTATTAAACATTCGCTGTAAAGCCGTACGTTGATGTAGAAACTTCATTAAAAACTTCAAAACGCAGGAAAACTTGTCTTCTCTGGCTGGACCTGACAGCATGTTGATACCTTGTATCGTTTGTCATCCAGGCCTTCTCAAAAACGTGGGTTTAGCATTTTTGATGCAGCTACAGTGAGGAGAAACCAACCATCAGTGTGGGATTGCTGAAAAATCGGCTCTCTTTTCACGCCGCTCCCAGCCATAACGTACACAGTATGCAAATTCTTTTTTCCAGTTTGGTAGGAAAATTCGTCCTCTTTCATGCAATGAAGGCCATAAACCTGTGTGCCTTAGAAAATTTAAACGGCAAGCCTCTGTCAGCCCAAGGCAGCCTCCTCTCTCCATAAGCCTCCATTCAATTTCCGATCACTGCAAAGTTAAAATGTACACTTCTACTTTCAACTGTGGCCTCAGTTTTTAGTACACGCACCAAGTCACATCAGGGCATCCTGAGACTCTCCCCAGCGTGGCGGTGTGCTTATTGTCCAGACAGTGTTTAGCACTTAGGCAATTTCGCTTTTTCCCATAAGAATGAATGGGAAAAACAGAACTCCTCAAACATCCGCTACATCACCATACTTATATTAATTATAATCCCATTTTAATTACAAAAATTAAAGAAATGTGTGCTCTGTGTACCGAGTTGCATGTTTATAAGTTGTATCTCTTTTTAGCAGCACCTTCTCAAAGAGCATGTGGTCAAGTGTCTTGTGTCTGCTCCTTTGCTGGCAGAGTTTGCAGACACACAAACACACTGTTGGGATATTATCTCAACCAATATAGTAAACTATTTGGACGATCCAGTCATCAAGCTAGGACCGACTCAAAATAGGATCCCATAAGGATGGCCTTACACCGCTGGAGATGAGCTCACTCAGGGTGCCAACTGCTGGAACCTAGTGGAGGTAAACCTAGATTATTAGTTTATTATTTATTATTATTATTAATTATGAATCAGGGCACCACCCTGTAAAACAGGGACCAATAATCTGGTTAACCAATTAGCCTAGTAAATCACATCAGTCAAATTACGAATTACCTCCAGTCTCTCTGAAGGAGGCAAGATCCGAGCACTGATCTGGATTTAGCAACTGTTGTGCAGGTTCAATAACTACTCACTTCTTAGTACAACAATCACACTTTAATGGCACAACAATTTTACAATCAGTGCATTAAGGTTATCATTGACCATTTACTATTCTAATGAAAAACATGCATTCATGACTAAACAGACTGAACAAACAATAAACAAGCATGTGTCTGGGTGTGTGGGTGGGTGCATGTGTGTGCGTAAGCGCGTGTGAGTGCGCGTGCGTGTGATGACGTGGTCCGCTTGGACGCGCGAGAACAAAGGGGGAAAAGTAATAGAAGCCGGTCAGAGACGCATTCACTCAGCCGTGCGTCCTACACTGTCATACATTAACATAGAGTTCATGTAGGCTTCTGTACTTTGTAGGTGCTACTGCGTCACAGTCTCTGCTCGAATCGAGCCCTTACGTGTCCCACGTGTTGCGGTCCCGATTCTGTCCTGTGATCCAGCACAGTGTAGCTCCTTGATGCTGCGCGTCCCTGTGATGCAGACTTGGCCCTCTCGCTGCCTCTGCTGCAGCGTGGGTTCAGAGTTGGAGGAGGATGAGGCGCTCAGCCCCTGAGTGCTCTTCTTGCACGGGCGTGCCTCACCTCTCCGGGTAGGGATCTGTTGGTGCAGTGAGGAGGTTGCGAGCCTCAGCCCCTTGGTGCTGTCTTGGCACGGGTGTTTTGACTCTTTTCTCCTCTCAGGATCTGTGATCCTGTCGGCAGACAACCCGCGGAGTTGGCTGCCGTCTGCTCGGGGTCCGGGTGGACCGGGGTTTGATCACCGGGTGGTGGATCAAACGCAGGAATAGAATAAAATCTTTTAGTCCTGAAAAGGACGGTGGTGCAGCGCTCAAAGTGGGTGTGGCACCGGTGGCTGCCGTGAAGAGCGGTCGGACTGCTGCGGCTCCTGTGGGTCTTGGCGCAGCGGCGGCGATGTCCGGCGGCTGGAGCTCCGGGCGGTCAGTTGACGAGTCGTAGTGGTTAAGATGAGTGTGGGAGTGGAGTTGTGGCGGCAGAGAGTTCTGGGACTTTTATTCCCAGAGGGCTCCTTACCTCCCTGCGGGTATATGTGACCCGCGTCACCAGGTTGGGTGCTGGTGATTGGCGCGCTGGTTACACGCCAGCGGCCGATAGGTTCCCGGGTAGGTTTGAAACCTAACGTCAGTGGAGCAGAGCGCGCGCAGACCCCCACGGGGTCTCCTGGCAGGCGCCTCTGTCTGCTTTCATCTCTAAGGGGCTGCAGCAGGAGTTTCTGGCCTGGACTGTTGTTTGTAAAATCACATGTATTGCTGTTCATGCACCATATGAGTGTAGCAGTCCCAACAACACACACACTCACTCACCCATTCTCTCTCTCATACATGCACACACTCCCAGAATGCTGTCTTGTGTGCAATCCAAAGGCAGATATAGTGCTGCAAACCAACGAGAATACTTCCTGGAGTACTTGAAATTTCAGCACACTGTAATTTTCTTGTATTTATTTAGAATCATGAATACCTCCAGTTTCTGAGAACTTTTCACCCATAGTAGTCCTCGTTTGATGAGGGGTCTATGAGGATCAGGGTCATTGTGGGGTTGTCTACAATCTTAAAAATATGCAATTTTGATTCACATGAACAAAACAGCACTTAAAAAAAATTAAGGCAAACACATAGCACAACAATCCAGTGCGCAGAGACGTTCACCATCAAACAGGATCACCATCAACCTAATGTAGCATCTGAGGTGTAGGGCTTCTAGAACTGCGTTTATGATTGACAGACACTCAGGAACTAACATTCTTGGACAGGTGTCCGCTTAACCATTTATTACACACTTTTTCTCTCTGACACAACTCCAGCTTCCAGCAGCCACTGCGCCACACTTTTCCATATCATAGCTGTGCCACACAAGACAATTGACTTTCAGGCCCTCTGGTCTATTTTTGCGACCGTGGCGAGCCCTCAAAGGTGGGAAATAGCGAATGTTCAAAGCCCCACCCTTCAAAAAGTATGTCTCCAATGAGGACCAAATGCATATCTAGTGGTCCAGGCTACCCCTTCAACATACTAAAATTTCAGATTCACAGCACCTTTAGAAAGAGATCTGCTGTGGAATGGCCTCTAGAATCTGACGGTCTAGTTTGCTATAGCTTTGAGAAGACCTGATTTGTGAACACACTTTGAGCTAAGAGGCTAAAATTTGAATATGTTCATCAGGAGGTCAATAGCATCCAGCATGCCAAGTCTTCTACTACCTCTGGAAGTGTCTGAGATGGCCACAAACAATTGAATGACATTTGCCATAGGCCAAGAGTGACATGGCAGCCCCTCTCCAGCAGATCTTGCTCTCTCTGTGACCATCAGACGGGTTTAACCGGAACCGGAGGTCAGGATGTTCATAGCAACCAAACGCTTCGGTTGCTACATACTCGGGTTCTGATTTGGTTTATTGCATCTGACTGATTAAATTCTCCCAATGCATGTGTTGTGTCTTGGATCAGTCTACAATGAACATTTATTTCCATCATATTTTTCAGTTTGTGTCTATGAGCTTTAGATCATTATGGAGAAGCTTTCTGTTTTACTGTTTGTCACAGACACATATACAAATAAAGTTGTGCGATTTGTTTATGAATCTCCACATTTACTCTTTCTCATAACAGAGGCGCAGGAATTGCCACTAAACTAGCACTAAAAACTAAAATTGTTTGTGTTCATGTTTACTCACGTCATTATTTCTCACTAAATTAACATATATATCATGGTTGCATGTTCATCATGATGAATTCCTTAAGGCTTATGTCTGTGTATGGGTTGATTTGTCTGTTTTTTTGGGGTGTTTTTTTCAATATTTTTCTATATGAATTTTTAATAAACTTTTACCCTAGGTTTTGGTGATTTTTTGAAGTCAAAATGCATACAATGTAAATAATATTCAGATGGTCTGTCATAACCAGCATTTAGCGCACCAGTCCTCTGACCAGGGCACTGTGACAAAAAATTCGTAGGTTAGCAAAAATTAGACTAACACATAATATAGAAACACTGCTACTTGAAGCCAGTAAATAAACCAAAAATGGCTCTTACTTTATCTGACACCCATAGTGTGCCCTGCAGCGACCTAAATGAAGTGTCGTAGAGTGTGAGGGACCAAGCGGCAGGCACGAAGGCACAGCATGATGGAGTACAAAAATCAGGATTTATTTACTGGACAAAAAAAAGAATCAGGATCACAAATAAATTAGACTGAACGGACAAATTCAAGAACGGGAAAATAATCAAAATAACAACAGGCAACAACAAAACCTAACAGAACTTAACTCAAGACAAGTGACTTCCCGGAGGAAACCTATACACTCAACTGATCAAACCAACTAAACACACTATGGAGATAACAACAAAAAACTAGAAAATTCCAGCACGCTGAAATTTCGAGAGTGCTCCGAAACCTGTGCCCACCATCGAGTCACGAGCTGCCCCAACCCCCAACCCCCCCAAAGCCGAAGGAGTATTGCTCTTTTCGGCCATAACTTTGTGTTAACATGCATGTGTGAGAGAGACCGAGTGTGTGTGTGTGAGTGTGCCTGAAATGTTTGTGTGTCTGTATGAGGTCATCAGTCAGCCTGCTCCAGCAGGACACTGTCAGCAGGGGAGAGAGAGTAGCAGGGAATTCACCAAATGAGCTTTGAGAAGGTGCTGGTGAAAAACGATACAAGCTATCGACATGAAACTCGGTACACAGACACACCACAAGTTTCTTGAATTTTTGAAATTAAAATGAAGTTTCTACCTCAAAGCATGGCGACGTAGCGCATTTTTGTTTGAGGCGTTCCGATTTTCCCATTCATTCTTATGGGAAAAAGCAAAATTGGCCAAGTGCTAAACATTTGGCTCTAGGGAGACAACGCTTGCACCTATCTG
The DNA here is from genome assembly GCA_029224185.1 of Karalla daura. Lineage (NCBI taxonomy): Eukaryota > Metazoa > Chordata > Actinopteri > Chaetodontiformes > Leiognathidae > Karalla > Karalla daura. The sequence continues at coordinate 5,004,839 of CM055188.1, read as the reverse complement.
CAATACAAACACACCGTCACGCAGGGGACAGTCTCAGGAACGCCCTGATGCGATTTGGTGTGTCTACGATGAAAACTGAGGCCACAGTCACAAGTAGAAGTGTAAAGTTTAACTTTGATCGCAGTGGTCGGAAAATGAATGGGGGCTTATGGAGAGAAGAGGCTGCGCTGGCCTGACTCTGAGGCTCGCCGTTTAAATTTTACAAAGCGCTCAGGTTTATGGCCGGCATCGCCCGAGAGAGCACAAATTTGCCTACAAAACTGGAAAAAAGAATTTGTCTACTGCTTACGGTTTGGCCGGGAGCAGCGTGAAAAGAGCAAAATGAGAGGTGATTCTTCAGCGATCCCAAATTGACAGTTGGTCTCTCCCCACTCGAGCTGCATCGAAAACGCCAAACCCACGTGTTTTTGAGAGGGCCTGGATGAAAAACCATACAAGGTATCAACATGCTGTCGGGTACAGCCAGAGACCACAAGTTTTCCTGCGTTTTGGAGTTTGAATGAAGTTTCTGCATCAACGCACGGCTTTACAGCGAATGTTTGTTTGAGGGTGATTTTTTTAATTTTTCTGGATTTTCCCATTCATTTCTTATGGGATTTTTTGCTCCTTCGGAAAACTTTTTAGACAAAAAGTGTTATTTTTTCGTCAATCTTTGTCCGATTTCGGATTGTTATACACCAACGCGTGCGGGAGAGCGTCCCGAACAAATCTTCTATTCAACTTGTCCAGAATCTGGATCGTTTGCCAACAGTCGCGATTTAAAGGTTTTTTTCCATAAGGGCCCCATACAAAGCTGCGGTTGCCATGACGACGGCGACAGTCTGCAGACCCTTGGTCTGTGTCATTTTGACCAAAGTGTGTTTGACAAAGTGCTGGTGAAAAACGGTACAAGCTATCAACATGAAAGTCGGTACATAGACAGACCACAAGTTTCTTGAATTTTTGAAATTAAAATGAAGTTTCTACCTCAAAGTATGGCGACGTAGCGCATTTTTGTTTGAGGCATTTCGATTTCCCCATTCATTCTTATGGGAAAAAGCGAAATTGCCCAAGTGCTAAACATTTGGCTCTAGGGAGACAACACTTGCACCTATCTGCAAAATGAACACACCGTCATGCAGGGGACAGTCTGAGGAACGCCCTGATGTGATTTGGTGTGTGTATGATGAAAACTGAGGCCACAGTCACGAGTAGAAGTGTAAAGTTTAACTTTGATCGCAGCGGTTGGAAAATGAATGGGGGCTTATGGAGAGAAGAGGCTGCGCTGGCCTGACTCTGAGGCTCGCCGTTTAAATTTTACAAAGCGCTCAGGTTTATGGCCGGCATCGCACGAGAGAGCACAAATTTGCCTACAAAAGTGGAAAAAAGAATTTGTCTACTGCTTACGGTTTGGCCGGGAGCAGCGTGAAAAGAGCAAAATGAGAGGTGATTTTTCAGTCATCCCGCACTCTGACAGTTGGTCTCTCCCCACTCTAACTTTTCAAAAAACGCCAAACCCACGTGTTTTTGAGACGGCCTGGATGAAAAACGACACAAGGTATCAACACGCTGTCGGGTACGGGCAGAGACGACAAGTTTTCCTGCGTTTTGAAGTTTGAACGAAGTTTCTACGACAACGTATGGCTTGGCAGCGAATGTTTGTTTGAGGGCGATTTTTTGAATTTTCTGGTTTTTCCCATTCATTTCTTATGGGATTTTTTGCTCTTTCTGAGCACTTTTTGGCTAAAAAGTGTTATTTTTTCGTCAATCTTTGTCAATTTTTAGGCTGCTATATACCAACGCGTGCGGGAGAGCGTCCCGAACAATTCTTCTTTTTAACTTGTCCAGAATCTGGATGGTTTGGCCACAGCGGCCAATTAACTGATTTTTGCCAGTTTTTGGCCCCTGGCGGGGCCAAAAACTGGAATTTTGTCGGGGTCGAAGGAAAGCACACGTGCCGGGGCCGAGCCGCACGTTTTAATGTATGGTTTGTGTGTCTGCGATCAGCGGTTCTCGAGATACGCTCGACCGAAATTTCGCTATAATAATAATAACTAGAAAATTCCAGCGCGCTGAAATTTCGAGAGTGCTCCGAAACCTGTGCCCACCATAGAGTCACTAGCTGCCCCAACCCCCCCCCCACCCCCCCGCCAGAGCCGAAGGACGATTGCTCTTTTCAGCCATAACTTTGTATTAACATGCATGTATGAGAGAGACCGAGTGTGTGTGTGAGTGTGGCTGAAGTGTTTGTGTGTCTGCATGAGGTCATCAGTCAGCCTGCTCCAGCAGGACACTGTCAGCAGGGGAGAGAGAGTAGCAGGGAATTCACCAAATGAGCTTTGAGAAGTTGCTGGTGAAAAACGATACAAGCTATCGACATGAAACCCGGTACACAGACAGACCACAAGTTTCTTGAATTTTTAAAATTAAAATGAAGTTTCTACCTCAATGTATGGCGACGTAGCGCATTTTTGTTTGAGGTGTTCCGATATCCCCATTCATTCTTATGGGAAAAAGCGAAATTGCCCAAGTGCTAAACATTTGGCTCTAGGGAGACAACGCTTGCACCTATCTGCAATACAAACACACCGTCACGCAGGGGACAGTCTCAGGAACGCCCTGATGCGATTTGGTGTGTCTACTATGAAAACTGAGGCCACAGTCGCGAGTAGAAGTGTAAAGTTTAACTTTGATCGCAGCGGTTGGAAAATGAATGGGGGCTTATGGAGAGAAGAGGCTGCGCTGGCCTGACTCTGAGGCTCGCCGTTTAAATTTTACAAAGCGCTCAGGTTAATGGCCGGCATCGCCCGAGAGAGCACAAATTTGCCTACAAAAGTGGAAAAAAGAATTTGTCTACTGCTTACGGTTTGGCCGGGAGCAGCGTGAAAAGAGCAAAATGAGAGGTGATTCTTCAGCGATCCCAAATTGACAGTTGGTCTCTCCCCACTCGAGCTGCATCGAAAACGCCAAACCCACGTGTTTTTGAGAGGGCCTGGATGAAAAACCATACAAGGTATCGACATGCTGTCGGGTACAGCCAGAGACCACAAGTTTTCCTGCGTTTTGGAGTTTGAATGAAGTTTCTGCATCAACGCACGGCTTTACAGCGAATGTTTGTTTGAGGGTGATTTTTTGAATTTTCTGGATTTTCCCATTCATTTCTTATGGGATTTTTTGCTCCTTCGGAAAACTTTTTAGCCAAAAAGTGTTATTTTTTCGTCAATCTTTGTCCGATTTCGGATTGTTATACACCAACGCGTGCGGGAGAGCGTCCCGAACAAATCTTCTATTCAACTTGTCCAGAATCTGGATCGTTTGCCGACAGTCGCGATTTAAAGGTTTTTTTCCATAAGGGCCCCATACAAAGCTGCGGTTGCCATGACGACGGCGACAGTCTGCAGACCCTTGGTCTGTGTCATTTTGACCAAAATGTGTTTGACAAAGTGCTGGTGAAAAACGGTACAAGCTATCAACATGAAAGTCGGTACATAGACAGACCACAAGTTTCTTGAATTTTTGAAATTAAAATGAAGTTTCTACCTCAAAGTATGGCGACGTAGCGCATTTTTGTTTGAGGCATTTCGATTTCCCCATTCATTCTTATGGGAAAAAGCGAAATTGCCCAAGTGCTAAACATTTGGCTCTAGGGAGACAACACTTGCACCTATCTGCAAAATGAACACACCGTCATGCAGGGGACAGTCTGAGGAACGCCCTGATGCGATTTGGTGTGTGTATGATGAAAACTGAGGCCACAGTCACGAGTAGAAGTGTAAAGTTTAACTTTGATCGCAGCGGTTGGAAAATGAATGGGGGCTTATGGAGAGAAGAGGCTGCGCTGGCCTGACTCTGAGGCTCGCCGTTTAAATTTTACAAAGCGCTCAGGTTTATGGCCGGCATCGCACGAGAGAGCACAAATTTGCCTACAAAAGTGGAAAAAAGAATTTGTCTACTGCTTACGGTTTGGCCGGGAGCAGCGTGAAAAGAGCAAAATGAGAGGTGATTTTTCAGTCATCCCGCACTCTGACAGTTGGTCTCTCCCCACTCTAACTTTTCAAAAAACGGCAAACCCACGTGTTTTTGAGACGGTCTGGATGAAAAGCGACACAAGGTATCAACACGCTGTCGGGTACGGGCAGAGACGACAAGTTTTCCTACGTTTTGAAGTTTGAACGAATTTTGTACGACAACGTATGACTTGGCAGCGAATGTTTGTTTGAGGGCGATTTTTTGAAATTTGTGGTTTTTCCCATTCATTTCTTATGGGATTTTTTGCTCTTTCTGAGCACTTTTTGGCTAAAAAGTGTTATTTTTTCGTCAATCTTTGTCAATTTTTAGGCTGCTATATACCAACGCGTGCGGGAGAGCGTCCCGAACAATTCTTCTTTTTAACTTGTCCAGAATCTGGATGGTTTGGCCACAGCGGCCAATTAACTGATTTTTGCCAGTTTTTGGCCCCTGGCGGGGCCAAAAACTGGAATTTTGTCGGGGTCGAAGGAAAGCACACTTGCCGGGGCCGAGCCGCACGTTTTGATGTATGGTTTGTGTGTCTGCGATCAGCGGTTCTCGAGATACGCTCGACCGAAATTTCGCTATAATAATAATAATAACTAGAAAATTCCAGCGCGCTGAAATTTCGAGAGTGCTCCGAAACCTGTGCCCACCATCGAATCACTAGCTGCCCCCCCCCCCCCCCCCCCCCCCCCCCGCCAAAGCCGAAGGAGAATTGCTCTTTTCGGCCATAGCTTTGTATTAACATGCATGTGTGAGAGAGACCGAGTGTGTGTGTGAGTGTGCCTGAAGTGTTTGTTTGTCTGTATGAGGTCATCAATCAGCCTGCTCCAGCAGGACACTGTCAGCAGGGGAGAGAGAGTAGCAGGGAATTCACCAAATGAGCTTTGAGAAGGTGCTGGTGAAATACGGTACAAGCTATCGACATGAAACCCGGTACACAGACAGACCACAAGTTTCTTGAATTTTTGAAATTAAAATGAAGTTTCTACCTCAAAGTATGGCGACGTAGCGCATTTTTGTTTGAGGTGTTCTGATTTCCCCATTCATTCTTATGGGAAAAAGCAAAATTGGCCAAGTGCTAAACATATGGCTCTCGGGAGACACCGCTTGCACCTATCTGCAATTCGAACACACCATCACGCAGGGGACAGTCTGAGGAACGCCCTGATGCGATTTTGTGTGTGTACGATGAAAACTGAGGCCACAGTCGCGAGTAGAAGTGTAAAGTTTAACTTTGATTGCAGTGGTTGGAAAATGAATGGGGGCTTATGGAGAGAAGAGGCTGCGCTGGCCTGACTCTGAGGCTCGCCGTTTAAATTTTACAAAGCGCTCAGGTTAATGGCCAGCATCGCACGAGAGAGCACAAATTTACCTACAAAAGTGGAAAAAAGAATTTGTCTACTGCTTACGGTTTGGCCAGGAGCAGCGTGAAAAGAGCAAAATGAGAGGTGATTGTTCCGCGATCCCAAATTGACAGTTGGTCTCTCCCCACTCGAGCTGCATCGAAAACGCCAAACCCACGTGTTTTTGAGACGGCCTGGATGAAAAACCATACAAGGTATCGTCACGCTGTCGGGTACGGGCAGAGACGACAAGTTTTCCTGCGTTTTGGAGTTTGAATGAAGTTTCTACATCAACGCACGGCTTTACAGCGAATGTTTGTTTGAGGGTGATTTTTTGAATTTTCTGGATTTTCCCATTCATTTCTTATGGGATTTTTTGCTCCTTCGGAAAACCTTTTAGCCAAAAAGTGTTATTTTTTCGTCAATCTTTGTCCGATTTCGGATTGTTATACACCAACGCGTGCGGGAGAGCGTCCCGAACAAATCTTCTATTCAACTTGTCCAGAATCTGGATCGTTTGCCCACAGTCGCGATTTAAAGGTTTTTTTCCATAAGGGCCCCATATAAAGCAGCGGTTGCCATGACGACGGCGACAGTCTGCAGACCCTTGGTCTGTGTCATTTTGACCAAAGTGTGTTTGACAAAGTGCTGGTGAAAAACGGTACAAGCTATCAACACGAAAGTCGGTACATAGACAGACCACAAGTTTCTTGAATTTTTGAAATTAAAATGAAGTTTCTACCTCAAAGTATGGCGACGTAGTGCATTTTTGTTTGAGGCGTTCCGATTTCCCCATTCATTCTTATGGGAAAAAGCGAAATTGCCCAAGTGCTAAACATTTGGCTCTAGGGAGACAACACTTGCACCTATCTGCAATACGAACACACCGTCACGCAGGGGACAGTCTGAGGAACGCCCTGATGCGATTTGGTGTGTGTATGATGAAAACTGAGGCCACAGTCACGAGTAGAAGTGTAAAGTTTAACTTTGATCGCAGCGGTTGGAAAATGAATGGGGGCTTATGGAGAGAAGAGGCTGCGCTGGCCTGACTCTGAGGCTCGCCGTTTAAATTTTACAAAGCGCTCAGGTTTATGGCCGGCATCGCACGAGAGAGCACAAATTTGCCTACAAAACTGGAAAAAAGAATTTGTCTACTGCTTACGGTTTGGCCGGGAGCAGCGTGAAAAGAGCAAAATGAGAGGTGATTTTTCAGTCATCCCGCACTCTGACAGTTGGTCTCTCCCCACTCTAACTTTTCAAAAAACGCCAAACCCACGTGTTTTTGAGACGGTCTGGATGAAAAGCGACACAAGGTATCAACACGCTGTCGGGTACGGGCAGAGACGACAAGTTTTCCTACGTTTTGAAGTTTGAACGAATTTTGTACGACAACGTATGACTTGGCAGCGAATGTTTGTTTGAGGGCGATTTTTTGAAATTTGTGGTTTTTCCCATTCATTTCTTATGGGATTTTTTGCTCTTTCTGAGCACTTTTTGGCTAAAAAGTGTTATTTTTTCGTCAATCTTTGTCAATTTTTAGGCTGCTATATACCAACGCGTGCGGGAGAGCGTCCCGAACAATTCTTCTTTTTAACTTGTCCAGAATCTGGATGGTTTGGCCACAGCGGCCAATTAACTGATTTTTGCCAGTTTTTGGCCCCTGGCGGGGCCAAAAACTGGAATTTTGTCGGGGTCGAAGGAAAGCACACTTGCCGGGGCCGAGCCGCACGTTTTGATGTATGGTTTGTGTGTCTGCGATCAGCGGTTCTCGAGATACGCTCGACCGAAATTTCGCTATAATAATAATAATAATAACTAGAAAATTCCAGCACGCTGAAATTTCGAGAGTGCTCCGAAAGCTGTGCCCACCATCGAGTCACGAGCTGCCCCAACCCCCAACCCCCCCAAAGCCGAAGGAGTATTGCTCTTTTCGGCCATAACTTTGTGTTAACATGCATGTGTGAGAGAGACCGAGTGTGTGTGTGTGAGTGTGCCTGAAATGTTTGTGTGTCTGTATGAGGTCATCACTCAGCCTGCTCCAGCAGGACGCTGTCAGCAGGAGAGACACCTGAGCAGGGAATTCACCAATTGAGCTTTGAGAAGGTGCTGGTGAAAAACGGTGCAAGCTATCGACATGAAGCTCGGTACACAGACACACCACAAGTTTCTTGAATTTTTAAAATTAAAATGAAGTTTCTACCTCAAAGTATGGCGACGTAGTGCATTTTTGTTTGAGGCGTTCCGATTTCCCCATTCATTCTTATGGGAAAAAGCGAAATTGCCCAAGTGCTAAACATTTGGCTCTAGGGAGACAACACTTGCACCTATCTGCAATACAAACACACCGTCACGCAGGGGACAGTCTGAGGAACGCCCTGATGCGATTTGGTGTGTGTATGATGAAAACTGAGGCCACAGTCGCGAGTAGAAGTGTAAAGTTTAACTTTGATCGCAGTGGTTGGAAAATGAATGGGGGCTTATGGAGAGAAGAGGCTGCGCTGGCCTGACTCTGAGGCTCGCCGTTTAAATTTTACAAAGCGCTCAGGTTTATGGCCGGCATCGCACGAGAGAGCACAAATTTGCCTACAAAAGTGGAAAAAAGAATTTGTCTACTGCTTACGGTTTGGCCGGGAGCAGCGTGAAAAGAGCAAAATGAGAGGTGATTCTTCAGCGATCCCAAATTGACAGTTGGTCTCTCCCCACTCGAGCTGCATCAAAAACGCCAAACCCACGTGTTTTTCAGACGGCCTGGATGAAAAGCGACACAAGGTATCAACACGCTGTCGGGTACGGGCAGAGACGACAAGTTTTCCTGCGTTTTGGAGTTTGAATGAAGTTCCTACATCAACGCACGGCTTTACAGCGAATGTTTGTTTGAGGGTGATTTTTTGAATTTTCTGGATTTTCCCATTCATTTCTTATGGGATTTTTTGCTCCTTCGGAAAACTTTTTAGCCAAAAAGTGTTATTTTTTCGTCATTCTTTGTCCGATTTCGGATTGTTATACACCAACGCGTGCAGGAGAGCGTCCCGAACAAATCTTCTATTCAACTTGTCCAGAATCTGGATCGTTTGCCCACAGTCGCGATTTAAAGGTTTTTTTCCATAAGGGCCCCATATAAAGCTGCGGTTGCCATGACGACGGCGACAGTCTGCAGACCCTTGGTCTGTGTCATTTTGACCAAAGCGTGTTTGACAAAGTGCTGGTGAAAAACGGCACAAGCTATCAACATGAAAGTCGGTACACAGACAGACCACAAGTTTCTTGAATTTTGGAAATTAAAATGAAGTTTCTACCTCAAAGTATGGTGATGTAGCGCATTTTTGTTTGAGGCGTTCTGATTTTCCCATTCATTCCTATGGGAAAAAGCGAAATTGCCCAAGTGCTAAACATTTGGCTCTAGGGAGACAACGCTTGCACCTATCTGCAATACAAACACACCGTCACGCAGGGGACAGTCTCAGGAACGCCCTGATGCGATTTGGTGTGTCTACTATGAAAACTGAGGCCACAGTCGCGAGTAGAAGTGTAAAGTTTAACTTTGATCGCAGTGATCGGAAAATGAATGGGGGCTTATGGAGAGAAGAGGCTGCGCTGGCCTGACTCTGAGGCTCGCCGTTTAAATTTTACAAAGCGCTCAGGTTTATGGCCGGCATCGCACGAGAGAGCACAAATTTGCCTACAAAAGTGGAAAAAAGAATTTGTCTACTGCTTACGGTTTGGCCGGGAGCAGCGTGAAAAGAGCAAAATGCGAGGTGATTTTTCAGTCATCCCGCACTCTGACAGTTGGTCTCTCCCCACTCTAACTTTTCAAAAAACGCCAAACCCACGTGTTTTTGAGACGGTCTGGATGAAAAGCGACACAAGGTATCGACACGCTGTCGGGTACGGGCAGAGACGACAAGTTTTCCTACGTTTTGAAGTTTGAACGAATTTTGTACGACAACGTATGACTTGGCAGCGAATGTTTGTTTGAGGGCGATTTTTTGAAATTTGTGGTTTTTCCCATTCATTTCTTATGGGATTTTTTGCTCTTTCTGAGCACTTTTTGGCTAAAAAGTGTTATTTTTTCGTCAATCTTTGTCAATTTTTAGGCTGCTATATACCAACGCGTGCGGGAGAGCGTCCCGAACAATTCTTCTTTTTAACTTGTCCAGAATCTGGATGGTTTGGCCACAGCGGCCAATTAACTGATTTTTGCCAGTTTTTGGCCCCTGGCGGGGCCAAAAACTGGAATTTTGTCGGGGTCGAAGGAAAGCACACTTGCCGGGGCCGAGCCGCACGTTTTGATGTATGGTTTGTGTGTCTGCGATCAGCGGTTCTCGAGATACGCTCGACCGAAATTTCGCTATAATAATAATAATAATAATAAGAAGAATAAACACGGTGGAGAGTAATAGTGCTCCCTTTCGGAGCACTAATAATAAGAAGAAGAATAAACACGGTGGAGAGTAATAGTGCTCCCTTTCGGAGCACTAATAACTAGAAAATTCCAGCGCGCTGAAATTTCAACAGTGCTCCGAAACCTGTGCCCACCATCGAGTCACTAGCTGCCCCCCCCCCCCTTGGCCGAAGGAGAATTGCTCTTTTCGGCCATAACTTTGTATTAACATGCATGTATGAGAGAGACCGAGTGTGTGTGTGAGTGTGCCTGAAGTGTTTGTGTGTCTGTATGAGGTCATCAATCAGCCTGCTCCAGCAGGACACTGTCAGCAGGGGAGAGAGAGTAGCAGGGAATTCAACAAATGAGCTTTGAGAAGGTGCTGGTGAAAAACGGTACAAGCTATCGACATGAAACCTGGTACACAGACAGACCACAGGTTTCTTGAATTTTTGAAATTAAAATTAAGTTTCTATCTCAAAGTATGGCGACGTAGCGCATTTTTGTTTGAGGCGTTCCGATTTTCTTATTCATTCTTATGGGAAAAAGCGAAATTGCCCAAGTGCTAAACATTTGGCTCTAGGGAGACAACGCTTGCACCTATCTACAATTCGAACACACCGTCACGCAGGGGACAGTCTCAGGAACACCCTGATGCGATTTGGTGTGTGTACAATGAAAACTGAGGCCACAGTCGCGAGTAGAATTGTAAAGTTTAACTTTGATCGCAGTGGTTGGAAAATGAATGGGGGCTTATGGAGAGAAGAGGCTGCGCTGGCCTGACTCTGAGGTTCGCCGTTTAAATTTTACAAAGCGCTCAGGTTTATGGCCAGCATCGCACGAGAGAGCACAAATTTGCCTACAAAAGTGGAAAAAAGAATTTGTCTACTGCTTACGGTTTGGCCGGGAGCAGCGTGAAAAGAGCAAAATGAGAAGTGATTCTTCAGCGATCCCAAATTCACAGTTGGTCTCTCCCCACTCGAGCTGCATCGAAAACGCCAAACCCACGTGTTTTTGAGAGGGCCTGGATGAAAAACCATACAAGGTATCGACACGCTGTCGGGTACGGGCAGAGACCACAAGTTTTCCAGCGTTTTAGAGTTTGAATGAAGTTTCTACATCAACGCACGGCTTTACAGCGAATGTTTGTTTGAGGGTGATTTTTTGAATTTTCTGGATTTTCCCATTCATTTCTTATGGGATTTTTTGCTCCTTCGGAAAACTTTTTAGCCAAAAAGTGTTATTTTTTCGTCAATCTTTGTCCGATTTCAGATTGTTATACACCAACGCGTGCGGGAGAGCGTCCCGAACAAATCTTCTATTCAACTTGTCCAGAATCTGGATCGTTTGCCGACAGTCGCGATTTAAAGGTTTTTTTCCATAAGGGCCCCATATAAAGTTGCGGTTGCCATGACGACGGCGACAGTCTGCAGACCCTTGGTCTGTGTCATTTTGACCAAAGTGTGTTTGAGAAGGTGCTGGTGAAAAACGATACAAGCTATCGACATGAAACTCGGTACACAGACAGACCACAAGTTTCTTGAATTTTTGAAATTAAAATGAAGTTTCTACCTCAAAGTATGGCGACGTAGCGCATTTTTGTTTGAGGCGTTCGGATTTTCTCATTCATTCTTATGGGAAAAAGCGAAATTGCCCAAGTGCTAAACATTTGGCTCTAGGGAGACAACGCTTGCACCTATCTGCAATACAAACACACCGTCACGCAGGGGACAGTCTCAGGAACGCCCTGATGCGATTTGGTGTGTCTACTATGAAAACTGAGGCCACAGTCGCGAGTAGAAGTGTAAAGTTTAACTTTGATCGCAGCGGTTGGAAAATGAATGGGGGCTTATGGAGAGAAGAGGCTGCGCTGGCCTGACTATGAGGCTCGCCGTTTAAATTTTACAAAGCGCTCAGGTTTATGGCCGGCATCGCACGAGAGAGCACAAATTTGCCTACAAAACTGGAAAAAAGAATTTGTCTACTGCTTACGGTTTGGCCGGGAGCAGCGTGAAAAGAGCAAAATGAGAGGTGATTTTTCAGTCATCCCGCACTCTGACAGTTGGTCTCTCCCCACTCTAACTTTTCAAAAAACGCCAAACCCACGTGTTTTTGAGACGGCCTGGATGAAAAACGACACAAGGTATCAACACGCTGTCGGGTACGGGCAGAGACGACAAGTTTTCCTGCGTTTTGAAGTTTGAACGAAGTTTCTACGACAACGTATGGCTTGGCAGCGAATGTTTGTTTGAGGGCGATTTTTTGAATTTTCTGGTTTTTCCCATTCATTTCTTATGGGATTTTTTGCTCTTTCTGAGCACTTTTTGGCTAAAAAGTGTTATTTTTTCGTCAATCTTTGTCAATTTTTAGGCTGCTATATACCAACGCGTGCGGGAGAGCGTCCCGAACAATTCTTCTTTTTAACTTGTCCAGAATCTGGATGGTTTGGCGACAGCGGCCAATTAACTGATTTTTGCCAGTTTTTGGCCCCTGGCGGGGCCAAAAACTGGAATTTTGTCGGGGTCAAAGGAAAGCACACTTGCCGGGGCCGAGCCGCACGTTTTGATGTATCGTTTGTGTGTCTGCGATCAGCGGTTCTCGAGATACGCTCGACCGAAATTTCGCTATAATAATAATAATAATAACTAGAAAATTCCAGCGCGCTGAAATTTCGAGAGTGCTCCGAAACCTGTGCCCACCATCGAGTCACGAGCTCCCCCCCCCCGCCAAAGCCGAAGGAGAATTGCTCTTTTCGGCCATAGCTTTGTATTAACATGCATGTGTGAGAGAGACCGAGTGTGTGTGTGAGTGTGCCTGAAGTGTTTGTTTGTCTGTATGAGGTCATCAATCAGCCTGCTCCAGCAGGACACTGTCAGCAGGGGAGAGAGAGTAGCAGGGAATTCACCAAATGAGCTTTGAGAAGGTGCTGGTGAAATACGGTACAAGCTATCGACATGAAACCCGGTACACAGACAGACCACAAGTTTCTTGAATTTTTGAAATTAAAATGAAGTTTCTACCTCAAAGTATGGCGACGTAGCGCATTTTTGTTTGAGGTGTTCTGATTTCCCCATTCATTCTTATGGGAAAAAGCAAAATTGGCCAAGTGCTAAACATATGGCTCTAGGGAGACACCGCTTGCACCTATCTGCAATTCGAACACACCATCACGCAGGGGACAGTCTGAGGAACGCCCTGATGCGATTTGGTGTGTGTACGATGAAAACTGAGGCCACAGTCGCGAGTAGAAGTGTAAAGTTTAACTTTGATCGCAGTGGTCGGAAAATGAATGGGGGCTTATGGAGAGAAGAGGCTGCGCTGGCCTGACTCTGAGGCTCGCCGTTTAAATTTTACAAAGCGCTCAGGTTTATGGCCGGCATCGCCCGAGAGAGCACAAATTTGCCTACAAAACTGGAAAAAAGAATTTGTCTACTGCTTACGGTTTGGCCGGGAGCAGCGTGAAAAGAGCAAAATGAGAGGTGATTTTTCAGTCATCCCGCACTCTGACAGTTGGTCTCTCCCCACTCTAACTTTTCAAAAAACGCCAAACCCACGTGTTTTTGAGACGGCCTGGATGAAAAACGACACAAGGTATCAACACGCTGTCGGGTACGGGCAGAGACGACAAGTTTTCCTGCGTTTTGAAGTTTGAACGAAGTTTCTACGACAACGTATGGCTTGGCAGCGAATGTTTGTTTGAGGGCGATTTTTTGAATTTTCTGGTTTTTCCCATTCATTTCTTATGGGATTTTTTGCTCTTTCTGAGCACTTTTTGGCTAAAAAGTGTTATTTTTTCGTCAATCTTTGTCAATTTTTAGGCTGCTATATACCAACGCGTGCGGGAGAGCGTCCCGAACAATTCTTCTTTTTAACTTGTCCAGAATCTGGATGGTTTGGCCACAGCGGCCAATTAACTGATTTTTGCCAGTTTTTGGCCCCTGGCGGGGCCAAAAACTGGAATTTTGTCGGGGTCGAAGGAAAGCACACTTGCCGGGGCCGAGCCGCACGTTTTGATGTATGGTTTGTGTGTCTGCGATCAGCGGTTCTCGAGATACGCTCGACCGAAATTTCGCTATAATAATAATAACTAGAAAATTCCAGCGCGCTGAAATTTCGAGAGTGCTCCGAAACCTGTGCCCACCATCGAGTCACTAGCTGCCCCCCCCCCCCGCCATAGCCGAAGGAGAATTGCTCTTTTCGGCCATAGCTTTGTATTAACATGCATGTGTGAGAGAGACCGAGTGTGTGTGTGAGTGTGCCTGAAGTGTTTCTGTGTCTGTATGAGGTCATCAGTCAGCCTGCTCCAGCAGGACACTGTCAGCAGGGGAGAGAGAGTAGCAGGGAATTCACCAAATGAGTTTTGAGAAGGTGCTGGTGAAAAACGATACAAGTTCTCAACATGAAACTCGGTACACAGACAGACCACAAGTTTCTTGAATTTTTGAAATTAAAATGAAGTTTCTACCTCAAAGTATGGCGACGTAGCGCATTTTTGTTTGAGGTGTTCTGATTTCCCCATTCATTCTTATGGGAAAAAGCAAAATTGGCCAAGTGCTAAACATATGGCTCTAGGGAGACACCGCTTGCACCTATCTGCAATTCGAACACACCGTCACGCAGGGGACAGTCTGAGGAACGCCCTGATGCGATTTGGTGTGTGTATGATGAAAACTGAGGCCACAGTCACGAGTAGAAGTGTAAAGTTTAACTTTGATCGCAGCGGTTGGAAACTGAATGGGGCCTTATGGAGAGAAGAGGCTGCGCTGGCCTGACTCTGAGGCTCGCCGTTTAAATTTTACGAAGCGCTCAGGTTTATGGCCGGCATGGCACGAGAGAGCACAAATTTGCCTACAAAAGTGGAAAAAAGAATTTGTCTACTGCTTACGGTTTGGCCGGGAGCAGCGTGAAAAGAGCAAAATGAGAGGTGATTCTTTAGCGATCCCAAATTGACAGTTGGTCTCTCCCCACTCGAGCTGCATCGAAAACGCCAAACCCACGTGTTTTTGAGAGGGCCTGGATGAAAAACCATACAAGGTATCGACATGCTGTCGGGTACAGCCAGAGACCACAAGTTTTCCTGCGTTTTGGAGTTTGAATGAAGTTTCTGCATCAACGCACGGCTTTACAGCGAATGTTTGTTTGAGGGTGATTTTTTGAATTTTCTGGATTTTCCCATTCATTTCTTATGGGATTTTTTGCTCCTTCGGAAAACTTTTTAGCCAAAAAGTGTTATTTTTTCGTCAATCTTTGTCCGATTTTGGATTGTTATACACCAACGCGTGCGGGAGAGCGTCCCGAACAAATCTTCTATTCAACTTGTCCAGAATCTGGATCGTTTGCCGACAGTCGCGATTTAAAGGTTTTTTTCCATAAGGGCCCCATACAAAGCTGCGGTTGCCATGACGACGGCGACAGTCTGCAGCCCCTTGGTCTATGTCATTTTGACCAAAGTGTGTTTGACAAAGTGCTGGTGAAAAACGGTACAAGCTATCAACATGAAAGTCGGTACATAGACAGACCACAAGTTTCTTGAATTTTTGAAATTAAAATGAAGTTTCTACCTCAAAGTATGGCGACGTAGCGCATTTTTGTTTGAGGCATTCTGATTTTCCCATTCATTCTTATGGGAAACAACAAAATTGCCCAAGTGCTAAACATTTGGCTCTAGGGAGACAACGCTTGCACCTATCTGCAATACAAACACACCGTCACGCAGGGGACAGTCTGAGGAACGCCCTGATGCGATTTGGTGTGTGTACAATGAAAACTGAGGCCACAGTCGCGAGTAGAAGTGTAAAGTTTAACTTTGATCGCAGTGGTTGGAAAATGAATGGGGCCTTATGGAGAGAAGAGGCTGCGCTGGCCTGACTCTGAGGCTCGCCGTTTAAATTTTACAAAGCGCTCAGGTTTATGGCCGGCATCGCACGAGAGAGCACAAATTTACCTACAAAAGTGGAAAAAAGAATTTGTCTACTGCTTACGGTTTGGCCGGGAGCAGCGTGAAAAGAGCAAAATGAGAGGTGATTTTTCAGTCATCCCGCACTCTGACAGTTGGTCTCTCCCCACTCTAACTTTTCAAAAAACGCCAAACCCACGTGTTTTTGAGACGGCCTGGATGAAAAATGACACAAGATATCAACACGCTGCCGGGTACGGGCAGAGACGACAAGTTTTCCTGCGTTTTGAAGTTTGAACGAAGTTTCTACGACAACGTATGGCTTGGCAGCGAATGTTTGTTTGAGGGCGATTTTTTGAATTTTCTGGTTTTTCCCATTCATTTCTTATGGGATTTTTTGCTCTTTCTGAGCACTTTTTGGCGAAAAAGTGTTATTTTTTCGTCAATCTTTGTCAATTTTTAGGCTGCTATATACCAACGCGTGCGGGAGAGCGTCCCGAACAATTCTTCTTTTTAACTTGTCCAGAATCTGGATGGTTTGGCGACAGCGGCCAATTAACTGATTTTTGCCAGTTTTTGGCCCCTGGCGGGGCCAAAAACTGGAATTTTGTCGGGGTCGAAGGAAAGCACACGTGCCGGGGCCGAGCCGCACGTTTTGATGTATGGTTTGTGTGTCTGCGATCAGCGGTTCTCGAGATACGCTCGACCGAAATTTCGCTATAATAATAATAATAACTAGAAAATTCCAGCGCGCTGAAATTTCGAGAGTGCTCCGAAACCTGTGCCCACCATAGAGTCACTAGCTGCCCCAACCCCCCCCCCCCACCCCCCCGCCAGAGCCGAAGGAGAATTGCTCTTTTCAGCCATAACTTTGTATTAACATGCATGGATGAGAGAGACCGAGTGTGTGTGTGAGTGTGGCTGAAGTGTTTGTGTGTCTGCATGAGGTCATCAGTCAGCCTGCTCCAGCAGGACACTGTCAGCAGGGGAGAGAGAGTGGCAGGGAATTCACCAAATGAATTGAGCAGGTGCTGGTGAAAACGATGCAAGTTCTCAACATGAAACTCAGTACACAGACAGACCACAAGTTTCTTGAATTTTTGAAATTAAAATGAAGTTTCTACCTCAAAGTATGGCGAAGTAGCGCATTTTTGTTTGAGGCGTTCCGATTTTCCCATTCATTCTTATGGGAAAAAGCGAAATTGCACAAGTGCTAAACATTTGGCTCTAGGGAGACAACGCTTGCACCTATCTGCAATACAAACACACCGTCACGCAGGGGACAGTCTCAGGAACGCCCTGATGCGATTTGGTGTGTCTACTATGAAAACTGAGGCCACAGTCGCGAGTAGAAGTGTAAAGTTTAACTTTGATTGCAGTGGTTGGAAAATGAATGGGGGCTTATGGAGAGAAGAGGCTGCGCTGGCCTGACTCTGAGGCTCGCCGTTTAAATTTTACAAAGCGCTCAGGTTTATGGCCGGCATCGCACGAGAGAGCACAAATTTGCCTACAAAAGTGGAAAAAAGAATTTGTCTACTGCTTACGGTTTGGCCGGGAGCAGCGTGAAAAGAGCAAAATGAGAGGTGATTCTTCCGCGATCCCAAATTGACAGTTGGTCTCTCCCCACTCGAGCTGCATCGAAAACGCCAAACCCACGTGTTTTTGAGAGGGCCTGGATGAAAAACCATACAAGGTATCGACACGCTGTCGGGTACGGGCAGAGACCACAAGTTTTCCTGCGTTTTGGAGTTTGAATGAAGTTTCTACATCAACGCACGGCTTTACAGCGAATGTTTGTTTGAGGGTGATTTTTTGAATTTTCTGGATTTTCCCATTCATTTCTTATGGGATTTTTTGCTCCTTCGGAAAACTTTTTAGCCAAAAAGTGTTATTTTTTCGTCAATCTTTGTCCGATTTCGGATTGTTATACACCAACGCGTGCGGGAGAGCGTCCCGAACAAATCTTCTATTCAACTTGTCCAGAATCTGGATCGTTTGCCGACAGTCGCGATTTAAAGGTTTTTTTCCATAAGGGCCCCATATAAAGCAGCGGTTGCCATGACGACGGTGACTGTCTGCAGACCCTTGGTCTGTGTCATTTTGACCAAAGTGTGTTTGAGAAGGTGCTGGTGAAAAACGATACAAGCTATCGACATGAAACTCGGTACACAGACACACCACAAGTTTCTTAAATTTTTAAAATTGAAATGAAGTTTCTACCTCAAAGTATGGCGACGTAGCGCATTTTTGTTTGAGGAGTTCCGATTTCCCCATTCATTCTTATGGGAAAAAGCGAAATTGCCCAAGTGCTAAACATTTGGCTCTCGGGAGACAACGCTTGCACCTATCTGCAATACAAACACACCGTCACGCAGGGGACAGTCTGAGGAATGCCCTGATGCGATTTGGTGTGTCTACTATGAAAACTGAGGCCACAGTCGCGAGTAGAAGTGTAAAGTTCAACTTTGATCGAAGTGGTTGGAAAATGAATGGGGGCTTATGGAGAGAAGAGGCTGCGCTGGCCTGACTCTGAGGCTCGCCGTTTAAATTTTACATAGCGCTCGGGTTCATGGCCGGCATCGCACGAGAGAGCACAAATTTGCCTACAAAACTGGAAAAAAGAATTTGTCTACTGCTTACGGTTTGGCCGGGAGCAGCGTGAAAAGAGCAAAATGAGAGGTGATTTTTCAGTCATCCCGCACTCTGACAGTTGGTCTCTCCCCACTCTAACTTTTCAAAAAACGCCAAACCCACGTGTTTTTGAGACGGCCTGGATGAAAAACGACACAAGGTATCAACACGCTGTCGGGTACAGGCAGAGACGACAAGTTTTCCTACGTTTTGAAGTTTGAACGAAGTTTCTACGACAACGTATGGCTTGGCAGCGAATGTTTGTTTGAGGGCGATTTTTTGATTTTTCTGGTTTTTCCCATTCATTTCTTATGGGATTTTTTGCTCTTTCTGAGCACTTTTTGGCTAAAAAGTGTTATTTTTTCGTCAATCTTTGTCAATTTTTAGGCTGCTATATACCAACGCGTGCGGGAGAGCGTCCCGAACAATTCTTCTTTTTAACTTGTCCAGAATCTGGATCGTTTGGCCACAGCGGCCAATTAACTGATTTTTGCCAGTTTTTGGCCCCTGGCGGGGCCAAAAACTGGAATTTTGTCAGGGTCGAAGGAAAGCACACATGCCGGGGCCGAGCCGCACGTTTTGATGTATCGTTTGTGTGTCTGCGATGGCCGGTTCTCGAGATACGCTCGACCGAAATTTCGCTATAATAATAATAATAATAATAAGAAGAATAAACACGGTGTAGAATAATAGTGCTCCTTTTCGGAGCACTAATAATAATAATAAGAAGAACTAGAAAATTCCAGCGCGCTGAAATTTCGAGAGTGCTCCGAAACCTGTGCCCATCATCAAGTCACTAGCTGCCCCAACCCCCCCCCACGCCCGCCAGAGCCACAGGAGAATTGCTCTTTTCGGCCATAACTTTGTATTAACATGCATGTGTGAGAGAGACCGAGTGTGTGTGTGAGTGTGCCTGTAGTGTTTGTATGTCTGTATGAGGTCATCAGTCAGCCTGCTCCAGCAGGACACTGTCAGCAGGGAAGAGAGAGTAGCAGGGAATTCAACAAATGAGCTTTGAGAAGGTGCTGGTGAGAAACGATACAAGCTATCGACATGAAACTCGGTACACAGACAGACCACAAGTTTCTTGAATTTTTAAAATTAAAATGAAGTTTCTACCTCAAAGTATGGCGACGTAGCGCATTTTTGTTTGAGGCGTTCTGATTTCCCCATTCATTCTTATGGGAAAAAGCGAAATTGCCCAAGTGCTAAACATTTGGCTCTAAAGAGACAACGCTTGCACCTATCTGCAATTCGAACACACCAACACGCAGGGGACAGTCTGAGGAACGCCCTGATGCAATTTGGTGTGTGTACGATGAAAACTGAGGCCACAGTCGCGAGTAGAAGTGTAAAGTTTAACTTTGATCGCAGTGGTTGGAAAATGAATGGGGGCTTATGGAGAGAAGAGGCTGCGCTGGCCTGACTCTGAGGCTCGCCGTTTAAATTTTACAAAGCGCTCAGGTTAACGGCCAGCATCGCACGAGAGAGCACAAATTTACCTACAAAAGTGGAAAAAAGAATTTGTCTACTGCTTACGGTTTGGCCAGGAGCAGCGTGAAAAGAGCAAAATGAGAGGTGATTCTTCCGCGATCCCAAATTGACAGTTGGTCTCTCCCCACTCGAGCTGCATCGAAAACGCCAAACCCACGTGTTTTTGAGACGGCCTGGATGAAAAACCATACAAGGTATCGTCACGCTGTCGGGTACGGGCAGAGACCACAAGTTTTCCTGCGTTTTGGAGTTTGAATGAAGTTTCTACATCAACGCACGGCTTTACAGCGAATGTTTGTTTGAGGGTGATTTTTTGAATTTTCTGGATTTTCCCATTCATTTCTTATGGGATTTTTTGCTCCTTCGGAAAACTTTTTAGCCAAAAAGTGTTATTTTTTCGTCAATCTTTGTCCGATTTCGGATTGTTATACACCAACGCGTGCGGGAGAGCGTCCCGAACAAATCTTCTATTCAACTTGTCCAGAATCTGGATCGTTTGCCCACAGTCGCGATTTAAATGTTTTTTTCCATAAGGGCCCCATATAAAGCAGCGGTTGCCATGACGACGGTGACTGTCTGCAGACACTTGGTCTGTGTCATTTTGACCAAAGTGTGTTTGAGAAGGTGCTGGTGAAAAACGGTACAAGCTATCAACAAGAAAGTCGGTACATAGACAGACCACAAGTTTCTTGAATTTTTGAAATTAAAATGAAGTTTCTACCTCAAAGCATGGCGACATAGCGCATTTTTGTTTGAGGCGTTCCGATTTTCCCATTCATTCTTATGGGAAAAAGCGAAATTGCTCAAGTGCTAAACATTTGGCTCTAAGGAGACAACACTTGCACCTATCTGCAATATGAACACACCGTCACGCAGGGGACAGTCTCAGGAACGCCCTGATGCGATTTGGTGTGTGTATGATGAAAACTGAGGCCACAGTCGCGAGTAGAAGTGTAAAGTTTAACTTTGATCGCAGTGGTTGGAAAATGAATGGGGCCTTATGGAGAGAAGAGGCTGCGCTGGCCTGACTCTGAGGCTCGCCGTTTAAATTTTACAAAGCGCTCAGGTTTATGGCCGGCATCGCACGAGAGAGCACAAATTTGCCTACAAAACTGGAAAAAAGAATTTGTCTACTGCTTACGGTTTGGCCGGGAGCAGCGTGAAAAGAGCAAAATGAGAGGTGATTTTTCAGTCATCCCGCACTCTGACAGTTGGTCTCTCCCCACTCTAACTTTTCAAAAAACGGCAAACCCACGTGTTTTTGAGACGGTCTGGATGAAAAGCGATACAAGGTATCAACACGCTGTCGGGTACGCGCAGAGACGACAAGTTTTCCTACGTTTTGAAGTTTGAACGAATTTTGTACGACAACGTATGACTTGGCAGCGAATGTTTGTTTGAGGGCGATTTTTTGAAATTTGTGGTTTTTCCCATTCATTTCTTATGGGATTTTTTGCTCTTTCTGAGCACTTTTTGGCTAAAAAGTGTTATTTTTTCGTCAATCTTTGTCAATTTTTAGGCTGCTATATACCAACGCGTGCGGGAGAGCGTCCCGAACAATTCTTCTTTTTAACTTGTCCAGAATCTGGATGGTTTGGCCACAGCGGCCAATTAACTGATTTTTGCCAGTTTTTGGCCCCTGGCGGGGCCAAAAACTGGAATTTTGTCGGGGTCGAAGGAAAGCACACTTGCCGGGGCCGAGCCGCACGTTTTGATGTATGGTTTGTGTGTCTGCGATCAGCGGTTCTCGAGATACGCTCGACCGAAATTTCGCTATAATAATAATAATAATAACTAGAAAATTCCAGCGCGCTGAAATTTCGAGAGTGCTCCGAAACCTGTGCCCACCATCGAGTCACTGGCTGCCCCAACCCCCCTCCCCCCGCCGTAGCCGAAGGAGAATTGCTCTTTTCGGCCATAACTTTGTATTAACATGCATGTGTGAGAGAGACCGAGTGTGTGTGTGAGTGTGCCTGAAGTGTTTGTGTGTCTGTATGAGGTCATCAGTCAGCCTGCTCCAGCAGGACACTGTCAGCAGGGGAGAGAGAGTAGCAGGGAATTCACCAAACGAGCTTTGAGAAGGTGCTGGTGAAAAAAGATACAAGCTATCGACATGAAACCCGGTACACAGACAGACCACAAGTTTCTTGAATTTTTGAAATTAAAATGAAGTTTCTACCTCAAAGTATGGCGACGTAGCGCATTTTTGTTTGAGGCGTTCCGATTTTCCCATTCATTCTTATGGGAAAAAGCGAAAGTGCCCAAGTGCGAAACATTTGGCTCTAGGGAGACAACGCTTGCACCTATCTGCAATACAAACACACCGTCACGCAGGGGACAGTCTCAGGAACGCCCTGATGTGATTTGGTGTTTCTACTATGAAAACTGAGGCCACAGTCACGAGTAGAAGTGTAAAGTTTAACTTTGATCGCAGTGGTCGGAAAATGAATGGGGGCTTATGGAGAGAAGAGGCTGCGCTGGCCTGACTCTGAGGCTCGCCGTTTAAATTTTACAAAGCGCTCAGGTTTATGGCCGGCATCGCACGAGAGAGCACAAATTTGCCTACAAAAGTGGAAAAAAGAATTTGTCTACTGCTTACGGTTTGGCCGGGAGCAGCGTGAAAAGAGCAAAATCAGAGGTGATTCTTCAGCGATCCCAAATTCACAGTTGGTCTCTCCCCACTCGAGCTGCATCGAAAACGCCAAACCCACG
Source organism: Karalla daura (assembly GCA_029224185.1). Classification (NCBI taxonomy): domain Eukaryota; kingdom Metazoa; phylum Chordata; class Actinopteri; order Chaetodontiformes; family Leiognathidae; genus Karalla; species Karalla daura. The sequence continues at coordinate 4,982,389 of CM055188.1, read as the reverse complement.
TGTTTTTGAGAGGGCCTGGATGAAAAACCATACAAGGCATTGACATGCTGTCGGGTACGGGCAGAGACCACAAGTTTTCCTGCGTTTTAGAGTTTGAATGAAGTTTCTACATCAACGCACGGCTTTACAGCGAATGTTTGTTTGAGGGTGATTTTTTGAATTTTCTGGATTTTCCCATTCATTTCTTATGGGATTTTTTGCTCCTTCGGAAAACTTTTTAGCCAAAAAGTGTTATTTTTTCGTCAATCTTTGTCCGATTTCGGATTGTTATACACCAACGCGTGCGGGAGAGCGTCCCGAACAAATCTTCTATTCAACTTGTCCAGAATCTGGATCGTTTGCCCACAGTCGCGATTTAAAGGTTTTTTTCCATAAGGGCCCCATATAAAGCTGCGGTTGCCATGACGACGGCGACAGTCTGCAGACCCTTGGTCTGTGTCATTTTGACCAAAGTGTGTTTGACAAAGTGCTGGTGAAAAACGGTACAAGCTATCAACACGAAAGTCGGTACATAGACAGACCACAAGTTTCTTGAATTTTTGAAATTAAAATGAAGTTTCTACCTCAAAGTATGGCGACGTAGTGCATTTTTGTTTGAGGCGTTCCGATTTCCCCATTCATTCTTATGGGAAAAAGCGAAATTGCCCAAGTGCTAAACATTTGGCTCTAGGGAGACAACGCTTGCACCTATCTGCAATGTAGACACACCGTCACGCAGGGGACAGACTCAGGAACGCCCTGATGCGATTTGGTGTGTCTACTATGAAAACTGAGGCCACAGTCGCGAGTAGAAGTGTAAAGTTTAACTTTGATCGCAGTGGTTGGAAAATGAATGGGGCCTTATGGAGAGAAGAGGCTGCGCTGGCCTGACTCTGAGGCTCGCCGTTTAAATTTTACAAAGCGCTCAGGTTTATGGCCGGCATCGCACGAGAGAGCACAAATTTGCCTACAAAAGTGGAAAAAAGAATTTGTCTACTGCTTTCGGTTTGGCCGGGAGCAGCGTGAAAAGAGCAAAATGAGAGGTGATTTTTCAGTCATCCCGCACTCTGACAGTTGGTCTCTCCCCACTCTAACTTTTCAAAAAACGCCAAACCCACGTGTTTTTGAGACGGCCTGGATGAAAAATGACACAAGATATCAACACGCTGCCGGGTACGGGCAGAGACGACAAGTTTTCCTGCGTTTTGAAGTTTGAACGAAGTTTCTACGACAACGTATGGCTTGGCAGCGAATGTTTGTTTGAGGGCGATTTTTTGAATTTTCTGGTTTTTCCCATTCATTTCTTATGGGATTTTTTGCTCTTTCTGAGCACTTTTTGGCGAAAAAGTGTTATTTTTTCGTCAATCTTTGTCAATTTTTAGGCTGCTATATACCAACGCGTGCGGGAGAGCGTCCCGAACAATTCTTCTTTTTAACTTGTCCAGAATCTGGATCGTTTGGCCACAGCGGCCAATTAACTGATTTTTGCCAGTTTTTGGCCCCTGGCGGGGCCAAAAACTGGAATTTTGTCGGGGTCGAAGGAAAGCACACGTGCCGGGGCCGAGCCGCACGTTTTGATGTATGGTTTGTGTGTCTGCGATCAGCGGTTCTCGAGATACGCTCGACCGAAATTTCGCTATAATAATAATAATAATAATAATAATAATAAGAAGAATAAACACGGTGGAGAGTAATAGTGCTCCCTTTCGGAGCACTAACTAGAAAATTCCAGCGCGCTGAAATTTCGAGAGTGCTCCGAAACCTGTGCCCACCATCGAGTCACTAGCTGCCCCAACCCCCCCCCCACCAGAGCCGAAGGAGAATTGCTCTTTTCGGCCATAACTTTGTATTAACATGCATGTATGAGAGAGGCCGAGTGTGTGTGTGTGAGTGTGGCTGAAGTGTTTGTGTGTCTGCATGAGGTCATCAGTCAGCCTGCTCCAGCAGGACACTGTCAGCAGGGGAGAGAGAGTGGCAGGGAATTCACCAAATGAATTGAGAAGGTGCTGGTGAAAAACGATACAAGCTATCGACATGAAACCGGGTACACAGACAGACCACAAGTTTCTTGAATTTTTGAAATTAAAATGAAGTTTCTACCTCAAAGGATAGCGACGTAACGCATTTTTGTTTGAGGCGTTCCGATTTTCCCATTCATTCTTATGGGAAAAAGCGAAATTGGCCAAGTGCTAAACATTTGGCTCTTGGGAGACAACGCTCGCACCTATCTGCAATACAAACACACCGTCACGCAGGGGACAGTCTCAGGAACGCCCTGATGCGATTTGGTGTGTCTACTATGAAAACTGAGGCCACAGTCGCGAGTAGAAGTGTAAAGCTTAACTTTGATCGCAGTGGTCAGAAAATGAATGGGGCCTTATGGAGAGAAGAGGCTGCGCTTGCCTGACTCTGAGGCTCGCCGTTTGAATTTTACAAAGCGCTCAGGTTTATGGCCGCCATCGCACGAGAGAGCACAAATTAACCTACGAAACTGGAAAAAAGAATTTGTCTACTGCTTACGGTTTGGCCGGGAGCAGCGTGAAAAGAGCAAAATGAGAAGTGATTCTTCAGCGATCCCAAATTCACAGTTGGTCTCTCCCCACTCGAGCTGCATCGAAAACGCCAAACCCACGTGTTTTTGAGAGGGCCTGGATGAAAAACCATACAAGGTATCGACACGCTGTCGGGTACGGGCAGAGACCACAAGTTTTCCAGCGTTTTAGAGTTTGAATGAAGTTTCTACATCAACGCACGGCTTTACAGCGAATGTTTGTTTGAGGGTGATCTTTTGAATTTTCTGGATTTTCCCATTCATTTCTTATGGGATTTTTTGCTCCTTCGGAAAACTTTTTAGCCAAAAAGTGTTATTTTTTCGTCAATCTTTGTCCGATTTCGGATTGTTATACACCAACGCGTGCGGGAGAGCGTCCCGAACAAATCTTCTATTCAACTTGTCCAGAATCTGGATCGTTTGCCCACAGTCGCGATTTAAATGTTTTTTTCCATAAGGGCCCCATATAAAGCAGCGGTTGCCATGACGACGGTGACTGTCTGCAGACACTTGGTCTGTGTCATTTTGACCAAAGTGTGTTTGAGAAGGTGCTGGTGAAAAACGGTACAAGCTATCAACAAGAAAGTCGGTACATAGACAGACCACAAGTTTCTTGAATTTTTGAAATTAAAATGAAGTTTCTACCTCAAAGCATGGCGACATAGCGCATTTTTGTTTGAGGAGTTCCGATTTTCCCATTCATTCTTATGGGAAAAAGCGAAATTGCTCAAGTGCTAAACATTTGGCTCTAAGGAGACAACACTTGCACCTATCTGCAATATGAACACACCGTCACGCAGGGGACAGTCTCAGGAACGCCCTGATGCGATTTGGTGTGTGTATGATGAAAACTGAGGCCACAGTCGCGAGTAGAAGTGTAAAGTTTAACTTTGATCGCAGTGGTCAGAAAATGAATGGGGCCTTATGGAGAGAAGAGGCTGCGCTGGCCTGACTCTGAGGCTCGCCGTTTAAATTTTACAAAGCGCTCAGGTTTATGGCCGGCATGGCACGAGAGAGCACAAATTTGCCTACAAAACTGGAAAAAAGAATTTGTCTACTGCTTACGGTTTGGCCGGGAGCAGCGTGAAAAGAGCAAAATGAGAGGTGATTTTTCAGTCATCCCGCACTCTGACAGTTGGTCTCTCCCCACTCTAACTTTTCAAAAAACGGCAAACCCACGTGTTTTTGAGACGGTCTGGATGAAAAACGACACAAGGTATCAACACGCTGTCGGGTACGGGCAGAGACGACAAGTTTTCCTACGTTTTGAAGTTTGAACGAATTTTGTACGACAACGTATGACTTGGCAGCGAATGTTTGTTTGAGGGCGATTTTTTGAAATTTGTGGTTTTTCCCATTCATTTCTTATGGGATTTTTTGCTCTTTCTGAGCACTTTTTGGCGAAAAAGTGTTATTTTTTCGTCAATCTTTGTCAATTTTTAGGCTGCTATATACCAACGCGTGCGGGAGAGCGTCCCGAACAATTCTTCTTTTTAACTTGTCCAGAATCTGGATGGTTTGGCCACAGCGGCCAATTAACTGATTTTTGCCAGTTTTTGGCCCCTGGCGGGGCCAAAAACTGGAATTTTGTCGGGGTCGAAGGAAAGCACACTTGCCGGGGCCGAGCCGCACGTTTTGATGTATGGTTTGTGTGTCTGCGATCAGCGGTTCTCGAGATACGCTCGACCGAAATTTCGCTATAATAATAATAATAATAATAATAATAACTAGAAAATTCCAGCGCGCTGAAATTTCGAGAGTGTTCCGAAACCTGTGCCCACCATTGAGTCACTAGCTGCCCCAACCCCCCACCCCCCCGCCAGAGCCGAAGGAGAATTGCTCTTTTCGGCCATAACTTTGTTTTAACATGCATGTATGAGAGAGACCGAGTGTGTGTGTGAGTGTGCCTGAAGTGTTTGTGTGTCTGTATGAGGTCATCAGTCAGCCTGCTCCAGCAGGACACTGTCAGCAGGGGAGAGAGAGTAGCAGGGAATTCACCAAATGAGCTTTGAGAAGGTGCTGGTGAAATACGGTACAAGCTATCGACATGAAACCCGGTACACAGACAGACCACAAGTTTCTTGAATTTTTGAAATTAAAATGAAGTTTCTACCTCAAAGTATGGTGACGTAGCGCATTTTTGTTTGAGGTGTTCTGATTTCCCCATTCATTCTTTTGGGAAAAAGCAAAATTGGCCAAGTGCTAAACATATGGCTCTAGGGAGACACCGCTTGCACCTATCTGCAACACGAACACACCATCACGCAGGGGAGAGTCTGAGGAATGCCCTGATGCGATTTGGTGTGTCTACTATGAAAACTGAGGCCACAGTCACGAGTAGAAGTGTAAAGTTTAACTTTGATCGCAGTGGTTGGAAAATGAATGGGGGCTTATGGAGAGAAGAGGCTGCGCTGGCCTGACTCTGAGGCTCGCCCTTTAAATTTTACAAAGCGCTCAGGTTTATGGCCGGGATCGCAAGAGAGAGCACAAATTTGCCTACAAAACTGGAAAAAAGAATTTGTCTACTGCTTACGGTTTGGCCGGGAGCAGCGTGAAAAGAGCAAAATGAGAGGTGATTCTTCAGCGATCCCAAATTGACAGTTGGTCTCTCCCCACTCGAGCTGCATCAAAAATGCCAAACCCACGTGTTTTTGAGAGGGCCTGGATGAAAAACCATACAAGGCATCAACACGCTGTCGGGTACGGGCAGAGACCACAAGTTTTCCAGCGTTTTGGAGTTTGAATGAAGTTTCTACATCAACGCACGGCTTTACAGCGAATGTTTGTTTGAGGGTGTTTTTTTGAATTTTCTGGATTTTCCCATTCATTTCTTATGGGATTTTTTGCTCCCTCGGAAAACTTTTTAGCCAAAAAGTGTTATTTTTTCGTCAATCTTTGTCCGATTTCGGATTGTTATACACCAACGTGTGCGGGAGAGCGTCCCGAACAAATCTTCTATTCAACTTGTCCAGAATCTGGATCGTTTGCAGACAGTCCCGATTTAAAGGTTTTTTTCCATAAGGGCCCCATATAAAGTTGCGGTTGCCATGACGACGGCGACAGTCTGCAGACCCTTGGTTGGTGTCATTTTGACCAAAGTGTGTTTGACAAAGTGCTGGTGAAAAACGGTACAAGCTATCAACACGAAAGTCGGTACATAGACAGACCACAAGTTTCTTGAATTTTTGAAATTAAAATGAAGTTTCTACCTCAAAGTATGGCGACGTAGTGCATTTTTGTTTGAGGCGTTCCGATTTCCCCATTCATTCTTATGGGAAAAAGCGAAATTGCCCAAGTGCTAAACATTTGGCTCTAGGGAGACAACGCTTGCACCTATCTGCAATGTAGACACACCGTCACGCAGGGGACAGACTCAGGAACGCCCTGATGCGATTTGGTGTGTCTACTATGAAAACTGAGGCCACAGTCGCGAGTAGAAGTGTAAAGTTTAACTTTGATCGCAGTGGTTGGAAAATGAATGGGGCCTTATGGAGAGAAGAGGCTGCGCTGGCCTGACTCTGAGGCTCGCCGTTTAAATTTTACAAAGCGCTCAGGTTTATGGCCGGCATCGCACGAGAGAGCACAAATTTGCCTACAAAAGTGGAAAAAAGAATTTGTCTACTGCTTTCGGTTTGGCCGGGAGCAGCGTGAAAAGAGCAAAATGAGAGGTGATTTTTCAGTCATCCCACACTCTGACAGTTGGTCTCTCCCCACTCTAACTTTTCAAAAAACGCCAAACCCACGTGTTTTTGAGACGGCCTGGATGAAAAACGACACAAGGTATCAACACGCTGTCGGGTACGGGCAGAGACGACAAGTTTTCCTGCGTTTTGAAGTTTGAACGAAGTTTCTACGACAACGTATGGCTTGGCAGCGAATGTTTGTTTGAGGGCGATTTTTTGAATTTTCTGGTTTTTCCCATTCATTTCTTATGGGATTTTTTGCTCTTTCTGAGCACTTTTTGGCTAAAAAGTGTTATTTTTTCATCAATCTTTGTCAATTTTTAGGCTGCTATATACCAACACGTGCGGGAGAGCGTCCCGAACAATTCTTCTTTTTAACTTGTCCAGAATCTGGATGGTTTGGCCACAGCGGCCAATTAACTGATTTTTGCCAGTTTTTGGCCCCTGGCGGGGCCAAAAACTGGAATTTTGTCGGGGTCGAAGGAAAGCACACTTGCCGGGGCCGAGCCGCACGTTTTGATGTATGGTTTGTGTGTCTGCGATCAGCGGTTCTCGAGATACGCTCGACCGAAATTTCGCTATAATAATAATAATAATAAGAAGAATAAACACGGTGGAGAGTAATAGTGCTCCCTTTCGGAGCACTAATAAGAAGAATAAACACGGTGGAGAGTAATAGTGCTCCCTTTCGGAGCACTAATAATAATAATAAGAAGAATAAACACGGTGGAGAGTAATAGTGCTCCCTTTCGGAGCACTAATAAACACGGTGGAGAGTAATAGTGCTCCCTTTCGGAGCACTAATAATAACTAGAAAATTCCAGCGCGCTGAAATTTCGAGAGTGCTCCGAAACCTGTGCCCACCATAGAGTCACTAGCTGCCCCAACCCCCCCCCCACCCCCCCGCCAGAGCCGAAGGAGAATTGCTCTTTTCAGCCATAACTTTGTATTAACATGCATGTATGAGAGAGACCGAGTGTGTGTGTGAGTGTGGCTGAAGTGTTTGTGTGTCTGCATGAGGTCATCAGTCAGCCTGCTCCAGCAGGACACTGTCAGCAGGGGAGAGAGAGTGGCAGGGAATTCACCAAATGAATTGAGAAGGTGCTGGTGAAAAACGATGCAAGTTCTCAACATGAAACTCGGTACACAGACAGACCACAAGTTTCTTGAATTTTTGAAATTAAAATGAAGTTTCTACCTCAAAGTATGGCGAAGTAGCGCATTTTTGTTTGAGGCGTTCCGATTTTCCCATTCATTCTTATGGGAAAAAGCGAAATTGCACAAGTGCTAAACATTTGGCTCTAGGGAGACAACGCTTGCACCTATCTGCAATACAAACACACCGTCACGCAGGGGACAGTCTCAGGAACGCCCTGATGCGATTTGGTGTGTTTACGATGAAAACTGAGGCCACAGTCGCGAGTAGAAGTGTAAAGTTTAACTTTGATCGCAGTGGTTGGAAGCGTGAAAAGAGCAAAATCAGAGGTGATTCTTCAGCGATCCCAAATTGACAGTTGGTCTCTCCCCACTCGAGCTGCATCGAAAACGCCAAACCCACGTGTTTTTGAGAGGGCCTGGATGAAAAACCATACAAGGTATCGACATGCTGTCGGGTACGGGCAGAGACCACAAGTTTTCCTGCGTTTTGGAGTTTGAATGAAGTTTCTGCATCAACGCACGGCTTTACAGCGAATGTTTGTTTGAGGGTGATTTTTTGAATTTTCTGGATTTTCCCATTCATTTCTTATGGGATTTTTTGCTCCTTCTGAAAACTTTTTAGCCAAAAAGTGTTATTTTTTCGTCAATCTTTGTCCGATTTCGGATTGTTATACACCAACGCGTGCGGGAGAGCGTCCCGAACAAATCTTCTATTCAACTTGTCCAGAATCTGGATCGTTTGCCGACAGTCGCGATTTAAAGGTTTTTTTCCATAAGGGCCCCATACAAAGCTGCGGTTGCCATGACGACGGCGACAGTCTGCAGACACTTGGTCTGTGTCATTTTGACCAAAGTGTGTTTGACAAAGTGCTGGTGAAAAACGGTACAAGCTATCAACATGAAAGTTGGTACATAGACAGACCACAAGTTTCTTGAATTTTTAAAATTGAAATGAAGTTTGTACCTCAAAGTATGGCGACGTAGCGCATTTTTGTTTGAGGCGTTCCGATTTTCCCATTCATTCTTATGGGAAAAAGCGAAATTGCCCAAGTGCTAAACAGTTGGCTCTAGGGAGACAACACTTGCACCTATCTGCAATATGAACACACCGTCACGCAGGGGACAGTCTCAGGAACGCCCTGATGTGATTTGGTGTGTGTATGATGAAAACTGAGGCCACAGTCGCGAGTAGAAGTGTAAAGTTTAACTTTGATCGCAGTGATCGGAAAATGAATGGGGCCTTATGGAGAGAAGAGGCTGCGCTGGCCTGACTCTGAGGCTCGCCGTTTAAATTTTACAAAGCGCTCAGGTTAATGGCCGGCATCGCACGAGAGAGCACAAATTTCCCTACAAAAGTGGAAAAAAGAATTTGTCTACTGCTTACGGTTTGGCCGGGAGCAGCGTGAAAAGAGCAAAATGAGAGGTGATTCTTCAGCGATCACAAATTGACAGTTGGTCTCTCCCCACTCGAGCTGCATCGAAAACGCCAAACCCACGTGTTTTTGAGAGGGCCTGGATGAAAAACCATACAAGGTATCGACACGCTGTCGGGTACGGGCAGAGACGACAAGTTTTCCTGCGTTTTGGAGTTTGAATGAAGTTTCTACATCAACGCACGGCTTTACAGCGAATGTTTGTTTGAGGGTGATTTTTTGAATTTTCTGGATTTTCCCATTCATTTCTTATGGGATTTTTTGCTCCCTTGGAAAACTTTTTAGCCAAAAAGTGTTATTTTTTCGTCAATCTTTGTCCGATTTCGGATTGTTATACACCAACGCGTGCGGGAGAGCGTCCCAAACAAATCTTCTATTCAACTTGTCCAGAATCTGGATCGTTTGCCGACAGTCGCGATTTAAAGGTTTTTTTCCATAAGGGCCCCATATAAAGCTGCGGTTGCCATGACGACGGCGACAGTCTGCAGACCCTTGGTCTGTGTCATTTTGACCAAAGTGTGTTTGACAAAGTGCTGGTGAAAAACGGTACAAGCTATCAACATGAAAGTCGGCACTTAGACAGACCACAAGTTTCTTGAATTTTTTTAATTAAAATGAAGTTTCTACCTCAAAGTATGGCGACGTAGCGCATTTTTGTTTGAGGCGTTCCGATTTCCCCATTCATTCTTATGGGAAAAAGCGAAATTGCCCAAGTGCTAAACATTTGGCTCTAGGGAGACAACGCTTGCACCTATCTGCAATACAAACACACCGTCACGCAGGGGACAGTCTCAGGAACGCCCTGATGCGATTTGGTGTGTCTACTATGAAAACTGAGGCCACAGTCGCGAGTAGAAGTGTAAAGTTTAACTTTGATCGCAGTTGTTGGAAAATGAATGGGGGCTTATGGAGAGAAGAGGCTGCGCTGGCCTGACTCTGAGGCTCGCCGTTTAAATTTTACAAAGCGCTCAGGTTTATGGCCGGCATGGCACGAGAGAGCACAAATTTGCCTACAAAAGTGGAAAAAATAATTTGTCTCCTGCTTACGGTTTGGCCGGGAGCAACGTGAAAAGAGCAAAATGAGAGGTGATTTTTCAGTCATCCCGCACTCTGACAGTTGGTCTCTCCCCACTCTAACTTTTCAAAAAACGCCAAATCCACGTGTTTTTGAGACGGCCTGGATGAAAAACGACACAAGGTATCAACACGCTGTCGGGTGCGGGCAGAGACGACAAGTTTTCCTACGTTTTGAAGTTTGAACGAAGTTTCTACGACAACGTATGGCTTGGCAGCGAATGTTTGTTTGAGGGCGATTTTTTGAATTTTCTGGTTTTTCCCATTCATTTCTTATGGGATTCTTTGCTCTTTCTGCGCACTTTTTGGCTAAAAAGTGTTATTTTTTCGTCAATCTTTGTCAATTTTTAGGCTGCTATATACCAACGCGTGCGGGAGAGCGTCCCGAACAATTCTTCTTTTTAACTTGTCCAGAATCTGGATGGTTTGGCGACAGCGGCCAATTAACTGATTTTTGCCAGTTTTTGGCCCCTGGCGGGGCCAAAAACTGGAATTTTGTCGGGGTCGAAGGAAAGCACACTTGCCGGGGCCGAGCCGCACGTTTTGATGTATGGTTTGTGTGTCTGCGATCAGCGGTTCTCGAGATACGCTCGACCGAAATTTCGCTATAATAATAAGAAGAATAAACACGGTGTAGAATAATAGTGCTCCTTTTCGGAGCACTAATAATAAGAAGAATAAACACGGTGGAGAGTAATAGTGCTCCCTTTCGGAGCACTAATAAGAAGAATAAACACGGTGTAGAATAATAGTGCTCCTTTTCGGAGCACTAATAAGAATAAACACGGTGGAGAGTAATAGTGCTCCCTTTCGGAGCACTAATAAGAAGAATAAACACGGTGGAGAGTAATAGTGCTCCCTTTCAGAGCACTAATAAACACGGTGGAGAGTAATAGTGCTCCTTTTCGGAGCACTAATAATAATAATAAGAAGAAGAATAAACACGGTGGAGAGTAATAGTGCTCCCTTTCGGAGCACTAATAATAATAAGAAGAATAAACACGGTGTAGAATAATAGTGCTCCTTTCGGAGCACTAATAATAAGAAGAATAAACACGGTGGAGAGTAATAGTGCTCCCTTTCGGAGCACTAATAATAAGAAGAATAAACACGGTGTAGAATAATAGTGCTCCTTTTCGGAGCACTAATAAACACGGTGTAGAATAATAGTGCTCCTTTTCGGAGCACTAACTAGAAAATTCCAGCATGCTGAAATTTCGAGAGTGCTCCGAAACCTGTGCCCACCATCGAGTCACTAGCTGCCCCAACCCCCCTCCCCCCGCCAGAGCCAAAGGAGAATTGCTCTTTTCGGCCATAGCTTTGTATTAACATGCATGTATGAGAGAGACCGAGTGTGTGTGTGAGTGTGCCTGGAGTGTTTGTGTGTCTGTATGAGGTCATCAGTCAGCCTGCTCCAGCAGGACACTGTCAGCAGGGGAGAGAGATTAGCAGGGAATTCACCAAATGAGCTTTGAGAAGGTGCTGGTGAATAACAATACAAGCTGTCGACATGAAACTCGGTACATAGACAGACCACAAGTTTCTTGAATTTTTGAAATGGGAATCAAGTTTCTACCTCAAAGTATGGCGACGTAGCGCATTTCTGTTTGAGGCGTTCCGGTTTTCCCATTCATTCTTATGGGAAAAAGCGAAATTGCCCAAGTCCTAAACATTTGGCTCTAGGGAGACAACGCTTGCACCTATCTACAATTCGAACACACCGTCACACAGGGGACAGTCTCAGGAACGCCCTGATGCGATTTGGTGTGTGTATGATGAAAACTGAGGCCACAGTCGCGAGTAGAAGTGTAAAGTTTAACTTTGATCGCAGTGGTTGGAAAATGAATGGGGGCTTATGGAGAGAAGAGGCTGCGCTGGCCTGACTCTGAGGCTCGCCGTTTAAATTTTACAAAGCGCTCAGGTTTATGGCCGGCATGGCACGAGAGAGCACAAATTTGCCTACAAAAGTGGAAAAAAGAATTTGTCTACTGCTTACGGTTTGGCCGGGAGCAGCGTGAAAAGAGCAAAATGAGAGGTGATTTTTCAGTCATCCCGCACTCTGACAGTTGGTCTCTCCCCACTCTAACTTTTCAAAAAACGCCAAACCCACGTGTTTTTGAGACGGCCTGGATGAAAAACGACACAAGGTATCAACACGCTGTCGGGTACGGGCAGAGACGACAAGTTTTCCTGCGTTTTGAAGTTTGAACGAAGTTTCTACGACAACGTATGGCTTGGCAGCGAATGTTTGTTTGAGGGCGATTTTTTGAATTTTCTGGTTTTTCCCATTCATTTCTTATGGGATTTTTTGCTCTTTCTGAGCACTTTTTGGCTAAAAAGTGTTATTTTTTCGTCAATCTTTGTCAATTTTTAGGCTGCTATATACCAACGCGTGCGGGAGAGCGTCCCGAACAATTCTTCTTTTTAACTTGTCCAGAATCTGGATGGTTTGGCCACAGCGGCCAATTAACTGATTTTTGCCAGTTTTTGGCCCCTGGCGGGGCCAAAAACTGGAATTTTGTCGGGGTCGAAGGAAAGCACACTTGCCGGGGCCGAGCCGCACGTTTTGATGTATGGTTTGTGTGTCTGCGATCAGCGGTTCTCGAGATACGCTCGACCGAAATTTCGCTATAATAATAATAATAATAATAAGAAGAAGAATAAACACGGTGGAGAGTAATAGTGCTCCCTTTCGGAGCACTAATAAGAAGAATAAACACGGTGTAGAATAATAGTGCTCCTTTTCGGAGCACTAATAAGAATAAACACGGTGGAGAGTAATAGTGCTCCCTTTCGGAGCACTAATAAGAAGAATAAACACGGTGGAGAGTAATAGTGCTCCCTTTCAGAGCACTAATAAACACGGTGGAGAGTAATAGTGCTCCTTTTCGGAGCACTAATAATAATAATAAGAAGAAGAATAAACACGGTGGAGAGTAATAGTGCTCCCTTTCGGAGCACTAATAATAATAAGAAGAATAAACACGGTGTAGAATAATAGTGCTCCTTTCGGAGCACTAATAATAAGAAGAATAAACACGGTGGAGAGTAATAGTGCTCCCTTTCGGAGCACTAATAATAAGAAGAATAAACACGGTGTAGAATAATAGTGCTCCTTTTCGGAGCACTAATAAACACGGTGTAGAATAATAGTGCTCCTTTTCGGAGCACTAACTAGAAAATTCCAGCACGCTGAAATTTCGAGAGTGCTCCGAAACCTGTGCCCACCATCGAGTCACTAGCTGCCCCAACCCCCCTCCCCCCGCCAGAGCCAAAGGAGAATTGCTCTTTTCGGCCATAGCTTTGTATTAACATGCATGTATGAGAGAGACCGAGTGTGTGTGTGAGTGTGCCTGGAGTGTTTGTGTGTCTGTATGAGGTCATCAGTCAGCCTGCTCCAGCAGGACACTGTCAGCAGGGGAGAGAGATTAGCAGGGAATTCACCAAATGAGCTTTGAGAAGGTGCTGGTGAATAACAATACAAGCTGTCGACATGAAACTCGGTACATAGACAGACCACAAGTTTCTTGAATTTTTGAAATGGGAATCAAGTTTCTACCTCAAAGTATGGCGACGTAGCGCATTTCTGTTTGAGGCGTTCCGGTTTTCCCATTCATTCTTATGGGAAAAAGCGAAATTGCCCAAGTCCTAAACATTTGGCTCTAGGGAGACAACGCTTGCACCTATCTACAATTCGAACACACCGTCACACAGGGGACAGTCTCAGGAACGCCCTGATGCGATTTGGTGTGTGTATGATGAAAACTGAGGCCACAGTCGCGAGTAGAAGTGTAAAGTTTAACTTTGATCGCAGTGGTTGGAAAATGAATGGGGGCTTATGGAGAGAAGAGGCTGCGCTGGCCTGACTCTGAGGCTCGCCGTTTAAATTTTACAAAGCGCTCAGGTTTATGGCCGGCATGGCACGAGAGAGCACAAATTTGCCTACAAAAGTGGAAAAAAGAATTTGTCTACTGCTTACGGTTTGGCCGGGAGCAGCGTGAAAAGAGCAAAATGAGAGGTGATTTTTCGCTGTAATAATAAGAAGAATAAACACGGTGTAGAATAATAGTGCTCCTTTTCGGAGCACTAATAAGAAGAATAAACACGGTGGAGAGTAATAGTGCTCCCTTTCGAAGCACTAATAAGAAGAACAAACACGGTGGAGAGTAATAGTGCTCCCTTTTGGAGCACTCATAAACACGGTGTAGAATAATAGTGCTCCTTTTCGGAGCACTAAAAATAAGAAGAACAAATACGGTGGAGAGTAATAGTGCTCCCTTTCGGAGCACTAATAATTAGAAGAACAAACACGGTGTAGAATAATAGTGCTCCTTTTTGGAGCACATAATAAACATTGAATTTTCACAAAGCAATAAATTAAAATTCAGTCACTATAACTACCAAAACAATGGACTACATATACAGAGGTGAAAAAGAATAAAAATGTCTGTGTGTGTGCATGCATGATTCAGTGTGTTAGCTTGTGTGTATTAAATATTTGTGCTTGTGCAATAAGAAAACATGATATTTGCCCATGTTGGTGAAACATTTGGTTATGTACTGTATCTGTGCATATGTCGAGGTCTGTATGATTTTTTTTATACATATGAGGTGTGTGTATGTCTGTTGAAAATAGTCCCTGAGCTTTAATGAGATTAAATGACACTTTAAAGGAGCCATTTCGAACAATACTACTAATATTACAAATACTTAATGGAAAAAGTGCAGTTTGTCATCAAATGGTTCACACAAAATAAATACTGCATTCACTTATATCAACTTGGGAATCTTTTGCTTTCACTTCCCTCCATTGTGGTGGTGATGGCTTTGCTGTTCTATTACTGTGTGTCTGTCACTCCACATGTGTGTTGGTGTGTGTGTGAGAGAGAGACAGAGAGACAGAGAGAGCATGTGTGTAATCTTGCTGTCTGAGTCATGAATTTACAAAGACCAAAAGCACAGCTCCTTTCCCACATTCTGTGTGTGCCCAATCATGTAATGGCTTGGATGTGTTTGATTTGTGAAACAGAGTTATACGTAACTGCTGTATTTCAATGGCAAGAAGCAGTCGTGTGAAAGCGGTTCTATGAAGTGTCAGCAAAATAAAACCTGAACAAAAAGATCAAGTAGCGAGACATGAAAATAAAATAGCAAGTAGCAAACACAATGTGGCCCAATGCAACAGAGTAAGAGTTCCACTTCTTTTTCACAAATGTAGTCAAATAAGTATAAAAAGTATGCTTCATTAAAGTTGCTCTTGTAAGTACAATTTATCCAAGACATTACTGAAGTAAATGTAGCAGAGTAAATGTAGGCCATTACTATCTACATCTGACAGCCTCTGCCTTGACCGGTTTAGTTTGAGAAGAGAAAGAGGGCAGTTGAGGAGCGAGCCGGTTCATTATCTCTGGATCACAGGGATGCTGCTCACCCCATGAGACTCCACTTTAAAGTGGGTTTGGGATGGCACATGTCCTGGATTAACCCTGCTTTTGCCAGTACCGCAATGGGTGCAATTGTGAGGACCTACTCACAGCTGCACAGCTTCTGTTTTATTTTGTTATCTTTATACAACATAAACTTTGGTTCAGTAAGATAATAATCATCTCTGATGATTATGTGCTGGTATTGCAATCCTTAATGATCTCTCTTTGGTTGTGTTGTGAATTGAGTGGATAGGGATGCACCACCACTGTCTCCTTTGTCATCAAACTGCTGTTTATTGCCATAAACTGCAGATAATACAATGACAATACAGCTGGAATAAAATAAAACAAGATAAGTTTGGCTACAGCTGGGAAACCATGCTAACCCACCATGTGGTGCACTCATGCAACTGAGAAAGATGATTAAATACAGATCGCTCATATTCAGAGGCTTAAATGACAATTTTTATTAAAGAAAACACATTTTAACTTTTAAAAACATTATCAAAACTCACATGCCACACAAATGTTTTCAAGGACTATGTGCACAAGCTAAATATGCATGGGACTGGCAAGGGCCACCCACATAATAAACCACAGAGGCTTGCACTCTGGTCCTGCTCCACCTCATCTATTGTCAATAAGACCAAATAACAAAAGAAAAAAATAAAATACTCAAAGCAATCAGAGCCTAAAATCATCAACAGAATGTGGCAAGTGGGATAATTAACCCTGCTGCACTAGTTCAATCCATAATCCTGATTTCAGCCTTCAGATGCCATTGTCTGGTCCCGTTGTGCCACAGCAGGTGAAATGGCAGATTAATTTATCATAATACCCTCCCATTCAACATCGATTGACAGTCATAAATTCACAGATGTGCTTGCACATACAGACATATAGATACATAGAAATAAGAATACTGAGGAAGGAGTTGGAGAGCTCAAGGAGTATCGATGTAGTAATGCATCAGAACACACACACACACACGCACACACACACGTGTGCACATATATGTGCATAGTATATAATGGTCACTTTAACTGACCAAGAGAATCTAAAAAAGACAGCGAAAAGTGCTTAATCTTCCATCATTTCCTGCTTCCACGATTTATGTAGAATCTACAACAAATGAGCCAGGGGCGGAGCAGCGCAAAAGTAGTTTCCTGAGCTCCAGTCACTTTTACTTTCTGTCTCTACCCTACACTGATCGAGAGAGAACGAGAGAGAGAGAACAGAAAAGAAACCTGCGGCAGAGGAGTACGACACGGGATATTTGTTTTCCTACCACCTAAAAGCTGCCTGTATTGGCCTGGCAGCGCGACATAAAGATTGGATGCGATGCGTTGGTTTCCCTCTGATAGTAACGAGATGATACATGTCGTGTTACTTGTCGTTTCAGGCACAATCATGGCCTCCATGGTCATGCCGACGGTGAAACTGAAAGAGGGTAAGAGCTAAACCCGATGTCTTTTGTCTTGTGAGAGGTCTAAACTAATTCCATGCACCAAGCCCAACAACCCGCATTTCACTGGCCGAAGAGATTGAAGATAAAAGTTTTTATTGTCTCTTAACAATGATACAACAGTCCAAGACTGATAGGTCCTTTACTCCAGATATGTCCTGTAAAATGAACCGGAGACACACGGGACAGTCATTCTTGAGATCAGAGGCATACTCCATAAGAAAATAAAATATTTATGGAGTTGACAACTTCAAGTAGACAAAATAATCAATTCTTCATCATAACTCATGCTTTTTTTTTGGCAGTAGCCGTCTTGTTTATCACCAGCTGCTTGTCGCCTCAACAATTAAGTTAAATAAACTTTTTATTATTAAAAAAAAGTCAAATAAATCTGGAATTTTCGCAATTATGGTGTTGATACACTGGTTGTGACACTGAGGGCCTGATTTACTAAGATACCAGGTAAGGGGCGCTAAATTGCTTGCTCCTGGTAAGATTTTGCACGCTTCGTTTGTGTGTGTTTTGCGGGTGGTCTACCAAGGGAAATTGCAAAAGTGACAATAGTTGCAAACAGCAGTATGTAAATGAGGAGTTGCGCGCTGTTAGTCTTTCCATTATAGTGAGTGCAGAGGAAAGCGCATGAATGAGTATGATTCCGTGGAGTTGGAAGTCCTTGTGGCTGAGGCAAACAAACAAATCTGACAGAACATAGTAAACAGTCTGTTGCTCTCGGGACATTGCTGTGCATACCGGGCAGCCGATCAGTGCCATGTCTGGCCTAATGATGGACAGACATTCACTGACTAAAGGAGTGGAAGCTGCAGTGCAGGCAGTGACCGGTTCTTCCATCAGAGCTGAGGGATTGGAGCAAGCAGGAACGGGAGATAGAGGACTGAAGAGCGCAGGAGCAGTCCGCACACTGCATGAAACTGCTGCTTATTATGAGTGTGGTGCAAATAAACAACCAAGAAATTAGAGCCACAGAGATGTCATATTGACAGATTTTCAGACATTTCAGATTTGCTTCTTTTTATTCTTGAAAAATATGTTAAATCATGTTCGCCATGTGTAATATTTAATTTCCCTGTACCCTCTATTTTATCCTTTTTGTGAAGATAAAACGCATCATAAACAGCTCACAGAAAATAACTGAATCAAAATTCGATTTCTGTGTCTGCAATCATAATCACCGCCATTGTTTTAAGGTTTGATAAATCATTTGTGTGTGCTAATATTTCTAATCTGCATATTCTCCTCCCAGTATTTTGCTCACAAGGGAACGCCCCATATTGCAAATGCATTAAGGCCAAGATGCTAAGTGGCCAGTGTGTGCTGTTTTCCTCACTTCAAAGACGCAGTTCACAGTGTGCAGCCTTAGTAGATCAGCTTGCATAATTTTTTGCGGGTGACATCGAGCTTGCACACGTTTTTATACATGCAAAGCTTTAGTAGATCAGGCCCTGAATTCCCTAAAAGAGGTATTGAAGCATAAAAATTTAAAATCTAAACTTACCAGAGCTGTAGCTTCATGGCATGTGTATCAAATAGGAAATGGTGAAGGGTTCCTTAAAGTGTGATTTGGCCAAAGTAATGCCTGTTTTGTTTTCATTTTTTTCAAAAAATGTTGTGTTCACATGAGCCCCGGACATTAATTAAATCACTTAAAAAGTACATAAAAATGTTTCTTAAATTGTAAACTTTTATACAGTTTGAATAAATATTTAATAGTTTATGACAATAGCTATGATTGTTTTGTTTTACTTTAAGCAATTATTTAAATATTTTGAAATCATTAAACCTGCTTTCGGACAAGAGATTTTTTAGGTGCTGGCAACACACTGAACCGTGAAAAATAAAATATGTGTAAAAAAATCTCTGCAGTACCATAGTCAAATATTGTTTTTCAGGTGTTGTTTGCTGTATTTTGTTAACATAATTGTGTGGCCCTGTGTAGCTGAGGACCTGGCCCTTTGTCTGAGTGAAGCCCTCAGCTGTGGTGATGGACAGGAAGCAGCCAGACTCAGCCGCAAACTTGCACAACTCTCTCTCCCAGTGTGTGTTAACATCGACAGCAAGGCATACCCTCAGAATTTCTTAAGGTTAATACCCAGCTACATGGATCAAACATGTCTCAAAAACTCAGTAATTAGTATGAATAACAAAACTTGAGCATGAGCATGCAATTTTCACCAATTTCTATGTTTTAATTGCTGTGTTCTTTGCAATCATGCATTTCATAAGTATTGTTCATTGGTTGATTTCTGGTTTGCAGGCTGTGGGTTGGAGTGGAGGATGCTCAGTCAGACAACTACATTCCAGTGACTGTGATAGTTTCTCCTGACATGACAATTGCACAACTGAAAGACAAGGTACTGTTGTTTCCACATTCTCTGCAGATGCAGTATTAGCTTACTATGCAGGACATCAGTAACTCTAAATATGAGATCCCTATTTATTATATTGATTTTAAACAGTGAATTAATCTTTCAACTGCTGTTTTTGTGTTATCTAACAGTTTAAAAATGGTATGTTGTAAGGGCTGGGTGGTGAAGCAATGATGGCAGTAAAACTTTCCTTGATATAAACACACGAGTAGCACCACTGCCATGTAGCTGAAATATACAGTAGCCTGCCATGTTAGAATGAAGCCAATGACGATAATAACCAGTGAGTCAGTGATAAAGTGAGTTGCTCTGTGCTCAGCCAGCCATGTGGCTGGAACAAAGCAATGCCAGTTAGGTCGAAGTGCACAGCGGAATTGCAGCATGTTTATGTTTGGGCTGCTGCAGGAAGAAGGAGAAGAGACGACATAAGGTGTGTTTCCACTACGCTGGTTCTGGTACTTATTGGGGGGCGTTACTTTTGACAGGGACGCGACTTGGCCTGGTCCTCTCAGGCGTTGTGTCTCTATTACACTAATGGTCCTGTAAGAACCCTGATGACGTCATCATAAGCGTCAAGCGTCAAAACAAAGCAGCAGCAGAGGAGGAAATCACAAGTCTAAACATAGACACGGACGAATTTGGGATGTTTTTGCATTTGTGCTGTTACTTTACACAGAATGGTATCAGAGATAGAGGACTGAGAGCGACATGACGATGAAGGGTGAGCTTACTTTCATGAAGTTTTTAATGAAGCAGCAGTACCGCCCTCGAGTACCTACCCATGAGCAGGTACTCCATTGGTTCCTGTAAAAGTTCCTGAAAGCGGCCCTGTCGGAATGGCCCGGTCAGTGGAGACATGCATAGCATGAAGTTCCTGTAAAATGGCCCTTAAACACACCGGGCCGGTTGACCCAAAAGTACACTCACAAGCCCTAAACCCTCGATTCTCTGGGCTAATGCGCTAACGTGCTGCTCAAGCTGATCAAACCTATCGAGAGCGGCTGGGTCGGACATGGCCAGACCACACTGTAACGCACCGGGCTGGGTGACTTAAAAGCACACTCACACGGTAGAGTTGGAGACACTGGGTTTTAATAAAGTTCAACAGAAAATCACCTGAGACCAGAGGTCGCCGCAGGGCAAACAGGATACAAGCACAACTTACTATAAGAATCAAAAATGAGCGTGGGACCTCTAAGGTCTCCGCAGGACTAACTACACAAACAGAAAATAAAGATACCTGGGACCCCATGGTCGCCGCAGGTGCTAACAGACAACTCAAAACTGACTAGAAAAAGACAAGGTTTTAAGGGAAAGAGCCAAGAACCCAACAACTGATTAGAAAAAACAGGACAAGGCTTATTGTTCGGTTTTCCCACCGAAAAGCAGTAGCTACTTTAGCTAGCAGCAGACAGCAGACAATAGGCGCTGGACACTGGAAGACAGTCTAAAAACGTCACCTCCCAGAATGCATTGCGCCGCAGCGAGGCAGACTGCTAAGCGCTACAGACGCTAAATTTGCAGGCTACAAGCAAAACCGCGATCAGAAACAAGCTAAAACAGACAGAGAATCTTGCAGTGGAGAGGGCAGTGGAACAACCTATGTAAAAAACGAGAGTGAACCGTCAGTGAAGCCTGTAGCGTGACTGAATAAATACGGCGATCACTCACCAGTGGCATAACTGTAGACCCGACAGTTTGACAAGCTGACACAGCGTCTTATATGGCTCTTATCGCGCATGTGCAGCGTCCATTGGCTTACGCCCCAGCAGGTGAGTCCCTGTATCCACCAATCACGCAGATGTTTGCGCCATTGACTTCCCTGTTCACACTGTCATGGTTCTTCCCACTACCTCAGCTGTTCACTTGTTCATGCATTCATTTGCTGCTCTGTGACAGAGGAGGAGCTGATCTGAGCTGCTCCTTACTTATTTTCTCTTATTAGTGCTCCGAAAAGGAGCACTATTACTATTACTCTCCACCGTGTTTATTAGTGCTCCGAAAGGGAGCACTATTACTCTCCACCGTGTTTATTAGTGCTCCGAAAGGGAGCACTATTACTCTCCACCGTGTTTATTCTTCTTATTATTAGTGCTCCGAAAGGGAGCACTATTACTCTCCACCGTGTTTATTAGTGCTCCGAAAGGGAGCACTATTACTCTCCACCGTGTTTATTCTTCTTCTTATTATTATTAGTGCTCCGAAAGGGAGCACTATTACTCTCCACCGTGTTTATTCTTCTTATTATTATTATTATTATTATTATTATTATAGCGAAATTTCGGTCGAGCGTATCTCGAGAACCGCTGATCGCAGACACACAAACCATACATCAAAACGTGCGGCTCGGCCCCGGCAAGTGTGCTTTCCTTCGACCCCGACAAAATTCCAGTTTTTGGCCCCGCCAGGGGCCAAAAACTGGCAAAAACCAGTTAATTGGCCGCTGTGGCCAAACGATCCAGATTCTGGACAAGTTAAAAAGAAGAATTGTTCAGGACGCTCTCCCGCACGCGTTGGTATATAGCAGCCTAAAAATTGACAAAGATTGACGAAAAAATAACACTTTTTAGCCAAAAAGTGCTCAGAAAGAGCAAAAAATCCCATAAGAAATGAATGGGAAAAACCAGAAAAATCCAAAAATCGCCCTCAAACAAACATTCGCTGCCAAGCCATACGTTGTCATAGAAACTTCGTTCAAACTTCAAAACGTAGGAAAACTTGTCGTCTCTGCCCGTACCCGACAGCGTGTTGATACCTTGTGTCGTTTTTCATCCAGGCCGTCTCAAAAACACGTGGGTTTGGCGTTTTTTGAAAAGTTAGAGTGGGGAGAGACCAACTGTCAGAGTGCGGGATGACTGAAAAATCACCTCTCATTTTGCTCTTTTCACGCTGCTCCCGGCCAAACCGTAAGCAATAGACAAATTCTTTTTTCCAGTTTTGTAGGCAAATTTGTGCTCTCTCGTGCGATGCCGGCCATTAACCTGAGCGCTTTGTAAAATTTAAACGGCGAGCCTCAGAGTCAGGCCAGCGCAGCCTCTTCTCTCCATAAGCCCCCATTCATTTTCCAACCGCTGCGATCAAAGTTAAACTTTACACTTCTACTCGCGACTGTGGCCTCAGTTTTCATCGTACACACACCAAATCGCATCAGGGTGCTCCTCAGACTCTCCCCTGCGTGACGGTGTGTTCATGTTGCAGATAGGTGCAAGTGTTGTCTCCCTAGAGCCAAATGTTTAGCACTTGGGCAATTTCGCTTTTTCCCATAAGAATGAATGGGGAAATCGGAACGCCTCAAACAAAAATGCACTACGTCGCCATACTTTGAGGTAGAAACTTCATTTTAATTTCAAAAATTCAAGAAACTTGTGGTCTGTCTATGTACCGACTTTCATGTTGATAGCTTGTACCGTTTTTGACCAGCACTTTGTCGAACACACTTTGGTCAAAATGACACAGACCAAGGGTCTGCAGACTGTCGCCGTCGTCATGGCAACCGCAGCTTTATATGGGGCCCTTATGGAAAAAAACCTTTAAATCGCGACTGTGGGCAAACGATCCAGATTCTGGACAAGTTGAATAGAAGATTTGTTCGGGACGCTCTCCTGCACGCGTTGGTGTATAACAATCAGAAATCGGACAAAGAATGACGAAAAAATAACACTTTTTGGCTAAAAAGTTTTCCGAAGGAGCAAAAAATCCCATAAGAAATGAATGGGAAAATCCAGAAAATTCAAAAAATCACCCTCAAACAAACATTCGCTGTAAAGCCGTGCGTTGATGTAGAAACTTCACTCAAACTCCAAAACGCTGGAAAACTTGTGGTCTCTGCCCGTACCCGACAGCGTGTCGATACCTTGTATGGTTTTTCATCCAGGCCCTCTCAAAAACACGTGGGTTTGGCGTTTTTGATGCAGCTCGAGTGGGGAGAGACCAACTGTCAATTTGGGATCGCTGAAGAATCACCTCTCATTTTGCTCTTTTCACGCTGCTCCCGGCCAAACCGTAAGCAGTAGACAAATTCTTTTTTCCACTTTTGTAGGCAAATTTGTGCTTTCTCGTGCCATGCCGGCCATAAACCTGAGCGCTTTGTAAAATTTAAACGGCGAGCCTCAGAGTCAGGCCAGCGCAGCCTCTTCTCTCCATAAGCCCCCATTCATTTTCCAACCACTGCGATCAAAGTTAAACTTTACACTTCTACTCACGACTGTGGCCTCAGTTTTCATAGTAGACACACCAAATCACATCAGGGCGTTCCTGAGACTGTCCCCTGCGTGACGGTGTGTTTGTATTGCAGATAGGTGCAAGCGTTGTCTCTTTAGAGCCAAATGTTTAGCACTTGGGCAATTTCGCTTTTTCCCATAAGAATGAATGGGGAAATCAGAACGCCTCAAACAAAAATGCGCTACGTCGCCATACTTTGAGGTAGAAACTTCATTTTAATTTTAAAAATTCAAGAAACTTGTGGTCTGTCTGTGTACCGAGTTTCATGTCGATAGCTTGTATCGTTTCTCACCAGCACCTTCTCAAAGCTCATTTGGTGAATTCCCTGCTACTCTCTCTTCCCTGCTGACAGTGTCCTGCTGGAGCAGGCTGACTGATGACCTCATACAGACACACAAACACTTCAGGCACACTCACACACACACTCGGTCTCTCTCACACATGCATGTTAATACAAAGTTATGGCCGAAAAGAGCAATTCTCCTTCGGCTCTGGCGGGGGGGGGGCAGCTAGTGACTCGATGGTGAGCACAGGTTTCGGAGCACTCTCGAAATTTCAGCGCGCTGGAATTTTCTAGTTATTATTATTATTATTATTATAGCGAAATTTCGGTCGAGCGTATCTCGAGAACCGCTGATCGCAGACACACAAACCATACATCAAAACGTGCGGCTCGGCCCCGGCAAGTGTGCTTTCCTTCGACCCCGACAAAATTCCAGTTTTTGGCCCCGCCAGGGGCCAAAAACTGGCAAAAATCAGTTAATTGGCCGCTGTGGCCAAACCATCCAGATTCTGGACAAGTTAAAAAGAAGAATTGTTCGGGACACTCTCCCGCACGCGTTGGTATATAGCAGCCTAAAAATTGACAAAGATTGACGAAAAAATAACACTTTTTAGCCAAAAAGTGCTCAGAAAGAGCAAAAAATCCCATAAGAAATGAATGGGAAAAACCACAAATTTCAAAAAATCGCCCTCAAACAAACATTCGCTGCCAAGTCATACGTTGTCGTACAAAATTCGTTCAAACTTCAAAACGTAGGAAAACTTGTCGTCTCTGCCTGTACCCGACAGCGTGTTGATACCTTGTGTCGCTTTTCATCCAGACCGTCTCAAAAACACGTGGGTTTGCCGTTTTTTGAAAAGTTAGAGTGGGGAGAGACCAACTGTCAGAGTGCGGGATGACTGAAAAATCACCTCTCATTTTGCTCTTTTCACGCTGCTCCCGGCCAAACCGAAAGCAGTAGACAAATTCTTTTTTCCAGTTTTGTAGGCAAATTTGTGCTCTCTCGTGCGATGCCGGCCATAAACCTGAGCGCTTTGTAAAATTTAAACGGCGAGCCTCAGAGTCAGGCCAGCGCAGCCTCTTCTCTCCATAAGGCCCCATTCATTTTCCAACCACTGCGATCAAAGTTAAACTTTACACTTCTACTCGCGACTGTGGCCTCAGTTTTCATAGTAGACACACCAAATCGCATCAGGGCGTTCCTGAGTCTGTCCCCTGCGTGACGGTGTGTCTACATTGCAGATAGGTGCAAGCGTTGTCTCCCTAGAGCCAAATGTTTAGCACTTGGGCAATTTCGCTTTTTCCCATAAGAATGAATGGGAAAATCCGAACGCCTCAAACAAAAATGCGCTACGTCGCCATACTTTGAGGTAGAAACTTCATTTTAATTTCAAAAATTCAAGAAACTTGTGGTCTGTCTGTGTACCGAGTTTCATGTCGATAGCTTGTATCGTTTTTCACCAGCACCTTCTCAAACACACTTTGGTCAAAATGACACAGACCAAGGGTCTGCAGACTGTTGCCGTCGTCATGGCAACCGCAGCTTTATATGGGGCCCTTATGGAAAAAAACCTTTAAATCGCGACTGTCGGCAAACGATCCAGATTCTGGACAAGTTGAATAGAAGATTTGTTCGGGACGCTCTCCCGCACACGTTGGTGTATAACAATCCGAAATCGGACAAAGATTGACGAAAAAATAACACTTTTTGGCTAAAAAGTTTTCCGAGGGAGCAAAAAATCCCATAAGAAATGAATGGGAAAATCCAGAAAATTCAAAAAAACACCCTCAAACAAACATTCGCTGTAAAGCCGTGCGTTGATGTAGAAACTTCATTCAAACTCCAAAACGCTGGAAAACTTGTGGTCTCTGCCCGTACCCGACAGCGTGTTGATGCCTTGTACGGTTTTTCATCCAGGCCCTCTCAAAAACACGTGGGTTTGGCGTTTTCGATGCAGCTCGAGTGGGGAGAGACCAACTGTCAATTTGGGATCGCTGAAGAATCACCTCTCATTTTGCTCTTTTCACGCTGCTCCCGGCCAAACCGTAAGCAGTAGACAAATTCTTTTTTCCAGTTTTGTAGGCAAATTTGTGCTCTCTCTTGCGATGCCGGCCATAAACCTGAGCGCTTCGTAAAATTTAAAGGGCGAGCCTCAGAGTCAGGCCAGCGCAGCCTCTTCTCTCCATAAGCCCCCATTCATTTTCCAACCACTGCGATCAAAGTTAAACTTTACACTTCTACTCGTGACTGTGGCCTCAGTTTTCATAGTAGACACACCAAATCGCATCAGGGCGTTCCTCAGACTGTCCCCTGCGTGATGGTGTGTTCGTGTTGCAGATAGGTGCAAGCGTTGTCGGTTCGGTGGGCACAGGTTTCGGAGCACTCTCGAAATTTCAGCGCGCTGGAATTTTCTAGTTCTTCTTAGTATTATTATTATAGCGAAATTTCGGTCGAGCGTATCTCGAGAACCGCTGATCGCAGACACACAAACGATACATCAAAACGTGCGGCTCGGCCCCGGCAAGTGTGCTTTCCTTCGACCCCGACAAAATTCCAGTTTTTGGCCCCGCCAGGGGCCAAAAACTGGCAAAAACCAGTTAATTGGCCGCTGTGGCCAAACGATCCAGATTCTGGACAAGTTAAAAAGAAGAATTGTTCAGGACGCTCTCCCGCACGCGTTGGTATATAGCAGCCTAAAAATTGACAAAGATTGACGAAAAAATAACACTTTTTAGCCAAAAAGTGCTCAGAAAGAGCAAAAAATCCCATAAGAAATGAATGGGAAAAACCAGAAAAATCCAAAAATCGCCCTCAAACAAACATTCGCTGCCAAGCCATATGTTGTCATAGAAACTTCGTTCAAACTTCAAAACGTAGGAAAACTTGTCGTCTCTGCCCGTACCCGACAGCGTGTTGATACCGTGTGTCGTTTTTCATCCAGGCCGTCTCAAAAACACGTGGGTTTGGCGTTTTTTGAAAAGTTAGAGTGGGGAGAGACCAACTGTCAGAGTGCGGGATGACTGAAAAATCACCTCTCATTTTGCTCTTTTCACGCTGCTCCCGGCCAAACCGTAAGCAATAGACAAATTATTTTTTCCACTTTTGTAGACAAATTTGTGCTCTCTCGTGCGATGCCGGCCATTAACCTGAGCGCTTTGTAAAATTTAAACGGCGAGCCTCAGAGTCAGGCCAGCGCAGCCTCTTCTCTCCATAAGCCCCCATTCATTTTCCAACCGCTGCGATCAAAGTTAAACTTTACACTTCTACTCGCGACTGTGGCCTCAGTTTTCATCGTACACACACCAAATCGCATCAGGGTGCTCCTCAGACTCTCCCCTGCGTGACGGTGTGTTCATGTTGCAGATAGGTGCAAGTGTTGTCTCCCTAGAGCCAAATGTTTAGCACTTGGGCAATTTCGCTTTTTCCCATAAGAATGAATGGGGAAATCGGAACGCCTCAAACAAAAATGCACTACGTCGCCATACTTTGAGGTAGAAACTTCATTTTAATTTCAAAAATTCAAGAAACTTGTGGTCTGTCTATGTACCGACTTTCATGTTGATAGCTTGTACCGTTTTTGACCAGCACTTTGTCGAACACACTTTGGTCAAAATGACACAGACCAAGGGTCTGCAGACTGTCGCCGTCGTCATGGCAACCGCAGCTTTATATGGGGCCCTTATGGAAAAAAACCTTTAAATCGCGACTGTGGGCAAACGATCCAGATTCTGGACAAGTTGAA
The DNA here is from genome assembly GCA_029224185.1 of Karalla daura. Taxonomy (NCBI): domain Eukaryota; kingdom Metazoa; phylum Chordata; class Actinopteri; order Chaetodontiformes; family Leiognathidae; genus Karalla; species Karalla daura. Next base: position 4,954,989 of record CM055188.1, on the reverse strand, counting down.
TAGAAGATTTGTTCGGGACGCTCTCCAGCACGCGTTGGTGTATAACAATCCGAAATCGGACAAAGAATGACGAAAAAATAACACTTTTTGGCTAAAAAGTTTTCCGAAGGAGCAAAAAATCCCATAAGAAATGAATGGGAAAATCCAGAAAATTCAAAAAATCACCCTCAAACAAACATTCGCTGTAAAGCCGTGCGTTGATGTAGAAACTTCACTCAAACTCCAAAACGCTGGAAAACTTGTGGTCTCTGCCCGTACCCGACAGCGTGTCGATACCGTGTATGGTTTTTCATCCAGGCCCTCTCATAAACACGTGGGTTTGGCGTTTTTGATGCAGCTCGAGTGGGGAGAGACCAACTGTCAATTTGGGATCGCTGAAGAATCACCTCTCATTTTGCTCTTTTCACGCTGCTCCCGGCCAAACCGTAAGCAGTAGACAAATTCTTTTTTCCACTTTTGTAGGCAAATTTGTGCTCTCTCGTGCCATGCCGGCCATAAACCTGAGCGCTTTGTAAAATTTAAACGGCGAGCCTCAGAGTCAGGCCAGCGCAGCCTCTTCTCTCCATAAGCCCCCATTCATTTTCCAACCACTGCGATCAAAGTTAAACTTTACACTTCTACTCACGACTGTGGCCTCAGTTTTCATAGTAGACACACCAAATCACATCAGGGCGTTCCTGAGACTGTCCCCTGCGTGACGGTGTGTTTGTATTGCAGATAGGTGCAAGCGTTGTCTCTTTAGAGCCAAATGTTTAGCACTTGGGCAATTTCGCTTTTTCCCATAAGAATGAATGGGGAAATCAGAACGCCTCAAACAAAAATGCGCTACGTCGCCATACTTTGAGGTAGAAACTTCATTTTAAATTTAAAAATGCAAGAAACTTGTGGTCTGTCTGTGTACCGAGTTTCATGTCGATAGCTTGTATCGTTTCTCACCAGCACCTTCTCAAAGCTCATTTGGTGAATTCCCTGCTACTCTCTCTTCCCTGCTGACAGTGTCCTGCTGGAGCAGGCTGACCGATGACCTCATACAGACACACAAACACTTCAGGCACACTCACACACACACTCGGTCTCTCTCATACATGCATGTTAATACAAAGTTATGGCCGAAAAGAGCAATTCTCCTTCGGCTATGGCGGGGGGGGGGGCAGCTAGTGACTCGATGGTGAGCACAGGTTTCGGAGCACTCTCGAAATTTCAGCGCGCTGGAATTTTCTAGTTAGTGCTCCGAAAGGGAGCACTATTACTCTCCACCGTGTTTATTCTTCTTATTATTATTATTATTATTATAGCGAAATTTCGGTCGAGCGTATCTCGAGAACCGCTGATCGCAGACACACAAACGATACATCAAAACGTGCGGCTCGGCCCCGGCACGTGTGCTTTCCTTCGACCCCGACAAAATTCCAGTTTTTGGCCCCGCCAGGGGCCAAAAACTGGCAAAAATCAGTTAATTGGCCGCTGTGGCCAAACCATCCAGATTCTGGACAAGTTAAAAAGAAGAATTGTTCGGGACGCTCTCCCGCACGCGTTGGTATATAGCAGCCTAAAAATTGACAAAGATTGACGAAAAAATAACACTTTTTCGCCAAAAAGTGCTCAGAAAGAGCAAAAAATCCCATAAGAAATGAATGGGAAAAACCACAAAATTCAAAAAATCGCCCTCAAACAAACATTCGCTGCCAAGCCATACGTTGTCGTAGAAACTTCGTTCAAACTTCAAAACGCAGGAAAACTTGTCGTCTCTGCCCGTACCCGGCAGCGTGTTGATATCTTGTGTCATTTTTCATCCAGGCCGTCTCAAAAACACGTGGGTTTGGCGTTTTTTGAAAAGTTAGAGTGGGGAGAGACCAACTGTCAGAGTGCGGGATGACTGAAAAATCACCTCTCATTTTGCTCTTTTCACGCTGCTCCCGGCCAAACCGTAAGCAGTAGACAAATTCTTTTTTCCACTTTTGTAGGTAAATTTGTGCTCTCTCGTGCGATGCCGGCCATAAACCTGAGCGCTTTGTAAAATTTAAACGGCGAGCCTCAGAGTCAGGCCAGCGCAGCCTCTTCTCTCCATAAGGCCCCATTCATTTTCCAACCACTGCGATCAAAGTTAAACTTTACACTTCTACTCGCGACTGTGGCCTCAGTTTTCATAGTAGACACACCAAATCGCATCAGGGCGTTCCTGAGTCTGTCCCCTGCGTGACGGTGTGTCTACATTGCAGATAGGTGCAAGCGTTGTCTCCCTAGAGCCAAATGTTTAGCACTTGGGCAATTTCGCTTTTTCCCATAAGAATGAATGGGGAAATCGGAACGCCTCAAACAAAAATGCGCTACGTCGCCATACTTTGAGGTAGAAACTTCATTTTAATTTCAAAAATTCAAGAAACTTGTGGTCTGTCTGTGTACCGACTTTCATGTTGATAGCTTGTACCGTTTTTCACCAGCACTTTGTCAAACACACTTTGGTCAAAATGACACCAACCAAGGGTCTGCAGACTGTTGCCGTCGTCATGGCAACCGCAACTTTATATGGGGCCCTTATGGAAAAAAACCTTTAAATCGCGACTGTCTGCAAACGATCCAGATTCTGGACAAGTTGAATAGAAGATTTGTTCGGGACGCTCTCCCGCACACGTTGGTGTATAACAATCCGAAATCGGACAAAGATTGACGAAAAAATAACACTTTTTGGCTAAAAAGTTTTCCGAGGGAGCAAAAAATCCCATAAGAAATGAATGGGAAAATCCAGAAAATTCAAAAAAACACCCTCAAACAAACATTCGCTGTAAAGCCGTGCGTTGATGTAGAAACTTCATTCAAACTCCAAAACGCTGGAAAACTTGTGGTCTCTGCCCGTACCCGACAGCGTGTTGATGCCTTGTATGGTTTTTCATCCAGGCCCTCTCAAAAACACGTGGGTTTGGCGTTTTCGATGCAGCTCGAGTGGGGAGAGACCAACTGTCAATTTGGGATCGCTGAAGAATCACTTCTCATTTTGCTCTTTTCACGCTGTTCCCGGCCAAACCGTAAGCAGTAGACAAATTCTTTTTTCCACTTTTGTAGGCAAATTTGTGCTCTCTCGTGCGATGCTGGCCATAAACCTGAGCGCTTTGTAAAATTTAAACGGCGAACCTCAGAGTCAGGCCAGCGCAGCCTCTTCTCTCCATAAGCCCCCATTCATTTTCCAACCACTGCGATCAAAGTTAAACTTTACACTTCTACTCGCGACTGTGGCCTCAGTTTTCATCGTACACACACCAAATCGCATCAGGGCGTTCCTCAGACTGTCCCCTGCGTGACGGTGTGTTCGTATTGCAGATAGGTGCAAGCGTTGTCTCCCTAGAGCCAAATGTTTAGCACTTGGGCAATTTCGCTTTTTCCCATATGAATGAATGGGAAAATCGGAACGCCTCAAACAAAAATGCGCTATGTCGCCATACTTTGAGGTAGAAACTACATTTCAATTTCAAAAATTAAAGAATCTTGTGGTCTGTCTGTGTACCGGGTTTCATGTCGATAGCTTGTACCGTTTTTCACCAGCACCTTCTCAAAGCTCATTTGGTGAACTCCCTGCTTCTCTCTCTCCCCTGCCGACAGTGTCCTGCTGGAGCAGGCTGACTGATGACCTCATACAGACAAACACTTCAGGCACACTCACACACACACTCAGTCTCTCTCATACATGCATGTTAAAACAAAGTTATGGCCGAAAAGAGCAATTCTCCTTCGGCTCTGGCGGGGGGGGGGTTGGGGCAGCTAGTGACTCGATGGTGGGCACAGGTTTCGGAGCACTCTCGAAATTTCAGCGCGCTGGGATTTTCTAGTTATTATTATTATAGCGAAATTTCGGTCGAGCGTATCTCGAGAACCGCTGATCGCAGACACACAAACCATACATCAAAACGTGCGGCTCGGCCCCGGCACGTGTGCTTTCCTTCGACCCCGACAAAATTCCAGTTTTTGGCCCTGCCAGGGGCCAAAAACTGGCAAAATTCAGTTAATTGGCCGCTGTGGCCAAACCATCCAGATTCTGGACAAGTTAAAAAGAAGAATTGTTCGGGACGCTCTCCCGCACGCGTTGGTATATAGCAGCCTAAAAATTGACAAAGATTGACGAAAAAATAACACTTTTTAGCCAAAAAGTGCTCAGAAAGAGCAAAAAATCCCATAAGAAATGAATGGGAAAAACCACAAATTTCAAAAAATCGCCCTCAAACAAACATTCGCTGCCAAGTCATACGTTGTCGTACAAAATTCGTTCAAACTTCAAAACGCAGGAAAACTTGTCGTCTCTGCCCGTACCCGACAGCGTGTTGATACCTTGTGTCGTTTTTCATCCAGGCCGTCTCAAAAACACGTGGGTTTGGCGTTTTTTGAAAAGTTAGAGTGGGGAGAGACCAACTGTCAGAGTGCGGGATGACTGAAAAATCACCTCTCATTTTGCTCTTTTCACGCTGCTCCCGGCCAAACCGAAAGCAGTAGACAAATTCTTTTTTCCACTTTTGTAGGCAAATTTGTGCTCTCTCGTGCGATGCCGGCCATAAACCTGAGCGCTTTGTAAAATTTAAACGGCGAGCCTCAGAGTCAGGCCAGCGCAGCCTCTTCTCTCCATAAGGCCCCATTCATTTTCCAACCACTGCGATCAAAGTTAAACTTTACACTTCTACTCGCGACTGTGGCCTCAGTTTTCATAGTAGACACACCAAATCGCATCAGGGCGTTCCTGAGTCTGTCCCCTGCGTGACGGTGTGTCTACATTGCAGATAGGTGCAAGCGTTGTCTCCCTAGAGCCAAATGTTTAGCACTTGGGCAATTTCGCTTTTTCCCATAAGAATGAATGGGGAAATCGGAACGCCTCAAACAAAAATGCACTACGTCGCCATACTTTGAGGTAGAAACTTCATTTTAATTTCAAAAATTCAAGAAACTTGTGGTCTGTCTATGTACCGACTTTCGTGTTGATAGCTTGTACCGTTTTTCACCAGCACTTTGTCAAACACACTTTGGTCAAAATGACACCAACCAAGGGTCTGCAGACTGTCGCCGTCGTCATGGCAACCGCAACTTTATATGGGGCCCTTATGGAAAAAAACCTTTAAATCGGGACTGTCTGCAAACGATCCAGATTCTGGACAAGTTGAATAGAAGATTTGTTCGGGACGCTCTCCCGCACACGTTGGTGTATAACAATCCGAAATCGGACAAAGATTGACGAAAAAATAACACTTTTTGGCTAAAAAGTTTTCCGAGGGAGCAAAAAATCCCATAAGAAATGAATGGGAAAATCCAGAAAATTCAAAAAAACACCCTCAAACAAACATTCGCTGTAAAGCCGTGCGTTGATGTAGAAACTTCATTCAAACTCCAAAACGCTGGAAAACTTGTGGTCTCTGCCCGTACCCGACAGCGTGTTGATGCCTTGTATGGTTTTTCATCCAGGCCCTCTCAAAAACACGTGGGTTTGGCGTTTTTGATGCAGCTCGAGTGGGGAGAGACCAACTGTCAATTTGGGATCGCTGAAGAATCACCTCTCATTTTGCTCTTTTCACGCTGCTCCCGGCCAAACCGTAAGCAGTAGACAAATTCTTTTTTCCAGTTTTGTAGGCAAATTTGTGCTCTCTCTTGCGATCCCGGCCATAAACCTGAGCGCTTTGTAAAATTTAAAGGGCGAGCCTCAGAGTCAGGCCAGCGCAGCCTCTTCTCTCCATAAGCCCCCATTCATTTTCCAACCACTGCGATCAAAGTTAAACTTTACACTTCTACTCGTGACTGTGGCCTCAGTTTTCATAGTAGACACATCAAATCGCATCAGGGCATTCCTCAGACTCTCCCCTGCGTGATGGTGTGTTCGTGTTGCAGATAGGTGCAAGCGGTGTCTCCCTAGAGCCATATGTTTAGCACTTGGCCAATTTTGCTTTTTCCCAAAAGAATGAATGGGGAAATCAGAACACCTCAAACAAAAATGCGCTACGTCGCCATACTTTGAGGTACAAACTTCATTTTAATTTCAAAAATTCAAGAAACTTGTGGTCTGTCTGTGTACCGGGTTTCATGTCGATAGCTTGTACCGTATTTCACCAGCACCTTCTCAAAGCTCATTTGGTGAATTCCCTGCTACTCTCTCTCCCCTGCTGACAGTGTCCTGCTGGAGCAGGCTGATTGATGACCTCATACAGACAAACAAACACTTCAGGCACACTCACACACACACTCGGTCTCTCTCACACATGCATGTTAATACAAAGTTATGGCCGAAAAGAGCAATTCTCCTTCGGCTTTGGCCGGGGGGGGGGGGCAGCTAGTGACTCGATGGTGGGCACAGGTTTCGGAGCACTCTCGAAATTTCAGCGTGCTGGAATTTTCTAGTTAGTGCTCCGAAAGGGAGCACTATTACTCTCCACCGTGTTTATTAGTGCTCCGAAAGGGAGCACTATTACTCTCCACCGTGTTTATTCTTCTTATTATTATTATTATTATTATTATTATTATAGCGAAATTTCGGTCGAGCGTATCTCGAGAACCGCTGATCGCAGACACACAAACCATACATCAAAACGTGCGGCTCGGCCCCGGCAAGTGTGCTTTCCTTCGACCCCGACAAAATTCCAGTTTTTGGCCCCGCCAGGGGCCAAAAACTGGCAAAAATCAGTTAATTGGCCGCTGTGGCCAAACCATCCAGATTCTGGACAAGTTAAAAAGAAGAATTGTTCGGGACGCTCTCCCGCACGCGTTGGTATATAGCAGCCTAAAAATTGACAAAGATTGACGAAAAAATAACACTTTTTAGCCAAAAAGTGCTCAGAAAGAGCAAAAAATCCCATAAGAAATGAATGGGAAAAACCAGAAAATTCAAAAAATCGCCCTCAAACAAACATTCGCTGCCAAGCCATACGTTGTCGTAGAAACTTCGTTCAAACTTCAAAACGTAGGAAAACTTGTCGTCTCTGCCCGTACCCGGCAGCGTGTTGATATCTTGTGTCGTTTTTCATCCAGGCCGTCTCAAAAACACGTGGGTTTGGCGTTTTTTGAAAAGTTAGAGTGGGGAGAGACCAACTGTCAGAGTGCGGGATGACTGAAAAATCACCTCTCATTTTGCTCTTTTCACGCTGCTCCCGGCCAAACCGTAAGCAGTAGACAAATTCTTTTTTCCACTTTTGTAGGCAAATTTGTGCTCTCTCGTGCGATGCCGGCCATAAACCTGAGCGCTTTGTAAAATTTAAACGGCGAGCCTCAGAGTCAGGCCAGCGCAGCCTCTTCTCTCCATAAGGCCCCATTCATTTTCCGATCACTGCGATCAAAGTTAAACTTTACACTTCTACTCGCGACTGTGGCCTCAGTTTTCATCATACACACACCAAATCACATCAGGGCGTTCCTGAGACTGTCCCCTGCGTGACGGCGTGTTCATATTGCAGATAGGTGCAAGTGTTGTCTCCCTAGAGCCAACTGTTTAGCACTTGGGCAATTTCGCTTTTTCCCATAAGAATGAATGGGAAAATCGGAACGCCTCAAACAAAAATGCGCTACGTCGCCATACTTTGAGGTACAAACTTCATTTCAATTTTAAAAATTCAAGAAACTTGTGGTGTGTCTGTGTACCGAGTTTCATGTCGATAGCTTGTATCGTTTTTCACCAGCACCTTCTCAAACACACTTTGGCCAAAATGACACAGACCAAGGGTCTGCAGACAGTCACCGTCGTCATGGCAACCGCTGCTTTATATGGGGCCCTTATGGAAAAAAACCTTTAAATCGCGACTGTGGGCAAACGATCCAGATTCTGGACAAGTTGAATAGAAGATTTGTTCGGGACGCTCTCAGGCACGCGTTGGTGTATAACAATCCGAAATCGGACAAAGATTGACGAAAAAATAACACTTTTTGGCTAAAAAGTTTTCCGAAGGAGCAAAAAATCCCATAAGAAATGAATGGGAAAATCCAGAAAATTCAAAAAATCACCCTCAAACAAACATTCGCTGTAAAGCCGTGCGTTGATGTAGAAACTTCATTCAAACTCTAAAACGCTGGAAAACTTGTGGTCTCTGCCCGTACCCGACAGCGTGTCGATACCTTGTATGGTTTTTCATCCAGGCCCTCTCAAAAACACGTGGGTTTGGCGTTTTCGATGCAGCTCGAGTGGGGAGAGACCAACTGTCAATTTGGGATCGCTGAAGAATCACTTCTCATTTTGCTCTTTTCACGCTGCTCCTGGCCAAACCGTAAGCAGTAGACAAATTCTTTTTTCCACTTTTGAAGGCAAATTTGTGCTCTCTCGTGCGATGCTGGCCATAAACCTGAGCGCTTTGTAAAATTTAAACGGCGAACCTCAGAGTCAGGCCAGCGCAGCCTCTTCTCTCCATAAGCCCCCATTCATTTTCCAACCACTGCGATCAAAGTTAAACTTTACAATTCTACTCGCGACTGTGGCCTCAGTTTTCATTGTACACACACCAAATCGCATCAGGGTGTTCCTGAGACTGTCCCCTGCGTGACGGTGTGTTCGAATTGTAGATAGGTGCGAGCGTTGTCTCCCTAGAGCCAAATGTTTAGCACTTGGGCAATTTCGCTTTTTCCCATAAGAATGAATAAGAAAATCGGAACGCCTCAAACAAAAATGCGCTACGTCGCCATACTTTGAGATAGAAACTTAATTTTAATTTCAAAAATTCAAGAAACCTGTGGTCTGTCTGTGTACCAGGTTTCATGTCGATAGCTTGTACCGTTTTTCACCAGCACCTTCTCAAAGCTCATTTGTTGAATTCCCTGCTACTCTCTCTCCCCTGCTGACAGTGTCCTGCTGGAGCAGGCTGACTGATGACCTCATACAGACACACAAACACTTCAGGCACACTCACACACACACTCGGTCTCTCTCATACATGCATGTTAATACAAAGTTATGGCTGAAAAGAGCAATTCTCCTTCGGCTCTGGCGGGGGGGTGGGGGGGGGGTTGGGGCAGCTAGTGACTCTATGGTGGGCACAGGTTTCGGAGCACTCTCGAAATTTCAGCGCGCTGGAATTTTCTAGTTATTATTATTATAGCGAAATTTCGGTCGAGCGTATCTCGAGAACCGCTGATCGCAGACACACAAACCATACATCAAAACGTGCGGCTCGGCCCCGGCAAGTGTGCTTTCCTTCGACCCCGACAAAATTCCAGTTTTTGGCCCCGCCAGGGGCCAAAAACTGGCAAAAATCAGTTAATTGGCCGCTGTGGCCAAACCATCCAGATTCTGGACAAGTTAAAAAGAAGAATTGTTCGGGACGCTCTCCCGCACGCGTTGGTATATAGCAGCCTAAAAATTGACAAAGATTGACGAAAAAATAACACTTTTTAGCCAAAAAGTGCTCAGAAAGAGCAAAAAATCCCATAAGAAATGAATGGGAAAAACCACAAATTTCAAAAAATCGCCCTCAAACAAACATTCGCTGCCAAGTCATACGTTGTCGTACAAAATTCGTTCAAACTTCAAAACGTAGGAAAACTTGTCGTCTCTGCCCGTACCCGACAGCGTGTTGATACCTTGTGTCGTTTTTCATCCAGACCGTCTCAAAAACACGTGGGTTTGCCGTTTTTTGAAAAGTTAGAGTGGGGAGAGACCAACTGTCAGAGTGCGGGATGACTGAAAAATCACCTCTCATTTTGCTCTTTTCACGCTGCTCCCGGCCAAACCGTAAGCAGTAGACAAATTCTTTTTTCCACTTTTGTAGGCAAATTTGTGCTCTCTCGTGCGATGCCGGCCATAAACCTGAGCGCTTTGTAAAATTTAAACGGCGAGCCTCAGAGTCAGGCCAGCGCAGCCTCTTCTCTCCATAAGCCCCCATTCATTTTCCAACCGCTGCGATCAAAGTTAAACTTTACACTTCTACTCGTGACTGTGGCCTCAGTTTTCATCATACACACACCAAATCGCATCAGGGCGTTCCTCAGACTGTCCCCTGCGTGACGGTGTGTTCGTATTGCAGATAGGTGCAAGTGTTGTCTCCCTAGAGCCAAATGTTTAGCACTTGGGCAATTTCGCTTTTTCCCATAAGAATGAATGGGGAAATCGGAACGCCTCAAACAAAAATGCACTACGTCGCCATACTTTGAGGTAGAAACTTCATTTTAATTTCAAAAATTCAAGAAACTTGTGGTCTGTCTATGTACCGACTTTCGTGTTGATAGCTTGTACCGTTTTTCACCAGCACTTTGTCAAACACACTTTGGTCAAAATGACACAGACCAAGGGTCTGCAGACTGTCGCCGTCGTCATGGCAACCGCTGCTTTATATGGGGCCCTTATGGAAAAAAACCTTTAAATCGCGACTGTGGGCAAACGATCCAGATTCTGGACAAGTTGAATAGAAGATTTGTTCGGGACGCTCTCCCGCACGCGTTGGTGTATAACAATCCGAAATCGGACAAAGATTGACGAAAAAATAACACTTTTTGGCTAAAAAGTTTTCCGAAGGAGCAAAAAATCCCATAAGAAATGAATGGGAAAATCCAGAAAATTCAAAAAATCACCCTCAAACAAACATTCGCTGTAAAGCCGTGCGTTGATGTAGAAACTTCATTCAAACTCCAAAACGCAGGAAAACTTGTCGTCTCTGCCCGTACCCGACAGCGTGACGATACCTTGTATGGTTTTTCATCCAGGCCGTCTCAAAAACACGTGGGTTTGGCGTTTTCGATGCAGCTCGAGTGGGGAGAGACCAACTGTCAATTTGGGATCGCGGAAGAATCACCTCTCATTTTGCTCTTTTCACGCTGCTCCTGGCCAAACCGTAAGCAGTAGACAAATTCTTTTTTCCACTTTTGTAGGTAAATTTGTGCTCTCTCGTGCGATGCTGGCCATTAACCTGAGCGCTTTGTAAAATTTAAACGGCGAGCCTCAGAGTCAGGCCAGCGCAGCCTCTTCTCTCCATAAGCCCCCATTCATTTTCCAACCACTGCGATCAAAGTTAAACTTTACACTTCTACTCGCGACTGTGGCCTCAGTTTTCATCGTACACACACCAAATCGCATCAGGGCGTTCCTCAGACTGTCCCCTGCGTGATGGTGTGTTCGAATTGCAGATAGGTGCAAGCGGTGTCTCCCTAGAGCCATATGTTTAGCACTTGGCCAATTTTGCTTTTTCCCATAAGAATGAATGGGGAAATCGGAACACCTCAAACAAAAATGCGCTACGTCGCCATACTTTGAGGTAGAAACTTCATTTTAATTTCAAAAATTCAAGAAACTTGTGGTCTGTCTGTGTACCGAGTTTCATGTCGATAGCTTGTACCGTATTTCACCAGCACCTTCTCAAAGCTCATTTGGTGAATTCCCTGCTACTCTCTCTCCCCTGCTGACAGTGTCCTGCTGGAGCAGGCTGATTGATGACCTCATACAGACAGACAAACACTTCAGGCACACTCACACACACACTCGGTCTCTCTCATACATGCATGTTAATACAAAGTTATGGCCGAAAAGAGCAATTCTCCTTCGGCTCTGGCGGGGGGGTGGGGGGGGGGGGGTTGGGGCAGCTCGTGACTCTATGGTGGGCACAGGTTTCGGAGCACTCTCGAAATTTCAGCGCGCTGGAATTTTCTAGTTCTTCTTATTATTATTATTATTATAGCGAAATTTCGGTCGAGCGTATCTCGAGAACCGCTGATCGCAGACACACAAACCATACATCAAAACGTGCGGCTCGGCCCCGGCAAGTGTGCTTTCCTTCGACCCCGACAAAATTCCAGTTTTTGGCCCCGCCAGGGGCCAAAAACTGGCAAAAATCAGTTAATTGGCCGCTGTGGCCAAACCATCCAGATTCTGGACAAGTTAAAAAGAAGAATTGTTCGGGACGCTCTCCCGCACGTGTTGGTATATAGCAGCCTAAAAATTGACAAAGATTGATGAAAAAATAACACTTTTTAGCCAAAAAGTGCTCAGAAAGAGCAAAAAATCCCATAAGAAATGAATGGGAAAAACCAGAAAATTCAAAAAATCGCCCTCAAACAAACATTCGCTGCCAAGCCATACGTTGTCGTAGAAACTTCGTTCAAACTTCAAAACGCAGGAAAACTTGTCGTCTCTGCCCGTACCCGACAGCGTGTTGATACCTTGTGTCGTTTTTCATCCAGGCCGTCTCAAAAACACGTGGGTTTGGCGTTTTTTGAAAAGTTAGAGTGGGGAGAGACCAACTGTCAGAGTGTGGGATGACTGAAAAATCACCTCTCATTTTGCTCTTTTCACGCTGCTCCCGGCCAAACCGAAAGCAGTAGACAAATTCTTTTTTCCACTTTTGTAGGCAAATTTGTGCTCTCTCGTGCGATGCCGGCCATAAACCTGAGCGCTTTGTAAAATTTAAACGGCGAGCCTCAGAGTCAGGCCAGCGCAGCCTCTTCTCTCCATAAGGCCCCATTCATTTTCCAACCACTGCGATCAAAGTTAAACTTTACACTTCTACTCGCGACTGTGGCCTCAGTTTTCATAGTAGACACACCAAATCGCATCAGGGCGTTCCTGAGTCTGTCCCCTGCGTGACGGTGTGTCTACATTGCAGATAGGTGCAAGCGTTGTCTCCCTAGAGCCAAATGTTTAGCACTTGGGCAATTTCGCTTTTTCCCATAAGAATGAATGGGGAAATCGGAACGCCTCAAACAAAAATGCACTACGTCGCCATACTTTGAGGTAGAAACTTCATTTTAATTTCAAAAATTCAAGAAACTTGTGGTCTGTCTATGTACCGACTTTCGTGTTGATAGCTTGTACCGTTTTTCACCAGCACTTTGTCAAACACACTTTGGTCAAAATGACACCAACCAAGGGTCTGCAGACTGTCGCCGTCGTCATGGCAACCGCAACTTTATATGGGGCCCTTATGGAAAAAAACCTTTAAATCGGGACTGTCTGCAAACGATCCAGATTCTGGACAAGTTGAATAGAAGATTTGTTCGGGACGCTCTCCCGCACACGTTGGTGTATAACAATCCGAAATCGGACAAAGATTGACGAAAAAATAACACTTTTTGGCTAAAAAGTTTTCCGAGGGAGCAAAAAATCCCATAAGAAATGAATGGGAAAATCCAGAAAATTCAAAAAAACACCCTCAAACAAACATTCGCTGTAAAGCCGTGCGTTGATGTAGAAACTTCATTCAAACTCCAAAACGCTGGAAAACTTGTGGTCTCTGCCCGTACCCGACAGCGTGTTGATGCCTTGTATGGTTTTTCATCCAGGCCCTCTCAAAAACACGTGGGTTTGGCATTTTTGATGCAGCTCGAGTGGGGAGAGACCAACTGTCAATTTGGGATCGCTGAAGAATCACCTCTCATTTTGCTCTTTTCACGCTGCTCCCGGCCAAACCGTAAGCAGTAGACAAATTCTTTTTTCCAGTTTTGTAGGCAAATTTGTGCTCTCTCTTGCGATCCCGGCCATAAACCTGAGCGCTTTGTAAAATTTAAAGGGCGAGCCTCAGAGTCAGGCCAGCGCAGCCTCTTCTCTCCATAAGCCCCCATTCATTTTCCAACCACTGCGATCAAAGTTAAACTTTACACTTCTACTCGTGACTGTGGCCTCAGTTTTCATAGTAGACACACCAAATCGCATCAGGGCATTCCTCAGACTCTCCCCTGCGTGATGGTGTGTTCGTGTTGCAGATAGGTGCAAGCGGTGTCTCCCTAGAGCCATATGTTTAGCACTTGGCCAATTTTGCTTTTTCCCAAAAGAATGAATGGGGAAATCAGAACACCTCAAACAAAAATGCGCTACGTCACCATACTTTGAGGTAGAAACTTCATTTTAATTTCAAAAATTCAAGAAACTTGTGGTCTGTCTGTGTACCGGGTTTCATGTCGATAGCTTGTACCGTATTTCACCAGCACCTTCTCAAAGCTCATTTGGTGAATTCCCTGCTACTCTCTCTCCCCTGCTGACAGTGTCCTGCTGGAGCAGGCTGACTGATGACCTCATACAGACACACAAACACTTCAGGCACACTCACACACACACTCGGTCTCTCTCATACATGCATGTTAAAACAAAGTTATGGCCGAAAAGAGCAATTCTCCTTCGGCTCTGGCGGGGGGGTGGGGGGTTGGGGCAGCTAGTGACTCAATGGTGGGCACAGGTTTCGGAACACTCTCGAAATTTCAGCGCGCTGGAATTTTCTAGTTTAACAATACACTTATGCTAAGCTAACAAGAAACAGAAAAACTACACTAAACTAGATAGTAACACAGGAACAGAAAAACCTGGGCAAACAGAAGCAGGATCAAGGCAAGGCAAGAATAGGAGCAAGGCACGGAGTGTAGAAACCACGGTCTGGTAACTGGCTCATCTCCCAGGTGGTTTAAATACCTGGCTGACGAGCCAGGTATTTAAACCACCTGCCAGCCAATCAGGAACAAGAACAAATCAAGAAGGCAAGAACACAGACAGGATCATGACAGGCTCGGAAGTTTCAACAGTGGAGACACGCCTATAGATGGGATAGAGATCAAGGGAATGAGTGTAACTATGTGGTGATATTTTTTATTATCTTAGTCTGACAAGGAACTTCCGCGGCTTTGGCCGCGCGGCCCGTTTTTGTGAGCCACTTAGCCGCGCGGTTCGCAAAAACGGGCCGCATGGCCAAGTGCCGTGGCAAAAGTGCTGCTGCGCGGCCTGTTTTGCCCAGGTCCAAAAGTTGAGACCTCGCGACTTTGGTCGTGTCGGTTGCGCATGCCCCCGTCGAACTCGCCACACCAGTAGGCGGAGTCTGGGGGTTAAAGCCCCGTCAACAACCAGGAAGAGCCTTCAGACGAAAGACTTCACCCGCCTCTATAATACAGTCCTGACAGAGTACAAAGATTTTTTGCGGCATATCTGCGTACATAGAATACAGACAAATACACAGAAATGCAAATATTCAGGGACGATTCTTCCGGGCCATTCAGTGTCCCGAGAGAATTGAATGTTTTTTTTCCCGGGACAGTCCGTGAAAACTGGGACAGGTGACAACACAATACTAGGATCAGAGTTGTTTGCATCTCGTTCTCTCCTCGTGTACTCCAAGCTTCTGCGACCACGCGGCACGCCACGCGGTGAGCCGCGTGGTCGCAGAAGCTTGTTCCGGCCTAAAGACGGGAAATACAACAAATCTGTTTCACTTCCTGAAGCAATACCATGTGCTAGAGATACTAAATTGATAGGTATAAATTTATACTGTGCTGTATAAAAATATCAGACGATAAGAAAAAGTTATTATGATAGCATTTCTTTCCATCATATAATCTTAGTTGAGGTACATTGTTTTTTAATCTAATGTCATTCTTTTTAGCAACATATATAATTATTCTCTGCAGTTCTGTCATGGATCTGTTTTCTGTTTGGTTTTCTTTACATGCAGGTAAAACTGGGATATGAACAGTGTGTGCGCACTTCTATACCCTTCTTTTTTAGGATCTAAACAAATATTCATTTGATCATTTTTGAAGATCAACCAGGACTTTGGGTTTGCCACCACCCTGCAGTGTTGGGTGATTGGGAAGCGCTTGGCTCAAGACTGGGAGACACTGCACAGTCATGGAGTTCGCCAGGATGGAGACAAGGCTTTCCTCTTCATCCTCTCTGCTGATGCCACTCACCTCACGTGGAGGCAGCACAGGATGGACCAGAAGCAGCAAGGCATAGAGGGTCAGGATTTTTTTCAAAAGCAAACAGCTTCTGTTACATGTTGTAATACTTATTGATAAGGTCACATCCTATCAAGTAAATTATGTCATATCCAGGGGGTGCACGTAACTGGTGCGCATACGCCAGCAGAAACCATAGGGCAGGCAGAAATGTCTCGCTGCAGAGATTGGGTCTGAGACAATGAGTCAATCCATGAATTAATGACTCAGTGAATCAATCAGTTAAGTGAGCAGCCCAACTTCTTTTGTACAATAAAAAAAGACAACAAATAAATCATACCCTCCAATCCAGGGCCAGCCCCAAGCCCCGTGGAGGCTTGGATTTTTAGGACCTCTGTTTCTGGTATTGATTGTTGATCATTGACCCCGTCCCCCAGTCATACACCCACACACTGCAGTGACAGCTCATGCGGTGTCAAATTAAAAAATAAAGAAACTCTCTCTCCTCCAGCCTCACACTCCCCCCGCAGCACAAATTGACCAGCAATCAGTCGGAGGGACTGCTGTCAATCATTGCAGTGATGGTGTGTGCGGTGTCACAACATAAAAAAGGTCACTTCTCTCTCCTGCCTGGCGCTGACAGTTGATCTAGTAGCGCGCCTCACGGCTGCGCATATGCTCCTCATTTGTGCAAAATCGGGGCCCCTATTGGATCACTGGGCCCTTGCGTGTTCTGCTGTGACAGAGGCAGAATCACTAAGCCTAGATCAGGAGAAGCACACTGATGTAAAATTGTGTTTTTGTACAATAATATATCTTTGACCATAATCACCATCCATACATACAAAAAATAAATAATAAATTACTTTTTTATTTTGTTGGTTGCACTTGGGGCCGTCTGTGGAGATTCTCATTCATCCAGGTCATGGTATCCGATGATCAGTTAGTCAAGTCAACGGGACTTCTTTCTTGGGGTTTGAAGACGTTTTGTCCTTCATCCGAAGGGTTTCTTCAGTTCTGGTTAGGTTGGGGAAAACAAGGATATAAATCTCTCTGGATGTGGGTGGGACTGTGGATGTGGACCATTCCCCTCATTATGTGACAATAGGTCACATGAGTGAGCCATTAACACATTAACACTTGTGGCAGTGAATGGGCCACACCCCTCATCATGTGACAATGGGTCACATGATTTGTCCATTAACATGTTAATATGTTAATGGTTTGCTCCTCCACTCATCAACTAGTGTCAGTGTGTGAAAGATTGGGGTTGAATGGATCCTCATGATCACAGGGTCCAGAGGGTGTTAACTGCTGTGATGTAGATGTGCAGTGGGGGCACTGGGGTGGGATCTCAAGGCAGAGTGGTATGTTGCAGACAAGCGATGACACAGTCCTCCTCCTCTGTTCAGAGTTGGTCTTTCCAAATGAGTGTAGATGCCCTCCTTTACTCCTCTCTCAAACCACCTATCCTCCTTATCCAAGTCTCTTTTGTGACCTATTGTCACATAATGAGGGGAATGGTGCACATCCACAGTCCCACTCACGTCCAGAGAGATTTATATCATGGTTTTCCCCAACCCAACCAGAACTGAAGAAGCCCTTCGGATGAAGGACGAAACGTCTTCAAACCCCAAGAAACAAGTGTAGTTGCCTTGACTAACTGATCATCGGAATGCACTTGGGGCCCCCCAGTGGTCACGGGGCCGTAAGCAGGTGCTTAGTTCACTTACGCCTTTTGCTGGCTCTGCTCCCATCCCATACAGAGTGAGTGACATGCACATATATTCATAGATGCGAACATACTCTTAGACACGTAGATACATAAATATAACAGCGCTGAGGAAAGTGGAAATCGATGAGTCCAAGCCCTTTTGAGTGAAAGCACAGCTACAGAGTGATAGGAAATGGTTGGGGGGGGGATCTAGACTAGCCTAGATGATAATAAATATTATATTTATTAGTATTTGTATTTAATATTAATGCTCTCATTGATTAGTGTTTTCATGTTATGGGAAAATTTACTTTTTTATCTTGTGATAATGGCAGTAAAAAAAATTGTTTGATTTCGGCTTCTGTAGAGATTGCATAATTGTTATATAATTGAATGTTTTTCATTTGGGAATAAAGTACTTATCATACACTTAAACATTGAGAAATCAGTGATGAACATCACTGCTACTGTTCACAGTGTGACCTGTTTTTTAATGTTTGATAATAGAATTTCACAAATCTAATGTTTGGAACAATGTGTTGTGTAGTACTCTGAACTTGCCCTGACATGCTGCTGTGCCATCTGAATGACAACACCCCCCTCCATTAACAGCGACAACAAGAATGCACAAACACCCAATGGATTGTTGTAATGAAACATTGCTTGTAGAAAATGTTAACATCATGTTTCTTTAGGCATTGCTGAGTCAATGCGGATGTTGGAGGTTTTGCCTAGAGGATTGAGCACAAGCATTGTTGAGAAAACAGCTGTACGTCCTCTTTCTCTGAAGCAACCAGCTGATATTAAACGCCCTGTCTCTCCCAAACCTCAGGTGAGAATACAAACACTGTACCAGAGATACATGGCTTCTGTACAACTTCACTAGTGCTCTTCATATGTGTGTCTGTGTGTAGTTTGGCTGGACCTGTGAGAAGTGCACATACATTAACAAGCCAACGCGTCCTGGCTGTGAGATATGCAGTGGGGAGCGGCCAGCAGAGTATGAAGTGCCTTGGACCTACCAGCCTGATAAGGAAGAGGTTCATCGAATTGAGCAGGAAGAGCTGGCTAGAATGCAGTATGAACAGGTACAATATTATTTGAAACCTACATGGCCTCATGCCAATTTTTTATCCAAAGTTAGCCAAGACAGACCATCAATTTAAATACAATGTGTTTTCATGTTTGATGGATCAAACTGCACCTTGCTGAGCCTATACTAGGGTGACCAGACTCCCGGATTTTGAATGAGAGAGAAAAAAAGTTGCATGGAGTGCAGATAGAGCGAGAGAGACAGATGGAGATGGTTTATTCTTCTTATTAGTGCTCCGGGAGGAAGCGCTATTGTTCTTTGCATGTTTGTTCTTCTTCTACCTCTTATAGCGCAATTTGGCAGAGCCGAATCTTGAAAATGCTTCATCGCACACACAAATGACACATCAACACGTGTGGCTTGACCCTGGCAAGTGTGCTTGGCTCTTTCACAACAATCCCAGCCACACCGTAAACAGGGGGGCAAATTCTTTTTTCCAGTCATGTAGGAATATTTGTGCTCTTTTATGCGATGCAGGCCATAAACCTGTGTGCCTTTATAAAATTTAATTGGCGGGCCTCAAAGCCAGCCCAATGCCGCCTCTTTTCTCCATAAGCCTACATTCATTTTCCCACCTCTTTGATCTAAGTTAAAATTTACACTTCTACTCGCGTCTGTTTGTGTACCGAATTGCATGTTGATAGGTTGTATTGTTTTTCAGCAGCACTTAAAGAGTATGTGGTCCCTGTCTGCTCCTCTGCTGACAGGGAGCATCCTGCTGCAGCAGGCTTACAGATGACCTCACACACACTCACTCAATCTCTCTCTCATACATGCACACACTCACTTAGGCAATTTTGTTTTTTCCCATAAGAATGAATGGGAAAAACAGAACTCCTCTAACACCTGCTACGTCACCATACTTTGACTTAGAAACTTCATTTCAAACTCCTGCTGCAGCAGTCTCACAGATGACCTCACAGACACACAAACACTTCGTTCACACACAAACACACACTCACTCACTTAGGCCAATTCTTACCCCTTCCCCTTAGCCCTTAGTCTTCGTCGTTGTCTCAACCCTCGATTTTGAGCAAGAGAGCGAGGGGGGCTAGACTTAGAATGGTTCAAAAGACCCCTATGGAAATCAGACAAGAGAGGAATGAGACCCTGCCCAGAGGAAGCCCGGTGCCCACGTCTGGTGCCAGGCCCGGGCGGAGGGCCCATCAGCGAGCGCCTGGTGGCCGGGTCTGTCACTGGGCCTGGCCGGGCACAGCCCGAAAGAGCTACGTGCTATTCCCATCCTCTCCGCGGTCCCGTGGACCCACCACCTGCAGAACAAATGACTGGGCTTGGGTGCAATGTGTACTGGGTGGCAGTCGTGGGCAGGGACTCCGACGGACCAATCCCAGGGCAACAAGTCTGGCTCTGGGTACATGGAATGTCACCTCGCTGGGGGGGAAGGAGCCTGAGCTTGTGCGGGAGGTGGAGTGGTACTGGCTAGAGATAGTTGGGCTCACCTCCACACATAGTATGGGCTCTGGAACCCAACTCCGTGAGAGAGGTTGGACTCTCTACTACTCTGGAGTTGCCCGCGGTGAGAGACAGCAAGCTGGTGTGGACTTGCTCATAGCCCCCCAGCTCAGCCGCCACGTGTTGGAGTTCTCCCCGCAGAATGAGAGGGGAGATGCCTCCCATCCGTCTTTGGATGGGGGGCAGATCCTCAACTGTTGTTTCGGCTTACGGGCCGAACAGCAGTGCAGAATATCCAGGCTTCTTGGGGGAGGAGTACTGGAAAGTGCTCCAACCAGAGACTTCAACGCTCATGTGGGCAATGACAGTATAACCTGGCCCCCCAGATCTGAACCAGAGCGGCATTCTGTTACTGGACTTCTGTGCCAGTAACAGGTTGTCCATAACAAACACCATGGTCAAGCATAAGGGTGTCCATCAGTGCACATGGTACCAGGACACCCTAGACTGGAGATCAATGATCGACTTTGTAGCTGTATCATCTGACCTCCGCCTTATGTCTCAGACACTCGGGTAAAGAGAGGGGCTGAGCTGTCAACCGATCACCACCTGGTGGTGAGTTGGGTCCGCTGGCGGGGGAGGAAGCTGGACAGACTTGTCAGACCCAAGTGCATTGTGAGGGTCTGCTAGGAATGCCTGGCAGAATTCCCTGTCAGGGAGGTCTTCAACTCCAACCTCCGGGAGAGCTTTGACCAGATCCCGAGGGAGGCTGGGGACATGGAGTCGGAGTGGACCATGTTCTCCACCTCCATTGTAGATGTGGCTGTTCAAAGCTATAGCCGCAAGACCAGCAGTGCCTGTCCCGGCGGCAATCCCAGAACCCAGTGGTGGACACCGGAAGTAAGGGATGCCATCAAGCTGAAGAAGGAGTCCTACCGACCCAGGTTGGCTCGGGGGACTCCTGAGGGCCAAACGGGTGGCAGCTCGAGCAGTCGCAGAAGTAAAGACCCGGGTCTGGGAAAAGTTCAGGGAGGCCATGGAGAAGGACTACAGGTCAGCCTCGAAGAGGTTCTGGCAACCGTCCGGTGCCTCAGGAGGGGGAAGCAGTGCCCCACCAATACAGTTTACAGTGGAAGTGGGGAGCTTTTGTCCTCAACTGGGGACATTGTCAGGCGGTGGAAGGAATACTTCGAGGATTTCCTCAATCCCACCGTCACGCCTTCTTTAGAAGAAGCCGAGGCTGAGAACCCAGAGGTTTACTCATTCATAACCCAAGCCGAAGTCACTGAGATAGTTCGCAAGCTGCCCAGTGGCAAGGCTCCGGGGGTGGATGAGATCCGCCCTGAGTATCTCAAGTCTCTGGATGTTGTAGGGCTCTCCTGGTTGACACACCTCTGCAACATTGTGTGGCAGTCGGGATCAGTGCCCCTGGAGTGGCAGACCAGGGTGGTGGTCCCTCTTTTCTTAAAAAGGGCACTCCTCAGCCTCCCGGGGAAAGTCCATTCCAGGGTACTAGAGAGGAGAGTTCGGCCAATAGTTGCACCTCGGATCCAGGAGGAACAATGCAGTTTCCGTCCCGGCCGTGGAACACTGGACCAGCTCTATACTCTCCACAGGGTGCTCGAGGGTTCATGGGAGTTTGCCCAACGAGTCTAAATGTGTTTTGTAGACTTGGAGAAAGCTTTCGACCGTGTCCCTCGTGGTGTTCTGTGGGGGGTACTCCTGGAGAACGGAGTCAGGCGCCCTCTACTGAGGGCTGTGCGGTCACTGTATGACCGGCAGAGGAGCTCGGTTCACATTTCCGGCAGTAAGTCAGACCTGTTCCCAGTGCATGTAGGCCTCAGACAGGGCTTCCCTTTGTCACCGGTTCTGTTCATTATCTTTATGGACGCAGAAGGGGGGCAGAGATGGTCTGGTTCGGGAGTCATGGGATTTCATCTCTGCTCTTTGCAGATGATGTTGTCGTATTGGCTCCCTCGAGCCAGGACCTCCAGCATGCACTGGGGCAGTTTGCAGCCGAGTGTGAAGCAGCTGGGATGAGAATCAGCACCTCCAAGTCCGAGGCCATGGTTCTCGACCGGAGAAAGGTGGGCTGCCCTCTTCAAGTCGGTGGAGAGTCCCTGTCTCAGGTGGTGGAGTTCAAGTATCTTGGGGTCTTGTTCACGAGTGAGGGAAGGATGGAGCGAGAGATTGACAGGCGGATCGGTGCAGCGGCTGCAGTAATGCGGTCACTATATTGGTCCGTCGTGGTGAAGAAGGAGCTGAGCCAAAAGGCAAAGCTCTTGATTTACCGGTCGATCTACGTTCCTACCCTCACCTATGGTCATGAACTTTGGGTCATGACCGAAAGAATGAGATCACGGACAGAAGCGGCTGAAATAGGTTTCCTCCGCAGGTTGGCGGGGCGCTTCCTTAGAGATAGGGTGAGGAACTCTGTCACCCGGGAGGAGCTTGGAGTAGAGCCGCCGCTCCTCCACATCGAGAGGAGCCAGCTGAGGTGGCTCGGGCATCTGAATCGGATGCCTCCTGAACGCCTCCCCCGGGAGGTGTTCCAGGCATGTCCATCCGGCTTGCCTGGGAACGCCTCGGGATCCTCCAGGAAGAGCTGGAGGAAGTGTCCAGGGAGAGGGAGGTATGGACGTCCCTGCTCAGACTGCTCCGCCCGCGACCCGGTCCCGGATAAGCGGAAGAAGATGGATGGGTGGATGTTTACACTTGTATTGAGCACAGCTGTTGAATGGATGCACATCTAGAACAGCTTTTATGTAGCACAATTTTTTTTTAGTTGTAGCACTGAATATGAAATATACATATATATTTAAAAAGACACTTTTAAAGATACAAGCTTACAAATGAAAATGTATATACATCTGTATAAAAAATGTACAACCTTGACAGGTAATATGACCCCCCCCCCCCCCCCCAAAAAAAACCACTCCAAACTACTGTCACATTTTGTCTACCATTTTCAAGGTCTAAAAACTTCTGTGTTTTTGCCTCTGTCTTTTTTGTTGCCTGGCTGCCTCCTCAACAAGGAACTCCAGGATGGGGTATGACCCCCGTTTGGAGGTGCTGGCTGCTGAGATTCTGGGCTTTGACATGGAGATGTCAGGGCCCAGGGAATATTTCCTCATGACAATTAAAGAGAATATTTGTGAATATTTGTGAATCTGAAGTGAGAATTACAAGGTAAGTGTTACATTGGCCTCAACCTTGAGTAGTGTGATGGTGTCAGCTCCTGCCATCACCATTGGGGGGTCCATCACTGGCATGTCGGCATGAAACTGCCAGATAGCAGTGGACACCTCACCCATGTCCGCCCCTGATCCTGTTTTGGAAGTCCTCAATTCCTGAAACACAAACACACACAGTAAACACAACTGTTCAGTGGATACATGCATCCTTCATTTGGAAATTATGTTAAACTGTGCATTGCATGCCTTATATCTCTGTTTTAGGTTCTCCCACTTCTTGAAAGCCTGTTGGCTGGTCACTTTTTCCTCCAAGCCCAGCTCTTTCACAAATTGTGTGCATCACAACTAACTGTACAAACATTCAGTATTCAGAGCACAACACAAATATTTAAAAGAATGCCTCCTTTCTGCTCACACATCTATCTTTTGTTCATGCTGCAGAGGTGCCAAAATGTCTCTGCAGCCAGGCCTGGCCCTATTGTTACTTGTGAATTCAGGTCTGTCACCCCTCCTGTGCTCTCCCACCTTTTGGCTCTGTGTCACTGCTTGATGTTTGTGCATAAAACCTAGCTCTGTGAGATGATCATCAGACAGAACTTTGCAGCCACTATGTGAGCCTCTGTCTCTGCTGTACAGTAAACTCATCTGAATTTGTACAACCGAGAGTTGAAAGGTGAGGGACACTGATTGAGTACAGGAAAGGGGAACAGAACTCAAGAAGTTACAGTCAAGTGATGAAATTACAATAACAATAGAGCCAAGCCTGGCTGCAGAGACTCTTTGGCACCTCTGTAGCACAACCAAAAGGTAGATGTTTGAACAGAAGGTTTTCTTCAGGATGCTTCTTTTTAGAAGTAGTTGACTACAGCAGGAAGGGTCATATTTAATGTAATACATATTATCTATGAAAAACTTTCTTACACAACACTGACAAATGTTTGCACTCATAAATGCTGGAGTTAAGTAAAAAAATGGAATGGTATGGATTTCTTTTTGATGATTACTTGCAACCACGCCACACAGGCAGCAGCTCGCATTGGCAGCACGACAGTTATGATGGAACAATGCATCAACAAATACTCACTCCCACAGTTGCTTGGGCGCTACTGTGGATTTCACGAACTGTGGAGGATAAAGGACAACACGGTGAATTACATAGTAATGTGAAATCACGTAATCATACCGGCCTTACAATAAAAAAACAGTCAAGTCCTATCTAGCAAATTGACTAAACGCCAAACACTCATAAAAAGAGCTTTGTCATGGATTATCAGGTTCCTCAGCTCGACAAATAACTAGCTTGTTAACATGAAAGTTTCGCAACAACAATAACGTTGGCTAAACACACAGCACTACACAATTAACTGTAACGGCATTTCAAATGTAACGTAAAACATGAGCATCATAATTGTAAATCATGATAAACTGCTTAAAAACTTATATTCATGGGACTCCTTTAGCGGTTGACGTGCTGAAGCCATCCTGATGCCGGTCTCAACGTGTACCCCTTGGTTTTAAGGGCGGTCGGGAGCTTGCTTGATTTTGGGGTGTGTAGCCCTTAATGGTCGCGCGTGAACGTGCAAAACCAAGGGGTAGGGGTAAGACAAAGGGGTAAGGGGAAGAATTGGGACGCACCCTTAGTCTCTTTCTAATACATGCACACACTCCCAGAAATCTGTCTTGTGAGCAATCCAAAGGCAAAGTGCTGCAAACCAATGGGAACACATCCTGGACCACTCTCAAAATTTCAACGTGCTGGAATTTTCCATTTGTACTTTATTGTACTCCTTTTTTTCACTTCTTTTAAAATTCTAACTCTATATTTCTTCTATTGTTCTTTCTTTTTTCTGTGCTCATTTTGCATCAATCACCAAGAAGGTTCCTCGAACTGTAAATTCAAGTTTACTGCTCTTGGCAATAAAACTGTTTCTGATATTGATTCTGACTGACGCTTTGTACAGGCTTTCTTGTGTGTGGCCCTGCGATGCAGAGTAGATCTCAATTTTGATCCAGTAGCACCCACTCTATCAAAATATGGTCACCATAGATGTTCACATATGATTTATTATATGTGTCTAAGATGGTCACCTTATTCTGAGATGGTGTTCTTCTTCTTTGTGTGCTCTTGGGGTACTTGGGGGACTTGTTTCGCCCCCTGCAGTGGTGTGGAACATTGTAGAGCTAGCAGTGATGGTCGTGGTGTGCGCTTTGTGTCTCACAGAAATATACCCAGACCTTTACAGGGGATGCAAGAAATTACGCATGTCTGCAGGGTTCACTGTAGGCCAGCACCTTTTGGCCCATAACCCCCAAACTGTATGTTGCACACTGAAAAACATTACATCCAGCTGAGTTGAATCACCTGAGCAAGCCCATGCCCATTTCTGCTGATATATTTTTTCTAAATCGTGGAAAAAACATCAAAATTGTGAAAACTGGAAAACCTATTTTTTTGCATTCCTCCTTGGACTGTATTAAATTTGGCCTGTACACTCTTTTGCTCTTTTGCTATTTTCTTGGATCTTAAGTACTGAAAATAATTTATATTAGTCTAAAAGTGTGTAAGTTATGACCAAACAAATGTTGTTTGTTCGCTATAACATTGTAAACTGTTGAATATCTTAGTCAGTGTTAATGTTATTTACACTGACTTACACTGATTTACACTTTTAGATCGTTACTTGGCATTCCTCTTTGAGACTACAAGCCGAATTTGGAACATGACAGCCTTTAGGGTGCACTATGATACTGGTTGGTAATATGTAGGGCCATTCCTGAGGATATATGTGGAAGTTGGTCATGATTGATCATTGTGGGCATGGCTTATTACGAATACATAAACACTTATTTGCTGGCCTTTTAATGGCTTTATAGAACTCAAATCTTCATGAAATCTGACATACAGGTCAGGAATAGCCAGCTCTCACATCTGCCAGTGGCGTTGCGTTTTTGCGGGGTAAGTTGGCTCAATAGCGGCACTTTGAAATATTCATAAACTCCTCTCCTTAGGGATGTTTTGGAGTAGGAAGATAAAAATGGGAACCAATGTGGTCGCAATGGTCAGGCTTTCCCATTTCCACACATAAAATGTAATCAATTTCATGATCATTTTGACATAACTCCCTCCCCCCTCATGCAATGTATTAGTCCATCTTCTGCACTTGTAGAGAAGGAATTCAGGATGACGGTAGTGAAACAAACTTTGGAGCGGATGTGAGACAGTGGAGTGGGGAAGATGAGAAGGCAAGAGGAAAATTAACAGTTTTTATCAAAACTATCAAAGGTTTCAATCCTCTTTCACAGTGACGCCAAACGTTACGAGTAACTAACAACAGCAAGGACAGCTAGAGTCAGACAGTCTTGTCTCTAGTAGAAGTTCTTGTAGTGGCATGCTTGTCAGTGTCATCCGAGGAGAATGCAGTAGGGATGAAGCAGAGTGACACCGGTGACATTTTTCACCACCTCGATTTAAGTATTAAAGCGGTCAAAATGGTTAATTATGTTAAAATGTTGATTAATGTTCTTATCAATATATGTGCTTCCATCACCCCTAGAAATACACAAAACCTAAGTATTGTATTAAAGAAAACTGTCATGGAAAAAACGCTCTCAAATATCACCAAAACATTTTTACAGCAAAAATGGAATGGAAACACTTATTTCACACTTGTGCATCACTGGACATGATGAAGTATATGTGTGGACACAGGAGACCGTTGTTTTTTTAACCATTTTGCATGACAATAATGTGGCTGCTACCGCACTTACAGGCTTTACCTTTGAGCAATCAAGCATCGCCTTCGACTCCTGACAGCAAACAGCTGTAGCAGCAGCTGAGATCACTGTCCCAACACCATTGAAATGCAAGATGATTTTTATCTTCCTGAAATTAAAGGCTAGTCTGATGAGAATTTAAGAATAATGGAATATAACCACCTACAAAAAATGTAGAAATTTTCTTCTATTTAGCAAAAAATGAAATGGAAATGCAGCGTATTACAGTAAAAATGCAATAAGCCACTCGTTGAATTGAAATAATCGTAGCACCCAGCTTTCAGCATTGTGACGATTCATTAGATATTAATCTCCAAGAAGGATTTTCAGGAGTTTATGTACCTCACGAAATAGGACAATTTTCAAAAATTCACACTTTTTAATTGATGGTAAACAATGTTCAAAATCTTTGTCAGGTGATAAATTACTGGACAGGTGGGACCTATAAAAACATCTATGGTGTGGTGCTGGAGATGACCCAATGACACAATATTGGGGGTATTCATAAGATGGAGACATTGGATGGATATTCAAAGAAAAAATGTATTTCATCCACATACTCATGGACCACTCATGGTCACTCAAGGACTGCCACTGGTCTGCAGACATTACTTAGAAACAGTTTGATTTTAAGTGTAAGCTGGTGAAGATGGTGGAATTGGCTATTGTTTTCAGCCATTTTCCTTCGATGCGTGTGATGTGTCATGACATCTTAGAATGAATCCTTGTTATTTTCTCATTTCTATGGGGGAATGAAGGCTCTACAAGAGGAACGAGAGAAGAACTACCTGTATTTGTTAGCAACAGAGGACCAGAATCTAATCCCCAACATGGCAGAGATGGACTGTCCTATTTGTTTCTGCACACTGGAGGCGGGAAAAGGAATTGTTCTCAGAGAATGTCTGCACAGCTTCTGCAGGTATGATGGAGGATATGATCTGGTAGCTCTGATGCATTTTTCTGACTTCTGCCTTTCATCTGCAGCATGTGCCAAGGTCTGCAAAATGTACAATTTTGATATTTTCTCTGTATTTCTTGTTTATGTGCATGTTGTCATGCAGGGACTGTCTAAAGGGAACAATATTGAATAGTCAAGACGCTGAAGTGCAATGTCCTGAAACATGTGAGTTCAAACTTCTTGACCGAGAAATCAAAGCGGTGAGTATGCAACTGGAAACAACTTTAGGTTACTTGTGTAACCCTGGTTTACTCAGTAATATGAGTGAGATATACCTAACCCTAACCCAGCCCTCAGAAGCATCTATCTTACTATGCCAATCCTAAGATTCGCTGTAAAGCCATGCGTTGACATAGAAACTTCATTTAAACTTTAAAATGGTTTTTCCTATAAGAATGAATGGGAAAAACAGAACTCCTCAAACACCTTCTTCACACACACTCTCCCACTCACTCACTCAGTCTCTTTCTCATACATGCACACACTCCCAGAATGTTGTCTTGTGAGCAATTCAAAGGCAGACAAAGTTCTGCAAACCAACGGACACACATCGCGGAGCACTCTCAAAATTTTAGCGCACTGGAATTTTCTAGTTAGTGCTCCGAAAGGGAGCACTATTACTCTCCACCGTGTTTATTCTTCTTATTAGTGCTCCGAAAAGGAGCACTATTATTCTACACCGTGTTTATTCTTCTTATTATTATAGCGAAATTTCGGTCGAGCGTATCTCGAGAACCGCTGATCGCAGACACACAAACCATACATCAAAATGTGCGGCTCAGCCCCGGCACGTGTGCTTTCCTTCGACCCCGACAAAATTCCAGTTTTTGGCCCCGCCAGGGGCCAAAAACTGGCAAAAATCAGTTAATTGGCCGCTGTCACCAAACGATCCAGATTCTGGACAAGTTAAAAAGAAGAATTGTTCGGGACGCTCTCCCACATGCGTTGGTATATAGCAGCCTAAAAATTGACAAAGATTGACGAAAAAATAACACTTTTTAGCCAAAAAGTGCTCAGAAAGAGCAAAAAATCCCATAAGAAATGAATGGGAAAAACCAGAAAATTCAAAAAATCGCCCTCAAACAAACATTCGCTGCCAAGCCATACGTTGTCGTAGAAACTTCGTTCAAACTTCAAAACGCAGGAAAACTTGTCGTCTCTGCCCGTACCCGGCAGCGTGTTGATATCTTGTGTCGTTTTTCATCCAGGCCGTCTCAAAAACACGTGGGTTTGGCGTTTTTTGAAAAGTTAGAGTGGGGAGAGACCAACTGTCAGAGTGCGGGATGACTGAAAAATCACCTCTCATTTTGCTCTTTTCACGCTGCTCCCGGCCAAACCGTAAGCAGTAGACAAATTCTTTTTTCCACTTTTGTAGGCAAATTTGTGCTCTCTCGTGCGATGCCGGCCATAAACCTGAGCGCTTTGTAAAATTTAAACGGCGAGCCTCAGAGTCAGGCCAGCGCAGCCTCTTCTCTCCATAAGCCCCCATTCATTTTCCGATCACTGCGATCAAAGTTAAACTTTACACTTCTACTCGCGACTGTGGCCTCAGTTTTCATAGTAGACACACCAAATCGCATCAGGGCGTTCCTCCGACTGTCCCCTGTGTGACGGTGTGTTCATATTGCAGATAGGTGCAAGCGTTGTCTCCCTAGAGCCAAATGTTTAGCACTTGGGCAATTCCGCTTTTTCCCATAAGAATGAATGGGGAAATCGGAGCGCCTCAAACAAAAATGCGATACGTCGCCATACTTTGAGGTAGACACTTCATTTTAATTTCAAAAATTCAAGAAACTTGTGGTCTGTCTGTGTACCGAGTTTCATGTCGATAGCTTGTATCGTTTTTCACCAGCACCTTCTCAAAGCTCGTTTGGTGAATTCCCTGCTACTCTCTCTCCCCTGCTGACAGTGTCCTGCTGGCGCAGGCTGACTGATGACCTCATACAGACACACAAACACTTCAGGCAAATCACACACACACTCGGTCTCTCTCACACATGCATGTTCATACAAAGTTATGGCCGAAAAGAGCAATTCTCCTTCGGCTCTGGCGGGGGGGTGGGGGGGGGGGTTGGGGCAGCTAGTGACTCGATGGTGGGCACAGGTTTCGGAGCACTCTCGAAATTTCAGCGCGCTGGAATTTTCTAGTTATTATTATTATAGCGAAATTTCGGTCGAGCGTATCTCGAGAACCGCTGATCGCAGACACACAAACGATACATCAAAACGTGCGGCTCGGCCCCGGCAAGTGTGCTTTCCTTTGACCCCGACAAAATTCCAGTTTTTGGCCCCGCCAGGGGCCAAAAACTGGCAAAATCAGTTAATTGGCCGCTGTCGCCAAACCATCCAGATTCTGGACAAGTTAAAAAGAAGAATTGTTCGGGACGCTCTCCCGCACGCGTTGGTATATAGCAGCCTAAAAATTGACAAAGATTGACGAAAAAATAACACTTTTTAGCCAAAAAGTGCTCAGAAAGAGCAAAAAATCCCATAAGAAATGAATGGGAAAAACCAGAAAAATCAAAAAATCGCCCTCAAACAAACATTCGCTGCCAAGCCATACGTTGTCGTAGAAACTTCGTTCAAACTTCAAAACGTAGGAAAACTTGTCGTCTCTGCCCGTACCCGACAGCGTGTTGATACCTTGTGTCGTTTTTCATCCAGGCCGTCTCAAAAACACGTGGATTTGGCGTTTTTTGAAAAGTTAGAGTGGGGAGAGACCAACTGTCAGAGTGCGGGATGACTGAAAAATCACCTCTCATTTTGCTCTTTTCACGCTGCTCCCGGCCAAACCGTAAGCAGTAGACAAATTCTTTTTTCCACTTTTGTAGGCAAATTTGTGCTCTCTCGTGCCATGCCGGCCATAAACCTGAGCGCTTTGTAAAATTTAAACGGCGAGCCTCAGAGTCAGGCCAGCGCAGCCTCTTCTCTCCATAAGCCCCCATTCATTTTCCAACCACTGCGATCAAAGTTAAACTTTACACTTCTACTCGCGACTGTGGCCTCAGTTTTCATAGTAGACACACCAAATCGCATCAGGGCGTTCCTCCGACTGTCCCCTGTGTGACGGTGTGTTCATATTGCAGATAGGTGCAAGCGTTGTCTCCCTAGAGCCAAATGTTTAGCACTTGGGCAATTTCGCTTTTTCCCATAAGAATGAATGGGGAAATCGGAACGCCTCAAACAAAAATGCGCTACGTCGCCATACTTTGAGGTAGACACTTCATTTTAATTTCAAAAATTCAAGAAACTTGTGGTCTGTCTGTGTACCGAGTTTCATGTCGATAGCGACAAAATTCCAGTTTTTGGCCCCGCCAGGGGCCAAAAACTGGCAAAATCAGTTAATTGGCCGCTGTCGCCAAACCATCCAGATTCTGGACAAGTTAAAAAGAAGAATTGTTCGGGACGCTCTCCCGCACGCGTTGGTATATAGCAGCCTAAAAATTGACAAAGATTGACGAAAAAATAACACTTTTTAGCCAAAAAGTGCTCAGAAAGAGCAAAAAATCCCATAAGAAATGAATGGGAAAAACCAGAAAAATCAAAAAATCACCCTCAAACAAACATTCGCTGCCAAGCCATACGTTGTCGTAGAAACTTCGTTCAAACTTCAAAACGTAGGAAAACTTGTCGTCTCTGCCCGTACCCGACAGCGTGTTGATACCTTGTGTCGTTTTTCATCCAGGCCGTCTCAAAAACACGTGGATTTGGCGTTTTTTGAAAAGTTAGAGTGGGGAGAGACCAACTGTCAGAGTGCGGGATGACTGAAAAATCACCTCTCATTTTGCTCTTTTCACGCTGCTCCCGGCCAAACCGTAAGCAGTAGACAAATTCTTTTTTCCACTTTTGTAGGCAAATTTGTGCTCTCTCGTGCCATGCCGGCCATAAACCTGAGCGCTTTGTAAAATTTAAACGGCGAGCCTCAGAGTCAGGCCAGCGCAGCCTCTTCTCTCCATAAGCCCCCATTCATTTTCCAACCACTGCGATCAAAGTTAAACTTTACACTTCTACTCGCGACTGTGGCCTCAGTTTTCATAGTAGACACACCAAATCGCATCAGGGCGTTCCTCCGACTGTCCCCTGTGTGACGGTGTGTTCATATTGCAGATAGGTGCAAGCGTTGTCTCCCTAGAGCCAAATGTTTAGCACTTGGGCAATTTCGCTTTTTCCCATAAGAATGAATGGGGAAATCGGAACGCCTCAAACAAAAATGCGCTACGTCGCCATACTTTGAGGTAGACACTTCATTTTAATTTCAAAAATTCAAGAAACTTGTGGTCTGTCTGTGTACCGAGTTTCATGTCGATAGCTTGTATCGTTTTTCACCAGCACCTTCTCAAAGCTCGTTTGGTGAATTCCCTGCTACTCTCTCTCCCCTGCTGACAGTGTCCTGCTGGCGCAGGCTGACTGATGACCTCATACAGACACACAAACACTTCAGGCAAATCACACACACACTCGGTCTCTCTCACACATGCATGTTCATACAAAGTTATGGCCGAAAAGAGCAATTCTCCTTCGGCTCTGGCGGGGGGGTGGGGGGGGGGGGTTGGGGCAGCTAGTGACTCGATGGTGGGCACAGGTTTCGGAGCACTCTCGAAATTTCAGCGCGCTGGAATTTTCTAGTTATTATTATTATTATTCCCAAATGAAGAATGCATTTTTGTGGGGCTGAACACAGCATAGAACAATGCAACATGATTGCATTGTATGCCTGAACAGCTAGGCAATGGGCGTGGCTAAATGTCTCTATAGCGCCAAATTTTCTAAAACCTCTCCTCCTCATAAATCTTTTTGTGGAATAGAAAGATGAAAATCTGTAGGCTTGTACAGTTTATCAAGATGCACAAAAAAGTCTCTCGGACTGATGGTCAGAACTAGACAGGAAGTCTGCCATTTTGGTTCAGTGTTCGCTATTTCAATGCTCCACTTGTCACCTTTGTCCACCTAGAGATTTCATGACATCAACTACTCAACAAATTGTATAAGATCACTTTAATGGCATTGTGATCAAATGTTCAGAAAATAATTTCTGTATGTCAAGGGGTGTAGCCGTATGGCAGCCATAGTAAAGAGACTGTTTATTATCTGAAAGACAAGGATGCTGCTCAGCCCAGCATAGATTCCTCTTCAAAATGTGCTATAAAAGAAGATTCTTGGGATGTCCTAGGAAGTACATTGACCCAGCAGTTGCCAGTACCACGACAGGGGCACAGACGAGGACCCGCTCACAGCTGCTTGCAGCTATAATTAAAAGGTTTCCTCCGTATCAGAGTAATATTAACAGTTTTTCGTGTTGCAGATATGGCAGGGAAAATCAGGCATTACTTTAAAAAGTGACCTTGTGAGGACAAGAGTCAAGAGTCCAGGTGAAACGGTGCAGATAAATTAAGGTAGAAGGCAGTTGAAAGGTAATAATTCATTATAGTGACAATAAGTAGGAATTCACAAGGAGGGACTGACGATAGTCAGGGTCAGGATATTTCTGGAGAGGGTCAGAATGCAGGACAGGATATTAAAAAGTTTGAAGAGAAAAGAGAAAATTCGAGGCGAGGATACGATAAATTAGTCTGGATAATGAAAGATTCCAGCAAATCAGGGTCACACCATTGACTGAAAGATTCGCTTTCTTTTTGATCCGGATCACAGTGCTGTATGAAAGGTTCTGTTTCCCTTCAGTGAAACATTCACTGAATTCTTTATTCACAGAAGTTGGTCCAAATGGTCTTGCAAAATAAACAACAGGAGAGTTGTGTAAATTTTTTTTCACGGGATAAACATTCAAGATCATGTAACGTAGCAAGTAAAACTCGGGAGAAACTTTGGTGGTTCTCCATTCTTGTATCTGTTTGGGGGGAGTTGTTTCCCAGCATAGGTGCAACTTGTGGGTGTGTGCTAGGTGAGGTAGGCCAACGAGGTAATTTCTATTGTAGCCACGATTGACCATGTTAGGTTCTGCAGATACCACTATGTGGCACTTAAACCATGGTACAATGTTAAACAGGTGTGCAATGTTGAGGTTATTATCAAGGCGTTTGATTGAGTGGGTGTGGGAGAGGGGCTATTGTCCAGATGTAAATGTGGCTGCTCAGTGGTCCCCAATAACAACGTGTGTGAATGGGGAATCCAGCTGGATATGTCTGGTGAGCAGCAGGGGTTGTCTGGAGAAGATGTGGAATGTGGATGTCACCTTTGTTTCTGTGGTGAGGGATAAGTCTAAGGACGAAAGGGGCTTTGGATGTGTGAGCAGGTGTGAATTTTCTGTTTGCCCAGGTTGTGTTTCCAAGGCTATTGAAGTTCACCTCTGCTGAAAACCACTGAACTCGAACAGCATATTAAGTTAGTATGTTTGCAGTTCATTAGGAGCATGCTTCAAAGCCGAATTCAAAGCCGATAAACATTATTTTTTTATTAATCTTTCCTGATCTTATCAAAAACAGAGCCAGTGGGTTTGACAAGCAGTGGTTCATTCAATTTAACTGTATCACCACCACAAGAGTCTGGTTTGACTGAATAATTTCATCTTTGTTTTTACTCTGCTTTTATTCAGACCAAATCATTAGAGAAGGTGCTTCTTTGGCTTTTCTCTGCAGAACTTGCTGAGCTGTATTCCACCCTAAGCCTTGCACCTGATATCACCCTCACAGCCCCTGTCCAGACTGCAGATGTGGAGAGATTCTTCTCTTCACTCAAAATTGTAATATATGATTAAAAACACTGTCACTCCGCATGTCTGTATCAGAATAAATATTAGAAAAAATACTTGATACATGAATTGTTTTGTTTAAGGTGAAGACACCTCTGCGAACAGACTGAAGGAGAGGCACTTGGATGTCTGTTGTAAGATGCGTTTCCCAGAGCCACTTTATATCTCTGGAGTCTCTGGATCAAGAGTGAGAGACATCATAAGTGACCTGGTGATTGCTGGAGCAGATCGCTTCACTTCGCCATCTGTTATCTTCAGATGATTTTTCTTTTCTTCTTCTAGTGTTCATTCAGATCTGGAAACTCCTCACTGTAGTTTATATCCCTGCAGTACCAGGAAAGGTCCTTGCTATCTCTCAGTCTTTACCTCCACTCTGTCTCATGCTTCTGTGCATGGTCTGGTTCTGTGGATGGATATGCATGAGCCTCCTTTGTCTGCTCGGCGTGTGTAGGGTGATAAGATGCCCCGCTTTGTTCGTGATCTCACGCATCTGTCTTTTGTCCCAAGGTATTGCTGCACTATCGATATATTCTGCACTCAGGACTCTTCCACTGTCATAGTAGCACTGTCATTATCGTCACCGGCATCATTTCCAGGACTTCACTTTTCAGAATCAGAAACAGTTTTATTGCCAAGAGCAGTAAACTTGAATATACAGTTCGAGGAACTTTTCTTAGTGTCTGGTGCAACCATGAGAACAGGGAAAAAGAAAAAGAGGGGAAGAAACTGTTTCTGTGGCGTGAGGTCCTGGTCCAAATGGATTGGAGGCTTTTGCAAGGGGGGGCAGGAAAAGTTTGTGTCCAGGGTGAGAGGGGTCAGCAGCAATTCTGGCTGCATGTTTCCGGGTCCTGGACAACTACAGCTCGTGAAGGGATAGGAGGCTGCAGCTGATCACCTTCTCTGCAGAGTGAATGACACGCTGCAGCTTGGTCTTGTCTCTGGCCGCAGCTGCAGCACACAAGACTGTCATGGAGGATGTGACGATGGACTCAATGGTGGCAGTGTAGAAGTTCACCAGCATCTTCTCAGGGAGGTGAAACTTCTTCAGCTGCTGCAGGAAGTATATCCTCTGCTGAGCCTTCTTGGTGAAGGAGCTGGTGTTCTGCTCCCATTTGAGCTCCTGGAGATGGTGGTGCCCACGAAGCGGAAGGACTCAAACAGGGTCACTGCAGAATGAAAGAGGATGACAGGGGAGAGGGCAGGAGGGTCCTTTCTGAAGTGTACTACCATCTCTACTGTTTTCCGGAAATTCAGCTCCAGATTGTTCATGTTGCACCATGACAGTGTGCAACGGTTAGTCTTTCCTCCTGTAAGCTGACTCGGCTTCATTGGCCCCATCAGAGATGAGGCCAATGCGAATTTCAGGAGCTTGACAGACTTGTGTCCGGATGTGGAGATGTTTGTGTATGGAGAGAACAGTAGAGGAGAAAAGACGCAGCCTTGGGGGGATCCAGTGCTGACGGTCCGGGTGTGAGAGACATGCTTTCAGGGCTGAAAGCAGGGCCCCTTCAGGTACACCGTGCTTTTAAACCCATCACATAGCTGTACAAAGCATCCAGAGGTATAGGAAGCATGGGGAAAGATCCTTGTGATACAAGTGGGTAAAAAGCAGGTAACAAGATGAATGAATAAATGAATAGATGGATGTTGTAGAGGTTGAGGAGTCCTCCAGAGGAGGGTTGATGAGGTGCCAGTATGAGCATTTGTTTTGCCCTTCTTTGCTAAACTACAAGAATTCCTCTTACCCCTCACTTCCACCGCCTGCATTTTCAGTGCCTCTGCGTTGACGTGGACCAGATCTCTGGTGGAGGACATTTCTGCACTGCTCGCTCTCTCTCTCGCTCTCGCTCTGCGCTCCACACTCCGAATAACTTTCTTTGTTTTCCCATTCAGTTCGGGAGGTCTGGACAATGTCTGTCTGCTGGCTCCAGCAGTGTGAGCAAAGGCTGCCCTGTGACACTCAAACTCCTGACTTCATAAACCGGTCTTTGCAAACCAATGGGTGATGAATGGAGGGTTGGTCGGTGTGCAAAAGCACCGTAGTAACACAAGTGGGATTACACATTGCTGATTTTGGTTGCGTATGTGTACTTGCGTACCGGTTTTGTGCACCCCAGTGTATTTGTGCGTGTGTGATGGGGTGTGTGTTTATGTGGGGGGGTTGATCGTCAAGGTGGGGATGGTCCAAATCTCTACCGGGGACTACTTAAGTGGATCTCTTTGTAGAAATACATTCTGCTATGTCGTGATTATGCAGATCTCGTGGGACCACGTCATCGCCGGAGCCGCAGCTTGACAGTGGCAGTGGAAGTCACTGTAAGCAGAGTGTCCTGCAGAGCTACAGTAGTAAGATTTATGCAATATAAGGACCTTCCATCAATGCATTATTAGTAATCCAGGAAGCACTATTGTTCTCCTGTACAAAAGGAGGCACACCTCTTTTCACAACACACACACATAAATCATACAGCCATACATCAAAATGTGCAGCTCAACCATGAGAAGTGTGCTTGTATTTCTCACAGTAACAAACTTTTGTCCATTTGTTTTTCCGTATTGGTTTTTTAGTTTTGACTTGTGACTCCCAGTTAATGGTCCAGAATCTGGAGCGTGTTCCTTAGACCCTCCCAGATTCAACAATATCATTGACATGACAAAATGACAGTTTTTGGGGTAATAAATTTACCTTCAGGTCCTTTATATTAAAAAAAAAAGTATAGTTGTTTCACTTTTCTTTTCCCAAAATTCCCTTTTAAGCTCAGGTAAATTATGTTGAGTTCTTTTAATAATTCAGGAATCATTTTTTTCATTCAAAAGGTTTTCTGACCCCAAAACTATTAGGTATCCTCTTCCCATGAGAGCTGGACGTTTTAATCCAACACTTTAACGCCAGTGTACATAACAAGCCCATCAATTACCACATGAATCAATGCACAAAGCCATATGGGGTTTCAGACATAGGGCCTGATCTACCAAGATTCTAGACAAGGGGCGCTAAATGGCGTGCTCCTGGTAAGATTTTGCATGCTTGGTTTGCATGTGTTTTGCAGGTGATCTAAGGGAGATTGCTGAAGTGACAACTTGCAGTCACTTGCAGAGCAAATGCAAATGCAGAGCTAACGCGAAAGCACAAGAATAAATATGATTTCTTGGAAGTCCTTGGAAGTCCTTGTTGCAAGGCAAACAAACACATCTGGCAGAACATAGTAAACAGTCCGCTGATCTCGATCAGGGGCTACCAGTGATTGCACAAGAGGTGCGAGCAGCTGCCAGTATGGCTTGGTGCGCTCCAGCGGGACACTCTAGCCATTACTGCGTACACAGGCAGCTGGTCAGCACCGTGAGACTGTAGGACCAGTCTGCCGCTGTGTAAAAGTGCTGTTGATGAGTTGATGTGTTTGGTGCAAAAAACAACCAAGAAAATACAGCCACAATGATGTCATATTGACAGCGGTTTTTAATATTTTGTTTGGATTCAGATTTTCTTTTGTGTATTCTTGACAAATATGTTTAATCATGTTCACTGTGCAAATCCTTTCTCTTTTTTGAATGAAAATAAACGCACCATGAACAGCTCATAGAAAATAACTGAAAGCTAACTAAAATAAATAATTTGTTTTCTGCGTCTGTGTTGATTGTTCCCATTTCTCCTCCTAGTTACAATGACAGTAGCCATTGTGCATAAAACTGGGAGAATTTACACTTTCCCTGCAGACGTGTTATATTTATCCACAATCATAGTCACAGCAATCGTATTGCATACCCGTGTTGCATATGTATTAAGGCCAAGGTGCTAAATGAACAGTGCGCACCATTTTTGTTGGTGACATTGAGTTTGCACGTGTATTTATACACACAAAGCTTTAGTAGATCATGCCCATAGAATTTAGATACTGCAATTGCATTTAGAAGTTGTGCTAAAAGATCCCTATGACATACTGATTTGATTGATGATGTCACCATTCTGTTGTGAGTTCTGCTGTAAGCACTGAGAGGTTGGAGGCAAGTAGTTCAGCTTTGAGGACTGAGGAGAGTGAGTTGTTGTTGTTGGTCTGCTTACTCCATCTACAGTAACTTGTCGGTAGCAGTCATTAGTTATTAAAGCTGTAGTTTTCCTTTTTAGGGTCTGAGCAACGAAGTTGCAAGAATCCTATTAAAGCCGTAGTTTTCCTTTTTAGGGTCAGAGCAATGAAGTTGCAAGAAACTTCTTATATCTGCAAAGTTTCTTTTTAGGGTCAGAGCAACAAAGTTGCTTCAAAAAGTAGAATATATTTTCAGGATGCACAATGAGATGGGCAAAATGTAACACATGAGATTGAGATTGGGCAAAAATGCACGGGGCAGAATTGCACAATAGCGCCACCTGGAAAACTTGTCTATGAGGAATATTTTTAAAACTAGGTCTTAGGCAAACCAAAATTACTACGCAAATGCATCATAAAGAGATGCCCAAAACATGCGGCCATTTTGATTTATATTTTCGAATTCCAAAAACATCTCCTCCGAGGGGGTTAAGAGAATTGGCTGTATATTTGGCATAGATCATTTATAGACCAAGCTGAGAAGATTTTATGTACAGAATTTGATTTTTTGCTTGGTCACTATCAGATGACAAACTTTGGCTATTCATCATCAAAATTTTGAAATCCTTTTGCAGGCAGGCGCTTCATTGTAGTAAATGTAAAATTGTCAGACATGCACTGAATGCCAACAGGAAATCGGCCATTTTGACTTGTATGTTTTTTTTCTTTTTGAAGGCGCTCTTCCTAGGACTTTTACCTGATTGACGTTATATTAGGTGCACATCATCCAGAGACGATGGTGACCAACAGTTGTCAAAAGAATTTCTATAGGTCAAAGGGCGTGGTTGCTACGATGTGTCAAGATTTGTTGAACGGTTTTCACGCCCACATACTTGATCATGGCACCTTGAAATTTGCTGGACATGATGAGGGCTCTATCCTGAATGACCTGATATGTTAACTTCCTTTTTTTTTTACTTTGCCATAGGGGAATAAAAAAACAGATATAAATAAAAGTCTCCTGACATGATGATATTAACCCAACAGAAAGTTGGTCAAACATCTCCTCCGATGGGGCTAACCCAATTGGCTTCAAATTTGGGACAAATCATCAGCGGACCAGGCTGAGCTAAAGTGCGTGACCACTTGCGCGTGATAAATTTTGGTTATTCATCATCAATATTTCAAAATGGTCTTCCGGGAAGCAACTTCATCATAGAAGCTTCAAAATTCCTGGACATGATTACATTGTATGCCTGAACAGCCAGGTTATAGCCTTGTCAATAGGCATTGCTAAATGTCTCTATAGAGCCACCTAGAAATCTTCAAAAAAACCCTTTCCATACAGCTTTTTGTGGAGTGGAAAGATGGTTTATAGAGTTCATCCAGATGCACAAAAAGTCTCTTGCACTGATGGTAAGAACTGGACAAGTCAGCTAAACTACTAGACTAAACTACAGCCCAGAAAAGATTCCTCTTCAAAACGTGCTAAAAAAGAGAAGAGTCTTGGAATGGCCTACGACCTGGATTAACGGTTGCCAGAGCCTCAATGGGCTAAAATGCGAGGGCCCACGCACAGCTGCTTGCAGCTTAAATTTGATTTGAAACTTCTGTTTTCTCCATATGTCTCACATGTAGTCCAAAAAACCTGAGCTTTCTCTATTCAATTGTTTTGGAAAGACTGTTATTTAACAATGTGCATGTCTGAATTTAGAATAGACTTCCTGTCTATTTTAGCAAAAACACAGCCACAGTTATTCATGAGAGAAAGGATTCTTAATATTCATAATGTTTCCAACAAGCTATCACACACAGGCGACAGGGGTCCCCCATCGTAGAATAGTCTCACAGATTGTGGGAAGAAGCTGTTGCCCAGTCTGGTGTGCCTGGTCTTTATGCTTCATAGCCTCCTGCCTGAGGGGAGAGGGGCAAACCAAGTATGTGCGGGGTGGCGTGTTTCATGCATGTGGCGTTGCAGATGTCTGTGGTGGTGGATAGACTGCGTCCCACACTCCTCTGTGCAGCATTCACTACTCTCTGCAGAGACTTCTTCTCTGCAGCTGAGCTGCTGTCTTGCCACATGATGATGCAGAAGGTCAGGACGCTTTACATGATCTGCATGTGTAGAGGGAGGTCAGGACTGAGCTCCCCAGTCCAGCGTGTCTCAGCCTCCTGAGAAATTAGAGGCCCTGATGTGCCTTCCTAATCAGACTGGAAGTGTTGGTGCTCCAGGTGAGGTCATCAGAAATGCACCTCGGTGAGCTGGTGTGCGCAGGTGTTGGAGTGGGCGTAGAAGTTGTTGAGTGCGTCAGACATGAGCCAGGAGCCCCAGGGCATTGTGCATCTCTAGTGTTATAGTCTGGTGTTGTAGTTTAAGTTGCACTTTATGCCCCTCCACATTGTTGGACGTTAAGTGTCCCTGGATCCTCTGGGCAAGGCAAGGCAAGCCAAGCCAAGTGTATGTGTAAAGCAGCATTCTTACACAAGGCAATGCACAGTGCTTTACAGAGAAACAATAGAAATATTTAGACAAAGAAGAACTTTGAAAGCAGCAGATTGCTATAGACAATATAGGAAAGTGCAGTAAACAATATTGGTTACGGCCCTGATTTAAATGAGCTGACTGCACACCTCAGGTGTTCAGTGAGTTTGTTCCACAGGTGAGGACCCTAGAAGCTAAATGCAGCTTCACGCTGCTTGGTTCTGACCCTGCAGAGACTGAGTAAACCTGTCTCTGATGACCTGAGGGATCTATTTAGGTTCAAGACCATTCAATGACTTGACCAGCAACAGGATCTTTAACTGGATCCTATGACACACAGGAACCCAGCAACCCTAACCCTAACCCTAACCCTGGTAGCAGCATTCTGGATTGATTGATTGATTGATTGATTTTTTTCTGAGACCTATAAAGACACCATTACAGTTATCTATCCATGTCCATGTCTTCCATGTCTTCCATGTCTTGTTTACACAGTTTAGAGCAATGCAATTCGAGCAATGTGTTTGACATGATGATAGGCTGATTTAGTGATAGTTTTTATGTGACTGTTGAAATTCAGGTCTGAGTCTATAACTATGCCAAGGTTTCTAGCTTGGTTGGCTGTTTTTAGTGTCATTCACTCAAGTTGTCCACTGACCTCTAGCCTTGCGTTTGGGACCAAAAACAATGACTTCTGTCCTTTCTTCATTGAGCTGGAGAAAATTCTGGCCCATCCACTGTTGGATACACTCACTCAGCGACTGTAGTAGACTGTAGTCATGTGATGACACTGTAATGTAGAGTTGTGTGTTATCAGCATGGTAACAGCATGCCAGTGGAAACATATAGATATTGAACAAAAGCGACCCAGGAAAAGAGCCTTGAGGGACCCCACATATCATCTTTGTTCGCTCCGATTCACAATTTCCTAGCACGTCATGATCCTCAAGGTAAGATTTCAACCAATTTAGTACTGTACCAGAAATTCCAACCCATTCCTGCAGTCTGTTGAGTAAAATCTTGTGAACGCCTGTATCAAATGCAGCACTACGATCCAGTTGCTGTGGTGTGGTCGAAAACCTGACTGAAAAGGATCGAAGAGATTGTTTTGGGCCATGAAAGATTGTATCTGTTAATAGACAACTCTTTCAATGATCTTTGACAAAAATGGAAGGTTAGAGATGGGTTTGTAGTTACTTATTACTTACTTTTTTCTTCCAGAGGTAACTCTGGTCTTAATCGGAGCGATGGCATCCAGAACAGTTGCAACGTAAGTTGGTAATGATGTAAAGGGCTTTGTAAATAATGCAGCTGTGCAGTGTTGATAGACTGCTTTCTTATCACCTCTGCTTCTCCTTTGGTAAAATTGGAGGGGATGGCAATTTTAAACTAAACACAGTAATGATCAGAAAGAGCAGTATCACTCACCACAATGTCAGAAATGTTTAGACCCTTGGAAATAATTAAATCTAATATGTGGCCCTTATATGTGTTGGATTTGTTACATGCTGAGAGAGTCCAAAGATATTCAGAGTATGTAAGAGTTCTTTTGCGCATCGATCTTTCAAATTGTCACATTATCAACATGAATCATGAAACATGAATCATGAACATGAGTCGAGGTCAATGCAGATAATAGACAATAGTTTGGAAAACTAATCAAAAAACGGTGCATTATATTTTGGGGGTCTGTAGATGGTTAGTAATATTGCACGACAAGAGGCTCTCGATTGAACAGCAACATATTTTAAAAAAAATTTCAAAATTTTTGAATTTTGCAATTTCCACATTGCACTTTCCTGCAACGGAAAGTTTCATTAAACCAAATGGCAACTACACCTCCTTTTTTATCCATTCTAACTTTAATTATGAAACTGAAGTTAGGAGGTGCTGATTTTATTATCATGGCCTAGGAAAGTTTCAGTTAGTCTTAAAGTCAAGGTTGTGATGTGCGATGTAATCATTAAGTATGATTTGCTCTAGATTAGAGGTGTCCAAAGTTTTTTTTAATGAGGGCCAAATACATAATAATAAACCATGGCCCGGGTCACACATTAGGGGTGACATATTGATACTGTGTGTATTTCTAACTAACCTAACTAACTAACTAATGTGAAGAACATTGCACTCAGTGGGAACAGTGACGCTGTCTGTTGGATTGGCTGACATGTCAGGAGAAAGTTTGGTAGTTGAGACACAAAGGACTTCACAGAGATGGCTATCAGTCATTCTGGTTTTCAACCTGCTTTTGTTCTGATTTAACAGAGAAAATGTTTGTTCACAGATGTATGTTGAGCCGAACAGGCTCATCAATCTTTTTGCATGACGTCTTATCAGAGGAAACTTGGCATTATCCAAACTCTGATAGTCAGGGAGGGAGAGAAGCTGATGTTGACTCTTCAGAGAATCATCACATTGCATTTCAATCAGTTCTAACTGCAGACTTTCTTCCACTTCTTCTGCATCCACCAGGAAGGGGGTCGAGAACAGCTTGATTTGTTTTTCAATTACTTAAAAATCTTGGAAGCGCTGGTTGAATTTTGTCACGAGAGATGCAATCACAGACACTTCTTTCTCCTTTTTAGCAGAAAGGTCGGCCTTTGGAAAAGCAGACTTGATTTCAGACAGCGCAGGGAAGTGTGCAGCATTAAAGCTGTGTGTGAGTTGTGTTGAGTTGTGTCTCAAACAGGCGGAGCTTTACACAGAAGGCCAGTGAGAGTGAGATCAACCAAAAATGCCAGGTCTGCCAGCCAGAGGGTCACTCATGAAAAGGTCGGCCCTTCTCTTTTAAAAACTGGTCGATTTCTGATCTCAGTGAATAAAACCGCTGCAGCACAGAGCCACGGCTGTGCCAGCGCACATCAGAGTGGTAGAGTACATTCCCGTATTCAGCATCCACATAAGATAAGAAAGCTTGAAATTCTCTATGGTACAGTCCTGTAGCTTGAATTATGTTGACAGTTTTTAAAACAGTGTTCATCACATCACCAAGCTGGACAGTCTTGGCACACAGTGCTTCTTGATGGATTATACAGTGCATCCTAACAGCCTCACCTCCACTCTCTTTCACCTTGGTGCACACCATCGATGCCATTCCTTTACACTCGCCCATTATTGCCGGAGCTCCATCCATTGTTACTCCACAGAGCTTGTCCCATTTAAGCCCCATCTTTCCAACTGCCTTTGACACAGTTTCAAAAATATT
This sequence comes from Karalla daura, assembly GCA_029224185.1. Taxonomy (NCBI): domain Eukaryota; kingdom Metazoa; phylum Chordata; class Actinopteri; order Chaetodontiformes; family Leiognathidae; genus Karalla; species Karalla daura. The sequence continues at coordinate 4,910,843 of CM055188.1, read as the reverse complement.
TTTACCCGTCGTTGTGCCTTTTAGACTGATCATATCAAGCAGCTCCTCTGTACAGCAAAAATGACCTGCAAAAAAATTAACAGCTGCACAGTGTCTGTGGCATCTGTGCTCTCATCGCATGTTATTGAGTAAAAATCAAAAGCACAAGCGTTGTCTCTCAGCTGAATTTTCAAGTTAGCTGACAAATCCTTGATAATCCACACCACTGTATTTCTGAATAAACTCACATTGTTGAAATCCTGCACTATTTCCGGGCACATTATTTCTGTGACTTTGATGAGGCACTGCTTTATGAAATCACAGTCTGAGAGGTTTGCCATGCTGGGCAATACGTTTTGCAACTTCATAGCTTGCTGCTGTGGCATTTTCCTGCACTAGTGTTGTGCAGCTTGTGTTGTGGAATAATTCTTCATATGCCTGCGAAAATCGAAAGGCAAGACTGGAACAGGTACCAAGTGCTTATTCTCTGCAGAGATGGAAGACAACAAACTCTGACCACAGCCAGTGGATCAGACGACTGCTTCTCTGAGGAATGGTCACCATGCATTTTATCCTGACCTCCAGGAACATACCCCTAAGTGTGAAAACCATTTGGTCACAATAAACAAATTGGCAGGAGCTGAGCAAGTCTTTACAACTGGTGTCCTGTGAGCAGGGCACTTCCATAGGCTAAATGAGGCCCTGACAAGAAACGCGCTTAAGCGGCTGGAGTGAAAACCAGCTGTAATACCTCATTACAGCCCCTACTCCCCTCTTTTACACACATGGACCGACACCTCCACAACCTCTGCTCCTACATAATTACTGCGGAATTGAGCGCAGTGAAGTGAGTGACGAAATCAATCAGTCAAATCAATCAGTCAAAAAATCATATTCTGCATTGAACTGAACAGTAGAGCATACAGTGCAGCATGGGGGGGTGCATGGCAGACAAGGATTGATAATCTGATTTCTGTTTACAATAACGTCCGCTGCTCGCCTGGAGCCTCCACCCGCCTCAAAGGCTGACAGCCCAGGGGAATCACTGCCAAACTTTGCGTAAGTAGCCTGCTGTGTGTTTATGCTTTCTGAGCCCCCCTGTTGTGTTGCATATTGCGAGGTAGCAGCACAAGTGAAAGTGAAACTTAGCACCACTATGAGACAAAACATACTGTACCTGTACATTTGACATGCATTCCTCACTAAAATCTGAAATTGCACAAAATGTCCAATGTAAAAACCGTTTTTAGATCCATACGAAGTGAACACAAAGTGAAAGTCATTTACCGACAGCAACCTGCTCTGAAAGTGCCCATTATTTGTCATTATTTCGAGTTGAATAAGAAAAAGTTTAAGCTGTACTGTATTTGAAGAGGAAGACTTACAGTGGTTACGGTAAGAGTCTTGTCTTGCCAGCACTTTGTCTGCCTTTGGATTGCTCACAAGACACCATTCTGGCAGTGTGTGCATGTATGAGAGAGACTGAGAGCGTGAGTGAGTGAGTGTGCGCGCGCGCGTGTGAGGTCATCTGTGAGCCTTCTGCAGCAGGAGTCTCTGTCAGCAGAAGAGCGGACACGAGGCACTTGACCACATGCTCTCTGAGAAGGTGCTGCTGAAAAGCAATACAAAATATCAACATGCAACTCGGTACACTCAGTACACAAGGAGACCACAAGTCCACAAATTTCTTTAATTGTTGAAATTAAAATGAAGTTTCTAAGTCAAAGTATGGCGACGTAGCGGATGTTTGTTTGAGGAGTTCTGTTTTTCCCATTCATTCTTAGGAGAAAAAGTGCTAAACACTTGGCTATAAGGAGACAACACTTGCACCTATCTGGAATATAAGCACACCGTCAGGCAGAGGAGAGTCTCAGGAATGTCCTGATGTGATTTGGTGTGTGTACTATGAAAACTGTGGCCACAGTCGCGAGTAGCAGTGTAAATCTTAACTTTGATCGCAGTGGTCGGAAAATTATGGAAAGAGGCTGCGCTGGGCTGATTTTGAGGCAATAAGAAGAAGTAGCAGTAATAGAAGAAGAACAAACGCGCAGAAGAACAATAGTGCTCCTTGGGGAACTTTCAGAGCAGTTAGACAACCCCAAACTAAGAGTTCACCATGGAACTAAACACTGTAGACTGGGAAATTGGGGGTCAGTAACTCTACAGGAGCAGCCAGCAGGGGACCATTGAATGGGACAGAGCCTCTACCCCCTCGCCCACAAATAATCCTCTCAACACCACCGCCTCTTAATGGCACCAGATTTTGCGTAGTTTATGTTGTGAGAGAGGTGCCATCCCCTGGTCATCACATGTAGCTACAAGGTTTGCATTTAAAACAGACACACCCAGGCGGAGGAGGGAATCCAACTGCTGGAACTCGGCTGGAAACCAACTGGAAGGTGGAGGGAAACCTGCTGTCTTCCAGCTGGAATGGCAAATTTTGAATGGCTACTACTGTATAGGTCAAAATACATTGGCCTTGATTATAGTGCCCCTCTCAGGAAAGCATACTCATTATTTTGTGTTCAGAGTAAGTGCAGAGGTCTGGACCAACTATCCAAATTGCATAACCATCCCTTGCATGGTTTTCCTACACCCTGCGGACTTGGCCCCTAAAAAAAGGAGGTAAACAAAGACAGATTTCCCAGCACTTGTACTAGGAAATGCATCTGCTTGCATATTTGTGCCCCAGACCCGACATCACCAATGTCATTCTCTGTCAACATGCACTTTTATCGGAACAAATTCTTTTTGTAGCATTACATTTCTTTGTGAACTGTAGTTTTATTGATAATGTTGGGGATGAGTTTCACAGAACCGCAGGTAAATGATGAAGAAATCTATTTAAATATTTAATATGTTATATTAAATATAACATTCTTATCATGGTGCCCTCACTAAAAGAGGCAGACTATGTGAATAGGAAGTCCATTCAGAGCAGTAATGTGGAGCATAAAGTGGAGCATCTGTGTTATTTCTAGTTTTTGCACGACAAATGTGCTTGAAACAATTGAGAATTGTCTAAAAACAAGTCATTTTTCAGGGGAAGTGTCTTATTTTAAGTGTAAAGAGTTTGTTTTGACTAGAAATATGCCACCCGTTGCACTCAAGATCTGACTATTTCTTCAGATTCGCTGTAAGATCGCATTAAAATGTCCAGGAGATTGAAACACGCCGCCCTTTGTTTCCCTCTCGTTGCCACAGTGATTCATTGAATCGGGATCCCATCCACTGGTGACGGGATTTTAAGGTCGCAGCGCACATGCTTAACTCCAGGTGAAACTACTCTTAGTTGATTAAAGTAACTCAAATCTGTTGTTCTGGAACTGAAAACCTAGAGTTTCCTATCTCAGAATAGATCAACTCAGAGTTCTGGGTTAGACTCAGAGTTTGTTAAACCTGCTTTGTGAAACGGACCCCAGGTTGCGATGGTTGTTTTGTGTCTATAATGGTGAATGCTAACAAAGTCAAAGTAAAAATATTTATGACAAGGGTACTTTATGGCCTTCCAACATTTAGAATAAATAAAATGGTAATGTCACTGTTAAGTAGTCAATGATAGCTGCAGATAGCTGCAGGCATTCATCTCAATAGTTGAATCCATTGGCTTCTGTCAACATCTGCATGAACCCATGTACTGCTTTAACCACACCCTGGACCTTGTTCTAACTTACGGCATCAATCATATGACTGTCTCTAACCACAACTCAATCTTATGTGACCATGGTTTAATCACTTTCGACTTTTCTCGCTGTTCATGTAAAAGAGAAGAGTAGCACATACACAAGACATTTGAATGAGAGCGTCTTAGTAAACGTTAAGGAAGTTATTCCTCTGTCTCTCAGTGCTATGTCACCTCTTTGTTGTGAAAGCCCTAGTCCCACCTACACTGATCATCTTGCTGATAGCTTGGTAGGCTTTCCTCTCGAAACACTCGATTCTGTTGCACCCCTAAAAAAATATATCTAGAACAAGGTCGGCTCCATGGTACTCACTGGAAAGTCACAACTTAAAGCAGCTATCGCACAAACTAGAGAAGAAATGGGAGCTTGACTGAAAGCAACAATCTTTTTCACATTTGGAAAGATAGTCTGAAAACATATAAGGAAGCTCCACGTAATGCCAGAGCCAGATACTATACCTCTTAAATTGTTGAAAATGATAAACTCAGGCTACTTTTCAGCACTGTAGCCAGGCTGACTCAGGCTGGCGGAGTCATAACTCCACTGAGCAATGTATCCCCATACGTCTCAGTAGCTGTGACTTCATGAGTTTCTTCGATAACAAAATTATAACAGACAAGCAATCAACAGCCACCTAGCATCAACTGTAACTAATCTATCCCCTATTGCAGCAATGCAGAATACAGCTGGTAATACAGATAGGTCACTATCTACATTGACCTATGTCAACGTCTCATCTCCTCCTCAAAGTGTTCCCTTTGCAACCATCTGCTATGGTCAAATAGCTGATGTTAATACACCAAGGAGTTCTTGAATAGTGATTTTAACTTACTGAGATGCAAATAGACTCATCAAACAGAAAAACTCATTTCGAATAGTATATTTTAGAGAACTTTCACCCATACAAAGGCTCTTATACACAAACAGAATTCTCTCCCCACCCAAACCAAAATCCTTTTCCCTTTGTCCTTGTCTATTTCCCCTATAGTTCCTGGTATCCACAAAAATCAAATATATTCCTCAAAACCAAATATAATCTACAAAAAATGGAGAGAAAAAGGAATGAGGCAAAAATAGCTGGTACACCAGTAAAATTCAAAAATAAAGAAAAATGGAGTAATCTCACCAGCATGTCCAAAGAAAGCCTTCCGGGTTTCGAACCCCAGTGCTCAGCATTGACAAGCGTGCACGCGCTCAAGCTAGGGTGCATTTGTTTACCTGCGAGGGGGAGAAAAGAGGAAAAGAGAAAACTTGCTAACGCCACATCTCATTTATAGCCGCATATTTTTAGTTGCCTGAACACTAATAGGAAACCTTTTGATATTTTTTAATGTGCCAAGGATTTTTAACTTGTCCAGAATCTGGATCGTTTGGCGACAGCGGCCAATTAACTGATTTTGCCAGTTTTTGGCCCCTGGTGGGGCCAAAAACTGAAATTTTGTCGGGGTCGAAGGAAAGCACACTTGCCGGGGCCGAGCCGCACGTTTTGTGTGTGTGTGAGTGTGCCTGAAGTGTTTGTGTGTCTGTATGAGGTCATCAGTCAGCCTGCTCCAGCAGGACATTGTCAGTAGGGGAGAGAGAGTAGCAGGGAATTCACCAAATGAGCTTTGAGAAGGTGCTGGTGAAAAACGATACAAGCTATCGACATGAAACTCGGTACACAGACAGACCACAAGTTTCTTGAATTTTTAAAATTAAAATGAAGTTTCTACCTCAAAGTATGGCGACGTAGCGCATTTTTGTTTGAGGCATTCCGATTTTCCCATTCATTCTTATGGGAAAAAGCGAAATTGCCCAAGTGCTAAACATTTGGCTCTAAGGAGACAACGCTTGCACCTATCTGCAATACAAACACACCGTTTTGTATTTTTGGCCCCTGGCGGGGCCAAAAACTCGAATTTTGTCAGGGTCGAAGGAAAGCACACTTGCCGGGGCCGAGCCGCACGTTTTGATGTATCGTTTGTGTGTCTGCGATCAGCGGTTCTCGAGATACGCTCGACCGAAATTTCGCTATAATAAGAAGAAGAATAAACACGGTGTAGAATAATAGTGCTCCTTTTCGGAGCACTAATAAGAAGAAGAATAAACACGGTGGACAGTAATAGTGCTCCCTTTCGGAGCACTAATAAACACAGTGTAGAATAATAGTGCTCCCTTTCGGAGCACTAATAATAAGAAGAATCAACACGGTGTAGAATCATAGTGCTCCTTTTCGGAGCACTAACTAGAAAATTCCAGCGCGCTGAAATTTCGAGAGTGCTCTGAAACCTGTGCCCGCCATCAAGTCAGTTGCTGCCCCAACCCCCCTCCCCCCACCAGAGCCGAAGGAGAATTGCTCTTTTCGGCCAAAACTTTGTATTAACATGCATGTATGAGAGAGACCGAGTGTGTGTGTGAGTGTGCCTGAAGTGTTTGTGTGTCTGTATGAGGTCATCAGTCAGCCTGCTCCAGCAGGACACTGTCAGCAGGGGAGAGAGAGTAGCAGGGAATTCACCAAATGAGCTTTGAGAAGGTGCTGGTGAAAAATGATACAAGCTATCGACATGAAACTCGGTACACTGACAGACCACAAGTTTCTTGAATTTTTGAAATTAAAATGAAGTTTCTACCTCAAAGTATGGCGACGTAGTGCATTTTTGTTTGAGGCGTTCCGATTTTCCCATTCATTCTTATGGGAAATCGCAAAATTGCCCAAGTGCTAAACATTTGGCTCTAGGGAGACAACGCTTGCACCTATCTGCAATACAAACACACCGTCACGCAGGGGACAGTCTCAGGAACACCCTGATGCGATTTGGTGTGTGTACAATGAAAACTGAGGCCACAGTCGCGAGTAGAAGTGTAAAGTTTAACTTTGATCGTAGTAGTCGGAAAATGAATGGGGGCTTATGGAGAGAAGAGGCTGCGCTGGCCTGACTCTGAGGCTCGCCGTTTAAATTTTACAAAGTGCTCAGGTTAATGGCCAGCATCGCACGAGAGAGCACAAATTTGCCTACAAAAGTGGAAAAAAGAATTTGTCTACTGCTTACGGTTTGGCCGGGAGCAGCGTGAAAAGAGCAAAATGAGAGGTGATTTTTCAGTCATCCCGCACTCTGACAGTTGGTCTCTCCCCACTCTAACTTTTCAAAAAACGCCAAACCCACGTGTTTTTGAGACGGCCTGGATGAAAAACGACGCAAGGTATCAACACGCTGTCGGGTACGGGCAGAGACAACAAGTTTTCCTGCGTTTTGAAGTTTGAACGAAGTTTGTGCGACAACGTATGGCTTGGCAGCGAATGTTTGTTTGAGGGTGATTTTTTGAATTTTGTGGTTTTTCCCATTCATTTCTTATGGGATTTTTTTGCTCTTTCTGAGCACTTTTTGGCTAAAAAGTGTTCTTTTTTCGTCAATTTTTGTCAATTTTTAGGCTGCTATATACCAACGCATGCGGGAGAGCATCCCGAACAACTCTTCTTTTTAACTTGTCCAGAATCTGGATCGTTTGGCGACAGCGGCCAATTAACTGATTTTGTCGGGGTCGAAGGAAAGCACACTTGCCGGGGCCGAGCCGCACGTTTCCATGTATGGTTTGTGTGTCTGCGATCAGCGGTTCTCGAGATACGCTCGACCGAAATTTCGCTATAATAATAAGAAGAAGAAGAATAAACACGGTGGAGAGTAATAGTGCTCCCTTTCGGAGCACTAATATACACGGTGTAGAATAATAGTGCTCCTTTTCGGAGCACTAATAAGAAGAAGAAGAATAAACACGGTGTAGAATAATAGTGCTCCTTTTCGGAGCACTAATAAACACGGTGTAGAATAATAGTGCTCCTTTTCGGAGCACTAGTAAATGAAATGATTCCAAATATGAGCATTTTAACATTTCAAATGCACCTGTCTTATTGAGAAACATACAGAGGCAAACTATTTAATATGTTTTGGTTACAGGTTAGTGTCAAGGCCTAACTGTAAAAGGGATCAATTCCCTTTGTTTATCTGTGTTGTTGTATCTTAGCCTGAACACCACTGAAAAAATATTAGAATTTTCAGTAAATTTTTACAAAGGTTGAGTTAAGAAAATATGTGTAATCATTCTTTTATTTTTCTTCCCTCACCTACCTGAGATATCAGAATGTCTTGAAGCTGTAGTCCTTTAGGTCCACACTTCAGGAGGTTTGCCCACAAACGGGCAGTGGAGTTGCAAGAGCCTCAAGTCAGTGGTCCTGCAATCAATAACAATCCATAAACATATTTGATACTGGTAATAGACACCATGGATGTTCTACACAGCATGACATGAAATGTTGAATGAATTACTGACACATGGTGAGGTTTGACTGAGGACAGGGATTGCTGCTTGAGTAGTCGTCTGAGTGTCTTTAGCCTGTAAAAACCATAACTGCTTTACTGTCATGGAATACTGTCATTTGTTAGAAAGCAAAAACAGGTATTTAAAACACAGTCACAATTTTAGTTATCATTTCAGATAAGTGCATCACAATATTTTTCAGGTTTTGAGTATCTTTCCTATCATAAATACTATATTTGAAAAGTGAGTTGCATCATTACTCACTGGGGCAGCAACACTGCTGAAGCTGAAAGGCTTGTAACTGAAATCATGTTTTGTTTTGTATTATTACTATTACATGGTTTTTGACTCATTGGAATCCTACCATTTATTGTATTCAGTACAAAACAACTTGAATGTATTTGTGATAGTAACTATTGAGAAATTATCATTTCTTTTTGATTTTTGGTGCTATTCATATACACATACCTTTTGATACACAGCCGGGGAGCTGACCACCATCTGAGGTGCAACAACCACTCTGTGTTGGCCATGGCCTTGTGGGACTTGTCAGACATTGCCATTGGTGAGATAAATGTTTGACATGATATAAGTGACAGGTCATGGGGGCAAAGGGCCAGACCACCAGCCATATAATCTCCTTAAAATGCATTGAAACACCACAGAATGAAATAAAAAGACTGAAATGAATACTAATGCAAAATGCACAAACATGATACTTACTTGATCCCATTCCCCTTCCTCTACACACCTCTTCTCTGTTAACTATGTATTTTGAAGGCAAAAAAATGACTTTAAACTTGAAAAGACAATACAAAAGGAACATTTGTTGTGTATTTTCCCTCTTTCTTTTCATTTAACGGATAATTAATGCTTAATGCTTTCTGTCCAAGGTCATGTTTCAGTGCTTGTCTTGTTAGATCTTAGTGCTACTTTTGAGACAGTTGGCCACCAGATCTTACTATGGAGACTATAAAATCTAGCTGGAGGCATTGCTTTAGATTGGTTCCAGTCCGATCTTTCAGACCAATATCAGTTTGTTCATGCCAATAATAATCAATCTGCCTGCACTTAAGTCAGTCATGGGGTTCCATAAGGATCTGTGGGATCCTTATGGAAATAAGGTGAAGAGATCCATAAGGATCTCTTCACCTTATTCATGCTCCCTCTAGGTCATATGCAGCAACCTGTGCATATGCAGCAACTCAGCTTTGTACAAAAAATACAAAATCTCGACCTCAAAATTTTGTAGTATTTCCTACAATTTTTTTTGTCACAGTGCCCTGGTCTTTTATATTTTTTATATTTTTTATAAGCAATTCATATAGAAAAATGTTGTAAAAAAAAAACAACAGACAATTCAATCTATGCATCAGCCTTAACAAATCCATCATAATGGACCTATAACCATGACATATCTGTTCATTTAGTGAGAAACATAAACACATGCAGGTTTTAGTGCTAGTTTAGTGGTAATTCCTGCGCCTTTGTTTTGAGAAAGAGTACATTTGGAGGTTTGTCAACAAATCATGCAACTTTATCTAAAAACAGAAAGCTTCTCCATGACGATCTAGAGCTCATGGACACTCACTGAAAGAAGATCATGGAAATAAATGTTCATTGTAGACCGATCTGAGACACAATACATGCATGGGGATAATTTAATCGGACAGATGCAACGAAACCAAGTCAGAACCGGAGTGTGTTGCAACCGGAGCATTTGGTTGCTATGGACACTCTGACTTGTGGTTCCGGTTAGCCCCGACTGATGGTGACAGAGAGAGTGACATCTGCTGGAGAGGGCCCGCCATGTCACCCTTGGCCTGTGGCAGCTGTCATTTATTTTTGTCATTTTTTTTATTTTTCTCTCCCCTCGTCCCTTCTGTCCCTTCACATTAGAAACTACAATTAGAGTGAGTGTCTTTCAGAGTGAGTTCATTTCATACAAATCTGTTATCATTGTTACTTATAACTCACTGATATGAAGCGCTGATAACGCATAAACTACCGATCTCATAATGCAGCACAGCTGCCACCTTGCCTTACTATTGGCTATCTGGGAATATTCCCTCATCAATCTAGTCAAGCTCTGTTGCTGTATACAACCGAAAATTCAAAGCTGGCTGCCAATAATGGCCAAGAGAAAGGTTGATTCTGAAAACAAAGACTTTCAAAACCAAAGGGAGGCTGAGTACATGTTTATATCTTACTTGTGGAGTTAATGTGGCTGCCGCGTAGGAATTTAATGAGACGGCACTTTGAGACAAAACATCTGGATAAGATGAAAAATCTAAATGCAGATCAGAGGCTACATAAAGTAGAAGCGCTAAAGAAAAAATTGAGCATCTCAGCTAACATTTTTCACCACAGCAAAATCTGAGATGACCACTATTTTAAGGATACAGTTGATTGAAAGAGTCAAAGACTTTATTGCATTCTCTCTAGCCGTGGATGAAAGTACTGAGGTGACAGACACCGCACATCTGGCCATCTTCATCCATAGAGTGGACTTCAATGTGTGTTACGGAGGAAATTTTGGAAATTAAATGGATGCATGGGACAACGACGGGAAAAACATTTTTTGAATTTTTTTTGAATTTTTTTTAATGTCAAAATGTAACTGATCGAGCACCTGCGATGTGTGGTGAAAAAAGTGGGCCAGTGAAAAGGTTTCAGGTAAAGGTGCAGGAAGAACAGTACTGGTGAGTTTACAGCATATCACTGCATCCTACAACAGGAAAGTCTGTGTGGTAAATTCCTGAAGATGAACCATGGAATTAGCACTGTAACAGAAATCGTGAGCTTCATCCAAGCTAAAGGTTTAAATCACTGGCAATTTCTGTCTTTTCTGCTGGAAATAGTTTGATGACATTTCCTATGATACAGAGGAGCGTTGGGTTAGTTTGGGGAAAGTTCTAAATAGAGTTTTTGAGCTCAGCAAGGAAATCTGTCAGTTCAAGGACAGTAAAGATAAAGACTCCACAGTTGTGCAGGATGAAAAGTGGAAATGTGACTTGTCGTTTCTGGCTGACATCACAAATCACCTCAACATCTTGAATCTTCAACTACAGGAAAATGATATATGAAAATGGAAATGGTCAGATTTTGCCTTTTCTTTTTCTACAAATTGAGATCGTTGACTCAGGTAATCTTTGAGCCAGGCTAAAACAGTACTGGTTATTCGATAATGGGAGAGTTTGCTCAGGAGAATCTTATGATCTAAAGTATCAAAGGCTTTTGATAAATCCATAAACACACTTATGGGAATTTTCTCTAGGTCGATTGTGTTTAGAATGGTGTCTATCATCTCCAGGGATACGCATTTGGTAGAGTGCTTTTTCTTGAATCCATATTGACTACTATACAGAAGATTGTTCTGGCAAAGAAGTTATTAAATGCGGAGGCTACTTGATCTGCTTTATCAATAATGGTGCTAGTAGTAACTGGATAGGCTTATTACATTCTTTGTTCCCTTTGTTGAAGAATGTCCTGATTGTTTCCCATGTTTCCTTAGTATTGTTTTAACATTTTTCAAATAGATTGGTAATAGGCCTTCTTTGCTTGCCTAATATTTTTTGCAAGAATACCATTGGAAGTGCGTATGTTTGTTGAGAGATTTATGGAATTGGTGCTGTCAGGAATGCTTTCTTTCTTTTTCCGATATAATTTGTCTCTATAGAGAATGGAGTTGAGGATGTCTTGTTATTCACTCGGACTTCTTATGTTTGTATTTTTTAAAACACACTTATTTTTTAGGAAAGCTAGATTCATAGCAACTAGTGAGAAGATTGTGCAGTTTATCATAGTTTTCCATGGGGTTTGCATTTGGGTCCATGTTGAGGTCAGCAATAAGGTTAGCAGATTTGAAAAGTTCTAAAAATTCTTCAGTTGCCTTGTCATCATACTTTTTTATTTTAATGAATTTTGGAAAATCATGTTTCTTCGTGACAGCATCAATACAGACAAAATATGGGAGGTGGTCAGACTGACAGCCAATGATTATACTGGACACTGCATCTTTCATGCAATCTGAATATTTGCAAAAAAGTTGATCAATAAGTGAGCAATTGTATTTGGAGAAACGTGTGGGAAATGTAATTTATGGGAAAAAACCCAGATTTAACATTAGGTCAAAAACGCCACTGTATAATCACTGATTCAGAGAAGACCTATGTTAAAGTCTCCAGAAATTATGTCACTTTTGCATTTCCTCAGATTGTAGACGGGGTGAAGTCATCAAGAAATGCCTTGATGGCTGTGTTGTTATTATTGTTTATAGGCGGGTGGTATATGCATTCCAAAACAGTAGGTTTTACTGAATTACCTCTGGTAATTTTGGACTGTCTTCTTCAAAGTATCTTCTTCGCCCCTTATTTCCACCAGAGCCTTGTTGATGGCCTTATCAACAGCCTTATCCAGTGTTTGTTAGTACTCCAGAGTCTGTGGGAGGGTGATGAAGGACTGTGGGCAGTCCATTTTTGCTTTCGGTCCCAATCTTGTTTCCATTCGGTTGTCTTTGGTGAACAATCAGACACACCACGCACTATAAATGAGTTTATATTTGTCTGCAAACAAACATCATGAGTTAATGAGGTTGCTGCCGGTGTTTTTATTGTGAAGGAGGCTGCCCGGAAGTTCCGCCCGGCCTCGCCGGTTCTGATCTCTCCGGATCAAGTTCGTTTTACTCTCGGTCCGGTGTCCCTTCCATTCCTTTCGACCAGGTCGGTACCGGGGTTTCGGATAAAGTGGCTCGGACCCTGGTCCCGGTGGCTGTGTTGGTGTCTGCGAAGCAGCGTCTTCCACCGGCGCCCTGCCTGGGCTGGGGATACGGGGACTACCCGCTGTAGCCGTTAGCTTCGCCGTTAGTCCGGAAAAAGCTGGGACCTAGAGGAGCAGAAACTCCTTTTTGCGCACACTGTCCTGCAGAGCAGCTACTTCCTCCACTTTTCCAAACTCCAGAGCAACAACACGGAGCCACAAACTCCTCTGTCTGTCTTTTTTTTATGTATGTGATTTGAATGAAGTCCATCAGCAATATTTGTCTCTCGGTAGATCTTGCCAATGTTGATTGCAATTGTAATTTGGTAAATTGCCAATAATAATTTCGCCAGCAGTTAGTTATTAAGCTAATTTACTCAGTAGTAGATTCAGTTGTTTGACTAGCTTCACTTAAGCTGTTTGTTCTTCTGGGGTAGTTGTAACCATAGGTATATTTAGCAGGCCTCATCCGCTTTGCTCACTTACATAGTTGAACGTCCACACATGGCGGCCCTCTTGCGTCAGGCAGCTCGCTCACCCATCACATTGTGTGTGTATTGAGACGTACTTAAATTACATAAGTTGCTCAACTTTCAACCGATTTTCAAACGGTTTGGTTTGTTATAAACACCAAATATGTGTCTATGATACTGCATAGTTGTGTGGAATGTTATGCCCTAAAAAATAGATTAATGTTCAGAATTATGTGGACTACAGTGTTTCCTATCACAAATAGGCCATAAGAAAGGCTGCATGTTGACACTGTAGTGGACACCAAAGTTAAATGAACAGCTTGCCCACCTCCGAAGCATTGATACTTCATCTCCACAGAGTCAATTCACTAACACATACACCTCAATTACATTTATTTTATTTTACATCAGATTTACCTTAAAACACTTACACATTATACATTAACCTAAGCAATTACATACATTATATACACGTACCCATATACACATGCATTATATACATATACACATATACACATGCATTAAACACACATACACATACATTACACACATATACATGCCTTTCCTCAGGTCATAGAGGCTTGGGAATCACAAAAAGTGTCAACCTAGCTTCCGGGAACACATCCATCTGTTGAGATTTTGGTCAAGCCTGAATTTAATGCTACCCATGAGGACACTGTCAGGTTTATGTGACTTGTGAGCACAATAAGATCACACACTGGTTTTTCATGTTTTGGTGAATTGTGGAGCCCACGAATACACACAGAAATGTCCAGCTTACATGACTTATAAAGACAAGGCAGGGTATTTGTTTGTTTATTTTTGAATTGCCACTATATGCAGTACATACCTCTGTGCCACACATACGTACACATCTGGCCAGGCCAAAACAATTTTACAGACTTGAGACAGCAGGCAGTGGAGGAAGTCAGTGAGAAAGAAAAATAAGAAAAGGATAAAAGAGAAAAGAAAAACGAGTGAGTGTGCCTTCCTTCGATCCAATGTTCATAGATTTGAACCACAGCTAACTTTAACTTCTAGTTACTGAAGGACACAGTCAGCAGTGTTTGTCCCTGTCATTAGCAAACAAACAACATAGCATCTCTGGTGGTTCAACCACCTGTGTTGGAACGTTTAAATCCTATAAATCTAAAAATTCTATTTATCCATTTTTTTAAAGCCACAATTCTGTTGCAGACATAGTTCTTAATAGCAATCCAGTCTCTGTCTTTCAGAGCTTCTGGCTCTGCTTGGAGGCAGGAGTCACATTGGTTTTTACCTGGCACTTTACCTCGCATTATTGCACCCAACGTGCTGCTCAACAGCCTTCACCTCATCATTTGTCCACTTCGATCTCATCTTTCCACCTATCATAAATAGAAACAAAAGGGAATATCTTGAAAATTGAAAAATGGCTTTCCTTCTGTGAAAAATGCAGGATAAGACAGAAAATCTTAAAGTTTGTAATGTGAGCACAAATGTTTTTAACATTGCTTTCCGCTGGAGCTACTGTCAGGTTCTTGGGATATACCCATTGGAAGCTCTGTGTTCTGCTGGTAATCTAAAAGGGGAAAGTGCAGGGCTGGCCTCCTCTGAGTCCTTGAGGCTTTAAAAAGTACCAATAATGCAATGAGTGTGCAACAATGAATGTTAATACATGTAATACATGCATTGTAGACAAGGTCAGTAGCTGCATTTCCATTACAGTTTTTCACAAAATAAAAGCAATAGTTCTAAAATTTAACAAAATACAATTGCTATTGAATGAGCTGTACTAAAGTCTAGTCTTCCGATATCCCATAATTCTCACACAGGACTTCATGTCACAATCTGAGTTTGAGCGCGATCTAAAAATAAAGTGAGGACCCAAGCGCACGACTCAATACACAAATAATATGAGTGAATGATGATTTTAATAAAGAAACTAAAAAGGAACCATACAGAGAACTCAACTAACAAAAGGGGCAAACCATAGTGAAGATACAAACATGGAAAAACTCAAGAAGCTAAGGTGACTAAATACACAGACGAGACATGAGGATGTGTGCTTACCCCAGGGAGAACATGAGGAAAAGGACCACAAAGAAGCTTGAAACACTAGGAGACCGAAATGCACTAGGAACTCGAAATACAAACACTAGGAACTGGAAATCCACAAATGCCGAACTGAAATACCAGAAAACACCAAGACGAATGAGAACCAGAGGGAACAGAGAGCACAAGAGAGCTGAGACAGACAAGCAACCAAATCAAAATCAAAATGCACTGGCGACAAGACAAGCAGACACAGACTTTAAGCACCAGTGATTAGGGGAGAACGAGACTCAGGTGGGACATGAGGGAAGGGCAAGTGAGCAGACACAAGGAAGGTCAGGCTTTCAAAATAAAACAGGAAAGTGACAAGACAGAACCCCAGCACAGGACAAAACTCACCACAGTGACAGAAACAGACAGGACCGTGACACTTCACTTTGAGGAGGATGGATATCATCCTGCATCCATGGTGCAGGGATAGCAGTCTCAGCTGGTGCTACAGCTCTAGGTGTTATTTTGAACAGGAGATGAAAGTAACACTTGATTTATCGGATAATACTTAACATTTCTGTGTTGTTTAGTATCCAATATTGTAATAATGTTGTCACGTATCAGGTCCAACAACACAAGTCTCTTCCATCCACACAAATAAGTGTTTCAATAGTACTTTTGTAAAACACCTCTATATGGATACCACCTCATGAAAGCAAAATATTTTAGTTAATATTTAGTTATATTTAGTGTAATAATTCTACATTAGTACACAATTCTACCATTGATATGAATTAATTTAGTGATCGGGGGCTGATCAATCTACCTGACTGACTGATTTAGCTTCAGCACAGCTGATTATGATTATGGGGTACCTATTAACTGTCTCCTCTCTTATCATTAAACTTAAGTATATTATCAAATACTGTGCGATTCAGGATACCTTTGTTCTGATGTGTGTCAGAGATGGTTTCGTCGCTGGAGTCATCACTTGTGGCTACTTCATCTAGTCGGGTAAAAACAGTCAAGACGGTCTTTAAATTTGAAGCTGAATATTCACAAATATTGTATTCAAAGCTTTATAAAATATATTTCAAACTAAATCTCACCATCAGGTTTGACCTCGATGTCATCCAGCCCTTTCCCCCACAGATGGCTTCCCTTTCACCATGGTGATAAACAGTTTGCTGACTTTTGCAAGCTGCAGTACTCTCTGGAAGCGGTAGAATTCCTGATGGACATGGATGTCATGTCCAAGAAATGTGGCAAGGTGATCCATTTCAATTTCTCTTAAGTACTGTGGACAGAGTGGCAACCTGTTTCCCCAATCCTGTTGAGGTGAAGGCCTGTGGATACTTTGCACCACACTGGTTTGCATACTTGCGTAAACAGTCAGAGCTGCTGTAGTGGGAAAGGACACCTGGGCATGCAAACAAGTAAACATTCTCTGTTTTGACTAGGCACTCAATTCTTTTTTTCATGAGGAGGTCCATTGCAGCAATCATGTCCGGCGTGAGAAGCACAGGTATCATTCTTAACTAAGTATATTATGCCAGACTCCCCAGAAACTACAGAAAAACAGAAGTCTGTCACACACTAAAACAGTATAAGGACACTGGAAGACACACGCACACTACATCCACTCATGTCATATAAGGACATCAACTCATACACACTCAACTCTTTCAGTGTAAAACAAAATGAGGACATGACGGCTGAATACATTTCGAGTCCATGTTCCTGACTTCTAACTTCACCTGTCAAACAAACCTCTGAACCCTGAACTGAGGAAAATTAATCTTGTTTCCCAAAAATCCAATCCAAAGTTATACAATGATCAGGAGTAAATTAAATTAACAAACTATGTGTAAAAGGACAGAAATAATGTGTAATTACCAGATGAAGGGATGAAAGGGATTGGTCTGTTGGAGGTTTAGCCAGGATCTGAACACTTGGTGTCTGTAACAAATGAAAACAATATAATGTGTGAAATATTCTGTCCTGACTAATGATTTATCGACTGATCATACCTGTGTGAATGTACATTATTCACTGGAGGATCTGAGTATATTATGCACGACTCTCTAGAAACTCTTAGATAAAGTCCATGTTCAGGACTTGTAAGTTCTGTTGTTGTTAAAGGAAGAACTTAAACCCCACTTAATCTACACTCACTTCACACCTTTACCTACTCATTTTAAGCAGGTGTGTTGTACTGTACGGTTATGAAGAGGATTTGCTTACCAGAGCTCGCCATAGCCACTTATATTTTCCATAGTCATAGGTGATTTTGCTCTTTGCTTGGATGTTTTCAATAGCACATAAGCAAAGATGAGGTTTACCCTGGACCACCAGTTTTTTCATTTTGCAGTTTGGGGACTTGTGGTCATCGTTAACCAGCCGGCCCAGTGAGTCATCTTCCAGGGAGGCGTCAATGCTATAATTGAACAAGAAACATAAGTTTTCTTTACTGAAACTATAATCTTCTCAAGCAGTGTTTCCCAATTCCAGTCCTCAAGTACCAATGTCCTGCATGTTTTCCATGTTTCTTGCTCCAACACAACTGATTCAGAGGAGTCATCAGGCTTTTGCAGAGACTAATGATCGGGGCATCATTTCAATCAGGTGTGTTGAAATAGGAAACATGGAAAACATGCAGGACAGTGGTGCTTGAGGACTGGAATAGAGAAACATTATTCTAAAGAACAGCTGATCTTTCATACACTCTTATTTACCAACATATGTCATTATTCCACTTAAGATCAAATAGGAAACCGTTTTGCTTCTCTGTGTACATTTTCTGCCACTTGTCCCATTCATATTGTGAGATGAACTCCCCACGGAGTTCGATTGGCTCACAGCACACCACGTCCTGATACAACAGAGTTCACTAATTAGTGTCGGAAAATCATTTGCAGAACAGAATTTATTTTGCAGGGAGAAAAGGTTTGAATGATAATGTTCAGGGCTACAACAATGAATTGACAATCTTTAAAAAACATTTCTTAAAATAGTTTGTCACAACTAAAAAATGTAAATAAAACGATCTGTTTTTAGTCTGATCAATTAGATCAATATTTGAAGAAACAACTGACCCATTCCTAAAATAGTTAGCTGCAGCCTTACCACTACTCATGTAGTATCCATAAGAATAGACATTGAGCATATAGTATCTTTATAGTCATTGATCCACTGGGTATTTAAACAAGGCTAGATGAAATAAACTGAGCCGCCTCAGTGGCAGGACCAAGGCTGCGTCCCAATTCTTCCCCTTAGCCCTTAGTCTTCGTCAACCCTCGATTTTGAGCAAGAGAGGGACAAGAAATGGGACACCCCTCGCTCCGTCATCATCCCTCGCCGCCCATTTGCATCATCATCCCTTGCCATTAGCTGGCTGCGTCCACGGAGGCTGCAAACAAAGGAAGATGCCATTCTCTGATGTCGGTTTCATGTGCTTTTTAAATGTTTATGCGCTTGTCTGCAAGTCTACTCACGGATTCAATGACGGTATGTTTGCCATTATATTTACCTACGTAACATGGTAAACATTAGCAAACGGCACAGCTGGATACGTAGCCGGCTGAGACGCTTGCTAATGTTTATGTCACATACGTTACCTATGAAATAGTGTATTTATGCAGTTAAATCGTGGGTCAGTGATGTGGGTTTGAATTTATTTTTTTGTTCCTTCAGGCAGATTGTCCACCTATGTACTGCAGAGTAGATGCAAATGTGCCAATCTTACGCTTGTGGTTCCATGAAGAGGCTGCAGTCATCTGGAAATCAACTGGAGGTCCTATGTTCAATTTCCCCAAGGCAACAGCACATAGATATTGTGTTGTTTGCTTTCATAGCAATTTACAATGTCATACTGTTTGTTTTGTTTTTTACAATGTCGTACTGTTTGTTTTGTCCCATGTATATTATATATATTGTTTTCACAGTAGTGTAGGGTTTCTGCAACTATCTTCAATAAATGTTTTTTTTAAAACACTTGTATTGAGTACAACTGTTGAATGGATGCACATCTAAAACAGCTTTATGTAGCACATTTATTGCTGAGCTGTAGCACTGAATATGAAATAGACATACATATTTAAAGAGACATTTTTAAAGATACAAGCTAACAAATGAAAATGCATATACATCTGTATAAAACATTTACAACCTTGACAGGTAACATGAATACACCCCCCCAAAAAAACACTCCAAACTACTGTCACATTTTGTCTACCATTTTCTCAGTAAGGTCTAAAAACCTCTGTGTTTTTGCCTCTGTCTCTTCATGCCTTTTTTGTTCCCTGGCTGCCTCCTCAACAAGGAACTCCAGGATGGGGTTTGACCCCCGTTTAGTGGTGCTGGCTGCTGAGATCCTGGGAGAAATCAGAGGTGGAGGGCTCCCCAATGTCCTAAAGAAACCAGGCAAATCATTGTCAGACATTTTGAGGGAATATTTCCTCACAACAATTAAAGAGAATATTTGTGAATCTGATGTGAGAATTACAAGGTAAATGTTACATTGGCCTCAACCTTGAGTAGTGTGGTGGTGTCTTCAGCTCCTGCCACCACCACGGGGGGGTCCATCATTGGCATGTCGGCATGAAACTGCCAGGTAGCAGTGGACACCTCACCCATGTCCGCCCCTGATCCTGTTTTGCAAGTCCTCAATTCCTGAAACACAAACAATAAACACAACTGTTCAGTGGATACATGCATCCTTCATTTAGAAATTATGTTAAACTGTGCATTGCATGCCTTATATCTCTGTTTTAGGTTCTCCCACTTCTTGAAAGCCTGTTGGCTGGTTACTTTTTCCTCCAAACCCAGCTCTTTCACAAATTGTGTGCATCACAACCAACTGTACAAACATTCAGTATTCAGAGCACAACACAAATATTTAAAAGAATGCCTCCTTTCTGCTCACACATCTATCTTTTGTTCATGCTGCAGATGTGCCAAAAGGTCTCTGCAATTGTCTCCAATTGTTCATTGTGAATTCAGGTCTGTCTCCTGTGCTCTCCCACCTTTTGGCTCTGTCTCACTGCTTGATGTTTGTGCATAAAACCTAGCTCTGTGAGATGATCATCGGACAGAACTTTGCAGCCACTATGTGAGCTTCTGTCTCTGCTGTACAGTAAACTCATCTGAATTTTTACAACAGAGCGTTGAAAGGTGTGGGACACTGATTGAGTACAGGAAAGGGGAACAGAACTCAAGAAGTTACAGTCAACTGATGAATTTACAATAACAATAGAGCCAAGCCTGGCTGCAGAGACTCTTTGGCACCTCTGTAGCACAACCAAAAGGTAGATGTTTGAAAAGAAGGTTTTCTTCAGGATGCTTCTCTTTAGAAGTAGTTGACTACAGCAGGAAGGGTCATATCTAATGTAATACATATTATCTATGAAAAACTTTAATAAAGGACAACACGGTTAATTACGTAGTAACGTGAAATGACGTAATCATACAGGTCTAACGATAAAAAAAACAGTCAAGCGCTATCTATCAAATTGACGAAACACCAAACACTCATAAAAAGGGCTTTGTCATGGATTATCAGGTACCTCAGCTCGACAAATAACTAGCTTGTTAACATGAAAGTTTCGATAACGTCGGCTAAACACACATTACTACACAATTACCGTAATGGCAGTTCAAATGTAACGTAAAACATGAGCATCATAATTGTAAATCATGATAAACTGCTTAAAAACTTACGTTTAAGGGACTCCTTTAGTGGTTGACGTGCTGAAGCCATCCTGATGCCGGTCTCAAAGCGTACCCCTTGGTTTTTAGGGCGGTCGGAAGCTTACTTGGTTTTAAGGGGTGTATAGCCCTTAATATTACCCCTTCGTCTTGGTCGAATTGAGAATTGGGATAACGCTTGGTTGCGCGTGAACACGCAAAACCAAGGGGTAGGGGTAAGACGAAGGGGTAAGGGGAAGATTTGGGACGCACCCCAAGTCTGGCTCGTCTCTTTGACATGCTCTGTCAAAGTTCTCAACATGCACACATCTTCTTGGGAGGATGACAAAAAAACAGCAAACAAAAAAGAAAAGAAAAAAAGTTGAGTTCTTATTTTAAAGTTATTATAAAGTTGAGTAAAGAAATGAGTTAATCACTCATATACAGGAGAAAATTGTTATAAAGGCATCTACATTATTGAATAACTAATATTAGTGTTAGTCTGTAGGAAAACAAAATCATTAACTCTCAGAAAACATTGTTGAAATAAAATGAGTTGAAGAACATTTCAAAACAACTTCCATTAGCGTGATTTTAAAGAGTCACTTTTAAGTCCATTTTAAGTCCATCTCGCAGGCTCCACGTGGTCTTAACACTTAAGATGGCGTCTAAAGGCAGCTCCTTCACACACATTTAACAACGTCTAATCCCTGTTATTTAAGATAAAACAGCGGTGATTACTTACCATTTATCATCCACCTCTTCTAGTCTCTTTAATTGATTGTGTATTATTTTAAAGCTGTTAATCGGAGAGTCGATCAGCCATTTAAATTGTGGCTCGTAGTGTGGACGATGAGGAAGGTCCCGGATGTGCCGTTCACTGATTACTCCGGTAGTCGACCAATCAGATGTTGATTTACTGAATCTCTGGCCAACCACGGGCACTGCTGCTCTCTTTAAGCGCTAACACTGTGTATATGTGTTTGTCACTATAGATATATAGACCCTTTTACAACCGACATCATCAAAAAGCTGCGCGTGCATTGGGGCAACGGAAGTGTCGATGTTCCCCATTCATTTTGAATGAGAGAGACAAAAACATTCAGGGAAAAGTTGAGATAGCAAACTGTTTCCTCCACCTTAAAATGTGTAGTTGCTGTGTCTACAGGTGTCAGAACCGCTATATTACCGGCAGAATAGTTTTGTAGGATTCTGAGAGGATCGCGGCCATTCCGGAGGTGTTTGTTGCTGCTGCCGATTAAACGTATTGACTCGAATCAGGACGTAATCTGATATGCTCATGTCTGTAGCACCCACTTTATACCCGTTAAGATAATCCGTTACTGTGTGCCGCGGCCACGGTCCATGGTCCAGAGTCTCTCTGTGTCCTCGGCTCCGGGTCTCTGCTCCCCGCAGCAGCTCTAGCCGTCCCCGAGCTCCACTCCACTGCTGAGTGGAACAAGCAATATTCATCTTTTCACAACAACTTTTGAGTTGGGAGAACTTTTAAGACAGAATACGGAGTCTATGTCATGGTACCCGATGTTCTGTATGTGATCACAGGCAACGTATTCGTACGCATCCAGTACCTTTAGGCTCATAACTTTCGGTTTCTCTCGGTTTCTGAATTAAATGAGTATAAATATCAGGCATATGTTTATTCGGCCACTCGCTGAGATCAGAGATGCACATTTTTGACCATTAGACCTGGTCTCAGGAACAGAGATAGCCCACAATAATCACAGCACGTCTCCATGTACCCGGTCACAGCCACTGTCGGTTGCTCTGAAATGGTCGCGATCCTCTCGGAATACTGTAAAACTTTATTCTGTCGGTAGAATATCGATTCTGACAACCACAAAATCAACAGCCAGACATTTTCATGCAGGGAACATTTTGCTATCTCAGCTTATTTTTCAATGTTTTTGTCTCTCTCATTAAGAATGAATGGGGAACAACGGCTGTTGCCACAATGCGCGCGCATATATCATTGTATACAAACAGTAAAAGGGTCTATATAGAAGGCTAGATGCCTCGTCCGCGTTGCTCGCTTACGGAGTCAAGCGTCCGCACATGGCGGCCATCTTGTGTCGGGCAGCTCGCTCACCCATTACATTGTGTGTGTATTGAGACATGTACTTTTAAAATACATAAGTTGCTCAACTTTCAACCGATTTTCAAACAGTTTGGTTTGTTATAAACACCAAATATGTGTCTATGATACTGCATAGTTGTGTGGAATGTTATGCCCTAAAAAAAGATTAATGTTCAGAATTATGTGGACTACAGTGTTTCCCATCACAAATAGGCCATAAGAAAGGCTGCATGTTGACATTCACACCTGTGATATTTATCACACTGCACACCAGTACTTATGAATTGATGTCTTGACACAAACAATACACATCCATACTTCTAGTTCTGAATGAAAATATTTTTACACGTGTCAGGGCTGTAGTGGACGCCAAAGTTAAATGAACAGCTTACCCACCTCCGAAACATTGATACTTCAACTCCACAGGCTTGGAAATCAACTCACCAACACATACACTTTAAATACATTTATTTTATTTAAAATTAGATTTAACTTAAAACACCTCAACATTACACAATAACCTAAGCAATTACATACATTATATACACAAACACATTGAGACATTCATTACATACATATACACATACACACACACACATGTACACATACATTACACACCTACACATATATTACACACATACACAAACATTACACACACATACACACTGGGCTGAGGGCTCCTCTGTCCCCATGTCTCAGATGTTTTCCTGAGACCTTGAGGTTGCTGATGTGCTTGAATACAAAGGGGTTGTTGATGCTGATGGCCATCCTGATCTTGTTGTTCATAGCGTTGATGTAAGTCTGGTAGACAGCTATGCACTTCCTGGCCAGAAATGAGGCATAGTAGATGGGAATGTCATGGAGCTCTGGGTGCATT
Organism: Karalla daura; assembly: GCA_029224185.1. NCBI lineage: Eukaryota > Metazoa > Chordata > Actinopteri > Chaetodontiformes > Leiognathidae > Karalla > Karalla daura. The sequence goes on along the minus strand of CM055188.1, from coordinate 4,886,975 downwards.
TAATATACATGCATACAATACACCATACATACATACATACAACACACCATAGTAAACACATGCAGTTTTTTTTTAGTATGAATCAGATGTCACCAGAGAGCACTGGCACTGTAACTTGGCAGGCCAGGGGGGCCAATGGCCCCCTCACTTTATGGTCCTGTCCCACAGAGCCGGTTGTGCTCCGAGTGAGGGGCGTGCACGCTTGTGTCTGTCTCAGTAGTGGTGAATGGGGTTGAGCAGTGCCCCAATGTGGGACCCACCAGCAACAATCTACGGTGTTCTACCATTGTGTTCTGGGGACCAGAAAGTCAAATTAAGATTCTGTTTCAATTGCGTTCACATAGCAACACTTACACACACAAACACACCTTGCGTAAAGTTCCCCAATTTTTTATTATATTCCATGGTGGAGTGTGTGGACATATTAGTGAACAGTTTAAAGATTTTTTTTTTCATAGGCTATTCCAATCTGGTGTAATGTGAGGAAAATAGGTTTAAATGTTCAAAGTCAGCCTGAATAAAATTTTTGCTTTATGCAAGGCGCATAAACTTAAAAGATGGAAACTAATAAAACAAGGTTTTAAAAGAAAAAAGACTGTTTCTTTTGAGTCAATATGATTATTTGATGAAAACATTTAGGTGGGTGGGCAGTATACTGCATTTCATCGTTGACAATATTTGCATATTGTTCCTGTGACATTGGGCTTCAATGGAAACGCAGACAACAGTGTGCCACAGAACCATTTAATTTTGGGTTCTAAAGGTTTCAGTAACTAAAGGTTAATGGAACTTTCAGTGGAAACAGGGCTTTACACTGTATATAGTGTACATGTAAGCAACACCTAGGAGTAGTTAACCATTTTACAAGTTACAAGTTTTGTATTTGAATAACTACCCCTCAGCTGTGTATTTAATCACTCAATCTCTGTCCGTACATGTTCCTGAGCACAGCTGCTCTCAGATGAGGAGCACCAGTGGTTCCTGGAATTGCGTCTGAGCATCGCAGAAAGCCGCTCAGAGCACAGCTTTCACTGTCAGACCCCCAACTGTCGAGGGTGGTGCATCTATGAGGATGAAGTCAATGAGTTCTACTGTGAGCTCTGCAATGAAACCAGCTGCATCCTCTGCCGGGTACTTTTCTAACATCAATTAAGCAACCATGTCATTTTTACTATGATTTTTTTCTTAAGTTTTAGTTTTTTGTTAGTTTACTAATTGTGGTAGTTTAGGCACAAAATACAAAGGAAGCTGTTTGTGTGCTTGCAGGCAATTCACGATGGCATGAATTGTAAGGACTACCAGGATGACTTGAGGATCCGAGCAGAGAACGATAAGGCGGCACAGCAAACCAAACAGGTGCTGGAGGTGAGTTTATCTTAAAGTCCGGTCTGCCGTGTTATTGTTGCAGATTGATGTTGTTCAAAACATGTATGGGACAGTAACTGTGAACTAAAAACAAAAAAAACAAAAACAGAACATAGTATGTTCATCACTACAGTTTTGTACCACTTTTTATTTTATCTTCAAGTTAACACACCCTTGAAACTTCCTGTTGTATGAATGCCATTCCAACTCTGTACAATCTAGTCTGGACTGTTCAGCAGTCCAGTACGCAGGAGCTGTTTTTGTGATGTAAAGTTTTAGGCCTGATAGACTGCAGCCTGCTAGATGCAAGGATCTCAAATTACTTGTGTCCAAGATGGGAAACTGGGAACTGCATAAGACCCCAAGTGATTGCAGATTGTAGCCGATCACCATGTTCGGAGAGCGAATGTTTCTGCAGCCTCTCAAGAGCAGACTGCAGGGCACAACTTGAGGATGGTGTCAGAGTCAAGCACACATTAAACAACTGGGAATAACAGGACTGTCAGTTGATCATGGTAACAAAGGTATTGGCTGGATGTACGTCTAAGCTGTAAGATCCCTCAATGTCCCCAATGGCTGCTAGCTAAATTCTTTAATCTGCAGCTATTTCCTTAACTTTACTTTTTCTTATTCCTTGTGGTGCTTTCATAAATAATAATCCAGATGGTAGGGGGCATACGTCCCAACTCCTGGACTTGCCAGTATTCATTCACACAGGAGCCTACATTGATCTTATCTCGCAGTGTCACATGGCTTTTATCCAGATAAAGATAACCCAGGTAAGAACACTCAAGTTTGGACATATCTCTCATTCAAATAGCACCCATGTAAATGCCAGGTGCCACGTGTGAGTGGGGTTATAAATTCAGGAAATCCAGGCTGCAGGGAGTCCAGAAGGGGGTCTTTAATGTCCATGTGAGAGAAAGAGGCATTCAAAGGACTTCATCAATGGAGAGGTCAGGCAATGGCTCTGTGGTCTTTGCATCCTTAGGTCCTTGGTTTTTTGGGTCCAGGTATGATGGTGGAGGTCTTAAAGAAAGCTGGTATGTATGCAGTGAGGTGCATCTGTGAATACAGACCCCTGTTTGTGGGGGCTCTGCTTCTTGAAGACCAATTTCCCTTCCTCTTCTGGATTGTGAGAAATATGGTGGGAATCTATAAAGGTGTCATTTAGTAAAAAAAATAGTGCTAATGTGCTGTTAGCTACATAATTTAATTATTTAATTATGCACTTAATTTTCCTGTATTTTCATGCAGAGCATGTTACAGAATGGAGAGGCCATGAAATGCCCTAGGTGCGACATCATTGTCCAGAAGAAAGGTGGCTGTGATTGGATCTGTTGTTTGATGTGCAGGACAGAAATCTGCTGGGTCACCAAACAAGCTCGCTGGGGGCCAAATGTAAAAGCAGTTAACTTTTAAAGGAAAGTTTTGTCTGTCTTTTGTCACAGCTGTGACACAGCTGACTTTTTTTTTTCTTGTGTTGTGTTTTGTAGGGGAGGGGTGACACATCTGGGGGCTGCATGTGCCGAGTCAACAATCAGTCCTGCCATCCAAACTGCCAAAACTGCCACTGAGTGAAGCACACTAATTCATCTTACCCCACATTCAGTTGCAGGGCCCATCTGTTGCTCTGGTCTGTAATTCTACTCCTTGTGGAGTGTTCCTCAGTGCAACTGAGATGTGCCTCTCTCCAATTGTAGATATAAATCCAATTTACAGAGAATTTGGAATTCAGAATTGTCAGAGAACTATCTGCACCTCTGCCAAGGATACGATCGAAATGATTTGTTTAAAATTGTATTCTCTTATTTTATCTTTTTCTGACAATATCTTTTTTTAATTCATTATATTTCGATTACTGCTCTCAGTAGTAGTTTTTTTGTGCTTGATTTGCAGGTAAGATGAATAAATTGTCAGTCTCCAATGTTTTTTACTGTTTATTGGCCAAAGTTGACGTCTAGATTTATATACGTTATCATTGGTGTGTTTTGACCTCCGTGTCATGTTTGAAACAGGGAGGTTCTAGAACGCATTATTTGTTATGCAATACACGATTTCGCTGTAGATGGGGAGGGGTATAATAATCCTACCTGAACATTACAGCTAAAATTATTACAAAAAAGGAGACATTAAGGAGGTTGGGGGAGTAAATAGAAGGTGTGTTGTATAAAACTGCATTTGGGACTCACATTTACACTAATCACATTGGGCACTCAATCCCTCCAATCATTCAATAAAATATATACCTCCTCTTAAACTACTTCTGCTTTCAAATGTGTCTCCTTCCACATAGTTTCAGCTGTACATACTCCATTCAAACTTTAAAATATTCACAAGACTTTCAACTATTACCTAATGTCTTTTTTCTTTGAAATATTTTATACTTTTTTCACAATCTTCAGCTTTTTTCAATCTTAGCTTTCCCTTTTCTGATTTTACAATGAGTGTGTAAAATCAGAATGTTAAGAGTTACAATCGGTGGTGTCATCGCTAGAGTGAATGATGGCTGAAAAATCAGCTCTCTTTCCATGCTGCTCCCAGCCACCATGCACAGTAGGCAAATTCTTTTTTCCACTTTTGTAGGAAAATTTGTGCTCTCTCGTACGATGTGTTTCTTGCAACTCCGTTGCCCGGACCTTAACAAGAAACAGGACAGATTTAATAAGGTTCTTGCAAGTTTGTTGCTTGGACACTATAAATAGACAACAGGGAACAGACTGTTGACGCCCCAGTACACTACAGCACCACAGGCTGTGCATGCCACATGGCGTGCCCCGAGCCTCTTGCATGGTTCTATAGCAGCTTTGTAATGTACTGCCCAACCACATGGGAGCAGTACAAGTCTCTTTCCCCAGAGGTGACAAAGAAGAGCATCGTCTTAAAATAGGTTGATAATTGTAAAAAAATTATAAAATTATTTGGGTGGGATGCTACAGTGTCAAAAGCGATGTCTACTGTGCTCTCTCTCCCTCTTTCTCTTTCCCCATGTGTGCGAGTCACAGGGCCACACATAGGACAGCCAATGTGCCAGTCAATTGAAAAACTGACATTTTAATGCAGGGGACATCAAACTCTGGCCCCCTTGACCGGCCCCCCAGCCCTCCTCCTCCGCGCCTCACCACTTGAACTGCTCCTAGGCAATCCTCAAATGTTGTCATGGTTTATATTTTTTATCTAGTTTTTGGAAAACAACAACCCGTCTTCATCTTGTATTTTGTTGCTTTTTTTAGTTAAAAAAGTTTGTATGAAGCATTTATATTTTTATATTTGTAGACCCTTTTACTGTTTGTATACAATGATGACGTCAGACATATGCGCGTGCGGCAATGGGTGTTGTTTTTCCCCTTTCATTCTGAATGAGACAGACGACACAAAGAAAAAAGCTGTGGTAGCAAAACGTTTCCAGCAATAAAATATCTGGTTGTTGTGGACGGTTGTCAGAATGGATATTCTCCCGGCGGAGTAAAGTTTCACAGGATTCAGAGAGGATCGCGATAGTTGTGCAGCTGGGGACTTGGAGACCATAGTCATCCCTGCCCTTTGAATTTTTTCAGTGCACGCATGATTTCCAACTTCTATCTCAGATATCTCAATAATGTTAAAAACAGGATGTACAGGGTTGACAGGTCAGTAGTCATAGTCAGGTCCAGTAAACGGACAAGATATTTGTTTAACAGAGTTTATGAAAAATAGGTTCAGTTCAGTGGCCAAGGTGACAGGGCTTTTCAGTATCTGTTAATTTTAAGTTCCATTCCTTTAACAACCTGTTCATTCTGATGACCGGAGTTTATTCATCTCTTGCCATACCTTCCTTGAATTACCTTTTGCGTTAGCAATTGTTTACAAAGAAGTCTGCTTTAGCCCTTCTTAAAGCTTGCATCGCCTTATTACGTGCTGAAGAAAAGTTTTGACAGTCTATAGTGAGACCGGATTTTAGAGATCATTTTAGCAGTTGATCTCTTATTTTTGACAGTTTGAGACAATCACCATTAAAGCAGGGGAGAGAGCTGGATTTCCTATTTTTACATCTCCCCCTTCTGGAGAGGGACATATGTTGTGGGTGAAGGAGTCAGCACAGCATGGTTTATGTTGTCACTTGTAATTAAATCGTCCGATTTCAGTTCTTTACAAGCTTTTATTATATTCTGGTGTTGGCTTTTTGGGATATGATTGAAGTTTGGTTGATTCTGAAGCAAATAAGTATGCAACTTTAAGAAACAATGTTTGGTGAGTTTTCAGGTGAAAAAAAAAATTATTGTTATTATTAAAAATATTGTGATCAGGTAATCCTAGTTACGTAGTTATAAGTCTTGACAATTCTTTTGGGCCTATTTGTAGATAAAAGGTCAATCTTTGTTTTGGAGTTATTTGTTATCCTGGTTGGTTGTTCAATCAGTTGTACTAAATTAAACGTGTCAGTGATTTATAGTGATTTTAGATTCTTCCTATCTTTTTTATTGTCCCAGTTCACATTTAGGTCACCAATTAGAATTATCTCCTTTTTAGGATTTAACATTTTAAGGAGGACTTTGAGCTGGTCATAGAAATCTGCATTGGCTGAAGGTTTGCGGTATATACATAAAACAATAGAGGACATTTTGGAAAAAAGAAAGGGAGATATTTACTCCAACACATTCCAACATGTTATCAGCAGGCAGTTCAATCTGACTACAGTTGAGAGTATTTAGACATACAGTAATCCCCCCCCCTCCCAATCCCTTGACCCCTGTCTTTCCTAAAAACATAATCAGCCATTGCGACTGCAGCTTCTGGTGATGAGTGATGTAGCCAAGTTTCTGTAAGCCTGTCACCATTTTTCATCACAGGTTTCTCGTTGGGATTGTACCCACACCAGTGACGCGCCGGAGGCGTTCAGAGGCTGCCGCATCCAGGGCCGCAGGGAGGTGACAGTCAGCAGCTGCTACATCATAAGCCGTTGGCACAGCCAACTGCCCGGTTAGCTGTGATTGAAGCCTGGAAAGCTGTGGTTGAGGCCCAGCTGGCTGTGGTTGAAACCCTGGTAGCTGTGTTCGAGGCGTGGTCAGCTGCAGTTGAAGCCCTGGTAGCTGAGGCCTGGCGAACCGTGGTTGAAGCCCTGGTAGCTGTGGTTGTAGGCCAGGTAGCTGCATTTGAGGCCCAGCTAGTTGTGTTTGTAGCCCTGGTAGCTGTAGTTGAGGCTCGGCTAGCTGTGGTTGTAGCCCTGGTCGCCGTGGTTGAAGCCCAATTGGCAGTGGTTGTAGCCATGGTAGCAGTGGTTGTAGCCCAGTTCACTGTGGTTGTAGCTATGGAAGCTGTGGTTGAGGCCCAGCTAGCTGTTGCTGAGGGCCGGCTAGCTGTGGCTGTAGCCCTGGTAGCTGTGGGTGAAGCCCTGGTAACTGTGGTTGAAGCCCATTTAGCAGTAGTTGTAGTCCAGTTAGCTGTGGTTATAGCCCTGGAAACTGTGGGGCCGGCTAGCTGTGGCTGAGGGCCGGCTAGCTGCGGTTGTAGCCCGGTTAGCTGTGGCTGACGCCAGGCTAGCTGTGATTGAGGGCCGGCTAGCTGTGGTTGTACCTCTCCTAGCTGTGGTTGAGGCCAGCTAGCGTTGGTTGTAGCCCAGCAAGCTGCGGTTGTAGCCCAGATAGCTGTGGTTTAGGCCCACGCAGCTGAGGTTGTTGAGGCAGCCCAGGTAGGACTGGAGGTGACCCCATTAAGGGCCCGGGCACTAATGGTTGTAGCCCAGGCCACAGTGAAACTGGACCTGATTGTAGTGGTTGAAGTCCAGGTAGCAACAGAGCTAACCCCATTAGCAATGGGTGTGGCTCAGGTAGCCTAGAATCCAGGTGGTTTGTAGTCTGTTGTAATGGCCCTGGGTTTATTTCAACATCGCCAGCAAGGAGCAGGATGAACAGAAGGTGTGCAATTCTCAAGAGAGATTTAGATGACAGTGACAGTTCATGTTTACCATGGGGTGGCCTTGCATGTCCCTGATGTATGCTTGTGTAGACGAGATGTTGGCTCACCTTTACTGGATAGGGGACTTGGTCACGGTTTTTATCCCTTTCTCCTGGGAACCAATTCTCTGTTTTCTTGTTTTGTTTTGTTTTTTTGTTTGTTTTTTGAAACCCAAGGCAACGCACAACACAAATGCCAAATGCATATCTGTAACAGGAGGAAACTTATGAAATAACCTTGATATAGAATTAAAAACATGAACATCAGTCACTAAATTCAAAAGGATGTTTAAAACTATTTGGTAGGTATTAGGGTATAGGTATTAAATAATTATAATATATGAATAATTATAATTAGGATATATTAAGATAGAGTTACTTATTAGTATAACATTTAATATACTACTCTATTAGTAGAAATGTAAGATTTTGTACAGATTAACATTATATTATTACATTATGTAAAATTCTTAAAGGGCAGTAGGACATTTTCTCACAGTAACACAAACATGCATTTAATCAAATAAAACCTCATAAAATCAACCCAGAATAAAAAATGTGCAAAACTATAAAAGCATAGAACTGAACCAATAAAATCAATAAAATTAACCCTGAGTAAAACATACAAGCACGAAATTCCAGTTCACCCAATTCCAATTCAGATACACAGAATAAACTCAGTCCCACTTTCGCGTGAAAACTGTTTGGAGACAGATGAGCTGTTTGCCGCTGAAAGTAGCATTTTGCAACCAAGTTGTTAAGTTGCTCTTTGAAAAAAGAGCTATTTCAGCTACAGTACTTCTGCTGTCTGAGAGCGATGCTTCATGCCACGCAGCATGACAACAACCAGTGCTTCATAGGAGGAAGCCAGGACTGGCATAGTGACAAGAAAATAGCTTCTGGGGAACAGAGCAAGAAGGTATGTCCCATAGTGAGATACCAAAGCGAATGTTGAAAGAGAACTTGCATTTTTTATGTGCTGTCGACGCTAATCCACTTTCAGTAAGCAAAGAGTTTTTTCTGGAGAAGGGAGTATGAAAATGGGTATCAACATGTAAATTGTACAGATGCAGAAAAGTGTCCAATGATCAGTCAAACTGATTTGAATGGTCAAATTTTGCTTTTCCACACACCACATTTTAACATACTCCACCTGGGACTCCACCTAGAATCTTAGCAAATTCATACTGTACGAACATCATTATGAAAAGCATTTCAAAATGTCAAGGGGTTTTGCCATATGAAGCTGCCATTTCTGATGCCCCTCCATGCGTACTCCACCAGCTTTAATGAACTTATATCCTCATGAAGCTCATGAAGATTACCTACAACAGTCGTGATGCTACCTACCTAAGTCGCAACTTCCACGAATGTTGGGGTGTGACAACGTTCATTTCTGTTCCTTTCCACCCACTCTCACCGGTGCAGTTCTGAATGAAGGCATGTGCACAGGTGCAACCATGCACATAAGGCACCTCTCATCTACCTGGACACCTGCACACGCATACACACGCACACATAAAAACGTACACACAATACACTGCCTTAGCTCACTCAAACCTTACAGTTCCCTCTTGCCATCTATCTCTACTCTCCCTGATCAGCTACATTATGTTGTGGTTATGTTGGGTGTTGTCACTGAGTCATTGCAACTCATGGCTGTCACTACTTTAGTGGTTGTTGTCTGCTGTTGCTGCTGTCCCTCTCTTCTCCCCTCTCTTCTCCACAGCTGCTGAGATGTTGCTGCTGAGCCATTGATGCTACTGGCTGCAATGAGACTGGGAATAACAATTGCTGTCATTCTTGCTCTCACTGTTGCTACTACAGTAGGAACTCTGCTGTTGCCTGACATGGCTTCTGGTGCTCCTTCTTCTGCTGCTATTATGTTTGTTGTGTTGCTGTCTGTTGTCTGACAGCAACACTTGCTCTCACTGGCTCTCCTCTCTTCATCTTTTTGTTTACCTCCCTCTCTTTCCCAGTTCCTTCCGGTTGGTCAGCCCACTTAACTACTTTATTTTGTCGCAAGGCACAGCAGGGGCACTCTGTGAGGGGGCCTCACTAGACACTAGGGGCCAATAACCAATTGAATGACCCCATTCAATCAAATAATTTCCCTTATGGATCATTAAAGTCTTAGTCTAAGTCTAAGTCAAAGTTTTCTTTTAGTCTATTATTCTCTCCACTCAAGCTTATCTTGATGTGGAAAATTCCAGTGCCCTACGGAGCATCCACTGGACCCTCTCTCTCCACTTCTGCGACAGCAGGGGTCCGGGCAATTCCCACTCACTGGATATCGAAAGAACGAAAGTAACAACAACCAGAGAATTATACAGGCTCGAATATTGATCCTTCCCTCGTCCTTTTGCCAAAGAAAATATCCAACAATAAGGAAAACAAGTATCTTGAACAACAAAAAAAAGAACAAAAAAACTTGACAAGCTTTTTCCAACTCCTCTTAACGCTACCTTGTCTAGATTCCTGTCTGATCTACCGTCTAGACTGTTCTGGAACATTCTTCTTCAATGCTCTGCCTTGAATCTGCTCCCCCTCCTTTGTGAACTAACTACCTATCCTATGGGAATGTAACACCACCTATAGGCCTTTCAGAGCAACAGCAACAATAATCTTTTCATTCAGTGCCACTGAACACGTACAAAATACAAGCATTTATAATATCTCTATGACAAATGGTAAACAAAACCATAACCAAATGAATTTCAACACACATGCAAACATGTTAAATGTATTGGGGTTAAGGATTTTTGTAAATTAGCTTTTCATAGCAGGAAATTGTACTGTATTCATATATGGAATAAATCTAATGGGAAGCTACATGGAACTACTTGATTGTGGTAACATTTGAATGTAAGGGTATTTTAAATGCTACGGGAGATCATTTATAAATTTAGTTATAGTTTATTTGGTGTCTCTCACGAATGCAGCATTCATGTGGCGCCGGAAGATCCGACTTTCCAAATTGGCAAGTTGTTCATCCCACTTTGTTGTGTTCATCTGCCGTACAGTTGGAATGTCAGAAAAACATGGATGCTACAGAGTAAATCAGTTGTATCCTAATGCTAAGAGCATACAAATCACTGGTTGATGATTTTTCACAGTTGTTTATGGAAACCAAGGCGCGGATCAATTGAGCCATAAAACACAATTTATTTCATAAATGTGTTTCAAGCATTGAGACGTTTGCTTTTGTTTAAAAGTGTAGTGTGCGTTACTAGGGTTGATAACTGTCCCTTGAAAAATGGAATGAAATGGTTGTGGAATAGTTTGTCATTTCTCTATTTTCAACACATTTTCTTTTTTTGTGTGTTTTTGTTTGGTTCAAATCGAGTTTACAAACAAAATATACAGAGTATACAGTACAATATAAAAACATAGGAAGAGCAATGCCAGCAGATGTATGTTACAAACTAAAGAAAGAACAAAACAGATTATAAATACACATCATAAAACATGAATAGAGAGCTTTTGGACACTCGTCTTATTTTTACTGTGAGAAATTGTTGTTGCATACTGTTTACTGTCTGTACAGATTTCCATGAAATTGGGTTATTTACATTGTACATTTACATACATAAATTTTGACCTACAGTATATATGTAATATTTTGCCCAAATAATAATAATGACAGATTAATCCGATAAAACAAGACGTGACGTTTCTGCAGATACGTGAGTAAGTGGAGACAATAATAAGGCGAGTGAGCTTACTCCACAAAAGTTTTGAGTTTGGGCAAAGCCAAAATAAATGAGAAAGAGGTTCTCTTTCAGCCCCACAAAAGGTACAATTGAAATTGGTGACTTTCTGTAAGTCATCAATACTCTTTCTGCAAAAAGACATTGATAGGGTAAAATATATGCAGCATCTTAAAAAATATTTCTTTGACCTTGTAGGCCAAAAAGAATTCATGAGATAAAAGTCAAACCTTTTCCAACAGATCTCCCCCACCACTTTTTTTTTCAACACAACTCGTGTACCAGAATTATCTCCGACTTGCCGAGTTGTTATTTTCGGACATGAGGGGGCGTTTATGTCAATCTTCAGTCAGAATGTCATTTTTCCGATCATTTCGACAATACATGAACGCAGCAGAAGTTAGACCACTATAGTGTCGACATCAGCAACCCCAGGAATGAGGAAGATAAAGTCAAGGATTTTATATTGAGGCTAAAGCAGCATTTCTTTGCAATAAGCTACAATATTTAACAGAGACCAATTACGTACAACACTACAATATAATGGATATGAGGACTGGGTGCCTTATAACGGTATTTTCCAAGCGAAGCGCGGTTTCGATGTGAACCCAGCTGTCAAGGCTTCCGTACTACGGAAAAGGGCGTGGTTTCATCTGAACTGGGTTGGAAAAACGTTAGACGCATACGGGCCCATACCAGAAGCTGACGCGTCCCATTGGTTGCAGCGTTCGCCGTAAACATGTAGCCGAGTTGAACTCCATCGCAAATTTCCGCTGCTCCCTGGTTATGAACCATTTCATCAGGGACTGAACTATCGATGGCTTTTGTGCTGAAAACACCAGCTGCGGAACCAGGGCAGGGTGGTGTCAGCTGGGTAACTAGCTACCCAACACTAAAACGCTAAGGACCCTGCTAATCAGAAACAATCTTTCAGTTGGCAGGCACCAAAATCACACTATATCAATGTTAGGCAAACAAAGAAGGATGTCAGCCAACCCTCATGTAATCTAACAAATAAAGGACACATCTAAAAGCGGAGGAAAAATGAGGAACTCCAGACGTGGCGTTTCATCACCAGTGAATGGGAAAAAAGGTACAGACAACTCTGACATTAACGTTAATTTAACTGTTAGACTAGACGGTTTGTTTTAAGAATTGCATCGTGGTCGCTTGTGTCCAGTTAGTGTAAATATAGCCATTATACCCTCTGTAATGTGTCATTGCTTATATTACATCACTGTCTACTGATATACGAGAAAATGACAGGCTAACCAGCTACTTAAGCCACGGTGTTTTCTGTGTCAGACTGGGATACACGGAGGAAGAGAAAAACAACGGACATCATGCAGGCCCTCAGTTCGAGTCCGGTCGATGTGGCCACTTTGAGGAGAATGGCTATCAGTGAGGGGGGGCTGCTTACCGATGAGATCCGCCGACAGGTCTGGCCTAGCCTTCTCAACGTCCCCCTTCATGTCCTGGAGCAGGAGCCAGGTATGCCATCAGGGCGACACATTAACATACCTGCCTCCTGAACACATTTAATAGTTTTAGTTTGCACAAGGTCTGTCTGAGCTGCCCATTCTGACCATTACCTGTCTTGTCCTAGAAAAAGTCGAGCGGGAGAACAACAAGGACTACAACCAGGTGCTGCTGGATGTTCAGCGCTCACTGCGTAGGTTTCCACCTGGTAAGGCTGTTCAAAGAGCATGTTGTGCCTTCTGTATTTAATCAAAAATGCTGATTCAGTGCTACATGAACAGGCACAGATAAGTTCTAGTTCACCAAACCTGAGCTCTACAGTAAGTTGACTTACAAAATCAATGGTCTGTGGTTCTACAATACTGGCCCTCCCAGTTTCCAGTAACCCCGACGGTCAGTCCGCTCTGATCTGAATGCCTTTTTAACTTTGAGAAACTGACTGTTGACTCCCGTCAGGCGGTTGTCAAACCTTTCCTTCAAAGTTTACTCAAACTTCTGGAGGAAAAAACATGCTCTTTATTTGTCAACCAGTCATCTTTAAACTTGAATAAATTACTTGGGTTTTATCTTGTGCTGCATGCTTTGTCTCTCAGGTTTAATGCTGCCCACCACAATCTAATATTTCACATGATCTTGCATTTGACTGAGTATATTAAACATTACTCCGCAACATTTTATTTTCCACAAGTAAATGTGATAACTCAATATTCACTTGAAAGTTGACGTGGCTGGCACAACTAAAACAATTGAACTTGGGTGAACTTGTACAGGAATGCCAGATGAACAGAGGGAGGGTCTCCAAGAAGAGTTAATTGACATCATTCTCCTAGTTCTGAAACGTAATCCCCAGCTGCACTATTACCAAGGTTACCACGACATTGTTGTTACCTTCCTATTGGTCCTCGAAAAGCACCTTGCAACTGCTCTAGTGGAAAAGCTCTCCACACACCATCTCAGGTACTTAAAATACATTACACGTAAATATGCAGCTGTCTCGTCACTTAAATGCAGATTCAAATTTTTTCCTTGTGTCTGAATAAAAAATAAAGTCCCTGATTTACACTCTTTTGCAGGGACTTCATGGATCCCACAATGGACAACACTAAACATATTCTTAATTATTTGATGCCCATCATCGATAAAGTCAGCCCTGAGGTGCATGACTTCATGCAGCAGTAAGGATTGGTGCTTCTTTTCTAACAAGCAAATCATATTGTTTTTTTTTTATATCTGTAAGATTTATGTGTAAGAGGTGAAGCCTTGCAAATCTTTAAATCTACCCCACTTTATATGCAGCATTAATTCTTCAAGTATTGATATTTTGAATCACATGCTGAAGAATAAAACTTTTCAGATATGAAATGTGATGAAAATATATGTGTAGTAATAACTTTTAATAATCTCAATGTTTTGTTTATTCATTTTGTTATTAGGGTGATTAGGGTTCTCTGGTTAGTGGCCACACAAATCTTGTTAAAGGTTAATTTCTTAAACCTTAATTTCCTTCTGTATTAATACAGTATCTCTATCTATCTATCTATCTATCTATCTATCTATCTATCTATCTATCTATCTATCTATCTATCTATCTATCTATCTATCTATCTATCTATCTATCTATCTATCTATCTATCTATCTATCTATCTATCTATCTGTCTACCCACTCCCTTTCCCATAATGTGAATAAAAGAAAGAAAGGAAGATCTCTGTATATCCCTTCACTATTTCATGCTATATAATAAGCCACTAAATCAAAGAGAAATTTCTACAATGGTCAATTGAACTACTTGAATTTCTTCCACTACTGTGTCAGTACTGTGCAAATCAAAAGTGATGGAGAAGCATGACTGCATGGTGACAGCATACTGATCCTATTACGACAAGTCAAGATACATCTTGAACGACTTCACGACCAGGTTTCCAAATGGTCTTCTGCCTTGAGGGGTTAACACTTTCTGCAGCATGAGCATACGTAACAGTGTTTTTGTGGTTATGTAATTTTGATCTCTGTCTTGTTTCACCTGACTCTTAGGGCTGAAGTGGGCACAGTCTTCGCTCTCAGCTGGCTTATCACCTGGTTTGGCCATGTCCTGTCAGACTTCCGTCATGTTGTCCGGCTGTATGATTTTTTCCTGGCCTGCCATCCATTGATGCCCATCTACTTTGCTGCTGTGGTTAGTTTTCTTTAAGCCACACTCCCAGATTCAGAGGCAATGATTTTGGAAACTTAATAGAAAACTTGTTATTTCTACTGTATATCAACTTTTGAGTTCAACATTTAAGGAAATTGTTGTTATTTTTACCACTGTTATGAGAGGTTGTAAATCTAAACTTTTCAAGTTTTGTGAAGACAGTTTGCTATTGTGAAATAATAGTTTTGACTGGGACTGTGTTTCAGATTGTACTGCACAGACAAGAGGAGGTACTGGAGTGCGAATGTGATATGGCCATGGTTCACCATCTGCTGTCTCAGATTCCTCAGGATCTGCCATATGAAATGCTCATAAGCCGAGCAGGAGACCTTTTTGTCCAGTTCCCCCCGTCTGAGCTGGCCAGAGAGGCTGCCTCACATGAAAAGTACTAAATTAACAATCTTGACACATTTACACTTGAATTACACATGAATATATGTATGTCCTACAGTATGCGTGTTTGTATATATATATATGTACATATGTATATATATGTATATATATATAAACACGCATACTGTAGGACATACATATATTCATGTTCTCTCTACTCCTAAGTTGCCTCAGTTCCTCACTATTTCTTTACTTAACATGACCTTTGTATTTAAGATCTGTCTTTCTGTTTTTATCCATAGCATGGCAACCTCTACATTTAAGGACTTTGACCTAGCATCTACTCAGCAGCGGCCAGACTCAATCCTTCCACGGCGGAGGAGGCAAAAGCAGACTACACTGGAAAGTTCAGCCACAAGCACAGTGGTGGCTCAGCCCTCAGCCGCACGGCGGTTTGTGCGACTGGCTGTCATGGGCCTGACAGTGGCTTTAGGAGCAGCAGCTCTTGCTGTGGTCAACACTGCCCTTGAGTGGGCTCCCAAACTGGACCTGTTCCCATGAACTGCTCCTTCTGTGCTTCAAGCTGTTCACCCATGAAATCCTTTAATTGGTCCATTAAACTGTAAACCTTAGAAATTATTCTACTGTCTGGGGTGAACAGTTCTCTAACCTTAACTTGTTATTACTCCTATTTTGTCCTAGATTGCCTCTTAGCATCCTATGTAGGGTTCTTTTTAATCCCTGAAGAACTGACACCAGTGAAACAACTGACGGTGGGCACAATTGAGGAATCCATCCCATTAAAATGGAGAGACTATATAATTATTGCTGATAGTGTTATCATTTAATCCTATTTATATTTGGTATTAGTATAATGTAATAATGAACATGGAGATTCTTACTTTTCCGCATTGTTAGCCAAGGAGTTGTAAATGGAGGTGAAATGTCCTCAAGAATCTGAGTCCTGCATCGAGGACTTAAACTTATTGAAACTGATTTGTTGTCCTTAGAGAGATTTATGCGGAAGGCTTGGTGGACTCCCTACACTTGAAAGTGCTGCCTATTAAGTAAGCTTGAGTAAGTGTTTGGATGCGTTTGTGTATGCATGTGTGTGTGTGTGTGTGTGTGTGTGTGTGTGTGTATATATATATATATATATATATATATATATGTATATATGGTCACAACCCACTTGTTAGAATATTTTTTGTATAATTTACTGTTAAATTTGGTGATGACTCAGGCAGTTCAAAAGGCGCAACATGAACATTTTATTTTGTTCCTTCAAATCATTAATAGAAATATTTTTAAAAGTAGCATTTCTTTTTGGAGTTTATTGTCTTTAAAACAGAGACTTTCACCACAAATGTAAATGCACTCACCATTTTTGGCCAGCTGGTTAAACATGTCTGGAAAAGGTTCCAAACTAAATGTAATTCATGTTAACTGCTCAAATCACGTATTCTGTCACATGCTTGAAAATTGTTTTGCTTTTCAAAATCAAATTTAGGCCTACCTATAATCATTTCCTTTTGATTTGTTTTGTTGCACAACCTTGAAAATGTGTAGTCTATGGTTTTATTAGATGAGGACCATCACTTTTCCTGGTGTAGATTATTAATTTTCTCTCCAAGTCAGTATCTCATTCAATTATTTACTGGTAAGAACACACTCAAAGTTTAGGATGAAATAGCAGATCAAATGATGGGGATACTGAAGCAAAATCATCCAAAGATTGGTTTAAAAGGCTCCATGTTCTCTAACTCTAAGTGTGCTTGTGTATAGAAAAAAAACCCCTGAGCATTCAGACAAATGCAATCCTTTATTTTATTTATGAACACAAATACACAAGTAATGATGCTTCCTTGTTGCATTTGAAGTTCCGGGCCTGTGGGGCCCATTCCAAAGCACCATCACTTACATATTTAAAATAATAATAGATTTTTTTTCAGTTATATGGCACTTATGTTTTCTTTTTATTGCTGAGCCCTTCACATGCTTAAGATACTTTATATTTTAACTGAAATTTAAGAACCGAGTTCAGTTAAACTGTATGGCACAGTCTTTATATAGGAAATTTTGACCTCAGGCCTAAAATGGAAGATGGGATGTAAAAAAAATGTTGCACTGGTTTGAAAAGGAACTGGATACCTGAATAACTCTTTCCTGCTGTCTTTTATGGTTTACTGGCCTTGCCAATGAACTTCCAGTTAAATTGATAAGGGGTCAATTAAGTAAGTCAAATAAAGGTGACCTAGGAAAAAGATGATCTAACGTGCCTGAGTAAAGCTGTTCAACATTATAGTAATGTACCATGTGTCTGGACTTGGTGGCACTATCACTAAATGCTTTGTCTCCTTTTTGGTTTTTTTTTGTTGTCATGAATCTGTCAAACTAATGTGAAGTTGTATGAGGAAATGCTAATAAATAAGAGAAAGCAAGGCATTCTTGCCATAAGTATCAATTCATTCAAGAATACTATAGGGTTCTCGCAACTTCATTACTTGGACCCTAATAATAATATAAAGAAACATTAGAAATACAACAGGGTTCTCGCAACTTTGTTACCCAGACCTTTATAATAATAAAGAAACATTACAGATTAAACTTGATTTCCCACAACTTTGTTCTTTGGACCCTGACCAAAGCTGCAAACAGTTGTGAGTGGCTCCTTGCAAATACACCCAATGGGGTTGTAGGCCATCCTTAGACTTTTTTTTTTAGCACATTTTGAAGCAGAATCTCTTTGGGTTGAGCAGCATCCCTGTGATTCCAATAATGAACCGTCTCTGTCCAATGATCACCATACGGCTACACCCCTTGAAATAGAGAAAAGCTTTTCAGATCGTTTGATCACAATGCCATTTAGGTGATGCTTGTACAATTTGAAGCTTTTGGGATGAAACCTCTAGGCAGACTCGGGCGAGTGATGTACTAATTAGCGACACTTGACCATTGAAATCAAAATGGCCAACTTCCTGTCCAGTTCTGACCATTGGTGCGAGAAACTTTTTTGTGCATCTGAACAACTGTATATGCACACAATTTTTCATCATTCCACTCCACAAAAACTCTTATGGGGAGGGTTTTTTGGACATTTCCAGGTGGCACTCATTACCTGGCTGTTCAGGTTTTTAATGCAAATATGTCCAGCAATTTTGAAGTTGCGATGATGGATCACTTGCCCGGAAGACCACTTCGAAATTTTGATGACAAATAATCCAACTTTGTCATGCGCTAGTGGCCATGCCCTTTGACCTAAAAAAATTTGTACACAAAATTTTCTTAGCTTGGTCCATAGATGATTTGAAGCCAATTGGATGAATTGGGAGATGCTTTCAGAATAAAAAATATAGAATCAAAATAGCCGACTTCCTGACAGATTATGATCATCATTCTGTATGTATTACAAGTGGAATGAGGTTGATGTGGTCAGTTATGTAGGATTACTACATGTAAATGTAAAACCTGGACACTTCCTGTCATCACAAGGGAGCACTTTAATTGAGGTGGGAACTTCATCTATCAGTCTGTTGAGGGTGGAGCCCTCATCATGTCCAGCCAGTTTCAAGCTGCTATGATTTAGTGTGTGGGTATGTGAGCCGTTCAAAGTGAAAGTGTGAAAAACAAATCACCACATTTTGACACATCCTAGCAATCACGCCCTTTGACCTACAGAAATTCTTTTGGCAATTGTTGGTCACTATGGTCTCTGGGTGATCGTACAGACCCAACTGTTCCCAAAAAAAGCAAGCATTAAACAAAAGTGGAGATGAAAAATTAAGGAAATCACCTCCAGAACCAGCCTCTAGAGGTGTGCAAAGTAGCCAAATACAGTACTCAAGTCATAGAAAGTCACAGTATCAATATTTGACTATTTACAATAGGGGAACAACAAATGAAAAAAAGTGGAAAAACCTGCCTGACTGCTACATAAAGGAAAGGAAGATAGTTAAGGGAAAAAAGTGGGTCATTAGCTGAACAAGGGCCTACTTGGAAGTATTTTACAATTGTGTCTTTTTTGGATGAAGTGTGGGGGGAAAGGGAGACATCTTCCAACCTCCCTCAACCTTCCATCTCCACTTCCGGGCCCCTTGATCCTGATGTGGATACATTCACCCTCACTTTGTCATTGGTTCCCCCAGAGAAATATGAATTGTCCACACCAGGCACCTTATCCTTTGTGTGAAGGACCACAGTTGCCTCCATATTTTGGGCTTCACTCCAATAACCCGGTGGTAGATCCTACACTGGGCAGCAAGGATGGCAAAAGCATTTTCCACTACTCTGCGGGTTCTGGAGAGGCGGTGGTTGAAAATCTTTGTGGATCTATTCCTTCTATTATAAAAGAACAAGCACAACAAATTTAGCATCAACACCCACTGGGAAAAAAACATTGCTTTGTCAGCAATTAATTTCCCATTAATAGAAATTTACTCACTTGAAAGGAAAAGCCTCATCTTCCACAAAAATGTGAAAATGTGAGGCATGGGGTGCAGGTTGTCTGCACCTGGGAGTGACGCGTCCTCTAGCAGATCCCAAGTGCCCTCTCGCAGAGCATGGCCAAAGGCTGAGGCAGAGAAAAAGTTGGGGGCTCCAATGCTGGTACTGCCAAATGCTCAACTCAACTCAACTTTATTTGTTTTAAGTGCCATTTCACAACAGCCGTTATCTCAAGCCACTATGAAAAGAGATGTACATAGTGAAAAACCCGTTCTTAGACCCTTGCAAAGGCTGAGGAACAATTCCCAAGACAAAACCCTGACAGGGAAAAATAAAGGGTGAGAGAGAGGGGAGGAGGTCCTCACCCAGGATGGACATGTGGGCACAAGCAAAACAGTACTGATGGCTAACAGTTAAGAATATAGACAAATCAGAAGTTGAATCAGTCCAGAGTAGAAAGCAGGAAGAACCGCAGCAGGATGAGCTGGGTTGGGGGACGGAGTACTGGATCCAGCTCAGCAGGAAGAGGGGGAGAACCTGGGAGAGACCAAGAGGAGAGTGGGAAGCTAGAGGGAACGTGAGCCCGATTCAAACCCATAGAGAGAATGGAGAAGATATGTGTCGGGGACCAGCGGCAGACTCAACCTATAGCAGCTTATCTAAGATTTATGGTATATATGGAGGCTCTGACAAAAATGAGGGTTTTTAACCTACTCTTGAAGGTAGAGAGGGTGTCTGCGTCCCGGACTGAAACTGGTAGATGGTTCCACAGAGGACCTTGGTGGCTGAAGGCTCTGGCTCCAAATCTATACTTAGAGATTCTAGGAACCACAAGAAGGCCTGCATTTAGAGAATTAAGTGTCCCAGTGGGGTAATAGGGTTTTATCAGGTCTGAAATAAAAGAGGGTGCAAGACCATAAAGAGCTTTGTAGACAAGGAGAAGGATTCTGAACTGAATCATGAATGCTATAGGAAGTGCAAAGAAGCTAGAACAGGACACGAGTTGCTGTGTTCTGAATGAGCTACAAAGTTTTCAACGAGCTGTTAAAGCATCCAGCTGGTAAAGAGTTGAAGAAGTCCAGCCTGGAAGGAACTAAGGTAAATGAAGTAAATAACAATAAATAATAAAAGTAAAAGTATAAAGTAAACTACAAAATTCCAGCGCGCTGAAATTTCAGCGCGCTCCGGATGTGTGGCTGTTTGCAGCACTTTGTCTGCATTTGGATTGCTCACAAGACAGCTTTCAGGGAGTGTCTGCATGTATGAGGTAGAGAGAGACTGAGTGAGTGAGTGAGTGAGTGAGTGAGTGAGTGAGTGAGTGAGTGAGTGTGTGTGTGTGTGTCTGTGTGTGTGTGTGTGTGTGTGTGTGTGTACGTGGGTGTGTCCATGGTGAAAACAACACACACAGACTACAAGTTCATCACCATATGCAAGTTTGAATAGCCTCCTGAAGGGCCCCTGGCGGGACCAAAAGTTAATGTTCTGGAGAGAAAAATAGAGGCCAACTTCTTTCGATCATTTTGACATATCATTTGTCTGGGTGCTCCAAAAACGGAAGGAGTTTTGCCCTTTTCGGCCATAACTTTATAATAGCATGCATGTATGAGAGACTGAGTGAGTGTGAGTGTGCCTGAAGTGTTTGTGTGTCTGTATGAGGTCATCAGTCAGCGAGTAGACTGACTGTAAACTGAGGCCACAGTCGCGAGTAGAAAATGAATGGGGGCTTATGGAGAAAAGAGGCTGCGCTGGGCTGACTGAGGCTATCATTTAAATTTTACAAGGCACACAGGTTTATGGCCTGCTTGACATGAAAGAGCACAACTTTTCCTACAAAAGTGGAAAAAAGAATTTGCCTACTGCTTATGGTGTGGCTGGGAGCAGCTTGAAAAGATAAAATTGAGAGCTGATTTTTCAGTGATCCCACACTGACAGTTGGTCTCTCTCCACTGAAGCTGCCAAAAAAAAAAGCCAAACCAACGTGTTTTTGAGAGGGCCTGGATGAAAAACCATACAAGGTATCAACACGCTGTCGGGTACAGGTAGAGACGACAAGTTTTCCTGCGTTTTGAAGTTTGAATGAAGTTTCTACGTCAACATATGGCTTTACAGCGAATGTTTGTTTGTGGACGATTTTTTGAATTTGCTGGTTTTTCCTGTTTATTTCTTATTTTCTTCTTTTTAAAAATATTCTTCTCTTCTTTTTTGCTCTTTCGGAGCACTTTTTGGGCTGAAAAGTGTTGTTGTTTCGTCAGTCTTTGTCAAAGTTTGTATTGTTATACACCAATGCATCCGGCAGAATCTCCCAAACAAAACTTCAGTTTATCTTGTCCAGATTCTGGATGGTTTGGCGACAGTCATGAGTCAAGGGTGACGTGGCCATTTTTGGCATTTTTTTTCGTCATGAAAAAAGACACTTGCCGGGGCCGAGCCGCACGTTTTGATGTATCATTTGTGTGTCTGGGATCAGCGGTTTTCGAGATACGCCGTGCCAAAATTTTGTTATAATAATAATAATAAGAAGAAGAACAAACACGGTGGAGAACAATAGTGCTCCCTCCCGGTGCACTAATAATGATAATAATGACACATTTTGGATACATAAATGCACCATGAAAATGTGGCAGAGAAGTATAAAGATGAAAACTCAAATCAATTTAAACTGTTGTGTGACAACGCCACCCTGGGAATTTCACCCAGGGAAGTTACAAAACACACAGGTTTATTCTATTGCTGTTGAGACAAGGTTCATAGTATCAAAGATACTATCATTTTATATTGCTCAGAATTCAAGTAAAAACCATAAAACCAGCTTTAGTCACACACACACGAAACAAAAAGAAAAGAGAAAATAGTCAGGGCAGAGGCTAGGGTTTAGTGAACGAATGTACTGTGGAGCCCAACCAAGTTAAAGAAATCAAAAATAAAACGCACTAAATCATCTTCTCACACACACTTGGAAATCACCACCACAAGAGCATGGCACACCCAGTGAAGGGACCCTGCCAGTCACACTGAAAACAGAAAAAGAAACAATTAAAAAAAGAGTCGCACTCCAACCTAACACACAATAACTCAACAATTTGGCAACCAAAGGAAAGAAAGTTAAATCTTAATCAAAACCCAAGGGAAAGAAACAGAAGTGGCATAATTCAAGGTAAATCACCCACCAAACACCAATAAAACGAGGACAGAAGTCCGGAAGTACCCGATCGGTGCTCTGTGTATACTGCACATGTGCACAATGACGTTTGATCACGTTTCTGGAAAAAGGACATGACGTGTGAGGAAGAAGGATGGTTTGCTTGCCCGATTCGTACCTGTTGAGTTACGGCAGTTGCTAGCTTTTTAAATGATTTATTTACTATAAAATTGTCTCTCGACCATCTCAGCTTCTTCACAGACACCACAGTAGATCTTTCTCTTGTGGAAATATATTCCTGCAGTGCTTTATAAAATTAAAAAGTAATTCTATAATGAATAAAACAATAAAATTACAAAGAAATGTTATAAAGTTTCGTCAGTAAGATGCTCCCTAGCTGAAAGGCTCTGCTCTAAGTCTCTTTCACACCACCCCGAGGTAATAGAATCTAAACAAACTGCAAGGGACGAATTGGGCATTGTCGTGAACACTCGGACTAGAACACACAAACTGCGCATGCGCGGACACAGAGCACCGATAGGGTACTTCCGGACAGATCGGGTACCGACATGACGTGCCGCCGCGACGAACACCTCCGGTCCCGTTGGCAAAAGAGTGCCGGACAGAAACCGGGGACTGTTTATTGTGTTCCAGCCAAGTTGGTCCGGTCCAAATGGGTACAGCATCACGGGGGGGGGGGGGGGACACTGATGGCCCTGATCAAACCATCCGCTATGATGTTCTCCTGTGGTGTTTTTAATATTTATGTTGCCAAGGTAATGAAATTTATGTGAAAATGGTGCTGGCCACCTCCTATAAATGTGTCACTTTAAACCAGACCTGGGCATTGTACGGCCCCCGGGCCGCATACGGCCCTTTGGTTGCCTCTGACCGGCCCGCGTAAGGTTAATTGGGAATTACAAATTACAAAATTACAAAATAGACACATTTTCTAATTTTACCTCATGCATGAACTAAAACTGCATTGCTTTTATTTTGAAGTTGGTTCTCATTCACGTACGTAATGACGCAATATGTATATCAAGACTGCACATGATTGGATCATTGATACGAGCAGCGGGACGAGGTCTGAGGATCAGAACATCAGACAACTTTAAGGCTCAAAAATGTCCGCTGCTAAAAAAAGAAAGGTAGATGCCGAATGCAGGATTTTCAACAAAAAATGGACTGCTAAGTATTTATACCTCTGAAGTCAGAGGTAAAGCCATGTGCTTGGTTTGAGGGGAGCAGATCGCCGTGTTTAAGGACGACTACAACTTGAGCCGGCATTACGAGACGAAACACGTGGAAAAATACAAAAACTTGACTGAAGCCGAAAAGACGCGGACATCGGAAGCTTTGCTAGCTAAACTGCAAAAGCAGCAAGGCTTTTCTACCAGGCTTCAAACATCCAGGGATGCAGCAACCAAGACCAGTTTTGTTATATCCCACAAAATCGCTAAAAACAGCAAGCCATTCTCGGAGGGTGAGTTCGTCAGAGTGCTCGGTGGACTCTGCAGCACTAATATGTCCTGAAAAAAAAGAAGCTTTTGAGCAAGTCCCGCTTTCCAGGCGAACCGTGACTAGAGGGATTGAGGACATTGCGCAAAACCTGGAGCTTCAGCTGCAACGTGATGTGGCAAGTTTTGACTTTTTCTCCTTGGCTTTGGACGAGAGTTGTGATGTCCGCGGCACAGCCCAGTTACTCGTATTTGTCCGCGGGATAACGCAGGACTTCAAGATCATGGAAGAGCTGGCAGCAGTGCAGTCGATGAAAGGGACGACGACGGGGAGCGACCTGTTCACGGAGGTAAATGCGTGCATGGACAGACTGGGACTGAAATGGGACAGACTGGGACTGAAATGGGACAGGCTGGGACTGAAATGGGTCAGACTGGCAGGTGTCACAACTGACGGCTGTCCAAATCTTACAGGGAAAAATGTTGGAATTTTGAAACGTATGCAGGACAAAGTGACTGAAATCGATGCAGATCAGAAATTGGTATTTCTGCATTGTATTATACACCAACATGTGTTGCGCAAGTCAGTGCTAAAAATTAACCATGTTATTGATGTTGTTACTAAAATAGTAAACTTCAATCGGTCACGTGCACTGAATCACAGACAGTTTGTCGCACTTTTGGAGGAGCATGAGACTGAGCATAGGGACATCCGCTACCACACATCTGTCAGATGGCTCAGCCTGGGCAAAGTGCTAAAAAGAGTTTGGGACCTGAAAGCAGAGATTTGAGAGTTTTGTGAGAAGAAAGGCAAAGACATCCCAGAGCTGTCAGATGAGGACTGGGTGGCAGATTTTGCATTTGCTGTTGATGTGACTGCACTGATTAATGAACTGAACACCAAACTGCAAAGCAAGGGCCTTTTTGTTCATGAAATGCACAGCCTGGTGAAGGCTTTCGTGAGAAAGATGCAGTTTCTTTCAAGCCAACTCGAGAGCAACACTCTGACTCGCATGCAAACCCTGAAAGAAGTCACACCATCAGCTAATCGACTCAGCAGGTACTCCTCCATGTTAGGAGAATTGCATGGTGAGTTTTCAAGGAGATTCGAAGATCTCAGATCAATCGAGGATGAAATGCAGATGATTGCCTCTCCCTTCACCTGCAGTGTGGATAATGCCGCCAGTGATGTTCAGCTGGAACTCATTGACCTGCAGTCTGATGCAGGACTGGCAGAGAAATTCAAGTCTGTATCTCTGCTGGATTTTTACTCTTCTCTCAAGGAGAAGAACTTTCCAAACATGAGGAGACATGCTCAGAAGATGTTGGTTCTCTTTGGCTCTACCTATATATGTGAACAAACATTTTCAATGATGAAGTTCACAAAATCCACAAATGTAGACATGTAAGGCACCGACTAGCAGTGAACTGGGACACTTTCTTTGCCTTTTTCTCAAAATCACAGTTCAGTGATGTTCAGAGACAGTTCAATATGATGTATCTTTCTTAATGAGCACAAAAACAATATTGTGATGTTTTTAGGATGCTAAGAACCTTCACACAACTTTTCAACAGTATATTAAACTCAAAATGTGTTTTAGAGTGAATGTGAATATATTGTGTATCTACCAAATGTATTAATATGTGTATTAGTGTGTATCAAGTGTTCATTAATATATTGTGTTCTACCAAATGTTCATTAATATGTGTATTAGAGTGTATCAAGTGTTCATTAATATATTGTGTATCTATCAAGTGTTCATTAATATGCACACAAATGGTAAAACGTTAACATTTATTTTACCATTGTTTTGAGAAATTTAATTGAATAAATGACATTTTTTGTAATCTCAATTTTTCATTGCTTAATTATAACATATACTCTTACAAGTTGTTTAAACAACGCTATTTACTGCCTTTTTATAAAGAAATACAATTTATATTTGAGAATTGAGTTCAACCTTTTGGACCGGCCCTCCAAAATATGTTCCGTGTCTCATGTGGCCCCATGGAGAAAATAGTTGCCCACCCCTGGACTACTCCGTAAACCGGTCCAAATCTGTGGTCCTCTCACTAAAAAATAATTTTCAAAACACACTTTCGGTACCACTGCAGATGGGGAATATCAGATATCTGGGTGTCAGGACTGGGTGTCAGCTGTCAGAACTCTCACAGCTGAATTATGTTCCACTGCTGAACAGACTTGAGGATGCCCTTGAATGGTGGGTAAACCTCCCCATTTCACTAATGGGGAGAATAGCCACAATAAAAATGATGGTCCTTCCCAAAGTGAACTACCTGTTTTCCATGACTCCAACGCAACCTTCCTCTGATTGGTTCAAATCTCTGAACTCAAGCATTACTAAGTTCTTGTGGGGGAAGAAAACAGCCCGGACACATGACCCATTGGATCAGGCCTGGCTGGATACTGAACAAACATACTGCAGAAATATCCGAATATCTGACTTACCATTCATCATTAACACTCTTAAACAACACAGGTGCATGGAAAACCACAACATAGCCACCTCCCTGACAGCCTGGTGGGAGTTCCTCAAATTCACT
The DNA here is from genome assembly GCA_029224185.1 of Karalla daura. Taxonomy (NCBI): domain Eukaryota; kingdom Metazoa; phylum Chordata; class Actinopteri; order Chaetodontiformes; family Leiognathidae; genus Karalla; species Karalla daura. The sequence continues at coordinate 4,860,355 of CM055188.1, read as the reverse complement.
GGGTGTTCACTTACTCCATGCGGTTTCGCACCCATCTGGGACAACCCGGACATCCCTCGGGTTACAAAACTACTGAACTGCTCCTCACGGAAGTCAAAGGGGGATAACACATCTGTCAAACATAATCATTAAAGACAGGAACTTCAACCCATTCCATGACCTAGTGACGGAATTTGGCATCAACAAAAATAGTTTTCTGGAATATTTACGAAAATCTATAATTCAGACCGAATCCAAAATTAGACCCACACATGTAGATTTAAGTATCTCCCCGGTAGTGGAAAATCTTCTCAACTTATCACTCTGAAAGCTATTATCCAAAATATATATACATATATATACATATACATAATATATATAACAATGACTGACTGCTCAATCGCCCTGCCCTCCTCTAAATGGGAGGCAGGCATGGCCCTTACTCCAAACCATGAATTCTGGAAACAGATTTGCCTTAACACCTTTAAAGTGATTCAACCAAATCTGTAGCTCATACCATATAAATTCCTCCATAGAACATTACACAGGACTAAGGATGTTCACAATGGGACTTGCACAATCCGACACCTGCGCACATTGTGAAGATGGGACACCAGATCACTACCTCCATGCTATATGGAAATGCACACCAGTGTACCAGTTCTGGCAGAGGGTATGCGAAGACCTATCCGTGCACCTCGGGCACCCTATATGGGCCTCACCATCACTTTGTGTGCTAGGGGACCTTGACAACACTGATCTGGAATCCCGCCAAAACCAACCTCTGCTCACTGCCCCAAGCATTGCAAAGAAAACTATCCTCATGAACTGGAAAGACAAAAGGAAATTAAGCAGTACAATAATTACATTCAAGAAGGGTCATTCAAGGGTCTTCGGGACACCATGGGACTGCCCTGCTGGGCTGCTGGGGGGGCAGGTGCGGTCGGGGTCACCTTACGGCAGTGGATGGATCCGAGGCCTGGGTCCTGTGCTCCAGGTGCTCCGCCTAGTGGCAGCTTCGGGGGCCTCTGGGCTTCACTCCTTCCTCACTAATCCTGCCCCACCCTGGAACCATATCAAACTTCACTACACTCCACACAATCACATGCTCCATCTGCCATGGCGGGTGTACACCCTTGGTCTAGTCACCTGCTCACCCGGCCTAACGGGGGAAGAGGGGGCTGTGGGCCTCAGGCCTCAGGCTCCAATACTGGCCCTGTGGCCGGCTACTGCCTCGCCCTAGACATTGGATGGGGTGGCCTGTCTACCCTGAAGTCCACTCTTGTGTGCGGGGGGGTGGCGGGCAGACTGCCAGGCACCCAGGTAGGGTGAGTCAGTGGTTGGGGGGACGCCCAGCGGGACTTGCATGCTCAGGAGGCTCTATTTGCTGCTGGGGGTGGTGGACATAACCTGTGGGCCCACTGCCCTCGTAATCTCCGGGTTCTGATGTCGAGTGCGGGGGGGGGGGGGCTTGTGCCCCGGCTGCCCGGCTGGCTTCACTGTACGGTTGGTGCTCATGACTGGGGCACCCAGCCCTGTAGCCCACCTGGTTCTGCCTTTGTTGAGGTGTGATGTTAATTCCTGTTCCTCCCCACTGAAGCCTAGTGACAAACCTTTCACCGATGCAGTTCTGCATGAAGGCATGCACATACCCACCTGCTACACACACTCACACAGACACACATTAACACAAACACAACACTGTGCCGCAATGTTATGTTCGGTTGAGTATTGTCATTGCTTGTCATTCTCATTGATTTTGGTTCCATCCAGTATGCTACAGAGCTGTCACAGTTCATGGCTGTCACTTGTTGCTGTCTGTTGCTGCTGTCCCTCTCTTTCCCCCTCTCCTCTCCACAGTGGCTGAGACGTTGCCGCCGACCCAATACAGCAACTGGTGGCAGTGAGAATGGGAACAACAATCTCTGTTGCTCTTGCTCCCACTGTTGCTACTATAAAAGGAACTCAGCTGTTGCCCGACGTGTCTGCAGCTGCTCCTGCTGATGCTGCTGATTTCTGTTGCCGTCTTTTGTCTGTTATTGTTTGTTTTACTTGTGTCTTTTGTCTCCTTTTATCTCTGTTCTCTCCCTCTTACTTGCTCTCCTTCCTTCACCCACTTTCCTGCGTACCCCTTCGGTTCACATTGACATTTATTGATAAAAAATAATTATAAAAAAAGCTCTGATAATGATTTGAATCAAGACATGTTTGTTGAAGGGGACACACAATCCATGCAATCACCTGTCTTTAACCAACGATGAGCGGAGAAGAAAAAAAAAAAAAAAGGAAAGGCGATGTTGCCCGGCTGAAGATCAAGGGCAGATCCCATGAGAGGAAAGGTTCCATGGTGAACCAGCAGAGAATGCTGGGAGTGTAGTATGCCAGGAAATATTGCAGATAGATGTCCAAACAACAATGCATAGAGAAGGAGCTGAGGTCAGCCAATGCAACATGGAGCCAGAGGCTTGGCAGGCCACAGGAGAAGACCTAACGGGAGGGTCAGTTTCCAATATTAGTTAAGGAATCTGATAAAGACCCTATGCTGAGGGTTCAAATTGAAGTTAGGCAAGAACCAGTGCTGGTGGACACTGGAGCATCTGTGTGAGTTCAAAGTATGGCACACAGCCCCCATGTCAGTCCTGCTATTTTGCAGGAGACCATGGCTATCTCACTCTCTCAGCTAGAGGGAATAGCTTGAACCCCATGACCATGCACTGTAAGACAAATTACATTTTTGGAATGACAGGATTCAACTCCAAGGGATAGATGTAGATAGAACTATGCAGAGAACTGTTCCATTGCAAGAACTGATAAAAAAGGCTGACACTCCAGTCTTAGAAGCTCCATGGAAGTGGACTAGCAAGCATAGCATAACACACCAACACTGGCAACACCAGACTAATACAAGCCATTCTTTTTGTATAGAGGCAAGAGACAAAGCATGTCTCAGTATGTATGCAGAGTTTTTTCAATGGCAAAATTACAATGATCAGACAAACAATCAACAACCAACTGGCATCAACTGCAACTAATCTACTCTCTATCGCAGCAATGCAAGATAAAACTTGTAATCCAGAAAGGTCACTAACTATATTCATTTCCATTGATCTACGTTAGCTGACTACCATCTCCTCTAAATAATTAACCTGCCTCCAAGACCCCATTCCCTGTAGGTTGTTTTAGGAAGTGTTCCCTTTAATCGGTACCAGGATCTGAACGACCTGTCCTTATGCGTAGGTTACGTTCCTCTTAATTTCAAAATTGCCATAATCAAACCTATCCTTAAGAAACCTTGGGATTTTACCAAATTACAGGCCCATCTCCAATCTCATCTTCATGTCAAAAATCCCAGGGGGAGTCATTGCAGCAGTTCAATTCTTCGATGACATTATCTTTGATGACATTAAGGCAACAAAGTTCTATGATTGGGCTGGTGTCTCAGGAGGCCCTCGTCTTCCCTGACGGCAGTGCAGGAAGGCTGACCAGCCTGGCAACTGGTCTGGTGTAGACTCGCTCCTTCACCTTCACATCAGCAGACCGAACATGCCCATCAGCACTTGGGTAAGTCTTGATCACTTTTTGAAGGGGCCATAGGGCTCTAGGAAGCTGGTGATCAGCGATCATCACCACACGGTGCTGGACAATGTCAGATGGCATAGCCTGCTACTTCTGTCATCCTTGAAGACTCAGCACGTATAGCTTTATGAAACGAGCCCAGAAGTGGTCAGCCAAACCTGGGAGTTCTTTCACAATGGTGACCAACAAGCTCACTCCCTGGGTAGACCACTTGAGGTAACAACCATCAGGCCGCCCCATCAGAAGAACATTGGGAGTCACAGGGTCAGGATCACTAGCATCTTACACACATATCCTAAGGGCTTACTATTAAGAATTCCTTCCACCTCAGTAAGCACAATCTGAAGCACTTCTTCTGGGACAGGTTGAGCACCCACTGTGGTATGTAGTAGAGCTGTAAAACTCAGATCCTTTTAAGGATTCGGATCTCTCTGAGTCACTCACTGAACTGATCCGGATCTGCGAGTCACTTGAGTCACTTGAGTCAGTATTACTAAATAGAAAGTAACGTGCCTTGTGATCGGAATGAATCACTTTTAAATAAAACTAAGGTTAAAAACAAGAGAAATGTTTATTTAAACACACCAAAAATAATACAAAACTTAAACATAGGCATAACAGCAAAATCGCAAAATGCAACCGAGAATAAGAATAAATAAGTAAACAAACTATCACTAATTATTAATGTTCCCGGATCACCACCAAATGTAATTATCTGTGCATTGCCCTAACACTACATTGTCTGAAAATTGCTTCCAAATCATGCAGTAGGCTACTTTCCCTGCATTTCGAGCACAGACAAAAACATTAACATCACACGATGTCTTCCATGGATAAAATAAAATCTTTCGTGGATAGGCACATATAAAACGAATTTATTGAACTCATGTGCGTGCATGCGCTACGCCTGGTGTGACTCTGGATCCCCTCTCCTTACAGATCCGGGTGTGTTTAACCGGTGGATCCACTCATTATTGTCGGTTACGGTTAGGGACTCAGGATTCGCCGGATCCGCACGGATCCAGGTTAGTGTCGGTTAGCGGATCAGGACTCAGGATTCGGCGGATCCGCACGGATCCGGGTTAGTGTCGGTTAGCGGATCAGGACTCAGGATTCGCCGGATCCGCATGGATCCAGGTTAGTGTCGGTTAGCGGATCAGGACTCAGGATTCGCCGGATCCGCACGGATCCGGGTTAGTGTCGGTTAGCGGATCAGGACTCAGGATTCGCCGGATCCGCACGGATCCGGGTTAGTGTCGGTTAGCGGATCAGGACTCAGGATTCGACGGATCCGCACGGATCCGGGTTAGTGTCGGTTAGCGGTTTAGGACTCAGGTCTCGCCGGATCCGTATTAATGCACCGGGATCTGTTACAGACCCGGGTGTGTTTAACCAGTGGATCCACTCATTACTGTCAGTTAGGACCCGGCGGATCCGGTTCAATGGAGACCTCGGATTCATGATTCATGAGTCATTTAAAGGATCCGGGTGATTAACCCGGATGAGTCCTGAACCGCCCAGCACTAGTATGTAGTGCACTTTTAACCGAGTGAACCTCCCTTTCATACACCCCTCTGAAGTGGGGAGCAGCTAGGAGGTTGAAGTGGAAAGCAATCTTCTGTGGGGCAAGGAGCAACTCAGGAAATATTCTGGCAAAAGTCTCTCGGAGTTCCTTCTCAGCTCCCTTAAAATTTCACACTTTGACCTCACAGGGCCCAAAGCAACCCACGCCCATGGAATAGAACTCAGGCTTGAAAAGGTGAAGGCGGGCTGGTGGCAAGTCAGCCATCCTTGGTACTGCTGGTACTGCTTCACACCCTCTCCGGATCCAGAAGGAGCGCTGAAGCTCAGCAAATATCCACGCTGGACCTGGGTGTCGGAGTCAAATGTCAAAGTCCTGTATCAGGAGCTTGGTAACTGGATGAATTGGATCTAGGATGACTGGATGAGATGTTTTCAACTCAAGGTCCTCTGCATGGCGTAGCCGCCCACCAACTCGGATGAGCTTTCGACTCTTGTCCAGTTCAGGAGACAGAGTGAGAAGTCTGCTCCTTCTTAACACTGGCTTCCCTGCCTTCAGCAAGCTGTTGTAAAAAACCATCCATCAGGGCATCTGGGCTCTCTGAAGGGGGTAGCCATTAGACAGCCGCCCCATATAACTGTTGCACTGGGGCTTCTAGCAGCTCCTTCCAGGATCTGTACTGGTTTAGGTCTGACAGAACTGATGCAACTGCAGTGACTCCACAGATGACAGACTTGCGTGTCTCTGAAGTGTCCTGTACTTGGTCAAGTTTAGGGACTTCAGGCCTTGAGTCTAAACTCTGCAGGAGAAAGGGGGGTCCCTGACTCCATCTATTGGGCTCAGCTAGCTCCCTCAGCCCTTTTCCTCTTGTCACATAATCGGCAGGATTTCTTGCAGAAACTAAGTATCTCCAAACATGGCCATCAGTCAACCAAATCAGCACAGTTGTCGAGTCAGACCACAGGATCATCTGGTCAATGCTGAGTGTGAGCTCTCTTCTGAGAACCTGTAGTAGCTGTGCCCCAGTGAGGGCAGTACAAAGTTCCAGTTGGGGCATCGAGTGTGACCATTTAAGAGCAACACAAGAGGGAGCCATTAGGAAGAAGAGGTGCGCTTCACCGTGTTTGTCAGTGGACCGGAGGTAGGCCACTGAACCATATGCTTCCTTCAAGGCATCACAGAATATGTGTATCTCTCTACGAAGACCACAGAGCTCCACCTCCTTGGGTAAGTATGGTTGGGGAAGAGTGATCTGTGGTAGGACACTCAGTTCTGCCTCCCAGGCCTTCCACTGCTGCAGAATCTCCTAATAGTAGTAGCAGTAATGGGTCGTCCCAGCCTCAGTGTGTGTCCCAAAGGTAGGGACACCATGGTCCACTTGACGGTGCTTGTAACCAAGGACATCATTGTGGAAGAGCCAACTTAGCGCCAGAGTGGTTTCTTGAGTGTCGGTCTTGTTCTGAGCTAGCCATAGCTCCACGCTAGCAGAACGGCTCCCTTCAGGGAGGCGACTGATAACCTTTGGTTCATTTCTGGCCCATTGACGCAGTTCAAACCCAGCAGATGACAGTCAGAAGCCTTGCTTCCTCTGTGGAAGGGACACTGAAGACAATAATCCACATAGAAGTGTGGCCGAGAAGTACAAAGGTGGAAACTTAAATTAATTTAAATTGTTGCGTGACAACGCCACCTTGGGAATTTCACCCAGAGAACTTATAGGTCGGTTACAAGACACACAGGTTTATTCTATTAAGTTGTTGAGACAAGGTTCATGGTATCTAAGATGTAATCATTTTATTTTTTAAAAATAAAACACACTAAATCATCCACTCACACACACTTGGAAATCACCACCACCAGAGAGCACGGCACACCCAGAGAAGGGACTGAAAACAGAAAAAGAAGCAATTAAAAAGGAGAGCCGCACTCCAACCAAACACACAATAACTCAACAATTTGGCAACCAAAGGACAAAAATGTTAAATCTTAATCAAAACCCAAGGGAAAGAAACAGAAGTAGCATAATTCAAGGTAAATCACCAATCAAACACCAGTAAAACAATTAAGTATTTTTCTTAAAGGAGAGATTCAGGGCAGTCCTGGGGTGCAGCATAAGCAACTGCAGTAGAAGTGGTAGATTAGTTAGCCGCGGCACCGCCCAGGGTTTTGCAGGAAGAGCGCTTTAAACAGGCTGTGGATCTGCATCCAAACAGGCCTCAAGCCAAATCGGCAGCCCAAGAAGCCCCAGCCAGACAGTGAACAGCAGAGCAGCCACACCACTGGTCAGCTGGAGTCCAAACGAAGACAAAGCAGCAGGGTCCTGTGTGGTTTCCCCTAACAAAACATAATCATTAGCGCAGTTCAATAAGGCTGAGAATGGTGGCCGCTGGCAGACTACAGCACCTACCTGTTAGCAGAAACTGATTAGCACACGCACTCATATAGGACGGAAGGCGAGAGGGATGGAGCCTGAGACCAGCGTTTGCCTAAGACCACACTAGCATTAGCCACTTGCATGCTATCACACACAAAGAGAGGGAGGAAGGACACTGACCACCTACACTGAGTGCAGGGAAGCTACAGAGCAACGCACACCCACACAGCGCGGCACACACCTGCTGTGGCGTCTCACCAGGAGTATTGCGGAAGTGAAGGAGAAAAAGTCGGCGCCTCATCACTGATAGGCCAACAGGTCTATCAGGTCACTAACAGGTCACGGACCATCATGTGCAGCGCATACGCTATGCTATAGACACTGTAGGCACTGTCATTTTTTTCTTTGTACTTTCTTCCCTACCAGATCCCATAGATGCTGAGTTGGATCCAGGACTCCAGGTCTCTCACCACAGTTCTTCCTGCTGCATGCACTGTTTCTATCTCTGCATACAGTCTTGCTTCTGCCCACCTGTGCATCCTGGGTGAGGGTCTCCTCCTCTGTCTCTCAACCTGAGGTCTCTCACTTTTCCCCGTCAGGATTTTTCTTGGGAGTCTTTCCAGCCGGTGCAAGTGTCTAAGGGCAAGGGGTGTTTACTATGCCACTTCTCTGTACATATTGTTGCTCACTTTTGTAAAGTGCCTTGAGATAACATCTGTTATGAACTGGCACTCAAAATAAATAAAGTTGAGTTGAGTTGAGTGTTATCAAGGCATAGCTGTGGTTCATATGAAAAAAGCTGCAACAGCGGCCATGGATTAACCGATTACCATCTTGACACATCACTAAATTTTTGAGTTGGTAAACCAGGGCAAATTTGTGATAACTCAAGCTAGGTGCTTGCAGTACATGGCATTGATAACTTACCCTGACTTACCGAAATTTGTAGCACAACAAATCCAGCAAACTTCATGCCATCAGAAGAAGAGGGACACTACCATGAGTCTTGATTCTCTGAAACAATGACTGCACTTCATCCTCCATCACATTGACACCCCAGAAACTTATGCTAGGATCATGTTCATAGACTTCAGCCCTGCATAAAACACCGGCATTCCAGAAACCCTCCACCAGACACTCTCACAGCTCAGAATGTCAGCCTCCACCTGTCAGTGGATTTACATCTTCCTCACTGACAGGAGGCAGCAGGTGAGGCTAGTAGCATCACCTCCAGCACCTGGACCATCAGCACCACCCCCCCACCCCCACACACACACCCCCACCCCCCACTTGTGTTCTATTCCCACAACTCTTCTCCCTCTACACAAATACTTGCTCCTCTGGGGACCGGCCCATGAAAATACAATAGTTTGCAGATGATGCAACAGTAGTTGGCCTCATCAGGGACAGTGATGAGTGCTTACAGATGTGAGGTTGACCAGCTGGTCCTCTGGTACAGTCTGAACATCCTGTAACTTAGCCGGCTCAAAACTGGAGATGACAGCAAACATTAGGAAGAGGCCACCCACCTTACCTCTCCTCACCATCCTCAACAGCACGGTGTTTACTACTCCTTTAAGTTCCTAGGAACCACAATTGCCCAGGGTCTCAAGTGGAAGTCCCTCTAGACCTCATCGGGTAAAAGGTCCAGCAGAGGTTTTACTTTCCATGATGTCTGAAGAAGTTCAACCTGCCTCAGGAGCTGCTGCTCATCTTTATGCCTCCATCATCCAGTCTGTTCTATGTTCATCGATCACTGTCTGGTTTGGATTGGACACCAAACTGAACAGGAACAAACTGTAACTGTCATGGTCTGAGTGCCTGAGACATAATTACAGGACCCAAATGCACAATTCTGGACACAAAAAAAATTGTGAAAAGGGGAGAAACTCTAAAAGAACCAGACAAATGACTAAACAAAATGTGAGGGGCAAAAGAGGCAGAAAGTAAGAAACATCAAACTATGGTGGAAACACAAAAAGCACAGATGAACAGGTAACTCAAACAAGACACAAGGATGGTGAACTTACTTCCAGGAAGAACACTGGGATCTTGAGAACACATGAATCTTGGAAAGAACACTTAACATGAAGAAAAATGACACATGAAATAAGCAGAAATCCTAGCACAAAGCTCACAAAGAGCACAAATGAACGAGAACAACAAAGAGCACACCAAACAGAACAAACAAAATGCACCACCAGGCACAGGGGAGACATAGACTTTAAGCGCTAGTGATTAGGGGAGAACAAGACTTAGGAGTGACACAAAGGAGAGGGCAAGTGACCTGACATGAAGAGGGTTGGGCTTTCAAAATAAAACAGGAAATGACAAGACAAAACCCCAAGCCATGACAAATCTCATTGCAGTGTGACAGGAACAGACAGGACTATGACAAAAATGGACAATCTGGTCTGCAGAAAAAAATCATCGGACTGGCCTGCCATCCATTCAGGACTTATATTGGTCTGGAGTTAAAAAAACAGGTAGGAAGCATCACTGCATACTCCTCACGCCCCACACCAAAGCAGTTTCTTCCCACAGGTTGTCTCCCTGATCTCCCTATCACTGTGTGCCCATCACACTATTTGCACTCATGTAAATATATTGATGTCTTGTTTTTCTTTTGTAAATACGTTACCCTACATTGTGTATGTGCACAGGAGAGAGAAAAGTCCAGTCAAATGACTTGTATGGTCACGCATACTTGGCACTTAAAGCTGATTCTGATTCTGATAAAGTACACTAGACCGAGTCCTGAAATTAAGTCAACACCATTATTACAGGCCAATGTCACATATTTTATATATTTTCTATTTTAATTGATGATTTGTGCTACATAGAATACACAGGCACCCAAATATATTAAGCTTTAACAGGTAGTTCACAACACAACAGCACAAGCTGAAAAGCAACCATGCTCAGCTCAATTGGCAGAATTAAAAGCACTAACTGAAGCAGATAAATTAGCAAAGGGAAAGACTGCACACACATATACAGTCTTGGCATATGCTCACTGAATGTGCGATTTGGAAATAAAAAGGGTTTCAAAGAACATTACAGCCAAATCAAAGAATTGATCGCAGCAATGATACCATTTAGGGTAGCTATAATAGAGTGCTAAAGCACAATGGTGGGGGAACGATAATGTGTCTTGTGGAAGCTGACATAGCAGCAAAAGCAGCTGAGTAAAAACAGTTTAACCATCTGAGTATGGATTATATTAACATGGTCATCATGATGATGTTCAGTTCAAGGCAAAAGATGCATGCTCACGATAATTTATAGGTTTAGAATGTGTGTTGAGGCTACACCATCAAAGGGGCCAGTTTCAGGTACCAGGTTCAACAAAGTCCGACTATGTTTGTGGATTGAGGCTTGACATAGCCTTAGATAAGAATCTTGGACTCACCAGTTTCAGAACACCGGCTTTCCATTAGTTCAATCAAGTCCTATTATGTTCAGCTCGAGCGAAGCGTATGCATGTGACTACAAAAAGCAATCCTCAGAGCCCAGATACATCAATTCACCATGGCCATGAGTGAGAAGAAAAGGTTTACTTATTTCACTCTGCTGGAGTTGGAGATTTTAATTCACTCATACAGTGACTTTGAACCAGTATTTAGTGTAACACAGCTGCAGGTGCAAAGGAGGGAGTCAGCATGGGAAAAGATCTCTGCTTGAGTCAATGTGTAAAATATAATATGAATATAATATTTAAATATTTAATTCATGTGTGCAAACACGGTTCTAATGTCATTAGGTGAAAACTTGTGGAATGATATTAAAGCTAATATATATTTTACTTAGATACAATGGATTTGAAAGTAGCTAAAAATAAAATATAAAAACATTGTTCACACAGGTGAGACTTCATCTTTGGGTGTTACTGATCATGTCTTAACATTCTTGCATGCATTATAGAGCGACATTTAGCTTACACAAATATTAATAGATTTTCCTTTTTAAAAGAGCAAGGCTAGGCAGCAGGACGAGGGTCCATCTACCTCTACAGATCAAATTAATGCAATAAGATGTTCAGTAAATGGCAAAGGATAATTCTGCAGACTTTATGTGCAACTGCATGGTATTATGTCAGCCTTATGTACTCCCAGTTACCAGTAAAGGACCTATATAAAATGCATGTTGTCATAGATAGATAGATAGATAGATAGACAGACAGACAGACAGACAGACAGACAGACAGACAGACAGACAGACAGACAGACAGACAGACAGACAGACAGATAGATAGATAGATAGATAGATAGATAGATAGATAGATAGATAGATAGATAGATAGATAGATAGATAGATCCATGAACCCATAAACCCATAAAGAGATATATAGAAGCTATATATAACTAACTGAAAGACTCGCTTTCTTTCTGATCCGGATCACAGTGCTGGATGGAGGGTTCTGTTTTTCTTCAATGGTTGCAGGAAAAGCTCAGGAAAGGACATCAAACGACGTCTTGAAGGTGAATTCTTTAATTCGCCGTAGTTGGTCCAGTCGTAAAATTAATAATTGGAGTGTTTCACAGGAAGTTGTGTACAATAATCACAGGATAAACATCCAGGATCATGCAACGTTTAAATAAAACTCTGGAGAAACTTTGGTGGTTCTCCACTCTTGTACCTGTTTGGGAGGAGTGGTTTCCCAGCATAGGTGTAACTTGTGGGTGTGTATTAGGTGAGGTAGGCCAATTGACCATGTTAGGTTCTGCAGATACCGCTATGTGGCGCTGTTGAACCATGGTTCAATGTTTGGAAAGGTGTGAAAGACGGGCTATTGTCCAGATGTAAATGTGTCTGCTCTGTGGTCCCCAATAATGTGCGTGAATGGGAAATACAGCTGGATATGGTTGGCAAGCAGCAGGGGTTGTCTGGAGAAGATGTGGAATGTCAATGTCACCTTTGTTTCTGTGGGTTTGGGATAAGTCCAAGGACAAAAGGGGGTTCGGAGGTGTGAGCAGGACGGTGTGAATTTCCTGTTTTCCCAGGCTATGTGTCTCCAAGGCCATTGGAGTTCACCTCTGGAAATGCTGAAAACCACTGAAATCTAACAATGATGATCATCATCCATGGTGGCACTAGAGGTGGTGGTGGTGAGGAAATTAAATTAAACTAACTGAAAAGTGATTTTGGCAGATGATGTCCCTGACTGTTCTACCATCCCAGATGTCTGCAGGGTGGATGGGGTCATCATCAGGGTCTTCCACCTGTAAGACAGGCTTTTGCTCTTCTAATTGTAGCAATATTATGGACAACAACACACGCCCCAATAATGTCGCAGGCCCTCTTGTGGGTTACCCTGAGGTGATGTAGACACTGGAAATGGGCTTTCAGCAGGCCTGTTGTCATCTCCACAGGGCTCTCCTCCTGCAATGGGCCACATTGTACTTCTGCTATGGGCCAGGGTCAGGGTAAGAGGGGTCAATAACCCCCGCTGGGACGGGTAGCCCCAGCTCCCTGGCAAAAAGCCATTAAAGTCTCCTGTAATGTATAGAGGGTACATTTGATTGCATTAAAGGAGGGAAACAAGTGAATTGTATTGTGAGTGGTATAGGGACCCAGGCCACTTGACCTCCACATTGGTGATGATGTTGGCTAGATCACAAATTATCTTGACAGTGCAGAGAATGACATCTTGTTTTTAGTTGTCAAAAGTGTAATTTCTAGTCAAAGCAAATGTCTTTACTCCCAAAATAAGGTACAGCCCCTAAAAGTTGACTTGTTTTCAGAAAATTTCAGAAAAAAAATCTATTGCAACAATTAGGAATAGCACATTTACTCCACTGACATTTTTCTACTTTTTTCAAATGAAAACATCCTTGAAAGAAGTAAATATGGTCAAAAACAACCTTTACCTTTTGAATCTTGTAAGTGTACAGTTATTACATTTGTTTTTACTAAAAATGAGTCATTATACCTTCAAAATAAACAGATACTTGTGGCATGACTTGGCATGAGTTTTTGCAATGTGATTTCTGAGACATTCTGAGACAATATTAAATTTATCTGCGCATTAATTCTGTGAATAGACTTCCTACTCACAATCTCAGTTTTGGTCAGTCCCATTGATGCAGCCTATCACACTGGGAAATCCTAAAAGAAATGCAAATTAGTAATGCCAATCTGAAGTTGCAGCATCGTGCCCCCATACTGTTAATACAATATGATTTGTATATGTGTGTATATATATATATATATATATATATGTATATATATATATATATATATATATATATATATATATATATATATATATATATATATATATATATATATATATATATATATATATATATATATTATGGCATACCGTTCAGGAAAATAATCCCCGTATATATTCCCGTAAGTATGGACCAAATTTGAGTGACGTCATCACGGCACCGCCTCCATCTTTTGCTCAACTGCGGATTTTAGACAGGCAACGTCGGCTCGCAGTGTAATTTCCGCTTTTTCAGAAAATGAAAACAAGCACCCTGGCAGTGGCGCCGGTTTCATTTCAGTGACGGAACAGTGGGGCAGAGCTAGGGTTGCCACCGGGACATGTCGTGGGGGGGGGGGGTTGTTGTTGGTCCGGTGTGTGTGTGTGTGTGTAAACGGCGGCGCAAACAGTCCCTACAGTCCCAACAGCGCTACATCCGCGCTACAAACAAATATACAGATATTACGCATCATATAACAAAAACTGGGACATTCAGTGTCCCGGGAGATTTTTTTTCCTGGGTCAATCCGTGAAAATCAGGGAAAACCGGGACAGGTGGCAACACCAGTCAGAGCCGGTGTTGTGCCATGGTTGGTCCCATCCCCTGACCACCAGCTCTGACCTACTATCCCGTCACTGAAATGAAACCAGCACCACTGTCCGGGTGTTCATTGTTTGAAATAGCGGGTATTAAATTGCGAGCCAACTCACTCACTTTTGCGGTGGAGATGGAGGCGGCGCCGTGATGACGTCACCCAAATTTGGTCCATGTATTCGGGGAGTTTGGTCCATATATTCGAGAGTTTGATCCATATATTCGAGAGTTCGGTCCATATATTCTAGAGTTCGGTCCATATATTAAAGAGTTTGATCCATATATTTGAGAGTTTGGTCCATATATTCGAGAGTTTGGTCCATATATTCAGGGATTATTTTGAACGGCATGCCATAATTATGTGTGTATATATATGTAAGGCAGTTATATGGTGCGCCACTAGGTGTCGCTATAACGGCAACTTTAAATGGGTTTGCAGAGTTGTGTTTTGTCCCTCCGGGACCACCGTCGTGTTGATGACGTCATTGTGGAGCAGTGCGCGATTTTTGTCAGTTTTGCCGCTATTAATCTGATGGCCTGTGTTGCTGAAACCACGAATAAAGAACGGATTTTTCGCCACGATCCCGAACACCTCTGTGTCAGTGTCAACCTTCCTGACGGCTGCACCCACCGCCACCCTTTTTACACAACAAACACAACGCAGAGTAGCCGAGCTGTGGAGGTGCAGAAAGAGAGAGAGGGCTACATATATATAATGCCATGCCGTTCAGGAAATGAATCCTTGAATAAATGGACCAAACTTGAGTGATGTCATCACGGTACCGCCTCCATCTTCTGTTCCACACGCACGCACATAGATGCTAAAATTTCTACTCATGTTCAACTTTAACTTTATTTAAGTGCCAGTTCATAACAGACACTTTACAAGGAGAGCAACAATGTGTACTAGGTAATATCTAAAAAAACAATAGTAAGGTAACAAAGTATTTGTACTTTTATGCTAATGAGAGTGAGAAGTAATGTCGAGACAAGTAGCCTAATATTGTGTGTGCTCTAAAGTCATGGACTCTCATATGGCTGCAATACTCGAGCATATAACAGCATAGTTAAAGGAAACGTAGAGAATAGTGATGTTGCATGCCTTGCATTACAGCACAGTAGAGTCCCTGACCTTTAGAAGGCATACCGTGCCTGAGCATGCAACAAAATAGTAAATTTTTCACATTACTGCATAGGAGCGCACTTATGCCA
This sequence comes from Karalla daura, assembly GCA_029224185.1. Lineage (NCBI taxonomy): Eukaryota > Metazoa > Chordata > Actinopteri > Chaetodontiformes > Leiognathidae > Karalla > Karalla daura. The sequence continues at coordinate 4,844,883 of CM055188.1, read as the reverse complement.
TTATGCACAATAAGTGTTGTAAATAGTGTGGATGAACTGATAATGTGTACTGCATTTCAACTTAAAACTATGACAGCGTGCTTTTCTTTTTTCTAAACAAAACAAAAAGAGAGCTTCCTGTTTCAGGGTGGTCCACACAGACTGGCAAGGGGGAGGTAGGAGGAAGAGGAGGGTGCGAATTCCCGCATCGACTGAAAGATCTGCTCTAGGGCGCTGTACGGGATTCCGAGGCTCAACATGGGGTGCTTCTTTCAACGTTTGCGTTAAATGAGTCCAGGGACGGAGCGTAAAGTGAATGAAAAAGGACTTCTGAAGCAGGATAAAGTGTTGGCGTTTACGTAGAAGTTAGTCATCTCCATCCTAGTGCGTCCGCCAGAAAGCAGAGAGAAAAAAAGAGACGAGTGGGTGTAAGTGGTGAGGAAACGCAGACTTCAGAGTCCTTGGACACTTGTTTGAAATCAGTTTCAGAATTTTCATGCTAACTGCTCCTGCGTTAAACTGAGGTAAGCTGTGTTTTGTTTTTTACGGGCTTTTGAAAATGATACAGCACAAAAGTTACAGATGTATCCATGTTTTGAGAACTGTGTCTTATTTTCTGTCTTTCTGATAGTGGGTGTTGTTCTTTTGATGGTGGGGAAATGCATACGTGTCATGAGTTGTGGGAAAGTTAGTTAATTACAATTTAGCGTGATCCCTTCGGATAATTGTTCTAAGAGCTGCATTGAATGCTCCATATTCCCCGTCCAACCAGTAGCATAATGGCTCTTATAATCTTTCTACAAATGGACCTGATTGTGTGACGTTTCCAGCCGCAGTTATAATGTCTACGGATGCAGTCGCCGGAAATCTCCGCTCTTTTCAGAACATTTGGGGAACAAATGGTTGGAAATAACATAAAGCTAAACACTTCTTCCTTTTGGATGCCGTTCTCTCTGGGGAGGATATTTCTTTTTTGAGATGGTGTATCTACTGTACGGCACAGCCTCCACTTATCTGGCGTAGTCAAAGACGGAGGGCCACCCGTAAACAGCTGTTTCTTGTTAGCCTTCCTGAAATACGTGATGCACAAGTATTTTCTCCAAATAAGTTTCTTTAAGGACAACCGGCAAACTAAATCACCACTGAGCCACTTGAACAGTCCTGTAAAATGCTCCTCTAAGAAACTGATAACTGACTGACTGATAACACTTTCTCACTCAGTGTTGTCTTGTACGTATGTTGGTTGTGTTTTCTCGTTCTTTCTCACCTCGGAATCCAAGATAAAACCTATCCCCGTACATTATTGAACAGCTGTCAATGTGGGAAGATTAGACTGCTGGTTTTATGTAGTAGCCCTGCACTTAAGAGCGTCAACACTGGACTCAATAGACCAGTCTACACTTGCCAAAGTCACAGTTAGAAGTGCTCAGCACACAAACTTCCAAAGTCTCTAATCAGTATTTGAACAGACACACTCACACAGAGGGAGTGTATTTGTGATTAACAACGGGATCTTAAGTGGATCTTTTGAAACAGAAGGATAAAAGACTAAGATTTGATGGGAATGGTTTTGAAGTGAAATGTAAACTCCTCTATAATTTCTCTCTATTATTTGTTGTTTCAGTTACTTAGTTACTTACTTACTTTTCAGTTAGATGGTCACAAAATGAGAGTATATTATTTTAGTTCAAATTTCTGATACCACGCCCCCCTGTATAAAAAACAATGTGACAAATTCTATGTACAAATAGAAGAGTGGATACATACATACATACATACATACATACATACATACATACATACATACATACATACATACATACATACATACATACATACATACATACATACATACATACATACGTACATGCATACATACATACACATTGACAATCAAGTACAGTAAAATAGATGCAAGTTGATGTACAGTGTACGTGGTGCAGATGATTCTGACAGCTTGGGTACATGGTGCAGATGTAGATTAAGTTGATGCAAGTTAATGTTTAAGCTAGGAATTTAGGCAAAATGAAGGAAAGAGTCATCCATTTTTTTGGATACACTTACAGAAAAACACCAAGAGCCTTGTTGAAATGAGTGGTGCTGCTGGTGGTGGAAATGAAAGTACAATTGGTGTTTGACCATGTGTGAAAAGCTCTACAGGGGAGCTTCCTTACAACCCACAGTCATTACCCAGTGTGTTAGGGTCAAAATGTTCCTTAATTGGAGTGCCCTTAAATAATTAGCCCATACAGGAAGCAATTGTCCTACTAACCAGTCAGAAGAGAGCACTGATCTGGTTTATCGCTAGTGTATCAGAGCAACGATCAGTGTCTCAGGCTGAGTGCAGTTTTATTCTGTGATGTGAAGTCCTTCCCCTGCTCGCCCTTTAAAAACAAAGATGGTGAACCACAGGCTATAGGAGCAATGGTAGTTCCTCATTAATAGACATGACAGGAAAATCTGCATGCAAAAATATCTGAATTTAGAGGCTTGGTTCTTGTCCCCTGAATCAGCTCTTGGAAGCTCACTCAGTGGATATTTCACTTAATTTCTGAGCTGTTGTATTATTAAATCACACAAATTTGTTATATATAGGCACCCAGAGGCAGGCAGCAACAAGTAGTAAATTTTGCCCAGATTCCATTTTGGTCCGCTCACCAAGAAACGCGAGTCACGTGATACCTGCAACAACCCCCCCTCACAGTTTTCTTCCTCCTCCTTCTCTTCCTCCTCCTCCTTCCCAATACTCTCCTCCCACCTTCCAGTTAAAGAGAGGAGGGTAAAGACAGGGAGGAAGAAAGAAAGACCACCCTCCCTCGGATCACAGGCTCTCAATCAAGCCCTTTCACACCCTGTGAACCTGAAACAATCAGTTTGATAGCAGCTGTCTGCCTGTGCTGGCCATGGCTGGAACCATGTTGTCTCATAGCATGTCAACCTGAAATGAACAGAACAGGGCGGCACTCTGGAAAAACATGCACAATCATTCCTGTTCTGTTCCTGTTGCAACGCTTTGGACTGCTGTTGCATGCAGCCAAAATTTTGAGACCTTGTGAAAAGTGTTGCATGAAGTTCATGTAGACCACACATGTGCCAAAATGAATTTGACACACCAGTTGGTGAAAAAGCATTCAAAACCTGTTGAGATCGACAAAAAACTCTTCATGGGAGTAAGAAGATCAGCTTATTTACATCCAGTGCACTATAAGCAGCTATCATGGATGTTATTGATAAGAGACTTGCTGAGGAAGTCTGTCGCTAAGGGAGATGGCACAGACACTGGAAAAGGGGGAACATACTTGTCAGTGCTCGAAGAATGGTCAAGTCAATATTTATGCTCCAATCAAAGCCTGTGTCTGTAGAGCACCGGTATATAGTTTTTCGCCTTGTCTAATAAACTAATCTAATCTAATAATCTTATGTAATAATTGTCTAACATTAATCACCCAAAAAAGCATGTCTGCGTTTCCTCCACCAAAAACCTGTTGTGTTTAACTGTCAAATGTACCATTTGTATGTACATAAAATACACACATATACACTGAAATGATGGACCAAGGCGTAGTCACTGCCTTATGCACTATGTGAGCTGAAGATAAACACTAGCACACCCCAAGACACCCGTAGTTATGAAGCAGGTAAAGATATATATTTGGAAGATGAATGCACTTGACAACAGGCCCTGATGAGGGCCCTTTTGTTGTAGTGTCTGTTTTTTAAAGATACGATTAAATAAGATAGGCAAACCGGCTGAAAATATATTATATAAATACTAGTTTTATATTCTTCAGCTTCTGGGTGGGGTGGGACTGGCTTGTGTATGCGCCCCTGTGGTGTTGCACATTTCAGAGCTTAGCAGAGCGTTCAAGGAAATAGGGAGCTGTTGAGCCATGCACAACGTGTTTTACATAAGTATACCCTGACCTTCGATTTCAAACATGTTTATTTTCTGATGTTGCAGCACCAAAGGAGGTTCGGGGTTCAGTGGGCTGAGATAGGAAAACAGACCTTGCAGTGTGTGGATGACTGAGCTCTGCCAGAGCTACAGCTGCCATAAAAGCTTATGTTGTTTTGAGCTGTCTTAATCTCATCTAAATATCACAGCAAAAGGTTACAGCTTGTCTGTGTGTTCCCTGAACATATTTCCAAAAAGACAGCTTGCAAAGAGAAAGCCTTTTTCTGTAGATAATCCCTCTTTCTTAGAAAATGAGACACAAGCCCCTTTTCAGTATGCACTGTAAACAGGCATTTACAAGAACCTTAAATGGAAGCAGGCATGTATGAATGCAACCTGCTGTATTCTTCACTGACTTGTTTTAGATTGGTTCACAGGTGGGACTAAGGGTGCTTTCACACCAGGATAGTCTGGGACCGGCCAGCATGGTGTGTGGTGAAAAAATTGGTGGGGAAAAAAAGGCATAATAAACCTGCCTGGACAACATTATGCAGTTACAGCTGCTACCCACTTGGGCACCGTTACTACAAATAAGCTCTGAACAGGAAGAAAAAGGCATGAAGAAGAAGTTACTTATGGGCACTACACTTCCTTTAAGTCTAATTCCATGTTTGCCAACTGAATCCACTGAGAGGGAGGAATTAGCTGGCAGATATCAGGAACTGGCAGGAACTTGAAAGTGAACATGTACGTCCAGCCAGGCCTTTAATTGGACAGTGTATTTATTTTCAGTGTTATTGGTGCATGTGTGAGGAGGCATTAACTAGGTACTTGTTGAGAAATGAATTGCATTGGTTCATAGGCATACATAATAGAAAGGGTAAATGTCTGGGAAATTCAGAAAATCATTGCTTATGGTGAGTTGGAGTGCCCACCCTGCTCCTTAGATGGCATATTACACAAAGTAATATGCCATTAATAATAATAATAATGATAATAGTAATATGCCAATATGCTAGCAATTTATTCAAGGATTCAAGGAGCTTTATTGTCATTTCAGCACATGTTAACATGGGGTGAAACAAAATTGCCTCCTACCTTAGGGGAGAGGGGCAAACAGAGTGTGTGCAGGGTGAGTGGGGTCCTTCGTGATGGAGGATGCCCGTTTCCTGCATCGGGCAGTGTAGATGTCTGTGGTGGTGGATTGACTGCGTCGCACAGTCCTTTGAGCTCCTCAGTGCTGAACACCTCAACCCTCTGAGAAAGTAGAGTCACTGGTGTGCCTTCCTGATCAGACTGGAAGTACTGGCACTCAAGGTGAGGTTATCAGAGATGTGAACGATACTTGAAGCTCAAGACCACTTCCAACACAGTCCCTCCAATGTGCAAGGGAGGAGCGAGGTGTCTGCCTCTCCTGAAGTCCATGATGATCTCCTTGGTCTTCTTCATGCTGATACAGAGGTTGTTTTCCCTGCAACAACCCTCCAGGTGTTCCACCTCCTGCCTGTAGTTGGACTTGTCATTGTTTGTGATGCATCCAACCACAATTATGTCATCCATTAACTTAACAATCATACAGCTCAGATGTCTTGCTGAGCATTCGTATGTGAATAGAGTGAACAGGAGGGGGCTCAGCACTCAGCCCTGGGGGAAGCTGGTGCTGAGTGTGATCGGGGAGGAGTAGACATCGTTGGTCTTCACAGGCTGCGGCCTGTCTGTTAGGAAGTCTTGGACCCAGTTGCACAACTCAGTCCAAGTGTATTAAGTATCTGGTTCAGGGTCTGTGGTATAATTGTGGAGGTGAAGAGTAAGGAGGTGAAGAGTAAGCAAACATAGGAGTCCTTGTTCTCTAAGTGGGTTAGATATGTGTAGACCACAGAGGCAATGACATCCTCTGCAGATTGGTTTCTCCTTTCGGCATAATGGTGGGTCCTCAGTGGTACCAATGGAGTCATCACATGTCTCTCAAAGCATTTCATGACTATTGGGGTGAGGGCTACCAGCCAATAGTCATTCAGTCTTGCCACTGTTAGTGTTACGAAATGAGACGAAACATGCTCGTCAACAAGCCTTTTTCCCATGACTGAAAGGAGATGATGAGACAGCACCGATGTTTTAAACACTGACTAAAACTGTTGTGTGTTATTGTTGACAAAAGCAATGCGAAAATGTTATGCAAGAAACAAAAAATTAACAAAAATAACTTCTTGTTTTCACCTACTACACAAAAAGAACCACAACATCTAGTCCAGCTGTGATGTGTCTGGGTAGACAATTGTTCTCCTCATGCCTAGGCTACGTTATATATCCTTTTGCTGCCCCCCTGTGGCTTAAAAACCAAATTGGATGCAGGAGAAACACGGACAACACGGAAGCTACAATCATGCTAGGAAGGAAGAAACGATCTGACGTTTTGGTCTTATTTGAAATATTTAGAAGCTGATAAAACAGCACAATGCCTCACTATGACAGATTGAAATATGTGGGGGGAAAAATAGCTGGGAAAAATTCAATGAACCTGAAAAGGCATATAGCCCTCAGGCACCTAAATATTAAGGTAAGCTAACTGCCACACTGGTTGGTTAAGCTAGTCCTAGCAGCTAGCAAGAGGTTGGGGGCCACAGGCTCTTCGTCAGTGGGAGGTGGGTGGTGGTACTAGATCGAAAGTGACTGTCAGTTCAAACGGTGTTGTCACAGCTGGATGCGTATTGGTGTACTCTGTACACCTGAGCGTTGTGGGACTTGTCGAGACCATCCGCTCATTAGAAAGCCACAAGAGCACTTAAAATATAGCTATAACGTTGCGAATCAAAATGCAAGAGAGCTGCACTCCTCCAGTCATTCACATTATACTGCACACCCCTGTGCACGTAATACCACTTTTAATGTTACATCAATGGTAGCCTACTGGTAATCAAACAACTAAAAGCAAAGACCATTAGATTTCTTTGCTATAAAATTAAATAAACTCTGCTAAAAGCAGGCACCAGTTGCTTACTGCATCATGGTGAAATAGTTCAATGACAGTTGGAATGCTCCTCAACCACAAAATTCTAATCCACAACCACGTGAGTCCTTATCAATTTGTCTGTCAATAAGGCTTGTTGTGTCCTCTGCCTTGCAAACAAACATGTTCATCAGCCTGTTCAGAATTTACTGTGGTTGACTATAGCATTATTAGTGCAGTGTAGATGTGAACAGCAATACAGGATGTGTTAGAACAAAATGTGTCCCCAATGCAACGAATCACAACCCCAATAAGGTTCCAATTAGATACAGTAATATCAAGAAGAAACCAAGTGTTAAATTGGTCCAAATATGCATAAGATCTTGTTTTTCTTTATTCTACTGGTTGTCTGTTTTGCTCAAATATAAATATAGGCCTCTCTAATTTTGGCCTGGACTAAATTGAAAAATGGGTGACAAAATTAACATTAGTCACTGTGGACATTTTGGGGATGGGAATGATAGTGCTGGTCTTTAGGCAGGTGAGCACCGCCACCTGTTTGAGAGCACCTTGATGGCTGGTGTGACCAGCCTTTCAGCACTCATCCAAGGATGTTGTTGGGTCCAGTAGTTTTGCAGGAGTTAATCCTCTGGAGGGTCCTCCTCACCTCCACGGATGTCACACTGAGAGGCTCTTCACCTCGTAGAGGGGTGAGTCTGGTGCTGGGGGAGGTGTTTGAGTCCTAAAAGTGGGCGAAGAAGGTGTTGATTGTGTTGGACAGAGATGCCTTATGCATCTCTGGTGTTGTAGTCTGTGAATCACTTTATGCCCCTCCACATACTCCCTAGATCATTGAATGTGAAGTGTCCCGGGATCAAGTGGGCGTATGGGGCCATGGCCCTCTTCACTCCTGCAATCAGCTTTCTCTTCCCAGTCTGTCCCAAGCCTAAAAGCAGTGTTCCCGCTTTCAGTAGAGACTGGACCTCTGCATTCAGCCAGGGTTTCTGGTTGGGATAACATATTACAGTCCTGGTGCTGGTGACGTCCTCCACGCGCTTATTGATATAGGTGAGGACAGCCTATATGGAGTCCCCCAGGTTTATGTCTCCCTCGCAGGCAGTTGCATCTTTGAAGATTTTCCAGTCTGCACACTGGAAACAATCCTACAGTGCAGGTACAGCATCACTGGGCCATACAGTAATGGTCCTCAGTTTTGGTGAGTGGCATCTGAGGAGAGGACGATAGGCAGGGACCAACATAATGGAGATGTGGTCTGAGAAGCACAGGTGGAGATGGAGGGCAGCTTTGTATGCATTTTTTTCATTGGTCCAGTGTGTTATGCCCCCTGTGTCGGTACGTTAAAGTGTTTGTAGAACTTTGGTAGAGTATCTGTCAGGTATCTGCCAATACAAACACCGCTGTAAACTTAACAGTTATATGCTTTATCACCTTGGACCAGTGTTGTACTGTCGTGCAGTTCGTACCCCAAACTTTGTTGACAAAGACACCTAGTCTGCCCTGATGGCCTTTCCCCGACTGGTTTTGGTCTGCACGGAACAGAAGCCAGTTATTGATCTGGAAGAATGTGTCTGGCATGTTGTCATTCAGCCAGGTTTCCATAAGACAAAGCATTGCACAATTCCTTATCTCACGGAAAGCCCCCCGCCTCAGTCAGAGCAGGTCCATCTTGTTGTCCAGGAAGTGGACATTGGACAGGAACAGGGACAGGCTGTTTTTTGACTCCTTTGACTGTCCTTTGGCTTTGATGCTCACTCGTCCTAAATTTTACAGAATCACTGATGTAAAGATACATTTCAAGGAAATGCAAAGAGCAGTAATTGAAACAGCAAAATACAGGCATTCAGTAATGTTTTATATGGAACAGTTTTGCTGATTTTGTGATGCATCACAGGTTTAAACTTGATTGGGTTGATAGAAAACTCTGCAGAACTGCTTCAGGTTTAAACTTAAACAGTACGCGTCCTTCCCAGGCATGACTTTTCATCTCTTTCCTACAAATATTCCTCAGCATGGTGTACTTGCACATGTGTCTCTGGCAGTGCAAGCCTCAATGTGTGTGTTCTCAACCACTTATGACTCATGGCACACTGTCATTTCGGCAGGGAGAGAGCAGGGAGGAGGCAGTGTTTGTTATTTCATCAGGTTGCCACGGTGAACTTGGGTGCAGCCATCATCAGTTAATTACAACACAGTCACTGCCTCTGTGTCTAATATCCACCAATGAGTGAAAAACTCTTTCCTTTATGCAGTGAGATACCGGGGTTGGTTAATCCTGAGGCAATTTAGATGCACCAGCACCAGATAAATAAAAATGAGCTTTTTCTGTCATCCCTCTTTAACAAAATGTCCATTAGTTTACCATCTGTAAAAAGCTTACATTGGTCTTCCTAACCAGTTTTATGTGCACGTAAATGTGTCATGTAACTGGGTTGAACTGCAGATGTAATAGTTTATAAATTTCCACTTTGTCAAGGTTCATTCATGTTACATGTGTTTATGTTGAGCTTTCTGATTAACAACAGATCAAATCATATAGTAGGCTACTTTCCCATTCTACATTTTGAGCACAGACAAAAACATTAACATCACATGATGTCTTCCGTGGATAAAATGAAATCTTTCGTGGATAGGCACATATAAAACGAATTTATTGAACTCATGTGCGTGCATGCGCTACGCCTGGTGTGACTCTGGATCCCCTCTCCTTACAGATCCGGGTGTGTTTAACCGGTGGATCCACTCATTATTGTCGGTTACGGTTAGGGACTCAGGATTCGCCGGACCCGCACGGATCCGGGTTAGTGTCGGTTAGCGGTTCAGTACTCAGGATTCGCCGGATCCGCACGGATCCGGGTTATTGTCGGTTAGTGGATCAGGACTCAGGATTCGCTGGATCCGCACGGATCCGGGTTAAGGTGCTTCCACATAGACCGCGGCAAGCGCGTCGCTGTGCCGCGCGGCAAAGCGGCAACGTTGCTAAGCTACCAGTAACAACATTTAGCAGTTGGTTTGAGCGCGATCTTGTGAGAAGGTGTATTAAATCCTGGCTATAGTGCTATTAAGGAGACGAGGAGACGAGCAGCACAGATAAGGAGGATGTGGGTCCACCCAGTTCTGATAAGAAGGCATTTGTCACACCCCTGAACGTTACATATGGACGCCGAAGGTACCCTTCCGCGTCTGTTTATTGACGCTCCGGGTTTTCCATCCACTCTCATGCAAACCCCAGCTCGGCTGGCCGGGATGCTGAGAGCAGAGGCTCCAGCCAAAGCCCATAAACGTCAAATATAAACGCGGAGGGTAAAAATCTGCGTCCGGATTTGACGCTCCGGGTTCTGCATTGACTCTTATGCAGACTCCGGCTCGGCTGGACGGGACGCTGGGGGCAGAGGCTCCAGCTGACCATTCACTCCCATAATAACCCGGTGGGTTATGCGGCGTGTTACCATGGAAACGAGAGGACTAGTCTGAGGTCTGTTTAAGATAACGTCCGCTGCTTGCCTGGAGCCTCCACCCGCCCCAAAGGCCGACAGCCCAGGAGAAACACTGACAAACATTGCGTAAATAGCCTGCTGTGTGTTTGTGCATCCTGACCCGCTCTGTTGTGTTGCATATTGCGAGGTAGCGGCACAAGTGAAAGTGAAAGTTAACGCCACTACGTGAAACGTACTGTACCTGTAGATCTTACATGCATTCCTCACTAAAATCCGTAATTGCACAGTGTCCGATGTAAAAACCGTTTTCCGATCCATACGAAGTGAACACGAAGTGAAAGTCATTTACTGACAACAACCTGCTCTATAAGTGCCCACAATTTGTTATTATTTCTAGTTTAATGAGAAAAAGTTTAAAAGCAAAAAGCATTGTTGTAAAGCAACAATACCAGTACAGTAATATCTACTGACATGCAGTCTCCACATTTTGATAATTGAAAATCTCAATTTGAAGAGTGGTTACGGTATCTACAGTAAGAGTGCTTGCCCTACTGTATAGTATTCCAAAAATGTGGAATACAGGCAGAATAGACAATAAATATTACATATAAACTCATAATCAAGTGTAATCTTAAAACGTTGAAAAACTTCAGTGAACAGTGAACTCAACCACTCCTTCCCCCTTGTCCTCCCTATTTCCTCCACCCCCCAAGTGAGGAGTTACTGTAGGGCAAGATGGCATGAGGGATGAAGGAGTTCCGAAGTCTTGCACTTAATGGGCTTTTGGTCTCCCATTGTCACACAAATTCTTTACAGAGCCCAAAATGCAACTGGTTTGACTGGTTTGGACCAACAGCCAATGTGCAAATACAAGCAGATCAAACTAAAGAGTAGGGAACTAAAACCAGCATGGAGGATAATTCATTTGGTTTACCATATTTTCATTTTTGTTCACCCTGGAGGCTATACAGAAAGTTCAATTCAAATAAATGTAAGTGTGAACTCCATATAGTGAAATAAAATGTACATGATCTATAGTCAAAGACAAGACAAGAAGAGTCATTTTTGCGTTTTCATTTTTTTCCACTATGCCCACCTTTATTCCTGATAACACATTTTAAAACCTTTGATAGCCCATTTGATACCCATTCGATACACTCCACCAAAGCATAATCATTCAGGTACTGTATAAATGCACAAGAATTTCACCTTTTGAGTTGAGTTGAGTTCACCATGGAACTAAACACTGTAGACTGGGAAAATGGGGGTCAGTAACTCTACAGGAGCAACAGCAGGGGACCACTGAATGGGCTGGAGCCTCTGCTCTCAGCGTCCCGGCCAGCCGAGCTGGGGTTTGCATGAGAGTGAATGGACAACCTGGAGCGTCAATAAACAGACGCGGAAGGTTACCTTCGGCGGCCATATGTAACGTTCAGGGGTGTGACAAATAGTCGGTATTTGACACGTTGGGATGAGAACGGGTTGCCTGATAATGATGGCATTGGAGGTCGCATTTTGAAAAATTGTACCCCAAAGTTGGCAGAATTTTTTTTTCTTTTTAATATGGCTCACAGGGTCCCCCAGCTTTGGAAAAAAAACAAGGCCCCAAAATCAAGGCCACTCAGTCACCAAATCACTTTAGGCCTGTTGCCCTGACCTCACTGTCAAAGATCATCTGGACCCACTTCAGTTTGCCTATAGGTCAGACCGGGGGTTGGAGGACACAAGAGGAACTCTTTTAAATATGATTTTAAAGCATCTTGAGGGAAAGAAAACATTTGCCAAATTACTTTTTAATTATTTCTCATCAGCTTTTAATTGTATTCAACCCCATGTTTTAGCTGAGAGATTACATTGTTTTGATGACACTGACTCTAGCCTCACAGAATGGTTGATGGACTTTTTAACTGAACAGTCTCAGTGGGTAAGGGTCAATGGGGTTTTCTCTGATGTCCTCTTCACTTCCACCGGCTCTCCTCAAGGTTGTGTTCTTTCCCCCCTTTGATTTATTTTACACACCAATGACTGTCACAGCCAGTACCCACAGCGTCATATTTTAAAGTTTGCTGATGACTCAGTCATCCTATCCCTCCTCAGCAGTGATGACCCTGACCACGGGCCAGTGGTCAGGGACTTCACTGACTGGTGCTCCTTCTTAAACATCAATGTTTCCAAGACAAAAGAAATGCTCATTGATTTTAGAAAAAACAGCACTGCCAACACCCTGGCGGTGATCTCTGCGGAAAAGTGGAAGTTGTGAGCCAAAACAAGTATTTAGGAACTTTAGTTAAAGATAAGCTGACCTTCGAAGTCCACGTTGACACTCATTGAAGAAAGCTCATCAGCGGATGTACTTTTATCAGAAGCCCCATAGTTTTAATGTGGACACTACTTTTATGAGAATGTTTTATACTTGTTTGATCGAATCTTTATTAACTTTTAACTTCATCTGCTGGTTGGTCTTTTAACATGTAAAAATAGGAACAAAATTGTAGGTGTATTTAGGATGTGCTGAAAAATTGCAGGCAAAGCCCTAAATGACCTGTTCGACCTGCACAAGGAGAGGTCAATGACCAAAGCCAGACTGATCTTAGCAGACCAGATCACCCCTTGCACTGAGAGTTCAGGCTGCTTCTGTCCAGACGTAGATACCTGCTTCCCAGATATAAGATGAACAGAAGGAGAGATTCATTTTTTCATACTGTGACAGGCTTTCAAATGATCTATGTTGAATGTTGGATGTGGCCCGTTGTGTTTTTCTGGATGTGTTTATTGTATGTTTGATTTGTTTACTACTTGCTGTGAAACAATTTGCCCCCCGGGGATAATAAAGACTCTTAAACCTTGAACCTTTTTTGGATTATTAGTATTATGAGTATTGGATTATGATATGACTTGTGGCATATATACAAACAATTAAGTTGGAGAACCACCACTATGGGACAATATACAATGTAATGTAGTGTCTGCGTTGGAAAACTGCTTCAAATGTATACTGTAGGTGTTTTGCTGTCAGAAGTTTCAGGCACAGTTAAAAGTTAGCACTAATTACTAACTAGCTGGAGGCAAACCAATGATAAGTAGTGTTAAATGCTGTTTCTAGCAATGTAGGACAAGAACTGCGTGATGGAAAAGTCTAATTAGCCACATTTCCACTGCAGGAATTTCAAGGTAATTTTACAAGGCTTTTTTTACGTTGGCTGGCAGGAACTGTCCCTCTCACTTGGCCCTCTAAATGGTTGTGTCTCCACTGCAGAGTCACATCAATAGAAATTCACATTAGAAATTTTGTTTTGATAACAAAGAGGGCAGGAGGTAAACATGTTTCTGGTGTTCATGGCGATGGATGCTATGAACAAGAGGAGGAGTCTTGAAGTTGCTGTTGTTTTGAGCTGTGTCTGTTAGGCTGATGCTAAGGGCTAGTGTTCATCTTCTGCTGGGTTTTAAAATTGACACTTGTTTGGGTGATTTCTGATGGTATCCCATCCTGCTCTAGGTTTAATCAATCAGTGCAGAGTAAACATCAAGTCCTACTCGGTAATTTTACAGGGTCTATCGTAGCACCTATCCTTGTGCAAGGACTTATTCAGGACCTATAACAGGGCCAGCCCTGTTGGTCAGGACCTGACAGTCACAAACTGTGTTGGCCTATTCGAAAACTTGCTTCAGCTTTGATTGTTTGTTTCCTTCCTCCTTTTCCTCCGATTCCACCCACTGTTCAGTTCAATCCTGCCCTGGTCTTCCCTGTTTCCTCAGCCAGAGAAACTCCAGAGGCAACTAAGCTGACAATATATGTGTGTAGCCTTACCTGTTCCAGAGCTTAGTTGCCAGATTGTCTTCAAGTGTTGTTCATGACTTTCCAGTATTTTTCCCTGTTTTGCCTGTCTGTTTCTGACCTTGCCTGCTTGACTCTTGATCGTGTCTCCTGCCCACCTCAGCTACCCTGTTTCGGATCTCGTTGCTGCCCTAATGTCTCCTGCCCTGCTGGACTGAACCGCCTTATCCTGCGCACACACTGAAAGTGACTAAAATTTCACAGAGCAGCAGACTAGGGTGACCAGACATCCCTGATTTGGCGGGACGGTCCCTGAGTCGGTTACCCTGTCCCTAGTTAAAACTGACCCCAAAATGTCCCTGATTTGAATGGGAGAGAAAAACGCTGTGCAGAGCACAGAGACAGGGCGAGAGAGAAGCAAGCAAACAGAATAGAAATGTCTCCAATAGAGAATAGATCTGCCATATGTGATGCAACCTGAATGACCTAACAAACAATTTTGTCACTTTCAGTGTAAGCACTCACCTTCTTCCCAGTAACGTGACTAACATCTGTGCTCTGTGTCCCCTTGCTCTCCTACCCTCCCTGTTTGACCTGCTTTCTGTCAAAGACCCTGTCGTGTCTCTGCCCTGGCTATTGACTTGTTTGTTGTGCCTCGACTTAGCCCTGTGTGCATTAGCTCCAGCTATACAGGCCTCAGGGCTAGTTTTATTTTCCACATTTTTGAGCAACACTAGGCAGCACCAATCATTGTCTCCAAAAATTCTGTGGTGGAGTTGCCGCTACTCACTCTCTTGAAGCTGTGGCTCAGAGCCATTAATCGCCTCATCTAGTCAGACCATTTCCAGTCCTGACGGTTGTGTCCTTTTTGATTTGGTAAGTAACACATGAGAAACAAATTGCTGTGTTACTGGTGTTTAAAAGTGCTGTTTTTGTGAGTCTGTAGTGAAAGAACTTTGACTAATCAGTGGCTGGGAGTCAGGTGATGCCATGCTTTGGAAACACTTCAGCTGCTCAATGGGATGCAGGCATTTAGGGCTGGAAGGCTCCTCTGACTAGCCAAATATATTGACATCCAGAGCATGAATGTAGTCTTTGTGATATGAGTGTCGTGCATGTTAATAACATGATAATCATTCATTTACAATATATTGTGCAGGTATCTTTTAGTTACATCCTGTGCAACTCAGACATTGGTCTTTTTTCAGATCCAGTTCTTGTAAGAGTAGCACCCCTCTGCTTTACTTTAACAATTAAATAAAGGGCGATTTTTTGAATTTTCTGTTTTTTCCCATTCATTTCTTATGGGATTTTTTGGTCTTTCTGAGCACTTTTTGGTCCCTGTGGGGTCCCTGCGGGGCCAAAAAGTGTTATTTTTCGTCAAAAAATAACGCGGGGCCAAAAAGTGTTATTTTTCATCAATCTTTGTCAATTTTTAGGCTGCTATATGCCAACGCGTGCAGGAGAGCGTCCTGAACAATTTGTCCTTTTAAAATGTCCAGAATCTGGATCGTTTGGCGACAGCGGCCAATTAACTGATTTTGCCAGTTTTTGGCCCCTGGCGGGGTGGAAGGAAAGTACACTTGCTGGGGCCGAGTCGCACGTTTTGATGTATGTGTGTCTGCGATCAGCGGTTCTCGAGATACGCTCGACCGAAATTTCGCTATAATAATAATAATAAGAATAAACACGGTGTAGAATAATAGTGCTCCTTTTCGGAGCACTAATAAACACGGTGGAGAGTAATAGTGCTCCCTTCTGCAGGCTCAGCAGACACCAAATATGCTGACCAGATTGCACTTGGGGTTAAAGGTTTCAATGCCCTCAGTCACACAGCCTCTTATTTATTACAACAGATTTAAAAGGGTATTGATGCCACAACACAAACTTTAATTCAGACGTTGCTAAAACTCGGATTCTGTTTAGAGTAGGGAAGAAAAAGATGGTCCTTGAGAGGATGATATTTGAGAGAAAAATAAATTTGGATATTTTCTGAGTTAATTAATCTTTTAGAACAATAATGTTGCATGCATGTACTGAAACAGAGGCTTTCACTTTCATTAAAAGAGGAATTTGCTAGAAAGGAAAGACATGTAGAAGAGAGGAAAGGGGAATGACAAACCAGAGAGAGGGAGAGAGAGAGAGAGAGAGAGAGATGCAGATTGTTTTGAATCCACAGTGAGTCAGGCCTCAAATTTATGCCCATGGGCTGCTTCTTGGGTGGGCTACTGAGAAGGCGGTGCTCAAGTTAGAGCAAGGGAAAGTTGCAGATTCCAAACTGCCTTCCTTTCTCTGAAGCTTACATTTTTCCTCTGGAATACATTTACAACTCATCTGTCCTGACTGGCTGCCTGGCTTAAAGACAGTAACTGACTTCCCTGCAGAAAGCCAAAAAGTACTCATAAGAGATTGCGCCTGTTGTTTTTGTTGTTTGTCAAAAAATGACACATTATGTGGAGTTGGAAAGAATTTCAGGACTTAAGCCAATCTCCAAGAGAGAATTTGTGTCATTATACAACAACCTGGATCAGATAAAGTATATTTTGGATATCATGCTAGTAATGACTGTTTTGCTCAGCATGAGAAAAATCTGGGCCCACATTGTGCATCTGAATAGAGTCCCAGATATGAGAAATTAAGCTAGACTTTCTCTCTCAAAAGTGCCTTTGGGGAATGGCTGAGGTTTGGAGCTTCTAGAAATAAGTTGCTCATGTTGGTGTCAACTTCACATTGCAAAGTAATGATATAAAGTTTCTCTAACTTTTAAGGAGGGTTTTATATGCCTCAGCATGAACAGCAGACTGAATACACAGCAAGGTATGACATAAGTGGCATGTTAATTACCTCAATAAGGGGCAATCATGACAACACTGAATTCAGAGTGTGGTTGGTTTATTACAATAATCCTCTTCTCTCTTTTGCTGTCTCTCTCTCTCTCTCTCTCAATCTCTCTCATACACACACACACTCACAGACACACCAGATTATCAAGGCCAGTAGAAAGGAAGCAAGTTGTTGCGTTAGAGAGTTAGTTAACTTTATTGATCCCTTTATTGAAATTTAAATTCCAGCAACAAACAGTAAAAACAAAGGTGCCATACAAAGAGAATAGAAAAGAATAAATAAATAGTATAAACTATATATATACCAATAGAGAGTAAACAATCAATACTATGTATATATGTGTATATATATATATATATATATATATATCCTATATATATATGTATGTGTATATATATATATATATATATATATATATATATATATATATATATATATATGATATACTGCGGACTCTACCACTCCTTTCCCTTTGCCCTCTCTAATTCCTCCTCCCCCAAGTGAGTTGTACAACATGATGACAGGATGACAGAGTTCTTAAGTCTGGTGGTTCTGCATTTGGAAGAAGCAGTCTCTCATTTAACAGGCTTCTCTGGATGTTGATGACGTTGTGGATGCTATTGTCCATGATGTCCTGCAGTTTGTATTCTGCCATTGTCACCAGTGGGTCCAGTTTCATGCCAACCACAGAGCTGGCCTGCCTGATCAGTTTATCAAATCTGGAAATGTTGGATTTGCTGCCCCCCCAACTTACCACAATATAAAAGAGGAGACCAGCAACCACGGACTGGTAAAACATCCACAGCAGCGTGCTGCAGATGTTGAAGGACCGCAGTCTTCTATCTTCCCATATGGGTGGCTGGTGTGTGTTGTCCAGTCCAGTGTTTTGTCCAGCCACAGCCCGGGGTATTGATGGAAAACTACCTTTCCTGGACTGCAAGGTTACTGCAGAGGAGGAGGGGAACCTAGTCACCGAGGTCTACAGAAAACCTATGCACACGGACCAATATCTCCTCTTTGACTCCCATCACCCCTTGGAACAGAAATTCAGCGTCATCAGGACCCTGCAACACAGAGCAGAGAGCATCCCATCGAAAACAGAAGGAAAGGAAAAGGAGCACACACACATCAGACAAGCGCTGAGAACCTGTGGCTACCCCAACTTGACCTTTATCAAAAGGAGGAACGGACAGAATAGTGAAACCAGCACAAATACAGGGAATCAAAGGAAACATATGGTGGTTCCATATTTATCCGGATTATCAGAGAAACTAAGGAGAATCTTCCACAAACACAACATCCCAGTTTATTTCAAGCCAGGAAACACCCTCAGACAGAGACTGGTTCACCCCAAGGACAAAACTCCAAAAGAAAAACTCAACAATGTGATCTATGCAGTACAGTGCAGTGAGGAATGCCCGGACCTATACATTGGAGAAACCACATAACCGCTCCACAAACGCATGTACCGACACAGGAGACCAGCTACAACAGGACCACAGTCACTGGTCTACATACACAGAAAGGAGAAAGGACACTCCTTTAAGGACACTGGAGGAGGATAGGTGGTTTGAGAGAGGAGTAAAGGAGGCCATCTAGACTCATTTGGAAAGACCTACTCTGAACAGAGGAGACCTGCGTCATCGTTTGTCTGCTACATACCACTCTGCCTTGAGATCCCACTCCAGGAAGTTTAACTGCTCATCTACATCACAGCAGTAAACACCCTCTGGACCCTGTGATCATGAGGACCCATTCAACCCCAATCTTTCACACATTGACACTAGTTGATGAATGGAGGAGCTATCCACACATTAACATGTTAATGGCCCCATCTTGTCACATGATAAGGGCGTGTGGCTCCTTCACTGCCACAGGTGTTAATGGCCCATCATGTGACCATTCACTGCCACAGGTATTAATGTGTTAATGCTCACTCATGTGACCCTTTGTCACATAACGAGGGGGATGGTCCACATTCACATCCCACCCACATCCAGAGAGATTTATACCCTGGCCTTTCCCCAACCAACCAGAACTGAAGAAGCCCTTCGGATGAAGGACGAAACGTCTTCAAACCCCAGAGGAAGTCCAGTTGCTTTGACTAACTGATCAGCAGATACTATGACCTGGATGAATGAGAATCTCCACAGACGTACAACTAAACAATACAAAAATACATCTTGAAATACTATTTCATAATAAGCCTAATAATGATATACTTTGCTGATAACTAATGAACCAACATCGTACTGATAATCTCTGGATGTTTTACCAATGAAACAACAGCGTATGGAAAAAATATGAGGACACAAATGCCACTACAGCCAAAGCGTAAGCTGATGCTAATGGTGAAGCCAACAAGAAGACTTCAACTTCAACTTCAACTTTTATTTGTTTTAAGTGCCATATCATAACAGCTGTTATCTCAGAGCACTTTAGGAGAGCAGCAATGTGTACATAGTGAAAAAAAACCCTGTCCTTAGACCCTCGCAAAGGCTGAGGAACAACTCCCAAGAAAAACCCTGACAGGGAAAAAAGGGGAGAAACCTCAGGGTGAGAGACAGAGGAGGGGGTCCTCACCCAGGACGGACAGGCGGGCACAAGCAAAACATTATTGATGGCTACCAGTTCAGGATATAAATAAACCAATGAATTGAATTGAATCAGTCCATAGTAGCAGGCAGGAGGAACCGCAGTGAGATGAGCCGGGTAGAGGTGGTCTTGGATCCAGCTCAGCGTTGATGGAAACCGGGAGGGAAAAATAAAAATAATAAAAATAAAATAAAAAATAAAATGAAAAATAAGAATAAAAAGAAAATTAAAAATTAAGAATTAAAAAATAAAATATTAATAAAATTAAAATAAGAATAAAAAATAAAAATAAATAAAAATTGAAAGATAAAAAGGAGAGGGGGAGGAGAGGGGGGAAGAGGAGGAGATGGAAAACAGACGGGGAGAGGCCAGGAGGAGAGAGAGAAGCTAGAGGGAGCGTGAGCCTGATTCACACCCACAGAGAAGGCAGAGAAGATAGAGCTCAATGTGCCGGGGACCCCCAGCAGACTCAACCTATAGCAGCTTATCTTGGATTTATCTGTAGGCTCTGTCAAAAAGGAGGGTTTTTAACCTACTCTTAAAGGTAGAGAGGGTGTCTGCCTCCCGGACTGAAACTGGTAGATGGTTCCATAACAGAGGGCCTTGGTAGCTGAAGGCTCTGGCTCCCCATCTAGACTTAGAGATTCGTGGAACCACCAGTAGGCCTGTATTCAGAGAAGTGTCCTAGTGGGGCAATAGGGTTTTATCAGGTCTGAGATATAAGAGGGTGCCAGACCATGAAGACCTTTATAGACAAGGAGGAGGATTTTGAACTGGATCCTGAAAGGTACAGGAAGCCAGTGCAATGAGGCCAGAACAGGAGAGATGCGATCTCTCTTTCTAGTTTTAGTCAGGACACGACCTGCCGCGTTCTGAAGGAGCTGCAGAGTTCTCAGCGACCTATTGGAGCATCCAGCCAGTAAAGAGTTGCAGTAGTCCAGCCTGGAAGTAACAAAGGCATGGACCAGCTGTTCCACTGCATGGGGAGGGAGTAGGTGTCTTATTTTTGCAATATTGCGGAGGTGGAAGTAGGCAATTTTATGTGGGAGCTAAAAGACAGGTCTTGATCAAAACTAACACCTAGGTTCTTTACAGTGGTGGCAGACGGAGTCGCAAAACTACTTTGTAATGCTATGGCATCAGATATAGAGTCACGTAGGTGTTTTGGACCGATGAGCAGTAACTCTGTTTTTTCAGAGTTCAGAAGGAGGAAATTATTAGTCACCCAGGCCTTAATGTCATCAAGGCAGGACTGAAGCTGCTGTAGACGGTTGAGCTCGCCCGGCTTGATAGATAGATATAATTGAGTGTCGTCAGCATAACAGAGTAACTCCTGATGATATCACCTAGAGGGAGCATATATACAGAGAAAAGAACTGGACCAAGCACAGATCTTTGTGGCACCCTGTGGCTGACTTTAGTACGTGGAGATTGGTTATCGTTGACACAAACAAACTGATATCGGTCTGAAAGATAGGACTGGAACCAGTCTAAAGCAGTACCTCTGATTCCGAGTTGATGTTCCAGTCTCCTTAGTAAGATCTGGTGGTCAACCGTATCAAAAGCAGCACTGAGATCTAACAAGACAAGCACTGAAATGAGACCCTGGTCAGATGCCATTAAGAGGTCATTAGTGACTTTAACCAGCGCAGTCTCAGTACTATGATTCATTCTAAAACCAGACTGGAAGGATTCAAATAAACTATGGTTATTAAGGTGTTCACAGAGCTGGTTGGCAATGATTTTCTCAATGATTTTTGAGATGAAGATGAGATTCGAGATCGGTCTGTAATTTGCTAAAGTTCCTGGATCAAGGGACGGTTTCTTAAGAAGGGGTTTGATTATTCCGACTTTCAACGTAAGAGGAACGTAACCTGTTGTTATGGACAGGTTGATGAAGTCAAGTAAGGAGGTGGCGATTAAAGGCAGCACTTCCTTTAACAACTTGGTCGGAGTCGGGTCAAGGAGGCAGGTCGATGATTTAGCGGAGGAGATGATAGTGATCAGCTGATGCAGGTCAATGGGGTCAAATAAAGATAGTGACCTGGTTATTTCCCCATCTGTTATCCGAAAAGCTGCAACAGGGGGTAGATTAGTCGCCATGCATGCTGAGTGGGTCGTAATTGTTTGTCTAATATTTGTAATTTTGTTGTTAAAGTAGTCCATAAATTCACCACTGCTGAGATGTGTAGGGACACACTGCTCAGTGGAGTTATGACTCTGAGTCAGCCTGGCTACAGTGCTGAACAGAAACCTAGGGTTATGCTTATTTTCCTCAATTAGAGAGGAGTAGTATCTGGCTCTGGTATTACACAGAGCCAGCCTGTAAGTCTTCAGGCTATCTTTCCAGGTAAGAAAAATACAAGTGTTTTTGGTTGAACGCCAATTCCTCTCTAACTTACGTGCTAGCTGCTTTAGGTGGTGAGTTTCTGGAGTAAACAAGGGGGCGGATCTTGGTCTAGTGATAGTCTTTTTTGTTAGGGGTGCAGCCGAGTCAAGAGTCTTGAGAAGGGAGTTAACAAAACTATCAGTGAGGTGATCGATGACGGAGGGACTCAGGCTTTCATAACAGAGAGGGGGGGATGCAGTACCAAGAGACAGGGGGATAGCTTCTTTAAAGTTTGATTAGACACTGTTAGTTAAGTGTCGTGTATATATAATGCTCTTCTTTCGCACACAACCGGCTAGAAGGAAGTTGAAAGTAATTAAAGAATGGTCAGAAATAAGTGGGTTGGGGGGGGGGGAACGGTCAGGTGTTTAATTTCAACACGATAAGATAGAACAAGGTCCAGGTTGTGTACTGCAGCTATCACTGACCACATCTACATGAATATTGAAATCACCGATGATAATGATTTTGTCAGTTTTGAGAACTAGGTTTGAAAGAAATTCTGGAAATTCAGCCAGAAAATCTGAATAGGGGCCTGGGGCCCGATACACTACAACAAGTAGGAGGGGCTGTGTCTTCCAGCTTTGGTGACACAAGCTGATGATAAGGCTTTCAAATGAACTATAATCAACATTAGGTTTCGGAGTAATTAACAGACTACGATCAAAGATGGCTGCCACCCCACCTCCACGGCCAGAACATCGAGGGACATGATAGTTAATATGGCTGGGAGGAGAAGCCTCATTTAGGCTAACATAGTCACCCTCACAAAGCCAAGTTTCTGTAAGACACAACACATCAATGTTGTTGTCAGAGATTAATTTATTTACAAGAATGGCTTTGGAAGACAGGCTTTGGAAGACAGGGAGCGAATATTAAGTAATTTAATGCTCCTGTCCTGAGAAGTGACTGAGGAACTCCTGATTTTTATAAGATTGTTAAGGGTCGCTCCTCTGCTGCTAAATCTGGACAGTCGGGGGACAGACACAGTCTCTATGGGGTTCTGTGTGGGTGACTGAATAGAGGGAAGCACAGAGGAGTGTGTTAGACTGCACCTCTGCCTTCTGGTCTCTACTCTGAGTCAGGATGGGGGAGGACTAATGCTCTTAGCCAGACTTCAAAGACTTCTGCTGATTGATGAGGCAGTGAGGTTTTGTTCTCCGCCTCATACTTCTCTACTTCTTTATCTTGATGCTCCTCTTGCGATCATTATCATTTGTATACACGGGGCTGCAGGGAGCTGCTTCAGATGACAACAGGAACTCACATTACCAAGCACCTGCTGGCGAGAGAGTGGAATAACAGAAGAGTGACTGGGAGGGAAATTCTGAGAGAAGACAATCGCTAAAGGAATGGAAGAGGCTGGGAGAGTGAGGTTTTTGGAATGTCAAAATGTACTATCATGCTGGGCATTTATGCTGAGGCTTTTGGGTTCATACTTTGTTTTTTCTTTTGACACAGCACAGTGCTGTGAGGTCCCACTGGGATAGACTGCAGCATATGTAGAGTGGATTCCCTCCATTTGCACAGTGCATGCTTGAAAAGGCTCCAGCACTGGGAAAGGCCTTAGCAATTGAGGAGAATGTATGAATAGAGATAATGCATTGCCAAAATGGTTTTCTCATATGACACTAGTCACACAGGGCACACACTAGGGCATAATACATCTACAGGGACCCGTGTAAGACAGAAATTCTGTATCACAGTATTTTGAACAATTATGCTGGTATCACTGGTATAATTGTTAAAATACAATGTGAAAATGTTGTATTTGACAGTATTTTCCTTTTCATGCATAACTGTGTGTTAACCACAATTTCTACTGATTGAGAGGGAAATTACTGGAGTAAATTGGCTTGGAATTGCCTACAACACTATCATGTCCACAGAAATTGTTGTGTATCAAGGCCATAGACAGGTGGATCCAGTGAAGAAAACAGACAAGAAAAGTACTTTTCTCAAAAAACACAAATGTTTATTAAAGAGCTGGAACAGAGTGGGTAATCTCTTAAAGATTACACAAAAGTCACAGCTAAATGCTGGAGCAAAAACAGAGAAACAAAAAGAGCCATACAGCAAAAGGCTGGGGAGAATGTCCAAGAACAAAAAGTCACAGCAAATGCTGGAAAAAAGGGAAAAAACAAAAATCACCAAACAGCAAAAGGCTGGGGGAAAAAGACAAAAGATCCAAAAAAAAGAAAATCATAGCAATCGCTGGCACGAACCAAAAACCACAGCTTAAGCTGGAAAAAGGCAGCACAGGAAGAAAGGGAGGTCTCTAAAACAGAGAAAACTAGGTGAAATTATCTCCCGTCGAAGAGAAGCCACAGGCAGACCTTTTAAGGCAGGTAATAGGAAGCAGCTGCGCTCCTCCTCTGGGTACCTGCAGCTGTGGGTGTGGCCAGAGATGGGAGGAGGTAGTGCAGACAGAGAGCTGACAAAACACAAAACAACAAACTTTCCTAAAAGCCTGACAGAACATGACAGAAATGTTATTTCATGCATTCTAAAAGAAATACAATTTTCAGTGCAGTGTCACATGGCATGGCTGTTGCAGTGAAAATATTACGCTTGCACCTATCTGCAATACGAACACACCGTCACACAAGGGAGAGGCCCAGGAACGCCCTGATGTGATTTGGTGCGTCTACTATGAAAACTGAGGCCTCAGTTGCGAGTAGAAGTGTAAAGTTTAACTTTGATCGCAATGGTCAGAAAATGAATTGGGGCTAATGGAGAAAAGAGGCTGCACTGGGCTGACTCTGAGGCTCGGCGTTTAAATTTTACAGAGCGTGCAGGTTTATGGCCGGCATCGCACGAGAGAGAACAAATTTGCCTACAAAACTGGAAAAAAGAATTTCTCTACTGCTTACGGTTTGGCCGGGAGCAGCGTGAAAAGAGCAAAATGAGAGCTGATTCTTCAGCGATCACGCACTCTGACAGTTGGTCTCTCCCCACTCTAACTTTTCAAAAAACACCAAACCCACATATGTTTTTGAGAGGGCCTGGATGAGAAACGACACAAGGTATCAACACGCTGTTACGGGCAGAGATGACAAGTTTTCCTGCGTTTTGAAGTTTGAAGGAAGTTTCTACGTCAATGTATGACTTCGCAGCAAATGTTTGTTTGAGGGCGATTTTTTGAATTTTCTGTTTTTTCCCATTCATTTCTTATGGGATTTTTTGCTCTTTCTGAGTACTTTTTGGTCCCTGCGGGGGCCAAAAAGTGTTATTTTTTCGTCAATCTTTGTCAATTTTTAGGCTGCTATATACCAACGTGTGCGGGAGAGTTTCCCGAACAAATCTTCTATTTAATTGTCTGTAGCCAAAGTGGATCGTTTGGCTACAGCGGCCGATTAACTGTTGGTGCACACTTGAAAGCCGAGCCGCACGTTTTGATGTATCGTTTGTGTGTCTGCGATCAGCGGTTTTCGAGATACGGACGACCGAAATTGTGCTATAATAAAAAGAACAAAAACGGTGTAGAATAATAGTGCTCCCTTTCGGAGCACGAATAATTTTAAGTGCAATTTCCCAACAGATTCTCAAGGCACTATACAGAAGTGAGCAACAATACGTACAGAGAAGTGACATAGTCAACACCCCTTAGACCTTTGCATCGGCTGAGTAACAACTCCCAAGAAAAACCCTGCCAGGGAAAAAAAAAGTAGAAACCTCAGGGTAATGAGTACATTGTAGAAACAGTGCATGAAGCAGGAGGAGCCGTGGTGAGGGATGGAGTGCTGAATCCAACTCAGTATCTATGGGGTCTGGGAGGGGAGAAAGCACAAAGACTCCAGGGATGTGAGGTGTCCGGTCAATGTGTTAGTCCTACGCAATCAAGGAATAAGAATAGAAAAGAGGAAGGAGTTGGAGGATAGATGAGGGGAGACAGAGAGGAAGTTGAGAACGTGTGCCCAATCCAGACCCTCAACGAGTAAGGAGCAGTCCCCAGCAGTCTCAACCTATAGCAGCTCATCTAGGATTTAAGGTCTACCTAAAGGCTATGTCAAAAGGGAGGGTTTTTAACCTACTCTTGAAGGTAGAGATAGTGTCTGCCTCCAAAAGTGAGACTGGTAGATGGTTTCACAGGAGTGGGCCCTGGTAGCTGAGGGCTCTGGCTCCAAATCTAGACTTGGAGATTCTTGGAACCACAAGTAGGCCTGCATTCAGAGAACGTGTCCCAGTGGGGTAGTAGGGTGCCAGACATCCTCATAGACAAGGAGAAGGACTTTGAACTGAATGCTGAATGGTACTGGAAGCCGGTGCAAAGAGGCCAGAACTGGAGAGATATGGTCTCTTTTCTAGTTTTTGTCAGGGCACGAACTGCCATGTTCTGAATGAGCTGCAAACTCTCAGCAACTTGTAGTCCAACCTGGAAGTAATAAAGGCACGGACTAGCTGTTCTATGGCGTGAAGAGGGAGTATATTCCTAATTTTAGCATTATTGCGGAGGTGAAAGAAGGCAGTCCTTGAGGTATATATTAAGTGGGAACTAAATGACAGGTCTTGGTCAAAACTAATATCAAGATTCTTTACGGTGGTGCCAGAAGCAGTAGCAAAACTATTTCGCAGTGCTATGAGAATCCCTTAGGTGTTTTGGACCTATGAGCAATAACTTGGTTCTTTCGGAGGTCAGAAAAAGGAAATTATGCGTCCTCCAGGCCTTAATGTTATTAAGACAGGATTGAAGATGCTGTAGACGATTGTGTTCACTCAGCATCTTTGAGAAATACATTTGGGTATAGTCAGTGTAATCTATGAAGTGATTCCTGATGACATCGCCTAGAGCAGGGGTGCCTGATTTCTTCCCCATGGTGGACTGAAAGTGAAAATTGTGGGTGGGCTGCGGGCCAAAAGCAAACATGTAACTTGTAATGCCACCTTCAATCTGATTGTGTCATATTTTATGTAAGATGTAAAAATTCAAATGTACATTAAATAGTACATTTCATTTTATCAGAGAAGCGCCTATTAAAGGAGAACACAATTTCAGATAAAAAATTGAACCTGACTGTTTTAATATGAAAATAGAAGAGGAATATATGGAGCTGGACAATGCAAATGATTTAAAAAGACAACAGAATGACAGCAGTATTATCTCTACATTTAGTTGTCTTCCACACTTACCAACTCAGTGACAGACATGAAACCGGTCTTTGCTTTTTATGATCAGGGGTGCACATAATTTCTTTAGTGAGTCTGTGTGGTTCAACATTAGCTGATCGCCTTGGACCCAATTTCTGCCAGGGGATGTTTAGGCCCTGCATGCTCGCTTGCTTTCTTTCTCTCTCTCTCTCTCTCTCTCTCTCTCTCTCACTCTGTTACTTTTTTTCTCTCCCACTCAAATTGGGCACATTTTCGGGGACAGTTTTAACCATGGACGGACTGGCCCCAGACGGATGGATCAGTGGGGGTGTTGAGCATGATGGAGGTGAAAACTTACATCCGTCAGTCTCCTCTCCACCCCTGCCCTGTGGTTTCTGTACACTCTAGCATGAAGAATGGCAGGCCCATGAGAGTTAAACTTCTGGCTTCATAAACGGGTCTTCGCAAACCAATGGGTGATGTCATGCAGGGTTGGTGCTCGGTAGTAGTAGTAGTAACACAAGTGGCATTACGCATTGCTGATTTTTGTCATGCATGCGTACCTGCCTATCAGTTATGTAGACCCCTGTTTATAGGTTTGTAAATGTTCCAACTGGCAGATCCCAGGTGGCGCAAAGGAGGCGGGACAAAAAAAAACCTTGCGAGCCAACTTCAGCCCACAGGCCCCAAATTGGGTAGCTCTGGCCTAGAGGGAGCTCTGGCCTAAAGTGAACAGAATTGGACCAAGCACATATCCTTGTGGAACCCAATGACTTAGTTAAGTGAGGGGAGATTGACACAAACAAACTGGTTCCAGTCCTATCTTCCACTCCGATATCAATCTAAAGGATTGCCCCTGATTCCAAGTAGATTTTCCAGTCTCCTTAGTAAGATCTGATGGTCAACTGTATCAAAAACAGCAGAGCAAAGCAAAGATCTAACAAAGCGAGCACTGAAACAAGGCCTTGGTCAGATGCCATTAAAAGGTCATTAGTAACTTTAACCAGTGCAGGGTCAGTGCTATGATTCATTCTAACAGAACTGGAAATTTTCAAATAAACTATTGTTGATACGGTAGTCACAGGGCTGGTTGACAGTGACTCTGCAGGATTTTTGAGATGATGATGAGATTACATACATTACATAGCTGCAATAGAGGGTAAAGTAGTTGCAGCAGATGCCAGATGATTGTTGATTGCTTGTCTGATTGTTATGTTATTGAATGTTAGAATGTTATGTTATTGTTATTGAAGTCTTATTTACTGAGATTTATGGGTCTATACTGCTCAGTGGAGTTATGACTCTGAGATATCCTGGCTACAGTGCTGAGGACCTGTGTAAAAAAAAGTTTTGTGTTTAATGTTTAATTATGTTTGATGCAAAAAAAAAAAACAACCCAAAAATACTGCCACAGAGATGTCATATTGACAACGGTTGTCAATATGTTGTTTGGAGTTCAGATTTTCATCTGTTTAATCTTGAAAAATATGTTGAATCACATTCGCCATGCGTAACATCTGAATGAATGAAAATAAAACTTTTCCGGGGCTGTCTTGAAGTGCTCCTCTGGGAAGCACTTCTATACAGCTCTATAGACAGCTGTATATACAGCTTTATATGGGGCTGTATAGAAGTGTGGTCCAAGCACCTGACTCTGCTTTTCAGCACCCCAAATGTGCACTCTGCATTGTTCCGTGTGCATATATGATTTTCATTCAGTATGCATAGTCGGATTTTCAGCCAGATATGGCACCTCAACCATCTGCTCTCTGTGTGTTCATCTAATCCTCAAGAACGTTTTTAAGTTCAGGTCATCCGTTGGTGTTTCCAACGTCTCACCATTGATTCATTAAGGCCAAGTTCTATTTTCTTCCTGGAAAGATAGATTGATTGCTTTCAACTTAAAGGCGACATCGTATGCATTTCGTGGTGCGCTTTCTATGATGAAGATGTGAAAAATATTTTGCGTGTCGTGCTGCCTTGAGTGCGCCAAAAACTAGTGTCTTCTTCTTCTTTGTATTGACCTCCTGCCTCTGTCTCGTTTTTAGACTTCCAGCCAGAGTGTCCCCTGATGGCCGCTAGCGAAGAAAAACCTATAGATCACCACATCATTGTATTAGTTGTGGGAAAAAGTAACAGTTTATAATCTAGAGCCTAGGAAGCTGTCAGAAAGATGATCATGTGTGATTGATTAGACTTTTCAGAACAAAGAGGTGAAGTTAGGGGAGCGGCTTCCTTAAAGCTTGCTAAGACGCTGTCAGTCAAATGTTGTCTATGTATTACTCCTCTCTTACATGACCAGCTAGAAGAAAGTCAAAAGTGATTAAACAAGGGTCAGAGAAGACTGGTTTAGGGGGAGAGACAGTCAGGTAATTTCAACACCATGAGTTAGAACAAGGTCAAGTCTGTGCTTAAAGCAGGGCGTGGGTTCACATACATCCTGACAGAAGCCAAGGGATTCTATTATTGAGGTGAATGCCAAACTGCAGCTATCATTGACTGCATCTAATGTACATGAATATTGAAGTCCCAAACTAAAATTATTTTATTGACTTTGAAGACTAAGCTTGAGCAATTTCAGATAGGAAATCCACCTGGAACCACATGGAAATTAGTGTGGGTAGGTGGATAGGCCTTCTTTAGGCCAACATAATAAACATCATATAGCCAGGTTTCTGAGAGACAACATCTCAATGTTGTCTGAGATTACTTTATTTATAACAATAGTTTTGGAAGACAGAGAGTGGACATAAAGTAATTCACATTTAATCCTCCTGTTATGTGGTATGACAGTAGAACTGCTAATTTTCAAGAGGCTTGTTTCCACTTTCCATCGGAACTTCCGGACCGTTTTACAGGAACTTCATGCTATGCGCGTGTCTTCACTGACCGGGCTGTTCTGACAGGGTTTGCTTACAGGAACTTTTACAGGAACCAACGGAGTACCTGCTCGAGGGTAGGTACTCGAGAACAGTCCGGTACAGTCGCTGGGCGGTACCAGTTGCTAAGTCGCGCAGATTGGTTGTTGCAAATGCCATCAGCAGATCGCTGTGGTCTAAAAAGCATTCTTTCCCATAGATGGCAATAGTAAAAGAGACACCTGGAAAAATGTGAAAGGACAACTGCGATCTGCTGCTTCATGAAAGATCCATGAAAGCAAGCTTGTCACTCTTGGTCCTCTATCTCTGATACCATTACTGTGTAAAGCAACAGCACCATTAAAAGGTCATTAGTGACTTTAACCAGTACAGTCTCAGTGCTATGATTCATTCTAAAACCGGACTGGAAGGACTCAAATAAACTATTGTTATTAAGGTGTTCACAGAGCTGTTTGACAATGATTTTCTCTAGAAGGATAAGATTGGAGATCGGCCTGTAATTTGCTAGAGCTCCCAGATCGAGGGAAGGTTTCTTAAGGAGGGGTTTGATAATGGCAACTTTAAATGTAAGAGGAACATAGCCTGTTGTTAAGGACAGGTTGATGATGAAGTAGAGAAGTGCCGATTAAAGGGAACACTCCTTGAACACCTTAATGGGAATTGGGTCAATGATTCGATGATTTAGAGGAGGAGATGATAGTAGTCACCTGAAGCAAGCCAGTGGGGTCAAATGAAGATACTGACGAGTCTGTATTTCCAGCTGTTTCCTGAAAAGCTGCAATAGGGGTTATATTAATTGCAGTAGATGCTAGGTGGTTGTTAATCGCTTGTCTGATGGTTATTATTTTGTTATTGAAAAAATTCATTAAGTCACAGCTGCTGAGATGTGTGGGATAACACTGCTCAGTGGAGTTATGACTGAGTCAGCCTGGCTACAGTGCTGAAAAGGAACCTGGGGTTTTGCTTATTTTCCTAGAGAGGAGAATAAGCAGAGTGGAGTAGTATGTGGCTGTGGCATTACACAGAGCCAACCTATATGTATTCAGGCTATCTTTCCAGCTCAGACAAATATTGTTGTTTTTGGTAAAGAACCATTTCCTCACTAATTTACGTGCTAACTGTATTAGGTGGCAATTTTCTCTTGTGGCAATTTTTCTCTTCTCTCTTGTTCTAGATAAAAATCTTTTTTGTTAGGGGTGCAACAGAGTCGAGAGTTTCATGAAAAGAGCCTACAAAGCTATTAGCAAATCGATCAATGAGGGAGGGACTCAGGCTTTGTCAGTATCACATCAATGTAGTTGTAAGAGATTAATTCATTTACAAAAATGACTTTAGAAGTCAGGGAGTGGATATTAAGTCATCCACATTTAATGCTCCTGTCCTGAGGAATGACTGTGGAAATCCTGATTTCTATAGGGTTGTTAAGCGTCGCTCCTCTGCCGTTAAATTTGGACAGTCAGGGGACAGACACAGTCTCTATGGGGTTTTGTGTGGGTAACTGAATAGAGGAAAGCACAGAGAAGTGTGTTAAACGGCAAATCTGCCTGCTGGTCTCAACTCTGAGTCAGGGTGGGGGAGGACTAATGCTCTTAGCCAGGTTGCTAGAGAGTTGGGCTGCTCCTTCCAACGTGGGGTGGATGCAGTCCCTCCTACTGATACCAGGTCTACCCCAGAAAGTTTGCCTATTGTCTACAAAACTCACACCATTTGCGGGACACCACCTTGGTAACCAGCATTGAAATTATTATAATTACTTGTCAGATTGGGCAGGGGGCCGGAGAAAACTATGGTGTCCAACATTGTTTTGGCCATTGAACACACCAACTCCACACTCATTTTAGTGACCTCCGTTTGCTGTAACCGCAGGTTATAAGCGCCTATGTGCGTGACAGTTTTACCAGATTTACATTTAGCCTTAGCCAGCAGCTTCAATTTGGGCAACGTTGTCCACTCTGGCCCTCGGGATGCAGACTATGGCCACTGGACTCTCTAACGTCACTTTCCTTAAAATAGAGTCGCCAATGTCCAGAGGTTTATCCTCGGCGGGTGTATCGCAGAGCAGGGGGGACCTATTGGAAGTGGAAAGCAGTAGTAGCAGT
This sequence comes from Karalla daura, assembly GCA_029224185.1. Classification (NCBI taxonomy): domain Eukaryota; kingdom Metazoa; phylum Chordata; class Actinopteri; order Chaetodontiformes; family Leiognathidae; genus Karalla; species Karalla daura. The sequence continues at coordinate 4,812,938 of CM055188.1, read as the reverse complement.
AGTGGACTTTGGCCGGGAACAATGCTTCCCTCTGACAGTCACCCAGCCTCCCTGTGTTCCTGGCTGCTCGGGAGAAGCCAGTGGGGAGCTAAGATCGGCGGCTCTGTGGTGGATAATGGGCACTGGCTAACTGCGGCTGCAGTTTTGTTTCCACGATGTGAAGCCGAGCTTCCAGATCGCTAAATCTGGCCTCGAACCTAAAGGCCGGCACAAGCTTCCGCGACCACGCGGCGTGCCGCGCGCCCTGCTTCGACCATACTTCTGCGACCGTTCTTCCAAGCTCTGTAATGTTCTTGGCCACCACAAGGGGGGCGTACCAATCTATACACAGGCCTGTCCTGCCCCCGGAGTACATGAAGGACAACGAGATGTAAACAACTCTGATAGCTCTAGTACTGTGTTGTCAACTGTCCCGGGAAGAAAAACATTCAATTCTCTCGGGACACTGAATGTCCCAGAAGAATCGTCCCTGAATGTTTCTATTTCTGTGCATTTGTCTGTCTCCTATGTACACAGATATGCTGCTAAATACAGCGCGCAGATGTACCGCTGTGTGTGTGTGTGTGTGTGTGTGACAACTCTATCGCCGACACAAACGCTCCTCTCGCCCTAGCGTCTGTGCTATCTCATGCCGTGAGTTTGCACAGTGGAACCTGTCTCTGTACTCAGTTGGAGCTGTATTATAGAGGCGGGTGAAGCGGCAGACTTCCTTAACAAGTCTTTCATCTGAAGGCTCTTCCTGGTTGGAGACCTGGCTTTAACCCCCGGACTCCACCTACTGGTGTAGCAAGTTCGACAGGGTGCATGCGCGACCGACGTGACCAAAGCCGCGAGGTCTCAACTTTTGAGCGCCGCAAAATGGGCCGCGCGGCAGCACTTTGGCCGCGCCTCTTGGCCAGCGACACGTTTTTGCATGCCGCGCGACCAAAGCCGCGCAAGCTTGTGCCGGCCTTAACCAATAAACTACAGTGCTTATACATATCACCCTCGCTAAAGGAGGCAGGGGAGCTGCTAAACATGTGGCACACTGAGGAGGAGAGAGAGACAATAGAAGCAGAAGGTGGGGCCATTGCTAACCAGGCTAATGCCTAGTTAAATAGGCACTAGGAGTGGTGCAGGAAGCGGGTCGAGGAGAGAACAGGACCTTTCTGGATGAAAGTGACAGAAGGATGACTAGTCTGTTGACCGGCCAAGTGTGGTCTCACTTCACATCAGCAGACCTGACAGGCCCATTAATGCTAGGATTAGTCTTGATTACCTTTCTAATGGTCCATTGGGCTCTAGGAAGCTGTGAAAAGGTGAAGGCAGGCTGCTGGCAAATCATCCACCTTCGGTAATCTTTTTCTAACTCTCCATCTCCGACAATCAGTGCAGCTGCACTGGTGGTGCCAAACTGCCTCATGCCCTCTCAGGATCCAGAATGAGTGCTGAAACTCAGCAAACATCCATTCTGGACCCGGGTGGTGGAGTTGAATGTTAAAGTCCTTAATCAGAGGGCTTGGTAGCTGGATGATTTGGATCTAGAATGACTAGATGAGACACGAACAGCTCCAAATCCTCTGTGTAACAGTTACTTTTCAACTCAGATGTGCTATCCACTCTCATCCAACGCAGGAGTTAGAGTGACAAGGTTTTTGATTCTTGACACTGGCTTTCCTGCTTTCAGCAAGCTTAACTCTTGTGGGAGTGACAAGTACTTCTGTATCTCAGTCACGTGGGTTTCTACAGAGACCTTGAATCAGAAGCCACTCAAAACCAACAAATGCCATGAAGACTTGTAACTGGTGGTGATGGTGGGGACACTGTATCCTGAATACTTGCAATAGGGGGTAAATTAATTGCAATTGATGCTGGGTGGTTGTTAATTGCTTGCCTCATCGTTATCATTTTTTATTGAAAAAACTCAAATTCACAGCTGCTCAGATGTGTGGGAATACACTGCTCAGTGGAGTTATGACACTGAGGGCCTGATTTACTAAGATCCTAAACAGGGGGCGCTAAATTGCGTGCTCCTGGTAAGAATTTGCGTGCTTGATTTGTGTGCGTTTTCGGGTGATTTACTAAGGGAATTTGCTGCAGTGACAACAGGTGCAAACAGCAGTATGTAAATGAGGAGTTTGTGCACTGTCAGCCTTTCCATCATAGCGAGTGCAAAGGAAAGAGCAAGAATAAATATGATTCCCAGGAGTTTGAAGTCCTTGTAGCTGAGGAAAACAGCTGCATCTGGCAGAAGAAAGTAAAAGGTTTGCTGCTCTCGATCACGGGAATCATTCACGCGCAACCAAGAGGTGTCCCAATTCTCAATTCAACCAAGAGGAAGGGCCAAGACAAAGGGCTACACACCCCTTAAAACCAAGTAAGCTCCTGACTGCCCTTAAAACCAAGGGATACGAATTGAGACCGTCATAAGGATAGATTCAGCATGTCAACCGATGAAGGAGTCCCATAAATGTAAGTATTTTAAGCAGTTTATCATGATTTACAATTATGATGCTCATGTTTTACGTTACATTTGTACTGCCGTTGCGGTTAATCGTGTAGTAATGTGTGTTTAGCCGACGTTACCGTTATCGAAACTTTCATGTTAACAAGCCAGTTATTTGTCAAGCTGAGGTATCTGATAATCCATGACAAAGCTCTTTTTATGAGTGTTTGGTGTTTAGGCGCTTACCGGAGTACCGGAGCAAACATGAAAAACAATTCATGAAATCCAAAGTGGCGTCCAAGCAACAGTGGGAGTGAGTATTCACTGTGTATTCACTGTATTCACCTGTGTGGCTTGGTTGCAAGTAATCATGAAAAGAAATCCATATGTGCTTTTTTATTTATGTATTTAACTCCGGCAGTCAGTGTTGTCTAAGATATTGTTTATCCTTCATAGATTCTATGCATTACACTAGATATGGCCTTTCTTGCTACAATCAACCCCTCCTAAAAACAGGCATCCTGCAGAAAACCTTCTGTTCACACATCTACCTTTTGTTTACTACAGAGGTGCCAAAAAGTCTCTGCAGCCGGGTTTGGCTTCAGGATGTCTCTATCTACTAAGAGGGGGGTTGTGAGTTTAGCAGGAAGGGTCACGTATATTTAAGAGTTACAGATCAACTTCACTATATTCTTGTATGCTTTCATTTTTTAGCCTGTGTTGTGCTCTGAATGCTGAATGTTTGTACTGTTGATTGTGATGCAGGCAGTTTGTGAAAGAGGTCGGTTTGGAGGGGAAAGTAACCGGCTAACAGGCTTCCAAAAAGTGGGAGAACCTTAAGCAGAGATACAAGGTATGCGATGCACAGTTTAACATAATTTCCAACTGAAGGATGCATGCATCAACTGGACAGTTGTCTTTATTGTGTATTTTTGTGTTTCAGGAATTGAGGACTCCCAAAATTGGCTCAGGAACAGACACGGGGGAGGTGACAGCCACTACCTGGCAATACTATGCAGACATGCATGAAGTACTTGGTGCCAGGCCAGCGATGGACCCCCCTGTGGTGGTGGCATCATGTCAGCCAGGAGCTAAACACACCATCACACTAACCATGGTGAGACCAATGTAACATTTACCTTGTAATTTTAGCACTTCCATTAATTCCACTGACATCAGATTCACAAATATTCTCTTAAATTGTCACAAGGAAATATTCCCTCAGATTTTTTGACAATGATTTGCTTGGTTTCTTTAGGATATTGGGGAGCCCTCCACCTCTGACCTCCTCATGTCTGAAGCCAGCACCTCAGCAGCCAGTGCCTCAGAGCCTGGAACCTCAGCTGCAAAACGGAGGTCAAACCCCGTCCTGGAGTTCCTGGCGGAGGAGGCCGCCAGGGAGCAAAAAAGACATGAGGAGACAGAGGCGAAAACAGACAGGTTTTTAGACCTTTTCGAAAAGATCGTGGACAAGATGTTACGTTTTTTTAAATTTTAATATTGTAAATTTGTGTATAATTTTGTAATGTTGCATATTTAAAAATGTTTTTTTACCCATCTATACTTTCACTGCAATTCAGAAATAAATGTTTACATAAAAGCTGTTCTAGATGTACATATATTCAACAGTTATACTCAATACACAAGTTATGTTTTTTTAAAAACTTTTACACCCCCCCCCCCCCCCCCCCCCCCCAATACACTAATGTTGAAAAAATATACATTATATACAATTCAAACAACAGTATTTACATCATGTCTTCATGGGACCTAAGCATCCCGGAAACCTGAGCAGCTAGAGTATCTCTAAGATCACTCCCAGAGGCTTCATTGTGTGCCAATTACTTTGTCATTCTCATCAGGACCTAGTGTGTCCCGATCATTCAAGCACACATTGTGCAGGAACGCACAGGAAGCGATCACCTGAGGGGAAAAGGTGGGCTTGACTTCCAGGGCCTGGAAAAGAGTTGACCTCCACCGGGTCTTCATCATCCCAAAGGCCCTTTCGATGATGCTGCGTGCCTTTGAGTGGCGGTAGTTAAACTGCTGCTATACCTGCCCACGTACTTTTTCCTTGTAGGGTGTGAGCAGGCATATAGGAGTCTGGAGACAGGGGTAACCCACCATCACCCAGAATAATGTATCCTGGTGGGCGTAGCATGTGGCTCTGTAAAAAGAGCTGTTCCGCATTACCCTTGTGTCATGGACTGACCCTGGGTAACCCACAAAGATGTCCAGGAACCATCCATCTGCGTCACATACGGCCTGCATGTTGATGGAGTAAAATCCCTTATAGTTGAGGTAGTCCAACTGGTGTTGCTCTGGTGGTTTGATGCGATTGTGGCTGCCATTTATTGCCCCTACAACATTGTGGAATGCAGGGGTCCCTGACAAAGCAACAAGTCCTTGACCCACAGCTTCTAGTTCTCCATGCTTTGGGAAGGAAATACTTTGTTAAGATTGTTCCATATTGTCTGTGCCACCCGGTGTATTACCCAATGTACTGTTGCTTTGGGGATGTTGTACACAGCAGAAGCCACCCGGTAAGAGAGTCCATGTGCCAACCAGTTCGTGTACAACAGGACCTCCAGTTGATTTCCCCAGTCATGATCTTGACTCTGAGCTAGGAGCCTTTGCAGGCTGTTAATGGCTGTCCTGGTCAGGTGAAAGTTCTGCCTGATTTCAGCCTCCTCATCCAACCATAATCGCAAGATCAGCACATTCGCATCCACCTTGCAGTACATAGGTGGATGATCCGCCTGAAGGAACAAAAAAAAGTTCAAACCTCACGTGACCGGCGCATGATTTAACAACTGCATAAATACAGAGTATTTCCTAGATAACATAAACATTGGCGAGCAGCTCAGCTGGCAACGTGTCCAGCAGTGCTGCTTACTTATGTTTGTTGCCATGTTACGTAGGTCAATATTATGACAAACATGCCGTCATTGGATCCATGAGCAGTCGTATGCGTCTCTAAAACAATCTTCTTCTCTGACGTCTTTGTCTGATCACAGACAAGCGCATGAAGAGAAAAAGAGCCCAAGCAATCGACACCATGACCTGAGAGGATGGCATCTTCCTTTGTTTGTAGCCTTCGTGGACGCAGTCAGCTAACGGCAAGGAATGATGACGCAAATGGGCGGCGACGGATGATGATGTCGCGAGGGGTGATGACGTTGCGAGGGGTGTCCCATTTCTTAGGGGTACTACCCCTCCTACCCCTCGCTCTCTTGCTCAAAATCGAGGGTTGAGACAAAGATGAAGACTAAGGGCTAAGGGGAAGGGGAAGGGGAAGGGGTAAGGGGAAGAATTGAGACGCACCATAAGTTTCACAGCCTTGGCACATGGTACCAGGCTTCCTAAGGTTGCATTGTGCAGCTTGGTATGATAGTGCACAATGCCAGCATCTCTTTTTGCTCCTTATCCAATCTGTCATGTGATCCTTGGTAAGCCTGGTCACTGCTGCACACTGACTGAGATAGTGATTCTCATTGCAGAAAGGACAGTAAGACTTACTCTTGCTTTCCTTAAAGGAACTACTTGATGGTCAAGCCTCTGGCTTCTTATCAGTGTCATTCCTGCCTTGGAGCATGTTGTTGCAGTGGTTGCACTGTAAACCATCAGGTTTCCTGACACCATGACTCACAATTCAGCCATTCTGAGAGATCGGGTATGGCATGAGCACTCTGGCACTGCAGCAATATGTCTAAATGCTGTCTGATGTGGTCGACTAAACTTGTCAGGGATTTTGAAAGAGACTGAGCCACAGCCTTCATTCTCCAGGCTAGTGCACAATGACTTGTCTTTGCTTTCGAAAGAGTTTGGGTGCTACTTTTAGACCACAGAAGACCCATAAGCTGCAAACTAATGGCCTTATGACCCATTTGACCCAAAAAAACAGGTGAATCCAGCGTGCCTATGCGAGAAGAACTGCTGGGGATTGCAAATGACGGAAGCCATAAAAGTACGTTTGGGACAACTCTGGTTGCTATCTCAACCTGGTTGCCATTTCTGCAGTGACCAAAACAAAATTATGCAATAGGACATAAGCAATGTCCTCGGAGTCTTATTGTCTGCCATCGACCTGAGATGGGACCATCTCGTAGCAGAGAAACAAGTTTAGGGATTCAGCGTTATGGTGAATTGTATTTTTCATGCAGTGCTTGTCTGTTTTTGTGGTGTATCTTATGTTGAAGGCATGGTTAACCTTAACCATCGCAACCAGAGGTATTCCATTGCTCATGTTATGATGTTAGTGTGATCTTACGAGGACACTGCTACTAAAGTTGGATATACAGTGGATTCATGTTTATTGTTATATTTTGAAATAACCAGTTGTTTTGCTGGTAATATCTTTTGTTGTATTTATCTGCCACACTGTCAGAATGGTCTGACTGAGACCGTTCCTAAATGATTATAATGAGGACCCAAATGCACCACTCTGGACTGAAACAAAGTCAGTGAAAAAGGTGAATTAATTGATACAAGACTATGGGCTATGGACAGGTAACACAAGTGGAAACAAATGAGACAAGAGGATGGTGATCCTACCCCGGGGAGAACACTTGGCTCTTGGGAAAATATGAAACATGAAAACACTAAACTCATGGGGCTTGAAGAACATGAAACACGGAGAAGCAGGAGTCCTAGCAAAAAGCTCACAGAGAGCACAAGAAAGAAACAAAACCAAAACAGTCATACAAGACACACTGGCAAGAATGCAAGCAAGCGAGCCAAACATTGAAAATGCACTGGCCCAAGGAACAGGGGAGACACAGACTTTAAGCACCAGTGATTAGGGACAGGTGTGACAATCGGCTAGGAGTAGCAGGTGACAGCAGACACAGGAGGAAAGGCAAGTGACCTGACACGTGGAGGACAACATTTTTAAAATAAAACAGGAAATGACAAGACATAACACAGAGATAAGACAAACCTCATCACGGTGTGACAGGCCGGCCCGTAAAAATATTTTAAATTGACATTAAAGTGGTCCGTGGCAGAAAAAGATTTGGGACCACTGCCGTACATGACCTGGAGGCTACTGTATATTGCATTGTGGCTTACTGTTGGGACCACTATATGTGGCAGGATACAAGGGCTCTGTTGGAGGCAAACTGGGTTACTGCAATGGAGGCTGAACTGGCCAAAACGAGGGCGGTGGATAATAAGTAGTGGTTTCCAGTGGTCTGATCACAGGAGCAATACCATATGTTGATTGCTGTACTTGTAGCAGGCTCTCAGGTGGTGGGATAATCGGGTTGCGAAAGCCTCCCTAATAGATAAAAGTTTGTCTGTTGCTGGTGTTGTTGGTGGGGCTGGTAGGTCAGCAGGTAACAGCCCTGTCATCACTGGATCTGGCCATGGTAGTGGTGCCGGCCAGTCATCAACCGGTGCAACCAGTGGCTCTGGCCACATGGGTTGAGGCTGGTTTGTATGGGGAGAAGAGAGTCTTTGTAGGCTTTGAACAGCATCCAGCAACTGTCTCATGTCTGGTCGTAGTGCTTGGAGCTGTAACAGATCCGCTGACATACGCCGCTGCGTCTGCTGAAAGAGGTGTCTCTTGTGACGCATGTCCACTAATTAGCGCTCCGGGAAGGAGTACTATTGTTCTTTCGGATGTCTACATCTCGAAAAACAGTTTTTGGCCCCGCTAGTTATATAGAAGTTTTGTTCCTGAGACTCTCCTGGATGTATTGGTGTATGACAATCCAAATTTTGACTAAGATCTGCAGGGCGCATTCTTACACTTATTAGTGCTCCGGGAGGGAGCAATATTGTTCTTCTGCATTTTTGTTCTGCTTCTACTACTACTTGTAGCGAAATTCCAGTCGTCTGCATCTCAAAAACTATTCATCGCAGACACACAAATGATACATCAAATGTGTGGCTTGGCTTCAGCAAGTGTGGTCTGCTTTGACCTCAACAAAATCCCAGTTTTTGGCCCCACTAGTTGTATAGAGGTTTTGTTCCTGAGACTCTCCCGGATGTATTGGTGTATGACAATCCAAATTTTGACCAAGATCTGCAAAGTAATTACACCTTTTGGCCCCACAGGCAAGCAAAAGATACCATAAGAAATAAATGGGAAAAACAAGAAAATTCGGAAAATCACCCTCAAACAAACATTCGCTGTAAAGCTTTACACTGGCCTAGAACCTTCATTTGAACTTCAAAACACAGGAAAACTTGTCCTCTCTGGCTGTACCCAACAGCATGTTTAACAGCATGTTACCTTGTATTGTTTTCTATCCAGGCCCTTTCTAAAACATGTGAATTTGGCATTTTCCATGCTGCTGAAGTGGGCAGACACCAACTGTCAGTGTGGGATTACTGAAAAATCAGTCTTAATTTTAAAATACTACTTCCTACTTTTGTAGGAAAAATAATATTTTGAATAGCAAGCCTCAGAGTCAGACCAACACAGTCTCCTCGCTCCAAAAGCCTCCATTCCCACTACTCTGATCAAAGTTAAAATTTACACTTCTACTCGCAACTGCGCCCTCAGTCTTTGTAGAGCCAAATGTTTAGCACTTAAGCAATTTGGGTTTCCCATAAGAATGAATGGAGGAAAAACAGAACTCCTCAAACAAACATCCCGTCACCATACTTTCACTAAAAAAACTTTTTAATTGAAAAAATCAAAGAAACTTGTGGTCTGTTTGTATACCAAGTTGTATGTTGATCATGTGTTGTATCATTTTTCAGCAGCGTCTTCTCAAAGAGCATGTGGTCAAGTGCCTTGTGTCTATCAGAGAAAATCCTGCAGCAGCAGGGATGACCTCACAGACACTTCATGTGCACACACACACACACTCACACACATACACACACATACACACACACACACACTCATACTCAGTCTCTCTCTCATACATGCACACACTCACAGAATGGTGTCTTGTGAGACGGACAAACCAATGGGCACACATCCCGGAGTTCTCTCGAAATTTCAGTGTGCTGGAATTTTCTAGTTTAGTGCTTCAAGTCTTGATGATGAAGCCAAAAATTGGACTGCAGACAGAGGATTGTTATTTAGAGCCCAAGCAATGAACTTGCGAGAACCCTAGTATATTTACACTCACCGGCCATTTTATTAGGTACACCATGCTAGTAACGGGTTGGACCCCCTTTTGCCTTCAGAACTGCCTCAATTCTTCGTGGCATAGATTCAACAAGGTGCTGGAAGCATTCCTCAGAGAGTTTGGTCCATATTGACATGATGGCATCACATAGTTGGCGCAGATTTGTCGGCTGCACATCCACGATGCGAATCTCTCGTTCCACCACATCCCAAAGATGCTCTATTGGATTGAGATCTGGTGACTGTGGAGGCCATTTGAGTACAGTGAAGTCACTGTCATGTTCAAGAAACCAGTCTGAGATGATTCCAGCTTTATGACATGGCGCATTATCCTGCTGAAAGTAGCCATCAGAAGTTGGGTACATTGTGGTCATAAAGGGATGGACATGGTCAGCAACAATACTCAGGTAGGCTGTAGCGTTGCAACGATTCTCAATTGGTATCAAGGGGCCCGAAGAGTGCCAAGAAAATATTCCCCACACCATTACACCACCACCACCAGCCTAAACCGTTGATACAAGGCAGGATGGATCCATGCTTTCATGTTGTTGACGCCAAATTCTGACCCTCCCATCCGAATGTCGCAGTAGAAATGGAGACTCATCAGACCAGGCAATCTTCTATTGTCCAATTTCGATGAGCTTGTGCAAATTGTAGCCTCAGTTTCCTGTTCTTAGCTGAAAGGAGTGGCACCCGGCGTGGTCTTCTGCTGCTGTAGCCCATTTGCCTCAAAGTTCGACGTACTGTGCGTTCAGAGATGCTCTTCTGCCTGCCTTGGTTGTAACGGGTGGTTATTTGAGTCACTGTTGCCTTTCTATCAGCTCGAACCAGTCTGGCCATTCTCCTCTGACCTCTGGCATCAGCAAGGCATTTCCGCTCACAGAACTGCCGCTCACTGGATATTTTTTCTTTTTCGGACCATTCTCTGTAAACCCTAGAGATGGTTGTGCGTGAAAATCCCAGTAGATCAGCAGTTTCTGAAATACTCAGACCAGCCCTTCTGGCACCAACAACCATAGGCCAAAGTCACTCAAATCACCTTTCTTGCCCATACTGATGCTCGGTTTGAACTGCAGGAGATTGTCTTGACCATGTCTACATGCCTAAATGCACTGAGTTGCCGCCATGTGATTGGCTGATTAGAAATTAAGTGTTAACGAGCAGTTGGACAGGTGTACCTAATAAAGTGGCCGGTGAGTGTATAATGTTGATTTTAATTGGTATTCTTTCTTACAAAAGTAAATTGCTTTTATGTGGATCTGCACATGGTCCAAGACTCAGCATTTTAATCCCCACTTTGAAGTTTTGCCTATATGCATGAAACTGGGTTGGCTAATAGAACATACTGAGGCGCACAAAAAATCCTCACCCTCAACCCAACAGGAAGTCGGCCATTTTGACTTTTTCCCTTTTTCTTTTTGAAGGAGCTGCTCCTAGGGCTTTTGCCTGATTGACATCAAATTAGGTACAGACATTCAGAAACCATGGTGACCAACACTCATCAAAGGAATATCTGTAGGGCAAAGGACGTGGTTGCTAGGATATGACAAATTTTGGTGATTTTTTTTCACGCTTTTTCACTTTCAACGGCTCTCACGCCCACATACTTGATCATAGGAGCTTGAAACTTGCTGGACATGATGAGGGCTCCACCCTGAGCAGCCTGATACATTAACTTTGCACCTCACTCATAGCGCCCCCCAGTTGTTAGAGGAAATGTCCAGGTTTTCGCACGCTTACATGTAGTAATCCTACATAATTGATCACATCAACTTTATTCCATTTATAATACATGCAGAACAAGTTGGTAAAGCTACATTATGAATGCAGTAAAGCTCCCACTAATGCTGTCTGTGTGGTGGGCAGGAATAGCGATCCCTTGCCATGTATGTTTTTTAATGGCTTTAAGGAACTCAAATCATTGTGAAAATTGGGAAACTGATTTAGGTGGGAGTGCTCTGGCATAGCCCATGGGGGGTCCAAATGCAAAAGTAGCAACCCCTTGAAATTTTGACCAATCCCCACAAGGATTTTTTTTTTACTTTGTCGTAGGCAAATGAAGATTGGTGTGTATATGCATGTATATAAGTTGTCCATTTTAATTCTAACTTTTGAATTCTCCTCTGATATTGGTTATTCGTCATCAAAATTTCTAAATGGTCTTCCAGGTAAGTGCTTCATTATAGCAGTTTCAAAATTCGTGGACATATTTGCATTAAAAGCCAGGTAATGACCTTGTCAATGGGCAATGCTAAATGTCTCTATAGCGCCAACTGGAATTTTTCAAAAAACTCTCTCCATAAAGTAGGTTTGAACTAAACAGAAAGGCGACCTTTTTCAATACATCAGATCAAAAGTTCCAAAAAACGTTTCTCTATGTGACGGGATTTGTCCGGGTGGAGGCCAGAGAAGAGAGACAGTTCATTATCACTATCATCATGATCATTTTTGCCTGTGACTGCATCAACCCTACCGTTGCTAGTACCGTGATGGGCACAATTGCGAAGACCCAGTCACAACTACTTGCAGCTTTACTTTCTAATGTCTTCACAGTTGACCATGCTGCCATTTGCAGATGCCATTGTGTGGCGCTGCTGTGCCATGACTCAGTGTTTCTTGGTAGAGAATTGATATGGATTTGTGCAGCCATTTCTGATCGGTGAGCAAGGTGTTAAGCATGTTGGTGTGGAAGCAGCTTGAGGGTTTGCTGTTGTCCCAATGCTGATCTGGCTCCTTTGACTATCCCTAAATGTCAATGTATGTGAATGGAGAGACACAATAGGGTACAGCTAGTAAGCAGCAACAGGTTGTTTAGAGAAGATATGGACATAATAAGAGATAAGTCTTTTGTTTCTGCAGGGTTGTTTTGATTTTATGTAGAAGTTCCCGTCTGGGAGCACCAGGAGGGCCTTTCAAGTGTAATGTTTATTGAGGAGCTTCCTGCTTTGAACAAACTGCATGTCACCAAAGGATGCTGAAATCATTGAATACTAACATTCTCAAAGCACGGCGATAATTGTGCTCCAAGAATAGCTTGTATTTTATGTTATATGTCAGATATGTGTCACTGCTCTTGAGCAATTCACCTCAGAAGTGAAATTGGTCCCGAGGCTAGCATGGCTACTGCTGCACCCACATAATTAGGATGCAAACAACAAATTACGCCACTGGATTAAGTTAAGTGCAATGTTAAACTCATGATACTTTTAAGTCGATTGGGAATTAAACTTCAGAACCAAACCTCATAAATTATTGTAATTGTCATGAGTTGGCCATGAGCTTCTTATGGATGTATAACTGGAGCAGTTTTCCATTCACCAAGAAGCTGCCACTAATTATCCCCTGTTATATACTGACTCCGGAAACTGATGGCCAAAGCGCTGCTCCTGCCTCGCTCCTACCCTCTTCCAGCCTGCCCCCTCACCCTCAATCTGCTCCTATCTGCACTACTAACCTGTGTTAACATCATTGTGGAGCTCCAGCCCCATCTCTTCCTGTCCTGGAATCCTGCTGGTCAGTCAGCCAGAATCGTGTCCTGGGACATGCTGTTTTTAAGTCTGCCAAACAATCGTGATAGCAATTGAACAATTTAATCCTCTGAAATGAAGTCAAGTCAGATCCCTCAATTTGCAGTCTCTCAGACTGGACTGCTCTTGCCACTTGGCCATAGTGTTGGCATTACAGCAACTCTATCCTCTAACTAATGTCAATCAAAAAAAAAAAATCATGTTCTGTAATATGTGTGACAACTTTAACTTTGTGACTACCTTAACAACAACAGTATATTTGAGATCTTCCAGTCAGGTTTTTAGAGTGAAACAGCTCTGAGATGCACTGGTTAAAGTTGCTAATGACTTCTTAATGACATCAAACCAAGGTCTTTTTTTAGTGCTTGTTTGTCAGACCTTAGTGCTGCTTTTGAGACAGTTGACCACCAGAGACTAGAAAGGTCATTTGCTATCAAAGGCACTGCTTTAGATTGGTTCCAAGAGTTAATGTCAATCCCTGCATGAAACTCAGTCATGGGGCCTCACAAGGATCTAATCCCATTAACCACACATATGATCTCTCTAGGTGACATCATCAGGAAGCAGTCAATAGATTTTCACTTTTACACTGACAACACTCAATTTATCAAACAAGCCAAGTGAACACAATCAACTCCTGCAGCTTTAATCATGCCTCAATGAGATCAAGACCACGATGACCTTTAACTTCTTTCTCTTGAATTCTTGAACCTATTGTTCCTAACACAGTATTTGATGCCATAGCCTTACACAATAGATTTGCTACTGCTTCTCTGCACCTCTCTAAACAACCAAGGTGTTAGTTTGAACAATGCGTGTCATTTAGTTCCCACTTAAAACACATCTCAAGGACTGTGTACTTTCACCTCTGTGATATTGCAAAAAATAGGTATATACTCCCACTAGACTCCGCAAAGAAGCTAGATCATGTCTTTGTTACTTTCAGGCTGAACTACTGCAACTCTTTACAAGCTCAAACAAGTCCCTGAGAACTCATCCAGCAACTCATCTAGAACAAAGCAGCACCAGTTCTGACAAAAGCTAGAGAGAGCGAGATCAAATGTCTCGAGTTCTGGCCTCTTTGCACTGGCTTGCTATACCATATAGGGTTCAGTTCAAATTCCCTCTCCATATGAAGTTCTTCATGGTCTGGCACCCTCTTATATTTCAGACCTGATAATACTCCACTAGCATACTCCATTCTCTGAATGCAGACCTACTTGTGATTCCAAGAATCTCAGAGCCTTCAGTTCCGAAGGCCTTCTCCCATGGAACCATCTACCAGTTTCAGTCTGGGACACCCTCTCTTCTGTCAAGTGTTTCTTTATTTTTATTTATCATTTTCTTTGGGGACAAGGATCCCTCTGGCTCAGCGCCAGGATGTCAGGATCTGAAGAAACTTGATATGATGAAACTTTTCACAAATTTAAAGCAGTCTTTGTTGAAATATGCCTGTTTGCTCATTCTTTCTGTGCTTCCTGAGGAGGTTTCCAACTGTCCTCAGCCTACTCTGGATTTCCTCCTGCTGCTGTTTTATGCCCTCCCTCTCCTCCACCATGGTCTGACTATTGCTTTTTCAGCTGCCTTCTGTCTTTGACTCTGTGATCTGTTTCTATTTACCTTCTGGACTTAGAGTAGATCACTTGCCTTGGACCACTCTGAACCATTCCACTCCATAGGCAGAGATTACATTGGCCATTCTCTCTAATTTAATCTAATTTGATGGCACCCCTATGAATGGCACAACATTTGACCCCTTCTATGATGATGCAAAGATCGGTGTCAGTGACCTCCTTCCACAGCTTTGCAGGATTTTTGCTAATGGCCTGGGGCCTTGGATCTTCTTCCTCACCGCTGGTTGTACTGAGCAGGTCCCACATTGGGGCCCTGCCCCCCTGGTGGAGCTAGTGAGACAGACACAGGCGTGCATGTGTGCGCCCCTCAGTGTGTCACAGCCTCTCAGCAGAGTCAGTACAAGTACAAGCGGGCATGGGCGTGGGGGCAGACATGCCAGCCTCTAAATCACAGTCACAGCCTCTCAGCAGTCAGATCCTACTCTCCACACACAACCAAGTGTTGGCGGCAACACAAAGTGAATTCTTTCTGACACCAGTGATTCTATGGCTAGTGTGAGTGCAACTGTACCGTGCGCTGGAGAAGCCTGTCAGTCATGTTGTTCCAATGGCAGTGGTTTGTAGGAAGGTGTGTGTGTGTGTGTGTGTGTGTGTGTGTGTGTGTGTGTGTGTGTGTATGTGTGTAGAGCTGGAGCAAATGAGATAGATGTTACCAGCAGTCTGTGGTGAATATTCAGAGGTTCTTTTTTTATGATTTGGTGCCCACAGCTTGTGGCTGATTAAGCTGAGTCAAAAGCAACTGTCGTGATTTTGTACCTTTGGATGCTACAATAACTATAATACAAACATATGGTTTGTACTTTGTGGATTTTCGCCATTTTTGGTGGGTTCTGGAGCGCAAAAGCCAATGAGTTTTACATTACATTTACTCATTCGGCAGATGCTTTTTTCCAAAGCGACTTACAGTTGAGGGATGTATAAATGCTTACAGTGCAACAAGAGGCGATAGTTGAGGTAGATAGACAGATAAGACAGATAATATAAGGGCTCAATAGAAAGATAGAACAGAATTTTGGTTTGTTTTTTCATATTAGAGGAGGTAGAGCACTGTTTAAGACAAGAGGTACTCTTGGAAGAGGAAGTCTTCAAGAGAGAAGTCTTCAGATGGGAAGAGAGGCTCCCACTCTGATGGTGTTTGGAGGTTTGTTTGGCCACTTAGGGACCACAAAGGCAAACAGTCTGGACTGATGTTGTTTTGTGCATATGGGTGGCAGTTCTTCCCAAGACGTCGTTCTTGGGAGCAATGCGCGAGAGGGAGCATAGACCTGTATGATGGAGTTCAGGAAGAGGGAGCAGACCCAGTGGTCACTCTGTGCGTTAACATAAGTGATTTGGATTTGATTTGGGCTCCGACTGGTAGCCAGTCTTGGTCTAACAGAAGCGGCGTCACATGTGTCTTTTTTGGCTAGTTGAAGATGAGACGTGCAGCAGCATTGTGACTTGGCCCAAAGAGGTGTAGTACATTGCAAAGAGAAGGGGCCCCAGCGCTGAAACTTAGGGCACCCTGGGAGGAGGAGGTGCACCCCTGCCAGGAAATTCTGAAAGAACACCCGTTTAGATATGAGTTAAACCAGGAGAGCATTTTGCCACAGATGCCCATTTCCCTCCTCCTCTACCTGTTAGACAGGAGGTATGAGAGAAAGACTAGTTGGTAGAGAGTGCAGCTGGGTTGGCTCAGGTTTGATCCAGGTCTCAGTGAGCATCAGGAGGCTGAGGGATTGCTGATTGGCATAAGCAGGAATGAAGTCAGCTTTGTTAACTGCAGACTGGCAGTTCCATAGCCCAATAGAAAAGGAAGTCAGAGTCAAGGTGGGAGGGGAAGGCTGAAGTGCTCATAAATTAGCTACATTTCTTTGCCTGTTGGAATAGTGAGGCTTTCTATTTGTACTGGAGATTACAGAAATGGTGAGACACATAGCTATGGCTAATTATCAGGATCCCTGGAGGAAGACCCAAAAGCACACTCAGAAAAAACAACCAAAAATAACAAAAAATTGTTAAATCTAGTCCTTAGATTTAACATTTTTTTAAACAAAGTATCAACACAAATAAACCTGGGGCCAATAGCCTCCACAGGAACAAAATAACACAACATGAGAACCTCACTAAACTACACAACAAAAATTAACCTGGGGCTATCAGCCTCCGCAGGAACTTCTCTATCTAGAAATAACAAACAAACAAACCAAAGAAATAAACCTGGGGCTATAGGCCTCTGCGGGTAAACCTAACTATTCTGGAAAAGAAAGCAAGCAGAAAATCACCTGGGGCAAAAGGCCTAACCCTAACCCCAGGGAATAAGTAGATCTATCTAGTCTAAATAACCAACAAAACAAAAACAAGGTTTAACAGGGAAAAACCAAGAGCCCAAATAACCAAAAAAGAACAAGAACAGAACAAAAAGCCAAATCAGAAAACAAAACCTGGTTGAATGGGAAACCAACCCAGACAGGAATCAGAAGATTAGGACTGGAACGAAGCACGACACGAGCTGAACAGGAGGCACAGATGTTGCAGGCAAGATGCAGGCACAGTTTAGCAATTGATTCACTGCACATTGGAGTTTAAGTACTCCACTGATGAGCCAACTGCCAGCCAATAGGGAGAAAGCAAGAGCAAGACAGGAGGAGCAGAGAGAGAGGTGGGGCACAGGTGCAGGTAACTGACAGAAGCATGACACTAATAACAGAGTTGTGATAGTAATATTCTGCTTTGTTCAGCAGACTCACGCAAGAAGACTCACTGGTCTTTACCTGAGTCGGTCTTTGCGCGAGGAGGGCTGATGCTATGGCCCTATTCCCTGAATACATATGAGTACATGTGAGCTGGAGAGCGTGTCTACTTTTTGGTAGCATCAAAGGATTGCTTATGTAGGGGGGATCTGACCCACTTACCACAATCTAGTTACCACAATTATCTAGTTTCCTATTGCCTTAAAACTAGATGACAATAGAGACAGTAGACGGGCTCTAAAAGTGAGAAAGCGAGGAGAGGACAGATAGAAACGCACAGTAATAACCGTTCGGAAAATAGATTATACCCACACACAACCACTGCCTCGCATCAAGCTTCACTCTCAACATTTTACTCTATTAAAGTAAAATTCCAAAGTCATTGGAATTATCTTGATCACAGACTAAAAATTTAATCAAATGAAAGCATGAAAAGTATATTTCATTCAAAGTCAGTCATAGGAGGTCAGGCATTGGAGGTCAGTCAGTTTCAGTCAGTGACTTTTACAAAAGTAATTTTTTTGGTCGGGTACCCAAACTTCTACTTGAGTGTGATTTTACAGTACTCTTTACAACACTGGTCTGCAGGATATTTCTGTAGCAAAGTTTCTATTAATGTTGTCAGTATAATATTATTAGTACCATGAACTGTTCTACTAGACTTCAAAAGACATCACCTCGTCAGTGAATTTGACAAACATGGCCAGCATTTACCATTGCTCCTGGTGACCTTGCATTGATATGGTCAGACAGTACAGTGAGGAAGAATGGCAAAAATGGCTTTTCAACAGCAGCTCCACAGCCGCTGTCCTCCCACTCAAAGTGACTGCTCATGCATATTGCCACTCATCGCTTCTTTCTCTCTCTCTCTCTCTCTCTCTCTCTCTTTCTCTCTCTCTCTCTCTCTCTTTCTCTCTCTCTCTCTATCTCTTTCTTTTGATAACATTTAAGCAAGTTCAGAAAGTTTAAATTTGTGTGAAGATATTGACTCAAATGTTCAAAATTAGTTAGGGTTAGGGTTAGAATCTGAGCAATGAAGTTGCAATTGTATTTCAAATGTTTCTTTTTATTATTGTTTTTATGATTCTTAAAAAGTAAATCGCTTTTTTCAAGATGCACATCGGGGCCCGTGTAAAAGTAAGTGTATTAAAGAATGCAAAATAGTGGAATTGCGCCACCTAGAAAATTTAAAACAGCAAACCCCACTTCTAAGTTTTGCCTAAATGCATGAAACTTTGTAGGTTTATATAACATATTGAGGTGCACAAAAAAGCCACGCCCCCAACCAAACAGGAAGTGAGCTATTTTGACTTTTTTATTTTTGAAGGAGGGTTTTTGTCTGATTGACTTCAAATAAGGTACAGATCATCCAGAGACCATGATGACCAATACTCATCAAAATAATTTCTATAGGTCAAAGGGTGTGCTTGCTAGTATGTGACAAATTTTGACTTTTTTTCTTCAATCTCTTTCACTTTGAACGGATCTCACGACCAGATACTTGAACATAACAGCCTGAAACTTGCTGGACATGATGAGGGCTCCACCCTGAACAGCCTGATGTATTCATTTCCTACATTTGGAATGCCGTTAAGTTACCAACAATGGTGTTTATGTGGCAGGCACGAATAGCAATCCCTCTCCATGTATTACGAATGGCTTTGCGATGATAATGATCATCATGATGATGATGAATATTGATGAAAAGTGATACATTGATTGAGGACGAGAGCTCTGACACTTGATAGGGGCATAGCCCATGGGGGTGCCCAAGTTGCGCCCCCTTGAAAGCAGGCCCCATAAGGTTTATTTTTAAGAGACTTCAAAATTTGAGAAGAAAAGAGAAGAGTCTTGGGATAGCCTATGACCTGCATTAACCCTGCGGTTGCCAGTAAATCTAACTTTTCTTTTGGCAAAATGCGAATGGAGCAAGAATGAGGGACCACAATGTCTTCCTGAGGACAGGCTTTTACAACAAGAGACACTGGTTATTTAGCAAGTTGCTTTTAATGAACCACTGCTGTCTTTGAGGAAACATTGCACATTTACATCACATATACATTATGATTTTATTTGATTGGGAATAAAACACACCTCAATTTATTTGTATTTCATTTATTCCCATATTGCCTTGTGGTAGGTGAAAGCTTTTGGGAGAAATACCTATCTTCTGCATTTGAGTAGCACTGATGGTCCTGAAGTTTGGAGAATATGCAAACACAAGCACACACACACACATACACACACACACATGTGTATATTATATATTAGATTTGATATATATATTTTTTTTCAGTGTGTGTGGAAGTTTGTGTAACAGTGAGTGTTGAGTATAAATGTCATTTATGTGTGTGTGAGGAAGGGAGGAAACAGTCTATGTATGTACAGACTGGAATTTGCCCTGCCCTAGCGTCTGAGACACACTGAACAGATCGGACCAGTGTTTACATGCACATATAGATTAAACATACAGTGACTGCAAAAACTTTCAAATTTTTGCAGAAGTAGGAATATTTGATGCCATTTGACGTTTGATGTCCCAATATCTTAATTTGTGTCACCAAGTCTAAGCAGTAACGCTAATTTGTATTGTTTAGTGAAAAAAAAAGAAAAAGGGGAAATGCCTGAAATTGATGACCCACTTTAACATTCACAAAACTACATCAATCAATCAGTCAAACCTTGTTCATATAGCACCTTTCATGCAAAGAAGAAACCCAAAGTGCTTCACGTAAGAGCAACAAATTAAGGGTACTCTTCCATCCTGACCAGAGATGTGGACGTGCTACACTGACTGATATATGCATACAAATGTCCACACAGATTTTTGGTTTATCAAAATTTTTGACTGTATTAAAAACATATGACATTCTAAGCATACATATATAAATTCTTGTTAAACATATTTTTAATGTTTATTTAAAAAAAAAAGAAAGGCATCAGTTTTTCACTGGAGCCAGTAAATATTTTGTAAACATTAGCACAATTTAACACAATTTTGACAGCCATTTGAAGTCTGCCTTTTTCCACTGTGTGCATGGGGTGTATGTGTGTGTGTGTTCTGTTTATATGACAAGCTCCAGAGCTCTGGGATCACAGCCAATTAAAAGTCATAGCAGCCAACATCTGGGTATTAAAGTAAATGTCTGCAAATTGTTATGAAGTGAGCTAGACCACACAGAAGAAGTTCAACTGGGCTGGATTGATCCATAGAAGTAGAGGATCTGTTGATGATATTTGACTTAAGGTTAAAAGAGATGTTTCAGAAAGAGATAAGACTGGATAGAAACTATTAAAAAAATGATGCAGTGTCTGTGACATTACCTACCTCAGAGAAATGGAGGAATCCAACACTTTCATTTTGAAAATGCCTAACTTGGAAAAAAAATACAGAAGGTGGAGAATGAGTGGAGTGGAGCTGAGCCTATAAGATAATGCTCTGAAGTTTTCACTAATACAGCTTCAATTTAATTATGTTTTAGATGAAGTCTTAATGTAGGTCAAATAGTGTAAAGCCGATCATTGTATAACTGGCCTCAAGTGGTCAAGATTCAAGGTTGCAGTTTTTTTTTCACTTTACAGCTTCCAGCTGCTCTAACAGTGTAGTGATTGCCCTGTATTTGTCCTCACTATTTACTCAGATATTTATAATGTGATTTTATATTTGTTTCAACTCAGAATTTTGCATTTTTTTAATATATCTAATGTTTAACTGTGATGCATTGAGAAGTTTGAAATGACATTTTATGTTATGTCTTCCTGTGTCCATAAAGAATATTGTCTGTAAGTCTGTACTAAAGTCTCAGTTCTACTCCTCTTAATTACAGGGCTGCATTCTTTTTGCCCCTGTGATATAAATTCTTAGCCTGGCTTGGCCCACCCGGCAAGCACTGGGTTACACATTTCAGGTAATGGAAACGCACACAAGGCCGAGTTGAGTCAAACAGAGTCAAGCCGGTTCCATGTATATAGATAGATAGAACAGTACTTTTATTGATCCTGAAGGAAATTTCAAATGAGGGGAAATGTGGCACTAGCGAATGGGTAAATATCTTGATGGCTGACTTTAATCAGTCAAGGCCAAAGGCAGATGCCAGGCAGGTGTTTTATTCTTTATGCTAATGTGCTGCTGAATTGTCATCTCTGTTAACTTACTGCTCACTTGGTCCCCCCCCTCACCCCCCCCCCCCCCCCCCCCCCCCCACACACACACACACACATCAACTTCTGTCCTCAGCCTCCTGGAGCCCCTCAGTCTCCCCCCCCCCCCCCCCCCCCCTTCTCTCATTTCCAGCTGTGAATATAAGTAGCTACAGGCCAGCTATAAAAATTGCCTGGCCACTCAAGTCTGTTAAAATTATTATTTTTCACATAACCACGACAGTCTTTCCATAAATCCAACAGATTATTATCTGCCTTTTGTTCCCTGGACTCAGTTTCATTGTGTTCAGTGTTTAGCAGACAGCTCTAGACTAGACTGGTTCATACTAGTACATGACTATTGACTAGATGAGTTTGACCAGATTGATTTGTGCTGCAACAAGCATAGTGGCTTTTGCAGCAATTGCATTGACCAAAAACTAGGAGGAAAGATTCAGGAGAGCTTTAAAGAGGATGATAAGAAAAGAGCGACAGGTTGGTGAGTAAAGCTGAGGAGCTGTTGAAGTTGAACAGGAGTTCTTCGTTTAAATTTATATGACAAAGCACAGCTCATTTTTGTTCAGGAGGTGGGGCTCCTAAGTTGTTTATGGATAGACCATTTCTGTGTGCTTGGTCTGCAGCTGGGAGCCAGCTGTGTGAATCCACCTCTCTTTATCTGGCTTATACATCTATCCTTCTTTCCTCCTTCTTTCCTCCCCATTTTCTTCATTTCTCCTCTTTAAAATAAGTTAAAACTAAATAGTTGCAGCTGTTACCTACTTGATGTGCAGATATGCAAAAGAGTGGCACAATTGGCAGGAAAAGAGGGGACAAGAAATTGGTTCAACATTAGTTAGTTGAGAGAGGGAGGAGGAAAGTGTGTTAAGAAAAATAGCTGAAAGGATGGAGAGTAGGGAGTGGAGGAGAGTAATGGGGGTACAGGAAACCACAGGTATGTGCAAGTTGGCGGGTGGGTGGTCTTGAGAGAGGACAGAAAAAGTGTGATTTCTGAAGGAGTGAGGGGAGGGCAAGTTGTGTGCAGGGAAAGAAACCAGATGCTGGCTCCTCTGTTAAAAAGTTGTTGATTTGAATCTTCTAGTGGAAAAATGCTCAGCATCTCAGTGCCTGTGAGAGTAGAGCAAGGTTGCTTTTTGGCCGGCAATACAAAATGGTACTTGCTCAACAAGTCTTTCGTCTGAAGTGCCCATCACAAGAACAACACATCTTCTTTGTAGCAGAAAAAAAACCAAGCTCTTCCTGGTTGTTGTTGGGGTTTTGAGCCCTGGACTCTAGACTCCACCTACTAGTGTGGCGAATTCGACAGAGCGCATGCATGACTGACGCGACCAAAGCCATGAGGTCTCAAATTTTGAGCTGCACAAAATGGGCCAGGCGGCAGCACTCTGGTTGCACCGCTTGGCCACTTTGCAGGCCGTGCCGCCAAAGCCGTGGAAGCTTGTGTGGGTCTTAAGTCACAAACCTTTTAGACACAGAGCCCCCCAATAAGTCTCCAGGACCCTATTGCAGCAGGGGTTCCAGACCTCCCGAGCATTTTACTTGTTCTTCCCATTTCATGAATTCAGTCCTATTTCAATCGTTATGCCCCTGAGGAACACGGAACAGACTGGAAATAAGGTCTAGTATGAAATTAGTATACTGGGATAGGCCAAGCTTCTTTCTGGTTGTTCAATCCATGAGGACAGTTTTCTTTGCAATGCTTAAGGCAGTGAGTAATAGTCATGATTAGTGTGCCTCCGGACTGATGATATCAATGATGGAGAGTTTGGACTGAGACAACCTAAATGCACATAAGTCTTCACAAACCCTCAGGCAGAAATGATTCACTGGTGTACACACATGCTATGCAGATAGTGATCAGGTGTGTGTTCATTGCAGTGAACATAGAAAGTTCTCTGAGAGAGCAAGGCCCATTCCGAACATCCTTACCATAAATACTCTGATACATACTGTGCATTGTCATGGTACCCACTGAGAGGTGGCACTGAGTTCAAATGACATCAGCAGATCGCAAACAACCTCTATCTGCTGCTTCATGAAAGCTTCATGGAAGTAAGCTTACCCTTCGTCTCAGTCTTAATCGTTGCTCTCGGTCCTCTATCTCTGATACCATTACTGTGTAAAGCAACAGCACAAACGCAAAACACATCCTAACTTCCTCCATGTCCATGTCTAGTCTTGTTGTGATTTCCTCATCTGCTGCTGCTTTGTTTTGGCGCTTTTTGGACATGGGTTCTTACCGGGCCATTAGTGTGATGGAGACACGACACCTAAGAAGACCAGGTCAAGTCGCAGCCCGGTCAAAGGTACCTCCCCCAAAAAAATACCAGAACCAGCATAGTGGAAACACGCCCAATGCAAGAGGCTACGTTGGTCTTCTGTGACCATTAAATACATTTCATGTTGTTTATTTTTCTGTTTTTTTTGTTCTGACTGCCTGTTTGGTTTGATTGAATATTTTGCCTGGATTATAGATTTGAGTTATTCCATAGTGCGCCACTGGGACATTCAATGGAATTAGGCTCGTGATCTGGATGATGTCTTTCAGATATGCAACCCCACTTTGTCTTCCATAGGAACAGTTTAATACCTTCATGATTTGAGAGATATCTGGGTTCTTAATGGGTGTGAATTGGAATGGTCTAAGGTGAATACTCCTTAATTTTGAGTTCCAACAGGCTCTCAGAGTGGCATATCTATTATTTTTATACAACTGTGCTGTTATACAACTGTGCTGTTCTGTTACTAATGAATGGGAGGTCAGAGATTTGAATTTCCTGACAATATATTCATTCTGTCCAACTACATGTGATCCAATGGGTTGGATATGGTCCATTTTAAAAATCCTATTAACCATTGACAGATTGGCCAATTGAAATCTTATTAGCTAAGACTAATAAACATCCTTGACATTACAGATGATTTGATACATTCTTCATTTTGTATTTTGGACCAATTTCATAGTATTTTGGGGTAAAAGCATGTGGCCAAAATGGTATATTTTGTTTTACAAAATAGCTAAAATTATGACACGTCAATCGGATTATTAAAAACAGTTGTGCAGATCATAAATATCAATTACACAGAATGCACTTTGTGCAATATATTACTGTGAATATTCTATATTTACTAATTTGACCATTTGTCTGATATAAACATCATCACAAACATGATCAAATAACAGCAGAGAAAGTCTAAATAACATATTGTTGCCCAGCTCAGTGAATAACCTCTTTATAATGGTGATTATTTGGTTCTGTACCTGTTGGAAATTGAACCAGGCTAAAGCTATTCAAGGGAATGAGGTTTGTGTTTGTCAATTTATTTCTTGATTGCACAAAGGGGCACCATGAGCAAAATGACATGTCAGAACATGGAGGCATTGACATCTTATCTTATCATGTCCAAAAATTTTGAAGCAGTTTGGATTAAATATGTTGGATAGAGCTGCTAGGGTGTACACAGCGACGCACCAGAATTTTCGCTTCCATACAGCCACACCCCTTGACACAAGAAACACTCTTCAGAACTTTTGATCATAAAGCCATTTATATGATGCTTATTCAATATGAAGTCAATGGTAATGGGCAAACCTGACTGACACGATGTATTGAAATAACAACACTTAACTATTGAAACAAAAATGGCCGATTTCCTGTCCAGTTCTGACCATCAGTGCAAGAGACTTTTTTGTGCTTCTGGATAAGCTGTATAAGCCTCCAAACTTTCATCTTTCTACTCCATAAAAAAATGATGGGCCCATTACTTGGCTGCCATTACAGTACAACAGCCATTATCTGGCTGTTCAGGCATACAATGCAATTATGTCCAGCAATTTTGAAACTGCTATGATGAGGTGCCTGCCCAGAAGAGTATTTTGACATATTGATGACAAATAGTCAAACTTTGTCATGCCACGCTTTTGACAACAAAAAAATTCTGTACTCTGTAAATTTTCTCAGCTTGGTCCATAGATGATCTGTACCATATTTGAAGCCAATTGGGTTAACCCCCTCGGAGGAGATGTTTTCAAAATTCAAAGATTCAAATCCAAATGGCCGACTTCCATGGTCATCATGTCAAGAGACTTTATGGTATACCTCTTTAGGATGCATTTGCAAACCAATTTTTATTTGCCTACAACAAAGTAAAAAAAAATCCTTATGGGGATTGGTCAAAATTTCTAGGGGTTGCTACTTTTGCTTTTGGTCCCCCCATGGGCTATGCCCCTATCAAGTGTCAGAGCTCTCCGTCCTCAATTAGTGTACCAATTTACTAATTTGACCATTTGTCTGATATAAACATTATCACAAACATGATCAAATAACAGCAGAGAAAGTCTAAATAACATATTGTTGCCCAGCTCAGTGAATAACCTCTTTATAATGGTGATTATTTGGTTCTGTACCTGTTGGAAATTGAACCAGGCTAAAGCTATTCAAGGGAATGAGGTTTGTGTTTGTCAATTTAAAATATTTTAAAATATTTTTAATATTTATAAATATTTTAAAATATTTTTGCTTTGCTACTTTTGCTTTTGGTCCCCCCATGGGTTATGCCCCTATCAAGTGTCAGAGCTCTGCTCTAGTGTACCAATTTTTATGATAATATGAGTTCTTGAAAGCCGTGTTCTGCATGTATTTCAAATGGAATAAAGTTGATGGGGTCGATTATGTAGGAGTACTACATGTAAGTGTAAAACCTGGCACCACTGGGGAGTGCCATGAGTCAGGTAGGAAGCTAGTATATCATGTTATTCTGGATGGAGCCCTCATCAGGTCCAGCAAGTTTCAAGGTGCCATGGTCAAGTATGTGGGAGTGAGAGCTGTTCAAAGTAAAAGAGCATGAAACAAAATCACCAAACCATACTCTTTGACCTACAGAAATCCTTTTGATGAGTGTTGGTCACCATGGTCTCTTGATGATCTGTAAATGACCTCATTTGAAGTCAATCAGGTAAAAGTCCTAAGAGCAGCTCCTTCAAAAAGAGATGGTTTCATGCGTTTAGGCAGAACTCAGAAGAATGGTGCATTAAGAATGCCCAGGCCCTCAAAAATGCGTTCCTTGTTTGCTACAAAGAATAATGATAATAATAATGATAAAAAGAAACACTACAGATTTAAGAGGGTTCTCACAACTTCATTTGCTCAGACCCTGATAAAAAGAAATATTTGAAATACAGTAGGGCTTTCACAACTTCAATGCAGGGACCACAATAATAATAAAAAGAAACACGACAGATACAATAGGGTTCTCAGACCTTAATAAAAAGAAAGAAATACAGCAGGGTTTTCACAACTTCGTTTTTCGGACCCTAGTAATGATAATAAAAAGAAACATTCTAAATTCAATAGGGTTCTTGCAGCTTCATTGCTTGGACCATAATGAAAAGAAACACTACAGATACAATAGGTTTTTTGCAACTTTGTTGCTTGGCCCATATAATTAAACCTGCAAGCACATTTGAGCGAGTCCTTGCAACACTTTGAAGAGGTGTCTCTTCTGGGCTGAGCAGCTTCCCTGTGATTCAGTCATAATTAACCACCTCTCACGTCTGCAAGCACCCTCTATCTTTAAAACTAAACTGGTCGATGCAGAGGCTTTCAGAGGTGGATAGTAACATCCTACATTTACTCTATTACATTTACTTAAGTAAGTTGAAGGATAGAACGTGCTTCCCTTACTCTGACAAAGTTTTTGAAAAATGCTATAAGATTGAAACTGCTTATTCTAGGTAGGTGTCAATGTGATAAATTTGTTCATCTCCTCTTTCAGAGTCCAATACCACTTTCATCTTCATAGACAGTCTACATAGACTATTCAACAGCCAAGCAAGGAATTAGCATTTTATTCCATGGGTCCCTCCTCTGGCCAAGTTGGGGAACAGTCATGTCCCTCAACCATGTATAATTGTACTCTCATCTAATCCAAATAAGGCAATATTATATTGAATTAATGTGTTCTACTACACCCCCGGTTATTGTTCAACACATTAGCATAGTATGACTAGCTTGTAGTGTTACCTTTTCTTGCTCAGACCCAAAAAACAAACTCTTTCACTAAAGGAAAAAAACGTCAGTTGGTAAAGAAAGAAAATTAACAAAAATATCTTTCTCTGAATTCCCCTCAAGCCCAGCAATATCAGGAACAACTGGCTTCATTTTAGCTGCTATTACCATCTCTCAAGTCATAACACCTAGAGAACACCTACCTTGACTGTAACTCTCCCAGGAGGGAGAAGGTGGGGCAGCAGAGAGGGTCAGAGAGCAAGAATAAAGGTGGAGGAGAGGATAAAGGCAGCAGGGAAGAAGGAGACAGAGAAAGAGGAGGAGGTTGAGGTAGAGACAGTGGAAAAGGCAGAATGAGAGTAGAAAAGGAATTTCAGGTAATTTTATGTTGGCAGAATTAGAAATTATTTTGCAAATACAGGTGAAAGAGACATGAGTAAATGCACAGCTCCAACCTGAAATGGGGGAGGGGTTGCCATCAAATGTTGCTTTTTTTAGCTGCAGAGAGAGTTCGATGGGAGGGGAGATTGTTGCAAGCCCCGGTTCAGTGTTACAGTCTCCAAACTTTAGTAGAGTGAGGCAGTGTGGGGCAGAGCTGGATTGGAGCAGTGATCTGTTGAAAGGTTTGTTCTCTCCAGAGAAACAAGAAGGAGGACTTAAGGGAATTACATAAATGGCCAAAACTTGCAAGACTAAACAACATTGCTCTTTGTGTACATTCAAATACAAACAATGTGAGACCAGGACTGCCATTCAATACAAGTCACTAAAATTAATGCACTTGAAGTTCAGCAACAGGTAGACTTTACCTGTGACCTTATATGAAGCTGCCATTGTCTTCATGGGTTTTCTCTTGGTACTCCAGCTTCCTGGAGAATATGCTATGTTTGTAACTGTATTCTCATAGTGTAGTCTGGAAAGAATACAACACCATGTTGTTTTATATGTTTGTTAACTTTATTTAGTGAATGCCTTTATAAGGTGGAAGGCACGTTTTTTAAGCTAGACCACAGTCAGGACTTAGACGGTTAGTTTAAAGACTGTAATTAAAGCGCAGTACATCAGCTATGATCCTTAAGGAAAGCATCATATGGTCAGGGAAAGATGAAGATAATAATCCATAGCAAATACTAAAGAATATATAAAATTATTACATTTTATTACAAAAATTGAAAAAATGGCACTGACATCAGGCCATGTAATCATGCAGCATTAGATGCTGTTGATGTCATTCTGTTGTGTACTATTTGAATGCTGGGGAGTGGAATTACTTTGTTGTCCTCTGCTTAAGAACAAAAGGAAAAAAACCTGTAAATCTCCTTTCCTCAGGCTTAAGTGTAGAGTCACGAGTGAACATAACAGTGTAACAAAGTTACCTGACTGTTAGGTGTTTTTGTTGCAGGATTTTGAATGCATGACTGAAGAGGTTTTGAGCTGTATAATATGACTGGAAATCTGTTGTCATCCCCAGTTCCTTGGTTCTTGCTCAGCTCACTGGGTCATAGTGGAGCAGACTTTTTCAGTTTGCAACTTGATTTGCCTTGTGCTGATGCCAGTGTTATTTAGCATACATCCATTTAGTTTTAGTCAGATTAAGATGTAAACATGCAGAAGAAAATCAATTTCCAGATGCATTCCAGCTGAGTCTGAAAGTGACTATCCCAGCACACATACACCAAAGGCAGGTGTCAAAATGTGTTTAAATCTAATTTTCAGGACAAGGGCAAACTATGAGTTATGCAAATCAATGACATACATGCATGAAGCTACAGTACAATAATGCAACTCGGAGTCATTCTCCATCATCCTCCAGAGAGACACATTTAAAAACACTTATTTTTATAAATTCCTGCTTGCTTATGCACATGGTCTCATGCGTTATGAAATAATCACTGCACTGAACTGCAAATACACTAGTCTTCATAACAAACTCTCATATGCAGTCTCTGTAGCCCATGCCCAATGCCTATAACAATCCTGGCAGACTGTCAGGTGTGTGTTTGTGTTTATATATGGTTGTCTGGTGACCCCCCTTGTCTGTTTTTATTTGTTCTGGACAACTGAGGTACTAGCTGAAATCTCTAT
This sequence comes from Karalla daura, assembly GCA_029224185.1. Classification (NCBI taxonomy): domain Eukaryota; kingdom Metazoa; phylum Chordata; class Actinopteri; order Chaetodontiformes; family Leiognathidae; genus Karalla; species Karalla daura. The sequence goes on along the minus strand of CM055188.1, from coordinate 4,783,282 downwards.
TCAATTGCTTTCAGCCCATTGTCATACACACATCCAGAGACTGCTGTAAATATGTGCAATGAGCCCAAGATGGCCTGCATCCCCACTCACTAGCTTTGTGCGACAAATCTGTGATGCATTGTAGACTTAAATAGGTCCCTGCTCATTTTAACAGGACTAGAAACCTGATAAACCAACATCACAATACTTTGATATGTAGTGTACAGCAGTTTTCGTCCTTTGGGATCAAATGCCACATGGTGCAGGGTCACATGCATAGAAACAAGGTGATGTTTCAATTTTGCATGAATAGCAAGGACAGAGATTAATAATGTAAGAGACTCAGAATACTATGCTATTGATAAGGTTTGACTATGCTCATCAACTCAAACTTAGGGCTTTTCTTTCCTTGTGACATCCCTGATTTGTGTTTCTAACATCCATTTATCATATTGTCTTCTGAACTTCCCTACTCTTAATGTTTTCCATGCTTATCGCTGCTTTTGCTTCTTGGTGTCAGCAGTGTTTGAGATGCCCAACTGTTAAGAGAAAGGAGATTACAGCCAAGCCCAATGTTTGTGTAACAGGGTTGGTTCGTCACATGGCATCTCTCAAGTCTCTACAGTGAACAATAATCCAGACTCCAAAACTGAAAGTTGCAGTCCATCAAAGTAGGGTACAAGACACTTGCGTGTGTTTAATTTTTCCAAACAACATAAGTGCCAATATTCCTTCAAAAGTCTCACTGCTGAATGACAGTATTTCTTTTCAAATGTCAATGAACCCAGACAGTGTTAATGAGATTAAAAGCGCCTCCATTCTTCTACTAAAACAAGCATGATAGGTAGATCAGCCATTGTACAAATGTGCTTTAAATTACATTATGTTACTGTATACCTAGAATGGAGGCTGTCTTCCAACAAACAGTGCCTCATTATCCTTGACTTACCTTTTTCCACATTACTTCATTGCACAAATAAAACTTTGATCAGTAAGAGCTTCTATGCTTTTACATTTCGTAATGAAAGTCTCAAAGATTTTCATTGCAATGTATGGCATAATGGTTAGTGTGGTTGCCCTACAATAAGAGGGTTGCTAAGTAGTCAGTTCATCCGACACACACTTCTATACATATTTAGGTTGGATGACAGAGAGTGAAAGATGGACTGACCGCCTGTCCTTGGTATCCCTGTGCACACTGGAAATGGGCAGTAGCAGACCCTCTGGGAAGATGAAGGATGGATTGATCAAATTCATATTTCATTTGTCTTTTTTTTAATTGAAACTTTTCCAAACAATTATTTCAGTTTCAGTAAGTATGAATTAAGCTTTTCAGAGAGTTTAGTTTAGTTTTAGAGTCACATACCCACAATTGTATCAATTTGTCTTGTAGTATAGGCTTAACTGTTGAGTTTGTTTTTCTTTTCTTTTCCTGGCTTCACCCCAATCATATCCTTGTCTCTGTGCTTCAAGTCTTACAGGTCCAATGACATGCAGCCACATAAGGGGATTTATCACTATGAGACCTCACCCAGCCAGCACTCCAGATGGTAAGACAGTAGTAAAAACCCACACGCATAACTTTTTAAAAAAATATTTCACTATTCTCATTTGTTTTATTTTCCTGACAGTTGAGACTGCTACTCTCTCATGCTACTCTTGCATCTAAATTTAAAGAAAATATCTAGATTAGTTTATCTTAGTATGTGAAAGGGTTATATGAATTCTACAAATTGTGCATCTTGTCTGTTTTACCTGGACAGAATAGAAAAAAAACTCAACAACTTTGATGATTCGTTGTGTGCAGCTGTTCAGCATGTGAAATGTATTAGTCACAATATAAAAAAAAATAACAGATTGTTTTTTTCTGATTCTGTTATCAGGTATAAGTGCAAAGGTTTTGGTTGGAACAATTTCAACTTATGACAGAGTCAGATGAGCTGCTCATGTGACATCAACCTATTCATCTTATCCTCTGTTACGCCTCCAAAATAAAACAAACATGAACATATTATATTTCCCACACCTTTTCCGCTCACTGCCTTTTTTTGCAGTTAGGCCGTTTTACAGCCAGAGTACCTGGCTGTAAAGCCGGGTAACTGTTATGGACACAGCACTTGCTCCACCCCCATTTCCCCTGCCTCCAAACCCAAACCCCCAATGCCACCCAAGTTGTGAGTGGACTTGGCTTCTCTATGACAGCTACTAATTACAGGCTGACCAGGGCCTGCTGCTCTGCATAAGTGCCTTGTGCCTGGTCAGGTTACCTAGAGCAAGGGAGAAAAAGAGAGAGATGATGAAAAGGGAGGCAGGTCTGGACAGATATAGACAGTGGAGCAGGTGGGATAGGGCATGAGTTACAAAGAGGGAAAAAAGGGAGAAGGGGTGAGAATGGGAATGGGAAAGATGTAGCTTTATGTAGATTAGAGAGGATAGGTGAAGATCCTGTCGAGAATATGCATTCTGGTAAAAGCCCACTGCTCAATTGGAAACAAGGTTGGGAGGTGGACAAAGAGTATAGAGGGAGAGAGATTTTGAATTAGCCAATGAGAATGAAGAAACATCTGGGAATATTTTGATAGGTTTTGAAACATCCAATAAAGTGCCAAGGAAAACCCAGATTAGGAACTTCTCTCAGTGTAGACCAAGGGCCATACACCATCTAGTGGTAAGATAAAAAATTACGAGAGTTCAGGGCAGAGATGAGCTTTTGGAATTAGTCAACTAAACTCCAAAGAGAGCAACAGTATGTACAAAGTGAAAAACCCCCAAGAGAAAAAAATCCCTGACAGGGAAAAAAAAGGGAGGGAAACCTCAGGGTGAAAGACAGAGGAGGAGATCCTCACCCTGGACGGACAAGCTGGCACAAGCAAAACAATACTGATGAAACACAGTTTAGAATAAAGGTATATCAGAAGTTGAATCAGTTCAGAGTAGGAAGCGGGAAGAACCGCTTCAGGAAGAGCCAGCTTGAGGGATGGAGTCCTGGATCCAGTTCAGCATCTATGGATTCTGAGAGGGAAAAGAAGTACAGACACTCTGGGGACATCCCCGATCCATATGTTAGTCCTGCATAGTCACGAAATAGGAAAGGAGAGGGAGAAGTGGAGGAGGGGGAGGAGGAGGAGGTGGAGGAGGACAGGGGGAGAGATCAAGAGGAGAGTGAGAAGCTAGAGGGAACATGAACCCGATTCACACCCACAGAGAGAGTGGAGAAGATAGAGCTCAATGTGACGGGGACCCCCAGCAGACTCAAACTAAAGCAGCTTATCTAGGATTTATGGTATATCTGTAGGCTCTGTCAAAAATGAGGGTTTTTAACCTACTCTTGAAGGTAGAGAGGGTGTTTGCATCCTGGACTGAAACTGGTAGATGGTTCCACAGGAGAGGGCCTTGGTAGCTGAAGGCTCTGGCTCCAAATCTAGACTTAGAGATTCTTGGAACCACAAGTAGGCCTGCAAGTGTCGTAGTGCGGGTCTCCTCAGAAGTGCCATAAGTCAATACAATTTTTATCATTCTTACAGATGGATTTTTATTTGGAGAATATCTCACCCTCTTCTTGGAATGGCTACTATCTTTCACATATTTGATATTTTCAGCCTAGCCACATCAGAACAATCTCCATACAGCGAGACAACTCCACTCCTCAACTGCCTTAGTGAGGACTCCAGAGCAATGTATAATCCCATGACTCCTAGTGTGACTCAAGGCGCAGGACCAGGGCATGGGATTGGCCACTGCATGGATCAATACACAAGGCCCCCTCAGGCCCCACCACCACTCAGCATGATGTGCCACAGGGGCATGCTGCCCGCAGAGAGTAAGTCCGAATATTTTACATCTCATTAATCTGAGAGACTGCTAAATTGTGTTTAAATACACCTGCGAGAGTAAGAAAGACTATTAAAATTCCCACAACTGGAAATATCTGCTCTGAGCAAAGGGGCTGGTTGTGCTACTGAGATATAGAGGTGTAACTCTTTAGCTGCTTGGATAGAAATTACTGTTGTCTTTAGATGGGTGAACCAGAGTTGAAGAAAATAGACCCTGTAAGATTTATGCTGAACCTATGAGATGTGATGAGATGTGCGGTACATGACACTGTCCCATTGTGTCAATATCATCACTTTCCTTCCAACTTTGTGTTATTTGATATATCCAATTTCTTCTCAAGAAAAAGGAGTCTCAATTTAAAGGTGGCAGAACAGGCATTTGTTCAGTTATGTGAAAATCTAAAATTTCCAATGTTTCTTAAAGCTGTGCCAAAAACTATTGTAATCCCTGCATGATGTGTGTATTGTCATCCCAACATGATGTTGAGACTTGAGAGGATGGCTATACAATTATGGCAAAAGACTTATGTCAAACAGGTGGCAATAGCACCCACTGCTACAACCAGAACAACATGATGTCAACCCATCACAACTTCTGCCAGATCCAGCCTGGCTCTGATCAAATCAGTGCAGGAGATGGTAAATTCTCAGGATTACAAATATCAATCTAAATGGCTCTAAATGGTTTGATTCCTCAATGCTAACCCTTCTGCCCTCATTTCCCATTAGGCTCAAGGTTCTCCACACCTCGTTCCATGTTGAAGCTGAGTAAAAAAAGAGCACTGTCCATTTCCCCTTTGTCTGAAGCCAGTGTAGACCTGCAGACAGTGATCCGCACATCACCGAATTCACTGGTGGCCTTTGTCAATGCTCGCTGCAACCCCAGTGCTGCCAGTTCATATGGCCATCTGTCTGTTAGCACCATGAGGTTAGATACTTTTCTATGCTAAGAAGTTTTAAAATCAGCTAGATCAGTCTCTGTTACTGCAAGATAATATGGTTTTAAAATGCAACCATTGGATTATTGGTATCTGCATTTTTTTTGTTGATTATTTTGAAATAAGAAGCTTACTTGTGTTAACTTTGAGCCATAGAGCTTGTTGTTAGTTCCTCTCCTAATTTGGCCACATATATTAATTGTATCATACATAGCAGGCCATTGCAACAGATGTCATATAAAGACACTATTCCTATAGAATAGATCTTTTAATAAATAATGATTTTATTGACCTACTTTTAGGGTTAACAGTTTTCTTCTAAAACAAACTGCATTTCTACACTAATGGGCCATTTATACAACAACATTTGAAGTTGCTGTAGCATATTCTACAAATATCCTACGCAGCAGGTGTACTATGAGCCAGACACACAACTCCTCGCTGTACTTCTTTCATGCTCTGTCCATGTCCCACCCTCACACAGCCAGCACATGGTGGGCTGACTGAGCCAATTCAGCTCAAATGAACTGATCCCAATCATTTTTTTTTCTTTTATTGGCCGTCTATCTACAGAGAGAACAGCATTTTTTGGTATCTGAAAACAGACACACAAAGGAAGAGCGTTCCAGACACTGAAGATTTTAAAATGCCCATCTACATCTCATATATATATATATATATATATATATATATATATATATATATATATATATATATGTATATATAGACACACACACACACACACACACACACACATATTGTATGCATGCCCATAGTCATAATGTATAATATAATGTAATATATTGCCAGTAGATGTGAGTGTGGGAGTGATGGTATACAGTATATGTGTATGCCCTGTGATGGGTTGGTGAACTGTCTGTGGCATCCTCCTTTGACTAAAAATCATTAGGGTAAAAAGCAGCTAAGTTAACAGATGGAAAGAAATCTCTGTTTTGGTGAAATACTCACCTCCTCAACAGTGCAGTGATAGCTCCAAGGTATTGTGGCAAATGAAGAAAATAATAGCAAAAATTGTTTTACTATTGCAATGAGCTTGCCATAGACTCTTTTCACTTTAATTTATTTTAGTATCTCAGCAGCTCCATCAGGGTCTATTATGTAAGAGATGACTTATATAGTTGGCTTTGTCTTCTTTGGTTATTTCAGCAACATAAACTGCCATTCCAGGCAGCAAGGCTCCATGTATGGGGGAATTGGGGGCATGCCTGTGGGAAGACAAACACCTGGTCCTTCCCAGGCTTCCCACTTACCTTCCCACAATCCCCAGCTTCACATTCCACCCAAGTATGGACATGTAAGATGGCTCTTGCTTTCATTCTCCCAAGCAACTTAACAAACTCTGACCACTGGGTTAATGGTTTTAGCATTTATATTACTTTCATCATTATAGATAAATACTGAAGACATCAAAACTATGAGGATATATGAAATGATTTGTAGTAAACAAAAAATTGTTAAACAGACCAGAATATTACATTTTACAATCTTCAAAGTAGCTATCTTTTCCTTTGATGACAGCATTTGATAAAGCTGCATTCTCTCAGCTTCTCTTGGAATGGATTGTTGCAGGTACTGTGCAGTTACTCATGTGGTGTAATTTCTAACCCTACCCTACCCTAATGACATACACAGAAATCATTTTCTTACCTTTTCAGTGCCTCACATACAGAGCAAATGGAGCCAGTAATCTCAAATTTGGACTCATCAGACCAAAGTATAGATTTTAGTAGAATTTTTTTAGATTATCTAACCTTCACATTGTTATGTTGTTTCTCTTTACTTAGTTCTTGCCACAGAAGCGTGCAGCTGTCAACAAAGTAAAAGGTGGTTGCTATGACGCATTTAAACTATTAAACATATTCTGGTTCCTTTGTAGCTTTGATGTCAGCTGTATTAAATTGCAATGTAGAAATTAATGAAAACTAAAGAAAAAACTATTGAATAAGAAGGTGTGTAAGTTTTGACTGTTTCAATAAACGCAATCGAAAACACATTGGAAAATAACAACACTATGGCAATGGTTCTTGTGTTGCAGCTGAAAATGGAGCCTGGACTTCAAGGCATGATGGATGTCATGAACGTGAAGAGCCTGGAGGAGAGGTCAGAGGCAGACGTGGCCAGTCCCTCCTCTACTGGTACTCAGGTGCAAGTGTATTCTATATGTGTAGCTCCACCCTTCATACATATTCATCCTAGTTTTAAATTTGTATCATTGACATTCTCTTGATGCTCTTGATAAACAATACTTGTATTGGTCCAAACTGCTGCTGAACACTGCATGTAAAGAGCTGTGCTCAAGTAATAAGGCTTAACATATTTTAATTCTATTTTTCATTAATGTGAATCTTGATTATCTGGTTTGTACTTGTACATTTTGTCAGGACCCTCTCCTGAGTCTTCTGGACGGCAGAGATGACTTGGATAAGGAGGATGGGAAGACTGAACAAGATGCCATTTATGAAACTAACTGTCACTGGGAGAGTTGCAACAAAGAGTTTGACACACAAGACCAGCTCGTTCATGTGAGGGAGGAGGCATGATGTAGACCATAGAAAACAGCAGCATTGCTTGCAAAAATATATAAATCTTAAATTGCATCAACCAATTTTTCTTTGTCTGTCAATGTTTACTCAACAGCACATCAATAACGAACACATCCATGGAGAAAAGAAGGAGTTTGTGTGTCATTGGCAGGATTGCTCTCGAGAACAACGACCTTTCAAAGCCCAGTACATGCTGGTGGTTCATATGCGCAGACACACAGGAGAGAAGCCACACAAGTGCACTGTGAGTGAATCTGTAATTTCTGTCTATGCAGTCTTTCTCTGTACTTTCCTGTTTTTGTTTGTCACCATGACCTCATGAAATGAAATATCTCAGGAGGCAGTGGTTCTTGTTTGAACTCTTTCCAGATGTTTGAGCTCCTCACCTTATCTCTCAGGCTGAGCTCTACCATTGGAAAATAATTTCAGCTGCTCACACTAAAAATCTCAGTCTTTCCGTCATAACCCACAACTCTTTTGTGTTAAAGAAACATGTTACAGCAAAAAGAAATTAATTCATCTTTTTACTCAGTGGTGTTGGGAGGGTCTTCTGGTGCCTATCTCCAGCTCACATAGGGCAAAAGGCAGGAAACAAATCCTGGACAGGTTACACAAATATGCAAAGGTGGTTGTAGGGAGAGATGACAGGCTTTTCACCCTCCGTGCCAGTTAGGGGATTTGAACCAGCAACCTTCCCTTCTCCTTTACCACACTTCTCCTTACCGACTCTGCCTCCATAGCTCTATAGGAGGCTGTGTGGCCTTGTATGGCCTTCAAGCTTTGATTGGAGGCCACACTAGCTTCACAAGACTTGTTCAGTTCATTAAATCATGAGGGAGATGAGACTGTTAGATTAGAGGATTGTTTGTAAAACTTTCATAAAATGGAGACTTTAAATGTTTAAAGCTGATTTTTGATGATGATAGAGAGGTTTATTAAAACTTGGATATTCTAAAATTTGTCCTATTTTTAACTTTAGTTTGAAGGCTGTAATAAGGCCTATTCTCGCCTTGAAAATTTGAAGACTCACCTGCGCTCTCACACTGGGGAGAAACCATACGTGTGCGAACATGAAGGCTGCAACAAGGCCTTTTCCAATGCATCAGACCGGGCCAAGCACCAAAATCGAACTCACTCCAATGAGGTACTGTAGTGAACAGAGCTGAAATGTAATGAAATTAAATGTTTATATGTGTGACTGTGGCTTCATCTTCTATTTTCCACCATGATGATGCAAACAACAATGAAACAACATATTATATGCTCTTTTTCAGAAGCCCTATGTGTGCAAGATCCCTGGTTGCACAAAGCGGTACACAGATCCAAGTTCTTTGCGTAAGCATGTCAAGACAGTGCATGGCCCTGAAGCCCACATCACCAAGAAACATCGTGGAGACACAGGACCTCGAGTCCCTGGTTCAACTTTGACCCCAGGAGGCCAAAGCTCTGAGCAACCTTTGGAGAAGGAAGAGTCACAGCGGGAGGACTGTAAACTGGTGTCTTCTGACACAACTCTTGTGAGTATTTCATTGTATTTAAGTGTTGTAATTAAATATGGGAAATATTTAACAGTGTTGGATTTAATATATTAAATCCACCATGGTTTCTGTCAAAGCATTCAAAGCATGAATCACATGTCATTTTTTTAGAAGTCCCAGCAAAGCCCAAGTGGCCAATCATCATGCAGTAGTGAACATTCTCCATTGGGGAGTGTGAACAACAACGACAGTGGAGTGGAAATGAACCTGAATGCAGCAGGAAGTTTGGAGGATCTCACAGCACTAGAAGATGGAGTTGCGGGTGGTGGTAGTGGTATAGGGGAGGTGGGCAATGGATGTGGAACAATGGGAATGTCAGCACAAGCACTGAAGAGGCTGGAGAACCTGAAGATTGACAAACTGAAACACATCGGCCGACCAATGCCTCCAACTCGCTGTACCAGTAACAAACTGCCTGTAATTCCTGGTATGTTCTATGACAAAGTATGAGTAAAAACATCATATTCTCTTCTATTAGATTGTTTATATTCTTTGCTGTGATAATATTGAATTAGTTGCTTTCTGATAATAAGTACAAATTAAGAAATAATACAATCCGCCATTTAATTTAACACTGTTGAGTTTTATTGATTTTGTTTCTTAATTTTCATGTCCAGGAGAGGCCATGGGAATGTGTGCACCCTCTTCGCTCCTCTCAAATCGCAGAGTTTTTGAGCTGTCCTGTCACGACTTAGGAGGTGGCACATCAAGTGGCTGCTCATCCAATGAGAGGAGAGGGAGTGGCACCAGTAGCTTAAGCTCTTCATATACTGTCAGCCGTCGGTCTTCTATGGTGTCTCCTCACCTGGCCAGCCGGCGCTCCAGTGATGTGTCGCAGATAGGAGGGACTGCAGGAGGTGGATGCAATCTCATTGGCCCTGAACAGAGTGCAGGGGACCCCCTTTCTCCTGAGACCTCTCGTAGAGCAGCTCTATGTCCTGGAGGAAGCCTGCCAGGTCTTCCTAATCTAACTCCTGCACAACAATACAGCCTTAAGGCCAAATATGCTGCAGCAACTGGTGGACCACCACCTACTCCTTTACCCACCATGGAGCAGGCAGGCACGGCAGACAGGAGAGGAGAGGTAATGAGTGAGTACCAGGGGCATGTAGTGTCGCCTTTCCTTCAACAAGGTCCACGGCGGCATAGTGGCAACACAGAGTATAGCATTGGCAACATCTACTCCCATCAGGCCCCAGGTAGCAACTACAGGCGAGCTAGTGACCCAATTCGCCCAGCAGAGGATCTACAAGCCCTCCCCAAGCGCTTCAACAGTCTCAACAATGTCTCTATAATGGGGAGGAGGAATGCACTGTTGCACCGCAGCTCTGACAGCAGCCTTGCCCACCGCATCTACTCCCCTCGGCCACCCAGCATCACAGAGAATGTGATGATGGAGGTCATGAGTGTGGAGCCCCACCTTGGCCCTCTTGATGCCAGGGATCACTCTGTGATTATGCCTCCAGATGAAAGGGGCTTCATGGGATACCAGCAACAGCAGCAAACCCTTGGTGTGATTGGAGGTGGAGGTCTTCTTTCAGACCAGCTGTCACCTAGCCACAATTCCCGGGACTGCCCTAATGAGTGTTTTATGCAGGGACACTACCAGATCCAGGGAGAGGAGGTCACCACCAGGCTTGGCCAAACAACACCTATCCACTTAGAGGGCATGTCTAATACTCTTCTCCAACAGGCTGAGTACAGTATGAGCACATGCCAGCTCAGTCCCTCAGGGCCTCATTACCGCAGCACAGGACAGGGACATGATGCTGGAGACTCCTGGAGCAACTCCCACAGCCAAATCCAGAGTTCCAGCCATGAACTTCAGAACCAACAAGGATCACAGGGCTCAAATCCTAGCCTGCAGCCACAACAGGCTCATGCCCTCTTCAGCAACCAGAACAGTCTCTACAACAGTCATGATGGTACCTACAAACTAATTATCAAGCCTGAACAACACTTCCGCCCTGGGATGGAAGCTGGAGATACCTGTCAAGGTGCAAAGGCCCAGCAACTACAGATGCTCTTGCAGCAGGCTCAGTGTTACCCACAACAGACAGGCCAAGTCATGATAAGGAACTCTAACAATCCCAAGTGTAACTTTCAGGTGCAGAACCAGAACGCTTTCCCGAGTGGAAGCAACATGGGTTCAGGCTGTGCTTGTAGCCCACTTTCAAATGGGCAGCGGTCAGAAACCCCCATGATGCAAGTGAAGGAGACAATGGTGAGGAACTATGTACAATCACAGCAAGCACTCATGTGGGAGCAACAACAAGAACAGCAGCAGTGTGGAATCAAGCCTACTCCTCTGTCTGATAACCCAGACATTAATGCTCAGACAGCAATGATGCAGCCCAGTCCACAGCAACAAAACATAAATCTTTACTCCAGCCAACCCTACCTGTCCTACTCCAACCAGAACACAGTCATGAGCCCTTCAGCCCATAATCAAGGGCCTGCTGCAGTGACACCTAAAGAGCAGCTTTTGACAAGTCTCCAAGGCTCCTGTTATGGCCAGGAGATGGTGCTACCCAGGCCTCCTCAGGGGCGTAAACCTCTTAGCCGTCACAGCAGCTTGTCACAGATAGGAGTCTTCCTGAGCAGCCCAGCCCTGATCAACCCCATCCACTCCACCTCCAGCCCCAGGAGAGGGGTCCGGCTTCCTCCTGTTCAGCATCCACAGCACCCACCAAATGAAGGGTTCTCCCCTTCAGACAACAACATGTATTATCGTGGCCAGTTAAACATGGGTATGGAGAAAAATGTGAAAGTTCAGAACAAACCATTTCTCAACCTGAAACACAGTATGGGGTCAAATCTGGACCTGACAGCTGACGCTAAGTCTGCATCCTTGGCTCCCTATCTAGAATCTGGTCCAATAACTAATGCCTTGGAAAACTTGGACTTGGATAATACTCGCATAGACTTCACTTCCATTATCGATGATGCAGATTCATCTACCTTCAGCACAGTCAATGATACACTTCAAAATCAACCAGGATCTTCCTCTCAGGTGTCTCCCCACATCACTACCCCCCAGACTTCCGTCAGCCTACGTGCAGGGTCGGACCTGTCAAACATGGCTGTTGGTGACATGACATCCCTGCTTACTTCGCTGGCTGGGGAGAACAAATACCTGAACACGCTGTCCTAGAAGAAAACTCTGTTGTTTTCTATCTATGTTTTAACAGACTAACAATTAAGTAGAGTACTCAGCCAGTTAAATGGTTTAATTGGCATCACTCATGGATCAAGTTTAAAATGATTAACAGTAACCACTTGCTGTGGTTCTCAGTATATTTGAAGATGTAAAGATAAACTATTTGAATTTATCATATCATGCAATAGATCAAGAGCTCATCTATCATAGATAGCCATAAACCTTTGTAAACAAGCCTGGCAGATTAAAATTATATTCATAGTCCTGACCTGGCCAGTGGTCTGTTGTACAGTATAATTATGTGACAAATCAAAATGTTTTGCTCTTCAACAGCAAGAAGAGATCCATGGAGCTGTAAGTCATGGCATCTGGAGTAATTGTACATTCTTGAAGATGTTTCGCCTCCCATCTAAGAGGTTACTTATTTTCTGTCCACGTTACTGTTACTGTTACTGTTTCACACCTGGACCTTCAGTGGTGTCTCATCTGAATCAATCCACTTCTCAATAACTATTTTATTGTTATAAAAACAATTTTATATTGCAGAAATACAGTATACAGAGCCATTGCATCACAGATAGATAACTCCCGTTGCCATTACAAATGCCTTCACTGAATAAACAAACTATGAATGCACAAATATCTACTGTGAAAAAGAAAAAAAAAAACTTGCAATATTATTTTGGTAAATAGCAACATTTTACTCACCAAAATGTGGACTATTTGTAGACAAAATTTGTCCTCCTCTCTTTCCTCAAAAAGGGTTAAATTACTTCAGTTACAATTACTGACGCAAATCCTGAAAGTCAAGCCTGCCCTGTCATATTTCTGGCTTTCAGCTGCCCCATACGCTCAGGTTTTTCTGATGATGGATGTCAAGGAGATCAGTGGGAGATTTTCCTGCAAAATCATCCATGGCATACATTACAATCAGGTCTGTTTTTAGCTGAGACAGATCAAAAATTGTTCCATGGCACTGTGTTAAACTGGAAAATGCTGCATGCAGGAAATTTTTCTTGTATTACCATAACTTCTGGGGGTCAAGGAGGGTGACAAATATCAGCTTTTGGTGGTCTTGAAATCTGGTCCCTGCTTGTCAGACAATATTGTCCAGAATCCTTCCATGGAGTTGGTGGTAGTGCATGCAAGGATCTTGCGCTGGATCCCTTCATAAACTTAAAAGCATCCCTGACATCATATTTAATCTTTTTTTGTTAATTAACAGTACTCATGTAATAACTTTCAGTAACTTCAGCCCATCGGAGTGCAAAGGTAACCAGATATTACTTCGCTGACCACTAGAGTAAATCAGAATTTCATCATGGGGGCACAGATGAATGGCCCAGCACAGGACTTATTCCTCAGCTCTAGACTCGGCAGCACACCTTCATTTGAAAGACAAGATAAAGTCAATTGAAAAGAACAGCAAACACATATTAATTATATCAGACAGTTGGTTTAAAAGAGGTTTATTGGAAGCTATTTCTAAAGATATATCTATAAATAAGATAAAGATAGAAATGTATTTACAAGAGACCACAAGTGAAGCTAATTGCTCTGGACAAAAGCTAGGTCCTCAAATTTGCTATGCTCTATGCTTGCTATGCTCTAGCTATTCAATGGAGGCTAAGTCCCAGTTTTTCAGCCAGTCAGAGCTGAAAAATGAACGGTGAAACTCTTCAAAAATCTACAACTAGTCCAGTTGCCACCTTCTTTTTGATTATGATTATGATATACTCTGATTGACTGAGAATCTCCAAAGACATCCTGCAAATGGAGACTCAGCTATGATTGTTTTACCATTGGTATTGCCTTGGTATTTGTATTTTACCCATGCCTCGCTAAAAGACACAGAGCTATATGCTTGATAAGAGACAAACGGAATTGTTTTTAAATAGACTTTTCCTTTATGTAGGGCTATAGTAACAATGAAGCAGAGAAGGATACATATATAGAAGTTAATTACACATTTATGTATGTTCTGTATATAAAAAGATACAGTGGATAGGTCTTTCCCTGCCTTGTGATTGACTGATTGGATCCTCAAGTTCGGTGTTCTCAGGAACTTGCAAAACATAGCTGGAGCAGCTGAATGAAGACCTAGGTTGCTTTCACACCAGAATAGACCAGACTCGGCTCCAGATAATATGGTGGGTGAAAAAGTTCACACACTGAATGAGCCAATTCAGGATATCCCAGTTCTAGCTCACCTTGTTGTTGTGTCTGTGAACTGCTAGCCTGTATCCCTTGCCTTGACTCTAAAGCAGCTGCAGGACTTGCAAACTCTTCCAGTGCCAGCCTAGCTGTGCAAGCCTAGAGACCCATGTTGTTTTTTTCAGATGATAATTTGCCTCTTTACTCCAATCTAGAGACTGGCCTTTCATTCACAACTATCTGGAAGTCAAGACTATGTCAAACACAAGTTTTGATCATACTCTGGTGTGAATGCATTGTTAAAATATGTTTCTAGTTATGTAAAAATAATTTCTTGGTGCTACACAATATTAACCTGTATTGCTAGGGATTTCTTTTTTCTCATGAAGAGTACGCTCTTCTGATCAGTATTTCCAAACATAAGCAGATGCAGATAGTGAAATGCATTAAGCCGAACACACACTCAGGATTTGTTAGTTTGAATCTTTTGTGTTCATATTTCATGTATGTTGAGAGAGTTTGCACTCCACATGTTCACTGTTATAGTTTCTAAAGCAGCTGTGTAGTAGTGTAGTAGTAGTTTTTTTGTCCCCAGTTGTGTCTTGAGCTACAAAACAGGAAGGATATTGTTCATTCAAAGGTCCATATATGGGACATACATATTTATTACAGATACGTGCCTTTATCCAATAAATCCCTATCTATTAAAGCATGTGACATATTCAAGTTTAATGTCATTAATCCAATGAGTCATATGTGACTCAGCTGACAATGATGGCTCTTAAACTTGGATGAAACTCAGTTCTGCAACTGACATTCATAATTCATGATTGCTGCACTTTGGCTCTAATGCCAAAGATAAATTATAAAAATTCAGCATCATAAGGGTTGAAAAGAAACTAAAGAGACAGTAGAATTATAATTTGCTTTATAATTTCCTAATATATTGCAAGACAGTTATGACAGGTATATGACAAGACAGGTGTTGTGGTACTAGTGTGACTATTGAGCTGTTTCAAACAGGAAGGCTGCAGCTCTTGGTAGGAGAATTAATTTTACACTGAGGCTTTGCACTGCCTACAGCACTGCGTGGGAATGTCTCATGACAATTTGTATAAACTTGACTTTGACATTGTTAAAGAAACATCACCTTTTTTGTATCTGAGCAGAATGGACTAAAAGTCTTGTTGTGATGTTCCTGAAGCAGTTAATATGATTTTTTAGAATTAAATAGCTGTGTTACATTAATAATTATTAACAATCAGCAAAAATGAACATGTTCTTAATTTTTTAAAGACTGTACAACCAAAGACACCTTAAAGTGACTGTGGGAAATAATGCACAAATAGTCTGCGCACTAACGCTAGCAATAAGGGTATGAACATTGACTGATAGTGTTGATCTTTAGAATGTATAAGATGTTTTGTTGAAAATGATCCTTGATATAAACTTGGTTGTTACAGTGTGTGTGTATGTGTGTGTGTGTGTTTGTATGTGTGTGTGTGTGTGAGACAGAGAGAGAGAGAGAGAGAGAGAGAGAGAGTGTGTGTGTGTGTGTGTGTGTGTGTGTGTGTGTGTTTATAACTATCATTCTTCATTATGACTTTTTTGCTGGCAAAAGAATATCACCTTTAGCAACATGAAGCTATACTAGTTGCATTAACTATAATAGTCAAAAGCCAAGTTCTATTTTCTGTACTATTTTCTACATTTTTATATAAATATGCCATATTTTACCAGTTTATGAATAAACTAGTACAATGGATGCAAAACATTTGTCAAGCTGTTCTTTTCAGGTATATTGCTGTAAAGTAGTTTGTGTTGTCTGCACACTCTCTTGTTACTTACAATCCCAAGCTATTTTTGTGTGAGCATATGGGTTTCATCTGTGCTTGGTCTGTGCTTTGTGGAGTGATGCAATGACTCCTTTCCTCTTACAGGGCGAGGTACAGTCATCTTTTCTCAGTCACTAGCTACAATTGAAGCCTCAACAGAATAACCTGGATGCAAAACACAATACTCAGTTTGTAACTCCTGTAAACTCTTTATCTACATGACTGTTATCAAATAGCATCTTACTGTACAGTTATGAAAGGTTTGTCAACGACATTGCCATTGTGGTGTTGTAGTATGACACAGGAGAGTTACATCAGCCACTACTGCCTGCCACTAATTTTTTTTAAAGTTAAGTCATTCTTTCCACAGCAAGGGGGAGCTCTCATGACTGACTACAATCTCCAATATGTCAAATTCACATTTGTTGAGTAAACAAATAGTGGAATAGGCACATACAGGTCTAACAGTCTGTCTGTAGGCATAACAACATATTAAAGCCACCATGCGTACAACAGGCCAATATATCTTGGAGATATTATGAAGTCAACATGAAGAAGTGCCTTCATCAGAGGTATATTGTACTGTTTAAAAGGCTTTTGGGGACCTTTTTAAAAAGGAATTTTATTGATGTGAAATGTACACAGATTAAAATGCAAGTAACCTTTACTGGATGCTATGTTTTGAAGGGATGAAGGTTGTTTACCGCCACAGGTTAAAGTAAGTGCAAGACGACACCATTTTATGTTTGTGAGTGTCTGTGTGTGTGTGGGTGCCTGTTTAAATAAATATTAAATATTTGACACATGATGTGTTATAAACTTGAAGCATTGCATGTTGTTGTAATTATAACAGCATCATCTGTTCATACTCCCAGACAGCAGCAGGCAATTAGTGACTGTAAGTACTGGAACCACAGAAGTCAGACATTGTAGTTGTTGTTACTGCTGACATTTGATGATCAACTGCAGAGCAGTGTGGTCAGTGGTGATTGAAAGCATCTTAGACTTTGACTTTCTTTTATTAATCCCTTTCAGATGCTACCTCAGGGAAATTCATATTTCCAGTAGCGTACGTTAGTGAACAATAGAATCTTAGAGATATTATATATATAATGTATACCATAGAAAGCCTACAGGAAGCAAAATAGTCCAAAGAACCTGCAAGGAGAAATGCTCAAGACGACACATGCAGGGCATCTTGGTGTTGAATAATAGAAAAACAAAACATGTGAGGTGATGTATTTCCCACGAATGTGTCAAACTTAATTTCAACACTGTTATTTATTTGAGGGGAAGCTCATAACAGACATTATCTCAAGGCACTACACAAAAGTAAGCAACAATATGTATATAGTGTCACACCGCGGTGAGGTTGTCCCGTCTTGGTTTTATTTTGTCTTGTCATTTCTTGTTTTATTTTGAAATTCCTAACCCTCCTCTCATTTCAGAGCACTTGCCCTTCCTCTTGTGCCTGTCTGATTGTCTGTCCCGTCCTGATTGTTTCCACCTGTGTCCCCTTACCTTGTGTTCAAATAGTCTGCGTTTCCTTTGTCTGGTGTCAGTGTGTCTTCGTTTGTTCCTAGCACCAGAGCTTCTCCTTGCCACAGCCCTTGTTCACGTCCGGATATCCAGTAAGCCTTTTTCCTCAGCTGAGTGATCTTTTGTTTGTAAATTTTCCTTAAGATAGATTTAGTTTCAATGTCTTTTTCCTCTTAGTGAGAGATTTTGTTTTTGGTAGTTTTGAGAGTAGTCTAGATTTAGTTTCATTGTCTTTTCCTCTTAGTGAGTGATTTTGTTTTTGGTAGTTTTGAGAGTAGTCAAGATTTAGTTTCATTGTCTATTCCTCTTAGTGAGTGATTTTGTTTTTGGTAGTTTTGAGAGTAGTCTAGATTTAGTTTCATTGTCTTTTCCTCTTAGTGAGTGATTTTGTTTTAGGTAGTTTTGAGAGTAGCCTTAGATCACGTTATATAGACATAGTTTTACTTAGCTTTTCCTCATTTGAGTGATCTTTTGTTTTGAACCTCTAGCCATAGACAGAGTTTGATAGCCCTGTTGTTTTCCGCTCAAGCTGAGGGCTTACTGCCTGCCTGAATAAAGACTGTTGATAAACTAATTATCTGCGTCTGAGTCCTGCCTTGGTCTGCGCCTGACAGAACACACTGGCCAGAATGGACTCAGCAGATATAGCCCAGCTGACAGCCGCAGCACGTGCGCAAGATGAACGCCTCTCTCGCCAGGAGGAGTTCCAGGTGGCTATGGTGTCTCAGTTGGGCCAGCTGACTTCCCAGGTGCAGGGACTGCTGGGACACCTTCAGCAGATCTCCAACCCACCTGTGGTCCCAGAGCCTCCAGTCCAGGCAGCTACTCCCGTTCAGGTCGCACCCCCCGCTAGCTCCGGAATCAGGCTGGCCCCCCCAGAATGCTTCTCTGGGGAGCCCGGGCTATGCAAAGCCTTTCTCATCGATTGTTCCATCCATTTTGAACATTATCCCCATGTTTTTCTCACCGACCGCTCCAAGGTGGCCTTCATTGTGTCCCATCTTACCGGGAGAGCGAGAGCATGGGCCACTGCGGAGTGGGAGCGGGACTCCTCGCTTTGCCACTCCCTTACAGATTTTCAAGCTGCACTCAAACAAACCTTTGACCCCGTCTCCACCGATCGAGAGAAGGCTCGTGAACTAAGCGGGCTGATGCAGGGATATGGCTCCGTGAGTGACTATGCCATCCACTTCCGCACCCTGGCGGCAGAGAGTGGCTGGAACACCACAGTGCTTTTCGACATCTTCCTGAAAGGACTGTCTGCTCCCATACGGGAGCTCCTCCTACCCATAGACCTGCCGGCCGATTTGGATTCCCTCATCGCCCTCACCATCAGAACCGACAACCGGCTTCAGGAACTCCACTCAGTTCGGGAGGGTCCATCGGTCACGGGCCATCGGAAGGTCAGATGCCTGGGGAGCAGAGTCAAAGCAGCTTTCTTCCGCCTCTGCAGTGGGGGAGAACGAACCCATGCAATTAGGAAGAACCCGTCTGACGCCAGAGGAACGACGGCGGCGACAGCAGGAGGGCCGATGTTTCTACTGTGGAGAGTCTAATCACCTCATCGCCACCTGTCCCACTAGAAGACCCAAGCCGGTGAGTGACCTCCCATTTTCTGATCGTGCCCGGCGCATACTCACCGCTGTGAGGGTAAAGCACCAGGCTACCACCACAAACCTCCAGGTACTCATAGACTCGGGGGCTGATGAGAGCCTGATGGACTGGGGTTTGGCTGCCAACCTGGGACTCCAGTCGGAGTTTTTGGTCACGCCCATAAAGGCCCGAGCTCTCAACGGTAAAGAACTGTTTACCATCACACACACCACTGAAACCCTGGAACTATACACACATGGACATAAAGAGTACATTAAATTTTACCTCTGCCACTCACCTGCACAATCACTGATTCTGGGCTACCCTTGGCTGTGCGATCATAACCCCCACATAAACTGGAGGACTGGAGAAATCCTACGGTGGGGACATGAGTGTGAAGGACACTTGGAGCCCAACCCTAGCCAGATAAACAGGATGTCTGCCTTTAACTATGCTTCTCTCCATGTCACCTCAGACCCCGACCTGACGTCGGTGCCGCCTTGCTACCACCACCTCCGGGAGGTTTTTAGCAAATCCAGGGCCCTGTCACTGCCACCGCACCGGCCTTATGACTGTGCCATAGAGCTGATCCCTGGATCCACTATTCCCAAGGGCCGCCTTTATTCTGTCTCTGGGCCAGAAAAAGCTGCCATGAAGGACTATATTGAGATCTCATTAAGAGCGGGACTCATTCGCCCCTCCTCGTCGGCAGCAGGAGCCGGGTTCTTTTTTGTAACGAAGAAAAATGGGTCCCTAAGACCCTGCATTGATTACAGTCCCCTAAATGATATAACGATAAAGAACCGTTATCCACTGCCCCTCATGTCTTCGGTGTTTGACCAACTTCAGCAGGCCAAGGTATTCACCAAGTTAGACCTCCGTAACGCTTATCATCTGGTCAGAATCAGGGAGGGGGACGAATGGAAGACTGGGTTCAACGCTCCTAGTGGTCATTACGAATACATGGTTATGCCATTCGGCCTCACCAATGCTCCGGCAGTCTTCCAGGCTATGATCAATGACGTCCTGAGGGACTTCATTGACCATTTTGTTTACGTGTATCTAGATGACATTCTCATCTACTCCCCAGACTTAGGTTCTCATAAGAAACATGTGGCTGCGGTACTGCAACGCTTATTGGACCACCGACTTTCTGTAAAAGCCGAAAAAAGTGAATTCCATGCCGAAACCATCTCCTTCCTGGGCTTCATCGTAGCCCCTGGAAGGGTTCAGATGGATCCGGTTAAAGTCAGCGCTGTGGCCAATTGGCCTACACCAGATAGCCGCAAGAAGGTTCAGCAGTTCCTCGGATTTGCTAACTTCTACAGGCGGTTCATCAGGGGCTTCAGCGCCATAGCGGCTCCACTGCATGCACTCACCTCCTCGAAAGTGCGCTTCTCATGGACCCCAGAGGCGGAGGCTGCCTTTCAGGACCTGAAGTTCCGCTTCACCACGGCACCAATCCTCACCATGGCAGACTCAAAGCGGCAGTTCGTGGTAGAGGTAGATGCATCCAATGAGGGGATCGGGGCCGTCCTCTCACAGCGATCTGAGCAGGACGGGAAGATGCATCCCTGTGCCTTCCTGTCGCGGCGATTAACCAAGGCAGAGAGAAACTATGTTGTCGGTAACCGGGAGTTGTTAGCGGGCAAGGTGGCTCTGGAGGAGTGGAGACACTGGTTGGAGGGAGCTGAGCACCCATTCATCGTCTGGACTGATCATAAGAACCTGGAGTACATACGTAAAGCTAAGAGACTCAATTCTCGCCAGGCCAGGTGGGCGCTATTCTTTAACCGCTTCTCTTTTTCCCTTTCCTACAGGCCGGGGTCCCGGAACATTAAACCTGACGCCCTGTCCCGTCTCTACGACCCTGAGCCTGTTGCCAAAGAACCAGAGCCTATCCTCCCACGGACCTGTGTGGTTGGAGTGGTGACGTGGCAAATAGAAAATGAGGTTAAGCAAGCTAATGGGGAGGCTCTGCCACCTAGTGGGTGCCCTGAGAATCGATTGTTTGTCCCGGTCAATCTGCGCCCACAGGTGATTCATTGGGCCCACTCTTCGCTGCTTTCCTGTCACCCGGGAGTTCGGCGGACAATGTTCGCCATCTCTCGGAGGTTCTGGTGGCCATCCATGGAAGCGGAGGTCCGGGAGTACATCGAGGCATGTTCGGTCTGCACCAGGAACAAGACGTCCACCTTGTCGCGTACAGGCCTTCTGCATCCGCTTCCCATCCCCTCCAGACCATGGGCTGACATATCTATGGACTTCGTCACGGGGCTCCCGGTCTCTCAAGGTAACACCGCGGTTCTTACCGTGGTGGACAGATTTTCCAAGATGGCCAGATTTATCGCCTTACCCAAGCTACCCTCAGCCAAGGAAACGGCTGAGGTTATAATTAATCATGTGTTCAAGATTCATGGTTTTCCTAAGGACATTGTATCAGACTGGGGGCCCCAGTTCGTGTCCTGCTTCTGGAGGGAGTTTTGCCGGCTAATAGGAGCCAAGGCTAGCCTGACCTCAGGCTACCACCCAGAAGCCAACGGCCAGACCGAACGCCTGAACCAGCAGCTGGAAACCGGCCTCCGATGCCTGGTGTCCCAGAACCCCTCGACATGGAGTAAACACCTGGTCTGGGTCGAGTACGCCCACAACACCTTGCCCACCTCTGCCACGGGGTTCTCGCCTTTTAAGTGTGTGTTTGGGTATGACCCGCCGGTGTTCACCGATCAGGAGCCCGAGGTGGTGGTCCCATCCGTCCATGCCCTGATCCGCCGATGCAGACGCATCTGGACTGCAGCCCGGCAGGTTCTTGTCCGCCAGGGAGACCGGACCAAGAAGGCGGCGGACCGCAAGAGGCGGCCTGCACCTGCATACCAGCCGGGGCAGAAGGTGTGGCTCTCGGCCAGGAACCTTCGTCTTCGGGTTCCATCCAAGAAACTGGCCCCGCGGTTTGTGGGTCCCTTCCCCATCACCAAGGTCATCAGTCCAGCAGCTGTCCGTCTCCGCCTGCCTCGCCCCCTCAGAGTTCACCCCACCTTCCATATCAGCCAGGTCAAGCCGGCCAAGGAGAGTCCCTTGGTTCCGCCCCTTCCGTCCCCCCCTCCTCCCGAGGTGATAGACGGGGGACCGGTCTACAAGGTGAAACAACTGCTGGCTGTTCGCAATAGGGGCCGGGGCAGGCAGTACCTGGTGGACTGGGAGGGCTACAGTCCGGAGGAGAGGCAATGGGTGCCTTCACGGTTAATTTTGGACCAGAGCCTCATTGACGACTTTCACCACGATCACCCTGGACACCCTGGACCGTCTGGTATCCGGTCCTAGGGAGGGGGGTTCTGTCACACCGCGGTGAGGTTGTCCCGTCTTGGTTTTATTTTGTCTTGTCATTTCTTGTTTTATTTTGAAATTCCTAACCCTCCTCTCATTTCAGAGCACTTGCCCTTCC
This sequence comes from Karalla daura, assembly GCA_029224185.1. Lineage (NCBI taxonomy): Eukaryota > Metazoa > Chordata > Actinopteri > Chaetodontiformes > Leiognathidae > Karalla > Karalla daura. The sequence goes on along the minus strand of CM055188.1, from coordinate 4,760,707 downwards.
TCTTGTGCCTGTCTGATTGTCTGTCCCGTCCTGTTTGTTTCCACCTGTGTCCCCTTACCTTGTGTTTAAATAGTCTGCGTTTCCTTTGTCTGGTGTCAGTGTGTCTTCGTTTGTTCCTAGCACCAGAGCTTCTCCTTGCCACAGCCCTTGTTCACGTCCGGATATTCAGTAAGCCTTTTTCCTCAGCTGAGTGATCTTTTGTTTGTAATTTTTCCTTAAGATAGATTTAGTTTCAATGTCTTTTTCCTCTTAGTGAGAGATTTTGTTTTTGGTAGTTTTGAGAGTAGTCTAGATTTAGTTTCATTGTCTTTTCCTCTTAGTGAGTGATTTTGTTTTTGGTAGTTTTGAGAGTAGTCAAGATTTAGTTTCATTGTCTTTTCCTCTTAGTGAGTGATTTTGTTTTAGGTAGTTTTGAGAGTAGCCTTGGATCACGTTATAAAGACATAGTTTTACTTAGCTTTTCCTCATTTGAGTGATCTTTTGTTTTGAACCTCAAGCCATAGACAGAGTTTGATAGCCCTGTTGTTTTCCGCTCAAGCTGAGGGCTTACTGCCTGCCTGAATAAAGACTGTTGATAAACTAATTATCTGCGTCTGAGTCCTGCCTTGGTCTGCGCCTGACATATAGAAGTGACACAGTAAACATCCCCTGCTCTTAGACCCTTGCATCAGCTGAAGAACCCTGACAGGGAAAAAAAGGGAGAAACCCTGAATAAAAGACAGAGGAGGAGATCCTCAACCTATAGCAGTTTATCTAGGATTTATGGTCTACCTGTAGGCTTTGTCAAAAGAGGGTTTTTAAAGTACTCTCTGAAGTAGACTGCTCAACATGTCTGAAAGACCAAGCAAGCAATCCACTAAAGCCACTAAGTGGAACCACAAAAGCCACACCTCCTGCCAGACTGACCATATCAGAAGGTGGATGCTGAAAGATTCCGGGTCATGCCACGAACTGAAAGATTTGCTAGCTTTCCGATCCGGATGCAGTGCTGGATGGATGGTTCTGTTTCCCTTCAGTGAAAAGCTCAGGAAAGGACTTGAAACGCCATCTTGAAGGTGAATGCTTTTAATCACAAAAGTTGGTCCAAACCGTCGTGCAAAATAACCACCTTGAGAGTTTCACAGGAAGTTGTGTACAATAATCACAGGATAAACATCCAAGATCATGTAACATAGCATTCAAGTAAAACCAGGAGAAACTTTGGTGGTTCTCCACTCTTGTATCTGTTTGGGGGGGGTTTCCCATCTTGGTTAGGTGAGGTATTTCTATTGTTGCCATGACTGACCATGTTAGGTTTTACATGTACCACCATGTGGCGCTGTTAAACCATGGTACAATGTTACACAGGTGTGAAATGTCGCTATTGAGGTTATGATCAAGGTGTTCAATTCAATTGGTCTAGGAGAGGGGCTATTGTCTCGATGTAAATGTGGCTGCATTAACGTGTGTGAATCGAGAATACAGCTGGATGAGGCTGGCAAGCAGCAGGGCTTGTCTGGAGAAGATGTGGAATGCCGATGTGTCAGAGGAATCTGCCACAGACTACTGACAGCTGAAAAGTGAGGGACAGCACAGATGAGACAATACAACGATTGTACTTGCACAAGGGCTCCCTGCACAGACAAGTCTGCACAGAGAAGCGCTGAGCAGACCCTTGCTCCTTTATTTATACTATAGTAATCATACATATTCATTTGTAGGTGTGTTAGTGTCGCATATAATTATGAATGTGTTAGGCTGTGGGTGCGAATAGATACATGTGTTCATTGTGATAAGCATGAGTTGAAATCAGTTTGTGCTGGAACAGCCTGTTCCAGACAGTCACGAGGTGTGCTTCTTCTCATACAAAGACAGAAAAATAGTTTACACAATTAGTTGATTTACAGTTGCATGATATACACAATTAGTTGATTTACAGTTACATGATATACAGTGTGAGCAGGCATCAGTGGTGAAGCCTCAGATGAGCGTGATAACTATATACATATGTACAATTTCTTCTAACACGATGTCACCTTTGTTTCTATGGGTCTAAGGACATAAGGGGCTTCGGAGCAATTGGAGTTCACCTCAGGAACTGCCGAAAACCACTGAAATCTAACAATGCTGACCTCTTTAGCCGCATTTCTACCTCAAGTACTAGTTCCTAGTTCTAGGAAGTAGTTCCTGGAATTCCATTTTGTTTCCATTCTTTTCCATTTCATTTCATTCTCTTAACCTGATCAACTGCATTTCGTGGCCATGTGACAGACAGATGAAACTCTGCGGTGACTCAATAATAACAGTAATAACTCCATTTGCAAAACCAGGCACAGTATTCCATTTTCTTTGAAGAATTATAAGTGTGACAGCAATAACAAAGTTTCATGTTTCAAAATGTATTTTGACAGTGTATTTGCTGACAAATGAACAATGAACATGAATGCATGAATTTTACTTCTCTTACAAGTACAATTTATCTCTAATGTTACTAGAGTAAATGTAACAGAGTACATAAAGGAGATAATATCCACCTCTGTCAGCCTCTGCCTCGAGTTTGAGAAAAGGGGTAGGGTGGTTTTCAGCCACACCTTTGCATCACATGGGTATTGTTTTTTTGTTTTTTTTTACTAATCTAATTGAGTTTTTTCTATTGTAACTGACACATACAAAAGATGTCATTACTTTTATTTGTTCAAGCAAAATATGCTGGACATGTACTTCAATGTACTTCCTGAAAATATCTGTATTCACAGACAGCTTTGATATTTGTGCCGAAATCCAATTGTCCTCGAATGAATAAATTGTCCTCCTCGAAGCAAACTCCTCTACATCTGACCACAGTGGAGTCAAAAACAGTGTGGATCGGGTTCACATTCCCGCTATCTTCTCACCCTCCTCTTGGTCTCTCCCCATCTGTCCTCCACCTCCTCCTCCTCCACTTCCTCCTCTCCTTTCTTATTCCGTGACTATGCAGGACTAACATATGGACTTGGGGACCCCACGACCCCGGAGTGTCTGTGCTTTCTTTCGTCCCAGATCCCATAGCTGCTGAGTTGGATCCATGCCTCTGTCCCTCAACCCAGTTCTTCCTGCTGCATGCACTTTTCTAATCAGGACTGATTCGACTTCTGATCTATATTCTAAACTGTTAGCCATCAGTACATGTATCTCTCTACTGTCTTGCTGGTGCCCGCCTGTCTGTCCTGCCCTTCTTGGGAGTGGTTCCTCAGCCTTTGTGAAGGTCTAAGGACAGGGGTTTTTACTATGTACATATTGTTGCTCTCTTTGTAAAGTGCCTTGAGTGCCTTAACACGGCTGTTATCAACTGGCACTTAAAACAAATAAAGTTGAAGTTGAAGCCAGTCAGCACTGAGGAAGCATCTTGAATGAGAGGTAAACTCTCTACAAGATTTGAAAAGGAGTCAAACTGTCCTTACTCTACACCTACTTTGGCATGACAACTGACTTTTGTGAACTGCCATCTAACTTAACAGAGGACAAGTAAAAAATTAAAGCACATGGGATAACAGACAATTCCAGCAGTGAGCAGGCAAAATGAGGATACCACACACATGTTGACACAGTGTGTGTGTGTGCGTGTGCCTAAATGCAGAACACGCGAAGTGCGTAGGGCCCCACGATCCAAGAGGGGCCCCGTTTTGCACGAAGGATACGCATCTAAATCAGCTGTCAGCACAAGGCAGGAGGAGGTGTGACGATCGCAGTTCTGATCGCAGTTCAGATTCAGATGTGGGTGGGGTGGGTGGGGGGCTTCATGCCCCGTTTGGCTCTTTGCGAAGGGCCCCACTTTGGTCAGGAACGGCGCTGTGTGTGTGTGCACATCTCTCCTCCTCCAGCTTTCACCGGCTGTGCTGCTCACGTTGTGACCATTGCCCTAGTGCAGGCGCTGGGTGGGTGTACAAATAATGCCACTGCATATTTGACACTTTAAAGCCACAAAGCACACACACCTGACAGCAAGTTCACCTGTTCAGGTCGCTGGAGGTTGCTGTTCTTGCTATTCTCCCTATTCTCAATTCTTCTCCATTAGTCCAGGTACTTCAGTTTCCTTCAACAGTCAAAAATATTTAGCACAATTGGCAATTCTAATTTGCCCCCTGGTGTGAGTGTAAAAGTGGCTGGTGTGTGTGTGGCCTGCAAATGATGGCTGACCTGTCCATGGTGTACTCCCTGACTATGCCTGAGCTCTGGAGATTGGTATCAGCAGACGCATCCAACACCTTTGACTATAAACAGATAAAGCGATGGATGGAAAAAACATTTTTAATCTCACTCTTAATGTTATATGGCTCTCAGTAGCCTCATGAAGAATAAGTGGAAAGTTTCAGAACTAAAGCTTAACATGATGTCACATGTCATTACCTTCTTGTTTGTGTGGTTCTGCATTCAAACAGCTCAGTGCAGTCACAGACACCTGTGCATTCAGTTTCCCTCTGATGTGAGTGGTAAGTATGTTTGAAATAGTTTCTTTGCAAATAAACTAAAATAAACTACATGCGTTATACACACTACTGAATGCATTCCAACTTCAAATTTTAATTCACAGTCCTTCTCTAAATGCCCTTGATGTAAACCTCCCTTCAGAAATATTGTCACACATCTTCAACCTATGCCATACCTTGCTGTTAGGCGTGTATTTACTCTTCAAGCTTGCTAGCTTTGTTATGGGTTTGCAGAATCGGACCCTAAAGCAGAGACCAACAACAGAGAGTTGAGAGCAAAAGGGTCTTTAATTGCTCAGTCACAAAAAGCAAAAAAACAAAGAAGCAAGTTGAAGTGGCAAGGGGTCAGCGGATGCTGAAGCGCATAGTGCAAAGAGGTCACCGACTTTCTACACAGTCAATTGCTACAGAGCTACAAACTTCATGTGACCTTCAGATTAGCCCAAGTACAGCACGCAGAGAGCTTCATGGAATGGGTTTCCATGGCCGAGCAGCTGCAGCCAAGCCACACATCATCAAGTGCAATGCAAGGCGTCGGATGCAATGGTGTAAAGCACGCCGCCACTGGCCTCTAGAGCAGTGGAGACGTGTTCTCTGGAGTGATGAATCACGCTTTTCCATCTGGCAATCTGATGGACGAGTCTGGGTTTGGAGATTGCCAGGAGAACGGTACATTTCAGATTGCATTGTGCCGACTGTGGAATTTGGTGGAGGAGGAATTATGGTATGGGGTTGTTTTTCAGGAGCTGGGCTTGGCCCCTTAGTTCCAGTGAAAGGAACATTGAATGCTTCAGGATACCAAAACATTTTGGACAATTCCATGCTCCCAACCTTGTGGGAACAGTTTGGAGCGGGCCCCTTCCTCTTCCAACATGACTGTGCACCAGTGCACAAAGCAAGGTCCATAAAGACGTGGATGACAGAGTCTGGTGTGGATGAACTTGACTGGCCTGCACAGAGTCCTGACCTGAACCCGATAGAACACCTTTGGGATGAATTAGAGCGGAGACTGAGAGGCAGGCCTTCTCGACCAACATCAGTGTGTGACCTCACCAATGCGCTTTTGGAAGAATGGTCAAAAATTCCTATAAACACTCTCCTCAACCTTGTGGACAGTCTTCCCAGAAGAGTTGAAGCTGTGATAGCTGCAAAAGGTGGACCGACATCATATTGAATTCTATGAATTAGGAAAGGGATGGCACTTCAGTTCATAGAATGAGTAAAGGCAGGTGAGCAAATACTTTTGGTAATATAGTGTAGCTGCTCGATCTCCCACCGTGTTGCTCCAACAACAATGGAAGATGGCAGGATGGTGTCCTCAGCAGGCTCCTCAACAGGAGGTGAGAACTGGCGTGAGAGGGCATCAGGCTTGGCATTCCTGGAGCCTGGCCCGTAGGACAGTATAAAATTGAACCGGCCCAGGAACAAAGCCCACCGGGCCTGACAGGAGTTGAGCCTGCGGGCAGAACGGAGGTAAGACAAGTTTTTGTGGTCTGTCCAAACACCAAAAGGGTGAGTAGAGCCCTCCAACCAGTGCCTCCACTCTTGAAGGGCCAGTACGACTGCTAGCAACTCCTCGTTGCCCACATCACAGTTCTTCTCCACAGGTGTCAGACGGCGGGAGAAAAAAGCACAAGGGTGCAATTTCTGGTCGGAGGTGGATTGCTGGGACAAGACTGCCCCAACACCTGAGTCTAAGGCATCGGCCTCCACCACAAACTGGACTGAAGGGTCAGGATGACTTTAAACAGGAGCAGAGGAGAACAAACTCTTCAACCTGATGAAAGCAGCTTCAGCTGCAGGGGACCAAACAAAGGGTGATTTAACAGAAGTTAAGTTGGCTAGCGGAGCAGCAACACGACTGTAATCACAGATGAATCAGTGGTAAAATTTGGCCAACCCTAAAAATCTTTGTAACTGCTTTCTTGTGGTTGAGGTGGGCCACTCCTCCACTGCCTTAATCTTGGCAGGGTCGGACCTGATCTGCCCCATCTCTACCACAAAACCCAGAAAACTGACAGAAGACACACTGAACTCACACTTTTCTGCTTTGATAAACAGTCAGTTCTCTAACAGTCTCTGCAACACAAGCCAGACCAGTTGCACATGTTCTTCAGGGGTTCGAGCAAAAAATCAAAATGTCATCTAAATAAACAAAAATAAATCTATTGAGCATATCGCGGAGGACATCATTAATAAGACACTGAAAAACTGCAGGAGCATTGGTTAACCCAAAAGGCATGACTAAATACTCGAAATGTCCCAGCAGAGTGTAAATCCAGCCTTCCATTCATCCCCCTCCTTTATTCTCACCAAGTGGTACACATTGCGTAGATCCAACTTGGTGAAGATGGTAGCCTGGTGGAGGGGACCAAAAGCAGAGTCAATAAGTGGAAGAGGGTACTTGTTCTTGATGGTTATGTCATTTAAGCCTCTGTAGTCTATACAGGGGCGAGTCTTGTCCTTTTCAACAAAAAAGAATCCTGCCCCTATGGGTGAGGAGGAAGGACAGATCAGCCCGGCTGCCAGAGTCTGAAATGTATGACTCCATGGCCTCTCTTTCAGGCCGGGAGAGGTTGTAAAGTTTGCTGGTGGGATAGGGGGCGCCAAGAAGCAAGTCAATACTGCAGTCATATGGTCTGAGAGGTGGCAGGGACAAAGCACAGTCTTTATTAAAAACCTTCTGGAGATCATGATTCTCTGGGGGAACTGAAGTGAGATCTACTGTCTTGGGGAGAACTGGAGCAGAAATAGTGGTGGGGGTAGCTGAGTGCAGACAGTGGGAGTGACAAAATATACTCCAGTTGGAGGTGGATAATGTGGACCAGTCTATGTGTGGGTTGTGAAGTTTGAGCCAGGGGAGACATAAAACTAAGTATGAAGATGGTGAGGAAATGAGATAAAAAGAAATAGTCTCATGGTGGTTGCCAGAAAGTTGCAGAGATACTGGAGCAGTACGACGAGTGACACGGGCCAGGAGACGATCATCGAGGGCGACAACATCCTTGGGTTCTGGAAGGGGTTCTGAGGGAATGTTGAACTGAGTTTCCAGGTCAGAGTCAATGAAATTGTTGTCTAAGCCAGAATCCACTAAAACACTGAGGGGAACACTGCACTGAGACCAGGAAACCGTTCCACTTAACTGAATGCGATTTGAGGGTGATGGACAAACTGAAGTATGGCTCACCAGCACCCCCCTTGTAGCTGACAAGCCTATGTCTTTTAGCCGATCTGGACAGGTAGCATGGACATGATCAGCTCCACCACAATAAAAACAAAGTCTCTGGAGGAAGCGGCATTGACGCTCAGCAGGAGTGAGCTTCATCCTCCTCACCAGTGGCCCTTTGTTGCAGGAGGAGGAAGAGGCAGCTGGAGGGGAAGCACTAGACACTGATTGCTCCGGAACCAAACCGACTTCCATGAGACCAGGATGCCGAGAGGGCTTTGATGGAAGAGGAGACCAAAGCCTGGCTTCTTTCTCCTTGCGTCTCTCACAGAGATGGTCATCTACCCAGATGACCAAGGAGATTAGTTCTTCCAATGTAGTGGTTTCATCCCTAACAGCTAGCTCATCCTTCAGCTCCTCATTAAGCCCATGCAGAAAAATCCCCTGCAAGGCCTGCTCCACCCACTCACTCTCAACTGCAAGAATGCAAATGTCAATTGAAAAATCCACTACAGTACGAGATCCCTGATGCAAGGTGAGTAGTCTAGTCCCAGCTTCCTTGCTAGGAAGAGGGTGATCAAAAACTCTATCCATCCATCCATCCATCCATCCATCCATCCATCTTCTTCCGCTTATCCGGGGCCGGGTCGCGGGGGGAGCAGTCTAAGCAGGGACGCCCAGACCTCCCTCTCCCTGGACACTTCCTCCAGCTCTTCCGGGAGGATCCCGAGGCGTTCCCAGGCCAGCCGGGTGACATAGTCACTCCAGCGTGCCCTGGGTCTTCCCCTGGGTCTCCTCCCGGATGGACATGCCCGGAACACCTCCCTAGGGAGGCGTCCAGGAGGCATCCGATTCAGATGCCCGAGCCACCTCAGCTGGCTCCTCTCGATGTGGAGGAGCAGCGGCTCTACTCCGAGCTCCTCCCGGATGACAGAGCTCCTCACCCTATCTCTAAGGGAGCGGAGGAAACCCATTTCAGCCGCTTCTATCCGGGATCTCATTCTTTCGGTCATGACCCAGAGTTCATGACCATAGGTGAGGGTAGGAACGTAGATCGACCGGTAAATCGAGAGCTTCGCCTTTTGGCTCAGCTCCTTCTTCACCACGACGGACCGATACAGTGACCGCATTACTGCAGCCGCTGCACCGATCCGCCTGTCGACCTCTCGCTCCATCCTTCCCTCACTCGTGAACAAGACCCCAAGATACTTGAACTCCTCCACCTGAGGCAGGGGCTCTCCACCGACCTGAAGAGGGCATTCCACCTTTCTCCGGTCGAGAACCATGGCCTCGGACTTGGAGGTGCTGATTCTCATCCCAGCTGCTTCACACTCGGCTGCAAACCGCCCCAGTGCCTGCTGGAGGTCCTGGCTCGAGGGAGCCAATAAGACAACATCATCTGCAAAGAGCAGAGATGAGATCCCATGATTCCCGAACCGGACCATCTCTGGCCCCCTGCTGCGCCTAGAAATTCTGTCCATAAAGGTAATGAACAGAACCGGTGACAAAGGGCAGCCCTGTCGGAGGCCTACATGCACCGGGAACAGGCCTGACTTACTGCCGGCCATGCGAACCGAGCTCCTGCACCGGTCATACAGTGACCGCACGGCCCTCAGTAGAGAGCCCTGGACCCCGTACTCCCGGAGTACCCCCCACAGGACACCACGAGGGACACGGTCGAAAGCCTTCTCCAAGTCCACAAAACACATGTGGACTGGATGGGCAAACTCCCATGAACCCTCGAGCACCCTGTGGAGAGTATAGAGCTGGTCCAGTGTTCCACGGCCGGGACGGAAACCGCATTGTTCCTCCTGGATCCGAGGTTCGACTATTGGACCAAAACTCTACGCAGCTCATTACTAAATAAAGAAAATGATTGACAAACAGGGGAATTAGCATTAGCTATGGCCGCAGCCCATGCGGATGCTCTTCCAGAGAGTAAACTACTAACAAAAGCAATTTTAGACTTGTCAGTTGAGTAAGTTAGGGGTTGAAGGTCTAGCACTAAAGAACACTGGTGGAGAAACTGATTGCATGAACCAACCTCTCCTGAATACCTGTCTGGAGTGGGAATAAAAGGCTCACAAGGATGACTGGACTGGTTTGGAGAGAAGGCCAGAGCTGGAGACTGAATGAGTGGATCCAGGGAAGGAGCAGGGACTGCTGGCGAGGTAAGCTGGGTCATGCTGGAGGCCAGGTGGAGCAGCTTATCCATTATCTCATTGAGAACATCTTCATGTTGTTCCACACGAACACCTTGAGAGGCGAGGGCTTCTCTAAAACTCTCCATCTCTGCGGGGTCCATACTTTGGCCAGAAGATTCTATTACGGGTTTGCAGAATCAGACCCTAAAGCAGAGACCAACAACAGAGAGTTGAGAGCAAAAGGGTCTTTAATTGCTCAGTCAGAAAAAGCAAAAAAACAAAGAAGCAGGTTGAGATGGCAAGGAGCTGGCTGGCTGGTGGTAGTCTTCAGCAGAGGAACACTGGAGAATCAGAGGACACAGGAGGACAGCATGCATGGACACAGCACGGAATCTTCTGGCAGTGAGCAGAGCTGAAGGCCAGGCTAACGAGGAGGAGGTAATGGGCTGATAGAGCACAGGTGTCACACCCCCTGCCACACACAAGCTCTGCAGGGGAACAAAACCAGGAGAGAAAACAAGGAGAACACAAAGAAAAGTACAACAACAAAATAAACAAACCAAACCATAACAAGCTTGCTGCAACGGTTTCCTCATTTTATTCAGAATAATGTAAAGCATAGCAGGTGTAACGGGTACCGCAACCTTGGTAAACAGATAAACTTCTGGTTTAGAGGAGAGAAATGAGGAGACGGCACATCAGGCTCAAGAGCTCTGCAGCAATTTATTCATAAATTTGTAAATACAGTTACGTTTTTTAATGATTTACATATTATACACGATGTTATTTTAACATGGCAATATAAATACAAGTCTAAATAAATATATAAATACAATGCATAAAGATATGACAATGTACACCGGGAAAGTATGTGGGCTGAGTGGACTCGCTTTTCCAGGGGAGCGGTCGTTACTATGGGTGGCCTCACCATCACGTTTCCAACATACTTCAAACTCATACATAAACCGGCTCCAACAAACATTACTCGGTTAAAAGAGTTCACTAACATCCACAGCACATTTTAATGTGATTCGTTTCTGATTTAAAGGTGGTGTTGCACATTTACCAACCTGTTTTAGAGGAGAGAAATGAGGAGACGGCACGTCAGGCTCACGAGCTCTGCAGCAATAAAATAGAGCGCAGTGCCAGAACCACCTCTGCCGCCATTGCCCCCTGCTCGCCTGAGATAGCCATTACAACTCTGCTCCTTAAAACGGTTCCCTATATAAAATACATTGAAGCATTGAAATAAAAAAGACAACTCTTTCTTCTCATTCATTTTACACAAATGTGACACTTTTGTGGTTGCCACACAGGCACATCACCAAAGTGTGATCTTCTCTGGCTGCTCAGCAGAAATATACTTCTTAAATGTGCACATGTACACAGAGACACACAAACACAGACACTCACCATTGACTGCTGTGTAAAAGTTTTTCAACCACTTCTCTGTACCTCCCAAATCAGCACCGTCACAATATTGTGAAATATATTGGCAAAAAGTGCACACCTGGGGAACAAAAGTCTTTTAATTCCTCTAAAGGAACAATTCTCACCACCTGCACTGGTTTCCTGCACATTTGATTAAAAAATGCTCACAAACAGGAATGCTTGTGATACATTGTTATTTAGCTGGAATTGGCTGACTTTTCTATTACTTTGAGACACCTATTGATTATGTCTCTGTCTCCCTTAATAAAACTGTCAATGTTTGCCAGTCTTGAGCAACCCAAAAGTTGTCAGCAACATCTCATTGATCTGCTTCCAACAAAAAGTACATAATTCTACATGCAAATGCTTGGTTTGTGTGATATGTTTTGTTGGCCCATGAAAAACTTTCTCTCTTCCCGTTTCCCTCTGTCTCGCTTTCTCATTTTTCTTCTCTTGTCATGTGCCAATTTATTTAAAATCCTTTCCACTTTTCTTTATTCACTTTCATTGATTTCCAAATCCCAGTCTTTGTATGCAGCTGGGGTCGGGCTGTGTGTTTGTGTGTTTTTTTGACACAGTGCTGACACACTAAGCATAGGACACTGTACAAAAATTATTTGAGCAGCAAATAAGAGATGGAAAAGGAGAGACGGACTTGAACATTTAAGACTGATGTGTGTTCTGTGTAAAGCAGAGGTGCTAGGTTCTTTTGGACTGGTCCCACTGTAACAGAAGATTGAGGCTCCTGGGAGGGGCGAAGACAGCAAGACCGTAATAAAGAGCCCAGGCACCAGTTTAATACCAGGCACCAGAGGGGTTCACCAAGGGGTTCACCAGGCACCAGAACTGATGTGGCTGTTAGAGACAGCAGAAAAAGACTAAATGAAAGATCCACAAAGCCATAGTAGATATTAAATCCCTTTAATATGTTTAACATTTTGTTATTGGCCATCTTGATGCAGTCAAAGCAGTTTTCTCACCTGCCACACCATTGCTCTGCACCAGGAGAAATAATATGGAAATTTCAGTGGTGCCATTGTAGGATTAATGCATGTACAATGGGGTTTTTCACCACTGTCTGTGTGCATGTGTGTGTGTGCGCGCACGCGCCTATGAATTTTTCACACATTTAACATGAAGGGCCTGATTTACGAAGATCGCAGATAAGGGGCGCTAAATTGCGTGCTCCTGGTTTTTTTTGAGTGCTTGATTTGCGTGCATTTTGCGGGTGATTTACAAAGGGAATTTGCCGCAGTGACAACAGGTGCAAACAGCAGTATGCAAATGAGCGGTTTGCGCGCTGTCAGCCTTTCCATCATAGCGAGTGCAAAGGAAAGAGCAAGAATAAATATGATTCCCTGGAGTTGGAAGTCCTTGTAGCTGAGGCAAACAAACGCATCTGGCAGGAGAAAGTTTGCTGCTCTCAATCACGGGCGATTGCGCGAGAGGTGCGAGCAGCGGCCAGTTTGGCTCGTGCGCTCCATTGGCACCGGTGCCCGCACACCGGGCTGCTGGTCAGCGCCGTGTCTGAACCAGCGATGGCCATATAGTGACTGAATAGAGGAGTGGAAGCTGTGTCGGTACCCGATCTGTCCGGAAGAACCGATCGGTGCTCTGTGTATACTGCACTTGCGCACAATGACGTTTGATCGCGTTTAAGGAAAAAGGACATGACGTACAAGGAAGAGGGACAGCTTGCTTGCCTGATTCGTACCTGTTGAGTTATGGCAGTTGCTAGCTTTTTAAATTATTTATTAGTGCTCCGAAAGGGAGCACTATTACTCTCCACCGTGTTTATTAGTGCTCCGAAAGGGAGCACTATTGCTCTCCACCGTGTTTATTAGTGCTCCGAAAGGGAGCACTATTACTCTCCACCATGTTTATTCTTCTTATTAGTGCTCCGAAAGGGAGCACTATTACTCTCCACCGTGTTTATTCTTCTGATTATTAGTGCTCCGAAAAGGAGCACTATTATTCTACACCGTGTTTATTCTTCTTATTATTAGTGCTCCGAAAAGGAGCACTATTATTCTACACCGTGTTTATTAGTGCTCCGAAAGGGAGCACTATTATTTTGCACCGTGTTTATTAATGCTCCGAAAAGGAGCACTATTATTCTACACCGTGTTTACTAGTGCTCCGAAAGGGAGCACTATTACTCTCCACCGTGTTTATTCTTCTTATTATTATTAGTGCTCCGAAAGGGAGCACTATTACTCTACACCGTGTTTATTCTTTTTATTATTATTATTATTATTATTATTAGTGCTCCGAAAAGGAGCACTATTATTCTACACCGTGTTATTCTTATTATTATTATTGTAGCGAAATTTCGGTCGAGCGTATCTCGAGAACCGCTGATCGCAGACACACAAACAATATATCAAAACGTGCGGCTCAGCCCCGGCAAGTGTGCTTTCCTTCGACCCCGACAAAATTCCCTGGCAAAATCAGTTAATTGGCCGCTGTCGCCAAACGATCCAGATTCTGGAAAAGAAGTTAAAAAGAAGAATTGTCCGGGACGCTCTCCCGCACGCGTTGGTATATAGCAGCCTAAAAATTGACAAAGACTGACGAAAAAATACACTTTTTAGCCAAAAAGTGCTCAGAAAGAGCAAAAAATCCCATAAGAAATGAATGGGAAAAACCAGAAAATTGAAAAAATCGCCCTCAAACAAACATTCGCTGCCAAGCCATACGTTGTCATAGACACTTCGTTCAAACTTCAAAACGCAGGAAAACTTGTCGTCTCTGCCCGTACCCGACAGCGTGTTGATACCTAGTGTGGTTTTTCATCCAAGCCGTCTCAAAAACACGTGGGTTTGGCGTTTTTTGAAAAGTTAGAGTGGGGAGAGACCAACTGTCAGAGTGCGGGATGACTGAAAAATCACCTCTCATTTTGCTCTTTTCACGCTGCTCCCGGCCAAACCGTAAGCAGTAGACAAATTCTTTTTTCCAGTTTTGTAGGCAAATTTGTGCTCTCTCGTGCGATGCCGGCCATAAACCTGAGCGCTTTGTAAAATTTAAACGGCGAGCCTCAGAGTCAGGCCAGCGCAGCCTCTTCTCTCCATAGGCCCCCATTCATTTTCCAACCGCTGCGATCAAAGTTAAACTTTACACTTCTACTCGCGACTGTGGCCTCAGTTTTCATCGTACACACACCAAATCACCTCAGCTAGTGACTCGATGGCGGGCACAGGTTTCGGTGCATGCTTCGGTGCTCCCTTTCGGAGCACTAATAAACACGGTGTAGAATAATAGTGCTCCCTTTTGGGGCACTACTAAGAAGAATAAACATGGTGGAGAGTAATAGTGCTCCCTTTCGGAGCACTAACTAGAAAATTTGCATTTCAAGCGTGTGAATGCTGAGTGCTGAATGTAATTGAAAGAATTGCTGAAAAAGGCTGAAGAATAGCTGAATGAAAGCTTAGAGATGGCTGAAAATGCTTCATAGTTGAAAGGGCTGAAGAATTGCTGAATGAAAGCTCAGAGATGGCTGAAAAGGTTTGAAATAGTTGAAAGGGCTGAAGAATAGCTGAACGAAAGCTTAAAGATGGCTGAAAATGCTGAAAATAGTTGAAAGGGCTGAAGAATAGCTGAATGAAGGCTAAAAGATCTCTGAAAATGAAAGCTTAAAGATGGCTGACAATGCTTAATAGTTGAAAGGGCTGAAGAATAGCTGAACGAAAGCTTAAAGATGGCTGAAAAGGCTGAAAGTATTTGAATTAAAGTCTAAACATTGTTGAAATGCATTGAATAGTTGAAAAGGCAGAACATGGATGAATTAAAGCAGAAACATTGCTGGAAAGCTGAATGAATTTGAAAAGGTTTAAGATAGTTGAATTAAAGTTTAAAGACTGTTTAAATAGTCACTGATAGTTGAAAAGGTTGAAGATAGTTGAAGTTGAATCTAAACATTGCTTAATTCATGTTGAAAATGTTATGTTTGTGTGTGTGCTGCAAGGTGTCAGGGCCTGTCGCAGCACTTGGCTCTGTGTCTGTGTGAGCAGACAGCCATGCCTGTGTGACCAAAGCTACTTTGAGAGGGCGCTGTGGAGAAACTACACAACTTATCAACATGCGATTTTCAACACACAGAGACCACAAGTTTCTGCAATTTTTGAAGCTGAAGAGAAGTTTCTATGACAAAGCATGGCCACGTAGCTGATATTTGTTTGAGGGTGTGATTTGATTTTAGTTTTTCCCATTCATTCTTATGGGAAACACCAAGTGCATGAGTGCTAAACAATCGGCTGTAGGGAGACAACATGTGGTCCTATCTGAAATATAAGAACACCGCCACGCAGGGGAGAGGTTCGGGAACGTCCGTGATTTGGTGTCTCAACCATGAATATTGAGGCCATGGTCGCGAGTAGAAGTGTAAAGTTCAAGTTGGATCGAGGGAGACGAAAAATGCATCATGGCTTATGGAGAGAGGGGGCTGCGTTGGGGTGGCTCTGAGGCCTGCCGTTTAAATTTCGTGAAGCGCACAGGTTTTTGGCGGGCATCGTACTAGACAGCTTAAATTTTCCTCCAAAAGTGGAAAAAAGAATTTGCCCGCTGCGTACGGTTTGGCTTGGAGCAGCGTGAAAAGGCAAAACCCAGAGCTGATTTTTCAGCCGTCCTCCACTCTAGCGATGACATCACCCACTCTAACTCCCAACATTCTGCGCAATACACACCCATTGTAAAATCGGAAGAGGGGTGAAAAAAACTGTGATTGTGAAAAAAGTATAAAACATTTGAAAGTGAAAAGACATTCAGGAATAGATGAAAGTCTTGTGAATAGTTTAAAGTTTGAATGGAGTGTGTAGCTGAAAGTATGTGGAAGCTGAAGATTTTTATAGTTGAAGTAGTTTAAGAGGGGTTGAAGAGGGTTTCAATTCATTTCAATGGGAAATCTTTTTTATAAATTGTTAAATATTTTGAAAAGTTAAAATTGTTGAAATAAAGGATAGCAACAATGTGCTAAATGAGCTGAACATTTGAGTTGTTGAATGGTTTTAATAGCTGAAAGCTATTGAATGCCTCAGCATTCACACTAATAATAAAGAACAGGATAACAATAGTGTGAATGCCTCAGCATTGATAATAAACTGATAATAAAAAGAAACAGGAGAGTTTTAAGAGTTCTCGCAACTTCGTTGCTCGGACCCTAATAATTAAAGCTGTAAGCAGCTGTGAGCAGGTCCTCGTCTGTGCGCCTGTTAGGGTACTAGCAACCACTGGGTCAATGTAGTTCCTAGGTCATCCCAAGAATCCTTTTTTTAGCACATTTTGAAGAGGTATCTCATCTGGGCTGAGCAGTATCCCTGTGATTCAGATAATGAACATTCTCTCTACTTTGGCCACAATGCGGCTACGACCCTTGACATAGAGACAATCTTTTCTGAACCTTTGATCACAATGCCATTTAGGTGATCTTATACAATATGTTGAGTAGTTGATGGGATGAAATCTCTCGGCGAACTCGGGTGACGAGATGTATTGCGACACTAAACTAAAATGGCCGACTTCCTGTCCAGTTCTTACATGGATGTATTATAATACCTAGATAGGGCGCCACCCTTCTGCAGGCAATCTGATTCCACCCAGTGGCCAACCCTGATATTGCAACAGAAATTCCATAGGGCCCATAAAGCATTTTCCCCATAGTTAAAGAGATGGCTGTAAAAATGTTGACAGGACGTCCTCAGCTGCAGACATAGCTAATTACTGATCTTTGTATTGTACATTTTTAATTCATGGACTTTTCATGTATCTAAAACATTTTCAATGACTGAAAAATCACAAAAAAGTTTCACAGCACAGCATGACACAGCAGTTCACATGCACTCTCAAAGCGCATGCGTGTCGTCTCGCTGGCTTTCTCATCGTGTTTCTCCTGAACGCGGATTGGTTCATAGTCCCGTCTTGCCTGAAGGGAGTGACTTTACTCCGCAAGCTCTATTCTTTCCTTGATGCAGAAGCAAGTCATATGCGCCACTGAGCAGGGTTACATAGGAATGAATGGGCCGCTATGTTTGGTCCGGTATCCAGTTATTATGATACATCCATGAGTTCTGACCATCAGTGCAAGAGACTTTTTTGCGCGTCTTGATATATTGTATAAGCCTACAAATTTTCATATTTGTACTCCACAAAAAGCTTTATGGGGAGGGGGTTTTGAAAATTTCATTTTCATTTGGCCACGCCCATTGACGGGGCCATTACCTGGCTGTTCAGGCATACAATGCAATTATGCCCAGTAATTTTGAAACTTTTATGATGAAGTGCCTTTCCGGAATAGCATTTTGAAATGTTGATGACGAATAACCAAACTTTGTCATGCACTAGTGGCCATGCCCTTTGACTTAAACAAATTCTGTAGATAAAATTTTCTCAGCTTGGTCCATAGATGATTTGTACCAAACTTGAAGCCTATTGGGTTAACCCCCTCGGAGATGTTTTTGAAATTAAAAAATTCAAATCAAAATGGCTGACTTCCTGTCGGGTTAGGGTCATCATGTCAAGAGACTTTTTTTGTATATCTCTTTAGGATGTATCTGCATAACAATTTTTATTTGCCAATGACAACATTTAAATAAATCCTTATGGGGTTTGGCCAACATTTCTAGGTGGCGCTGCTTTTGCATTTTGGCCCCCCATGGGCTGTGCTCCTATCATGTGTCAGAGCTCTCTGTCCTCAATCAGTTTACCAATTTTCATGATGATAGGAGTTCTTTAAAGCCATCACAAAGGCACTCGTAATACATGGCAAGGGATCGCTATTCATGCCCGCCACTTAAATACCATTTATGTTAGCTTCACTGCATTTGTAATATAGCTTCACCAACATGTTCTGCATGCATTATAAGTGGATTGAAGCTGATGTTGTCAATTATGTAGGATTACTACATGTAAATGTAAAACCTGAACACTTCCTGTCACCACTAGGGAGCGCCATGAGTGAGGTAGGAAGTTAATATATCAGGCTATTCAGGATGAAGCCCTCATGTCCACCAAGTTTCACGCTGTCATGATGAAGTATGTGGGCGTGAGCATTGTTCAAAGTAAAAGAGCATGAAAAAAAAAGAACACCAACTTTTGACACAACATAGCAACCACACCCTTTGACCTCCAGAAATTCTTTTGACGAGTGTTGATCACCATTGTCGGTGGATGATCTGTACTTGATTTGAAGTCAGTCAGGCAGGAGTTGAGTGTGCCTGATGGTTGTCTGCTCTGGGGCTCCACAGTAGTTGTTCCTCCTCCAGGGCGAGCACAAGTGATGGAGGAGCTACATGATGCCCACCCTGGGGTATCCCATATGAAGAGCCTAGCCAGGTCATTTCTGTGGTGACCTGGGATGGATTGTGCTTCAGAAGAAAAGGTCAAAGCATGCTCATAATGTCAGGGGAACCAAAAGATGCCAGCATCAGCGTCGCTCCACCCATGGCAGTAGCCAGGCCGTCCATCGTCTAGGCTTCATCTGGATTTCGCCAGTCCAATTATGGGTTGGGTGTTCTTGGTGCTGGTGGACACCTATTCCAAGTGGTTCGAAGCCCATATCATGTCAAGCATTACTGCTCCAGTTACTACAGAGACACTACAGAGGCAGAAAGAGTTGCTGGAACTTTGAATGAGGGACTAAAGAAGATGTCGGGACACTCTCTGGAAACCAAGCTTTCCCGTTTTCTGTTCCAATACAGGATTACACCTCACACTGTGACAGGAGTGCCCCCAGCGGAGATGTTACTGGGAAGGAAACAAAATCTCATCTGATTCTCCTCCACCCAGACGTCGGAGCGAGAGTCGTCAGGTCACAGTATGTGCAAAAAGAGAGACGGGGCCGACATGCAAAAGAGAGACTTTCTCAGCCAGGGGACTGTGTGTATAGGCGTGTTTCCACTACGCTAGTTCTGGTACTTTTTGGGGGGAGGTACTTTTGACCGGGCCGCAGCCTTGGCCTGGTCCTCTCAGGCATCTTGTCTCCATTACACTAATGGCCTTGTAAGAACCCTGCGATGATGTCATCAGATCGCGTCCAAAAAGCACAAACATAGCAGCAGAGGACTAAACATGGACACGGACAAAGTTGGGATGTTTGTTGCAATTGTGCTATTGCTTTACACAATAATGGAGATAGAGGACCGAGAGTGATGATGAAGGGTGAGCTTGCTTTCATGAAGCTTTCATGAATCTGTTGATGTCATTTGTGACAACCAATCTGCATGATTTAGCCACTAGTACCGCCAATCGACTCTACCGGGCCATTCTCAAGTACTAACCCTCGAGCAGGTACTCCATTGGTTCCTGTAAAAGTTCCTGAAAGCAGCCCTCTCAGGATGACCTGGTCAGTGGTCCGAGCATATCAATGGTCCTGGTCAGTGGTCCGAGCATATTGTGAAGTTCCTGTAAAATGGCCCGGAAGTTCCGATAGTGGAAACACGCCTATTGTTAAAAACTTTGCCACAAGTTCACCCTGGCTGCCAAGATTCATTGACGGTTCAGTGTCTTTTGTGGTGGACTTGTCTGAAGGTCAGCAGACTCGCTGGTACCAGGATCACCTGCGTGTCCGCCATGATGAGGGAGGGAAAGGTGTGTTTCGCACAAGGACAGTGTGTGCAGTTCTGGAGATGATGTTGTGGTGCCAGTGACACCAGAGCACACTGAGTTGTCACATGAGGGACTGACAGAGCACACCAATGTGGCACCTGATGGACTGTCTGTGCAGGCTGCTCCACCTGCCCCTGTTCTGAGGTCTGGAGACCCTACTCCAGAACTAAGGAGATCAAAGAGGCAACACAGGGCTCCAGATAGACTGACATGTTGACCTGTTAAAAATATACAAGAAAAAAACAAAAACAAAAATGTTTGTTAAAACAAGATACAGTGGTTTTGTTGTTGGTTAAGAAAATAGGTGTATATTTGCTGCAAATGAGAGTGGTTGAGAAAAAAAAACAGTAATGTAGATAAACGATAACATATGCTTTAATACTTTATAACCACTGAGGTAACAAGTCTGTGTTCTATTTTGTGCCTTTGTATGTTTGCACTGAAAGGGGGAGAAGTGTTGCAGAGTGAAAGTAGATCACTGCTGCATTAGAGGGCTGTACCCCTCAACCTTTGTCAGTGGGCTCATGTTACCCCACCCTGAAAAAAAGAGGCACACCTGTTGTGTTGCACCGGCAGTGTTCCGCCTACTGGCAAATGAATGGATGTTCCTGTGAATGAGAATAAATGCGCCAAAAACGTTATCCTGCGTCTGCGTGTATTTGCTAGACAAAGCAACCACTTAGGTTATTACAATAATAACTAGAAAATTCCAGCTCGCTGAACTTTCGAGAGTGCTCCGGGATGTGTGCCCATTGGTTTGCCCATCTCACAAACACATTCTGTAAGTGTGTGCATGTATGACAGAGAGACTAAGTGCTGTGTGTGTGTGTGTGTGTGTGTGTGTGTGTCTGTGTGTGTGTGTGTGTGTGTGTGTGTGCCTGTATTAGAGAGAGACTGGGAGAGTGAGTGAGTGAGTGAGTGAGTGTCATTCTGTGCATGAAGGGTTTAAGTGTTTGTGTGTCTGTGAGGTCATCTGTGAGTCTGCTGCAACAGGAGACTATCAGCAGAGGAGAGACAGGTGCAGGTACTTGACCACATCCTCTTTGAGAAGGTGCTGCTGAAGAACGACACAACATATCAACATGCAACTCAGTACACAAACAGACCACAAGTTTCTTGAATTTTTAAAATTAAAATGAACCTTCTACCTCAAAGTATGGCGATGTAGCGCATGCTTGTTTGAGGAATTTTGTTTTTCCCATTCATTCTTATGGGGAAAAGCGAAATTGCCTAGGTGCTTGTTTCGCTCTGGGGAGACAATGTTTGCACCTATCTGGAATATAAGCACACCGTAAGGGAGGGGAGAGTCTCAGGATTGCCTTGATGCGATTTGGTGTGGGTACTATGAAAACTGGGGCCACAGTCGTGAGTAGAATTTTAAAGTAGAATTTGATCGCAGTGGTTGGAAAATGAATGGGGGCTTATGGAGAGAAGAGGCTGCGCTGGGCTGATTCTGAGGCTCGCCGTCTAAATTTTATAAGCCGCACAGGTTTATGGCCGACATCACATGCGAGAGCACAAATTTTCCTACAAAACTGGAAAAAAGAATTTGCTTACTGCCTACGGTGTGGCTGGGAGCAGCGTGAAAAGAGAAAAACGAGATCTGAAAAACAAGATCTGATCCTTCAGCAATCCCACACTGACAGTTTGTATCTCCCCACTGTAGCTGCATCGAAAACGCCAAACCCACATGTTTTTGAGATGGTCTGGATGAAAAACGATACAAGGTATTAACATGCTGTCGGGTACAGACGAATGAAGTTTTTACGACAACGTATATCTTTACAGCAAATGTTTGTTTGAGGGTGATTTTTTGAATTTTCTCCTTTTTCCCATTCATCTCTTATGGGATTTTTTGCTCTTTCTGAGCACTTTCCTTTTTTTCAGATACCGAATGTGGCCTTGCAAGTTGTGTGACACTTTGTCACCTACCAGGTATCAATTATTCAAACATTATAACAACATTACATATTGACCACCAATAGTTCATGATTGAGTCCAATTAGGTTGTTTGTTCAGAATGAGAAATTCCCACAAAGTAAATGGTGGCAGTGCTGTCATTTTATAGGAAGTAAATCCACTTGGTCCAGAGGAGCCTGAGGATAAAGTAGGCTGGGTCCTGCCACCTAAATGCCCCCTCTGTGCCAGGGATGACAGTTCTCGCCCAACCAACAAGGTGAGGACACTTCATAGTTCTTATGAACAAGCAGTTTTTACTTGATTGACATATGTTTTGGAAGTGAAGGAATGCCTTTCAGATAGTGTCAGGTCATTTAAATTATTGGTTCTGATAAGCTGGATTCTCCTGTGTTTGTTTGGGGGGTATCACTAGGATGCATGTTGTGGACTGTCTGCTTACGAACTCCATCGCCTTGAGAATATCAAGGAGAAGGAAGCCTTATCTTCTTTGAAGTTATCGCAAGTATGTGAACATGTTAATTGGAACTCTAACCATTACAAGTTGGATCAGCTGTTCTCCAACTGATCAGTCTTGAAAGGCTGATCTTTTCAGCACATTTTTAATGCAGTTTAATGTCTACATTTATTAAGTTTAACAATGCACATTTGAGCAATTATTTTATTAAATTTAAAGGGGAAGTTCTGCATCCCTAACAGTCAATAAGCTATCGCCACTGTATTGTTTTTAATTGTTTTTTTCTGTCAAAAGGAGGATCTGAATGTCAAGAGGTAAGTTATAAAACAGTGTGTTTGCATGAATTGTTTTTGATGCTGGGGCTGAATCTATTGGGTAGAAGCGGAGGTTTCCAACAGGTGAGGGAAAAGGGAGAGAGTAGAGGAGTAAACCATACTCGTACAAGAGTTTAGGAGAGAGAGGAGGTGAGTAGAGATGGTGGTGGGTAGCAGAGAGGGAGAGGGCAAGAGGGGGTGGGAGAGGTTTGTCTCTTTTCCTTCAATCCATTTTCCCTCCATCAATGAACATTTCTTATTTGGCTCTTACAGCTACTGGTTACGTATTTACATTACTGATCTCTGAACAAAATCGGTGTGGGGTTCTGTATTTTTAGTTGATGTTTTGTTAATTGCATTTTTCATGGCAGGACAAAGGCTTCATTGGGAAAAGAGCAGTTTCTGCAGTCTCGCCGGAAATCCCTCTGTCTTCAAGAACCACAGAATCTTCCCCTCAGTGGATCAACCCATACACTCTTGAGAAGAAGACTACTATTTTGAAGGACAAATGTCAGATTTTTAATTGTGACCTTGATGAAAAAGTGCAGAATTTGAGAGCATGCTGTGTCTAATCTCACATTAACAAGAACACAAAATGCGTCATTATGGCTAATAATGTTCTACTTATCTTCCTGACTTTTAGTAGGTGATCAAAGGTCTTATGGCTATTGTTACCTTGAACTTGCATCCTTTTCATTTTCATGAACGCATATATACAGTGCCTTAAAGAAATATCTTCAGATTAAGCTGCTTAGATTTTGGTGGTCAAGATCACACAGCTGATTGTTCTGTTCTGTCTATATTCCAGGACATTAAATCCAGAGAGGCTGAGGCAGACATTACTGAGAAGACCATGGGCATCTACACAGTCAGAGCATATCCAGATGGTCAAGGTGATGGATGCTTTGCGGATGTTGGTGTTGTGCTGGAAGGTGTCAAAGTTCTCCATAACCTGCAGAGTGTCAGCCATGCATGTGTGATGCTTTATGGACAGATCTATGCACTCAACTTGAGCTACCCAAAAAGCATGAAAAGTGCATTTGAGGTGTACTAGAAAATCCTGATGGACCTGGACACAACAAAGCTCTCACGAAAAGCACAGGCCCTGAAACCCAAACTGCTCCAGTGATTTGGCTAGCAACAATGAACAGTCCCTGTCTGATTTAGTTCAGCCCCTGTTTTTTCAGTCTTATTAGTTGGGTTACTAATGTTATGATGGCTCGACTCAAATCATATGAATACAATAATTTAAAATATATTGGCTTCCAAACTCTCAAATTTATGCAAAGGGGCATTTTTTGAGTTGTTTATTTATCTATTGAGTTACGTTAAGTATATATAGTCAGTCAGGATAAGTAACTTTAGCTGTAACGTATGCTCAATCCTCCCTCGTTCATACCTTCATACCTTTGAATATGATATCTCAGTGACGCATGATGAATCACATCTTGATTGGATATTGAGCACTGCATACTGAAAATGGGAAGATTGTTGTATTAAGGATTCGACAAGTAGCCAAATACACACTTTTCCCAGTAACTTGCATTCACAAATAGTTGGACCTTCTCCAAACCTCTCAATCCAGCCACAAATAACAAAACCTATAAAAATGGGCACATTTTTTTCTTCTCTCTCTCTCTTTTTTGGAGCAAAACAACACTGTTCTAGCTGTACTGATTTAAGGTCCTGTCGGTCTGGTGAGGCTTTTAGTTGTGCAATGAAAAATCAGAATTTCTGCGACGGTTTATTTTGAGATTACAGCTGGTTTCCTGACATACACACGTTTCTTTACTAGTGATATATGCATAGCTATGGGTGAAAATTCAATATATCTCTTGGTTTAATAAAGGGTATTTTGCAGGTGTGATTGTGATTTTGTCTGTCAGTGCACTGACTACATTTAAATGTGATTATCCTCATACAAAACTGTAATTTTAAGACAAGTTGCATCTGTTGAAGGCTCTCAAGCCTTCCTGTTTTGCAAGACAACTGTCCTGTGAAAATGGTCTTCCTGTTGGGATATCTGTTGCAATGTCTTTGCTTACAAGTTGATTGGTTGTGCTGCTTTCCCTTGACAATATACTGGATTTTCTGTTTATATTGTATTTGGAAATCCTTCGTAACAGACTGAAAACTTTGGATAGGATGAACCTTATTGGCGAGTGCTTCCTTTTCATCGATTCTATGGTCTTTTTAATGGACATACAGCAAGATGAAGGATAGTGTTTTCAAATGCTTCATCTCCCAATTTTCTAATTTACACTGTTTCTCAAAATCTGATATTTTAATTTTTTTCATTTTCATCTGCTCCAGTTTGGAAATTATTTATTCTTCCAAATGAAGCTATGATTAGATTAACCACAGAGTTGTGGATCTTAAGTGTTGAAATGATATTTCTTATTTGTCATTGCACTGGCAGTTTTGCACTTAGCTCTGTTGGTCTGAATTATTTGACATTTCAGACATTTCAGACTCATGTCATGCCGTCATGTCATAATGTTTATTTTTACTTTTGCCTTTTTTTTTTTTTTTTTTAACTTTTTTAGCCATGTTGTACCATGTTGTACCAAAGTCCATCCATCTTCTTCCGCTTATCCGACGCCGGGTCGCAGGGGCAGCAGTCTGAGCAGAGACGCCCAGTCCTCGCTCTCCCCGGACACTTCCTCCGGCTCTTACGGGAGGATCCTGAGGCAAGCCGGGTGACAGTCACTCCAGTGTGTCCTGGGTTTTGTACCAAAGTCCATGATGGTTATCCCATATTGACAGGCTTTGATTTGAATAAATCTGTTGTGGTAAATAAATCTGACAGAATCAACAAGGTGGTCTGATGGTTATTACATAAATGTGATGGATTTTGATTGATTACATAAGCATAAATAACGTAATTCAAACAAATATATGCTGTTTATCTTGTATAGGTAACCTGATTATTATGCAATTCAAACAATATACTTTAGGTATTTCAAATAATTACTCTCATTATTATTAATTTAGAGTAAGTATACTTCATACTAAATACATAACTTTGGGGATAATGCATTTCAAATAAATAGGCTTTATTACACTAATGAATATGAATCATGTAACGTTCATTTGGTTTTATTTGTGTTTAAATTATCTAAAAAAATTAATTGGAATTTGTCATTTAATAAAATTAAATATATCTTAAAACTTATGGTTAAATATTTCTGTGAGTGCAGTACAAGATGGAATTTCTTTTTGAATATCTCAAATGCTAAATCATGTCAGAGCAGGACTTGCTTCTGAATTAGAATCATGGATTTTAAGGACGAAAACCCCCCCCCACTAAAACCATGTTTGACAATATTGGAAATTGGTTTGAACTCAACTCAACATTATGAAAAACATCCCACTTTCGGTCGGTGACATCACTGCTGAAGAATGAGCAAATATTAGGGAATAATACACTTCCCAAAAACTCTTTTTTTGGAATATAAAAATATGTAATATTGTTTCTATAATGTAGTGTTAATTTAATCCACTTAAGTGAGCTAAAGAAGGACTCTCAGCCTGTTATTGATAAATTGCTGTGTTAACCCAGTTTGTTGAGTTTATATTTATTTACCTGCAGCATGGAGCTATAAAACTCTGTACACGGGTAAAAACACCTCTGTGGGAGTTGAAACATTTGAAATACTCTCAACAATTACTTGTGCTGATTTCTAAATATAGTTTGGGATGAAAAAAATAAAACATAAACACCCCACTGATGTATCACTAAGCAATTTGGACATTTTAAAAATCGAAACTCTTAAGTATATAGTTTGAAAAGCTTGCCAACAGGGGTGTATGAATTGATCAGTATGTCACCTATAAAAACATTGTATAGCTTTACAAATGATGAGCAGGCGTGCATTTTCTTTTTCACTGACACTGAGCCGGCTGGAAGGAAAATTTAATATGGTAAATGACGCCAACAAGAACCCGGTTTCACCAATAGGACCTTTTATTTATACATACCGATGTAAAACCAAACCAACACAAACGTAGAAGTTCGAATTAAAAAGTAGAGACCTCTCTTGCGCAGTGAATCCTTTGTAATTTCCCGGGATCCCTGCATGTCTTTACATTAACACTCGACGCCATATTTGTAAAAGTGTCTCATGATTATGCCCAACTCCAGCTTCACAGTGCCCATGGCTTCAGTGTGCAGTCTGTATCTGTCCGCGCCACTGTAAATCAGGTCCGAGTTGCGGAGCTGGAGACCTCCGCCGACAAACATTTGCGCCAACTGCTCCTGCCAGGAGCCAAGCGGCCTCCAAGTCACACAGCTTAACTGGTGAAGTCCGGGGCTGGATGGGATATGACAGTACCCATAGCCATATAACTGGCAGCGACCGTAAGAGTCCTGAAGCCACACTTGAAGATGAAGCTTTGGCCAGCCTTGAAGTCCCTTAGTCGCGTAGTGCAAATCAATCGGGTGACTCCAATACGCCATGTCTCCTGTCTGGGGAATATCCACCTGGGTCTGACCGTCCTTCTTTCCGGACAAAAGACGCCATGCGCCTCCCGTTTGAACTCCCCATTTGCAAAATAGGTTGTTCTGTGGAAAACCACTTCCTCCGATAATCTGGCCTATTATGTGCAGCTCTGCCATGTTTCAAAAAATCTTTTCGGACAAAACATTCAACACCGAGGGCCCTACGGCTTACCTAATGGCTAGGAGTTGCCAGCACCACAAACACGTCTCCTTGGCAACTTGATGGGCTGCGTCACTACCGTGGATGTATTATGAAAATCTTTCATCAACGGTCACTGTCGTTACCCGATCTACTTTGGAGCATTTTACGCATGCGTATAAGGACTGCCATGTTGGGCAACAAAGTGTGGCAAGTCCACTTGGACAAATTGATCATGTGAACTCCGTCGAACTGCGTCGCCTACACCTGATAGCTTCGCGGCTATGGATGTCTTACAAGAACTGGATATCGGAGTAAACAGGGCGGCCCTATCATTCCTATGGACGATGCTCGCCTGGCGCATACAACTCTATTCTGTTTTTTTCTGTTATTCTGCCCGGCGCAGTACGTAAGGGTGCCGCTAGTGTCCCCCAAAATGTATATACCCCAAAATAAAAAAGAAATACATTTAATAAAGTGGAAAAAAAAAGAAAATGTAACTTTCTAATCAACTGTCAGCGCGAGGTAGGAGGAGAGAGTGAAGAGCCTTTTTCATACTGTAACATGACACCGCTCCGTAATTGCAATGACTGACAACGGCCAATCCGACCATCACTTGACAGATGCACTGTCGGGGTGGGGGGTAGCGCGAGGCACAAGAAAGAACTGATGGTATGAAGTCACTTTTACGAAGAGCTGCACGCGGTGTGTGTGTGTGTCTGTGTTTGCTGAGAATATGTTCCCGCGGCTATGCCTAGGGGAGATAACGAAACCAGATTACACACACTAACACACAATTGAATGACAACTGCCAAACAGGCCACGGGTGACGTGACGGCAACCGTCCAACAGATGGCGCCCTATGCAACCGCCAATATCGCCTATGCCAAGAACCTGCCCTGCTTGGTCCCACACGTAGATATGTATATAGAAAGCTAGATGCCTCGTACATATTGCTCGCTTATTTGCCGTCGTATTTACAACAGGTTGAACAGCGGCTTTGTGACCACTCATACAGTGCTAAGAAATAATTTTTCTCTCACAAAAAATGGGTAGTTCATCCAAAAATCTCCAAAAACAATAGTGTAGTTTGTGTCAATTTATTCAACTCAGACAACAAGCATATGTCAAGAACAGTCACAGGTGATGTGGCGTGCAAATAGCATCATACAGCTTCACTTTGCAGCAACAGATCAAAAGGATAAGCCACGAGCAGTGTTACCATTTTGCCTGCAAGTAACTTGCAGGCAGGTAAGTTGTTGTTGACATCATCACTCATGTGTCTTCTGTGCAGAGGAGTTACAGTGCTTGCTCTTGCTCATAAAAGATTAATGCAGTCTTGTGATACAAAAAAGGAGGCCAAGGTGGAAGTTAATTGTCTTGCAATACCACAGAGATCCACTAGGACTGGCTCCAAAAAACACTCTCTCCAATACATACCCAGTCAAAAAACGCGATTTTCAATCATGAAATACTCATTCAATACATATTTTTCACAATTTTCACCAGCTTCAACAGCTAAAGTTTCCCATGGCAGTGTGTAATATGGTGGTCAATTTGCAAATAATTCCATGATTAATAAGATATCAGAGCTTAAAGAAATGAATGAATAAGGCTGTGTCCATTTGATGGACAGGGGACCCTAACCGAAGAGAGAGTGCGAGTCACATTAATTGGACGAATAGACTGTGTTTACCTCGTTAGTATGACCATGTTATTCTCTCTGTTATCCCCCCACCCTATGGTTTCTGCCCAGTTATGACGAATGGCAGCTCCCTGCAACTCAAACTCTTGGCCTCATCATCTTCATCAGGGGTGGAGCAGCAATTTCACTGGAACCCATTTCAGTCTCCAAAATGAATGCAATGCATTTCTAGTTTTTGTCATAAGGATATGCAAATAATATTGAATTCAAAATTTAAATGTAGCATAACTTTCCTTAAACTGAGATATATTCGCAAGAAATCACATACCATGGTATTAAGCAATTTATTTATGTTTTATTAAAGAACAAGTGTGAGTGACAAAAACACTGTTCCCTCCATCTCCTCCATGGATGTATAATAAGAACTGGATACCGGACCAAACATGGCGGCCCATTCATTCCTATGTAACCCTGCTTGTCGGTACCCGATCTGTCCGGAAGTACCCGATCAGTGCTCTTTGTCCGCGCATGCGCAGTTTGTGTGTTCTAGTCCAAGTGTTCACAATGCCCAATTCGCCCCTTGCGGTTTGTTCACGTTCTATTACCTCAGGGTGGTGCAAAAGAGACTGAGAGCAGTGCCTTTCAGCTAGGGAGCCATCTTACTGACGAAACGTTATAACATTTCTTTGTAATTTTAGTGTTTTATTCATTATAGAATTACTTTTGAATTTTATAAAGGTTTATAAACAGGTACGAATCGGGCAAGCAAACCGTCCTTCTTCCTCACACGTCATGTCCTTTTTCCTGAAACGTGATCAAACGTCTTTGGGCACATGTGCAGTATACATAGAGCACCGATCGGGTACTTCCGGACAGATCGGATACCGACACGCATACGACTTGCTTCCACATCAAGGAAAGAATAGAGGTTGCGCAGTAGTCACTCCCATCAGGCAACACGGGACCATGAACCAATCCGCGTTCATGAGAAATACGGGGAGAAAGCGCGGCGAGACGACACGCATGTGCTTTGAGAGTGCATGTGAACAGCTGTGACGTCACGGTGTACTGTGAAACTTTATAGTGACTTTTCTGTCATTAATTTTTTTTTTGATAAATGAAAAGTCCATGAATTAAAATTCTGCAATACAAAGATCAGTAATGATCTATGTCTGCAGCTCAGGACGTCCTGTCAACATTTTTACAGCCGTCTCTTTTACTATTGCCATTTATGGGGAAAATGCTTTTTGGGCCAGTGGGATTTCTGTTGCAATACCAGGGTTGGCCACTGGGAAAAATCGGCTGGCCAGCAGAGAGGTGGCGCCCTATCCAGTTCTTATTATACATCCATGATCTCCTCTCATTTAGGCGGTGTGTATTTCATGGCTCCCGCAATGATACAGTTCACTGAATGCCCACATCCCCTGCAAATCCCTGTATGTCCCCGGGCTACCGTACATGACACAGTATGTGCGCATGCGCATCTCAATTACCGTATATGACACTAATCTGTTAGAAAAACTGATTAATTCTTCACCCTACCGTTCATCATTAGTGCTCCGAAAGGGAGCACTATTACTCTCCACCGTGTTTGTTCTTCTTATTAGTGTTCCGAAAAGGAGCACTATTATTCTACACGTGTTTATTAGTGCTCCGAAAAGGAGCACTATTATTCTACACCGTGTTTATTAGTGTTCCGAAAGGGAGCACTATTAAACTCCACCGTGTTTATTCTTCTTCTTATTAGTGCTCCGAAAGGGAGCACTATTACTCTCCACCGTGTTTATTCTTCTTCTTCTTCTTATAAGTGCTCCGAAAAGGAGCACTATTATTCTACACCGTGTTTATTCTTCTTATTAGTGCTCCGAAAGGGAGCACTATTACTCTCCACCGTGTTTATTCTTCTTATTAGTGCTCCGAAAAGGAGCACTATTGTTCTACACGTGTTTATTAGTGCTCCGAAAGGGAGCACTATTATTCTACACCGTGTTTATTCTTCTTATTATTATTATTAGTGCTCCGAAAGGGAGCACTATTACTCTCCACCGTGTTTATTAGTGCTCCGAAAAGGAGCACTATTATTCTACACCGTGTTTATTAGTGCTCCGAAAAGGAGCACTATTATTCTACACCGTGTTTATTAGTGCTCCGAAAGGGAGCACTATTATTCTACACTGTGTTTATTCTTCTTATTAGTGCTCCGAAAGGGAGCACTATTACTCTCCACCGTGTTTATTCTTCTTATTATTAGTGCTCCGAAAAGGAGCACTATTATTCTACACCGTGTTTATTCTTCTTCTTATTATTATTATTATAGCAAAATTTCGGTCGAGCGTATCTCGAGAACCGCTGATCGCAGACACACAAACGATACATCAAAACGTGCGGCTCGGCCCCGGCAAGTGTGCTTTCCTTCAAACCCTGGCGGGGCCAAAAACTGGCAAAAATCAGTTAATTGGCCGCTGTCGCCAAACGATCCAGATTCTGGACAAGTTAAAAAGAAGAATTGTTCGGGACGCTGCTCCCGGCCAAACCGTAAGCAGTAGACAAATTCTTTTTTCCACTTTTGTAGGCAAATTTGTGCTCTCTCGTGCCATGCCGGCCATAAACCTGAGCGCTTTGTAAAATTTAAACGGCGAGCCTCAGAGTCAGGCCAGCGCAGCCTCTTCTCTCCATAAGGCCCCATTCATTTTCCAACCACTGCGATCAAAGTTAAACTTTACACTTCTACTCGCGACTGTGGCCTCAGTTTTCATAGTAGACACACCAAATCGCATCAGGGCGTTCCTGAGACTGTCCCCTAAGTGACGGTGTGTTCATATTGCAGATAGGTGCAAGCCTTGTCTCCCTAGAGCCAAATGTTTAGCACTTGTGCAATTTTGTTGTTTCTCATAAGAATGAATGGGGAAATCGGAGCACCTCAAACAAAAATGCGCTACGTCGCCATACTTTGAGGTAGAAACTTCATTTTAATTTTAAAATTCAAGAAACTTGTGGTCTGTCTGTGTACCGAGTTTCATGTCGATAGCTTGTATCGTTTTTCACCAGCACCTTCTCAAAGCTCATTTGGTGAATTCCCTGCTACTCTCTCTCCCGTGCTGACAGTGTCCTGCTGGCGCAGGCTGACTGATGACCTCATACAGACACACAAACACTTCAGGCACACTCACACACACACTCGGTCTCTCTCATACATGCATGTTAATTCAAAGTTATGGCTGAAAAGAGCAATTCTCCTTCGACTCTGGCGGGGATGGGGGGGGGGTTGGGGCAGCTAGTGACACGATGGTGGGTACAGGTTTCGGAGCACTCTCAATATTTCAGCGCGCTGGAATTTTCTAGTTAGTGCTCCGAAAAGGAGCACTATTATTCTACACCGTGTTTATTCTTCTTCTTATTAGTGCTCCGAAAAGGAGCACTATTATTCTACACCGTGTTTATTCTTCTTCTTCTTATTATTAGTGCTCCGAAAAGGAGCACTATTATTCTACACCGTGTTTATTAGTGCTCCGAAAAGGAGCACTATTATTCTACACCGTGTTTATTAGTGCTCCGAAAGGGAGCACTATTACTCTCCACCGTGTTTATTCTTCTTATTAGTGCTCCGAAAGGAGCACTATTATTCTACACCGTGTTTATTCTTCTTATTAGTGCTCCGAAAGGAGCACTATTATTCTACACCGTGTTTATTCTTCTTATTATTAGTGCTCCGAAAAGGAGCACTATTATTCTACACCGTGTTTATTAGTGCTCCGAAAAGGAGCACTATTATTCTACACCGTGTTTATTCTTCTTCTTATTATTATTATTATTATAGCGAAATTTCGGTCGAGCGTATCTCGAGAACCGCTGATCGCAGACACACAAACGATACATCAAAACGTGCGGCTCGGCCCCGGCACGTGTGCTTTCCTTCGACCCCGACAAAATTCCAGTTTTTGGCCCCGCCAGGGGCCAAAAACTGGCAAAAATCAGTTAATTGGCCGCTGTCGCCAAACCATCCAGATTCTGGACAAGTTAAAAAGAAGAATTGTTCGGGACGCTCTCCCGCACGCGTTGGTATATAGCAGCCTAAAAATTGACAAAGATTGACGAAAAAATAACACTTTTTAGCCAAAAAGTGCTCAGAAAGAGCAAAAAATCCCATAAGAAATGAATGGGAAAAACCAGAAAATTCAAAAAATCGCCCTCAAACAAACATTCGCTGCCAAGCCATACGTTGTCGTAGAAACTTCGTTCAAACTTCAAAACGCAGGAAAACTTGTCGTCTCTGCCCGTACCCGGCAGCGTGTTGATATCTTGTGTCGTTTTTCATCCAGGCCGTCTCAAAAACACGTGGGTTTGGCGTTTTTTGAAAAGTTAGAGTGGGGAGAGACCAACAGTCAGAGTGCGGGATGACTGAAAAATCACCTCTCATTTTGCTCTTTTCACGCTGCTCCCGGCCAAACCGTAAGCAGTAGACAAATTCTTTTTTCCACTTTTGTAGGCAAATTTGTGCTCTCTCGTGCGATGCCGGCCATAAACCTGAGCGCTTTGTAAAATTTAAACGGCGAGCCTCAGAGTCAGGCCAGCGCAGCCTCTTCTCTCCATAAGCCCCCATTCATTTTCCAACCGCTGCGATCAAAGTTAAACTTTACACTTCTACTCGCAACTGTGGCCTCAATTTTCGTAGTAGACACACCAAATCGCATCAGGGCGTTCCTGAGACTGTCCCCTGCATGACGGTGTGTTTGTATTGCAGATAGGTGCAAGCGTTGTCTCCCAAGAGCCAAATGTTTTGCACTTGGGCAATTTCGCTTTTTCCCATAAGAATGAATGGGGAAATCGGAACGCCTCAAACAAAAATGCACTACGTCGCCATACTTTGAGGTAGAAACTTCATTTTAATTTCAAAAATTCAAGAAACTTGTGGTCTGTCTATGTACCGACTTTCGTGTTGATAGCTTGTACCGTTTTTCACCAGCACTTTGTCAAACACACTTTGGTCAAAATGACACAGACCAAGGGTCTGCAGACTGTCGCCGTCGTCATGGCAACCGCTGCTTTATATGGGGCCCTTATGGAAAAAAACCTTTAAATCGCGACTGTGGGCAAACGATCCAGATTCTGGACAAGTTGAATAGAAGATTTGTTCGGGACACTCTCCCACACGCGTTGGTGTATAACAATCCGAAATCGAACAAAGATTGACGAAAAAATAACACTTTTTGGCTAAAAAGTTTTCCGAAGGAGCAAAAAATCCCATAAGAAATGAATGGGAAAATCCAGAAAATTCAAAAAATCACCCTCAAACAAACATTCGCTGTAAAGCCGTGCGTTGATGTAGAAACTTCCTTCAAACTCCAAAACGCAGGAAAACTTGTGGTCTCTCCCCGTACCCGACAGCGTGTCGATACCTTGTATGGTTTTTCATCCAGGCCCTCTCAAAAACACGTGGGTTTGGCGTTTTCGATGCAGCTCGAGTGGGGAGAGACCAACTGTCAATTTGGGATCGCTGAAGAATCACCTCTCATTTTGCTCTTTTCACGCTGCTCCCGGCCAAACCGTAAGCAGTAGACAAATTCTTTTTTCCACTTTTGTAGGCAAATTTGTGCTCTCTCGTGCGATGCCGGCCATAAACCTGAGCGCTTTGTAAAATTTAAACGGCGAGCCTCAGAGTCAGGCCAGCGCAGCCTCTTCTCTCCATAAGCCCCCATTCATTTTCCAACCGCTGCGATCAAAGTTAAACGTTGCACTTCTACTCGTGACTGTGGCCTCAGTTTTCATAGTAGACACACCAAATCGCATCAGGGCGTTCCTCAGACTGTCCCCTGCGTGACGGTGTGTTCATATTGCAGATAGGTGCAAGCGTTGTCTCCCTAGAGCCAAATGTTTAGCACTTGGGCAATTTCGCTTTTTCCCATAAGAATGAATGGGAAAATCGGAACGCCTCAAACAAAAATGCGCTACGTCGCCATACTTTGAGGTAGAAACTTCATTTTAATTTCAAAAATTCAAGAAACTTGTGGTCTGTCTATGTACCGACTTTCATGTCGATAGCTTGTATCGTTTTTCACCAGCACCTTCTCAAAGCTCATTTGGTGAATTCCCTGCTACTCTCTCTCCTCTGCTGACAGTGTCCTGCTGGAGCAGGCTGACTGATGACCTCATACAGACACACAAACACTTCAGGCACACTCACACACACACTCGGTCTGTCTCACACATGCATGTTAATACAAAGTTATGGCCGAAAAGAGCAATTCTCCTTCGGCTCTGGCTGGGGGAGGGGAGGGGGGGGTGGGGGGGGGGGGCTGGGGCAGCTAGTGACTCGATGGTGGGCACAGGTTTCGGAGCACTCTCGAAATTTCAGCGCGCTGGAATTTTCTAGTTCTTATTATTATTATAGCGAAATTTCGGTCGAGCGTATCTCGAGAACCGCTGATCGCAGACACACAAACGATACATCAAAACGTGCGGCTCGGCCCCGGCAAGTGTGCTTTCCTTCGACCCCGACAAAAACTGGCAAAATCAGTTAATTGGCCGCTGTCGCCAAACCATCCAGATTCTGGACAAGTTAAAAAGAAGAATTGTTCGGGACGCTCTCCCGCACGCGTTGGTATATAGCAGCCTAAAAATTGACAAAGATTGACGAAAAAATAACACTTTTTCGCCAAAAAGTGCTCAGAAAGAGCAAAAAATCCCATAAGAAATGAATGGGAAAAACCAGAAAATTCAAAAAATCGCCCTCAAACAAACATTCGCTGCCAAGCCATACGTTGTCGTAGAAACTTCGTTCAAACTTCAAAACGCAGGAAAACTTGTCGTCTCTGCCCGTACCCGGCAGCATGTTGATATCTTGTGTCGTTTTTCATCCAGGCCGTCTCAAAAACACGTGGGTTTGGCGTTTTTTGAAAAGTTAGAGTGGGGAGAGACCAACTGTCAGAGTGCGGGATGACTGAAAAATCACCTCTCATTTTGCTCTTTTCACGCTGCTCCCGGCCAAACCGTAAGCAGTAGACAAATTCTTTTTTCCAGTTTTGTAGGCAAATTTGTGCTCTCTCGTGCGATGCCGGCCATAAACCTGAGCGCTTTGTAAAATTTAAACGGCGAGCCTCAGAGTCAGGCCAGCGCAGCCTCTTCTCTCCATAAGCCCCCATTCATTTTCCAACCGCTGCGATCAAAGTTAAACTTTACACTTCTACTCGTGACTGTGGCCTCAGTTTTCATCATACACACACCAAATCGCATCAGGGCGTTCCTCAGACTGTCCCCTGCATGACGGTGTGTTCATTTTGCAGATAGGTGCAAGTGTTGTCTCCCTAGAGCCAAATGTTTAGCACTTGGGCAATTTCGCTTTTTCCCATAAGAATGAATGGGGAAATCGGAACGCCTCAAACAAAAATGCGCTACGTCGCCATACTTTGAGGTAGAAACTTCATTTTAATTTCAAAAATTCAAGAAACTTGTGGTCTGTCTATGTACCGACTTTCGTGTTGATAGCTTGTACCGTTTTTCACCAGCACTTTGTCAAACACACTTTGGTCAAAATGACACAGACCAAGGGTCTGCAGACTGTCGCCGTCGTCATGGCAACCGCAGCTTTGTATGGGGCCCTTATGGAAAAAAACCTTTAAATCGCGACTGTCTGCAAACGATCCAGATTCTGGACAAGTTGAATAGAAGATTTGTTCGGGACGCTCTCCCGCACGCGTTGGTGTATAACAATCCGAAATCGGACAAAGATTGACGAAAAAATAACACTTTTTGGCTAAAAAGTTTTCCGAAGGAGCAAAAAATCCCATAAGAAATGAATGGGAAAATCCAGAAAATTTAAAAAATCACCCTCAAACAAACATTCGCTGTAAAACCGTGCGTTGATGTAGAAACTTCATTCAAACTCCAAAACGCAGGAAAACTTGTGGTCTCTGCCCGTACCCGACGGCGTGTCGATACCTTGTATGGTTTTTCATCCAGGCCGTCTCAAAAACACGTGGGTTTGGCGTTTTCGATGCAGCTCGAGTGGGGAGAGACCAACTGTCAATTTGGGATCGCGGAAGAATCACCTCTCATTTTGCTCTTTTCACGCTGCTCCTGGCCAAACCGTAAGCAGTAGACAAATTCTTTTTTCCACTTTTGTAGGTAAATTTGTGCTCTCTCGTGCGATGCTGGCCATTAACCTGAGCGCTTTGTAAAATTTAAACGGCGAGCCTCAGAGTCAGGCCAGCGCAGCCTCTTCTCTCCATAAGCCCCCATTCATTTTCCAACCACTGCAATCAAAGTTAAACTTTACACTTCTACTCGCGACTGTGGCCTCAGTTTTCATCGTACACACACCAAATCGCATCAGGGCGTTCCTCAGACTGTCCCCTGCGTGATGGTGTGTTCGAATTGCAGATAGGTGCAAGCGGTGTCTCCCTAGAGCCATATGTTTAGCACTTGGCCAATTTTGCTTTTTCCCATAAGAATGAATGGGGAAATCGGAACGCCTCAAACAAAAATGCGCTACGTCGCCATACTTTGAGGCAGAAACTTCATTTTAATTTCAAAAATTCAAGAAACTTGTGGTCTGTCAGTGTACCGGGTTTCATGTCGATAGCTTGTATCGTTTTTCACCAGGACCTTCTCAAAGCTAATTTGTGAATTCCCTGCTACTCTCTCTCCTCTGCTGACAGTGTCCTGCTGGAGCAGGCTGACTGATGACCTCATCCAGACACACAAACACTTCAGGCACACTCACACACACACTCGGTCTCTCTCACACATGCATGTTAATACAAAGCTATGGCCGAAAAGAGCAATTCTCCTTCGGCTTTGGCCGGGGGGGGGGGGCAGCTAGTGACTCGATGGTGGGCACAGGTTTCGGGGCACTCTCGAAATTTCAGCGCGCTGGAATTTTCTAGTTAGTGCTCCGAAAGGGAGCACTATTACTCTCCACCGTGTTTATTAGTGCTCCGAAAGGGAGCACTATTACTCTCCACCGTGTTTATTCTTCTTATTATTATTATTATTATTATTATTATTATAGCGAAATTTCGGTCGAGCGTATCTCGAGAACCGCTGATCGCAGACACACAAACCATACATCAAAACGTGCGGCTCGGCCCCGGCAAGTGTGCTTTCCTTCGACCCCGACAAAATTCCAGTTTTTGGCCCCGCCAGGGGCCAAAAACTGGCAAAAATCAGTTAATTGGCCGCTGTGGCCAAACCATCCAGATTCTGGACAAGTTAAAAAGAAGAATTGTTCGGGACGCTCTCCCGCACGCGTTGGTATATAGCAGCCTAAAAATTGACAAAGATTGACGAAAAAATAACACTTTTTCGCCAAAAAGTGCTCAGAAAGAGCAAAAAATCCCATAAGAAATGAATGGGAAAAACCAGAAAATTCAAAAAATCGCCCTCAAACAAACATTCGCTGCCAAGCCATACGTTGTCGTAGAAACTTCGTTCAAACTTCAAAACGCAGGAAAACTTGTCGTCTCTGCCCGTACCCGGCAGCGTGTTGATATCTTGTGTCATTTTTCATCCAGGCCGTCTCAAAAACACGTGGGTTTGGCGTTTTTTGAAAAGTTAGAGTGGGGAGAGACCAACTGTCAGAGTGCGGGATGACTGAAAAATCACCTCTCATTTTGCTCTTTTCACGCTGCTCCCGGCCAAACCGTAAGCAGTAGACAAATTCTTTTTTCCACTTTTGTAGGTAAATTTGTGCTCTCTCGTGCGATGCCGGCCATAAACCTGAGCGCTTTGTAAAATTTAAACGGCGAGCCTCAGAGTCAGGCCAGCGCAGCCTCTTCTCTCCATAAGGCCCCATTCATTTTCCAACCACTGCGATCAAAGTTAAACTTTACACTTCTACTCGCGACTGTGGCCTCAGTTTTCATAGTAGACACACCAAATCGCATCAGGGCGTTCCTGAGTCTGTCCCCTGCGTGACGGTGTGTCTACATTGCAGATAGGTGCAAGCGTTGTCTCCCTAGAGCCAAATGTTTAGCACTTGGGCAATTTCGCTTTTTCCCATAAGAATGAATGGGGAAATCGGAACGCCTCAAACAAAAATGCGCTACGTCGCCATACTTTGAGGTAGAAACTTCATTTTAATTTCAAAAATTCAAGAAACTTGTGGTCTGTCTGTGTACCGACTTTCATGTTGATAGCTTGTACCGTTTTTCACCAGCACTTTGTCAAACACACTTTGGTCAAAATGACACCAACCAAGGGTCTGCAGACTGTTGCCGTCGTCATGGCAACCGCAACTTTATATGGGGCCCTTATGGAAAAAAACCTTTAAATCGCGACTGTCTGCAAACGATCCAGATTCTGGACAAGTTGAATAGAAGATTTGTTCGGGACGCTCTCCCGCACACGTTGGTGTATAACAATCCGAAATCGGACAAAGATTGACGAAAAAATAACACTTTTTGGCTAAAAAGTTTTCCAAGGGAGCAAAAAATCCCATAAGAAATGAATGGGAAAATCCAGAAAATTCAAAAAAACACCCTCAAACAAACATTCGCTGTAAAGCCGTGCGTTGATGTAGAAACTTCATTCAAACTCCAAAACGCTGGAAAACTTGTGGTCTCTGCCCGTACCCGACAGCGTGTTGATGCCTTGTATGGTTTTTCATCCAGGCCCTCTCAAAAACACGTGGGTTTGGCGTTTTCGATGCAGCTCGAGTGGGGAGAGACCAACTGTCAATTTGGGATCGCTGAAGAATCACCTCTCATTTTGCTCTTTTCACGCTGCTCCCGGCCAAACCGTAAGCAGTAGACAAATTCTTTTTTCCAGTTTTGTAGGCAAATTTGTGCTCTCTCTTGCGATCCCGGCCATAAACCTGAGCGCTTTGTAAAATTTAAAGGGCGAGCCTCAGAGTCAGGCCAGCGCAGCCTCTTCTCTCCATAAGCCCCCATTCATTTTCCAACCACTGCGATCAAAGTTAAACTTTACACTTCTACTCGTGACTGTGGCCTCAGTTTTCATAGTAGACACACCAAATCGCATCAGAGCGTTCCTGAGACTGTCCCCTGCGTGACGGTGTGTTCGTGTTGCAGATAGGTGCAAGCGTTGTCGGTTCGGTGGGCACAGGTTTCGGAGCACTCTCGAAATTTCAGCGCGCTGGAATTTTCTAGTTCTTCTTATTATTATTATTATTATTATTATTATTATAGCGAAATTTCGGTCGAGCGTATCTCGAGAAGCGCTGATCGCAGACACACAAACCATACATCAAAACGTGCGGCTCGGCCCCGGCAAGTGTGCTTTCCTTCGACCCCGACAAAATTCCAGTTTTTGGCCCCGCCAGGGGCCAAAAACTGGCAAAAATCAGTTAATTGGCCGCTGTGGCCAAACCATCCAGATTCTGGACAAGTTAAAAAGAAGAATTGTTCGGGACGCTCTCCCGCACGCGTTGGTATATAGCAGCCTAAAAATTGACAAAGATTGACGAAAAAATAACACTTTTTAGCCAAAAAGTGCTCAGAAAGAGCAAAAAATCCCATAAGAAATGAATGGGAAAAACCAGAAAATTCAAAAAATCGCCCTCAAACAAACATTCGCTGCCAAGCCATACGTTGTCGTAGAAACTTCGTTCAAACTTCAAAACGCAGGAAAACTTGTCGTCTCTGCCCGTACCCGACAGCGTGTTGATACCTTGTGTCGTTTTTCATCCAGGCCGTCTCAAAAACACGTGGGTTTGGCGTTTTTTGAAAAGTTAGAGTGGGGAGAGACCAACTGTCAGAGTGCGGGATGACTGAAAAATCACCTCTCATTTTGCTCTTTTCACGCTGCTCCCGGCCAAACCGTAAGCAGTAGACAAATTCTTTTTTCCACTTTTGTAGGCAAATTTGTGCTCTCTCGTGCGATGCCGGCCATGAACCCGAGCGCTATGTAAAATTTAAACGGCGAGCCTCAGAGTCAGGCCAGCGCAGCCTCTTCTCTCCATAAGCCCCCATTCATTTTCCAACCACTTCGATCAAAGTTGAACTTTACACTTCTACTCGCGACTGTGGCCTCAGTTTTCATAGTAGACACACCAAATCGCATCAGGGCATTCCTCAGACTGTCCCCTGCGTGACGGTGTGTTTGTATTGCAGATGGGTGCAAGCGTTGTCTCCCGAGAGCCAAATGTTTAGCACTTGGGCAATTTCGCTTTTTCCCATAAGAATGAATGGGGAAATCGGAACGCCTCAAACAAAAATGCGCTACGTCGCCATACTTTGAGGTAGAAACTTCATTTCAATTTTAAAAATTCAAGAAACTTGTGGTGTGTCTGTGTACCGAGTTTCATGTCGATAGCTTGTATCGTTTTTCACCAGCACCTTCTCAAACACACTTTGGTCAAAATGACACAGACCAAGGGTCTGCAGACAGTCACCGTCGTCATGGCAACCGCTGCTTTATATGGGGCCCTTATGGAAAAAAACCTTTAAATCGCGACTGTCGGCAAACGATCCAGATTCTGGACAAGTTGAATAGAAGATTTGTTCGGGACGCTCTCCCGCACGCGTTGGTGTATAACAATCCGAAATCGGACAAAGATTGACGAAAAAATAACACTTTTTGGCTAAAAAGTTTTCCGAAGGAGCAAAAAATCCCATAAGAAATGAATGGGAAAATCCAGAAAATTCAAAAAATCACCCTCAAACAAACATTCGCTGTAAAGCCGTGCGTTGATGTAGAAACTTCATTCAAACTCTAAAACGCTGGAAAACTTGTGGTCTCTGCCCGTACCCGACAGCGTGTCGATACCTTGTATGGTTTTTCATCCAGGCCCTCTCAAAAACATGTGGGTTTGCCGTTTTCGATGCAGCTCGAGTGGGGAGAGACCAACTGTGAATTTGGGATCGCTGAAGAATCACCTCTCATTTTGCTCTTTTCACGCTGCTCCCGGCCAAACCGTAAGCAGTAGACAAATTCTTTTTTCCACTTTTGTAGGTAAATTTGTGCTCTCTCGTGCGATGCCGGCCATAAACCTGAGCGCTTTGGAAAAATTTAAACGGCGAGCCTCAGAGTCAGGCCAGCGCAGCCTCTTCTCTCCATAAGGCCCCATTCATTTTCCAACCACTGCGATCAAAGTTAAACTTTACACTTCTACTCGCGACTGTGGCCTCAGTTTTCATAGTAGACACACCAAATCGCATCAGGGCGTTCCTGAGTCTGTCCCCTGCGTGACGGTGTGTCTACATTGCAGATAGGTGCAAGCGTTGTCTCCCTAGAGCCAAATGTTTAGCACTTGGGCAATTTCGCTTTTTCCCATAAGAATGAATGGGAAAATCGGAACGCCTCAAACAAAAATGCGCTACGTCGCCATACTTTGAGGTAGAAACTTCATTTTAATTTCAAAAATTCAAGGAACTTGTGGTCTGTCTGTGTACCAAGTTTCATGTTGAGAACTTGTATCGTTTTTCACCAGCACCTTCTCAAAGCTCATTTGGTGAATTCCCTGCTACTCTCTCTCCCCTGCTGACAGTGTCCTGCTGGAGCAGGCTGACTGATGACCTCATACAGACACACAAACACTTCAGGCACACTCACACACACACTCGGTCTCTCTCACACATGCATGTTAATACAAAGCTAAGGCCGAAAAGAGCAATTCTCCTTCGGCTCTGGCGGGGATGGGGGGGGGTTGGGGCAGCTAGTGACTCGATGGTGGGCACAGGTTTCGGAGCACTCTCGAAATTTCAGCGTGCTGGAATTTTCTAGTTATTAGTGCTCCGAAAGGGAGCACTATTACTCTCCACCGTGTTTATTCTTCTTATTATTATTATTATTATTATTATTATTATAGCGAAATTTCGGTCGAGCGTATCTCGAGAACCGCTGATCGCAGACACACAAACCATACATCAAAACGTGCGGCTCGGCCCCGGCAAGTGTGCTTTCCTTCGACCCCGACAAAATTCCAGTTTTTGGCCCCGCCAGGGGCCAAAAACTGGCAAAAACCAGTTAATTGGCCGCTGTGGCCAAACGATCCAGATTCTGGACAAGTTAAAAAGAAGAATTGTTCAGGACGCTCTCCCGCACGCGTTGGTATATAGCAGCCTAAAAATTGACAAAGATTGACGAAAAAATAACACTTTTTAGCCAAAAAGTGCTCAGAAAGAGCAAAAAATCCCATAAGAAATGAATGGGAAAAACCAGAAAAATCCAAAAATCGCCCTCAAACAAACATTCGCTGCCAAGCCATACGTTGTCATAGAAACTTCGTTCAAACTTCAAAACGTAGGAAAACTTGTCGTCTCTGCCCGTACCCGACAGCGTGTTGATACCTTGTGTCGTTTTTCATCCAGGCCGTCTCAAAAACACGTGGGTTTGGCGTTTTTTGAAAAGTTAGAGTGGGGAGAGACCAACTGTCAGAGTGCGGGATGACTGAAAAATCACCTCTCATTTTGCTCTTTTCACGCTGCTCCCGGCCAAACCGTAAGCAATAGACAAATTCTTTTTTCCAGTTTTGTAGGCAAATTTGTGCTCTCTCGTGCGATGCCGGCCATTAACCTGAGCGCTTTGTAAAATTTAAACGGCGAGCCTCAGAGTCAGGCCAGCGCAGCCTCTTCTCTCCATAAGCCCCCATTCATTTTCCAACCGCTGCGATCAAAGTTAAACTTTACACTTCTACTCGCGACTGTGGCCTCAGTTTTCATCGTACACACACCAAATCGCATCAGGGTGCTCCTCAGACTCTCCCCTGCGTGACGGTGTGTTCATGTTGCAGATAGGTGCAAGTGTTGTCTCCCTAGAGCCAAATGTTTAGCACTTGGGCAATTTCGCTTTTTCCCATAAGAATGAATGGGGAAATCGGAACGCCTCAAACAAAAATGCACTACGTCGCCATACTTTGAGGTAGAAACTTCATTTTAATTTCAAAAATTCAAGAAACTTGTGGTCTGTCTATGTACCGACTTTCATGTTGATAGCTTGTACCGTTTTTGACCAGCACTTTGTCGAACACACTTTGGTCAAAATGACACAGACCAAGGGTCTGCAGACTGTCGCCGTCGTCATGGCAACCGC
This sequence comes from Karalla daura, assembly GCA_029224185.1. NCBI lineage: Eukaryota > Metazoa > Chordata > Actinopteri > Chaetodontiformes > Leiognathidae > Karalla > Karalla daura. Next base: position 4,716,962 of record CM055188.1, on the reverse strand, counting down.
AGCTTTATATGGGGCCCTTATGGAAAAAAACCTTTAAATCGCGACTGTGGGCAAACGATCCAGATTCTGGACAAGTTGAATAGAAGATTTGTTCGGGACGCTCTCCTGCACGCGTTGGTGTATAACAATCAGAAATCGGACAAAGAATGACGAAAAAATAACACTTTTTGGCTAAAAAGTTTTCCGAAGGAGCAAAAAATCCCATAAGAAATGAATGGGAAAATCCAGAAAATTCAAAAAATCACCCTCAAACAAACATTCGCTGTAAAGCCGTGCGTTGATGTAGAAACTTCACTCAAACTCCAAAACGCTGGAAAACTTGTGGTCTCTGCCCGTACCCGACAGCGTGTCGATACCTTGTATGGTTTTTCATCCAGGCCCTCTCAAAAACACGTGGGTTTGGCGTTTTTGATGCAGCTCGAGTGGGGAGAGACCAACTGTCAATTTGGGATCGCTGAAGAATCACCTCTCATTTTGCTCTTTTCACGCTGCTCCCGGCCAAACCGTAAGCAGTAGACAAATTCTTTTTTCCACTTTTGTAGGCAAATTTGTGCTTTCTCGTGCCATGCCGGCCATAAACCTGAGCGCTTTGTAAAATTTAAACGGCGAGCCTCAGAGTCAGGCCAGCGCAGCCTCTTCTCTCCATAAGCCCCCATTCATTTTCCAACCACTGCGATCAAAGTTAAACTTTACACTTCTACTCACGACTGTGGCCTCAGTTTTCATAGTAGACACACCAAATCACATCAGGGCGTTCCTGAGACTGTCCCCTGCGTGACGGTGTGTTTGTATTGCAGATAGGTGCAAGCGTTGTCTCTTTAGAGCCAAATGTTTAGCACTTGGGCAATTTCGCTTTTTCCCATAAGAATGAATGGGGAAATCAGAACGCCTCAAACAAAAATGCGCTACGTCGCCATACTTTGAGGTAGAAACTTCATTTTAATTTTAAAAATTCAAGAAACTTGTGGTCTGTCTGTGTACCGAGTTTCATGTCGATAGCTTGTATCGTTTCTCACCAGCACCTTCTCAAAGCTCATTTGGTGAATTCCCTGCTACTCTCTCTTCCCTGCTGACAGTGTCCTGCTGGAGCAGGCTGACTGATGACCTCACACAGACACACAAACACTTCAGGCACACTCACACACACACTCGGTCTCTCTCACACATGCATGTTAATACAAAGTTATGGCCGAAAAGAGCAATATTCCTTCGGCTCTGGGGGGGGGGGGGGGAGGGGGAGGGGGGTTGGGGCAGCTAGTGACGCGATGATGGGCACAGGTTTCGGAGCACTCTCGAAATTTCAGCGCGCTGGAATTTTCTAGTTATTATTATTATTATTATAGCGAAATTTCGGTCGAGCGTATCTCGAGAACCGCTGATCGCAGACACACAAACCATACATCAAAACGTGCGGCTCGGCCCCGGCAAGTGTGCTTTCCTTCGACCCCGACAAAATTCCAGTTTTTGGCCCCGCCAGGGGCCAAAAACTGGCAAAAATCAGTTAATTGGCCGCTGTGGCCAAACGATCCAGATTCTGGACAAGTTAAAAAGAAGAATTGTTCGGGACGCTCTCCCGCACGCGTTGGTATATAGCAGCCTAAAAATTGACAAAGATTGACGAAAAAATAACACTTTTTAGCCAAAAAGTGCTCAGAAAGAGCAAAAAATCCCATAAGAAATGAATGGGAAAAACCAGAAATTTCAAAAAATCGCCCTCAAACAAACATTCGCTGCCAAGTCATACGTTGTCGTACAAAATTCGTTCAAACTTCAAAACGTAGGAAAACTTGTCGTCTCTGCCCGTACCCGACAGCGTGTTGATACCTTGTGTCGCTTTTCATCCAGACCGTCTCAAAAACACGTGGGTTTGCCGTTTTTTGAAAAGTTAGAGTGGGGAGAGACCAACTGTCAGAGTGCGGGATGACTGAAAAATCACCTCTCATTTTGCTCTTTTCACGCTGCTCCCGGCCAAACCGTAAGCAGTAGACAAATTCTTTTTTCCAGTTTTGTAGGCAAATTTGTGCTCTCTCGTGCGATGCCGGCCATAAACCTGAGCGCTTTGTAAAATTTAAACGGCGAGCCTCAGAGTCAGGCCAGCGCAGCCTCTTCTCTCCATAAGGCCCCATTCATTTTCCAACCACTGCGATCAAAGTTAAACTTTACACTTCTACTCGCGACTGTGGCCTCAGTTTTCATCATACACACACCAAATCGCATCAGGGCGTTCCTGAGACTGTCCCCTGCGTGACGGTGTGTTCATATTGCAGATAGGTGCAAGTGTTGTCTCCTTAGAGCCAAATGTTTAGCACTTGAGCAATTTCCCTTTTTCCCATAAGAATGAATGGGAAAATCGGAACGCCTCAAACAAAAATGCGCTATGTCGCCATGCTTTGAGGTAGAAACTTCATTTTAATTTCAAAAATTCAAGAAACTTGTGGTCTGTCTATGTACCGACTTTCTTGTTGATAGCTTGTACCGTTTTTCACCAGCACCTTCTCAAACACACTTTGGTCAAAATGACACAGACCAAGTGTCTGCAGACAGTCACCGTCGTCATGGCAACCGCTGCTTTATATGGGGCCCTTATGGAAAAAAACCTTTAAATCGCGACTGTGGGCAAACGATCCAGATTCTGGACAAGTTGAATAGAAGATTTGTTCGGGACGCTCTCCCGCACGCGTTGGTGTATAACAATCCGAAATCGGACAAAGATTGACGAAAAAATAACACTTTTTGGCTAAAAAGTTTTCCGAAGGAGCAAAAAATCCCATAAGAAATGAATGGGAAAATCCAGAAAATTCAAAAGATCACCCTCAAACAAACATTCGCTGTAAAGCCGTGCGTTGATGCAGAAACTTCATTCAAACTCTAAAACGCTGGAAAACTTGTGGTCTCTGCCCGTACCCGACAGCGTGTCGATACCTTGTATGGTTTTTCATCCAGGCCGTCTCAAAAACACGTGGATTTGGCGTTTTCGATGCAGCTCGAGTGGGGAGAGACCAACTGTGAATTTGGGATCGCTGAAGAATCACTTCTCATTTTGCTCTTTTCACGCTGCTCCCGGCCAAACCGTAAGCAGTAGACAAATTGTTTTTTCCACTTTTGTAGGCAAATTTGTGCTCTCTCGTGCCATGCCGGCCATAAACCTGAGCGCTTTGTAAAATTTAAACGGCGAGCCTCAGAGTCAGGCCAGCGCAGCCTCTTCTCTCCATAAGCCCCCATTCATTTTCCAACCACTGCAATCAAAGTTAAACTTTGCACTTCTACTCGCGACTGTGGCCTCAGTTTTCATAGTAGACACACCAAATCGCATCAGGGCGTTCCTGAGACTGTCCCCTGCGTGACAGTGTGTTTGTATTGCAGATAGGTGCAAGCGGTGTTTCCCTAGAGCCAAATGTTTAGCACTTGGGCAATTTCGCTTTTTCCCATATGAATGAATGGGAAAATCGGAACGCCTCAAACAAAAATGCGCTATGTCGCCATACTTTGAGGTAGAAACTACATTTCAATTTCAAAAATTCAAGAATCTTGTGGTCTGTCTGTGTACCGGGTTTCATGTCGATAGCTTGTACCGTTTTTCACCAGCACCTTCTCAAAGCTCATTTGGTGAATTCCCTGCTTCTCTCTCTCCCCTGCTGACAGTGTCCTGCTGGAGCAGGTTGACTGATGACCTCATACAGACACACAAACACTTCAGGCACACTCACACAGACACTCGGTCTCTCTCATACATGCATGTTAATACAAAGTTATGGCCGAAAAGAGCAATTCTCCTTCGGCTCTGGCGGGGGGGGGGGGTTGGGGCAGCTCGTGACTCGATGGTGGGCACAGCTTTCGGAGCACTCTCGAAATTTCAGCGCGCTGGAATTTTCTAGTTATTATTATTATTATTATAGCGAAATTTCGGTCGAGCGTATCTCGAGAACCGCTGATCGCAGACACACAAACCATACATCAAAACGTGCGGCTCGGCCCCGGCAAGTGTGCTTTCCTTCGACCCCGACAAAATTCCAGTTTTTGGCCCCGCCAGGGGCCAAAAACTGGCAAAATCAGTTAATTGGCCGCTGTGGCCAAACCATCCAGATTCTGGACAAGTTAAAAAGAAGAATTGTTCGGGACGCTCTCCCGCACGCGTTGGTATATAGCAGCCTAAAAATTGACAAAGATTGACGAAAAAATAACACTTTTTAGCCAAAAAGTGCTCAGAAAGAGCAAAAAATCCCATAAGAAATGAATGGGAAAAACCAGAAATTTCAAAAAATCGCCCTCAAACAAACATTCGCTGCCAAGTCATACGTTGTCGTACAAAATTCGTTCAAACTTCAAAACGTAGGAAAACTTGTCGTCTCTGCCCGTACCCGACAGCGTGTTGATACCTTGTGTCGCTTTTCATCCAGACCGTCTCAAAAACACGTGGGTTTGCCGTTTTTTGAAAAGTTAGAGTGGGGAGAGACCAACTGTCAGAGTGCGGGATGACTGAAAAATCACCTCTCATTTTGCTCTTTTCACGCTGCTCCCGGCCAAACCGTAAGCAGTAGACAAATTCTTTTTTCCAGTTTTGTAGGCAAATTTGTGCTCTCTCGTGCGATGCCGGCCATAAACCTGAGCGCTTTGTAAAATTTAAACGGCGAGCCTCAGAGTCAGGCCAGCGCAGCCTCTTCTCTCCATAAGGCCCCATTCATTTTCCAACCACTGCGATCAAAGTTAAACTTTACACTTCTACTCGCGACTGTGGCCTCAGTTTTCATCATACACACACCAAATCGCATCAGGGCGTTCCTGAGACTGTCCCCTGCGTGACGGTGTGTTCATATTGCAGATAGGTGCAAGTGTTGTCTCCTTAGAGCCAAATGTTTAGCACTTGAGCAATTTCCCTTTTTCCCATAAGAATGAATGGGAAAATCGGAACGCCTCAAACAAAAATGCGCTATGTCGCCATGCTTTGAGGTAGAAACTTCATTTTAATTTCAAAAATTCAAGAAACTTGTGGTCTGTCTATGTACCGACTTTCTTGTTGATAGCTTGTACCGTTTTTCACCAGCACCTTCTCAAACACACTTTGGTCAAAATGACACAGACCAAGTGTCTGCAGACAGTCACCGTCGTCATGGCAACCGCTGCTTTATATGGGGCCCTTATGGAAAAAAACCTTTAAATCGCGACTGTGGGCAAACGATCCAGATTCTGGACAAGTTGAATAGAAGATTTGTTCGGGACGCTCTCCCGCACGCGTTGGTGTATAACAATCCGAAATCGGACAAAGATTGACGAAAAAATAACACTTTTTGGCTAAAAAGTTTTCCGAAGGAGCAAAAAATCCCATAAGAAATGAATGGGAAAATCCAGAAAATTCAAAAGATCACCCTCAAACAAACATTCGCTGTAAAGCCGTGCGTTGATGCAGAAACTTCATTCAAACTCTAAAACGCTGGAAAACTTGTGGTCTCTGCCCGTACCCGACAGCGTGTCGATACCTTGTATGGTTTTTCATCCAGGCCGTCTCAAAAACACGTGGATTTGGCGTTTTCGATGCAGCTCGAGTGGGGAGAGACCAACTGTGAATTTGGGATCGCTGAAGAATCACTTCTCATTTTGCTCTTTTCACGCTGCTCCCGGCCAAACCGTAAGCAGTAGACAAATTGTTTTTTCCACTTTTGTAGGCAAATTTGTGCTCTCTCGTGCCATGCCGGCCATAAACCTGAGCGCTTTGTAAAATTTAAACGGCGAGCCTCAGAGTCAGGCCAGCGCAGCCTCTTCTCTCCATAAGCCCCCATTCATTTTCCAACCACTGCAATCAAAGTTAAACTTTGCACTTCTACTCGCGACTGTGGCCTCAGTTTTCATAGTAGACACACCAAATCGCATCAGGGCGTTCCTGAGACTGTCCCCTGCGTGACAGTGTGTTTGTATTGCAGATAGGTGCAAGCGGTGTTTCCCTAGAGCCAAATGTTTAGCACTTGGGCAATTTCGCTTTTTCCCATATGAATGAATGGGAAAATCGGAACGCCTCAAACAAAAATGCGCTATGTCGCCATACTTTGAGGTAGAAACTACATTTCAATTTCAAAAATTCAAGAATCTTGTGGTCTGTCTGTGTACCGGGTTTCATGTCGATAGCTTGTACCGTTTTTCACCAGCACCTTCTCAAAGCTCATTTGGTGAATTCCCTGCTTCTCTCTCTCCCCTGCTGACAGTGTCCTGCTGGAGCAGGTTGACTGATGACCTCATACAGACACACAAACACTTCAGGCACACTCACACAGACACTCGGTCTCTCTCATACATGCATGTTAATACAAAGTTATGGCCGAAAAGAGCAATTCTCCTTCGGCTCTGGCGGGGGGGGGGGGTTGGGGCAGCTCGTGACTCGATGGTGGGCACAGCTTTCGGAGCACTCTCGAAATTTCAGCGCGCTGGAATTTTCTAGTTATTATTATTATTATTATAGCGAAATTTCGGTCGAGCGTATCTCGAGAACCGCTGATCGCAGACACACAAACCATACATCAAAACGTGCGGCTCGGCCCCGGCAAGTGTGCTTTCCTTCGACCCCGACAAAATTCCAGTTTTTGGCCCCGCCAGGGGCCAAAAACTGGCAAAATCAGTTAATTGGCCGCTGTGGCCAAACCATCCAGATTCTGGACAAGTTAAAAAGAAGAATTGTTCGGGACGCTCTCCCGCACGCGTTGGTATATAGCAGCCTAAAAATTGACAAAGATTGACGAAAAAATAACACTTTTTAGCCAAAAAGTGCTCAGAAAGAGCAAAAAATCCCATAAGAAATGAATGGGAAAAACCAGAAATTTCAAAAAATCGCCCTCAAACAAACATTCGCTGCCAAGTCATACGTTGTCGTACAAAATTCGTTCAAACTTCAAAACGTAGGAAAACTTGTCGTCTCTGCCCGTACCCGACAGCGTGTTGATACCTTGTGTCGCTTTTCATCCAGACCGTCTCAAAAACACGTGGGTTTGCCGTTTTTTGAAAAGTTAGAGTGGGGAGAGACCAACTGTCAGAGTGCGGGATGACTGAAAAATCACCTCTCATTTTGCTCTTTTCACGCTGCTCCCGGCCAAACCGTAAGCAGTAGACAAATTCTTTTTTCCACTTTTGTAGGCAAATTTGTGCTCTCTCGTGCGATGCCGGCCATAAACCTGAGCGCTTTGTAAAATTTAAACGGCGAACCTCAGAGTCAGGCCAGCGCAGCCTCTTCTCTCCATAAGCCCCCATTCATTTTCCAACCGCTGCGATCAAAGTTAAACTTTACACTTCTACTCGCGACTGTGGCCTCAGTTTTCATCATACACACACCAAATCGCATCAGGGCGTTCCTCAGACTGTCCCCTGCGTGACGGTGTGTTCGTATTGCAGATAGGTGCAAGTGTTGTCTCCCTAGAGCCAAATGTTTAGCACTTGGGCAATTTCGCTTTTTCCCATAAGAATGAATGGGGAAATCGGAACGCCTCAAACAAAAATGCACTACGTCGCCATACTTTGAGGTAGAAACTTCATTTTAATTTCAAAAATTCAAGAAACTTGTGGTCTGTCTATGTACCGACTTTCGTGTTGATAGCTTGTACCGTTTTTCACCAGCACTTTGTCAAACACACTTTGGTCAAAATGACACAGACCAAGGGTCTGCAGACTGTCGCCGTCGTCATGGCAACCGCAGCTTTATATGGGGCCCTTATGGAAAAAAACCTTCAAATCGCGACTGTGGGCAAACGATCCAGATTCTGGACAAGTTGAATAGAAGATTTGTTCGGGACGCTCTCCCGCACGCGTTGGTGTATAACAATCCGAAATCGGACAAAGATTGACGAAAAAATAACACTTTTTGGCTAAAAAGTTTTCCGAAGGAGCAAAAAATCCCATAAGAAATGAATGGGAAAATCCAGAAAATTCAAAAAATCACCCTCAAACAAACATTCGCTGTAAAGCCGTGCGTTGATGTAGAAACTTCATTCAAACTCCAAAACGCTGGAAAACTTGTGGTCTCTGCCCGTACCCGACAGCGTGTTGAAACCTTGTATGGTTTTTCATCCAGGCCCTCTCAAAAACATGTGGGTTTGGCGTTTTCGATGCAGCTCGAGTGGGGAGAGACCAACTGTCAATTTGGGATCGCTGAAGAATCACCTCTCATTTTACTCTTTTCACGCTGCTCCCGGCCAAACCGTAAGCAGTAGACAAATTCTTTTTCCCACTTTTGTAGGCAAATTTGTGCTCTCTCGTGCGATGCCGGCCATTAACCTGAGCGCTTTGTAAAATTTAAACGGCGAGCCTCAGAGTCAGGCCAGCGCAGCCTCTTCTCTCCATAAGGCCCCATTCATTTTCCGATCACTGCGATCAAAGTTAAACTTTACACTTCTACTCGGGACTGTGGCCTCAGTTTTCATAGTAGACACACCAAATCGCATCAGGGCGTTCCTGAGACTGTCCCCTGCGTGACGGTGTGTTTGTATTGCAGATAGGTGCAAGCGTTGTCTCTCTAGAGCCAAATGTTTAGCACTTGGGCAATTTCGCTTTTTCCCATAAGAATGAATGGGAAAATCGAACGCCTCAAACAAAAATGCGCTACGTCGCCATACTTTGAGGTAGAAACTTCATTTTAATTTCAAAAATTCAAGAAACTTGTGGTCTGTCTGTGTACCGAGTTTCATGTTGAGAACTTGTATCGTTTTTCACCAGCACCTTCTCAAAGCTCATTTGGTGAATTCCCTGCTACTCTCTCTCCCCTGCTGACAGTGTCCTGCTGGAGCAGGCTGACTGATGACCTCATACAGACACACAAACACTTCAGGCACACTCACACACACACTCGGTCTCTCTCACACATGCATGTTAATACAAAGCTATGTCCGAAAAGAGCAATTCTCCTTCGGCTATGACGGGGGGGGGGGGGGCAGCTAGTGACTCGATGGTGGGCACAGGTTTCGGAGCACTCTCGAAATTTCAGCGCGCTGGAATTTTCTAGTTATTATTATTATTATTATAGCGAAATTTCGGTCGAGCGTATCTCGAGAACCGCTGATCGCAGACACACAAACCATACATCAAAACGTGCGGCTCGGCCCCGGCACGTGTGCTTTCCTTCGACCCCGACAAAATTCCAGTTTTTGGCCCCGCCAGGGGCCAAAAACTGGCAAAAATCAGTTAATTGGCCGCTGTGGCCAAACGATCCAGATTCTGGACAAGTTAAAAAGAAGAATTGTTCGGGACGCTCTCCCGCACGCGTTGGTATATAGCAGCCTAAAAATTGACAAAGATTGACGAAAAAATAACACTTTTTCGCCAAAAAGTGCTCAGAAAGAGCAAAAAATCCCATAAGAAATGAATGGGAAAAACCACAAATTTCAAAAAATCGCCCTCAAACAAACATTCGCTGCCAAGTCATACGTTGTCGTACAAAATTCGTTCAAACTTCAAAACGTAGGAAAACTTGTCGTCTCTGCCTGTACCCGACAGCGTGTTGATACCTTGTGTCGCTTTTCATCCAGACCGTCTCAAAAACACGTGGGTTTGCCGTTTTTTGAAAAGTTAGAGTGGGGAGAGACCAACTGTCAGAGTGCGGGATGACTGAAAAATCACCTCTCATTTTGCTCTTTTCACGCTGCTCCCGGCCAAACCGTAAGCAGTAGACAAATTCTTTTTTCCAGTTTTGTAGGCAAATTTGTGCTCTCTCGTGCGATGCCGGCCATAAACCTGAGCGCTTTGTAAAATTTAAACGGCGAGCCTCAGAGTCAGGCCAGCGCAGCCTCTTCTCTCCATAAGGCCCCATTCATTTTCCAACCGCTGCGATCAAAGTTAAACTTTACACTTCTACTCGTGACTGTGGCCTCAGTTTTCATCATACACACACCAAATCGCATCAGGGCGTTCCTCAGACTGTCCCCTGCGTGACGGTGTGTTCGTATTGCAGATAGGTGCAAGTGTTGTCTCCCTAGAGCCAAATGTTTAGCACTTGGGCAATTTCGCTTTTTCCCATAAGAATGAATGGGGAAATCGGAACGCCTCAAACAAAAATGCACTACGTCGCCATACTTTGAGGTAGAAACTTCATTTTAATTTCAAAAATTCAAGAAACTTGTGGTCTGTCTATGTACCGACTTTCGTGTTGATGGCTTGTACCGTTTTTCACCAGCACTTTGTCAAACACACTTTGGTCAAAATGACACAGACCAAGGGTCTGCAGACAGTCACCGTCGTCATGGCAACCGCAGCTTTATATGGGGCCCTTATGGAAAAAAACCTTTAAATCGCGACTGTCGGCAAACGATCCAGATTCTGGACAAGTTGAATAGAAGATTTGTTCGGGACGCTCTCCCGCATGTGTTGGTGTATAACAATCTGAAATCGGACAAAGATTGACGAAAAAATAACACTTTTTGGCTAAAAAGTTTTCCGAAGGAGCAAAAAATCCCATAAGAAATGAATGGGAAAATCCAGAAAATTCAAAAAATCACCTTCAAACAAACATTCGCTGTACAGCCGTGCATTGATGTAGAAACTTCATTCAAACTCCAAAACGCTGGAAAACTTGTGGTCTCTGCCCGTACCCGACAGCGTGTCGATACCTTGTATGGTTTTTCATCCAGGCCCTCTCAAAAACACGTGGGTTTGGCGTTTTCGATGCAGCTCGAGTGGGGACAGACCAACTGTCAATTTGGGATCGCTGAAGAATCACCTCTCATTTTGCTCTTTTCACGCTGCTCCCGGCCAAACCGTAAGCAGTAGACAAATTCTTTTTTCCAGTTTCGTAGGTTAATTTGTGCTCTCTCGTGCGATGGCGGCCATAAACCTGAGCGCTTTGTAAAATTCAAACGGCGAGCCTCAGAGTCAGGCAAGCGCAGCCTCTTCTCTCCATAAGGCCCCATTCATTTTCTGACCACTGCGATCAAAGTTAAACTTTACACTTCTACTCGCGACTGTGGCCTCAGTTTTCATAGTAGACACACCAAATCGCATCAGGGCGTTCCTGAGACTGTCCCCTGCGTGACGGTGTGTTTGTATTGCAGATAGGTGCGAGCGTTGTCTCCCAAGAGCCAATTGTTTAGCACTTGGCCAATTTCGCTTTTTCCCATAAGAATGAATGGGAAAATCAGAACGCCTCAAACAAAAATGCGTTACGTCGCCATCCTTTGAGGTAGAAACTTCATTTTAATTTCAAAAATTCAAGAAACTTGTGGTCTGTCTGTGTACCCGGTTTCATGTCGATAGCTTGTATCGTTTTTCACCAGCACCTTCTCAAAGCTCATTTGGTGAATTCCCTGCTCCTCTCTCTCCCCTGCTGACAGTGTCCTGCTGGAGCAGGCTGACTGATGACCTCATACAGACACACAAACACTTCAGCCACACTCACGCACACACTCGGTCTCTCTCACACAAGCATGTTAATACAAAGTTATGGCCGAAAAGAGCAATATTCCTTCGGCTCTGGCGGGGGGGGGGGGGGGGGGGGGGTTGGGGCAGCTAGTGACTCGATGGTGGGCACAGGTTTCGGAGCACTCTCGAAATTTCAGCGCGCTGGAATTTTCTAGTTATTATTATTATTATAGCGAAATTTCGGTCGAGCGTATCTCGAGAACCGCTGATCGCAGACACACAAACCATACATCAAAACGTGCGGCTCGGCCCCGGCAAGTGTGCTTTCCTTCGACCCCGACAAAATTCCAGTTTTTGGCCCCGCCAGGGGCCAAAAACTGGCAAAAATCAGTTAATTGGCCGCTGTGGCCAAACCATCCAGATTCTGGACAAGTTAAAAAGAAGAATTGTTCGGGACGCTCTCCCGCACGCGTTGGTATATAGCAGCCTAAAAATTGACAAAGATTGACGAAAAAATAACACTTTTTAGCCAAAAAGTGCTCAGAAAGAGCAAAAAATCCCATAAGAAATGAATGGGAAAAACCACAAATTTCAAAAAATCGCCCTCAAACAAACATTCGCTGCCAAGTCATACGTTGTCGTACAAAATTCGTTCAAACTTCAAAACGTAGGAAAACTTGTCGTCTCTGCCCGTACCCGACAGCGTGTTGATACCTTGTGTCGCTTTTCATCCAGACCGTCTCAAAAACACGTGGGTTTGGCGTTTTTTGAAAAGTTAGAGTGGGGAGAGACCAACTGTCAGAGTGCGGGATGACTGAAAAATCACCTCTCATTTTGCTCTTTTCACGCTGCTCCCGGCCAAACCGTAAGCAGTAGACAAATTCTTTTTTCCAGTTTTGTAGGCAAATTTGTGCTCTCTCGTGCGATGCCGGCCATAAACCTGAGCGCTTTGTAAAATTTAAACGGCGAGCCTCAGAGTCAGGCCAGCGCAGCCTCTTCTCTCCATAAGCCCCCATTCATTTTCCAACCGCTGCGATCAAAGTTAAACTTTACACTTCTACTCGTGACTGTGGCCTCAGTTTTCATCATACACACACCAAATCGCATCAGGGCGTTCCTCAGACTGTCCCCTGCGTGACGGTGTGTTCGTATTGCAGATAGGTGCAAGTGTTGTCTCCCTAGAGCCAAATGTTTAGCACTTGGGCAATTTCGCTTTTTCCCATAAGAATGAATGGGGAAATCGGAACGCCTCAAACAAAAATGCACTACGTCGCCATACTTTGAGGTAGAAACTTCATTTTAATTTCAAAAATTCAAGAAACTTGTGGTCTGTCTATGTACCGACTTTCTTGTTGATAGCTTGTACCGTTTTTCACCAGCACTTTGTCAAACACACTTTGGTCAAAATGACACAGACCAAGGGTCTGCAGACTGTCGCCGTCGTCATGGCAACCGCTGCTTTATATGGGGCCCTTATGGAAAAAAACATTTAAATCGCGACTGTCGGCAAACGATCCAGATTCTGGACAAGTTGAATAGAAGAATTGTTCGGGACACTCTCCCGCACGCGTTGGTGTATAACAATCCGAAATCGGACAAAGATTGACGAAAAAATAACACTTTTTGGCTAAAAAGTTTTCCGAAGGAGCAAAAAATCCCATAAGAAATGAATGGGAAAATCCAGAAAATTCAAAAAATCACCCTCAAACAAACATTCGCTGTAAAGCCGTGCGTTGATGTAGAAACTTCATTCAAACTCCAAAACGCAGGAAAACTTGTCGTCTCTGCCCGTACCCGACAGCGTGACGATACCTTATATGGTTTTTCATCCAGGCCGTCTCAAAAACACGTGGGTTTGGCGTTTTCGATGCAGCTCGAGTGGGGAGAGACCAACTGTCAATTTGGGATCGCGGAAGAATCACCTCTCATTTTGCTCTTTTCACGCTGCTCCTGGCCAAACCGTAAGCAGTAGACAAATTCTTTTTTCCACTTTTGTAGGTAAATTTGTGCTCTCTCGTGCGATGCTGGCCATTAACCTGAGCGCTTTGTAAAATTTAAACGGCGAGCCTCAGAGTCAGGCCAGCGCAGCCTCTTCTCTCCATAAGCCCCCATTCATTTTCCAACCACTGCGATCAAAGTTAAACTTTACACTTCTACTCGCGACTGTGGCCTCAGTTTTCATCATACACACACCAAATCACATCAGGGCGTTCCTGAGACTGTCCCCTGCGTGACGGTGTGTTCATATTGCAGATAGGTGCAAGTGTTGTCTCCCTAGAGCCAACTGTTTAGCACTTGGCCAATTTCGCTTTTTCCCATAAGAATGAATGGGAAAATCGGAACGCCTCAAACAAAAATGCGCTACGTCACCATACTTTGAGGTACAAACTTCATTTCAATTTTAAAAATTCAAGAAACTTGTGGTGTGTCTGTGTACCGAGTTTCATGTCGATAGCTTGTATCGTTTTTCACCAGCACCTTCTCAAACACACTTTGGCCAAAATGACACAGACCAAGGGTCTGCAGACTGTCAACGTCGTCATGGCAACCGCAGCTTTATATGGGGCCCTTATGGAAAAAAACCTTTAAATCGCGACTGTCGGCAAACGATCCAGATTCTGGACAAGTTGAATAGAAGATTTGTTCGGGACGCTCTCCCGCACGCGTTGGTGTATAACAATCCGAAATCGGACAAAGATTGACGAAAAAATAACACTTTTTGGCTAAAAAGTTTTCTGAAGGAGCAAAAAATCCCATAAGAAATGAATGGGAAAATCCAGAAAATTCAAAAAATCACCCTCAAACAAACATTCGCTGTAAAGCCGTGCGTTGATGTAGAAACTTCATTCAAACTCCAAAACGCAGGAAAACTTGTGGTCTCTGCCCGTACCCGACAGCGTGTCGATACCTTGTATGGTTTTTCATCCAGGCCCTCTCAAAAACACGTGCGTTTGGCGTTTTCGATGCAGCTCGAGTGGGGAGAGACCAACTGTCAATTTGGGATCGCTGAAGAATCACCTCTCATTTTGCTCTTTTCACGCTGCTCCCGGCCAAACTGTAAGCAGTAGACAAATTCTTTTTTCCACTTTTGTAGGCAAATTTGTGCTCTCTCGGGCGATGCTGGCCATAAACCTGAGCGCTTTGTAAAATTTAAACGGCGAGCCTCAGAGTCAGGCCAGCGCAGCCTCTTCTCTCCATAAGCCCCCATTCATTTTCCAACCACTGCGATCAAAGTTAAACTTTACACTTCTACTCGCGACTGTGGCCTCAGTTTTCATAGGATACACACCAAATCGCATCAGGGCGTTCCTGAGACTGTCCCCTGCGTGACGGTGTGTTCGAATTGTAGATAGGTGCAAGCGTTGTCTCCCTAGAGCCAAATGTTTCGCACTTGGCCAATTTCGCTTTTTCCCATAAGAATGAATGGGAAAATCGGAACGCCACAAACAAAAATGCGCTACGTTCCCATCCTTTGAGGTAGAAACTTCATTTTAATTTCAAAAATTCAAGAAACTTGTGGTCTGTCTGTGTACCCGGTTTCATGTCGATAGCTTGTATCGTTTTTCACCAGCACCTTCTCAAAGCTCGTTTGGTGAATTCCCTGCTACTCTCTCTCCCCTGCTGACAGTGTCCTGCTGGAGCAGGCTGACTGATGACCTCATGCAGACACACAAACACTTCAGGCACACTCACGCACACACTCGGTCTCTCTCACACATGCATGTTAATACAAAGTTATGGCCGAAAAGAGCAATATTCCTTCGGCTCTGGCGGGGGGAGGGGGGGGGGGGGGGGGGGGAAGCTAGTGACTCGATGGTGGGCACAGGTTTCGGAGCACTCTCGAAATTTCAGCACGCTGGAATTTTCTAGTTATTATTATTATTAGTGCTCCGAAAGGAGCACTATTATTCTGCACCGTGTTTATTCTTCTTCTTATTATTATTATTAGTGCTCCGAAAGGAGCACTATTATTCTACACCGTGTTTATTCTTCTTCTTATTAGTGCTCCGAAAAGGAGCACTATTATTCTACACCGTGTTTATTCTTCTTATTATTATAGCGAAATTTCGGTCGAGCGTATCTCGAGAACCGCTGATCGCAGACACACAAACCATACATCAAAACGTGCGGCTCGGCCCCGGCAAGTGTGCTTTCCTTCGACCCCGACAAAATTCCAGTTTTTGGCCCCGTCAGGGGCCAAAAACTGGCAAAAATCAGTTAATTGGCCGCTGTGGCCAAACCATCCAGATTCTGGACAAGTTAAAAAGAAGAATTGTTCGGGACGCTCTCCCGCACGCGTTGGTATATAGCAGCCTAAAAATTGACAAAGATTGACGAAAAAATAACACTTTTTAGCCAAAAAGTGCTCAGAAAGAGCAAAAAATCCCATAAGAAATGAATGGGAAAAACCACAAATTTCAAAAAATCGCCCTCAAACAAACATTCGCTGCCAAGTCATACGTTGTCGTACAAAATTCGTTCAAACTTCAAAACGTAGGAAAACTTGTCGTCTCTGCCCGCACCCGACAGCGTGTTGATACCTTGTGTCGCTTTTCATCCAGACCGTCTCAAAAACACGTGGGTTTGCCATTTTTTGAAAAGTTAGAGTGGGGAGAGACCAACTGTCAGAGTGCGGGATGACTGAAAAATCACCTCTCATTTTGCTCTTTTCACGCTGCTCCCGGCCAAACCGTAAGCAGTAGACAAATTCTTTTTTCCAGTTTTGTAGGCAAATTTGTGCTCTCTCGTGCGATGCCGGCCATAAACCTGAGCGCTTTGTAAAATTTAAACGGCGAGCCTCAGAGTCAGGCCAGCGCAGCCTCTTCTCTCCATAAGCCCCCATTCATTTTCCAACCACTGCGATCAAAGTTAAACTTTACACTTCTACTCGCGACTGTGGCCTCAGTTTTCATAGTAGACACACCAAATCGCATCAGGGCGTTCCTGAGACTGTCCCCTGCGTGACGGTGTGTTTGTATTGCAGATAGGTGCAAGCGTTGTCTCCCTAGAGCCAAATGTTTAGCACTTGGGCAATTTCGCTTTTTCCCATAAGAATGAATGGGGAAATCGGAACGCCTCAAACAAAAATGCGCTACGTCGCCATACTTTGAGGTAGAAACTTCATTTTAATTTCAAAAATTCAAGAAACTTGTGGTCTGTCTGTGTACCGAGTTTCATGTCGATAGCTTGTATCGTTTTTCACCAGCACCTTCTCAAACACACTTTGGTCAAAGTGACACAGACCAAGGGTCTGCAGACAGTCACCGTCGTCATGGCAACCGCAGCTTTATATGGGGCCCTTATGGAAAAAAACCTTTAAATCGCGACTTTGGGCAAACGATCCAGATTCTGGACAAGTTGAATAGAAGAATTGTTCGGGACGCTCTCCCGCACGCGTTGGTGTATAACAATCCGAAATCGGACAAAGATTGACGAAAAAATAACACTTTTTGGCTAAAAAGTTTTCCGAAGGAGCAAAAAATCCCATAAGAAATGAATGGGAAAATCCAGAAAATTCAAAAAATCACCCTCAAACAAACATTCGCTGTAAAGCCGTGCGTTGATGTAGAAACTTCATTCAAACTCCAAAACGCTGGAAAACTTGTGGTCTCTGCCCGTACCCGACAGTGTGTCGATACCTTGTATGGTTTTTCATCCAGGCCGTCTCAAAAACACGTGGGTTTGGCGTTTTCGATGCAGCTCGAGTGGGGAGAGACCAACTGTCAATTTGGGATCGCTGAAGAATCACCTCTGATTTTGCTCTTTTCACGCTACTCCCGGCCAAACCGTAAGCAGTAGACAAATTATTTTTTCCAGTTTTGTAGGCAAATTTGTGCTCTCTCGTGCCATGCCGGCTATAAACCTGAGCGCTTTGTAAAATTTAAACGGCGAGCCTCAGAGTCAGGCCAGCGCAGCCTCTTCTCTCCATAAGCCCCCATTCATTTTCCGACCACTGCGATCAACGTGAAACTTTACACTTCTACTCGCGACTGTGGCCTCAGTTTTCATAGTAGACACACCAAATCGCATCAGGGCGTTCCTGAGACTGTCCCCTGCGTGACGGTGTGTTTGTATTGCAGATAGGTGCAAGCGTTGTCTCCCTAGAGCCAAATGTTTAGCACTTGGGCAATTTCGCTTTTTCCCATAAGAATGAATGGGGAAATCGGAACGCCTCAAACAAAAATGCGCTACGTCGCCATACTTTGAGGTAGAAACTTCATTTTAATTTCAAAAATTCAAGAAACTTGTGGTCTGTCTTTGTACCGGGTTTCATGTCGACAGCTTGCATCGTTTTTCACCAGCACCTTTTCAAAGCTCATTTGGTGAATTCCCTGCTACTCTCTCTCCCCTGCTGACAGTGTCCTGCTGGAGCAGGCTGACTGATGACCTCATACAGACACACAAACACTTCAGGCACACTCACACACACACTCGGTCTCTCTCACACATGCATGTTAATACAAAGCTATGGCTGAAAAGAGCAATTCCTTTTCGGATCTGGCGGGGGTGGGGGGGGGGGGGGGGTTGGGGCAGCTAGTGACTCGATGGTGGGCACAGGTTTCGGAGCACTCTCGAAATTTCAGCGTGCTGGAATTTTCTAGTTATTATTATTATAGCGAATTTTCGGTATCTTGAGAACCGCTGATCGCAGACACACAAACCATACATCAAAACGTGCGGCTCGTCCCCGGCAAGTGTGCTTTCCTTCGACCCCGACAAAATTACAGTTTTTGGCCCCGCCAGGGGCCAAAAACTGGCAAAATCAGTTAATTGGCCGCTGTCGCCAAACGATCCAGATTCTGGACAAGTTCAAAAGAAGAATTGTTCGGGACGCTCTCCCGCACGCGTTGGTATATAGCAGCCTAAAAATTGACAAAGATTGACGAAAAAATAACACTTTTTAGCCAAAAAGTGCTCAGAAAGAGCAAAAAATCCCATAAGAAATGAATGGGAAAAACCAGAAAATTCAAAAAATCGCCCTCAAACAAACATTCGCTGCGAAGCCATATGTTGTCGTAGAAACTTCATTCAAACTTCAAAACGCAGGAAAACTTGTCGTCTCTGCCCGTACCCGACAGCGTGTTGATGCCTAGTGTCGTTTTTCATCCAGGCCGTCTCAAAAACACGTGGGTTTGGCGTTTTTTGAAAAGTTAGAGTGGGGAGAGACCAACTGTCAGAGTGCGGGATGACTGAAAAATCACCTCTCATTTTGCTCTTTTCACGCTGCTCCCGGCCAAACCGTAAGCAGTAGACAAATTCTTTTTTCCACTTTTGTAGGCAAATTTGTGCTCTCTCGTGCGATGCCGGCCATAAACCTGAGCGCTTTGTAAAATTTAAACGGCGAGCCTCAGAGTCAGGCCAGCGCAGCCTCTTCTCTCCATAAGCCCCCATTCATTTTCCAACCGCTGCGATCAAAGTTAAACTTTACACTTCTACTTGTGACTGTGGCCTCAGTTTTCATTGTACACACACCAAATCGCATCAGGGCGTTCCTCAGACTGTCCCCTGCGTGACGGTGTGTTCATATTGCAGATAGGTGCAAGCGTTGTCTCCTTAGAGCCAAATGTTTAGCACTTGGGCAATTTCGCTTTTTCCCATAAGAATGAATGGGGAAATCGGAACGCCTCAAACAAAAATGCGCTACGTCGCCATACTTTGAGGTAGAAACTTCATTTTAATTTCAAAAATTCAAGGAACTTGTGGTCTGTCTGTGTACCGAGTTTCATGTTGATAGCTTGTATTGTTTTCACCAGCACCTTCTCAAAGCTCATTTGGTGAATTCCCTGCTACTCTCTCTCCCCTGCTGACAGTGTCCTGCTGGAGCAGGCTGACTGATGACCTCATACAGACACGCAAACACTTCAGGCACACACACACACACTCGGTCTCTCTCATACATGCATGTTAATACAAAGTTATGGCCGAAAAGAGCAGTTCTCCTTCGGCTCTGGCGGGGGGGGGGGGTTGGGGCAGCTTGTGACTCGATGGTGGGCACAGGTTTCGGAGCACTCTCGAAATTTCAGCGCGCTGGAATTTTCTAGTTACTCTTATTGCAGATTTTTATAGTTTTATTGCATTTTTTCATATCCATTTCTATTCTTGTCTAGTTTCTGAAAGCACTAACAAAGATGAGTTGATGCAGGGGATTTTCTTCAAAGTCAAAGTCAGTTTTATTTGTCAATTTCTTCAAATGTACTTGACAAACAAAGGAATTGAGATTACGTTTCATCCTGTCCCATGCGTAGACATGAGTGCAGATGCACAACAACATTCCTAAACACTCAGTTCAAATTAAATATAAAGTGCAAGTGTCTCAAGTCTTCTACTTGGGTAATACTCCTGACATACAGGATATAACCAGACAAGACACATCATATAGTAAAGTGTTCCAACATTGTGCACTGGGAAGTAGTCAAATCAAACTTAATTTATATAGCACTTGTCATGTAAAAAACATATAACACAAAGTGCTTTACATAATATGTTGCGAACCCTTGGTGTCCACAGATGAGGCGGAGAGAATCAACGGGTGCTTAACTTTATTAATGCGCATTGCACTGTGAAAACTATGAATTACAGAAAAAAGAAAGGAACAATGAAATTACACATCAAGAAAGATTTCATTTACACATCAATTTCAACAGAAAATTAAAAGATACATTTATTAAATCATGTTACTTTTAAACCCAATAAGACCATAACAAAGGAATATAAAAAACAAATCTATACATCCCAAGGACAATAGTAATTTATAAACTGAGGTCCACATACCTCGTTCCACTGTACCAAGGGAGCTAATTTGTTTGTCAAAATTGCCGTCTGAGAAACCTACCTCCTACCAACAATAAAACAGGCTTCAACAAATCACAGCAGAAGAAACAGGAGGACAATGCAGTTACAATTCACAACAAATTGTTTAAAAATGAAACTTACATGGTGAGCCACAGACAATCAAACAAGGGAGAGATTCAGCAGCACATGCACCATGCCAGCACAGAGCAGACAAAGGACCAGGTGGAGAAACGCACACAGGTGAGGATCAGAGGCCCTTATAGGCTCCTCCCTCTGATCCCTTGCTACCATCCACAAGATTGGCCACCAGGGGCCCGTTGCACAAAACTAGGATAAGGGATTAAGCTGGGATATGTTGGTTATCTTGGCTCAATTTATTTGTGATCCAGTTGCACAAAAGCCAGATAGGGGGCAGTAGGATATGTTATCGTATAAGTTACTGTGGAGATTTATTCTGTGGAGCTAGCCTGCTCCTGACCAGGCTATGTTCCAGGATCTATTCAATCCTATCCCTTATCTCAGTCAACAGTCACCACAAATGGAAACCAGTAGTTATTTCACTGCCCACTACACATTGTTATCACATATAACGAGATCCACTGTCAGTCTTTAAACGTCTGTGATCAATAATTTGAATCATTTAGGATACATAATTTTAGATGATGTTGCAATCATTAGATAATGTACTTTCCCATAGACCAGGGGTAGGCAACCTGTTCCACAAAGAGCCGCTGTGGCTGCAGGTTTTTGTTCCAACCAGGCAGCAGCACACCTGATTTGGCTTATTCAATCAACTGATCTGATAGAAAGATAGCACAGAATCAAAGCACATTATACAACACAAGGATAAATACACATTCAAAAGGTCTGTATATAATACACCCTGCATGTGTGCACACTGAAATAAATGCAGGACAAATGTTTAATCTATATCACACACACACAGTAGACATAAGAAAAGAAAAACTTTATTTATCCCAACATTCAGTCAAGTCAGTGAACAAGCAACCATAAGTACTTTGAAAGGCGCTATATAAATCAAAGTAATTATTAAAGTCATATTATTAGCTTACTTATCAAAAGAGTTATACTGTCTGATGGAGTTACATTTGCACAATTTCACTTATATCTGCAGTCCATTACATAAAACAATTCAACAGATTCATACTCAGAGAAGAACTGCGTTTTTGGAGATGTGAATGAAATATTTGAATTGTAATTGTGATGTTTCAGCAGAGCGGTGAGTGTGTAATTGTGCACTACTTAGACGTTCAAGCGGTCAGCAATGATTTGCCACACTTTTTTTTTTTGCTTGATCACTGTGACAGTGTTACCTTCCTTCTTAATGATGTCCTTCACCTCCTCGTAAGCCTGTAAGCCTGAATCTGTGATCGGTTGGCGCGGTCTATTTGAGGCAGCTGTGAGTGAGAACATATCCAGGATTGGTTTCACCTGGCTTGATGAATCCGTGTCTGCTCATCCTGGCTTGGTCTTTGTGCAACCAATTAAGCCTGGATTCTCTTGTTTTGGATTCATTGAGCCTGGCTCAGTCACTTATCCTGGATGTCTTAATCTTACTTTTGTGCAACAGGCCCCAGGTGTCAGTCCCAGGCACGCCGACCCAACAAACAAACGAAGAAAAACAACATAATAATTGAACAATTAAAAGGAAAGGCCCCTCCCTCTCACCCTCAGTGCTACACACGCACCCACCCACACACGCAACCACACACAAACTCCCTCACGTGGGGAGACATGGCATGACACTGAGGCTTGAGGTACGCCAACCAAGGGGCCGTCCACACCGGATCAAGTCCCAGGCCGAGCGACGGGGGGCACCAGGGTTAGGGTTAGGGTTAGGAAACTAAGTAAAACATGGATAAGTAAGACAGAGCAAATAATAAATAATTAAATTAAGAAATAAATGAATATATAAATAAATAAGCAAGTGATAAATAAATAAATAAATAAATACTATGTAAATAAATAAATTAATAAGTATAATATAAGGATTAGTTAAAAGCCTGATTAAAAAAGTGTGTCTTCAGGTGCCTTTTAAAAACATCAACATTCTCTGTAGTCCTGAGGCTCTCCAGCAGGCTGTTCCACAGGCAGGGGCCACAGTGGCTAAATGCTGCCTCGCCGTGGGTGTTGGTTCTTGGTTTGGGTGTCAATAAGAGGGAGGATAATAAGAGAGAGAAGGACCTCAGGGACCGCCGTGATTGATAGGGTAAAAGCAGCTCAGACAGGTAAGATGGTGCAGTAGTGTACTAGTCTACTTGAGGCTACCCCAGGTTGTGGCTAGTGAGGGTTTAGTGTTTTACACTACACCTGATTATAGCAGCAGTAGTTATAATATAAATAAATGGTAAATAAAATAATATAATAGCAACAGGTGTGTGCAATTTGCAGTGCAGAGGTAGTTATTCTAAGTCGAAGTGCCTTGAGACAACTGCTGTTATGAAATGGCACTTAAAAAAATATAGTTGAGTTCAGTCAAGAGTGTTTGTTTTCAGTCCCTTAGTTCAGAGTGTTTGTTTTCCTTGTTGGGGAGTGTGTGTGCGTGTGTGTGAGTGTTTGTGTGTCTGTATGAGGTCATCAGTCAGCCTGCTCCAGCAGGACACCGTCAGCAGGAGAGACACCGAACATTTGGCTCTAGGGAGACAACGCTTGCACCTATCTGGAATATGAGCACACCGTCACGCAGGGGAGAGTCTCAGGAACGCCCTGATGAGATTTGGTGTGTGTACTATGAAAACTGGGGCCACAGTCGCGAATAGAAGTGTAAAGTTTACCTTTGATCGCAATGGTGGGAAAATGAATGGGGGCTTATGGAGAGAAGAGGCTGCGCTGGGCTGACTCTGAGGCTCGCCGTTTAAATTTTACAAGGCGCACAGGTTTATGGACTGCAACAACTGAAAGCACACAGATTTTTCTACAAAAGTGGAAAAAAGAATATGTCTACTGCTTACGGTGTGGCTGGGAGCAGCGTGAAAAGAGCAAAATGAGAGCTGATTCTTCAGCGATCCCGCATTCTGACAGTTGGTCTCTCCCCACTGTAGCTGCATTGAAAACGCCAAACCCACATGTTTTTGAGAGGGCCTGGATGAACAACGACACATGGTATCAACATGTATCAACATGCTGTCAGGTACAGCCAGAGATGACGAGTTTTCCTGCATTTTGAAGTTCAAACGAAGTTTCTACGTCAACATATGGCTTTACAGCAAATGTTTGTATGAGGGCAATTTTTGGAATTTGCTGGTTTTTCCAATTCATTTCTTATGGGATTTTTTGCTCTTTCTGAGCAATCTTGTCCGGGAGAATTTCCCAAAAAAAACTTCTTTTTAACTTGTCCAGATTCTGGATCGTTTGGCTACAGTTAACTGTTTTTGCCGTGATTTAGTCGTGAAAATGCAAAGCACACTTGCCGGGGTTGAGCCACATGTTTTGATGTATCGTTTGTGTGTCTGCGATCAGCGGTCTTCGAGATACGCCATGCCGAAATTTTGCTAAAATAGTAAGAAGAACAAACACGGTGCTCCCTGCCGGGACACTAGTAATAGAGCGATGGCCACTCCTAGATAGAAAACAAAAGCCCAACTTAAATAAACTGCCTCTGATCCAGGGCAGGCATGGCTGACTCTGTAGGCGGGCACAGCCCCCCAATGCCCGCCCATAACAGCGGGCCTGCAGGAACTTGTACTGTTTAGATACATAACTTGCTCAAATTTCAACCAATATTCAAACGGTTCAGTTTGTTATAAACATCAAATATGTATTGGTGTGGCTCCTTCACTGCCACAGGTGTTAATGGCCCATCATGTGACCATTCACTGCCACAGATATTAATGTGTTAATGTTCACTCATGTGACCCTTTGTCACATACACAGTCCCCCCCACATCCAGAGAGATTTACATCCTGGCCTTTCCCCAACCCACCAGAACTGAAGAAGCCCTTCGGATGAAGGACGAAACCTCTTCAAACCCCAGAAGAAGTCCAGTTGCTTTGACTAACTGATCACCGGATACCATGACCTGGATGAATGGGAATCTCCACAGACATACTGGAACAGGTAACAAGTGTTTATTCTCTGCAGAGAAGGAAGACAGCACACTCTGACCACCGCCTGTGGATCAGAGGACTGCTTCCCTGAAAGAAAGGACACAATGCATATTTATCCTGACCTCCAGGAACACACCCCTATGTGTGAAAGCCATTTGGCCACAATAAACAAATTGCCAGGAGCTGAGCAAGTCTTTAACAACTGGTGTCCTGTGAGCAGGACCTTTTGATTAAGATAACGGACAGATAAAGGAGGTGTGAAGGATCCTAGGAAGGATCTCCACACAGTTCCCATACTTTGAGCACTGAAGCTGATACATTTTTATACAGGAAGAGAACATAACACAAAAATCAGTTAAAAGTAACCACATCTAATGAAAATTTCCACCACACCCCAACGCCCCGGGGCACGATTGAACAATCCGTGGCTTGGAGATGTGTAATTTTTTAACCATAGTGCTTCCCCTTGTAGCCAAACATGCATCCATCCATTTTCTTCCACTTATATAAGCAAGCTCACACCAGCCTGCCGCCTCTCACCGCAGGCAACTCCAGAGTTGTAGAGAGTCCAACCAAGGAATTGGGTTCCAGAGCCCATACTATGTGTGGAGGTGAGCCTGACTATCTCTAGCCGGTAACGCTCCACCTCCCACACAAGCTCAGGCTAGCTTCTCCCCCAGCGAGGTAACATTCCATGTACCCAGAGCCAGATTTGTTGCCCTGGGATTGGTCCGTCGGGTTCCCTGCCGACGACTGCCACCCAGTGCACATTGCACTGACCCCAGTCATTCGCCCTGCAGGCGGTGGGTCCACGGAGCGGCGGAGAGGATGGAAATAGCACGTAGCTCCTTCGGGCTGTGCCCGGCCGGGCCCCGTGACAGACCCGGCCACCAGGCGCTCGCTGACGGGCCCTCTGTCCGGGCCTGGCTCCAGACGTGGGCTCCGGGCTTCCTCCGGGCAGGGTCCCATTCCTCTCTTCTCTGGTTTCCATGGGGTCTTTTGAACTATTCTTAGTCTGGCCCCTCGTCTGAGACCAATTTGCCTTGGGTGACCCTACCTGGAGTTCATGACTCCCAACAACATAGAGCTCTCAGGGATCTTAAGGGCACGCAAACCCCTCCACCACGATAAGGTGATAGTTCCCGGAGAGGGTAGCCAAACATATATTCCAAAATGTATGAAAAGTCCTTCCCCTATGAGTGATGAATCTGTCTGCCAAATATCAAAATTCAAATGCAAATGGTGGTCGAGTTATCACGGATGTGGCAGTGGCGGTCTAATATAATGTAATTTAATATATTATATATAATATAATATAATAACAAAAGAAAGGCTGTCAGGAAATTGCTGATTGAATAAATACAGTAGTAGCCTTCAACTCAAGTAAAATTGCTATTAAATCAGTGGCGGGGGCGCGTGTGGGTCATGGTAAACATGATGTTGCAGGATGGCAGGACCAGACCATTGGGAGCTGATCAGTTGGGGGATGGGGGTGGGGGTGCACCTGCTATCAGTGTGATTATATTGGCCAGGACTTTACTTTCTGGCACTAAAAAGTCAAATGGTATAATAAAATGGTAGGTCAAACATTGCACACACTGCTGGCAGGTCACGTGTGTGCCCCTCAGTCACAGCCTCTCAGCACAGAATGGAGCCCAACCTGGACGGGACAGGGCCGTAAAGTGGGGAGGAGGCATTGGCCCAAAAATGTTTCATTTTATAATTAATGCTTGAACTTACCAGCGACTCCATAAAATTCCTTTTTGGTTGCATGGGAAGGATGTTGCAGTGGAGCTGGACGAGCAGTTGCTGTCAACCAGCCATGTACCCCTTCCCCTGGTGCATCCACTCCTGCAGACCCACTGCCTGGGTCTTCCACTTCAAAATTGAAAAAGAAAAAAATTAAAAATTAGGTCCTGGAGTACTTGAAAGAATATGGAGAAAGTCAGGAGAAGAGCCAGAGGGAGCTGGATGCCAGGGAGGAGGATAAGAGAGCATTGGGATTTTTGAGAAGCAGAGAAGCAGACAAGTAGAGTTGCTCCACCAACTTGCCATATTTGTGTTACTAGAGTTAGTAAGTATGAACTTAGTTAGTAGTGTGTTACTTAGAATTTCTGATCCATATGGGTGTTTCATTTCAGTTATTTAGTAACATAACATTCCCACAATTTCTGTTTGTTTCCTTCAATACAAAATAAACAACCTTGGCATCTATTTCAGTGCAGTGATCTTTGAATTACAAAACAAATGTATTCATTCTTGAGTACTTGAAAAAACATCACAGAATGTATTGAAGTTATATTTCAGTTTTATTTTCCACAGAAAATTAAGTAAAAAAGACGGTAAACTGAAAATATTATTTCCCGCAGCCATGGGGTAGTAATGTAAAAAATAAATAATCTTGCTACGATGGTGTAAGGGCAGGGGGTATTTACCACATTACTACTCTGTATATGTTTTTTGCTTGCTATTGTGTAGTGCTTTGAGATAATAAACTGGCAGTGCAAATAAATACAAGTCAAAGTTCACTATTAAATAAAAAATGGCAAGACAGCATCTGGTGAAACAAAAAGTACTGCAGAATTATCTAACTGAAAAAAGTCAACTTATTGTGTAATTGTGATCAGTTAAGGCAGTGTGAAGTAGTTGAGGAGCTGAAGTCTGAGCACATAGCTGTCCCCTGATGTTCTCTCCACTGCTCTCGATGGTGGATGGTCAGCTGGAGTAGGTGCGGGCAGGTTCCTCTGCATCAAGGTTCTCTTCCTCCATCATATGAGAGACAGATGTTGTGCATGAATGCATAGACCAAGGAAACCACTGAAAACTGTGGCCTGACCTCAACGCCTTGAATAATGTAGCCCACCACCGTATTTTCATAAGGTCAAAGGTTCTCCTTACTATATTCTGGGACGTGGGTTTTTTTTTAACCCATGGCTGCAATTACTCTACCCCCTATTGCAGCTAATCAGGACATAGCTGGAAATACAGACAGGTCACTATCTTCAATTGACCCCATTGACCTGCTTCAGCTGACTACAGTCATCTCCTCCTCTAAATCATCAGCCTGCCTCCTAGACCCAATTCCCACTAAGCTGTTCAAGGAAGTGTTCCCTTTAATCGGCACTTCTTTACTTAACCTCATCAACTTGTTCCTAACAACAGGTTATTTTGTTCGTAAGTTTAAAGTTGCCATAATCAAACCCCTCCTTGAGAAACCTTCCCTAGATCCGGGAACTCTAGCAAACTACAGGCTGATCTCCAATCTTATCGTCATCTCAAAATTCCGAGAGAAATCATTGTCAACCAGCTCTGTGAACACCTTAATAACAATAGCTTATTTGAGTCCTTCCAGTCTGGTTTTAGAATGAATCAGCATTGACACTACACTTGTTAAGTCACAAGACCATAGTCTTGTTTCAGTGATTGTCTTGTTAGATCTTAGTGCTGCTTTTGATACAGTTGACCACCAGATGTTACTAAGGAGACTGGAATATCAAGTTGGAATCAGAGGCACTGCTTGAGACTGGTTCCGGTCCTATCTTTCAGACCATCAGTCAAGCGGTTCCACAAGGATGTGTGCTCGGTCCCCATGGAAAATTGGGGACCTGCCTACTTCCACCTGCGCAGTATTGCAAAAATTAGCCACTAGTTGAATTAGGCACACTAAATTAGGAACAGCTGGTCCATGCCTTTGTTACTTCCAGGCTGGACTAAGGCAACTGCAGCTCATTCAGAATACGGCAGGTCATTTCCTGACAAAAACTAGAAAGAGAGATCAAATCTCTCCAGATCTGGCCTCCTTGCACTGACTTCCTGTACCATTCAGGAGTCTGTTAAAAATCCATCTATACATCTGTTAAGCTCTTCATGGTCTGGCACCCTCTTATATCTCAGACCTGATAAAACCTTATTACCCCACAAAGACACTCAGCTCTCTGAATGCAGGTCTTCTTGTGATTCCAAAGATCTCTAAATCTAGATGTGGAGCCAGAGCCTTCAGCTACGAAGGACCTCTACTGTGGAACCATTTACCTCAGCATGGGGAGCAGACACCCTCTCTACCTTAAAAGAATAGGTCAAAAACCCTCTTCTTTGACAGAGCCTACAGGTAGACCTTAAATCCCAGATAAGCTGCTACAGGTTGAGTCTGCTGGGGATCCCCGGCACTTTGAGTGTCAGTGCTTTCTTCCCCTTCAGATCCATAGATGCTGAGTTGGATCCATGACTCCATCCCTCAACCTGGCACTTCCTGCTGCATACACTTTTCTAATCAGGACTGATTTGACTTCTGATCTATATTCTAAACTGTTAGCCATCAGTACATGTATCTCACTACTGTCTTGCTTGTGCCCGCCTGTCTGTCCTAGGTGAGGATCCCCTCCTCTGCCACCCTGAGGTTTCTCTCCTTTTTTCCCTGTCAGGATTTCCTCAGCCTTTGGACAGGGGTTTTTTACTATGTACATATTGTTGCTCCCTTTGTAAAGTGCCTTGAGTTAATGGCTGTTATGAACTGACACTTGAAACAAAGTTGAATAAAGTTGAAGTTGAATTAAAATAACAGGCTTTGTTTTTTTTCTTTTTCAAGGCTTTATCAATAACCATCAATGGTCTTGGTGAATGCCACATGACCCTGACCAATCTCGTGGGGGTTGGGGGATCAGGAAATATATTCCTCACATGCCTTTTGCATGTTCTTAGCTGATAAATAAAAAAAGTCCCACAGTAGCCAATGTCAACAACATGTTGCTGGGGTGGCGTAAACAAGGGACGAGTATTGTTCCACTCCTTTTTATACCATTTGGAGCCATCATACACTGTCACACTCAGTGACTGTAAAAGGCTGGACTAATTCGGGAGCGGATTGGAACTGGGTCTACATGTTTATGGCAGATCAGACAGGCCATCCATGGTAGACAATGCCTCCTGTTTGCGCCTGCGCAACGGGTGACGTAGATCGGGTAGTGACAGTGATAAACCGATTACTGCCCAGTTGCCTTTGCTACACGGAGAGATTGCGTCCTGTCCTGTCGTCAGCTTTTGTTCATATCCCATTTTGTAAATCTACGCATTTTCTGCCTGGTTATATTCGATCTTGCTCTCTGTTTACATTGAGGGAGTTCCACGCTGACCATGGCTGATCCTAAATATGCAAATTTACCAGGAATCGTAAGTGACAAATGTTAGCAGACAAGATAGGTTGCTATACGCAGTCACATTCTACTAAAATTAGCATTGACGTTAATCTGTGCCTTTACTCTGTTGGTTATGGTTTTCTCAGTTTGCTGGAGTCTGAGGTTTTAGCCGATGTCTTGTCATGTAATGCAACAGAGAGCAAAGGTTATTTTATGGGCTGGGCGTTGGCCAGGCTAACGTCAAAAATTAGAATATCTTATGTTGTGGTGCCTTGCCGTTATTGTTTTCATAGGCCTTTAACGAGCCGGATGTGTACGAAACCGGCGACCTTCCAGAAGATGACCAGGCTCAATTTGAGTCGGTAAGTGGACGCTTTTCACTTACTAAACCCGTCTGCTAGCTCAATGCCGCTATCAACGTTGATAGCGGCATGGATATTTAACCATGCCATCAACGCGCCTACTATTTCCAGGGAAATGAAAAGGTATACTTACATACATACGTACATACATACGTTTTTCTCTAACGTGCCATGGTGTGGATGGTCGTTGTGTATGAGAAACGGCACAATATGGCAATGTCAAAAAACAGATTTCATAGATAGATAGGTGTTCTATGCCAGTCTAAAGCTGCAGAGCTGCTTTCACCGCCTACTACTTGAATGAGTCAAAAATTTGAAATAAATGTAAAAACCTGTACTTTGGTATGTGTTAGAATTTGTTAAATCATGTAAAATTATTGCAGAATTGTTTCTAAATCACATTGTTCCTCCTCAGCCAGCATGAGTGTACTAACATTTTGTTTTTGTTGAGGTATAAATATGTCCCAAAGTAAATGAGGTAATCAAATTCCACCCAAGCAACAGTGTTTGTGGAAATGTCCAGGAGTAAAATGTGCTGTAAATGGTTGGGTGACTTGAATTAAATCTTCTTTTCTAATTGATGTCAAACAGCACTGTTACACAGTCACCTTGAGTAAGAGGTCAAAATGCTGCAGTGCAACTTTTCAACTGAGTGCATCCTAATTGGCATTTTCCCTTCCATGTTTCCACATTTGTTCTGCCAATACTCATGTCCTTGTTTTGACTCTTCCCCAACCTTCCTGGGATCCTAGTTTGTACAAGTAAGATTGGCCATTTTCCTCTCAGTGAGCTTAATGCCATTCTTTTTATGCATGTTTTTACAATATACTGTCCACTTTTCCCACCTCTTTTGATTTGAATGATGAAATGAGGATTATGTGGATGGAGTGATACTTTTTACTTCTAAAAGTTGTTTTGAAGTGCAAAAAATGATCATTTCCCTTCTTTTCCCCTCTTTTTGTGTTGACTGATTATAAAACAATATTTTTTTGTCACTAAGGTTGCTGTTTTTTCTGTTTTTCTCGCTTATGCCTAGATAAAGTAGTGACTTGTGTGTGTGTGTGTTTGTGTGTGTCTGTATGAGTGTGTACTTTCTTCTCTGGCAGATGAAAGAAAAAATAATCTTAAGATGATTCTGTTTATCTATAACCATGTCCTATAAGTTTCTTTGTGAGAAAGTGTTTTATAAACTATGTGCTGCTCTGAATCAAATGAATCATAGAAATCTATAAATTTACACGGTGCATGTAAAAACATCATCATTGCTTCATTGCATCCCACGGTGACCTGAACCAATTTTCCTCCAAAATGCTAGAGGGAGTAGTTTCTATACTACTGGTATTGGGGGGCCTCCATGCTTTCTATATCCATGGGTGCATCTTACCACTATGCAATTGAATTAAAAAACAACAGTTTAGCTGAACAACCTGCAACAGTGAAGTGCTGGAAAGGGTCCTGTGCAATAGACCAATCACAGCCCTTGCAACCTTTGTGGATGAGACATGCAGTCAGAAAATTTGTCTGCCTGTGGGGACACAGGCAGACAAATTTTTTTTATAATTTTCAAATGTATAGCTGCAGACTCACAATGTTGATTTCGACTGAAAAGCGTAAAACGTGACAGTGATTGATAAGAAATATCAACTTTAATTATATAATGCTTGTTGGTTTTCATAACCGTCAAGCCTTCACCTCGTGCACTTTTTTTTCACACTCATAGGTTGTCACCAAATAACTCCACATCCATAGCCACAGATCACATTGTGTTATTATGTACGATGTGGTGTCAAGGAGGATAATAGACTCTCTTACCAGTCTGAATCAGGGAAGAGAGAAAGAGCAACTCTTGTTTTAGTTGCCTTAGTTGTTGGGAGAATGTCTCCAGGGCTTTCGGCAGTAACTGTCAGAACACTGCTTTCTTTCTCTGTCCCTGACCATGGCCAGCTGTTTGTGCTGTATGCATGGCATGTGATAACCACATTAATCTGTGTTGTCCCCCCCACCCCACTTTTTGCTCTTTCTCTGTTCTTCTGTTACTTTCTCTAACTCTCTTTGGAAACCCAAGGAGCTGGTAAGAGCCTACTAACTTCCCTTCCTCACTTCTCCATTTGCTTATGCTTTATTCTCATGTCTGTGTAACTTGTTCAGTTTGGATTTTTTTTCAGCTGAATTTGTTTATGTTGATTCAAATTTTGTCCAGGTCCACATTTCATGTCACCTCTTTGTACATGTCAGTGGGGCTTTAATCTTGCTAGTATGTTATGTCATGATAATTTATTACTAATAAAATCTAATTCAATGATACATGTTTGTGCTCTCCAGAATCACTAGTTAATGTAAAATGACGACGGTGATTTTTGCACAGCTGGTTTAGATAAAATCTTGTATAGTACAATTATCTTGTACTTTTTGTACTTCATGGTCTCAGGTAATATCAAGAATATGAAACAAGAATATGGTGATTTATGGTTACAGCTGCTATTCGCTTCTGAGGGTATCTGACCTTGGTAAGCAGTTATGTGCTTGCTGACTGACATACTTAATCCATTATCCTTTTAAATCAAGTTTTGGGACACTGATCAAATGTGCATATGTCTCAGATCTCACTAGTCTATCGACATAAGTCTGCCTTGGACTTTTAGGCTTTTGGCTCACCTACCCAGGAAGTGAAGGCTTGTATTCAAGTGTTTGTGTAGGCATTGTTGTTTAATGTCTTTTATGATTTTGTTGATCTCACTTGATGTCCTGTTTCAATGACAGGAAGAGCTCTGCAGTGACAGTGTGGAGAGGATTGTGGTCAACCCCAATGCGGCCTTTGACAAGTTCAAAAACAAACATGTGTGCACCAAGGGACTGGGTCAGTTCATACTGGATGATATATCCCTTTTAGCTTCTCTTTCTTTCCAAATGTATTAACTTAACCAAGTAATGAACAGAATTTGGGCAGTAACATCGCTGTTTGGAAGGCTTTTGACTTAAGGCCGGCACAAGCTTCTGCGGCTGGCAAAAACAGGCCGCGTGGCCCGCGGACCCCGCTGCGTTAGTGGCGTCGGTCACTCATGCATCCTGTCGAACTCTCCACACCAGTAGGTGGAGTCCGGGGGTTAAAGCCCCATCGACAACCAGGAAGAGCCTTCAGACGAAAGACTTGTTGAGGAAGTCTGCCTATTCACCCGCCTCTATAATACAGCCCCGACAGAGTACAAAGACGGTTTCCTCTGTGCAAACACACGGCGTGAGATGGCACAGACGCTAGGGCGGGAGGAGCGTCTATCGCGGATAGAGTTGTTACCTGTGTCTCACACACACACACACACACACACACACACACACACACACACACACACACACACACACGCGCTGTCAGAGGTTCATCCGCGCGCACCTACTGGGTGGCGGCATCTACGTGCTGTATTTAGCAGCATATCTGCGTACATAGGATATAGACAAATACACAGAAATACAAACATTCAGGGACGATTCTTCCGGGACATTCAGTGTCCCGAGAGAATTGAATGTTTTTTTTCCCAGGACAGTCTGTGAAAACCGGGACAGGTGGCAACACAATACTAGGATCAGAGTTGTTTATATCTCGTTTTTCTTTGTGTACTCCGGGGGCAGGACAGGCCTGTGTATAGATTGGTACACCCCCTTGTGGTGGCCAAGAACATTACAGAGCTCGGAAGAATGGTCGCAGAAGTATGGTCGCAGCAGGGCGAGCCGTGATCCGCATGGTCACGGAAGCTTGTGCCGGCCTTCAGGGGCCTAAATAATGCCCCAGGCTTGGCTGTACTCGACTCGACCTTGTGTGCATTTCCATTACTCGGAATATGCAACCTGGTACTGTTAGTACATGCTAGTACATGCTCGCCAGCCATGCCAAGCCAGGCCAAGTCAGGCAGAGAAGGACTGGGTGTCATCAGAAACACCAGCGTGTCAGCACGAATTATAAAAAACAAACAAGAAAACAGTAAAATTGGACTGGATACAGAAAAGTACATACCTTGCATTGCCGTGCAACCTGACCTGTTTTGTTTTCTGATCTTTATGGTAATTCCCCAACTACCCTTGTTTTTCTGCAGTTTTTCATTTCACTGTCTCCAGCCTCCTCTGGAACAACACTTGCTGTGGCAAACAGCCACATATACAGGACCAGAATTATTCCCTCAATTTTTCTCCATTGTGTGCCCATCTTTGTTGTTTTTCTTCACCCTACTTTTAACTGGCGATCAGCGGTGTTGCATTGAAGATGATGTCATGCGCATGTGTTGCCATGACAACCAAGGCAGCGCCACTTTGTAATGGAAATGTGCTTGAGCCAAGTTGAGTAGAGTCGAGTAGAGCCGAGCCGGTACAGTGTAGTGGAAACGGGGCACAAATTAAAGGAAAACTTTGTTAAAAGCACCCCAAATTATAGCGTCCATAATAACCACAACAGTGAATCACTGCTGATTGTCCTTGATAATCTGTCCATGAGAATTATTTTGAACTGCCACCAATTAAGCATGAATTTTCATAAAATTGATGCAAAGTTTATTAGCTGTTGCATAAATCTAGTATAGGCTTAAAATGGGCTTTTTACCCACAACCTGTTCTGTTTCACAATGCATTTGTTCTCCTCACACAGACTTTTCAGACAGAATCAGCAAAAGCAGACGAGTTGGCTATGAGTCTGGTGAATATGAAATTGTGAGTATACTCCGTCAGCAGCAATATATTACTTTACTCTTCACTCTTACTCTTCTTATTATTGTTGAAAGCGCCCCACTGGGGGTATAACAGTATCAGTCGTATAAGCATTTCTTTCCCCCTTGTTCCTTCTGGTAAAGTTCAAGTCTAGGTGTAGCAAGATTGTTGATATCTTGTTTTGAGGCAGCACTCTTTAGACTTGGTTTTCTCATGCAATCTTTTGTTTTTTGTGTGTGCATACACTGCCCCCCTGTTGTATGTGTTGCATTGTTTGTTTAAATTTTGTGCAATTATGATTGAAGATTATTATTGTATCCTATTCAAGGTTGGAGAGGGCTGTGGAGTGAAGGAGACGCCTCAGCAGAAGTACCAGCGTCTGCTGAATGAGATCCAGGAACTCACTCAGGAGGTTGATGCCATTCAGGTTAGGGATACACCACATTGTGAAATCCTGAGCTGATGCTGATACCAGTGTTTAAAATAACAATTTGGCTGTTGGTGGTATTGATTTTTTTTCTATTTTCTTTATCATTCATTAATTTTCTGAGTAGACCCATTGACATAATTCCACACTGCTGGTTTTCGCTCAACATAGCATTTTACATCTTTGCAGAATAACAGCCCCCTAAAAAGAGCGAGACTTGGAAACATCTCCTTCTAGTCAGCACAATATTCCTCTTAACAGATAAACATCTGGCATAACCATCTATGAATGTCAGCTTTATTTTGTGACGAGGCGAGTATCTATACCAATATTCTGGTTATACCAGTCCTGGGGCCTAGTGCACCAAGACAGGCTGAAAAAAGGAGGTCTTGATTCATATGCCTGACTTAACTACAGCCAACTCTGGGGTCATAGCTGCACCCAGTTCAGAGCTGTCTCCCACTGATGATGTGAGTTGACCCACTGCTCTCAGAGTGGTAGGTTATTATTAATCATGTCTCAAAGAGTTTTTTGAGATTCTCTCTTTACATAAAATCTGAGTGCAATAAGTACCTGCACAACGGCACAGAAAGAGACTTTTTGCATACATGGCGGTAGATCTGGACAGGCGTAGTAATAAATCTGGTGGTGTAAAAGATCTATGCATTGACATAAACTCCACACAACTGATTCGTGCTTCAACAAGATCCATGTAACCTTGAGAAGTCTACCTTATTGGATCTCATTTTAACCCATAAGCCACATAATTTTAAAGCCTCTGGGGACCTTTCCCTTAATTTTGGTGACCACTGCCCAACCACTGCAGTGTTGTGTAATAATGACATTGCCTGAACTAGGGCATGTGATTCTGGACTGAGCAATGATTGGCAGTATTTTTATCATCACTGAAATTGGTGTCTTGTTGCAATATATAAAGCTAAATCATCTTACTAGGTCACATCTTTGTCAGACTGCTTTGGTATTCCATCAAAGCTCTCAAGAACAATTACAACTATCTGTATTTGTGTTGATACAGTGTTATTGAAATAACTGAGTAAATTGAGCTTTTGTAACGTTTTGATCCTTTACAGTTTTATCACTTTATTCCAACATTATTCAGTGACTGAACTGAACTGCAGACTTGGTCAATTAAATATTGCACGTTAATTGTATTACGTCATTACCCATTACCCATGCCGTACAACCCTTGTTTAGAAAGGCTGTTCTGGATGTTACAGTTCTCAGTAATTTTAGACATATTTCCACACTGCCATTTCTGTACAGTACAGCAGAATATTGTCTACCTGCAGTTAATGGTTTTTCTGTCTGAGAACAGTATGCTTAAATTCCTCTGATTTGGTTTTAAAGCTCTACACATTAACTGCTTTTCTTAAGTTTGGTATGACATCTTTTTATTTACCAACTCTGGTCACTGTAATTCTTGTGCTTTTAGACTCAACTGCAGAATTTGACCCAGTGGACGATAATATTCTGATCTCTCGCTGATAGTACTATCAGCCTGGGTTACTCAGTCTCCTCCATTACTCCTTTTTCATGAGAGGTCAAAACAGGTTTCAGTTCCTGGTCCCCTTCTTTGATCCATTTATTTGTTCCCACTTGGCGCCATGCTGGAAGCCTGGTATTTTTTTCACTGCTATGCAGATGACAGTCAGTCAAAAAAAGCACTAAATGTTATACACTTAGTCTAATATCTTGACTACATATAGCAGGGTTTTTCCCAACTCAGCCTCACACAGCACCATGTAATAAATAATAAACCACAAAGAATGTGCAAATGTCTGGTAAACATTGAACTCCAGCTCAACTTCATTCCAGTCTAACTCCTGACCTCTTTGAACTGAGCTATCTTAACCAGTATAGCATGCCAACAGCTACAGATCTCTAAAATCGACCAAGATCTCACCTTAGACAGTCAGTTCAGTGCGGTTGTTTAATAGTTTCTTTCACATTTATGGCAGCTGGCAAAAATTAAGCCAGTGCTAATACTGTAAGACCACTTTGAAGCAGTAATCCCTGCATATGGCAGGGCTATGCCATAGGCAGGCTATGTCTAATTGGTCCAAAACGCCACTGCATGCCTTTTAACAAGCACATGCATATCTCACCAATTTTGAAATAACTCCACCGGCTGCCTGTTCATGTCAGGATCAGTGTTAAAATTTGTTTGTTTTTAAATCTCTTAATGGTGTTGCACCACTGTATTTCTCTGAGCTTTTACTCCCTCATTGTCTTCACCCCAGTTACTCATCACTGTGCTCCTCATCATGCTAAAAACTAGGTGCAAGCTCAGAACGAACCACACCTTTTTTTTGTAGCAGGTCCAAAACTCTGGAAAGCTCTCTCGCTGCACATTAGCCTGGCTTCCTCTCTGTCTATTTGTCCCCTTTGTCTTCATGTACAGCACTTTGGTACTTTCTGTTTTTAAAAGTGTTTTATAATTAAAGTTGGCATGGTATAGTTTATTGACATCCAGGAAGGCAGCAGAGCAGATTATTGCAATGCCATCGCGTTCTGCTATTCATGGTCAATTTCTAGAAAGGGAGAAAAAAAGACAGAATTTGCAGATCAAATAAAGAGGAGCCTTCAAGCTTCCTATTAATTTTGTTTGAAAGACATTGGCCCACCAGAAGCTTAGTTATGTAACTCAGAATATTGACTGGAAACTGCTTCTGGAGTCAGCAGATGGCCCCAAGCAGCTTCTTTCATTGATTCTGCTTCTGTTAGCCCAATTTCTTAAGTAAACTAATTCTGATGAATTGCACATTTTTGTCTGGGTTGCTGCTATGTTCCTGGCTGGTTTTTATCATTAACTTGGACTTTTATGCTCAAGGAGCGTAACCTGTTCCCAGTTCTGTATGTTGCTTTTTTCTACATTCATTTTAGTGCTCATGTAAAAGAAACTCCTATGACAGAGGGGGGCAAAATTTGTGTTTTTTTTTTACTTTTATAATAAGGGGCTAAGGAGGAAAAAGTGGACTTTTGTGACAATTTTTGTGAGTATAACTCTTTGTTTTAATCAGCACTGCAATCAATTTGCCAACATGGTAAAGAGGGCAAATGGACCTCAGCAGTATAAGTACTGTAGGATCACACATTAACTATATATGATATGAATATGACAACATGTCCATGAATATGGATATGAATATGACAACATGGCCACAATCTACTCATTTTCTCATTTTCCCTCCAACATCAATGTCATTCTTAAAAACTATAACAAACAAAAGAGATATTTAAACTAAAATCTTCAATAGCACAGAAAAAAGTGATCAAATTTAAAGTGCTTTAATTGGTGTGTATTGGTGTGTGAATGCCTCAGCATTCACACTATTGTTATCCTGTTCTTTATTATTAGTGCTCCGAAAAGGAGCACTATTATTCTACACCGTGTTTATTCTTCTTATTAGTGCTCCGAAAAGGAGCACTGTTATTCTACACCGTGTTTATTCTTCTTCTTCTTATTATTATTATTAGTGGTCCGAAAAGGAGCACTATTATTCTACACGGTGTTGATTCTTCTTCTTCTTATTATTATAGTGAAATTTCAGTCGAGCGTATCTCGAGAACCGCTGATCGCAGACACACAAACGATACATCAAAACGTGCGGCTCAGCCCCGGCAAGTGTGCTTTCCTTTGACCCCGACAAAATTCCAGTTTTTGGCCCCGCCAGGGGCCAAAAACTGGCAAAATCAGTTAATTGGCCGCTGTCGGCAAACGATCCAGATTCTGGACAAGTTGAATAGAAGATTTGTTCGGGACGCTCTCCCGCACGCGTTGGTGTATAACAATCCGAAATCGGACAAAGATTGACGAAAAAATAACACTTTTTGGCTAAAAAGTTTTCCGAAGGAGCAAAAAATCCCATAAGAAATGAATGGGAAAATCCAGAAAATTCAAAAAATCACCCTCAAACAAACATTCGCTGTAAAGCCGTGCGTTGATGCAGAAACTTCATTCAAACTCCAAAACGCAGGAAAACTTGTGGTCTCTGCCCGTACCCGACAGCGTGTCGATACCTTGTATGGTTTTTCATCCAGGCCCTCTCAAAAACACGTGGGTTTGGCGTTTTCGATGCAGCTCGAGTGGGGAGAGACCAACTGTCAATTTGGGATCGCTGAAGAATCACCTCTCATTTTGCTCTTTTCACGCTGCTCCCGGCCAAACCGTAAGCAGTAGACAAATTCTTTTTTCCACTTTTGTAGGCAAATTTGTGCTCTCTCGTGCGATGCCGGCCATAAACCTGAGCGCTTTGTAAAATTTAAACGGCGAGCCTCAGAGTCAGGCCAGCGCAGCCTCTTCTCTCCATAAGCCCCCATTCATTTTCCAACCGCTGCGATCAAAGTTAAACTTTACACTTCTACTCGTGACTGTGGCCTCAGTTTTCATCATACACACACCAAATCGCATCAGGGCGTTCCTCAGACTGTCCCCTGCGTGACGGT
The DNA here is from genome assembly GCA_029224185.1 of Karalla daura. Taxonomy (NCBI): domain Eukaryota; kingdom Metazoa; phylum Chordata; class Actinopteri; order Chaetodontiformes; family Leiognathidae; genus Karalla; species Karalla daura. The sequence continues at coordinate 4,677,706 of CM055188.1, read as the reverse complement.
GTGTTCATATTGCAGATAGGTGCAAGTGTTGTCTCCCTCGAGCCAAATGTTTAGCACTTGGGCAATTTCGCTTTTTCCCATAAGAATGAATGGGAAAATCGGAACGCCTCAAACAAAAATGCGCTACGTCGCCATACTTTGAGGTAGAAACTTCATTTCAATTTTAAAAATTCAAGAAACTTGTGGTGTGTCTGTGTACCGAGTTTCATGTCGATAGCTTGTATCGTTTTTCACCAGCACCTTCTCAAACACACTTTGGTCAAAATGACACAGACCAAGGGTCTGCAGACAGTCACCGTCGTCATGGCAACCGCAGCTTTATATGGGGCCCTTATGGAAAAAAACCTTTAAATCGCGACTGTGGGCAAACGATCCAGATTCTGGACAAGTTGAATAGAAGATTTGTTCGGGACGCTCTCAGGCACGCGTTGGTGTATAACAATCCGAAATCGGACAAAGATTGACGAAAAAATAACACTTTTTGGCTAAAAAGTTTTCCGAAGGAGCAAAAAATCCCATAAGAAATGAATGGGAAAATCCAGAAAATTCAAAAAATCACCCTCAAACAAACATTCGCTGTAAAGCCGTGCGTTGATGTAGAAACTTCATTCAAACTCTAAAACGCTGGAAAACTTGTGGTCTCTGCCCGTACCCGACAGCGTGTCGATACCTTGTATGGTTTTTCATCCAGGCCCTCTCAAAAACACGTGGGTTTGGCGTTTTCGATGCAGCTCGAGTGGGGAGAGACCAACTGTGAATTTGGGATCGCTGAAGAATCACTTCTCATTTTGCTCTTTTCACGCTGCTCCCGGCCAAACCGTAAGCAGTAGACAAATTCTTTTTTCCACTTTTGTAGGCAAATTTGTGCTCTCTCGTGCGATGCTGGCCATAAACCTGAGCGCTTTGTAAAATTTAAACGGCGAACCTCAGAGTCAGGCCAGCGCAGCCTCTTCTCTCCATAAGCCCCCATTCATTTTCCAACCACTGCGATCAAAGTTAAACTTTACAATTCTACTCGCGACTGTGGCCTAAGTTTTCATTGTACACACACCAAATCGCATCAGGGTGTTCCTGAGACTGTCCCCTGCGTGACGGTGTGTTCGAATTGTAGATAGGTGCAAGTGTTGTCTCCCTCGAGCCAAATGTTTAACACTTGGGCACTTTCGCTTTTTCCCATAAGAATGAATGGGAAAATCGGAACGCCTCAAACAAAAATGCACTACGTCGCCATACTTTGAGGTAGAAACTTCATGTTAATTTCAAGAATTCAAGAAACTTGTGGTCTGTCTGTGTACCGGATTTCATGTCGATAGCTTGTATCGTTTTTCACCAGCACCTTCTCAAAGCTCATTTGGTGAATTCCCTGCTACACTCTCTCCCCTGCTGACAGTGTCCTGCTGGAGCAGGCTGACTGATGACCTCATACAGACACACAAACACTTCAGGCACACTCACACACACACTCGGTCTCTCTCATACATGCATGTTAATACAAAGTTATGGCCGAAAAGAGCAATTCTCCTTCGGCTCTGGCGGGGGGGGGGGGGGGTTGGGGCAGCTAGTGACTCGATGGTGGGCACAGGTTTCGGAGCACTCTCGAAATTTCAGCGCGCTGGAATTTTCTGGTTAGTGTGAATGCCTCACTATTGTTATCCTGTTCTTCATTATCTGTCAATATTTCAGTCATCCGTATCTTCAGCATACGTTCAGTTATTAAAACCATTCAACAACTCAAATGTTCAGCTCATTTAGCACATTATTGCTATGCTTTAACATTTTTTCAACAATTTTAACTTTTTAAAATATTCAACATTTTGTAAAAAATTTTTCCAATTGAAATGAATTGAAACCCTCTTCAACCCCCCTTAAACTACTTCAGCTACAAAAATTTTCAGCTCCCACATACTTTCAGGTACACACTCCATTCAAACTTTAAACTATTCACAAGACTTTCAGCTATTCCCGAATGTCTTTTCACTTTCAAATGTTTTGTACTTTTTTCACAATCACAGTTTGAATCTTCATCTTTCTTCACTCCTCTTCTGATTTTACAGTGGGTGTGTATTGCGCGGAATGTTGGGAGTTAGAGTGGGTGATGTCATCGCTAGAGTGGAGGACGGCTGAAAAATCAGCTCTGGTTTTTGTCTTTTCACGCTGCTCCCAGCCACACCGTACGCAGCGGGCAAATTCTTTTTTCCACTTTTGTAGGAAAACTTGTGCTGTCTCGTACGATGCCCACCAAAAACCTGTGCGCTTTATGAAATTTAAACGGCGGGCCTCAGAGCGACCTCAACGCAGCCTCCTCTCTCCATAAGCCATAATGCATTTGTCGTCTCCCTCGATCCAACTTGAACTTTACACTTCTACTCGCGACCACGGCCTCAATATTCATGGTAGAGACACCAAATTGCAGGTAGGACCATGCGTTGTCTCCCTACAGCCGATTGTTTAGCACTCACACACTTTTGGTGTTTCCCATAAGAATGAATGGGAAAAACTAAATTCAAATCACACTCTCAAACAAATATCAGCTACGTCGCCATGCTTTGTCGTAGAAACTTCATTTCAGCTTCAAAAATTGCAGAAACTTGTGGTCTGTGTGTGTTGAAAATCGCATGTTGATCGGTTGTGTACTTTCTCCACAGAGCCCTCTCAAAGTAGCTTTGGTCACACAGGCTGGACTGTCTGCTCACTGACACAGAGCCAACTGCTGCGACAGGCCCTGACACCTTGCAGCACACACACAAACATAACATTTTCAACATGATTTAAGCAATGTTTAGATTGAAATTCAACTATCTTCAGCCTTTTCAACTATCGGTGACTATTTAAAGTCTTTAAACTTTAATTCAACTATCTTAAACCTTTTCAAATTCATTCAACTCTCCAACAATGTTTCTGCTTTATTTCATCCATGTTCTGCCTTTTCAACTATTCACTGCATTTCAACAACATTTAGACTTTACTTCAAATACTTTCAGCATTTTCAGCCATCTTTAAGCTTTCATTCATCTATTCTTCAGCCCTTTCAACTAATTCAAGCATTTTGAGCCATCTTTCAACTTTCATTCAGCTATTCTTCAGCCTTTTCAACTATTAAGCATTTTCAGCCATCTTTCAGTTTTCATTCAACTATACTTCAGCCCTTTCAACGACTGCATTCCTATCTTAATGCATTTTTCGTCTCCCTCGATCCAACTTGTACTTTACACTTCTACTCACGACCACTGCCTCAATATTCATGGTAGAGACACCAAATCGCACACGGACGTTCCCGAGACTCTCCTCTGCGTGGCGGTGTTCTTATATTTAAGATAGGACCATGCGTTGTCTCCCTACAGCCGGTTGTTTAGCACTCACACACTTTTGGTGTTTCCCATAAGAATGAATGGGAAAAACTTAAATCAAATCACACCCTCAAACAAATATCAGCTACGTCGCCATGCTTTGTCGTACAAACTTCATTTCAGCTTCAAAAATTGCAGAAACTTGTGGTCTGTGTGTGTTGAAAATTGCATGTTGACAGGTTGTGTAGTTTCTCCACAGCACCCTCTCAAAGTAGCTTTGGTCACACAGGCTGGACTGCCTGCTCACTGACACAGAGCCAAGTGCTGTGACAGGCCCTGACACCTTGCAGCACACACACACAAACATAAAATTTTCAACATGATTTAAGCAATGTTTAGATTGAAATTCAACGATCTTCAGCCTCATCAGTGACTTCTTGAACAGTCTTTACACAGACATTCAGCGATCTTCAACCTTTTCAATCATTCAGCTCTCCAGCAATGTTTCTGATTTATTTCATCCATGTTCATCCTTTTCAACTATTCACTGCATTTCAACAATATTTAGACTTGACTGCAACTATTCCCAGCATTTTCAGCCATCTTTAAGTTTTCATTCAGCTATTCTTCAGCCCTTTCAACTATTTTAAGCCTTTTAAGCCATTTCTAAGCTTTCATTCAGCTATTCTTCAGCCCTTTCAACTATAAAGCATTTTCAGCCATCTTTAACCTTTCATTCAGCTATTCTGCAGCCCTTTCAACTATTAAGCATTGTCAGCCATCTTTAAGCATTCATTCAGCTATTCTTCAGCCCTTTCAACTATTTTAAGCCTTTTAAGCCATCTCTAAGCTTTCGTTCAGCTATTCTTCAGCCCTTTCAACTATTAAGCATTTTCAGCCATCTTTCAGCTTTCATTCAGCTATTCTTCAGCCATTTTCAGCAATTCTTTCAATTGTATTCAGCACTCAGCATTCACACGCATTTTCTTCAGGAAATGCAAATTTTCAAGTTATTTCTTGCATTTTTTTGTAGTTACACTGTTCATTCAGTAACAATAAACTTAGGGAGACATAAATAAATGCCAGCAACATGCTAGATCAAACTGAGAACCAACTCGTCTCCTCGTTCTTCTCTTCTTTACAGTGTAAATGAAATATTTGCATTTTTTCCTGATTAATCGATTAATCGAATGAATGATTCCTGATTAAGCGATTGTCAAAATAATCGTTAATTAGCAGCCCTAATTGGATGCATATAAATCTTTTACTGACCTGATGCAATGCATACACTTTATAGATAAACAATTTTAAAGCTCTTACTGTCATCATAGCAGCTATGTCTTTCAGCTTTTTGTCCTGCTCCCCCAATCGTTTTGCTAACACTCAGCAGCCTTTGAGAGAGAAAGTCAAGCTGCGACAGAAGGCTTGACTGTAGAGACATGGTTGTGATGTGCTTGAACTCTGCATTTAACTGAACCAACATAGTGGCACAGTTCGCAGATTTTAAAATACATTTCTAACATCAAAACTACACCTAGGCGCCATATCTTGGTGTGCACTGTCAACTTTGTCATCTGGGTTCTGCTATGGAATATGTTGAAGCACATCCTAATGAAGTTGAACATTACCTTTCGACACATTATGCATGACTCAGCTAGTCAGTGCATTGTTTTTTAAAATTATTTCCATTGCTTCAAAAAGAGCTTGCTGATCATCGAAACATAGAGTAGAGAATAGAGGGTAGAGATACTTTATTGATCCTGAAGGAAATTAAGTCAAAGTAGCGTAGTGTCAAACTAGAAAATTCCAGTAAGCTGAAATTTCGAGAGTGCTCCCAGACGTGTACCACCATCGAGTCTTAGTGTGTGTGTGTGTGTGTGTGTGTGTGTGTGTGTGTGTGTGTGTGTGTGCCTGAAGTGTTTGTGTGTCTGTATGAGGTCATCAGTCAGGCTGCTCTAGCAGGACACTGTCAGCAGTAATCTTGCACCTGAGCAGGGAATTCACCAATTAAGCTTTGAGAAGGTGCTGGTGAAAAACGATACAAGCTATCAACATGAAACTCGGTACACAGGCGGACCACAAGTTTCTTGAATTTTTGAAATTAAAATAAAGTTTCTACCTCAAAGTATGGCGACGTCGCGCATTTTTGTTTGAGGGGTTCCGTTTTTCCCATTCATTCTTATGGGAAAAAGCGAAATTGCCCAAGTGCTACACATTTGGCTCTATGGAGATACTTGCACCTATCTGGAATATGAGCTCACCGTCGCACAGGGGAGAGTCTGAGGAACGCCCTGATGCGATTTGGTGTGTGTACTGTGAAAACTGAGGCCACAGTCGCCAGTAGAAATGTAAAGTTTCAACTTAAATCGCAGTGGTTGGAAAATGAATGGGGCCTTATGGAGAGAAGAGACTGCGCTGGGCTGACTCTGAGGCTCGCCGTTTAAATTTTATGAAGCGCACAGATCTATGGCCAATAATAAGAAGAATAAATACGGTGAAGAGTAATAGTGCTCTCTTTCGGAGCACTAATAAGAAGAAACGCGGTGGAGAGTAATAGTGCTCCCTTTCGAAGCACTAATTAAAAGCAAAGATAAATGATGATGATAAATTACCTGTCTTAATGCGAGTGTTCTGTCCATTTTTGCCCTAATTTTTTTTAACATGACTTCTCGTTCAAGTAGTTGTAGTTCTATCATACAGCCTAACTCGTCTTCAGGTAAAAAGGTCAAGATATTTATCATCACGTCCCTCGAGATTATTGCCTACGACACAGTGTTAGTTCAGGCGGTGACTTGAAAATCATTTATCATGTACTGATTGTAAACACGGAAATCCCAAGCAGTAATGTTTGCCTGATGTATGACACACACACATGTTAATAAAGTTTATCAGACTAAGTATTAAAAAAAAAAAAATAATAATAATCTTAAGGCCCGCACAAGTTTCCGCGTCCATGCAGCTTGTGGTGTGCTGTGCGCCCTACTACACCCATACTTCCACGACTGTTCTTTCGAGCTCTGTAATGTTCTTGGCCACCACAAGGGGGCCCCCCGGAGTACACAAAGAAGAACCTTTCACGTTTTTTCCTGATTCCCCGGATTTTCACAGACTGTCCCAGAGGGAAAAAAAAACAATATTTCCAGGACACTGAATGTCCCGGTGTTTCGATATGATGTGCAAAATATGCATTTATGTGTATTTGTCTGTATCCTATGTGCGTGGATGTGCCGCTTAATCCAGCGCACGGATGCCGCCGCTCGGAGGGTGCGTGTGGAAGAACCGCTGTTATGAGTGTGTGTGTGACTTAGGTGGCAACTCTATTGCCGACACAAATGCTCCTCCCGCCCTAACGTCTGTGCTATCTCACACCAAGAATTTACACAGCAGAAACCGTCTTTGTACTCTGTCAGGGCTGTATTAGGAGGCGGGTGAAGCGGCGGGCTTCCTCAGCAAGTCTTTTGTCTGAAGGCTCTTCCGGGTTGTCGACAGGGTTTTAACCCCCAGACTCCACCTACTGGTGTGGCAGGTTTGACAGGATACATGTGCGAGGGATGCAACCAAAGCCAAAGGTCTCAACTTTTGAGCTGGACAAAAGGGGCCGCGCAGCAGAACCTTGTGCTTGCTTTTGTGAGCAGAAACACACACCCACAAGTTGCACCCAAGCTGGAAACCACTCCCCCCCGGCACGTACAAGGATGGAGAACCACCAGAGTCTCTTGAGAGTTTTTTCAATACATGATTTTGAAAGTTTGCAAGACAATTTGGACCAGATTTGTAATTGAACAAAGTAATCATCAAGCTAGCTTCTTCAAGTCCTTTCTTGAGTTTTCCTGCAACCCACACTAAGGGAAAGAGAATCTCACAACCTGTGCTGTCATCTGGATTGGAAAGAGAGCAATTCTTTCAATTGGTGGTGTGACCTGAATTCGTCAATCTTTTAGTTGGTGCCGTGCCCAGATTCACGACATCAGAAGTGTCATCTGTGACTGAACAGCAACTCCACAGCGGTGAGTATTAAATTTCCGAATGAAAGAGCTTGAAAAATCAATCTATAGGAAGGATAGAGTGTAATTTGGGCCCACAATGATTTGCTGTAAACTGGAGCATCGGTCATGGTGTGTTTGGTGTCTTTCTGGTCATAAGGGTAACCACTGGTTAAATTACAGTCATGACACGAGTCAGGAGCCTGTGTAAACTGATAACAATTGTAGAAGATAGTGTAAACACCTGTGCAATTTTTGGAGTCTCAGGGATTTGGTCAGTTGGCGGGTCAAAACAAAGCCTCTTATTTCAATTCAACTTCAGCTTTATTTGTTTTAAGTGCCAGTTCACAACAGATGTTCTTTCAAGGCACTTTACAGAGAGCAACAATATGTACATGGTAAAGAAAGCCTGTCCTCAGACCCTCACAAAGGCTGAAGAATGAATCCCATGAAAAACCCTCACAGGTAAAAGAAAAAGGGGAGAAACCACAGGGTGAGAGACGGAGGAGGGGATCCTCACCAAGGACGGACATGCAGGCACAAGCAAGATACTACCCCTCAATTAGAGAGGGGTAGTATCTGGCTCTGGCATTACACAGAGCCACCCTGTATGTTTTCTTTCCAGATCTGAAAAATATTGTTGTTTTGTGGTCAAGCACCATTTCCTCTCTGATTTACGTGCTAAGCTGCTTTAGTCTGGTATCACAGAAGAAGTGTAGTGTACCGTCATGCTGCAGAACTTTGTGTTGTTGTTGCTTTGTACAGTTCTGAGTTTGTCTGACGCAAACAGACTCAGACGAGCAGCTGAGAATAGCATTGGCTGAAAAGCGATGCGTGACTGGATGTTGATCAGATTATCAAAGGCGTGCTAGAGCCCTCATTGACGACACCCATGACAGCGAATATGAAGAATTTTGTAACGTAAGTGCCATGGGGCAACCTTACTCACTGCTGTGGTCCAGGTAAACTAGGTGGATCCTCACTGCATTCCCTTGCGTCAGCAGTGAGGGAGAGTGAAGACGGATTTGACGTATGTGCAACCGCTGATGACAAAATGGAGGCTATTCTGGAGAGAGGATAAAATCTCTTGTGAGCGCAAGTGCACTGCCGCTCCTTTTCTCTGCTGTGCTACAAATTCGACTGTGAACCCTGACATACAAGAAACCCATCAGGAGCACAAACAAACAACGATCTTGATAATGATGGCGAGCCTCATTATGGCAACGTAGATCCTGACAATGACCCTTTTTGATGACCTCCAACTGACACGTCACACCCCACCTGGATTACGAGATTCGAGAGATGTTTTCCACCATAGACTATCTGCAATTCCAAAGCAAGTAGACTCTTCAGCAGACATATTGAACTCTGTCACTCTGGAGTAAAAATGATGCAAGGTTGCCTATTCACAGTATGTGAATCAAGTGTCACTGTCTGGTCCTCAGGGCAGAGAGACCCACAGGGTTTTGCCCCTACCTGTGATCAGGTACGCAATCCAAGAAGGGTCCTCTTGAACTGTTGAATATTAAAAACCACTATACGATCAGCTATTGTTAGAAAGGCAACCTTATTAATCCCTTTGGAAGGTTCTCTCAGGAAAACTGAAGGTTATTCAATGATCACATGAGGGAACTGCTGGTCTAGATGAAAAAATATTACTGTAAAATACACCATACTATCATGAAAATTAGTGAAGATCATTCATTTTTGGTCAGTGATCAGACAGGGGGATTAGATTTCAGTGGCTTTCAGCATTCCCTTAGATGCAACTTGAACAAGCAAGAATCGCCTTAGTTGCTGATCACCTTATAGGGAATCCTAGTAGCTTTGACGGCACATGACCTGGGTAGAGCAGGAGACTCACACCTCAGAAGCTTTTGTGTTCACACCAGTATGCTTCCGTGCCAGCATCTGTGCCTGCTGCATGGCGCAGAGCGAGCCTCCAGCATGGTTCTGCGCCACCTCTGTAATGTTCCACCCAACCACAGGGGGGCGGTACAAGTCTCTGCCCCCAGAGCAGACAAAGAAGAGATCGTCTTAAAATAGGCTGACAATCATAAACACATATAGTAAATGAAATATGTATTTGTAGTGAAAATATTTTGAATTGATTATTTGGGGTGGGGTGCTACTGGGTCAAAAGTGATGTCTTCAATGGTCTCTCTGCCCCCCCCCACCCCCCCCCCATGTGTGCGAGTTGCAGGGCCACACACAGAGCAGCCTGCGCAAAGCGCCATTAAATTGAAAAACGGACATTTTAATGAAATAAAATAAATGAAACATGTAAATAAATAAAACATTTCAATTAATTTAATTCAAGCGTCATTAAAAGTGAAAATGTCGGGGAAGAAGTGGACATTTTGGCACCGTTTATTGACATTCACACCTTTCCAAACATGAACCATGGTTCACTTGTGCCTAACAGTGTTACCTGCAGACAATAACATTGTCAATCGTGGAGTTTTCTCATAACCATACTGAAGGGAATCAGCGCTGTGATCCAGATTGGAAAGAAAGTAAATCTTTCATTTGGTGGCAAGACTCAGATTTGTCCAGTAATTTTGAACTATTCACGGGGGCAGCAGTCTGAGCAGGGACATCCAGACCTCCCTCTCCCTGGACACTTCTTCCAGCTCCTCCGGGAGGATCCCGAGGCGTTCCCAGGCCAGCCGGGTGACATAGTCACTCCAGCGTGTTCTGGGTCTTCCTCTGGGTCTCCTTGGTGGGACATGCCCGGAACACCTACCGAGGGAGGCGTCCAGGAGGCATCTGATACAGATCCCGAGCCACCTCAGCTGGCTCCTCTCGATGTGGAGGAGCAGTGGCTCTACTCCGAGCTCCTCCCGGGTGACAGAGCTCCTCACCCTATCTCTAAGGCAGCGCCCCGCCGCCCTGCAGAGGAAACCCATTTCAGCCGCTTCTATCCGGGATCTCATTCTTTCGGTCATGACCCAGAGTTCATGACCATAGGTGAGGGTAGGAACGTAGATCAACCGGTAAATCGAGAGCTTCGCCTTTTGGCTCAGCTCCTTCTTCACCACGACGGACCGATACAGTGACCGCATTACTGCAGCCGCTGCACTGATCCGCCTGTTGATCTCTTGCTCCATCCTTCCCTCACTCGTGAACAAGACACCCGAGATCCTTGAACTCCTCCACCTGAGGCAGGGGCTCTCCACCGACCTGAAGGGGGCAGCCCACCTAAATCTCTACTGTTTCTCTTTTTTTTTTAAATTATTATTATTATTATTGTTATTATTAGGGCCCGAGCAATGAAGTTGTGAAAACCCTAATGGACTTCAAATGTTTCTGTTTGGGGTCTGAGCAAAGAAGTTGCAAGAACCCTACTAAATCCATGGTATTTCTTTTTATGAGGGTTAGGGTTAAAACTGTAGTGCTTTGGCATGCACGTTGAGATTTGCCAATAATTTCAGCCATTCAATATGTACAGGGAAATTTTGCACAATAGCGCCGCCTTGAAAATTTCAAGCAGCGAGGACCATTTCTGAGTTTTGCCTAAATCAATAAAATTTGGTGCTACTGAGGTGCGATCCCTCGCCATGTATCATGAGAAGCTTTGTGATGACTTTAAGGGACTTTTATCATCATGAAAATAGTACACTGATTGAGGATGCTCTGACACTTGATGGGGCACAGCCTATGTGGGGGCCCAACTGCAAAAGTAGTGCCCCCTAGAAATTTTAACTTTGTCGTAGGCAAATAAAAATTGGTATGCAGATACATCCTAAAGAGATATACAGAACAGTCTCTTGACATGATGACAGTAATGACAGTAATGAGTAGCGGACATGGATGACAGGAGGGCATCAAAGTCATCCATAAAGCCCCCTGTTTGTCCTGGAGGTCGGTAGATTACAACTACTTCAAGATGGACTGGGGCAGACACCTGAATAGCATGGTATTGAAATGAGGTGAAATTGTGTGGAGGTATGAGGGGAGTGAATTTTTTAAAACCAACCAAAAAAGTGCCAGTGGAAAAGAAGACATTGTTATGAGTACCTTTGTCGCTTTATATCGACTCCAAGCCGGCAATAACTAAAAAAAATAAAGAAATCATTTTTGTTTGGACAGTTACTCTCCCTCTGATATTTTGGTCCGGCCCACCTGCCCATAGTGGCAGCCTCGTTGATCCTTTCACATTGACCCTCCTGACAGAATGGTAAGAAGAGATGGGAATTAATGCTGATTTTATTCAACACATTGTAGAAAGTTTTAAACAAGCCTTTATTGACAGACAATAGCTTTTACACTATCCAGCCACTGCAACTAAGCTGCAGGTGATGGTCAAGTCAAGCTGGTCTTAAGTGTCATAGACGGCGAACTACGAAATTCTTTCTCTGCATTTGACCCATCCTGTTTTAGGAACAGTGAGAGCAGATGTGCATAGCCTATTTTGTGGTTATGGGCTTTTCACCTATCCCTCCCAAATTTCTTGGCAGATCAGGGATTTGAACCAGCAACCTTCCAGTCAGATGTAAACAGCTCCGTGATCTCCTAGATGCCACAGTATGTGGGAACATGTTGGAGGAGCGGTGGCATAGGAGCTTGAGAAGAGACTGGTTTCACCTTTCTTACCTGGTTTAAAATGTTTATAAACCAGGTTCAGTTCATTGTACAGTTTTACTTAGCACATCATAGTTGACTTGTACAGTCAAGAGAATATTTTTATTGTTTATATAGATTTTTTTTAATTGTTAAGAGTATACAAAGTTGTATAGTTTTTATAATTAATTTAATGTGTTATGGTACTTCTGCACTGAATTTCAATTTCCCAGTGTGAGTATGTCTAGTCCTTGAATCCATCAATCTCTATTTTGTTGGGAACAAACAACACAGTAGCCAGTTGTGAGAAGAACTGAGTTTAATTATTACCCTGATTTTCCTCTGCTTCCAGGCTGCCACCAAAGACAGCAATGCAGAGGAGCGGCTGACCCCAGCAGTCATGGCCCAACAGGCAGCACAGCTCAAAGAGCAGATGGTGTCTGCCCACCTTAGTTTAATGTTGGGACCGCAGGCAAATCTTAATCTAGCCGACCCAGATGGAGCACTGACCAGGTGAGCCCAGGATCTAAAGCTTGACCCTACAACATATCAGAACCTGACAGATTGATGAGAATAGGTGAGGATAGAAATTGCAGAGGTAAATGGATGGTAGCTTTAAGAAATAGAGGGGATAATGATAGTTGGAAAGAGGGGCAGGGGAATTAATTTGACTGAGTCATAGATGATGAGTGGGAGAATAGTGAGTACAAAACAATCCAGCTTGCATCTCCCATCAATCGTGCTGATGTTAGTGTAGCGCAAGACAGTGCTGTGAAATATCATAGCAGAAGAAAGGGAAAGGAACTCGGGTGGAGACACGACTTGTCAGCCAAGGGGATGTGAAAATATCAGTGCTCACCCTTGCCTTGGAGTTCTCAACCAAGTCTGCAAAGATTGGTACACACTGGGAAGTAATGCCGGGTTAGCACAAAACAGTATTGATTAAATCCTTTTATGTCTCTTCACCTTGTTTTAGGCGTCTGCTCACCCAGCTAGAAGCAGCCAAAGACAGCTGTGGTGTCATGGCAGGAGACAGCAAGCCGGCAGTTGTAGGCAAGGTCCCAGATGGAGTGGTACTTTACGAGCTGCACAGCAGACCAGAACAAGAAAAGTTCAATGCATCTGCTAAGGTAAGAGAGGTGCCCTTTGAGTACCTCAGATAAATGCACCGGCAAATGTTGAAAGGATATGAGCAGTTGTAAGTTCAGTTTTTATGTTTTCTCAGAGGGATGTCTGAGGATTTGATTGTAGGAACAAGGGCAACTAGTCGTGCATGTCAGTTTTCAGTTGTGTTTTGTGGGACACTGTTGTAACTGCCAGGCATATGTTGCCCTGTTCCATACCTGTAGATGATGGAGTTGGAAAAGCGTATCGCTGAGCTGGAGATTGCTATTGGCTCAGGATCAGACAAGCAGGTACAGACTCATAGACACATACCTTCTTAAATTCTTCATTTTATTTCTCAGCATTTTTTTTGTCCTTCCAACTTTGACTCTGACACCAGCTGAACGTTAACGCTCCTGTAACCCTGTCACCATCCACATTGTGAAATTGTGTAAATTTATGTGACTTATGTAGGTTTCCTCAACTTTATTTTCCCCCTTTGTGTTTTTCTTGCAGGGACCTCTGAGTGCTGGTGTGCAAGGAGCCAGTCTGATGGTACAAAGTCATTTCCTTTCCCTTAAAGAAAATTGTGTGGAGTTTGTGTCTGCGTTCATCACATTTCACAACACATATACCAGCATTGTGTATTGCAAGTGTCTCAGTAATGAAAGCCCAAAATGAAGTTGTCTGTAAACTTGTTTGTGACCCCTAATTTTCACTGGACGCATGCTCGGTGTAAAATCTGTGTATCCCTTTCTCACTTGCTCATACTGAATTCAAAACAAGAAAAATTTGTGTATTGTCTCCTTTGAGAAAAAATTGCTGGAACAGATTCAGAATCAGTAGATATTTCTACATTAACTAAAGTGGATGCACATCAGGCCACTGTTGTTTCAGACTGAATATGCATCTAGTGGAAATTAGGGGTCACTTTTTTGTCTGTGCCTGCTTGTTGTAGGACACCATAGAGCTCCTGCAGGCCAGGGTCAGTGCGCTGGATTCAGCTACTCTAGATCGAGTAGAGGCGAGACTGCAGGTAACCAATGTACTTTTTTTTTTTAGAAAGATTTTGTTTTATAAGAACCGTAGTTGTTTAACTGTGGTGTAGAGCAGTATAAATTTAAATTGCTAAGCATTTTTGCCCTGCATTTTAGAGTGTCCTCGGACGGATGAATGAGATCGCCAAACAAAAAGCAGCAATTGAGGATGCAGAGACACAAAGCAAGGTTTGTAAACCCAAAGCCTACATAATTGCAGTAATTATCTTGGATACTAAGTTTTCTCAGAGGTACTGTTACAAGGAAACTGACCAGAACATCACTCTTTACAGCAAATTCTCATTTGAAATGTTCATTAAACAATAGACCCTTTTACAACCGACATCATCAAAAATCAGAGCAGTTTCTCTAACAGGGAGAGATTGGCTTAAGGCCGGCACAAGCTTCTGCGACCACGCCGCGCGCCCTGCTTCAACCATACTTCTGCGACCGTTCTTCCGAGCTCTGTAATGTTCTTGGCCACCACAAGGGGGCGTACCAATCTATACACAGGCCTGTCCTGCCCCCAGAGTACACGAAGAAGACCGAGATGTAAACAACTCTGATCCTAGTATTTAGGCGACTTGTGTTGCCACGTGTCCCGGTTTTCACGGACTGTCCCGGGAAAAAAAACATTCAATTCTCTCGGGACACTGACTGTCCTTGAAGAATCGTCCCTGAATGTTTGTATTTCTGTGTATTTGTCTGTATCCTATGTACGCAGATATGCCGCTTAATACACCGCGCAGATTCCGCCCCTCGGTGGGTGCGCGTGGATGCTGCGTGTGTGTGTGTGTGTGTGTGTGTGTGTGTGTGTGTGTGTGTGTGTGTGTGTGTGTGTGTGTGTGTGTGTGTGTGTGTGTGTGTGTGTGTGTGTGTGTGTGTGTGTGTGTCTGTGTGTGTGTGTGTCTGTGTGTCTGTGTGTGTGTGTGTGTGTGTGTGTGTGTGTGTGTGTGTGTGTGTGTGTGTAACCCCCGGACTCCACCTGCTGGTGTGGCGAGTTTGACAGGGTGCATGCGCGACAGACGGGACCACAGCCGTGAGGTCTCAACTTTTGAATGGCACAAAACAACCAAAGTCGCAGAAGCTTGTGCCGGCCTTAACACTGCCAGGCATCAATTGAATAGGTGGAAAAAGGCTCACCCAATGGCTGACTATCATTTTGTTGTGACCCTGGACTAAAGCCAGTCAGTTATCTGACAGAGCTGCTTTTTGTGTAAAATTTCGAACAGTTGTCAAAAATTAAATTCAAAGAAAATATACAGGAATTGCATCTACACAGTATGGAGATGTTGGTAATGTATTTCTGAAAATGATTTATCGGCTCCACGAATGAAAAACTGATGTTTAAAAATGCCGTTTTTGCATTGACTAAAAATGCTGTCTTTCAGCATTCAGTCTAAAACTTAAAAAATTTAAAGTCTAAAAATTCAGTCTAAAACTTTGATGCACTGTAGGTTCAATTTTCCATAAGTCTGAAATCTGTGTAATTTTTGTGCTCAAAAGTTTGGTGTCAATTGGGCAAAAATTGCAGGAGGAGATAAGTTATAAGTTGAGTTATGGACTTCATAATTTGCATTAGGTTTAAATGTAACAAAGTTTCTTCAGTATTTGGTCCACATTTTATGTTGAACATTTTATTCCTACAAATTTTGTGGGGGAATGTCACTCTCCCCCGCCATGTGGCGTTAGGGCTGGTGTTAATCTAAAGGGGCGTTCACTGAAAAGCTGAAGATGAGAAATAGTGGCATCTTTACTTTCAAAAGCAATGTAAATGGTGCAATGATGCAAATTTAAATCGGGCAGCACGAATGATGCAAATTAAGCGCTTTGGGCGGCGCGAATGAAGTTGGAAAAATGTAATTATTCTGGTGGCATTGTGCCATGACATCCAATCAGAGATGAGTCTATCCTGACATTGCAGTTTGTGCGGAAACATGGAGGAAAAACTAGTTCGCGTGTGAGCTCCCAATTCTCTATGACACTGCTACAAGTTTCTACTGAGACTGGATCAAAAAAGAGGCTCAGGCCAAGTCAGTGAGGAGGTGGGTGAGTTGTGTAACCCTCTGATTTTTGTTTGTAGTGTCTGTAGTGACACTGCTATAGTTGGTGTCGGTAGGTTCTCGAAATGTAGTACTGCTGGAACCAGCTGTCATTCAGACAGAGCTCCTGGACGACAGCTCCTGAACTAGTCGTTGAACCTCCCCCAGCTCAGTGCATGTCGGGGCATCACTTCTAAATGACCCACCTAGACCCACTCCTAAAGACACTTCTGGGGCTCGTACAGTAGATACAATGCAGCAAAGTGGGAGGACCAATGACCACCCTTTTTTTTTTAAGCATTTAGAACATCTCGAGCGTCAAGTGCGAATGAGGCGATTTTCACAAAAATGGTCAGGCGGCACGAATCGAGTGTCTTGAGCGAATTTTCTTGTCTGCTGTTTTTCTGGTGTGAATGGCTCTTAATGCAGTTGTAAAAAGGAAGGTATTTAACTGGTTTTTGAATCTAGTCACTGATGTGGCCACTTTTACTATCTCAGGCTGGTTGTTTCCGGCGTAAATGCAGAATACTGTCTCCCCTTGCCTAGTATTACTACAAGGGATGATTAGACTGGAATTGCTTATGGATCTGAGAAGTCTTGGTTGAGTATAATTTATAAGCATATCTGTTATGTACTGAGGTTTGAGGTCATGTAAAGCTTTATAAACCAATTATAAACCAATTGCAGAAGTCAATTCTTGTTTTGACAGGTAACCAGTGAAGTTATTTAAGAACTGGTGTGAAATGGTGAAATTTCTTAGTGCCAGAGAATATGTGCTCCTGCATTTTGAATTATCTGTAATCTGTAAATGTTTGATTTTGGGAGTTCAGTGAATAAACCATTACAAGGATCTATAATTCATTCATTTCTGAGTCTAATGACTGTCTCTTGACAGGAAACCCCTTAATTTTGTTTAAAAAAAAAAAAAAAAAAGCTGATCTTGTGATATAGTTTATATGACTTTTGAAATTTAGAGTTTATGCAAGTGTTTATGTTTTATCATTGTTAAGATATGGAAAGTTTTGTTATACATTGATTAGTGTCATCAGTACACTGAAATAGGGACTGAGTGGGAGACTCAGATTGTCACGAAGTAGAGAAATGTAGAGCTGTGTATGTTAGGAAGCATGGAAGGTGGAAAGCATGAAGAGATTGAATAAAAGTGGGCCCAGAGTTGATCCTTGGGCCACCCCACATATTACATCCTTCGTCTGGGATGCAAAATCCCAAAAGATATAAAAAAAACTGTAAGTAAAGTAGGTTTTGAACCATTTTAGAACTGGCCCTGATGTGCTGATCCATTGTGCCAGTAGTTCCAGTAGTAGTGTTAGTATGTAGGTCAGTCACTGCTTAAATGAGTGCTGTTTCTGCGCTCTTTCTGTGCTATTGTGGGGGCAAAAACCAGACTGATATATATCTAGAAGGGTAATTGAAGTGAGAGTTTTTAAATTAAGTAGAAGCTTGTTTTTTTGATTATTTTGCTGCAAAACTGTAAGCTTGAGATGGACCACTTAATTAGTAAAAACACATGGATCCATATTCTTCTTTTTTTAGGAGTGGTTTGATGACACCTGTTTTAAGTGATGTAGGGAAAGTGTCTGACTAAAGAGACCAGTTAATGATATCTAAGAGCTCCAGTGCTAAGCAGTTGAAGGCTGCTTTTAAAAATGTAGTTGGGAGGGGATCCAGGCAGCAGGTGCAGAATTTGAGCTGAGCAACAATATTTCCTAGTTCTGTTAGATCTAAACAATCAAAATGTACCATGACACAAGACAAGTTTCTGAAGGACAAGGCAGGTTTATTATTGGGTCTTATGTCACTAATGCCTCTTAATAGCAATGATTTTGTTATTGAAAACTTAAGAGAATTGCTTTCATTTTTCAGTGGACAGGATTTATGATGGGATAGTGTATTTATGAGTTTGTCAACAGCAGGAAAAAATACTTTATTATTAATATTTTCTTCGATGAATTTAGAGAAGAAAGATTGTTTAGCCTGTTTTAATTATGTTATTATATTCAATTCATTTTCTATCTGCTTGGCAGAAATTTTTCTTTGACTCTGACAACCATATTATTTCTCCAGGAAGCCTTTTGTTTCCCTACACGATTCATTTTAAGTGGTGCAATTTTTTTAAAGATATTTTGTGGTGAACTTTTCCACAGGATCCCCAACTGTACAGCAACATTATTGACAATCCATTTAGAATTCTTTGAAAGCTTTCAATTGCATTATTGTTATGCTTTTTTATCATTTGGGAGTTATTATTTTGCACTGGAGCAGCAGACACTTCAAAGAAAATGCAAGGGTGGAGAAGGCTACGTCTCTAATAAGGGGGTTAGCGATGTTAAGTCCTTTAGAGATGATAAGATCAAGAGTATGTCCTTAGTTGTGGGTAGATTCATGAACATGTTATGAGAAATCAAATGCCTCTAATAGACTAATATAGTTTGTGACATCTGGATCTTTTCCCACATTTAAATGAATATTGAAATCAACAGATTTGATGATGCAGTCGTATCCTGTGGAGATCTCAGATGGGAGTTGAAGAAGCTCTTCCATAAAGCCATGTTTGGATTTTGATGGACAATAGATGATTAAGATAGTAGTGTTACAGTGTATAGATATCGCTTGGAATTCCAAATATAGGATAGGAATTCTTATCTTATGTGGTCCCACAGAAGATTGATGAGATCATTTATTTGGAATGACTTGTTTGTGAGTGATCTATCACTCACATCTTATCTGGGGTGCTTTGCAGTTTGGTAGGCTATGATACTGAGATTTGTACAATTTTTGAAAACAGAAATGCATTTCTTAGGCCTAATATTTGTGCTAACAGGGACTTTTAAGGCTCTCACATGGCTACTGTAATTCTTAGAGTGTGGATTTACTAACACTCAATGAAAGATTGTCTTGTGAAGAGCGCAGAATGAGTTCCATGGACAGGGATAGAAGATGGGATCCGACAAAATTTAGGTGGAGGCGGTCTGGTTCGGAGAGTTCTGTTCTGTTGATGATGGTGGTGAAGTTGTCTGTGCTGGAACAGTATCTTTAGAGCCAGATGTGGATTTGTCTGATGTGGCTGAGCTTAACAGCACCAGAGCAAGGAGGAGCAAAAGGACCTGAGACTATGCACTGTTTGGTGGAGACCAGTATGGGACTGATAAGGGTGATGAAGTCATTTTTCAGTTCCTCCAACTGCTGTAGTTTGTGGTCACAGGTTCCAAAGTGAGCAAGTACAGCGGAAACACAGACAGCTGAGGGACAGACATTTGGAACAAGTTCGCCTGGGTGACAGGACGTGTTGCATCCAGTAATCTTCACATCTCATACCATAGATGTCCCAATAACAAGCACAGGGGATTTGTCGCCAGAAATAACCTCAGCAGCTTGTTCACTGCATCTCCTTGACACCTCTGTAAGAAGAAAGCGGATCCAGGGAGTGAGTTGACCGCCAATGCCTGGGATGTTTCTGTTCTGTTCGCTTGCGAGGCACTTGCTAACAGTAGGCACAAGTGTTTGTATATTCCATGTAGATAGGATGAGTTAAATGGGAAACTTGGGACTTTGTACTCTGTATTCAATGGGCCTGTATGTATTTCTACTATAGGTGTCGCAGCTCTACGACTTGGTGCAGAAGTGGGACACTGTGTCTACTTCTATACCTCAAGTGGTACAGAGGCTGATCACTGTCAAGGAGCTGCATGAGCAAGGTAACATACACTCACAAGTACTGAAACTATTTGACAGACTTTTTCACGTGCTGTTGCCTATTTTTAGTGTGGGTGAAGAATCTTTAAATGAAGCTCAGAGTAGCTTTAGGAGAGCATGTACTGTAAGTTGGTGTTGCAGGAAGTGGGATGAAAGATTCAAAATACATTGGATGTAGCTGCAGAGCAGAACAGGGTGAAAACCCAGATCATGATTCAGGATGTGTCTGCTATGCATTTTCTGTTGGGTGTCTAAATTCATACCTTCAAAAATCCAATAGCTTGTGTAGTTTCTGAAAACTCTCCACAGGTGCCAAAGCAGTTCATATCTAGCAGTTCTTTCTTTTCCCATTAGCAATAAATGTATGATCACATTGTGGTTTTTTATTTAGTACGTGAAAATAAGGCTTTACATTAATAGATAAAATTGAGAACTTGTTTTGAAAGTTAAGTGGTAATTTACAATACAATCTATGACAGAAATTTTAGAATTCTTGTAAGATGTTCATTAAGTGGATTCGTTTTTTGAAAAACAAAACAAAAAAATCACAGATATACTATACAACTCCTACCTTCTGGCTTTAAGAAATATATATTTTTTAAAAAGAACGAGCAAATTCTTCATCACATTTTTTTTTGATTAAGCAGAAACAAAAAATGTGGAATCACTCAATATTCTGAGGAAAATTATGGAGGAAAAAGGAAAAATATTGCACCACTTGTTGAAAATCATCCATCCTCTCTTTTGAATTATCTGTCACAGTCTGCTGCTTAAATCTTGTTCACGTAATATGGTGTAGCTGAGCAGACATGATATCTATTTCATTTTCTCCTGATCCTCGCTTACATATGAACCGCAATCAAGTTAAATTGTTTGATTAGGAAGTCATTTATCCATTTCATTCTATTCTGATTACATTTTCTTTTTGATTCAATTAAGACAAACAACAATTATAAATTAATTACTGAAGCTTTTTCTCACCGGCTCCCTCTTTTTTTTTTTTTGCTTCCACCTCTCAATTGAACTTTTAGCCATGCAGTTTGGCTTGCTGCTGACCTACCTAGATACCACTCAGCAGATGATCAACAACACTCTAAAGGATAACAACACCTTGCTGAAAGAGGTAAAAGCTCTGCTCAAATCATTTTTTGACTCACAACAATAATTTTACCCATTCAATGAATCTGTCGGCTCCTTTGTGTCCATGTATCCTCACTTAATATAATCAGATCTAAGTGAGTGTGTGCTTCATTAGAGGTGTAACTGCTGGTAAAAGGTCAGAAAATATTAATATTTATTTTCAAGGCAACCTTTAACAAAAACAGACATTGAACCCAACCACTTCCTGCTTGTAGTGTAAGCCCCTCTGAGTTTTGAGCTTTTGCTAATGGGGAAAGCAGTGCCTTGTCAAGCCACGGGGCTTTGATGGGGTTTACTCGAAAATTAACATTTAAAAAGTTGTATTCTTACTTTTACAATTAACAAGGTTTCACAGATTCATACATTTCCTTTTCTTTTCACTTTTTATATGCCCCTCCCAGGTACAGCTTCTTTTTGTAGCGTTATGAACGGTTCTCTCTTGCACACCTTTACACCTGACCATCCCTCCAACTTTCAAACTGAATTGTTTTTCTTGGTTCCTCTCAGGTCCAACAGACAATGAAGGAAAATCTGGTGGCTGTGGAAGAGAACTTTGCCGCATTAGATCAGCGGATCAAGAAGCTCTCAAAATAAATGCTGGCAGAGTTTGGAAAAGCCCAGGAAAATGCATAACATGTACAAAGAAGCTGGCTAAAGAGCAATGTGGGAGTTCTGGCCATTTATCGCTTGCTTTTTTTCTCTGCCACTGATTTTTATTGACTAAATTGAATGTTAAGTTGGGAGGAAAAAAGAACATGATGTCGTTGTCCACGCCCCTTTTCTCTCTTTTTGCATCAAAATCACATAAATAATAATCATATAAATAATTCCTTAGGCCTAATATCAATTTTTTTTTACAATGCCACTGTGTTCCATTGCTGATCATTAGCTTTTGACTAGATTGTTATAGTGATTGATATTAAATCTAATCAATTTCCCAAGTACTTTAGGAACACTGACACCATATCAATACAGCATAAATGAATCAGTAATATTTTGTTGATGGATGGTACATTGAAAACAAGTTGACAGAAAGAAGAGATCTGTTGTCTACTTAAGCAGGAGAACACATGGTTCAGGGCCTTACCTTGAAAACAAAGCTTGGAAATTTGTTGTATCACTGAGTCCAAATACAACAGACAAACTTTAAATTAGTTTTGTCATTGTCTACTAGTCAGCTGTATTTTGCATCTGTAGTCACCAATCAATAAAGCAAAGTGAGGTAGGTCTGGCTGCTTTCATTTTGTGATGTCGGAGTAATCTGTGTCAAATTGAAGAAATGTCTTCTTTTAAGTTTAATCAAGTAGTTGTAAGGACAACTCGATTCATTGTTAATTTATTCCAGTTGTAATGATACAAATGTTCTGTACTGCTCACATGACATCTCGAAAAAATCATGAAGAATTTTGTGCCTAGCCTTGAACACTGGGTGGCAGCACAGCATCTAAAAGAAAGATTCATCTTGTACATGGTTATCTTTAAATCTTAACACTTAATAGTCTGAGGGAAAATTATTCTGCCAAATCTTTTTTCTCATTTTACAAAAATAAAAGGGTACAATTAATTGTAAAATTACAAACATTTGGATTTGCGTTTGGATACTAGCTTGACACTCTTGACTAGAGCTGCCAAATTTGGGGTCCACAGGCCTGCCTCCTGTGTGCCACCTGTGCCCCTTGATCTGTCAGTTGGGAGCCTTTTATCTCAGCAGCCTTCATAGAATTTGCTTGTGTTCATCATCTGGCCACACTTGTACATTGGGCTAATATAAACTCAACATTGCTGTTGAGTTTCTGTTAGGAGAGGTCTGATGAAGGGCTGCAGTGTGATGAGCAGAGATAGAGCGCATAGTGAGGGTGAGACATCCAGACAAACTTATAAACCGGTACACATAAATGGTATATACACTCACGGGCCACTTTATTAGGTACACCATGCTAGTCACGGGTTGGACCCCCTTTTGCTTTCAGAACTGCCTCAATTCTTCGTGGCATAGATTCAATAAGGTGCTGGAAGCATTCCTCATTGAGTTTGGTCCATATTGACATGATGGCATCACACAGTTGGCGTAGATTTGTCGGCTGCACATCCATGATGCGAATCTTCCGTTCCACCACATCCCAAACTGTGACTGTGGAGGCCATTTGAGTACAGTGAACTCATTGTCATGTTCAAGAAACCAGTCTGAGATGATTCCAGCTCTATGACATGGCGCATTATCCTGCTGAAAGTAGCCATCAGAAGTTGGGTACATTGTGGTCATAAAGGGATGGACATGGTCAGCAACAATACTCAGGTAGGCTGTGGCATTGCAACGATGCTCAATTGGTACCAAGGGGCCCAAAGAGTGCCAAGAAAATATTCCCCACACCATAACACCACCACCTCAGGCCTGAACCGTTGATACAAGGCAGGATGGATCCATGCTTTCATGTTGTTGACGCCAAATTCTGACCCTACCATCCGAATGTTGCAGCAGAAATGGAGACTCATCAGACCAGGCAACGTTTTTCCAATCTTCTATTGTCCAATTTCGATGAGCTTGTGCAAATTGTAGCCTCAGTTTCCTGTTCTTAGCTGAAAGGAGTGGCACCCGGTGTGGTCTTCTGCTGCTGTAGCCCATCTGCCTCAAAGTTCGACGTACTGTGCGTTCAGAGATGCTCTTCTGCCTACCTTGGTTGTAACGGGTGGTTGTTTGAGTCACTGTTGCCTTTCTATCAGCTCGAACCAGTCTGGCCATTCTCCTCTGACCTCTGGCATCAACAAGGCATTTCCGCCCACAGAACTGCCGCTCACTGGACATTTTTTCTTTTTCTGACCATTCTCTGTAAACCCTAGAGATGGTTGTGCGTGAAAATCCCAGTAGATCAGCAGTTTCTGAAATACTCAGACCAGCCCTTCTGGCACCAACAACCATGCCACGTTCAAAGTCACTCAAATCACCTTTCTTCCCCATACTGATGCTCGGTTTGAACTGCAGGAGATTGTCTTGACCATGTCTACATGCCTAAATGCACTGAGTTGCCGCCATGTGATTGGCTGATTAGAAATTAAGTCTGAACGAGCAGTTGGACAGGTGTACCTAATAAAGTGGCCGGTGAGTGTAAGTGGCTTCATTCATTTATTTAACAGAAAGCTTGGGTGTGGCATCATCAGATGGCATAAAAGTGCAGCTAAGGATCAAGTGTTATTGTGGTGTGTGAGTCCATCCAGACAGCACAATGTGTCAAGAGGTCATCCTTATTTTCAATCATACTGTATGGAAAACATCTGGACCTTCAACTGAGATTTCAAGCTGCCTGTATTCACTTCTTGTAGAGCAAGGAGAAGTACAGTTTCTGTTCTTGTGGCCGGCTTGGACAGAACATACCAAGTGTGAGTTGCAGGGAATAAAATAAGGAGCTCCTTTTCACCCGAGGAATGCCACACCACAGCTAAGTGCAGACCCATACCTCACACTGTGTATGTTATGTTATACTGCATCTATCCTCTATTTCTGGGTGCTCTGCATGGGGTCGGATTGGATGTCTTAGTTACAAACTGAAGATTGCCAAGAGGTCATTCTAGAACGTGGTAGTGATGTTGAGCACTTGGATTATTTCACCCCATACAACTGCTTCCACTTTGGTAGGAAGGAAGTGGATGGGGATAAGAGAATAAATACATTAATGATGAAACTAAACCCCCCCTATAGTATATTCCATATTGGTCTAATGCTAGTGGCCTTTGATAACACAAGACATTTAAGCCCTGTGGTGGAAATCTGACATGCATCTAGGAACATTTGTTTAAACGTAGTATTCTTTTGTAGTATATCTTCAGTAGTAGTAGTAGTAGTGTGTGTGTGTGTGTGTGTGTGTACTTAACTGAACTGTAAGATCATTCTCTGCTCCTTAACACGTCCATTGTTATGCCTATGAAAATATCCTGGGTGTGTCCCTGGGGGTCAGGATAAATTGTGCTGTGGCCTCTCCCTCAGGGAAGCACTCCTCAGATCCACTGGCTGTGGTCAGAGTGTGTTGTCTTGCTTCTCTGCAGAAAATAAACAGTTGGTACCTGTTCCAGTCTTGCTTTTTTATTTTCCCAGACATATGAAGAAATTTTCCACAACAGCCCAAATTATTGCTGCATCTACAGAAAAAAAAATTAGCTACCAATTGTACTTTCAATGGCAGTAAATACTGCCATCTCGGCACAGAACAGCAGCTGAACAGAGCAGAGGGGGAGCAGCAGTTGCTCCAAAAATAATTTTATGAGGCTGATACAAAAAACTGAGAGGAGATGAAGAATGATAAGAGTGCTAGGGGTCTGTGTCTCACTGCTAGTGTACACACCCATTCAGATGGGCTGTAAAAGTTAAATGCACCACGGACTTGGGCTTCTTTGCCATGCCTATGCCTTTTCTTTTTTGGATTGTCCTTGACACAAACATCAGCATCAAGAAATCAAGGCTTTCTGCACTGTACTGAGCTTTAGAAAAATTAAGAAAACAACTAAAGGGGGATTTACTATTTTGTGGAAAGATTGTGATTTATATCTGTATTTATATTTCAATATCTGATTTCAGGTTTTCTTTATAGTGACAAGCAACTGTGCAATTACCAGGAGTGCACTTTTCCATGAATGACTGGACAGGTGAGGACTCCCTGGTACAATTAAGAGCAGGACAGACAG
Source organism: Karalla daura (assembly GCA_029224185.1). NCBI lineage: Eukaryota > Metazoa > Chordata > Actinopteri > Chaetodontiformes > Leiognathidae > Karalla > Karalla daura. The sequence goes on along the minus strand of CM055188.1, from coordinate 4,652,162 downwards.
TAGGCTGAGGTGATGCTGCTGGTGGCAAATGGAAGAAAATAAAGGAAAGGAGATCGATGATGGGATTATTAGAAGTGAGGTTCTGCATGGAACAGGGTTTGAACCAACAAACAAGATAGTCTTTTAAGTCTTACTATGGCTCCAAACCCAGAAATCTAAACAAGAGGATGACCTTCAGCTGTTAAATGTAGATGTGTGGAGATGGGATTGGATGGATTTTTCTCAAAACATAACCCTTCAAACAATTTCTAACTGTATGAGCCCAGAGATCATTTCCTACATTGTGAGAATTGACCATTGAATGTATTGTGAAGGAGAAAGAAATCAAATGCAAATTATCTTATCAGCATCATTAAATACAATCACAATATTGGTTGTCGGCAAAAGAGATTAATGTATGATTACAAAAGTGTGTGCAGCTGAAACTGTTGCTAAAATGTGTGTGGAAACCTCCCAGTTATCTTGCCTTTGAAATTGACACACTAAACTGCCTAAACTGCTTGTGTCATACTCTCACCTGAACATTCGGGTAACTTTTGAGGGACAATTTCCTCATCAGTTGTATGATAATGTGAGGAGTTTTTTTTGGTTGTTGCTCAAGACATAGAAAAGAATTTGAAATAAAAAACACGGGTGAAATTTAGGGTGAGAGAGTGTGCAGGAGTGTTCTTTACTGTGTCACCACTACATAGTAACAACTGTATCAGTGGTCCTCGTTTAGAGAAGGGACGGATTCCAACAGCTCGTGTGTGTGTATGTGAGTGTTGCGTGCATGCGTGCGTGCGTGCGTGCGCGCGTGCATGCGACTAGGCAACTGGGCATTGACCAAGGGCATAGGGAAGGGCAAAGAGTGGTGTGGCTGGAAATTCCCCAATTTTATTCCTGCCTGTAAAACAAAATAAAACAGGGACACAGGCAAAATATTTGATTTTTGAGGAGATGGCAACTAAAATCATGAGTGATTTTTGTCATTTTTTTTGTCTTTTCATTCACGAATATTTGGTTTAATCTCAAAAGACCAGTTCTGAGGCTAGATCTATCAGGCAGCGCAAGAAAAAACACAAGAAATACAGCAATATAAATTTCGTCTTTTTGAAGGACAAAAATGTGTCTCATTTCCGAGTACATATTGGTTGTTTCCCCTCGTTTGAAATAACTTGTTTTTGTTTTGCTTACGTAAAAAAAATGCAGTAAATGTATTAGGTAATACCTTGTGGCAGGTTAATAAAAATAAGATAAATAAATATTACATTTGGTAATTCATGATTAGGAAAACCTTATACGTGCCCCAGTGTAGTTGATCCACATGAGCAGACAATACAGTCGTCACTTTGGTTACACGCGGCTGTCAACTAGGGTTAAAAATAACAAAAGGCAAATAAACGATACATTTTATGACACAAAGTTCCTGAATTCGGTGGTTTCAATCATCATTGGATTATGTTAACCGCAGAAAGGACAAATTGGCCTTTCGGTATCACCGCCAGGACCAGATTCAGTGGCTGCATACATTATAATGAAAACATCGCAGACGACGTGGCTGAAAAAAACAAACACGCGGTTGGGGTGAATGGGGTTGAGAAGATGGGGGGAACTATGCTGAACTACTCAGCAACAGCCACTCACCGATGACGTATTTCCGGCGCTTCCTGCAGTGCGTACCGGCTCCTGGAGACAGTTACTGCAGGTTTCTATTCGCTGCTTGGCGCTGTTGCTATGGGGTTGTGCATGTAGAGCAGTGTGTGTGTGTGTGTGTGTGTGTGTGTGTGTGTGTGTGTGTGTGTGTGTGTGTGTGTGTGTGTGTGTGTGTGTGTGTGTGTGTGTGTGTGTGTGTGTGTGTGTGTGTGTGTGTGTGTGTGTGTGTGTGTTGCTGAGTTTGGGATTAGGGCAGAAAGTGTCAAAGATGATGAAATTTGGTTTCATTGTTGTCGTGGTAGTTTCCTTTTTACCTTTCCCTTCATGAGTGGCGACTCTGTCCGGGGTCGACCCTGTTGAACTGTGTAGATCAGATTTGTTCTTCCTTGAAAAAAGTTCCTCAGTGTTAAGGCTATTCTCCACTGCTGGGCGTCAGTATGCTGTATAGACTGTCTAGTGATATTCGCGTGCATTTAACAGGACCACAGTGAGTCCACTAGTATCTTCTGTAGGAAAGGGCACATTAACGACGGGTTCCTACGAGTGTTTACATTTCTCATTCTCAGAAAACAAAGGAACAAAACGCGCGCGTGCACACACACACACACACACACACACACACTGAATAGATTCGTGGCATCACCGAGCCCTTGTGTTGGTGTTAACGTTACAAGCCATATATGCCATATGCATCAACACTGTATGACGCCCCTTTACGGTTTGTGTGTATATCAGTTTGTTCTATGAAAGCAGTATTGTCATCATTGGTGTCATCGTTGTCATCACAAGATGAAATTTCAGTCTGTAAAACATTCTAATTAGGCGATTTGTAGTGAAACCCGCCAGAAAACCACACATAACCGATAAACAGAGTTATTAGAGATAATGAAGCTCAATCACAGGTTCATAATGTTTGATGACGCGTTTGATGTCAGAGCGCGCGCTATAAAATGAATGAAAACACGACAGGCTTGTTGATGCTCACTGTGTATGGACGTTGTTGATGTGTGTTGGTTTGAATCGCTTGGTAATATCTGGGAAGTAAAATACATGCAGTGTACCAGAGCCTGTTCTGAGCATAGAGCGGTGTGATGAAGACCAGAACAAAAGTGAGAAAATTTAAGCTGCTGGCAATTAGATGAATAAATTAATCAGGGAGGAAGCATTGATTTGAACAGATGAAGGTGTCTTTTGAATTGATTTTCCAACAATGAAATAAGTAGGACACGATCGTCCCAATATGTCCCGGACACAAACAATTCTAAGACATTAGATGGTCATGCATGTGATGTGTATTTTTACATTTTAGTGAGAGCCAACACTGTTTAATAAAACATGTTCTGATTCTGCTGGTGTTATCCCCAGCTAGAAACCGGTTGCCAAGCATTGCATCATTCCTTTCATGTGACTCCCTCCGCCCCAGATTGGTCCTGGCCGTGTGATGACTGCATCGCTACTGCTGCTGCTGCTCCCACAAACTATACAGACAGGATATACACGACCAACTAACCCACTCACAGCCCCGCCCCGGGGACAGTTCCGGTCACACTATTGGATGTCGTCAAGGGAAAGATGTTGGCTGCGCTCCTCTGATTGGATAGCTGGAGCGTCACCCAGCCATGCGCAGGGTAGGTTGAGCCCGATAGCTACATAGTTCGGTTGGACTGTCCCTCTTTATAAGCAGCACCGGGAGTTTCCAAAGAAACACATTCAGCCACCAAGACTGAACAATGGTTAACATGAGCTTTCATCATTCTCCACTAAAATATCCACAGTCCAGTTCAAGACAGCTGAGAAGGCGAGCTAATAGAAGAAAAAGGGTAAGTTATGTTTTTTTGTCGACTTTTGGCAGTGACCGCTCCCTCAGTGTCGGTCCGACGGAAAAGTGTGTTTTTGGTGGGTATCATGTCATTCGGGTGACCATCGTCTGACTCATTAGCAGTTTTTGTTTTGCTGTTTTATAGTATTGTCTGTTATATATTGACAACGTACCAATAACTCGTTCGGCCATGTCGCTAGCAAGTTTGGACTCCAAAGCGGGCCGACCGTTTTAGTAAAAGTGAAATGTTTCAAGCCATCAAAAGTAAACATTATTGCAATCATGTCTTATTTTGAACAAGTGAATTGAACAAAGCAGCAGACGGCAATTTACTCTGCACCGTAAGACGCCCGAGAGCCATTTGTGACAGTTTAGTTTATTTCCCACGCCTTCGATTACAACGTATATGTTAATACTGACAATTCAGTTCGTAATGTCTTGCCCTTACATCAACACCACTCGTTCACTCTGAACATCCACCTTTGCTAAGCACATTCCTCCTGCCGGACTTGAATTTCCATGACGTAATTGACTCGGCTTAATGTGGACACGGAGCCCATCAAAACAGGAACAATTTAGTCTATCACTGATGGAATACAGCACAAGTCAATGAGAAGTGGCTATTGTTGGCCAAAGCCGGGTCAACGCCAGCACGATGCTGCACGAATGGGGACAATCGACGTGAAGTGAAGCGTGGTTACTTTTTGATGTCTTGAAATTTTGTGATTGAATAATTAACATCCGTGCCAACGCTGGTGCCGAGTCTTTTCTTTGTGCTGTTTCAGCTCCTATCTTTCTCTCCTGTATTTCTGGTGTCTTAGATGAAGTGATTTTTGAAGGGATAATTAAAGTCACGATATCAGGCCGTGAAAGGTCAATATAAGGATATGCTCACAGATTGAACCTCTTGTTTGTCACAGCCAATGTGTTTTGCGGACTGTAGAAACTAGGGGGCGCAGTGAAGATGTCGGTATTACAAATAATGTAATTGAAATTCTTGTCAACAAAGACAAGAATTTCAATTGCATTATTTTTTTCCTCATGTGTATTGGACATTTAACCGCTTTTTAAAAAATTTTGTCAACATTGTTTTCCATATTATCCTCATTTGCACAAGAACCACTGATGTTTTATTCAAGACATCCTTTGTTCCGTGGACGTTGGGAAAGAAGCAAATCGCCCCCCTCAGGAGCCAGGAGTATTTTTCCTCATAAAACTCACCAACCTTTTTTGTTCTCCCCATTTCAGAATTGTTGGGACAAGTTATCTCCAACACATTGGCAGACTTGATTAACAGACTTTGTAAAGGTAAATTTGTCTTTTTGTACTTGAATGTGAATGAGTGAATACATTTGTTTTTACCATTTCTTTTGTTTTAAATTACCAAAATTCATACATATGTATATATCCATATGCAATCTGATGTTTTAGTGTAGCACTGACATTTCTTCACTTAGTCACTGTTATTTATATATGTGCACTGCACTGTTGAGAGTAATCCTACATATGAAGACCTCCTTCAGTATTGGCACTGATGCGTGCAGAATATTTATCTTTGCATACCTCCAAACTACTCCTTGCCACCTTATCAGACCATTATCTTAACCAGTTGCATACATAGATAAATTTAAATTTATGTGACATGTCACGTCAAGTGTGTGGCTATTCTGCATTTTCCCCTTCTACCCGTTTCTGCCCCTCCAGGTCCAGTGTGAACTGTGTGGCCGAGTATCTGTGAGTTGTGACTGACTGGCAAGATGACTGCCGAGTGGCTACACCTGCCCCCGCCATACCCCCCTGGTGTGGGGCCGTTGTGTGGTGCAGAGTTGGAGGCGTGGTATGAGGACCTGCAGGATATTCTGGGCTCTGATGCAGGAGGGGCAAAACTGGCACGTGGTCCCACATGCACTGAGGTCAGTAGCTGGAATGGAATGACTGTGACACCCATGATGAGTGAGTGCATTCATATGTGGTATTAACACTAATAATTGTTTCCTGAAAAAATCCATTAAAATACCAAGCAATGTAAGATTTACTTGTACTATTTTCTGTATTTTGGCTGATGGTGATATTTGTGTTTTGTGTTCATAGAAAGAGCCAGAGTTTCTGGATGTTCTGGAGAGTTGTTCTCTAATGTGGCTGACTGATGGAAGCCAAACATGGGGCGAGGGTGCTCAAAAGTCAACAGAGGAGATCCACAACACTCAGCCTCTGCATCACACCAACCCCTCATCATCATCCTCCTCCTCCTCCTGCATGAGCCCAGGTGTAGCAGAGGAACAGCAGACTGAAGCTGAGAGTGGGAGAAGTGGAGATAGTTTGGCAGGAGGCAGCAGTGATCTGCTGCCTCCTGAGTTCTTTGAGTTGCTGAGTGAAGGAGGAGTGGGAATGGTGGATCAAAGTGGAGCAGTGATTAGTGGTGGTGGCTACTATTATTACCACCACCACCACCATTATCAACACCAACAGGCCAGTAATGTCCACCCTGCATCTCCCTCACCCAGCGAAGAGGAGCTGCCTAGCGTCCCTGATTCTCCATCCTATTCCTCTTCAGCCTCCCAGTCACCATCTCAAAATTGTTCCTCTCCCTCTTCACCCGTATCCTCTCCCTCTGTTTACCCATCCTCCCGCCTGGGAAAACGTAAAAGAACCACCAGCGAGAGGGTGAATGGTGCCTTGTCGTCTTTCACCTCTTCCGCACAACGAACATCATCCTATTCGTCCACCAAAAAGAGTCGCAAAGAAAGGGAGCAGGAGAATGAGAGGAAGGTACAGGAGCTGACAGAGCAGAACGAGCGTTTGAAAGCAGAGATTGAAAGGCTGGGAGAGGAGGTGCAGAGGACTCGTAGAGCCCTGATAGAGAGACTAGTCAACACCAGGAAATAACAGGAAAATGGACAGGAAGGAAAAAGATAACTGAAGGTCCTAATTGGAACAGTTGAATTGTAACGAGCAGGTGGTGGGAAAAGGTGTGATGCTAGTCAGAGTCTTGTAGACAAGATGGAAACCAAAGATATATTTCATAGGCAAGATAATTTGTGGAATAAGGCAAAGCTCAAGAGGGCAAAAAGTAGGAAAGTCATGAAAGTCTAGACAAATTGAGGGAAGGGGCTGTAAGAGAACTGTGGCGGATAAAAAGGTTACACAGTATGTATAAAGGAAAAGGAAGAACAGAGTGCAACTGATGCAATGGTGTAGATGAAAGTTTGTCATTTTGAAGAATTCTTTACTCTTAGTTCCATCACAAATATAGGCACAAATAACAGGAACATTTGATGTTGTCAGCGTTGGACAGAAGGGAACTTACCTTAAAGACTGCATTTCATTGTCATCACCTTTCACCATTTTGCAATAATTGTAAAGACTATGTTAAGGGCTGCAGTCTGGCTATCAGAGATTATTTGCCCCAAATGGTGTAGAGTTTAGGAGCTCAGGAAAAGATTGAAGTGCCCAGAGCAGTGTGAGCATGAAAGGATGAATACTTTTTTTCTTTTTTTTTTTTATCACGGCTTGTATGTATGTGTATGTGAAGGTCCAGCTATTACTTTCTAAGAGGACCTTTTCTATCGGTATGCAGATTTGTGGTACAATGACCACAAATAGTTCTACATTTTGATTCACTATTTTTATATACCACTGTAACTGTAATGCCACACATCATACATAATTGTACTGTTGAGGCTTGTACTGTAAAATGCCAAGTTGTTCACTCGTATTTACTCATTGTAGTCAAACTGTTTATCACAGAAAATGCATGGCTTTTATTATTGATAGCATCAGATACATGTATTTTACCAGTTTATTTTATCCATCGTAATCTTGAATTTGCAATAAAAGAGAAAGTGCAATTGTTTTGTCTTATGTAATATTTATTGGTTCTCTTTAATTCACCTGGATTCATCTGACAGAATGAACCGTAATACAGAGGGTGTAAGAGTACAAACAATGTTTAAATGTAATATATATTGTATATTGAGGATCTTAATTGTAAGGAAGAACAAAACAGACATTTCAAGATGATTTATCAGATAATATATAATAATCAAAGTAATAAGACAACTTCCAATATAAATTTTGTAAGATAACTATCAAAAGGAAAAGTATAAGAACAGTTTGTTTTGTTGTAAGCCTCAGAAAAATCCATACATCCTATAGCTGTATTCATCTCACTGCTTTTGTATGTTATCCAGCATTTCATTGGTCATCAGTGCCTTATGTCTTACCACAGCTTTGCCTAAACACACTCATCTCTTACTGTTTGTCTTCTCTATCATACCTCAAACTTTCTCTTCATTTCCCTTCCTCGGATGAACTACAAGTCATCTGATGGTTGACTTTCCTGCTTCACTTCTTCTTGCCTGACAAAGGTGCAGGCCCTGGGCTCTTCCCCTCAGCCAGAGATAGCTGCTTCTTCAGGTTCAACAGCGTGGCTACCTCAGCGTTGATCACAGACTTGTCTGCCTTCTGGGCTTTCAGCTCTCGCACCTTCTCTCCCTGTGATAGACACAGAGACTGCATTAAAGATCTCCCTCATCCACATTTGTCATTATTAAACCTCTCAGACACAGGCAGGCTGCTTTTCATGTCACACACTATTAATCTACACTACCACTTAAAAATTAAGACATTTACAACATTTGTGATTTTTTTTGTTAGCATTGAACAGAATGCTGTAAATTTGCAAATTTTGTTTATTATCCTGGTAGCAGATAATGTTCAAAATGTTATTTAAAAAATGAAACCTCTTAATTTAGTGCCTACATGAACACATGAGTGCTAACATGAAATTACTCTTGAAGAGAAAGGTGATCTTTGTTCTGTTATTCCTCAAGACAGAAAATTTGTTTTTAAAACGATCTTGTGATGTGTTATGCTAATGGTGATTTTACAACAGACCCAAACAACAAACAGTGGGCTTGTGGAGGGCATTTGAAATAAAGCATTGCCACATGGCCAGGATCTCACCTGTTCAGCCACAGCCTGTGTGAGCTGCCTGGCTTTCTCTGGGTCCACTGGGCTAAGTGCTGGTACCTCAGCAGCAGCAGGAGCTGGCACGGTGCTGAGCTCAGTGTTGCCATCACTCTGAGCTGTCATCTGAGGGAGGAAACAGACGGATGATGCCTGAATCTGAGACATTTTGATGATTACTATTTTGAGAGATTAGTCACATTTCAGTCAAAAATACTCATCACATACCATGGTGTTTCATTCATCCTAAGATATGAATGAGAAATGAATCACACCAGACATACATGAATGACTAAAAAATGACGGACGTTGGATGAATTGCTGATGAGAGCAAAGGGCATTCAGAGATCCACACTGACACACCAAAGACAAATTATCAGAGGTTAGTTGATCTTCACCCTGGGGTGGGGGAATGATTCTACTGTGGACCCGTTTTCTCTGCTGGGCAACATCTTTGCTCTGCTCGCTTGTTCTCTCTCTCTCTCTATCTCCCTCTCACTTTGCACTCTGGACAACTTTTTTTCTCTCCCTACTGTGTGTGTGTGTGTGTATATGTGTGTGTGTATGTGTGTGTGTGTGTAACACAGGTAACAACTCTAGTGGCGACACAAACGCTCCTCCCGCCCTAGCGTCTGTGCTATCTCACGCCGTGAGTTTGCACAGTGGAACCTGTCTTTGTACTCTGTCGGGGCTGTATTATAGAGGCGGGTGAAGCGGCAGACTTCCTTTAAAAGTCTTTCATCTGAAGGCTCTTCCTGGTTATCGACGGGGCTTTAACCCCCGGACTCCACCTACTGGTGTGGAGAGTTCGACAGGGCACATGCGCGACCGACGCGACCAAAGCCACAAGGTCTCGACTTTTGAGCGACGCAAAATGGGCCGCACGGCCCGTTTTTGCGAGCCGCACGGCCAAAGCTGCGGAAGCTTGTGCCGGCCTTAAGAGGATGTGTGCTGAGAGGATTGTGTAAATTGCTGGGTTGCTGGACATACTCTGTCTGCATTGTTGCTTTGCTCCTCTTGGCCAAGATTAAACCTACCTGGTGTGATTTCGGCCTCGAGTCAAGTAGCTTCTTTTACCAAGGAGAATTTCCTTGACAGGTGGTCAATTTGCAATTTGCACATAACTCCATGATTAATAAGATATTAGATCTTAAAGAAATAAAGAATAAAAATAAGTGTGTCCATTTGGTTGACAAAGGAGGCTCACAGAGGTGAGAGTGCAAATTACATTAATCAAATGAACGGACTGTGCGTACCTTATCCATATGGCTGGGTTGTATGGCTCTATAGCCAGTATGGATTGTATTGATAAGTGGGTGTGTTGGGGATGACGGGGGTGAAAAATCATATTCGTCACTCTCTCCTCTACACCCCCGCCCTATAGTTTCTGCTGGCTCCAGTGTGAAGAATGGCAGCCCCATGAGAGTTAAACTCCAGCTTCATAAATGGGTCTTCGCAAACCAATAAGCGATGTCATGGAAGGTTAGTGCTTGGTCACTTCACAAAAGTGCAGTAGTAACACAAGTGGCATTAAGCAATACTGATTTTTGTCACGCATGTGTACCTGTGTACCTGCATACGTGCACCCCTTATTAGTGCTCCGAAAGGGAGCACTATTACTCTCCACCATGTTTATTCTTATTATTATTATTTAGTGCTCCGAAAAGGAGCACTATTACTCTCCACCATGTTTATTCTTCTTCTTATTATTTAGTGCTCCGAAAGGGAGCACTATTACTCTCCACCGTGTTTGTTCTTCTTATTATTATTTAGTGCTACGAAAAGGAGCACTATTATTCTACATCGTGTTTAATAGTGCTCCGAAAGGGAGCACTACTACTCTCCACCGTGTTTATTAGTCCTCCGAAAAGGAGCACTATTATTCGACACCGTGTTTGTTCTTCTTATTATTATTAGTGCTCCGAAAAGGAGCACTATTATTCTACATCGTGTTTAATAGTGCTCCGAAAGGGAGCACTATTACTCTCCACCGTGTTTATTCTTCTAATTATTATTAGTGCTCCGAAAGGGAGCACTATTATTCTACACCGTGTTTATTCTTCTTCTTCTTATTATTATTATTATAGCGAAATTTCGGTCGAGCGTATCTCGAGAACCGCTGATCGCAGACACACAAACCATACATCAAAACGTGCGGCTCGGCCCCGGCAAGTGTGCTTTCCTTCGACCCCGACAAAATTCCAGTTTTTGGCCCCGCCAGGGGCCAAAAACTGGCAAAATCAGTTAATTGGCCGCTGTCGCCAAACGATCCAGATTCTGGACAAGTTAAAAAGAAGAATTGTTCGGGACGCTCTCCCGCACGCATTGGTATATAGCAGCCTAAAAATTGACAAAGATTGACGAAAAAATAACACTTTTTCGCCAAAAAGTGCTCAGAAAGAGCAAAAAATCCCATAAGAAATGAATGGGAAAAACCAGAAAATTCAAAAAATCGCCCTCAAACAAACATTCGCTGCCAAGTCATACGTTGTCGTACAAACTTCGTTCAAACTTCAAAACACAGGAAAACTTGTCATCTCTGCCCGTACCCGACAGCGTGTTGATACCTTGTGTCGTTTTTCATCCAGGCCGTCTCAAAAACACGTGGGTTTGGCGTTTTTTGAAAAGTTACAGTGGGGAGAGACCAACTGTCAGAGTGCGGGATGACTGGAAAATCACCTCTCAATTTGCTCTTTTCACACTGCTCCCGGCCAAACCGTAAGCAGTAGACTAATTCTTTTTTCCACTTTTGTAGGCAAATTTGTGCTCTCTCGTGCGATGCCGGCCATTAACCTGAGCGCTTTGTAAAATTTTAACGGCGAGCCTCAGAGTCAGGCCAGCGCAGCCTCTTCTCTCCATAAGCCCCCATTCATTTTCCAACCACTGCGATTAAAGTTAAACTTCACACTTCTACTCGCGACTGTGGCCTCAGTTTTCATCATACACACACCAAATCGCATCAGGGCGTTCCTGAGACTGTCCCCTGCGTGACGGTGTGTTCATATTGCAGATAGGTGCAAGTGTTGTCTCCCTAGAGCCAAATGTTTAGCACTTGGGCAATTTCGCTTTTTCCCATAAGAATGAATGGGGAAATCGGAACGCCTCAAACAAAAATGCGCTACGTCGCCATACTTTGAGGTAGAAACTTCATTTTAATTTCAAAAATTCAAGAAACTTGTGGTCTGTCTATGTACCGACTTTCATGTCGATAGCTTGTACCGTTTTTCACCAGCACTTTGTCAAACACACTTTGGTTAAAATGACACAGACCAAGGGTCTGCAGACTGTCGCCGTCGTCATGGCAACCGCAGCTTTATATGGGGCCCTTATGGAAAAAAACCTTTAAATCGCGACTGTCGGCAAACGATCCAGATTCTGGACAAGTTGAATAGAAGATTTGTTCGGGACGCTCTCCCGCACGCGTTGGTGTATAACAATCCGAAATCGGACAAAGATTGACGAAAAAATAACACTTTTTGGCTAAAAAGTTTTCCGAAGGAGCAAAAAATCCCATAAGAAATGAATGGGAAAATCCAGAAAATTCAAAAAATCACCCTCAAACAAACATTCGCTGTAAAGCCGTGCGTTGATGTAGAAACTTCATTCAAACTCCAAAACGCTGGAAAACTTGTGGTCTCTGCCCGTACCCGACAGCGTGTCGATACCTTGTGTCGTTTTTCATCCAGGCCCTCTCAAAAACATGTGGGTTTGGCGTTTTCGATGCAGCTCGAGTGGGGAGAGACCAACTGTCAATTTGGGATCGTTGAAGAATCACCTCTCATTTTACTCTTTTCACGCTGCTCCCGACCAAACCGTAAGCAGTAGACAAATTCTTTTTTCCAGTGATGTAGGCAAATTTGTACTCTCTCGTGCGATGCTGGCCATAAACCTGAGCGCTTTGTAAAATTTAAACGGCGAGCCTCAGAGTCAGGCCAGCGCAGCCTCTTCTCTCCATAAGCCCCAATTCATTTTCCGACCACTGCGATCAAAGTTAAACTTTACAATTCTACTCGCGACTGTGGCCTCAGTTTTCATAGTAGACACACCAAATCGCATCAGGGTGTTACTGAGACTGTCCCCTGCGTGACGGTGTGTTCATATTGCAGATAGGTGCAAGCGTTGTCTCCCTAGAGCCAAATGTTTAGCACTTGGGCAATTTCGCTTTTTCCCATAAGAATGAATGGGAAAATCGGAATGCCTCAAACAAAAATGCACTACGTCGCCATACTTTGAGGTAGAAACTTCATTTTAATCTGAAAAATTCAAGAAACTTGTGGTGTGTCTGTGTACCGAGTTTCATGTCGATAGTTTGTATCGTTTTTCACCAGCACCTTCTCAAAGCTCGTTTGGTGAATTCCCTGCTACTCTCTCTCCCCTGCTGACAGTGTCCTGCTGGAGCAGGCTGACTGATGACCTCATACAGACACACAAACACTTCAGGCACACTCACACACACACTCGGTCTCTCTCATACATGCATGGTAATACAAAGTTATGGCCGAGAAGAGCAATTCTCCTTCGGCCCTGGCGGGGGTGGGGGGGGTTGGGGCAGCTTGTAACTCGATGGTGGGCACAGCTTTCGGAGCACTCTCGAAATTTCAGCGCGCTGGAATTTTCTAGTTATTAGTGCTCCGAAAGGGAGCACTATTACTCTCCACCGTGTTTATTCTTCTTCTTCTTCTTATTAGTGCTCCGAAAGGAGCACTATTATTCTACACCGTGTTTATTCTTCTTCTTCTTCTTCTTCTTCTTCTTCTTATTATTATAGCGAAATTTCGGTCGAGCGTATCTCGAGAACCGCTGATCGCAGACACACAAACGATACATCAAAACGTGCGGCTCGGCCCCGGCAAGTGTGCTTTCTTTCGACCCCGACAAAATTCCAGTTTTTGGCCCCGCCAGGGGCCAAAAACTGGCAAAAGTCAGTTAATTGGCCGCTGTCGCCAAACCATCCAGATTCTGGACAAGTTAAAAAGAAGAATTGTTCGGGACGCTCTCCCGCATGCGTTGGTATATAGCAGCCTAAAAATTGACAAAGATTGACGAAAAAATAACACTTTTTAGCCAAAAAGTGCTCAGAAAGAGCAAAAAATCCCATAAGAAATGAATGGGAAAAACCAGAAAATTCAAAAAATCGCCCTCAAACAAACATTCGCTGCCAAGCCATACGTTGTCGTAGAAACTTCGTTCAAACTTCAAAACGTAGGAAAACTTGTCGTTTCTGCCCGTACCCGACAGCGTGTTGATACCTTGTGTCGTTTTTCATCCAGGCCGTCTCAAAAACACGTGGGTTTGGCGTTTTTTGAAAAGTTAGAGTGGGGAGAGACCGACTGTCAGAGTGCGGGAAGACTGAAAAATCACCTCTCATTTTGCTCTTTTCACGCTGCTCCCGGCCAAACCGTAAGCAGTAGACAAATTCTTTTTTCCACTTTTGTAGGCAAATTTGTGCTCTCTCGTGCGATGCCGGCCATAAACCTGAGCGCTTTGTAAAATTTAAACGGCGAGCCTCAGAGTCAGGCCAGCGCAGCCTCTTCTCTCCATAAGCCCCCATTCATTTTCCAACCGCTGCGATCAAAGTTAAACTTTACACTTCTACTTGCGACTGTGGCCTCAGTTTTCATAGTAGACACACCAAATCGCATCAGGGCGTTCCTGAGACTGTCCCCTGCGTGACGGTGTGTTTGTATTGCAGATAGGTGCAAGTGTTGTCTCCCTAGAGCCAAATGTTTAGCACTTGGGCAATTTCGCTTTTTCCCATAAGAATGAATGGGGAAATCGGAACGCCTCAAACAAAAATGCACTACGTCGCCATACTTTGAGGTAGAAACTTCATTTTAATTTAAAAAATTCAAGAAACTTGTGGTCTGTCTGTGTACCCGGTTTCATGTCGATAGCTTGTATCGTTTTTCACCAGCACCTTCTCAAACACACTTTGGTCAAAATGACACAGACCAAGGGTCTGCAGACAGTCACCGTCGTCATGGCAACCGCAGCTTTATATGGGGCCCTTATGGAAAAAAACCTTTAAATCGCGACTGTCGGCAAACGATCCAGATTCTGGACAAGTTGAATAGAAGATTTGTTCGGGACGCTCTCCCGCACGTGTTGGTGTATAACAATCTGAAATCGGACAAAGATTGACGAAAAAATAACACTTTTTGGCTAAAAAGTTTTCCGAAGGAGCAAAAAATCCCATAAGAAATGAATGGGAAAATCCAGAAAATTCAAAAAATCACCCTCAAACAAACATTCGCTGTACAGCCGTGCATTGATGTAGAAACTTCATTCAAACTCCAAAACGCTGGAAAACTTGTGGTCTCTGCCCGTACCCGACAGCGTGTCGATACCTTGTATGGTTTTTCATCCAGGCCCTCTCAAAAACACGTGGGTTTGGCGTTTTCGATGCAGCTCGAGTGGGGACAGACCAACTGTCAATTTGGGATCGCTGAAGAATCACCTCTCATTTTGCTCTTTTCACGCTGCTCCCGGCCAAACCGTAAGCAGTAGACAAATTCTTTTTTACAGTTTCGTAGGTTAATTTGTGCTCTCTCGTGCGATGGCGGCCATAAACCTGAGCGCTTTGTAAAATTCAAACGGCGAGCCTCAGAGTCAGGCAAGCGCAGCCTCTTCTCTCCATAAGGCCCCATTCATTTTCTGACCACTGCGATCAAAGTTAAACTTTACACTTCTACTCGTGACTGTGGCCTCAGTTTTCATAGTAGACACACCAAATCGCATCAGAGCGTTCCTGAGACTGTCCCCTGCGTGACGGTGTGTTCGTGTTGCAGATAGGTGCAAGCGTTGTCGGTTCGGTGGGCACAGGTTTCGGAGCACTCTCGAAATTTCAGCGCGCTGGAATTTTCTAGTTATTATTATTATTATAGCGAAATTTCGGTCGAGCGTATCTCGAGAACCGCTGATCGCAGACACACAAACCATACATCAAAACGTGCGGCTCGGCCCCGGCAAGTGTGCTTTCCTTTGACCCCGACAAAATTCCAGTTTTTGGCCCCGTCAGGGGCCAAAAACTGGCAAAAATCAGTTAATTGGCCGCTGTCGCCAAACGATCCAGATTCTGGACAAGTTAAAAAGAAGAATTGTTCGGGACGCTCTCCCGCACGCGTTGGTATATAGCAGCCTAAAAATTGACAAAGATTGACGAAAAAATAACACTTTTTAGCCAAAAAGTGCTCAGAAAGAGCAAAAAATCCCATAAGAAATGAATGGGAAAAACCACAAAATTCAAAAAATCGCCCTCAAACAAACATTCGCTGCCAAGTCATACGTTGTCGTACAAACTTCGTTCAAACTTCAAAACGTAGGAAAACTTGTCGTCTCTGCCCGTACCCGACAGCGTGTTGATACCTTGTGTCGCTTTTCATCCAGACCTTCTCAAAAACACGTGGGTTTGCCGTTTTTTGAAAAGTTAGAGTGGGGAGAGACCAACTGTCAGAGTGCGGGATGACTGAAAAATCACCTCTCATTTTGCTCTTTTCACGCTGCTCCCGGCCAAACCGTAAGCAGTAGACAAATTCTTTTTTCCACTTTTGTAGGCAAATTTGTGCTCTCTCGTGCCATGCCGGCCATAAACCTGAGCGCTTTGTAAAATTTAAACGGCGAGCCTCAGAGTCAGGCCAGCGCAGCCTCTTCTCTCCATAAGGCCCCATTCATTTTCCAACCACTGCGATCAAAGTTAAACTTTACACTTCTACTCGCGACTGTGGCCTCAGTTTTCATCATACACACACCAAATCGCATCAGGGCGTTCCTGAGACTGTCCCCTGCGTGACGGTGTGTTCATGTTGCAGATAGGTGCAAGTGTTGTCTCCTTAGAGCCAAATGTTTAGCACTTGAGCAATTTCGCTTTTTCCCATAAGAATGAATGGGGAAATAGGAACGCCTCAAACAAAAATGCACTACGTCGCCATACTTTGAGGTAGAAACTTCATTTTAATTTCAAAAATTCAAGAAACTTGTGGTCTGTCTGTGTACCCGGTTTCATGTCGATAGCTTGTATCGTTTTTCACCAGCACCTTCTCAAACACACTTTGGTCAAAATGACACAGACCAAGGGTCTGCAGACAGTCACCGTCGTCATGGCAACCGCAGCTTTATATGGGGCCCTTATGGAAAAAAACCTTTAAATCGCGACTGTCGGCAAACGATCCAGATTCTGGACAAGTTGAATAGAAGATTTGTTCGGGACGCTCTCCCGCACGTGTTGGTGTATAACAATCTGAAATCGGACAAAGATTGACGAAAAAATAACACTTTTTGGCTAAAAAGTTTTCCGAAGGAGCAAAAAATCCCATAAGAAATGAATGGGAAAATCCAGAAAATTCAAAAAATCACCCTCAAACAAACATTCGCTGTACAGCCGTGCATTGATGTAGAAACTTCATTCAAACTCCAAAACGCTGGAAAACTTGTGGTCTCTGCCCGTACCCGACAGCGTGTCGATACCTTGTATGGTTTTTCATCCAGGCCCTCTCAAAAACACGTGGGTTTGGCGTTTTCGATGCAGCTCGAGTGGGGACAGACCAACTGTCAATTTGGGATCGCTGAAGAATCACCTCTCATTTTGCTCTTTTCACGCTGCTCCCGGCCAAACCGTAAGCAGTAGACAAATTCTTTTTTACAGTTTCGTAGGTTAATTTGTGCTCTCTCGTGCGATGGCGGCCATAAACCTGAGCGCTTTGTAAAATTCAAACGGCGAGCCTCAGAGTCAGGCAAGCGCAGCCTCTTCTCTCCATAAGGCCCCATTCATTTTCTGACCACTGCGATCAAAGTTAAACTTTACACTTGTACTCGCGACTGTGGCCTCAGTTTTCATAGTAGACACACCAAATCGCATCAGGGCGTTCCTGAGACTGTCCCCTGCGTGACGGTGTGTTCGTATTGCAGATAGGTGCGAGCGTTGTCTCCCAAGAGCCAAATGTTTCACACTTGGCCAATTTCGCTTTTTCCCATAAGAATGAATGGGAAAATCGGAACGCCTCAAACAAAAATGCGTTACGTCGCCACCCTTTGAGGTAGAAACTTCATTTTAATTTCAAAAATTCAAGAAACTTGTGGTCTGTCTGTGTACCCGGTTTCATGTCGATAGCTTGTATCGTTTTTCACCAGCACCTTCTCAATTCATTTGGTGAATTCCCTGCCACTCTCTCTCCCCTGCTGACAGTGTCCTGCTGGAGCAGGCTGACTGATGACCTCATGCAGACACACAAACACTTCAGCCACACTCACACACACACACTCGGCCTCTCTCATACATGCATGTTAATACAAAGTTATGGCTGAAAAGAGCAATTCTCCTTCGGCTCTGGCGGGGGGGGGGATTGGGGCAGCTAGTGACTCGATGGTGGGCACAGGTTTCGGAGCACTCTCGAAATTTCAGCGCGCTGGAATTTTCTAGTTATTATTAGTGCTCCGAAAGGGAGCACTATTACTCTCCACCGTGTTTATTCTTCTTATTATTAGTGCTCCGAAAGGGAGCACTATTACTCTCCACCGTATTTATTCTTCTTATTATTAGTGCTCCGAAAGGGAGCACTATTACTCTCCACCGTGTTTATTCTTCTTATTATTATTATTATAGCGAAATTTCGGTCGAGCGTATCTCGAGAACCGCTGATCGCAGACACACAAACCATACATCAAAACGTGCGGCTCGGCCCCGGCAAGTGTGCTTTCCTTCGACCCCGACAAAATTCCAGTTTTTGGCCCCGCCAGGGGCCAAAAACTGGCAAAAATCAGTTAATTGGCCACTGTGGCCAAACCATCCAGATTCTGGACAAGTTAAAAAGAAGAATTGTTCGGGACGCTCTCCCGCACGCGTTGGTATATAGCAGCCTAAAAATTGACAAAGATTGACGAAAAAATAACACTTTTTAGCCAAAAAGTGCTCAGAAAGAGCAAAAAATCCCATAAGAAATGAATGGGAAAAACCACAAATTTCAAAAAATCGCCCTCAAACAAACATTCGCTGCCAAGTCATACGTTGTCGTACAAAATTCGTTCAAACTTCAAAACGCAGGAAAACTTGTCGTCTCTGCCCGTACCCGACAGCGTGTTGATACCTTGTGTCGTTTTTCATCCAGGCCGTCTCAAAAACACGTGGGTTTGGCGTTTTTTGAAAAGTTAGAGTGGGGAGAGACCAACTGTCAGAGTGCGGGATGACTGAAAAATCACCTCTCATTTTGCTCTTTTCACGCTGCTCCCGGCCAAACCGAAAGCAGTAGACAAATTCTTTTTTCCACTTTTGTAGGCAAATTTGTGCTCTCTCGTGCGATGCCGGCCATAAACCTGAGCGCTTTGTAAAATTTAAACGGCGAGCCTCAGAGTCAGGCCAGCGCAGCCTCTTCTCTCCATAAGGCCCCATTCATTTTCCAACCACTGCGATCAAAGTTAAACTTTACACTTCTACTCGCGACTGTGGCCTCAGTTTTCATAGTAGACACACCAAATCGCATCAGGGCGTTCCTGAGTCTGTCCCCTGCGTGACGGTGTGTCTACATTGCAGATAGGTGCAAGCGTTGTCTCCCTAGAGCCAAATGTTTAGCACTTGGGCAATTTCGCTTTTTCCCATAAGAATGAATGGGGAAATCGGAACGCCTCAAACAAAAATGCACTACGTCGCCATACTTTGAGGTAGAAACTTCATTTTAATTTCAAAAATTCAAGAAACTTGTGGTCTGTCTATGTACCGACTTTCGTGTTGATAGCTTGTACCGTTTTTCACCAGCACTTTGTCAAACACACTTTGGTCAAAATGACACCAACCAAGGGTCTGCAGACTGTCGCCGTCGTCATGGCAACCGCAACTTTATATGGGGCCCTTATGGAAAAAAACCTTTAAATCGCGACTGTCTGCAAACGATCCAGATTCTGGACAAGTTGAATAGAAGATTTGTTCGGGACGCTCTCCCGCACACGTTGGTGTATAACAATCCGAAATCGGACAAAGATTGACGAAAAAATAACACTTTTTGGCTAAAAAGTTTTCCGAGGGAGCAAAAAATCCCATAAGAAATGAATGGGAAAATCCAGAAAATTCAAAAAAACACCCTCAAACAAACATTCGCTGTAAAGCCGTGCGTTGATGTAGAAACTTCATTCAAACTCCAAAACGCTGGAAAACTTGTGGTCTCTGCCCGTACCCGACAGCGTGTTGATGCCTTGTATGGTTTTTCATCCAGGCCCTCTCAAAAACACGTGGGTTTGGCGTTTTCGATGCAGCTCGAGTGGGGAGAGACCAACTGTCAATTTGGGATCGCTGAAGAATCACCTCTCATTTTGCTCTTTTCACGCTGCTCCCGGCCAAACCGTAAGCAGTAGACAAATTCTTTTTTCCAGTTTTGTAGGCAAATTTGTGCTCTCTCTTGCGATCCCGGCCATAAACCTGAGCGCTTTGTAAAATTTAAAGGGCGAGCCTCAGAGTCAGGCCAGCGCAGCCTCTTCTCTCCATAAGCCCCCATTCATTTTCCAACCACTGCGATCAAAGTTAAACTTTACACTTCTACTCGTGACTGTGGCCTCAGTTTTCATAGTAGACACACCAAATCGCATCAGAGCGTTCCTGAGACTGTCCCCTGCGTGACGGTGTGTTCGTGTTGCAGATAGGTGCAAGCGTTGTCGGTTCGGTGGGCACAGGTTTCGGAGCACTCTCGAAATTTCAGCGCGCTGGAATTTTCTAGTTATTATTATTATTATAGCGAAATTTCGGTCGAGCGTATCTCGAGAACCGCTGATCGCAGACACACAAACGATACATCAAAACGTGCGGCTCGGCCCCGGCAAGTGTGCTTTCCTTCGACCCCGACAAAATTCCAGTTTTTGGCCCCGCCAGGGGCCAAAAACTGGCAAAAATCAGTTAATTGGCCGCTGTGGCCAAACGATACAGATTCTGGACAAGTTAAAAAGAAGAATTGTTCGGGACGCTCTCCCGCACGCGTTGGTATATAGCAGCCTAAAAATTGACAAAGATTGACGAAAAAATAACACTTTTTAGCCAAAAAGTGCTCAGAAAGAGCAAAAAATCCCATAAGAAATGAATGGGAAAAACCAGAAAATTCAAAAAATCGCCCTCAAACAAACATTCGCTGCCAAGCCATACGTTGTCGTAGAAACTTCGTTCAAACTTCAAAACGCAGGAAAACTTGTCGTCTCTGCCCGTACCCGGCAGCGTGTTGATATCTTGTGTCGTTTTTCATCCAGGCCGTCTCAAAAACACGTGGGTTTGGCGTTTTTTGAAAAGTTAGAGTGGGGAGAGACCAACAGTCAGAGTGCGGGATGACTGAAAAATCACCTCTCATTTTGCTCTTTTCACGCTGCTCCCGGCCAAACCGTAAGCAGTAGACAAATTCTTTTTTCCACTTTTGTAGGCAAATTTGTGCTCTCTCGTGCGATGCCGGCCATAAACCTGAGCGCTTTGTAAAATTTAAACGGCGAGCCTCAGAGTCAGGCCAGCGCAGCCTCTTCTCTCCATAAGGCCCCATTCATTTTCCAACCACTGCGATCAAAGTTAAACTTTACACTTCTACTCGCGACTGTGGCCTCAGTTTTCATAGTAGACACACCAAATCGCATCAGGGCGTTCCTGAGTCTGTCCCCTGCGTGACGGTGTGTCTACATTGCAGATAGGTGCAAGCGTTGTCTCCCTAGAGCCAAATGTTTAGCACTTGGGCAATTTCGCTTTTTCCCATAAGAATGAATGGGGAAATCGGAACGCCTCAAACAAAAATGCACTACGTCGCCATACTTTGAGGTAGAAACTTCATTTTAATTTCAAAAATTCAAGAAACTTGTGGTCTGTCTATGTACCGACTTTCGTGTTGATAGCTTGTACCGTTTTTCACCAGCACTTTGTCAAACACACTTTGGTCAAAATGACACCAACCAAGGGTCTGCAGACTGTCGCCGTCGTCATGGCAACCGCAACTTTATATGGGGCCCTTATGGAAAAAAACCTTTAAATCGCGACTGTCTGCAAACGATCCAGATTCTGGACAAGTTGAATAGAAGATTTGTTCGGGACGCTCTCCCGCACACGTTGGTGTATAACAATCCGAAATCGGACAAAGATTGACGAAAAAATAACACTTTTTGGCTAAAAAGTTTTCCGAGGGAGCAAAAAATCCCATAAGAAATGAATGGGAAAATCCAGAAAATTCAAAAAAACACCCTCAAACAAACATTCGCTGTAAAGCCGTGCGTTGATGTAGAAACTTCATTCAAACTCCAAAACGCTGGAAAACTTGTGGTCTCTGCCCGTACCCGACAGCGTGTTGATGCCTTGTATGGTTTTTCATCCAGGCCCTCTCAAAAACACGTGGGTTTGGCGTTTTCGATGCAGCTCGAGTGGGGAGAGACCAACTGTCAATTTGGGATCGCTGAAGAATCACCTCTCATTTTGCTCTTTTCACGCTGCTCCCGGCCAAACCGTAAGCAGTAGACAAATTCTTTTTTCCAGTTTTGTAGGCAAATTTGTGCTCTCTCTTGCGATGCCGGCCATAAACCTGAGCGCTTTGTAAAATTTAAAGGGCGAGCCTCAGAGTCAGGCCAGCGCAGCCTCTTCTCTCCATAAGCCCCCATTCATTTTCCAACCACTGCGATCAAAGTTAAACTTTACACTTCTACTCGTGACTGTGGCCTCAGTTTTCATAGTAGACACACCAAATCGCATCAGGGCGTTCCTCAGACTCTCCCCTGCGTGATGGTGTGTTCGTGTTGCAGATAGGTGCAAGCGTTGTCGGTTCGGTGGGCACAGGTTTCGGAGCACTCTCGAAATTTCAGCGCGCTGGAATTTTCTAGTTATTAGTGCTCCGAAAAGGAGCACTATTATTCTACACCGTGTTTATTCTTCTTATTATTATTATTATTATAGCGAAATTTCGGTCGAGCGTATCTCGAGAACCGCTGATCGCAGACACACAAACCATACATCAAAACGTGCGGCTCGGCCCCGGCAAGTGTGCTTTCCTTTGACCCCGACAAAATTCCAGTTTTTGGCCCCGTCAGGGGCCAAAAACTGGCAAAAATCAGTTAATTGGCCGCTGTCGCCAAACGATCCAGATTCTGGACAAGTTAAAAAGAAGAATTGTTCGGGACGCTCTCCCGCACGCGTTGGTATATAGCAGCCTAAAAATTGACAAAGATTGACGAAAAAATAACACTTTTTAGCCAAAAAGTGCTCAGAAAGAGCAAAAAATCCCATAAGAAATGAATGGGAAAAACCACAAAATTCAAAAAATCGCCCTCAAACAAACATTCGCTGCCAAGTCATACGTTGTCGTACAAACTTCGTTCAAACTTCAAAACGTAGGAAAACTTGTCGTCTCTGCCCGTACCCGACAGCGTGTTGATACCTTGTGTCGCTTTTCATCCAGACCTTCTCAAAAACACGTGGGTTTGCCGTTTTTTGAAAAGTTAGAGTGGGGAGAGACCAACTGTCAGAGTGCGGGATGACTGAAAAATCACCTCTCATTTTGCTCTTTTCACGCTGCTCCCGGCCAAACCGTAAGCAGTAGACAAATTCTTTTTTCCAGTTTTGTAGGCAAATTTGTGCTCTCTCGTGCGATGCCGGCCATAAACCTGAGCGCTTTGTAAAATTTAAACGGCGAGCCTCAGAGTCAGGCCAGCGCAGCCTCTTCTCTCCATAAGGCCCCATTCATTTTCCAACCACTGCGATCAAAGTTAAACTTTACACTTCTACTCGCGACTGTGGCCTCAGTTTTCATCATACACACACCAAATCGCATCAGGGCGTTCCTGAGACTGTCCCCTGCGTGACGGTGTGTTCATGTTGCAGATAGGTGCAAGTGTTGTCTCCTTAGAGCCAAATGTTTAGCACTTGAGCAATTTCGCTTTTTCCCATAAGAATGAATGGGAAAATCGGAACGCCTCAAACAAAAATGCGCTATGTCGCCATGCTTTGAGGTAGAAACTTCATTTTAATTTCAAAAATTCAAGAAACTTGTGGTCTGTCTATGTACCGACTTTCTTGTTGATAGCTTGTACCGTTTTTCACCAGCACCTTCTCAAACACACTTTGGTCAAAATGACACAGACCAAGGGTCTGCAGACTGTCGCCGTCGTCATGGCAACCGCAACTTTATATGGGGCCCTTATGGAAAAAAACCTTTAAATCGCGACTGTCGGCAAACGATCCAGATTCTGGACAAGTTGAATAGAAGATTTGTTCGGGACGCTCTCCCGCACGCGTTGGTGTATAACAATCTGAAATCGGACAAAGATTGACGAAAAAATAACACTTTTTGGCTAAAAAGTTTTCCGAAGGAGCAAAAAATCCCATAAGAAATGAATGGGAAAATCCAGAAAATTCAAAAAATCACCCTCAAACAAACATTCGCTGTACAGCCGTGCGTTGATGTAGAAACTTCATTCAAACTCCAAAACGCTGGAAAACTTGTGGTCTCTGCCCGTACCCGACAGCGTGTCGATACCTTGTATGGTTTTTCATCCAGGCCCTCTCAAAAACATGTGGGTTTGGCGTTTTCGATGCAGCTCGAGTGGGGAGAGACCAACTGTCAATTTGGGATCGCTGAAGAATCACCTCTCATTTTGCTCTTTTCACGCTGCTCCCGGCCAAACCGTAAGCAGTAGACAAATTCTTTTTTCCAGTTTTGTAGGCAAATTTGTGCTCTGTTGGGCGATGCCGGCCATAAACCTGAGCGCTTTGTAAAATTTAAACGGCGAACCTCAGAGTCAGGCCAGCGCAGCCTCTTCTCTCCATAAGCCCCCATTCATTTTCCGACCACTGCGATCAAAGTTAAACTTTACAATTCTACTCGTGACTGTGGCCTCAGTTTTCATAGGAGACACACCAAATCGCATCAGGGCGTTCCTGAGACTGTCCCCTGCGTGACGGTGTGTTTGTATTGCAGATAGGTGCAAGCGTTGTCTCCCTAGAGCCAAATGTTTAGCACTTGGGCAATTTCACTTTTTCCCATAAGAATGAATGGGAAAATCGGAATGCCTCAAACAAAACTGCGCTACGTCGCCATACTTTGAGGTAGAAACTTCATTTTAATTTCAAAAATTCAAGAAACTTGTGGTCTGTCTGTGTACCGAGTTTCATGTTGAGAACTTGCATCGTTTTTCACCAGCACCTTCTCAATTCATTTGGTGAATTCCCTGCTACTCTCTCTCCCCTGCTGACAGTGTCCTGCTGGAGCAGGCTGACTGATGACCTCATACAGACACGCAAACACTTCAGGCACACCAACTACTTTCCTATCATACAGCTGATAGGGTTAAACCAGGGGTCTCTCTGAGTAGCAGGGACAGCAAATACACAGTGTTGGGCGGTCCAGGCACAAGTATGGGGTTGGGCCAGCTCGTGACTTGATGGTGGGCACAGGTTTCAGAGCACTCTCGAAATTTCTGCGCGCTGGAATTTTCTAGTTAGTGCTCCGAAAGGGAGCACTATTACTCTCCACCGTGTTTATTCTTCTTCTTATTATTAGTGCTCCGAAAGGGAGTACTATTATTCTACACCGTGTTTATTCTTCTTATTAGTGCTCCGAAAGGGAGCACTATTACTCTCCACCGTGTTTATTCTTCTTCTTCTTCTTCTTCTTCTTATTATTATAGCGAAATTTCGGTCAAGCGTATCTCGAGAACCGCTGATCGCAGACACACAAACCATACATCAAAACGTGCGGCTCGGCCCCGGCAAGTGTGCTTTCCTTCGACCCCGACAAAATTCCAGGCACACTCACACACACACTCCGTCTCTCTCATATATGCATGTTAATACAAAGTTATGGCCGAAAAAAATCAATACTCCTTGAGCTTTTGGGGGGTGGGGGAAGTTAGGACAGCTAGTGACTCGAGCACTCTTGAAATTTCAGCGCGCTGGAATTTTCTAGTTATGAATTATTAAAGTGATTAGCAGCAGTCCAATCTGACAGGGGTCCACAAAACATAATCAATGATTTATTTCATCATTCATATGAAAAAAAACAACCTATAATACTGAAACACTTGCCTGAAAAAGTGCATAGACAATCATCATAAGCATCATAAGTACCTGCTGTCCACCAAATTTCTTCCTCAGAGCCTCAATCTGATCTCCCTCCAGTTTCTGGAACAGTGGGCTGACCTGAAATAAATATCAAAAGTAGAAAGTAGAAATTCATAAAATGCATGCATGTTTAAAAAAATATTGCAATTGTGGGTGCAGCCAGAGGAGGAAAGTATGTATGAAAAAACGAAAGGTGTGATTAGTCAGGAATTGGTCTGGTGCATGTCTGTGGCACTGGCACATCACAATGTAGTAGCTTTCTGTTTTTAAGTGTATTAATCACTGTAATACACACACTATAATAATACACATTACTTGTAATATTACATGCAGTGTGTCCCATACAATAGTACAGTGAGGGCCCCCGGCTCATCACGTAATATTCTGATGGTACCTGAACATTCCCCATGTGTCATTGCACCTGTCTCTCTATCTTTCACTCTCTCTTTCAATTCGGGTCTATGACATCCCTCATGCCTTGTCTGTTCAGAGTTTTTTCAGTGGGTATAACTGGGCCTGAAAAAAATCTAAGGGAAACTGATATGTATCATTACATGCAGTACTATTATCATTATCCATATGTTTGTTTTCTTATATTGTCTTTCAGAGCATTTATATACTGAAAGACTGGAGACCCTCGTATCCCGGAGCATCAGTGTGCAGAAAGTTCCACAAGTAGGTGGGTGGGTGTGCATAGCAGTGTCCTGATTCAGGCACTGCATCCTTTGTAGGACGCATGTGAAGACGCCGATTATGTCAGATTTGTCTTTCCTTTGACTGTTCTGAGAAGACATATTGCACCAACTTTTTGTGGCCTTTTTTGTGTGCTGAAGCAAAATAAAAAGCTTTTCAACATGGAGACCCAAAGGTCTCCATGAAAATGCAAATTCAAGATATGTTCAACTTCATGGAACCTGACAATGGCAACATTTCTGTTATAAATAATATAATAAATAAGTATTGATCATTTCATGGTAAAAATCATACAATATTACAGATAATATTCAGTGTTTCAAACAGCATGGTATAGGCCTGGTGAGCCATCATGCTTTACCCCCCCCCCCCCCCTCCCCGTCCGCCAGGCTTAGCATTATTTGTTGATTTATTTTAAATAGGTTTTTGGGATATCTGCTTGCCATTGTCAAACTAGGTGTGTTCACGTACCATTGGAAAACTTTATAATTTGATGATTACTACAACTTTTAAAGCATGGATCGGGAAATGGGACAAATGGTGAATAATCAGAGGTTAGTGCCTCAGTCAACCATTTTGGCTGCATCCTCCAAAATTTGCCATCCGTGAAAAGGGACACAGCCTGTGTGTGTGTGTGTGCATGTGTATGCGTGCCTGCACATGCGTTGTATGAGCTCTCGATGTGACCCTACAGGCAGTACTCACAGTGCCGATGCGATGTCCAGCACTTAGGGCACACGTGAAAGTACCGGAGCCTTGCAGCATGGCACTGACGCAGGACAATGGAGCATTGAGCTGATGCCTGATGGTCTGACTGACTGTCGGCATGTACGGGAGCAGCATGACTGACAGCAGGCAGGCAGTGTTCACAGACAGACCCGTCACTGTGCCTGCCCGCTTTCTGTGGACATCAACCATGGATTAGGACAATCCCAGTTCAATTGTACAACCAACAACAATCATAATTTAGAAAAAAACACACATCCAACAAAGCAGCCGAAACATCCCCCATGAGTGATTAGTGCAATTAGTGTATTTTCTGAATTACACAGAAAATACATTAATAAAGAAGTAGCAGACAGAATGATTTTACAGGAGCTCTGTGTCTGAGAAATGATCCTTTTAATCAATCTGACAGTAGAAAGATACTAGATTTAAGGCAAATATTTATGGCATCAGATTTTCGAAAAATAACCAAGGCTACATCAAGGGGTCTTTTCCTTTGCTCAGAGAGATGGGATGAAGAACTTCCTTTTCCATGTGAAAGTTAAAAAGGCTCATGGCGCAATGATTCAAAGGTGTAAGTCAACACAGATGAGTCATGCATGAAAGTACAAAGCTTTAGACTATGTTAGGCTTGTCAAAGACCATTCACCTCTCTGTGTCTCCTCCCTTGATCTTCTTCCATGGTTCATTGACTTGAATGTATTGGTTGCCAATGCGAGAGATGTTGAGAATATGTTTCAGGGCGTCACGAATTCTGGCAGAACATTTGAGAGCAAATTTGATGAAGGCAGTGTTGTGGCAGCCCAACAACAATCCACTATACAGAATCTACATCAGTGTTGAAAAGACACAACAAGAATGCATAGAAAATCTGAACTCTGTTACGGAAACCAAACAATATTAAAATGACACGTCAGGCTTCACCCCAACCTCTCAACCTGACATGTCTAACAGGTCTTACTTGACTTTGTCCATGAGCTGGATGTACTGCAGCAGCTCCCAACCCACCAAAGCCAGGAACCTCTTATCCTCTTGCTGTAGCTCCATTGCAGGTACACAGCCCTCAAAGAACTTGGTTACAAACATGCCAGCTCTGAAATAAGAGGACATGGTTTAAATGAGCTACAGAAATAAGAACATAAAAGAGCAGATTGGAGAAAACTATGTCAACAAAAGACAAAATACATCAAAAAATCCCTAAAAGAGAGTCACAAGCAAATCACAAGCAGGGCACGTTACTTGACTTGGCAATTGTCTTACACCTTCCTCGTCATCAGAAAGATGTTTGCACTGTGAATTTCTTTGTCATGTCTGACGCAACAAGCCTCAAAGCAGTCTCTGCTAAACTAAAATGCTTTTAGTGAGACAGAAATTTACAGGAAATTGTATTTGTGGTGCATGAACATGAACTTTATCACAATTTTTTAAAATTTAAAGTAACCAGTCATAACATTATTATCTCAGAGCACTACAAGAACAAACAAAATTCATGAAAGAATGCCATTCTCATCAATTCGTTAAATCACAGAAGAAATGTTTGCTTATGCTAAATGTTGAGCTGGGGTTTACCAATTTCCTTTCGCATAAGGTATTAATTTATGAAATCCCCATCAGCAAATAGTTGAACTGAACAGCAATTTGCATTTACATTCCACAATGTTTTTTTTCAATTATGAATTTGGAAAAGCAGTATAAGGTTGCTAATAATTTGTGGATCTGTATTCAGGGAAGGGCAGACTTCTTTTTCTGAAGCAGAATACTTTATCGCCAACACCTTAAGCTGGATGCATTGTACAGGATATTTTTGAGCCAATTAAGCAGAAACATTGCTGCCCAAGACACATTTTGAAGCTCAAGGTACCTTGGAAAAAATCTGCAAAGAAAAACCTGATGTGGGAATTAAGCCTGGTCTTTTAAGAATCATTAAAGGCTGTGAATTATCCTACTCCAAACAAACAAAACTAGAGTGAGCCTACTGAAATAGTTATTTCTTCAACACTGTTTTCAACAAATATAAACTAAAATATTACTTTTGGACTAAATTATAATTTTGCTATGAATTAGCTTTGACTGACCCCTACTATAAAGTAAGTGCTTGAGTTTGAGTTGATTAGCCAAATTTTCATTAAGGTCAAGAGAGAATTAAAAAACTGAAAACACAGACACAAACAAAATAAGCAGGAAATTGTTTTAAAATATGCAACTAGTGATAAAACCTGTTGATGAAGTTGCCCAGGTTGTTGAGAAGCTCAGAATTATTTTTCACAGCCATGTCAGCCCAGGAAAAGGCTGAATCCTGACTCTCAGGGCGCACATAGAGGAGGTAGAAGCGCCACACGTCAGAAGGGATGCCAGTGTCTTTAGCCATGTCTCCAAATACACCGACACCTCTGCTCTTGGAGAACTTTGTGTCTTCATAATTCAGATACTCTGAAGGGAAATTAGAGCTAAGTGAGTCTGACTAATAATTCAATAAATGATTGATTCACTGAAAAAAGTTAGTTGGTGTTACCAGTAGCAACAAGATGGTTGACCAGAGTGTAGTTGTCCTGAGCACCAAGTAGAGAGCAGGGGAAGACCACACTATGGAAAGGCACATTGTCTTTGGCCATGAAGTTGTAGAGCTCCACCTGATGACAGAAAAAAGGCACTGCACTGTTAGGATGACATCATATTAGATCATCATGAGATCATCTGGTTCAAAGAAGACTTATCAGCTTTCTCCGGCCGCAATTGCTCTCTCTTTGTTGATACAGGTCAGCCTGCTGGTCCATGCCCACATGCACATGCGTTTTATCTGCTCACTTCAAAGTCTTGGAATTCAATAAATTCTTAAAAAAACGTATATACAGACATACATATTACATTCAGTACTTGTTTCACAAAGGCCAGGATAAAAGCCTTTTTTCGTCCTCACCTTAATGATATTCAAATTTCTGTCAGAGGCCATGTTTACATGATGTTTTTTAATTCCAAATTAATTACAGAAAATTAAATAGTTCGGAATTAAAATATTCTCCTTCGAGGAGAATCCTTCCTTACATGGACATAATAATTCCGAATAAAGGTTTACATGGAAAACCAATAAATCCACTTTATTGACCATTTTACAGCAGACATCATTATAAACCTGCGCATGCAAGGTGGCAATGGGAGTGTTGTTGTTCCTCATTCATTCTGAATGAGACAGACAAGAGAGAAAAGTTGAAGTAGCAAAACATTTCAAGCATCAAAATGTGTGGTTATTGTGTTTTCAGGTGCCAGAATGGATATTCTACTGGCAGAATAAAGTTTTATAGGATTCCGAGAGGACCGCGACCATTTCAGAGCAACCAATGGTGTCTGTCCCTGGAGACATGAAGTCGTGTTGTGATGCTCATGGGGCATTTCTCTTCCTAAGAGAGATGGACCACGGCCCATGGTCCAGAGCCTCTGTGTCCCCCACCACGAGTTTCTGATAACAGCAGCAGTTGCAGCAACTGACTGCTGTAATGCTGCAATGGACCTGCTGCTGTACTGTGTCCCCCCGCTCCACTCCACTGTGGGAAGAATCAGAATTCATCTTTGCTCAACAACGAGCCTACGTATTGCTACAGAGCTCTGCACTGAAATATACATTGTGCTTCTTCTTCTTCTTAGAAGCATGCACTGAACAACCAGAATAAACATTAAGAGGAATAAAGGTTAACAAGATTACAGAATAAACTAATTTGGTTTTAAAAGTGGAATAAACCACCCACTTATTTTGGAATTAATTTTAATTCTGAATAATATTTTCATTCAGAATTATCTGTTTACATGGTCTTTTTAAAGTGGAATTAACTTTTATTCAGAATTAAAGCTCTCATGTAAATGGGGCAATAGAGAACTAAAGCGTCTTACATATGATATATTCACATGTAAGAAGCTGAGGTCAGTATTTTGAGTCTTTCATAAAATCCTTCTCAAATTTGTTTTTAAATGCTTAAATGATTAACAGATTATCTAATGAGTCGATTAATCGGTTAGCTGTTGTAGCTCTACGTTTTATATGTATGGATTTTAGAATGGCTAGAGGGACAATTAAAAAAGTAATCCATTTTGTTTTTGACCCATTCTGTGTTGTAATGAGGAAAAATCCTGTGCCAGGCTTGTGCATCATTACCCACTTGTCTCATGAACTCTAGCAAAAAGTATTTTCATGAGGGTAGGTTACCTGATGAGGATTCTTCCACCATTTTTCCCATTTGTCAGTGTAGTTGGCTGTAATCGACAGATAACCAATAGGGGCATCAAACCACACGTAGAACACCTGCAGAAGCACCAATATTCAAGAGTTAATACAAGTACAAGATTTGCTTTACTTCATAGCCACAGAGTGGTCCATGACTCTTTTTTCAAAGCACTGTGCTGTCATACATCACTGCAGCGCTGTCAAGAGTTTTAATAAGTTGCATACTGATGTTGTTGAAGTTCAATTAGCAATATCACCCCAGATCTTAATAGTCTGCATTTATTATTCAGATAACTGAGCTTAGCAGTTCAGATTTCATATGCTAAAATAAATGGTGACAAAAAATGCAAGCTCAACTGTACTAAAAACTATGAACAAACAAATCATTCCAAATGATAAGGTTTATATTCTAGACACTAACAGCAGACCTTCTCGTTAAAGTCAGGATGAGGTACTGGTGTTCCCCACTTCAGGTCTCTGGTGATGCAGCGGGGTTTGAGTCCATCTCTCAGCCAAGAACGAGTGATTTGCTTGGCATTTGCTGTCCAGTCTCCTGTGCTAGTTGATGTGTCCAGCCACTGCTTCAAATGAGTCTCCAGCTGCATGAGGGGAAAGGAGTGAAAATGTTGACTACACAACAACTCTTGAAAGATCAAAGACATTTTTATACTAAAATAACTAATTGCATTCAATTATGAGGGGTAACATTCAATCATCCACACATGAATTTATTTAGATCTTCATTAGTAGAAGATTCAGTAGATTCTTCATCTACTTTGTACTTACATTCCTGTATGTAATTCTTTTTTGTAGGAATAAAATCTATCTAGATCCCAGTGACCTTAAAACATCCTCTTTACAAATGGCCATCACACCATAGAATGAAATGCGTACCTTTGGCAGGTCCAGAAAAAGATGTCTGGATGAGCGGTTGACTGGGGTTTGCTGACAGACCTTGCACCGAGGTTCCTAGAAAGGACAAATAACACTGGTTCGAATAAATATTACCCTTTATTAAACTTGAACTGTTAAGTATGAGCATTTTCTATCTGAAAATAAAACATGACAGCTTCAGATTGATGGAGAGGGCATGCATTTCTACAAACCTAATTCAGCAGATAGTGAAAAATATAAAATAGATAAAGCAGGCCGTGCAGTTCATACATGCTTAACAGTTGATTATGCATTTTTAATATATGCTGCAGTTGCCAGATCAAGTCATACATTTCCCCAAACTACTCCCACTCCCAAACTACTTGTCGAGTCATGTGTGTGTATATATATATATATATATATATGTGCGTGTGTGTGTATTTGCTCTGCAGATACCTTTTAGGGTGACTGGGAAAGTTTTATGGTCATCATGTGTACACAAGGACAGACACACCATAATTTAAAAGCAAGCTACTTCCAACTCACTCTAAGCTCCACAGCATTGATGAGTCTCCCACACTTGTCACACTGGTCACCCCGCGCTTCTGGGTAGTTGCAGTGCGGACAGAGGCCTTCTACAAAGCGGTCAGCGAGGAAGCGCTCGCAATTTTCACATCGCAGCTGCTCCACGGTGTCCTCCATGAGAAAACCATGCTTGTGGAGTCGCCAGAAAATATCCTGGGCTATCCTGTAATGACAGAAATTACGTCATTCAAATTATATATTTTTATCATGTATAACGGGTTGTGACTGCTGAGATGTACTATAAGGGCCAGTGCGCTATTTTTCTTTTAGTTTCTGGATCTACAGGGAATTACTCGTTTAGCCAAATGATGGGTCAGGTGCAACTTACATCTCTTGAGAAGTTGCATGCTTTATTGGACAGTATTGGACAGATTTGAAATGCTCTTCTACTCTGCTCTCTCCAACACTCTCCATTGGCACTATGACAAATCCGAATCCAGCAGCTATAGGCTATAGCTCCTGGATTCTGAATTGTAGCATAGCACTAATTGAAATTTGGAATGTATTTATTTAAAATAGGGACAATACATGTTCATGAACATATACATGTAAATATGCAAGATTATAGCCTACGGCTAATTTCCATCTTTCGTACCTTCGGCAGGTTGATGTTAACAACATTAAATAATAAAATCAATAAAACAACAGTAACAACAAACAAAACCCTAACCCCCAAATTCCACCAGATGCATGAGCGGCACCTTACAGCAGCGGCATGGTAACCGCTGCAATTAGCTTCCATTAAAAACAATGTAGACCTATTCCACAGAGAGTGGCTCAACAACGTCCCAGAAGTGCTCAGCTGCGACTTGCTGCTCCTGAGCGCTCCAGATAGGCAGCTCTTCTATTTCAGCGGCTGCCGCTCCAATTTAAAACAATCGGATTGCATCAAACCGGACATTATTGCTACGGTATCAAAATATCAAAATTCTGTCAAATTTCAAAATAGAACAGAAAGCTTACATAGATTTGCTTGATCAGACGTCTTGGTTAAAAGTCTACCCGATCATGTCCCCGATTTTAAGAGGAGAGGGAAAAAGTTGCGCTGAGCGCAGAGAGAGATATTGATAGATACTAGATAAACTAAAGGTAGGGGACTCTTAGTGTATGTGAACAACCACTGGTGTAACCCAGGACACATCACCATAAAGTCAGTGTTGCTGGGACCTTGAGCTGCTAGCTGTTATCTGCGATTATGCTACCTGCCGAGAGAGTTCAGTCACGTGATCACCATCTGTGTTTATATGCCTCGGAGAGCAGACACAGCCACTACCTGTGAGAAAATCTACTCCGTCATAGCAAGGCTACAGACACAGCACCCTGAGGCACTTATGATCATCTCTGCTGACTTGAACCAAGTAACTCTGGACTCCACTTTGGCGTTTTTTTTTCAGGTTGTAGACTGTCCTGCAAGAAACAACGAGGCATTAGAGCTACTGTATGTTAATGTAAAGGATGCATACAGAGCGGCTCCCATCCCACCACTGGGGAAGTCTGATCACAACCTGGTGCAACAACCACTGTACAACCCCCTTGTCCAAAAGAAGATGGTGACAACCCGATCCAGTAGGAAGTGGTCCCCAGAGATGGAAAGTGCCATCAGACACTGTTGTAACACCATGGTCTGGGATGTGCTTATGAACCTGCATGGTGAGCACATAGAGGGGATGACACACTGTCTGACGGACTACCAGAACTTCTGCATAGATGTGATTTCCCCTGTCAGGACTTTCCGCTGTTACCCTAATAACAAGCAGCACAGCAAGAGGTGAAACACTGTGAGTGTAGCTAAAGACAGCTACAGGAGTGGAGCAGAAGCTGAAGAACAACATAAGGTTTATTTTATTAATTAATTTATTATTTATTAATCCTTTTATTATTTGTCTACTCTAATTTATCATTACTGTATTTTCACAACCATAAGGTGCACTCAAATTTTCAGTCTCAAATTTTCTCTAAAATGTGTGGCGCGCCCTTTAGTGCTGTGCGCCTAATGTGTTGTTTTTGTTGTAAGGCGGACGTTATTGAGGACACCATGAGAACGTTAAGGAGTGAAACGTGAATTGTATATAAAAGGACATGAGTCATTGTTTTGGCAACCCTGATAATGGCAAAGAGACACGCTTACGAAGCACAGTTTAAACTGAAAGGTATCAGCTACGCGGAGGAACATGGGAATCGGGCAGCTGCGAGAGAATGTAAGATTAACAAATCCACAGTTGGCAAGTGGAGGAAGCTGGAAAACAAGCTGCGACAGGTAAAGAAGATGCAGCTGAGATTCCGCGGAAACAAGGCTAGGTGGCCCGAGTTGGAAGACTCAAGCAATGGATTGCCGATCAAAGGACAGCTGGGAGAAACGTCTCTACAGTCACCATACGACTAAGGGCAGTAACACTAGCAGAAGAAATGAAAATTGAACATTTTCAAGGGGGTCCGTCTTGGTGCTTTCGCTTCATGAAACGATGCCATCTTTCCATCTGGGCCAGGACTACGGTGGCACTGCAACTTCCCACGGATTACAAGGAAAAGCTTGCCATCTTCCGCTCCTACTGCAGCAAAAAGATTACAGACAAACACATCCAGCCCAGCCACATCACCAACATGGACGAGGTGCCGCTCACATTTGACATCCCAGTGAGTCACGCAGTCGAGAAGAAGGGGACCAGCACGGTGGCGATATGCACAACGGGGCACGAAAATAAAATAAATAAATAAAAAGGGCTGGATGGATGAGGACATGATGAAACAGTGGAGGTGTACATAAAAAGACCGGATGGTTTTTTCCACGCATCACCGTCCCTCTTGATCTGTGACTCCATGTGTGCCCATCTCACAGCCGCTGTGAAAAAAAAGTGCACCAAATGTACTCTGAGCTTGCTGTCATTCCGGGAGGCTTGACAAAGGAACTCCAACCACTGGACATCGGTGTGAATAGGGCGTTCAAAGTAAGGCTGCAGACGGTGTTGGAGCGGTGGATGACAGATGGTGAACACAGTTTCACAAAGACTGGGAGGCAGCGTCGGGAGAGTTACGCCACAATTTGGGAATGGATTGTGGATGCTTGAGCTAACGTGTCTGCTTGCACTGTTGTTCGAGCTTTCATAAAACCCGGCATCATTTCCAAGGAGCCGCACGGAAACGAGACAGACTGTGAGAGTGACGAGAGGGAACCTGGCGTGCTGATGGACATCTAGCTCAGCTGTTTCAGACACAGAGGATGAGAACTTTGATGGGTTCGACTGATCGATTATAGAAAAAATGTGAGTACTTAATACTTAGTACATACATAAAGCACAACCAAACTCACGCCCTATGATCCAGTGCGCCTTATGTATTTGTGAAATACAGAAAAAGCACCGGTAACTGAAACCGCACCCTATAACCCAGTGTGTCCTATGGTCGTGAAAATACGGTATTTTCTTTTTCTTTTTATTGTATGGTCATGGCTATTCTATGTGGTTTTGCTATTTATCTATTTGATTGGTTCTTGTTTGATGTAACCCTTCATTTACCACAGCAGTGAGCTGTGCTGGGATACTGTATGAAATGTCTTGCCTGCCTCAACGTGCCCAGGACAGACTGCAATTCCTGTACCCGCCGAATGTTGGTGTAGATGATACCATTCTCTACCTGCTACACCGAGCCCACTCCCCTCTGCATAAAGGAAGTGAGGATTCTTTTCCAAGACTTCTTTAGTGCCTTTAACACCATCCAGCCCCCTATGCTCCGTGACAAACTGAGCAGGATGGGAGTGGACCCCCACCTTGTGGACTGGATCTCTGACTACCTCACTGAAAGACCACAGTATGTCAGGTTAAAGGACACCACGTCTGACATGGTGGTCAGCTGAACTGGTGCCCCCCAGGGAACAGTGCTAGCCCCTCTCCTCTTCACCCTGTACACCTCAGACTTCTGATACAACTCGGAGCTGTGTCACATACAGAAGTACGCAGATGACACAGCCATTGTTGGGTACATCACGGATAACAATGAGGAGGAGTATCAGAGACCGGTGGGGGACTTTGCTGTATGGTGCCATACTAACCAACTACAGCTCAACACCTCTAGTACGAAAGAGCTGATCATTGACTTTGGGAGGTCCAGACCAAGACCGAAACCAGTCCTGATAGAGGGAGCTGAGGTGGAGATTTTGGACTATTAATACCTCGGGCTGTGGATGGACAACAAACTGGACTGGACAACACACATCGAACATCTGTATGGGAAGACACAGAGCAGGATGTACATCCTAAAGGCCCGCAAAAGTTTCTGCGACAAAGCGGCTCGCGGCGCGGCGTGCCACATGCCCTGCTTTGCCCATACTTCCGCACCCGTTCTTCCGAGCTCTGTAATGTTCTTGGCCACCACAGGGGAGCAGTACCAATCTATACACAGGCCTGTACTGCCCCAGAGTACACAAAGAAGAACGGGGTGTAAACAACAATTTTGGTATTTCAACGACTAGTGTTGCAACCTGCCGATTTTCACGGACTGTTCCAGGGGATGTCCCGGTTTTTCGATATGATGTGCAAAATTTGTATTTCTGTGTATTTGTGTATATCCTATGTGCGTGGATGTGCTGCTAAATCCAGCTCGCAGATGCCACTGCTTGGAGGATGCGTGCGGATGAACCGCTGTTATGAGTGTGTGTGTGTGACACAGGTGGCAACTCTTTTTCGGCAACACAAACGCTCCACCTGTCCTAGCATCTGTGCTATCACATGCCAGGAGTTTGCACAGCGGAAACTGTCTTTGTACTCTGTCAGGGCTGTATTATAGAGGCAGGTGAAGTTTTCGTCTGAAGGCTCATTCTGGTTGTCGATGGGGGTTAACCCCTGGACTCCACCTACTGGTGTGGCGAGTTCGAAAGGCTCATGCGCGACCGAGGCGACCAAAGCCGCAAAGCCGTGGAAGCTTGTGCGGGCCTTAAGGAGACTGCAGTCATTCAACATCTGCAGCAAGCTGCTGTGGATGTTTTACCAGTCTGTGGTTGCCAGTGTCCCTTTTTTTTACTGTGATAAGGTGGCTGGGGCAGTATATCCAAGAAGGACACTTCCAGACTGGATAAACTGGTCAGGCGGCTCTGTGGTTCTCTCTGGTGACGGTGGCAGAGCTGAGGACACTAGACAAACTGCAGGACATTATAGACAATACCAGCTATCTTCTGCACACCGTTATCGACAACCAGAGGAGTCTGTTCAGTGAGAGACTGCTTCTTCCAAAATGCAGAACCACGAGACTTGAGAACTCCTTTGTCAACTATGCCATCATGCTCTACAACTCCTCACTTGGGGAGAGGAAGAAATAGAGGACAAAGGTGAAGGAGTGCTAGCCAATGTGTGGAATGTGAACTGTGTGAAATGTGCAATAACAGTACGGTGCATTTAAATTAAAAATGGATATTACTGTTCATTAGAATGACCATTTATTATAAGATCTACTATTATCTACTGTTTAATATTATTATTTATCTTACATCATTTATCATAAACTTTATCGTATATTGAGTATATTGATTGATTCTTGTCTATCCTTAGCTTTTATGTATTCTGTTTATCATTAATGTAGATTTTGTCTGTTTTAGCATTCATTTATTATTATTGTTTACTCTCATATATAGTTTATATAATCTTTTATCCTATGGGAAATGCAATTAATACATGTTAATTACTATCTATTCCTATTATATTTACTGTTTTCTTACTACTTTACTATTACTTTATTATTTACTGTTTATTAGCTCACTGTTTATATGTTTATCATTAATTTTCAGATGCAAATATTATATATATAATATCTCAAAGATTCTATTGTTCTATTGTAATTCATATTGTTTTTGAAACGCTACTCGAAATGTACATTTCCCTGAGGGAGCCATCCCAAAGGGATAAATATTTGTGAAATTTCATACTTTTTCCACAGTTTTAATCTTCAGCTTTTTTCAACCCTTTTCTGATTTTACAATGAGTATGTATTGCACGTTACATTGAGTTATGTTGTCGCCAGAGTGGATGATGGCTGAAAAATCATTTTTCTCTTTT
This sequence comes from Karalla daura, assembly GCA_029224185.1. Taxonomy (NCBI): domain Eukaryota; kingdom Metazoa; phylum Chordata; class Actinopteri; order Chaetodontiformes; family Leiognathidae; genus Karalla; species Karalla daura. Next base: position 4,613,562 of record CM055188.1, on the reverse strand, counting down.
GATGCTGCTCCCAGCTCACACCATGCGCAACAGATACTTTTATTGCTTCCCATAAGAATGAATGGGAAAAACTAAAATAAAATCACACCCTCAAACAATTATCTGCTATGTGCCCATACTTTGTCGTAGAAACTTCATTTCAGCCCCCAAAAACTTTGCTCTGTGTGTTGAAAACTGCATGTTGATGGGTTGCCCTCCACAGCGCCCTCTCAAAGAGCCTGTGGTCACACTGAGACATGGCTGTCTGCCCACTGACAGAGAGAATAGTGCTGCGGCAGGCCCTGACACTAGGCAGCACACACAACACACAATGTTTAACATGATTTTAGAAATTTTTATTTTTCAGCCTTTTTAACAATTAAACACACTTCAGCAATGTTTCTGCTTTAGTTTAGCCATTTTCTGCCTTTTCAGCTATTCTGTCCATTTCAACAATATTTAGGCTTTACCTCAACTACTTTCAGCCATTTTCAACTATAAAGCACTTTTAAGCAGTCTTTAAGATTTTATTCAGCTATTTTCAGCCTTTCCAACTATTAAGTACTTTTAAGCCATCTTTAAGATTTCATTAAAAAAAGCTAAAAAAGCTGTTAAGTATCGAGTGGAATATCGGGGTAACTATTTTAACTCTTATACCACCTCAATTGTTTTATCTACAGAAACATTGGGATCATTGTCGGACTTAGATATGTTCAAATATAGTTGAGATTTCTCAAGTCAGTTATACACATTTGTCATAGCATCTGTCAATTCTTGCGCTGATTATTTTCTATCTTTTGCATGACTACAGAATAGCATCATCTGCAACTTTGTTGCTCGGACCCTAAAAACATACACTTAACTGCCGTCTCTTTAACTACTGTATGCTGTCTAAGGTGAAAATGCTTTTTGGGCCATAGGGGATTTCTGTTGTAGTACTAGTGGTGGCCACTGGGAAAAATCAGATCACTGGTGGAGGGGTGGTGCACTATTTATATTATATATATAATGTAATATAAAAGATAGCATACATCTGCAAAGATACATCTGACCTCAGTCGTACACTAGAAGACAAGATGGTACACATTCAAATGATTCAATATTCCTTAGAGCCAGCACGCATAACTTTGAAGCCATTAAATTGCCCTTGTGACTTTTGTTTCCTCATCAGATTTGAATACTGTTTTTCTTTCTGCTGTTCCCTTTCTTTTTGCTGAATGAAGCTATCTTTTTTTTTAAAGGGCTGGGTGATATTGCTGAAAAGTGTATCATGATGAAATTGTTTCATATCAGTCAATAGAAAATTATTGGTTAGTTTTTTTCCATATATTTGAAACAAGGACTAGTTGAAAGAAGGTTGAATTCATATAATATTTTAACTATATCCTGTAAGAGGTCAACACAACTATACAGTGAAATAAATAAACATACTGGTCAATGTAAATATATAGACATTAAATAAATGCTTAATCAAAATGTGCAAAGCATTTAATTCATAAGAGATTGTATACCTGAGGCAGAGCCAACAACTACTTTGCTTAGCTATGAAAACCTTTTTTTAAGGGTGATTTTATTGTATGTGCAAAGCCCTGAAATGTAAGAAGTAACATTTAAAAATTATGTTCAATTACCTGTGATCAAATAAGAATAAGAAGACCTTTAATTGTCATAAAATGGGGAAATTTCATTACAGCATATTGATTACATAGGATGATTGAGAGTATAATATGATAAAATACAAGTGAATAAACATGGAATAGGGCTAACAGTATTAATTGTAGAGTCTGACCGCAGCAGGACGAAAAGACCTCCGGAATCTCTCTTTCACACAGTGTGTGTGAATCAGTCTGTCGCTGAGGCTGCACTCCACAGCAGACAGTGTCCTGCAGGGGGTGAGACTCGTGGTGCAGCATCTGTCCACCACCATCTCCTTGCATTGAGGAGATGCTTCTGCTTGGACCAGTCCACAAAGTCCTGCGTCAGTCTTCTGTATTCTGCATCATCGTCTTTGATGAGGCCAGGGTCCACTCTACCGGGTCAAAGCCTACCCGTGTTATCTCCAGCTTGTCCCTCAGAAGCACTGGCTGTATGGAGTTGAATGCACTAAAGAAGTCAAAGAATACGATTCTCACCGTGCTGCCGGGTTTCTCTAGATGACAGAGAGTGCAGTGAAGCAGGAAGATGACTGCATCCTCTACCTCTATGTCAACCCAGGAGGCAAACTGCAGAAGGTACATCTCCAAGCCTACAATGGTGCGGAGGTGGCCCAGGACCAGTCTCTCCAGTGTCTTCATTGGATGGGACATGAGAGCCACTGGCCTAAAACTGTGGCCTTTAGCTTGAGGAGTCTTGGGCAGTGGGACCACACAAGACGTCTTCTAGAGCTGTGGTACCACCCTAAGCTTTAGGTTCAGGTTGAAGACATGCTCCATAACTCCACACAGTTTGTCTGCATATGACTTAGAGAGCCTGGAGCTGATGCCGTCTGGTCCAGGTGCCTTCCTGTCTTTGATCTTTCTTAGCTCGCTTCTCACCTGTGCATGCTGGGGGAGTGGAAAAGTGCTTGCAGCTGTGTAGTGTTGTGGGACCGACGTGTGAAGCACTGAGGGAGTAGGACCAGGACCAGTTGTAAGGATGGGGGTATGCAGCCATGTGGGTGCTGGAGAGAATGATCAATGGATTTTTAAGAAATGTTGATTGAGACCATGCAGTCAATGTAGGTCCCCCAAAACCTGGGCATGAGGTGCTTTGAAACCTGAGATGGTCTTTCGGCTGCTACACACCTCGCTGATGTGTCATTGCAGCTGCTCTTCCATCTTCCTTCTGTAGCTGGCCTTCCCCTCTCTGATCTTCCTCCTCAGCCCCTCCTTGTGCCATGATCTGAATGCTCTTTTCTTTTCCTTCTGGAAAGCTTTGATATCAGGGGTAATCCACGGTGTTTGAAAAACACTGTATGATACAGGAAGGTACAGTGTTTTCAAAGCATATAGTCTGTGATGCAGTCTACCATAGCACTGATGTCCTCTCCATGTGGGTCACAGAGCTCTGACCATACAGTGGTGTTGAAACTGTCTCTCAGGGCCTCCTCACTCTCAGTGGACCACCTTTTCACCACTCAGGGTACCACAGGCTGTCTGTGCATTAAAGGTAAATACACAGGCCACAGGTGGATAATACTGTGGTCAGCTCCACCCAGAGGAGGGAGTGGTAGTGATGAGTATGCGTCCTTGGTGTTGGCATATCTGGTGGTGCAGGACACATATTGGGTGCATGTGGGGAGGACAGTAGAGGAGAATGCATGAATGAAGTCCCCAGAGATGAGTAACAGAGTCTGTGGGTGCTGTGTCTGCATCTTGCATCTTGCTCTGGTAACAGAGACCAATGTGTCACAGGCCGTGTCTATTTGCAGAGGGGGACACATACACAGCGATTCCAATGATGTATGTGAACTATTTGCAGAGGGGGACACATACACAGCGATTCCAATGATGTATGTGAACTCCGGCGGCAGATAGAATGGCCTCATACTGACTGCTAATAGTTCAATATCTCTGCTACACAGTTTCTCCATCGGTGAACAGTGTCCTGGCTTGCACCATTTCCTGTTAAACACAGCCACACCACCTCCCCCTCCACCTTCTACCACTGTCCTCAGTTCTGTCCACACAGACAGAACATCTGAGTCCAGAATGTGAGGGGTTAACCACGTCTCCATGAAAATAATGATGCTGCACTCCCAATACTTCTCATGGTACCTCGTGACCTCTGCCAGTTCATCAGTCTTGTTGGAAAGAGATCTGACCTTTCCTAAAATGAATGAGGGAAGGACAGGTCTGAAACATCTCTTTTTTTTCCAGAACTTGTGTCCAGCGTGACAGCCTATGCGAGTTCTACGCAGCATGTCGTAAGATCGAAAATGCTGCAACTGCTACGATGAGAGCCTGGTTAGGGCTTTGCCCCACCCACGCCCCAACTATATGTATATATATATATATGTGTGTGTGTGATAAACCTTGATGTCAGAATGAGTGGGTAATTTTATTTATTATTTCAAATTGTATTACTGTTTAAAATTACTGATGAAAAACATGCTTACTGTAATGTTATATGGATATGGAATGTAATAGGGATGACTGTGAAAAAAAAACAAAACAAGGTGGGAAGAAGATTCGAAGAAGATGGTGGTTGGCTCGTCTTTTTTTTTTCACAGATCTATTATCGTGTCTGAAGACTGTACAAACTGTGTTCCTCTGTTAAATGTAGTTTTGTACTATGTGTGCGTGTCAACAAACTGTTAGAATATGGTCTAATAAGCAGATGCAAAATAGTAAATGTTTCAGTAATTATACTATAAGTGAATATATAGATTGTCTAGTTGTCATAGCAACGTGAGCATGACATCATCTTCAATGCGACACCACTGAACGCCGGCTAAAAGAAGCAGGAAGAAAAACAACAACAATATGCACACAATGGAGTAAATCAAGAGGACAGTTAGATTTCAGTGGTTTTCAACATCACATAAAACAATAGCCTACCTACCACATTTCCCCATACTCATTTACTAAACATAATGACATCTACAGACATCAACAGGACCACCTTGATCAACCACCTTGATCAAAGGACTACCTTTGCACACATGATTAAATCATGCTCACAGAAGACCCAACCTTTCCCCTCCCCACATTTTCCATTGATTCTTCTCTGAAATCCAATCCCCCTGAAGCAGATATAAAGATCTCAACCACCAACATTCCCTCAGAATTCTCCTGGACGTTGTGTTACATGAACCTGAGTGCCATTCTGTGATTATTGTACAGGTGCTGGTCAACGAATTAGAATAATTTGAAATAGTGCAATCATTAAATTCTTTGAATGCATTTTTTGTGCAGAAAGCAAATCAGGTGTTCACCGCACCTGTCCTACTCGTTAGAGTAATCACAGAACTCGTTACCTGTAAAAAATTTGCTCAGCTGAGCTTTCCAAAAGGCCCATTTAGGTCATTTAACTGTGACACTGTTGTTTTATTGAATTAGAATAATGGAGAAACCGTTTCATTGAATTAGAATAAATGCTCGAATTTTTGTTTTCTGTGAAGAGTGTTCACTGTGCAGTATAAAGTCAGGGTTGAGTAGAATTTCTAAGTTGTAAAATCAATCATGGGTAAGCAGCACGACCTCTCAACCGGAATAGTGGCTCAAATTCAAGCCCTTCGCCAACAAGGCTTGACCCAAACTAAAATTGCTGAGCAGCTCGGCATCAGCCAGTCTTCCGTCTGCAAAGCTCTCAAGAAAAACTGCAGCAAGCGCACCAACTGCTCCGGCGTCCGAAAAACTTCTGCTCGCGACAACAAGCAGCTGAGAAAGATCGCAGTCAGCAACCGGTCCAAGTCCACTTCTGAGCACACCGACTTGTGGAACAAGCAGACCGGTGCTGACGTCTCCAGATCAACCACTTACCGTCGTCTGCGCGAACTCGGCTTCAAATCTCGCGTTCCAGCAGTAAAACCGATGCTGAACAAGAAACAAATGGAGAAACGGCTGAAGTGGGCCAAAGAACATGGCGAGTGGACTGCTGAAGACTGGAAGACTGGCAGAAAGTGGTCTTCAGTGACGAATCACGCTTCTGCATCTCCTTCGGTGACCAAGGTCCTTGTGTCTGGCGTCGTGGTGGCGAAACCTACGAGTGCGTGAAAAGATCCGTCAAGTTTCCCCAGAGCGTTATGGTCTGGGGATGCATGTCCGCTCGGGGTGTAGGGAAGCTCTGCTTCCTCAAGAAGACTGTCAATGCTGCCGTATATCAAGATGTTCTGGAAACGTTCCTGATTCCGACTGTTGAGGAACAGTTCGACGAAGAAGACTTCATATTTCAACAGGATCTTGCACCGGCTCATGCGGCAAAGTCGACCAAAGATTGGTTCACTAAAAAACAGCTTGAAGTTTTGGCATGGCCAGCCAACTCGCCTGACCTCAATGTCATTGAAAACCTTTGGGCCATCGTCAAGCGGAAAATTTGCGACAGAAAGCCGACTACGCTGGACCAACTGAAGCAGAACATCGCCACTGCCTGGGAAGCTGTGAGTGTGGAAACTTGCGACAAACTGGTCAAATCGATGCCGTGGAGACTTCAGGCAGTCATACAAGCCAAGGGGGCAGCCACAAAATACTGAGAAAGTGATGATTCTAATCATAATAAAAAAATATTCTAATTCAATGAAACGGTTTCTCCATTATTCTAATTCAATAAAACAACAGTGTCACAGTTAAATGACCTAAATGGGCCTTTTGGAAAGCTCAGCTGAGCAAATTTTTTACAGGTAACGAGTTCTGTGATTACTCTAACGAGTAGGACAGGTGCGGTGAACACCTGATTTGCTTTCTGCACAAAAAATGCATTCAAAGAATTTAATGATTGCACTATTTCAAATTATTCTAATTCGTTGACCAGCACCTGTACATGATTTCTCCTATGAGATTCTCCAGTGGTTTGTTTTGCACGACTGTTTGGACCAACCTTTTCCAATTAAACCAACAAATCATCAAGCCGGCTTCCTCAAGTTCTTTCCAGAGTTTTTTTTTTTACAACTACTGAAGGAAAAACAGAATTGTGCAACCAGCACAGTGATCCAGAACAGAAAGGAGGCGAATCTTCCAGTCAACGATACAACACAAATTCGCCAGAAGCTTTCAGTTGGTGCCGTGACCCGGATTCACAACATCAGAAGTGGACTTTCTCATCTGACAATGGACAGTGACTCCTAAGCGGTGAATATTGCACTTCTGGTGCGCTGAATGAAACAGCCGGAAAGATAATGCTGAAAATTCAGTTCAAAGGAAAGACTGAGTGTAATTTGGGCCCACAGTGATTTGCTATGAGTCAGAGCATGTAAAATTGTGTGTTTTTGTTACCAAACGAGTCTCTCTAGTGATTAGGGTAACCAATGGTTAATTTAGAATTATAAGGCGAGTCAGAAGCCTGTACCTATTGTGATTTAGAGCTGCCGAATGGACTGTAACTAAGGTGCTACAGAGGTTTGTGTTATCCCAAGAGACAGATATGGGCTGCTGACTACAATTGTTGATCAGAGTGTAGCATTTTATTCTTCCTTGTGAAAATAAGATAGCAATTTGGCTTGACCGTGGATGCGCTGTTAAGGGAAGCGTCGTTTTATTCAGTTACAGGTAGATCTTTGAAACGCAGTGAGAGGTTGGTGTGGTGTGTGAAACACAATGAGCGACTGATGTTAAGACAAGTTCTACGAATTTCACCTAGGTGAAAGGGAGAACTAGGAGAGAAATGCAAACAGAAGATAAACCAGAAGGTTGCTAAACCAGAAGATAAGCAATCGAGTGATTCTGAGAGTTTCGTCAGTGGAATGAACACATGTGTGAAGCAGTCGTTAACGATAGGGACCCTTTATCCATTTAAAGAGCTACAGGAAGCTGCTGAAGGGCATAAACACGAATGGAATGCCACTGCAACAGGAGTAAAACTGAGACCAGTTGCAAAAAGATGATCTGATGGTGAGATTATATATTCTCACAAATAAGCGAAGCCTAGTGAAATAGATCAGTGGTCAAAAGACTTGCATCATCCAAGGAAGATGGGCATGGGAGCTTGGTCATTTGACGGAGTGGCAATACTGGGCACAGTTCTGAACACCACAGAAGCTAACAAACTGAGACAGGCAGTTGAGAATAGCATTGGAGAGAATCAACAAGACCTAGTTGAAGGCTGGAACACAATTTGTGACTGGATCCAGAGTGCAACCAATGCAACGACGGATTGGTCGAAAGTCAGTGAATGCACCCAGAAACCTAATGAATACGTTGATGACTTAACACACAGATATACAGAGATATTCCTCCGACATTCTGGCATAAATGGCCTGACCAAGGAAAAAATAGGTCACAGCAATCATGGTGCCCTGAAGAGCAACCTGCTGCAGAGCTTGTCCCCTGAAATCAGGAAAGCCGTTAAATTAACATCCCCCACTTGGGAAGAGTCCAATTTCACCTACGATATGTTGATCAGTGCTGCTAGAAAAGCAAAAAACAGTATAGGACACGAAATAAGGTCAATCATTTCAGCCAAAACAGATGAGGATGACTTTATGATGAGAGCTTTAATTTCAAAGGAGAACAGATATAGGGCTAAATACAGAGGCAAGAAAGGAAAGAGGGCAGACATAGATCCGATGATGTTTGTTGGAAGTGTGGCAGAACAGGTCACTGAGCAAGGAAATGTCGATCAGACCATCAGGAGACAAGTGGACCCCGCAAAGAACATCTCTACAATAGTGAATATGAACAGTTTAAGAAACTGAGCGACAGCCAGAGGGAAGCTTTATTTGCTGCGATCCAGGGAAACTAGACGGACCGTCACCGCGTGCATTGTGGCCGCGGTGAGGGAGCATGAGGATGGACCTGACATGCATGCAGCTTCAGGTGACAAAATGGAGACTATCCCGGAGTTACCAAGGATGGTCATCAGACAGGTCACCGTTTCCCACCCCTCTATTATAGTGACACCTATCATAGTTGAAGAAAGCAAACCCAACTGCAAAGATGTCATAAATGTAGTAGGGCAAGACCATCATTTAAGGGGGTCGCCCCTGCAAGAAATGGTTAAGTCCACAGATGATCCCCCCCACTGTTCAGAGCAGAGAACATTCTGCCGAGTGTGCGGGGACAACTGTCTATGATGTAATTGAGACTAGTGAGACCCCAGCAAAGTATGGTCAGCTAATGTTGGATAAAGTACAATCACCAGCAGAGGTAGCTATAGTAACAGTGGAAGAAGCATGTACAGGTGAAATGACAGAAACAAGAGGCAAGCTCCTGCAGATGAGATTGTAAAGACAGATGCAACTGCACCCAGAAGGTCAAGACTGAGGCAGATGAAACTCAGGAACACAGACAAGGGTAGTGCATATAAAACAGAAAAGCAAATCAGGTATCAAGATGAGGCTGAGAGCATCACACCTTGCGCAGTGTCACAAATCAGGAAATTCAGGCGACAGTAAGAAAATACAGAATGGTGCCAATGATAAAGGAAAATTGGAATGGATAGGAAATGAGGCGAAGGTGTAGGATAATGGGCTATGGGGACATGAATCCAAAACAGCCATGTGCAGCATTTTACCTCATCCAGCAACGACAATCCTGATGATAGCATCAACCCTGGCAACGACTCTGATGATGACCTCCACCCGACACGTCACCCCCACCTGTAATACCCATTCAAAATCTACATGGCCCTGGATGAGATCCGAGAGATGGATTCCACCATAGACTGTGTGCGATCCTGAAGCAAGCAGACCTTTTCAATGGACATATTGGACTGTGGATGTCCCAGACCCCTCAGCAAACATCACAGATTATATCAAGGACATTTATGAAAATGCAAATTTGTTAAGGGCCATCCCCTACAGAGAAGAAAGTGCATGGCTTGGGGAAACACTTATGGAATGATCAAATGTATCAATGATGATGTATCCAATAATGATTGTCTATAAATAGATTCATCACAAGATCCCCAAGAATAGCTCATATTCGAACCAGACCCACCAATATGACAAAGAATGACTCACTCCCTATCATCTGAGAAATATACTGTAATGTAATGTGTGTTGCCTATTCACAGCTTGCAGAGCAAGTGTCGCTGTCTGGTCCACATGGCAGTAGGGGAATTACTCCCACAGGGTTTTGCCCCTACCTGTAAATGAGGAACTCAACTCGGTGGTGTCCGCGTACTATGGAATAGAAAGAAAACCACTATCCGATCAATGATATTAATTGTGATCATCAATGTCTGATCAATGATCAAACGGGGGAATTGTTAGATTTCAGTGGTTTTCAACATCACATAAAACAATAGCCTACCTACCACATTTCCCCATACTCATTTACTAAACATAATGACATCTACAGACATCAACAGGACCACCTTGATCAACCACCTTGATCAAAGGACTACCTTTGCACACATGATTAAATCATGCTCACAGAAGACCCAACCTTTCCCCTCCCCACATTTTCCATTGATTCTTCTCTGAAATCCAATCCCCCTGAAGCAGATATAAAGATCTCAACCACCAACATTCCCTCAGAATTCTCCTGGACGTTGTGTTACATGATCCTGAGTGCCATTCTCCTGTTTGTTTTGCACGATTGTTTGGACCAACCTTTTCCAATTAAGCCAACTAATCATCAAGCCGTCTTCCTCAAGTTCTTTCCCGTGTTTTCCTTTTACAACTACTGAAGGAAAAACAGAATTCTGCAACCAGCACAGTGATCCGGATCAGAAAGGAGGCGAATCTTCCAGTCAACGATACAACACAAATTCGCCAGAAGCTGTGAGACGATAATTTTGATCCTGCATATCTGGCTCTTTGTTGCAGAAAGGAGATAAGTGTTGTTCAAAGAGGCTGTAATGAAACTAAACAAAATACTTCGGAAAAACAAAGAGTAGAAATACTACAGAGATCAGACCACGAAAGGAGTCGGGTTGCGCATTTGATGCAAGGTATGTACTTTTCTGTAATCAGTCTGGGAGGAAAGTTTTCTCGTTTGTTTTCTATAACTCGCGCTGATGCGCTGGTGTTTCTGATGACATCTAGCCTACCTGCTTGGCCCAGTAGGCAAGCAGGTACTACATAAACAGTAACAGTTTACACATCCCAGTATTATAAACGTACTAGCGTTTACGGCAGCACCATGTCCGTCATGATGCTGGGTATCGGTACTCATCCCTCCTGCTTCCACTTACTCTGTCTGCATCCTGGTGGTGGTCCTGCCAAAATAATCAAAGTCGATTTGGAACCACTTATAGATGCTGGAGTGAATGGCGTGGTATTTATCACAGATCTGCTGTGGCGTCAGACCCTCTTCTCTGGCTTTGTTCTCTGTGGCTGTGCCATACTCATCTGTTCCACACACAAACAGTATGTTCCAGCCTCGCAGGCGGCCGTACCTTGAAAGGGGGACACAGAGTAAGGGAGATATTAAGTCATGATTCTGTGTAAGAGTGAAGTTTTTCAAGTAAGAGGTAATAGTAGAGTAATAGGTGCAGAGAGGGAAAGGGACAAAAATTAATACCAAAATCTGACCTGGAGAATACATCCGCGCTGAGGACACAGCCAATGATGTTGCCCAGGTGGGGGACATTGTTGACATATGGCAAGGCACTGGTTATAAGCAGGTTCCGCTTGCCCTCCTGAGGCAAACTGATGAAAAAATAAATAAATAATTTTTTAAATGTAATTTGTATCTCTCATTAGTAACTCAGTTTTTGGTTATAAAGTAATCATTGGTTCATCTGTACATTCAACAGCTGAGTTCATTTGCTCCATGTGGAAAAGAACAAGATAATTATTGTGAATTGGCACAAGAAGTCCAGTCAGTTTTTTGAGAAAAAAAATGTGGGAATAACTTACATGGGGTGCTGTCTGTCTACAGACAAAATGCAAGCATTAACATCCTTATTCCAGGTGAGAAAAGCTGCTTCCATCTCTTCGTCTGATACTGCACGCTCAGCTTCTTCACACTAAACAAATATTGAGAGAGATTAGAAAAATGTGGACACTGATCTCTTGAGGAGGTTCTCTTCAGGACATCTAATTCTTCTGTTTACTTAAATCAACAATTGTAGCCAAAACAATATCCAGAGAGAGGGAAGTCTGGGGCTGTCTGCTCAAGCTACCCAAACCCCCCTCGACCCAACTTCGGACAAGCAGTTGACGACTGATGGATGGATTTTTGATGACCAAATAAAACCTTTTATTTTCAAATGAGAAAAGCTGATGTTCAACAATTTAAACATGAACAGGCTTTTGGGAACTTACAATAACAGAACTGAACATCAGAACTAGCTCAATTTAAAACATGGAGGTGATGAAAAAGACCTGAGATACTATGAAGTGTATGACATTCAATGAACCTGTACAAAGACACTGCCACAAGCAGTATATCAGTATGTGAGTGGGATGTGCTTAAAGGTTGCACTCATTAGGGCCAGCTGTTCTGGCACATACTCACATTACCTTGAACCCAACCATACTCAAGCCTCTGACATACAGATGGCACAATGTCATGATAAAATGAGTTTTGATTATATGTGATTAAGCAGTGCGATGGAGTGAAAACCCGACAACATAGCTGCTGATAAGATAACATTTCTAGAAACACTCCACCTCTTCCTCTAACCAATGTGAATCCTATGCCACTGCCATTGTTATATTTCACATGTTGCATTGTTACTGTGCTTGTGTACATGCATGACCAACTTCTACCATGTAAAAGCACACCTTTTCCAACCTTGCCGAGCCAACAAAGTGTGCTGTGCTCATACATGCTTGGGCACAGTAGGTGTATAAAAGTTTCTCTTTCTAGCAGCAGCAAACTACTTTATCCAAGATTCTAAAAATGCATAAGCAGGTCTAACATTTTCCCTCAAACCCAAAACTAAATAATTTAGTTAGCAGTCTGAGAAATAAATTCTGCAATTTCCTCAGTGAGGAGGAAGAGCTGCTGCTTATGTCGCACCTATTCCAGTCCTCCTTTGTTCTCATGAGAAACCCTGGATAAGGAAAAAGCAGATGTGCTCTCTACACACTTCATGCTTTAATTCTGTATGGGGAATGCATCTACTTGACAGAATACCCCTGCTTTATTTAAGTGACAGGAATGCAAGCTAATCCAATCTTTTAATGTCTTGACTTTCCTTAACAAATGTTTTTTTTTTCAAAAACGTCCCCAGTGGGAATACATAATTCCTGAGGAATAAGCATTGGTGTAGTTTGGCACTGCAGTACCTGTAATACCTTTAAGCTTAATAATTATCGTGATTATCTTGATGGTACCTCAGCAGTGTTGCTGTTGCATGGCTGAGTGTCTCTGCACTGGCTGCTCTGAGAAGCAGGCTGCTTCTGCATGGAGCTTTTCATGCTATGCAGGCTCTTTCCCAGTAGCACTTTCCGAGCAGCAGTCTGGAAACTGTGCATACCAGTCCCACAGTCAAACCAAGCCTTCACACACTTCCCAGTATCTGAAAGGGAAAGTCAAACGTGGTCAGGGACAACCATTACAGACATAAAAATGACTAGGAAATAAAAAAACATCGAATTATGTGAAGTAAAGTAGTGGAGGTGAAAGGGAAAAAAAGGAAAGACTTTGTCACACATGGATAACAAAAAATGTTTATAGTGCTCACCTACTGCTAGTGAAGAGTCAGATAAAATAGGATACAGCGCAGCCCACAAAACAACATCAGCAACCGAAACACCTTCCTGAAATACAGAGCACTTGAACCATAAACATATACTTACACAATAAAATGAGGGTGAGTAATAGCAGCACGGTAGTTTTGTTTGCTTTTCACAAAATACAGACCTTGCAGTTTCCCCAGTCTGTGATACCCACCATTTTTCTAGTGATTACAGGGTGTTTCTGAAAGCCGAGCTAATTGCCAAGAAATTTCATGAGTAGATTTATACAGACATGTAATATATGACAGACAAAGATGATGTTATGACATAGGAGAAGCCATAGCAGACAGTTGATCCCCATCCCACTTAAGGCCGGCACAAGCTTCCGCGGCTTTGGCTCGTTTTTGCGAGCCGCGTGGCCAAGCTGCGTGGCCAAGCGGCGCGATCAAAGTGCTGCCGTGCGGCCCGTTTTGCGTCGCTCAAAAGTTGAGACCTCGCGGCTTTGGTCACGTCGGTCGCGCATGCGCCCTGTCGAACTCGCCACACCAGTAGGTGGAGTCCGGGGGTTAAAGCCCCGTCGATAACCAGGAAGAGCCTTCAGATGAAAGACTTGTTAAGGAAGTCTGCTGCTTCACCCGCCTCTATAATACAGCCCCGACAGAGTACAAAGACAGGTTCCACTGTGCAAACTCACGGCGTGAGATAGCACAGACGCTAGGGCGGGAGGAGTGTTTGTGTCGCCACTAGAGTTGTTACCTGTGTTACCTGTCCGCGAAAACCGGGACACGTGCACGGCGAGCCGCGTGGTCGCGGAAGCTTGTGCCGGCCTTTATCCTCCCATACTCATGCATAAACAACACAAGGGACCTATGCCCCAGATAGATTCTATTTATTTAAAAAAAGAAAACTCAGCATGAGCAGTCAAAAAAGGAAATAACGGAAAAACGGAATAACGGGGTGGAGGGTGGGGGGTGTTGCCCAAGGTTCCTGATATGGTACAGAACACATGCCAAAATTGGCATCTTAAGCTTTTGTCTTGAGCATAAATTAAAAGAAGGTTGAGAGAGGAAATAGGAGATTGCTGTACCCCATCTAAAAAAGGCATTTTGCTGTTGCTCAAGCTTTGATCCAAGTAGTTTAGGGGCCCCTGGAGGACCTTGGACACCTCTGATCCTTTTCCTTGCAGCACTGACATGTGAAGTGCTTGTAGAAGTGCAGGCTGCAAAAAGAAACAAAACAGAAGACAAAAGTTATGATATATTCTTGTGTACACTGTGCCTCTGAGAACATGATTTTTAAATAATTTAGAAGAATAGATTTATAGCCCTGTTGTCTTCATTTGCAACCAAAGGAAATTTAGTGCTTTGCACAGCTAGTCACTCATGGGGTTTTACGTCAAATTTACCTGAAGATTTGTGGCTTCCCATTCCAGCCACTGGTTGCAGAGTTCATTAGACTTCTGTCCACATACTTCAAACAGGTATCTGAGGATTAAAATGGCACAAAAAGGGAATCTGTGTCATGCTTTTCACTTGGCTAACAAAAACAATAAACATTATAGAGATTTAATTAGATCTAAATCATATCCAACATATTTATGCCAACTTGGCACTGAATTAATGGTTAGTTGTAACAAACAAAGAAATGCAACCTACTGACCGGCAGATAGAATTGGAGCTGAAAAGGTGTTGTCCACTGGGCAGTATAAGGGCTGGCAAATATGGATGACTAATGAAGGGCACCACTTTCTCTGGGGGAAAAAAAGTTTGTTCAGATCAGAACAATTAAACAAGAGCACACAGGGGTTGTTAAGCAGGTGAGTATGTGTCTGGACTAGTTTGACCAGATTTTTCAGATGAGCAAAACATGTTGATTCAAATTGTAATTCCAATCACTGTCCGTCACAGAGAGAAAGAAAAATATGCAGCCACTGGATCCAGTTCAGTCACATACTGCTTAATGTTAAAATGTTAAAAATTACAATTCATTACACTGAATTGTGAAGAACATATAATGAGAAAGCTCAAAAGCTTTGAGGACAATCCCTTGATCAAATGCTCAGCCTTCATGCTTAATCAGCTTGGTAATCCAAATGATGCATTAAGAACATGTTGGTCATACAGAGGTTCAAGGATTTGATCTTGGAAAGAGAAAAGGGATTCATCAGGGATCTTGGAACAGATTACTTTGCAAGAGGACCCTTATCATATATCCCTGATATCTTCAAATTAATTACACACCCTGGACTGGAAGTGACAAGGCCCGTGGTAGGTGTGTATACCATTTGGTTAGAAGTATTGTTTCTTACACTTCGGTAATTCACGGGAAAACAGTGACATGATGGATAGTTTATTATAACTTGAGACTACATAAAATCCCTTTCCCTCTACTTTTTAGTTATATTTAATGGGCAATAGTCTTGATGAAACAAATATTTTGAGTAATGCTAGGCTTTTCTGTCACCCACCTGGCCAAACAGTGGCATAATACTAATTAGAGTATAGCATCCAAAATAACACTAACATTCGCAAAAACACAGAACTACAAGAACACAACACGAATTATGTAATTGTGTTGGCATACAACAGCCTGAAAACACTATAATAGAGCACAAACTACATCCAGACTGCCCGGACACCTGAGACGACCTGGTTGCTTGTGTAAGTGGATTGCGCATGAGACTGAACGCCAGCAGAACAGCAGCTAACTTCCTTTGTCACGTTACCACCCTCTATTAGTTAAAACACAACGTAACTCAGACATGGCAAAAATAATCCCAGAATGATTCGCTATTGCGAATAATAACTAACTAATAACTAACGGCAACGGTCCGTGGTCTCTGTACATGAGGCTAATGCCTAGCTCGCAAAGCTTTTTTTTTACCTTCGTGGTTCACATACTGGATGTCACACCGGCCTCCAGTCACTTCTAAAGCCGCTAACACCTTCAGGCAGTGCGGGACGCCTTCACTTACGAAGAGCTTCATTGCTTGCTAATTGATGAGATCGCAATCTTACACTTTTAAACAATCCAAGAAGCAGCCTGCAGTAACTTTGCCGGTGAATGTCGTCCTCACGCTGATGCAAACAGAGGTTGTTTAGTCACAAATGGCGGATATGTAGTTTATTTACGCCGGCTGTGTAGTTCACCTTAATGCTAGCTGTTTAGTTTAAAAACTACAACTCACAGGATCCTCTTAGACGAGCGTGAGCCTCAACATGCATGTAGGGTTTTACGTTCCTGCGCCAGGCGGGGTCTGTAACTTCATATGGCTGTTAAAAACCGGGCGACGCTTAGCATCGAAACACGCGCATCAGAAAACCGTCTGTTCTGTCGTTGTATAGGCGGATAAAATAGTGTGTGTGTTGTAGCCAATCAGAAAACAGCAAACCCTCACGGCGAAAGCATTTGTTTTATCCGCTTACAGCGGCAGGAAGGTGTCCCCTCATAAGTCGCACAGAGAAACGTTAAGTTGTGTGACCCTTTTCTTTTTAAAACTGCACAGCATAATTCACTTTGTTTTCGAAAAACAATAAATAAGTACGCAATTTCTTTCCCTCTTTCGCTCCAGCTTTCCCACAGTTTACTACGAAAACACGACTGGGTTTTCATCATGCCGTTGCAAGGTGAGTGATGCTTTGCCCCTCGAACACAAAGTTACAATTTCCGTTGATTCTTTTCTGTCTGATAATTTTACGTCCATATTCAGCGACGTCTGCAAGGAATGTATTCTGCAAGTTACTTCATCTGGCTTAATCCAGAATGGTATTTTTATCTGTTGGGATACTAGTGAAACAAAATTAACTAGGAATCAGAAAAGGCCATGTTCTGAAACAATCAAATTTTTACGTAGCCGGTTGTTTATTGTTACTTTTTTTAATCATTCGTCACCCGACTGTAGGTTATGAGAAAAAAAATTACGATCTGAAAGAATCTCCCATTCACGTCAGGACAAGAGCAAATTATCCGCATTAAAAATGTTACGCCATACAGAGAATTTTTTTTCTATTTCATCAACATCTACATTTATGGGTACCAGTGGTAAAACAGCTCTAGCACCATACAGTGAGGCCTGCCCTTGCAAGGAGCCTTTGTGCGGGACTCACCAGTCTACTTTTTATAAGACACCGTAACATTGCACTTCAAAACATATAGTCTGTTAAAATTGCTATCACAAAGGGCCAATTTTTAAACTCCAACATGCACTTAAAATGCACATTACAGCCAAGTATAGATATACACTGACATTCTGACATCCGAGATCCCTCTTTTAAACCCTTTTTATTCTCAATTTGTGAATATTTAGTCAGTCAGACAGTTTTGTCATACAGAGTATGCCAACACGTGTCATCAATCCAAATTGGCCATCAGCATTTCCTTGGGATGCATATCACATCGGTGAGATTTGCTTTCAGCTTTGCATATGACACATCTTTTTTTTTCCAAATACATTTGCATGCTGCTGTCTTCACATCCTTCACAGAAAGTGCATGCTAGTTAACCACTGGTATGACGGAAACAGTTTATCTGATGCACTGCATTTTTGGTGTTTCATAATCTTTCCTAAGTCCATCCAAAGTAGGAGATTTGCCCTCATTTTCCACCAGCCTGTGACTCCACTGGCTTGAAAGATTACTCTCCAGTTGCAACACAGACTGATTAAAAGTGCGCTGTATTAACAGGAGGCTTACAAGTGTTCTGTAATTGCTAGTGTGCTGCACTGTGCTAGATGATGTGGTAGACAAACTGAGACCAGAGCACTTAACATTATGGTGTACTGCTACTGAGATTATCCCACTGCTTTTGGAAATTTGAGCAAGAGCGTTTTCTCTTTTCTCGTTTTCTGAGTGTATTCGTATCTGCATGCATACTGTTAGTTTTGGAGCAAAATTCTACTGTAGCAGAATACACAATGCAGCAAAACCTCATCATTTTACACAGTGCCGACCCCCCCTAAAAAGAGATTTAAAACTTTCTCTGTAAAAAAATAGTCTAAAAATCTTATAGTAAAAATAGGTCAATATAGTAGTATGATACATCTCTGCCATAAATTATACCTAAGTCTTCTCTTTGACTGATTTAGACAAACAGTAAATTTGCAGTAATTTGGCTTTTTTAATATTAGCGAAGGTTTTTAGTTGTCGAATTGTACGTCCTTAAACTGGGACGTTTGTTCGTTTCTTTATTGAATTTTTCACAGGACAGTCTGGATCTCAATCCTTACGTAAGACAGTGGTTCCAGAGGAATTCTAATTTGCCCATAATAACACAGATGTGGTACCCCACCACCCAACCACCCACCACTCACCTACCCACCCACCTACACACATTCAGTCCATTCCTTTTCACCACATATATGAACAAGGCACAAGTTATAATTAAAGCTGCAAGCAGCTGTGAGTGGGTCCGAGTGTTTGCGCCTGTCGTGGTACAGGCAACTGCAGGGTTAATAGAGGTCCGAGGCCATCCCAAAGCTCCTCTTTTTTTTTAGCCCACTTTGAAGAGGAATCTGTCCTGGACTGAGCAGCAGACCTTACAACATACCATACAGTGATTATGAACACACTCTATAGTAATGCTCTACATGCAGTCTGTTATATTCATTTCAGTAACTTTACAGAGACATTGTACTTGTAAGAAAACTAAAATTCAACCTGACATGTTATGCATACATGTTCAATGTTAATTCATCAGCAAATACACTGTCAAAATACTTTTTGAAATATTAAAATTTATTATTGCAGTCATACTTAGTATAATACTGCAATGAAATATGAAATATTGTGCCTGGTTTTGCAAAAATCATAATTATTGAGTCACTGTGGAGTTTAATTTGCCTCTCACATGGCCGCTGAATGGAGGATCAGGTTAAGAGAATGAAAGCTAGATAGATAGATAGATAACACAGAAACAATGTAAACGTAAATGTTTGCAACAAGCCATTATTTAGAAGCTATAAACCAAATGAAAGAGTGAGTACATTTAACACTTCAGAAATTTGTATATGTGTAAGAAAGTTTTAGAGTATTTTTTTACCCCACATCTGAGGTGAAAGTATATATACCTGACAGTCGGCATCTGTGTTGAATCCTCGATGGATACATAAAAAAAAAAGTAGAGACTTTATTCAAGCCTACAGTCATCTCATGTATTCCACGCACACAAATGGCTTTGGTTAAAATATCCTCATCACTTGCTTTTCCTGATGCCATGTCATTAATGTCCCACACAAGATCTTGTCATAAATCAGTCCCCTGTCTACGTCTTCTGCTCTGCGCACATCGTTTCATTCATACTTTTATCAATATCCCTTTCTCTGAGGATGGCGTCCCGATGAAAAGATCAGACTCGTCACATATAAGGGATGGAGTTACAAATCCATGTCTCAGTATAAGCAGACCTCCAGAGGTACTAACGTATCCGAGCAGTGAAGTGAAAACAAAAACACGTCAACACTAATCAATAACTTCTCACACAATGTAGATGTGTGTGAAAGTCTTCAAAATTTAATGAGCCCATAATACTCTTGAAAGTCCTCAGAGTAAGTCTGTTGTAGAAGACTGTTTGTCGTTCTGTGGTTCAATAGCAGAGGGCCTTGGTGAGCCCTGAAGGCTCTGGCTCCCCATCTAGACTTAGAGATTCTTGGAACCACCAGTAGGCCTGTATTCAGAGAACGAAGTGTCCTAGTGGGACAATAGGGTTTTATCAGGTCTGAGATATAAGAGGGTGCCAGACCATGAAGAGCTTTATAGACGAGGAGAAGGATTTTGAACTGGATCCTGAAAGGTACAGGAAGCCAGTACAATGAGTCCAGAACAGGATAAATATGATCTCTCTTTCTAGTTTTAGTCAGGACACGAGCTACCGCGTTCTGAAGGAGCTGCAGAGTTCTCAGCGACCTATTGGAGCTTCCAGCCAGTAGAGAGTTGCAGTAGTCCAGCCTGGAGGTAACAAAGGCATGGACCAGCTGTTCTGCTGCATGGGGAGGGAGTAGGTGTCTTATTTTTGAAATATTGCGGAGGTGGAAGTAGGCAGTCCGTGAGATCGATTTTATGTGGGAGCTAAAAGACAGGTCTTGATCAAAACTAACACCCAGGTTCTTTACAGTGGTCGCAGAAGGAGTCGCAAAACTACCTTGTAATGCTATGGCATCAGATATAGAGTCACGTAGGTGTTTAGGACCTATGAGCAGCAACTCTGTTTTTTCAGAGTTCAGAAGGAGGAAATTATTAGTCACCCAGGCCTTAATGTCATCAAGGCAGGACTGAAGCTGCTGTAGACGGTTGAGCTCGCCTGGCTTGATAGATAGATATAATTGGGTGTAATTGGATAGATATAATTGGGTATAAAGAGAAAAGAACTGGAACGAGCACAGATCCTTGTGGAATCCCGTGGCTGACTTTAGTGCGTGGAGATTGGTTGTCGTTAACACAAACAAACTGATATCGGTCTGAAAGATAGGACCGGAACCAGTCTAAAGCAGTGTCTCTGATTCCAAGCTGATTTTCCAGTCTCCTTAGTAAGATCTGGTGGTCAACTGTATCAAAAGCAGCACTGAGATCTAACAAGACAAGCACTGAAATGAGACTATGGTCAGATGCCATTAAGAGGTCATTAGTGACTTTAACCAGTGCAGTCTCAGTGCTATGATTCATTCTAAAACAGACTGGAAGGATTCAAATAAACTATTGTTATTAAGGTGTTCACAGAGCTGGTTGGCAATGATTTTCTCAAGGATTTTTGAGATGAAGATGAGATTAGAGATCGGCCTGTAGTTTGCTAAAGTTCCTGGATCAAAGGACGGTTTCTTAAGGAGGGGTTTGATTATTCCAACTTTGAACATAAGAGGAATGTAACCTGTTGTTATGGACAGGTTGATGAGGTCAAGTAAGGAGGTGGCGATTAAAGGCAGCACTTCCTTCAACAACTTGGTCGGAATTGGGTCAAGGAGGCAGGTCGATGATTTAGAGAAGGAGATGATAGTGGTCAGCTGATGCAGGTCAATGGGGTCAAATAAAGATAGTGACCTGGTTATATCCCCATCTGTTAACTGAAAAGCTGCAACAGGGGGTAGATTAATCGCTGTGCATGCTGAGTGGGTCGTAATTGTTTGTCTAATATTTGTAATTTTGTTGTTAAAGTAGTCCATAAATTCACCACTGCTGAGATGTATAGGGACACACTGCTCAGTGGAGTTATGACTGAGTCAGCCTGGCTATAGTGCTGAACAGAAACCTAGGGTTCTGCTTATTTTCCTCAATTAGAGAGGAGTAGTATCTGGCTCTGGCATTACACAGAGCCAGCCTGTAAGTCTTCAGGCTATCTTTCCAGGTAAGAAAAATACTAGTGTTTTTGGTGGAACGCCATTTCCTCTCTAACTTACGTGCTAGCTGCTTTAGGTGGCGTGTTTCTGGAGTAAACCAGGGGGCGGTTCGTGGTCTAGAGATAGTCTTTTTTGTTAGGGGTGCAGCCGAGTCGAGAGTCTTGCGAAGGGAGGTAACAAAGCTATCAGTGAGGTGATCGATGAGGGAGGGACTCAGGCTTTCATAACAGAGGGGGTGGGGGGTGCAGTTCCAAGAGACAGGGGGATAGCTTCTTTAAAGTTTGATAAGACACTGTCAGTTAAGTGCCGTGTATATATACTGCTCTTCTTTCGCACACAACCGGCTAGAAGGAAGTTGAAAGTAATTAAAGTATGGTCGGAAATAACTGGGTTAAGGGGGGGGGGGGGGTCCGATACACTACGACAAGTAGGAGGGGCTGTGTCTTCCAGCTTTGGTGACACAAGCTGATGATAAGGCTTTCAAATGAATTATAATCAATATTAGGTTTCGGAGTAATTAACAGACTACGATCAAACACGGCTGCCACCCCACCTCCACGGCCAGAACATCGAGGGACATGATAGTTAACATGGCTGGGAGGAGAAGCCTCATTTAGGCTAACATAGTCACCCTCACAAAGCCAAGTTTCTGTGAGACATAACACATCAATGTTGTTGTCAGAGATTAATTCATTTACAAGAATGGCTTTGGAAGACAGGGAGCGGATATTAAGTAATCCACATTTAATGCTCCTGTCCTGAGAAGTGACTGAGGAACTCCTGATTTTTATAAGATTGTTAAGGATCACTCCTCTGATCGGGGGACAGACACAGTCTCTATGGGGTTCTGTGTGGGTGACTGAAACGAGGGAAGCACAGAGGAGTGTGTTAGACTGCTCCTCTGCCTTCTGGTCTCAACTCTGAGTCAGGGTGGGGGAGGACTAATGCTCTTTGCCAGGTTATTAGAGAGTTGGGCTGCTCCTTCCAACGTGGGGTGGATGCAGTCCCTCCTAATGAGACCAGGTCTACCCCAGAAAGTTTGCCAATTATTTACAAAACCCACGTTATTTGCGGGACACCACCTCGATAACCAGCGGTTAAATGATGATGTACGGCTAAACATGTCATCACTTGCCAGGTTGGGGAGGGGGGCGGAGAAAACTACGGTGTCCGACATCGTTTTAGCCATTGTACACACCGATTCCACATGAATTTTTGTGACCTCCGATTGACGTAAACGTAGGTCATTAGCGCCGACGTGGATAACGATTTTACTATATCTGTGTTTAGCTTTAGCCAGCAGCTTTAATTTGGATTCAATGTCGCCCGCTCTGGCCCCCGGGATGCAGTCTATGGCCGCTGGACTCGCTAACTTCACATTCCGTAAGATAGAGTCGCCAATGACCAGAGATTTATCCTCGGCGGGTGTGTCGCCGAGCGGGGAGAACCTGTTGGAAGTGGGAAGCGTTAGGTGGGCCTCGGTGGACTTTGGCCGGGAGCTACGCTTCCCTCTGACAGTCACCCAGCGTTCCTGTTTTCCCGGCTGCTCGGGAGAAGCTGGAGGGGAGCTAAGGGGAGCTAAGCTAAGCGGCTCCGCAGTGGCTAATGGGCGCTGGCTAACTATGGCTGATGGTTTTGCTTCCACAGTGTGGAGCCGGGCTTCCAAATCGCTAAGCCTGGCCTCCAACCTCACCAATAAACTACAGTGCTTACACGTATCACCCTCGCTAAAGGAGGCAGGGGAATAGCTAAACATGTGGCACGCTGAGCAGGAGAGAGGGACAGGAGAAGCAGAGGGGGGAGCCATTGCTAACCGGGCTAACGCTAATAGCGCTACGGGAGCAAGGGTGATAGAAAGACTACGAGTGGCGTAGGAAGCGGGTCAGAGAGAGAGAGCAGGACCCTAGGGGCAGGGTAGAGTGCTCGAGTGGCACACAAAGGGTGATACAGTAGGAAATCAAAGAAAATACACAAAAGATAGGAGTCGGGATAGAGCTGAGACTGAAGCTGTGCTGTCGACAGTCAGCAGGAAGTGACGCTTACCGGAGCAGGAAGGACTGCTTTAACGTTGATCGCAGTGGTTGGAAAATGAATGAGGGCTTATGGAGAGAAGAGGCTGCGCTGGGCTGACTGAGGCTCGCCATTTAAATTTTTTAAAGCGCACAGGTTTATGGCCGGCATCGCATGAGAGAGCACAAATTTGCCTTCAAAAGTGGAAAAAAGAATTTGTCTACTGCTCACGGTTTGACTGGGAGCAGCGTGAAAAGAGCAAAATGAGAGGTGATTTTTCAGCGATCCCGCACTCTGACAGTTGGTCTCTCCCCACTCTAACTTAAAAAAAAAACGCCAAATCCACGTGTTTTTGAGACGGCCTGGATGAAAAACGACACAAGGTATCAAGACGCTGTCGGGTACGGGCAGAGACGACAATTTTTCCTGCGTTTTGAAGTTTGAACAAAGTTTCTACGACAACGTATGGCTAGGCAGCGAATGTTTGAGGGCGATTTTTTTTTTCTGGTTTTTCGCATTCATTTCTTATGGGATTTTTTGTTCTTTCTGAGCACGGGGCCACAAACTAATTTTGTCGGGGTTGAAGGAAAGCACACTTGCCGGGGTGGAGCTGCACGTTTTGATGTATCGGTTGTGTGTCTGTAATCAGCGGTTCTCGAGATACGCTCGACCAAAATTTCGCTATAATAATAAGAAGAAGACACGGTGGAGAGTAATAGTGCTCCCTTTCGGAGCACTAACAAACACGGTGGACAGTAATAGTGCTCCCTTTCGGAGCACTAATAAAAAGAAACAGGACAGATACAATAGGTTCCTTGCAACTTTGTTGTTCGAACCCTAATAAGAAAACAAAAGGTAATGACAGTAAGAAAAAAAAAGATATATATATATATATATATATATATATATATATATATATATATATATATATATATATAAATATGTATGTATATATTTGTGTGTGTGTATATATATATGTGTATATATATCCACACACACACACAATGATTACATAGTGAGGCATGGTTACAAAAAAGTGATGGAAAAAGAAAAAAGTAAATAAGAAAAGAAAGAAAGCAAAAAAGGGGGGAGGGGGCTCAGTTGGATTCTGCTACAATGGATACAGAGTCGAGGGCTGCCACATTTTACAGACGCTGCTTGAGGAACCTTCCAAGGAAAACCTACTCTTCTCCAGTGTAATGCACTGCAGTACCTCTTGAATCCATTTAGTAGACCATTTAAAAAGAGTAAGTCTTCGAGCAAGTAATGTGGTAAATGCAATTATTTTTCATGTGGACATAGGCACGTTGTGTGGAGAGTACAATCCAAAGAAGGCAGTCAGGGGTTCAATCAGTGTAGTTAAGCTTATTGTTTTACCAAGTGTTTCAGATATTGCTGCCTAAAATTCAGATAATTTAGGGCAAGTCAAAAATGTGAACAAAATCGACAGGAGCATGCCCACATCTGTTGCATTTGTCTGTTCTATCAGAATACATTTTGGCCAGCTTGGCATTAGTAAAATAGGATGCAGAATTTTACATTGGAGAAGGCCATGTCTTGTACAAATAGAGGATGAATGGATGGATGAATTATTTAATATGTATATAAAGTTCCAAGGTCCTGATCTTAAAGAGGTGAGTTGATTTGGGGACAGTGTGTAAATGACTTTGTATGTGGTCCCTATGAATCCCTTCTTCCTGGGTGTGAGCGTTAAGAATTTGTCTTGCACTTATTACTTCTAACACTTATATTGTGTTGGGGTCAAAATTGACCTGTTTTCAAGTTTAGGTATGTAAAAAGTACCATTCGCTTTTTTGTACCGGAATGAGGCTTCAACTAATCATCAGACACAACTATTTTAATGTGACAAAATCAATTTTTACCATTTTAGTAAATTCAGATTTCTCAAATATAGTATACTGGCTGCTGTATGCATCACTTTAAAGGTATGGCTCAATGTACCTCAAAACACACACACACACACATCCTGAAGAGACCACACGAGATGTGGAGGACCCAGATGTTGCAGATGCTGAAAGAGGTCTTCTCGTCAAGAAAAGGTGACATTTCATGGTCATCAAGCCCTCTTGACAACCAATGCAGGGCACCAAGGGGGAACATCCTCAAAGTGACTCCAGGGTCTACTAGATATGCTGTGTCGCATGCCCACGACATTAAGTCAACATTTGAGCTGCTCTTTCCACGGCCTCTTCAGAAGATTCTGCCTGAGATGACCAACATGGAAGGGAGAATAGTGTATGGTGATAGCTGGATGGAGATTGATAAAGCTTCTCGCTATGGTGTGCAGATTCTGTAATGAAGCTACTGCTAGCTTATGGGATGGTGTTTCATGCCACAGTGTAATTTCAAACCTTTCACTTCTTGTCAAGAGTGCTCTGCTTTGACAGTAGGGGGACAAGAGTTGCTTGTTGTGTGAATGACATCTTACAGCATATTTGAGTATATTTGTTTATATTTATACAAATTTGTGTAGTTGTGTATATCTCACATACACAAACACACACACACATGCCGTCTACACACATTGTTTTTCAATGTGTGTATAATCATTTTATGGTTTAATTTTCAGTTCGTACTTCTGATTAAAATTAAGTTGATATTATGAAAAGCCATAAATCTGTACGGGTCGGTTTTGACCCATAACACCACAGGCCTCACCATTGTAAATCATTTTAAATTGAAAAAAAAAATCAAAATTCTTTTTGGGGTAAGTGTACTCGAAATTAGTTTATAAGACATGGATAATATAATTACTCATTTTATCACTAGGGGAAAGATAATTAGTGAATTTAAACAATTTTAAACGGTTTTTGTAATTGTAAGATAAAATGTCTGTGAGCCAAAAAAAAATAGAATAGTGTTTCAATGGATATGAATACATATTAAGTTAGCTATGAGATGAAAACTAGTGTTTTTGAATTTTAAGACGAAGTTCAATCACAGGTCAAATTTGACCCACTAACACCAAAGATGTGGGCAGCATATTACAAGGATTATGAGAGTTGGGGGCAGCTAGGAAACTGGGGGAAGCAAGTTTTCACAAAATGTGTTATTTAAAGAAACTGAAAAAAGTGAGTGGTAGATTACTACCAAGTCAGCAAATGAAGACTAAAAAGGAGAGTTGGTTGTCTCAAGGAAATTAGCTGGCAAGAGTTGCAAGATATGTGGTGGGTGTTCCAGTTAAAGAACACGGATACCGAGGTCTCAGACAGGATTGATTTATTCGCTGTGGTCTGTAACAATAACAAAATGACCATCAATATGACAAACATAGATACTATTCAGTATTCAAATACAATCAAGATAATAATGAAAGCAGTTTCCTTACATGAAACACATTCAATGTTTAACTAACTCTAACTAGCTTGTTAGCTTAGCAACATATCAGTATAAGGTAACTTGCGCACATCAGCAATAATAAATTCTCACAGGACAAGTGAAAGTGAAGGTAAAAGAAAGGGAAATCACTATCCAACTGCTGTATCGGCAAAATATTCACGGCCGTTGCACACGAGGGTGGTGCGTTCAAAACGTCGGAACTGCAATGGTGCGTTCAGGAGCATAGGTCATATGGAGACTTACCGAACAAACTACTACTAAATAGAACAATTCAGTAACCTTGGCAATCTATTAACTATGTGGGCTTTCTAACAAAGACAGAACACTATTAATACAAAGGTCATTAGGATGGCTGAGTCAGGGCATGAAAAACCAAAAAGGTGATTGCGACAAACTGGAGATTGACCTGACTGAGTGTGCCAGTTTTTTTTTTAGCTGGCTCCAAATCATTATTGTATTCATTATAATTGGATTAGGGCTAACCTGTTTAACAAACAATAGTAGTTGGGAGCACACCACAGACCAGAGGCAAAAACTGCCTTGACAGTGTTCCAAAAGAGGAGTTTGTTGATATTGCAAGCCCAGTAATAGTAAAGGAAATCAGGGAGCGCTATAGATTTGAGCCAGATAGCTGCAGGACCAAATCATGCCTGTTTATTTACTCCAAAGAAAGGAACTGCTGGCTGAGATCGGAAAAGAGATTTCTTCATGAGGACAGGTATATGTTGGAAAAGATAAAAAAATTGTGGGAGTAGGGAACCTTTTAAGAAGTTGATCTGCCCAATCAAGGTGAGGGGGAGAGAGGTCCATCTGACAAGATCAAATTTACAATTTTTAAGTAATGGGCTGTAATTTTTGACAAACTGTTCAGAAAATGATCTTGTCACTAGAATTCCAAGGTACGTTAGACCATCTGTGGCCTTCCTGAAGGGAGGTAGACAATGCAGGAGGTCAGTGGCTGAATTACCTGGTATATAATCACATTTTCACAAGTTGATTTTGTAACTGGAGTACTTTCCAAATCAAAAATATCTAAAATTCGAGGGGGACTGGAGGCAGGGTTGTAAACGTACAATAAAAGATTGTCAACATAAAAGTTGACAAAAAAAGTTTGTGAAGTTGTCCTCGGCTTGTGATGCCCTAGAATCTGTGATTTAATACCATTAGTATAAACAGAGGCGAAGGGTGAAATACAGAGAAATTTTATCCTATTGACAAGGTAAGGTATTTATCAAGAACTTAAAGAAGGTATCTCCACTCTACATGGCCGAATGCTTTTTCAGTGTCTAAAACAAAACTAGTTTGGGAGAATCAGAAGAGGGAGAATAGAGTATATTTAGTAACCTGCGTGTGAAGATGAAAGTCATCCTGCAGGCCGGTCTGGTCAGAATTAACTATGGACGAAATGACTCTGGAGACGGCCGGCTAGAACTCTCACTTAAACAACTTAAGCAGTACTAAATTGTTTTTAAATCACCGTTGAGGAGGGAACCGGCCTATAACTACTCCAAGGAAGCAGATCTTTTCCCTTTTACCTGAGCATCACTGAAAAACTAAAATCTGGGAAAGAGTTGTCATAGAGGTCTTGTAAAATTCTGTGGTAAAACCATCAGGTCCTGGTGATTTATTACTCTGTAGGGAATTTATTGCATCTTTAACCTCAGAGATTGTGACTGGTGAATCTAGTTCAGATGTGTTGTGTTAATTTGAGAGTATGTGATCAGGTTGAGGGGGTTTGGGCCATTCCAAATGCACAGGAAGGTTTCTACAGTCAAGAGTAATAAAAAACTAGAAAATCCCAGCGCGCTGAAATTTAGAGAGTGCTCCGGGATGTGTGCCCGTTGGTTTGCAGCACTTTGTCTGCCTTTGGATTGCTCACAAGGCAGCATTTGTGTGTGTGTATGCATGTATCAGAGAGGGACTGACTGAGTGTGTGTGTATGTGTGCATGAAGTGTTTGTGTGTCTGTATGAGGTCATCTGTCAGCCTGCTCCAGCAGGAAAATGTCTGCAGATGAGAGAGAGGAGCAGGTACTCAGCAACATCCTATTTGAGAAGATGCTGGTGAAAAACGATACAATCTATCAATATGCAACTCGGTACACCAACAGACCACAAGTCTGTTGCCATTGATGGCATCATACAGTTGGCGCAGATTTGTCGGCTGCACATCCATGATGCGACTCTCCCGTTCCACCACATCCCAAAGATGCTCTATTGGATTGAGATCTGGTGACTGTGGAGGCCATTTGAGTACAGTGAACTCATTGTCATGTTCAAGAAACCAGTCTGAGATGATTCCAGCTTTATGACATGGCGCATTATCCTGCTGAAAGTAGCCATCAGAAGTTGGGTACATTGTGGTCATAAAGGGATGGACATGGTCAGCAACAATACTCAGGTAGGCTGTGGCCTTGCAACGATGCTCAATCGGTACCAAGGGGCCCAAAGAGTGCCAAGAAAATATTCCCCACACCATTACACCACCACCACCAGCCTGAACCGTTGATACAAGGCAGGATGGATCCATGCTTTCATGTTGTTGACGCCAAACTCTGACCCTACCATCCGAATGTCGCAGCAGAAATGGAGACTCATCAGACCAGGCAACGTTTTTCCAATCTTCTATTGTCCAATTTCGATGAGCTTGTGCAAATTGTAGCCTCAGTTTCCTGTTCTTAGCTGAAAGGAGTGGTACCCGGTGTGGTCTTCTGCTGCCCATCTGCCTCAAAGTTCCTGCCTGTAGCTCTTCTGCCTACCTTGGTTGTAACGGGTGGTTATTTGAGTCACTGTTGCCTTTCTATCAGCTCGAACCAGTCTGGCCATTCTCCTCTGACCTCAGAACTGCCGCTCACTGGATATTTTTCTTTTTCGGACCATTCTCTGTAAACCCTAGAGATGGTTGTGCGTGAAAATCCCAGTAGATCAGCAGTTTCTGAAATACTCAGACCAGCCCTTCTGGCACCAACAACCATGCCACGTTCAAAGTCACTCAAATCACCTTTCTTCCCCATACTGATGCTCGGTTTGAACTGCAGGAGATTGTCTTGACCATGTCTACATGCCTAAATGCACTGAGTTGCCGCCATGTGATTAGCTGATTAGAAATTAAGTGTGAACGAGCAGTTGGACAGGTGTACCTAATAAAGTGGCCGGTGAGTGTATATATTTTGGATAGTAGTTTTCGGGGGATAAGTTAAGAAAGTTTTCCACTACTGGGGAGATACTTAAATCCATATGTGTGGGAGTGATTTTTAATTCAGTCTGAATTATAGATTTAAATTGTAAATATTCCAGAAAACTATTTTTGTTGATGCCGTATTCCATCACTTGGTCATGGAATGGGGTGAAGTTTCTGTCTTTAATGATGTCTGACAGATGTGTTATCCCCATTGACTTCCATGAGGA
This sequence comes from Karalla daura, assembly GCA_029224185.1. Taxonomy (NCBI): domain Eukaryota; kingdom Metazoa; phylum Chordata; class Actinopteri; order Chaetodontiformes; family Leiognathidae; genus Karalla; species Karalla daura. The sequence continues at coordinate 4,583,274 of CM055188.1, read as the reverse complement.
GAAGTTCAGTAGTTTTGAAACCTGAGGGATGTCTGGGTTGTTCCAGATGGGTGCGAGACCGCATGGAGTAAGTGAACACCCTGTGAAATTGAGGAACTCCCACCAGGCTGTCAGGGAGGCAACTATGTTGTGGTTTTCCATGCACCTGTGTCGTTTAAGAGTGTTACTGATGAATGGTAAGTCAGATATTTGGATATTTCTGCAGCATGCTTGTTCAATATCCAGCCAGGCCTGATCCAATGGGTCATGTGTGATCCATTTTATGATATACTGTAGTCTATTGGCTAGGAAATAATGGTGGAAATTAGTAGGTCTAACCCACCAAGTTCTCTGGGTTTTTGTAATGTCTTAAAACTAATCCAGGGTGTTTTCTCCCCCCACAAAAACTTTGTAATGCTTGAGTTCAAAGATTTGAACCATGCAGAGGACGGCTGCGTTGGAGTCATGGAAAACAGGTAGTTCATTTTGGGAAGGACCATCATTTTTTTTGTGGCTATTCTCCCCATTAGTGAAATTGGGAGGTTTACCCACCGTGTCAGATCATCCTCAATACTCTTCAGCAGTGGAACATAATTCACCTGTGAGAGTTCTGACAGCCTGTTGGAGATGTTGACACCCAGATGGTTGATATTCCCCATCTGCAGTGGTACGGAAAGAGAGTTGTGAAAATTATTTTTTAGTGAGAGGACAACGGATTTGGTCCAGTTTACGGAGTAGTCCGATATGACTGAGAATTTATCTATGAGCTTGATTGACTCAGAGAGGGAGGACTGTGGGTTCTGGAGGAAAAGTAATACATCATCAGCACAGAGACTTATTTTATGGTCGAGGGTTGCTGTCTGAATCCCTTTGATATTTATATCTTGTTGGATGGCCGCAGCCAGCGGTTCAATGAAAATGGCGAACAGCGACGGAGAGAGTGGACAGCCTTGTCTTGTTCCCCTCTGCAGGATGAACCTCGCGGAGGTCTGATCATTTGTCCTTACAGCAGCGCTGGGTGAGTTGTATAGGATTTTTATTCAAGATATAAAAGAGTTCCCGAATTTGAATTTATGCATTGTGGACAGAAGGAACTTCTAGTTAACTCTATCGAAAGCCTTTCCTGCATCTAAGGAGACTATTATTGAGTTCAGGTTGTGGGTGTTTGAATAATCCATTGAGTTAAAAACTCTGCGAGTGTTGTTTAATGACTGTCTGCCCTTGATAAAGCCAGTCTGATCTGCATGTATTATGTGGGGAGTTATCTTTTCAAGTCTTATGGCTAAGACCTTGCAGATCAGTTTAAGATCAGCATTAATGAGCGAGATGGGGCGATAGCTTGACGGCAACAGGGGATCTTTGTCTGCCTTAAGGAGGAGGTTGATATTTGCTGAGTTCATACTGGCGGGGAATGTGCCTTTTTCTTTTATGTCTAGTACAGTCCTGAAGAAGGTAGGTGCGAGAGTTGGCCATAACTTTTTGTAGAATTCTGCTGGGAAGCCATCCGGTCCTGGCTCTTTATTATTTGGCATCTTACAAAGCGCTTCATAGAGTTCCTGCAGCGATATGGGCAGTTCCAGAGTGGAGATCTGCTCTTTTTTGAGTGTAGGAAGGTCTACAGTATCTAGAAAGTCCTCTATAGCATCAGTTGGTGGGTCTATTTGAGAGGAGAACAAGTTCTTATAAAAGTCCCTGAAGGTGTTATTAATTTCTTCAGGGGAGTGAGTTGTTATCCCTGCTGAGTTTCTTATGCTGTTGATTGTTCTTTTCTCTTTGTTACATTTAAGCTGATTTGCTACGAACTTGCTTGATTAATTATTGAGTTCGAAGTTCGTCCAGCGTAGCCTCTGCAGTTGGAATTGGAGTCGATCCTCACCAAGGTTAGAAAGTTCAAGCTTAACCTTGTTTATGTCTCTGAGAATATGTTCCTCTTGGGAGGCAGCATAAGACGATTCTAATGTAGTAATTTTTTGCTGCAGATCTGTTTCTTGAAGCAGATTTTTTTCCTCTTGTGTGATGAGTAGGATATTATTTTGCCACGCATAACTGCTTTTGCTGCCTCCCAAAGGGTACAGGGTGAGACTCCTGGCAGGTCGTTAAATTCTAGAAATGCCGTCCACTCCCTGTCGAAGTATTCAATGAACTCCTTGTCTTTCAGCAATGATGTATTAAATCTCCAGTTCCTCATCGGTGGTTTCAGTGTTCTGTTAGTAAAGTGCAGATAGAGTGGGGCATGGTCACTGATGGTAATGGAGTGGATCTGGGTGTCAGAGATATCCTTCAAAATTGAGTTATTGGTTAGAAAGAAGTCCAGGCGTGCGTAGGAGTGGTGGACTGGGGAGAAAAATGTATATTCTCGGTTAGTAGGGTGTTGAGCACGCCACGCATCGCAGAGGCCAAAATCGCTCATGTATTGTCTCAGTGTATCAGCTGAGTGGCAGATTCTGAGGTTGCCTGAGGGGCTAAGCCTATCTTGGTCAGGGTTCAATATAATGTTAAAGTCCCCTCCTACTATAAGGTTCGAGACTGTGTGTGATGAGAGTGAGGTGAAGAAGGTGTGAAAGAAGGAGGGGTCATCAACATTGGTGCCATAAATACTGGCAATGCAGTGGTTTATATTGCAGATTGAGATGTTAATTATAATAAGTCTCCCTTCTGGATCTACAATAGTATTTAGAAGAGAGAAATGCACTTTCCTACTGATCAAAATGGCCACACCCCTCTGTTTTGAGTTGTAGCTGGCTAGATAGCTGTCGGGGAATAGTGGTGATCTAAGTGTGTGTTCGGCTAACTTTGATATGTGGGTCTCCTGTAGTAGGACAATGTCTGCCTCCAACTTATTTAGGTGGCTGAAAACTTGGAGCAATTTTTTCCTTGGGCCAATTCCGCAAACGTTCCAAGTGACAAACCTGAGAGTGTTCATGCTTAGATTAGTTTGTTAGTTGTAAGTGTTAGAGGATGAGTGGTGTGAGAGAGTGAGACAGCATTTTGATATTGGGTGGATGTGTGAGTGACTATATGCCTCAATGTCTGCCTGCGTGGCCGCTTTTGTCAGCCTAATTTATTGACATATTCAGCTGACTGCTGGATACAAAGTGAGAAAGATACAGAACATGAGGGATGGAGATGAGAAAATGAGGGCAGTGGAGAGATAAAAGAGGGGGAACATAGAGGATACAGTAAGGACAGTAAGGAGATAGGTGGATGAGAGAAAAAACATAGAGGATATAGAGAGAAACCCAAAGGACATGGAGAGAGAAGAGAGGGTAACATAATAGGTGGAGAGGAGGTGGGAGAGTGGGAAGCGGCGGTCTGCAGTGGACTGCGGCTAGGGAGGTGAGGCGGTATTTAGAGTATATAAATCACCTTACCTGTGGTCGGAGGGGAATTGAGGGTTGATCAGAAAAGCCAGGGGGTGGAGTCACGGTCGCGATAGAGCTGCCCATTTACAAATAGCTTGTCCACCGCAATGACAGCTCGAGATCCAGCCTTTTCCTGATCGGGAACAGGACAGGGCACCAATCCAGAATCTCCCACGGGAATTGGTCGTTCAGCCCGAAGTCATTCCCCCGAAGCTCACGGCCTTTGCGCTTCACCTGCTCCGTCTCTTTGAAGCGCTCGAACTTGGCTACGATGGAGCGGGGACGGCGGCTGTCAGGCTTCCTCTCTCCAAGTCGATACACCCGGTGAAACTTGATAGTTTCCACGGTGCGCATTGGGATCTTGAGCTGTTGCTGGAGGAACTCCTTCACCGTCGTCTCCGGGTCTTCATCTGGGCGCTCTGGGATCCCGGAGAACACAAGGTTGTCCCTCATGCTCCGGGCCTGCAGATCCAGGATGGTCTCCTTCATGGCTCTGTTGTCTTTGGTGATCTGGGTCATCTCTGTGGTGAGTGAGTCCACCGTCTCACTGAGCGATCTGTTTTCTGCGGCAAGTTCCACAACTTGTTGCTGGCTGAACTCCAGCGACTCCCACAGTGCTTGAAATTCCTCGTGGAGGATTTCCACAAGATTGAGGAGCGACTCGAGGCTGTCCAGCTTCTCGTGTATGGACAGGAGGACATCTACCGAGTCATTCCCGGGTGTCGAGGATCCGGGTGAGTCCTCCTCCTGGGTCCGCTTGGAGCTTGGGGCTGGTGTCTTCGTCTTCCTCATGGTTTTGTCAAAGCACTGGTCTATATAGTGTACTAGAGCTCCGATGTCTGCTTTCTCTGGTGCAATCTGCCCCAGCTGTTCAAAACACCGGTCGATATATGCTCCGGGACTTCTCAGGCTATCGTCGCTCTGTGAATCAGAGGCTGGGGCTTCAATTTTGAGGTTTCTGGACCGTAGTTTTGCGGGGGTGATGTGCCTTTTTGGATCGCGTTTATAAACTTTTTAAAACAATTTTAAAGTTTGACTTAAAGTTTGAATGCCGGTTACATGGGTGCTGCCATGTTGGAGTCTGCCCCGTCTTCCTCTCGTGACGCGTCACAGCATTACCGCACCACAGCACTTCCTCTCCTCACCCAAAGGCTTCAAATGTCAAATTCCTGTTGTCAAGCCACTCCTCACGAGAAAGCAACGCCAGAGGAGCCTTAGCCTTAAGAAAAGCAAGACTGGACTGTTCCCCAGTGGTTCAATGTTCTCTTTTCTTATGAGAGCAAATTTTGCATCTCATTTGGCAACAAAGGTCCCAGAGTCTGGAGGAAAGCCTTAGAAGCGCAAAATGAAAGATGCGTGAAGCCCAGTGTTAATTTTCCCCAGTCTATGATGACTTGGGGATCCATGTCAGCTGCCGGTATTGGTCGTCTGTGCTTTATCAAGTCCAGCATAAATACAACCGTCTACCAGAAGATTTTAGAGCACTTCATGCTTGTTTCAGCAATCCAGCTTTATGGGGATGTGGACTTCATCTTCCAGCAGGACTTGGCACCTGCCCACACTGCCAAAAATACAAAATCCTAGTTCAACAACCATGGGTTTACTGTGCTTGATTGGCCTGCAAACTCACTAGACCTGAACCCCGTAGAAAATCTGTGGGGCAATGCAAAGAGCAAGCAAAATGGGAACAGACCAAACAATACAGAAGAGCTCAGGGCCACGATTGCAGCATGTTGGTCTTCCATAACACCTGAGATGTGCCACAAGTTGGTAGCAACCATGCCACGTCGGATTAAAGCAGTCATTTGTGCAAAAGGGGCCCCAACCAAGTACTAAGTACAGATTCAACATTTTACTTTCAGAGGGCTGACATTTTTTTATTTAAAATCCTTCTTTTTATTGATTTCAAGCAATATTCTAATTTCCTGAGTTTTTGAATTTGAGGTTTTCTGAAGCTGCAAGTCCTCATCAGCAAACTCGAAATAAATAAAAGCTTGAAATATATTGATTTGCGTACTATTTGTCTATATAATATGTACATTTCACCTTTAAAGTTGAGTTACAGAAATGCATGCACTATTAACATATGCACTATATAATATTCTAATTTTCTGAGTTGTACCTGTAGTTCTCTCCGTTTTGGTCTGTAGGAAATTTTAATATATTGGCTGCCTTAGGCAGGCTAAATTCATTGGTCGATGATCTATCAAAATCAGGGTCCTCGACCTGGTTAAAATCACCTCCAGTTATTATAGGGTGATCTGCAGCGCTTGGGATGTTTGATAAAAATTTGAACCTAAATTTATCATTGTCCCAGGTTGGAGCATATATTGAGAACAGGATCACAGGAGTGTTTTGGCCCACTACAATGAAATGGTGCCCTTTTGGGTCAGAGACAACAGAGTAGCGGTAATCGCTGCACGCCCAGCCCTTTCTGGAAACCTTGAGTGATAAAGGTGACTCATCCAAGGTTTTTTAATGCAGGTGAACTCAGATTTACATACACTTGGCGGTACTAGTGGCTAGGTCGCGCAAATTGTTTGTTGCCAATTGGTTGACATCAGCAGATCACATGAAAGTAAGCTTACCCTTTGTTTCAGTCTAAATCGTCGCTCTCTGTCCTAAAGCAACAGCACAAACACAACAAACATCTCAACTTTGTCTGTGTCCATGTCTAGTCTTTTGTTTTCCTCCTCTGCTGCTGCTTTCTTTTGACGCTTTTCGGACAGGGTGTGATGACGCCATTGCAAGGTTCTTACAGGGCTCCATTAGTGTAATGGAGACACCACGCCTGAGAGGACCAGGCCAAGTCGCGGCCCGGTCAAAAGTACCTCCCCCTAAAAAGAGCCAGAACCAGCGTAGTGGCCTATTATTTCCGCTTTATATATTTTCTGAGTCTGGACGATCTTTTATTTTGAAATACCTTTTATTTCAAATAATGATTCTCCCGGTGACATCTGACGGTTGTGAGTCTTAGCGAGCACACAGACATGCAGAAGCTGAAAGAAAACCAGCACTATGTGAAATCTGAAATATGGTTTCTTGACCCTGACTCTATATTCTGAAATGTTTGAAATGTTCAAGAAAATTAAATTTTCTTTATAATTGTATTCGTGACATATCTGAATCTTATTTTGAAGGGATATTTAAACGTTACAATAGCAACCAGTCGCCAGTCAGAGCGCTCTGAGGGTAAGTAGTAAGGCTCTTAGGCCTACGGAAAGGAACATTGACCATACAGTATAAGCTTGGATCAGGAGGTGAGGTTTGTGCCTCCATGACCATCCATTGTTACTAGGTTCCATGTAAAAATAAACATGATCAGACCTCAACAAGGAATACAACTGTAGTCACTTATACAGTATACAGTACCTATACGTAAACGCTTAGCACGTAGCACCCTGTTGCTTATGAAGTAAATATGCAGTTTTTCAATGTTCACTGATCATAGAGTGCCAGTTAACTGGGCACTATTACCATGTGATTGAGGGACGTTTTAAGTGTTGCTGCTGGCAAAATATTCTTTAGCCTTTTCAACGGACGAAATTGGGATCTTGATATACAGTGATATACAGCTTCCCTGGGTAATGGAGACTGGGCTTCAACCCGCGTTTGTAAAGCAGGGCCATGACTTTTCAGTAGGTAGCCCGTTGCGTCATCACCTTCAAAGAGAAGTCCTCAAAGATAGCCATAGGTTTCCCCAATTTGTAACAGTTTGATGTTCTTATGTCATGGTCCAATTGCTATCACTGGTTAATAGATTTACAAGGGGTGTAGGGCATGGCTCCCAGTGAGCGACCTGGGGAGAGTGTGTGTGCACAAGTCGGTGCAGGTGAGAGAGAGGTGCACCAGTGTGTGTGAAGTAGAAGAGACAGTCCGCTATCTTTCAGAGCAGTTTTGCTATTGTTTGGCGTTGGCTATGGCCCACAGTAGCCTCTGCTCTGGAGATTAATAAACAGATAGACTGAAGCAATGGCCAGTATCATTAAAGTACAGGGTAGGGGTAGGCAACCTGTTCCAAGAGCCGCTGTGGTTGCAGGTTTTTGTTCCAACCAGGCAATAGCACACCTGATTTGGCTCATTCAACCAAATGATCTGAGTCTTCAGACAGTTGATTGGTCAATCTGTGTGCTCTGGACTGGTTGGAACAAAAACCTGTTCCACAGCGACCCTTCGTGGAACAGGTGGCCTTCTCCTGGTATAGGGAATGGTGAGGTGGGAACAGTGCAGGAGAGGGTGCAAGCTGTGAATAACTGAGCCATCCTGGGCTGAGTGCAAGACCTTAAGGGTGTCAGTCAGCATTTGCACTCATGAACTGATGATGTCATACTGCATCTATGTTCATGCCTACATCATTACACACTTAGAGTGTGTAACCAACATTCTTGGCAATAGTACAAAATGCCTATTCCAGGTGGCTAATTCTTTGATTTTGCAACTTTATACATTTATACATTTATTTTATACATATTTTAAAGCTTTATTTTCTTTTATTTCATTACTTCGCATTCACAGAAACATAAAGGCCGGCGCAAGCTTCCGCGACCATGCAGCTCGTGGCCCACCGCGCCCTGCTTCAACCATACTTCTGCGACCATTCTTCCGAGCTCTGTAATGTTCTTGGCCACCGCAAGGGGGCGTACCAATCTATACACAGGCCTGTCCTGCCCCCGGAGTACACGAAGAAGAACGAGATGTAAATAATTCTGATCCTAGTATTTAGGCGACTTGTGTTGCCACCTGAACCCGGGTTTTCACAGACTGTCCTGGGAAAAAAAACATATAATTCTCTCAGGACACTGAATGTCCCGTATGTATTTGTCCGTATCCTATGTACGCAGATGTGCCGCTAAATACAGCGCGCAGATGCCGCCCTTCGGTGGGTGCGCGTGGATGAACCGTTTGTGCTAACTCACGGCATGAGTTTGCACAGTAGAAACCGTCGTTGTACTCTGTCGTGGCTGTATTATAGAGGCGGATGAAGCGGTGACTTCCTTAGAGAGTCTTTCGTCTTAAGGCTCTTCCTGGTTGTCGACGGGGCTTCAACCCCCCGACTCCACCTACTGGTGTGGCGAGTTCGACAGGATGCATGCGCGACCGACGCGACGAAAGCTGCAAGCTCTCAACTTTTGAGCTGCACAAAACAGGCCGCGCGGCCAAGTGGCGCGGCCAAAGTGCTGCCTGTTTTTGCGAGCCGCGCATCAGTGGTGAATCATCAGATGAGCGTGATAACTATATACATATGTACAATTTCTTCTAACACTTAGAAAAGGGTTTTACTGGTGTCAGCATAGGCAGCATAGGCAGTACACTGCGACAGCTGTATTGCATGGAAGGGCCCCACAGACAGGTCTTGTGCCAAGCTCCAGCAGTTTCTGGCAGGAGGGCCTGTGGAGAGAGTGGGGATCAATTAACTTCCTCGTACAGAGTAGGGCAATTGCTATATCCTTAGTGCAATGGACCACATCACAAATTGGGCAAAGGTTTATAGCGTGCTGGACCAATGGCAGAGTTGGACCACCAGAGGTCATTCACATTGACCAGGGCTGGAACTTCGAATCTCGGGTGTCTCGGATGTGTAAAAAACTGGGCTCCCACAAGACCTGCATCACACCCCTGCATCCTCAAAGCGATGCCCAAGTTGACAGGTTCAACCACACACTGGCACAGCAACTTGCCATTGTGAAGCCAAAACACCAATGGGTGATGGTTCCGGGAACCATCACCTTATCATGGTGGAGAGGTTTGTGTGCCCTTAAGACCCTGAGAGCTATGTTGTCGGGAGTCATGAACTCCTGGTAGGGTCACCCAAGGCAAATTGGTCTCAGGCGAGGGGCCAGACTAAGAATGGTTCAAAAGACCCCATGGAAACCAGATCTGAGAGAGATGAGACCCTGCCCGGAGGAAGCCCAGGGCCCACCGCCGGAGCCAGGCCCGGACGGAGGGCCAGTCAGCGAGCACCTGGTGGCCGGGTCTGTCACGGGGCCCAGCCGGGCCCAGCCCAAAGCGGATACGTGACAACTCCATCCTCTCCGCCGCCCCGTGGACCCACCACCTGCAGGGTGAATGACTGGGGTCGGGTGCAAAGTGTACTTGGTGGCAGTCGTGGGCAGGGCCCCCGACGGACCAATCCCAGGGCAACAAATCTGGCTCTGGGTACATGGAATGTTACCTCGCTGGGGGGGAAGGAGCCTGAGCTTGTGCGGGAGGTGGAGCGGTACCGGCTAGAGATAGTCGGGCTCACCTCCACACATAGTATGTGCTCTGGAACCCAACTCCTTGAGAGAGGCTGGACTCTCTACTACCCTGGAGTTACCCACGGTGAAAGGCGGCAAGCTGGTGTGGGCTTGCTCATAGCCCCCCAGCTCAGCTGCAACGTGTTGGAGTTCTCCCCGCGGAACGAGAGGGTCACGTCCCTCCGCCTTCGGGTGGGGGGCCGAACCTTAACTGTTGTTTCGACTTATGGGCGGAACAGCAGCACAGAATATCCGGGCTTCTTGGAGTCCCTGGGTGGAGTACTGGAAGGTGCTCCAACCGGAGACTCCATCATCCTGCTGGGAGACTTCAATGCTCACGTTGGTAAGGACAGTAAAACCTGGAGGGGCGTGATCGGGAGGACCAGCCTCCCCGATCTGAACCTGAGCGGCGTTCTGTTACTGGACTTCTGTGCCAGTTTGTCCAAAACAAGCACCATGTTCAAGCATAAGGGTGTCCATGAGTGCACATGGCACCAGGACACCCTAGGCCGGAGATCAATGATCGACTTTGTAGCCGTATCATCTGACCTTCGGCCGTTTGTCTTGGACACTCGGGTAAAGAGGGGCTGAGCTGTCAATCACCACCTGGTGGTGAGTTGGGTTCGCTGGCCAGGGAGGAAGCTGGACAGACTTGGCAGACCCAAGCGCATCGTGAGGGTCTGCTGGGAACGCCTGGCAGAATCTCCTGTCAGGGAGGTCTTCAACTCCCACATTCGGGAGAGCTTTGACCTTTGACCCATGTTCTCCACCTCCATTGTAGATGCGGCTGTTCAAAGTTGTGGCCGTAAGACCTCCGGTGCCTGTCGCGATGGCAACCCCAGAACCCGGTGGTGGACACTGGAAGTAAGGGATGCTGTCAAGCTGAAGAAGGAGACTCCTGAGACAGCCGATGGGTACCGACGGGCCAAGCGGATGGCAGCGCGAGCAGTCGCAGAAGCAAAAACCCGGGCCTGGGAAAAGTTCGGGGAGGCCATGGAGAAAGACTACAGGTCGGCCTCGAGGAGGTTCTGGCAAACCGTCCTGCGCCTCTGGAGGGGTAAGCAGTGCCCCACCAATACTGTTAACAGTGGAAGTGGGGAGCTCTTGACCTCGACTGGGGACATTGTTGGGCGGTGGAAGGAATACTTCGAGGATCTCCTCAATCCCACCGTCACGCCTTCTTTAGAAGAAGCAGAGGCTGAGGACCCAGAGGTTGACTCATTCATAACCCAAGCCGAAGTCACTGAAGTAGTTCGCAAGCTGCCCAGTGGCAAGGCTCCGGGGGTGGATGAGATCAACCCTGAGTATCTCAAGTCACTGGGTGTTATAGGGCTGTCCTGGCTGTCCTGTCCTCGCCTCTGCAACATCGCGTGGCAGTCGGGAACATTGCCCCTGGAGTCGCAAACTGGAGTGGTGGTCCCTCTTTTTAAAAAGGGGGACCGGAGGTTGTGTTCCAACTACTGGGGGACCACACTCCTCAGCCTTCCAGGGAAAGTCTATTCCAGGGTACTAGAGAGGAGAGTTCAGCCAATAGTTGAACCTCGGATCCAGGAGGAACAATGCGGTTACCGTCCCGGCCGTGGAACACTGGACCAGCTCTATACTCTCCACAGGGTGCTCGAGGGTTCATGGGAGTTTGCCAAACCAGTCCACATGTGTTTTGTGGACTTGGAGAAGGCTTTCGACCTTGTCCCTCGTGGTGTCCTGTGGGGGGTACTCCGGGAGTACGGGGTCCAGGGCCCTCTACTGAGGGCCGTGCGGTCACTGTGTGACCGGTGCAGGAGCTCGGTTCGCATGGCCGGCAGTAAGTCAGGCCTGTTCCCGGTGCATGTAGGCCTCCGACAGGGCTGCCCTTTGTCACCGGTTCTGTTCATTACCTTTATGGACAGAATTTCTAGGCGCAGCAGGGGGCCAGAGATGGTCTGGTTCGGGAGTCATGGGATCTCATCTCTGCTCTTTGCAGATGATGTTGTCCTATTGGCTCCCTCGAGCCAGGACCTCCAGCATGCACTGGGGCGGTTTGCAGGCGAATGTGAAGCAGCTGGGATGAGAATCGGCACCTCCAAGTCCGAGGCCATGGTTCTTGACCGGAGAAAGGTGGAATGCCCTCTTCAGGTCGGTAGAGAGCCCCTGCCTCAGGTGGAGGAGTTCAAGGATCTCGGGGTCTTGTTCACGAGTGAGGGAAGGATGGAGCGAGAGATCAACAGGCGGATCGGTGCAGCGGCTGCAGTAATGCGGTCACTGTATCGGTCCGTCATGGTGAAGAAAGAGCTGAGCCAAAAGGTGAAGCTCTCGATTTACCGGTCGATCTACGTTCCTACCCTCACCTATGGTCATGAACTCTGGGTCATGACCGAAAGAATGAGATCCTGGATAGAAGCGGCTGAAATAGGTTTCCTCCACAGGGTGGCAGGGTGCTCCCTTAGAGATAGGGTGAGGAGCTCTGTCAGCTCGGAGTAGAGCCGCTGCTCCTCCACATCAAGAGGAGCCAGCTGGGGTGGCTCGGGCATCTGAATCGGATGCCTCCTGGACGCCTTCCCCGGGAGGTGTTCCGGGCTTGTCCATCCGGGAAGAGACCTAGGGGAAGACCCAGAACACGCTGGAGTGACTATGTCACCCGGCTGGCCTGGGAACGCCTCAGGATCCTCCCAGAAGAGATGGAAGAAGTGTCCAGGGAGAGGGAGGTCTGGACGCCCCTGTTTAGACTGCTCCCCTCGCGACCCGGCCCCGGATAAGCGGAAGAAGATGGATGGATGGAGGGATGGTTGTGGGCCTTCACTCAGTTCAGAAAGTTCAGTTAAACGGACCTTATTATGGTGACTGAGAGTCACTAGATCAGCTGTCTTAACTTGTAGCTTTTCACTAACTGTGGATAGCGCAGTGCATGTGGCCTCAAGCGACCATCTAACGAGTCCACGTTCGTCTCCAGAGAGGTGCTACATTGGCCATGGCTGGACACAGTGGTTTGGACATGGTCTATTTTGACTTCAAGTGCTGAAAAGGATGTCTTAAACTCTGAAGCCAGCTCGGCCTTGTGTTGATTGACAGTGCTTCTCAATTATTTTCTGAAAACATTTTACCCCCATGATAACATTGTATCTTCATTAACATTAAGAAGAACAAAAAAGAAAGAAATATAGACCAACACAACAAAGAATAATTAACATTGTTAAATGAGGGATCTCTCAGGGGTCTTAAGGGCATCTAAACCTCTCCACCACAATAAAGTGATGGTTCCCGGTTATGTTGTGCACTCAGGTAATAACAACTCATTGTGCTGTGTATGAAGGTGTAACAGTGCCACAAAGTAAGGGACACTTTTCCTGCTTTCCCCGCTTTATTCTCCCCTCTTTATAGCACTTGAGTACCCAAATAAAGGGTCAGAACAATGGAGGCGTGGTCTTTCGTATCCACAAATATTTTATTGGCTATTCTTATTATGACAACACAACATCAGTAAAAGACTAAGGCCTTAGTAAAACACAATCATGCACACTGCCTATACATGGTACACTGGGTTAGCTATTAGTAACTTGCCAAGACGAGCAGCGCAGATTCCCTGAACCCAAACCCAAAAAAAAATCACATTAAAGCACACAAGTTTATACACGCCAAGCAAAGCCATGCACTGCAAGCCAAAAATCACACTACAAACAATTTAGTAGAAAACAGAATCTGCTACCACTGGAGGCAATAGTTGCGACACAGCCACCAGCATACAGCAGATATAGGACTACTGTGCCACCACCAATAGAAATAAAACAAAATAAACAAATTAAACAAAACAATGGATTACAGACAGTACACAATTACCCAACAGCAATCGACGGTTAATTGGGCAGACCAACAAACGAGCACACAGACAGACAGACAAAGGGTTTCACAGAAAGCACAAACTGCAAGCACACCCACACGCACATCGAGCCAGCAGCCGCACACGCACACCTGCATGCACACGCCATGCACATCCAGACCACAGCCGAGCGCTATAGCAAGCGGCCTGTCGGTCGGATAGCTGAAGCTAGCAGCAGCGTAGCAGGACGGGAATACCTCCAGAGGACGAAACAGCAACGGCGACCACCCGGCCAGAGGCCAGTCGGTCCTAGGGGAGACATGAGAGTTATTTGCAATGCTACACACCATTACAATGACTAAGAGAGCGGAGGGAAGGCAGGACCTACCGAGAAGCAGTTAACAAAAGCTACAGGAAGCTCGGCTGGCAAAGCACTTCGTGCCGGTTAGATGCTGCAACCCACACACAGCGTCAGCATGTTGCCTCACCTATTCACGTGTGCAGTGAATACATAAATGACCAAGACGTACCTGAGCCGAGGATAGTGGAAGCACCGGAGGGAATAGAACAGCGCTGCTAGCCAATTAGCTTTAGCAGCGAACCTACGGCTAGAATGTAAACCACAGTAAGTCTCCTTACTGTGTCAGAACATACATGTCAGAACGTACGAAACTGGACAGGAAAGGGACTATACCGGTAAGCCAGTAGAACCAAGGATGCCCTCCGGAGCTACAGCAAGGGCTGGGCAGCATGAACACTCAACCTTGCGTCTTCCCCTGGGACAGGCAGATGTTTCCTGCACAGCCCTGCCGGTGTTTATAAGGGCGTGGCTAGCAACCACCTGACCACACGTGGGGTGGGGTGAGTGTGTAGGCACCATCACGAATTTCCAGGCACTGTCCTGCCACAAAGGGAACAATGTAGCGCCCACTACCTTTATATCTGTCCTGTATTTTAATCCCTGTTAATCCTGCATTTGCTCACAGATTCTGTGCAACGATTAGTGCTGTTTTGGCTTCTCTGATGAGAAGATTTGCTGTTTGTTTGGAACAGCATGGTAGATTGGTAGATAGGACTCATGTCTTCCAGCAATAAGGAAGCTCATCATATGGAGTGTGCATATTTCCCTACGTCTGTGAACGTTTCTTTGGGTATGTTGTTCCAACAAATCCCTGCAACACTGGGGGGATGATGGATGATTGGATGGAAAGAGTTGTTATTCCTAGAAACCATTCACAACCACTAGGCCACTGGTACAGATTCCTCTAATGTTGACATTGAAACATCAATTTACCATACATTTTGACATTTCATGTTTTGCATCAAACCCATGAGCCTGGTTAGAGTGCAGAAGATTATTTTGTTATTCTGTAGATACAGTATTATTCCCCTCTTCTGTGGAACATTTTATTTTCATTAGTTGAGGAATGTTTTGTGAGTATGGTAAAGGTATGGTACACAGTGATCAAATATTCCTTGTCACACATGCCTGGTTCAACATCTGAAGTAATGTGAAAGATTAAATCACACCTCCATGGTATTATGACATGGTAAATATTTTCATGTGAGTCTGTTGGACAGACATCACTTTTTTTTTTTACAGTTTTCTGTCTGCACAGATTAATCTATAACAAATAATTGTTCACAACAGTGCTATTCTAAATGACCAGTCATAAGGTATATGCTGCATTTGTCATTGTCATTCAGTCATTCATTGACTCATTGTCATTTAAATTAGTATGTTTCTCTGACTGAAATAAGCTTTTCTTATCATGTAAGCAGAGCTATAGCTGCAATGTATTTGGATCAGCAAACACTTGAAATGATGGCATCACACATGAAATTGTGTTATGTGCAACAAGAAAGGAGCAATAGCAGCAGATACAGTGGTGGGAGTTGGTCATATGGGCTGCTATTCAAGAGCAGGAATCAATGGCTGCCTCATTATCATCTACTCTTTGATTGGCTCTTTGACAGTTTACATGGCTAATTAGTGAACGGTTTGTGCCTAGCATCTCTCACGCAAACATACTAGACTAGAGTGAGATGTGCTCTCACACAAGCTGGTAATGGAAGCTATGTTTCTATGCTCAGAAACAAAATGTGTGTTTCAGGGCCTGATCATCAATAATGCATGACTTTGGGTGGATGAAAGGCTGTTTTTGCATGAGGCATGTGTCTCATATGTGGAGACATCAGTGTGAGTTTTAACTGCATCCATAGACAGAACAAATGCTACTCATGGAGCTGATCAAAGACTAAATGGGGAAAAAAAAACATTTACAAGTGGTCTTTTGATACTTTCTCATTCCTGTGGAAGTGATTTTCAAGGCCTCTCTACGCTCACCCTAAGATGTACAGCTGTGTTTCAGCCTTAATAACAATAATATAATGGCAATAATCACCATCATCCATAATAATGGATATGTGATGCCTAGGTTGATCAGCGCTACTCGGCTCTGTAACTATTGTATAATTCATGACTTTGACTTAAGGAGCAGACAATTTTAAACACATCCATGTGACCTTCATGTGTAGCATATTTGATTATTATGTAGTTACCTACTTAATAGTATGTTTGGACATTTAAGGAGTTGTTTATATGGAGGGAAAAAGGTGTAGGCAATATGTGCTGCAATATGTGGTGCATGCATCACCTCAGTAACTTCCACTAATCTCCTCTGTCAAATCTTTCCACCTTGGGAATCCAGATCGGCTTGCAATTTATTGATGCCGGAGGCACTAAGCCTGGCCTCCAGCCTAGCCAGTTACAGTGGTTATTTGTATCACCCTTGCTAAAGGAGGCAAGGGAATAACTAAATATGTGGCACACTGAGCAAGAGAAGCAGAAGGAGAAGCCAATGATAAGCAGAGCACGAAACCCAGCCAGCAGAAGCTAATGCTAAAAACAGCTAGTGCTAATTGGAGCAAATGTGATAAAGACACAGGAAATTGTTGCCCTATCTATTATAACTGCATTGGGTTTTTAAGCCTAAAAGAAGTAGATGGAGACTGGACTCATTTAATCCTTTACTCGAAAACTCGGAAGTGTGCACTCTTCAAATGTGTCTGTGTTACAACAACATATAGAACTAACCATTCCTTTACAGAACAGAAATGGATGTAGGAAGTGGGTCAGAGAGAGAGCATAAAAAAGCATGGATGTATAATAAGAACTGAATAGGGCGCCGCCCCTCTGGCGGCCAGCCGATTTTTCCCAGTGGCCAACCCCGATATTGCAACAGAACTGGGCCCAAAAAGCATTTTCCCCATAGATGGCAATAGTAAAAGAGACGGCTGTAAAACTGTCCTCAGCTGCAGACATAGATCATTACTGATCTTTCTATTGCATATTTTTAATTCATGGACTTTTCATTTATCAAAAAAAAAAATTAATGGGAGAAAGTTCATTAAAAAGTTTCACAGCACAGTGTGACGTCACAGCAGTTCACATGCACTCTCAAAGCGCATGCGTGTCGTCTCGCCGCACTTTCTCCCCGTGCTTCTCCCGAAACCGGATTGGTTCATGGTCCCGTGTTGCCTGATGGGAGTGACTCTACTGCGCAAGCTCTATTCTTTCCTTGATGCGGAAGCAAGTCGTATGTGCCAGCGAGCAGGGTTACATAGGAATGAATGGGCCTCCATCTTTGGTCCGGTATCCAGTTATCATTATACATCCATGTAAAAAAAGTCAATAGGAGTGTTAAGTCAACAGTGCTTAAATGTTTACAAATCAGAAAATAAACACTAAAAAGAGAAGAAGAGTGAGAGAAGCAGCAGTAGCAATAATGTTCAAGCTCAAACAGGAAATGACGTGATGACTAATAATTTCCTCCTTCTCAACTCTGAAAAAACAGAGTTACTGCTCATAGGTCCAAAACACCTATGTGACTCTATATCTGATGCCACAGCACGACAAAATAGATTTACTACTCCTTCTGCCAGCGCCGTAAAGAACCTAGGTGTTAGCTTTGATCAAGACCTGTCTTTTAGCTCCCACATAAAATTTATATCACGGACTGCGTACTTCCACCTCCGCAATATTGCAAAAATAAGACACCTACTCCCTCCCCATGCAGTGGAACAGCTGGTCCATGCCTTTGTTACTTCCAGGCTGGACTACTGCAACTCTCTGCAGCTCATTCAGAACATGGCAGCTCGTGTCCTGACTAAAACTAGAAAGAGAGATCATATTTCTCCTGTTCTGGCCTCATTGCACTGGCTTCCTGTACCTTTCAGGATCCAGTTCAAAATCCTTCTCCGTGTCTATAAAGCTCTTCATGGTCTGGCACCCTCTTATATCTCAGACCTGATAAAACCCTATTGCCCCATTAGCACACTGTTTTCTGAATGCAGGCCTACTTGTGGTTCCAAGAAGAAAAGTCTGGATTTGAAGCCAGAGCCTTCAGCTACCAAGGCCTTCTACTGTGGAACTTACCAGTCTCAGTCCAGGAGGCAGACACTCTCTCTACCTGGATCGAGAGTATGTTAAAAACGCTCCTTTTTGACAGAGCCTACAGATAGACCTTAAATCCTAGATAAGCTATATAGGTTGAGTCTGCTGGTAGATCCCCTGTACATTGAGCTTTATCTACTCCGTTCTCTCACCCACCCAGGTCACAAACTGTTTGTGCTGCTCCCCTCTGGAAAGAGGTGAACCTCTGTGTACCTTATCCGAGAGTCACTGATCATAATATCATTGTTCCCT
Organism: Karalla daura; assembly: GCA_029224185.1. Classification (NCBI taxonomy): domain Eukaryota; kingdom Metazoa; phylum Chordata; class Actinopteri; order Chaetodontiformes; family Leiognathidae; genus Karalla; species Karalla daura. Next base: position 4,565,196 of record CM055188.1, on the reverse strand, counting down.
GCATAACGACAATATTTTTCATTCCTAATTATGCTTTCAGGTCTTGGAAACTCCTGTGTTCCCTCCAGTCAAGGTCTGACTGTCCACTACAGCTTAGGTTGTTGCTGAGTGTTTCACATTGTTTTCTTAGCTCGTCATTGGGCAGGTCTGGATAGTGCACCAAGCTTCTTCTCAACTTCACCCAATGTGTGAAATCTTTCCTGCATTAACACCATAGAAACTTCCACTACCATATTGAAAGAAGGAAATTTACATTCACTTTAGTACTTCTGTCATCTCTTGGTCATGATGCTCATTGTAGAACTGTCTCGTAGTTCTTTGTAGTCTCTTATGCTTAAGAGCAGCCTCTTCATTCATCTTGTCACATCTCTCTGGCAGTCACTTGTGCAGAAGCAAATCCACTGACTATGTAGTCTACAAGGGAGTTTTTCTTAGAAGGTTATCTGCAACATCCATTTGCTGAAATGATGAATGTTGGTCAGGATGTCATGCCAGACCACAGTACAGATTGAGAATCTGTAAGATCCAACCTTCCTTCATGCCACCTCCTCCATTTCAAGGTCTTTCTATCAGATCATGTGCTTCTGATTTTCTGGGCTGTTATGACTTTTTAGTTAATTGCTGCAATTTTTCCATGTCATTTAGTCCATCACTGATAAATTTATGTTTTCTGTGAGAAAAGCTTGCAACAGAAGCAGTATAGACTAGGGCTGTCAGTTTAACACGTTAATTAGATTAATCAATGACACTGCAAATTAATGCATTATAAAAATTAATGCAATTAATTAATACCGGAGCATATTAAACTTGGCCCATTCAATGACCTGTAGGTAGTAGCACATCACCTCCCACCTGTGAATCTATTGAATTGTATCCTTTGAATGGCAATTTTATCTGTAAAAAGAATGAAGACAGGACTATCAACAAGAACACAGTGATTTGTAGGTTTTGTAAAAAAGAATTTTCCTTTCACCGAAGCTGCTCCAGCCTGACTTTCATTTCATTTAAACGCTAAACATGTCCGGACAAGTTACACTGTTAATGGTGCTAGTGATACCATGAGCTCACTTTTGGGAAACAAATGAGCAAAGGCACCACAGAAAAACTGACTTTACAGGTGCTTCCAGATAGACCGCAGCAAGCGCAGGCGGCAGGCGGCAGGCGGCACACTCATTCATTGTGTATGTTGTTGCGCGGCGCAAGAGCGCAGAACCTTGGCGCCTGTGGCAAAAATTCAGAAATGTTCAACTCGGGCACAGCGCACGAGTTCCACAGGACTTCAGAACTGTAATGGAGGGCAGCTATTCAAGTTTCCCGATCTCTGGGACACAAGATTTACTGTAAATCAGCCTGCACAGCCTGAAGTAGATCTCAAAATGGGTGTTATGGAGCTGTAGGTCCCGGACCCCCAGTTTCTGCCTTCCCTTCAGAACTGGATGGACCCACATCATCCTTTTCTGTGCTGCTCATCTCCTCGTCTCCTTATAAACACTATCGCCGGAACTTTAATACACCTTCTCACAAGATCGCGCTAGAACCCACTGCTAAATGTTGTTACTGGTTGCTTAGCAACCGGCCCCATTCCACGGGGTACAGTGGCAGTGCTGTGCCAGGCTGCGCTGTACCCAGCGCTGCGCTGCGCACTTGCCGTGGTCAATGTGGAAGCACCTTAGCTGTATTGTTAGTTTGGGGTGGGTTTTTATTTGAGGAGTTGATACTGTAATCATCATACTGTAGCCATCCAACTTCTCTCGATCTTGGTCTATGGAAGTGGTGGTGATGGCAACTTCTCCCATATTCTCTATTTAGGAAACTCAAGTTCAGATGTTCGCTAATAAAGAGTTGTGGACCAACTCCACCCTCATCATATCAGGCAGCGATGTCCTACCAGCAGGGTCTAAAGGTGCTGCCTTTAGAGATTCATCATGTAATTCCGAATGTGCCGACAGGGTCAGGGTGTCCTAAGGCGGTGTGCTTGTTCCTTCACCTGCAAGAAAATCAAACATATGCAAATAAAGATATTAATCCTTCAGTATTAGTTAAGTCAAGCAATAATTTATAACTACAGGACGAGCTGACTTTCAGAGATGCGTAGTTGTGCTGCTGCTACATGATAGCAGCATGATGAATGATGATGATACACCCTGTTACAACCGACGTCATCAAAAAGCTGCACGTGCATAGTGGCAACAGAAGTGTAGTTGTTCCCCATTCATTTTGAATGAGAGAGTCAAAAACATTGAGGGAAAAGTTGAGATAGCAACCTCCAAATCTGTGTTGACTGGAATCAGGACGTAATCAGAAATCGTTGTGTCTGTAGCGCGCCCATTTTACATTTGTAAAGGTAATCCGTTATTATGTGCCGTGGCCATGGTCCATAGTCTCTGTGTCCACGGCCCCGAGTCTCTGCTCCCCGCAGCAGCTGCAACCTCTGACTGCCAACCCCCTCATGCTTCGCTGTCCCCCAGCTCCACTCCACCGCTGAGTGAAACAAGCATAATCTATGTATGACTTTTGAGTAGGGAGAACTTTTAAGACCGTTTGTAACGTGCACAACGTATTCATACGCATCCAGTACCTAATAGGCTTGTAACTTTCGGTTTCTGAATTAAATGAGTATAAATATTGGGCAATTGTATAATCAGCCACTCACCGAGATCAGATCACATTTTTGACAATTAGACCTGGTCTCAGAAACAGAGATAAACCACAAGCACACAGCACATTTCCATGTACCCGGCCACAGTTACTCTGAAATGGTCGTGATCCTCTCTGAATCCTGTAAAACTTTACTCTGCCGGTAGAATATCGATTCTGACACCCGTAAAATCAACAACAAGAAATTTTGATGCTGGAAACGCTTTTGTCCTACGTTCCTATCTGTCTCATTCAGAATAAATGCGGAATAACGGCACATATGTTGCCACGACGCCTGTGCATATGTCATTGTATACAAACAATGAAAGGGTCTATAATTATTATTCTTTTTTTTTGTCGAGGTCAATGGGGATTGGCAACACCCCTCCAACAGATGGCGCTGTAGGCAACCGCCTATATCGGCTCTTGGCATTGCCGATATAGGCCTCTTCTCTGGGCAGCTGCCCCTTTTCTAAAACATAACCTAAAAAGGCGACTCGGTATTAGCAGTTGCTGCAGTACTTCCCTTACATGCTCTGTACGTTTGGCAAGGGTAGGGGTAGGCAACCTGTTCCATAAAGAGCCGCTGTGGCTGCAGGGTTTTGTTCCAACCAGGCAATAGCACACCTGATTTGGCTCTTTCAATCAACTGATCTGAGTTTTCAGACATTTGATTGAGCAATCTATGTGCCATGGACAGGTTGGAACAAAAACCTGCAGCCACAGCGGCTCTTTTTGGAACAGGTTGCATAACCCTGGGCTAGGGTGTGAGAGAAAATTAAAATGTGGTCTGTATACACAACCACAAACCTATTCAGTTCACATTTGTCCCAAATAGCAAGTTCATCCCTTAGCTTGTCATTTAGCATCCTCTGGAAAGGCCATAGGGGGGACCCAAATGCAGAGAGAGGGCGGAGGCAGACATGCAGAGTTGTAAATAAAAGTTAATTTTCTGCTCACTGGTAGAACAAAGCCCCCAAAAGAGGGGAGAAAACAGGGAAACAGAAAGTGCTGCAAATAGTGACAAAATGGGCAAAAGAAAATCAGTGTCCGCTGGAGAAAAACATGGAGAACAAAAAGACCGCACAGCAAAAGGCTGGGGGTGGCTGGAAAGCGGGAAGAAATCTCAGCTTACTCTGGTACCTCATAGTATCTTCAGAAAGAGGAAATAAAAAAGGACAACCTTTTGTCTCAAGTATAGCTGTTTGATGTATGTGCATAAAAACCTTGCCCTGTGAGCTGCTCAGCAGACAGAACTTTGCTGCCATTATGTGAGTTTCTGTCTTTGCTGTACAGTGAATAAAACTCATCTGAATTTGCCACAATTCTGGACCTGAGGAGTTATTTTTCTTCAACACAAGAAATTAAATATTTTTGTTTGACAAACAAATCTCATTCTCTCAACCTGATCAACTCCATGAATGGCTATGTGGCAGGCAGATGAATCTCCACAGTAACTCAATAATAAGTGGGAAACTTATTTCAATTTCATTGTAGTATTAGAATGCACCATTAAAGTTTCATGTTTCAAAATTAACAATGACAAATTAACAATGAACATGAATGTATAAACTTTTGTCAGGGTGAATTTTAGTTCTCTTACAAGTACAATTTATCTCACCATTGATATCTGTCAGTTTCTGCCTCAACTGTACAACATACAGTTGCAGAGGAGAGAGATTGTTCATTTTCACTGAATCACAGGGATGCTGCTCAGCCCAGAAGAGACTCCTCTTCAAAGTGTGCAAAAATAAAATCTCGGGATGGCCTAGAACCTGCATTCACCCCGCGGTTGCCAGTACCCTTTGGGCGCAAATTTAAGGACCCACTCAGAGCTGCTTGCAGCTTTAATTATTATAAGGGTGAGAGCAATGAAGTTGCGAGGACTCTATTAAATCTGTAGTGTTTCTTTTTATTATTGTTATTAGAATTACAATTATTAGGGTCCGGGGAACGAAGTTGCAAGAACCCTACTAAAACTGTAGTGTTTCTTTTTATTATCATTATTAATATTATTACTATTGTTATTGTTGTTGTTGTCATTATTATTAGCATTATTAGCAAACAAAGAATGTATTTTTGGGGGCCTGGACATTCTTGAAAACGTACCGTTTTTCCCATGCACAATGGCGAGCACCACTTCTGAGTTTTGCCTAAAGGCCCCAGTATGCGCAGTTTGCGGATGTGGCGCAGACGGATATGTGCAGGGAAAAATTTGAGACCTCGCAAACAACAGCGTGTTGGTCGCGCATGCGCCCAACTGAACTGTTTAAATACGGGGACAAAACATCCACTTTTGCCCCGACATATCCGCTTTCAATGACGCTTAAATTAATTAAAATGACTGTTTTTCAATTGACTTTGCGCAAGCTGTCCCGTTTGTGGTCCTGCCACTCGCACACACGGGGAGGGAGAGAGAGGAACCGTAGTTTGACCCAGTAGCACCCCACTCCAAATAATCAATTCAAAATATAGTCAACATAAATACATATGGATCATTTATTGTATTTGTTTATGATTGTCAGCCTATTTTTAAGGCGATCTCTCGGTCTACTCCTGGGGCAGAGACTTGTACCGCCCCCCTGTGGTCGGGCAGAACATTACAGAGGTGGCGCGGAAACATGCTGGAGGTCCCGTCTGTGCCATGCAGTAGGCGCAGACATTGGTGCGGAAGCATACTGGGGCCTTAAATACACGAAAGTTGGTGGGTTTATAGAACATACTGAGGCACACGAGAAATCAACTAAAGGCCCCACCCTGAACTCAACAGGAAGTCAGCCTTTTTGACTACTTGATGGTTTCTTTTTGAAGGAGCTCTTCCTATGGCTTTTGCTTGATTGACTATTGATTTAGGTACAGATCATCCAGAGATTGTGGTGACCAACACTCGTCAAAAGAATTTCTGTTGGTCCATGGGTTTGGTGCTATGATGTGACTTTTTTTTTCACGTTCTTTCACTTTGAACAGCTCTCACGCCCACATACTTCATCATGGTACCTTGAAACCTGCTGGGCATGATGAGGGCTCCATCCTGAATGGGTTGATATATTTACTTCCTATCTCGCTCATAGCACTCCTCGTGATGACAGGATGAGTCCAGGTTTTATGCTTACATGTAATATTACTACATAATTGACCACATCAACTTCATTCCACTTGTAATACATGCAGAACAAGTTGGTGAAGCCATATTACGAATGCAGTGAAACTACCACCAATGGCAGGCACAAATAGTGATCCCTTGCCATGTATTATGGGTGGCTTGGTGATGGCTTTAAGGAGCTCATATCATCATGAAAATTACTACATGTGAAGGGAGAGCTGTGACACTTGATAAAGGCATAGCCCATGGGGGCACCCATATGCTAAAGTAGCGCCCCCTAGAAATTTTGACCAATCTCCATAAGGTTTTTTTTTTTATCTTTGTCGTAGCCTAATGAAAAATGGTATGTAAATGCAACCTAAACAGATATTTGTCTTTGTCTATATTTGTTTTACATGCCCCTTGACATGATGATGATGACCCAACAGGAAGTTGGCCCTGAAAACACCTCCTCCAAAAGGGTTCATCCAATTGGCTTTAAATTTATGGAGATCATAGGGCATGGCCACTAGTACATGACAAATTTGGTTTGGTTATTCGTCGTCAATATTTCAAAATGGTCTTCTGGGCAGGTACTTAATCATAGAAGCTTCAAAATTGCTGGACATATAAGCTTTGAAACCTGACCAGTCAGGTAATAGCTGACTGAACTAAATGTCTCTATATCGCCACCTGGAAATTTTCCTCCTCATAAGGGTTTTTTCGGAGTAGAAAGATAAAAATCTGTAATGCTTGTACAGTTCATGCAGATGAATTGCTTAAATGGTCAGAACTGGACAGGAAGTCTGCTATTTTGGTATCAATAGTCAATGACGTTCATTAAATACATCAATTGTTTGCCAAGGTCAAAATGATTTTTGTGAAACCAGGCACAGTATTTCATTTTCATTGCAGTATTATACTAGGTGTGACTGCTATAACGTTTAACGTTTCAATATCTGTTTTGATGGTGTAATTAAAAATGAACATGAATAAGTAATCTTGTGTCAGGATGAATTTTTGTTCCCTTATAAAAACACTTCCCACTTATCCCTAAAGTGAATCATGAGGGATGTTGCTCACTTCAGAGCAGAATCGTCAAAGTGTGCTAAAAAAAGAGTCTTGGGATGGCCTAGGACCTACATAAACCCTGTGGTTGCCAGTACCCCAACGGGTGCAAATGCGAAGACCTGTTATTAACACCAGGATTCTGGTCAAACAATTATCATACCATATTCTATATTATAAAGTACATTATGTATTATCATTTATATTACTGTATGACTTAATTGTATGACTGATAATTAACATAATCTGTTCCAGTATAAAAGCTGAAGTTTCAGGTTACATGACGTTATATTTTCACTTTTGCATTTCCTGCTTGTGATTTCTACAAATAATATGTTGTTATTAGTCCTGTCAGGCAATAAAAAAACCCCAAAATAACAACAGGATTTGTAATTAATTAATCAAATTAATTACATTTTTTCCCTTGTATCTGTTAATGGTCCCCAGATAAAGAATTCAAATTCTAGGACTTTACAAAATTGTAGTGCATGACTAATCAATTAAATACTCTGAGAAGAGAAGATTTGACATTTTTATTGCATTTTTACTGGTGAGGTGTGTTTCATAAATGAAATTTATAAGAAAAACAAAACCAGAACAAAACTTCCCAGAAAACCAATTAGGCCATTTTTTTTATTCAAAAATGCAATACAAATACAGGATAATTAAAATTCTGTGATAAAGTATGGCTGAATCTCACATAGGCACTCAATTTGAGACTCTCAATTTAAAATGAATACTAAAACTGACTCAATGCAGCAATTCAAATTGAATAGTAGAAGTATAACACACTTCTAAATAAGGCAACATCAAAAACAAGAAGCCAACAGGCATTTGTTTTAGGCCTGACACTTAGGTCACATTTGTTGCGGATAGTAGGTAAGCCAAGAAAACATAAAATTGTTCACCAGAGGTTAACAAAAACCCACCCCAAGCTAACATTACAGGACGTGACAACAGACAATTTCATGCAAGTTTCATGCAAGAGCTGGGGGACACCCAGCCTCAAGCGACATTTTAAGTGCTCTGGTGGCTTTCTAATAAGCAGATGTCATGAAGAGCCCCGTAGATACGTGCTAGTTAGCATATCTTAATATTTGGGTGGCAGAAGGTTATGTGGACCAAAAGGTCCAATCGTTTCCCCCTTCCTAATATGATTGTAGCTCCCGTGTTGTCAGTGTTCCTCCTGTTTGCAGTTTGGTTTTGAACCCACTAGGGGGCAGCAAAAGGACACAGCCTAGGCATTAGAAGAAGAACTGCTGACCCAAACGCATCACAGCTGAAAAAGAGGACAGGGTTTTTGTTTATATTTTTTGCAAGCATAAAATTTTAGTCTCGTTAACACGCACATTAACAAAGTTTTAGTTAGTGTTTTATAACATTTGTGCCGTCTTATCATCGTCTTGCTTCAGATATGGCAAAAAGGGTTGTTGATTAAAGGATTTCCTCTTGTTTCATCTGACAAAATGAACACTACTACCATCTTCATTCTTTTTATAGATAAACTTTCTGTTCAAAGGCCCTGGTGAGGATTTGCTTGCCTCGCTCGTGTCCATAACGACGCAGTTGGGAAATGGCGTACCACTACCTACGGGCCATTCAATGAAACAAATTTAATATGCATTGAATTGCCACTCATTGCGTTAAAACACGTTAATTTGCATTGTACTAAATTAATCTAATTAATGTGTTTAACCAGGGTGGGCAAACTTTTTGACTTGTGGGCAACAAATGGAACTAAAATTTGACCGAAGGGCCAGACCAGGAGCAGGTGGATTTAGTGTATTGGTAATCCACCTCATAAGAGCAAAACATAACATGGGATATGTAGAAAACATGTGCTTTATTTAAAAAAAAAAAAAGCATTACAAGCATTAAAAGTATACAGTAAATGTCCATCTTTCAAGTTTCACAGTATTTAGCTATTTATTGAAATGACTCTTAAATATAGAAAACAGTTATATACAATTTTAAATCACTAAAATCACCTTCAGGTTTTTATTATCACCACATTCCTGTCCATCTTTTTTTCAAAAAGAGAAAGAGAGAAGGCATACAATGAATGTCAATCTATCAGGTTCCACAGTATTTAGCTTGAAATGACTCTTAAAACACAGAAAACATATATGCAATTGTAAAGCACTAAAGGTTATGTTCCCTTTCATTATCCACTCTCCAATCAAACCACTCTCCTCAACTCAACAACAGGCTCAAGGATGAAACAGTGACCACCAGAATGAGGAGCACATTATATATGATCTGGTGCGCATTGTTTTTTTTAGAACGTACGTGCACCTGCGCACCACTTATATGCACCCCTTAATGGAATTAAAAAGTTACGTGAAAAAGAAATGTAACAAGTCAGGCTTACTGAATTTTTTAAATACATATTTACACAACACAACAGGGCAACTTACGTTTCATTTCAGTGGGAACAGTGTTGTTGGTCTCCATTTTTAGCCAGAGCATCAAAGTCTGGAGTCGGTTTAGTTGTGGCAATTCTCAGGATGCCACTGAGGTGTTGATCATTTAATTTGGACCTGTGGCTGGCTTTGTTGATGTTCATGATGCTGAACGTGTGTTCACACACATAGGTCGAGCCGAACAATGCCACCATCTTCTGTGCCATTCTCCAACTGAAGGTCAATCAGCTCCAGCTGCAGCTCATCTGGAGCTTGTGACAGGGGAGAGGCCACCAACTGAAGTGACTTGTGAATCTTTTCAAAATCAGAAAAGCAACGGCAGAACTCTCCATGCAGTGCATCCAGTGACTCGCTGTATTTCCTCACGTTTGCGCCAGCGTCTTTTAGTGCGGCTAATGTGGGGAAATGAGTGAATCACTTGGTTGACATTTGTCTGGAGAATAAAGCCAGCTTGGTTTGGAAGGCTTTCACGTTTGTGTACATGTCATGCACAAACTGCTCTTTCCCCTGTAGCTTCTAGTTCAATTCATTCATGTGCAAAAATATATCCACAGCAAACGCAAAGTCATAAAGCCAGTTCTTGTTGCTCAGCTTGGGGAATTCATCTGCCTTTCCCTGCAACTCCAAAAATGCACCGATCTCCTCTTTCAGCTCCCACACTCGTTGAAAAACTTAAATAAAATAGGAATAGAATAGGCCTAATTTCACGGGAAATCTGTGAGGGAACATCAATGTGTGTGAAAGCAGCATTATGTTGGTGATATTTACTGGTAAAACTCAGGTAAAATCAGGTAACCATGAGACTGTCATGCTGAAGTGTCACCTGTTGGAATAATGCTTTTATATATATTTAATATATATTTTTGTTATGGCTTCCATGTTATTTTTCACCCGTGTGATTGATCAAGGGGAAATGAATTTTAGCTTTGTTACCATTCCACCAGTTTTCCGATAATAGGATTAAAATTGTGATTGCAAATTTGTAAACTTACACATTGACTTGCGCAGTAATATTCTCCATGCTGACTCTCTCTCCATTGCAGTTGCAGCCAAGTTTATCCTTCTGAATATATCTTTAAATTCATTGTAAGAGCACATTTAAATTTCCAGCTTAAGCTTCTCACCCATTGCCGTGGTGAATCGTATTAGGGCTCCAATGATGACGGCTTTTTAATGTTGCAGTGCATGTACTAGATTCAACTGCTAAACAAACTGCTGAAACTGGTAACCCAGTTTCCCATCTCAGAGCAATGCAACTCAAAGTCCAGGATTAAACTCAGAGTTTGATGAACTTGCTTCCTAAATAATAGTTTACTTTGGGGATGGCGCAATTTGAGGCAAGAGGTTATGTGTGTGTCTGTGTGTATGCAGATGAATGCAGATGTGAGCTGGTGAGAGGAGGCTTTTCAATAGACTTTGGTGGGTGGTAAAGTTTAAAGGTTACTGGCATGGGTCGCTCCCAGTCACAGGCAGTGGCAAGGCGACCTAAACCTGTTTTGTGAACCTGTTGCAGACTCATCAAACCGTAAACCCCCCTCCTGCCCACAGAATGGTCAAGCAGTCTAAGATGTGCTATATATTTACTATTTACCATAGTAAATGTACCATTTACCATTTGCAACTTGGCAGTGATGAGGTGTAACTCACACAGCCCAACAGATTCCTGTGCACTTCGGCAGGCTCTCTGGTGGAGGCTGATGAATGCTTGTACATTTTCTTTGAGAATAATTTTTAGTGAGTTTTGATCATTTTCTTGCTGATTTTTCAGATTTATATAACATTTGTTGTTTAAGTAATTTTATTGATTTACTCCTAAAATAATTTCTTCAGGTTTTCTCTAGAGATATTATTGCAAATAAAGTTATCAGTCATTGATCAAGCATTTAACAATGGGTGATAAATAATACAGATAATTATTGTAATTTATTTCTGTGTGTTCTTCAATATTAACCAATTAATTGCCCAATGGGGATTTATTCCCTTAATCTGAATCTCTGGAGTCTAATATGTTTGAATGGTGACAGTTGTAAATAACCAAATATCTTGAAAGTTTCATAAAATATTAATATAACAAATAAATACATATAATAAATACATCTAATAATGGTCTCATTCTCCTACAACATTAGTGCTGCCAAATTTGCTTTATACATTGACAGCAGCACCAAAGATACCCACAATCTAGCAGACAGAGAGAGAGAGACATTAATTAGAGGCAGTACATCACTGTGCATTGTTTTATGCTTTTGTCCAGTGACTTCCTGTACGTAACAACTGACAACAGACAGATTGCAAAAATAAAGTGCTCTACAGCACAGACAAGATCCTTCAGCTGCTCTCTCTCGGTCTGTAAAATTGTCCTGCTTCTTGTGATTACACACATTTTGTTTTCTCGGGCATGAATAAAGCGAGAAATACAAGTCTTGAGGCTTCAGCAGTCTGTTTTTCACTCAAATGTATAAATTAATGGAGTGTAGTTGACGCTGCTATAACATGCAGCAGCACTCATGGGGCCATTGTGCAGGATATGTATATTCATGGTAAGAGGCTCATATTTGTTGTTTTTGAGTTGCTTTTCCTGCAAGCCACCAGAGGTCAGTGAAATGTCATGTGGTACAGGTCAAGGAGCCCAACAGTTTATGACTGTGCTCAGGTTTATTTTCTTTGCTCTCCATTTATTTTCTTGTATTACTTTCAAGGGCTATTAAGACACTGTTTTAAAGAATTAAAGATTATCTCAAGTCAAACTAGAAAATTCCAGCGCATTGAAAAGTGCTCCGGGATGTGTACCCGCCATTGAGTCACTAGCTGCGTTATTGGGCCCCAACCAGATACTTGTGCCTGGACTGCCCAACACTGTATTTGCTGTCCCAGCCGGGGGTCTCTCTATCAGCTCTATGATATGCATGTATGAGAGAGACTGAGTGTGTGTGTGCATGAAGTGTTTGTGTGTCTGTATGAGGTGATCTGTCACCCTGCTGCAGCAGGACACTGTCAGCAGAGGAGAGACAGGAGCAGATACTTGACCAAATTTGTTTTGAGAAGGTGCTGCTGAAAAACGATACAACCTATCAACGGTCGGGACACAACCAGACCACAAGTTTCTTGAATTTTTTAAATTAAAATGAAGTTTCTATCTCAAAGTATGGTGACGTAGCTCATGTTTGTTTGAGGAGTTCTGATTTTCCCATTCATTCTTAGGGGAAAAAGTGAAATTGCCCAAGTGCTAAACATTTGGCTCTAGGGAGACGACGCTTGCACCTAATATGAGCACACCGTCAGGCAGGGGACAGTCTCAGGAACACCCTGGCGCGATTTGGTGTGTGTTCTATGAAAACTGAGGCCACAGTCGCGAGTAGAAGTGTAAAGTTGAACTTTGATCGCAGTGGTGGGAAAATGAATGGGGGCTTATGGAGAGAAGAGGCTGCGCTGGGCTGACTCTGGGGCTCGCCGTTTAAATTTTACAAGGCGCACAAGTTTATGGCCAGCATCGCATGAGAGAGCACAAATTTTCCTACAAAACTTAAAACCTTACGATGTGGCTGGGAGCAGCATGAAAAGAGCAAAATGAGAGCTGATTTTTCAGCGATCCCGCACTGACAGTTGGTCTCTCCCCACTGTAGCTGCTCTAAGAATGCCAAACCCACATTTTTTTGAGAGGGCCTGGATGAAAAACGACACAAGATATCAACATGCTGTTGGGTACAGACAGAGAGGACAAGGTTTCCTGTGTTTTGAAGTTTGAATGAAGTTTCTAGGTCAATATATGGCTTCACAGCGAATGTTTGCTTGAGGGTGATTTTTTGAATTTTCTCCTTTTTCCATTTCATTTCTTATGGGATTTTTTGCTGTTTCTGAGCACTTTTTGGCAGCACCTACTGCCAAGCTGGCAGTACTTCAGGCTAGTGATGGCAGTGGCATTTCAGGAGGAAATTCAAATGCTATGGAGTCGTATTTTAAGAAGGGCTCAAAATAAAGACATGGCTGACGGAAGACCTACATTCCATGGAGGAGTTAAACATGCCGACATGAATATCTTAATTCAGAAGCTCCCATACAAAGTCAGGGAGAAATGGAGGCCAAAGCCTGTGATATTTTGTGCAAAGAACATAGAAGAGCTTGCTTTATTGATATTGTAAATTTCATCCAACAACAGGTCAGAATAACTTCAGATCAGTGATGTGTGGTCAGGAGAGGCAGGGGAGGCAGAGCCTCACCTGTCATCATGGAACAAGTAAAATGTATGTTAAATAAATAAATTAAATGGTTACATTGGTCAAATGGTTTGAACTATGAACAAATTTCCCATTTAACTTGATCAATTTGACAGTTTTTTTATTTATCAAAAATCGCTGAATTTTCACATTACCATCAAAACGCTTGGAAGAGACGCAGGTTGAGGCACCAACAAACTAAGCCTCACATCGAATTGCGCAATCCCTCACAAACCTTGCTCTGCCATGCAGTGGCAGTGTGTCACTGTCTCTTTCTGTATGTTGCAAATCAAATGTTTCCAACACTTTTAATATATGCTCTCCTGACTTTCCACTTGCGACTACTCGACTCAGCTGTAGAATAAGTAATAGTGACGAGTGATTTCAAATGCAGCCATCCGTTATTTACTCCTATCATCGATTATAAGTAAAGGTAAGACAATGATGCGATTTGTATGTATGAATAATGCTGATATGAGATTTGAAACAATCCACTAAATGCTGTCAATCAAATGGCAAAAAAGCTACTCTATGGGGTTCATATGTTGGAAAATCTCATAGTGATGACGCCAGTGCCTCACCAGCCATGAACCTCACTGCATGTCACTGCTTCAGATATAGTGAGCGGTGATACACAGGGCACTTTGCCGGGAAAGGCAGTTTTCAGAAACAGGCCTCAACTGAAATGACAACCTAAAAAACAGTTCTGTAATACATGTCGTTGACTGATGAACTGAAAGCAAATGCTAGCAATAACGCAATTATTTCATAGGCAAAGGCTAGCACTACATCCTGTTTTATTTTGCATGTGGTCATGCATTGGAGCTGTGTACACAGCTGGGAAAAAGGGTGCAAGAGATTGAGACAGAGAGACTGGACTGGACTGAAACTGGACATTCTGAAGGAGAAATGCCTTTGCTCTGGTTTGCTCAAACCTGCAAACCAACCTCATCCCAGCATTTTTCATCTGGAAAGGAAAGAAAAGAGCACTCAAGGAATTATGGACATGCCAAGGAAAAGGTCAGAAGCTGGCATTACTATTTCAGCTTGCAGTCACACAGGGCCTGGTTACAACAATGGCATACTTACCATCTTGCCTGTGCAAATGAACTGTTTTGGGGAATATAGGGTGATAAGCTTTTCTGGTTCCAGGAAGGACTGGAACCTTATTGTCTGAAATGCTGGTGAAGGAGCTGAAAGCTGAAGGCTGAAGAGCTAAAATTCATCTATGCACCATGGGACTTAACAAGACAGTATCCACCAGCATTAGCAATGGCTTGGAAATTTAAGCTTTGTCTTGTCGGTGCTTCTATGAGTTTCCTGAGGTGTTTTCACAAAAAGAGATGCCTATATCCCAAGGCAATATCAGTGAATTAGAGTTGTCTAAATGGCCGTACCTCAAGGATATTAAGGTCACTTGTTTAAAGGCTGACATGGACCTTTTAAATTGGCACCAAAACCTCCAAATTGATGAAACTGTGGGAAGTCATAAACAGCTGCTTGGACAGACCATATGCAATTAAAACCTTACTTGGGTGGGAGCAGGCATAACAAGAAAGGAAACCCTGCAGTCACCATCAACATGATAGAGAAATTATTAACTTCAACTTCAACTTTATTTGTTTTAAGTGCCATTTCATAACAGCTGTTATCTCAGGGCACTTTACAAGGAGAGCAACAATGTGTACATAGTGAAAAACCCCCTGTCCTTAGACCCTTTCAAAGGCTGAGGAACAACTCCCAAGAAAAACCCTGACAGGGAAAAGAAGGGTAGAAACCTCAAGGTAAGAGACAGAGGAGGGGATCCTCACCCAGGACAGACAGGCGGGCACAAGCAAAACAGTACTGATGGCTAACAGTTCAGGATATAAATAAATCAATGAATTGAATCAGTCCAGAGTAGAAGGCAGGCGGAACCGCAGTGAGAAGAGCTGGGTAGAGGGACGGAGTCCTAGATCCAGCTCAGCGTTGATGGAACCCGGGAGGGAAAAAAAAAAAAAAAAAAAATTATAATAAAATAAAATAAGAATAAAACATAAAAAATAAATAAAAATTAAAAAATAAAAAGGAGAGGAAGGAGTGGTGGAGGAGAAGGAGGAAGAGGAGGAGATGGAAAACAGAGGGGGAGAGGCCAAGAGGAGAGAGAGAAGCGAGAGTGAACGTGAACCTGATTCACACCCACAAAGAAGGCAGAGGAGGTAGAGCTCAATGTGCTGGGGACCCTCAGCAGACTCAACCTATAGCAGCTTATCTTGGATTTATCTGTAGGCTCTGTCTAAAAGGAGGGTTTTTAACCTACTCTTAAAGGTAGAGAGGGTGTCTGCCTCCCGGACTGAAACTGGTAGATGGTTCCATAACAGAGGGCCTTGGTAGCTGAAGGCTCTGGCTCCCCATCTAGACTTAGAGATTCGTGGAACCACAAGTAGGCCTGCATTCAGAGAACGGAGTGTCCTAGTGGGGCAATAGGGTTTTATCAGGTCTGAGATATAAGAGGGTGCCAGACCATGAAGACCTTTATAGACAAGGAGAAGGATTTTGAACTGGATCCTGAAAGGTACAGGAAGCCAGTGCAATGAGGCCAGAAAAGGAGAAATATGATCTCTCTTTCTAGTTTTAGTCAGGACACGAGCTGCCATGTTCTGAATGAGCTGCAGAGTTCCCAGCGACCTATTGGAGCTTCCAGCCAGTAAAGAGTTGCAGTAGTCCTGGAAGTAACAAAGGCATGGACCAGCTGTTCCACTGCATGGGGAGGGAGTAGGTGTCTTATTTTTGCAATATTGCGGAGGTGGAAGTAGGCAGTCCGTGATATAAATTTTATGTGGGAGCTAAAAGACAGGTCTTGATCAAAACTAACACCTAGGTTCTTTACAGTGGTGGCAGAAGGAGTCGCAAAACTACTTTGTAATGCTATGGCATCAGATATGGAGTCACGTAGGTGTTTTGGACCTATGAGCAGTAACTCTGTTTTTTCAGAGTTTAGGAGGAGGAAATTATTAGTCACCCAGGCCTTAATGGCCTTCATTAACGAACCAGTAAGACTATGACTTTTCAGAGAGAACCTGTAATGATGTCTAGAGAAGAAAAAAGGTTCATGGAAATTGTGGAAAGCTCTTTACACTATGTTCTGAAACATATGTGTTTGAAAAGTTTTCATGAGGGGCACACATAGCAAAGGCTATACTGAACAAGTGCCACAGCATTATTTGCAAGTGTGAGGGAAATACACTCAATATACTCGTCATTGAGTCATTGAAACTTTGCATGTTGTGTTTGACTGTGGAGTGGAGTTTTAAGGGGTCTCACTCAACAGTCAACTTCTGCAAGGCCCAAACCTGACTAGCACCTTGGTAGGATTCATCATGCTCAGACAAAAGCCAAGGGCATTAATGGCAGATATTCAAGCCATGTTTCATCAAGTCAACGTGGCATACTTCCTGAGGTTTTTGTGGTGGCCTGATGGTAACCTGGAACAGCACTTGTTGGAGTATCGCTCGACAGTCATTTATTTGGAACCACATCTTCATCTGACTGTGCATGCTTTGCTCTTAGGATGTCCTAACCCTGTCCTCAATCAGTGTACCAAATCAAATGATAATAGGAGTTCCTTAAAGCCATTGCAAAGCCACCGTTAGTACATAGTAAGGGATTGCTGATCAGATCAGAAAAAGCTCAGAAAAAACAGAAAAAAAATGTCAAAATGGTCGACTTCCTGTTGGATTGAAGGCGTGGTTTCAAGAGGATTTTTTGTGCACCTCAGCATGTTCAATAATCCCCAGCATGTTCTATAACCCCAGTTTCATGCATGTAGAAGAAGCTCAGAAGTGGGGCTAGCTGTTTGAAATGTATCAGGTGGCACTGTTGCGCAATTTTTCCCAGTGCATTTTGAATGACTTTAAAATATGTAAATGTTGGCAGGTCCCAACATGTATTCTGAAAATGGTGTGTTTCACAAATTCAGGCCCCCAAAAATGTGTTCTCTGCGGTCTAAAAACAATAATAATAACTAGAAAATGTGCATTTCCTGAAGTAAATGCGTGTGAATTCATTTTAAAGAATGGCTGAAAATGGCTGAAAAAGACTGAAAATAGCTGAATGAAAGCTTAAAGATGGCTTAAAAGTGCTTAATAGTTGAAATGGCTGAAAATAGTTGAAGTAAAGCCTAAACATTGTTGAAATGCGCTGAATATTTGGAAAGGCAGTGATAATGACTGCCTTAATGACTGCCTAAGGACTACTACTATTGAACAACTCTCCACTATGGCTACCATACTTGGCTAAACCTCTTGACATAGAAAAAAGCCTTTCTGAACTTCAATCACAATGCAATTCCGGTGATGCTTACACAATATGAAGTTGATGTGATCAAATCTTTAGGCGAAATCGAGTGATGATTGATTTATGGAAATCGCAACATTTGACCATTGAAATCAAAATGGCTGATGTCCTGTCCAGTTCTGACCATCGGTGCAAGAGACGTTTTTGTGCATCTGGATGAACTCTTTGAGCCTACAAATTTTCAGCTTTCTACTCCACTAGCAGCTGGGTGGTGCTATAGAGACATTTAGCCACGGCCATTGACAAGGACATTACCTGGCTGTTCAGTCATACAATGCAATTTTGTCCAAGTATTTTGAAACTTCTATGATGAAGTGCCTTTCCGGAAGAGCATTTTGAAAAATTGATGACGAATGACCAAACTTTGTCATGCGCTGGCCATGCCCTTTGACTTTAAAAAATTCTGTACATAAAGTTTTCTCAGCTTGGTCCATAGATAATTTGTTCCAAATTTGAAGCCAATTGGGTTAACCTCCTCGGAGGAAATGTTTTTAAAATTTAAGAACTCAAATCAAAATGGCCACAAAGCCACTTGTAATACATGGAAAGTTAACGCTATTCATGCTCGCCACATGGATACCATTGGTGTTAATCTCACTACATTTGTAATGTAGCTTCAACAACTTGTTCTGCACATATTACAAGTGGATTGAAGTTGATGTGGTCAATTGTCTAGGATAACTACATATGTATAAGGCCAAAAAAACCCAAAAGCACAACTCAAACGATAGATCAGATTAGACAAACAGGTTTATTAAAGTCCAAATCAAATACACCCTGGGACCCTTGGTCACCGCAGCAGAACAAAAACACAAAACACTCAACTACACTGAAACAAAAGAGCCTGGAACCCTTACGGTCTCCATAGGACAAAAAACTACACTGAAAATGAAATACTACCTGGGACTCTGCAGTCTCCACAGGTGAAAGCTAACTGAAGACACAAAGCACTGAACTAGAACAGAAAAAAAAGGTAAAAAATAACCAAGAACCCAACTAACTGACTAGAAACAGAACAGAATCTCAACACTAAACTGGAAAGTAACAAAGGAAACAGTGAAAAAACCTGGGCAAACTGGGAACTCGGAGGCAGGAGAATGAACAAGGCACGGAGTGTAGAAACATGTTCTGGCAGCTGGCTCATCTCACAGGTGAGTATCTATACCTACTCTATAAAAACCCTCATGTGCAGGGTCTTTAAAATTTCAAGGTGGTGCTATAGAGACATTTAGCCTATTGACAAGGCCATTATGTAGCTGTTCAGGCATACAATTATGCCCAGCAGTTTTGCAGCCAAATTTTGTCATGCGATAATGGCTAAGCTGTTGCATACATACAATTCTCTCAGCTTGGTCTAGAGATGATCTGCACTAAATTTAAAGCCAATTGAGTTAACCCCCTCAGAGGAGATGATTTGGAATTTGAAAATTTGGATCAAAATCACTGCCTTCCTGTTGGGTCATTTATGGCATTTATGACTTTTTTGTGTGTCTATTTGTGGTGCATTTATGTACAAATTTTCGTGGGCCCTTGACAAAGTTGAAAAAAAATCCTCATAGAGATGTTCTCAATGTGCATGCCGAAAATGGTGTGTTTTTGATCATGTACAGGCCATCTACTTTTGGAAGGACAAATAATAATAAAAATGACTACAAAAAATAACTTCTGCCTGATAAAAACAAACAGGACAGATTTAATAGTGTTCTTGCAAGTTAGTTGTTTAGACCCTAATAATAATAAAAAAAAACATGATAGTTACAATAGGTGTCTTGCAACTTTGCTGCTCGGACCATAATAAAAAACAGCAGATAATATATTGCATGGCACAAGACATTTACTTATGGGATTCACAGGGGTGTAAGGGGGGTTGTGCTCAGGGTGGGGTTCAGTCTGGTCTTGTCCAGTCATATGTTGCAGTGGACAAGCCAGGACAAGACAGTCATTGTTGGGGAAGTGTGGTGGATGGGGCTGGGGGAATGAGTGATGGGAAAGAGGGGAAAAAGTTCAGTATACTGACAGCCTGGTAGATAAGGTTGTTGGTGAGTGTGGTGGTGTGGGAATGGAGGCTCCTCTACCTTATCTCAGAGGGCAGGAGGCTGAATAGATTGTGTGAAGGGTGGCTTCTCTGGCATCTCATACAATTGTGATAAGGTGTGCCTCTGTCCTTCTTGTGCAACAACCCACAGCAAGTGGCAAGATGTAGCGAGTGGTAAGGTGCTGTAAATTTGTTGACTCTCCGTTCCCAAGTAGTGAATGAGCAACACCCTCTTCCACTTGGCAGAAAACTCACCCCCAATGGCCATGGTCCAGGATCATGGCCAGGGGTTGGTGTAACATTAACATTAAGTAAATGTTATTCGTTCTTTTTTCTTTTAAATTAACACTTAAGAAACATGCTGCTTGTTTTTCCTCAGGTTTGTTTAGAAGTATTTGTGATTGAGGCAGCAATTACGTAAGGTGTGTTCTTTATTTTGTGCTTTAATTTATTTCGTGTTTTGAATATTAAATCCTTTAGCCTTGTAATATGCCATATAGCCTGGCAGTACATTCTAGTGGCACTATCAAAATTTCCACATGAGAATTGTCTAGTTTTAACTCTTCTACTTACTACTCACTCTTTGCTTTTCATTCCCTTCCTTGTTGGTAGGAAAAATCAGTTATCATGCATCACTAGCAGAAAGTATGCAAAGTTGGACTTGACAGTACTGTAATTATGTAACATGTTGTAGTAAATTTCAGTTAATTTTGACAGTTGAACCAATATCAGAAGACTTTTGATTCGTAAGAGCCCTTATTTGTGAATAATCAAAGCACACAGACAACAGTTTTACTGTTTATTGCCCACTTATTATTAAAGTTTAGAGACAAAATGACATACATTAGTTTGTTTAGAAAACATTCAATGAAAAATTATAAAAAAATAAAACCGGAAAAACAAAGACAACCCCCTACAGTTTGAAATTTATAAATAAATATATAATAGTGCTGTCAGATACCATCAGAAATGTGAGAATCAGAGATTGGCCAGTACCTTAAGCAGTAGCTCACTTCCACTCTATAAGGTGATGTCCTGCAGGGACTTTTTTATGGAGGAAGAACCGTGTAAATATAAGAAGAGTCAGACTATTATTTGCGCTTGGAAAATCTGTATTTCTCAACTTGAAAATGTGCAAGTGCAGAGCTTGCACTTGCAAGTTCAGGTCTGCAAATCTGCATATGCGAATTCGTACTTGCAAATTCAGATCTGCAAATCTGCACAACAAGATTTGCATCTGCAGCGTTCTATTTGCTCGCTTCGTTGCGTCATCCTTCTCACATGATTTTTGGCTTTTCTTCTGGTAGTTTTACCCTGTGAACATACACTTTTTCATTGTTTTAGTGTTGGTTTTGGCCTGATAGCCTCAGTTATCATGTGGCACATTGAGAAGCCAGCAAAGGCAAAAGGATATTTTGAACTGAGGGACTTTCATCATATAATTTATTAATGATAGATTATTTATAAATCATAGATTTAATAATTTATTTAGCAAAAGCTAAATGGACTAGTTCTTTTGTAGTGCTTTTCTAGTCTTCATTACCATTCAAAATGCTTTACAGAATGACTAAAATTTACTACCAGACACCACCTGCTCAATCCTTCACATGCATTTATACTCTGATGACACAGCATCAAGACCATTGAACTTCTGCTAAGTGGACAGCTGCACAGCCACTGGGCCAGAGTAGATCCATAATTATCCTGCTTTTGCACCTGCACACAACCAAGTGACAGTTCTCACTCTCTTTTTGTGCCATTTTATTCTGTTTCAGACCACAGAACTGTCTTTGTTGCAGTCTCACATGCCCTGCACTAATCCACCTCCTACCACCAGAGAGTTAAGAAAAATGTTGTCTGGTACATGGCGGCGGTCTGTGGGGCACCAGCAGCCAGCTGCAGCTCCAGTGGTGGCATCTATGGGTCTTACGGTGTGCGGGGTCCCTAGTGGCACGGTGGTGCTGGAAGCCCAGTATGACTACAACTACAGTGGAGCTGACGGACGGCAGGTCTGCATCAGAGAGGGCGAGCGCTTCATTCTGAGACCAACAGTGACTGGTGGCAAGTAAGAAATTAGTTCACATTTTTTGTCTTGTGTCTATTGAAGAGGTGATTTTTGGAGAAGATGGACATCAGCACCATCTGCAGATTGCTGCATAGGCATACCAACACCAGTAAAGTGGCAGTTCATTTAGTTATGCTGTTCACCTTTGCCAACCTTTTGATGCTCTAATCCTTTCACCCATATCATCTTCTTATTAATATAATCTGTCAAAATTAGTAACATATACATTTTAAATCCCTAAAGCAGCTGGACATTGTAGTTTTCAAGAAGGAATGCATTTTTTGGGAATGTTTTCAGTGAATTGCTTCAGTGAATTATGGCAGCTGGAGACTGCACTGCATGTACCGTATGCAGGGGTATATTTCAAAGAAACTAGAAAGTCTGTGTTCATCCTAATCCATCCACCCTTTATTGTATCTGCTTTGTTTCTCCACAGTTATGTGGAGATGTGCAAAGTGCAAAGTGCAAACAATGCTACCTCTACTATATATGATGTAATAAGTAATTATACCAAATTTGGAAAAGCAGGCCAAAGAAATGCTTTCTTACACAGCTTAACAGTGTGTAATATTCTATGATGTTCCATGCTATGCTTTTATTGTGAAACTCCAATACCAGAGTAGAATGTTATAAATGTATGTCCATGGTTACTGTTTCCAGGGAGTAGGACATAAAAAAGAAGTAGCGGAGCTACAGACAGCTACAAAGTTACAGTGCTGATATCCGTTTTTTTGTACAGGAACAGGATAGATTATTAACAGTGTGAGCTGTCTATTACAACACTGTGTGGGAGTATTCTAAAATCCCTGATCAGCTGACTGATCCTGTTATGACACTAGTGATGCCATTTCCAGCTACCTATAACTGTGAAGTTGGATTTTCCACTCTTCTTCAGATCTTCCTCTTCTTCTTCAAAGTATAATATGCAATTAAAACACTCCAGATTATTTAAAAGATCTCGCTCTCATCATTAATAATTAAAACAAACACTCATCGGCGTATGACACGCAGAGGATGCACAGTTTGGGATTCGGACCTGGGTTGCAGTATGCTGACCCTGTACAGTATATGGGGTCCTGCTCTGTCGCATATAAGTTCGGATTTGACCCCGGTGCGGAATCACACAACAACAAAACTGAACAATTACTCTGGAGTTTATAAGGAATGGTTGGTTTGAAAAAACAGAAGCTGCAGAGTTGACTGGAGATGGTAGTTGTACAGCAGATGAAGCAGGAGATGCCAGTGAGTTTCTCAAAAAAAACAAAAAAGCATTAGAAAGGGCACGGGTTAAACAGGTGTTGGAGCTAAATGTTACCACGCAGTTCGTGGGACTCTCTGGCAATGAGTGGAAGGGAAAGCCGGGTATAAGTACAGCTGTTGATAGGTGAAGATGGAGACCAGGTGTGTGCGCAACAGCTCCGCCTCTGCCAGGTATTCAGGTGCAGGGAAAACAGGGAGGACCTTAGGGGGCCTCCAGAGATACAGCCGTGGCTGTGACAGTACCCCCCCTCTGACGACTGCCTCTAGGTGGTCCACTAGGTTTGTCTGGGTGACCTCTGTAAAAATAGTCAAGAATGGAAGGGTCCAGAGTAAAGGAACCCAAGCTCCTTCTCAACAAGGAACTAGCCCTACGATCAGCTGGAGGGCTCAACAGGCTAGAGGAAATAGGCTTCAGCAGAGAAACATGAAAAGAGTGGTGGACATTGAGAGAATCAAGCCGCTTAAGACGAACAGCAGAGGGGCTTATGACCTTGACGATGGGAAATGGACCTATATAACAGTGAGCCAACTTGTGGGACTCTACTTGAAGAGGAAGGTCCTTGGTGGACAACCAGACCATCTGGCCAGGCTGATAGTTGGGTGGAAGAGAGCGGCGGCGATCTGCTAGCCGCCGGTTTCTGGCCGATGATGTGAGTAAGGCTGCCCAAGCCTCTCTCCACACTCTCGGAGCCCGTCGCAGATGATGCTGAACTGAAGGAATGGCAACCTCGTTCTCTTGGGATGTAAATAGTGGCATTTGAAAACCCAGCATCACCATAAAAGGAGACAATCCAGCAGTTTACGAGGTTGTGCGCATATTCCACCCAGGGCAGCTGCTTGCTCCAAGAGGCAGAGTTGTGGGCATGTTTTGGGACACAATGAAGGGCAGCCTCCAGATCCTGATTTGCCTGCTCTGTCTGACCATTGGTCTGAGGGAAGATAAACTGACCCGCCATACTTGGGAGGAAAACTGAGGGCCTCGGTCAGAGACGATGTCCCCCGGAATGTCATGGAGATGAAAAACATGCAAAACCAGGAGCTGAGCTGTCTCTAAAGCAGAGGAGAGTTTGGAGAGAGGTACAAAGTGCACTGCCTTTGAAAAGTGATCAATAATTGTAAGAATGGTAGTATTACCTTCAGAGGGAGGTAAACCGGTAACAAAATCGACTGTGATGTGAGACCAAGGGGTTGGAATGAGAAGGGGGTTAAGCAGGCCAGCAGGGGGTTGGCAAGGTGTTTTTCCGCGGGCACAGACAGAGCAGGCTGCCACAAATTGACAGGTATCGCGGGACATTGTAGGCCACCAGAAACTCTGGTGAAGTAGATCCAGTGTGCGTTTTGCTCCAGGATGACAAGCCAGGTTAGAGGAATATCCCCATTGTAAAACCTGAGATCAGATATCCTCGATGACGAACAAACAGGTTGATGGACCGCCCCCAGAACCAGGGTCCCTGGGTTAGGGTTAGGCTCAACCTCCCAGTGGACAGCCCTCACAAAGCAAATGGCAGGTAGAATGGTCTCTGGTGGTGGGTGGTGTAGTTGCTTTTCATCTTGATGAGAAAGAGCATCAGGCTTGAGGTTACGAGAGCCAGGCCTTTAACAAAATGTGAAGTTAAATCTACCCAGGAAAAGTACCCACCTGGCCTGCTGAGAATTTAAGCTCTTCGCACTCTGGAGATACGCCAAATTTTTTGGTCTGTCCAGACCACAAATGGGATCTCTGTTCCTTCCAACCAACGCCTCCATTCTTCTAAAGCTAGAACAACAGCTAAAAGCTCATGGTTACCGACGTCATAGTTTTGCTCAGCAGACGTGAGGTGGTGAGAAAAATATGCACAAGGATGTAATTTGTTCCCCTCATACTTTGAGAGCACTGCACCCACCCCAGTTTCAGACGCCTCTACCTCAACGACAAACGGCTTGGTGGGGTCCGGATGAATGAAGACAGTTGCGGAGGCAAACAGAGACTTGAGCCTATTGAACGCCATGGCAGCCTCAGGTGACCAGACAAAGGGACGAGCAGAGGAGGTGAGCTGAGTGAGAGGAGAAGCAACCTTGCTAAAATCTTTGATAAAACGTTAAAAATTGGCAAATCCCAAGAAGCGGTGGAGTTGTTTGCGATTCTCAGGTGCGGGCCACTCAACAACTGCACTGACCTTAGCTGGGTCAGAACGAATCTGCCCCTGCTCAATAACAAAACCAAGAAAGGGGACAGACTAAGCGTGGAAAACACATTTCTCCGCTTGAACAAAAAGCTTATTCTTCATAAGTCTCTGTAAGACTAGCCTGACGTGCTCAACATGTTCTTCCTAATTGTGAGAAAAAACTAAAATATCATCTACATAGATAAAAACAAACGATTAAGCATGTCGCAAAGAACATTGTTTACTAAAGTTTGAAAAACAGTTGGTGCTTTCATTAAACCAAAAGGCATGACCAGATACTCAAAATGGCCTAAAGGAGTGTTAAAAGCGGTTTTCCACTCATCCCCCTCGCAGATCCAAACTAGATAATAGGCGTTGTGGAGATCTAGTTTGGAGAAGACGGTGGCATGGTTTAGCGAGAGGAAAGCAGAATCAAGGAGAGGCAAAAGATACTTGTTTTTAACTGTAGTTGCATTGAGGCCACGATAATCTATGCAGGGATGCAAAGACTGATTCTTCTTGGAAAAAAAAATCCTGCACCAACAGAAGAGGACAAGGGTCGAACAATTCCTGCTGCTAAAGACTCCTGGATGTGTTTCTCCATGGTTTCTTTCTTTGGTCAGGACAGATTGTAAGGGCAGCTAGATGGAAGAGGTGAACCAGGCAAGAGATCAATGCAGCAATTATAGGGGCGGTGAGGAGGTAGGCAGAGAGCTTGTTGAGGTACGCTTGTTAAATCTGAGGAACTGGGAGGAGACACAGCTGAAGAGACCAGTGAAGGCTGAGCAGAATGGAGGCAGCAATTGTGACAATCCAGCCAATAATTGAACCCTTTCTCCAATCTATGTGAGGGTTGTGCTGTCTTAACCAGGACCAAAACCTCAAACTACAGGAATCTGAGGGGCTGGAATAATAAAAAAGTGAATTAACTCACTGTGATTTCCAGAAATTTGCAGTGAGATTAACAGTGATGAATAAATAAATAACTATATAAATAACTGCCAATAATGAAATAACTGCCAATAATGTACCATCTAAAGCAAAAACCCTTCAAGGTTCAGGCAGCGGAACAACAGAAATATGATTGGCCTTGACGAAACTAGCACTAATAAAACTCTCATCAGCCCCGGAATCATCTAATGGTTTAATAGTCACTTCCTTGGAGTCCCACCAGAGTACAGCTGAGAGCTTAGTGCGTAGAGAACTGTCATTACTGGGAGTTGTTTCATGGCTCACCTGGGCACTCCCACCCACAGGCGAGCCTAAGCTTTTGGGAGAGATGGGCAGTTCTGGAGGATATAGCCTGCCAGGCAGAGCCGCTCCTGGAATCGGCAGTGTTGCTCTGCCTGTGTCAATCTGGCACGTCCAAGCTGCCTTAGGCGTGTTTCCACTTTGCTGATTCCGGTACTTTTTTGGGGGAGGTACTTTTGACCAGGCTGTGACTTGGACTGGTCTTCTCAGGTGTTGTCTCCATTACACTAATGAACCTGTAAGAACCCTGTGATGACGTCATTATATCGCGTCTGAAAAGCGCCAAAACAAAGCATCAGCAGAGGAGGAAATCGCAACAAAATTAGACATGGACACGGATGAAGTTGGGATGTTTGTTGCGTTTGTGCTGTTGCTTTACACAGTAATGGTATCAGAGATAGAGGAACAAGAGTGACGATTTAGACTGGGATGAAGGGTAAGCTTACATTCATGAAGCTTTCATTTGCGACAACCAATCTGCCACTAGTACCGCCCAGTGACTCTACTGGGCCATCCTTGAGTACCTACCCTTGAGCAGGTACTCCATTGGTTCCTGTAAAAGTTCCTGAAATCGGCCCTGTTGGAATGGGAACACACGCGGTAGTGGAAACGTCTATTGGCTCCACGGGAATTTGCAAAGAACTTTAAATATGTTGAAAAAGAAAAAGAAGAGTTTGACCATGTTTATACAGAGATTTAGACACATTATTGATCCCTTTGGGATGACTCCCTCAGGGAAATTTACATTTCTGAAGCCCTGCAGTAGTGTAGGTTTTATCTGGAAGGAGGGCAGTAATATGATAGGGTCAATGGAGAGAATGTGGAAACTGCATGCAGAAGTCTGGTTTTGACCCACTATATTTATAATGTATGTAACCACTACTTGAATTGAGCTAATTAACCAATTGTTAAATAAACAGTCACATAAACATTTTTGCACATAAAATGGCGTCAACTTGCTAAGCAACCAGTAAAAACTTTTCAGTTGGTTTGAGTGCGACCTTGTGAGAAGATGTATTTATCAACTTTTCAATGAATAGTCCTTGCTTTAGTGCGAATAAGAAGGAGGAGATGAGTAGCACAAAAAAGGAGTATGTGGGTCCATCCAGTTCTGGTGGGAAGGCAGGAATTGGGGAATGTAGGCTGGTCTGGGAGCTATATTTCCATAATAACCAGTTTGAGGTCAACTTCAGGCAAGGAGCAGTTTGACCACCTGTCCATTAAGTCTTGTTTCCCAGAGCTCAGGAAGCTGGGACACGGCATTGATGAGCTGCTCCTCCATGACAAGTTCTAGAGCTTGTCACTTAACAACCTCTCTCCAATTGGACACGCCGGGATGTCATCACAACACACTGTGCCAAAATTATGCATTTCTCAATGGTGGCAGTACATTATAATACTTCATTACTGTTTATTTAATTGCTCTTTACTTTTACATTACTTAATTTTTACTTAATATTCTGTTACTTATTATATCTGCAGTGGGCAAATTCAATGCAATATTGACACCAACATGAATTGCTTTACCTTATTGGATTTATCTTTTATAATTTGGTACATTAATGATCTGTTACTTTATTGATTATTAATTATTATTAACTAATTACTTGCTACACTACATATTTTACTTAATATCATTGCATATTACTTATTACATTACTTATTTTATTACTTTTGTTACTGCTTGTTAACATTTACTATTTATTACATGTGTATTATCATCATTACTTATTATTATTAATATTACTTATTAATAATAGTATTAATATTAATATTAATTGATGGTATCGATAATGATAATGATAATAATAATAATAATGATAATTAAGCTCTGTGTCTTTGCGCCTTGTTAGCACATACACAATGAATGGGCCTGCCGCCTGCGCTTGCCACTTAATCTGGAAGCTCCTTAAGAAGGAACACAAATTCATCACAACAAATCTCCTTCCCATCTCTTTGTGAATGTTAAATTATAAAATCATCCAATCAAAATACATTTCAGTATCAGTATTAATACAGAAAAATAAAAAAGAAACCACAAAATCAGGGTGTTCACCTATTCCAAACTTTGGTAGTATCACTATCAGCTTCTTCAAAATTTTTCACTTTCACTTACATACACATACTTATTGGGTCAAGTCAGTCAGTCAACTAGTCAATTCTGTTTAGTTAAGGGCCCTCCTTTTAGTCTTTATTCTCTCTCTGCTTGAGCTTTCATTCCCTTTCACTTCACTTTCATTAAAGCAAAACAGCATGATCATTTTTATTGCATTTGAGTGTCAGAAAATAGTGCAGAATCTGTATGTTTTTCCATGTCACCTGTCTCTCTACAGCATACTGGATTTCCTGATGAGGTTGTAAATCTGCTCATTATTTGACAGGTGCGGAGGATCGGAGCAGCCAGTAAAACAAAACCATTGTACGTTCCAGCCACATATGTAACAGAGATGCCCATTGTACCCACACCCTCACCACAGCGCTTTGTCATGTCTGCTTCATTGAGCTCCAACGCCAGGGCATCACCCCAGGTGTTCTTTCCCAGCCCAACTGCCTCTGCCTACAATGAAAAGTATCAAGGTAAATGTGGAGGTGAGCTGGAGAAACAGCTACCAGAAAGAAATCTGCGCTTGTTATATGAGCCTTTATTTGATCTTCTTGGCCAACCGCACTATCAAGGATGGAGGCTGCTTCCCCATCCTTCGCTTCTCTGGATTCACCTGTACCCCAAACTCTCCCACTTCATACTCAGACCTCACGGTCCCTGGATCCCCTGCTGATTCCTTGGGTGCCACGGTACCCCTGTACCGCGGCACCCAAGTAGTGCCCATGATCACCCGGAGCCAGAGCTCGAGCAATCTACCTGAAAACCTGATGGAGAACCCGTATGATGAGGTGGGTGGCAGCTTCAGCAGGAACATCAACGACAAGATCCCCAAGAAGTCCTGCAGCCAGTGGGACATGGTGGGAGCATCTCCTAAGAACAACCACTTGCAGGTCAGTGGATGCCGACACAGATCCCCTGTTCCCCGGACAACTGTGTTTAAAGACCTGGGTGTTATATTTTGTCCATGTTTATGGTGAGAAAATGAAAAGAACAACCATGTTGACAGAGGCCAGAGGCCTTTAAAGGTTTTATGGCACAAAACAATTGACAGCAGGAACAAACAGAAGTTTGCTCTATGTGCTTATTTACCCCTATTATAGTTTTTGCCCATTGCTTTGACACCATAGGCACATACTTAAACCAAAGTAACATAACTTGAATTTATTGTTGCTATACCTTAAACTTAAACAGAAGTACAACTTTGCTCTAGTTCTACAACACACTCACTCTTTTATTCAACACACTTGCTACTATTCACAACCCACATACATAAACAGTTCAATAATGAGATCACAGAGTACCATTGGGAAAACTCATCTATTCAAAACACAAAACATATCGGATAATAAAAAACACTTAGAAACACAGGCCTCAGTTTAGTCATTTTTGAGAACTTTGCAAGCATAGAGGCAGGGAGAGGAAGAGGCAGAGGAAGAGGCAGATGTATAGGAGGATGAGGGGAACGAGGACGACAACAGAGTGAAGAGGATGTGGTGTAAGAAGGAACAACATTTCTGATGAAATTAGAGCAACTTTGGCTGACCATGTTATCAACCATGGTTTGACTATGAGGGAAGCTGGGCTTAGAGTGCTTCCAAATTTCAGCTGTTTCACATTCTCATCAATTATAAGGACATTTCAACTGGAAAACAGGTATGCCTTCAACTCTCTACTCAAGCTGTATCTAGTGCATTGTACAATATTATGCTATATCACATATACTGTATTGCAGGGTAGCAAATGCTTTTTTTTTAGAACAAAAGCAGCATTTTTGGCAAACATACCATGATAACATTTTACAGTAGGTGTTTTAGTATACATTCAATACATAATAATAATAACAATACAGAACTTTAAAAAAGGAGAAAACCAATAATATGTTGCATTTTGACCTGCTAGGGTTGGACACCAACGCCTCTTCACCCAACAGCAGGAACTTGCAGACAGTGTATTCATTTGATGCTAGTGTGTCTCATTTTGTCATCAGAGTGACATTTTGACAAAGGATTGTTTGGTCTTCATAGCAGTTTGAATTGTTTAATGTGCTTGTGTGTTTTGACACTATGGGCCTGATTTACTAAGATCCCAGATACAGTAAGGGGCACTAAATTGCATGCTCATGGCAAGATTTGCATGCTTGGTTTGCGTGCGTCAAAATTCATTTTCTGCGTCTGTGTTCATTGTTCCGATGTCTCCTCCTGGCCACGGTGACAGCAGCCATTGTGTGTAAGACTGGGAGAATTTGCACCTCCCTTCCAGAGGTGTTAAATTTAGCAGGAAAAAGTTGTCACCGCAATCGTTTCCGGGTTTGATAAATCCTTTTGCGCGTGATAATATTTCCAATCGGCATTTTCACCTGCCAGGATTTTGCACGCATGAGCAGGAACACCCAATATTGCATATGCATTAAGGCCAAGGTGCTAAATGGCCAGCGCAGGTTGTTTTGCTCACTTCGAAGACGCAATCCACAGTGCACACCGTTATTAAATCAGCTTGCACATTTTTTTGCAGGTAAGAGTGATTTTGCACACGTTTTTGTACATGCAAAGCTTTAGTAATTTAGGCCCTATGAGTCAAGTTTGGAAAAACGTTAAAGCAATGGACGAAAACTGTAAGTGAGACTTCTAATACAGAAGCTTATTATATGCATTTTTTTTAACTTAGCATGAGCTGAATCCAATGTAAGCAAGTGTCAAGTTTGTTTGGTCAGTTGGTACTTTTATCTAGTGTCCTGTAGTAAAGTGTTCAAAGACCAAGCAATAGTCTCAGCTGTTAATTTAGCTGCAGTTTTTTGATCCACATCAATCCATTACATGCATCTGGCATGAAAGGCAGTGTTGAATTAGACTGACTTTCACTTCCTTTCACTGGAAAAACCTTTAATCTGATGGACTTTTGGCTATATTTTTAGGATAGAGATTGTGAAGAATAAACTCTTATTAACTCTGGTATCATGGTATTATGCTGGTGTCAGTTTTTGACAAACCATAACTGTTTGGACCATTCTAGCCAATAGCTATCTGGCAATGGCTGGTGGCCAACGAGGCTAGCACTGGGTGAAACAGAGGCATCTGCATGTGCTGCTGCTCCTTCAGAACCCTGGGAAATGGTGCGTTTTCTGTTACAGCAGATGAGTGATTGGCTAATGGCCTGACTAGAGTAAAGGTGAAAGTTACAGTGAAGGTTACGCTGGTGAAGGTTATGGTGAAGATTACACTGGTGAAGGTTTTGCTTGATGGGCTCAAGTAAATCTATCTCTCAGCATTAAAACACGTGCAGAAATGGCAACTTTTCTCCTGAATGGTAAGCTGACTAACTTGCTAACTTAGCTAACTATACCTGTCAACTACTGTCTAACTACGATCTCATGACAGCAGATAGTAAAGGAAAGGATCGTTTTACATGTTGCACAGGGAGACTACGGAGTCCCAGAGGTGCCTTAAGCAGATTCAAAGCTGTTCCTTTCACTCAATGCAAGGTGATGGTGATTTGATGAGCATGGTGATGGTCATCTGAAAGCCCCTCCCTCCCAGTTCTCAGAACTGATTGGGTCTCAAAGGTTTCGGTGAAGTAAGGAAGCAATCAATTAACTGTGTTTCCTGAAACTTTCCCAAACATGGAAAATTGTAGCCTAATCATGTTGTTTCACCAGTAAGAGCAGAGCAGACTGGGTTATGGTATTCTGTGCATGCATATATGAGTACTGCCTGTGGAAAAAAGAGCATTTTAAACATCATTCTGCAGTAAAGTTGATTGTGGATTCACGTCACGTCCGGTAAGCGTCTCTTCCTGTTGACTGTCGACAGCACTGCTTCGGTTTCTGCTTTATCCCGACTCCTATATCCTTTGTGTCCTTTATTTGATTTCCCACAAATCAAATATCCTGTGAGTGCCACTCGAGCACTCTATCCCATTTTCAGGTCCTGCTCTCACGCCGACAAGCTTCCGACACCACTCCTGGTGTCTTTATCACCCTTTCTCCCGTAGTGCAAACGGTTAGGTTTAGCCTGGTTAGCAGTGGCTTCCCCTTCTGCTTCTCCTGTCGCTCTCTCCTGCTCAGTATGCCACATGTTTAGTTAATCCCCTGCCTCCTTTAGCGAGGGTCGGAGCACTGTAGTTTATTGGTGAGGTTGGAGGCCAGGCTTAGTGATCTGGAAGCCCGGCTCCGCATGTTGGAAACAAAACCGACAGCCGTAGTCAGCCAACGCCCATTAGCCACCGCAGAGCCACTTAGCTCAGCTCCCCTTTGCTCCCCTCCAGCTTCCCCCAAGCAGCTGGGAACATAGTGACGTTAGGTGGTAAGCGTAGTTCTCAGCCAAAGTCCACCGAGGCCCACCTACCACTTCCCACTTCCAACAGGTTATCCCCGCTCGGCGACACACCTGCCAAGGATAAACCTCTGATCATTGGCGACTCTATCTTACGGAATGTGAAGTTAGCGAATCCA
Source organism: Karalla daura (assembly GCA_029224185.1). Lineage (NCBI taxonomy): Eukaryota > Metazoa > Chordata > Actinopteri > Chaetodontiformes > Leiognathidae > Karalla > Karalla daura. The sequence goes on along the minus strand of CM055188.1, from coordinate 4,532,131 downwards.
GCTGCCATAGACTGCATCCCGGGGGCTAGTGTGGGCGACGTCGAGTCCAAATTAAAGTTGCTGGCTAAGGCTAAGCACAGATATAGCAAAATCGATATCCACTTTGGGGATAATGACCTGCGGTTACGCCAAACGGAGGTCACTAAAATTAGTGTGGAATCGGTGTGTTCAATGGCCAAAACAATTTTGGACACCGTAGTTTTCTCTGCCCCCCTCCCCAATCTGGAAAGTGATGACATGTTTAGCCGTGAATCACCTTTTCACCGCTGGTTATCGAGGTGGTGTTCCACAAATGGTGTGGGCTTTGTAGATAAGATAAGACAGACCTGGTCTATTTAGGAGGGACTGAATCCAAAACGCGTTGGAAGGAGCAGCCCAACTTTCTAGCAATCTGGCCAAGTGCATTAGTCCTCTGCCACTCTGACTCAGAGTGGAGACCAGGGTGACTTTGTTAGCCTAAATGAGGCCTCTCTTCCCAGCTACATTAATTACCATGTCCCCCGATGTTCTGGCCTCGGAGGTGGGGTGGCAGCCATCTTTGACCATAGTCTATTAACTACCCCAAAACCTAATATTGTTTATAATTCATTTGAAAGTCTAATCATCAGTTTGTCTCACCTCTCTCACCTCCTACTTATTGGGCTCCAGGCCCTTATTCAGATTTTCTGTCTGAATTTCCTGAATCCTCAAAACTGACAAAAACATTATCGGCGGTGACTTCAACATTCATGTAGATGTAGTCAGTGATAGTGATAGTGATCGTGCAGTACAAAAGGACCTTGTTCTATCTTATGATGTTGAAATTAAACACCCGACCATTTCTCCCCCTAACCCAGCGATATCTGACCACTCTTTAATTAGTTTTGACTTCTTTGTGAGAAAGAAAAACAGTATATATACACGAAACTTACCTGACAGTATCTTAGCAAACTTTAAGGAAGCTTGTCTCTTGGTGCTGCTCTCTGCTACGTAAGCCCGAGTCCCTCCTTCATTGATCACCTTGCCGATAGCTTTGCTACCTCCCTTCATGAAACTCTCTACTCGGTTGCATCACGAACAAAAAAGATCTAGACCAAGATCGGCCCCCTGGTATACACCAGAAACTCGCCACCTTAATCAGCTAGCACGTTAGTTAGAGAGGAAATGTCGTTTGACCAAAAACAACAATGTTTTTCAGACCTGGAAAGATAGCCTGAAGACTTACAGGCTGGCTCTGTGCAATGCCAGAGCCAGACACTACTCCTCTCTGATTGAGGAAAATAAGCATAACCCCAGGTTTCTTTTCAGCACTGTAGCCAGGCTGACTCAGAGTCATAACTCCACTGAGCAGTGTGTTCCCACACATCTCAGTAGTGGTGAATACATGAATTTCTTCAATAACAAAATAATAAAGATTGGACAAGCAATGAAGAACCACATAGCATCTACTGCAATTAATCTACCACACATTGCTGCTATTCATTATACAGCTAGGGATACAGATGGGTCACAATCTTCATTTGACCCTATTGACCTGCATCAGCTGACTACCATCATCTCCTCCTCTAAATCATCAACCTGCCTCCGAGACCCAGTTCCCACTAGGCCGTTTAAGGACGTGTTGCCACTTCTTTACTTGACCTCATCAACCTGTCCCTAACAACAGGTAACCTCTTAATTTAAAGTTGCAATAATCAAACCCCTCCTTAAGAAATTGCCCTTGATCCAGGAACTCTAGCAAACTACAGACCGATCTCCAATCTTATCTTCATCTCAAAAATCCTTGAGGAAATCATTGGCAACCAGCTCTGTGAACACCTTAATAACAATACTTTATTTGAGTCCTTCCAGTCTGGTTTTAGAATGAATCATGGCACTGAGACTGCATTGGTTAAAGTCGACCACTTAATGGCATTTTACCATGGTCTTGTTTCAGTGCTTGTCTTGTTAGATCTTAGCGCTGCTTTTGATACAGTTGACCACCAGATCTTACTAAGGAGACTGGAATATCAACTTGGAATAAGACGCACTGCTTTAGACTGGTTCTGGTCCTATCTTTCAGACCGATATCATTTTGTTTGTGTCAATGATAACCAAGCTCCATGCACTAAAGTCAGCCACTGGGTTCCGCAAGGATCTGTGCTCGGCCCAATTCTTTTCTCTTTATATATGCTCCCTCTAGGTTATATCAGGTGTCATTCTATAGATTTTCACTGTTACACTGACAACACTCAATTATATCTATCTATCAAGCCGGGTGAGCACAATCGTCTACAGGAGCTTCAATTCTGCCTTAATGACATGAAGGCCTGGATGACCAATAATTTACTCCTTCTAAAAACAGAAGTACTGTTCATAGGTCCAAAACACCTACATGACTCTATATCTGACACCATAGCTCTACAAAATAGATTTGCTACTGCTTCTGCCACTGCCATAAAGAACCTAGGTGTTAGTTGTGACTAAGACCTGTCTTTTAGCTCCCACGTAAAATTTATCTCACGTACTGCCTACTTCCACCTCTGCAATATTGCAAAAATTAGACACCTACTCCCTCTCCATGCAGCAGAACAACTGGTCCATGCCTTTGTTACTTCCAGGCTGGACTACTGCAACTCCTTACTGGCTGGAAGCTCCAATAGGTCACTGGGAACTTTGCAGCTCATTCAGAATGTGGCAAATTCAGATGAGTTTTATTCACTGTACAGCAGAGACAGAAACTCACATAGCGGCTGCAAAGTTCTGTCTGATGAGTAGCTCACAGAGCAAGTTTTTTATGCATATACATCAAATGGTTACACTTGAGACAAAAGGCATTTGGTTGATTGCATTAGGGGCGACAGACTTCCGGAAGTTACAGTGAAATGCTGAATTTACAATAACAATGGGTTCAAGCCTGGCTGCAGAGACTCATTGGCACCTCTGCAGCAAGAACAAAAGGTAAATCTGTGAACAGGAGAGAGAGAGAGACGGCTTCCTTGAAGACTGGTTTCAGGATGTGTCTGTTAAAATCTGCATAGAGATGATGAGTTTAACCGGACAGGTCAAATCAAAATTAAATGGATTAGATCAAGGAAAGGTAAAACATTTTCTTCTACACTGGATCCAGGACTTCATCCCTCAACCCGGCTCTTCCCACTGTGATTCTTCCCACCTTCTACCCTGGACTTATTCAACTTCTGATTTGTCTATATTCTATACTGTTTGCGATTAGTTTTACTTGTGCCCACCTGTCCGTCCTGGGTGAGGATCCCCTCGTCTGTCTCTCATCCTCAGGTTTCTTCCCTATTTTTCCCTGTCAGGATTTTTTTTAGGAGTTGTTCCTCAGCCTTTGCGAGGGTCTAAGAACAGGGGTTTTTCACTATGTACATATTGTTGCTCTCTTTGTAAAGTGCCTTATATTTGCATTGAGTTTTTAAAATTTCTGGTTTTTTTTACTGCCAATCATGTATATACACTACCGGTCAAAAGTTTCGTAATGCCCTACTTTTTCTGGTTATTCATTATAATTCAAGTTTTTCAAGTCCAATGAATAGCTTAAAATGGTACAAAAGTAAGTACTGAACAGCCAAATAAGCAGTTTTATGAATTATAGGATCTGGATTTTGGAAAATATTCTATTAAGCAACGGCACCATTTCGAAAGTACTGATTTGGCATGTTTGAGAAAAGGTGTGGCTGGTGGCTATGTACTTTTGTATTTGATTGGTACTGTGCAGCTGATGAGTTTTTAAATCTATTTATATCTCCCCTATTCAGTACTTAATCTTTTAATCATAATCATAATCGTACCAGAAAGTACTATGAAAGCACAGCGATGATGAGATGGATGCAGGTCCTGAAACACACAGAAAAACAACATGTGAATGACCACTTCTTGTTCTGTGGCACTTGAAAGCCTCAGTTTCAGCCCTACATAAATGCTATTATGACAACAATTAACCAATATTTAGGTTATACTCACAGCACATGCAACTGTCTGCTCCAGCAGGGACTCACCAGGTCTATGTTTAAAACATTTTTAAAAAATGAGAGCTTCCAAATCTTCCATTTTTAATTAAGGTTTGGCACGGCAGCCTACTAATGAAAAGTGTGCTCACCATTTAGTTGTTCAAAATACTCATCACATCACCAGCATGTCAGGTACGTCAGGTTATCAATTGTAAATGTTAATAATATAGAATACTGTCAGGAGAGAATATGGTTTTAATTATTTTATTGCTACATTGTGGGTCCGAGCCTTTGCACCCGTTGGGGTATGGGCAACCGCAGGGTTAATATAGGTCCTAGGCCACCCCAAAGTTCCTCTGTTTATAGCCCACTTTGAAGAGGAATATGTGCTGGACTGAGCACCATACCTTACAGCATACCATACAGCGATTATGAACACTCTCTATGTCTCTAATAGTAATGTCTCTACATGCAGTCTGTTATATTAATTTCAGTAACTTTACAGAGACATTGTGTTTGTAAGAAAACTAAAATTCAACCTGCCACAATATGCATACATATGCATACATGTTCAACGTTAATTTGTCAGCAAATACACTGTCAAAGTATTTTTTGACATATGAAACTTGCAGTCACACTTAATACTTAATATAATACTGCAATGAAAAGGAAATGTTGTGCCTGGTTTTGCAAATAGCATAATTATTGAGCCACGGTGGAGTTTCATTTGCCTCTCACATGGCCACGAAATGGAGTTGGTCAGGTTAAGAGAATAAAAGATTAGATAGATAGATAGATAGATAGATAGATAGATAGATAGATAGATAGATAGATAGATAGATAGATAGATAGATAGATAGATAGCAGCATTAAATGTCACCTTTTTCTTAGTTTTCTGAATGATTAACTAGAAAGTAAACAAAGAAAACAAAAAGGGAACATATATACTATATGTATGAATGAAATGAAAAATGAATGAAAAATACTTTATTAATCCCAGAGGGAAATTCAATATTGTAGTAGTTTTTTTTTTGTCTTAAGAAAGATAATAATGATTAAATAATAATGATTACATTGATTAATTCAGGTTTAGTTCTTGTTCTTGAGGCTGATGGCTGCTGGAAGGAATGATCTTCTGTATCTCTCAGTCTTACATCGGACCTGAAGAAGCCTCTCACTGAACACACTCTGTTGTCTCATCACTGTGTTGTGGAGAGGGTGTAAAGACTCCTCCATTATCTTCATCAGCTTGTGCAGCACTCTTTTTTGGATGATCAGCTCCAGCGGCTCCAGAGTTACTCCAAGTACAGAACCAGCTTTCTTGATTAGTCTGTTGATCCTCTTTAAGTCTCTGGTTCTGATGCTGCTGCCCCAGCAGATCGCTGCAAAGCTGATTGCACTTTCAACAACAGACTTGTAGAAGATGTGCAACATTTTGGTGCAGACGTTGAAAGATCTCAGCTTCCTTAAGAAGTAGAGTCTACTAAGACTTTTCTTGTAGATGTTGTCAGTGTTGCATTTCCACGCAAGTCTGTGTCCAGCTTAACTCCAAGGTACTTGTATTCCTCCACCACCTCCACCTCCTCTCCCAGGATGGAAACAGATCGATGTACATTCTTGTTCCTCTTGAAGTCAACAATCATCTCTTTTGTTTTGTTGGTATTCAAGATGAGGTGATTGTTACCGCACCATTCTACAAATTGACCAACCAGTCCTCTGTACTCTGCTTCTTGTCCATTCCTGATACATCCGATAACTGCTGAGTCATCAGAGTATTTCTGCATATGACAGGACTCAGAGTTGTACTGAAAGTCTGAGGTGTACAATGTGAAGAGGAATGGTGAAAGAACAGTTCCTTGTGGTGTTCCAATGCTGCTTACCACCATCTCAGACACACAACCATTCAGTCTCACAAACTGTGGTCTGTTTGTAAGGTAGTCATAAATCCAAGTGGTTGTGGAGTTATCCACCTGGAATTTATGGAGCTTCTCACAAAGCAGAGCTGGCTGAATCGTAGTAAAGGCACTTGAGAAGTCAAAGAACATGAGCCTCAAAGTGCTACCTGACTGGTCCAGATGAGAGTGAGCTCTCTGAAGCAGGTAGATGATGGCGTCTTCAACCCCAAGCCCATTACGATATGCACACTGTAGTGGGTCTTGAAAGGTGTTCACTTGCTTCTGGAGGTGAGCCAGTAAGAGTCTCTCCAGGACTTTCATGATGTGAGATGTCAGGGCAACTGGTCTGTAATCATTTGGCTCAGTAGGTTGTGGTTTTTTAGGCACTGGAACAAGGCAGGACGTTTTCCACAGTACTGGAATTCTCTTCTGACTCAGGCTGGTGTTGAACAGGTGCTGAAGAATCAGACATAGTTGTTTTGAGCAGGTCTTGAGAACTCTGGGACTGACACCATCTGGACCTGCAGCCTTGTTCTGGTTCAGTTTCTCCAGTTGTTTCCTGACTTGGTTGCAGGAGACAGACAGAGTGGAGGTGGAGTTAGAGGAGGTAGAGGAGACAGGCAGAGTGGAGGTGGAGTTAGCGGAGGTAGAGGAGACAGGCAGAGTGGAGGTGGAGTTAGAGGAGGTAGGGGAGACAGACAGAGTGGAGGTGGAGTTAGAGGAGGTAGAGGAGACAGACAGAGTGGAGGTGGAGTTACAGGAGGTAGAGGAGACAGACAGAGTGGAGGTGGAGTCAGAGGAGATTTCAGGAAGTTCTGATGTGGATGGAGATGAGGCTCTATCTATGTCCTTGACTGAGCTGCAGGGTGACAGAGTGGAGGTGTGACAGGAAAGCTGTGGGCTCAGGGAGGGTGTGTGGCCTGCTGGGTTTGAGGCAGGAGGTGAGCTGAACCTATTGAAGAACATGTTCAGTTCATTAGCTTTGTCCAGACCTCCGTCAGTTTGAGCCTCCTTTATCTTGAAGCCAGTGATCTTCTTCATTCCCGACCACACATCCCTCATGTTGTTTTGCTGAAGCTGACTTTCCAACTTTTTCCTGTAATCCTCCTTGCACTTCTTAGTTTGTGTTTTAAGTTGTTTCTGTGTTGACTTCAGCAACTCCCTGTCTCCATCCCTGAAGGCTTTCTTTTTGATGTTCAGCAGCTTTTTCAGGTCACTGGTGATCCAGGCTTTGTTATTGGGGAAGCACCTCACTGTTTTTGTTGGAATGGTGCTGTCCACACAGAAGTTTATATAATCTGTCACACATTCTGTCAAGGTGTTGATGTCATCCCCATGGGGTTCACAGAGGACATTCCAGTCTGTAGCCTCGAAGCACCATCTTAGAGCATCTTCAGCTTCATTAGACCAAGTTTTAATAGTCTTTCTGATGACTGGTTGTTGCTGAACAATGGGCTTGTAGGAGGAGGTGAGAAGAACCAGATTATGGTCAGACCTTCCTAAAGGTGGCAGGGCAGAGGAGCTGTATGCATTTTTGATATTTGCATAGAATAAGTCCAACGTTTTATTTTCTCTGGTGGAGCAGCTGACAAACTGTTGGAATGTTGGTAGAGTTGCAGAGAGGGAGATGTTGTTAAAATCTCCAGAGATCGCCACAAATGCATTTGGATGTTGTGTCTGAAGCCTGGCAACTACAGAGTTAATAACCTCACAGGCTGCATCTGGAGCGGTACAAGGTATTATATAAACTGCTACCAGAATAACACATGTGAACTCTCTGGGTAGATAATATGGGCGAAAACTCACAGCTAGCAGTTCAATGTCTCTTGTGCAGATCTTCTCTTTAACAGTAACATGTCCAGGATGACACCAACGCTGGTTAACGAGTACTGCAATTCCACCTCCCTTGATCTTTCCGCTGAGTTGTTTGTTGCGGTCTGCACGGACCGTTAAGAAGTCGTGTACAGAAGCATTACAGTCTGGGATGTGTTCATGCAGCCATGTCTCGGTGAAGCACATAATACTGCATTCTCTGTATTCTTTCTGAGACCTGGTTAGCACCTGGAGCTCATCAATTTTGTTAGCTAGCGATCTCACGTTACCCATCACAACAGTTGGAAGAAACGGTTTAAATCTCCACCTTTTTTCTCTGTTCTTCACTCCTGCCCTGCATCCTCTTCTCTTTCTTTTCAACTCCATTGGGATATGATGTGTTATTTCACTGATAATTTTGAGTTTGGAGAGCATTATCAGTTGATCCCGGTGGTAAACAATTCTCGTTGCCATGGAGACTCAACACAACAAGACTTGAAAGAGCCAAAAAATATGCAGAAAATCTCCCGTGCAGCACAGCCTCTGAACCAGCGTGAAAAATCTACTTGGGAAAAACCTAAATTGACAGCTATTGTATTAAAAAAAAGATGGTTATATTACAAAAATCAAGAGAGTTAGACAGAGCTACTACAATTTGCTGCCACCTGGCGGCGCATTCTAGAATGGAATGACCCAGGTTCTAGTTATGAACAAAAACTAGACACAATGAGACTGGAGCTTGGCTCTTTGCATTAAGGTTACAAGTAAATTCATATATAGGTAATTGATTATTGTAAAGACAATTGGCTCATGAGTTTGACAGTGACAAATGAGAGAACAGAATCCAAGTGACTGACAGCGGACAGATGACATCTGGGTATGTCATTTGAGCTAGTTAGCCTCTCTGATCAGGACAGAAAGGAGAAAAAGCACGGGAAACAAAAATCCATGACAACTTTTGACAGTCTGTCGATGTTTGTGGATGCTCTGCACATAAATACACTCGACAGTTTTGCTGGAGACTAACAGCAATTTCAGTATCTTGAACAGATAAACTGCTAGTCGGCTAAAGTAGGCTAAAGCTAATACATGAACACGTTCTACTCTGTGCATGCACAAGAGTGGACTTTAGACTTTAGACTTTCTTTTATTAATGCCTTTGGGATGCTCCCTCAGGGAAATGTACGTTTTCAGTAGTGCAAGACCAATAATGACCAATAGAATCTTAGAAATATTACATATGTAAAATATATACAACAGAAATGAATGACAAACAGTATTAACAGTGTGGTAATAAAACAATAAATATATATTGCAAGTGGTGGAATAAACTGTTTAAAGGATCCAAGCACCCTTTATTGTAGCAATATGTGATCTATCTATCTAAATAGGTGGTCGATATTCCTTTTTATGTACCTATGTATACATGCATATAAATGTTTTCAGATGTTTCTAAATTTTTAAATTCTTTCAACAACATGAATATTACTTTAACTGCCACTATCTGCCTCTGCATCATATATCATAATATTCTATTATTCTAAGCCCACTTTGAACATCAATATACCCCACCAATGTGTCCTGTGTTATGTCTATATGTACGACGTTTGCAGGAAAAAGAAATCGGGAAAGTCTATTCAGTGAGTTAAGATGTTTAATTGCGCTGACACGTCACTGCGCCTGTCAAACAGATAACAGTCGAGCAGGTGACCTTTCTAAGATGGCGGCCCCACGGCTCGTCTGCGCCAATAGCAAGCGCTAGCTGCGGCGTATACTCCTTATATGTCTATGCCCCTCCCAAAATGGAGACGCACTAATTTTCCGTATCCTTCCAAGGAGCGAAAATATGACTTTAAGTCGATCTAACACAGGATCCGGATCTATGACAACTTCTGACACCATGTGGAAACCTGTGCATAATTGCTACATAGATGCACTCGGCATATTTTCTAAAACCTGCCAGAAAAGACACTTAGAAGCACTCGGCTGATTAGTTTTGACCATTGGTACAAGAGACTTTTTTGTGTGTCTCGACAAAGTCTATAAAAAAGTCTAAAAGTCAAAGTCTATAAAAATAAATAAAAAGTTTCATCCTTCTACTCCATAAAAACCCTTATGTGGAGTGTTATTTGAAAATTTCTAGTTGGCGCAGTCGAAACATTTAGCCACGCCTATTGACTAGGCCACTACCTGGCTGTTTTAGGCATACAATGCAATTATGTCCAATTTTGAATTTTCTACGATGAAGCACCTCCCCACAAGGCCATTTCAAAGTTTTGATGACAAATGGCCAAACTTTGTCATGTGTTAGTGGCCAAGCCGTTTGAGAAAATCAAATTCCGTCCATAACATTTTTTCAGCCTGGTCTATAAATGATCTGGGCCAAATTTGAAGTCAATTGGGTTAACCCCCTCGGAGGAGATGTTTTTGAAATTTGAAAATTCAAATCAAAATGGCCGCCCTCCGATCGTGTTATGGTCATCATGTCAACAGATTTTTTGTGTACCTCTTTATGATGCATTTACATACTCATTTTCATTTGCCTCTGACAAAGTTGAAAAAAAATCCTCATTGACCAAATTTCAAGGAGGCACTAGCACAATTTTGCCCCGTGCACTTTGAACAACTTAGAAATCTAAAATATTTTGCCAATCCCAATGTGCATGCCTGGTGGTGCAATAGTGCGTTTTCAAGCATTTTCAGGCCCCCCCAAAAGTGACTACTTATTACAAAGAATAATAATGATTAAAGCTGCAAGCAGCTGTGAGTGGATCTTCGCCTGTGCGCCTGTCGGGGGTACTAGCAACCGCTTGGTCAGTATAGTTCCTTGGCCATCCCAAGAATCCTTTTTTAACACATTTTGAAGAGGAATCTCTTCTGGGCTGAGCAGTGTCCCTGTGATTCAGATAATGAACGGTTTCTCTACTTTGGCCACCATACAACTACACCCCTTGACATAGAGACAATCTTTTACTGAACTCTTGATCACAATGCCATTAAGGTGATCTTATACAATATGTTGTGTAGCTGATGGGATGAAATCTGTAGGCGGACTGGGTGAAGCATTGAAATAGCAACATTGACCATTGAAACCAAAATGGCAGACTTCCAGTCCAGTTCGGACCATCAGTGCAAGAAACTTTTTTGTGCGTCTTGATAAACTGTATAAGCCTACAAATTTTCATATTTCTACTCCGCCAAAAGCTTTATGGGGAGGGGGGGTTGAAAATTTCAAGGTGGCACTATAGAGACATTTGGCCACACCCATTGATGAGGCCATTCCCTGGCTGTTCAAACATACAATGCATTCATGTCCAGCAATTTCAAAACTTTTATGATGAAGTGCCTGCCCCAAAGAGGATTTTGAAATATTGATGATAAATAACCAAACTTTGTCATGTGCGGCCACGCCCTTGGACTTAAAAACATTCTGTACATAAAATTTTGTCAGATTGATCCATAGATAATCTGTACCAAGTTTGAAACCAATTGGGCAAACCCGCTCGAACGAGATGCTTTTAAAATTCAAAAATTCAAATCAAAATGGTCGACTTCCTGTCAGGCTACGGTCATCATGTCAAGAGACTTTTCTATATATCTCTTTAAGATGCATTTGCCTACTATTTTTTATTTGCCTATGACAAAGTCCTTGCAACTTTGTTGCTCGGACGCTAATAATCATATTGGTCAAAACAGGCCGAACCTCTCTCCTCTCCAATATCTCTCATTGGTCCACCTCATCTAACACACACTCATAATTTAGACCTAAGCTGCAAACCATTCCCTCCAGATATGTACAAGTATTGAGATTTACTAAAGCTTCTTGAATTCTGCTATGTTAGAGAGGTTTTTGTTGCTTAGATACTATGTTACAGTCTTAGATGTGTCTTAGATCTGTGAGATATTTTATGTAAGTTTGGAGAAACTCTCCAGTCATTTATTTTTGTAAGACTATTGGACCAGTTTTGTGAATAAATAATCAACCGTCAAGCCACCTTCTTCATGTCCTTTCCAGAGGATCCATACAGAAGTGAAACAAAACCTTTCAACTTGTGTTCTGGTCCAGATCACAAAGAAAGCAAATCTTTTGTTTTTTGTGTATGAAGTGTAAGCAGTATTGATTGAACAGTGTTTACTTGTTGAATTATTTGTGTGACTGAGTAACTGAGTCAGTTGCAAGCAGGCTAACATGGAAAATAAGCTCTCTTGATAATTGAGAAAATTGTGGTGCCAAATGTTTATGTATACGTGTAGAGTGATAATGTACAATCTTGTCAAGTTGTTGGAAAATCTAAGTCAGACTTTTTCAGAGCCAATCACATTCACTTTGTTGTATCTCATTCCTTAAATGTATAGTGCAGTGATTTAAGTGGCCCTCTCGTTTTCTTCCTGCAAGGTCCCAAAAGAATCCTACCTGTCCCAGCTGTCGTGTCAAGATTCCCCCCTCTACACTGACGTGCAGCCACAGAAACATCAGTCTCAGCCAAAGCCTCCCAGCCCAGCTCCAGGTCAGCAGGCCCTGCAGGTCATTGACCTGTGGGAGCAGTATTTGGACCCCAATGCAGGGAGAAGCTACTACATCAACACCATCACCAAGGAGAGGTCCTGGAAGCCCCCTCGCAGGGCTCGTTGGCATACCACCAACAAGGTAGTGCCTATTTTACATACTAATGCACAAATACGGAAATTAAACGATCGAGTTAGAGCCAGGATATATTCAAATGGTATTTAATATACCTGCCTGTAATGCTAAAACTAATTAAAATAAGTAAGGTGCAAACAAAGTATAAAACAGCGCAGTATAGTTTGCATGAAGCAGGTAGTCAGAAGTTTCTGACAGGGAAGTGTTTTAAAACTTTTAGAATCAATCAAGTGGATTATTTTTAATTCGAGTGGACGTGTGAAACCCTTAATTTGGTGGGAAAATGAAAAACGTATTAAAACTTATTAAAATTAAAGAACAGTTAAAACGAGAGAAATTACAGTTAAAACAAGAAAATAAAATCACAGAGGATAAAATACACATTTCAAGATAAATAAATAAATGAACAAAAATCCCCACAGCTGTATAGAAACAAATAGGTAAACACAGACAAAGAGCAACTAAGAATGTGTTTTTCATTTGGTTTTTGAAAGATCTAAAAGAAGATCCTCACCCCAGTATTCCTCTGGATACCTTACAGTTGCAGCACACAGTGGCACGGCAGCAGCGTGGCAGCTGAATTTGCGCGAGACCACGAGATCACGTGAAACGTCTGAAAGTATGCGAGACTGCAAGATACCGCGATAAACGCATGGTTAAAGGAAATAACAAACAAAAGTTTACTTTGCATGTAGGACATCGCTTCATCCTGTTGTTTTGTATCCTTCATCTTTCTTTCGGAATTCTGCTTAAACCAATGGTAAGTCAATAGTGTCGAATTTTTTGTTCTTGTTTTATCATGCTCTAATTTTGTATGCTTTAACACTGTGACATAGTCAATACTGTTAAAATGTTTTTATGAACGATACACCATGGATCATCGGTGTGTGTGTTGTTTGCATTATTTTATAACAATTTCATATTCACATAATTCACATACAGTGCCTGTCTGCAGAAGGAGAACCCTTGCACTCCTCCTTATACTTGAACTGCAGAAGAGGGTTGAAGGGGAACTAGCTGATTCAGGGTTCATCCAATCAACCAAAGGAGGCAACAAAGATATTTTCACTTATTATATACTTACACTTATTATATACTTATTTATTTCAGATTGAGTGCAGAGCGCATGGAAAAAACATCTGTCCATCATTTTCCCTGAAGTGACCTGGCAAAACACCATCTACGGAGCTGTTATTGAAGCTAAACAAAGACTGCCTCTTGCACTAAGGTAAGCCACAAACAAAAGAAATCACTGACCACAGGCTAAACAAACATTTTTATTTTTAATAAAAAACTGTGCAAAAACAGAATAAATAATGAAAAAGTACAAAGAAAAATAATTGCTATTAAATATGCAAAAACAACCCAATATGACACAATAAAAAAAAAACAATCACACAACGTAAAGAAGAGTCTAATCATTAAAGGGACTCTCCCCAATGTTTGGTTCCCAGTCAGATTGAACCACATGGGTTCAATCTGACTGGCTGGGCTGCTTGCACGTTCCTCAGACCCAGAGAGTGAGTGAGGGGTACTAGACCATTCCTGTATAGAAACAAGTAACGGAAAGACATTAGTCTGTGCAATTCATTCATGTTATATCATAGGAGCAATTTGCATGTGAATATCATAGTTTTGCATCTAATTTCTCACTTTAAAAATATATTTTTAAAATATGTTTCTTATACAAATATACATATACAAATAAATATGTTTCTTTCTTATACACCAATACTGTTTTGACTGCAATTTATATACGAGGATTCAATAATTTAATCCCATTGAATTTTACAAACCCTCTTGGTTGTATATGGGGCAGAAGGAAGGACATTATTCCAGAATATTTCCATTCCTTCTGTAAGCCCCCTGCTGACCCACTTGGAAGTTTTTTTCTGCTGTATTTCGCAAAGGCATCCCGTAGAACCTTCCATCGGGCCTTATATAACTGAAACAAAGAAGAAACACAGATGAAAAAAAATCACATGCAAAATGACATTTCTCTCTTTTTCTTTCACAGGCACTTGGCTTCTGTTGATTCAGTGATGAGCCTAGCTTTCAGTTACCGCCTGGGGCATACTACACTGTTAAGCTCCATACATATGGTGTGTGCTGCCATAGAGAACACAATGATGTTCTCTATGGATGTTAGGACTCCTGCCTAGTCCTAATGAGGAAATTTGCAAGGAGGTGGCTGCCAGCTTCTGGGAGTGGAAGTGGAGTGGAAGTGGGAAGTGGAGCTTCCCAAACTGCCTAGGGGCAATTGATGGAAAGTACATTATCATCCAAGGCCCACCACGGAGTAGCAGTCAATACATCAATTACAAAAAGACTTTTTTCATAGTTCTTTTGGAACTTGTTGACACCAATTACAGATTAAGGGTCATTACAAATTCAGGGTCAGGACCAGTGATGGTGGGGTGTATGCTGGGTCAGATCTGGGGAGAGAAATGGAAACAAACACCCTCAGTACCCAGTACCCCTCTGCCTGGCGCTATTCACTTATGTGATATACTGCATGTCATGGTGGGTGATACAGCTTTCCCTCTGCAGGCCTACTTGATGTGTCCATACCCTGGACAGAACCTCACCCACACAGAGGATTTTTAATTACCATCTCAAGGCCAAGGATGATGCTTGAGAATGCCTTTGGCATTTTGTCCTCCAGGTGGAGATTTCTATACCGCAGGATCAACCGGCACCCTCACAATGTAGACAGACTTGTGGTGGCTTCATGCATTCTCCATAACTTCCTGCTTCCCCCAGGAGATAACATTAAGTTGCTGGAGGAAGCAGAGCAGCATCAGAGAAAAATGTCACCAGTCCTGAGAATGGGAGGAAACAGGACTTCAAGACAGGTCTGCACTGTCAGGGAAAAATTCTCTTTTTTTTTTTTTTCTCCTCCCCAGAAGGCAGTTTGCACTGTCAGGACAGCATTGTGTTGTAAATAGTTGTGTATTGTAAATAAAATAGTTTAAAAGAGTCTGTCTGCTGTATTCTTTTCAACCTGGCATTATCCTTATAAAAAGCATCTGTAGTGTTGTAAATGATCTTGTAGTTTGCCACGTCAAGGATGAGTCTCTCCTTGTCCATGGTGAAGATCAACAATGCGATCCTCTGGCCATCTGACTTCCTACCTGGTGCCACCGGAGGTGACCTAAAGTTGTGATATACAAGCATTGCAGTTTGCTGTGATCCAATCAATAACTTTAGTGGTAACTGCAAGAAATTGAAAAGCTACCTATATGGGGTGCTTTGGAGAGGCAAGCTGCAGCTGAACGCTCCAGGGATGTTGTTGAGCCACTCTATGTGGAAGAGGTCTCCATTGATTTTAATGGAAGATAAGTGCGGTGGTTGCGGTGCCACTACTGTAAGATGCTGCTCAAGTATTCTGTGGAATTTGGAGATCACTCTGACCCCTTTATTTCCTTTGGCAGATCATTCCAGAGCCTGAGGCTCTCGTAGCAAAAGCTGCCCCCATAGGTTTTCAGGCCTCCAGAATAGACAGAAGACCACTGCTGAAGAATTTCAGGTTTTTTGGGGTACATGTGGGATTAAAACCTCATGAGCTCACCATGATGAGTCTTAAAAGTAATCAACATCTTAAAATCGATCCTGGTGTAAAGATTGATCCTTGAGCCAGTGTATATTTCGTCGTACCAGTTTAAAGCCTTGCTGCTGAGTTTTGTACAAGTTGAAATTGATTCAAGGTTGTTTGGTTGATACTTGACAAGACACTGTTTTAGTAATCAAGGCATGAGGTTGTAAATGCAAGGTTTCAGCAGCTCTAAAATTTAAAGTAGATTTTATTATAGCAATATTTCCAAGATGGTTAAAAACAAGACTTGTTTAGTAATGTGTGGTTTGAAGCTAAAATTGTGGTTAAATAACAAGATTTTGTGCAACATGTTTGATGTTCTGCGATGAGAGGCTAGAAGATAGCATGATTTAGACTCGGGGGACCAAAAGAAACAATTTCTTTGTTTTTATGTCAGGAATTCATTTAATGAACTCTGCATACTGAGGTCATTGGCTGTAATTGGAACAGCTGAATGTCATCTGTATAACAATGAATAAACAATATTATGCCTGCAGATGATATACCCCAGGGCAAGCATACAAAGGGAGAACAAAATCGGCCCAAGAATGGAAACCTGAGATACTCAGTATATAATATTACAGAAAGAAGCCATGAAATTGTTTATGGCCATGTGGAACTTCGCTTTTATCAGGCAGGACAAAAAACACTTCTGAGATAAACTCACCCATTGCTTCTGTCTAATTTAATTTAGATTTAGATTTAGACTATTTAAATAGGGGTCTTTAGGTTACACCAAAGAGTCACCTGTCTGAGCACAAGGAATTATGGTAGCAAATGTAAACAAACCTAGGAAACCATGTTATTGCTTCTTTGTCATCACAGTTGCCAACGTTGCCTGCTGATCATGCAGAGTTACTCAGCGCATTTTTTAAATATTATACTATGCGGACTCGTCATTTTGTCAGAAACAATGTGCGTCAGAAAAAAATGTGCGTCTGAGCGCTGGGGGCTTGGCACCCCTAAAGACCAGATGTTAAAATCGCCCCTGGTTACCCGTACCATACATTTTCAACTTTAGCAACTTTATTTATTTTAAGTAGTCGTTTATAACAAATGTAATTTCAAGGCACTTGACAAAAGTGAGCAACAATGTAGTAGTACAGAGTAGTGCCATATCAAACACTCCCTGGACCCTTGCATCATCTGAGGAACAACTCTCAAGAAAAATCATGACAGGAAAAAAAAGGAAGAAACCTCAGGGTGAGAGACAGAGGAGGGGATCTTCACTCAGGATGGGCAGGTGGGCCGAGGCAAGTGTAACCCGGGTCTCCTGGTAAATATGCTGATATAAATAAATATACAGTAAATGTAATAAATATAAATAAATATATGATCTGCTAATATCAGAAGGGCTAGGTACGAACACAGAGCCTGATATTCTATATATTCTAATCATTATGTAAATGAATAGATACATATCACACCACATAGGATTGATTAATTCCAATGAACTGATTAATCATATATTCTCATCTCACAGTAGAGAAATAAAATTATGAAAATGGACATGGACATTTAATCAAACATTTTATCATATCGAAACTGAAACTTAACTTGACTTTCTGGCAATAAAAAAAAATAAAAAATTGTAAGACAAACACTGCGCACACACTGCTGAAGGGGCCACATTGAAGCAGTGCTCCCCCGATCCGGAGCTAGTGACACACACACAGACAGACACGCCAGTGTCGCCATGTCGTGCCACAGAAGCACCACGCATACAGTCTGTGGGACATGCCAGGACTACCAGACTCATGGATGGACTGGGGTTGCTTGGCTGGACCTTACACGAACAAGGGAACCATGTCTTTGTTTACTTTATTAGCCATTATTAATTTTTAAAATATTATAAATAAAATGTTAAAATTTATATTATAAATGATAAATATTATAAATAAAAATTATAAGAGAGCGTTTCATTATGTATTTTATTCAATACTTTGATGGTGATTAATGGAGTCATATGATGTAGTTTTTATGTATTTTCTTTCAGATAAGTGCAATGGATAAGCTGCAACTCAGGCTAAGCCTGACTTTTAGCCTGGTCCAGACCAGGCTAGTCTGCCAGCATAAGTTGGCATGAGTTTGACCTAGGCCGAGCCTGCTTTATGGAACTGAATTCCCTGGAAAATAAGCCAGGCTTACCAAATAAGCCTGGTTTAACTGGTAAGCCTGCTTTATGGAACAGAGCCCTGGTCTCAGATTGAATTACTTCCAAGGGTAACCAAGAGTATTGTCTCGCAAGATGTTACAAAACACTATAGCCTGACACAAGATGATCTGGAGGACTGCACACGCAACACAAGAACCAGGTCATAAAGGACCTTTATTTAATCTCTGCGTCTTCAGAAGGGAACCCAGAGTACGGTCCTCAAAGCTGGGACTGACCAAACTCCAGAGAGTTGGAGACTCCCTCCACCCTGGTACCCAGAACTCCAGAAGCACCAGAAGCAGACCCAACTCTGAACCCTTCGTTATGACCTCGTCCAGTAACCCCACCAGGTTGATCTGGATTTTCCTGGTGGAAGTGGGTAATAAGGCTTGGATCGAGAATATGGCGCTTGGGTACCCGAGACCTCTCCTTTAAGCGTCTAACAGCAAACACTGGCCTATTGCCAATCAACCGCAGAGGACGAGGCAAGGGAGGCGATGGACACAATTTACTGTCACAAATTGGTTTAACACGAGAAGCGTGGAAGGTGGGGTGAACTCATAAGGAACGTGGTAGTTTTAACTGTACTGCTGCCGGGTTTATCACCCGCAGAATGGGAAAGGGTCCAATGAACCTGGGGCGAGTTTGTTGGCTTCAACCTTCAAAGGCAGATCCCGAGCAGAAAGCCAAACCCATTGACCAATGCAATAAGCAGGAGCCAGAGTACGCTTACAGTTAGCTGACCGAATGTAACGTATTTGTCTGCAATACAGTGGCACGAGCTCGAACCCACATTCGCCGGCAACGACGGACAAATGCCTGTATGGATGGGCACGAAGCCTCCTGCTCCTGTGAAGGAAAAAGCAGAGGCTGGTATCCATATGCACACTGAAAAGGGGATAGCCCAGTAGCAGAACACAGGAGTGAGTTGTGCGCATATTCTGCTGTTTCCTTGGCTGTGTAATCTGATACCCCGCAATGACGTAGTTAATGAGGCCCCGACTAGAAACACCCGTAAGCAGCCGTAGCGAAAACCAGCAGCAATACCTCATTTATCCACCAGGAGGAGCAGTGATAATGTTCTGTCCATACTCCCCTCTTTTACACAAGGACTTACACCTCCACAACTTCTGCTCCTACATAATTACTGCGCGATTGAGCGTAGTGACCGCAGTAACAGCGGAGTTTAACTGGGTGATGAAATCACTGTCATTCAATGTTTATCAATCAGTCAAAAAAATCGTATTCTGCATTGGACCAGCCCCTCCCTGTACAGTAGAGCATACAGCGCAGAATGGGGGGGCGTGGCAGCCATCAGCAACTGCAGCAGCGACAGCAGTGGCAAAGATTGCTAGTCTGAGGTCTGTTTACGATAACGTCCGCTGCTGGCCTCCACCCGCCTCAAAGGCCGACAACCCAGGAGAAACACTGACAAACATTGCGTAAATAGCCTGCTGTGTGTTTGTGCATCCTGAGCCACTCTGTTGTGTTGCATATTGCGAGGTAGCGGCACAAGTGAAAGTGAAACTTAACGCCACTCCGTGACGAAACGTACTGTACCTGTAGATTTGACATGCATTCCTCACTAAAATCCGTAATTGCACAAAATGTCCGATGTTTTTTTCCGATCCATACGAAGTGAACACGAAGTGAAAGTCATTTACTGACAACAACCTGCTCTGAAAGTGCCCGCAATTTGTTATTATTTCTCGTTGAATGAGAAAAAGTTAAGGCTGTATTCCTGTTGAGCAGCAATACCAGTACAGTAATGTCTCCTGACATGCAATCTCCACATTTTTATCATTGAAAAACTTAATTTGAAGAGGAAGAATTACAGTGATTACGGTATCTATAGTAAGAGTACTTGCCCTACTGTATAGTATTCCAAAAATGTGGAATACAGGCAGAATAGACAATAAATACTACATATAAACTCATAATCAAGCGTAATCTTAAAATGTTGAAAAACTTCAGTGAACAGTGAACTCAACCACTCCTTCCCCCTTGTCCTCCCTATTTCCTCCCCCCAAGTGAGGAGTTGTAGAGCAAGATGGCATGAGTCTAGTCTAGCACTTAATGGGCTTTTGGTCTCCCATTGTCACACTAATTCTTTACAGAGCCCAAAATGCAACTGGTTTGACTGGTTTGGACCAACAGCCAATGTGCAAATACAAGCAGATCAAACTAAAGAGTAGAGAACTAAAACCAGTATGGAGGATAATTCATTTGGTTGACCATATTTTCATTTTTGTTCACCCTGGAGGTAGTACAGCAAGTTCAATTCAAATAAATGTAAGTGTGAACTCCATACAGTGAAATACAATGTACATGATCTATAGATGAGACAAGAAGAGCCATTTTTGCGTATTCATTGTTTTTCCACGATGCCCACCTTTATTCCTGATAACACAAAACTTTGATAGTCCATTTGATACCCATTTGATACACTACACCAAAGCAAAATCATTCAGGTACTGTATAATTGACCCCAAAAATGCACAAGAATTTGACCTTTTTTTTACATTTTGGACTGCACTTGGACCTGTACTCCACTCTCATTTAGTACAAACAAAGGGTTGAGTGATGTCAATGCTAATAAAGTCTTTGGACAGGCCTAAAGCATGTGCTGAATAAGGGCTCTTGCAGTAATCACTGTAATTCATCTTGAAATGGTCATCAACATCCAACTCGGTACACAAACAGCCCACAAGTTTCTTTAATCTTTTAAATGAAAATGAAGTTTCTAAGTCAAAGTGTGGTTCCCATTCTTATGGGAAAAGCCGAAAATGCCTAAGTGCTAAACACTTGGCTCGAAGGAGACAACGCTTGCGCCTATCTGGAATATGAGCACACCGCCATGCAGGGGAGAGTCTCAGGAACGCCCCAATGTGATTTGGTGTGTGTACTATGTAAACTGTATCACCCCCTCCCCCGTAGATGTTGTGGAACCCACAAAACTCCAGGAGAACAGGGGCTAGGGATTTCTAGGCCCTGACTAGCCTCCCTAACCTTTTCCTCAATGTCCCAAACAACTGCCCCCACTAAGCAGGAAAGAGACAGAATCGGCTCAGACCCATTGACCTCAGCAGTGTCCTTCAGAAATAATAATAACTGGCTTGATGTCTCGAGACCCTGGTCGGTACGACAGAACAAAATTAAAACGAGTGAAGAAAAGGGACCAACGAGCCTGACGTGAGTTCAGTCTCAGTCTAGATTTTTGTGATCCGTCCAAACCACGAAAGGCTCCTTGGAGCCTTCAAGCCAGTGTTGCCACTCCTCGAGAGCTAACTTTCCTGCCAATAACTCCCGGTTAACAATGTCGTACTTCTGTTCAGCCGGAGATCAGCAATGAGAAAAAAGGCGCATGGGTGAAATTCCTGGTCTACGCTGGAGCGCTGAGAGAGGACGGCACCCACTCCCACCTTAGAGGCATCTACTTCAACCACAAACTGTCTGTCTGTGTCAGGCCTCAGAAGGATAGGAGCTGAGGTAAACCTCTCTTTTAATGAGGAGAACGCCGTCTCGGCCTCAGTAGTCCACTCATACCTAATCTTTGAGGAAGTCAAAGCAGTTAAGGGAGCTGCAACTTTGCTGTAATTATGGATGAACCACCTTGAACCACCGTTTGTCACAACCAGAGTTCCATCCTAGAATGGATCTATTCACCCAGTCAGTCTGCGGGTTGTGAAGATGGAGCCACGGATATCCTAGAACAATAGGTAGACGAGGTGATGGCAAAAGGAGAAACTGAACAGATTCTGAATGGGTGCCAGCGATAGCAAACTGCTACAGGAGCCTGATGCGTAACTTGGCCCAAAGTACGTCCATCAAGGGCCCTAGCGGGAATAGCCACAGGTAATGGTAAATGCTCCAGTCCAAGTTCATCTGCCAAACTTTCATACATAAAGCAGGCATCCATAAAGCAGTCATCAGCCTTTGAGTCAATAAAAACTGCCCCTCTCTCACCTCCAGAGAAAGAGAGGTTCGACCCAACTCCATTGGCTCTTTTTCTGAAATCTCCACCTGAACTGGAACAATGGTAGAGGCTCCCCTGGTCAATGGAGAACTGAATCTTGGCAAAACAGAAGTCTGCCTTCCTCTACGGTGAGCCTGGACACGGAGATAAATTTGAATTGATAGTTCAATTAATTTGTCCAAAGTCGTGGGGAGATCATGAGCCACCATTTCATCTTTAATATAGTCTGCAAGACCATGGTAATAGTGCAGTCTCCTCCCACCCGCTCCGATTTGCACGGGTGCGGAAGTCAAAGGAAGACCTCACATCTTCCCTGCTTCAAGGAATGCAACCCACCTGCCGCTTCAGGACCACATGCCTCAAAACCAAAAACCCTCCAAAGCTCTGAGGAAAAGGCTGAGAAGGAACGGCAAGATGGAGACTGTCTGTCCCACTCAGTGGTTCCCCACAAATGAGCCCATAAGATGACTGATGGTGTAAGCCAATTTAGAGGCCTCAGTAGAAAAGGTGCGGGGCTGAAAAGCAGAGAGCAGTTGGACAAAAATGGAGCACAGGACTCCCTATCGCCACCAAAACGCTCCAGTCCACCAATTCGAGGCTCAGGCTTATCCAGGAGCTCTACCCCAGCTGGAGGCGACACAGCAGGAAGAGTTGGTGCAACAGCGGCACTAGTGGCTGGAGCGGGAACTGCAGCTGTCTGCTCTCCAGCAGCGGAGAGACCCTGCAGTTGCGCCATGAGCCGCTCGAGCAGCTGGGAGTGTCTGCCGTCTCACGGTTTTCTGCTGTGGTAGCCCGGATGAGTGCCTCGTGGCGCTCCATGGCGGCCTCTAACTGATCTAAACAACCCAGAGAGTTGTCTGTGCCGCGAGCTAAGTCCATAGGTGGCCAGATTGTACTGACACAAGTGGATCTGGAGGACTTATTCGCACGCGACACAAGAACCAGGTCACAAAAGATCTTTGTTTAATGTCTAGGTCTTCAGTAGGGAACCCAGAGTTCGATCCTCAGGTGAGAGTATTAAATCAACCCGGATAATGAGAGCAGTGTCGTAGCTGCCACAACACTACACAGAACCGAACCCCTCTGGACACATTCACCAGATCCAAGAAGCAGTGCGTTTCTTTGATTTTATTGAATACGGGTCGACAGGAGCCCTGTCTCAAATGACACAAGTCCGCAGATGGAGGTCACACAAACGCGCACAGCTGACATGCCACCCTCATTAACCCACACCCATTAATGTACCACACCCCAGGACGAACGCACAGGAAAATAACAAACTGCACAGGAAAAGGGAAAAGTAAAATCAGGTGGTGTAAGTATTGGTTTATGGTGGCACACAGCAAATTGACATACATCACACAAGAATTATCCCAACGTGCTGCCACCACGAGGAGTACAATTACTTCACAGCAACTCACACAGTAATACACCAATACACAGAAATAACCCACATCAAGAATAGCCCACCTCCCCCTGTCTTTCCCCAGTCCCGCAAGTCCATCACTCTGTGGCGTGACCACCAGCTCACCCAGAGGAGAGAGTTCATGTGGTCCAGCGCGGCGCGTGGTGCGGGTGTCCTGTCCGACCCGCATTAGGGGCAGAAATCAGACCTGGTCGGTGGCTCCCTCCCCCCTCCCGCCGACCAGGGGAAAAAGAACTGGCCACCAACGGTCCGTGGAGCTGCTCAGCTGTGCAGGTGTGCAGCGGCGCCTCGAGGACCCAGCGACGCTCTGCAGGTCGTCCCTCCCACGCCGGCGTCAGGTGCCACCCCATCCACGGCGCTGCCGAGAGAGACACAGCTTAGCACGCTACCAGACCTGCCACCAACTCTCCCACACACATAGCAAACAACCCGAAGCCGGGCACTTCCCTTCAATGGCGCGTAGGCATGCCTTCCTCCCACTCTCCGGCCGGGGTCCTTCCTCCGCGTCGCAGCGAGAGTGACATCACGTCTGCTCGGCCAGCTGGCAAATCGACGTCCTCTTCCCTCTGCTGAGCTGAACAACAACTCCACCATCTTCTGTGTCATTCTCCAGAGGTTTGGAAACACCGCTTCACTGAGTGAAGCATAACAATCATGCAGTTTTGCAGATTTGAACTTCTCCTTTGAAGTGGGATCCGACTGGAGGTCAATTAGCTCCAGCTGCCTCAGCTCCAGCTTCCTCCAGGAACACGATGAACCGACAGTGCCCTTGCACGAATGAAGTTGATAAGTCTAACGACAGTATTCACAACACGGTTCAGCTGTAATACCGATTTACACAGAGATTCATTGTGGATAATGCAGTGAAAGAAAATGACATCCTGATCAGGATTTTCATCTTTCACTCTGTCCTGGATTCTCCTTAGCAGGCCAACATTTTTCCCCGTTAAATTCGGAGATCCATCTGTGGTGACATTGATAAATTTATTCCAAGGGAATCAACCACAGCAGACACCCAGTCATACAAGTCCTCTCCCCTTGTTTTACCTTTCCATTCTCAAAAATTCCTCCGTTATTTCAAAAGCATCGTTAATTCCTCTGATTTTTATGAGTAGTAATTCCTCGACACCCCCTCTTCCATTACTGCAATCAAACACCCAACACAGCACTGAGAACAATCTATTGCACATGATAATTTTGCCAGTGATGAAAGAAAACAAATGATGTTCTTTGTAAATAATACATTTAAACAAAAATACAGACATGGCCCATGGAAATTTCTTCCACCTGAGAATTTTGTGATAAATAAAAGTGAACTCTAGAGTTTGTTTGTAAATACATACATAAATAAAAGCATTAAAATAAATACTTGTTAACATTTGTTTTTGGCCAGTTACTGCAACCATACTAAATTGTACTGAGAACAAACCTCTACCTGAGAATTTGTAAGAATTTAAAGTAAACCAACAAAACAACATTTACATCCACCATGCATATTGTTTACACAGTTTTTAACCTGTTGTAGGTTGCAGATTTGGCCATTTTAAGCTGTGCATCACTGAAAAAATCTGAGTAGCAAATGCTGCCATTGGAGGCAATCATCACTTTCCTGGTAATAAGGGAACCAAGCATGTCTGTGCTTAGGTTGGCACAATATTGTTTTTTTGTTCTTTGTGACCAAGCTGAAGGTTCTTTCACAGTCTGCGTTACTATGAAAAACAACACAGATCCCGAGCATAACTGTGGAGAGGTGTTCAAAAGGTTTCTTCCTTCCTATCATCATCCAAGGCAGTGGTCTGATATAACCGAAACTCCTCCTCCACTTCATCCACTGTGACACCATTTCCCAACAAACAACCTGTCCATGAAGTATGTAAGTGAGGAGAATTTGGCTTTTTTCCTTCTGCTCATGTCTGCTATTGAGGCATGGCGCAGCAATTTGTCCCCATAGGGGAATTTTGAGAGCATGTAATCAACGGCTGCTGTGAAGTATTTCCTTACATCCGTAAAGAAAGATCCAAGACGTAAGCTAGCCTGACTATTGATATATGTCTGTGTGTCATGTCCAATGGATAGCTCCTCATCAGGCAGCTGTGTTTGTACAGAGTGGGTTGGCACCCTTTCCCTACTTCCTCCATCATTTCCACAAAACATTCAGGTTTGCAGAATGCCAACAGCAATATCTATAACTGCATTTGTAACTGCATGCTGCAATGTTTGCAGCATGGTGGGCACACATGGCTCTTCTTTCTGTAGAGCCTGATTGGCTGTTTCAAACAAAAGTATAGCTCGTTTTAAGAAAAGGGCATACAATTTAGACTGTGGGTCAGTGAAGAATGCATATACCCTCTGTAGTTTTGTGACCTCTGTTTTTTTGTGCCTTCTTCTCTTTTTCTCTTTTCTGTTTGGACAAGTCTTTCTTTTTGCCCTGCTTGCAGCTGTTTGGGGGTAGGCCCTATGCGTTGCTGTGTGAAGCTCAGTGCTGTCTTGAGCTTCAAAAAGCTGGCGGACTTTGAGACAGTAAGCTTACCCGAGGTAGGTTGGCAGTTGAGGGCAGACATGCTTAGTTAGAGACTCTTCAGAGAGGGATGAACTGAGGACTGGAGAGGTTTAGAGGCTTCCTTCTTCCCTGTGACCTCCTGCAAAAAACAGAGTCAGGGGTTCCCACTGCTGGAGGAGTCAGTGACACACTGTCCAAGAGATAGTCATCTGGTTGAGCATAATTTCAAAATCCTTCTCACATCAGTGTAACACAGTACTTGTAGTTCACAGAGCAAAGCTTTCCTCTTACTACTCTTGTCGAGATAGAAGTAAATTATGATCAACATTTCTTCAATGTCAGCACGTAGACATCTTGCTGCCTTCTCCGCTGCTATGTGTATTAGGTGGCATGCACAGCCCACCATGTGAATGTTGGGATCCTGTGTCTTAACAAATGCCGCAACACCTTTTTTTAACCCCTGCATGACAGAGGCATTGTCGGCTGCAAAGCTTCCACAATTGCTCCAGGGCATATTTATTTTTTTCAGTTCCTGGTCAATGAGATTGTGTATTCCTTCACCTGTACAGTACACCAGTACAATAGATACTTTTCTGGCACTGGGATCAAAGACCCGAACAACCAAAGGGTAAAGCTTGACATCGTCCATGTCAGTGCTGCCATTAGTTGCTTTGATAAACGGGGACTGGCACATTCTAGAGCTGATGATCTGATTTGATCTGATCTGATCATTTTTGGAAAGGATATCAATGATAGCTCCTCTCCGGGAACTATCACCTTATCGTGGTGGAGAGGTTTGCGTGCCCTTAAGCTATGTTGTCAGGAGTCATGAACTCCTGGTAGGGTCACCCAAGGCAAATTGGTCTCCGGCGAGGGGCCAGACTTAGAATGGTTCAAAAGACCCCTATGGAAATCAGACAAGAGAGCAATGAGACCCTGCCCAGAGGAAGCCCGGGGCCCACATCTGGAGCCAGGTCTGGACGGAGGGCCCGTCAGTGAGCGCCTGGTGGATGGGTCTGCCACGGGGCCCGGCCGGGCACAGTCTGAACGAGCTACGTGCTATTCCCATCCTCTCCACCGTCCCGTGGACCCACCACCACCTGCAGGGCGAATGACTGGGCTCAGGTGCAATGTGTAGTGGGTGGCAGTCATGGGCAGGGACCCCGACGGACCAATCCCAGGGCAACAAGTCTGGGTACATGGAATGTCACCTTGCTGGGGGGAAGGAGCCTGAGCTTGTGTGGGAGATGGGGCGGTACCGGCTAGAGATAGTCGGGCTCACCTCCACACATAGTATGGGCTCTGGAATCCAACTCCTTGAGAGAGGTTGGACTCTCCACTACTCTGGAGTTGCCTGTGGTGAGAGGCGGCAAGCTGGTGTGGACTTGCTCATAGCCCCCCCAGCTCAGCCGCCACGTGTTGGAGTTCTTGTTTCGGCTTTCGGGCCGAACAGCAGCGCAGAATATCCGGGCTTCTTGGAGTCTCTGGGAGGAGTACTGGAAAGTGCTCCAACCCGAGACTCCATCGTTCTGCTGGGAGACTTCCAACGCTCATGTGGGCAAAGACAGTATAACCTGGAGGGGCATTATCGGGAGGAACGGCCCCCCTGATCTGAACCCAAGCGGCGTTCTGTTACTGGACTTCTGTGCCAGTAACAGTTTTTCTATAACGAACACCATGTTCAAGCATAAGGGTGTCCATCAGTGCACATGGCACCAGGACACCCTAGGCCGGAGATCAATGATCGACTTTGTAGCCATATCATCTGACCTCCGGCCGTATGTCTTGGACACTCGGGTAAAGAGAGGGGCTGAGCTGTCAACCGATCCCCACCTGGTGGTGAGTTGGGTCCACTGGCGGGGGAAGAAGCTGGACAGACTTGGCAGACCCAAGCGCATTGTGAGGGTCTGCTGGGAACGCCTGGCAGAATGCCCTGTCAGGAAGGTCTTCAACTCCCACCTCCGGGAGAGCTTTGACCAGATCCCTAGGGAGGGTGGGGACATGGAGTCCGAGTGGACCATGTTCTCCATCTCCATTGTAGATGTGGCTGTGGCCGCAAGACCTCCAGTGCCTGTTGCGGTAGCAATCTCAGACCCCGGTGGTGGACACCGGAAGTAAGGGATGCCATCAAGCTGAAGAAGGAGTCCTACCGAGCCTGGTTGGCTTGGGGGACACCTGAGACAGCTGACGGTACTGACTGGCCAAACGGGTGGCAGCTTGAGCAGTCGCAGAAACAAAAACCCGGGTCTGGGAAAATTTCGGGGAGGCCATGGAGAAAGACTACAGGTCGGCCTTGAAGAAATTCTGGCAAACCGTCCGGCGCCTCTGGAGGGGGAAGCAGTGCCCCACCAATACTGTTACAGTGGAAGTGGGGAACTCTTGACCTCGACTGGGGACATTGTCGGGCGGTGGAAGTAATACTTTGAGGATCTCCTCAATCTCACCATCACGCCTTCTTTAGAGTTTGGCCAATAGTCGAACCTCGGATCCAGGAGGAACAATGCGGTTTCAGTCCCGGCCGTGGAACACTGGACCAGCTCTATACTTTCCACAGGGTGCTCGAGGGTTCATGGGAGTTTGCCCAACCAGTCCACATGTGTTTTGTGGACTTGGACCACCGAGCTTTCGACCGTGTCCCTCGTGGGGTTCTGTGGGGGGTACTTCGGGAGTACGGGGTCCAGGCCCCTCTACTGAGGGCCGTGCGGTCACTGTATGACCGGTGCAGGAGCTCGGTTCTCTGCCTCAGGTGGAGGAGTTCAAGTATCCCGGGGTCTTGTTCACAAGTGAGGGAAGGATGGAGCGAGAGATCGACAGGCGGATCGGTGCAGCGGCTGCAGTAATGCGGTTCCTGTATCAGTCTATCGTGGTGAAGAAAGAGCTGAGCCAAAAGGTGAAGCTCTCGATTTACCAGTCGATCTACATTCCCACCCTCACCTATGGTCATAAACTTTGGGTCATGACCGAAAGAATGAGATCTGGAGAGAAGCGGCTGAAATGGGTTTCCTCCGCAGGGTGGCGGGGCGTTCCCTTAGAGATAGGGTGAGGAGCTCTGTCACCCGGGAGGAGCTCGGAGTAGAGCCGCTGCTCCTCCACATCAAGAGGAGCCAGCTGAGGTGGCTCGGGCATCTTTATGGGATGCCTCCTGGACGCAAGGCACGCTGAAGTGACTATGTCACCCGGCTGGCCTGGGAACGCCTGGGGATCCTCCCGGAAGCTGGAGGAAGTGTCCAGGGAGAGGGAGGTCTGGACGTCCCTGCTCAGACTGCTCCCCCTGCGACCTGGCCCTGGATAAGCGGAAGAAGATGGATGGATGGATAATAATAATAAAAAGAAACAGGAGAGTTTTAACAGGGTTCCCCATTCTTTTGACAAGTGTTGGTGATGTCAGATCTCCAGCATAACAATGTTTTGCCTTTATCTTCAAATCACGAAGTCATTCTCACTGGTTTCTTCAATAGAACTCCTGTCTCTCTACAATTTTGTTATTTTGAGGGTTGTTTAGTTCTCATCCAGACTCTGAACACAGCTTTGGCTTCACCTGCAGCCCATGTCTGTTTCCATCTAGCAAACTTCTCCCAGAATGAATAAAAAGTCAAGATAATCATGGGAATCTCACTGGACATCTTCTGACAACCAGTCAATAAATACACTTGGTAGTTTTACTGAAGACTGACAGCTACCACACTGTAGACACAGACAAGCCGCTTGCTGGTTGTGCTAAAGCTTACTTCACACACGTTTACTCTGCTATGGTGGGCGACAAGACTCGGAGAAAATGGAATCCGCATGGCATTTCCTATAAAACTGACATGCTTCTTGTTTCAATCAGACCATTGGGGCAAGAGAGTGTTTGTGCACCTGAATAAATTATATACAGTCTGCACACAAATTTTCATCTTTTCTAGCCCGCAAAAACCCTTATTGGGAGGGGTTTTTGAAAATATCAAGGTGGTGTTTTAGAGACATTTAATAACGGCCATTGACAAGCCCATTACATAGCTGTTCGGGCTTACAATGCAAATGTGTCCGGCAATTTTGAAGCTGCAATGATGAAGCACCTGCTTTGGAGACCATTTCAAAATTTTGATGATGAATAACCAAATTTTGTCATATGCTAGGGGCCACACCCTTTAATCTTAAAAAAGCTAAAAACTATGTATTATTTTCTCAGCTTGATCCATAGATGTTCAGCACCAAATATAAAACCAATTTGGTGAAGGAGGAGATGTTTTCAAAATTAAAAAAAAATCTAATCAAAATGGCTGACTTCCTGTCAGGTTAGGGTCGTCATATCAAAAGACTTTTTTGTGTATCTCTTTAGGATGCATTTGCATAGCAATTTTCATTTGCCTACAACAAAGACCAATGGGTATTGGTCAAAATTTCTTGTCGGCACCACTTTTGCATTTGGACTCCACCTATGGGCTGCCCCTATCTAGTGTTAGAGCACTCTGTTCTCAATCAGTGTACCAATTTTCATGATAATATGAGCTCCTTAAAGCCATCAAAAAGCAACCTCTTATACATGGTGAGGGATTGCTATTTGTGCCTGCCACATGGACACCATTGGTGGTCGCTTCATAGTGTTCATGCACAGACCTTCACCAACCTGTTCTGCACGTATTACAAGTGGAATATTAAAAGTGAATGGTTGATGGGGTCAATAATGTAAGATTACTACATGTAAGCGTAAAACCTGGACATTTCCTGTCACCACTGGAGAGCGCTGTGAGTGAGGTGGGAAGTTCTTACATCAGGCTATTCATGGTGGAGCCCTTATCATCTCCATGAAGTTTCAAGCTGCTGCAAACATGAGGGTGTGAGAGCTGTTCAAATTGGTCACCCTGGTCTCTTGATAATCTGTACATAATTTGATGTCAATCAGGAAAAAGCCTGCACAGCTTCTTCAAAAAGAAAAATTAACAAGTCAAAATGGCTGAATCTCTGTTGTGTCAAGGTCGTGGCTTTAAGATAATTTGTTGTGCACCTCAATATGTTCTACAACCTCACCAAGGTTCATGCATGTAGGTGAATCTCAGAAGTGGGGCACGTTTGAAATTTTCTAAGTGGGGCTATTGTGAAATCTTGCCCTGTTCATTTTGAATTACTTTAAAATGCGTACATTTTTAATGGTCCCAAAGTGCATGCCGAAAATGGCGAGTTTTCGAGCATGTGTAGGCCGATTACAAGCAATTTACTTTTGGAATACTTAAAAGAAATGTTCAAAGTACAATAGGGCTCTCACAACTTTGTTGCTTGGACCCTAATAATAAAAGGAAACACTACAGAAAATATATAAAACAGGAAGTGGATTGTGTAGGATGCATTTGTAATGTCAAGTACTGGAGCAGGAGGGGGCAATATTTAAGGAGTGATAAATGAAATAAATAATAAATGATAAATAGAAAATGATGTTGTCAACCAGGGCCGTGTACCCTGATTCGTCTACCCCCTTGATGACCCCCGGATGGTGGTGTCATCGGCGTATTTAATGATGGTTTTGCTGTCCTGGATGGAGACAGTTGAAAGGGAAGTCAAAAATGCAGTTGTAGATGGGAGTACGGATTTCCAGGTCTGCCAGCTTCAGGATTCATCTGCCAGAGTGAATGGTGTTAAAGGCAAAACTGTAGTCCAGAAAAGCATCCTGGCATACATTGTGCTGCTCCCCAGGTATAGCAGGTGGTGAAGGGCTATTGCTACTCTTGATCTGTTGGGGTGGCAGGCAAACTGGATGGGATCAATAGCATCCCGGACCATGTGGTCGATGTGGGTGAGGCCTTTTCTAGGCACCTGATGTTAGCACTACTGACCTTTAGGGTGGATGCGTCCGGCTTGGAAGATGCGGGGGATTACAGCCTGGGATAGTGATGTGTCGATGTACAAACCAGCTACTTGTTCCCTGCAGACTTTCAATACTCCATCTGAAGACACTCCATCAGGTACCTCCGCCTTGTGGGGGTTCACCTTCTTCAGAGCCTTCAGGACCTGTGCATGTAACCTGGAAGACATTGTCCATGGGATCACAGTAGGCTTTTGAGGGTACATTAATTTAGTTTGTTTAACCTGGCATAGGAAAAATTCAGTCTGTCTGTGTGTGTTGTGGTTTGAGGTAGTAGCCTTCAAGTTTTCGTAAGTGAGCCCCTTTTCCTGCCTTGATGGATTTTTTAAGTATGTACCATGCCTTTTTGGAGTATGTACCATTCTTCATGGTCTCCTATCTTGAAAGTCTTTGGTCTCTTCCTTAGTTTTTATTTTATGTCTTCATAAACCAGGGTTTTGGTTTGTGGAACATACGCACAATCTTAAGGGGTGCACTGATGGATATGCACTAGCTAATGTAGTCTATGACAGTATCTGTGTAATTACGGATGTTGTTTGTGACCTCTTTGAAAGTGCCCCATTTTTTGGTTCCTAAGCAACCCTGCAGGGTAGCCTGTGCAGTCCAGCTACTAATGGTTCTTACTGTAACTGGTGTTGACTTGAGTCCTTTATTGCAAAGTGGTTTGAGCTAGATCACATGGTGGTCAAACTTCCCAAATGGGGTTGTGGCTCAGTCGAAAAGGTAGTCTTGATGTTGGTGTAGCAGCGATTCGTTGGGTAAGTTCACAGACTGATTCAGTTTAGGCATGGTGATTCCCCATGTCTTTCTCCCAGTTTCCTGTCATTCTCCAGCTGTTTTATTAAGAAAGGCCTTGAAAAGCCCAACAATGTACTTAAACCCTGTGATAAAGCTTCTACACTTCACAAAGAATGGAAGAGATTGGCCAGTTCTTTGACAAGATGAGGCCATTCAGCCTTGTAGGTTTCAGCTGGAATGGCATCGGCATTTGTCAAATGAGAGGAGGCTTATAATTTGGTAAAGACTGACAATAAATGGTGGGAGAGTAAGTGACTGTCTAGTTTTCTGCCACTTATCTGGGTCCAGGGGCTGTAGTTCTCAGAAGGG
Source organism: Karalla daura (assembly GCA_029224185.1). Classification (NCBI taxonomy): domain Eukaryota; kingdom Metazoa; phylum Chordata; class Actinopteri; order Chaetodontiformes; family Leiognathidae; genus Karalla; species Karalla daura. The sequence continues at coordinate 4,499,255 of CM055188.1, read as the reverse complement.
AAGCCCAAGAGGGGAAACTCCTGTGGAGGGATCTCAAGACATGCCCAAGCCAGCCTAGAGATATAATCTCTCCAGTAGTTCATGGGTCTGCTTTCTGGTCTCCTCACAAATGGACATGTCTGGAACACCTCCCCAGGGAGCCATCCATGAGACATACTGGCTAGATGCCTAAACCAACTACCAAGCTAATTTCTTTTGTTTCCAAACCTTTTTCAGATGTCTGACCTCCTACCCTATCTCCAGGGATGGATTGAGACCTCTGCTGTGTAGCTCAACTCTATTTACCCCGACAAACTGGTAAAATACCCACATTCAACTCGCTTGTGAATAAGGCCCCAAAGTCCTTCACTTGGTGAAGTGATTTCGCGATATAACGCATGTGGGTGAGCCTTGTTTAACCGCTATCGATAGTTAAGTTTCGTTTCGTTTATCATGCGCTGCCTCCGGACAAGTCCGGTCCAGCCTTGCGCTATCGTTTTTGTAGTTGTTTGCTCGAACAGTAGATGGTGCTATTGACGTGTGCTATAGCCATAAGCTATACATACCTCCATTATAGAGTCAATGTATGTGCCTTGATTACATTTGATTGCTTGATGTACATTTTGTCAACTTATATGTTTGTTATTGCTATTCCAGAACACTGTTGCCCAAGCTGAGTTTTTTATTAAACCCCGCTTGCTTTGGAAGCAGACAGAAAAGAGGAATTCTCCTGTCATCTTTCCTGTGTCCTGACCGACACCCATCTTGACTGCTGCTTAAACCTTAAACGAATCAGCCCCAGCTGATTACCTCCCTAACATTGGTCCTTCGAGCCGGATAGCAGTAGTCATGATGCAGCCAGATGAGGAGATTTTCCCTGTCGTGAGGCCCAGACGTGAAGTTTGTCGACCTACCAGGCTTCAGGATTTTGAGGTGGAATATGTGGTGAGACCGAACAGAAGACCCCACTCTGTGGAGACCACCCTCCTCTCCAGAGCCAGCTGCCTTCCTTCCCTGGGAGGAACCAGTTCCTATGAGTGCTGCCTTCTCACCCCTGACCTCCTTCAGTGTTAGCCATGGGGACGCTGCTCATTATGAGACACCTCAGCTAGCCCCAGGTTATTCCCTGAGAGGGACCCCCACCACTGGGGTCCGGTCTGGAATGTTAAACCCACAGCCATGGAGTCCTGGAGGGGATCCTCAAGTCTATGCGGAGTTGAGAGCCATGCGAGTGGAGAATGCGGAACTACGGCAATCCCAGCAAGCATTCCAGTCTGCCTTGCAGGAACTACATGAGGCGCGTAAAGAAATGAAGGGGCTGATGGACGTAGCTTGCTCATTGAGAGGTGAAATGGATCAGCCTGGCCGCTTCGCCTCAAGTCCTAGCAGCTTTAGACCCCTCAGAGCCTCTGCTGCACCATCCCAGCCTGACCCCCCTCAACCCTTGGTAAAGACGGAAGAGGACAATTGGCCTGATCCACCACCATGGCCTGAGCCAGAGGAAGACCTCTCCAGGGACCTGGGTAGGCTCATGCTGGAGGAACAACAGCCACTTCCTGCATGTTTTCCTGCCGGCCTTCCGAATCCTCCCCAAGCCTCCAATCAGCCTTCAGGTTCCACTGCCCCACCGCAGCAGAGGTTACCCCTGCTTTATCCTCCGGTGCAGCCCTCTCTGCCAGTGGGAAACCCCCCTTCTGCTTACCTAGGCCGAGGGCCACCAGTATTAGATCAACCACCACCACCCCATGTAGAGATCCAGGCAGACCTCAGCATGTTCTCCCCTAGTCACCCTGCAACAGCATTTGGGCCGGAGAGAACTTATAGAGGCCCCAAACCTACAATACCTAAATTCATCCATCCAGACACAAGTGAGTTTGCAAGACTCCGCATTGCTCTGGAGAACCTGCTTCCAGTCGATTCCACAGAACTCTTCAAATACCAAATTCTGATGGATCACCTGAAGTTGGAGGAAGCTAAACTGATAGTGGACGCCTATCTAAATTCCTCCACTCCCTACACAGACACTGTGCGAGCCCTCTCCGCCAAGTTCGGCCAGCCCCATCAGCTAGCTTTGAGGAAGATAGCTAGTGTTTTAGAAGGCCCAGAGGTAAGACGAGGTGACTTGGCAGCGTTCCAAAAGTTCTCTCTCCAAATTCAGTCCTTAGTGGGCCTTCTGCAGACTTTAGGTGCACAGGGGGAGATTGAACTGAATTGTGGGTCACATGCCGCCCGGTTGCTGGGTATGCTTCCACCGGAACAGAGGGCAGACTTCAGAAAACATCGGTTCAAGCAACCTGGATCGACACACACACTGCTTGACTTAGCAGAATGGTTGAGCTATGAGTCTTGGTGCCAGAGCTTTGACAGCCCGGCCAGGGCGAGAAGTGGCAAGGAGCGGCTCCCAATCAAGCCCGATCGTCATCCCGAGAAGCCGGTGGTGACGATCTTACATGGTCATGGTGACCGGGCGGTCGATACCTCTACACCCAGGCCCAGCAACACAAAGAAGTACCCTGCAGCAAAGACCTACTGTGCCTATTGCCAGAGTGCCGAACATCACTTCAGTCGGTGTGATGAAGTCGGGGAGCTCTCAAAAGAGCAATTAAAAGATCCATCCAAGTTAATAAGAGGTGTTGGCGATGTGCACGGAAGCACCAAGCAGCTCAGTGCACCTTGAAGAAGCCCTGCAGTCTTTGTCAAGGGAAACACCTCCTCGCTCTTCATGAAGTGAATCAGCGGCCAGAGAGAAGCGAGAAACCAGTTGCAGTGAAGGGGGAGAGCTGCCTGACTAATTCGGCCTCAGAATCTCTCTACCTTGACAGACCCGGGACCGGAACCCGGGTTATGCTGAAAGTTGTCCCAGTGCTCGTGCACTATGAGGGACACAGCCTCGACACTTTTGCTCTGCTGGATGATGGATCGGAGAGGATCATCTTGCTGCCAGCAGCAGCCAAGGCCCTGGGGATACGAGGCATTCCTGAGGGCCTTCCTCTGCGGACAGTCCGCCAGGATGTCCAGATGCTCCACGGACACAAGGTATCCTTCTGTGTCTCCCCAGCAGCTAATCCTAAAGTGCGCTATAAGATTGATGGTGCTTTCACAGCTAGCCGCCTAAGCCTGGCTCAGCATTCTTACCCCACTGAGAAACTTCAGCGGAAATATAAACATCTCCGTGGCCTTCCCATTCCTGCTTTGAAAGATGCCCAGCCCTCACTTCTGGTGGGCTCTGACCAGGCACATCTCATAACCCCTGTCGACCCAGTCAGGCTTGGTCCCCCTGGCTGTCCGGCCGCCATTCACGCTAGGTTGGGATGGACTCTCCAAGGACCCATTCGTTCCATGGGGCGGCCAGGTGATGCAGTGCAGTGTCTGTTTACATCCTCGCAACTGCAGATGGATGAGCTGTACCGTCATGTTGAGAGTCTCTGGCAGACAGATGCTGTTCCTTACCGACCTGAAAAAGAGGTTACTCGGTCTAAGCAGGACAAGCAAGCTGTTGAACTATTGGATACTAAGACAACCAGGATGGATGTTAACGGAGTAAAGAGGTACGCTACACCACTACTACGTCATGCAGCCATGCCCACCCTACATGCCCCCAAGGAGTTAGTCATGGTTCTATTATGGAGCACAGAGCGCAGGCTGCTGAAAGATTTGGAGCGGGCCAAGATATACCAGGCTGAAATGGAGAAACTTATTGGAGCTGGTACGGTACAAGAAGTGGCCAGTGGAGATCCATCTGGGGAGTGCTGGTATATTCCCCATCACCTAGTCGCCCATGACGGCAAACATCGGCTAGTCTTCAACTGCTCCCACCAGTATCTAGGAGTAACTCTAAATCAGTACCTGCTACCTGGCCCCACGCTTGGAGCTTCCTTGATAGGAGTACTGCTAAGATTTCGGGAACCTCCGATAGCAGTAAGTGGAGACATCAAGGGGATGTTTCATCAAGTGAGGCTCCATCCTGAAGACCGTCCTCTGCTGAGGTTCCTGTGGTGTGACCTGAAGGTGGATGAACCACCTTGGGTATTTGAATGGCAAGTTCTGCCTTTCGGCACAACATGCAGCCCCTGCTGTGCTGCATACGCATTGCAACCCCATGTTGCTGATTGTTGCCGTCCAGACGACATCCTGAAGTTTTCCATAGATCACTGTTTCTATGTGGATAACTGCCTGCAAAGTGTGCGCACCCCAGAAGAAGCGAAGCTGCTAGTGAACCGCCTCAGAGATCTTCTAGGCCCAGCAGGGTTCGATGTGAGGCAATGGGCCTGTAATGAGCCGCAAGTCCTAGATCACCTGCCCCAGGATGTCAGATCTCAAAGCCTTGACTTGTGGCTTGCACAAGACAGGACCAACGCCCAGGAATCAACACTCAGCCTGAGTTGGAACTGGGAGAGAGACACTCTGAGTTACAAACAGAGACCTGTGACCTATGATGTGCCTACCCTGAGGAACCTTTACAGGGTCCTGGCGTCCCAGTATGACCCCCTGGGATACCTGTTACCATTTTCCACCCAAGCAAAGCTTATCATTCGACAACTGTGGGACAAGCAACGAGGGTGGGATGAACCAAACCTACCTACCGCACTGCAACAAGCCTGGTCCAATTGGGAAGATGAGTTGAAATTCCTGCCCCTCCTCAACTTCCCACGGGCCTATGTGCCTTCCAACTTCAGTCAAGAATCAGCCGTTCGTGAAGTACACATCTTCTCTGATGCATCCGAGCAGGCTTATGGAGCAGTGGCTTACCTGAGGACTGAAGATAATGAGGGCCACCTCCACCTCTCCTTTGTGATGGCTCGTTCCGGGGTAGCTCCAAAGCGAGTACATTCCATTCCACGCCTGGAATTGTGTGCAGCTCTCATTGGAGCCCAGATTGCACGTCTCCTCCGGAATGAGCTTACCCTAGAGGTATCCCACTTTGTACTGTGGTCCAATTCCACTACTGTGTTAACTTGGCTCCATTCACAGTCCTGCCGCTACAAGATTTTTGTAGGGGCAAGAGTGGCAGAAATACAGGAGCTGACTGAGAATTGTAGCTGGCGCTATGTGGATTCAGACAGTAATCCAGCAGATGACCTGACTAGAGGGAAATCCTTGCAGGAACTCACAAGTCCTAGCCGCTGGTCTCACGGACCTTCTTTCCTCCTGCAAGACCCGACTAGCTGGCCAGAAAGGTCTACCCTTAATGTACCTGAGGACCAAGTGGAGCTCCGGAAAACTGCCTTCTGTGGAACTGTGACCACTTCAGCGCCTGGATCAGATCCAGAGGGCAAGAAATACAGTTCCTGGCAAGAGCTCATGGAGGCCACTACTGTAGAGCACCAAGGAGGAACCTCCTCCAGCCCACCTGCAGCAGCTGAGTATCAGCAATCCGAAGTCAGAATCCTGCTGCAAGCTCAAACTCAGTCGTTTCCTGATGATTACGAGCTTCTTGCAGCTGGAAAACCAGTGCCTCCTTCATGTTGCCTCTTCACCTTGGCCCCAGTGATTAAACCGTCATCTGGCTTAATAAGAGTGGGTGGCCGGCTCAGACGATTGGAGGGTCTGGACGTGCCTATGCACCCTGTTGTCCTGGATGCATCTCATGCAGTTACCCAGCTTCTAATCAAGAAGTATGATAGTGATCTACTTCACCCTGGTTCTGAACGGGTTTACAGAGGTCATTTTGGATTCTCCGAGGACGAGAGGCAGTTCGCAAGCATCAACGTGCCTGTGTCAACGTGTGGCGAGCCCAGCCTGTGGTCCACAGGATGGCGGATCTCCCTGCTGCGTGACTCAGATTGCACAAGCCAGCCTTTCATTCCACGGGGGTGGATTGTTTCGGGCTCATGTGGGTGAAGACCGGCAGACGCCAAGAGAAACGTTGAGGAATTACATTCAAGTGCCTCACCACCAGAGCAGTGTACCTGGACCTCCTCAAGAATATGGACTCAGATGCCTATCTGATGGCCATGAGACAGTTCATGGCCAGAAGAGGCACTACTGCAGAACTGTGGTCGGATCAAGGAACGGACTTCAAGGGAGCAGAACGGGAGCCTCGGGAAGCCTTTGAAAATATGGTGCCGACCTTGCAGGAACAGCTTGCCCGGCAGAAGATCCAGTTGATCCAGTTCAAATTCAACCCCCCAGCAGCTCCACATTTTGGTGGTGTTTGGGAACGAGAGGTCCGTTTTGTCAAGCCAGCACTGTACAATTGTGTTGGAGCCCAGCCCGTGCCTCACGAGGTATTGCTCACAGTACTCCTGGAGGTGCAGGCCATTCTCAACGCAAAACCACTAGCCTATATTTTGGCTGACATCGCAGACGTGGATCCAGTGACACCAAACAGTCTGCTCATGGGGTGGCCTGATGGCTCCCTTCCTCAGGTTGTGTATCCTGAGACTGAGATGTTGAGTCGCCGGCGCTGGCGGCACTCACAGATCCTGGCTGACCAGTTCTGGGTCAGATTTGTGAGAGAATACCTTCCCGGACTGCAGACAAGACAGAAATGGCAGTCCTCTGTTCCTGACCTACCGGACAAAGCGGTCGTCCTGTTGGTGGAACCACAGCTACCACGGGCCCAGTGGCCTGTTGGGCATGTGGTTAAAATTCACTGCAGTGATGATGGGTGCATCAGCTGATGTAAACATTAAAGGACACACCTTCACCCGGCCGGTTGCCCGGTTGGTGATGCTACTCGCCCTTCCCTCAGGAAGAGAAGACTCTCCCCCATATACAGGGCACCCAAAGGCTGACTGAGTAGCCTTTTATTGGAGCAAATGTGCTTTCATATTTGGGGGCGGCTGTATAAAAGGCTGTTGAATAGACCCGGTGTAGGCTCCACCCCTAGTTTAGAGTTACAGTGATGTCATCACTCCTAGACCGGTTTTCTCCGGATTCATCATTCCAGCAGGTCCTCAGCCCTTGATGCGCTCCAGGATATAATTTAGTTGTTAACCACTCCCGGATCCTAGTGCCGTGATTTAGACTCTCAGAGGGTCAGTCCATGAAGAAGTGAGTACACTTTCTGACTTTCTCACTTTCTGACTTTCTCACTTTCTGACTTTCTCACTTTCTTCAGCTTAGTCACGGCTTGTTAGACTCCATTAAGTTTCTAGGTTTGTGTTGGTGGTGACTGCCCTTCGGTTGTGGTAGAACTACAAAAGCTGTATTGGTAATCAATAGTATAACGCGTGTGGGTGAGCCTTGTTTAACTGCTATCGATACAGTTAAGTTTCGTTTTGTTTATCATGCGCTGCCTGCAGACAAGTCCGGTCCAGCCATGCGCTATCGTTTTTGTAGTTGTTTGCTCGAACAGTAGATGGCGCTATTGATGTGTGCTAGAGCCATAAGCTATACATACCACCATTATTGAGTCAATGTATGTGCCTTGATTACATTTGATTGCTTGATGTACATTTTGTCAACTTATATGTATGTTATTGCTATTCCAGAAAACTGTTGCCCAAGCTGAGTTTTTTATTAAGCACGGCTGCTTTGGAAGCAGACAGAAAAGAGGAATTCTCCTGTCATCTTTCCTGTGTCCTGACCGACACCCATCTTGACTACTGCTTAAACCTTAAACGAATCAGCCCCAGCTGATTACCTCCCTAACACTGTCACTTTGTGCTGAAAATTCTGTCCATAAAACTAAATACAGAAACAGTGACAATGGCAGACTTGATGGAGTTCAAACGTAACTGTAAACGAGTCTGACTTATGTTGGAAATTCAAACTAGAAAATTCCAGCACGCTGAAATTTTGACAGTGTTCCATGATTTGTGCCCGTTGGTTTGAAACATTTTCTCTGCCTTGGGATTGGTCAGAAGTTCCATCCTGTGAGTGTGTGTGAGCATGCGTGTGTCTGTGGGTATGTCCACATTGAAAACAACACAGAAAGACCACAAGTTCATTATCACATTCAAGTTTAAATTAAGTTTGTACACTGAATGAGATTGGTCATTCTCCCATTTATTCGTGATGTGGACACATTTTGGCCCCACCAGAATTAATTGGCACAGGGTTTTCTCCCCATTCATTTCAGAGGCAATGCTTATGGTTGAGTGCCTGTATCTTTTTCCCATTAATTGCAGGTTACAGCTCTAGTTTTTCTTATTATTAGGGTCCGAGCAATGAAGTTGCGAGAACCCTATTAAAACTCTCCTGTTTCTTTTTATTAGGGTCCAAGCAATGACGTTGTGAGATGGCTTTGTGGGCAGGTGCTTCATCGTAGAAAATTTTAGAAAATTGCTGGACATAATTGCATTGTATGCTTGAACAGCCAGGTACTGGCCTTGTCATGGGCGTGGCTAAATGTTTCGACTGCACCAACTAGAAATTTTCAAATGACCCCCCCCTATATAGGTTATTATGGAGTAGAAAGATGATAATTTGTGTTCTTTGTCCGGACGCACAAAACAGTCTCTTGCACCGATGGTCAAAACTAAACACAAATAGATTAATTTTAGATCAAATTGTCTTCATGGGGGTGCTGTAAAAGAAAGCGTTTTTTTTTTCCCCAGATTTCTTTGAATGTACCATAGTGGTGACATAACATGACACTTGCAGCTCAACAACCCGAGCAGGGTGGCTTTTAGCAGAGGGGGTGTGAATGTTGTTTTGGCAGTTTTAAGCCAGGTGGAAATATGTGACAGAAATGCACAGGCTTCCACATGGTGTCAGAAGTTGTCATAGATCCGGATCATGTGTTAGATCGACTTAAATTCATATTTTCGCCTCTTGGAAGGACACGGAAAGTTAGCGCATCGCCATCTTGGGAGGGGCAAGGAGGCGCATTATTGCTAAGCATATGTGCTTCGACATATACAGTGAGTATACGCCGCATCTACCGCTACTGCCTATTGGCGCCGACAAGCCGTGGGGCCGCCATCTTGGAAAGGTCACCTGCTTGACTGTTATCTATCTGACAGGTGCAGTGACATGTCAGGGCAATTAAACAATCTTAACTCACTGAATACCTTATTGATTTTCACAATTTTTTTTTCCTGCAAGTGTCATACATGTAGACATAACACAGGAGACATTGGTGGTGTATATTAATGTTCAAAGTCGTCTTAAAATAATAGAATATTATGATATATGATGCAGAGGCAGATAGTGGCAATTAAAGTAATATTCACAGTTTAAAAAATTAAAAAATTAAGAAACATCTGAAAACATTTTAAATGCATGTATGCATAGGTACATAAAAAGGAATATCTACCACCTATTTAGAAAGATGGATATGTTACATATTGCTATGATAAAGGGTGCTTGGATTGCAAGTGGTGGAAAAACACTGGTTTTTGTAATATATGTAGTATTTCCAAGATTGTACATTTCCCTGAGGGAGCATCCCAAAGGGATTAATAAAAGAAAGTTTAAAGTCTAAAGTCCACTCTTGCACATGCACAGAGTAGAGCTTGTTCAGAGTAGATTATCTGTGTAAGAGGTGGGACTGGTATCCGGTTAGTGTGATGAATGCTCCTATATTAAACTGCTGTATTACTTGCAAAAGTTAAACATGCTATGTATGTCTGGGTATGTGTGCTGTCGGTTATAGTGTGAAGGGACTGTAGTGTAATGCAGTTAATGACGTGCTAGCTAGTGTGTGCTTGTATTCGTTTTAGCTTTAAGCTTTGTCCGGAGCTAAAATGAGCTAATTCCACCCGAAATAGCGTTCGACTTCAAGGCTGAATGTACGATAATTTATATTTAGGGAAGCGGACATTAGAGGAGGAGAGCGGGACTGGGAGGACTTTTCCAACGGACAGTTGGAAACGGACTTTTCCAACGGACAGTTCTTCTCGTTTTTTTTTCCTTGGTGATTTTGCTGTTTGGCCCTGTGGACTGAGATGTCATCGCCATGTTCATTGCTACATCCCATCTAGAGACTGCCATCTTTGTTATCATACACTCACATTTACAAAACCAGGAGTTTCGTGAGTACTGTCAGATCGTGCCTATGTTGTCTCTGTGTGTGTCTGTGTGTGTGTGTGTGTGTGTGTTAGGCCTGCAACAGCTGCACCATTCGTCACTGCACCGTTCGCTTACGTCCGTGGGCCCACATTGGAAAAATATTGAAAGATAAAGCTCCAGGCTCATTGTGTCTAGTTTTTGTTCATAACTACATGGACCTGGCTGAGACATATAGTATATATGTTCCCTTTTTGTTCTCTTTGTTCACTTTTTAGTTAATCATTCACAAAACTAAGAAAATGGTGACACGTAATGCTGCTTTCACAATTTATAAGGATTGTTGGTCATATCTTTGTGTTGAATCTATCTATCTATCTATCTATCTATCTATCTATCTATCTATCTATCTATCTATCTATCTATCTATCTATCTATCTATCTATCTATCTATCTATCTATCTATCTATCTATCTATCTATCTATCTATCATCCATCCATCCATCCATCCATCCATCCATCCATCCATCCATCCATCCATCCATCCATCCATCCATCCATCCATCCATCCATCCATCCATCCACCCACCCACCCACCCATAATCTTTCCTGATCTACTGCATTTAGTGACCATGTGACAAGCAGATGACAATCCACAGCGACTCAATAATTTACTTTTCCGACACCAGGCATATATTTCATTTTCATTGCAGTGTTATACTAATTGTGACAGCAATAATACAGTTTCATGTTACACAAAATATTCTGACAGTCTATTTGCTGGCAAATTAGCAATGAACATGTATGCTAATGTTGTGTCAGGTTAAACTTTCGTTTTCTTACCTGTAGAATGTATCTGTAAATCTGTAAAGTTACTGCAGTAAAAATAACAGACTGCTTGTAGAGCATTACTATAGAGTTCATAACTATAGGTTCGTAATCACTGAATCACAGGTACACTGCTCAGTCCAAAATAGAATCCTCTTCAAAGTCAGTTTAAAGAGAGAAGCCTTGAAGTGCCTTAATCCTGCGGTTGCCTATACCCGAACATGCGCAATTACTTGGACCTGCTCACGGCTGCTTGCCACTTTAATTATTATTATTATACCCAAACGAAGAATGTATTTTTGGGGGTCTGAACATTCTTGAAAACTGACCATTTTCGGTATGCACATTGAGAGGGGTTACAAATTTTAGATTTTCAAATTGTTCAAAATGCACAGGGCAAAATTGCGCAACAGCGCAACCTAAAAAAATTTGAAACGGCAAGCCCCACTTCTGAGTTTCACCTAAATACTTGAAACTTGGTGGGTTTATAGAACATACGGCGGCGCACAAAAAACTTCTTCAAGCCCCGCCCTCAACCCAACAAGTCAGCCATTTTGTTTTCTCTTTTTGAAGGAGCTGTTCATAGGACTTTTACCTGATTGACTTCAAATTAGGTACAGCTCATCCAGAGCCCATCCATCCTTACACTTTCAACAGCTCTCATTCCCATATACTTGATCGTGGCAGCTTGAAACTTGCTGGACATGATGAGGGCCCCATCCTGAATAGCCTGATGTACTCTCTTCCTACCTTACTCATGGTGCTCCCCAGTGGTGACAGGAAGTAATCAGGTTTTACACTTACATATAGTAATCCTACATAAATGACCACATCAACGTTATTCCACTTGTAATACATGCAGAACAAGTTGGTGAAGCTCCATTACCAAGGCAGTGAGGCTAACACCAATAAAACGTCCAAAAGGACGACTAAAACATCCTAAAGAGAGATACAAAAAAGTCTCATGACATGATGGCCGTAACCCGTAGGGTTAAGTAGGCCATTTTGATTTGAATTTTTGAATTTTAAAGACATCTCCTTCAAAGGGGTTAACCCAATTGGCTTCAAATTAGGTGCCAATCATCTACACTCACTGGCTATTTTATTAGATACACCTGTCCAACTGCTCGTTCAGACTTAATTTCTAATCAGCCAATCACATGGCGGCAACTCAGTGCATTTAGGCATGTAGAAATGGTCAAGACAATCTCCTACAGTTCAAACCAAGCATCAGTATGGGGAAGAAAGGTGATTTGAGTGACTTTGAACGTGGCAAGGTTGTTGGTGCCAGAAGGGCTGGTCTGAGTATTTCAGAAACTGCTGATCTACTGGGATTTTCACGCACAACCATCTCTCGGGTTTACAGAGCATGGCCCGAAAAAGAAAAATATCCAGTGAGTGGCAGTTCTGTGGGTGGAAATGCCTTGTTGATGCCAGAGGTCAGAGGAGATTGGCCAGACTGCTTCGAGCTGATAGAAAGGCAACAGTGCTTCAAATAACCACCCGTTACAACTAAGGTAGGCAGAAGAGCATCTCTGAACGCACAGTACGTCAAACTTTGAGGCAGATGGGCTACAGCAGCAGGAGACCATGCCAGGTGCCACTCCTTTCAGCTAAGAACAGGAAACTGAGGCTACAATTTGCACAAGCTCATCCAAATTGGACAATAGAAGATTGGAAAAACGTTGCCTGGACTGATGAGTCTCGATTTCTGCTGCGACATTCGGATGGTAGGGTCAGAATTTGGCATCAACAACATGAAAGCATGGATCCATCCTGCCTTGTATCAACAGTTCAGGCTGGTGGTGGTGGTGTAATGGTGTGGGGAATATTTTCATGGCACTCTTTGGGCCCCTTGGTACCAATTAAGCACCGTTGCAACGCCACAGCCTACCTGAGTATTGTTGCTGACCATGTCCATCCCTTTATGACCACAATGTACCCAACTTCTGATGGCTACTTTCAGCAGGATAATGCGCCATGTCATAAAGCTGGAATCATCTCAGACTGATTTCTTGAACATGACAATGAGTTCACTGTACTCAAATGGCCTCCACAGTCACCAGATCTCAATCCAATAGAGCATCTTTGGGATGTGGTGGAACAGGAGATTTGCATCATGGATGTGCACCCGACGAATCTGCGCCAACTGTGTGATGCCATCATGTCAATATGGACCAAATTCTCTGAGAAATGCTTCCAGCACCTTGTTAAATCTATGCCACCAAGAATTGAGGCAGTTCTGAAGGCAAAAAGGGGGCCAACCCGTTACTAGCATGGTGTACCTAATAAAGTGGCCGGTGAGTGTATGGACCAAGCTGAGAAAATTTTATGTACAGAATATTTTTAAGTCAAAGGGCACACCTACTAGTGCATGACAAAAGTTTGGTCATTCATCATCAACATTTCAAAATGCTTTTCGGGAAAGGCACTTCATCATAAAAGTTTCCAAATTGCTGAACATGATTGCATTGTATGCCTGAGCAGCCAGGTAATGGCTTCGTCAATGGCCGTGGACGTCTCTATAGCGCCACCTTGAAATTTTCAAAAGCCCCTCTCAATAAAGCTTTTTGTAGAGATGTAAATTTGTAGGCATAAAGAGTTCGTCCAGATGCACAAAAAATCTCTTGCACTGATGGTCAGAACTGAACATCAAGTCAGCCAGTTTGATTTCAATGGTCAAATGTTGCAATTTCCATAAATCACTTATCTGCTGAGTCCGCCTAGAGATTTGATCCCATCAACTTCATATTGTGAAAGCATCACCTAAATGGCCTTGTGATCAAAAGTTCAGAAAAGCTTTTACTCTATGTCAAGAGGTTTAGCCATACCGTAGCCCTTGTAGAGACTGTTCATTATCATGGAATCACAGGGATGCTGCTTAGCCCAGAAGAGATTCCTCTTCAAAATGTCTTATAAAAGAAGGGTTTTGGGAATGCTTGCGAAGTGCATTACCCCTGCGGTTGCCAGAACCCCGACAGGTGCAAATGCGAGCAGCAAATTCTGCTTGCAGCTTTAATTATTATTATTATTATTACTACGCTTTCTTCCCGAATGGGAGTTTATGGTAGCCCATTGAGCTGTATGGTATTAACTTGGCACACTGATTGAGCACAGTGTCAACATTAATTTGAGTTATGTGGCGATACTCAACACTGTCTAGCGCCCCCAACAGCTCGTAAGCTTTTGGTGAGCTGCTGGTGGCAAGTGAGCTCATTTCTCTGGAATGCTTTGGTGCAAAGAAACCAAACTTATTACTACGCTTCAAGACCATTTCCTAAGTCTGCAGAATTAATTTGGTGTCATTTGATCACAATGGGTCGCTGTAATCACATGACTTTGTACCTTGCCCCACATTGCTCCATGTGTCACTCTCAATGCTTTGATTTTTACCAATATAAAGTCAATGGTTTTGATGTGCGACCTGCCATACACACTGCACCTGTGGGATTTGCATGTTCACTAAAGCAAAAGAACAAACTAATGTAAAAAAGCGGTATATCAACTTAAGGGATCAATATATAGAATAAGCTACATAAATTAAAATATGAAACACATATATTAAAAAAAAATAAATTACATTAATATGAGTAAAGTATTATGAACTAGACCTATGCATTCAACACCTAATGCAATTGATATATCCCCGAAAGCCCCAAGACGGTCAGGGTTATCGTTTTAACACGAAAAGTTATCGTTTTAACACGAAAAACATGCAGTGCTGCGGCTGTGGGGCCAAAACCATAATATCCCCGACACTTCGTGGTCGTGGGAATACAATTATGAGCACAACTATGCTCACAAACTATATATGAGCATGTGTATGGGAATACACATGCTTCTTGCAAAATTTCATGCAGCCAAAAGTATCACCAAACAAAAAAAACAAGGCAAATGTACAAAAATGGCATGAACACGGCAAAAGGATTTATGTTTATTTATTAAATTGTACTAACACCAAACTTTTTTCAGTTGATCCAAGACATGGAAGTTGAGATAACCCACACCCCATACCCAAGGTGATTAGTTAACTGCCAGCTGCTGTGTCAGTGGCAGGGCCTTACCGAAGAGGTTTACTTTTTTAATGCAACAGGATAGCTGCAACGGTCTGTTTACATTTTCAGCATTTTTCATTTACAATATATGTAACTCAAAGGCAAAAGAGAAAAGAAAGAAAGAAAAACTTCCTCAGAATACCCCTGGCTACAGATAAATATTCATCAGTTATCACATAAAAGTCTTTCCTTGCCCAGATGTGAAAACAGAAACCAACAAACATAGCTAATGAAACTCACTTCCTGTCTTCTAGCTGGTGCAGCAGTGCAGATATTACTCCTATGATCTCACCAACATCATGGTGGAGCCTCCATCTCCCAAGAGCTCCCCAGACAGTGATCGCAGCACACCGGTGAGAATCCGCTGCTTTTGAAATAAAGACATTTGTCATAGTGTCATTGTCGCGTCAACACAGAACATTCATTCAGGCATTCACTCAAGGCACAGCCACGTGGCCTAGGCTCCGAGCCTGCAGGGGGCGGAGAGAAAGTTAGTGTTCGTAGGGTGACCAGGAAGTCAATCTGTGCTTCCTGTGGCGGCCATATCACCTGCATACCTGCATGGAGAAAAAAGTTTGTGAACAAAGGAGAAGCATCTAAGACAAGGAAATACAAAGGAATCGCACAACTAAACAAAGAAGATTACTCAGCTCACAGTCAAGACTTTGATGTCTGAAACTGCTGAAAGAATTACTTTGTTTAATCATGTTAACTAACATTTACAGCCTGAGCATTCAAATCTACTTACTTGTATTGTATTGTAGTGTTGATGGAATTGGAATGTTTGTTTGTCTATGCTGATGCAACTTCAGTTGTTTGCGCATGAACTGGCTCAATTTATATCATTTTGAATGCATGGTTTGTGTTGCAAAGAGGGAAGTCTGATTCTGGAGCCACCTTGTTGATTGTGGACTTGATGTTTGATGTTCTGGTTTTTGATTTTGATTGATCATACTGATTTGAGATTTATGAATTTATGAATTTGTTGTGTTTGAACTTAAAGTAATTCAATGTTTCTTGTTTATTTTGAAGGTCATCAACCTAATCAACCAAATCAACCTAATCAACCTATCTACTAAACTCAATAAACAAAAAGAAAAGGAAGATTTGAGTTGTACCTCTGCGTCCTTCAGACTAGGCTCTTTTCAAGTTTGAGCAGGAACTGAGTAAAATCTGACATAACTTGACAGTCATATAATTTTATATATAGATGACAGCGTTGGCACAGACAGGCTCTTCTTAAATGATTAGAAGTGAATCCAGATTCATACACCTTGATGTTTTTACAAAATCCAAAATATCTCCACTTCTTATCTCTCTCAATTATTCCTCTCCTCTCCTCTCCTCTCCTCTCCTCTCCTCTCCTCTCCTCTCCTCTCCTCTCCTCTCCTCTCCTCTCCTCTCCTCTCCTCTCCTCTCCTCTTCTCTCCTCTCCTCTCCTCTCCTCTCCTCTTCTTCCTGTAGCAAAACAAATATAAACACATGGTACCCCGTTGTGTGCTTCAACCTAATTTGCATGACTATATTCCATCCACATGGTTGGTTGGGCAGCTGCACTACTCGCATTGTCATTGTTTGTTCATGAAATATGAATAGCAGAACCTACATCAATGTTACTTTAAACTAGGAGTAGGGAATCCTCAAATAACCATGTGGCTGAAGGTTCTTGTTTCAATTTATCCAGAGCACACAGATTCACCAATTGACTGCCTGGAGAGTCAGATCAGTTCATTGAATAAGCCAAATCAGGTTTGCTGCTGCTTGTTTGGAAGAAAAATCTGCAGGCACATGGCTCTTTGTGGAACAGGTTCCCTACCCCTGCTTTTGGTTGGTGGTTCTTGGGTTAGGGTTAGGGTTCCAGTAAATGTTGCACTCAGCATCATATATTATAAACATGTCCAAAAAAAAACTCATGTACACACAAATCCCCTGCATCTCCCACCTCCTTTCACTCAGTCCACAAAATTTAAGTCCAAACTAAAGAACTGTTACCTCACATATCTCAATGTCTGATCTCTTTGACAACATTAGTTTGAAGATATCAGTGTCTGTTGCAGTGTTGTTAAAACCTTTTTAATGTGTCTTCAGGAGTTGGAGAAAGCAGGCCTCTTGAACAAGACAAAGATTGCAGAGGGGGGGCGGAAACTGAGGTGATGTGTCATGAGACTCATTTACTTGGAAAAATGAAAGTTGGATTTTCAGGGGCAGAATCTCACCTAACTAGGTCGACGTATTTGTTGGCTTGCAGGAAAAACTGGACCCCATCCTGGGTGGTATTGGTGGGGAACAGTCTGGTGTTCTTCAAAGATCCTAAATCACAGACTCCTTCTAGCTGGGTAAGAGTTCAGTGACTATATATGAAGGGCACTGCCTTGGCAGTGTAAATTGTAACGTCACTACATTAAAAAAAATGTTGATTTGAAAACCTAGCCAAAGTTTTTGAGGGTACTTTCATACCAAGGTCGTCTGGGGACTGGGGAAATTTTCATCCAGTCAGGCTTGCCTTCACACTGCACTCATGAAAGTGGATGAAACCACCTGGACAATGTCACACAGTTAGTACAGTTGCCCTTCTGAGGCATTATTGCCTGAAACAATCATCGACCAGGAAGAAAAAATGCATGAGAAAAAAAACTCAGCACATTGATTGGCCATGACCAAGAATGGAAAACCCTAACCCACATGCAATTTTCAACACTTTTTATTATTCATCTTATTCATCACTCATGATTGTCAACATGTCTGACTAAGCAATAACAGCGGCATAAAATTATGCTGTCTCAGGAGGCAGAGTGCTAACACAGTATTCCCTTGCTATTTGCTGTTCGTATTTCACGGCTTCAGTGCATGACAGACTTTTATTTATATATGAATTTATATATTAAACACAAGGGACAAAGCGAGAAGCAAATGTACTGTGTTGGCTGTAGTCTTATGAAATCGTACAAGGCATGCTTTTGGCTGAGAGATGGGATTTTGTATCCTGTGTGCCGATTGGCCATGGATCATAGTCTTCTAGCATCTCTTGCCAGCGTCTCTCCTTTCCTCTTCCCTAACTCTTAACTCGTAAGTCTTTGCCTTCAGTGGAAGCCTCTGTTAAAGATATAATTGAAGCTAGTGTGCCACTATCTGTGGAAGCATCCGATGGAGAAGCGCCACCTGAAGAGCTCTAAAGCTGTCTTTTCCTGTGCAGTAAACCTCATCATCACCTTCCTACTTCTGCCTTGCTTGACAGCAGATGCTTTTTGCTTCCCTCTCTGCTTTGCTCCCTGCCTGTCCTGCTCTGTTCACTGCTATCTTTTCCCTTTCATGGAATCCTGGTCCCGATACCTACATAACATCCGGAGCTTGAGGAATAAGCTGCTCAAAGCCATTTATCAGCCATTTTTTACAGCTTTTTTTACCACTGCACAAGTGCGGCCTAACATTAGCTCAAGCCTACAGTACAGTCAGTCGATATAGCTGAAGGTAACCTGCAGCAGGATGCCACCCTTCCCCACTGATGATTTCCACAAACTTCTGGGTGGATAATTAACAAGCAGAACCACCCACCTGGCTGGTCAATACTACCATCTTCCTCATCCTCAACTCCAATGCAGAGCAGGACACAGCTTTGGACTGCTGCTAAAGGGAGTTCAACAGCAACACACTGTCAAAACACACAACAGGTTTGCTCCACTACTGCATGATTCTGCATCTCCTGTTGAGGTCTCCTGCACCCAACTTCAACTTCAACTTTTATTTGTTTTAAGTGCCATATCATAACAGCTGTTATCTCAGAGCACTTTACAAGGAGAGCAACAATGTGTACATAACCCTATTCACAATTGTCGACACTGACAAAACTTCCAGTATCTGTTCCTCACTGCCATCTAAAAAGTCCTGCAGTGACTTTGCAGCCTTTTTACAGTTAAAATTCAGAGGATAAGACAAAAACTATGTGGCTCCTACATGGGCCAGCTGGCTATGTCACCAGTTCCTCCCTATTTTAGTAGAGATCTAGAAACATTTCAACTAACAAACCATGTGTGGCAGTGTGGTGTAATAAATTGCTGTGACAATGCCACCGGGGGAGTTTCACCCCCAGAAGTATTTAATTGAGGGTTTATCTCACCCAGATGATCTCACAACCAGCAGTCACCGTAGGTGACACAGGTTCAATAATTCCACTTGGCCAGAAATGTGCTACTTAAATACTTTATTAGTCTTTCACAGTGGAGTAAGATCGGGTCAACCACCAGGGCTTAACAAAGTTAAACCAAATAGAAAACTTGGGAAAAAAAAGAGGTTAAAGACAGGACTGGGGCTTGCCAGGGCAGCAGGAAAAAATCAAGGCAGACAACACACAAAAGAAAACCACCAGTGACACAGCAAATCAGCAACCAAATCTGGGAGTGAACGAGGAACCCAACACCAGGGAAGGGAGCTGCTGCCTGGGCTCTGCGCACCTGTCAAATAGTGAAAAGAAAATTCACAATTAATCAATAAATCCAAAAAAGGAAGCCCTGGGATGACCATCAAATTGTACTTAACTACATAGAGTAAAATAGATTCACACAATAATCAAACCAGAAAATAACCCAAAGGTCTTAACACAGCAAATGAAGCAGAAACAAGAACAAAATGTGTAACCATTCAAAACAATTAGACCTACTAACAAAACGATACACACGAAACAAATGAAAAGGAATATGCACAATACATGCACGGAAACCACTAGTTGAAGGCCAAATCACAGGCCAGAGAAGCTGATCAGGAAGTAAGCCCTGGGCCAGTATCAAGTGGTCAGCTAGTAGTGAAGCACTGAAGCAGCAGCCGCATTGAGCAGGCAGTGGGTCAGTACCCAGTCACACACACCACTGTGGACTCTAATACAGAAAAAAAGCACGTTTAATGTTTTTATCCATTCATCAGAATAATTGATTAAGATAAAGTTGCATTCAGGCTTGCCCCCCCACCAGCGGGCAGCAGCGTAGCCTCCTACAGCCTCGTGGAAAGAGTGGAGGTTGGCACCTGGCTTTCCCCCACTGCAGGAGAAGTAAGGGACCCAAGTTCAGCTGAGAGCCAAGCAAGGTAGATGGAGTAATGGACAATGCTGACCTACCAGTGACAGCCAACGTGCCCAGCTCCAACAGGTCAGACCATCCTTCCCAGCAACAGCCAGCTGTGCGCACAAAACATCAGCATCACCAATGAGCATGCAGTGCCACCAATGCACACGCAGCGACAATCATGAAAGGCATGCGGGCAGAGCGCCCTTCGTTTAGGTGAGTGAAGCGTGGTCCATGACAGGTTTTAGCATTCAAAATGCTACTCCACCACCCCAGGCCACAGCCACCTGCTAGCCACCTGCTGAGATCCGCAGTGACCCCAAAGTGGCCAGAGCCTGCAGCACTGCATTCTGTAGGGCCCTTGGTACCACCACCTTCCTCCGTGTCTCCCCCGTAGCTGGTTCTTTCCAAACTCTCTGCAGCACCCCATCACTCAGGCGCAGGGTTTCAAACACTGACCAGAGGCCCTTCGTGGCTCGAGAACACATCGCAATCTCAGCCCATGGTGGGCTTGTGAGCATGTGTCTGATGTCAGAGTCCATCTCCTGTTTGTGTACCCACTCTGCCACATCCACAGCAGCCGGTCCAGTGTGCCAGCTGGCCCTCAGGTTCGATGCAGGAGAAATCCCTCACAAACCGTCTGTAATAGGAAGCCAGGCCCAAGAAGCTCTTGAGATCCTGCACCGAGCCTGGGATGGGCCAGTCATTCACAGCTTGTACCTTTTCTTTCATTGTGCCCACCCCACCATTCCCTATACTCTCACCAAGGAATGTGATATCTCGCCTCATGAAACATTGCTCGGGGTGGAGTTTCAAGCCTGCCGTGGCCACCCTCCCCAACACACCCCTGAGACTGTCAACAGCTGATTTAAATGACTCGCCATGCACTAGTATGTCATCTAGGTACGTGACACACTCCTGGCAGAGAATGCCAGCAAGCACTCTGTCCATCAGTCTCTCAAATGTGGCAGGGGCATTGCAGAGGCCAAAAGGAAGGACACAAAACTGCCACAAGCCCCCACTGGTGATGAAGGCAGTCTTGGGTTTGGTCTCTGGGGCGAGTGGCACCTGCTATTATCCACTATGCAGGTCAAGGGAGGAGAACCAAGAGGACCCCACCACTGCATCAAGGGCCTCATAAATACGGGGAAGTGGGTAGGGATCCTTTTTGGTCACCTTATTAAGGGATCTGAAATCCACACAGATCCACCACTCATCCTTCGACTTCTTAGGAACCATCACAAAAGGGGGGGCCCTGGTGGAGGGTTCGACTATTCCAGCTTGTTGCATCTGTTGTGGAAAAATTCTTCATATGTCTGGGAAAATCAAAAAACACTTAGAGTTCCCCTTTATTTTTCTGCTGCTCCTGCACTAGCCACATGCTACGCACAATGATACTTTAGATCAATCTATAGAAACCCACTAAACTTTGCAATGACCTTATCAGCAAAATGTCTTCCATAATTATAACTGATTTTATGTGGAATGTTCCCTCTGGGTATTATCTCTGTCGGCAATGCTTCTACCTGTAGTCTTTCAATATGTTCTCTTTCAATTTTTTTCTCTTATTCCTTATTCCCCCCTTTTGAGGCATTCTGAAAAAAGGCTCCTTCAGCACCTTAAAGAATTCTAACACCTCTCTGTTCCTGTCCTCTGATCTGTCTTCTCTGGTGTTACTTGCAGTTGGTCATCATTTACAATTCACTGAATTTCATGCTTTTGTTGATTTTTTTCTCTCTCTACTTCTGAAAACACCATTTGTACCCTCTTTTTTACTTTCAAAATTTGTAAACTCTTTCATTTCATTCAATGACATTCACTCATGTCATTTCACACTTTCCTCCCTACTACTCCCTACCATGGCCTTCTTGTCTCCACCAGTTGCCCACCATTTCACACTTATATGTAATCTTCAGCTATGTTTTTCTTTATGCATCTTTTGCACACTGTCTCTCTTTTGTAAAACTCTCAGCAAAGGCAAAACTGCAGGAATCAACATATGCATATTTCTCTTCACTCTTGTACTATTCTATCTCTAACTCTGGATAGAGTAGATTAAATTCTGCTCTTCTATGTGATGTTTTCATGTGTGTTGAAGTCTTACTGTCCTTGTTGTTGCTTTGGATGCCTCCTCACTCTCATAAGCTTCTGGTTAGACTCGTTGTGGAGAACAAGGATCAGAGTCATGGATCGGAGTAGTAGGACCTGCACTGGCTTTTCAACACGGATACTCATCATAGCATTAGTACAAAAATAATCATGCACTCCTTTTTTTTCTTCAATTCTCTTACACGCTTCTCAAAATGGTGTGCTTTTTGTTTCTTTTTAAACTTGGCAACTTTTTAAATTTGGCATCTCTGGCCAGATTTTTCTTCTCCATCTATGCTGATTTTTCTCATAATTGCACTTCTTTTGTATTTTCTCTTTCAAACAAAACTGTCGCTTATAAAACCAAAAAAAACCCTCTTTGGAAACCCATTTTCACATCACTGTGGCACAGACTTAATTGTTTCCATATTTATCTTGCATGAATTTTTCACTTCATGACCCAGGTGCATATTCTCTGCTGCCACCGATCCCACTACACCGTAAGCGTCCTAACGAGCTACACAATGTAGTCCTTATAAAAGCCGATACTTTTACTGCTTCCCGGAGACACCAGAACCATAGTATGGATCCCGACCATGCTCAGGCCATCTTCTTGTAAGAGGTATAACTGTATTCTACTCTGTATGATACCTCTACCCAACAAAAGCCCTCCTCAGAGCAATCTTAGAGCGATGGGGGCGAGGGGAAGAGATCCTTAGCGATCAAAATCCTTGGGCAAAACCAAGCTCTGAGAGGACGGTCATCTTCTACCAGTTTGGCTACCTTAACCTTGATCCACCTGCTGACAACAACGCTAACTGCGATAACAAGCAAAAAACAAAAGATCAAGTGGTTACACTACTGATGCATTAAAAACAGTATTGGTTCTACTGGATCTAAATTGGTTCTACTGGATCTAATGACTACAGTCCACTGCAGTCACTCAGTGAGTGTATCTAACAGGTCAAACAGTGGATTGGCCAGAATTTTCTCCAGCACAATGAAGAAAATACAGAAGTCAATGTTTTTGATCCCAAAAACGATAGGCCAGAGGTCAGTGGCTAGCTTGAGTCAATGACACTAAAAACAGTCGACCAAGCTAGAAACTTTGGCATAGTTATGGACTCAGACCTGAATTTCAACAGCCACATAAAGACTATCACTCAATCAGCCTATTATCACCTCAAAAATATTGCACAACTTAAGAGATTTCTGTCTAAACAAGACATGGGCATATTCTTAGTAGGCTAGATTACTGTAATCGTCTCTATACAGGTCTCAGCAAAAGAATCAATCAAGCAGCTGCAGAATGCTGTTGCCCAAGTCCTGACCAATAGCAAGAAAATGGACCACATCACAGCAGTCCTTAAATCCCTGCACTGGCTTCCTGTGTGTCAAAGGATCCTTTTAAAATCCTGTTACTAGTCTGCAAGTCAGTGAGTGGACCTAAATACATCAGAACTACTGGTTGGATATGAAGCGTCCAGACCCCTCAGGTCATCAGGGATAGGTCTACTCAGTATCTCCAGGGTCAGAACCAAGCAGGGTGAAGCTGCATTGAGCTTTTATGGTCCTCATCTGTTGAACAAACTTCCTGAGCACCTGAGATGTACACAAACGATCAGCTTATTTAAATAAGGGCTGAAAACACTATTTTATAGTATAAGTATAGTACACACTATACTTTCCTATAGTGTCTATAGTGATCTGCTGATTTCAAAGTACCTCTTTGTCTAAATGCTTGTATTGTTTCTCTGTAAGGTATTGTGAATTGCCCCATGTAAGAAAGAAGCTATACAAATAAACTTTCTTGCCTTGCCTTGCCTTGCCTTGCCTTCATAGTCATCTTTACTGCACAGCTAATTCATCAATCAGGCCAGGCTGTGATATCTTTAACGGTGAGTAGAACCTAAAGCTGAAATATGTATGTATACGTAAATAATGAAATATATAGGCTGGCACTACTTTGCGGATTTTCACTTTTTGCAGAGGGTCTTGGAATACGTTAACTGTGAAAAATGAGGGAATACTTTTACTTCATTTGGTCCAGAGGCCGGGTGAGCTTTTACATCTGTCCAAAAGTATTCTTTTTTCACAGAAAATTGTCATTTTTTAATTTATTTTTATTTTTTTCACCATTTTGTATTTGATCACCTGTTAAGTTAATAAAAATACAAGATAATACAAGATAGTACATAATAGAGCAATGCACTAAACCAGCTCCAAACTGACAGCATGATTTTTGTGTGTGTCTATGTTTATATGAAACAGAAACCAGGAAACAGTCGGCCAGAGAGCAGTGTGGACTTGCGAGGAGCACAGCTTCACTGGGCCAATGATCTGTCCAGCAAGAAGAATGTATTCAAGGTGATAAACAGCAATTCCTTATGGCATTAGGATATCAATTTAAAAATCATTAAATGGTAAACTTCAATAAGGTATTTGAAGTGACCTCTTTAAAGATCTGCAACTATTTTAATCTCGTTCATATTTCTGCTGTGAGGCCATGCTCGGTGCAGTAAAGGCAACAGTCACAAAGCAGTAAATAATTATCACTGGAGCATCATAATCACTAAAGGAAGTAACAGTGAGAAGCTTTTTCACTGCACCAGATTCAATTTAAAAGGAGGAAAAATATTTTACAGTGTAATTTGGCAACTTTCAGTGCATGATAAAAGAATTTATGAAAGAAGAAAAATTGTGTTAAACCAGGAATGAAGGAAATACATAAAGCAAATAGCAAACAGTAGGAGGAAGAGCTCACCATGCGCTTATGTTTGCAAATGTGTGTGTCCTAGCTGAGGACAGTAACCGGGAATGAATTCTTGCTACAGTCGGAGACAGCCTCCCTGGTTAAAGAGTGGTACAACACCATCCAGAACGTCACTGAGAGGCTGGTGAGGCAGAAAACACACACACACATTTTGATTTGTGTGTTGCGGTTTGTGTGTTCATTTTCATTGCAATGAATGCTATGAATGACAGGAGAAGGCATTCTTTCTTTGGGTTTTAAAATTGCCACTTGATTTGGTGATTTCTGATGCCGTCACATCCTGCTGAACCTGAAGCCCCACCCAGACCTTTTGTTGGGGCCGGGGCGATCTAAAGGGGCCCATACCAATTCACGCCAAATGCGGTAGACGCAAATTTAACAGGAACTCAAAAATGAATGTAAATAGTGTTTTGACACAAATTTTAATTAGGCTGCGGTGCAAATGATGTAGGGCATAAAAGACAAAGTGTCTGAAATGAAGCAACACAAATGAAGCAGCTGGGGTGTATGAAGCAATGTGAATGAAGTTGGAAAAAGTCTCAGGCGGCATCACTGTGACATCCAATCAGTGAGGAGTTTATCCCGACATCACAGTTTGTGCAGAATCATGGAGGAAAAACTAGTTGTGTCAGCACCCAGGCCTTTATGACACCGCTGTGGTTTTTCACTGGCGCTGGATGAAAAAAGAAGAGGTTTGGTCCTAAGTCAGAGAGGGGGTGAGCCACTCTTTGGCTTGTTTTACTGCATGACTGACTGAAGTGACTGTAGTGACACCAAATGGTACTCGAACTGGGCTCCAGTTAGCCTGAGGTACTGCTGAAATCCACTGTCATCCAGGTGGAGCTCCTGGATGACAACTCCTGAATGAGACAGGGAAACTTCAACAGCTCAGTGTGTCTCCATGTCTCATGAGCCCACAGACTTCTAGGACTAGTTCAGTAGGTACAGGGTAGCACAGCGGGAGGAGAAATAAGTGCAGTTTTTTTCCAAGTATGAAGCACGTTAAGCATGAATTAAATTATTTTCCAAAAATGATCACACGCTGTGATACAAGCGTTGTTTTTTTGCATCTATTGCATTTGGTGTAAATCCCCCATTAGTACCTAACCTGAAGCAGGGACTCCGTCAGGTTTCATGTACTCGGCTAATGGGTATATTGCCTCTTAAATGACACACTGAGGCTTTAGAGAAGAGGGAACAGAGAATGTACCTCTTTCTTGTGCTTTGAAGAGGGCCTACACCTTTTTACTAGCTGTATACTCTAACAAGTGCATGTGGGATTTTGCCCACCAGTTCAAATGTGCTTTGTTGATTTGAAAAGCTTTTAAACCGTGTCCAACAAGATATCCGTTGGGAAGTGGTTTGGCAAGAGGGGTGGATGGCTCATAGCTACGGCCAGTCCAGAATCTGTTTTTTTAATCAGAGACTGGTTTGCACTGCTGGCAGAAAGACAAACTTGTTTCCAGTTATGGTTTGAATCTGCCAAAGTAGAACACTGGTTCTCTTCATGGTTTTATTGACAAAATTCCAGCCTCTGCCAAGTGGTTTGGTGCAAAATTTGGTGGCCTTGGGATTCTGTCTCTTCTCTTTGCGAATAACGTGGTCAGCAGTATGCTAAAATTTTAAAGGGCAGATAGAAGATAGAAGGATAGAGGACAGAATATGAATCAATCAGGTAACATTGAGCAACATATTAAACTGGTGCAAACAGTTTTATGTGGTGGGGTAGTCTGGTCCATTAGAAACAGAAGCACTGTTCAGTTGAATCTAAGACAGCAAACTGACAACAGTAGCTATGTAAACCCATCGCTTCATCTGCGCCACTTTTTTTTTATTTCTTTGTCCAGAAAGGCTGAAACATTTCAATAGTTTTCACCCAGCAGCATCTGATAGTGCTGCAGAATGATAAGTTGCTGGCACATGAGAGACCTGATGACCCTTGGGAGCTGAAGAGAAGACATGGGACCCATGCCAGTAAACAGCACCTTGACAAGAAGAGACAACGCAGACCTGTCCTCCCATCCATCCATTTTGCGAAATGTGATGTCGTCTGAACCAAATAGATGGCACTGACCTAATGAAGCAGACTCTCTGCTACTCTGTGGGCTTCCAGCACGTTGACACTATCACATAACACAACAGCTCACTTTCCAGCACTTTATTAATGTTTCTGGCCCACATACCCAGCTCCTTGTACTGGAGGTCAGGAACACTTCTCTCCGTCTGTGGGCTCTTCCTGATAGACACAGCCAGCACACTGATATTATAGAGATGAAGAGGGTCTTAAGGTCAGGAAACGAGGAGGTGAAGGCAATGTAGGGGGAGTTGAGGAGGATTAGACAGGAGAAGAAACATTAAAGGAGGAAGATAGAGGACCAAATGTAACAGATTAATGTCAACAGAGTCTGTAGAACCCTGAAGTCCATCAAAGAACATTGTCATATACCGCAATACTGGTATGTATATAGTATACACAACACTGGGAACACTGAGCGGTGAAATGTTGGGCTGTTGTTTGAGCAGGGACTCTTGCAGTTGCACTATGTGGTGTGGCCCTCGCACTAGGGCCATTGTACCATGCCAAAACTCTTTTGCCACCTAAAGTCCAAATTCTATGGTTTGTGTGAGGCCAGAGGCGTAGGTACGATACGTGAAATTTAACCATGATGACAGCATTAACAATGGCAGTGGCACAGAGTTCATGCTGGCCAGAGATGGAGTATTTGCAGTGGAGAGCTGAGCATTTCACACCAATGCCTTCAGTGAATACCTACTTTCGTTCGATTTGGATAGATACCCCTCATAATACCACCATTAATGACCCCATGGCTGGAGAAATAATATACAGAAGCACACTCTTGCACTACTGGGTGTTGCATCACCAAAATCGTTTAGAACATAGGGTATTTTCCGGAGCATTTAAAAATCAATAAACCTTTATCAGCAATCAGAATGTATCACTATGTGTTGTACTGTCAAACTTACAAACTTTCCCATAGTACCTCCGATACTATGGATGATAGTACCCGATACTCTGCAGGAAGCTTCCTGCAGAGTGTCGAAGCATCAGTGACAGTCTTTTTGCTTCATCGACAGGCATACTGTGTGTCGTCTGTTGGTGGATGAGAGGTTGCAGATGACAAACAAGATTGTCAAATCAACTTGTAGACATCCTGTAATTCCTGAAGTGCATGTCATCGTCCAGATCCTTCAGTGGTCAAGCAAGTGTGGCAAATTCTCCTGTCCTTTGACACGGCCTTGATTTGTTCAAAGGGCATACAGACCACCTCCTCACACATCTTCTCTTTCCTTTGGTATTAAACATTTGCACTAGAAGCATTTGTTCTTCAATATCAATCAGCTCCAGCTCCAAAAGGATCCTCTCCATTTTTCACTGTACTGTTCACTCTTCCATAACCATAGACAGTAAAAGAAGCCGTAATCGGAAAGTAAACACTCCACGCATGAATTCAGAAGATTTTGCGACTCAGCGCCCCCTAGCATTGTGGTGGTAAATTACCATGCGCTGCATGGACACCGGTGCACAACTATAACAACGATGACGATAAACGAAGACGATCCTCAGCATCAAATTGCCGCAGAACCATAACCAGGCCTTTAGCCCCTGAGTGCTCTTCAGCATGGGTGTCTCTTTTCTCCTCTCAGGATCTGTGATCCTGTTGGCAGACTCCACGTGGAGTTTGGCTGTCTGCTTGTGGTCTGAGTTAGACCGGGGGTTTGATCAACAGGCGGTGGATCTAACCCGTTAAAAGGAATCAGCTCTTGAGCCCTTAAAAGTCCCATGGTGCAGCATTCAAAGTGGCTGTGGTACTGGTGGCTGCCGTGGAGGGTGGTCTGGATGCAGGTGTCTTCTGTGTGCTCCTTGATGGAGCGGTGGACAGCTGGAGCTCCTGATGGTCAGCTGGTGAGTTGGAGTGGTGGTGAAGAGCAAGAGAGTGAGCAGCTGGTTCCTGAGGCCATTATCCCCAGAGGGGCTTCTTATCCAGGTAGTCAGGATGTACACTTCCAGGTTGGGTACAGCTGGTTTGGCATCAAGTTTGACATCAATTGGCCTAATAGTTCTGGAGAGTCAAGCACAAATGTAATTTTTCAACCAAATTGCTGTCCCCTTTGGCCAAATGTACAATCCCAGGTGCATGAAAATCGAGTCAGTTCTTCCCCTATGAATGATGAATGTGTCAAATATCAAAAGGAACCGGGAGAGTTCCTGAGATTGTTAGAGAAGAAAAAGTTGCTACGTCTTTTGATGTGATAAGCATTTCTACAAAAATACGAGGCAAAGTAAAGGTATTAAAAATAAAGATGAAAAGGCAAAGAACAAGGTACAAAACAAAAAGGCTGTTAACTCTGGGTGTCCAGAGTTTTTATTGGAGAAACTTATGCTGAGCAGCCTCTCCGTCTCTTAAAAATCCATCGAGGGTGAATTAATCTAATGTCCGGCGCATGTTGAACCATAACTTCTCTCACTATGGTCAAAATCAGATTTGAAAATTGTGATGGTCATTGATCAATGTATGTTGTAACACTTAAACGCATAACAGGCATTGGGGAATAATACTAAGGTTGGGTGCTTCATGCACCCAGAGAATAATGGGTGATACTACAAGCTAGGCACACTATGCCAACATGCCTGAACAATAACTAGAGCTAGCATTATACATTAATATGCAGACAATATAGCCTTATTTGGCTTAAGTGAAAGTACAGTAATGCTTGGTTGGGCGGAGGTGACCCGATTTGTCCAGTAGATGGCAGTGTAGTTCCATGAAAGAATCCCTGGAATAAGCAGCAGATTCTTAACTTGGCTCTGGAAGGGTCTAATAAGATGACAATGGTACCATTGAACTCCAAAAGAAGAGATGAACAAAGTTATCACAATGAAACACATAAAACACAGAGTTTCAAACTCAAAGCATTGTCCAAAAACTTCTTCAGAGCAAGGGAAGGTTTTCCCCACCAGATAGTATCAGTCTATTTTATGACACACATCTGGTCAGAGAAATGTCCTATAGAAGATAAGTCTATTGAAACAATGGCTTGGTATGTAGTATGTATTTAGAATGCAGAGGGCAAAGTTGCTACCTTAAAATTTAAATGGCAAGCCCCACAAGTTTCACTTGTTGCATGAAATGGGGGTGGGGTTACAAAACTTGGCATACAAAAAATCCTGTTGGAGCCATGCGTTCAACCCATTAGGAAGTTGGACATTTTGGTTTGAGTGTTTTTCGTTTTTGAAAGAGCTGTTCTTAGGTCTTTTGCTTGATTGACTTCAAATTAAACGCTTTGAAGTCTTTGTAAGTCAATGGGTGCAACTGCTACTATGTAACAAAATTTAGTGATTTTTTTTTTTTTACACTTTCATGCTCAGCTCTCATGCCCACATACATGATCATGGCAACTTGAAACTTGCTGGAAAAATAATGGGGTTCATCTAGTGGGCTTCAATTTGGTACAATTCATCTTTGGACCAAGTTCAGAAAGTCACCTGTGGCCTTGTCCATAGGTAGGGCTGAATGTCTCTATAGTGCCACCTTGAAATCTTAAACAAACCGTCCCCATAAGAGTTTTTGTGGAGAAAGAAATTTAGAAAGACATTCCGTCAAGATTCTGAAAAAATCTCTTGCACCAATGCTCTGAACTGGAAATCATCTAGTTTTATTTTAATGCTCAGGAGTACAAACAGTTGCACCCCTTTTTATTAACCTTGTCAAGCACAGTAGTTTCGTTAATGTGCATGTGTAGAGTGTAACGTGTGATGTTAGCACTAGCTACAGGTCTAGCGTATGGTTATTGTCAGTCTTCAATAAGGCTGTTGAGTGCATTTAAAGTCCAGATAAGGCACCTATTTCACATTTACAATCAACATCGACATGGAGGAGCAGAAGTCATTTGACAGGAGCTTCCATTTGTTAACACAAGACATGAATGCACAGGTAAAGATGCAGTTGTCCTCAGTCCTGCAGAGTCCAGACAGGACGCTGAGCATTAGAACCAACAATTCAGAGAAATTTTCAATCCTAAAATGACAAAACCATTAACGGAAACTATATAGGAACCAGAAGTGAGGTGAGACAATTGAGTCATTCATCATTTGAGGATAAATGCAATAAAATGTCAGTTTGGAGATTTGAGATAGTATAATCTGTGAGATCATTAATGACAGCACTGATAGGGACTGTGATAAGGACTATGTGCAGAACTTCACATATTTGGTATGGAGGTATGCATGTGCAACCAAAATCAGCAATGCGTATTGGCCTTTGTGTTACTACAGCCCTTTTACATACCGACTAACTCTCTGTGATGTCACCCATTGGTTTGCGAAGACCTCTTTATGAAGTCAGGAGTTTGACTCTCTCACTCTTGTTCATGCTGCTGGAGCCAGCAAAAAGACGTTGTCCAGAATTGAATGGGAGAAAAAGGAAAGTTGTGCTGAATGCAGAGCAAGAGCAAGAGAGAGAGCAGAAAGGTCCCCAGCAGAGATAGGGTCCGAGGCAACAGCCCGTGTGTTTCCCTTTTTATTATTATTTCTTGTAAGCTTTCCATTTTTGGCATGGACATTGGGACTGGAAAAAATGTACCTATTTTAATATTCAAAATGCACGGGTCAAAATTGTGCAATCTAATTAACTTCCCAACTCACTTATGGCGTATCCCAGTGGTGACAAGAAGTGTCCGGGCATTACACTTACGTCTAATAATCCTACATTATGACCACATTAACTTAAATCCATTTGTAATACTTGCAAAGTCGGCTGGTGAAGCTACATTTTGGAAGCTGCGAAGCTACCCTCAATGGTATCTGTGTGGCAAGCATGAATAGCGATCCCTTACCATGTATCTTTCAGGTGACTTTGATGGCTTTAAGGAAATCCAATCATCATGAAAATTGGTATCTGGTAATGGCCTTGTCAATTGGCATTGCTAAAAGCTTTCAAAAGAAAGGTGAAAATTTGTGTGCACATACGGTTTATTCAGATACACAAAAAACACACACACTCACACACACACACACACACAGAGGTTAGGCCACCCAAACCATCTGTCCGCAACCTTCCTGTTTTTTTCTTCTCTTATCAATTTCAACCTATTTCTACTTATTTAATTTAACATTTACATGCTGCTGGTAGGGTAACATGGTTAGCACTGCCTCCCCTCTGCCTGCCTTGCAGGATCGTGAGAACCCATTAGAAAACGTCCTGCTGTACTCCTTGCACAGAGCAGGCAGCTTGGAGATGCTGGATCACAGCGGTGATGAGGATAAGAGACAAGCATCATGTAAGTGCATCGAGAGGCCTCTTACCCCTCCGGTCTTTTCCCATCACATTAAATTCCCCACTGCTGACAGCTGTAGTCTACTCAGAGCCTGTTAATTCATCATCACAAGCATTGCTCTTTTTCTCACAATCCTTTTACAGAACTCTTACATCCCTCCATTCTTTCATCCATATTCTCTTCTGTCCTGCCAATGTACACTTTCACGCATACCCTATTGTAAATTTCCCAGTTCTTGCCGATCAGTCTTGCCAATCTTTGCCAGCACCTAATCCTCGCATTTTTCATTCTCACCATTCTCAAGGAAGCACCCTTCGATGACCCCTTTGCAACCTTCTTCTGTCCTCCCCTTTCAGTTCCCTGCTCATCATCCAACCTGGAGGACACAGAGAGGAAGAGAGTAAAGTCCCGGCTGAAGAGGCTGATCTTGAAGAGACCTCCTCTGCAGGCGCTGACAGAGAAAGGTCTCATTAAAGGTAAGATGTCACAGGGAGTTAGTATAGTACAGTATATCCTCTGTGATTGACAATCAACCCGGAACTGGAAACGACTGCCCTGATACCCAGAAGCTGATTGATCGAGAAGGCTGGATGATCATCCACAACCCGGGCTTGTGGGTGGGGAGGGGGGGGGGGGGGGGGGTTGGCCAAAGAGCTCAATGGGCAGGAGGAAATTGGCTTCCGTTGGGAAACGTGAAATGCAGGGTGGTCCCTGAGTGAGTCAGGCAGCTTCAGATGAATAGCCAAGGGGTTAATATAATGGGAAGCCAACTTGCGGGACTCCACTTGAAATGGGGGGTTCTTCGTGGACAACCACACCATCTGGCCAGGCTGGTAGTTGGGTGCAGATGAGGTGACGAACTGCCAGCTGCCGGTTTCTGGCCTATGATCTAAGCAATGCTGCCCAAGCCTCTTTCCACACTCTTCAAATTTATCGCAGGAAATAGTGGTGGTTGAAAGCCCTGCATCATCATTAATGGGGACCACCCAGTAGCAGATGAGGTGAAAATGTTGTGGGCATATTCCACTCATGGCAGCTGCCCACTCCAAGAGGTTGGACTGTGTGCACAGTGAAGGGCTCTCCCCAAATCCTGATTGGCCCACTCTTTCTGGCCATTGGTCTGTGTGTGGTAGCCTGACCCTGAGAGCGGATACCCTCAAGTATGAACAGGAAATTGGGTGGTCCACCCCCAGCACCAGGGTCCACCAGGTGATAGCCTCCTTAATTTGATGCTTCACCTCTTAGTCAACAGAGTCCCGGACTACATCCCATCTGGAAAATGATCACAGTTTGTTTCCTCGATATTCAAGGAACTCTGTGGAAAATGGGCGATCCAACCATGCAACACCACTGCCTATCACCCACAAACTAATTTGACAGAACGGGTTAACTATAATCTCAAAACCATGATTTCCTCCCAAGTGACTGACAATCACCGCCATTGGGACACGTACCTTCCAGAATTTAGATTTGCTTTAAATTCTGCAGTACATAAAACTAATGGACTTTCACCTACAGAACTGCAGCTGGGATGGAAACTGAAATGTCCATTGTCCGGATTCTCTACCCAGTGACAGGGTACAAATGATCAAGAGCTTGAAAGCAAAGGCCCATGAGAGTAGCAAACTTGCACAGAAACGGCAATTGCGCAACTACACCACTTGCATAAACTTTTGGCACACATGCTTGTCCTTCTGGGTAGCATAGTGGACTGTGACTCTGCCTTGAAACTGGGGTGCATTTGTCCACCTGCAAGGGGAAAGAAGGGGGGAGAAGAAAAGAGGGAGAAAAGGAGGGAGAAAAGAGGAAAAAAGAAGGCTTTCTAACGCTTTCCTTCCACATCTCATTTGTAGCCGTGCATTTCTAGTTGCTAATAGGAGACCCTTTGATATTTTTTATGTGCCAAGGATGGAATTCGAACCAGGTCTGCTTACATATTACATATGAAATATCAGAATGTTCACTGCAGTGGTTCATCACATCACCTGGACTGCAGATCTCTCCTGATACTCTCTTTTTTTTTTGAGAGACCACCTCCCATATGTGCCAGAACTGGAATTCACCCTCTTTGTTTTTTCCCTCTGTGTTACATAGTATGATGCTCAATTAAAGAGTTAGTTCCCTGTTTTTAATTATGATGTCATCATCACAACTGAAGTTGAATCAACGACAGACAACCAATACATAGTGACACATCACTACTTCAAACCATTGGCACTTTCAGCACCTTATGAATAACACACCATCAAACAAGAAAACAGACAGAAAAACGCAACTCTTTACAATACAACTACAAATCATAACTATTAACTATTTGAATGGGCAGCCCTGGTCCAGAACTCTATGGAGTAGTCAGCTACGGTGTGGTTAGCCTGCTTGATGCATGTTAGCCCATCAACTAGCCCACCGGTGCTTGTCTCAAAGCCAAAAACCTTGCGTAACTCAACAGAGAAACTCTCAAATGAGGTGCAGGCTGGAGATCCACGATCCCATTCTGCAGTTCTTTACGCACATGCTTGTCCTGCTAGGTGGCTAATCACATAAACTACCTTGGTAGCCTTAGAAGCAAAGGTGATCAGCTGTAAAGTGAATAGCAAGGAGCAGTTAGTTAGAAATGGACCAACTAACTCCTGATTCCTCCTGAAATGCTCCGGACCCTCAAGACGGGGTTCGCAAGCATGGGGTGCAACAGGGTTAGCAGCCTGATCATCTAAACTAAAGCCATCTAGCCTCTGGGCTAACGTACCGAGATGCCGCTCGAGGAGCTCCAGTCTCTCCTGAGTTGCTGGGTCCGACATGGCCAGACCGTACTATCAGGTTTCCTCATAGAAGACCCAAAAGCACACTCAGATTGAATGGAGTTAACAGGGCTTTATTCAAAGTACAAACCAAAGCAAAGTGCAACACAAAATAAACCTGGAGCAAAGCTTCCACAGGTGACAAATAGATACACAGTTATCTGAGCTATAAACTAAACACCTGGGACCAACGGTTGCCACAGGTAAAAACAAAGCACTAAACTATCTATCTAGAAAACAAAACCGGGGACCACCAGTCACTGCAGGTAACTAAACTAAATCTATCTAACTGGGAAAACAAAAGGCCTGGAACCACATGGCCGCCACAGACAGAAATCTAACTGAGTTAACCAAAATCTGACCATGAACAAAAGCACAAGGTTTTCACAGGCAAAGTACAAAGAAAGCAAAAACCTGGTTGAAGGGGAAGCCAACCCATGAGCAGGGAAAAGCAGG
This sequence comes from Karalla daura, assembly GCA_029224185.1. Taxonomy (NCBI): domain Eukaryota; kingdom Metazoa; phylum Chordata; class Actinopteri; order Chaetodontiformes; family Leiognathidae; genus Karalla; species Karalla daura. Next base: position 4,464,034 of record CM055188.1, on the reverse strand, counting down.
ACACGAGGCATGGAGAGTTGTTGTCAACGATCTGGTAACTGGCTCTCAACTCAGGTGGTTTAAATACCTTGCTGATGAGCCAGTTCCCAGTCAGTTAGTGAAAGAAACCCTATCATTGGCTCGTAGGGAAAGCCAGGAAGGAGCAGTTCAAGAGCAGAGACAGACAGATCCAGGCAAAGAACAGAGCAGGACAGGAACAGACAAGACCAGACAGAAACCTGACACACACTGCTTGTCTGCTAATGACAACTATGATCTCTCTTTAAGACCAAAATGATCTTTTCTTGTTCAACGATGTTAGGCAGAGAACAGCTTATTAATGTCCCTTTTCCACTGCATGGTATCAACGCATGTTACCAAGGTGTACACTGCTTGATATGGATTCTTTTCCACTGCCTCTAGTACCACCTTGCATAGGGAGGGTCATCACACTACAGCTACTGTGATGTTGTCACATACGTGACAGAAAAAAGTCAACAATCAGATTAGTCACTTAACTGTTTACTAAGACTTAAACAGGTGGAAATAAAATTAGTGCAGTGCAGCTGGTACTTTGTAGCGCTGGACATTTGTTGTTGGTGTCGACACTGCTGTTCCTCTCCATGCCCTCCATTACTGATGACCAAAAGGGACTGTTGAACAAAAAAATACACATATAACTTAACTCACCACAACCTGAAATAGCAAGACATGAATCCAACATAAGCATATGCATAGTTAATCATTATCCATCAACAATGTTGACATCCTGACTTTAGGTTCTGTGGTCAGAAGTTAACCACAGCGATAAGTAACCTAGATTTATATAACAAGAACTGTGGAAAAACCTCCTTTGAGTCACAAAATAACACTCATGTCAGTAAACATTGTCGGTAAACAGGATCCATCCAATTGGACCATTCACAGTCCTCAGAATTTGACTCACTCCAGCTTTCTTAGTCCTTAATGGTCTGGTACTTGCTTATACTCAGAAAGTAACGTGTGATATAAATATGATAAGATAAGGTTAGATATGAAAAAACAAGATAAGATCAGAGAGAACTTTATTAATCCCTGGGAAGGGAAATTGTTCTGTACAGCAGGCAAGAGATTTTACAAAAGAACATCACATTCCCAACACTAGAACTATACCTATGCATTTGGCACTGAATGCAGTGGATGTATTGCAGGATATATATCCATGTTCATTTGCATCAGGTTTCACATCAGTCAGCCTGGATTAAGTCTGGAAATCTAAGCACAAATGTAATTTTTGAACCAAAGTGCTGCCCCCTGTGGCCAAACAGCATTTCAACACTGAAATGCATGAAAATCGAATCAGTTCGTCCTTTGTGAGTGATGAATCAGCCAAATACCAAAATTCAAATCCAAATGGTGTTAGGGTTAGGGTTAGGGTTAGGAGTTATCTCTTTAACATGAAATACATGCAGCGGCTGCAGCCGCAGACTTGGCAGCAGTGGCAGTTGGACAAAAACCATAATTTTCCCGACACTTCACGTTTGGGGATATAATAACATTAACATTTATACACAACAGTGAATAAGTAAGAATAAGTACTAATTGTAACTGCAAAATAAGCAAGAAAAAACAGGAACAAAAAGAAACCGCAATAAGCATATAATACTGATAATAATTAAAGCTGCAAGCAGCTATAAGCGGAGCATCTCTTCAAGGCTCTTCAAGGAGCTTCAAGGCTTCTCTCTTTTAGCTGACTTCGAGGAGGATTCTATTCAGTGATGAACCTATAGTTATGAACTCTATGCTAATGCTCTACATGCAGTCTGTTATTTTTACTGCAGTAACTTTACAGAAACATTGTACAGGTAAGAAAACTAAAGTTCAACGACACAACATTAGCATGCATGTTGATTGTTAATTTGCCAGCAAATAGACTGTCAGAATACTTTGAAAACTGTATTATTGCAGTCACAGTGAGTATAACACTGCAATGAAAATGAAATATATGCGTGGTAAAGTAAATTATTGAGTCGCTGTGGATTGTCATCCGTTTGTCACATGGTCACTAAATGCAGTAGATCAGGTTAGAAGACGGACGGATGGCCGGACGGACAGACAGACAGACATACAGACAGATAGACAATATCAATTATGAATGCAGTATTAACTGTTGCTCCTAGTTTTGTGAGTGTTTAACAGACAACAAAGGTGGAACATAGACATCTAAATGTGTAACCAGATTCCATGTAGTCATGAACAAAACTATAGAAAGTTTCTACAGGTTCATCCAGAATAGAAAGGTCTTAAAATTTACCAACTCCATATAGTTATGTGAAAAGAAAAACAAAAAACACAAAAAATAAATTTAAGACAGTTTTTCTCAATTACCTCTGACCTCTTTTGAGCAATGTGTCTTTCTGATCTGTATTTATAAAACTTTAAGGTAGGTAATTCGAAATTTCAAGGGTTAGAATATTTCAAATGTAGTTTTGAAATATGGACTTTTACATTCGCTTGTGGATATCACAGATTCTGGTGGCGAATGGTGCAGCCGTTGCAGGCTTAACACACACACACACTCTCACACACACACACACACACACACACAGACCATAGGCACAATCTGACAGTACTCACGAAACTCCTGGTTTTGTAAAGTGAATGATGACTGAGTGAATGATATCAAAGACTCGTCACACTAACCGGATACCATTCCTGCCTCTTAGATAATCTGATAATAACAGAAAATCTGTTCTGATTGGCTCATGAGTTTGACAGTGACCAATGAAACACCAGAATCTAAGTGATTGACAGCAGACAGAGGGGGTATGTCATTTGAGCTAGTTAGCTTCTCTGATCAGGACAGAAAGGAGATAAGGCTCGGGAAAGATAAATCCATGACAACCTTTGACAGTCTGTAGATGTTTGTGGATGCTCTGCACGTAAATACACTCGACAGTTTTGCTGGAGACTAACAGCATTTTCAATTTCTTGAACAGTCAAACTGCTAGCTGGCTAGGCTAAAGCTATTACATGAACATTTTCCTCAGGGAAATGTACATTTCCAGTAGTGCAAGATGAATAACGACCAATAGAATCTTAGAAATATTACATATATAAAATATATACAACAGAAATTAATAATAAACAGTATTAACAGTGTAGTAATAAAACAATAAATATATATTGCAAGTGGTGGAAAAAACAGTGTTTTTAAAGGATCCAAGCACCCTTTATCGTAGCAATATGCGATCTATCTATCTAAATAGGTGGTTGATATTCCTTCTTATGTACCTATGTAAACTTGCATATAAATGTTTTCAGATTTTTCTTGATTTTTAAATTCTTTAATCAAAGTGAATATTACTTTACCTGCCACAATCTGCCTCTGCATCATACATCATAAGATTCTATTATTCTAAGCCCACTTTGAACATCAATATGCCCCACCACTGTGTCCTGTGTTATGTCTACATGTACGACGTTTGCAGGAAAAAAAAAGTGAAAATCAATAAGGTATTCAGTGAGTTTAGATGTGAAACTGCGCTGACATGTCACTGTGTCTGTCAAACAGATAACAGAGTCGAGCAGGTGACCTTTCTAAGATGGTGAGCCTACGGCTCGTCTGCGCCAATAGCCAGTAGCGCCAGCTGCGGCGTTTCTGTTTTGACCATTGGTGCAAGAGACTTTTTTGTACGTCTGGACAAAGTCTATAAAAATACAAAGTTTCATCCTTCTACTCCCTTTTGAGGAGGGTCATTTGAAAATTTCTAGTTGGTGCAGTTGAAACATTTAGCCACGCCCAATGACTAGGCCATTATATACCAACGCGTGCGGAAGAGCGTCCCGCACAATTCTTCTTTTTAACTTGTCCAGAATCTGGATCATTTGGCGACAGCGGCCAATTAACTGATTTTGCCGGGGTCGAAGGAAAGCACACTTGCCGGGGCCGAGCCGCATGTTTTGATGTATCGTTTGTGTGTCTGTGATGGCCGGTTGTCGAGCTACGCTCGACCGAAATTTCGCTATAATAATAATAATAATAAGAAGAAGAAGAATAAACACGGTGGAGAGTAATAGTGCTCCCTTTCGGAGCACTAACTAGAAGAAGAAGTGTAAAGTTTAACTTTGATCGCAGTGGTTGGGAAATGAATGGGGGCTTGTGGAGAGAAGAGGCTGCGCTGGCCTGACTCTGAGGCTCGCCGTTTAAATTTTACAAAGCGCTCAGGTTTATGGCTGGAATCGCACGAGAGAGCACAAATTTGCCTACAAAAGTGGAAAAAATAATTTGTCTACTGCTTATGGTTTGGCCAGGAGCTGCGTGAAAACAGCAAAATGAGAGGTGATTCTTCAGCGATCCTAAATTGACAGTTGGTCTCTCCCCACTCGAGCTGCATCAAAAACGTCAAACCCACATGTTTTTGGGAGGGCCTGGATGAAAAACCATACAAGGTATCGACACGCTGTCGGGTATGGGAGAAAGACGACAAGTTTTCCTGTGTTTTAAAGTTTTTTTAATGAAGTTTCTACGACAACGTATGGCTTCGCAGCGAATGTTTGTTTGAGCGTGATTTTTTGAATTTTCTGTTTTTTCCCATTCATTTCTTATGGGATTTTTTGCTCTTTCTGAGCATTTTTTGGCCTCTCTGGAGCCAAAAAGTGTTATTTTTTTCGTCAATCTTTGTCAATTTTTAGGCTGCTATATACCAACGCGTGCGGGAGAGCGTCCCGCACAATTCTTCTTTTTAACTTGTCAGAATCTGGATCGTTTGGCGACAGCGGCCAATTAACTGATTTTGCCGTGTTCGAAGGAAAGCACACTTGTCGGGGCCGAGCCGCACGTTTTGATGTATCGTTTGTGTGTCTGCGATGGCCGGTTGTCGAGCTACGCTCGACCGAAATTTTGCTATAATAATAGTAATAATAATAATAATAAGAATAAACATGGTGGAGAGTAATAGTGCTCCCTTTCGGAGCACTAATAAACACGGTGTAGAATAATAGTGCTCCTTTTCGGAGCACTAATAAAAAGAATAAAAAGGAGAATTTTAATAGGGGTCTTGCAACTTTGTTGCTTGGACCCTAACAACTAGAAAATTCCAGCATGCTAAAATTTCAAGAGTACACACTATGATGTGTGCCCGTTGGTTTCCAGCACTTTGTCTGCCTTCGGATTGCTCACAAGACACCATTTAGTGAGTATGTGCGTTTGAGGGAGAGTGAGAGAGCGAGAGAGAGAGTGTGTGAGTGCATGTGTGTGCATGAAGTATTTGTGTTTCTGTGAGATCATCTGTGAGCCTGCTGCAGCAGGAGGCTCTCTGTCAACAGAGGAACAGACACAAGGCACTTGATCACATGCTCTTTGAGAAGTTGCTGCTGAAAAGTGATACAAGCTATCAACATGCAAATTGGTACACAAACAGACCACAAGTTCCTGCAATTTCTGAAATCAAAATGAAGTTTCTAAGTGAAAGTATAGCGACAAAGACGATTTTTGTTTGACAAGTTCCATTTTTTCCATTCATTCTTATAGGAAAAACTGAAATTGCCTAAGTGCATAACACTTGGCTTTAGGGAGACAACACTGGCACACTGTCACGCAGAGGAGAGTCTCAGGAACGCCCTGACACGGTTTAGTGTGTGTACTATGAAAACTGAGGCCACAGTCGCATGTGGGACTACAAATTTTAAGTTCGTTTGCAGTGGTCGGAAAATGAATGGAGGCCTATGGAGAGAAGAGGCTGTGCTGTGCCTACTGCTTAAGGTGTGGCTGAGTCCCACACTGACAGTTGGTCTCTCCCCCTTTAGCAGACAAAGAAGAGATCGTCAATAAACATATTATAAATTATATTTATATCTATGGTGACTATATTTTGAGTTGATTATTTGGGATGCGGTGCCACTGGGTGAAAAGTGATGTCTACTACACTGTGTCTTTCTTTCTCTCCTCGTACCTCCTAGCCACACACAGGACAGCCTGTGTAAAGCAACAGTCAACTGAAAAACAGTAGTTTTGATGAATTCATCATTAAAGCATCATTAAAAGTTGACATGTCCAGGCAAATTGGACGTTTTGTCACCGTTTTTAAACGCTGATCTAAAGCACTTTGTGGCTTGTACGACAAGGAGTACAGATGAAGCAGCATCCATATTGGTCTATGTCTCTTGTCAGATGCCAACAGACTTTTTGAGTGCTCAACTGCACCTACTGGTATCGGGAGTTCAGTAGGGCGCATGTTGGCGCGAGGTCTCAAGTTATTCCCTGCACAAATCTGTCTGCAAAATGACGTATGTATGTGCAATTTTCATCAAAGCATATTGGGGCCTTTAGAGTCAGATCATTGTCATCAGTAATTTCTAACTGAGGCACACATGGTTTCATTTGCACGCAAGATATAAAATCATTACAAGATTACATGAACATATTAATGTTAAAATAATCCTTATTTGTGAACCTTTTACCAATATAATAATTCTTGTTCAAAAGGTGTGTCGCTATCATTAATTTACAATAGTAACAGCCTACACTTACTTTGTGTACTTCATTTACTTCAGGAAGTTTTAGGATAAATTATACTAAAAAGAGAACTAGAATTTACCCTGACACAAGGCTATGCATTTATGTTCACTGTGAATTTGACTGAGATGGCTTATGAGGACATGGTGTGGAAGTCATGTCCAAAAATCTTTAAGCAGTTAGGCTTAAGTATGTTGGAGAGGGAGCTGCTGGAATATACACGGCGAGGTACCAGAATTGGCGGCACCATACAGCCACACCCCTTGACACAGAGAAAACTTTTCAGAACGTTTGATCAGAAAGCTATTTATGTGATGCTTTTTACAATATGAAGTTGATGGGATAAAATCCCTAGGCGGTCTCGGCTGACACATGATGTATTGAAATAGTGATGCATGACCTGAAATCAAAATGGCTGACTTCCTGTCTGCTGTAGCCATTGGTGCATCTTTCTATTCCATAAAAACCTTAATGGGAAGGGGGGTTTGAAAATTTGTGGTATGGAGACATTTAGCCACCACCTTGGACATTACCTGTTCAGGCTAACGATGCAACTACCTGTCTGCAAAACCATTTTGAAATTTGGATGTCAAATAGCCAGATTTCTCATGAGCCAGTGGCCATGACCTTTGACCTAAAAAGATTTTGTACATACAGTTTCTCAGCTTGGTCTGTAGACAGTCTGTACCAGATTTGAAGCCAACTGGAGATGTTTTCAAAATGCAAAAACACAAAATAAAATGGCCGACTTCATGTTGGCTTACATGTCAAGAATTTATGATGAATTTGCATGCTAATTTTCATTTGCATGCAAATTCATTTGAGTTGTATGTCAGCGTCATTTTCTCGGAAGCATACTGGGGCCTTTCCAGCGAATGTTTGTTTGAGGGTGAGTTTTTGAATTTGCTTGTTTTTCTCATTCATTAGTGCTCTGGGAAAGAGCTCTATTGTTCTTCTGTATTGTTTTCTGCGTGTTTATTCTTTTTACTTGTTACAGTGAAATTTCAGTCGGCCATAGCTCGTAAACGCTTTATTGCAAACACACAAATGATACATTAAAACGTGTGGCTCTGACCGTCAATAGAGGCATATTATTATTATTCTTGGGAAAAAGTAGTCGCTTTTTTGGGGGCCTGAACATGCTTGAAAATGCACCATTTTTGGCATACACATTGGGATCAACAAAAAATTTCATATTGTAAAGTTGTTCAAAATGCACAGGGCAAAATTGCACAATAGCGCGACCTAGAAAATTTGAAACGGCGAGCCCCACTTCTGAGTTTTGCCGAAATGCATGAAACTTGGTGGGTTTATAGAACATACTGAGGCACACAAAAAATCCTCTGAAGCCCCGCCTTCAACCCAACAGGAAGTCGGCCATTTTGACTTCTATGTTTTCTTTTTCAGAAGGAGCTGTTCCTGAGGTTTTTGCCTGATTGACTTCAAATCAAGTACAGATCATCCACAGGCAATGGTCACCAACACTCGTCAAAAGAATTTCTGTAGGTCAGTGGTAGGCAGTGGTTGCTATGATGTGTCAAAAGTTAGCTCTCACGCCCACATACTTGATCATGGCAACTTGAAACTCGCTGGACATGATGAGGGCTTCATCCTGAATAGCCTAATATATTAACTTTCAATCTCACTCATGGCGCTCCCCAGTGGCAACAGGAAGTAATCAGGTCTTACACTTACATGTAGCACTCCTACATAATTAAACACATCAACTTCATTCCACTTGTAATACATGCAAAACAAGTTGGTCTGGCGGGCATGAATAGCCATCCCTCTCCATGTATTAAGAGTGGCTTTGTGACGGCTTTAAAGAACTCCTATCATCATGAAAATTGGTACACTGATTGAGGACAGGGAGTTCTGACCCATGATAGGAGCTCAACCCATGGGGGGCCAAAATGCAGAAGTAGTGCCACCTAGAATTTTTGACCAATCCACCTAAAGGATTTATTTAAATGTTGTTATAGGCAAATAAAAATTGTCATACAGATACATCCTAAAGAGATATACAAAAAAATCTCTTTATCTGATGACAGGCTTAGCCAGCCTGACAGGAGGTTGGCCATTTTGATTTGAATTTCAAAAACATCTCCTCTGAGGGGGTTAACCCAATTGGCTTCAAATTTGGTACAAATCATCTATCGACCAAGTAGAGAAAATGTTATGTACAGAATTTTTTTAAGTCAAAGGGCGTGGCCATTAGCGCATGACAAGTTTGGTTATTTATCATCAATATTTCAAAATGCTTTTCCGGGCAGACATTTTGCTTCAAGCTTCAAAATTACTGGACATAGCTGCATTGTTTGCCTGAACAGCCAGGTATTTATTGTCTCTATAGTGCCACCTTGAAATTAAAAAAAAAAACCCTCGTTTTTGTGGAGTAGAAAGATGAAATTTTGTAGGCTTATACAGTTTATTAAGACACACAAAAGTGTCTCTTGCATTCATGGTCACAATTGGACAGTGGGTCATTTTGGTTTCAATGTTCAAGTGTTGCTATTCCAACACATTACTTTTCACCCTAGTCTGCCTAGAGATTTCATCCCATCCAGTACTCAACATATTCTATAAGATCACATTAATGGTATTGTGATCAAAAGTCTAGAAAAGTCATGGGTTATAGTCATACAGCGGCCATAGTGTGTTAAAAGAATGATTCTTAGGATGGCCAAGGAACTATATTGACCCAGCGGTTGCCAGCACCCTGACAGGCGCACAGGCGAGGACCCACTCACAGCAGCTTGCAGATTTAATTAGGGTCCGAGCAACGAAGTTGCAAAGAACCTATTGTATCTGTCCTGTTTCTTTTTGTTATTATTAGGGTCTGAGCAACGAAGTTGCAAGAACCCTATTAAAACTCTCCTGTTTCTTTTCATTATTATTATTATTCTCCGGAATAAGTTTTCGCGTTTTTGGGGGACTGAACATGCTTGAAAACGCACAATGTTCGGCATTCCCATTGGGATTGCCGAAAAATTTTATATTTTGAAGTTGTTCAAAGTGCCCGGGGGAAAATTGCACAATAGTGCCACCTCAAAATTGGAAACGGCGAGCCCCACTTCTGAGTTTCGCCTAAATGCATGAAACTTGGTGGGTTTATAGAGCATCCTGAGGCGCATAGAAAATCGTCCTGAAGCCCTGCCCTCAACCCAACAGGAAATCGGCCATTTTGACTTGTATGTTTTCCCTTTTGGAAGGAGCTGTTCCTAAAGCTTTTGCCTGATTAACTTCAAATCAGGTACAAATCATCCACTGACAATGGTGACCAACACTCATGAAAAGAATTTCTGTTGGTCAAAGGGTATGGTTGCTCTGATGTGTCAAAAGTTGGTGTTTACTTTTTTTCACGCTCTTTCACTTTGAGAAGCTCTCACGCCCACATACTTGATCATGGCAGCTTGAAACTTGCTGGACATGATGAGGACTCCATCCTGAATAGTCTCATATATCAACTTCCTACCTCACTCATGGCACTCCCTAGTGGTGACAGGAAGTATCTAGTTTTTATGCCTACATGTAGTTCTCCTGCATAATTACACTAACACTAATGGTATCGGTGTGGGAGGCATGAATAGCAATCCCTCGCTATGTATTACGAGCAGCTTTGTGACAGCTTTTAGGAACTCCAATCATCATGAAAATTGGTTCACTGATTGAGGACAGAGAGCTCTGACACTTGATAGGGGAATAGCCCATGGGGGGCCAAAATGCAAAAGTAGCGCCACCTAGAAATGTTGACCAATCCCCATAAGCATTTTTAAAATGTTGTCATAGTAAATAGCAAATAAAAATTCTTATGCATATACATCCTAAAGAGATATGCAAAAAAGCCTCTTGACATGATAACCATAACTGGACAGGAAGTCGGTCACTTTGATCTGAATTTTTGAATTTTAAAAACATCTCCTCCGAGGGGGTTGGCCCAATTGGCTTCAAATTTGGTTCAAATCATCTATGAACCAAGCTGAGAAAATATTATGTACAGAATTTTTCTAAGTCAAGGGGCGTGGCCGCTAGCGCCTGGCAAAGTTTGGTTATTCGTCATCAATGTTCCAAAATGCTCTTCCAGGCAGGCACTTCATCATAGAAGTTTCAAAATTGCTGGACATAATTGCATTGTTTGCCTAAACAGCCAGGTAATGGCCTTATCAATGGACATGGCCAAATGTCTCTACTACGCCACCTTGAAATTTTCAAAAACCCCTCCGCATAATGCTTTTTGTTGAGTAGAAATATGACAATTTGTAGGCTTATACAGTTCATCAAGACGCACAAAATAGTATCTGGCACTGATGGTCACAATTCGACAGGAAGTCGGCCATTTTGGTTTCAATGTTCGAGTGTCGCTATTTACATCACTTGTCACCCGAGTCCGCCTAGAGATTTCACCGCATCAAGTACTTAACATATTGTATAAGATTACCTTAATGGCATTGTTCTCAAAAGTTCAGAAAAGAATTTTTTTATGTCAAGGGGTGCGGCTGTAAGGCGGCCATAGTAGAGCAACGGTTCATTATCGTAGGGATGCTGCTCAGCCCAGAAGAAATTCCTCTTCAAAATGTGCTAAAAAAATCAGGATTCTTGGGATGGCCTACAAACCACATTGACCCAGTGATTGCCAGTACCCCAAAAGGTGCACAGGTGAGGACCCGCTCACAGCTGCTTGCAGCTTTAATTAGTGCTCCGAAAGGGAGCACTATTACTCTCCACCGTGTTTATTCTTCTTATTATTAGTGCTCCGAAAGGGAGCACTATTACTCTCCACCGTGTTTATTCTTTTTATTATTAGTGCTCCGAAAAGGAGCACTATTATTCTACACCGTGTTTATTCTTCTTATTATTATAGCGAAATTTCGGTCGAGCGTATCTCGAGAACCGCTGATCGCAGACACACAAACGATACATCAAAACGTGCGGCTCGGCCCCGGCACGTGTGCTTTCCTTCGACCCTGACAAAATTCCAGTTTTTGGCCCCGCCAGGGGCCAAAAACTGGCAAAAATCAGTTAATTGGCCGCTGTGGCCAAACGATCCAGATTCTGGACAAGTTAAAAAGAAGAATTGTTCGGGACGCTCTCCCGCACGCGTTGGTATATAGCAGCCTAAAAATTGACAAAGATTGACGAAAAAATAACACTTTTTAGCCAAAAAGTGCTCAGAAAGAGCAAAAAATCCCATAAGAAATGAATGGGAAAAACCAGAAAATTCAAAAAATCGCCCTCAAACAAACATTCGCTGCCAAGCCATACGTTGTCGTAGAAACTTCGTTCAAACTTCAAAACGCAGGAAAACTTGTCGTCTCTGCCCGTACCCGACAGCGTGTTGATACCTTGTGTCGTTTTTCATCCAGGCCGTCTCAAAAACACGTGGGTTTGGCGTTTTTTGAAAAGTTAGAGTGGGGAGAGACCAACTGTCAGAGTGCGGGATGACTGAAAAATCACCTCTCATTTTGCTCTTTTCACGCTGCTCCCGGCCAAACCGTAAGCAGTAGACAAATTCTTTTTTCCACTTTTGTAGGCAAATTTGTGCTCTCTCGTGCGATGCCGGCCATAAACCTGAGCGCTTTGTAAAATTTAAACGGCGAGCCTCAGAGTCAGGCCAGCGCAGCCTCTTCTCTCCATAAGCCCCCATTCATTTTCCAACCACTGCGATCAAAGTTAAACTTTACACTTCTACTCGTGACTGTGGCCTCAGTTTTCATAGTAGACACACCAAATCGCATCAGGGCGTTCCTCCGACTGTCCCCTGTGTGACGGTGTGTTCATATTGCAGATAGGTGCAAGCGTTGTCTCCCTAGAGCCAAATGTTTAGCACTTGGGCAATTTCGCTTTTTCCCATAAGAATGAATGGGGAAATCGGAACGCCTCAAACAAAAATGCACTACGTCGCCATACTTTGAGGTAGAAACTTCATTTTAATTTCAAAAATTCAAGAAACTTGTGGTCTGTCTATGTACCGACTTTCGTGTTGATAGCTTGTACCGTTTTTCACCAGCACTTTGTCAAACACACTTTGGTCAAAATGACACCAACCAAGGGTCTGCAGACTGTCGCCGTCGTCATGGCAACCGCAACTTTATATGGGGCCCTTATGGAAAAAAACCTTTAAATCGCGACTGTCTGCAAACGATCCAGATTCTGGACAAGTTGAATAGAAGATTTGTTCGGGACGCTCTCCCGCACACGTTGGTGTATAACAATCCGAAATCGGACAAAGATTGACGAAAAAATAACACTTTTTGGCTAAAAAGTTTTCCGAGGGAGCAAAAAATCCCATAAGAAATGAATGGGAAAATCCAGAAAATTCAAAAAAACACCCTCAAACAAACATTCGCTGTAAAGCCGTGCGTTGATGTAGAAACTTCATTCAAACTCCAAAACGCTGGAAAACTTGTGGTCTCTGCCCGTACCCGACAGCGTGTTGATGCCTTGTATGGTTTTTCATCCAGGCCCTCTCAAAAACACGTGGGTTTGGCGTTTTCGATGCAGCTCGAGTGGGGAGAGACCAACTGTCAATTTGGGATCGCTGAAGAATCACCTCTCATTTTGCTCTTTTCACGCTGCTCCCGGCCAAACCGTAAGCAGTAGACAAATTCTTTTTTCCAGTTTTGTAGGCAAATTTGTGCTCTCTCTTGCGATGCCGGCCATAAACCTGAGCGCTTTGTAAAATTTAAAGGGCGAGCCTCAGAGTCAGGCCAGCGCAGCCTCTTCTCTCCATAAGCCCCCATTCATTTTCCGACCACTGCGATCAAAGTTAAACTTTACACTTCTACTCGTGACTGTGGCCTCAGTTTTCATAGTAGACACACCAAATCGCATCAGGGCGTTCCTGAGACTGTCCCCTGCGTGACGGTGTGTTTGTATTGCAGATAGGTGCAAGCGTTGTCTCCCTAGAGCCAAATGTTTAGCACTTGGGCAATTTCGCTTTTTCCCATAAGAATGAATGGGAAAATCGGAACGCCTCAAACAAAAATGCGCTACGTCGCCATACTTTGAGGTACAAACTTCATTTTAATTTCAAAAATTCAAGGAACATGTGGTCTGTCTGTGTACCGAGTTTCATGTTGAGAACTTGTATCGTTTTTCACCAGCACCTTCTCAAAGCTCATTTGGTGAATTCCCTGCTACTCTCTCTCCCCTGCTGACAGTGTCCTGCTGGAGCAGGCTGACTGATGACCTCATACAGACACACAAACACTTCAGGCACACTAACACACACACTCGGTCTCTCTCACACATGCATGTTAATACAAAGCTATGGCCGAAAAGAGCAATTCTCCTTCGGCTCTGGCGGGGTTGGGGGGGGTTGGGGCAGCTAGTGACTCGATGGTGGGCACAGGTTTCGGAGCACTCTCGAAATTTCAGCGCGCTGGAATTTTCTAGTTAGTGCTCCGAAAGGGAGCACTATTACTCTCCACCGTGTTTATTCTTCTTATTAGTGCTCCGAAAAGGAGCACTATTATTCTACATTGTGTTTATTCTTCTTATTATTATTAGTGCTCCGAAAAGGAGCACTATTATTCTACACCGTGTTTATTCTTCTTATTATTATAGCGAAATTTCGGTCGAGCGTATCTCGAGAACCGCTGATCGCAGACACACAAACCATACATCAAAACGTGCGGCTCGGCCCCGGCACGTGTGCTTTCCTTCAACCCCGACAAAATTCCAGTTTTTGGCCAAAAACTGGCAAAATCAGTTAATTGGCCGCTGTCGCCAAACCATCCAGATTCTGGACAAGTTAAAAAGAAGAATTGTTCGGGACGCTCTCCCGCACGCGTTGGTATATAGCAGCCTAAAAATTGACAAAGATTGACGAAAAAATAACACTTTTTAGCCAAAAAGTGCTCAGAAAGAGCAAAAAATCCCATAAGAAATGAATGGGAAAAACCAGAAAATTCAAAAAATCGCCCTCAAACAAACATTCGCTGCCAAGCCATACGTTGTCGTAGAAACTTCGTTTAAACTTCAAAACGCAGGAAAACTTGTCGTCTCTGCCCGTACCCGACAGCGTGTTGATACCTTGTGTCGTTTTTCATCCAGGCCGTCTCAAAAACACGTGGGTTTGGCGTTTTTTGAAAAGTTAGAGTGGGGAGAGACCAACTGTCAGAGTGCGGGATGACTGAAAAATCACCTCTCATTTTGCTCTTTTCACGCTGCTCCCGGCCAAACCGTAAGCAGTAGACAAATTCTTTTTTCCAGTTTTGTAGGCAAATTTGTGCTTTCTCATGCGATGCCGGCCATAAACCGGAGCGCTTTGTAAAATTTAAACGGCGAGCCTCAGAGTCAGGCCAGCGCAGCCTCTTCTCTCCATAAGCCCCCATTCATTTTCCAACCACTGCGATCAAAGTTAAACTTTACACTTCTACTCGCGACTGTGGCCTCAGTTTTCATCAAACACACACCAAATCGCATCAGGGCGTTCCTCCGACTGTCCCCTGCGTGACGGTGTGTTCACATTGCAGATAGGTGCAAGTGTTGTCTCCCTAGAACCAAATGTTTAGCACTTGGGCAATTTCGCTTTTTCCCATAAGAATGAATGGGGAAATCGGAACTCCTCAAACAAAAATGCGCTACGTCACCATACTTTGAGGTAGAAACTTCATTTTAATTTTAAAATTTCAAGAAACTTGTCGTCTGTCTGTGTACCGAGTTTCATGTCGATAGCTTGTATCGTTTTTCACCAGCACCTTCTCAAACACACTTTGGTCAAAATGACACAGACCAAGGGTCTGCAGACTGTTGCCGTCGTCATGGCAACCGCAGCTTTATATGGGGCCCTTATGGAAAAAAACCTTTAAATCGCGTCTGTCTGCAAACGATCCAGATTCTGGACAAGTTGAATAGAAGATTTGTTCGGGACGCTCTCCCGCACGCGTTGGTGTATAACAATCCGAAATCGGACAAAGATTGACGAAAAAATAACACTTTTTGGCTAAAAAGTTTTCCGAAGGAGCAAAAAATCCCATAAGAAATGAATGGGAAAATCCAGAAAATTCAAAAAATCACCCTCAAACAAACATTCGCTGTAAAGCCGTGCGTTGATGTAGAAACTTCATTCAAACTCCAAAACGCAGGAAAACTTGTGGTCTCTCCCCGTACCCGACAGCGTGTCGATACCTTGTATGGTTTTTCATCCAGGCCCTCTCAAAAACACGTGGGTTTGGCGTTTTCGATGCAGCTCGAGTGGGGAGAGACCAACTGTCAATTTGGGATCGCTGAAGAATCACCTCTCATTTTGCTCTTTTCACGCTGCTCCCGGCCAAACCGTAAGCAGTAGACAAATTCTTTTTTCCACTTTTGTAGGCAAATTTGTGCTCTCTCGTGCGATGCCGGCCATAAACCTGAGCGCTTTGTAAAATTTAAACGGCGAGCCTCAGAGTCAGGCCAGCGCAGCCTCTTCTCTCCATAAGCCCCCATTCATTTTCCAACCGCTGCGATCAAAGTTAAACTTTACACTTCTACTCGTGACTGTGGCCTCAGTTTTCATCATACACACACCAAATCGCATCAGGGCGTTCCTCAGACTGTCCCCTGCGTGACGGTGTGTTCGTATTGCAGATAGGTGCAAGTGTTGTCTCCCTAGAGCCAAATGTTTAGCACTTGGGCAATTTCGCTTTTTCCGATAAGAATGAATGGGGAAATCGGAACGCCTCAAACAAAAATGCACTACGTCGCCATACTTTGAGGTAGAAACTTCATTTTAATTTAAAAAATTCAAGAAACTTGTGGTCTGTCTATGTACCGACTTTCGTGTTGATAGCTTGTACCGTTTTTCACCAGCACTTTGTCAAACACACTTTGGTCAAAATGACACAGACCAAGGGTCTGCAGACTGTCGCCGTCGTCATGGCAACCGCTGCTTTATATGGGGCCCTTATGGAAAAAAACCTTTAAATCGCGACTGTGGGCAAACGATCCAGATTCTGGACAAGTTGAATAGAAGATTTGTTCGGGACGCTCTCCCGCACGCGTTGGTGTATAACAATCCGAAATCGGACAAAGATTGACGAAAAAATAACACTTTTTGGCTAAAAAGTTTTCCGAAGGAGCAAAAAATCCCATAAGAAATGAATGGGAAAATCCAGAAAATTCAAAAAATCACCCTCAAACAAACATTCGCTGTAAAGCCGTGCGTTGATGTAGAAACTTCATTCAAACTCCAAAACGCAGGAAAACTTGTCGTCTCTGCCCGTACCCGACAGCGTGACGATACCTTGTTTGGTTTTTCATCCAGGCCGTCTCAAAAACACGTGGGTTTGGCGTTTTCGATGCAGCTCGAGTGGGGAGAGACCAACTGTCAATTTGGGATCGCGGAAGAATCACTTCTCATTTTGCTCTTTTCACGCTGCTCCCGGCCAAACCGTAAGCAGTAGACAAATTCTTTTTTCCACTTTTGTAGGTAAATTTGTGCTCTCTCGTGCGATGCCGGCCATTAACCTGAGCGCTTTGTAAAATTTAAACGGCGAGCCTCAGAGTCAGGCCAGCGCAGCCTCTTCTCTCCATAAGCCCCCATTCATTTTCCAACCACTTCGATCAAAGTTAAACTTTACACTTCTACTCGCGACTGTGGCCTCAGTTTTCATCGTACACACACCAAATCGCATCAGGGCGTTCCTCAGACTGTCCCCTGCGTGATGGTGTGTTCGAATTGCAGATAGGTGCAAGCGGTGTCTCCCTAGAGCCAAATGTTTAGCACTTGGGCAATTTTGCTTTTTCCCATAAGAATGAATAAGAAAATCGGAACGCCTCAAACAAAAATGCGCTACGTCGCCATACTTTGAGATAGAAACTTCATTTTAATTTCAAAAATTCAAGAAACTTGTGGTCTGTCTGTGTACCGGGTTTCATGTCGATAGCTTGCATCGTTTTTCACCAGCACCTTCTCAAAGCTCATTTGGTGAATTCCCTGCTACTCTCTCTCCCCTGCTGACAGTGTCCTGCTGGAGCAGGCTGACTGATGACCTCATACAGACACACAAACACTTCAGGCACACTCACACACACACTCGGTCTCTCTCACACATGCATGTTAATACAAAGCTATGGCCGAAAAGAGCAATACTCCTTCGGCTCTGACGGGGGGTGAGTTGGGGCAGCTAGTGACTCGATGGTGGGCACAGGTTTCGGAGCACTCTCGAAATTTCAGCGCGCTGGAATTTTCTAGTTAGTGCTCCGAAAGGGAGCACTATTACTCTCCACCGTGTTTATTCTTCTTATTATTAGTGCTCCGAAAGGGAGCACTATTACTCTCCACCGTGTTTATTCTTCTTCTTATTATTATTATTATTATTAGTGCTCCGAAAGGGAGCACTATTACTCTCCACCGTGTTTATTCTTCTTATTAGTGCTCCGAAAGGGAGCACTATTACTCTCCACCGTGTTTATTCTTCTTCTTCTTATTAGTGCTCCGAAAGGGAGCACTATTACTCTCCACCGTGTTTATTCTTCTTATTATTATTAGTGCTCCGAAAGGGAGCACTATTACTCTCCACCGTGTTTATTCTTCTTATTATTAGTGCTCCGAAAGGGAGCACTATTACTCTCCACCGTGTTTATTCTTCTTATTATTAGTGCTCCGAAAGGGAGCACTATTACTCTCCACCGTGTTTATTCTTCTTATTATTAGTGCTCCGAAAGGGAGCACTATTACTCTCCACCGTGTTTATTCTTCTTATTATTATTATTATTATTATTATTATAGCGAAATTTCGGTCGAGCGTATCTCGAGAACCGCTGATCGCAGACACACAAACGATACATCAAAACGTGCGGCTCGGCCCCGGCAAGTGTGCTTTCCTTCGACCCCGACAAAATTCCAGTTTTTGGCCCCGCCAGGGGCCAAAAACTGGCAAAAACCAGTTAATTGGCCGCTGTGGCCAAACGATCCAGATTCTGGACAAGTTAAAAAGAAGAATTGTTCAGGACGCTCTCCCGCACGCGTTGGTATATAGCAGCCTAAAAATTGACAAAGATTGACGAAAAAATAACACTTTTTAGCCAAAAAGTGCTCAGAAAGAGCAAAAAATCCCATAAGAAATGAATGGGAAAAACCAGAAAAATCCAAAAATCGCCCTCAAACAAACATTCGCTGCCAAGCCATACGTTGTCATAGAAACTTCGTTCAAACTTCAAAACGTAGGAAAACTTGTCGTCTCTGCCCGTACCCGACAGCGTGTTGATACCTTGTGTCGTTTTTCATCCAGGCCGTCTCAAAAACACGTGGGTTTGGCGTTTTTTGAAAAGTTAGAGTGGGGAGAGACCAACTGTCAGAGTGCGGGATGACTGAAAAATCACCTCTCATTTTGCTCTTTTCACGCTGCTCCCGGCCAAACCGTAAGCAATAGACAAATTCTTTTTTCCACTTTTGTAGACAAATTTGTGCTCTCTCGTGCGATGCCGGCCATTAACCTGAGCGCTTTGTAAAATTTAAACGGCGAGCCTCAGAGTCAGGCCAGCGCAGCCTCTTCTCTCCATAAGCCCCCATTCATTTTCCAACCACTGCGATCAAAGTTAAACTTTACACTTCTACTCGCGACTGTGGCCTCAGTTTTCATAGTAGACACACCAAATCGCATCAGGGCGTTCCCCAGACTGTCCCCTGTGTGACGGTGTGTTCATGTTGCAGATAGGTGCAAGTGTTGTCTCCCTAGAGCCAAATGTTTAGCACTTGGGCAATTTCGCTTTTTCCCATAAGAATGAATGGGGAAATCGGAACGCCTCAAACAAAAATGCACTACGTCGCCATACTTTGAGGTAGAAACTTCATTTTAATTTCAAAAATTCAAGAAACTTGTGGTCTGTCTATGTACCGACTTTCATGTTGATAGCTTGTACCGTTTTTGACCAGCACTTTGTCGAACACACTTTGGTCAAAATGACACAGACCAAGGGTCTGCAGACTGTCGCCGTCGTCATGGCAACCGCAGCTTTATATGGGGCCCTTATGGAAAAAAACCTTTAAATCGCGACTGTGGGCAAACGATCCAGATTCTGGACAAGTTGAATAGAAGATTTGTTCGGGACGCTCTCCTGCACGCGTTGGTGTATAACAATCCGAAATCGGACAAAGATTGACGAAAAAATAACACTTTTTGGCTAAAAAGTTTTCCGAAGGAGCAAAAAATCCCATAAGAAATGAATGGGAAAATCCAGAAAATTCAAAAAATCACCCTCAAACAAACATTCGCTGTAAAGCCGTGCGTTGATGTAGAAACTTCCTTCAAACTCCAAAACGCAGGAAAACTTGTGGTCTCTCCCCGTACCCGACAGCGTGTCGATACCTTGTATGGTTTTTCATCCAGGCCCTCTCAAAAACACGTGGGTTTGGCGTTTTTGATGCAGCTCGAGTGGGGAGAGACCAACTGTCAATTTGGGATCGCTGAAGAATCACCTCTCATTTTGCTCTTTTCACGCTGCTCCCGGCCAAACCGTAAGCAGTAGACAAATTCTTTTTTCCACTTTTGTAGGCAAATTTGTGTTTTCTCGTGCCATGCCGGCCATAAACCTGAGCGCTTTGTAAAATTTAAACGGCGAGCCTCAGAGTCAGGCCAGCGCAGCCTCTTCTCTCCATAAGCCCCCATTCATTTTCCAACCACTGCGATCAAAGTTAAACTTTACACTTCTACTCACGACTGTGGCCTCAGTTTTCATAGTAGACACACCAAATCACATCAGGGCGTTCCTGAGACTGTCCCCTGCGTGACGGTGTGTTTGTATTGCAGATAGGTGCAAGCGTTGTCTCTTTAGAGCCAAATGTTTAGCACTTGGGCAATTTCGCTTTTTCCCATAAGAATGAATGGGGAAATCAGAACGCCTCAAACAAAAATGCGCTACGTCGCCATACTTTGAGGTAGAAACTTCATTTTAATTTTAAAAATTCAAGAAACTTGTGGTCTGTCTGTGTACCGAGTTTCATGTCGATAGCTTGTATCGTTTCTCACCAGCACCTTCTCAAAGCTCATTTGGTGAATTCCCTGCTACTCTCTCTTCCCTGCTGACAGTGTCCTGCTGGAGCAGGCTGACCGATGACCTCATACAGACACACAAACACTTCAGGCACACTCACACACACACTCGGTCTCTCTCATACATGCATGTTAATACAAAGTTATGGCCGAAAAGAGCAATTCTCCTTCGGCTATGGCGGGGGGGTGGGGGGGGGGGTTGGGGCAGCTAGTGACTCGATGGTGAGCACAGGTTTCGGAGCACTCTCGAAATTTCAGCGCGCTGGAATTTTCTAGTTATTATTATTATTATTATAGCGAAATTTCGGTCGAGCGTATCTCGAGAACCGCTGATCGCAGACACACAAACCATACATCAAAACGTGCGGCTCGGCCCCGGCAAGTGTGCTTTCCTTCGACCCCGACAAAATTCCAGTTTTTGGCCCCGCCAGGGGCCAAAAACTGGCAAAATCAGTTAATTGGCCGCTGTGGCCAAACCATCCAGATTCTGGACAAGTTAAAAAGAAGAATTGTTCGGGACGCTCTCCCGCACGCGTTGGTATATAGCAGCCTAAAAATTGACAAAGATTGACGAAAAAATAACACTTTTTAGCCAAAAAGTGCTCAGAAAGAGCAAAAAATCCCATAAGAAATGAATGGGAAAAACCACAAATTTCAAAAAATCGCCCTCAAACAAACATTCGCTGCCAAGTCATACGTTGTCGTACAAAATTCGTTCAAACTTCAAAACGTAGGAAAACTTGTCGTCTCTGCCCGTACCGACAGCGTGTTGATACCTTGTGTCGCTTTTCATCCAGACCGTCTCAAAAACACGTGGGTTTGCCGTTTTTTGAAAAGTTAGAGTGGGGAGAGACCAACTGTCAGAGTGCGGGATGACTGAAAAATCACCTCTCATTTTGCTCTTTTCACGCTGCTCCCGGCCAAACCGTAAGCAGTAGACAAATTCTTTTTTCCAGTTTTGTAGGCAAATTTGTGCTCTCTCGTGCGATGCCGGCCATAAACCTGAGCGCTTTGTAAAATTTAAACGGCGAGCCTCAGAGTCAGGCCAGCGCAGCCTCTTCTCTCCATAAGGCCCCATTCATTTTCCAACCACTGCGATCAAAGTTAAACTTTACACTTCTACTCGCGACTGTGGCCTCAGTTTTCATAGTAGACACACCAAATCGCATCAGGGCGTTCCTGAGACTGTCCCCTGCGTGACGGTGTGTTCATATTGCAGATAGGTGCAAGCGTTGTCTCCCTAGAGCCAAATGTTTAGCACTTGGGCAATTTCGCTTTTTCCCATAAGAATGAATGGGGAAATCGGAACGCCTCAAACAAAAATGCGCTATGTCGCCATGCTTTGAGGTAGAAACTTCATTTTAATTTCAAAAATTCAAGAAACTTGTGGTCTGTCTATGTACCGACTTTCTTGTTGATAGCTTGTACCGTTTTTCACCAGCACCTTCTCAAACACACTTTGGTCAAAATGACACAGACCAAGTGTCTGCAGACAGTCACCGTCGTCATGGCAACCGCTGCTTTATATGGGGCCCTTATGGAAAAAAACATTTAAATCGCGACTGTGGGCAAACGATCCAGATTCTGGACAAGTTGAATAGAAGATTTGTTCGGGACGCTCTCCCGCACGCGTTGGTTTATAACAATCCGAAATCGGACAAAGATTGACGAAAAAATAACACTTTTTGGCTAAAAAGTTTTCCGAAGGAGCAAAAAATCCCATAAGAAATGAATGGGAAAATCCAGAAAATTCAAAAGATCACCCTCAAACAAACATTCGCTGTAAAGCCGTGCGTTGATGTAGAAACTTCATTCAAACTCTAAAACGCTGGAAAACTTGTGGTCTCTGCCCGTACCCGACAGCGTGTCGATACCTTGTATGGTTTTTCATCCAGGCCCTCTCAAAAACACGTGGGTTTGGCGTTTTCGATGCAGCTCGAGTGGGGAGAGACCAACTGTGAATTTGGGATCGCTGAAGAATCACTTCTCATTTTGCTCTTTTCACGCTGCTCCCGGCCAAACCGTAAGCAGTAGACAAATTCTTTTTTCCACTTTTGTAGGCAAATTTGTGCTCTCTCGTGCGATGCTGGCCATAAACCTGAGCGCTTTGTAAAATTTAAACGGCGAACCTCAGAGTCAGGCCAGCGCAGCCTCTTCTCTCCATAAGCCCCCATTCATTTTCCAACCACTGCGATCAAAGTTAAACTTTACACTTCTACTCGCGACTGTGGCCTCAGTTTTCATCGTACACACACCAAATCGCATCAGGGCGTTCCTCAGACTGTCCCCTGCGTGATGGTGTGTTCGAATTGCAGATAGGTGCAAGCGGTGTCTCCCTAGAGCCATATGTTTAGCACTTGGCCAATTTTGCTTTTTCCCATAAGAATGAATGGGGAAATCGGAACGCCTCAAACAAAAATGCGCTACGTCGCCATACTTTGAGGTAGAAACTTCATTTTAATTTCAAAAATTCAAGAAACTTGTGGTGTGTCTATGTACCGACTTTCTTGTCGATAGCTTGTATCGTTTTTCACCAGCACCTTCTCAAAGCTCATTTGGTGAATTCCCTGCTACTCTCTCTCCTCTGCTGACAGTGTCCTGCTGGAGCAGGCTGACTGATGACCTCATACAGACACACAAACACTTCAGGCACACTCACACACACACTCGGTCTCTCTCACACATGCATGTTAATACAAAGTTATGGCCGAAAAGAGCAATTCTCCTTCGGCTCTGGCGGGGGGGGGGGTTGGGGCAGCAAGTGACTCGATGGTGGGCACAGGTTTCGGAGCACTCTCGAAATTTCAGCGCGCTGGAATTTTCTAGTTATTATTATTATTATAGCGAAATTTCGGTCGAGCGTATCTCGAGAACCGCTGATCGCAGACACACAAACCATACATCAAAACGTGCGGCTCGGCCCCGGCAAGTGTGCTTTCCTTCGACCCCGACAAAATTCCAGTTTTTGGCCCCGCCAGGGGCCAAAAACTGGCAAAATCAGTTAATTGGCCGCTGTCGCCAAACCATCCAGATTCTGGACAAGTTAAAAAGAAGAATTGTTCGGGACGCTCTCCCGCACGCGTTGGTATATAGCAGCCTAAAAATTGACAAAGATTGATGAAAAAATAACACTTTTTAGCCAAAAAGTGCTCAGAAAGAGCAAAAAATCCCATAAGAAATGAATGGGAAAAACCAGAAAAATCCAAAAATCGCCCTCAAACAAACATTCGCTGCCAAGCCATACGTTGTCGTAGAAACTTCGTTCAAACTTCAAAACGTAGGAAAACTTGTCGTCTCTGCCCGTACCCGACAGCGTGTTGATACCTTGTGTCGTTTTTCATCCAGGCCGTCTCAAAAACACGTGGATTTGGCGTTTTTTGAAAAGTTAGAGTGGGGAGAGACCAACTGTCAGAGTGCGGGATGACTGAAAAATCACCTCTCATTTTGCTCTTTTCACGCTGCTCCCGGCCAAACCGTAAGCAGTAGACAAATTCTTTTTTCCAGTTTTGTAGGAAAATTTGTGCTCTCTCGTGCGATGCCGGCCATAAACCTGAGCGCTTTGTAAAATTTAAACGGCGAGCCTCAGAGTCAGGCCAGCGCAGCCTCTTCTCTCCATAAGCCCCCATTCATTTTCCAACCACTGCGATCAAAGTTAAACTTTACACTTCTACTCGCGACTGTGGCCTCAGTTTTCATCGTACACACACCAAATCGCATCAGGGCGTTCCTCAGACTGTCCCCTGCGTGATGGTGTGTTCGAATTGCAGATAGGTGCAAGCGGTGTCTCCCTAGAGCCATATGTTTAGCACTTGGCCAATTTTGCTTTTTCCCATAAGAATGAATGGGGAAATCGGAACGCCTCAAACAAAAATGCGCTACGTCGCCATACTTTGAGGTAGAAACTTCATTTTAATTTCAAAAATTCAAGAAACTTGTGGTGTGTCTATGTACCGACTTTCTTGTCGATAGCTTGTATCGTTTTTCACCAGCACCTTCTCAAAGCTCATTTGGTGAATTCCCTGCTACTCTCTCTCCTCTGCTGACAGTGTCCTGCTGGAGCAGGCTGACTGATGACCTCATACAGACACACAAACACTTCAGGCACACTCACACACACACTCGGTCTCTCTCACACATGCATGTTAATACAAAGTTATGGCCGAAAAGAGCAATTCTCCTTCGGCTCTGGCGGGGGGGGGGGGTTGGGGCAGCAAGTGACTCGATGGTGGGCACAGGTTTCGGAGCACTCTCGATATTTCAGCGCGCTGGAATTTTCTAGTTATTATTATTATTATAGCGAAATTTCGGTCGAGCGTATCTCGAGAACCGCTGATCGCAGACACACAAACCATACATCAAAACGTGCGGCTCGGCCCCGGCAAGTGTGCTTTCCTTCGACCCCGACAAAATTCCAGTTTTTGGCCCCGCCAGGGGCCAAAAACTGGCAAAATCAGTTAATTGGCCGCTGTCGCCAAACCATCCAGATTCTGGACAAGTTAAAAAGAAGAATTGTTCGGGACGCTCTCCCGCACGCGTTGGTATATAGCAGCCTAAAAATTGACAAAGATTGATGAAAAAATAACACTTTTTAGCCAAAAAGTGCTCAGAAAGAGCAAAAAATCCCATAAGAAATGAATGGGAAAAACCAGAAAAATCCAAAAATCGCCCTCAAACAAACATTCGCTGCCAAGCCATACGTTGTCGTAGAAACTTCGTTCAAACTTCAAAACGTAGGAAAACTTGTCGTCTCTGCCCGTACCCGACAGCGTGTTGATACCTTGTGTCGTTTTTCATCCAGGCCGTCTCAAAAACACGTGGATTTGGCGTTTTTTGAAAAGTTAGAGTGGGGAGAGACCAACTGTCAGAGTGCGGGATGACTGAAAAATCACCTCTCATTTTGCTCTTTTCACGCTGCTCCCGGCCAAACCGTAAGCAGTAGACAAATTCTTTTTTCCAGTTTTGTAGGAAAATTTGTGCTCTCTCGTGCGATGCCGGCCATAAACCTAAGCGCTTTGTAAAATTTAAACGGCGAGCCTCAGAGTCAGGCCAGCGCAGCCTCTTCTCTCCATAAGGCCCCATTCATTTTCCAACCACTGCGATCAAAGTTAAACTTTACACTTCTACTCGCGACTGTGGCCTCAGTTTTCATCATACACACACCAAATCACATCAGGGCGTTCCTCCGACTGTCCCCTGTGTGACGGTGTGTTCATATTGCAGATAGGTGCAAGCGTTGTCTCCCTAGAGCCAAATGTTTAGCACTTGGGCAATTTTGTTGTTTCCCATAAGAATGAATGGGAAAATCAGAACGCCTCAAACAAAAATGCGCTACGTCGCCATACTTTGAGGTAGAAACTTCATTTTAATTTCAAAAATTCAAGAAACTTGTGGTCTGTCTATGTACCGACTTTCATGTTGATAGCTTGTACTGTTTTTCACCAGCACTTTGTCAAACACACTTTGGTCAAAATGACACAGACCAAGGGTCTGCAGACTGTCGCCGTCGTCATGGCAACCGCAGCTTTATATGGGGCCCTTATGGAAAAAAACCTTTAAATCGCGACTGTGGGCAAACGATCCAGATTCTGGACAAGTTGAATAGAAGATTTGTTCGGGACGCTCTCCCGCACGTGTTGGTGTATAACAATCCGAAATCGGACAAAGATTGATGAAAAAATAACACTTTTTGTCCAAAAAGTTTTCCGAAGGAGCAAAAAATCCCATAAGAAATGAATGGGAAAATCCAGAAAATTCAAAAAATCACCCTCAAACAAACATTCGCTGTACAGCCGTGCATTGATGTAGAAACTTCATTCAAACTCTAAAACGCTGGAAAACTTGTGGTCTCTGCCCGTACCCGACAGCGTGTCGATACCTTGTATGGTTTTTCATCCAGGCCCTCTCAAAAACACGTGGGTTTGGCGTTTTCGATGCAGCTCGAGTGGGGAGAGACCAACTGTCAATTTGGGATCGCTGAAGAATCACCTCTCATTTTGCTCTTTTCATGCTGCTCCCGGCCAAACCGTAAGCAGTAGACAAATTCTTTTTTCCAGTTTCGTAGGTTAATTTGTGCTCTCTCGTGCGATGGCGGCCATAAACCTGAGCGCTTTGTAAAATTCAAACGGCGAGCCTCAGAGTCAGGCAAGCGCAGCCTCTTCTCTCCATAAGGCCCCATTCATTTTCTGACCACTGCGATCAAAGTTAAACTTTACATTTCTACTCGCGACTGTGGCCTCAGTTTTCATAGTAGACACACCAAATCGCATCAGGGCGTTCCTGAGACTGTCCCCTGCGTGACGGTGTGTTTGTATTGCAGATAGGTGCGAGCGTTGTCTCCCAAGAGCCAATTGTTTAGCACTTGGCCAATTTCGCTTTTTCCCATAAGAATGAATGGGAAAATCGGAACGCCTCAAACAAAAATGCGTTACGTCGCCATCCTTTGAGGTAGAAACTTCATTTTAATTTCAAAAATTCAAGAAACTTGTGGTCTGTCTGTGTACCGGGTTTCATGTCGATAGCTTGTATCGTTTTTCACCAGCACCTTCTCAAAGCTCATTTGGTGAATTCCCTGCTCCTCTCTCTCCCCTGCTGACAGTGTCCTGCTGGAGCAGGCTGACTGATGACCTCATGCAGACACACAAACACTTCAGCCACACTCACGCACACACTCGGTCTCTCTCACACAAGCATGTTAATACAAAGTTATGGCCGAAAAGAGCAATATTCCTTCGGCTCTGGCGGGGGGGGGGGGGGGTTGGGGCAGCTAGTGACTCGATGGTGGGCACAGGTTTCGGAGCACTCTCGAAATTTCAGCGCGCTGGAATTTTCTAGTTAGTGCTCCGAAAAGGAGCACTATTATTCTACACCGTGTTTATTCTTCTTATTATTATAGCGAAATTTCGGTCGAGCGTATCTCGAGAACCGCTGATCGCAGACACACAAATCATACATCAAAACGTGCGGCTCGTCCCCGGCAAGTGTGCTTTCCTTCGACCCCGACAAAATTCCAGTTTTTGGCCCCACCAGGGGCCAAAAACTGGCAAAAATCAGTTAATTGGCCGCTGTGGCCAAACCATCCAGATTCTGGACAAGTTAAAAAGAAGAATTGTTCGGGACGCTCTCCCGCACGCGTTGGTATATAGCAGCCTAAAAATTGACAAAGATTGACGAAAAAATAACACTTTTTAGCCAAAAAGTGCTCAGAAAGAGCAAAAAATCCCATAAGAAATGAATGGGAAAAACCACAAATTTCAAAAAATCGCCCTCAAACAAACATTCGCTGCCAAGTCATACGTTGTCGTACAAAATTCGTTCAAACTTCAAAACGTAGGAAAACTTGTCGTCTCTGCCCGCACCCGACAGCGTGTTGATACCTTGTGTCGCTTTTCATCCAGACCGTCTCAAAAACACGTGGGTTTGCCGTTTTTTGAAAAGTTAGAGTGGGGAGAGACCAACTGTCAGAGTGCGGGATGACTGAAAAATCACCTCTCATTTTGCTCTTTTCACGCTGCTCCCGGCCAAACCGTAAGCAGTAGACAAATTCTTTTTTCCAGTTTTGTAGGCAAATTTGTGCTCTCTCGTGCGATGCCGGCCATAAACCTGAGCGCTTTGTAAAATTTAAACGGCGAGCCTCAGAGTCAGGCCAGCGCAGCCTCTTCTCTCCATAAGCCCCCATTCATTTTCCAACCACTGCGATCAAAGTTAAACTTTACAATTCTACTCGCGACTGTGGCCTCAGTTTTCATAGTAGACACACCAAATCGCATCAGGGCGTTCCTGAGACTGTCCCCTGCGTGACGGTGTGTTTGTATTGCAGATAGGTGCAAGCGTTGTCTCCCTAGAGCCAAATGTTTAGCACTTGGGCAATTTCGCTTTTTCCCATAAGAATGAATGGGGAAATCGGAACGCCTCAAACAAAAATGCGCTACGTCGCCATACTTTGAGGTAGAAACTTCATTTTAATTTAAAAAATTCAAGAAACTTGTGGTCTGTCTGTGTACCGAGTTTCATGTCGATAGCTTGTATCGTTTTTCACCAGCACCTTCTCAAACACACTTTGGTCAAAGTGACACAGACCAAGGGTCTGCAGACAGTCACCGTCGTCATGGCAACCGCAGCTTTATATGGGGCCCTTATGGAAAAAAACCTTTAAATCGCGACTTTGGGCAAACGATCCAGATTCTGGACAAGTTGAATAGAAGATTTGTTCGGGACGCTCTCCCGCACGCGTTGGTGTATAACAATCCGAAATCGGACAAAGATTGACGAAAAAATAACACTTTTTGGCTAAAAAGTTTTCCGAAGGAGCAAAAAATCCCATAAGAAATGAATGGGAAAATCCAGAAAATTCAAAAAATCACCCTCAAACAAACATTCGCTGTAAAGCCGTGCGTTGATGTAGAAACTTCATTCAAACTCCAAAACGCTGGAAAACTTGTGGTCTCTGCCCGTACCCGACAGTGTGTCGATACCTTGTATGGTTTTTCATCCAGGCCGTCTCAAAAACACGTGGGTTTGGCGTTTTCGATGCAGCTCGAGTGGGGAGAGACCAACTGTCAATTTGGGATCGCTGAAGAATCACCTCTGATTTTGCTCTTTTCACGCTACTCCCGGCCAAACCGTAAGCAGTAGACAAATTCTTTTTTCCAGTTTTGTAGGCAAATTTGTGCTCTCTCGTGCCATAAACCTGAGCGCTTTGTAAAATTTAAACGGCGAGCCTCAGAGTCAGGCCAGCGCAGCCTCTTCTCTCCATAAGCCCCCATTCATTTTCCGACCACTGCGATCAACGTGAAACTTTACACTTCTACTCGCGACTGTGGCCTCAGTTTTCATAGTAGACACACCAAATCGCATCAGGGCGTTCCTGAGACTGTCCCCTGCGTGACGGTGTGTTTGTATTGCAGATAGGTGCAAGCGTTGTCTCCCTAGAGCCAAATGTTTAGCACTTGGGCAATTTCGCTTTTTCCCATAAGAATGAATGGGGAAATCGGAACGCCTCAAACAAAAATGCGCTACGTCGCCATACTTTGAGGTAGAAACTTCATTTTAATTTCAAAAATTCAAGAAACTTGTGGTCTGTCTTTGTACCGGGTTTCATGTCGACAGCTTGCATCGTTTTTCACCAGCACCTTTTCAAAGCTCATTTGGTGAATTCCCTGCTACTCTCTCTCCCCTGCTGACAGTGTCCTGCTGGAGCAGGCTGACTGATGACCTCATACAGACACACAAACACTTCAGGCACACTCACACACACACTCGGTCTCTCTCACACATGCATGTTAATACAAAGTTATGGCTGAAAAGAGCAATTCCTTTTCGGATCTGGCGGGGGTGGGGGGGGGGGGGTTGGGGCAGCTAGTGACTCGATGGTGGGCACAGGTTTCGGAGCACTCTCGAAATTTCAGCGTGCTGGAATTTTCTAGTTATTATTATTAGTGCTCCGAAAGGGAGCACTATTACTCTCCACCGTGTTTATTCTTCTTATTATTATTATTAGTGCTCCGAAAAGGAGCACTATTATTCTACACCGTGTTTATTCTTCTTATTATTATTATTATTATAGCGAAATTTCGGTCGAGCGTATCTCGAGAACCGCTGATCGCAGACACACAAACCATACATCAAAACGTGCGGCTCGGCCCCGGCAAGTGTGCTTTCCTTTGACCCCGACAAAATTCCAGTTTTTGGCCCCGTCAGGGGCCAAAAACTGGCAAAAATCAGTTAATTGGCCGCTGTCGCCAAACGATCCAGATTCTGGACAAGTTAAAAAGAAGAATTGTTCGGGACGCTCTCCCGCACGCGTTGGTATATAGCAGCCTAAAAATTGACAAAGATTGACGAAAAAATAACACTTTTTAGCCAAAAAGTGCTCAGAAAGAGCAAAAAATCCCATAAGAAATGAATGGGAAAAACCACAAAATTCAAAAAATCGCCCTCAAACAAACATTCGCTGCCAAGTCATACGTTGTCGTACAAAATTCGTTCAAACTTCAAAACGTAGGAAAACTTGTCGTCTCTGCCCGTACCCGACAGCGTGTTGATACCTTGTGTCGCTTTTCATCCAGACCTTCTCAAAAACACGTGGGTTTGCCGTTTTTTGAAAAGTTAGAGTGGGGAGAGACCAACTGTCAGAGTGCGGGATGACTGAAAAATCACCTCTCATTTTGCTCTTTTCACGCTGCTCCCGGCCAAACCGTAAGCAGTAGACAAATTCTTTTTTCCAGTTTTGTAGGCAAATTTGTGCTCTCTCGTGCGATGCCGGCCATAAACCTGAGCGCTTTGTAAAATTTAAACGGCGAGCCTCAGAGTCAGGCCAGCGCAGCCTCTTCTCTCCATAAGGCCCCATTCATTTTCCAACCACTGCGATCAAAGTTAAACTTTACACTTCTACTCGCGACTGTGGCCTCAGTTTTCATCATACACACACCAAATCGCATCAGGGCGTTCCTGAGACTGTCCCCTGCGTGACGGTGTGTTCATGTTGCAGATAGGTGCAAGTGTTGTCTCCTTAGAGCCAAATGTTTAGCACTTGAGCAATTTCGCTTTTTCCCATAAGAATGAATGGGAAAATCGGAACGCCTCAAACAAAAATGCGCTATGTCGCCATGCTTTGAGGTAGAAACTTCATTTTAATTTCAAAAATTCAAGAAACTTGTGGTCTGTCTATGTACCGACTTTCTTGTTGATAGCTTGTACCGTTTTTCACCAGCACCTTCTCAAACACACTTTGGTCAAAATGACACAGACCAAGGGTCTGCAGACTGTCGCCGTCGTCATGGCAACCGCAACTTTATATGGGGCCCTTATGGAAAAAAACCTTTAAATCGCGACTGTCGGCAAACGATCCAGATTCTGGACAAGTTGAATAGAAGATTTGTTCGGGACGCTCTCCCGCACGCGTTGGTGTATAACAATCTGAAATCGGACAAAGATTGACGAAAAAATAACACTTTTTGGCTAAAAAGTTTTCCGAAGGAGCAAAAAATCCCATAAGAAATGAATGGGAAAATCCAGAAAATTCAAAAAATCACCCTCAAACAAACATTCGCTGTACAGCCGTGCGTTGATGTAGAAACTTCATTCAAACTCCAAAACGCTGGAAAACTTGTGGTCTCTGCCCGTACCCGACAGCGTGTCGATACCTTGTATGGTTTTTCATCCAGGCCCTCTCAAAAACACGTGGGTTTGGCGTTTTCGATGCAGCTCGAGTGGGGAGAGACCAACTGTCAATTTGGGATCGCTGAAGAATCACCTCTCATTTTGCTCTTTTCACGCTGCTCCCGGCCAAACCGTAAGCAGTAGACAAATTCTTTTTTCCAGTTTTGTAGGCAAATTTGTGCTCTGTTGGGCGATGCCGGCCATAAACCTGAGCGCTTTGTAAAATTTAAACGGCGAACCTCAGAGTCAGGCCAGCGCAGCCTCTTCTCTCCATAAGCCCCCATTCATTTTCCGACCACTGCGATCAAAGTTAAACTTTACAATTCTACTCGTGACTGTGGCCTCAGTTTTCATAGGAGACACACCAAATCGCATCAGGGCGTTCCTGAGACTGTCCCCTGCGTGACGGTGTGTTTGTATTGCAGATAGGTGCAAGCGTTGTCTCCCTAGAGCCAAATGTTTAGCACTTGGGCAATTTCACTTTTTCCCATAAGAATGAATGGGAAAATCGGAATGCCTCAAACAAAACTGCGCTACGTCGCCATACTTTGAGGTAGAAACTTCATTTTAATTTCAAAAATTCAAGAAACTTGTGGTCTGTCTGTGTACCGAGTTTCATGTTGAGAACTTGCATCGTTTTTCACCAGCACCTTCTCAATTCATTTGGTGAATTCCCTGCTACTCTCTCTCCCCTGCTGACAGTGTCCTGCTGGAGCAGGCTGACTGATGACCTCATACAGACACGCAAACACTTCAGGCACACCAACTACTTTCCTATCATACAGCTGATAGGGTTAAACCAGGGGTCTCTCTGAGTAGCAGGGACAGCAAATACACAGTGTTGGGCGGTCCAGGCACAAGTATGGGGTTGGGCCAGCTCGTGACTTGATGGTGGGCACAGGTTTCGGAGCACTCTCGAAATTTCTGCGCGCTGGAATTTTCTAGTTATTATTAGTGCTCCGAAAAGGAGCACTATTATTCTACACCGTGTTTATTCTTCTTATTATTATTATTATTATAGCGAAATTTCGGTCGAGCGTATCTCGAGAACCGCTGATCGCAGACACACAAACCATACATCAAAACGTGCGGCTCGGCCCCGGCAAGTGTGCTTTCCTTTGACCCCGACAAAATTCCAGTTTTTGGCCCCGTCAGGGGCCAAAAACTGGCAAAAATCAGTTAATTGGCCGCTGTCGCCAAACGATCCAGATTCTGGACAAGTTAAAAAGAAGAATTGTTCGGGACGCTCTCCCGCACGCGTTGGTATATAGCAGCCTAAAAATTGACAAAGATTGACGAAAAAATAACACTTTTTAGCCAAAAAGTGCTCAGAAAGAGCAAAAAATCCCATAAGAAATGAATGGGAAAAACCACAAAATTCAAAAAATCGCCCTCAAACAAACATTCGCTGCCAAGTCATACGTTGTCGTACAAAATTCGTTCAAACTTCAAAACGTAGGAAAACTTGTCGTCTCTGCCCGTACCCGACAGCGTGTTGATACCTTGTGTCGCTTTTCATCCAGACCTTCTCAAAAACACGTGGGTTTGCCGTTTTTTGAAAAGTTAGAGTGGGGAGAGACCAACTGTCAGAGTGCGGGATGACTGAAAAATCACCTCTCATTTTGCTCTTTTCACGCTGCTCCCGGCCAAACCGTAAGCAGTAGACAAATTCTTTTTTCCAGTTTTGTAGGCAAATTTGTGCTCTCTCGTGCGATGCCGGCCATAAACCTGAGCGCTTTGTAAAATTTAAACGGCGAGCCTCAGAGTCAGGCCAGCGCAGCCTCTTCTCTCCATAAGGCCCCATTCATTTTCCAACCACTGCGATCAAAGTTAAACTTTACACTTCTACTCGCGACTGTGGCCTCAGTTTTCATCATACACACACCAAATCGCATCAGGGCGTTCCTGAGACTGTCCCCTGCGTGACGGTGTGTTCATGTTGCAGATAGGTGCAAGTGTTGTCTCCTTAGAGCCAAATGTTTAGCACTTGAGCAATTTCGCTTTTTCCCATAAGAATGAATGGGAAAATCGGAACGCCTCAAACAAAAATGCGCTATGTCGCCATGCTTTGAGGTAGAAACTTCATTTTAATTTCAAAAATTCAAGAAACTTGTGGTCTGTCTATGTACCGACTTTCTTGTTGATAGCTTGTACCGTTTTTCACCAGCACCTTCTCAAACACACTTTGGTCAAAATGACACAGACCAAGGGTCTGCAGACTGTCGCCGTCGTCATGGCAACCGCAACTTTATATGGGGCCCTTATGGAAAAAAACCTTTAAATCGCGACTGTCGGCAAACGATCCAGATTCTGGACAAGTTGAATAGAAGATTTGTTCGGGACGCTCTCCCGCACGCGTTGGTGTATAACAATCTGAAATCGGACAAAGATTGACGAAAAAATAACACTTTTTGGCTAAAAAGTTTTCCGAAGGAGCAAAAAATCCCATAAGAAATGAATGGGAAAATCCAGAAAATTCAAAAAATCACCCTCAAACAAACATTCGCTGTACAGCCGTGCGTTGATGTAGAAACTTCATTCAAACTCCAAAACGCTGGAAAACTTGTGGTCTCTGCCCGTACCCGACAGCGTGTCGATACCTTGTATGGTTTTTCATCCAGGCCCTCTCAAAAACATGTGGGTTTGGCGTTTTCGATGCAGCTCGAGTGGGGAGAGACCAACTGTCAATTTGGGATCGCTGAAGAATCACCTCTCATTTTGCTCTTTTCACGCTGCTCCCGGCCAAACCGTAAGCAGTAGACAAATTCTTTTTTCCAGTTTTGTAGGCAAATTTGTGCTCTGTTGGGCGATGCCGGCCATAAACCTGAGCGCTTTGTAAAATTTAAACGGCGAACCTCAGAGTCAGGCCAGCGCAGCCTCTTCTCTCCATAAGCCCCCATTCATTTTCCGACCACTGCGATCAAAGTTAAACTTTACAATTCTACTCGTGACTGTGGCCTCAGTTTTCATAGGAGACACACCAAATCGCATCAGGGCGTTCCTGAGACTGTCCCCTGCGTGACGGTGTGTTTGTATTGCAGATAGGTGCAAGCGTTGTCTCCCTAGAGCCAAATGTTTAGCACTTGGGCAATTTCACTTTTTCCCATAAGAATGAATGGGAAAATCGGAATGCCTCAAACAAAACTGCGCTACGTCGCCATACTTTGAGGTAGAAACTTCATTTTAATTTCAAAAATTCAAGAAACTTGTGGTCTGTCTGTGTACCGAGTTTCATGTTGAGAACTTGCATCGTTTTTCACCAGCACCTTCTCAATTCATTTGGTGAATTCCCTGCTACTCTCTCTCCCCTGCTGACAGTGTCCTGCTGGAGCAGGCTGACTGATGACCTCATACAGACACGCAAACACTTCAGGCACACCAACTACTTTCCTATCATACAGCTGATAGGGTTAAACCAGGGGTCTCTCTGAGTAGCAGGGACAGCAAATACACAGTGTTGGGCGGTCCAGGCACAAGTATGGGGTTGGGCCAGCTCGTGACTTGATGGTGGGCACAGGTTTCGGAGCACTCTCGAAATTTCTGCGCGCTGGAATTTTCTAGTTATTATTATTATAGCGAAATTTCGGTCGAGCGTATCTCGAGAACCGCTGATCGCAGACACACAAACGATACATCAAAACGTGCGGCTCGGCCCCGGCACGTGTGCTTTCCTTCGACCCCGACAAAATTCCAGTTTTTGGCCCCGCCAGGGGCCAAAAACTGGCAAAAATCAGTTAATTGGCCGCTGTGGCCAAACGATCCAGATTCTGGACAAGTTAAAAAGAAGAATTGTTCGGGACGCTCTCCCGCACGCGTTGGTATATAGCAGCCTAAAAATTGACAAAGATTGACGAAAAAATAACACTTTTTCGCCAAAAAGTGCTCAGAAAGAGCAAAAAATCCCATAAGAAATGAATGGGAAAAACCAGAAAATTCAAAAAATCGCCCTCAAACAAACATTCGCTGCCAAGCCATACGTTGTCGTAGAAACTTCGTTCAAACTTCAAAACGCAGGAAAACTTGTCGTCTCTGCCCGTACCCGGCAGCGTGTTGATATCTTGTGTCATTTTTCATCCAGGCCGTCTCAAAAACACGTGGGTTTGGCGTTTTTTGAAAAGTTAGAGTGGGGAGAGACCAACTGTCAGAGTGCGGGATGACTGAAAAATCACCTCTCATTTTGCTCTTTTCACGCTGCTCCCGGCCAAACCGTAAGCAGTAGACAAATTCTTTTTTCCACTTTTGTAGGTAAATTTGTGCTCTCTCGTGCGATGCCGGCCATAAACCTGAGCGCTTTGTAAAATTTAAACGGCGAGCCTCAGAGTCAGGCCAGCGCAGCCTCTTCTCTCCATAAGGCCCCATTCATTTTCCAACCACTGCGATCAAAGTTAAACTTTACACTTCTACTCGCGACTGTGGCCTCAGTTTTCATAGTAGACACACCAAATCGCATCAGGGCGTTCCTGAGTCTGTCCCCTGCGTGACGGTGTGTCTACATTGCAGATAGGTGCAAGCGTTGTCTCCCTAGAGCCAAATGTTTAGCACTTGGGCAATTTCGCTTTTTCCCATAAGAATGAATGGGGAAATCGGAACGCCTCAAACAAAAATGCGCTACGTCGCCATACTTTGAGGTAGAAACTTCATTTTAATTTCAAAAATTCAAGAAACTTGTGGTCTGTCTGTGTACCGACTTTCATGTTGATAGCTTGTACCGTTTTTCACCAGCACTTTGTCAAACACACTTTGGTCAAAATGACACCAACCAAGGGTCTGCAGACTGTTGCCGTCGTCATGGCAACCGCAACTTTATATGGGGCCCTTATGGAAAAAAACCTTTAAATCGCGACTGTCTGCAAACGATCCAGATTCTGGACAAGTTGAATAGAAGATTTGTTCGGGACGCTCTCCCGCACACGTTGGTGTATAACAATCCGAAATCGGACAAAGATTGACGAAAAAATAACACTTTTTGGCTAAAAAGTTTTCCAAGGGAGCAAAAAATCCCATAAGAAATGAATGGGAAAATCCAGAAAATTCAAAAAAACACCCTCAAACAAACATTCGCTGTAAAGCCGTGCGTTGATGTAGAAACTTCATTCAAACTCCAAAACGCTGGAAAACTTGTGGTCTCTGCCCGTACCCGACAGCGTGTTGATGCCTTGTATGGTTTTTCATCCAGGCCCTCTCAAAAACACGTGGGTTTGGCGTTTTCGATGCAGCTCGAGTGGGGAGAGACCAACTGTCAATTTGGGATCGCTGAAGAATCACCTCTCATTTTGCTCTTTTCACGCTGCTCCCGGCCAAACCGTAAGCAGTAGACAAATTCTTTTTTCCAGTTTTGTAGGCAAATTTGTGCTTTCTCGGGCGATGCCGGCCATAAACCTGAGCGCTTTGTAAAATTTAAACGGCGAGCCTCAGAGTCAGGCCAGCGCAGCCTCTTCTCTCCATAAGGCCCCATTCAGTTTCCAACCGCTGCGATCAAAGTTAAACTTTACACTTCTACTCGTGACTGTGGCCTCAGTTTTCATAGTAGACACACCAAATCGCATCAGGGCGTTCCTGAGACTGTCCCCTGCGTGACGGTGTGTTTGTATTGCAGATAGGTGCAAGCGTTGTCTCCCTAGAGCCAAATGTTTAGCACTTGGGCAATTTCGCTTTTTCCCATAAGAATGAATGGGAAAATCGGAACGCCTCAAACAAAAATGCGCTACGTCGCCATACTTTGAGGTAGAAACTTCATTTTAATTTCAAAAATTCAAGGAACTTGTGGTCTGTCTGTGTACCGAGTTTCATGTTGAGAACTTGTATCGTTTTTCACCAGCACCTTCTCAAAGCTCATTTGGTGAATTCCCTGCTACTCTCTCTCCCCTGCTGACAGTGTCCTGCTGGAGCAGGCTGACTGATGACCTCATACAGACACACAAACACTTCAGGCACACTCACACACACACTCGGTCTCTCTCACACATGCATGTTAATACAAAGCTATGGCCGAAAAGAGGAATTCTCCTTCGGCTCTGGCGGGGATGGGGGGGGGTTGGGGCAGCTAGTGACTCGATGGTGGGCACAGGTTTCGGAGCACTCTCGAAATTTCAGCGCGCTGGAATTTTCTAGTTATTATTATTATAGCGAAATTTCGGTCGAGCGTATCTCGAGAACCGCTGATCGCAGACACACAAACGATACATCAAAACGTGCGGCTCGGCCCCGGCAAGTGTGCTTTCCTTTGACCCTGACAAAATTCCAGTTTTTGGCCCCGTCAGGGGCCAAAAACTGGCAAAAATCAGTTAATTGGCTGCTGTCGCCAAACGATCCAGATTCTGGACAAGTTAAAAAGAAGAATTGTTCGGGACGCTCTCCCGCACGCGTTGGTATATAGCAGCCTAAAAATTGACAAAGATTGACGAAAAAATAACACTTTTTCGCCAAAAAGTGCTCAGAAAGAGCAAAAAATCCCATAAGAAATGAATGGGAAAAACCACAAAATTCAAAAAATCGCCCTCAAACAAACATTCGCTGCCAAGCCATACGTTGTCGTAGAAACTTCGTTCAAACTTCAAAACGCAGGAAAACTTGTCGTCTCTGCCCGTACCCGGCAGCATGTTGATATCTTGTGTCGTTTTTCATCCAGGCCGTCTCAAAAACACGTGGGTTTGGCGTTTTTTGAAAAGTTAGAGTGGGGAGAGACCAACTGTCAGAGTGCGGGATGACTGAAAAATCACCTCTCATTTTGCTCTTTTCACGCTGCTCCCGGCCAAACCGTAAGCAGTAGACAAATTCTTTTTTCCACTTTTGTAGGCAAATTTGTGCTCTCTCATGCGATGCCGGCCATAAACCTGAGCGCTTTGTAAAATTTAAACGGCGAGCCTCAGAGTCAGG
Organism: Karalla daura; assembly: GCA_029224185.1. Classification (NCBI taxonomy): domain Eukaryota; kingdom Metazoa; phylum Chordata; class Actinopteri; order Chaetodontiformes; family Leiognathidae; genus Karalla; species Karalla daura. Next base: position 4,425,547 of record CM055188.1, on the reverse strand, counting down.
CCAGCGCAGCCTCTTCTCTCCATAAGCCCCCATTCATTTTCCAACCGCTGCGATCAAAGTTAAACTTTACACTTCTACTCGTGACTGTGGCCTCAGTTTTCATAGTAGACACACCAAATCACATCAGGGCGTTCCTGAGACTGTCCCCTGCGTGACGGTGTGTTTGTATTGCAGATAGGTGCAAGCGTTGTCTCCCTAGAGCCAAATGTTTCGCACTTGGGCACTTTCGCTTTTTCCCATAAGAATGAATGGGAAAATCGGAACGCCTCAAACAAAAATGCGCTACGTCGCCATACTTTGAGGTACAAACTTCATTTCAATTTTAAAAATTCAAGAAACTTGTGGTGTGTCTGTGTACCGAGTTTCATGTCGATAGCTTGTATCGTTTTTCACCAGCACCTTCTCAAACACACTTTGGTCAAAATGACACAGACCAAGGGTCTGCAGACAGTCACCGTCGTCATGGCAACCGCTGCTTTATATGGGGCCCTTATGGAAAAAAACCTTTAAATCGCGACTGTGGGCAAACGATCCAGATTCTGGACAAGTTGAATAGAAGATTTGTTCGGGACGCTCTCAGGCACGCGTTGGTGTATAACAATCCGAAATCGGACAAAGATTGACGAAAAAATAACACTTTTTGGCTAAAAAGTTTTCCGAAGGAGCAAAAAATCCCATAAGAAATGAATGGGAAAATCCAGAAAATTCAAAAAATCACCCTCAAACAAACATTCGCTGTAAAGCCGTGCGTTGATGTAGAAACTTCATTCAAACTCTAAAACGCTGGAAAACTTGTGGTCTCTGCCCGTACCCGACAGCGTGTCGATACCTTGTATGGTTTTTCATCCAGGCCCTCTCAAAAACACGTGGGTTTGGCGTTTTCGATGCAGCTCGAGTGGGGAGAGACCAACTGTGAATTTGGGATCGCTGAAGAATCACTTCTCATTTTGCTCTTTTCACGCTGCTCCCGGCCAAACCGTAAGCAGTAGACAAATTCTTTTTTCCACTTTTGTAGGTAAATTTGTGCTCTCTCGTGCGATGCCGGCCATAAACCTGAGCGCTTTGTAAAATTTAAACGGCGAACCTCAGAGTCAGGCCAGCGCAGCCTCTTCTCTCCATAAGCCCCCATTCATTTTCCAACCACTGCGATCAAAGTTAAACTTTACAATTCTACTCGCGACTGTGGCCTCAGTTTTCATTGTACACACACCAAATCGCATCAGGGTGTTCCTGAGACTGTCCCCTGCGTGACGGTGTGTTCGAATTGTAGAGAGGTGCAAGCGTTGTCTCTTTAGAGCCAAATGTTTAGCACTTGGGCAATTTCGCTTTTTCCCATAAGAATGAATGGGAAAATCGGAACGCCTCAAACAAAAATGCGCTACGTCGCCATACTTTGAGGTACAAACTTCATTTTAATTTAAAAAATTCAAGAAACTTGTGGTCTGTCTGTGTACCGGGTTTCATGTCGATAGCTTGTATCGTTTTTCACCAGCACCTTCTCAAAGCTCATTTGTTGAATTCCCTACTACTCTCTCTCCCCTGCTGACAGTGTCCTGCTGGAGCAGGCTGACTGATGACCTCACACAGACACACAAACACTTCAGGCACACTCACACACACACTCGGTCTCTCTCACACATGCATGTTAATACAAAGTTATGGCCGAAAAGAGCAATATTCCTTCGGCTCTGGGGGGGGGGGGGAGGGGGAGGGGGGTTGGGGCAGCTAGTGACGCGATGATGGGCACAGGTTTCGGAGCACTCTCGAAATTTCAGCGCGCTGGAATTTTCTAGTTATTATTATTATTATTATTATAGCGAAATTTCGGTCGAGCGTATCTCGAGAACCGCTGATCGCAGACACACAAACCATACATCAAAACGTGCGGCTCGGCCCCGGCAAGTGTGCTTTCCTTCGACCCCGACAAAATTCCAGTTTTTGGCCCCGCCAGGGGCCAAAAACTGGCAAAAATCAGTTAATTGGCCGCTGTGGCCAAACCATCCAGATTCTGGACAAGTTAAAAAGAAGAATTGTTCGGGACACTCTCCCGCACGCGTTGGTATATAGCAGCCTAAAAATTGACAAAGATTGACGAAAAAATAACACTTTTTAGCCAAAAAGTGCTCAGAAAGAGCAAAAAATCCCATAAGAAATGAATGGGAAAAACCACAAATTTCAAAAAATCGCCCTCAAACAAACATTCGCTGCCAAGTCATACGTTGTCGTACAAAATTCGTTCAAACTTCAAAACGTAGGAAAACTTGTCGTCTCTGCCTGTACCCGACAGCGTGTTGATACCTTGTGTCGCTTTTCATCCAGACCGTCTCAAAAACACGTGGGTTTGCCGTTTTTTGAAAAGTTAGAGTGGGGAGAGACCAACTGTCAGAGTGCGGGATGACTGAAAAATCACCTCTCATTTTGCTCTTTTCACGCTGCTCCCGGCCAAACCGAAAGCAGTAGACAAATTCTTTTTTCCACTTTTGTAGGCAAATTTGTGCTCTCTCGTGCGATGCCGGCCATAAACCTGAGCGCTTTGTAAAATTTAAACGGCGAGCCTCAGAGTCAGGCCAGCGCAGCCTCTTCTCTCCATAAGGCCCCATTCATTTTCCAACCACTGCGATCAAAGTTAAACTTTACACTTCTACTCGCGACTGTGGCCTCAGTTTTCATAGTAGACACACCAAATCGCATCAGGGCGTTCCTGAGTCTGTCCCCTGCGTGACGGTGTGTCTACATTGCAGATAGGTGCAAGCGTTGTCTCCCTAGAGCCAAATGTTTAGCACTTGGGCAATTTCGCTTTTTCCCATAAGAATGAATGGGAAAATCCGAACGCCTCAAACAAAAATGCGCTACGTCGCCATACTTTGAGGTAGAAACTTCATTTTAATTTCAAAAATTCAAGAAACTTGTGGTCTGTCTGTGTACCGAGTTTCATGTCGATAGCTTGTATCGTTTTTCACCAGCACCTTCTCAAACACACTTTGGTCAAAATGACACAGACCAAGGGTCTGCAGACTGTTGCCGTCGTCATGGCAACCGCAGCTTTATATGGGGCCCTTATGGAAAAAAACCTTTAAATCGCGACTGTCGGCAAACGATCCAGATTCTGGACAAGTTGAATAGAAGATTTGTTCGGGACGCTCTCCCGCACACGTTGGTGTATAACAATCCGAAATCGGACAAAGATTGACGAAAAAATAACACTTTTTGGCTAAAAAGTTTTCCGAGGGAGCAAAAAATCCCATAAGAAATGAATGGGAAAATCCAGAAAATTCAAAAAAACACCCTCAAACAAACATTCGCTGTAAAGCCGTGCGTTGATGTAGAAACTTCATTCAAACTCCAAAACGCTGGAAAACTTGTGGTCTCTGCCCGTACCCGACAGCGTGTTGATGCCTTGTACGGTTTTTCATCCAGGCCCTCTCAAAAACACGTGGGTTTGGCGTTTTCGATGCAGCTCGAGTGGGGAGAGACCAACTGTCAATTTGGGATCGCTGAAGAATCACCTCTCATTTTGCTCTTTTCACGCTGCTCCCGGCCAAACCGTAAGCAGTAGACAAATTCTTTTTTCCAGTTTTGTAGGCAAATTTGTGCTCTCTCTTGCGATGCCGGCCATAAACCTGAGCGCTTTGTAAAATTTAAAGGGCGAGCCTCAGAGTCAGGCCAGCGCAGCCTCTTCTCTCCATAAGCCCCCATTCATTTTCCAACCACTGCGATCAAAGTTAAACTTTACACTTCTACTCGTGACTGTGGCCTCAGTTTTCATAGTAGACACACCAAATCGCATCAGGGCGTTCCTCAGACTGTCCCCTGCGTGATGGTGTGTTCGTGTTGCAGATAGGTGCAAGCGTTGTCGGTTCGGTGGGCACAGGTTTCGGAGCACTCTCGAAATTTCAGCGCGCTGGAATTTTCTAGTTATTATTATTATAGCGAAATTTCGGTCGAGCGTATCTCGAGAACCGCTGATCGCAGACACACAAACCATACATCAAAACGTGCGGCTCGGCCCCGGCAAGTGTGCTTTCCTTCGACCCCGACAAAATTCCAGTTTTTGGCCCCGCCAGGGGCCAAAAACTGGCAAAAATCAGTTAATTGGCCGCTGTGGCCAAACCATCCAGATTCTGGACAAGTTAAAAAGAAGAATTGTTCGGGACGCTCTCCCGCACGCGTTGGTATATAGCAGCCTAAAAATTGACAAAGATTGACGAAAAAATAACACTTTTTAGCCAAAAAGTGCTCAGAAAGAGCAAAAAATCCCATAAGAAATGAATGGGAAAAACCAGAAAATTCAAAAAATCGCCCTCAAACAAACATTCGCTGCCAAGCCATACGTTGTCGTAGAAACTTCGTTCAAACTTCAAAACGCAGGAAAACTTGTCGTCTCTGCCCGTACCCGACAGCGTGTTGATACCTTGTGTCGTTTTTCATCCAGGCCGTCTCAAAAACACGTGGGTTTGGCGTTTTTTGAAAAGTTAGAGTGGGGAGAGACCAACTGTCAGAGTGCGGGATGACTGAAAAATCACCTCTCATTTTGCTCTTTTCACGCTGCTCCCGGCCAAACCGTAAGCAGTAGACAAATTCTTTTTTCCAGTTTTGTAGGCAAATTTGTGCTCTCTCGTGCGATGCCGGCCATGAACCCGAGCGCTATGTAAAATTTAAACGGCGAGCCTCAGAGTCAGGCCAGCGCAGCCTCTTCTCTCCATAAGCCCCCATTCATTTTCCAACCACTTCGATCAAAGTTGAACTTTACACTTCTACTCGCGACTGTGCCCTCAGTTTTCATAGTAGACACACCAAATCGCATCAGGGCATTCCTCAGACTGTCCCCTGCGTGACGGTGTGTTTGTATTGCAGATAGGTGCAAGCGTTGTCTCCCGAGAGCCAAATGTTTAGCACTTGGGCAATTTCGCTTTTTCCCATAAGAATGAATGGGGAAATCGGAACGCCTCAAACAAAAATGCGCTACGTCGCCATACTTTGAGGTAGAAACTTCATTTCAATTTTAAAAATTCAAGAAACTTGTGGTGTGTCTGTGTACCGAGTTTCATGTCGATAGCTTGTATCGTTTTTCACCAGCACCTTCTCAAACACACTTTGGTCAAAATGACACAGACCAAGGGTCTGCAGACAGTCACCGTCGTCATGGCAACCGCTGCTTTATATGGGGCCCTTATGGAAAAAAACCTTTAAATCGCGACTGTGGGAAAACGATCCAGATTCTGGACAAGTTGAATAGAAGATTTGTTCGGGACGCTCTCCCGCACGCGTTGGTGTATAACAATCCGAAATCGGACAAAGATTGACGAAAAAATAACACTTTTTGGCTAAAAAGTTTTCCGAAGGAGCAAAAAATCCCATAAGAAATGAATGGGAAAATCCAGAAAATTCAAAAAATCACCCTCAAACAAACATTCGCTGTAAAGCCGTGCGTTGATGTAGAAACTTCATTCAAACTCTAAAACGCTGGAAAACTTGTGGTCTCTGCCCGTACCCGACAGCGTGTCGATACCTTGTATGGTTTTTCATCCAGGCCCTCTCAAAAACACGTGGGTTTGGCGTTTTCGATGCAGCTCGAGTGGGGAGAGACCAACTGTGAATTTGGGATCGCTGAAGAATCACTTCTCATTTTGCTCTTTTCACGCTGCTCCCGGCCAAACCGTAAGCAGTAGACAAATTATTTTTTCCACTTTTGTAGGCAAATTTGTGCTCTCTCGGGAGATGCTGGCCATAAACCTGAGCGCTTTGTAAAATTTAAACGGCGAACCTCAGAGTCAGGCCAGCGCAGCCTCTTCTCTCCATAAGCCCCCATTCATTTTCCAACCACTGCGATCAAAGTTAAACTTTACACTTCTACTCGCGACTGTGGCCTCAGTTTTCATCGTACACACACCAAATCGCATCAGGGTGTTCCTGAGACTGTCCCCTGCGTGACGGTGTGTTCGAATTGCAGATAGGTGCAAGCGGTGTCTCCCTAGAGCCATATGTTTAGCACTTGGCCAATTTCGCTTTTTCCCATAAGAATGAATGGGGAAATCAGAACGCCTCAAACAAAAATGCGCTACGTCGCCATACTTTGAGGTAGAAACTTCATTTTAATTTCAAAAATTCAAGAAACTTGTGGTCTGTCAGTGCACCGGGTTTCATGTCGATAGCTTGTATCGTTTTTCACCAGCACCTTCTCAAAGCTCATTTGGTGAATTCCCTGCTACTCTCTCTCCTCTGCTGACAGTGTCCTGCTGGAGCAGGCTGACTGATGACCTCATACAGACACACAAACACTTCAGGCACACTCACACACACACTCGGTCTCTCTCACACATGCATGTTAATACAAAGTTATGGCCGAAAAGAGCAATTCTCCTTCGGCTCTGGCGGGGGGGTGGGGGGGGGGGGTTGGGGCAGCTCGTGACTCGATGGTGGGCACAGGTTTCGGAGCACTCTCGAAATTTCAGCGCGCTGGAATTTTCTAGTTATTATTATTATAGCGAAATTTCGGTCGAGCGTACCTCGAGAACCGCTGATCGCAGACACACAAACCATACATCAAAACGTGCGGCTCGGCCCCGGCACGTGTGCTTTCCTTCGACCCCGACAAAATTCCATTTTTTGGCCCCGCCAGGGGCCAAAAACTGGCAAAAATCAGTTAATTGGCCGCTGTGGCCAAACCATCCAGATTCTGGACAAGTTAAAAAGAAGAATTGTTCGGGACGCTCTCCCGCACGCGTTGGTATATAGCAGCCTAAAAATTGACAAAGATTGACGAAAAAATAACACTTTTTAGCCAAAAAGTGCTCAGAAAGAGCAAAAAATCCCATAAGAAATGAATGGGAAAAACCAGAAAATTCAAAAAATCGCCCTCAAACAAACATTCGCTGCCAAGCCATACGTTGTCGTAGAAACTTCGTTCAAACTTCAAAACGTAGGAAAACTTGTCGTCTCTGCCCGTACCCGGCAGCGTGTTGATATCTTGTGTCATTTTTCATCCAGGCCGTCTCAAAAACACGTGGGTTTGGCGTTTTTTGAAAAGTTAGAGTGGGGAGAGACCAACTGTCAGAGTGCGGGATGACTGAAAAATCACCTCTCATTTTGCTCTTTTCACGCTGCTCCCGGCCAAACCGTAAGCAGTAGACAAATTCTTTTTTCCACTTTTGTCGGCAAATTTGTGCTCTCTCGTGCCATGCCGGCCATAAACCTGAGCGCTTTGTAAAATTTAAACGGCGAGCCTCAGAGTCAGGCCAGCGCAGCCTCTTCTCTCCATAAGCCCCCATTCATTTTCCAACCGCTGCGATCAAAGTTAAACTTTACACTTCTACTCGCAACTGTGGCCTCAATTTTCGTAGTAGACACACCAAATCGCATCAGGGCGTTCCTGAGACTGTCCCCTGCATGACGGTGTGTTTGTATTGCAGATAGGTGCAAGCGTTGTCTCCCAAGAGCCAAATGTTTTGCACTTGGGCAATTTCGCTTTTTCCCATAAGAATGAATGGGGAAATCGGAACGCCTCAAACAAAAATGCACTACGTCGCCATACTTTGAGGTAGAAACTTCATTTTAATTTCAAAAATTCAAGAAACTTGTGGTCTGTCTATGTACCGACTTTCGTGTTGATAGCTTGTACCGTTTTTCACCAGCACTTTGTCAAACACACTTTGGTCAAAATGACACAGACCAAGGGTCTGCAGACTGTCGCCGTCGTCATGGCAACCGCTGCTTTATATGGGGCCCTTATGGAAAAAAACATTTAAATCGCGACTGTGGGCAAACGATCCAGATTCTGGACAAGTTGAATAGAAGATTTGTTCGGGACGCTCTCCCGCACGCGTTGGTGTATAACAATCAGAAATCGGACAAAGATTGACGAAAAAATAACACTTTTTGGCTAAAAAGTTTTCCGAAGGAGCAAAAAATCCCATAAGAAATGAATGGGAAAATCCAGAAAATTCAAAAGATCACCCTCAAACAAACATTCGCTGTAAAGCCGTGCGTTGATGTAGAAACTTCATTCAAACTCTAAAACGCTGGAAAACTTGTGGTCTCTGCCCGTACCCGACAGCGTGTCGATACCTTGTATGGTTTTTCATCCAGGCCCTCTCAAAAACACGTGGGTTTGGCGTTTTCGATGCAGCTCGAGTGGGGAGAGACCAACTGTGAATTTGGGATCGCTGAAGAATCACTTCTCATTTTGCTCTTTTCACGCTGCTCCCGGCCAAACCGTAAGCAGTAGACAAATTCTTTTTTCCAGTTTCGTAGGTTAATTTGTGCTCTCTCGTGCGATGGCGGCCATAAACCTGAGCGCTTTGTAAAATTCAAACGGCGAGCCTCAGAGTCAGGCAAGCGCAGCCTCTTCTCTCCATAAGGCCCCATTCATTTTCTGACCACTGCGATCAAAGTTAAACTTTACACTTCTACTCGCGACTGTGGCCTCAGTTTTCATAGTAGACACACCAAATCGCATCAGGGCGTTCCTGAGACTGTCCCCTGCGTGACGGTGTGTTTGTATTGCAGATAGGTGCGAGCGTTGTCTCCCAAGAGCCAAATGTTTAGCACTTGGCCAATTTCGCTTTTTCCCATAAGAATGAATGGGAAAATCGGAACGCCTCAAACAAAAATGCGTTACGTCGCCATCCTTTGAGGTAGAAACTTCATTTTAATTTCAAAAATTCAAGAAACTTGTGGTCTGTCTGTGTACCCGGTTTCATGTCGATAGCTTGTATCGTTTTTCACCAGCACCTTCTCAATTCATTTGGTGAATTCCCTGCCACTCTCTCTCCCCTGCTGACAGTGTCCTGCTGGAGCAGGCTGACTGATGACCTCATGCAGACACACAAACACTTCAGCCACACTCACACACACACACTCGGCCTCTCTCATACATGCATGTTAATACAAAGTTATGGCCGAAAAGAGCAATTCTCCTTCGGCTCTGGCGGGGGGGTGGGTGGGGGGGGGGGTGGGGGGGTTGGGGCAGCTAGTGACTCGATGGTGGGCACAGGTTTCGGAGCACTCTCGAAATTTCAGCGCACTGGAATTTTCTAGTTAGTGCTCCGAAAGGGAGCACTATTACTCTCCACCGTGTTTATTCTTCTTATTAGTGCTCCGAAAAGGAGCACTATTATTCTACACCGTGTTTATTCTTCTTATTATTATTATTATTATAGCGAAATTTCGGTCGAGCGTATCTCGAGAACCGCTGATCGCAGACACACAAACCATACATCAAAACGTGCGGCTCGGCCCCGGCAAGTGTGCTTTCCTTTGACCCCGACAAAATTCCAGTTTTTGGCCCCGTCAGGGGCCAAAAACTGGCAAAAATCAGTTAATTGGCCGCTGTCGCCAAACGATCCAGATTCTGGACAAGTTAAAAAGAAGAATTGTTCGGGACGCTCTCCCGCACGCGTTGGTATATAGCAGCCTAAAAATTGACAAAGATTGACGAAAAAATAACACTTTTTAGCCAAAAAGTGCTCAGAAAGAGCAAAAAATCCCATAAGAAATGAATGGGAAAAACCACAAAATTCAAAAAATCGCCCTCAAACAAACATTCGCTGCCAAGTCATACGTTGTCGTACAAAATTCGTTCAAACTTCAAAACGTAGGAAAACTTGTCGTCTCTGCCCGTACCCGACAGCGTGTTGATACCTTGTGTCGCTTTTCATCCAGACCTTCTCAAAAACACGTGGGTTTGCCGTTTTTTGAAAAGTTAGAGTGGGGAGAGACCAACTGTCAGAGTGCGGGATGACTGAAAAATCACCTCTCATTTTGCTCTTTTCACGCTGCTCCCGGCCAAACCGTAAGCAGTAGACAAATTCTTTTTTCCAGTTTTGTAGGCAAATTTGTGCTCTCTCGTGCGATGCCGGCCATAAACCTGAGCGCTTTGTAAAATTTAAACGGCGAGCCTCAGAGTCAGGCCAGCGCAGCCTCTTCTCTCCATAAGGCCCCATTCATTTTCCAACCACTGCGATCAAAGTTAAACTTTACACTTCTACTCGCGACTGTGGCCTCAGTTTTCATCATACACACACCAAATCGCATCAGGGCGTTCCTGAGACTGTCCCCTGCGTGACGGTGTGTTCATGTTGCAGATAGGTGCAAGTGTTGTCTCCTTAGAGCCAAATGTTTAGCACTTGAGCAATTTCGCTTTTTCCCATAAGAATGAATGGGAAAATCGGAACGCCTCAAACAAAAATGCGCTATGTCGCCATGCTTTGAGGTAGAAACTTCATTTTAATTTCAAAAATTCAAGAAACTTGTGGTCTGTCTATGTACCGACTTTCTTGTTGATAGCTTGTACCGTTTTTCACCAGCACCTTCTCAAACACACTTTGGTCAAAATGACACAGACCAAGGGTCTGCAGACTGTCGCCGTCGTCATGGCAACCGCAACTTTATATGGGGCCCTTATGGAAAAAAACCTTTAAATCGCGACTGTCGGCAAACGATCCAGATTCTGGACAAGTTGAATAGAAGATTTGTTCGGGACGCTCTCCCGCACGCGTTGGTGTATAACAATCTGAAATCGGACAAAGATTGACGAAAAAATAACACTTTTTGGCTAAAAAGTTTTCCGAAGGAGCAAAAAATCCCATAAGAAATGAATGGGAAAATCCAGAAAATTCAAAAAATCACCCTCAAACAAACATTCGCTGTACAGCCGTGCGTTGATGTAGAAACTTCATTCAAACTCCAAAACGCTGGAAAACTTGTGGTCTCTGCCCGTACCCGACAGCGTGTCGATACCTTGTATGGTTTTTCATCCAGGCCCTCTCAAAAACATGTGGGTTTGGCGTTTTCGATGCAGCTCGAGTGGGGAGAGACCAACTGTCAATTTGGGATCGCTGAAGAATCACCTCTCATTTTGCTCTTTTCACGCTGCTCCCGGCCAAACCGTAAGCAGTAGACAAATTCTTTTTTCCAGTTTTGTAGGCAAATTTGTGCTCTGTTGGGCGATGCCGGCCATAAACCTGAGCGCTTTGTAAAATTTAAACGGCGAACCTCAGAGTCAGGCCAGCGCAGCCTCTTCTCTCCATAAGCCCCCATTCATTTTCCGACCACTGCGATCAAAGTTAAACTTTACAATTCTACTCGTGACTGTGGCCTCAGTTTTCATAGGAGACACACCAAATCGCATCAGGGCGTTCCTGAGACTGTCCCCTGCGTGACGGTGTGTTTGTATTGCAGATAGGTGCAAGCGTTGTCTCCCTAGAGCCAAATGTTTAGCACTTGGGCAATTTCACTTTTTCCCATAAGAATGAATGGGAAAATCGGAATGCCTCAAACAAAACTGCGCTACGTCGCCATACTTTGAGGTAGAAACTTCATTTTAATTTCAAAAATTCAAGAAACTTGTGGTCTGTCTGTGTACCGAGTTTCATGTTGAGAACTTGCATCGTTTTTCACCAGCACCTTCTCAATTCATTTGGTGAATTCCCTGCTACTCTCTCTCCCCTGCTGACAGTGTCCTGCTGGAGCAGGCTGACTGATGACCTCATACAGACACGCAAACACTTCAGGCACACCAACTACTTTCCTATCATACAGCTGATAGGGTTAAACCAGGGGTCTCTCTGAGTAGCAGGGACAGCAAATACACAGTGTTGGGCGGTCCAGGCACAAGTATGGGGTTGGGCCAGCTCGTGACTTGATGGTGGGCACAGGTTTCGGAGCACTCTCGAAATTTCTGCGCGCTGGAATTTTCTAGTTATTATTAGTGCTCCGAAAGGGAGCACTATTACTCTCCACCGTGTTTATTCTTCTTATTATTATTATTATTATTATTATTATTATAGCGAAATTTCGGTCGAGCGTATCTCGAGAAGCGCTGATCGCAGACACACAAACCATACATCAAAACGTGCGGCTCGGCCCCGGCAAGTGTGCTTTCCTTCGACCCCGACAAAATTCCAGTTTTTGGCCCCGCCAGGGGCCAAAAACTGGCAAAAATCAGTTAATTGGCCGCTGTGGCCAAACCATCCAGATTCTGGACAAGTTAAAAAGAAGAATTGTTCGGGACGCTCTCCCGCACGCGTTGGTATATAGCAGCCTAAAAATTGACAAAGATTGACGAAAAAATAACACTTTTTAGCCAAAAAGTGCTCAGAAAGAGCAAAAAATCCCATAAGAAATGAATGGGAAAAACCAGAAAATTCAAAAAATCGCCCTCAAACAAACATTCGCTGCCAAGCCATACGTTGTCGTAGAAACTTCGTTCAAACTTCAAAACGCAGGAAAACTTGTCGTCTCTGCCCGTACCCGACAGCGTGTTGATACCTTGTGTCGTTTTTCATCCAGGCCGTCTCAAAAACACGTGGGTTTGGCGTTTTTTGAAAAGTTAGAGTGGGGAGAGACCAACTGTCAGAGTGCGGGATGACTGAAAAATCACCTCTCATTTTGCTCTTTTCACGCTGCTCCCGGCCAAACCGTAAGCAGTAGACAAATTCTTTTCTCCACTTTTGTAGGCAAATTTGTGCTCTCTCATGTGATGCCGGCCATAAACCGGAGCGCTTTGTAAAATTTAAACGGCGAGCCTCAGAGTCAGGCCAGCGCAGCCTCTTCTCTCCATAAGCCCCCATTCATTTTCCAACCGCTGCGATCAAAGTTAAACTTTACACTTCTACTCGCGACTGTGGCCTCAGTTTTCATAGTAGACACACCAAATCGCATCAGGGCGTTCCTGAGACTGTCCCCTGCGTGACGGTGTGTTCATATTGCAGATAGGTGCAAGTGTTGTCTCCCTAGAGCCAACTGTTTAGCACTTGGGCAATTTCGCTTTTTCCCATAAGAATGAATGGGAAAATCGGAACGCCTCAAACAAAAATGCGCTACGTCGCCATACTTTGAGGTACAAACTTCATTTCAATTTTAAAAATTCAAGAAACTTGTGGTGTGTCTGTGTACCGAGTTTCATGTCGATAGCTTGTATCGTTTTTCACCAGCACCTTCTCAAACACACTTTGGCCAAAATGACACAGACCAAGGGTCTGCAGACAGTCACCGTCGTCATGGCAACCGCTGCTTTGTATGGGGCCCTTATGGAAAAAAACCTTTAAATCGCGACTGTGGGCAAACGATCCAGATTCTGGACAAGTTGAATAGAAGATTTGTTCGGGACGCTCTCAGGCACGCGTTGGTGTATAACAATCCGAAATCGGACAAAGATTGATGAAAAAATAACACTTTTTGGCTAAAAAGTTTTCCGAAGGAGCAAAAAATCCCATAAGAAATGAATGGGAAAATCCAGAAAATTCAAAAAATCACCCTCAAACAAACATTCGCTGTAAAGCCGTGCGTTGATGTAGAAACTTCATTCAAACTCTAAAACGCTGGAAAACTTGTGGTCTCTGCCCGTACCCGACAGCGTGTCGATACCTTGTATGGTTTTTCATCCAGGCCCTCTCAAAAACACGTGGGTTTGGCGTTTTCGATGCAGCTCGAGTGGGGAGAGACCAACTGTGAATTTGGGATCGCTGAAGAATCACCTCTGATTTTGCTCTTTTCACGCTGCTCCCGGCCAAACCGTAAGCAGTAGACAAATTCTTTTTTCCGCTTTTGTAGGGAAATTTGTGCTCTCTCGTGCGATGCCGGCCATTAACCTGAGCGCTTTGTAAAATTTAAACGGCGAGCCTCAGAGTCAGGCCAACGCAGCCTCTTCTCTCCATAAGGCCCCATTCATTTTCCGATCACTGCGATCAAAGTTAAACTTTACACTTCTACTCGCGACTGTGGCCTCAGTTTTCATCATACACACACCAAATCACATCAGGGCGTTCCTGAGACTGTCCCCTGCGTGACGGTGTGTTCATATTGCAGATAGGTGCAAGTGTTGTCTCCCTAGAGCCAACTGTTTAGCACTTGGGCAATTTCGCTTTTTCCCATAAGAATGAATGGGAAAATCGGAACGCCTCAAACAAAAATGGGCTACGTCGCCATACTTTGAGGTACAAACTTCATTTTAATTTTAAAAATTCAAGAAACTTGTGGTGTGTCTGTGTACCGAGCTTCATGTCGATAGCTTGCACCGTTTTTCACCAGCACCTTCTCAAAGCTCATTTGGTGAATTCCCTGCTCAGGTGTCTCTCCTGCTGACAGCGTCCTGCTGGAGCAGGCTGAGTGATGACCTCATACAGACACACAAACATTTCAGGCACACTCACACACACACACTCGGTCTCTCTCACACATGCATGTTAACACAAAGTTATGGCCGAAAAGAGCAATACTCCTTCGGCTTTGGGGGGGTTGGGGGTTGGGGCAGCTAGTGACTCGATGGTGGGCACAGCATTCGGAGCACTCTCGAAATTTCAGCGTGCTGGAATTTTCTAGTTATTATTATTATAGCGAAATTTCGGTCGAGCGTATCTCGAGAACCGCTGATCGCAGACACACAAACCATACATCAAAACGTGCGGCTCGGCCCCGGCAAGTGTGCTTTCCTTCGACCCCAACAAAATTCCAGTTTTTGGCCCCGCCAGGGGCCAAAAACTGGCAAAATCAGTTAATTGGCCGCTGTGGCCAAACGATCCAGATTCTGGACAAGTTAAAAAGAAGAATTGTTCGGGACGCTCTCCCGCACGCGTTGGTATATAGCAGCCTAAAAATTGACAAAGATTGACGAAAAAATAACACTTTTTAGCCAAAAAGTGCTCAGAAAGAGCAAAAAATCCCATAAGAAATGAATGGGAAAAACCACAAATTTCAAAAAATCGCCCTCAAACAAACATTCGCTGCCAAGTCATACGTTGTCGTACAAAATTCGTTCAAACTTCAAAACGTAGGAAAACTTGTCGTCTCTGCCCGTACCCGACAGCGTGTTGATACCTTGTGTCGCTTTTCATCCAGACCGTCTCAAAAACACGTGGGTTTGGCGTTTTTTGAAAAGTTAGAGTGGGGAGAGACCAACTGTCAGAGTGCGGGATGACTGAAAAATCACCTCTCATTTTGCTCTTTTCACGCTGCTCCCGGCCAAACCGTAAGCAGTAGACAAATTCTTTTTTCCACTTTTGTAGGCAAATTTGTGCTCTCTCGTGCGATGCCGGCCATAAACCTGAGCGCTTTGTAAAATTTAAACGGCGAGCCTCAGAGTCAGGCCAGCGCAGCCTCTTCTCTCCATAAGCCCCCATTCATTTTCCAACCGCTGCGATCAAAGTTAAACTTTACACTTCTACTCGTGACTGTGGCCTCAGTTTTCATCATACACACACCAAATCGCATCAGGGCGTTCCTGAGACTGTCCCCTGCGTGACGGTGTGTTCGTATTGCAGATAGGTGCAAGTGTTGTCTCCCTAGAGCCAAATGTTTAGCACTTGGGCAATTTCGCTTTTTCCCATAAGAATGAATGGGGAAATCGGAACGCCTCAAACAAAAATGCGCTACGTCGCCATACTTTGAGGTAGAAACTTCATTTCAATTTCAAAAATTCAAGAAACTTGTGGTCTGTCTATGTACCGACTTTCGTGTTGATAGCTTGTACCGTTTTTCACCAGCACTTTGTCAAACACACTTTGGTCAAAATGACACAGACCAAGGGTCTGCAGACTGTCGCCGTCGTCATGGCAACCGCTGCTTTATATGGGGCCCTTATGGAAAAAAACCTTTAAATCGCGACTGTGGGCAAACGATCCAGATTCTGGACAAGTTGAATAGAAGATTTGTTCGGGACGCTCTCCCGCACGCGTTGGTGTATAACAATCCGAAATCGGACAAAGATTGACGAAAAAATAACACTTTTTGGCTAAAAAGTTTTCCGAAGGAGCAAAAAATCCCATAAGAAATGAATGGGAAAATCCAGAAAATTCAAAAAATCACCCTCAAACAAACATTCGCTGTAAAGCCGTGCGTTGATGTAGAAACTTCATTCAAACTCCAAAACGCAGGAAAACTTGTCGTCTCTGCCCGTACCCGACAGCGTGACGATACCTTGTATGGTTTTTCATCCAGGCCGTCTCAAAAACACGTGGGTTTGGCGTTTTCGATGCAGCTCGAGTGGGGAGAGACCAACTGTCAATTTGGGATCGCGGAAGAATCACCTCTCATTTTGCTCTTTTCACGCTGCTCCTGGCCAAACCGTAAGCAGTAGACAAATTCTTTTTTCCACTTTTGTAGGTAAATTTGTGCTCTCTCGTGCGATGCTGGCCATAAACCTGAGCGCTTTGTAAAATTTAAACGGCGAGCCTCAGAGTCAGGCCAGCGCAGCCTCTTCTCTCCATAAGCCCCCATTCATTTTCCAACCACTGCAATCAAAGTTAAACTTTACACTTCTACTCGCGACTGTGGCCTCAGTTTTCATCGTACACACACCAAATCGCATCAGGGCGTTCCTCAGTCTGTCCCCTGCGTGATGGTGTGTTCGAATTGCAGATAGGTGCAAGCGGTGTCTCCCTAGAGCCATATGTTTAGCACTTGGCCAATTTTGCTTTTTCCCATAAGAATGAATGGGGAAATCAGAACACCTCAAACAAAAATGCGCTACGTCGCCATACTTTGAGGTAGAAACTTCATTTTAATTTCAAAAATTCAAGAAACTTGTGGTCTGTCTGTGTACCGGGTTTCATGTCGATAGCTTGTACCGTATTTCACCAGCACCTTCTCAAAGCTCATTTGGTGAATTCCCTGCTACTCTCTCTCCCCTGCTGACAGTGTCCTGCTGGAGCAGGCTGATTGATGACCTCATACAGACAAACAAACACTTCAGGCACACTCACACACACACTCGGTCTCTCTCACACATGCATGTTAATACAAAGTTATGGCCGAAAAGAGCAATTCTCCTTCGGCTCTGGCGGGGGGGGTGGGGGGTGGGGGGGTTGGGGCAGCTCGTGACTCGATGGTGGGCACAGGTTTCGGAGCACTCTCGAAATTTCAGCGCGCTGGAATTTTCTAGTTATTATTATTATTATTATAGCGAAATTTCGGTCGAGCGTATCTCGAGAACCGCTGATCGCAGACACACAAACGATACATCAAAACGTGCGGCTCGGCCCCGGCACGTGTGCTTTCCTTCGACCCCGACAAAATTCCAGTTTTTGGCCCCGCCAGGGGCCAAAAACTGGCAAAAATCAGTTAATTGGCCGCTGTGGCCAAACGATCCAGATTCTGGACAAGTTAAAAAGAAGAATTGTTCGGGACGCTCTCCCGCACGCGTTGGTATATAGCAGCCTAAAAATTGACAAAGATTGACGAAAAAATAACACTTTTTCGCCAAAAAGTGCTCAGAAAGAGCAAAAAATCCCATAAGAAATGAATGGGAAAAACCAGAAAATTCAAAAAATCGCCCTCAAACAAACATTCGCTGCCAAGCCATACGTTGTCGTAGAAACTTCGTTCAAACTTCAAAACGCAGGAAAACTTGTCGTCTCTGCCCGTACCCGGCAGCGTGTTGATATCTTGTGTCATTTTTCATCCAGGCCGTCTCAAAAACACGTGGGTTTGGCGTTTTTTGAAAAGTTAGAGTGGGGAGAGACCAACTGTCAGAGTGCGGGATGACTGAAAAATCACCTCTCATTTTGCTCTTTTCACGCTGCTCCCGGCCAAACCGTAAGCAGTAGACAAATTCTTTTTTCCACTTTTGTAGGCAAATTTGTGCTCTCTCGTGCGATGCCGGCCATAAACCTGAGCGCTTTGTAAAATTTAAACGGCGAGCCTCAGAGTCAGGCCCGCGCAGCCTCTTCTCTCCATAAGCCCCCATTCATTTTCCAACCGCTGCGATCAAAGTTAAACTTTACACTTCTACTCGCGACTGTGGCCTCAGTTTTCATAGTAGACACACCAAATCGCATCAGGGCGTTCCTGAGACTGTCCCCTGCGTGACGGTGTGTTTGTATTGCAGATAGGTGCAAGCGTTGTCTCCCTAGAGCCAAATGTTTAGCACTTGGGCAATTTCGCTTTTTCCCATAAGAATGAATGGGAAAATCGGAACGCCTCAAACAAAAATGCGCTACGTCGCCATACTTTGAGGTAGAAACTTCATTTTAATTTCAAAAATTCAAGAAACTTGTGGTCTGTCTGTGTACCGAGTTTCATGTCGATAGCTTGTATCGTTTTTCACCAGCACCTTCTCAAACACACTTTGGTCAAAATGACACAGACCAAGGGTCTGCAGACTGTCGCCGTCGTCATGGCAACCGCAGCTTTATATGGGGCCCTTATGGAAAAAAACCTTTAAATCGCGACTGTCGGCAAACGATCCAGATTCTGGACAAGTTGAATAGAAGATTTGTTCGGGACGCTCTCCCGCACGCGTTGGTGTATAACAATCTGAAATCGGACAAAGATTGACGAAAAAATAACACTTTTTGGCTAAAAAGTTTTCCGAAGGAGCAAAAAATCCCATAAGAAATGAATGGGAAAATCCAGAAAATTCAAAAAATCACCCTCAAACAAACATTCGCTGTAAAGCCGTGCGTTGATGTAGAAACTTCATTCAAACTCCAAAACGCTGGAAAACTTGTCGTCTCTGCCCGTACCCGACAGCGTGTCAATACCTTGTATGGTTTTTCATCCAGGCCCTCTCAAAAACACGTGGGTTTGGCGTTTTCGATGCAGCTCGAGTGGGGAGAGACCAACTGTCAATTTGGGATCGCTGAAGAATCACCTCTCATTTTGCTCTTTTCATGCTGCTCCCGGCCAAACCGTAAGCAGTAGACAAATTCTTTTTTCCACTTTTGTAGGCAAATGTGTGCTCTCTTTTGCAATGCCGGCCATAAACCTGAGCACTTTGTAAAATTTAAACGGCGAGCCTCAGAGTCAGGCCAGCGCAGCCTCTTCTCTCCATAAGCCCCCATTCATTTTCCAACCACTGCGATCAAAGTTAATTTTTACACTTCTACTTGCGACTGTGGCCTCAGTTTTCATAGTAGACACACCAAATCGCATCAGGGCGTTCCTGAGACTGTCCCCTGCGTGACGGTGTGTTCGAATTGTAGATAGGTGCAAGCGTTGTCTCCCAAGAGCCAATTGTTTAGCACTTGGCCAATTTCGCTTTTTCCCATAAGAATGAATGGGAAAATCGGAACGCCTCAAACAAAAATGCGTTACGTCGCCATCCTTTGAGGTAGAAACTTCATTTTAATTTCAAAAATTCAAGAAACTTGTGGTCTGTCTATGTACCGACTTTCATGTTGATAGCTTGTACCGTTTTTCACCAGCACTTTGTCAAACACACTTTGGTCAAAATGACACAGACCAAGGGTCTGCAGACTGTCGCCGTCGTCATGGCAACCGCAGCTTTGTATGGGGCCCTTATGGAAAAAAACCTTTAAATCGCGACTGTGGGCAAACGATCCAGATTCTGGACAAGTTGAATAGAAGATTTGTTCGGGACGCTCTCCCGCACGCGTTGGTGTATAACAATCCGAAATCGGACAAAGATTGACGAAAAAATAACACTTTTTGTCTAAAAAGTTTTCAGAAGGAGCAAAAAATCCCATAAGAAATGAATGGGAAAATCCAGAAAATTCAAAAAATCACCCTCAAACAAACGTTCGCTGGAAAGCCGTGCGTCGATGTAGAAACTTCATTCAAACTCCAAAACGCAGGAAAACTTGTCGTCTCTGCCCGTACCCGACAGCGTGTCGATACCTTGTATGGTTTTTCATCCAGGGCCTCTCAAAAACATGTGGGTTTGGCGTTTTCGATGCAGCTCGAGTGGGGAGAGACCAACTGTCAATTTGGGATCGCTGAAGAATCACCTCTCATTTTGCTCTTTTCACGCTGCTCCCGGCCAAACCGTAAGCAGTAGACAAATTCTTTTTTCCAGTTTCGTAGGTTAATTTGTGCTCTCTCGTGCGATGGCGGCCATAAACCTGAGCGCTTTGTAAAATTCAAACGGCGAGCCTCAGAGTCAGGCAAGCGCAGCCTCTCCTCTCCATAAGGCCCCATTCATTTTCTGACCACTGCGATCAAAGTTAAACTTTACACTTCTACTCGCGACTGTGGCCTCAGTTTTCATAGTAGACACACCAAATTATGTATGTAATAATGTATTGCAGATAGGTGCGAGCGTTGTCTCCCAAGAGCCAAATGTTTAGCACTTGGCCAATTTCGCTTTTTCCCATAAGAATGAATGGGAAAATCGGAACGCCTCAAACAAAAATGCGTTACGTCGCCATCCTTTGAGGTAGAAACTTCATTTTAATTTCAAAAATTCAAGAAACTTGTGGTCTGTCTGTGTACCGGGTTTCATGTCGATAGCTTGTATCGTTTTTCACCAGCACCTTCTCAAAGCTCGTTTGGTGAATTCCCTGCTACTCTCTCTCCCCTGCTGACAGTGTCCTGCTGGCGCAGGCTGACTGATGACCTCATACAGACACACAAACACTTCAGGCAAATCACACACACACTCGGTCTCTCTCACACATGCATGTTCATACAAAGTTATGGCCGAAAAGAGCAATTCTCCTTCGGCTCTGGCAGGGGTGCGGGGGGGGGGGTTGGGGCAGCTAGTGACTCGATGGTGGGCACAGGTTTCGGAGCACTCTCGAAATTTCAGCGCGCTGGAATTTTCTAGTTAGTGCTCCGAAAAGGAGCACTATTATTCTACACCGTGTTTATTCTTCTTATTATTATTATTATTATAGCGAAATTTCGGTCGAGCGTATCTCGAGAACCGCTGATCGCAGACACACAAACCATACATCAAAACGTGCGGCTCGGCCCCGGCAAGTGTGCTTTCCTTTGACCCCGACAAAATTCCAGTTTTTGGCCCCGCCAGGGGCCAAAAACTGGCAAAAATCAGTTAATTGGCCGCTGTCGCCAAACGATCCAGATTCTGGACAAGTTAAAAAGAAGAATTGTTCGGGACGCTCTCCCGCACGCGTTGGTATATAGCAGCCTAAAAATTGACAAAGATTGACGAAAAAATAACACTTTTTAGCCAAAAAGTGCTCAGAAAGAGCAAAAAATCCCATAAGAAATGAATGGGAAAAACCACAAAATTCAAAAAATCGCCCTCAAACAAACATTCGCTGCCAAGTCATACGTTGTCGTACAAAATTCGTTCAAACTTCAAAACGTAGGAAAACTTGTCGTCTCTGCCCGTACCCGACAGCGTGTTGATACCTTGTGTCGCTTTTCATCCAGACCTTCTCAAAAACACGTGGGTTTGCCGTTTTTTGAAAAGTTAGAGTGGGGAGAGACCAACTGTCAGAGTGCGGGATGACTGAAAAATCACCTCTCATTTTGCTCTTTTCACGCTGCTCCCGGCCAAACCGTAAGCAGTAGACAAATTCTTTTTTCCAGTTTTGTAGGCAAATTTGTGCTCTCTCGTGCGATGCCGGCCATAAACCTGAGCGCTTTGTAAAATTTAAACGGCGAGCCTCAGAGTCAGGCCAGCGCAGCCTCTTCTCTCCATAAGGCCCCATTCATTTTCCAACCACTGCGATCAAAGTTAAACTTTACACTTCTACTCGCGACTGTGGCCTCAGTTTTCATCATACACACACCAAATCGCATCAGGGCGTTCCTGAGACTGTCCCCTGCGTGACGGTGTGTTCATGTTGCAGATAGGTGCAAGTGTTGTCTCCTTAGAGCCAAATGTTTAGCACTTGAGCAATTTCGCTTTTTCCCATAAGAATGAATGGGAAAATCGGAACGCCTCAAACAAAAATGCGCTATGTCGCCATGCTTTGAGGTAGAAACTTCATTTTAATTTCAAAAATTCAAGAAACTTGTGGTCTGTCTATGTACCGACTTTCTTGTTGATAGCTTGTACCGTTTTTCACCAGCACCTTCTCAAACACACTTTGGTCAAAATGACACAGACCAAGGGTCTGCAGACTGTCGCCGTCGTCATGGCAACCGCAACTTTATATGGGGCCCTTATGGAAAAAAACCTTTAAATCGCGACTGTCGGCAAACGATCCAGATTCTGGACAAGTTGAATAGAAGATTTGTTCGGGACGCTCTCCCGCACGCGTTGGTGTATAACAATCTGAAATCGGACAAAGATTGACGAAAAAATAACACTTTTTGGCTAAAAAGTTTTCCGAAGGAGCAAAAAATCCCATAAGAAATGAATGGGAAAATCCAGAAAATTCAAAAAATCACCCTCAAACAAACATTCGCTGTACAGCCGTGCGTTGATGTAGAAACTTCATTCAAACTCCAAAACGCTGGAAAACTTGTGGTCTCTGCCCGTACCCGACAGCGTGTCGATACCTTGTATGGTTTTTCATCCAGGCCCTCTCAAAAACATGTGGGTTTGGCGTTTTCGATGCAGCTCGAGTGGGGAGAGACCAACTGTCAATTTGGGATCGCTGAAGAATCACCTCTCATTTTGCTCTTTTCACGCTGCTCCCGGCCAAACCGTAAGCAGTAGACAAATTCTTTTTTCCAGTTTTGTAGGCAAATTTGTGCTCTGTTGGGCGATGCCGGCCATAAACCTGAGCGCTTTGTAAAATTTAAACGGCGAACCTCAGAGTCAGGCCAGCGCAGCCTCTTCTCTCCATAAGCCCCCATTCATTTTCCGACCACTGCGATCAAAGTTAAACTTTACAATTCTACTCGTGACTGTGGCCTCAGTTTTCATAGGAGACACACCAAATCGCATCAGGGCGTTCCTGAGACTGTCCCCTGCGTGACGGTGTGTTTGTATTGCAGATAGGTGCAAGCGTTGTCTCCCTAGAGCCAAATGTTTAGCACTTGGGCAATTTCACTTTTTCCCATAAGAATGAATGGGAAAATCGGAATGCCTCAAACAAAACTGCGCTACGTCGCCATACTTTGAGGTAGAAACTTCATTTTAATTTCAAAAATTCAAGAAACTTGTGGTCTGTCTGTGTACCGAGTTTCATGTTGAGAACTTGCATCGTTTTTCACCAGCACCTTCTCAATTCATTTGGTGAATTCCCTGCTACTCTCTCTCCCCTGCTGACAGTGTCCTGCTGGAGCAGGCTGACTGATGACCTCATACAGACACGCAAACACTTCAGGCACACCAACTACTTTCCTATCATACAGCTGATAGGGTTAAACCAGGGGTCTCTCTGAGTAGCAGGGACAGCAAATACACAGTGTTGGGCGGTCCAGGCACAAGTATGGGGTTGGGCCAGCTCGTGACTTGATGGTGGGCACAGGTTTCGGAGCACTCTCGAAATTTCTGCGCGCTGGAATTTTCTAGTTATTATTATTATTATTATAGCGAAATTTCGGTCGAGCGTATCTCGAGAACCGCTGATCGCAGACACACAAACCATACATCAAAACGTGCGGCTCGGCCCCGGCAAGTGTGCTTTCCTTCGACCCCGACAAAATTCCAGTTTTTGGCCCCGCCAGGGGCCAAAAACTGGCAAAATCAGTTAATTGGCCGCTGTCGCCAAACCATCCAGATTCTGGACAAGTTAAAAAGAAGAATTGTTCGGGACGCTCTCCCGCACGCGTTGGTATATAGCAGCCTAAAAATTGACAAAGATTGACGAAAAAATAACACTTTTTAGCCAAAAAGTGCTCAGAAAGAGCAAAAAATCCCATAAGAAATGAATGGGAAAAACCAGAAAAATCCAAAAATCGCCCTCAAACAAACATTCGCTGCCAAGCCATACGTTGTCGTAGAAACTTCGTTCAAACTTCAAAACGTAGGAAAACTTGTCGTCTCTGCCCGTACCCGACAGCGTGTTGATACCTTGTGTCGTTTTTCATCCAGGCCGTCTCAAAAACACGTGGATTTGGCGTTTTTTGAAAAGTTAGAGTGGGGAGAGACCAACTGTCAGAGTGCGGGATGACTGAAAAATCACCTCTCATTTTGCTCTTTTCACGCTGCTCCCGGCCAAACCGTAAGCAGTAGACAAATTCTTTTTTCCACTTTTGTAGGAAAATTTGTGCTCTCTCGTGCGATGCCGGCCATAAACCTGAGCGCTTTGTAAAATTTAAACGGCGAGCCTCAGAGTCAGGCCAGCGCAGCCTCTTCTCTCCATAAGGCCCCATTCATTTTCCAACCACTGCGATCAAAGTTAAACTTTACACTTCTACTCGCGACTGTGGCCTCAGTTTTCATCATACACACACCAAATCACATCAGGGCGTTCCTCCGACTGTCCCCTGTGTGACGGTGTGTTCATATTGCAGATAGGTGCAAGCGTTGTCTCCCTAGAGCCAAATGTTTAGCACTTGGGCAATTTTGTTGTTTCCCATAAGAATGAATGGGAAAATCAGAACGCCTCAAACAAAAATGCGCTACGTCGCCATACTTTGAGGTAGAAACTTCATTTTAATTTCAAAAATTCAAGAAACTTGTGGTCTGTCTATGTACCGACTTTCATGTTGATAGCTTGTACTGTTTTTCACCAGCACTTTGTCAAACACACTTTGGTCAAAATGACACAGACCAAGGGTCTGCAGACTGTCGCCGTCGTCATGGCAACCGCAGCTTTATATGGGGCCCTTATGGAAAAAAACCTTTAAATCGCGACTGTCGGCAAACGATCCAGATTCTGGACAAGTTGAATAGAAGATTTGTTCGGGACGCTCTCCCGCACGCGTTGGTGTATAACAATCTGAAATCGGACAAAGATTGACGAAAAAATAACACTTTTTGGCTAAAAAGTTTTCCGAAGGAGCAAAAAATCCCATAAGAAATGAATGGGAAAATCCAGAAAATTCAAAAAATCACCCTCAAACAAACATTCGCTGTAAAGCCGTGCGTTGATGTAGAAACTTCATTCAAACTCCAAAACGCTGGAAAACTTGTCGTCTCTGCCCGTACCCGACAGCGTGTCAATACCTTGTATGGTTTTTCATCCAGGCCCTCTCAAAAACACGTGGGTTTGGCGTTTTCGATGCAGCTCGAGTGGGGAGAGACCAACTGTCAATTTGGGATCGCTGAAGAATCACCTCTCATTTTGCTCTTTTCATGCTGCTCCCGGCCAAACCGTAAGCAGTAGACAAATTCTTTTTTCCACTTTTGTAGGCAAATGTGTGCTCTCTTTTGCAATGCCGGCCATAAACCTGAGCACTTTGTAAAATTTAAACGGCGAGCCTCAGAGTCAGGCCAGCGCAGCCTCTTCTCTCCATAAGCCCCCATTCATTTTCCAACCACTGCGATCAAAGTTAATTTTTACACTTCTACTTGCGACTGTGGCCTCAGTTTTCATAGTAGACACACCAAATCGCATCAGGGCGTTCCTGAGACTGTCCCCTGCGTGACGGTGTGTTCGAATTGTAGATAGGTGCAAGCGTTGTCTCCCAAGAGCCAATTGTTTAGCACTTGGCCAATTTCGCTTTTTCCCATAAGAATGAATGGGAAAATCGGAACGCCTCAAACAAAAATGCGTTACGTCGCCATCCTTTGAGGTAGAAACTTCATTTTAATTTCAAAAATTCAAGAAACTTGTGGTCTGTCTATGTACCGACTTTCATGTTGATAGCTTGTACCGTTTTTCACCAGCACTTTGTCAAACACACTTTGGTCAAAATGACACAGACCAAGGGTCTGCAGACTGTCGCCGTCGTCATGGCAACCGCAGCTTTGTATGGGGCCCTTATGGAAAAAAACCTTTAAATCGCGACTGTGGGCAAACGATCCAGATTCTGGACAAGTTGAATAGAAGATTTGTTCGGGACGCTCTCCCGCACGCGTTGGTGTATAACAATCCGAAATCGGACAAAGATTGACGAAAAAATAACACTTTTTGTCTAAAAAGTTTTCAGAAGGAGCAAAAAATCCCATAAGAAATGAATGGGAAAATCCAGAAAATTCAAAAAATCACCCTCAAACAAACGTTCGCTGGAAAGCCGTGCGTCGATGTAGAAACTTCATTCAAACTCCAAAACGCAGGAAAACTTGTCGTCTCTGCCCGTACCCGACAGCGTGTCGATACCTTGTATGGTTTTTCATCCAGGGCCTCTCAAAAACATGTGGGTTTGGCGTTTTCGATGCAGCTCGAGTGGGGAGAGACCAACTGTCAATTTGGGATCGCTGAAGAATCACCTCTCATTTTGCTCTTTTCACGCTGCTCCCGGCCAAACCGTAAGCAGTAGACAAATTCTTTTTTCCAGTTTCGTAGGTTAATTTGTGCTCTCTCGTGCGATGGCGGCCATAAACCTGAGCGCTTTGTAAAATTCAAACGGCGAGCCTCAGAGTCAGGCAAGCGCAGCCTCTCCTCTCCATAAGGCCCCATTCATTTTCTGACCACTGCGATCAAAGTTAAACTTTACACTTCTACTCGCGACTGTGGCCTCAGTTTTCATAGTAGACACACCAAATTATGTATGTAATAATGTATTGCAGATAGGTGCGAGCGTTGTCTCCCAAGAGCCAAATGTTTAGCACTTGGCCAATTTCGCTTTTTCCCATAAGAATGAATGGGAAAATCGGAACGCCTCAAACAAAAATGCGTTACGTCGCCATCCTTTGAGGTAGAAACTTCATTTTAATTTCAAAAATTCAAGAAACTTGTGGTCTGTCTGTGTACCGGGTTTCATGTCGATAGCTTGTATCGTTTTTCACCAGCACCTTCTCAAAGCTCGTTTGGTGAATTCCCTGCTACTCTCTCTCCCCTGCTGACAGTGTCCTGCTGGCGCAGGCTGACTGATGACCTCATACAGACACACAAACACTTCAGGCAAATCACACACACACTCGGTCTCTCTCACACATGCATGTTCATACAAAGTTATGGCCGAAAAGAGCAATTCTCCTTCGGCTCTGGCAGGGGTGCGGGGGGGGGGTTGGGGCAGCTAGTGACTCGATGGTGGGCACAGGTTTCGGAGCACTCTCGAAATTTCAGCGCGCTGGAATTTTCTAGTTATTATTATTATTATTATAGCGAAATTTCGGTCGAGCGTATCTCGAGAACCGCTGATCGCAGACACACAAACCATACATCAAAACGTGCGGCTCGGCCCCGGCAAGTGTGCTTTCCTTCGACCCCGACAAAATTCCAGTTTTTGGCCCCGCCAGGGGCCAAAAACTGGCAAAATCAGTTAATTGGCCGCTGTCGCCAAACCATCCAGATTCTGGACAAGTTAAAAAGAAGAATTGTTCGGGACGCTCTCCCGCACGCGTTGGTATATAGCAGCCTAAAAATTGACAAAGATTGACGAAAAAATAACACTTTTTAGCCAAAAAGTGCTCAGAAAGAGCAAAAAATCCCATAAGAAATGAATGGGAAAAACCAGAAAAATCCAAAAATCGCCCTCAAACAAACATTCGCTGCCAAGCCATACGTTGTCGTAGAAACTTCGTTCAAACTTCAAAACGTAGGAAAACTTGTCGTCTCTGCCCGTACCCGACAGCGTGTTGATACCTTGTGTCGTTTTTCATCCAGGCCGTCTCAAAAACACGTGGATTTGGCGTTTTTTGAAAAGTTAGAGTGGGGAGAGACCAACTGTCAGAGTGCGGGATGACTGAAAAATCACCTCTCATTTTGCTCTTTTCACGCTGCTCCCGGCCAAACCGTAAGCAGTAGACAAATTCTTTTTTCCAGTTTTGTAGGAAAATTTGTGCTCTCTCGTGCGATGCCGGCCATAAACCTGAGCGCTTTGTAAAATTTAAACGGCGAGCCTCAGAGTCAGGCCAGCGCAGCCTCTTCTCTCCATAAGGCCCCATTCATTTTCCAACCACTGCGATCAAAGTTAAACTTTACACTTCTACTCGCGACTGTGGCCTCAGTTTTCATCATACACACACCAAATCACATCAGGGCGTTCCTCCGACTGTCCCCTGTGTGACGGTGTGTTCATATTGCAGATAGGTGCAAGCGTTGTCTCCCTAGAGCCAAATGTTTAGCACTTGGGCAATTTTGTTGTTTCCCATAAGAATGAATGGGAAAATCAGAACGCCTCAAACAAAAATGCGCTACGTCGCCATACTTTGAGGTAGAAACTTCATTTTAATTTCAAAAATTCAAGAAACTTGTGGTCTGTCTATGTACCGACTTTCATGTTGATAGCTTGTACTGTTTTTCACCAGCACTTTGTCAAACACACTTTGGTCAAAATGACACAGACCAAGGGTCTGCAGACTGTCGCCGTCGTCATGGCAACCGCAGCTTTATATGGGGCCCTTATGGAAAAAAACCTTTAAATCGCGACTGTGGGCAAACGATCCAGATTCTGGACAAGTTGAATAGAAGATTTGTTCGGGACGCTCTCCCGCACGTGTTGGTGTATAACAATCCGAAATCGGACAAAGATTGACGAAAAAATAACACTTTTTGTCCAAAAAGTTTTCCGAAGGAGCAAAAAATCCCATAAGAAATGAATGGGAAAATCCAGAAAATTCAAAAAATCACCCTCAAACAAACATTCGCTGTACAGCCGTGCATTGATGTAGAAACTTCATTCAAACTCTAAAACGCTGGAAAACTTGTGGTCTCTGCCCGTACCCGACAGCGTGTCGATACCTTGTATGGTTTTTCATCCAGGCCCTCTCAAAAACACGTGGGTTTGGCGTTTTCGATGCAGCTCGAGTGGGGAGAGACCAACTGTC
Organism: Karalla daura; assembly: GCA_029224185.1. Taxonomy (NCBI): domain Eukaryota; kingdom Metazoa; phylum Chordata; class Actinopteri; order Chaetodontiformes; family Leiognathidae; genus Karalla; species Karalla daura. Next base: position 4,397,130 of record CM055188.1, on the reverse strand, counting down.
AATTTGGGATCGCTGAAGAATCACCTCTCATTTTGCTCTTTTCATGCTGCTCCCGGCCAAACCGTAAGCAGTAGACAAATTCTTTTTTCCAGTTTCGTAGGTTAATTTGTGCTCTCTCGTGCGATGGCGGCCATAAACCTGAGCGCTTTGTAAAATTCAAACGGCGAGCCTCAGAGTCAGGCAAGCGCAGCCTCTTCTCTCCATAAGGCCCCATTCATTTTCTGACCACTGCGATCAAAGTTAAACTTTACATTTCTACTCGCGACTGTGGCCTCAGTTTTCATAGTAGACACACCAAATCGCATCAGGGCGTTCCTGAGACTGTCCCCTGCGTGACGGTGTGTTTGTATTGCAGATAGGTGCGAGCGTTGTCTCCCAAGAGCCAATTGTTTAGCACTTGGCCAATTTCGCTTTTTCCCATAAGAATGAATGGGAAAATCGGAACGCCTCAAACAAAAATGCGTTACGTCGCCATCCTTTGAGGTAGAAACTTCATTTTAATTTCAAAAATTCAAGAAACTTGTGGTCTGTCTGTGTACCGGGTTTCATGTCGATAGCTTGTATCGTTTTTCACCAGCACCTTCTCAAAGCTCATTTGGTGAATTCCCTGCTCCTCTCTCTCCCCTGCTGACAGTGTCCTGCTGGAGCAGGCTGACTGATGACCTCATGCAGACACACAAACACTTCAGCCACACTCACGCACACACTCGGTCTCTCTCACACAAGCATGTTAATACAAAGTTATGGCCGAAAAGAGCAATATTCCTTCGGCTCTGGCGGGGGGGGGGGGGGTTGGGGCAGCTAGTGACTCGATGGTGGGCACAGGTTTCGGAGCACTCTCGAAATTTCAGCGCGCTGGAATTTTCTAGTTAGTGCTCCGAAAGGGAGCACTATTACTCTCCACCGTGTTTATTCTTCTTATTATTAGTGCTCCGAAAGGGAGCACTATTACTCTCCACCGTGTTTATTCTTCTTATTAGTGCTCCGAAAGGGAGCACTATTACTCTCCACCGTGTTTATTCTTCTTATTAGTGCTCCGAAAGGGAGCACTATTACTCTCCACCGTGTTTATTCTTCTTATTATTATTATTAGTGCTCCGAAAGGGAGCACTATTACTCTCCACCGTGTTTATTCTTCTTCTTATTATTATTATTATTATTATAGCGAAATTTCGGTCGAGCGTATCTCGAGAACCGCTGATCGCAGACACACAAACCATACATCAAAACGTGCGGCTCGGCCCCGGCACGTGTGCTTTCCTTCGACCCCGACAAAATTCCAGTTTTTGGCCCCGCCAGGGGCCAAAAACTGGCAAAAATCAGTTAATTGGCCGCTGTGGCCAAACCATCCAGATTCTGGACAAGTTAAAAAGAAGAATTGTTCGGGACGCTCTCCCGCATGCGTTGGTATATAGCAGCCTAAAAATTGACAAAGATTGACGAAAAAATAACACTTTTTCGCCAAAAAGTGCTCAGAAAGAGCAAAAAATCCCATAAGAAATGAATGGGAAAAACCAGAAAATTCAAAAAATCGCCCTCAAACAAACATTCGCTGCCAAGTCATACGTTGTCGTACAAAATTCGTTCAAACTTCAAAACGTAGGAAAACTTGTCGTCTCTGCCCGTACCCGACAGCGTGTTGATACCTTGTGTCGCTTTTCATCCAGACCGTCTCAAAAACACGTGGGTTTGCCGTTTTTTGAAAAGTTAGAGTGGGGAGAGACCAACTGTCAGAGTGCGGGATGACTGAAAAATCACCTCTCATTTTGCTCTTTTCACGCTGCTCCCGGCCAAACCGTAAGCAGTAGACAAATTCTTTTTTCCAGTTTTGTAGGCAAATTTGTGCTCTCTCGTGCGATGCCGGCCATAAACCTGAGCGCTTTGTAAAATTTAAACGGCGAGCCTCAGAGTCAGGCCAGCGCAGCCTCTTCTCTCCATAAGCCCCCATTCATTTTCCAACCACTGCGATCAAAGTTAAACTTTACACTTCTACTCGCGACTGTGGCCTCAGTTTTCATCATACACACACCAAATCGCATCAGGGCGTTCCTGAGACTGTCCCCTGCGTGACGGTGTGTTCATATTGCAGATAGGTGCAAGTGTTGTCTCCTTAGAGCCAAATGTTTAGCACTTGAGCAATTTCGCTTTTTCCCATAAGAATGAATGGGAAAATCGGAACGCCTCAAACAAAAATGCGCTATGTCGCCATGCTTTGAGGTAGAAACTTCATTTTAATTTCAAAAATTCAAGAAACTTGTGGTCTGTCTATGTACCGACTTTCTTGTTGATAGCTTGTACCGTTTTTCACCAGCACCTTCTCAAACACACTTTGGTCAAAATGACACAGACCAAGTGTCTGCAGACAGTCACCGTCGTCATGGCAACCGCTGCTTTATATGGGGCCCTTATGGAAAAAAACCTTTAAATCGCGACTGTGGGCAAACGATCCAGATTCTGGACAAGTTGAATAGAAGATTTGTTCGGGACGCTCTCCCGCACGCGTTGGTGTATAACAATCAGAAATCGGACAAAGATTGACGAAAAAATAACACTTTTTGGCTAAAAAGTTTTCCGAAGGAGCAAAAAATCCCATAAGAAATGAATGGGAAAATCCAGAAAATTCAAAAGATCACCCTCAAACAAACATTCGCTGTAAAGCCGTGCGTTGATGTAGAAACTTCATTCAAACTCTAAAACGCTGGAAAACTTGTGGTCTCTGCCCGTACCCGACAGCGTGTCGATACCTTGTATGGTTTTTCATCCAGGCCCTCTCAAAAACACGTGGGTTTGGCGTTTTCGATGCAGCTCGAGTGGGGAGAGACCAACTGTGAATTTGGGATCGCTGAAGAATCACTTCTCATTTTGCTCTTTTCACGCTGCTCCCGGCCAAACCGTAAGCAGTAGACAAATTCTTTTTTCCAGTTTCGTAGGTTAATTTGTGCTCTCTCGTGCGATGGCGGCCATAAACCTGAGCGCTTTGTAAAATTCAAACGGCGAGCCTCAGAGTCAGGCAAGCGCAGCCTCTTCTCTCCATAAGGCCCCATTCATTTTCTGACCACTGCGATCAAAGTTAAACTTTACACTTCTACTCGCGACTGTGGCCTCAGTTTTCATAGTAGACACACCAAATCGCATCAGGGCGTTCCTGAGACTGTCCCCTGCGTGACGGTGTGTTTGTATTGCAGATAGGTGCGAGCGTTGTCTCCCAAGAGCCAAATGTTTAGCACTTGGCCAATTTCGCTTTTTCCCATAAGAATGAATGGGAAAATCGGAACGCCTCAAACAAAAATGCGTTACGTCGCCATCCTTTGAGGTAGAAACTTCATTTTAATTTCAAAAATTCAAGAAACTTGTGGTCTGTCTGTGTACCCGGTTTCATGTCGATAGCTTGTATCGTTTTTCACCAGCACCTTCTCAATTCATTTGGTGAATTCCCTGCCACTCTCTCTCCCCTGCTGACAGTGTCCTGCTGGAGCAGGCTGACTGATGACCTCATGCAGACACACAAACACTTCAGCCACACTCACACACACACACTCGGCCTCTCTCATACATGCATGTTAATACAAAGTTATGGCCGAAAAGAGCAATTCTCCTTCGGCTCTGGCGGGGGGGTGGGTGGGGGGGGGGGGTGGGGGGGTTGGGGCAGCTAGTGACTCGATGGTGGGCACAGGTTTCGGAGCACTCTCGAAATTTCAGCGCACTGGAATTTTCTAGTTAGTGCTCCGAAAGGGAGCACTATTACTCTCCACCGTGTTTATTCTTCTTATTATTATTATTATTATTATTATTATTATAGCGAAATTTCGGTCGAGCGTATCTCGAGAACCGCTGATCGCAGACACACAAACCATACATCAAAACGTGCGGCTCGGCCCCGGCACGTGTGCTTTCCTTCGACCCCGACAAAATTCCAGTTTTTGGCCCCGCCAGGGGCCAAAAACTGGCAAAAATCAGTTAATTGGCCGCTGTGGCCAAACGATCCAGATTCTGGACAAGTTAAAAAGAAGAATTGTTCGGGACGCTCTCCCGCACGCGTTGGTATATAGCAGCCTAAAAATTGACAAAGATTGACGAAAAAATAACACTTTTTCGCCAAAAAGTGCTCAGAAAGAGCAAAAAATCCCATAAGAAATGAATGGGAAAAACCAGAAAATTCAAAAAATCGCCCTCAAACAAACATTCGCTGCCAAGCCATACGTTGTCGTAGAAACTTCGTTCAAACTTCAAAACGCAGGAAAACTTGTCGTCTCTGCCCGTACCCGGCAGCGTGTTGATATCTTGTGTCATTTTTCATCCAGGCCGTCTCAAAAACACGTGGGTTTGGCGTTTTTTGAAAAGTTAGAGTGGGGAGAGACCAACTGTCAGAGTGCGGGATGACTGAAAAATCACCTCTCATTTTGCTCTTTTCACGCTGCTCCCGGCCAAACCGTAAGCAGTAGACAAATTCTTTTTTCCACTTTTGTAGGTAAATTTGTGCTCTCTCGTGCGATGCCGGCCATAAACCTGAGCGCTTTGTAAAATTTAAACGGCGAGCCTCAGAGTCAGGCCAGCGCAGCCTCTTCTCTCCATAAGGCCCCATTCATTTTCCAACCACTGCGATCAAAGTTAAACTTTACACTTCTACTCGCGACTGTGGCCTCAGTTTTCATTGTACACACACCAAATCGCATCAGGGCGTTCCTCAGACTGTCCCCTGCGTGACGGTGTGTTTGTATTGCAGATAGGTGCAAGCGTTGTCTCCCTAGAGCCAAATGTTTAGCACTTGGGCAATTTTGTTGTTTCCCATAAGAATGAATGGGAAAATCAGAATGCCTCAAACAAAAATGCGCTACGTCGCCATACTTTGAGGTAGAAACTTCATTTTAATTTCAAAAATTCAAGAAACTTGTGGTCTGTCTATGTACCGACTTTCATGTTGATAGCTTGTACCGTTTTTCACCAGCACTTTGTCAAACACACTTTGGTCAAAATGACATAGACCAAGGGGCTGCAGACTGTCGCCGTCGTCATGGCAACCGCAGCTTTGTATGGGGCCCTTATGGAAAAAAACCTTTAAATCGCGACTGTCGGCAAACGATCCAGATTCTGGACAAGTTGAATAGAAGATTTGTTCGGGACGCTCTCCCGCACGCGTTGGTGTATAACAATCCAAAATCGGACAAAGATTGACGAAAAAATAACACTTTTTGGCTAAAAAGTTTTCCGAAGGAGCAAAAAATCCCATAAGAAATGAATGGGAAAATCCAGAAAATTCAAAAAATCACCCTCAAACAAACATTCGCTGTAAAGCCGTGCGTTGATGCAGAAACTTCATTCAAACTCCAAAACGCAGGAAAACTTGTGGTCTCTGGCTGTACCCGACAGCATGTCGATACCTTGTATGGTTTTTCATCCAGGCCCTCTCAAAAACACGTGGGTTTGGCGTTTTCGATGCAGCTCGAGTGGGGAGAGACCAACTGTCAATTTGGGATCGCTAAAGAATCACCTCTCATTTTGCTCTTTTCACGCTGCTCCCGGCCAAACCGTAAGCAGTAGACAAATTCTTTTTTCCACTTTTGTAGGCAAATTTGTGCTCTCTCGTGCCATGCCGGCCATAAACCTGAGCGCTTCGTAAAATTTAAACGGCGAGCCTCAGAGTCAGGCCAGCGCAGCCTCTTCTCTCCATAAGGCCCCATTCAGTTTCCAACCGCTGCGATCAAAGTTAAACTTTACACTTCTACTCGTGACTGTGGCCTCAGTTTTCATCATACACACACCAAATCGCATCAGGGCGTTCCTCAGACTGTCCCCTGCGTGACGGTGTGTTCGAATTGCAGATAGGTGCAAGCGGTGTCTCCCTAGAGCCATATGTTTAGCACTTGGGCAATTTTGCTTTTTCCCATAAGAATGAATGGGGAAATCAGAACACCTCAAACAAAAATGCGCTACGTCGCCATACTTTGAGGTAGAAACTTCATTTTAATTTCAAAAATTCAAGAAACTTGTGGTCTGTCTGTGTACCGAGTTTCATGTTGAGAACTTGTATCGTTTTTCACCAGCACCTTCTCAAAACTCATTTGGTGAATTCCCTGCTACTCTCTCTCCCCTGCTGACAGTGTCCTGCTGGAGCAGGCTGACTGATGACCTCATACAGACACAGAAACACTTCAGGCACACTCACACACACACTCGGTCTCTCTCACACATGCATGTTAATACAAAGCTATGGCCGAAAAGAGCAATTCTCCTTCGGCTATGGCGGGGGGGGGGGCAGCTAGTGACTCGATGGTGGGCACAGGTTTCGGAGCACTCTCGAAATTTCAGCGCGCTGGAATTTTCTAGTTATTATTATTATTATTATAGCGAAATTTCGGTCGAGCGTATCTCGAGAACCGCTGATCGCAGACACACAAACGATACATCAAAACGTGCGGCTCGGCCCCGGCACGTGTGCTTTCCTTCGACCCCGACAAAATTCCAGTTTTTGGCCCCGCCAGGGGCCAAAAACTGGCAAAAATCAGTTAATTGGCCGCTGTGGCCAAACGATCCAGATTCTGGACAAGTTAAAAAGAAGAATTGTTCGGGACGCTCTCCCGCACGCGTTGGTATATAGCAGCCTAAAAATTGACAAAGATTGACGAAAAAATAACACTTTTTCGCCAAAAAGTGCTCAGAAAGAGCAAAAAATCCCATAAGAAATGAATGGGAAAAACCAGAAAATTCAAAAAATCGCCCTCAAACAAACATTCGCTGCCAAGCCATACGTTGTCGTAGAAACTTCGTTCAAACTTCAAAACGCAGGAAAACTTGTCGTCTCTGCCCGTACCCGGCAGCGTGTTGATATCTTGTGTCATTTTTCATCCAGGCCGTCTCAAAAACACGTGGGTTTGGCGTTTTTTGAAAAGTTAGAGTGGGGAGAGACCAACTGTCAGAGTGCGGGATGACTGAAAAATCACCTCTCATTTTGCTCTTTTCACGCTGCTCCCGGCCAAACCGTAAGCAGTAGACAAATTCTTTTTTCCACTTTTGTAGGCAAATTTGTGCTCTCTCGTGCGATGCCGGCCATAAACCTGAGCGCTTTGTAAAATTTAAACGGCGAGCCTCAGAGTCAGGCCCGCGCAGCCTCTTCTCTCCATAAGCCCCCATTCATTTTCCAACCGCTGCGATCAAAGTTAAACTTTACACTTCTACTCGCGACTGTGGCCTCAGTTTTCATAGTAGACACACCAAATCGCATCAGGGCGTTCCTGAGACTGTCCCCTGCGTGACGGTGTGTTTGTATTGCAGATAGGTGCAAGCGTTGTCTCCCTAGAGCCAAATGTTTAGCACTTGGGCAATTTCGCTTTTTCCCATAAGAATGAATGGGAAAATCGGAACGCCTCAAACAAAAATGCGCTACGTCGCCATACTTTGAGGTAGAAACTTCATTTTAATTTCAAAAATTCAAGAAACTTGTGGTCTGTCTGTGTACCGAGTTTCATGTCGATAGCTTGTATCGTTTTTCACCAGCACCTTCTCAAACACACTTTGGTCAAAATGACACAGACCAAGGGTCTGCAGACTGTCGCCGTCGTCATGGCAACCGCAGCTTTATATGGGGCCCTTATGGAAAAAAACCTTTAAATCGCGACTGTCGGCAAACGATCCAGATTCTGGACAAGTTGAATAGAAGATTTGTTCGGGACGCTCTCCCGCACGCGTTGGTGTATAACAATCTGAAATCGGACAAAGATTGACGAAAAAATAACACTTTTTGGCTAAAAAGTTTTCCGAAGGAGCAAAAAATCCCATAAGAAATGAATGGGAAAATCCAGAAAATTCAAAAAATCACCCTCAAACAAACATTCGCTGTAAAGCCGTGCGTTGATGTAGAAACTTCATTCAAACTCCAAAACGCTGGAAAACTTGTCGTCTCTGCCCGTACCCGACAGCGTGTCAATACCTTGTATGGTTTTTCATCCAGGCCCTCTCAAAAACACGTGGGTTTGGCGTTTTCGATGCAGCTCGAGTGGGGAGAGACCAACTGTCAATTTGGGATCGCTGAAGAATCACCTCTCATTTTGCTCTTTTCATGCTGCTCCCGGCCAAACCGTAAGCAGTAGACAAATTCTTTTTTCCACTTTTGTAGGCAAATGTGTGCTCTCTTTTGCAATGCCGGCCATAAACCTGAGCACTTTGTAAAATTTAAACGGCGAGCCTCAGAGTCAGGCCAGCGCAGCCTCTTCTCTCCATAAGCCCCCATTCATTTTCCAACCACTGCGATCAAAGTTAATTTTTACACTTCTACTTGCGACTGTGGCCTCAGTTTTCATAGTAGACACACCAAATCGCATCAGGGCGTTCCTGAGACTGTCCCCTGCGTGACGGTGTGTTCGAATTGTAGATAGGTGCAAGCGTTGTCTCCCAAGAGCCAATTGTTTAGCACTTGGCCAATTTCGCTTTTTCCCATAAGAATGAATGGGAAAATCGGAACGCCTCAAACAAAAATGCGTTACGTCGCCATCCTTTGAGGTAGAAACTTCATTTTAATTTCAAAAATTCAAGAAACTTGTGGTCTGTCTATGTACCGACTTTCATGTTGATAGCTTGTACCGTTTTTCACCAGCACTTTGTCAAACACACTTTGGTCAAAATGACACAGACCAAGGGTCTGCAGACTGTCGCCGTCGTCATGGCAACCGCAGCTTTGTATGGGGCCCTTATGGAAAAAAACCTTTAAATCGCGACTGTGGGCAAACGATCCAGATTCTGGACAAGTTGAATAGAAGATTTGTTCGGGACGCTCTCCCGCACGCGTTGGTGTATAACAATCCGAAATCGGACAAAGATTGACGAAAAAATAACACTTTTTGTCTAAAAAGTTTTCAGAAGGAGCAAAAAATCCCATAAGAAATGAATGGGAAAATCCAGAAAATTCAAAAAATCACCCTCAAACAAACGTTCGCTGGAAAGCCGTGCGTCGATGTAGAAACTTCATTCAAACTCCAAAACGCAGGAAAACTTGTCGTCTCTGCCCGTACCCGACAGCGTGTCGATACCTTGTATGGTTTTTCATCCAGGGCCTCTCAAAAACATGTGGGTTTGGCGTTTTCGATGCAGCTCGAGTGGGGAGAGACCAACTGTCAATTTGGGATCGCTGAAGAATCACCTCTCATTTTGCTCTTTTCACGCTGCTCCCGGCCAAACCGTAAGCAGTAGACAAATTCTTTTTTCCAGTTTCGTAGGTTAATTTGTGCTCTCTCGTGCGATGGCGGCCATAAACCTGAGCGCTTTGTAAAATTCAAACGGCGAGCCTCAGAGTCAGGCAAGCGCAGCCTCTCCTCTCCATAAGGCCCCATTCATTTTCTGACCACTGCGATCAAAGTTAAACTTTACACTTCTACTCGCGACTGTGGCCTCAGTTTTCATAGTAGACACACCAAATTATGTATGTAATAATGTATTGCAGATAGGTGCGAGCGTTGTCTCCCAAGAGCCAAATGTTTAGCACTTGGCCAATTTCGCTTTTTCCCATAAGAATGAATGGGAAAATCGGAACGCCTCAAACAAAAATGCGTTACGTCGCCATCCTTTGAGGTAGAAACTTCATTTTAATTTCAAAAATTCAAGAAACTTGTGGTCTGTCTGTGTACCGGGTTTCATGTCGATAGCTTGTATCGTTTTTCACCAGCACCTTCTCAAAGCTCGTTTGGTGAATTCCCTGCTACTCTCTCTCCCCTGCTGACAGTGTCCTGCTGGCGCAGGCTGACTGATGACCTCATACAGACACACAAACACTTCAGGCAAATCACACACACACTCGGTCTCTCTCACACATGCATGTTCATACAAAGTTATGGCCGAAAAGAGCAATTCTCCTTCGGCTCTGGCAGGGGTGCGGGGGGGGGGTTGGGGCAGCTAGTGACTCGATGGTGGGCACAGGTTTCGGAGCACTCTCGAAATTTCAGCGCGCTGGAATTTTCTAGTTATTATTATTATTATTATAGCGAAATTTCGGTCGAGCGTATCTCGAGAACCGCTGATCGCAGACACACAAACCATACATCAAAACGTGCGGCTCGGCCCCGGCAAGTGTGCTTTCCTTCGACCCCGACAAAATTCCAGTTTTTGGCCCCGCCAGGGGCCAAAAACTGGCAAAATCAGTTAATTGGCCGCTGTCGCCAAACCATCCAGATTCTGGACAAGTTAAAAAGAAGAATTGTTCGGGACGCTCTCCCGCACGCGTTGGTATATAGCAGCCTAAAAATTGACAAAGATTGACGAAAAAATAACACTTTTTAGCCAAAAAGTGCTCAGAAAGAGCAAAAAATCCCATAAGAAATGAATGGGAAAAACCAGAAAAATCCAAAAATCGCCCTCAAACAAACATTCGCTGCCAAGCCATACGTTGTCGTAGAAACTTCGTTCAAACTTCAAAACGTAGGAAAACTTGTCGTCTCTGCCCGTACCCGACAGCGTGTTGATACCTTGTGTCGTTTTTCATCCAGGCCGTCTCAAAAACACGTGGATTTGGCGTTTTTTGAAAAGTTAGAGTGGGGAGAGACCAACTGTCAGAGTGCGGGATGACTGAAAAATCACCTCTCATTTTGCTCTTTTCACGCTGCTCCCGGCCAAACCGTAAGCAGTAGACAAATTCTTTTTTCCAGTTTTGTAGGAAAATTTGTGCTCTCTCGTGCGATGCCGGCCATAAACCTGAGCGCTTTGTAAAATTTAAACGGCGAGCCTCAGAGTCAGGCCAGCGCAGCCTCTTCTCTCCATAAGGCCCCATTCATTTTCCAACCACTGCGATCAAAGTTAAACTTTACACTTCTACTCGCGACTGTGGCCTCAGTTTTCATCATACACACACCAAATCACATCAGGGCGTTCCTCCGACTGTCCCCTGTGTGACGGTGTGTTCATATTGCAGATAGGTGCAAGCGTTGTCTCCCTAGAGCCAAATGTTTAGCACTTGGGCAATTTTGTTGTTTCCCATAAGAATGAATGGGAAAATCAGAACGCCTCAAACAAAAATGCGCTACGTCGCCATACTTTGAGGTAGAAACTTCATTTTAATTTCAAAAATTCAAGAAACTTGTGGTCTGTCTATGTACCGACTTTCATGTTGATAGCTTGTACTGTTTTTCACCAGCACTTTGTCAAACACACTTTGGTCAAAATGACACAGACCAAGGGTCTGCAGACTGTCGCCGTCGTCATGGCAACCGCAGCTTTATATGGGGCCCTTATGGAAAAAAACCTTTAAATCGCGACTGTGGGCAAACGATCCAGATTCTGGACAAGTTGAATAGAAGATTTGTTCGGGACGCTCTCCCGCACGTGTTGGTGTATAACAATCCGAAATCGGACAAAGATTGACGAAAAAATAACACTTTTTGTCCAAAAAGTTTTCCGAAGGAGCAAAAAATCCCATAAGAAATGAATGGGAAAATCCAGAAAATTCAAAAAATCACCCTCAAACAAACATTCGCTGTACAGCCGTGCATTGATGTAGAAACTTCATTCAAACTCTAAAACGCTGGAAAACTTGTGGTCTCTGCCCGTACCCGACAGCGTGTCGATACCTTGTATGGTTTTTCATCCAGGCCCTCTCAAAAACACGTGGGTTTGGCGTTTTCGATGCAGCTCGAGTGGGGAGAGACCAACTGTCAATTTGGGATCGCTGAAGAATCACCTCTCATTTTGCTCTTTTCATGCTGCTCCCGGCCAAACCGTAAGCAGTAGACAAATTCTTTTTTCCAGTTTCGTAGGTTAATTTGTGCTCTCTCGTGCGATGGCGGCCATAAACCTGAGCGCTTTGTAAAATTCAAACGGCGAGCCTCAGAGTCAGGCAAGCGCAGCCTCTTCTCTCCATAAGGCCCCATTCATTTTCTGACCACTGCGATCAAAGTTAAACTTTACATTTCTACTCGCGACTGTGGCCTCAGTTTTCATAGTAGACACACCAAATCGCATCAGGGCGTTCCTGAGACTGTCCCCTGCGTGACGGTGTGTTTGTATTGCAGATAGGTGCGAGCGTTGTCTCCCAAGAGCCAATTGTTTAGCACTTGGCCAATTTCGCTTTTTCCCATAAGAATGAATGGGAAAATCGGAACGCCTCAAACAAAAATGCGTTACGTCGCCATCCTTTGAGGTAGAAACTTCATTTTAATTTCAAAAATTCAAGAAACTTGTGGTCTGTCTGTGTACCGGGTTTCATGTCGATAGCTTGTATCGTTTTTCACCAGCACCTTCTCAAAGCTCATTTGGTGAATTCCCTGCTCCTCTCTCTCCCCTGCTGACAGTGTCCTGCTGGAGCAGGCTGACTGATGACCTCATGCAGACACACAAACACTTCAGCCACACTCACGCACACACTCGGTCTCTCTCACACAAGCATGTTAATACAAAGTTATGGCCGAAAAGAGCAATATTCCTTCGGCTCTGGCGGGGGGGGGGGGGGTTGGGGCAGCTAGTGACTCGATGGTGGGCACAGGTTTCGGAGCACTCTCGAAATTTCAGCGCGCTGGAATTTTCTAGTTAGTGCTCCGAAAGGGAGCACTATTACTCTCCACCGTGTTTATTCTTCTTATTATTAGTGCTCCGAAAGGGAGCACTATTACTCTCCACCGTGTTTATTAGTGCTCCGAAAGGGAGCACTATTACTCTCCACCGTGTTTATTCTTCTTATTATTATTATTATTATTATTATTATTATAGCGAAATTTCGGTCGAGCGTATCTCGAGAACCGCTGATCGCAGACACACAAACGATACATCAAAACGTGCGGCTCGGCCCCGGCACGTGTGCTTTCCTTCGACCCCGACAAAATTCCAGTTTTTGGCCCCGCCAGGGGCCAAAAACTGGCAAAAATCAGTTAATTGGCCGCTGTGGCCAAACGATCCAGATTCTGGACAAGTTAAAAAGAAGAATTGTTCGGGACGCTCTCCCGCACGCGTTGGTATATAGCAGCCTAAAAATTGACAAAGATTGACGAAAAAATAACACTTTTTCGCCAAAAAGTGCTCAGAAAGAGCAAAAAATCCCATAAGAAATGAATGGGAAAAACCAGAAAATTCAAAAAATCGCCCTCAAACAAACATTCGCTGCCAAGCCATACGTTGTCGTAGAAACTTCGTTCAAACTTCAAAACGCAGGAAAACTTGTCGTCTCTGCCCGTACCCGGCAGCGTGTTGATATCTTGTGTCATTTTTCATCCAGGCCGTCTCAAAAACACGTGGGTTTGGCGTTTTTTGAAAAGTTAGAGTGGGGAGAGACCAACTGTCAGAGTGCGGGATGACTGAAAAATCACCTCTCATTTTGCTCTTTTCACGCTGCTCCCGGCCAAACCGTAAGCAGTAGACAAATTCTTTTTTCCACTTTTGTAGGTAAATTTGTGCTCTCTCGTGCGATGCCGGCCATAAACCTGAGCGCTTTGTAAAATTTAAACGGCGAGCCTCAGAGTCAGGCCAGCGCAGCCTCTTCTCTCCATAAGGCCCCATTCATTTTCCAACCACTGCGATCAAAGTTAAACTTTACACTTCTACTCGCGACTGTGGCCTCAGTTTTCATAGTAGACACACCAAATCGCATCAGGGCGTTCCTGAGTCTGTCCCCTGCGTGACGGTGTGTCTACATTGCAGATAGGTGCAAGCGTTGTCTCCCTAGAGCCAAATGTTTAGCACTTGGGCAATTTCGCTTTTTCCCATAAGAATGAATGGGGAAATCGGAACGCCTCAAACAAAAATGCGCTACGTCGCCATACTTTGAGGTAGAAACTTCATTTTAATTTCAAAAATTCAAGAAACTTGTGGTCTGTCTGTGTACCGACTTTCATGTTGATAGCTTGTACCGTTTTTCACCAGCACTTTGTCAAACACACTTTGGTCAAAATGACACCAACCAAGGGTCTGCAGACTGTTGCCGTCGTCATGGCAACCGCAACTTTATATGGGGCCCTTATGGAAAAAAACCTTTAAATCGCGACTGTCTGCAAACGATCCAGATTCTGGACAAGTTGAATAGAAGATTTGTTCGGGACGCTCTCCCGCACACGTTGGTGTATAACAATCCGAAATCGGACAAAGATTGACGAAAAAATAACACTTTTTGGCTAAAAAGTTTTCCAAGGGAGCAAAAAATCCCATAAGAAATGAATGGGAAAATCCAGAAAATTCAAAAAAACACCCTCAAACAAACATTCGCTGTAAAGCCGTGCGTTGATGTAGAAACTTCATTCAAACTCCAAAACGCTGGAAAACTTGTGGTCTCTGCCCGTACCCGACAGCGTGTTGATGCCTTGTATGGTTTTTCATCCAGGCCCTCTCAAAAACACGTGGGTTTGGCGTTTTCGATGCAGCTCGAGTGGGGAGAGACCAACTGTCAATTTGGGATCGCTGAAGAATCACCTCTCATTTTGCTCTTTTCACGCTGCTCCCGGCCAAACCGTAAGCAGTAGACAAATTCTTTTTTCCAGTTTTGTAGGCAAATTTGTGCTCTCTCTTGCGATCCCGGCCATAAACCTGAGCGCTTTGTAAAATTTAAAGGGCGAGCCTCAGAGTCAGGCCAGCGCAGCCTCTTCTCTCCATAAGCCCCCATTCATTTTCCAACCACTGCGATCAAAGTTAAACTTTACACTTCTACTCGTGACTGTGGCCTCAGTTTTCATAGTAGACACACCAAATCGCATCAGAGCGTTCCTGAGACTGTCCCCTGCGTGACGGTGTGTTCGTGTTGCAGATAGGTGCAAGCGTTGTCGGTTCGGTGGGCACAGGTTTCGGAGCACTCTCGAAATTTCAGCGCGCTGGAATTTTCTAGTTATTATTATTATTATTATAGCGAAATTTCGGTCGAGCGTATCTCGAGAACCGCTGATCGCAGACACACAAACCATACATCAAAACGTGCGGCTCGGCCCCGGCAAGTGTGCTTTCCTTCGACCCCGACAAAATTCCAGTTTTTGGCCCCGCCAGGGGCCAAAAACTGGCAAAAATCAGTTAATTGGCCGCTGTGGCCAAACCATCCAGATTCTGGACAAGTTAAAAAGAAGAATTGTTCGGGACGCTCTCCCGCACGCGTTGGTATATAGCAGCCTAAAAATTGACAAAGATTGACGAAAAAATAACACTTTTTAGCCAAAAAGTGCTCAGAAAGAGCAAAAAATCCCATAAGAAATGAATGGGAAAAACCAGAAAATTCAAAAAATCGCCCTCAAACAAACATTCGCTGCCAAGCCATACGTTGTCGTAGAAACTTCGTTCAAACTTCAAAACGCAGGAAAACTTGTCGTCTTTGCCCGTACCCGGCAGCGTGTTGATATCTTGTGTCGTTTTTCATCCAGGCCGTCTCAAAAACACGTGGGTTTGGCGTTTTTTGAAAAGTTAGAGTGGGGAGAGACCAACTGTCAGAGTGCGGGATGACTGAAAAATCACCTCTCATTTTGCTCTTTTCACGCTGCTCCCGGCCAAACCGTAAGCAGTAGACAAATTCTTTTTTCCACTTTTGTAGGTAAATTTGTGCTCTCTCGTGCGATGCCGGCCATAAACCTGAGCGCTTTGTAAAATTTAAACGGCGAGCCTCAGAGTCAGGCCAGCGCAGCCTCTTCTCTCCATAAGGCCCCATTCATTTTCCAACCACTGCGATCAAAGTTAAACTTTACACTTCTACTCGCGACTGTGGCCTCAGTTTTCATAGTAGACACACCAAATCGCATCAGGGCGTTCCTGAGTCTGTCCCCTGCGTGACGGTGTGTCTACATTGCAGATAGGTGCAAGCGTTGTCTCCCTCGAGCCAAATGTTTAGCACTTGGGCAATTTCGCTTTTTCCCATAAGAATGAATGGGGAAATCGGAACGCCTCAAACAAAAATGCGCTACGTCGCCATACTTTGAGGTAGAAACTTCATTTTAATTTCAAAAATTCAAGAAACTTGTGGTGTGTCTGTGTACCGAGTTTCATGTCGATAGCTTGTATCGTTTTTCACCAGCACCTTCTCAAACACACTTTGGTCAAAATGACACAGACCAAGGGTCTGCAGACTGTCACCGTCGTCATGGCAACCGCTGCTTTATATGGGGCCCTTATGGAAAAAAACCTTTAAATCGCGACTGTCGGCAAACGATCCAGATTCTGGACAAGTTGAATAGAAGATTTGTTCGGGACGCTCTCCCGCACGCGTTGGTGTATAACAATCCGAAATCGGACAAAGATTGACGAAAAAATAACACTTTTTGGCTAAAAAGTTTTCCGAAGGAGCAAAAAATCCCATAAGAAATGAATGGGAAAATCCAGAAAATTCAAAAAATCACCCTCAAACAAACATTCGCTGTAAAGCCGTGCGTTGATGTAGAAACTTCATTCAAACTCCAAAACGCAGGAAAACTTGTGGTCTCTGCCCGTACCCGACAGCGTGTCGATACCTTGTATGGTTTTTCATCCAGGCCCTCTCAAAAACATGTGGGTTTGGCGTTTTCGATGCAGCTCGAGTGGGGAGAGACCAACTGTCAATTTGGGATCGCTGAAGAATCACCTCTCATTTTGCTCTTTTCACGCTGCTCCCGGCCAAACCGTAAGCAGTAGACAAATTCTTTTCTCCAGTTTTGTAGGCAAATTTGTGCTCTCTCGTGCGATGCTGGCCATAAACCCGAGCGTTATGTAAAATTTAAACGGCGAGCCTCAGAGTCAGGCCAGCGCAGCCTCTTCTCTCCATAAGCCCCCATTCATTTTCCAACCACTTCGATCAAAGTTGAACTTTACACTTCTACTCGCGACTGTGGCCTCAGTTTTCATAGTAGACACACCAAATCGCATCAGGGCGTTCCTCAGACTGTCCCCTGCGTGACGGTGTGTTTGTATTGCAGATAGGTGCAAGCGTTGTCTCCCTAGAGCCAAATGTTTAGCACTTGGGCAATTTCGCTTTTTCCCATAAGAATGAATGGGGAAATCGGAACGCCTCAAACAAAAATGCGCTACGTCGCCATACTTTGAGGTAGACACTTCATTTTAATTTCAAAAATTCAAGAAACTTGTGGTCTGTCTGTGTACCGAGTTTCATGTCGATAGCTTGTATCGTTTTTCACCAGCACCTTCTCAAAGCTCGTTTGGTGAATTCCCTGCTACTCTCTCTCCCCTGCTGACAGTGTCCTGCTGGCGCAGGCTGACTGATGACCTCATACAGACACACAAACACTTCAGGCAAATCACACACACACTCGGTCTCTCTCACACATGCATGTTCATACAAAGTTATGGCCGAAAAGAGCAATTCTCCTTCGGCTCTGGCAGGGGTGCGGGGGGGGGGTTGGGGCAGCTAGTGACTCGATGGTGGGCACAGGTTTCGGAGCACTCTCGAAATTTCAGCGTGCTGGAATTTTCTAGTTAGTGCTCCGAAAGGGAGCACTATTACTCTCCACCGTGTTTATTCTTCTTATTAGTGCTCCGAAAGGGAGCACTATTACTCTCCACCGTGTTTATTCTTCTTATTATTAGTGCTCCGAAAGGGAGCACTATTACTCTCCACCGTGTTTATTCTTCTTATTATTATTAGTGCTCCGAAAGGGAGCACTATTACTCTCCACCGTGTTTATTCTTCTTATTAGTGCTCCGAAAAGGAGCACTATTATTCTACACCGTGTTTATTCTTCTTATTATTATAGCGAAATTTCGGTCGAGCGTATCTCGAGAACCGCTGATCGCAGACACACAAACCATACATCAAAACGTGCGGCTCGGCCCCGGCACGTGTGCTTTCCTTCGACCCCGACAAAATTCCAGTTTTTGGCCCCGCCAGGGGCCAAAAACTGGCAAAATCAGTTAATTGGCCGCTGTCGCCAAACGATCAAGATTCTGGACAAGTTAAAAAGAAGAATTGTTCGGGACACTCTCCCGCACGCGTTGGCATATAGCAGCCTAAAAATTGACAAAGATTGACGAAAAAATAACACTTTTTAGCCAAAAAGTGCTCAGAAAGAGCAAAAAATCCCATAAGAAATGAATGGGAAAAACCAGAAAATTCAAAAACTCGCCCTCAAACAAACATTCGCTGCCAAGCCATACGTTGTCGTAGAAACTTTGTTCAAACTTCAAAACGCAGGAAAACTTGTCGTCTCTGCCCGTACCCGGCAGCGTGTTGATACCTTGTGTCGTTTTTCATCCAGGCCGTCTCAAAAACACGTGGGTTTGGCGTTTTTTGAAAAGTTAGAGTGGGGAGAGACCAACTGTCAGAGTGCGGGATGACTGAAAAATCACCTCTCATTTTGCTCTTTTCACGCTGCTCCCGGTCAAACCGTAAGCAGTAGACAAATTCTTTTTTCCAGTTTTGTAGGCAAATTTGTGCTCTCTCGTGCGATGCCGGCCATTAACCTGAGCGCTTTGTAAAATTTAAACGGCGAGCCTCAGAGTCAGGCCAGTGCCGCCTCTTCTCTTCATAAGGCCCCATTCATTTTCCAACCACTGCGATCAAAGTTAAACTTTGCACTTCTACTCGTGACTGTGGCCTCAGTTTTCATAGTAGACACACCAAATCGCATCAGGGCGCTCCTCAGACTGTCCCCTGCGTGACGGTGTGTTCGTATTGCAGATAGGTGCAAGCGTTGTCTCCCTAGAGCCAAATGTTTAGCACTTGGGCAATTTCGCTTTTTCCCATAAGAATGAATGGGAAAATCGGAACGCCTCAAACAAAAATGCGCTACGTCGCCATACTTTGAGGTACAAACTTCATTTTAATTTCAAAAATTCAAGAAACTTGTGGTCTGTCTATGTACCAACTTTCATGTTGATAGCTTGCACCGTTTTTCACCAGCACTTTGTCAAACACACTTTGGTCAAAATGACACAGACCAAGTGTCTGCAGACTGTCGCCGTCGTCATGGCAACCGCAGCTTTGTATGGGGCCCTTATGGAAAAAAACCTTTAAATCGCGACTGTCGGCAAACGATCCAGATTCTGGACAAGTTGAATAGAAGATTTGTTCGGGACACTCTCCCGCACGCGTTGGTGTATAACAATCCGAAATCGGACAAAGATTGACAAAAAAATAACACTTCTTGGCTAAAAAGTTTTCCGAAGGAGCAAAAAATCCCATAAGAAATGAATGGGAAAATCCAGAAAATTCAAAAAATCACCCTCAAACAAACATTCGCTGTAAAGCCGTGCGTTGATGTAGAAACTTCATTCAAACTCCAAAACGCAGGAAAACTTGTCGTCTCTGCCCGTACCCGACAGCGTGTCGATACCTTGTATGGTTTTTCATCCAGGCCCTCTCAAAAACACGTGGGTTTGGCGTTTTCGATGCAGCTCGAGTGGGGAGAGACCAACTGTCAATTTGGGATCGCTGAAGAATCACCTCTCATTTTGCTCTTTTCACGCTGCTCCCGGCCAAACCGTAAGCAGTAGACAAATTCTTTTTTCCACTTTTGTAGGTAAATTTGTGCTCTCTCGTGCCATGCCGGCCATAAACCTGAGCGCTTTGTAAAATTTAAACGGCGAGCCTCAGAGTCAGGCCAGCGCAGCCTCTTCTCTCCATAAGGCCCCATTCATTTTCCGATCACTGCGATCAAAGTTAATTTTTACACTTCTACTCGCGACTGTGGCCTCAGTTTTCATAGTAGACACACCAAATCGCATCAGGGCGTTCCTGAGACTGTCCCCTGCGTGACGGTGTGTTTGTATTGCAGATAGGTGCAAGCGTTGTCTCCCTAGAGCCAAATGTTTAGCACTTGGGCAATTTCGCTTTTTCCCATAAGAATGAATGGGAAAATCGGAACGCCTCAAACAAAAATGCGCTACGTCGCCATACTTTGAGGTAGAAACTTCATTTTAATTTCAAAAATTCAAGAAACTTGTGGTCTGTCTGTGTACCGAGTTTCATGACGATAGCTTGTATCGTCTTTCACCAGCACCTTCTCAAAGCTCATTTGGTGAATTCCCTGCAACTCTCTCTCCCCTGCTGACAGTGTCCTGCTGGGGCAGGCTGACTGATGACCTCATACAGACACACAAACACTTCAGGCACACTCACACACACACTCAGTCTCTCTCACACATGCATGTTAACACAAAGTTATGGCCGAAAAGAGCAATTCTCCTTCGGCTATGGCGGGGGGGGGCAGCTAGTGACTCGATGGTGGGCACAGGTTTCGGAGCACTCTCGAAATTTCAGCGCGCTGGAATTTTCTAGTTCTTCTTATTAGTGCTCCGAAAGGGAGCACTATTACTCTCCACCGTGTTTATTCTTCTTATTAGTGCTCCGAAAGGGAGCACTATTACTCTCCACCGTGTTTATTCTTCTTATTATTATTATTAGTGCTCCGAAAGGGAGCACTATTACTCTCCACCGTGTTTATTCTTCTTCTTATTATTATTATTATTATTATAGCGAAATTTCGGTCGAGCGTATCTCGAGAACCGCTGATCGCAGACACACAAACCATACATCAAAACGTGCGGCTCGGCCCCGGCACGTGTGCTTTCCTTCGACCCCGACAAAATTCCAGTTTTTGGCCCCGCCAGGGGCCAAAAACTGGCAAAAATCAGTTAATTGGCCGCTGTGGCCAAACGATCCAGATTCTGGACAAGTTAAAAAGAAGAATTGTTCGGGACGCTCTCCCGCACGCGTTGGTATATAGCAGCCTAAAAATTGACAAAGATTGACGAAAAAATAACACTTTTTCGCCAAAAAGTGCTCAGAAAGAGCAAAAAATCCCATAAGAAATGAATGGGAAAAACCAGAAAATTCAAAAAATCGCCCTCAAACAAACATTCGCTGCCAAGCCATACGTTGTCGTAGAAACTTCGTTCAAACTTCAAAACGCAGGAAAACTTGTCGTCTCTGCCCGTACCCGGCAGCGTGTTGATATCTTGTGTCATTTTTCATCCAGGCCGTCTCAAAAACACGTGGGTTTGGCGTTTTTTGAAAAGTTAGAGTGGGGAGAGACCAACTGTCAGAGTGCGGGATGACTGAAAAATCACCTCTCATTTTGCTCTTTTCACGCTGCTCCCGGCCAAACCGTAAGCAGTAGACAAATTCTTTTTTCCACTTTTGTAGGTAAATTTGTGCTCTCTCGTGCGATGCCGGCCATAAACCTGAGCGCTTTGTAAAATTTAAACGGCGAGCCTCAGAGTCAGGCCAGCGCAGCCTCTTCTCTCCATAAGGCCCCATTCATTTTCCAACCACTGCGATCAAAGTTAAACTTTACACTTCTACTCGCGACTGTGGCCTCAGTTTTCATAGTAGACACACCAAATCGCATCAGGGCGTTCCTGAGTCTGTCCCCTGCGTGACGGTGTGTCTACATTGCAGATAGGTGCAAGCGTTGTCTCCCTAGAGCCAAATGTTTAGCACTTGGGCAATTTCGCTTTTTCCCATAAGAATGAATGGGGAAATCGGAACGCCTCAAACAAAAATGCGCTACGTCGCCATACTTTGAGGTAGAAACTTCATTTTAATTTCAAAAATTCAAGAAACTTGTGGTCTGTCTGTGTACCGACTTTCATGTTGATAGCTTGTACCGTTTTTCACCAGCACTTTGTCAAACACACTTTGGTCAAAATGACACCAACCAAGGGTCTGCAGACTGTTGCCGTCGTCATGGCAACCGCAACTTTATATGGGGCCCTTATGGAAAAAAACCTTTAAATCGCGACTGTCTGCAAACGATCCAGATTCTGGACAAGTTGAATAGAAGATTTGTTCGGGACGCTCTCCCGCACACGTTGGTGTATAACAATCCGAAATCGGACAAAGATTGACGAAAAAATAACACTTTTTGGCTAAAAAGTTTTCCGAGGGAGCAAAAAATCCCATAAGAAATGAATGGGAAAATCCAGAAAATTCAAAAAAACACCCTCAAACAAACATTCGCTGTAAAGCCGTGCGTTGATGTAGAAACTTCATTCAAACTCCAAAACGCTGGAAAACTTGTGGTCTCTGCCCGTACCCGACAGCGTGTTGATGCCTTGTATGGTTTTTCATCCAGGCCCTCTCAAAAACACGTGGGTTTGGCGTTTTCGATGCAGCTCGAGTGGGGAGAGACCAACTGTCAATTTGGGATCGCTGAAGAATCACCTCTCATTTTGCTCTTTTCACGCTGCTCCCGGCCAAACCGTAAGCAGTAGACAAATTCTTTTTTCCAGTTTTGTAGGCAAATTTGTGCTCTCTCTTGCGATCCCGGCCATAAACCTGAGCGCTTTGTAAAATTTAAAGGGCGAGCCTCAGAGTCAGGCCAGCGCAGCCTCTTCTCTCCATAAGCCCCCATTCATTTTCCAACCACTGCGATCAAAGTTAAACTTTACACTTCTACTCGTGACTGTGGCCTCAGTTTTCATAGTAGACACACCAAATCGCATCAGGGCGTTCCTGAGACTGTCCCCTGCGTGACGGTGTGTTCGTGTTGCAGATAGGTGCAAGCGTTGTCGGTTCGGTGGGCACAGGTTTCGGAGCACTCTCGAAATTTCAGCGCGCTGGAATTTTCTAGTTATTATTATTATTATTATAGCGAAATTTCGGTCGAGCGTATCTCGAGAACCGCTGATCGCAGACACACAAACCATACATCAAAACGTGCGGCTCGGCCCCGGCACGTGTGCTTTCCTTCGACCCCGACAAAATTCCAGTTTTTGGCCCCGCCAGGGGCCAAAAACTGGCAAAAATCAGTTAATTGGCCGCTGTGGCCAAACCATCCAGATTCTGGACAAGTTAAAAAGAAGAATTGTTCGGGACGCTCTCCCGCACGCGTTGGTATATAGCAGCCTAAAAATTGACAAAGATTGACGAAAAAATAACACTTTTTAGCCAAAAAGTGCTCAGAAAGAGCAAAAAGTCCCATAAGAAATGAATGGGAAAAACCAGAAAATTCAAAAAATCGCCCTCAAACAAACATTTGCTGCCAAGCCATACGTTGTCGTAGAAACTTCGTTCGAACTTCAAAACGCAGGAAAACTTGTCGTCTCTGCCCGTACCCGACAGCGTGTTGATACCTTGTGTCGCTTTTCATCCAGGCCAACTCAAAAACACGTGGGTTTGGCGTTTTTTGAAAAGTTAGAGTGGGGAGAGACCAACTGTCAGAGTGCGGGACGACTGAAAAATCACCTCTCATTTTGCTCTTTTCACGCTGCTCCCGGCCAAACCGTAAGCAGTAGACAAATTCTTTTTTCCACTTTTGTAGGTAAATTTGTGCTCTCTCGTGCCATGCCGGCCATAAACCTGAGCACTTTGTAAAATTTAAACGGCGAGCCTCAGAGTCAGGCCAGCGCAGCCTCTTCTCTCCATAAGCCCCCATTCATTTTCCAACCGCTGCGATCAAAGTTAAACTTTACACTTCTACTCGTGACTGTGGCCTCAGTTTTCATAGTAGACACACCAAATCGCATCAGGGCGTTCCTCAGACTGTTCCCTGCGTGACGGTGTGTTCGTATTGCAGATAGGTGCAAGTGTTGTCTCCCTAGAGCCAAATGTTTAGCACTTGGGCAATTTCGCTTTTTCCCATAAGAATGAATGGGGAAATCGGAACGCCTCAAACAAAAATGCACTACGTCGCCATACTTTGAGGTAGAAACTTCATTTTAATTTCAAAAATTCAAGAAACTTGTGGTCTGTCTATGTACCGACTTTCGTGTTGATAGCTTGTACCGTTTTTCACCAGCACTTTGTCAAACACACTTTGGTCAAAATGACACAGACCAAGGGTCTGCAGACTGTCGCCGTCGTCATGGCAACCGCTGCTTTATATGGGGCCCTTATGGAAAAAAACCTTTAAATCGCGACTGTCGGCAAACGATCCAGATTCTGGACAAGTTGAATAGAAGATTTGTTCGGGACGCTCTCCCGCACGCGTTGGTGTATAACAATCCGAAATCGGACAAAGATTGACGAAAAAATAACACTTTTTGGCTAAAAAGTTTTCCGAAGGAGCAAAAAATCCCATAAGAAATGAATGGGAAAATCCAGAAAATTCAAAAAATCACCCTCAAACAAACATTCGCTGTAAAGCCGTGCGTTGATGTAGAAACTTCATTCAAACTCCAAAACGCAGGAAAACTTGTCGTCTCTGCCCGTACCCGACAGCGTGACGATACCTTGTATGGTTTTTCATCCAGGCCGTCTCAAAAACACGTGGGTTTGGCGTTTTCGATGCAGCTCGAGTGGGTAGAGACCAACTGTCAATTTGGGATCGCGGAAGAATCACCTCTCATTTTGCTCTTTTCACGCTGCTCCTGGCCAAACCGTAAGCAGTAGACAAATTCTTTTTTCCACTTTTGTAGGCAAATTTGTGCTCTCTCGTGCGATGCTGGCCATTAACCTGAGCGCTTTGTAAAATTTAAACGGCGAGCCTCAGAGTCAGGCCAGCGCAGCCTCTTCTCTCCATAAGCCCCCATTCATTTTCCAACCACTGCAATCAAAGTTAAACTTTACACTTCTACTCGCGACTGTGGCCTCAGTTTTCATCGTACACACACCAAATCGCATCAGGGCGTTCCTCAGACTGTCCCCTGCGTGATGGTGTGTTCGAATTGCAGATAGGTGCAAGCGGTGTCTCCCTAGAGCCATATGTTTAGCACTTGGCCAATTTTGCTTTTTCCCATAAGAATGAATGGGGAAATCAGAACACCTCAAACAAAAATGCGCTACGTCGCCATACTTTGAGGTAGAAACTTCATTTTAATTTCATAAATTCAAGAAACTTGTGGTCTGTCTGTGTACCGGGTTTCATGTCGATAGCTTGTACCGTATTTCACCAGCACCTTCTCAAAGCTCATTTGGTGAATTCCCTGCTACTCTCTCTCCCCTGCTGACAGTGTCCTGCTGGAGCAGGCTGATTGATGACCTCATACAGACAAACAAACACTTCAGGCACACTCACACACACACTCGGTCTGTCTCACACATGCATGTTAATACAAAGTTATGGCCGAAAAGAGCAATTCTCCTTCGGCTATGGCGGGGGGGGGCAGCTCGTGACTCGATGGTGGGCACAGGTTTCGGAGCACTCTCGAAATTTCAGCGCGCTGGAATTTTCTAGTTCTTCTTATTATTATAGCGAAATTTCGGTCGAGCGTATCTCGAGAACCGCTGATCGCAGACACACAAACGATACATCAAAACGTGCGGCTCGGCCCCGGCACGTGTGCTTTCCTTCGACCCCGACAAAATTCCAGTTTTTGGCCCCGCCAGGGGCCAAAAACTGGCAAAATCAGTTAATTGGCCGCTGTCGCCAAACGATCAAGATTCTGGACAAGTTAAAAAGAAGAATTGTTCGGGACGCTCTCCCGCACGCGTTGGCATATAGCAGCCTAAAAATTGACAAAGATTGACGAAAAAATAACACTTTTTAGCCAAAAAGTGCTCAGAAAGAGCAAAAAATCCCATAAGAAATGAATGGGAAAAACCAGAAAATTCAAAAACTCGCCCTCAAACAAACATTCGCTGCCAAGCCATACGTTGTCGTAGAAACTTTGTTCAAACTTCAAAACGCAGGAAAACTTGTCGTCTCTGCCCGTACCCGGCAGCGTGTTGATACCTTGTGTCGTTTTTCATCCAGGCCGTCTCAAAAACACGTGGGTTTGGCGTTTTTTGAAAAGTTAGAGTGGGGAGAGACCAACTGTCAGAGTGCGGGATGACTGAAAAATCACCTCTCATTTTGCTCTTTTCACGCTGCTCCCGGTCAAACCGTAAGCAGTAGACAAATTCTTTTTTCCAGTTTTGTAGGCAAATTTGTGCTCTCTCGTGCGATGCCGGCCATTAACCTGAGCGCTTTGTAAAATTTAAACGGCGAGCCTCAGAGTCAGGCCAGTGCCGCCTCTTCTCTTCATAAGGCCCCATTCATTTTCCAACCACTGCGATCAAAGTTAAACTTTGCACTTCTACTCGTGACTGTGGCCTCAGTTTTCATAGTAGACACACCAAATCGCATCAGGGCGCTCCTCAGACTGTCCCCTGCGTGACGGTGTGTTCGTATTGCAGATAGGTGCAAGCGTTGTCTCCCTAGAGCCAAATGTTTAGCACTTGGGCAATTTCGCTTTTTCCCATAAGAATGAATGGGAAAATCGGAACGCCTCAAACAAAAATGCGCTACGTCGCCATACTTTGAGGTACAAACTTCATTTTAATTTCAAAAATTCAAGAAACTTGTGGTCTGTCTATGTACCAACTTTCATGTTGATAGCTTGCACCGTTTTTCACCAGCACTTTGTCAAACACACTTTGGTCAAAATGACACAGACCAAGTGTCTGCAGACTGTCGCCGTCGTCATGGCAACCGCAGCTTTGTATGGGGCCCTTATGGAAAAAAACCTTTAAATCGCGACTGTCGGCAAACGATCCAGATTCTGGACAAGTTGAATAGAAGATTTGTTCGGGACACTCTCCCGCACGCGTTGGTGTATAACAATCCGAAATCGGACAAAGATTGACAAAAAAATAACACTTCTTGGCTAAAAAGTTTTCCGAAGGAGCAAAAAATCCCATAAGAAATGAATGGGAAAATCCAGAAAATTCAAAAAATCACCCTCAAACAAACATTCGCTGTAAAGCCGTGCGTTGATGTAGAAACTTCATTCAAACTCCAAAACGCAGGAAAACTTGTCGTCTCTGCCCGTACCCGACAGCGTGTCGATACCTTGTATGGTTTTTCATCCAGGCCCTCTCAAAAACACGTGGGTTTGGCGTTTTCGATGCAGCTCGAGTGGGGAGAGACCAACTGTCAATTTGGGATCGCTGAAGAATCACCTCTCATTTTGCTCTTTTCACGCTGCTCCCGGCCAAACCGTAAGCAGTAGACAAATTCTTTTTTCCACTTTTGTAGGTAAATTTGTGCTCTCTCGTGCCATGCCGGCCATAAACCTGAGCGCTTTGTAAAATTTAAACGGCGAGCCTCAGAGTCAGGCCAGCGCAGCCTCTTCTCTCCATAAGGCCCCATTCATTTTCCGATCACTGCGATCAAAGTTAATTTTTACACTTCTACTCGCGACTGTGGCCTCAGTTTTCATAGTAGACACACCAAATCGCATCAGGGCGTTCCTGAGACTGTCCCCTGCGTGACGGTGTGTTTGTATTGCAGATAGGTGCAAGCGTTGTCTCCCTAGAGCCAAATGTTTAGCACTTGGGCAATTTCGCTTTTTCCCATAAGAATGAATGGGAAAATCGGAACGCCTCAAACAAAAATGCGCTACGTCGCCATACTTTGAGGTAGAAACTTCATTTTAATTTCAAAAATTCAAGAAACTTGTGGTCTGTCTGTGTACCGAGTTTCATGACGATAGCTTGTATCGTCTTTCACCAGCACCTTCTCAAAGCTCATTTGGTGAATTCCCTGCAACTCTCTCTCCCCTGCTGACAGTGTCCTGCTGGGGCAGGCTGACTGATGACCTCATACAGACACACAAACACTTCAGGCACACTCACACACACACTCAGTCTCTCTCACACATGCATGTTAACACAAAGTTATGGCCGAAAAGAGCAATTCTCCTTCGGCTATGGCGGGGGGGGGCAGCTAGTGACTCGATGGTGGGCACAGGTTTCGGAGCACTCTCGAAATTTCAGCGCGCTGGAATTTTCTAGTTATTATTATTATTATTATAGCGAAATTTCGGTCGAGCGTATCTCGAGAACTGCTGATCGCAGACACACAAACCATACATCAAAACGTGCGGCTCGGCCCCGGCAAGTGTGCTTTCCTTCGACCCCGACAAAATTCCAGTTTTTGGCCCCGCCAGGGGCCAAAAACTGGCAAAAATCAGTTAATTGGCCGCTGTGGCCAAACCATCCAGATTCTGGACAAGTTAAAAAGAAGAATTGTTCGGGACGCTCTCCCGCACGCGTTGGTATATAGCAGCCTAAAAATTGACAAAGATTGACGAAAAAATAACACTTTTTCGCCAAAAAGTGCTCAGAAAGAGCAAAAAATCCCATAAGAAATGAATGGGAAAAACCAGAAAATTCAAAAAATCGCCCTCAAACAAACATTCGCTGCCAAGCCATACGTTGTCGTAGAAACTTCGTTCAAACTTCAAAACGCAGGAAAACTTGTCGTCTCTGCCCGTACCCGACAGCGTGTTGATACCTTGTGTCGTTTTTCATCCAGGCCGTCTCAAAAACACGTGGGTTTGGCGATTTTTGAAAAGTTAGAGTGGGGAGAGACCAACTGTCAGAGTGCGGGATGACTGAAAAATCACCTCTCATTTTGCTCTTTTCACGCTGCTCCCGGCCAAACCGAAAGCAGTAGACAAATTCTTTTTTCCACTTTTGTAGGCAAATTTGTGCTCTCTCGTGCGATGCCGGCCATAAACCTGAGCGCTTTGTAAAATTTAAACGGCGAGCCTCAGAGTCAGGCCAGCGCAGCCTCTTCTCTCCATAAGGCCCCATTCATTTTCCAACCACTGCGATCAAAGTTAAACTTTACACTTCTACTCGCGACTGTGGCCTCAGTTTTCATAGTAGACACACCAAATCGCATCAGGGCGTTCCTGAGTCTGTCCCCTGCGTGACGGTGTGTCTACATTGCAGATAGGTGCAAGCGTTGTCTCCCTAGAGCCAAATGTTTAGCACTTGGGCAATTTCGCTTTTTCCCATAAGAATGAATGGGGAAATCGGAACGCCTCAAACAAAAATGCACTACGTCGCCATACTTTGAGGTAGAAACTTCATTTTAATTTCAAAAATTCAAGAAACTTGTGGTCTGTCTATGTACCGACTTTCGTGTTGATAGCTTGTACCGTTTTTCACCAGCACTTTGTCAAACACACTTTGGTCAAAATGACACCAACCAAGGGTCTGCAGACTGTCGCCGTCGTCATGGCAACCGCAACTTTATATGGGGCCCTTATGGAAAAAAACCTTTAAATCGCGACTGTCTGCAAACGATCCAGATTCTGGACAAGTTGAATAGAAGATTTGTTCGGGACGCTCTCCCGCACACGTTGGTGTATAACAATCCGAAATCGGACAAAGATTGACGAAAAAATAACACTTTTTGGCTAAAAAGTTTTCCGAGGGAGCAAAAAATCCCATAAGAAATGAATGGGAAAATCCAGAAAATTCAAAAAAACACCCTCAAACAAACATTCGCTGTAAAGCCGTGCGTTGATGTAGAAACTTCATTCAAACTTCAAAACGCTGGAAAACTTGTGGTCTCTGCCCGTACCCGACAGCGTGTTGATGCCTTGTATGGTTTTTCATCCAGGCCCTCTCAAAAACACGTGGGTTTGGCGTTTTCGATGCAGCTCGAGTGGGGAGAGACCAACTGTCAATTTGTGATCGCTGAAGAATCACCTCTCATTTTGCTCTTTTCACGCTGCTCCCGGCCAAACCGTAAGCAGTAGACAAATTCTTTTTTCCAGTTTTGTAGGCAAATTTGTGCTCTCTCGGGCGATGCCGGCCATAAACCTGAGCGCTTTGTAAAATTTAAACGGCGAGCCTCAGAGTCAGGCCAGCGCAGCCTCTTCTCTCCATAAGCCCCCATTCATTTTCCGACCACTGCGATCAAAGTTAAACTTTACACTTCTACTCGTGACTGTGGCCTCAGTTTTCATAGTAGACACACCAAATCGCATCAGGGCGTTCCTGAGACTGTCCCCTGCGTGACGGTGTGTTTGTATTGCAGATAGGTGCAAGTGTTGTCTCCCTAGAGCCAAATGTTTAGCACTTGGGCAATTTCGCTTTTTCCCATAAGAATGAATGGGGAAATCGGAACGCCTCAAACAAAAATGCACTACGTCGCCATACTTTGAGGTAGAAACTTCATTTTAATTTTAAAAATTCAAGAAACTTGTGGTCTGTCTGTGTACCGGGTTTCATGTCGATAGCTTGTATTGTTTTTCACCAGCACCTTCTCAAAGCTCATTTGGTGAATTCCCTGCTACTCTCTCTCCCCTGCTGACAGTGTCCTGCTGGAGCAGGCTGACTGATGACCTCATGCAGACACACAAACACTTCAGCCACACTCACACACACACTCGGTCTCTCTCATACATGCATGTTAATACAAAGTTATGGCTGAAAAGAGCAATTCTCCTTCGGCTCTGGCGGGGGTGTGGGGGGGGGGGTTGGGGCAGCTAGTGACTCTATGGTGGGCACAGGTTTCGGAGCACTCTCGAAATTTCAGCGCGCTGGAATTTTCTAGTTATTATTATTATTATTATAGCGAAATTTCGGTCGAGCGTATCTCGAGAACCGCTGATCGCAGACACACAAACCATACATCAAAACGTGCGGCTCGGCCCCGGCAAGTGTGCTTTCCTTCGACCCCGACAAAATTCCAGTTTTTGGCCCCGCCAGGGGCCAAAAACTGGCAAAATCAGTTTATTGGCCGCTGTCGCCAAACCATCCAGATTCTGGACAAGTTAAAAAGAAGAATTGTTCGGGACGCTCTCCCGCACGCGTTGGTATATAGCAGCCTAAAAATTGACAAAGATTGACGAAAAAATAACACTTTTTAGCCAAAAAGTGCTCAGAAAGAGCAAAAAATCCCATAAGAAATGAATGGGAAAAACCAGAAAAATCAAAAAATCGCCCTCAAACAAACATTCGCTGCCAAGCCATACGTTGTCGTAGAAACTTCGTTCAAACTTCAAAACGTAGGAAAACTTGTCGTCTCTGCCCGTACCCGACAGCGTGTTGATACCTTGTGTCGTTTTTCATCCAGGCCGTCTCAAAAACACGTGGATTTGGCGTTTTTTGAAAAGTTAGAGTGGGGAGAGACCAACTGTCAGAGTGCGGGATGACTGAAAAATCACCTCTCATTTTGCTCTTTTCACGCTGCTCCCGGCCAAACCGTAAGCACTTTGTCAAACACACTTTGGTCAAAATGACACAGACCAAGGGTCTGCAGACTGTCGCCGTCGTCATGGCAACCGCAACTTTATATGGGGCCCTTATGGAAAAAAACCTTTAAATCGCGACTGTGGGCAAACGATCCAGATTCTGGACAAGTTGAATAGAAGATTTGTTCGGGACGCTCTCCCGCACGTGTTGGTGTATAACAATCCGAAATCGGACAAAGATTGACGAAAAAATAACACTTTTTGTCCAAAAAGTTTTCCGAAGGAGCAAAAAATCCCATAAGAAATGAATGGGAAAATCCAGAAAATTCAAAAAATCACCCTCAAACAAACATTCGCTGTAAAGCCGTGCGTTGATGCAGAAACTTCATTCAAACTCCAAAACGCAGGAAAACTTGTGGTCTCTGCCCGTACCCGACAGCATGTCGATACCTTGTATGGTTTTTCATCCAGGCCCTCTCAAAAACACGTGGGTTTGGCGTTTTCGATGCAGCTCGAGTGGGGAGAGACCAACTGTCAATTTGGGATCGCTGAAGAATCACCTCTGATTTTGCTCTTTTCACGCTGCTCCCGGCCAAACCGTAAGCAGTAGACAAATTCTTTTTTCCAGTTTTGTAGGCAAATTTGTGCTCTCTCGGGCGATGCCGGCCATAAACCTGAGCGCTTTGTAAAATTTAAACGGCGAGCCTCAGAGTCAGGCCAGCGCAGCCTCTTCTCTCCATAAGCCCCCATTCATTTTCCGACCACTGCGATCAAAGTTAAACTTTACACTTCTACTCGTGACTGTGGCCTCAGTTTTCATAGTAGACACACCAAATCGCATCAGGGCGTTCCTGAGACTGTCCCCTGCGTGACGGTGTGTTTGTATTGCAGATAGGTGCAAGTGTTGTCTCCCTAGAGCCAAATGTTTAGCACTTGGGCAATTTCGCTTTTTCCCATAAGAATGAATGGGGAAATCGGAACGCCTCAAACAAAAATGCACTACGTCGCCATACTTTGAGGTAGAAACTTCATTTTAATTTTAAAAATTCAAGAAACTTGTGGTCTGTCTGTGTACCGGGTTTCATGTCGATAGCTTGTATTGTTTTTCACCAGCACCTTCTCAAAGCTCATTTGGTGAATTCCCTGCTACTCTCTCTCCCCTGCTGACAGTGTCCTGCTGGAGCAGGCTGACTGATGACCTCATGCAGACACACAAACACTTCAGCCACACTCACACACACACTCGGTCTCTCTCATACATGCATGTTAATACAAAGTTATGGCCGAAAAGAGCAATTCTCCTTCGGCTCTGGCGGGGGGGTGGGGGGGGGGGGGGGTTGGGGCAGCTAGTGACTCTATGGTGGGCACAGGTTTCGGAGCACTCTCGAAATTTCAGCGCGCTGGAATTTTCTAGTTAGTGCTCCGAAAGGGAGCACTATTACTCTCCACCGTGTTTATTCTTCTTATTATTATTATTATTATTATTATTATTATAGCGAAATTTCGGTCGAGCGTATCTCGAGAACCGCTGATCGCAGACACACAAACCATACATCAAAACGTGCGGCTCGGCCCCGGCAAGTGTGCTTTCCTTCGACCCCGACAAAATTCCAGTTTTTGGCCCCGCCAGGGGCCAAAAACTGGCAAAAACCAGTTAATTGGCCGCTGTGGCCAAACGATCCAGATTCTGGACAAGTTAAAAAGAAGAATTGTTCAGGACGCTCTCCCGCACGCGTTGGTATATAGCAGCCTAAAAATTGACAAAGATTGACGAAAAAATAACACTTTTTAGCCAGAAAGTGCTCAGAAAGAGCAAAAAATCCCATAAGAAATGAATGGGAAAAACCAGAAAAATCCAAAAATCGCCCTCAAACAAACATTCGCTGCCAAGCCATACGTTGTCATAGAAACTTCGTTCAAACTTCAAAACGTAGGAAAACTTGTCGTCTCTGCCCGTACCCGACAGCGTGTTGATACCTTGTGTCGTTTTTCATCCAGGCCGTCTCAAAAACACGTGGGTTTGGCGTTTTTTGAAAAGTTAGAGTGGGGAGAGACCAACTGTCAGAGTGCGGGATGACTGAAAAATCACCTCTCATTTTGCTCTTTTCACGCTGCTCCCGGCCAAACCGTAAGCAATAGACAAATTCTTTTTTCCAGTTTTGTAGGCAAATTTGTGCTCTCTCGTGCGATGCCGGCCATTAACCTGAGCGCTTTGTAAAATTTAAACGGCGAGCCTCAGAGTCAGGCCAGCGCAGCCTCTTCTCTCCATAAGCCCCCATTCATTTTCCAACCGCTGCGATCAAAGTTAAACTTTACACTTCTACTCGCGACTGTGGCCTCAGTTTTCATCGTACACACACCAAATCGCATCAGGGTGCTCCTCAGACTCTCCCCTGCGTGACGGTGTGTTCATGTTGCAGATAGGTGCAAGTGTTGTCTCCCTAGAGCCAAATGTTTAGCACTTGGGCAATTTCGCTTTTTCCCATAAGAATGAATGGGGAAATCGGAACGCCTCAAACAAAAATGCACTACGTCGCCATACTTTGAGGTAGAAACTTCATTTTAATTTCAAAAATTCAAGAAACTTGTGGTCTGTCTATGTACCGACTTTCATGTTGATAGCTTGTACCGTTTTTGACCAGCACTTTGTCGAACACACTTTGGTCAAAATGACACAGACCAAGGGTCTGCAGACTGTCGCCGTCGTCATGGCAACCGCAGCTTTATATGGGGCCCTTATGGAAAAAAACCTTTAAATCGCGACTGTGGGCAAACGATCCAGATTCTGGACAAGTTGAATAGAAGATTTGTTCGGGACGCTCTCCTGCACGCGTTGGTGTATAACAATCAGAAATCGGACAAAGAATGACGAAAAAATAACACTTTTTGGCTAAAAAGTTTTCCGAAGGAGCAAAAAATCCCATAAGAAATGAATGGGAAAATCCAGAAAATTCAAAAAATCACCCTCAAACAAACATTCGCTGTAAAGCCGTGCGTTGATGTAGAAACTTCACTCAAACTCCAAAACGCTGGAAAACTTGTGGTCTCTGCCCGTACCCGACAGCGTGTCGATACCTTGTATGGTTTTTCATCCAGGCCCTCTCAAAAACACGTGGGTTTGGCGTTTTTGATGCAGCTCGAGTGGGGAGAGACCAACTGTCAATTTGGGATCGCTGAAGAATCACCTCTCATTTTGCTCTTTTCACGCTGCTCCCGGCCAAACCGTAAGCAGTAGACAAATTCTTTTTTCCACTTTTGTAGGCAAATTTGTGCTTTCTCGTGCCATGCCGGCCATAAACCTGAGCGCTTTGTAAAATTTAAACGGCGAGCCTCAGAGTCAGGCCAGCGCAGCCTCTTCTCTCCATAAGCCCCCATTCATTTTCCAACCACTGCGATCAAAGTTAAACTTTACACTTCTACTCACGACTGTGGCCTCAGTTTTCATAGTAGACACACCAAATCACATCAGGGCGTTCCTGAGACTGTCCCCTGCGTGACGGTGTGTTTGTATTGCAGATAGGTGCAAGCGTTGTCTCTTTAGAGCCAAATGTTTAGCACTTGGGCAATTTCGCTTTTTCCCATAAGAATGAATGGGGAAATCAGAACGCCTCAAACAAAAATGCGCTACGTCGCCATACTTTGAGGTAGAAACTTCATTTTAATTTTAAAAATTCAAGAAACTTGTGGTCTGTCTGTGTACCGAGTTTCATGTCGATAGCTTGTATCGTTTCTCACCAGCACCTTCTCAAAGCTCATTTGGTGAATTCCCTGCTACTCTCTCTTCCCTGCTGACAGTGTCCTGCTGGAGCAGGCTGACTGATGACCTCATACAGACACACAAACACTTCAGGCACACTCACACACACACTCGGTCTCTCTCACACATGCATGTTAATACAAAGTTATGGCCGAAAAGAGCAATTCTCCTTCGGCTCTGGCGGGGGGGGGGGCAGCTAGTGACTCGATGGTGGGCACAGGTTTCGGAGCACTCTCGAAATTTCAGCGCGCTGGAATTTTCTAGTTATTATTATTATTAGTGCTCCGAAAGGGAGCACTATTACTCTCCACCGTGTTTATTCTTCTTCTTCTTATTATTATTATTATTATTATAGCGAAATTTCGGTCGAGCGTATCTCGAGAACCGCTGATCGCAGACACACAAACCATACATCAAAACGTGCGGCTCGGCCCCGGCACGTGTGCTTTCCTTCGACCCCGACAAAATTCCAGTTTTTGGCCCCGCCAGGGGCCAAAAACTTGCAAAAATCAGTTAATTGGCCGCTGTGGCCAAACGATCCAGATTCTGGACAAGTTAAAAAGAAGAATTGTTCGGGACGCTCTCCCGCACGCGTTGGTATATAGCAGCCTAAAAATTGACAAAGATTGACGAAAAAATAACACTTTTTCGCCAAAAAGTGCTCAGAAAGAGCAAAAAATCCCATAAGAAATGAATGGGAAAAACCAGAAAATTCAAAAAATCGCCCTCAAACAAACATTCGCTGCCAAGCCATACGTTGTCGTAGAAACTTCGTTCAAACTTCAAAACGCAGGAAAACTTGTCGTCTCTGCCCGTACCCGGCAGCGTGTTGATATCTTGTGTCATTTTTCATCCAGGCCGTCTCAAAAACACGTGGGTTTGGCGTTTTTTGAAAAGTTAGAGTGGGGAGAGACCAACTGTCAGAGTGCGGGATGACTGAAAAATCACCTCTCATTTTGCTCTTTTCACGCTGCTCCCGGCCAAACCGTAAGCAGTAGACAAATTCTTTTTTCCACTTTTGTAGGTAAATTTGTGCTCTCTCGTGCGATGCCGGCCATAAACCTGAGCGCTTTGTAAAATTTAAACGGCGAGCCTCAGAGTCAGGCCAGCGCAGCCTCTTCTCTCCATAAGGCCCCATTCATTTTCCAACCACTGCGATCAAAGTTAAACTTTACACTTCTACTCGCGACTGTGGCCTCAGTTTTCATAGTAGACACACCAAATCGCATCAGGGCGTTCCTGAGTCTGTCCCCTGCGTGACGGTGTGTCTACATTGCAGATAGGTGCAAGCGTTGTCTCCCTAGAGCCAAATGTTTAGCACTTGGGCAATTTCGCTTTTTCCCATAAGAATGAATGGGGAAATCGGAACGCCTCAAACAAAAATGCGCTACGTCGCCATACTTTGAGGTAGAAACTTCATTTTAATTTCAAAAATTCAAGAAACTTGTGGTCTGTCTGTGTACCGACTTTCATGTTGATAGCTTGTACCGTTTTTCACCAGCACTTTGTCAAACACACTTTGGTCAAAATGACACCAACCAAGGGTCTGCAGACTGTTGCCGTCGTCATGGCAACCGCAACTTTATATGGGGCCCTTATGGAAAAAAACCTTTAAATCGCGACTGTCTGCAAACGATCCAGATTCTGGACAAGTTGAATAGAAGATTTGTTCGGGACGCTCTCCCGCACACGTTGGTGTATAACAATCCGAAATCGGACAAAGATTGACGAAAAAATAACACTTTTTGGCTAAAAAGTTTTCCGAGGGAGCAAAAAATCCCATAAGAAATGAATGGGAAAATCCAGAAAATTCAAAAAAACACCCTCAAACAAACATTCGCTGTAAAGCCGTGCGTTGATGTAGAAACTTCATTCAAACTCCAAAACGCTGGAAAACTTGTGGTCTCTGCCCGTACCCGACAGCGTGTTGATGCCTTGTATGGTTTTTCATCCAGGCCCTCTCAAAAACACGTGGGTTTGGCGTTTTCGATGCAGCTCGAGTGGGGAGAGACCAACTGTCAATTTGGGATCGCTGAAGAATCACCTCTCATTTTGCTCTTTTCACGCTGCTCCCGGCCAAACCGTAAGCAGTAGACAAATTCTTTTTTCCAGTTTTGTAGGCAAATTTGTGCTCTCTCTTGCGATCCCGGCCATAAACCTGAGCGCTTTGTAAAATTTAAAGGGCGAGCCTCAGAGTCAGGCCAGCGCAGCCTCTTCTCTCCATAAGCCCCCATTCATTTTCCAACCACTGCGATCAAAGTTAAACTTTACACTTCTACTCGTGACTGTGGCCTCAGTTTTCATAGTAGACACACCAAATCGCATCAGGGCGTTCCTGAGACTGTCCCCTGCGTGACGGTGTGTTCGTGTTGCAGATAGGTGCAAGCGTTGTCGGTTCGGTGGGCACAGGTTTCGGAGCACTCTCGAAATTTCAGCGCGCTGGAATTTTCTAGTTATTATTATTATTATTATAGCGAAATTTCGGTCGAGCGTATCTCGAGAACTGCTGATCGCAGACACACAAACCATACATCAAAACGTGCGGCTCGGCCCCGGCAAGTGTGCTTTCCTTCGACCCCGACAAAATTCCAGTTTTTGGCCCCGCCAGGGGCCAAAAACTGGCAAAAATCAGTTAATTGGCCGCTGTGGCCAAACCATCCAGATTCTGGACAAGTTAAAAAGAAGAATTGTTCGGGACGCTCTCCCGCACGCGTTGGTATATAGCAGCCTAAAAATTGACAAAGATTGACGAAAAAATAACACTTTTTCGCCAAAAAGTGCTCAGAAAGAGCAAAAAATCCCATAAGAAATGAATGGGAAAAACCAGAAAATTCAAAAAATCGCCCTCAAACAAACATTCGCTGCCAAGCCATACGTTGTCGTAGAAACTTCGTTCAAACTTCAAAACGCAGGAAAACTTGTCGTCTCTGCCCGTACCCGACAGC
This sequence comes from Karalla daura, assembly GCA_029224185.1. Classification (NCBI taxonomy): domain Eukaryota; kingdom Metazoa; phylum Chordata; class Actinopteri; order Chaetodontiformes; family Leiognathidae; genus Karalla; species Karalla daura. The sequence continues at coordinate 4,359,711 of CM055188.1, read as the reverse complement.
GTGTTGATACCTTGTGTCGTTTTTCATCCAGGCCGTCTCAAAAACACGTGGGTTTGGCGATTTTTGAAAAGTTAGAGTGGGGAGAGACCAACTGTCAGAGTGCGGGATGACTGAAAAATCACCTCTCATTTTGCTCTTTTCACGCTGCTCCCGGCCAAACCGAAAGCAGTAGACAAATTCTTTTTTCCACTTTTGTAGGCAAATTTGTGCTCTCTCGTGCGATGCCGGCCATAAACCTGAGCGCTTTGTAAAATTTAAACGGCGAGCCTCAGAGTCAGGCCAGCGCAGCCTCTTCTCTCCATAAGGCCCCATTCATTTTCCAACCACTGCGATCAAAGTTAAACTTTACACTTCTACTCGCGACTGTGGCCTCAGTTTTCATAGTAGACACACCAAATCGCATCAGGGCATTCCTGAGTCTGTCCCCTGCGTGACGGTGTGTCTACATTGCAGATAGGTGCAAGCGTTGTCTCCCTAGAGCCAAATGTTTAGCACTTGGGCAATTTCGCTTTTTCCCATAAGAATGAATGGGGAAATCGGAACGCCTCAAACAAAAATGCACTACGTCGCCATACTTTGAGGTAGAAACTTCATTTTAATTTCAAAAATTCAAGAAACTTGTGGTCTGTCTATGTACCGACTTTCGTGTTGATAGCTTGTACCGTTTTTCACCAGCACTTTGTCAAACACACTTTGGTCAAAATGACACCAACCAAGGGTCTGCAGACTGTCGCCGTCGTCATGGCAACCGCAACTTTATATGGGGCCCTTATGGAAAAAAACCTTTAAATCGCGACTGTCTGCAAACGATCCAGATTCTGGACAAGTTGAATAGAAGATTTGTTCGGGACGCTCTCCCGCACGTGTTGGTGTATAACAATCCGAAATCGGACAAAGATTGACGAAAAAATAACACTTTTTGTCCAAAAAGTTTTCCGAAGGAGCAAAAAATCCCATAAGAAATGAATGGGAAAATCCAGAAAATTCAAAAAATCACCCTCAAACAAACATTCGCTGTAAAGCCGTGCGTTGATGCAGAAACTTCATTCAAACTCCAAAACGCAGGAAAACTTGTGGTCTCTGCCCGTACCCGACAGCATGTCGATACCTTGTATGGTTTTTCATCCAGGCCCTCTCAAAAACACGTGGGTTTGGCGTTTTCGATGCAGCTCGAGTGGGGAGAGACCAACTGTCAATTTGGGATCGCTGAAGAATCACCTCTGATTTTGCTCTTTTCACGCTGCTCCCGGCCAAACCGTAAGCAGTAGACAAATTCTTTTTTCCAGTTTTGTAGGCAAATTTGTGCTCTCTCGGGCGATGCCGGCCATAAACCTGAGCGCTTTGTAAAATTTAAACGGCGAGCCTCAGAGTCAGGCCAGCGCAGCCTCTTCTCTCCATAAGCCCCCATTCATTTTCCGACCACTGCGATCAAAGTTAAACTTTACACTTCTACTCGTGACTGTGGCCTCAGTTTTCATAGTAGACACACCAAATCGCATCAGGGCGTTCCTGAGACTGTCCCCTGCGTGACGGTGTGTTTGTATTGCAGATAGGTGCAAGTGTTGTCTCCCTAGAGCCAAATGTTTAGCACTTGGGCAATTTCGCTTTTTCCCATAAGAATGAATGGGGAAATCGGAACGCCTCAAACAAAAATGCACTACGTCGCCATACTTTGAGGTAGAAACTTCATTTTAATTTTAAAAATTCAAGAAACTTGTGGTCTGTCTGTGTACCGGGTTTCATGTCGATAGCTTGTATTGTTTTTCACCAGCACCTTCTCAAAGCTCATTTGGTGAATTCCCTGCTACTCTCTCTCCCCTGCTGACAGTGTCCTGCTGGAGCAGGCTGACTGATGACCTCATGCAGACACACAAACACTTCAGCCACACTCACACACACACTCGGTCTCTCTCATACATGCATGTTAATACAAAGTTATGGCCGAAAAGAGCAATTCTCCTTCGGCTCTGGCGGGGGGGTGGGGGGGGGGGGGGGGTTGGGGCAGCTAGTGACTCTATGGTGGGCACAGGTTTCGGAGCACTCTCGAAATTTCAGCGCGCTGGAATTTTCTAGTTATTATTAGTGCTCCGAAAGGGAGCACTATTACTCTCCACCGTGTTTATTCTTCTTATTATTATTATTATTATTATTATTATTATAGCGAAATTTCGGTCGAGCGTATCTCGAGAAGCGCTGATCGCAGACACACAAACCATACATCAAAACGTGCGGCTCGGCCCCGGCAAGTGTGCTTTCCTTCGACCCCGACAAAATTCCAGTTTTTGGCCCCGCCAGGGGCCAAAAACTGGCAAAAATCAGTTAATTGGCCGCTGTGGCCAAACCATCCAGATTCTGGACAAGTTAAAAAGAAGAATTGTTCGGGACGCTCTCCCGCACGCGTTGGTATATAGCAGCCTAAAAATTGACAAAGATTGACGAAAAAATAACACTTTTTAGCCAAAAAGTGCTCAGAAAGAGCAAAAAATCCCATAAGAAATGAATGGGAAAAACCAGAAAATTCAAAAAATCGCCCTCAAACAAACATTCGCTGCCAAGCCATACGTTGTCGTAGAAACTTCGTTCAAACTTCAAAACGCAGGAAAACTTGTCGTCTCTGCCCGTACCCGACAGCGTGTTGATACCTTGTGTCGTTTTTCATCCAGGCCGTCTCAAAAACACGTGGGTTTGGCGTTTTTTGAAAAGTTAGAGTGGGGAGAGACCAACTGTCAGAGTGCGGGATGACTGAAAAATCACCTCTCATTTTGCTCTTTTCACGCTGCTCCCGGCCAAACCGTAAGCAGTAGACAAATTCTTTTCTCCACTTTTGTAGGCAAATTTGTGCTCTCTCATGTGATGCCGGCCATAAACCGGAGCGCTTTGTAAAATTTAAACGGCGAGCCTCAGAGTCAGGCCAGCGCAGCCTCTTCTCTCCATAAGCCCCCATTCATTTTCCAACCGCTGCGATCAAAGTTAAACTTTACACTTCTACTCGCGACTGTGGCCTCAGTTTTCATAGTAGACACACCAAATCGCATCAGGGCGTTCCTGAGACTGTCCCCTGCGTGACGGTGTGTTCATATTGCAGATAGGTGCAAGTGTTGTCTCCCTAGAGCCAACTGTTTAGCACTTGGGCAATTTCGCTTTTTCCCATAAGAATGAATGGGAAAATCGGAACGCCTCAAACAAAAATGCGCTACGTCGCCATACTTTGAGGTACAAACTTCATTTCAATTTTAAAAATTCAAGAAACTTGTGGTGTGTCTGTGTACCGAGTTTCATGTCGATAGCTTGTATCGTTTTTCACCAGCACCTTCTCAAACACACTTTGGCCAAAATGACACAGACCAAGGGTCTGCAGACAGTCACCGTCGTCATGGCAACCGCTGCTTTGTATGGGGCCCTTATGGAAAAAAACCTTTAAATCGCGACTGTGGGCAAACGATCCAGATTCTGGACAAGTTGAATAGAAGATTTGTTCGGGACGCTCTCAGGCACGCGTTGGTGTATAACAATCCGAAATCGGACAAAGATTGATGAAAAAATAACACTTTTTGGCTAAAAAGTTTTCCGAAGGAGCAAAAAATCCCATAAGAAATGAATGGGAAAATCCAGAAAATTCAAAAAATCACCCTCAAACAAACATTCGCTGTAAAGCCGTGCGTTGATGTAGAAACTTCATTCAAACTCTAAAACGCTGGAAAACTTGTGGTCTCTGCCCGTACCCGACAGCGTGTCGATACCTTGTATGGTTTTTCATCCAGGCCCTCTCAAAAACACGTGGGTTTGGCGTTTTCGATGCAGCTCGAGTGGGGAGAGACCAACTGTGAATTTGGGATCGCTGAAGAATCACCTCTGATTTTGCTCTTTTCACGCTGCTCCCGGCCAAACCGTAAGCAGTAGACAAATTCTTTTTTCCGCTTTTGTAGGGAAATTTGTGCTCTCTCGTGCGATGCCGGCCATTAACCTGAGCGCTTTGTAAAATTTAAACGGCGAGCCTCAGAGTCAGGCCAACGCAGCCTCTTCTCTCCATAAGGCCCCATTCATTTTCCGATCACTGCGATCAAAGTTAAACTTTACACTTCTACTCGCGACTGTGGCCTCAGTTTTCATCATACACACACCAAATCACATCAGGGCGTTCCTGAGACTGTCCCCTGCGTGACGGTGTGTTCATATTGCAGATAGGTGCAAGTGTTGTCTCCCTAGAGCCAACTGTTTAGCACTTGGGCAATTTCGCTTTTTCCCATAAGAATGAATGGGAAAATCGGAACGCCTCAAACAAAAATGGGCTACGTCGCCATACTTTGAGGTACAAACTTCATTTTAATTTTAAAAATTCAAGAAACTTGTGGTGTGTCTGTGTACCGAGCTTCATGTCGATAGCTTGCACCGTTTTTCACCAGCACCTTCTCAAAGCTCATTTGGTGAATTCCCTGCTCAGGTGTCTCTCCTGCTGACAGCGTCCTGCTGGAGCAGGCTGAGTGATGACCTCATACAGACACACAAACATTTCAGGCACACTCACACACACACACTCGGTCTCTCTCACACATGCATGTTAACACAAAGTTATGGCCGAAAAGAGCAATACTCCTTCGGCTTTGGGGGGGTTGGGGGTTGGGGCAGCTAGTGACTCGATGGTGGGCACAGCATTCGGAGCACTCTCGAAATTTCAGCGTGCTGGAATTTTCTAGTTATTATTATTATAGCGAAATTTCGGTCGAGCGTATCTCGAGAACTGCTGATCGCAGACACACAAACCATACATCAAAACGTGCGGCTCGGCCCCGGCAAGTGTGCTTTCCTTCGACCCCGACAAAATTCCAGTTTTTGGCCCCGCCAGGGGCCAAAAACTGGCAAAAATCAGTTAATTGGCCGCTGTGGCCAAACCATCCAGATTCTGGACAAGTTAAAAAGAAGAATTGTTCGGGACGCTCTCCCGCACGCGTTGGTATATAGCAGCCTAAAAATTGACAAAGATTGACGAAAAAATAACACTTTTTCGCCAAAAAGTGCTCAGAAAGAGCAAAAAATCCCATAAGAAATGAATGGGAAAAACCAGAAAATTCAAAAAATCGCCCTCAAACAAACATTCGCTGCCAAGCCATACGTTGTCGTAGAAACTTCGTTCAAACTTCAAAACGCAGGAAAACTTGTCGTCTCTGCCCGTACCCGACAGCGTGTTGATACCTTGTGTCGTTTTTCATCCAGGCCGTCTCAAAAACACGTGGGTTTGGCGATTTTTGAAAAGTTAGAGTGGGGAGAGACCAACTGTCAGAGTGCGGGATGACTGAAAAATCACCTCTCATTTTGCTCTTTTCACGCTGCTCCCGGCCAAACCGAAAGCAGTAGACAAATTCTTTTTTCCACTTTTGTAGGCAAATTTGTGCTCTCTCGTGCGATGCCGGCCATAAACCTGAGCGCTTTGTAAAATTTAAACGGCGAGCCTCAGAGTCAGGCCAGCGCAGCCTCTTCTCTCCATAAGGCCCCATTCATTTTCCAACCACTGCGATCAAAGTTAAACTTTACACTTCTACTCGCGACTGTGGCCTCAGTTTTCATAGTAGACACACCAAATCGCATCAGGGCATTCCTGAGTCTGTCCCCTGCGTGACGGTGTGTCTACATTGCAGATAGGTGCAAGCGTTGTCTCCCTAGAGCCAAATGTTTAGCACTTGGGCAATTTCGCTTTTTCCCATAAGAATGAATGGGGAAATCGGAACGCCTCAAACAAAAATGCACTACGTCGCCATACTTTGAGGTAGAAACTTCATTTTAATTTCAAAAATTCAAGAAACTTGTGGTCTGTCTATGTACCGACTTTCGTGTTGATAGCTTGTACCGTTTTTCACCAGCACTTTGTCAAACACACTTTGGTCAAAATGACACCAACCAAGGGTCTGCAGACTGTCGCCGTCGTCATGGCAACCGCAACTTTATATGGGGCCCTTATGGAAAAAAACCTTTAAATCGCGACTGTCTGCAAACGATCCAGATTCTGGACAAGTTGAATAGAAGATTTGTTCGGGACGCTCTCCCGCACACGTTGGTGTATAACAATCCGAAATCGGACAAAGATTGACGAAAAAATAACACTTTTTGGCTAAAAAGTTTTCCGAGGGAGCAAAAAATCCCATAAGAAATGAATGGGAAAATCCAGAAAATTCAAAAAAACACCCTCAAACAAACATTCGCTGTAAAGCCGTGCGTTGATGTAGAAACTTCATTCAAACTCCAAAACGCTGGAAAACTTGTGGTCTCTGCCCGTACCCGACAGCGTGTTGATGCCTTGTATGGTTTTTCATCCAGGCCCTCTCAAAAACACGTGGGTTTGGCGTTTTCGATGCAGCTCGAGTGGGGAGAGACCAACTGTCAATTTGGGATCGCTGAAGAATCACCTCTCATTTTGCTCTTTTCACGCTGCTCCCGGCCAAACCGTAAGCAGTAGACAAATTCTTTTTTCCAGTTTTGTAGGCAAATTTGTGCTCTCTCTTGCGATGCCGGCCATAAACCTGAGCGCTTTGTAAAATTTAAAGGGCGAGCCTCAGAGTCAGGCCAGCGCAGCCTCTTCTCTCCATAAGCCCCCATTCATTTTCCAACCACTGCGATCAAAGTTAAACTTTACACTTCTACTCGTGACTGTGGCCTCAGTTTTCATAGTAGACACACCAAATCGCATCAGGGCGTTCCTCAGACTCTCCCCTGCGTGACGGTGTGTTCGTGTTGCAGATAGGTGCAAGCGTTGTCGGTTCGGTGGGCACAGGTTTCGGAGCACTCTCGAAATTTCAGCGCGCTGGAATTTTCTAGTTAGTGCTCCGAAAGGGAGCACTATTACTCTCCACCGTGTTTATTCTTCTTATTATTATTATTAGTGCTCCGAAAAGGAGCACTATTATTCTACACCGTGTTTATTCTTCTTATTATTATTATTATTATAGCGAAATTTCGGTCGAGCGTATCTCGAGAACCGCTGATCGCAGACACACAAACCATACATCAAAACGTGCGGCTCGGCCCCGGCAAGTGTGCTTTCCTTTGACCCCGACAAAATTCCAGTTTTTGGCCCCGTCAGGGGCCAAAAACTGGCAAAAATCAGTTAATTGGCCGCTGTCGCCAAACGATCCAGATTCTGGACAAGTTAAAAAGAAGAATTGTTCGGGACGCTCTCCCGCACGCGTTGGTATATAGCAGCCTAAAAATTGACAAAGATTGACGAAAAAATAACACTTTTTAGCCAAAAAGTGCTCAGAAAGAGCAAAAAATCCCATAAGAAATGAATGGGAAAAACCACAAAATTCAAAAAATCGCCCTCAAACAAACATTCGCTGCCAAGTCATACGTTGTCGTACAAAATTCGTTCAAACTTCAAAACGTAGGAAAACTTGTCGTCTTTGCCCGTACCCGGCAGCGTGTTGATACCTTGTGTCGCTTTTCATCCAGACCTTCTCAAAAACACGTGGGTTTGCCGTTTTTTGAAAAGTTAGAGTGGGGAGAGACCAACTGTCAGAGTGCGGGATGACTGAAAAATCACCTCTCATTTTGCTCTTTTCACGCTGCTCCCGGCCAAACCGTAAGCAGTAGACAAATTCTTTTTTCCAGTTTTGTAGGCAAATTTGTGCTCTCTCGTGCGATGCCGGCCATAAACCTGAGCGCTTTGTAAAATTTAAACGGCGAGCCTCAGAGTCAGGCCAGCGCAGCCTCTTCTCTCCATAAGGCCCCATTCATTTTCCAACCACTGCGATCAAAGTTAAACTTTACACTTCTACTCGCGACTGTGGCCTCAGTTTTCATCATACACACACCAAATCGCATCAGGGCGTTCCTGAGACTGTCCCCTGCGTGACGGTGTGTTCATGTTGCAGATAGGTGCAAGTGTTGTCTCCTTAGAGCCAAATGTTTAGCACTTGAGCAATTTCGCTTTTTCCCATAAGAATGAATGGGAAAATCGGAACGCCTCAAACAAAAATGCGCTATGTCGCCATGCTTTGAGGTAGAAACTTCATTTTAATTTCAAAAATTCAAGAAACTTGTGGTCTGTCTATGTACCGACTTTCTTGTTGATAGCTTGTACCGTTTTTCACCAGCACCTTCTCAAACACACTTTGGTCAAAATGACACAGACCAAGGGTCTGCAGACTGTCGCCGTCGTCATGGCAACCGCAACTTTATATGGGGCCCTTATGGAAAAAAACCTTTAAATCGCGACTGTCGGCAAACGATCCAGATTCTGGACAAGTTGAATAGAAGATTTGTTCGGGACGCTCTCCCGCACGCGTTGGTGTATAACAATCTGAAATCGGACAAAGATTGACGAAAAAATAACACTTTTTGGCTAAAAAGTTTTCCGAAGGAGCAAAAAATCCCATAAGAAATGAATGGGAAAATCCAGAAAATTCAAAAAATCACCCTCAAACAAACATTCGCTGTACAGCCGTGCGTTGATGTAGAAACTTCATTCAAACTCCAAAACGCTGGAAAACTTGTGGTCTCTGCCCGTACCCGACAGCGTGTCGATACCTTGTATGGTTTTTCATCCAGGCCCTCTCAAAAACATGTGGGTTTGGCGTTTTCGATGCAGCTCGAGTGGGGAGAGACCAACTGTCAATTTGGGATCGCTGAAGAATCACCTCTCATTTTGCTCTTTTCACGCTGCTCCCGGCCAAACCGTAAGCAGTAGACAAATTCTTTTTTCCAGTTTTGTAGGCAAATTTGTGCTCTGTTGGGCGATGCCGGCCATAAACCTGAGCGCTTTGTAAAATTTAAACGGCGAACCTCAGAGTCAGGCCAGCGCAGCCTCTTCTCTCCATAAGCCCCCATTCATTTTCCGACCACTGCGATCAAAGTTAAACTTTACAATTCTACTCGTGACTGTGGCCTCAGTTTTCATAGGAGACACACCAAATCGCATCAGGGCGTTCCTGAGACTGTCCCCTGCGTGACGGTGTGTTTGTATTGCAGATAGGTGCAAGCGTTGTCTCCCTAGAGCCAAATGTTTAGCACTTGGGCAATTTCACTTTTTCCCATAAGAATGAATGGGAAAATCGGAATGCCTCAAACAAAACTGCGCTACGTCGCCATACTTTGAGGTAGAAACTTCATTTTAATTTCAAAAATTCAAGAAACTTGTGGTCTGTCTGTGTACCGAGTTTCATGTTGAGAACTTGCATCGTTTTTCACCAGCACCTTCTCAATTCATTTGGTGAATTCCCTGCTACTCTCTCTCCCCTGCTGACAGTGTCCTGCTGGAGCAGGCTGACTGATGACCTCATACAGACACGCAAACACTTCAGGCACACCAACTACTTTCCTATCATACAGCTGATAGGGTTAAACCAGGGGTCTCTCTGAGTAGCAGGGACAGCAAATACACAGTGTTGGGCGGTCCAGGCACAAGTATGGGGTTGGGCCAGCTCGTGACTTGATGGTGGGCACAGGTTTCGGAGCACTCTCGAAATTTCTGCGCGCTGGAATTTTCTAGTTATTATTATTATTATTATAGCGAAATTTCGGTCGAGCGTATCTCGAGAACCGCTGATCGCAGACACACAAACCATACATCAAAACGTGCGGCTCGGCCCCGGCAAGTGTGCTTTCCTTCGACCCCGACAAAATTCCAGTTTTTGGCCCCGCCAGGGGCCAAAAACTGGCAAAAATCAGTTAATTGGCCGCTGTGGCCAAACCATCCAGATTCTGGACAAGTTAAAAAGAAGAATTGTTCAGGACGCTCTCCCGCACGCGTTGGTATATAGCAGCCTAAAAATTGACAAAGATTGACGAAAAAATAACACTTTTTAGCCAAAAAGTGCTCAGAAAGAGCAAAAAATCCCATAAGAAATGAATGGGAAAAACCAGAAAATTCAAAAAATCGCCCTCAAACAAACATTCGCTGCCAAGCCATACGTTGTCGTAGAAACTTCGTTTGAACTTCAAAACGCAGGAAAACTTGTCGTCTTTGCCCGTACCCGACAGCGTGTTGATACCTTGTGTCGTTTTTCATCCAGGCCGTCTCAAAAACACGTGGGTTTGGCGTTTTTTGAAAAGTTAGAGTGGGGAGAGACCAACTGTCAGAGTGCAGGATGACTGAAAAATCACCTCTCATTTTGCTCTTTTCACGCTGCTCCCGGCCAAACCGTAAGCAGTAGACAAATTCTTTTTTCCAGTTTTGTAGGCAAATTTGTGCTCTCTCGTGCGATGCCGGCCATAAACCTGAGCGCTTTGTAAAATTTAAACGGCGAGCCTCAGAGTCAGGCCAGCGCAGCCTCTTCTCTCCATAAGCCCCCATTCATTTTCCAACCGCTGCGATCAAAGTTAAACTTTACACTTCTACTCGTGACTGTGGCCTCAGTTTTCATCATACACACACCAAATCGCATCAGGGCGTTCCTCAGACTGTCCCCTGCGTGACGGTGTGTTCGTATTGCAGATAGGTGCAAGCGTTGTCTCCCTAGAGCCAAATGTTTAGCACTTGGGCAATTTCGCTTTTTCCCATAAGAATGAATGGGGAAATCGGAACGCCTCAAACAAAAATGCACTACGTCGCCATACTTTGAGGTAGAAACTTCATTTTAATTTCAAAAATTCAAGAAACTTGTGGTCTGTCTATGTACCGACTTTCGTGTTGATAGCTTGTACCGTTTTTCACCAGCACTTTGTCAAACACACTTTGGTCAAAATGACACAGACCAAGGGTCTGCAGACTGTCGCCGTCGTCATGGCAACCGCAGCTTTATATGGGGCCCTTATGGAAAAAAACCTTTAAATCGCGACTGTGGGCAAACGATCCAGATTCTGGACAAGTTGAATAGAAGATTTGTTCGGGACGCTCTCCTGCACGCGTTGGTGTATAACAATCCGAAATCGGACAAAGAATGACGAAAAAATAACACTTTTTGGCTAAAAAGTTTTCCGAAGGAGCAAAAAATCCCATAAGAAATGAATGGGAAAATCCAGAAAATTCAAAAAATCACCCTCAAACAAACATTCGCTGTAAAGCCGTGCGTTGATGTAGAAACTTCACTCAAACTCCAAAACGCTGGAAAACTTGTGGTCTCTGCCCGTACCCGACAGCGTGTCGATACCTTGTATGGTTTTTCATCCAGGCCCTCTCAAAAACACGTGGGTTTGGCGTTTTTGATGCAGCTCGAGTGGGGAGAGACCAACTGTCAATTTGGGATCGCTGAAGAATCACCTCTCATTTTGCTCTTTTCACGCTGCTCCCGGCCAAACCGTAAGCAGTAGACAAATTCTTTTTTCCACTTTTGTAGGCAAATTTGTGCTTTCTCGTGCCATGCCGGCCATAAACCTGAGCGCTTTGTAAAATTTAAACGGCGAGCCTCAGAGTCAGGCCAGCGCAGCCTCTTCTCTCCATAAGCCCCCATTCATTTTCCAACCACTGCGATCAAAGTTAAACTTTACACTTCTACTCACGACTGTGGCCTCAGTTTTCATAGTAGACACACCAAATCACATCAGGGCGTTCCTGAGACTGTCCCCTGCGTGACGGTGTGTTTGTATTGCAGATAGGTGCAAGCGTTGTCTCTTTAGAGCCAAATGTTTAGCACTTGGGCAATTTCGCTTTTTCCCATAAGAATGAATGGGGAAATCAGAACGCCTCAAACAAAAATGCGCTACGTCGCCATACTTTGAGGTAGAAACTTCATTTTAATTTTAAAAATTCAAGAAACTTGTGGTCTGTCTGTGTACCGAGTTTCATGTCGATAGCTTGTATCGTTTCTCACCAGCACCTTCTCAAAGCTCATTTGGTGAATTCCCTGCTACTCTCTCTTCCCTGCTGACAGTGTCCTGCTGGAGCAGGCTGACCGATGACCTCATACAGACACACAAACACTTCAGGCACACTCACACACACACTCGGTCTCTCTCATACATGCATGTTAATACAAAGTTATGGCCGAAAAGAGCAATTCTCCTTCGGCTCTGTCGGGGGGGTGGGGGGGGGGTTGGGGCAGCTAGTGACTCTATGGTGGGCACAGGTTTCGGAGCACTCTCGAAATTTCAGCGCGCTGGAATTTTCTAGTTCTTATTATTATTTTTATAGCGAAATTTCGGTCGAGCGTATCTCGAGAACCGCTGATCGCAGACACACAAACGATACATCAAAACGTGCGGCTTGGCCCCGGCAAGTGTGCTTTCCTTCGACCCCGACAAAATTCCAGTTTTTGGCCCCGCCAGGGGCCAAAAACTGGCAAAATCAGTTAATTGGCCGCTGTGGCCAAACCATCCAGATTCTGGACAAGTTAAAAAGAAGAATTGTTCGGGACGCTCTCCCGCACGCGTTGGTATATAGCAGCCTAAAAATTGACAAAGATTGACGAAAAAATAACACTTTTTAGCCAAAAAGTGCTCAGAAAGAGCAAAAAATCCCATAAGAAATGAATGGGAAAAACCACAAATTTCAAAAAATCGCCCTCAAACAAACATTCGCTTCCAAGCCATACGTTGTCGTAGAAACTTTGCTCAAACTTCAAAGCGCAGGAAAACTTGTCGTCTCTGCCCGTACCCGGCAGCGTGTTGATACCTTGTGTCGTTTTTCATCCAGGCCGTCTCAAAAACACGTGGGTTTGGCGTTTTTTGAAAAGTTAGAGTGGGGAGAGACCAACTGTCAGAGTGCGGGATGACTGAAAAATCACCTCTCATTTTGCTCTTTTCACGCTGCTCCCGGCCAAACCGTAAGCAGTAGACAAATTCTTTTTTCCGCTTTTGTAGGCAAATTTGTGCTCTCTCGTGCCATGCCGGCCATAAACCTGAGCGCTTTGTAAAATTTAAACGGCGAGCCTCAGAGTCAGGCCAGCGCAGCCTCTTCTCTCCATAAGGCCCCATTCATTTTCCAACCACTGCGATCAAAGTTAAACTTTACACTTCTACTTGCGACCGTGGCCTCAGTTTTCATCATACACACACCAAATCACATCAGGGCATTCCTCCGACTGTCCACTGCGTGACGGTGTGTTCGTATTGCAGATAGGTGCAAGCGTTGTCTCCCTAGAGCCAAATGTTTAGCACTTGGCCAATTTCGCTTTTTCCCATAAGAATGAATGGGGAAATCGGAACGCCTCAAACAAAAATGCGCTACGTCGCCATACTTTGAGGTAGAAACTTCATTTTAATTTCAAAAATTCAAGAAACTTGTGGTCTGTCTATGTACCGACTTTCATGTTGATAGCTTGTACCGTTTTTCACCAGCACTTTGTCAAACACACTTTGGTCAAAATGACACAGACCAAGGGTCTGCAGACAGTCACCGTCGTCATGGCAACCGCTGCTTTATATGGGGCCCTTATGGAAAAAAACCTTTAAATCGCGACTGTCTGCAAACGATCCAGATTCTAGACAAGTTGAATAGAAGATTTGTTCGGGACGCTCTCCCGCACGCGATGGTGTATAACAATCCGAAATCAGACAAAGATTGACGAAAAAATAACACTTTTTGGCTAAAAAGTTTTCCGAAGGAGCAAAAAATCCCATAAGAAATGAATGGGAAAATCCAGAAAATTCAAAAAATCACCCTCAAACAAACATTCGCTGTAAAGCCGTGCGTTGATGTAGAAACTTCATTCAAACTCCAAAACGCAGGAAAACTTGTGGTCTCTGCCCGTACTCGACAGCGTGTCGACACCTTGTATGGTTTTTCATCCAGGCCCTCTCAAAAACATGTGGGTTTGGCGTTTTCGATGCAGCTCGAGTGGGGAGAGACCAACTGTGAATTTGGGATCGCTGAAGAATCACCTCTGATTTTGCTCTTTTCACGCTGCTCCCGGCCAAACCGTAAGCAGTAGACAAATTCTTTTTTCCGCTTTTGTAGGGAAATTTGTGCTCTCTCGTGCGATGCCGGCCATTAACCTGAGCGCTTTGTAAAATTTAAACGGCGAGCCTCAGAGTCAGGCCAACGCAGCCTCTTCTCTCCATAAGGCCCCATTCATTTTCCGATCACTGCGATCAAAGTTAAACTTTACACTTCTACTCGCGACTGTGGCCTCAGTTTTCATCATACACACACCAAATCACATCAGGGCATTCCTCCGACTGTCCACTGCGTGACGGTGTGTTCGTATTGCAGATAGGTGCAAGCGTTGTCTCCCTAGAGCCAAATGTTTAGCACTTGGCCAATTTCGCTTTTTCCCATAAGAATGAATGGGGAAATCGGAACGCCTCAAACAAAAATGCGCTACGTCGCCATACTTTGAGGTAGAAACTTCATTTTAATTTCAAAAATTCAAGAAACTTGTGGTCTGTCTATGTACCGACTTTCATGTTGATAGCTTGTACCGTTTTTCACCAGCACTTTGTCAAACACACTTTGGTCAAAATGACACAGACCAAGGGTCTGCAGACAGTCACCGTCGTCATGGCAACCACTGCTTTTCTGGGGCCCTTATGGAAAAAAACCTTTAAATCGCGACTGTCGGCAAACGATCCAGATTCTGGACAAGTTGAATAGAAGATTTGTTCGGGACGCTCTCCCGCACGCGATGGTGTATAACAATCCGAAATCGGACAAAGATTGACGAAAAAATAACACTTTTTGGCTAAAAAGTTTTCCGAAGGAGCAAAAAATCCCATAAGAAATGAATGGGAAAATCCAGAAAATTCAAAAAATCACCCTCAAACAAACATTCGCTGTAAAGCCGTGCGTTGATGTAGAAACTTCATTCAAACTCCAAAACACAGGAAAACTTGTGGTCTCTGCCCGTACTCGACAGCGTGTCGACACCTTGTATGGTTTTTCATCCAGGCCCTCTCAAAAACATGTGGGTTTGGCGTTTTCGATGCAGCTCGAGTGGGGAGAGACCAACTGTCAATTTGGGATCGCTGAAGAATCACCTCTCATTTTGCTCTTTTCACGCTGCTCCCGGCCAAACCGTAAGCAGTAGACAAATTCTTTTTTCCAGTTTTGTAGGCAAATTTGTGCTCTCTCGTGCCATGCCGGCCATAAACCTGAGCGCTTTGTAAAATTTAAAGGGCGAGCCTCAGAGTCAGGCCAGCGCAGCCTCTTCTCTCCATAAGCCCCCATTCATTTTCCAACCGCTGCGATCAAAGTTAAACTTTACACTTCTACTCGTGACTGTGGCCTCAGTTTTAATAGTAGACACACCAAATCGCATCAGGGCGTTCCTGAGACTGTCCCCTGCGTGACGGTGTGTTCATATTGCAGATAGGTGCAAGTGTTGTCTCCCTAGAGCCAATTGTTTAGCACTTGGGCAGTTTCGCTTTTTCCCATAAGAATGAATGGGAAAATCGGAACGCCTCAAACAGAAATGCGCTACGTCGCCATACTTTGAGGTAGAAACTTGATTCCCATTTCAAAAATTCAAGAAACTTGTGGTCTGTCTATGTACCGAGTTTCATGTCGATAGCTTGTATTGTTATTCACCAGCACCTTCTCAAAGCTCATTTGGTGAATTCCCTGCTACTCTCTCTCCCCTGCTGACAGTGTCCTGCTGGAGCAGGCTGACTGATGACCTCATACAGACACACAAACACTTCAGGCACACTCACACACACACTCGGTCTCTCTCATACATGCATGTTAATACAAAGTTATGGCCGAAAAGAGCAATTCTCCTTTGGCTCTGGCGGGGGGAGGGGGGGGGTGGGGGGAGAGTGGGGTTGGGGCAGCTAGTGACTCGATGATGGGCACAGGTTTCGGAGCAATCTCGAAATTTCAGCGCGCTGGAATTTTCTAGTATTATTTGTGTTGTATTCTTTGTTATGGAAGTTCAGTTTATTGAATGGGCCGTCACATTAGGTGTAGGTATCAATATAGGTCAAGTGGGAGAAGACGGCACCGGGGCATATGGTTTTTTACCAGTCAGTCAGAGAGGATGCAGTCAGTTTTATCTGCCCTGTACCCTGCTGCCAGAAATGGTGAATAAACCTGCTTAAACTCATTTTTGGAATGGACATTGATTTTTGTTGGACCTACGTAAAGCCTGATCCCGGACGGTGCCAGGGTGGCCATTTGATTGTGTTTGTTTTAGTTTGGACAAATAGCCACTACAATAATAATAATAATGCCACGTTTTGGACACAGAAAATGCACCATGTGAGCATTTTTTTTTCTTATTACATGTTACTTTTTGTTTTGTCTCACTGATGGTCAAAATGAGTTTTACATTTACTCTACCAGCTGTCAGCTGACAGGCAGCTCGGACTGAACGGGTCTTTTTCATGCACGTTCAGCAGATCATTCACATTTAACAGGCAGCTCAGGCTGCACAGACCCGTTCTTGTACTTGTTCATCTGATCCATTCATTTGTCTGGTTCGTGGAGCTTGCTCTCGCTCACCCGACCCGTTCATTTCTTCAGACCTGTTCATTTCTTCAGACCACTTCATTTGTCCCGAACTGTTCATTTCTTCTGACCAGTTCATTCTTTCAGACCAGTTCATTTGTTACGACCAGTTCATTTCGTCAGACCAGTTCATTCCTTCAGACCATTTCATTTCTTCAGACCAGTTCATTTCTTCAGGCCAGTTCATTTCTTCAGACCAGTTCATTCCTTCAGACCAGTTCATTTGCCGCGACCAGTTCATTTCTTCAGACCAGTTCATTCCTTCAGACCAGTTCATTCCTTCAGACCAGTTAATTTGTTTCGACTCGTTCATTTGCCCGTTCTCCCATGCGCCTGTTCTCGGATCTCCTCACTGTCTCGCTGTTAAACAATGGCAGAGAGGATGCACAAGTAACTTTATTGTGATGTGTTTTTGCTGTCTTAAGTTTCACATGGTTTGAACTGCTTGTAGCATTTTGTGTTTTATACTTTAGCAGCTTAAAAGTCTTCAGTAGTGTCTGAGAACTGCGGCCGTCTTTACAACGCCCATTAGAGGGTTACAGCACCACCTCCTGTAAAATGAACTGAATTATTCATACAAGATTCGTTCAATTTACTGATCGAGAGTAAAAGATCCGAGTCAGTAAAAAGAGTCGGTCTTCCGAACACTACTTGGCTGGAGCATCTGCTCTCAGCGTCCCGTCCAGCTGAGCTGGGGTTTGCATGAGAGTCAGTGGAGAACCTGGAGCGTCAATAAACCGACGCGAAAGGTTACCTAGCGCCTGTATGTAACGTTCAGGGGCGTGACAAATAGTCAATATTTTATGCGTTGGGATGAGAATGGGTTGCCATGACATAGCAAAAATTGCTCCAACATAAGGCTTTTAATTATAGAACAGCCGGAGAGTAACAGGAAACGGACCAAATGAAAATGATGCCCCAACTGGGTTTTATTTCTACATCAAAACCATTACACAGTCCCCCCACAATTTGATTTTGATGCACATGCTTTTCATATTTTTTTTTACCTGTGGTCTTTGAAATGTAGTTCTCTCCTCAGATTATACCATTTCTTTCTTTGAACATTCATTTTGTAGTTTTTGTCAGTAGTTAATGCTTTTTACATTATCTGTGCTGGTTTTAATTTAACCAGATCCATACCTTTCATTGTTTGATTTTATGAAGATGGTTTGTGTGACCTCTGTATTCTGTATTATTTGTTGTTATTGAATTACTGTTTCTTCATTGCCCATACCAGCTGTAGAGTGCTCTTGTAGATGTCTCCCCACACTCCCCAGAGTAAAAGAGATATGCTAAGAACAATGAACATCATAGATGATACGCTTTTTGATTAAAAATATGTTTAGTTTTCCCAGAATCGTAGTGCATTTATGGAGCTTTACTTGCACACCTTGCCTGGGGTTTCCAGCAGATTTTGTGGTCCAGTACTTTATTATGTTATCAGGCTTCCTCACGGAAGACCCAAAAGCAAACTCAGACAGATTAAGAGTCACAAGGCTTTTAATCCATGTAACACAAAAACACAAAGTACAACACAAAATGAACCTGGAGCTCTGCCTCAACAGGTAACAAAATAAACACAGAAACTAACTGAACTATCTATCTAGACAAAATAAACACCCGGGACCAACGGTCGCCACGGGTAACTAACTAAATCAAACTGCTAAAGAAAAGAAAGACCTGGGAACGAACTGGTCGCCACAGGTGAAAACTAACTGACTGACCAAATCTGACTGAAACAAAAAACAAGGTTTTCACAGGAAGACCAAGAACCAAACACTGACTAGAACACAAAATAACCTAACGCTAAGATACAAAAAAAAAAAGAAACAAAACCTGGTTGAAGGGGAAACCAACCCAAGAACGGATGAACAGGACACAGGACTGAGCAGGGAGAACAGGACACGAGGCACGGAGAGTTGCAGGCAACAGTCTGGCAACTGGCTCCTCAGCTCAGGTAGATTAAATACCTGGCTGATGAGCCAGCTGCCACCTAATGAGCAAGAGAGACCCTCCCATTGGTCCACAGGAAGCACCCAGGAGGAGGAGTCCATAAACCAAGACAGGCAGCCAGACAGGAACACAGAAAAAAAAAGGCAGACAGAGCACACAAAACCTGACAGAACCCCCCCCCCAAGAGGTGGCTCCTGACATCCCCAAACAAATCACAGTTCCTCATAGTCCCAGAACATGTCATTGTCAGATTCACAATTGTCCTCCTGAGGAAAATCAACTTCATCAGTAGAATAATCCTCTGACCCTGACCCCGCCGAGGCCGGGAGGGTGGTGGGAGGCCAGGCCTGGCAGGCGTTCAGTCTTTTAGCAGACCGCAAATATTCCAGATTCTTGTGATCTGTCCACACGATGAATGGTTTCTGTGACGCTTCCAGCCGATGGTGCCACTCCTCCAGAGCCATCTTTACTGCCAGGAGTTCTCGGTTGCCAATGTCATAGTTCCTTTCAGAGGGGGAGAGGTGGTGCGAAAAATACGCACATGGATGAAGCTTATTATCACTAGAACGTTGTGACAGAACAGCTCCTACTCCAATGTCTGAAGCGTCGACCTCCATCACAAACTGACGAGATGGATCAGGCAAGGTGAGGATGGGTGCAGATGAGAATCTGTCCTTCAACAGGTTGAATGCCAACTCTGCCTCTTGGTTCCAGTCAAACCTCTTCTTCGATGAGGTGAGTGCAGTGAGAGGTGCTGTTACGCAACTATAGTCCCTGATGAATCGTCTATAGAAGTTCTCAAAGCCCAAGAATCTCTGGAGCTGCTTCCTGTCCTCTGGGCGAGGCCAGTCTTTAACCGCCGAGACTTTGACAGGATCCATGCGAATAGCTCCTTTTTCAATGATATTTCCCAGGAAGGAAACAGTCGAAGCATGGAATTCGCATTTCTCTGCCTTTACGTAGAGATCATTCTCCCAGAGCTTCTGAAGAACTTGCTTGACGTGGTTCACATGGTCCTCCATAGTCCGTGAAAAAATCTAAATCTAAATAGACGAACATAAAAAGGTTCAAGTACTCAAGGAGGCGTTGCGCCCTCAAGCAGGTCGATGGCGCAGTCATAGCTCCTATGAGGTGGGAGGGACGTGGCTTTGGCCTTACTGAAAACTGGGAAATAATCCTTATAATCCTCCGGCACTCCCTGAATGTCCTCCTCACACACCGGTTCCGACCTGGGGCTGACAGACATGAAGCACCTGCGTTGACAGCTCCCTCCCCACCCCCTAATCTGACGTGTCTCCCAATCTAACATGGGGTTATGTTCCCTGAGCCAGGGATAGCCGAGAATAAGGGGCGCAAGGGGAGAGGATATGACGTGAAACCTGATTGATTCCCTGTGATCACCTTCTATAACAAGAGTCAAAACCTCTATCTGTTCAGAAACGTCTGCTAACAGATGTCCATCTAATGCTCGGGCTGAACCCCTAGCTGTGAGACAAGCTCTCTGTCAATGAAGTTAGCCTCGGCTCCTGAAGAAGAACCGCATGAAGTGAGAATCGATTAGAAACAGAGGGACTGTCAATTTGGCTCATCGGTCCCCTCTGGACTACCAATGAGCCCTGTCTTTTAATGAACATGTTGCAGCAAAATGTCCTGACCCTCCACAAAAGAGACACAGACCAGCCCTATGTCTGCGTTCCTTCTCCTCCAGTCTTAATGTGGAACGTCCTATGACCGTAGGTTCGGGTTCATCTTCCGGTCCGTTCTCAACCACTTCCGGAAAACTGGATCTACCCCGGAAGGGTATCCGATTAGCACCGCGCGCTAACTTCCGGGCCTGTATACAAGCGTCTATTCTCACAGTCAGTTCAATCACCTCATCTAGAGTGTTAGGGACATCATGAGAAACCAGCTCATCCTGGATATAGTCATTCAACCCGGTCAGACACTGTTCCGCTAGAGCGGCTCTATTCCACCCGGAACCGGAAGCCCTGGTCCGGAAGTCGACGGGATAGTCCGCTACGGTGCGGTTAGCCTGTTTGATGCGTGTTAGCCTGCTAACAGCCCTCCGGTGCTTGTCTCAAAACCAAAGATCATGCGCAACTCAGCAGCGAAACTCTTAAACCAGGCACAAGCTGGGGATCCACGATCCCACTCTGCACTGCCCCACACACGTGCTTGTCCTGCCAGGTGGCTAGTCACATAGGCTACCTTAGTAGCCTCTGCAGCAAACGTGATTGGCTGCAACACGAATAGCAAGGAGCAGTTGGTTATGAAGGGACCAACTGAAGGGACCAGCTGACGAGTCAGCTGCCACCCAATGAGCAAGAGAGACCCTCCCATTGGTCCACAGGAAACACCCAGGAGGAGGAGCCCATAAACCATGACAGGCAGCCAGACAGGAACACAGAAAAAAAAGGCAGACAGAGCACACAAAACCTGACACATGTTTACTCTCTAAGTTCTCTATGCTATCTGTTTTATGTCTTCCAAACAGCATGATCTTTGTTTTGATTAGTTTTAGTTTGATAATTTTTGTCTTAATCATGTTAGAATCTGCTGCAAATCCACACCAGAACAGAAAATGTTGGTATCATCTGAAAATACAACAAATACTCTACGTATGTCATTGATCTATAATACAAATGATTTTGGGCCTGATACGGCACTCTGTGTACTCTACATGAGGTTTGCACACATTGTGATTTGTGAACACCTATTTGCTCAAACTGCCTGTTTCTTAAATAGCATTTCAACCAGCTCAACCAAAACCCTTCTTGTCTCATTCCCAGGTCCGATTCTATTATTTGAACATCAGTTCAGTTAATGCTGAAGATATTGATCTGTCCTATCCGAGTCCATATTGATTGTGTGCAATGAGACTATGTTCTTCAATTAATTTGACTAGTTTGTAAAAAGTTTTTCAAGTATTTTGGAGAATTAGGAAAGTAAAGAAACACGCCTATAGTTTGTGAAATGGAGTCTATTTACAGTTTTACTGCTCTTTTCATTTTGTTTGGAAATGGACAAGATCAAATGGCATGTTGCTGATAGGGGTTAGGGGTTTTGGGAATTCAATATTGATAGGAATATTCAACATAATTTATCATAAGATCATTAAATTTGGCGCTGGCCATTACATAATATTGGTTTTGATGGAAGATCCATAAAGGTATTTTTATCTGACCTTTTAACTTTTACTTTTTACTTTCTACTTTTCGTCTTTTCCTCATTTTAATTGGGATGGAACTTAAAAGCTTTGAATAAATTGTGTGTGTATATATGTATATGTGTATATATATATATATATATATATATATATATATATATATATATATATATATAAATAATTATCCCCTCGATTTCCTCAAATGTGTGCGTAACCTTGTTGTTGTTGGTGGTGGTTTTTCTTTCCACTGCTTTTAATCGCCAGTCAGCGGTGTTGTGTTGAAGATGATGTCACAAAATACGTCACTGTGATAGCCGGACAATCTTTACTTATAGTATAATAATTATTTAATTATTTATTATTTTATTATTTTATTATTTACTATTATGCATCTACTTATGGGACCATATTCTAATAGTTGTGAATTTTTATATAATTTAATTTCTGTTTATTTATTTATTGCATTTTTTATTTTTTATTTATTTTCTTAATATATTATTTTTATTTTTATTTTTGTCCGTTTATGCACCACCATTGTTTCAAAAGTACTGGTTTGGCACCGGTATCGGATAAAACCAAACGATATCCAACCCTAGTGCTGTCTCCCCTCTTACTGTGGTGTCTGTAATCTATAATCTGTAAATAAATATAATATATAATCTGTTTTTTTCCCTCTCAGGATTTTTCTTGGGAGTCGCTCTTCAGCCAATTCAAGGTCATACTGTATAGGGCAGGGGGTGTCTGTCATTGTTGCACATTATTATAACTACCTTTAACCATTGCAAAGCACACTGGGTTTTCCTTGTGCATGAAATGCACTTCATAAATTCCTAAAATGCACTTCATGATTGATAAATTTAGATGGGCTCCGATGAAGTGAATCATGTGATGCCATCTCACAACAACATCAACTTCAGGTTGTAAAAATATTGGTAATTGGTGCCAATATCAGATTTCAGGCAAAATTATCCCAAATCCCAATTGTGGGTGGTGTACTTGATGGGCAGGATAAAATGTATTGTAACCCCTCAGGGAAGCAGTTCTGATCTACTTGCTCCTGTCAAAGTTGGTTTTCCTTCCTTCAGTGAATAAACACTTGGTACCTGTTCTAGTCTTGCTTTATGACTTTCCTAGACAGCTCAAGAAAATTTCCACAACACCACGAATATTACTGTTCTAACTCAAATATATGAACCCTCAATGTAAAAAATGTCTGTTTTCAGCTGCTTTATGTTGATAACATTTTTGGGGCATTTCTTAAAATAAGTAGCTAGATTGCAGATTAATTGATGCCATGACTTCGTAGTATCTTGTCTCCCCATTGACTTATCCAGAAGGTGGCGCCTGAGGCACATGAACGTGTTGAATGAAGTGGCTTCTGTCTGTAAGGTTTGCATCCTTTCTCGTATAAAATGCTTTTCTTTTAACACTGTACTTATATTAAAAAAACAAAAAATACATTTGGTTTCCTCTCTTCAAATATCAAAACAGCAATATGAAAAAGAGCAAAGATAAAAAAGAAACAAGTCTTTCTAAACTGGAAAGAGGCAGGGATGTTTTGCCCGCCTTCGTAGTCTGACTGATCTGTGGCCAAACCTCTGCTCTGGTTCATCTGTCCTCTCAACAAGACACTCCACAAACTTCACTACAGCTTCATAGCAGATTCTTAGAATCCTTTCACTTGCAAAACGCATCTCAATGCGGTTTTCCTGTGAAATATATAATGATGAGTCATGTTCTCTGCCCTCCAATTGACCCAAAGCATTGTGCCGACAATATCATCCATTTTCCGCTCACATTGTGTCTCTATCTTGCTGAGGAAATATGTAGTATAAATATATATATACTTTTCTGGCATTTCCTTGAATCACAGGTTCCATATTTTTATCTATCTTGCTCTCTTGATTTCTCCTATTAAGCTCCACTCTCTGCCTATGGATCCACCATCCACCTCTTTCTCTTTTGTGAAAACTTTATCCTTCAGCTCCATTGCATTAGACTCAGATGCTCTGCTAATGCTCACTATCACAGCAGAATTTTGCTTCATTTGCACGCTGCCAACAAGATCCCTGTCTTCAGACTCAAATCTTTCCACAGGCATTTCAATGGATCAGCAAGGATGGATGCATTTGGAATGGAAGAATTTGACATTTCATCTTCTAAATTCTAGGGTTCATTCAATATTCAGTGATGGGCTCCTTCAGATGGAGTCGATGGGATGCGTGGTTTCAGTCTCGAGAGACAGTGACAAAGAGCCAAAGGACGCTACCAGTTCTCATCACTAGATGGGAATACAGGACCATATTAGGTCTTAAAGCTCTTAATTGACTTCCAACGAATGCAGGGAAACTACATGTAACAAGGATACATGTATTTATATCTGTATGTATGTATATATATATATATATATATATATATATATATGTGTGTCTGTGTGTGTATATATATACATTATTTTATATATAAGAATACATGTATTTATAACTGTATATATCTTTATATCTTGTGAGCAGTGTAAAAAATGTTAAAAAGTAAATGGTGTGTGTGCCCTGAAGTGGACTCCTGACTGACTCACTGCTGCTTGAGGCTGGGTGTCTCCGATCTTTGAGATCAAAATACGGTCACCTCAGTGTTACAATGCTATCACTACATTTCTGGCTTTACTTAATATTAACTGTGCTCTTACTTTTTTTCTTTTTCTCAGTTTTAGTACAAGGCTGTGCCTTGAGAAACTTACCATGGGCTGTTACAGAGGCATCAGAAATGGTGGCTCCATACAGCCATGATGCTCTGAAATTTTGAAAAAGCTTCTCTGAACTTTTCATCAGGAAACTATTAAGGTGACTGTCAAAAAATAAGATATCTACAGAATGAAATCCGTGGGCGGAGTGGGCGGAGTTGCTGACCATTGGCACTTTTTTCTGTACCCAGACACCTTTAGCAACTACTCCAAAATGAGTCTAATGTGGAGCGGGTTTTGAATATTTCAAGGTGGCACTATTCAGCCATTTTGCCCCACAGAGGCGTGAGACTCCTGACATGAAAGCCCTACATATCATAGTTCATGAAGATATGAGATCATTAAAGCCATTAAGAGGCAAAAACACACATTGATCAATCATGACCGATATATGTGATCGCTAATATGTATATTGCTAGCGATACAGTTAACTGCAGCAGTTTAGACAGTTCTGTACAGCGATCAAAAAACACCTATAGCGTGGAATGGCATTCATAATATTGCTTCACCAACTTGTTTTGCATGTATAACAATTGGGATGAAGATGGGGTCAACTGTTTAGGATTAGTACATGTCAGTGTAAAAACTGAACACTTCCTGTTATCCTGTCCAGCAAGTCAGATGCTGTCATTGTGCCCAGTTTTGCAAAAATCATCATTATTGTGTGACTATGGAATTTCACCTGCCTGTCATGGGGCCACTAAATGGAGTAAATCAGGTTAGTTTGGAGTTGGTGCTTTATTTATTTTAAAATATGCATTATTAAAATATTTCCTGATTGCACAAGGTGGCACCATGAGTGAGATGTCTTGTGAGAACACAGAGGTGTGGAACTCTTATCATGTCCAAAAATTTTGAAGCAGTTCGGATTAAGTATGTTGGAGAGAGAGCTGCTGGAATATACCTGGCAAGGCATCAGAATTGGTGCTATCATACCCATACCGCCATCCCCTTGAAATAGTGAAAAACTTGTGAATGTGATGTGTTGAATTTACAATACTTGACCATAGAAACCAAAATGGCCAACTTTCTGTCCCATTCTGACCATTGGTTTAAGAGACTTTTTTGTGTATCTGGATGAACTGTATATGCCTACAAATTTTCATCTTTCTTGTCCAAATTGGCCGACTTCTTTTTTGATTCTGACCATTGGTAGAAGAGACTTTTTTCTACAATATCTAGACAACTTCAGCAGCTACTACAAAATGAAATCCTATGAGGAATTGTTTTTGAAAATGTCAAGTTGGCAGTATAGTATAACACTATAACTGTTCGACCAACTGTTTGAACACTCAAACATGATTGGCGGCACGTAAAATGCAGGAAAGAAGCAATGTTTTTGGTATTCATTAATTGATGATGCACTGCAGACTCAGACAAGATGACACACATTCTCTCTCTGTCCGTCTCTCTCTGTCAAACATACATATATATATATATATATATATATATATATATATATATACACACGCTACACAGGTTGAGTGACAAACACATAGTAATAGAACAGCAAAGCACTGTTAGCTACAAAGCTACAAATTTCCCAAGTTGACATTAGTGAATGCAATATTTTTTCCTGTGTATCGCTTGATGACAAACTGAATTTTTTTTCCCATTAAGTATCTGTAATATAAGCAGAATTCTTAGAAAATGCTTCTCAAAATTTTCATGTAATCACATTGATGTTCAGGCACTGTTTTATGCAGACATACAAGCACATCATATGTATAAAAAACATACTGACCTCTGTATATGCACAGATATGTGAGCTGAGTTCAATGACAAATGTACGTTTTTATTCTTTGCAATCTCTGCCTATGTGGCCCATTGCTTTGTTAAATTATTGTAACTGAAATTTAATTTGGTACCTTGCTGAGATTTATTTTAGATTTTTTATTCATTTATTTATTACTTTTTTTGTTCTGTCTTCTCTGCTTTGTTTTATTAATTGATGTCAGTGAAGAGAAGTTACTCAGCTGTAAGTACTTGAATAATTGTTTTCACATACTCCTTTTTATTTTTACTCATCTAATTAATGGGGCGATTACTTTTTACCTTTACCTGAGTCATATCATTCTAAAGTTACAATTCTGTGACATGAGTACAATATTTGGCTGCTTGACACACCTCTGGAGGTGGCCCACAATTAACCTGGTTCTGAGGGTGATTTCCTCACGTGAAAAGAAGGTTTTTCTTGCTCATTATGGGAACAATTGGGTCTCTCTATAATAGTTAAAAATAAACATAATAATGTATACTTTATTGTTAAACCAAAGCAGTGCTGTTTTGTATTAACCATTATATGTGAAACATACTAGTTTACACTGTATGTTTCATATATAGCACAAATGACCTCAGCTATGTCTATTTAATTGCTTACAAATGTTATCAAACAATGTGCATTTGTGAATTAAGGACAGAAACTTCCTGTTATTCAGCAAGAACACATCCACATTTATTCTTGAGAGAAAGGAAACTTAATATCCATAATGTTTGCTTCAAGCCATCATCAAGACTTGAAGTAGCAGTAAACCAAGTGAAAAGAAAAACAGAACAACCTGCTGATAGTAATGAATGTAAACAAATATTGACATATGTTAATTGATAAACACTAATGTCAAATGAATGTCAGAAATGCAGAAACTACTGGAGTAAAGGTTTCCTTATGCTCTCATTAATGGTGGTACATACTCCCTATCACAAGTTCATATGTCAGAACTGACATCTTTTTGCCTTTATCTTCAAATCACTAAAAAATTACTCCATTGTCATTATCTTCAAATTACTAAAAAAATACTCCATTGTCTCACCCTGCTTCTGGTTTCGTGAATAGAACTTGTGTCTCTCCACGGTTTTGTTATTTTTAGGGTTGTTTAGCTTTCTCTAGAGAATAAAGCTCTAGCTTCATTGGGTGTCCATGTCTGTGGCGTAAACAAATGAGCACATCAGTCCTGTTACTCCTGCTCCTGTGAAGATCCACAAGTTGTTTTCGCAGGCTTATATTGATGACCACGATTAAAATGCCATAATCCTTGGTGCAAAATGGGGACCTTATTGGATCACAAGGCCGTATGCACTTTGCGTGTTCTGCGTATAGGCAGCGACGACCCTACTCAGACAAAAAGGAGTCCTGCTTTGACTTTCACTTTAACGATTACTATCAAAATGAGAGACTTCATGTTAAGTTCAGACCATTGGTGCAAGAGACTTTTTTGTGCATCTGGACAAACTCTATATGCCCCTAAATTTGCATCTTTCTACTCAACAAAAACCTTTTTCGGGAAGGGTTTTTGAAAATTGACATTTAGCAATGCCCATTAACATCTCTATTACCTAGCTGTTAAGGCAGACGATGCCTGTATTGTATACCTCTTAAGGATGCATTTGTATACCAATTTTTAATTGCCCACGACAAAGTAAAAAAAAAGGGGATCGGTCAAAATTTCTAGGGGGCACTACTTCTGCATTTTGGCCACCCATGGGCTATGCCCCTATCAAATGTCAGAGCTCTCCGTCCTCAATCAATGTTCATGATAATAGGAGTTCCTCAAAACTGTCACAAAGCCACTTGTAATACATCGCTATTCATGCCCACCACACGGATACCATTGGTGCTAGCCTCACTGCATTTGTAATGTAGCTTCACCACGTTGTTCTGCATGTATTACAAGTGGATAGAAGTTGATAAAGTCAATTATGTAGGATACTACAAGTAAGTGTAAAACCTGAACACTTCCTGTCACCCCTATAGATGAAGTTAATATATCAGGCTATTTAGGATGGAGCCCTAATCATGTCCAGCAAGTTTCAAGCTGCCATGATCAAGTATGTGGGCGTGAGAGCTGTTCAATATGAAAGAGCGTGAAAATATATATTTTTTGACACATCGTAGCAACCTTGCCCTTTGACCTACAGAAACGAGTGTTGGTCACCATGGTCAAGTCAATCAGGTTATAGCCCTAGGAAAAGCACCTTCAGAAACAAAGTCAAAATGTCTGACTTTCTGTTGGATTGAGGGCGGGGCTTCTAGAGAATTTTTTGTGCTCCTTAGTGTGTTCTATAAACCTACCAAGTTTGATAAATTTTGGTGAAACTCAAAAGTGGGGGTGGCCATTTGAATTTTTCTAGGTGGTGCTCTTGCACAATTCTGCCCTGTCAATTTAGAACTGTCACACCGCAGTGAGGTTGTCCCGTCTTGGTTTTATTTTGTCTTGTCATTTCTTGTTTTATTTTGAAATTCCTAACCCTCCTCTCATTTCAGAGCACTTGCCCTTCCTCTTGTGCCTGTCTGATTGTCTGTCCCGTCCTGATCGTTTCCACCTGTGTCCCCTTACCTTGTGTTTAAATAGTCTGCGTTTCCTTTGTCTGGTGCCAGTGTGTCTTCGTTTGTTCCTAGCACCAGAGCTTCTCCTTGCCACAGCCCTTGTTCACGTCCGGATATCCAGTAAGCCTTTTTCCTCAGCTGAGTGATCTTTTGTTTGTAATTTTTCCTTAAGATAGATTTAGTTTCAATGTCTTTTTCCTCTTAGTGAGAGATTTTGTTTTTGGTAGTTTTGAGAGTAGTCTAGATTTAGTTTCATTGTCTTTTCCTCTTAGTGAGTGATTTTGTTTTTGGTAGTTTTGAGAGTAGTCAAGATTTAGTTTCATTGTCTATTCCTCTTAGTGAGTGATTTTGTTTTTGGTAGTTTGAGAGTAGTCTAGATTTAGTTTCATTGTCTTTTCCTCTTAGTGAGTGATTTTGTTTTTGGTAGTTTTGAGAGTAGCCTTAGATCACGTTATATAGACATAGTTTTACTTAGCTTTTCCTCATTTGAGTGATCTTTTGTTTTGAACCACTAGCCATAGACAGAGTTTGATGGCCCTGTTGTTTTCCACTCAAGCTGAGGGCTTACTGCCTGCCTGAATAAAGACTGTTGATAAACTAATTCTCTGCATCTGAGTCCTGCCTTGGTCTGCGCCTGACAGAACACACTGGCCAGAATGGACTCAGCAGAGATTGCCCAGCTGACAGCCGCAGCACGTGCGCAAGATGAACGCCTCTCTCGCCAGGAGGAGTTCCAGGTGGCTATGGTGTCTCAGTTGGGCCAGCTGACTTCCCAGGTGCAGGGACTGCTGGGACACCTTCAGCAGATCTCCAACCCACCTGTGGTCCCAGAGCCTCCAGTCCAGGCAGCTACACCCGTTCAGGTCGCACCCCCCGCTAGCTCCGGAATCAGGCTGGCCCCCCAGAACGCTTCTCTGGGGAGCCCGGGCTATGCAAAGCCTTTCTCATCGATTGTTCCATCCATTTTGAACATTATCCCCATGTTTTTCTCACCGACCGCTCCAAGGTGGCCTTCATCGTGTCCCATCTTACCGGGAGAGCGAGAGCATGGGCCACTGTGGAGTGGGAGCGGGACTCCCCGCTTTGCCACTCCCTTACAGATTTTCAAGCTGCACTCAAACAAACCTTTGACCCCGTCTCCACCGATCGAGAGAAGGCTCGTGAACTAAGCGGGCTGATGCAGGGATATGGCTCCGTGAGTGACTATGCCATCCGCTTCCGCACCCTGGCGGCAGAAAGTGGCTGGAACGCCACAGCGCTTTTCGACATCTTCCTGAAAGGACTGTCTGCTCCCATACAGGAGCTCCTCCTACCCATAGACCTGCCGGCCGATTTGGATTCCCTCATCGCCCTCACCATCAGAACCGACAACCGGCTTCAGGAACTCCACTCAGTTCGGGAGGGTGGATCATCGTCTCGGAGGGTCCATCGGTCACGGGCCATCGGAAGGTCAGATGCCTGGGGAGCAGAGTCAAAGCAGCTTTCTTCCGCCTCTGCAGTGGGGGAGAACGAACCCATGCAATTAGGAAGAACCCGTCTGACGCCAGAGGAACGATGGCGGCGACAGCAGGAGGGCCGATGTTTCTACTGTGGAGAGTCTAATCACCTCATCGCCACCTGTCCCACTAGAAGACCCAAGCCGGTGAGTGACCTCCCATTTTCTGATCGTGCC
Organism: Karalla daura; assembly: GCA_029224185.1. NCBI lineage: Eukaryota > Metazoa > Chordata > Actinopteri > Chaetodontiformes > Leiognathidae > Karalla > Karalla daura. The sequence continues at coordinate 4,329,544 of CM055188.1, read as the reverse complement.
CGGCGCATACTCACCGCTGTGAGGGTAAAGCACCAGGCTACCACCACAAACCTCCAGGTACTCATAGACTCGGGGGCTGATGAGAGCCTGATGGACTGGGGTTTGGCTGCCAACCTGGGACTCCAGTCGGAGTTTTTGGTCACGCCCATAAAGGCCCGAGCTCTCAACGGTAAAGAACTGTTTACCATCACACACACCACTGAAACCCTGGAACTATACACACATGGACATAAAGAGTACATTAAATTTTACCTCTGCCACTCACCTGCACAATCACTGATTCTGGGCTACCCTTGGCTGTGCGATCATAACCCCCACATAAACTGGAGGACTGGAGAAATCCTACGGTGGGGACATGAGTGTGAAGGACACTTGGAGCCCAACCCTAGCCAGATAAACAGGATGTCTGCCTTTAACTATGCTTCTCTCCATGTCACCTCAGACCCCGACCTGACGTCGGTGCCGCCTTGCTACCACCACCTCCGGGAGGTTTTTAGCAAATCCAGGGCCCTGTCACTGCCACCGCACCGGCCTTATGACTGTGCCATAGAGCTGATCCCTGGATCCACTATTCCCAAGGGCCGCCTTTATTCTGTCTCTGGGCCAGAAAAAGCTGCCATGAAGGACTATATTGAGATCTCATTAAGAGCGGGACTCATTCGCCCCTCCTCGTCGGCAGCAGGAGCCGGGTTCTTTTTTGTAACGAAGAAAAATGGGTCCCTAAGACCCTGCATTGATTACAGTCCCCGAAATGATATAACGATAAAGAACCGTTATCCACTGCCCCTCATGTCTTCGGTGTTTGACCAACTTCAGCAGGCCAAGGTATTCACTAAGTTAGACCTCCGTAACGCTTATCATCTGGTCAGAATCAGGGAGGGGGACGAATGGAAGACTGGGTTCAACGCTCCTAGTGGTCATTACGAATACATGGTTATGCCATTCGGCCTCACCAATGCTCCGGCAGTCTTCCAGGCTATGATCAATGACGTCCTGAGGGACTTCATTGACCATTTTGTTTACGTGTATCTAGATGACATTCTCATCTACTCCCCGGACTTAGGTTCTCATAAGAAACATGTGGCTGCGGTACTGCAACGCTTATTGGACCACCGACTTTCTGTAAAAGCCGAAAAAAGTGAATTCCATGCCGAAACCATCTCCTTCCTGGGCTTCATCGTAGCCCCTGGAAGGGTTCAGATGGATCCGACTAAAGTCAGCGCTGTGGCCAATTGGCCTACACCAGATAGCCGCAAGAAGGTTCAGCAGTTCCTCGGATTTGCTAACTTCTACAGGCGGTTCATCAGGGGCTTCAGCGCCATAGCGGCTCCACTGCATGCACTCACCTCCTCGAAAGTGCGCTTCTCATGGACCCCAGAGGCGGAGGCTGCCTTTCAGGACCTGAAGTTCCGCTTCACCACGGCACCAATCCTCACCATGGCAGACTCAAAGCGGCAGTTCGTGGTAGAGGTAGATGCATCCAATGAGGGGATCGGGGCCGTCCTCTCACAGCGATCTGAGCAGGACGGGAAGATGCATCCCTGTGCCTTCCTGTCGCGGCGATTAACCAAGGCAGAGAGAAACTATGATGTCGGTAACCGGGAGTTGTTAGCGGTCAAGGTGGCTCTGGAGGAGTGGAGACACTGGTTGGAGGGAGCTGAGCACCCATTCATCGTCTGGACTGATCATAAGAACCTGGAGTACATACGTAAAGCTAAGAGACTCAATTCTCGCCAGGCCAGGTGGGCGCTATTCTTTAACCGCTTCTCTTTTTCCCTTTCCTACAGGCCGGGGTCCCGGGAACATTAAACCTGACGCCCTGTCCCGTCTCTACGACCCTGAGCCTGTTGCCAAAGAACCAGAGCCTATCCTCCCACGGACCTGTGTGGTTGGAGTGGTGACGTGGCAAATAGAAAATGAGGTTAAGCAAGCTAATGGGGAGGCTCTGCCACCTAGTGGGTGCCCTGAGAATCGATTGTTTGTCCCGGTCAATCTGCGCCCACAGGTGATTCATTGGGCCCACTCTTCGCTGCTTTCCTGTCACCCGGGAGTTCGGCGGACAATGTTCGCCATCTCTCGGAGGTTCTGGTGGCCATCCATGGAAGCGGAGGTCCGGGAGTACATCGAGGCATGTTCGGTCTGCGCCAGGAACAAGACGTCCACCTTGTCGCGTACAGGCCTTCTGCATCCGCTTCCCATCCCCTCCAGACCATGGGCTGACATATCTATGAACTTCGTCAAGGGGCTCCCGGTCTCTCAAGGTAACACCGCGGTTCTTACCGTGGTGGACAGATTTTTCAAGATGGCCAGATTTATCGCCTTACCCAAGCTACCCTCAGCCAAGGAAACGGCTGAGGTTATGATTAATCATGTGTTCAAGATTCATGGTTTTCCTAAGGACATTGTATCAGACCGGGGGCCCCAGTTCGTGTCCTGCTTCTGGAGGGAGTTTTGCCGGCTAATAGGAGCCAAGGCTAGCCTGACCTCAGGCTACCACCCAGAAGCCAACGGCCAGACCGAACGCCTGAACCAGCAGCTGGAAACCGGCCTCCGATGCCTGGTGTCCCAGAACCCCTCGACATGGAGCAAACACCTGGTCTGGGTCGAGTACGCCCACAACACCTTGCCCACCTCTGCCACGGGGTTCTCGCCTTTTAAGTGTGTGTTTGAGTATGACCCGCCGGTGTTCACCGACCAGGAGCCTGAGGTGGTGGTCCCATCCGTCCATGCCCTGATCCGCCGATGCAGACGCATCTGGACTGCAGCCCGGCAGGTTCTTGTCCGCCAGGGAGACCAGACCAAGAAGGCGGCGGACCGCAAGAGGCGGCCTGCACCTGCATACCAGCCGGGGCAGAAGGTGTGGCTCTCGGCCAGGAACCTTCGTCTTCGGGTTCCATCCAAGAAACTGGCCCCGCGGTTTGTGGGTCCCTTCCCCATCACCAAGGTCATCAGTCCAGCAGCTGTCCGTCTCCGCCTGCCTCGCTCCCTCAGAGTTCACCCCACCTTCCATATCAGCCAGGTCAAGCCGGCCAAGGAGAGTCCCTTGGTTCCGCCCCTTCCGTCCCCCCCTCCTCCCGAGGTGATAGACGGGGGACCGGTCTACAAGGTGAAACGGCTGCTGGCTGTTCGCAATAGGGGCCGGGGCAGGCAGTACCTGGTGGACTGGGAGGGCTACGGTCCGGAGGAGTGGCAATGGGTGCCTTCACGGTTCATTTTGGACCAGAGCCTCATTGACGACTTTCACCACGATCACCCTGAACACCCTGGACCGTCTGGTATCCGGTCCTAGGGAGGGGGGTTCTGTCACACCGCGGTGAGGTTGTCCCGTCTTGGTTTTGTTTTGTCTTGTCATTTCTTGTTTTATTTTGAAATTCCTAACCCTCCTCTCATTTCAGAGCACTTGCCCTTCCTCTTGTGCCTGTCTGATTGTCTGTCCCGTCCTGACTGTTTCCACCTGTGTCCCCTTACCTTGTGTTTAAATAGTCTGCGTTTCCTTTGTCTGGTGCCAGTGTGTCTTCGTTTGTTCCTAGCACCAGAGCTTCTCCTTGCCACAGCCCTTGTTCACGTCCGGATATCCAGTAAGCCTTTTTCCTCAGCTGAGTGATCTTTTGTTTGTAATTTTTCCTTAAGATAGATTTAGTTTCAATGTCTTTTTCCTCTTAGTGAGAGATTTTGTTTTTGGTAGTTTTGAGAGTAGTGTAGATTTAGTTTCATTGTCTTTTCCTCTTAGTGAGTGATTTTGTTTTTGGTAGTTTTGAGAGTAGTCAAGATTTAGTTTCATTGTCTATTCCTCTTAGTGAGTGATTTTGTTTTTGGTAGTTTGAGAGTAGTCTAGATTTAGTTTCATTGTCTTTTCCTCTTAGTGAGTGATTTTGTTTTTGGTAGTTTTGAGAGTAGCCTTAGATCACGTTATATAGACATAGTTTTACTTAGCTTTTCCTCATTTGAGTGATCTTTTGTTTTGAACCACTAGCCATAGACAGAGTTTGATAGCCCTGTTGTTTTCCACTCAAGCTGAGGGCTTACTGCCTGCCTGAATAAAGACTGTTGATAAACTAATTCTCTGCGTCTGAGTCCTGCCTTGGTCTGCGCCTGACAAGAACGAATATGAAATATGACATTTTTTGCCAGTCTCAATGTGCATGCCAAAAATTGTGCCTTTTTGACCATGTTCAGGCCCCCTAAAAAGTTTCTACTTATTCCCAAGAATCATAATAATAAAAAGAAAGAGGACTAATTTAAGAGAAAAGAAACAGGAGAGTATTAATAGGGTTCTCGCAACTTTGTTGGCCCTAAAAAGAAAAACTACAGTTTTAACTTTGTTGCTTGAACCCCAATGATGAAAAGAAACACTACAGTTTTAACAGGGTTCTGGCAACTTTGTTGCTCGGACCCTCAAAAGATACACTTCAGTTTTTAGAGGGTTCTCACAACTTTGTTGCTTGGACCCTTATAATAATAAATAAGAAGAAACACTCAGGTTTTAAGAGGGTTCTTGCAAATTCATTGCTCGGACCCTAACACTAAAAAGAAACACTACAGATTCAATAGGGTTCTCGAAACTACATTGCTTGGACCCTAAAAACTACGTTGCTTAGACCCACTACATCACCACATGTGAAATCTCATTCATGGGTTACAATCAGACCCCTATAGCTTGTTCACCATAGCCATATGATATTCTAAATATGCTCTGAAATATGGAACAGCACAGTATATCACCTTTAAGCATTTTATAGTTGTTACATCTCACATTTGTTAATGTCTAGATTTGGATTCAAACCCCAGCTTCAGTGAACTTCATTCATTATATGCAAATTATGCATGTTGGTATCTTGTACCGATCTATTCATATTTGCAGTTTGTCTAAGCCAGCTATCTGCACCTGGCAACCCTGAGCCACAAGAATGTATTTAGAAATAAAACCTTGAACACACATAACATAAGGAAGAGTCTTCATTTGAGTGCTTCAGTGGGCATTCTGTCTTTCAACTAAATTCTTGCACAGGAATTTTCAGCTTTCCCTGCAAGCGGAGCATCTATCTGACAGTAGACAGTCCTTATGTGAGAATCCAAGTGTTTTTATTGACTGAGTGAGCTCAGGAATATAGAGGACATTTCCTGGACTGGTGATACAAAATGGGTGTACAAACATGTTCTTTCTCCCTTTTATAGGCAACTGCAATTGTGTCTGTGTCTGTGTGTGTGTGTGTGTGTGTGTGTGTGTGTGTGTGTGTGTGTGTGCTTGTGCTTGTGCATGTGTTTCTGTGTGTGTGTATGTGTGAGTGTGTGTGTGTGTGAATGTGTGTGTGTGTGTGTGGTTGTTAGGTTGCCAGAGTCATCAGTATATATATCCAAGCATGGAGCAGAATGAATGCTCTTTTCCCCCTTCCAGAACATGTTTCTTTTTTTGTGTGTGTTTTGATCACTCTCTTGCGGCCAGGCTGTACTGTGGTAAGGCACAGGATCGAGTGGCGCTCCTGTGTTATTTTTGGCAGCTGTGGTCGATGGTGGCTATTGAGGAGAGAGCAGACAGAAGGGGATAGCATGAAACCCAGAAAAAAACAGGCTGTTTAAGGGATTTTTGTCTGAAGAAAATGCTTTGTAATGATTGGAGTCTCATAGCGAATATGTGCAGGAGCGCACTTGGGCGTGGACACATTCACACACATACATCCTGAAAAGTGCTTGCCTGCACATTTGTTCTTTTGACACCATTAACACCTTGCATTCTCTTTTGTCAACCATACAGAGTTGAGTTGGGAGTTAATTAATTATTCAACATGTGAAACATTCTGATTTCTTCAGGATCCTTGGCAGACATTTAAATTATTAAAAGTTTTTTTCCGTGGCCTTGTTCCTTGTCAAATAGAACTGTTTCATGTTTTTCAGTGACTAGGACAATACTCTGTCTCCTCAATGGGACTAAGTCTGAGACATGCCACTCACTAAGGCAACTTGGAGTATCAGATGTTCATACTTGCTCCTCTACACCTCACATTCAATTTCTGGTCAGAGATCAAGAGAGCATTATTATTCCATTTATGCATTTATCTTAAGTATTTATTATTGTGCTGATAATGTGTGTGTGTGTGTGTGTGGGTATGTGAGTGCATGCCTGCGAGTGCACACAGGGATGTGTAATTGTGTATGCACGCATGTTATTGGTGAAGATATTTAATTTTCTTCAAAATATTAAATAAACATGCAGCAGCAGCAGCTTTGGTGGAGTGCTGCCTGCCAGTGGCTTTTGGATTGGATATGTGGTGGTGCTGCTGGTGAAGGGGGAAAGGGGGTTTGTGGCTGTGGCTCTTGGGGGGTGAGGCAGCTCATGGTCATGGCCCCCGCCGGACACACTGGCGCCTCGTGCTAGAGGACTTCTGAACCACCACACTCCTCCACCCAAACCCTGCCAACCCTGGCTGCCTGCTTCTGCTTCCAACCCAATTCACTCAGCTCTCTTTCTCCCTCTCTATCCCTCTGTCTCTGCCTGTCTTACTGTCTTACTCTGCACTCCTCCCTTCCCCATGACTCTCTTCTTCATTTGATTCAGGTTCGGATTCATTTGTTATTTGGCCACCCCCTAATTTTTCTGGTATGGCTATACTTTTAGTGGCAGATTCCCCTTACTGTGTGTTCTCTACCTTTTTATCTTGAGGATTGTGTTTTTACACATTCACCACCCTGTTTGCCTGTGCTGTTTCCCTCAATCCTTTTACTTATACTGTTCCAAGGAAGTATTTAGTGGCTTGAACTTAAAAAAGAGCAAATGGTTGGAATGGTTTGGGCTGCATGTCTGTCAGAGTACCATTTAGATAGTAAGCATTTTCAAATGGAAAGAACAGTTAAGGGTCACTCTAGATATTTGTATGGGTATTAGGTCATAAAAATAAGTGTTTTTCCAATCGTGTGTAGCAATATTCCTCTTGATCATCAAAAAAGATTAGAAAAGCACAGACAGCACATTTGTGTGAAGAATGTATTATATTATTCTCTTAGAGGTAAAATGTGATTCTTTAAAAATAAAATCCTGACTGAATCTACTGATATGTATAGTCAAATTATGCGTGTCAAACATCTGTCAAACAGAGTGCGTTTGTTTTAGCCATCATATATTTTTCTGAATTTTCCCTTGGAAGCAAATTGTCATTCAGAGGCCAATGAGGAACATATTTTCTTTTCAAGGGTGCAGTCACCAACAGCCATCCTACAGTTTCTATAAATAAAGTGGTATAAATTTGGTGTGTTGGGAGGTTAGAGAGCACTTGTTTAAAATTTTAAAGACGGATGGGTATATGATAAACAATACCAGCAATACTAAACTTCACTGTTGAACATTGCTAGAATTTATAAGCAAAGTAGGCATAGAGCATCTTCAAGAAAGTGCTGCTACTTTACCTCCTGCCCTCTTGGTTGTCACATCGTTTTTCTTGGCCCCTGTTTTATAAAGCCCAAACTCCTCTTCTCTGAAGGTCAGCTCAACTTTTCCCTCAGTAGAGAAGCGTTTTTTCTTCTGACCTGACAAATCAGCTTCAGGGTGAGCTAACATTCCTTTTCTTTTCTCACTTCTACACCCCCAACAGTATGTGCTGCCACAGAAAAGCAGCCATACCTGTTGACACTTGTGTCTCTGTTCTTTTTTGTCTTTTTTGTCAGTTTGTTTTAGATTATTGGAGGAACAGGAGGTTCTCATCATTGAATTGTTTTTTAAGCACTTTTTTAAAGCAAATTGCTCCTTTGAAATGATGGAAACTTTCATGTAACCCCTCTAGTGCTATGGCTAAAAGCTACAATATTGCAGCTTCATGTTGGTTTTGGTTGAAAACTGTCTATGTGATGGCTATAATCAGTCGGCATTGGGCCCTCTGGAACAACCTTTTAGTTGTAGTTGTGTGTATTTGATCTGCTACTGAGTGCAGGGGTTCACGTGGGTTGTACATATGGAACAGCTTGTCTCGCTTCTTCGTCCTCTCCTGGGTGTCACCATTTATGTTTTCCTTTATATGATTTTAGTTGAAGCAATACTTAATGTGTCCTGGCTTTCTAAATAAGAGAGATACAGAGAAATTGCAGGCTACAAGACCCATTTCTTCTGCTTAGGGAGTATGTTAAAATAAGCAGGAAATAATGGTCACATCTGAGGTTTTAAAAAGCTGCTTACCATCTTTTTAACCCTCCACCATCACCCACTGGCCCACCCTGTCCATGCCCCAGCCTCTCAGTTGCCTTTAATGATATGGATTCAACCATGTGCCCACTTCAGACCGCCATCAACATGTTGGTCCCTGATGACAGAGCCGGCCCCGGGATGTTTTATTTAAGACCTCAATGACAGCTCATTAGAAGCCCTAAATTGAAACCATCCAGGCTGGCAAGTGTAAATGTTACAAGGAGAGTCAGTAGCTACAGGAAGGTCCCAGATAGACAGTGAGTATTCAATTAAAAATGACCAAGGTCCACTTACTAAAATGCCCTCCAAGTAAAAGGTCCCAAAGTCCAGCTCATGTCTTACTATTGTGTCTAACCTACTCCAGTGTTCACATTTTCATATGGTTTCAGTAATATTTATTCTAAATGCAAGAAACCTTTAACAGAGCACACTTGTATGATAATATAGCTCTCTCATTAACTGAAGTAGGCAAATAAGCCAGGAAAATAAAATCCAATACTTTTTTTTCATATTAAATAAAACAGTAACCTCAGAATAAAATAAATAGAGTAGAGCCTCAGAATCATTTTTCTTTTAAAAAGCGGTCCCGGTTTAAAGCAGTCCCAGCCAAAAGAAACAGTGGAAATCTTTAGGAAATATCAAATAGAAAGTGGCTCTTTTAGCGACAAAACAAAGGCAAATATTGTATTGACTGAACATTTTTCTTAAATCAAAGAGGTCCCAGCTCAAAAAATTGACAGGTCAATGTCTTAAGTAACCATTAAATAAGAAATCGCTCTTTTAGGAAAAAAATTAACAACAACAGCAAAAAGAGCTTGGACACCACCCTTCTCTTTTGATCATTCTTTTATCTTAATGAGAAAAACGGTGATGCAACTGCCCTGCCACTGATTTAAATCTTGGTTAGAATGGTGCAGGGAAAAATTCAAGACCTTGCTACAACAGGGCGTTGGTTGTGCATGCACCCTACTGAACTCGCCACACCACTAGGTAGAGTCAAGCACTCAAAACCGCATTGACAACGTGGGAGAGCTCATTTTTTCCCTACAAAGAAGAAGTGTTTGTTAATTGTTGTCATGGACAACAGACAAAGAAGTCTGCCGCTATCCCCACCTAGCAGTGGACTCTGTCTAAAGTTGTGACCGTCTGAAATTGAAATGAAATGAAAATTGTAATTTCTGTACTTATTTTAATCACTTAATCACTTATGACTTAATGACCTTTTGTTATCATATTCTAAAAATCACTTACTGTTTTGTGCTACTAAAACAGTTGGCAGATTTGTTTTATTAGTGTGTAGCGCAGTCTGAACAGTTGGGACACAGAGACACAAAAGTTCTCTCCTGTGGACAGATGTTCAGAGTCAGTCCTAACAGTGAGGAGTTTTTTTTTTTGCTGACTGAATAATCTCCACCAAGTCCATAACTCCAATTAGGTATGTCGTCTTGCATCCTGCCTAAATTGGGATCCTATGATTGTCTCCCTCAATAAGCATACATCCAAAGTACCCTTGTCCTAAACCCCTTCTCTGCTCTGCTAGATCATTGTTGTCAATAATAATACCTAGCAAGCTAGAGATCAATTGGAGTTGATTGTCTTGAGTGTAACTACAGTGGCATACTAGAAGGAGGTTATTGCGTGGAGTTAAGTTTCCAATGGAATGCTTTGTTAGTGCTGTAGGAGACAGGAGAATATAATAATACATGAAAAGGGCAACAGTAAGTGAGGTGAGAAATGGAGGAGGGCTGGGAAGGAAGACTACTCTGTGCTGAAAGAATTACATAATTTATGAAATTTTCACATCTAAAAATCACTATTGGTCAAAAATAACACCGGCAAGGACAATGCTTTTGAATTTTTTTTTACTTTTAAATACACCAAAGTTGTCATGATTCCACATCACATTAACAAAGTGTACCTTCATGAGGTTTATGATTCATCATTATTTACAGTATTGCATACACTCATTTCACAAGTCTGCCAACAGTTGGTAGCTCAGTTCTACTGTGAGCCACTGCAGCAAGAAACTCTGGTGTTTACGGTTCTAGTGATGCATAATTGAAATTTTCTTCATTGTGGAAAGATGCACAACATTAGAAATAAGAAAAAAAGTAGAAAAATAACACCTACCAATATCTATATATTGTTGTAAATATATGTACAAACAAGTAGAAACCCTCAGTCATCATTAGTTTGCCAAAAGCAGAGGACCTCCCAATTAAAAGTTTACATAGCAATAGTTGGCACACACATCTAACTTAAAGATATATAAATAAATTTTGAAATACCAGCCCCATATTATAACTAATAAATAAGAAAAGAAAAACTTAATTTAATGCGGTTAATTTTCCTTTTGATTTTTTTCCAACAATCTTGCATTTCTTTTTCTTTCCAGGCTAGTATTTCCTGTGGGATGCAAGATAATCCTCCATGTGTATAATTTAAGACATAAAATCTAAGGCATAAATTAGATTATTAATGTAAATATGAACTTAAATTAGACATAGTAGGAAGCAAACAGTAAAACAAAATATGAAAGGGAAAACCTTTTAAAACTTTTACAATTAAATGAGAGGCTGTTCTCTAAACCTCTGAACAAGTACAGCTGTAAATCAGATTTTTCCTTAGACATGCAATATTTCATCAACCCCATATTCTTAACCCAGGCACACTCTAAAAGTACCTTGTCAATCTCTTTCCCTGTTCCTTTTGCAGTTTAAGTTTCCCCAGTGGCTTGTCAGAAAGGCAGAAATGTCTGTGTCTGCTGTTTGTGTTTGCAGGCAAACTTCCATGTGTATGTGTATGTACGCATGTGTGCCTGCAAGTTTGCTCAGTCACGTCTAAATGAGCACAAATCACGTACATCCTGGTTTGATTGATGACAGTGGTCTGAGTCTTTAAGAATTCGTGTGTGTCCAGAAAAAAATGTTATTGTGAACTGCAATATGCTCAGTCATTTGTCACGTCAAGTCTGATCTCATTTCTGTGTTTTCAAACAAAATACTATGTTCTTTTTAAGTGTAGAATATAAACATGTCACCACAACACAAACTCACTGGGTTTAAGACTTGAGTCAGATCTCCAATAGTCCACTGCTGTTCTCTACTCCATTAGGGGTGCTGGTCCTCTCCTCTCCATTGGCTATCTGGTCGGCAGTCGGATTGGTGGCAGCAGTGCTTGTGTTGAGCTCTGTTGTTTCCTCACTACGGGGATCACTCTCTCCCTCCACAGCCACAACTTTTCCCTGCATGGCAGAATCCACATGGGTCTTCTGGTGCTTGGAGAGGTGGTCACTACGTGTAAAGCGCTTATTGCACAGTAGACACGTAAACTTTTTCTCCCGTGTGTGGGTGCGCACATGCCTTTCCAATTCATCAGATCGGGTGAAGCGCTTCCCACAGAAGAGCCAGTTGCAGACAAAAGGCCGCTCGCCAGTGTGCCAACGCAAGTGAGCTTTGAGATGGGATGCCTTGCCATAGACTTTACCACAGCCAGGGATGTGGCAGCTGTGCACTGGCTTCTTCCTCAAAGATGCAGCTGACGCCCCCAGCCTCTCTAGCTCTTGGCAATTTGGGCAGTCACAGGAGGAGCGGGTAGGTGTGCTTCCCGCATTGTAACCCCCTGTCCCACGGGCAGGCTTCAGCCCCATGGTGCTCTCAATTAGCCCACTGCCTGGCACTGGCTTGGGCTTATACATATCTTGAGGCAACATATGCTGTGAGGGCTGAAGGAGGTGCGAAGAGGAGCCCAGGCCCACGGATGGGTATGGAGCAGGGTTGAGTGGAGTAAAGTCGGTGCTGTAGCTGGGCAGCTGTGGGCTCAGAGAGGCCTGTGGGGCCACAGGCTGCAGGGTGGCCTGAAGACCTCCATCTGTCTGGGACTGGCCTGCTGACAGCCAGTTGGAGTTAGGGTGGACATCCCACCAGGAAGACGTGGCATTGGCAGGAGCAGTGGTGATACCCGGGTGGATGCCGGCTTTATACCAGGACCCATAGGGGTGTGTCATATCCAGCGATGTATAGACACTGGTGAGGCAGTCAGGCGTAGCATGGGCCTTGGACACTAAGAGAGATGGGTCTTGAGTGACAGAGGTCTGGAAGGAATGGGAGAAAGGGTTATAGTCTGTCGTGAAGCCTCCAGCTGAAGGGGGAGGGGTTCCAGTGGAGGTAAGCAGCCCGCCGCCTCCTCCTCCAGCTGCAGTGAAGGAGCCAGTGTAGGAGTCTGCCAAGCCACTGCTGTCTGCGGCCCGCCCATTCTTCCCTGTTTGTAGCTCAGAGGTCATGGTATAGGGCTTCTTTACTGGAGTGGTGCTGCCAGTTTTCCCCAGTGTAGCTGAATCCCTGACTGGGCTTGTGTTGCCGAACTTGTTACAAGTAGCAGTTAACATAGCCAGAGGACTGGAGCCATAGCGTGCATCTTCCTGGGGAGACAGAGACAAGGGGGAAATTGAGACTGTCTCCAGGAATTGGCTGCTTTCTGCTGTTACTTATGTTAGTGTCAATTCTAATAAAGAATGTCTGATTGTCACTGCCAGATTTTTTCCCCTCTTGTGTTTTCAAACTGGTCAGGTCAATTTCAAGCAGAAAATGTTTATACTTCTGTGTGTTCTCTCCCACTCCCTCAGAGAGGGAGAAACTCCCTTACTCTTTTGTTTCTCCAAAACTACCGTCAAGAAACTGTTCTTAATGTTACTTTTAATGTTGTACACTTTTTTCTTCACAGTCTCCAACATAAAGAAAGTTAGTGCAATATGTTTGAGTATTGTCCTAATAATGATAGCTGATCGGACATTCTTTTTATGCCATAACAGTGTTTACCATATTTTATTCTTAATTTATAACATTTAATGTAACATTGAGAATTATCTTTGAAAAACAAAAAACTCCACTTTGCACTCCCTTGATGTCAACAGATTTATATTGCATATGATTGAAAACCAGTCCCAATGGAAATAGATTTACAATTTTCTGTGTGGCTGGTAATTAACACCACAGCTGATTCTGCTATGCAGCTACGGATGCTGACAGACACCATACGGACCATTATATTAGATTTTCTTTTTTTTAACCTTACAATGCTTCTGTACTGAACTGTTAAAATCCCTATTGTAATACCTTTTGTCTTTTTCCATCCAGATGTGCTTTATCTCTTTTAATCCTCTTTTAAATCTAATCATAATTGTAAGATACAAACTTATTTTGTTTGTCCTGCAAGAACTCCTGACCACAGTTTTTATACTCTCTTATGTTCTTTTTTCTTGCTATTTTCTTGTGCCACTTACAGACCACAGTTTGACCAATATGGGATAACCTTCTGTTGTTAAATTTTGTTTGCTCATCCATAGATTAGATTAAAATGGTTAGGATGAGAGATATGGATTATAGATGTTGATGGTCTTGAACTCAATTTTAAAATGCTTTTAATGACCTTTAGCAGGCTCTGCACCTAAATCTTCATTAGTGAACATTATGTTTGTGATACCAAATACCTCTCACCTTAGTATACAGTTGCATAACTTGCATAAACTAGCAGGTTTTAACAGCACACATATTATAAAAAGTTTAGATTGTAGAAAGAACGTAAAGGAAAAAATAGGCTACTTACAATTACATTCCCTACCTCCAGAATAGATGTGGCCATCCCTGAGAAACAAAATCCAAAGCAAGCTGCAGGGAGATAGAGATGCTCAGAGTTCTAGGGCAGTTTGAGAGAAGTTGGGCACTAACGCAGGGAAGTATTTTGAGGCAAGGGGAGCCCGCCCCCTAATTACAGGATATGAGCTCTTTGAAGACCTTCTAAGAGGCAATAAAATCCCAGAGATGGAGTGAGCTTGACTGAGATTGGTGGAAAGAGAGAAAGGACATCCCACCTCCCCTGAAGGAGGATGCCAAATCTTTTTTCAAGATAAATGAATGAATGGGTAACTCATCTATCACCATGAGGACATTATTTAAATTTCACTGACTTTTTTTTTCCATTGGGATTAGTCTAGTAGAGTCTGCAAAAAAGGCTATTAACAATGTCCATGTACCATTAAAATCATCAAAGAGAACATGACCACATTTCCCTTTAAATAGCTGTTTTCGTATAATCTGACATGTTTCTTTAAACAAGAACTGAAAAATTGACTAAAACATTTCAACATTTTCCTGTAAAAGAAAATAACAGAAAATGGTATTTAGCCTATGCCTGGGCCACATAAATGATAATACTGAAAAAAATGAAAAAAAGACTGTGGTTTCCAAGTAAGATTTTATTATATTGGTTTCAAACCTCTTTCTGTTTCCAGCATTTGTAAATGCAGTTAACTGCCTTTTTGATCATTACCTCAGAGTTAAAGAGACCAAACTACAGAGACAAGTGAAGGAAAAAAAGGATAAAATAATTACATACAATAAAAGAAGAGATTATCACATCAAATAAAATGATTTTGAAAGTTATAAAATATAAGCGTAGAAAGCATAGCCAAAAACAAGGGTTTTTTATACTGCTTTTTGCTACTGATTTCCTCAACTTGTATGCAAAGTATTGGCTATATTTAATTGATAGCCATAAACAAATGCATGAAAGATAATGGTCTTTGTGCTTGTTTAATTTGCTGTAAAAGATTATTGGTTTAAATATTATTTCGTAATTATACCACAGTAAAACAGGATATTATTTTTGAGAATTATTAATCTTTTATCTTTGACTAAAAGAAAAAATGAATAAGCTATATATAATTCCGAACAATGGAGCACTGGCACAATGAGCGCATGAAGATTAAATCTTTAAATACAACAGTGACCAACTGATTTTACTTCATGGGATATTTGTATGTTGAAGTGTTCCATAGGTGGCCATTTGACCAATAGGCTGATGAAACATGTGACTGGATTTTGTATGTTTGTAGATGAATTTAATCTGAAAATTCCATTTGCTGATTGAAAATAAAAAAGAAAGAAGAAAAACGAAGAACAACTCCTGTGTAAGACAGATTCGCAGTGCCTTTTTGTGGGCGTCTGATTTTCTGAAGGAGAGCACAGTAGATTAAAATTGTTGTCAAAAATAAACATATAATTTCTGTACTTATTTTCTTCTCAATTACAGGGCATGGTCACAGCTGGGCTTGTCGTTCTGGAGAGTCTGGCCCTCACATGAATACAGCAGCTATATTTGGCAGCCTGCTCCCTAACTGACCTTCATTGCTTTATTTTCCTACTTCACAGCAGCAGTTAACACTGTCACACTGTCATACAGAGCTGTGCTTGCAGACACGTTAACATGATGGCATGGATGTGTCACAGAGGGGAGAAGATTACAACACCATGAACTATCTATCTATCTATCTATCTATCTATCTATCTATCTATCTATCTATCTATCTATCTATCTATCTATCTATCTATCTATCTATCTATCTATCTATCTATCTATACTATACATTTGCTATACATGTCAATCTTTTCACACTTTCTTTGGCATTTCTCTCCTCTTTCATTTAACAGATGGTGTGTGGCTGCTGTGAGTCTTAAACTAAACTGTTCCTTTTCTTTTTAGAGTTCATTAGTGCTTCATGTTTTACATTTGAATAAAATGTGGGGGAGGGGAAGTAAAGGACTCTTGTGGTTTGCAATGGGCTGGTTTCCACATTTTTATAAGACTTGTAGTAATCTAAACCTTTAACGTCCTTCCATTTACAGGTTTCATCAAATGAGAGCTAGTGCAATCTATAATTAGAGAATGTGTAAAGTTCTTAATAGCTTCTTCAAAAAGCTTTCTCTTCCCCATTTACTGTTTTCTGCAGGGTGCAGTTCAGATTTCTCTCTCTCTACATACAGTAGGCTGCTGCAGGCCCAGGTGTTGGGTGAGTGTATTCATGTTCCTCGGGCTTGATTATGTGTTTACTATGGAATGCTGCTAGCTGTCAGTGCACATATGTTTGGAGAAAATGAGTATCATATGATTTGCTGAATTGATAATAATCCTTACCTCAGTTTTCAGTTAAAACAAAAAACAAGCAAAAACAACTCGCATCGAAGGCACACTGTTAAAAAACAACCACTCACATTTACCCAGTTACCCCCTTAGTTTGTTATAGATGATTTGCTTCCATATTTTGAGCATTGAGTACCTTAATTCAAAAGATATGAAATGATATGATAAATTAGGTTTATCTCATGTTTATCTCACACTTCTCAATATGTTCCACAACCAATTACTCCCTGCATCCAGTTTTAAAACCAGCATGACCATTTTTGATAAGTATGGCAAGATTGTATGGTGATAAACTGATTAAGCCAAAGATCCTTTTTCTGTGTCTATTCCACAATCAGTACTTTAATTTTGAAGAGCAGAAAAAAGCCATACAGGACACAACACACTACAATCAAAGTGCAGACATGTAAAACATAACATAACATAACACTTCCACTACAGCCATGTCCAGTTGAGCGCTGCTCCACCACGGCAGCGGACCCAATATGCTTCCATTCAAGTCAATGTTTGTGCTTTCACCACTAGCAGCTCTGCTCCAATATGGCTACACCACAGCTGCTCAGGAACCTTTGGAGCTGATCCGCAGAGCTTCTTTTTTTGATGCTGGAGAACGGCAACCCAAGCAGATTGTGTGATTATACATGAATTTGTGAGATTTCATTGGGTCCGCGTTCAATCCCACTGTCTTACAGGCCCATACCTCGGCAGAGGCAGTGGTGTTGCTGGATGGCTGAGCATGGAGCAGAACAGGACCAGACACGCATGCAGTGAAAGTCTAAGGTGATACTTTGTAGCGAACTCGTCTTGAGTTCAGACTCTTGTCTCCTCAGAGAAAGAAATGAGTGATTTTGAAACATTCTGGAGAAAAGACAGTCAGCTGACAGGTCAAATGCTGTGTGTAAGCACTCGGTATGTTTCCATTACCCTTAGAAATGGGACAATGACAAAAATATATTTCTTTAAATGTCAGCAAAAATACTCACCCATTGTTATTGCTTGTATTATTATTATAAAGTCATTGACAATTTCTGTTAATTTTATATTTTTCATGATGGAACAGCTGGAAAGATATAGGAAGAGGGTAAAATGGGGGATGACATGCAGCAAAGGATAATAATAATAGTAATGATAATATATTTTATTTAAATGTGCCTTTCTCCACACTCAAGGACACTGTACATACATAAATCACATTTTAAAAACAACAGCATCAGCATCTGTTGGAATCTGGGAGGGAAAAAAGCACAAACACTCGGTGCCTAATTTTTGCAATATTGTGGAGGTGAAAGTAGGCAGTCCGTGAGGCCTCAATGTCATCAAGGCAGGATTGAAGCTGCTGTAGACGATTGTGTTCACCTGGCTTAATAGATAGATATAACTGGGTGTCATCAGCATAGGAGTGGGAATATATTGAAAGATTCCTGATGATATCGCACAGAGGGGGCATATATTAAGTTAAGAGAGTTGGACCGAGCACAGATCCTTTGGAGATTGATTATCACTGACACAAACAAAGTGATACCGGTTTGAAAGACAGGACCGGAACCAGTCTGAAGCAGCCCCTCCTTAGTAGAATCTGGTGGTCAACTGCATCAAAAGCAGCGCTAAGATCTAACAAGACAAACACTGAAACAAGACCATGGTCAGACTCCATTAAGAGGTCATTAGTGACTTTAACCAGTGCAGTCTCAGTGCTATGATTAATTCTAGAAACAGACGGGTAGGACTCAAATAAGCTATTGTTACTAAGGTGTTCACAGAGCTGGTTGGCAATGATTTTTTTTTTTATGAAGATAAGATTGGAGATCGGTCTGTAGTTTGCCAGAATTCCTGGATCGAGAGAAGGTTTCCTGAGCAGGGGCTTGATTAAGGCAACTTTACTTAAGGGGAACATAATCTGTGGTTAGGAACAGGCTGATTAGGTCAAGTATAAACGTGCCAATTAAAGGGTACACTTCCTTGAACAGCTTACTGGGAATTGTGTCTGGGAGGCATGTTGATGATTTAGAGGAGGAGATGACAGTAGTCAGCTGATGCAGGTCAATGGGGACAAATTAAGATTGTGACCTATCTGTTTATTTCCAGCTGTATTCTGAATAGGATCAATAGGGGGCAGATTAATTGTAGTTGATATTAGAAGATGTCTGATTGTTATAATTTTGTTACTGAAGAAGCCGCTGAGATGTGTGAGACTACACTGCTCAGTGGAGTTACGACTGAGTCAGCCTGGCTACAGTGCTGAAAACCAACCTGGGGTTATGTTTATTTTCCTCAATTAGAGAGGAGTAGTAACTCTGGCATTACACAGAGCCACCCTATATGTTTTCAGGCTGTCTTTCCTGGTCTGAAACTTTATGTGCTAGCTGCTTTGAGTAGCAAGATTCTGGTGTATACCAGGGGGCCGATCTTGTTCTAGATATAATCTTTTTTGTTAGGTGTGCAACCGAATTGAGAGTTTCATGAAGAAGCAAGGTGACAAATGTAGGACGGACTCAGGTTTTCATAAAAGAGAGGTGATGTAGCAGCGAGAGAGGAATAGCTTCTTTAAAATATGATAAGACAATGTCAGTTAAGTGTCTTTTTCATATGACCAACTAGAGGAAAGTTTAAAATGAAGTTTACAGTAAAGAGTGGTCAGATATCGCCGGGGAGAAACGGTCAGGTGTTTAATTTCAATTGAAGCAGTATGTGGGTTCATGCACAACCTGACAGAAGTCAATGGACTTAACTATAGAGTTGAATGCTGCACTGCTGCTATCACTGCAAGTCCCCGACAATAATGATTTATTGGTTTTGACTGAGCTTGAGAGAAACTCAGGAAATTCCAGTACTACCTCAACTCAACTCAACTCAACTGTATTTGTTTTAAGTGCCATTTCATAATAGCTGTTATCTCAGGGCACTTTACAAGGAGAGAAACAATGTGTACATAGTGAAAAAACCCCTGTTCTTAGACCCTTGCAAAGACTGAGGAACAACTCCCAAGAGAAACCCTGACAGGGAAAAAAAGGGGAGAAACCTCAGGGTGAGAGACAGAGGAGAGGATCCTCACCCAGGACGGACAGGTGGGCACAAGCAAAACAGTACTGATGGCTAACAGTTCAGGATATAAATAAATCAATGAATTAAATCAGTCCAGAGTAGAAGGTAGGCGGAACCGCAGTGAGAAAGAGCCGGGTAGAGGGACGGAGTCCTAGATCCAGCTCAGTGTTGATGGAACCGGGAGGGAAAAAATAAAAATAATAAAAAATTAAATGAAAAATAAATAATAATAAATAATAATAAAAATTAATAAATAAATACAAATTTTAAATTAAAAAATAAAAAGGAGAGGAAGGAGTGGTGGAGGAGGAGAGGGAGGAAGAGGAAGAGATGGAAAACAGATGGGGAGAGGCCAAGAGAAGGCAGAGAAGGTAGAGCTCAATATGCTGGGGAAGCCCAGCAGACTCGACCTATAGCAGCTTATCTTGGATTTTTCTGTAGGCTCTGTCAAAAAGGAGGGTTTTAACCTACTCTTAAAGGTGGAGAGGATGTCTGCTTCCCGGACTGAAACTGGTAGATGGTTCCACAGCAGAGGGCCTTGGTAGCTGAAGGCTCTGGCTCCCCATCTAGAGTTAGAGATTCTTGGAACCACAAGTAGGCCTGTATTCAGAAGTGTCCTAGTGGGGCAATAGGGTTTTATCAGGTCTGAGATATAAGAGGGTGCCAGACCATGAAGACCTTTATAGACAAGGAGAAGGATTTTGAACTGGATCCTGAAAGGTACAGGAAGCCAGTGCAATGAGGCCACAACAGGAGAGATATGACTTTTGATATGATTTTTATTCTCATAAAGTATGTTTTGCAAAGACATCTGACATTGCAGCCTCTGTAAGTAGATCAGATGGTTTGTACTATTTGAGGTTTGAGTTTTAGCCATGCCCTTATCAAATGACCAGCTGCAGATGATTGGCACAGAAAAATAGCCAATATAGTTGAAGTTTTACCTTGCTGTCACACCTACCTTTTCATTTCATTATTTGTCAGAGGTAGTTGGGTTAGGGTTAGGGTTAGTCAGGGTTAGTCAGTCTTTTCCAAATAAAATTCCAAATATCCTCAAGAAGTTGCTGTTGTAGGTAAACAAGGATAAGCAAGGATGAATGATAGGAAGATACCAAGAGGAGTTGAAAAATTTTGGTTTAGAAGAGAGTCTTTGGGCATGACTACTGCAAAATGTTCTAAGTGCACAGACATGTTTTCAACAGAACCAGAAAGAGATAGTATATAAAACCAGTCATTGCTTGAAGTGACTTAGAAAAAAAACTCATGTCTGATCTGAGTATTTTTTATTTGTAACCGATTTGTAACTCACTCAGCTTTTGTACAAAAAATGACAAAAACTAGTGCACCATAATTTATAGGGTTGTTTTGTTGCAAAATTTTATGTAATAGAGCTATGTTCAGTGACTGGTGTGCTAAATACTGGTAATTAGAGACCATCCAAATATCATTCACATTACATGTTTTTACATTACATTATTCATCCATTCATCCAACTTCTTCTGCTTATCCGGGGCCGGATCGTGGGGGCAGCAGTCCGAGTAGGGACGCCCAGACCTCCCTCTCCCTCCAGCTTTTCTAGGAGGATCCCGAGGTGTTCCCAGTCCAACCAGGTCACACAATGACTCCAGCGTGTCCTGAGACTTCCTTTAGGTCTCATCCCAGTGGGACGTGCCCAGAACACCTCCCGAGGGAGGCGTCCAGGGGTCATCTGATACAGATGCCTGAGCCACCTCAGCTGGCTCCTCTCAACTCAATGTGGAGGAGCAGCGGCTCTACTCTGAGCTCCTCCCAGGTGACTGAGCTCCTCACCCTATATCTAAGGAAGCATCCCGCCACCCTGTGGAGAAAACTCATTTTGGCCATTTGTGTCCGGGATCTTATTCTTTTGGTCATGACCCAAAGTTCATGACCATAGGTTAGGGTAGGAACATAGATTGACTGATAAATGGAGAGTTTCACCTCAGCTCAGCTTTTTCTTTACCATGACGGACTGAGACAGACTACATTAAGACAACATCATCTGGAAAGAATAGAGATAAAATCCCATGACTCCCGAACAGGACCCCCTCTGGCTCCCTGCTACATCTAGAAATTCTGTCCATAAAAATAATGAACAGAACCAATGACAAAGGGCAGCCCTGTCGGAGGACAACATGCACCGGGAACAGGACTGACTCACTGCCGGCAATGCGAACCAAGCTCCTGCACAGGTCATACTGGGACTGCACAGTCCTCAGCAGAGGCCGTCCAACCTTGTACTCCCAGAGTACCTCCCACAGAATGTCATGAGGACACAGTTGAAAGCCTTCTCCAAGTCCACAAAACACATCTGGACTGGTTGGGCAAACTGGTCCAGTGTTCCGTGGCCGAGAGGAAAACCACATTGCTCCTCCTCGATCCAAGGTTAGACTATTGGCCTGACTCTCCTCTCCAGTACCCTGGAATGGACTTTCCCTAGGAGACTGCGGAGTGTGATCCCCAGATAGTTGGAACACACCCTCCGGTCCCCCTTTTTAAAAAGAGGGAACACCACCCCGGTCTGCCACTCCAGGGGCAATGTTCCTGACTGCCACACAATGTTGCAGAGGTGTGTCAACCAGGACAGCCCTACAACATCCAGAGACTTGAGATACTAAGTGCATATCTCATCCACCTTGAGAGCCTTGCCACTGGACAACTTCTGAACTACCTCAGTGACTTTGGCTTGAGTGGTAAAAATAGCTAATAGCTTTATTAGTATTGTCATTACAAACAGGAAAACAGAAAACTTCTCCATGAAGCTCTAGAGGTCATAGACACTCACTTAAAGAAAATAATGGAAATAAATGTTCATTTGGGACTGATCCAAGACCAATACATGCATGGGGAGATTTTAATCCATCAGATGGAGCAAACCAAGTCAGAACCTGGAACATGAATAGCAACCGGAGCATGCATAGCAACCACCCTAGCACTTTTGAAAGTTCAGAAAAATCTTCACAACTACAAGCAAGCAAGTTTTTACGACTTTTCTGACTGTCATTGGGGTGGTTGCTAGGCAGTTGTTATGGTCATTGTGACTTCCAGTTCCAGTTTGCTCCATTTGACGGGGGAGAGAGAGCGCCGTCTGTTGGAGAAATGCTGCCATGTCACCCTTGGCCTGCTCGGCAGTTGTCATTTAATTGTTTGTGGCTACCTCAGACACTTCCAGAGGTAGTAGGAAACTGAAACTCGGCGTGCTGGATGCTCTTGACCATCTCATGAACATGGTCAAATTTGATCCTCATAGCTCAAATTGTCTATGAGTTATTCCATTATTACTGAAGAGATCACCTCAGATTCTTCCAGAGGTGGTAGGTCGGCATGCTGGATGTTCTTGACCCCCTTGATGAACATAGTCAAATTTCAGCCTCTTAGCTCAATGTGTTGAGGAGATATAAAAAAAATAACATTTGAGGGCCTGGTTCAGGTATAAGAGGTTGGAAAACCTATAGCCAACTAGACCAACAGATCCTGGAGGCCATTCTCTCTCTAAAGGTACTTTGAATCTGAAATTTATTACATTGTAGGGGAATCCCTGGAAAAGTGGATATGTGTTGGTTTGGTCCTGAACAGAGCATATTTATCAAAGGGCAGGGCTTTGAACATTTGCCTTTTCCCACCTTTCAGGGCTCGCTATAGTTGCAAAAATAAAACAAATGGCCTGGAATTCAATCTGTAGACACCATGGGGGACCTGAAACAGACCCTCTGAGCCCCCCTGAGCGCAGTTCTAGAAGCCCTACATCTCAGACGCTACATTAGTTTAGTGGCAATTCCTATCTCTGTCTGTGAATAGACTCCCAGAGCGGACCTGAATACGTCAATCTCGCCTCCGTATTGCCAGTGGCAAATAGGAGTAACACCTGTGGTCCGTGTATACATCTATCTTGCTGCAAAATTGCAAGTGGAATAAGAATAAGGCACAGTAAGATGTATCAACAGAAGACTATGTTGAAATATATGTATGATTTCCACTGAAATCCTCTGCTTTAATCAATTGTTTTAAAGTTTCTTTATGTGGGGTACCACTCATGTTTCTGGGTACGGAGCATGCAACTGGAAATGTGAAAACACAAAATTTGGTGAATAGTGAAAACTGTTGTGTAATGTGTACGATTATTTTGGTTTTGTGAACAGGAGTCACTGCTTTCTGCACAGGGGACCATATGGATTCAAAGACAGACTAAAGAGCTTCAAACAAAACTTCATAATATCAAGGAATACAATCTACATCAGTGGTTCTTAACCTGGGGTCCGCGCCCCCCCTGGGGGGGCGCTAGAGATTGCAGGAGATGCGCACAGTGTTGTCTGTGTTGAGGTTGTGACATTACCAAAATGATATTTCTGCATGTTAAAATGATAAAATCCCAACAATGCATCCAATAGGATAATCAAAATTTGGTGTAATCCAAATGAAAGCATATTTTTGGTCGCATTTAAATTCATTAAGGCATTACCTTTGACCTACTACCTTTAACCTCTGAATTTGCATATCCAAACCTTGGGTCAGCTAGTGTAGGTAATTCAGTCTAGGAAGGCCAATTCACCCCCCACTGTTTTCTTGCGGTCAGCGTCGTTTTATGAATAAAACACAATGTCTGAGAAACGTAAAAGTACTGATGATTCATCTGCATCAAAGAAGAAAACAAGGCAAAATCTTGAGTTACCTTGATTTTGGATTTATTGAAGGACAGGACAGTTCACGGCCGGAGTGTGTTATTTGCGGTGAGAAGCTAGCTAATGACAGCATGAAGCCAAGCAAACTGAAATGACACCAGGAGACCAAGCACAGCCAAACTGTTGGAGAAAATTTTGAGAGGAAGAAGCAATTGGCACTATCAAGAAGATCCACGGACATCAGAAAAGCTTTTGAAAGAGCAGGTAGTGATTTACAGAAAGAGACGGAGGCGTCATTTGACTGTTCGCTGTTAATTGCAAAGACTAAAAAGCCACACAACATTGGAGAGCAGCTCATCAAACCCGCCTGCCTGAAAATTGTGGAGCGGTTGTGTGGACTGCATGTTGTTGATTAAGTAAAAACTGTCCCACTCTCGGATAGAACTGTGAAAGACAGGATTGATAAAATGGCTGCGAATTGCCAAAACCAGCTGCATGACAAGCTGAGGAATGTTAATTTTGCTATTCAACTGGATGAGACAACAACAGTGGCAGCTGAGTCCGTCCTCATTGTTTATGTGCAATGTGTTGATGGTGAAGATTTAAAACAAGACATTCTTATATCTACAAATCTAGAAACAACAGCAACCGGCCGAGATATATTTATGGCTGTGGACTCATATTTCGCTTCGAACAATCTGCCGTATGAAAACCTGGTGGCATGTTGCACTGACAGGGCTGCAGCAATGATGGGCAAAAACATGGGATTTAACAGCCACCTGAAGGCAAAAGTCCCAGGGTGCTTGATTTTCCATTGCATGCTACATCAGCAAGCACTGGCAAGCCAAAAACTTTCAGAAGACTTTAGTGACATCCTGTCAACCGTCGTTAAAGTTATAAACTTTATTAAAGCGCGCCCGTCAAACAAGAGACTTTTTGCGCAGCTGTGCGAGGATGAAGCACATCAAACTGTACTGCTGCACACAGAGGTGCGATGGTTGTCGCACGGACAAGTGCTTGTGCGTTTTTTGGAGCCGCAAGAAAAAATAAAGGAATTCTTGCAAGATCACAATCGTCCACTGTGTGAACAGCTGACTGACGCGTTTTGGATCAAAACAGCATACCTGGCCGACATGTTCACGCTATACAATGAGACCAACAAGCGGATGCAGGGACCTGAATCAAACATCATACATTGCAAAGATTCCCTGGACGCTTTTGTCCACAAACTGGACAACAGGGTTGAAAAGATGTCAAACAGGGAATTACAGAACTTTCCACTGCTGCTGGAGCAGTCTGCTCGCACTGTACATAGGTCTTTACAGGCCGAGTTTACTCGGCACCTGAACCTCGCCTCCAGGATGTGGAATACCTCGGTTGTGGAGATGAGCTTTTTGACCGCCAAGCTGATTCTATGTCCAAAAAATATTTACAGGAGAAGGGCTACAAGAAATTTTGGATTGTTAAAGGACAAGCTGTTGCTCTCAGACTGGCCAAACATGCACTAACACGGGTTATTTAGCACTACATACTTGTCTGAAACAGCATTCAGTGCCCTTGTGACAATAAAAACCAAAGCCAGAAACAGACTTGATGTCCACCAGGACTTTAGACTGGCTGTCACAACCATCACACCTGACATCACATCCCTGGCCGAAGGTATGCAGGCCCAAGGTGGTCATTAGTTTATGACTGAGTAAACTGGCACAAGGTAAAAACTTAAAGAGTAACTTGTTTATCGTTATTAGTGTTTGTTATTATTGTGATTCATCTCAGGTGCCCCAACCTGTGTGATGTGATGTGCATGTGAATATCAGCAGAACCTGTTTAAGTTACCTTTCTGAAGGAGACCTGTGACAGAGCTGTATGTATGGTGCTGGTACATCTCTGATAATCTTTTTTTTATTTGTGTGTCCACTCTGTTCACCTGTTTAGGAAAACTGTTTAAGTTTTAAGGTTTAGGTCTAACAAAAAGAGACAGCTAGATGTCCTTCAAGTTATTATTTCTTAATATTTCATACAACTGGTGACACAAAGGAAAAAAAGAAAATTGTATAGATTCTGATATATCTTAATGAGTCATCGTTTCTGTTTCATCCTGCTGTCAAAAATTAAACTGTGTGTTAGATACATCTGACAAGATGAAAAAGAGGAACTTCTGCAAATAAAAGTTTTCAATTAATCACTTTAATGTTTTAGTGTCTATATGCGGGTAGGATTTGGGGTAAGGGGGGCCTTGCTTGTCTTGGACTCAGGCAAGGGGGGCTTTGAGAAAAAAAGGTTGAGAACCCCTGATCTACATAATGGCACTTGATAGTGATTCATGTCAATGAAGGGTGCTGCCAAAGTCAAATTCCAAAAATCAGATTTGTATCCAATTTGACTTTAGTAAGTGACTAATTTGTATTCCACACATTTTTTGTTGTTTATTCTGTCAGAAAATTGGCCAGGGACAAAATTCTGAATTGGGCCAGCCATGGAATTGTGGATTAAATCTCCAAACAGAACATACAAACACATCGAAAGACCCTTGATCTGACCAGCGATTGAACACAATCCCCCCTTATGTCCATCAAATCACCTACTGTTCATGTCTCATATCAGCATTCTTACGACATGAGCCAGGAGCGAATTTTTCAGTTTGGTTGCTGTTATTTGCCATCATTTTCACAGCGTGTGACAGCAACTTAAAATTATGCTTATGTATGTACCCTTCAATGAAGCAGAGATACTGTCTCTAACCTCATGTCTTTTCATTGTGTTAATAATGGTAAAATGTATTCCCAATTCTATGGAAAGTTAGGACATATTGTAAAAGTCTTTAAAATGTATAAATTCAGCAAGGAAGCAAAAGGCACGCTATCCATTTTGCATGGGATCTACAAAATGAGGGACAACTCACTTGTTTAGTTATTTGTCGAGCTGAGGTAACTGACAATCCATGACACAACACTTTTTATGAGCAATTAGTGTGAAGTCAATTTGCTTGATAGCTTGATTATATGATTTCATGTGATTACTACAGAATTCACCATGCTGTCCTTTACCCCCAGTGATGCCAGAGGAGGCTCAGTGTCTCAGATTACCGGAGCCAACATGAGAAACACTTCAAAGTGTTAAGTCAAAAATAGCATATAAGCAACAGTGGGAGTGAGTATCCATTAATGCATTGTTCAATTGTAATTGTCGTGGTGCCAATGTCAGCTGCTGCCCATGTGGCTTAGTTGCAAATAATCATGACAAGGAAATCCATATGTGGATTATAACTTCCGAGTTCCGAGTGCAAACATTTGTCATTGTTGTGGAAGAAAGTGTTTATCTTTCATAGATCAAATGTATTACATTAGATTCCTACTATAATCAACCCCATCTAAAAACAGAGGCATCCTGAAATAAACCTTCTGTTCACACATCTACCTTTTGTTTGTGCTACAGAGTTGCCAAGGAGTCTCTGGAGCCAGGCTTGGCTCTATTGTTATTGTGATTTCATTACTTGACTAACTTCTTGAGTTCTGTTCCCCCCTCCTGTACTCAATCAGTGTCCCCTACCTCCTCTGTGTTGAAGAAAAATAAATCCTCAAGTCGAGAATTGTGACAAATTCAGATGAGTTTACTGTACAGTAGAGACAGAAGCTCACATAGTGGCTGCAAAGGTCTGTCTGATGATCATCTAAAAAAATTAGGTTTCATGCACATCAAGCAGTGAGCCAAAAGTTGGGGGCACACTTGGTAGAGCATAGGAGGGGTGACTGAACAGGTATTTGAACAGGTATTTGTATTTGAACAGGTATTTGAACAGGTATTTTTTTAGAGCACTGTCCATGCATGAGGTTCTTGGTGGCAGGCCAGTGATGGAGCCCCCTGTGGTGGTAGTGTCCTTTCAGCCAGGAGCTGAAGACACCACAGTGAGGCCAACATTTACCTTGTAATTCAGTACTTCCATTAATTCCACTGACATATTCACAAATATTCTCTTTAATTTTCATGAGAAAATATTCCCTCAAAATGTCTGACGATGATTTACCTTACTTCTTAAGGATATTGGGGAGCCCTCCATCTCTGACATCTTCATGTCAGGGCCCACTGCCTCAGGGCCAAGAACCTCAGCAGCCAACATCACAAAAACCGAGGTCAAACCCCATCCTGGAGTTCCTGGTTGAGGACGCCACCAGGGAGCAAAAAAGCATTGAAAAGACAGAGGCAGAAACAGAGAGGTTTTTAGAGCTTTTTGAGAAAATGTTAGATAAAATGTTACAGTAGTTTGGAGTATTTTTTGGGGGGGACTATTCACGTTACGTGTGAGTGTTGTACATTTTTTATACAGATATATATACATTTATATTTGTAAGCTTGTATATTTAAAAATGTTTTTATGTATGTATATTTTCTTATTCAGAAATAAATGTGCTACATAAAAGCTGTCAACATACTTGATACACGTGTGGTGTGGTTTTTTTTGTTTTGTTTTGTTTTTTTATATTTTTTGTGGCTTTTTTGCCTTTATTCAGATAGGACAGCCGAAGAGAGACAGGAAGTGAATGGGGAGAGAGAGATGGGGAGGATCGGGAAATGACCTCAGGTTACCCCCCTTAACCCACCATGCCATGGCGCCCCCCACGTGTGGTGTGTTTTAAAAAAACATTTATTGCAAATAGTTGCCCTAACGCTAACCCACCCCAATACACTACTGTGAAAACAATATACATATACATGGAACAATACTTGTATTTACAACAGCCAGGAAAGCAAATAACAAAATATCTGTGTTCATAGGACCTGTGCATCCCATTTGAGTGACAGTGATTGAAGTGTTGCAGTGCCCGCCCATGTACCGGTTCTTTGTATGGTGTGAGGAGGCATATACGAGTCTGGAGACAAGGGTACCCACCATCACCCAAAACAACGTATCCTTGTGTGAGGTAACATGTGGCTCTGTAAAAGGAGCCTTTTTTATCACCCGTGTGTCAGGGACTTACCCTTGGTAACCAACAAAGATGTCCAGGAACCGTCTGCATCTGCATCACATATGGCCTGCATATTAAGTAAAATCCTTTGTAGTTATAGTCCAAACAATGTTATTCTGGTGGTTCGATCCGAATGTGCCTGCCATCTATTGCCCCTACAACATTGTTGATTGCAGTGGTCCCTGATAAAGCTACAAATCCCGAACCCACAGCTTGTAACTCATCATGTTTTGAGAAGGAAATGGCTTTGTGTAAATTAGTTCCAAATAGTCTGTGCCACCCGGTGTACCACTCTATGTACTGTTACCTGAGGGATATAAAACACTGCAGACGTCTGCTGGTAAGAGAGTCCATGTGCCAACCAATAAATGTATAATAGGACCTCCAGTTGATTTCCCCAGCCATGATGTTGCTTCTTTGCTAGGAGCCTTTGCAGCCTATTCATGGCTGCCCTGGTCAGGCAAAAGTCCAGCTTGATTTCAGCCAACTCATCCAATCACAATCATGAGATCGGCATATTTGCATCCATCATGCCGTACATAGGTGGATGATCTGCTGGTAGGAACAGAGAAGAAATTAAAAGAGCAAACAGCTGTGAGTGGGTCCCATCAATGGCGCCTGTTGGGTACTGGCAACCACGGGGTTATGCAGGTCTTAGGCCATCACAAGACTCTCTTTTTTAGGACACTCTGAAGGAGTCTTTTCTGGGCTAAGCAACATTTCTGTCATTCAGTGATAATGAACCAAATCTCTCCTCTGCAACTGCCCTCTTTCTCTTCTCAAACTAAACAGGTCAGGGCAGAGAGGTTGATAGTAACACCCTACATGTACTGTTACATTAACCTAATAATTGTAATTGTAAGATTATTTTTAATGCAGCATACTTTTAACTTTTACTTGACTATATTTGTGAAAAAGAAGTGGGACTCTCAGTCTGTTACTTTGGACTACATTGTGCCTGCTACTTGCTTTCTTATTTTTATCTTTCTCTTGCTCTGATCTTTCTCAACAAACAGGTTGAGTGAGACACATAGTAATAGAATGGCAAAGCAGTCACTTCCAAGCTACAGTTTTCCAAAGTTGTATTAGTGAATGCAATATATTTTTTCAGTGGACCACTTAATGACAAATTTGAGCAATAATCTTAGAAAATGCTCTTAAAAATTGCCATGTAATCTCATTGATGTTCAGGCACTGGTATGCAGACATACACACACATATGTATAAAAAACATACTGACCTCTGCATGTGCACAGATATGTGAGCAAGCACAATGACACGCATGTTTTTAGGGTCCAAGCAATGAAGTTGCGAAAACTCTCTTAAAACTGTTGTTTCTTTTTATTAGAGAGAGAGAGATCCCTCTTAAAATGGACTTATTTCTTTTTATTACCATTATTGTTACTATTATTATAATTTTTAGGCCGTGATTTTTTTTTCACGCTCTTTCACTTTGAACAGCTCTCACGGCCACAAGCTTGATCAAGGCACCTTGAAACTTGCTGGACATGATGTAAATTCAATCCTGAATAGCCTGATATATTAACTTCCGACATCACTCAAGTCACTCCACAGTGGTAACAGGAAGTGTTCAGGTTTTACACTTACATGTAGTAATCCTACATAATTGACCATATCAACTTCATTCCACTTGTAATGCATATAGAACAAGTGAGTGAAGCTACAATACAAATGCAGTGAAGCTACCACCAATGGTATCGGTGTGGTGGGCATGAATAGCGATCCCTTGCCATGTATTATGAGAAATCGTTGCACTGATTGAGGACAGAGTGCTCTGACACTTGATAGGGACATAAGCCATGGGGGGGCCAAAATACTAAAGTACTAAAGCCCTTTCAACTTTTAAGCATTTTCAGCCCTCTTTCAGCTTTCATTCAGCTATTCTTCAGCCATTTTCAGCAATTCTTTCAATTCCATTCAGCACTCAGCATTCACACGCATTTTCTTCAGGAAATGCAAAATTTCTTGTTATTATATAGTGTTCCGAAAGAGAGCACTATTATTCTACACCGTGTTTATTAGTGCTCCGAAAGGGAGCACGATTACTCTCCACGCAGCGGGCAAATTCTTTTTTCCACTTTTGTAGGAAAACTTGTGCTGTCTTGTACGATGCCTGCCAAAAACCTGTGTGCCTTACAAAATTTAAACGGCGGGCCTCAGAGCGACCTCAACGCAGCCTCCTCTCTCCATAAGCCACAATGCATTTTTCGTCTCCTTCGATCCAACTTGAACTTTACACTTCTACTCGCGACCACGGCCCAGACACCAAATCGCACACGGACGTTCCCGAGACTCTCCCCTGCGTGGCGGTGTTCTTATATTTAAGATAGGACCAAGTGTTGTCTCCCTACAGCCGATTGTTTAGCGCTCACACACTTTTGGTGTTTCCCATAAGAATGAATGGGAAAAACTAAAATCAAATCACACCCTTAAACAAATATCAGCTACTTCGTTATACTTTGTCGTAGAAACTTCATTTCAGCTTCAAAAATTGCAGAAACTTGTGGTCTGTGTGTGTTGAAAATCGTGTGTTGATAGGTTGTGTAGTTTCTCCACAGCGCCCTCTCAAAGTAGCTTTGGTCACACAGGCTGGACTGTCTGCTCACTGACAGCCAACTGCTGCGACAGGCCCTGACACCTTGCAGCACACACACTCACACACAGTTTTCAACATGATTTAAGCAATGTTTGGATTCAACTTCAAATATCTTCAGCCTTTTCAACTATCAGTGACTATTTAAACAGCTTTTAAACTTTAATTCAACGATCTTAAACCTTTTCAAACTCACTCAGCTCTCCAGCAATGTTTCTGCTTTATTTCATCCATGTTCTTCCTTTTCAAATTTTCAACTCACTGCATTTCAACAATATTTAGACTTTACTTTAAATACTTTCAGCATTTTCAGCCATCTTTAAGCTTTCATTCAGCTATTCATCAGCCCTTACACATATTTTCAGCCTTTTCAGCCATCTTTGAGCTTTCATTCAGCTATTCTTCAGCCCTTTCTATGAGTAACCATTTTCAGCCATCTTTAAGCTTTCATTCAGCTATTCTTCAGCCTTTTCAACTATTAAGCATTTTTAGCCATCTTTAAGCTTTCATTCAGCTATTCTTCAGCCCTTTCAACTATTAAGCACTTCCAGCCATCTTTAAGCTTTCATTCAGCTATTCTTCAGCCCTTTCAACCATTAAGCATTTTCAGCCACCCTGAAGCTTTCATTCAGCTATTCTTCAGCCCTTTCAATATTTTCAGCATTTTCAGCCATTTTTAAGCTTTCATTCAACTATTCTTCACCCCTTTCGACTACTTTAAGCCTTTTAAACCATCTCTAAGCTTTCATTCAGCCATTCTTCAGCCCTTTCAACTTTTAAGCATTTTCAGCCCTCTTTCAGCTTTCATTCAGCTATTCTTCAGCCATTTTCAGCAATTCTTTCAATTTCATTCAGCACTCAGCATTCACACGCATTTTCTTCAGGAAATGCAAAATTTCTTGTTATTATATAGTGTTCCGAAAGAGAGCACTATTATTCTACACCGTGTTTATTAGTGCTCCGAAAGGGAGCACGATTACTCTCCACCGTGTTTATTCTTCTTATTATTATTAGTGCTCCGAAAAGGAGCGCTATTATTCTACACCGTGTTTATTAGTGCTCCGAAAGGGAGCACTATTTCTCTCCACCGTGTTTATTCTTCTTATTATTATAGCAAAATTTCGGTTGAGCGTGTCTGTGATGGCCGGTTGTCGGCCATCACAGACACACAAACGATACATCAAAACGTGCGGCTTGGCCCCGGCAAGTGTGCCTTTTGTCGCCCCTGCCAGGGGCCAAAAACTGCCAAAAAGACAATTAATTGGCCGTTGTCGCCAAACAATCCAGATTCTGGACAAGTTAAAAAGAAGATTTGTTCGGGAGACTCTCCCGCACGCGTTGATATATAGCAGCCTAAAAATTGACACAGATTGATGAAAAAATAACACGTTTTGACTAAAAAGTTTGCCGAAGGAGCAAAAAATCCCATAAGAAATTAATGGGAAAATCCAGAAAATTCAAAAAATCACCCTCAAACAAACATTCGCTGTTAAGCCGTGCGTTGATGTAGAAACTTCATTCAAACTCCAAAACGCAGGAAAACTTGTCGTCTCTGCCCGTACCCGACAGCGTGTCGATACCTTGTGTCGTTTTTCATCCAGGCCCTCTCAAAAACACGTGGGTTTGGCGTTTTCGATGCAGCTCGAGTGGGGAGAGACCAACTGTCAATTTGGGATTGCTGAAGAATCACCTCTCATTTTGCTCTTTTCACGCTGCTCCCGGCCAAACCATAAGCAGTAGACAAATTCTTTTTTCCACTTTTGTAGGCAAATTTGTGCTCTCTCGTGCGATGCCGGCCATAAACCTGAGCGCTTTGTAAAATTTAAACGGTGAGCCTCAGAGTCAGCCCAACGCGGCCTCTTCTCTCCATAAGCCCCCATTCATTTTCCGACCACTGCGATCAAAGTTAAACTTTACACTTCTACTCGTGACTGTGGCCTCGGTTTTCGTAGTAGACACACCAAATCGCATCAGGGCGTTCCTGAGACTGTCCCCTGTGTGACGGTGTGTTTGTATTGCAGATAAGTACAAGCGTTGTCTCCCTAGACAACGCTTGCACTTATATATAAATATAAATATTATATTATTGCAGATAAGTACAAGCGTTGTCTCCCTAGACAACGCTTGCACTTATATATAAATATAAATATTATATTATATAATATTTTAAAAATACCTAATAATTCTGCACTCAGTGTATTTATAAATGTTATTTGTAAATCTGAGTGCGTCATTTTGTCAGAAACAATGTGCGTCAGAAAAAAATGTGCATCTGAGCGCTGGGGGCTTGGCACCCCTCAAGACCAGATGCTAAAATCGCCCCTGTTTGAAGGACAGTAGAAAGTGCAATTTCAAATACAGAAGTTTGATGTTAAAAATACACCATCCCACACATGTTGTGTACTTTAAAACTGATGCTGTGTGAAAAAAAGTGTAGAAGACATTGATGTTTAACTGGGAAAAAAATAATGGTGGTACCATCTTTGCCATACTATACCTAAATGACAGCACCCACCAGCATAAAATGGACTGTTTAAGAAAGATTAGATGTTTGTTTTTAACATATCCAAAAATTGTGATGGTGTTCTGTGATGAAGCTAAAGCTAAAAATTAATGACGGTTGAAACTCAACAAAATGTTTCAGTTGATTTGTAATGAACTATTCTCGAAGGCTAACTCATATCTAGTCTTTGATATTAAAATACAAATGTCTCTGTTCCAATCCTCCACCAAAGTCGCAGCAAAACCAGGAAGGTGAGAGGTTATATATTTATTAACTAAATAACAAACAAAGCATGCACAATGTTATGGGTTCAAGTCAGCCATCAGTAATGTGTGCATGTTGTCTGCTGTGAGATGTTCTGAGTACAGCACACTGTACTCAGAACAGCACAATGTTCTCAATACAGATTGGAGGAGGTTGCACCTAATGTGGATACAAGTGTCAAACCACTTCCCCATGTGGTCTGACCAGTCAGATTCCAAAGTATTTTGGGAATTATTCACATCTGTATTAAGAGCAAGCCATTAGCAGCTAGTTTCACAATATATAAGTCCAGAGTAAACAGGCTCCAAGTCTTCAAGATGGCATCAATGGCTCCATGTTTTATTGGAGATGTGTTGGGATGTCTGTATGAAATTCATGAATATTACATCCAAGCATCTGAAAGCTTCCTCAAGGACATTAGATGTTTTATGATAGTTGAAGAATCACATAAAGTGTCATGTTAAGTTTGCGTTTCATGTTTCCATAATTTTTTCCTCAGAATGAAATGATTCCATATTTTTTTCCCTCTGCTTTGTCTAAAAAAGTGACTGTTACTGACTACTACTTTTTTTTTACATTTCTTATAGTGCTTTCGAAAGCCGGGAAGTTGCTATTTGAAATGACTTTAGTTTTGTGTCATGTCTGTGATCTGCTTTTTTTCTACAAAATTAAACAACTAAATGATTATCATCTTAGACTGGTGATTCCATCATTTTTGCCAGGGGTTGTAGATAAATACGTTCTCTTTATGTCTGTCTATCTGTGTGTCTGTGTGTGTGTCCATCTTGGGTGACATCAGCTAAATTGTGCCGCTTTCTAGTTAATCACTCCCAAAACTAAGAAAAAGGTGACATTGACTACTGCTTTCATAATTGATAAGGATTGTTGGTCATTTCTGGTTTTGAATCAATGTAATAAGGTGTAACAGCTCACCTCTGATCATTTCTGAAACAACACCCGCCTGACGTTGTTAAAATGTGCAGTGTCTGTCTGTCTATCTTTCTAATTATCTATTAGGGCTGAACAATTTTGGAATCTCCTCTCTCTCAAATTCAGTCTATAAGTAAATAAATTTAGATGGAATAAAAAACAAAAATGAAGCATTTGATTGGTCACAGCATCTTACGTCATTGTTATGCAGACCCCTGCCATGTCTGACAAACAAATGCCTCTTCTCTTCAAATGCCTTCTTGTTCTTCAATTCTTGCTTGTTTTCCACCTGTTTTGGGAATGACAACCCACAAACTGACACCTTGGTCAGTGGAGGAGGTGCACGTCTGTACAATCTGTACCAAATTTGAAGCCAATTGGGTTAACTCCATCGGAGGAGATTCAAAAGTTAAAATCAAAATGGCTGACTTCCTGTCAGGTCCTGGTCATCATGTCAAGAGACATGATGTATATCTCTTAGTATATCTCTTAATGCCACTCTTTTTACTGTGGGTTACTTTAACTTTTGACAACAAAAGTTTTCAAGACTATCACGTGTATGTATATTTCTTCATTCATATATAATTATGCTTATACTTTATAATTATGCTTATACACAGCTTATTACAGCTGTGTTGAGGTGTTAATTGCTGACTCTGCTGATAGCTTAAAAACTTTTTCCTATAGTTTCATATCAGTATCCATTCCTGCTATTTACTGTGTGTGTGTGTGTGTGTGTACTGTTGCAGAGTTTTATAAGAAGCTTAATTTGTAGCCAGCGTAAACACAGCATTGCATCTCCATATATGTCTGTCCAATGACATCACATGCTTGGATTTTAAGATTTCTTTCCCTCTCTCTGGGGGTGAATACTCGTCTGTTTTCTGCATTAGTTTTGAATTGGTCCCCTGGTATCATTAGGCCATTACAGCAACCAAGTAAGTGTGTGTAATGGTGGATCAATGGAATATCTCACCATAATGCATTTCCCTTGACATTCCCCTCTGGGCTGTAACCCTCAGCAAATTAACAATGTTAATAATACTGAGACGGAGGGGGAAAATTGAAATGATTAGATGTGTTTTACTTCACTGCTGATGGAAATGTGGTGAGAGTGAATCAGGGTCAGGGACAGACTCTTTATTTTTCCAGGCTGTGTGGTCAAAGATTCTGAAAGCTTGTCAACGGAAAATGGGAGAGTGAGAGATGTTGGGGAAAAGAGAGAAGAAAATTAGACATAAAGACAGAATGATTGTGTATGTATGTAAGAAAGAGTGAGAGAGGGAGAGGGAGAGAGAGAAAGAGCAAGAGGAAGAGATTAGATAGATAGATAGATAGATAGATAGATAGATAGATAGATAGATAGATAGATAGATAGATAGATAGATAGATAGATAGATAGATAGATAGATAGATAGATAGATAGATAGATAGATAGATAGATAGATAGATAGATAGATGGGGGGGCATATTCAGTGCAACAGTGAATATTCAATTCAGCTGTATTACTACTGATACTGATAGTAGTCTGTGTCTATTTGGGCACACATTGCTGATTTTGACTAACTTACCACGAAGTGGGTGTTAGAATGCGGTCCTAAAGGGGCCGCTGGGTTTTGTTTTCTTGTTTTTTTCTTTTCTTTCAGGCACACCAGGGCAGCTTCTGAGAATGTGGGGTGGAGTGTCACAGCAATCAGCTCACATGAGCGCTCCTCACCACCTGAACTGCATCTGCAATCAACACCATTCTCAAGGAGCTGCTCCTCCTGTTTCCAGTGCCAGTTCTCGAGTTCCCTTGACCTTGAGTTTTTGATAAACCTTCTCCTGTTTTTTCAGATTCCGCTTTGACCTGCACCCTGTTTTGCTGCCATCCTCCCTGGTGTGCCTGATTTCTTCCTGAGATTTTGGAGCCTGTGTGTCCTGCTCCACCTTTTGTGGAAGTGGAAGTTGTGGAGGTTTTTTTTTTTTTGAGAGACTCTTTTGTTGTACAGCAAGTGTGCTTAGCTCCACCTGTTTGTGGCTCTTTTTGTTCTGCCTGTCCTGTCTCATCAATCGGTGCTGCCGCACCTTAACATTGGCTCCATTTCAAACAGGGGACAGAGCAGATTCATCCACGAGATCTATAGTTGTGGAGAAAGTAATCACTTCTCATTCCAGATTAAAAATAAGACTAATATTTCCTTATTACATAAAATATTTTTCTGAAGAGCAACACAATTTTATGGCTGATATCCATACCATCTGTGGCCACACAACAGAAATAATCCTATAGGGCAGACATTTGCTATTTTTCTCTTGGGCAAAATGTATGCAACTCACTCAGTCACAAATTTACTATGTCATTTTGGACCCACAAATGTTGTGTAATATGCATAATGTACTATTTAGCATGCAAGGTATTACATGGCATGCTAAATGCAAGGTATTACATGGCCTCTCCGGGAACCATCACCTTATCGTGGTGGAGAGGTTTGCGTGCCCTTAAGACCCCTGAGAGCAATGTTGTCAGGAGTCATGAACTCCTGGTAGAATCACCCAAGGCAAATCGGTCTCAGGCGAGGGGCCAGACTAAGTATGGTTCAAAAGACCCCAATGGAAACAAGACAGGAGAGAGACGAGACCCTGCCCGGAGGAAGCCCGGGGCCCATGTCCGGAGCCAGGCCCGGACGGAGGGCCCGTCAGCGAGCGCCTGGTGGCCGGGTCTGTCACGGGGCCTGGCCGGGCCCAGCCCGAAGAGGCTACGTGACGTCTCTGTCCTCTCCGCCGCCCCGTGGAACCACCACCTGCAGGGCGAATGACTGGGGTCGGGTGCAAAGCGAACTGGGTAGCAGTCATGGGCAGGGCCCCCGACCCCCCAGGGCAACAAATCTGTCTCTAGGTACATGGAATGTTACCTCGCTGGGGTGGGGGGCTGAGCTTGTGCGGGAGGTGGAGCGGTACCGGCAAGAGATAGTCGGGCTCACCTCCACACATAGTATGGGCTCTGGAACCCAACTACTCTGGAGTTGCCCACGGTGAAAGGCGGCGAGCTGGTGTGGGCTTGCTTATAGCCCCCCAGTGGCCGTAAGACCTCCGGTGCCTGTCGCAGCGGAAATCCCAGAACCCGGCGGTGGACACTGGAAGTAAGGGATGCCGTCAAGCTGAAGAAGGAGTCCTACCGAGCCTGATTGGCTCTGGGGACTCCTGAGACAGCTGATGGATACCAACGGGCCAAGCGGATGGCAGCGCAAGCAGTCGCAGAAGCAAAAACCCGGGCCTGGGAAAAGTTCGGGGAGGCCATGGAGAAGGACTATCGGTCGGCCTCGAAGAGGTTCTGGCAAACCGTCCGGCGCCTCAGGAGGGGGAAGCAGTGCCCCACCAATACTGTTTACAGTGGAAGTGGGGAGCTCTTGACCTCGACTGGGGACATCATTGGCCGGTGGAAGGAATACTTCGAGGATCTCCTCAATCCCACCGTCACGCCTTCTCTAGAAGAAGCAGAGGCTGAGGACCCAGAGGTTGACTCATTCATCACCCAAGCCGAAGTCACTGAGGTAGTTCGCAAGCTGCCCAGTGGCAAGGCTCCGGGGGTGGATGAGATCCGCCCTGAGTATCTCAAGTCACTGGATGTTGTAGGGCTGTCCTGGCTGACACGCCTCTGCAACATCGCGTGGCAGTCGGGAACAGTGCGCCTGGAGTGGCAAACTGGAGTGGTGGTCCCTCTTTTTAAAAAGGGGGACCGGAGGGTGTGTTCCAACTACCGGGGGATCACACTCCTCAGCCTCCCGGGGAAAGTCTATTCCAGGGTGTTAGAGAGGAGAGTTCGGCCAATAGTCGAACCTTGGATCCAGGAGGAACAATGCGGTTTTTGTCCCGGCCGTGGAACACTGGACCAGCTCTATACTCTCCACAGGGTGCTCGAGGGTTCATGGGAGTTTGCCCATCCAGTCCACATGTGTTTTGTGGATTTGGAGAAGGCTTTTGACCGTGTCCCTCGTGGTGTCCTGTGCGGGGTACTCCGGGAGTACGGGGTCCAGGGCCCTCTATTGAGGGCCGTGCGGTCACTGTATTCCCGGTGCATGTAGGCCTCCGACAGGGCTGCCCTTTGTCACCGGTTCTGTTCATTACCTTTATGGACAGAATTTCTAGGCGCAGCAGGGGGCCAGAGATGGTCTGGTTCGGGACTCATGGGATTTCATCTCTGCTCTTTGCAGATGATGTTTTCTTATTGGCTCCCTGGAGCCAGGACCTCCAGCATGCACTGGGGCGGTTTGCAGCCGAGTGTGAAGCAACTGGGATGAGAATCAGCACCTCCAAGTCCAAGGCCATGGTTCTCGACCGGAGAAAGGTGGAATGCCCTCTTCAGGTCGGTGGAGAGCCCCTGCCTCAGGTGGAGGAGTTCAAGTATCTTGAGGTCTTGTTCACGAGTGAGGGAAGGATGGAGCAAGAGGTCGACAGGCGGATCGGTGCAGCGGCTGCAGTAATGCGGTCACTGTATCGGTCTGTCGTGGTGAAGAAGGAGCTGAGCCAAAAGGCGAAGCTCTCGATTTACCGGTCGATCTACGTTCCTACCCTCACCTATGGTCATGAACTCTGGGTCATGACCGAAAGAATGAGATCCAGGATAGAAGCGGCTGAAATGGGTTTCCTCCGCAGAGTGGCGGGGCGCTCCCTTAGAGATAGGGTGAGGAGCTCTGTCACCTGGGAGGAGCTCGGAGTAGAGCTGCTGCTCCTCCACATCGAAAGGAGCCAACTGAGGTGGCTTGGGCATCTGAATCGGATGCCTCCTGGATGCCTCCCTAGGGAGGTGTTCCGGGCATGTCCATCCGGGAGGAGACCCAGGGGAAGACCCAGGGCACGCTGGAGTGACTATGTCACCCGGCTGGCCTGGGAACGCCTCGGGATCCTCCCGGAAGAGCTGGAGGAAGTGTCCAGGGAGAGGGAGGTCTGGGCGTCCCTGCTTAGACTGCTCCCCCCGAGACCCGGCCCCGGACATGGATGTGTCAGCTCAAGAAACACAGAAGGAAATCTACTCACCAAATTAATTCTAGTCAGATTCTGATAATCTCTTTGTCTATGAAGATGACCTATGGCTACCTAATAGCACCAACAGGTATCATGCATCCATTTACTCTGGATGGTGCAATGACACTTTCAATATCTTCCTTTGTAAAATGAGAAGAACTGAGGAGCTGCACAAGACACTGCAGGTTGTATTAGAATAAATGCACTGCATACTTTGTGGCTGGGGAATGCATATATGACCCTTCATTTGATCTGTACTTGAAACTGTATTTACTGAATCGGGAAGCACAGAGTGCAGCCCACGGTGCACTGGAGGCAGGGAGTGCGACCAGTGCTGGCCAGGACGGTGGAAAGGCAAACTGTGCCCCTCCGGACACTGGAGAAGCAGTGGTGACCAACCAGGAAACTGGAGACGTTGCGGTGACTGGTCTCAGGACGTGTAACACACACATAGGGAGATAAGGAAGTGAAAGTTGATGAGACAACAAACAGGAAGTGATGTGAAGACAGTCCTGTCTTCAAGTGATGAAGACAGAGATAGGACTGCAACATATTCTTCCAAAACCAATGATTCCATTTTTTATACATTTTGTTTTTCCATTCTCTGTGCACCCTCTTCTGCCACATTTATGCACAAATAAAAGTAAAAGCTCATTAGGGTGACATATGATTGTTCAATTGCAATATTTGTGTCTGCAGAATGACCTCTGATACAAACAAACCTGTAATTTTAAAATACCAGTTGGGTGTAGAGCCACTTTCATGAAAAGTGAAATCAATGCCTACTCTTTAACCATGCCTTAAACTGAACTGTTTTAATTATTTTTTGTTTTATGGTTATTTATGGTTATTAACTGTGGCTCTGTTTTCTTGGTTGTTTTACTATTTATTATTATTATTATATTTTTTTATATGGACATATTGAAGAATATGTTTAATCACGTTCGCCCCCTGTATCCTTTTGCTTTTTTTTTTAATGAAAATAAAACGCACCATAAACAGCTCACAGAAAATAATTCTGAAGAATAATTTGTTTTCTGCAGCCATTGAGCGTCAAACTGGGAGGTTTTGCACCTTCCTTTCAGACGTGTTAAATTTAGCCGCAAAAGTAGTCACCGCAATTGATTCCAGGTTTGATAAATCATTGTGCGTGTGCTAATATTTCCAATCTGCATATTTTCCTCCCAGGATTTTGCACGGACGAGCTGAAATGCCCCATATTGCATATGCATTAAGGCCAAGGTACTAAATGGGCAGCGTGCGCTGTTTTGCTCACTTGAGGACGCAACCCACTCTGCACACCGTTAGTAAATCAGCTTGCACATTTTTTTGTGGGTGTCAGCGAGTTTGCACACGTTTTTATACACGCAAAGCTTTAGTAAATCAGGCCCTTGATGAACTCAATGATCAACATTTGACCATTTCGCCAAAATGGCTGACATCCTGTCCTGTTCTGACCTTTGTGCATCTGTATGACCTGCATATGCCCACAAATCTTCATCTTTCTACTCCACAAAAACCCTAACCCTTTACGAGGAGGTTTTTTTTGAAAATTTCAAGGTGGCACTATAGAGACATTTAGCAACATCCATTGACGATGCCATTTCCTGGCTGTTCAGGCATACAATGCAATTATTTCCAGCAATTTTGAAGCTGCTATGATGAAGTGCCTGCCCGGACAACCATTTTGAAATATTGATGACAAATAACCAAATTTGTCATGCTCTATTGGCCAGGCCCTTGGACTTAAAGAAATTCAGTGCATACAATTTTCTCAGCTCAGTCCATAGAAGATATGTACCAAATCTGAGGCCAATTGGGTAATCGGAGGAGATATTTTCAAAATTCAAGAATTAAAATCAAATTGGACTACATCCTGTCAGGTCACGATCTTCATGTCAAGATATTTGTTTTATATATTTCTTTAGGATGCATTTGCATACCAACTTTTATTTGTCTACGACAAAGTTAAAAAAAAATCCTTATGGGGATTAGTCAAAATTTCTAGGGAGAGCTACTTTGCATTTGGGCCCCCCCATGAGCTATGTCCCTATCAAGTGATAAAGCTCTCCGTCCTCAATCAGTGTACTAATTTTCACGATGATATGCGTTCCTTAAAGCCATCACAAAGCATTCCCTCGCCATGATACATGGCAAAGGATCACTATTCATGCCCACCACACGGACGCCATTGGTAGTAGCTTCACTGTATTTGTCATGTAGCTTCTTCTGCATGTATTACAAGTGGAAAACAACAGTTGACCCTCCCACTGCAATTGAGAGTCTGCAACTCAACAACAGAGCCCAATTAATGCACTTTTGAGATAAAGAGAGGACAGAAACGCTGTCGCTGGGATTACAGTGAAATAAAAATAAATTCTGTACATTGTACAGAATATTAGTACACAGCCAGGCCAGAAAAAATGCATCGCCATAATGAAGAGGTCACACATTTTAAATTCGATCCAGTGTTGCTGTAATTTTCACCAAGATCTTGTGAAAAATAAATTATGGGAGAGTCTGAAGAAAGCTACCTATCTGGAGCACTCAGGAGTGGCAAACCGCAGCTGAGCGCTCCTGGGACGTTGTTGAGCTGCGCTCTTTTTTCTCCCTGTTAAAGTTTTTCTTGGGAGTCATTCCACAGGCTTTGTAAGGGTCAAAGGATAGGGTGTTTACTATGTACATATTGTTCCACACTTTGTTAAGTGCCTTGACATAACGTCTATTATAAACTGGCATTCAAAATAAATAGAGTTGAAGTTGTAGTTGAAGTTTTCACTGTGCAAGGACCTGCTGTCACAAGGAGAAGGGATGATGGTGATGGCACCATCTGGCCAATTGATAGCCTGCAGTCTGTTGACATCATTTGGCATTGGCTCGGCTCACTTAGGTGGTAATGGATCAGGTGCTGTCCAAAGTGGAGAAGCAAAAGAAATCTAGTAGGACTATGCCATACTGGAACTGTGCAATGAAAAAGGGGTAATAAGTAAGTCTTTCTTTAGTCCTGTCTCAAACCACCTGTCTCCTGACTAATCTTTTTTACTTCAGCTATGTAAAATTCACAGCATTCTTCACTGCACTGGCCCCCTTGCAGGGTCCTGCTTTGGGATGGCTGCATGTGTCCTATTCCCATTATTATCAGAAGCAATTCTTATGATGGGGATCCTACCTGGACTACACTGCGGCACACATGCTATTCAGGTCACAACTAACTGTTTGTGTGCCTGTGGGGTCATTTGTGAGCCTGAATGCTGCATGCTACAGCTGGAGGCTCTGTCAGCAGAGGAGCAGACACAAGACACTTGACCACATGCTCTTTGAGAAGTGCATGAAACATGAAACATTAAAATAGGAACGCAAACAGAGCACAAGTTTTGGCACTTTTTAAGGTTGGAATGAAGTTTCTGCATGAAAGTATGGTGATGTAGCGGATGTTTGATGAGTTCTGTTTTTCCCATTCATTCTTATGGGAAAAAACAAAACTGTAATTGCTTAACACTTGGCTCTAGGGAGACAACCCTAGAGAGTTTCAGGAATGTTCTGATGCAATTTGGTGTCTGTGCTATGAAAATTAAGGCCACAGTAAAAAGTAGAAGTGTAAATTTGAACTTTGATCTCAGTGGATCGAAAATGCATTACGGCTTATGAGGAAAAGAGGGTGTATTGGGCTGACTGGGAGGCTTGCCGTTTAAATTTTATAAGGCGCACAGGTTTAAGGCACACACGGTATG
The DNA here is from genome assembly GCA_029224185.1 of Karalla daura. Taxonomy (NCBI): domain Eukaryota; kingdom Metazoa; phylum Chordata; class Actinopteri; order Chaetodontiformes; family Leiognathidae; genus Karalla; species Karalla daura. The sequence goes on along the minus strand of CM055188.1, from coordinate 4,285,708 downwards.
AAAGCGCATACATTTTCAGCAGCATGAAGAAAGAAAAATGAGAGCAGATTTTTCAGCGATCCCACACTGATAGTTGGTCTTACTCCCCTCTAGTGAAGGATGTGGATGAAAAATGATACAACATACAAAGATGCTGAGTGTGACTGGTAGAGATGACAAGTTTTGTGGCTTTACAGCAAATGTTTGTTTGAGGGTGGTAATTTGAATTTGCTCATTTTTCCCATTCATTTCTTATAGTAGCTTTTGCTGTTCTAGGCCACTTTTTCAGGTCCAAAAACTGAATACAGTTCGGAATTTCGGTCTGACGGAATGTAAATACACCAGGGTGTCCAGGAGAGTCTATGGAATGCACTGGTGCAATAACTTCTCCAGATTCGGAATTGTTTACTGACAGTCGCGAGCCCCGTGGTGGAGCCAAAAACTGGAATTTTGTTGACAAAAATAATCGCACACTTCTTGGGGCCAAGCCACACATTTTGATGTATCGTTTGTGTGTGCGTGCAATAAAGCGCACTGTTGTTTGAACAAGTCGTGCACTGAAAATTTGTGCTATAATAATAACAATAAGAAGAAGAAAAACACAGAACAACAATAGTGCTCCTTCCTGGAGAATTAATAAAATAGTTAGTGCTGCACTGTTTTCACTTGTTAAGTCAATGTCCCTAGACCCTGGCTACAGCTGGTGCTGCAGTTAGGCTGGAGCGAATTATTCCTTGGTGAAGATGAGTTTTTTTTAAAGGAGTAAAAACTGAAGTTTTATGTTTTGGATATTTCATATGGGCAAATCCAATTCCATGCACTGTGTAATGTGCTCCATATTTTTATTGTGTGTGTGTGTGTGTGTGTGGTCATGAAATTGGGCATGATTTTTTACATGTTTTCTTCAGATCATAGCTATAATTTAGTAGATAACAGATTAGTCGCTTTGTACCTTAAAGATACCATTGCACTCTGCTGGACCCGATTCCAGCACACAAAGGCATGGGATACAGCTAGGACAGGTCATTGGTCCATCACAGTGCACAAACACAGACCATTCTCCAATGAGCCTAACAATCCATTGTTTCGGACTGTGAGAGGAAACTGGAGTATCGAGAGAATACCCATGCAGACAAGGGAAAACATTCAAATCTAGATCCCTCTTGCTATGAGGCAACACTCCTAACCATGTCACTTTGTAGCCTTACAAAGTGTTTCTGGGTACTTGGGAAATCTATTTTGATTTTATTCTTCATTTTTTTGCGCTCTACAACAACATTTTCTCTCTTCACAAATAAACAGATCGAGCAGTTAATTAAGTTAGAAAATAATAGAAAAATTTCCCCTTTAAATCTGTTAGTTGTTTTCAATAACTGACAGAAATGTAAAAATAAAAAATGAAACTGATACAAAGGCCCCGACATGACATTGGAGAAAAAAAATATACAATGTGCATACGAAATACTAATTCATTCCCATGAAATTATATTTTGTTCGCACGATATACTAATTCGTTCCCATGAGATACAAATTTGTGGCCACGAAATGAATAAAACGTGCACACAAATTACTTATTTGTGGCCACGAAATACTTACAACATGTGCACAAAATATTAAATGTAACCGAGCGTTGTGTATAACTGTTGACAGGCTTTATGCTCTTCTCAGAAACTCATATATTAGCAGACTCAAGCACACCACTAGCCCATTAACCCACTAACACAGGAACTTCTGGTGTGTACCTTCAAAATAAAATCCCCAGACTGGAAACTACATAAATAGCATGCGCTTGTTTTCCTTTCTCAGCTGTCCAGGAACTATTAGGCAGACCATAAAGCCTCCGTGTTTCTTATTAACCTCCACAAACAGTTGTACACAACACTCAGTTACATTGTGATTTAGTATTTCGTGTGCACGTTGTAAACAATTTATGGCAGCAAATAGGTTATTTGCGCGCACATTATATTCATTTTGTGGCCACAAATTAATATTTCGTGGGAACAAAATAGTATTATGTGGGAAAGAATTAGTATTTCATGGGAACAAAATAGTTCTTCGTGGAAACTAAATAGTATTTTGTGCGCACGTTATATATTTTTTTCCCCCAATGTCATGTCTGGGGCTCTGCAAAATGAAGGAAATTAATTAAAAAGCTAATTTTCTTGATAATAGCTCTGTATCCTTGGTTCAGTTAGACTAATTCCCAGACTTTCATTTTAAATGTTGGTCAACCCAGATTCTTTAAATTTACTTTATGTAGCCTTTCATTCCCACTAGTTTTACTATCCCATGACCGCATGTTGTTTGATCCAAATGAGTGTTTTTGAGCTCTACACAAATTTCCATCTGTCAAGATTTTGTGTGCCAGTAATGCTGGCATCAAAATCCCACTGAGCAATTTTTTTTTGCATAAATTAATTTGAATCTTCAATATATTGTCTCACTTGATTATTAAGTTGCACATTCTGTTTTACTTGACGCACCTTTACCATTACAAATAGCAGTTTAGGTTCTGACTATTTCTGCCACTCGTGCTTTTACTGAGTAAATCTCATTACATACAAAACAGCACAGTGCACTGGCCTAAAGCATAAGCAGAACTGTGAGTATTGTTTGTCTGTATAAAATCTCTTTTTATCCCCATGAGATCCACTTTAGTTTTGTGGTTGGCCACTCACTTCACAAAGCCTCTCTAACTGCTCACAAAGCACTACATTTGATGTTTTGGTGCCATAACGATGTGGTTTGGAGGACTGGAGTGATTGTTTATTTATGAGAGACCTATTGCACTGCAGCAGAAGGATAATATCTTCAAGTGGGTCAAAAGAGAGAGTTTATCTATGTGCTGGGTATCCAGTGGTATCAGATGATTTTGAGTGACTGTGTGGAATAGAAGTGAAGTGTTCTTGACTTTGGTTTCCACTTTTGGAGAGGAGAATGATGAAAGCAATTCCTGGTGATAGCGATCAAGATGAAAGAGAGGGGAGTTGTGATGAGGTAAGAAAGTGTATATTGCAGATTAAGGCTGAGTTTGAATGTGCAACAGGCTGCAACTGAAAAAAGACAGAGAGGACTCAGATATGTTGAGTGGGTGGGGAGGCATTTTACACAGAAATAGAATGACATTGTAGGTGGGTTACATAATCAGGCCTACCTAAAGGGAACTTTATTACTTTTAGCCTAAAACCCATAAAATGAAAACAAAGAGGGCAAAGCCACACCATATGTGTGCAAGAGGAAGCTCAAGTCTCCTCTCCTTCAGACCACCCAGTGCTTCACCCACACACTGTGCAGGACTGAATACACCAAACTGCACAGAATATGTAAGCGCCTGTCACCTCACAGAGTCTGTTAATCTAATATTTTAGGATTGGGAGAAGCATTAAACCAAAGAACTGAAAAAGATTAATTAAAGGTGCTCAAGTGTAGAGTTGTTTCTCTTGAGTAAAAAAAGTAGTGTTGCTCTACAAAGTGTGGCATGTATCTAACTTTAGTCCATCTTAAAATTCATCTTGAGAAAACCAGTGAACTGTATCTACTATGGCATAAATGTAGAAATTCTTGAGTCCTTGGTGCTTTGACTGAAAATAAAGAAGAAACCTTCCTTCCCCCCACTTTGCTGAAGCCACAGCATGTGGTATGCACTGTTTCTGCACTAAAAATGGAAGGCGAATAGCCTCAGGAGAAGCCCAGAGCAGCCTTCAATGTAATGGCAATGTGGGTGTGGCCCCTTGTACATGTCTTTTGAGGGGGCCCCTCCCGGACACCCGCACCCTTTGCCAGCGCCCAAGGGCTCCAGGCTGCCTGACCAGAGACACCGCGATTCGGCCTACACTGAACCCAGGCGGAGCCCGGCTATAGTGGGCTGGGCTAGAACAGGATCTAGACAGGCTAGACAGATGTTCCATGGCAGATTTCTGTGTTCCTGCCCTCTACTGGGGTCACAAAGTAATCAGACAACTTAAACTGTATAAAAAGAGAGAGAGTAATCCATCAACCTTGGAAGCCAGGTGACCCACTGGCAAAAGCAAGATAGCAAAACAGATGATTAGTGTATTATTAATTTACCCATGTTGACAAAAATGTGCTGTTACCTCTTAAAATAAAATAAATTTTGCTTTTTGTTGTAAAACTGGTGTAAAACTTAATATTAGCCATTTTTTTCTACACATACATTAAGTACAATGAGATACTGTTTTTTTCCATTTGATACATTGGATTACGAAATATGCAATTTTGTAGGTTAAACTAAAAGAACTAACAAATTAATGTATCAGTGATTATTCACTGTCATTAACATTATAGCGCCAGAGTGGTTGTTGTGCTATGCACTTGATAAAAATGCAGACACTGTGTTGTTTCATCACTCACAGTTGTGTTTTTTTACTTTGCAGTGTTACTACTTTTAACCATAACATTTGAACACTGCCTCACCAATGCAACATTTAAAGTAAAAACAAATACAGAGCCCATCTGCGAAATGCAGACAGTGTGTGGAGTGGGTTGTAGGTGCTTGGCAAAGACTGACGCCAAAAATGAGAGAATGAAATGAGCTGGTAAGCTATGTGCTCCTATTTCCAGTGTTTTAATGTGGTCAAGAAAAGACTTTAATTCTAAAAGATCTTTGGCATTTCAAATAAACAGTGCAATTCTATGTACACATCCTGTAGAGCAGAAGCCTGTCATTGAAAAAAACATACAGCAGGAAGCCCAAAGGAGCACCAGACATCTGAGCTCCGTTTTCATATCCTGAAACCCTATAATACAAAGAATAATGAATGAATGAACTGGCTGTCAACATTAAACTCATCATGCTCCAACAAATCTTATCAAAGTTCCTCACTTGCTGCATGTGTTGGTTTTAAAACTGTTGCCCTTCAACAGTCACCATGCATTCAACATGCATAATGCTTCACTGCATTACCAATGTAAGTTTTGCATTTAAGTCTGCCCATCTTATGGTAAAGCTGCTTAAAGTGCCAGCAAGCCAGCAAGTCACCTTCTGTTTCAAATCAGTGGAAGTGGGGACTGGGAGGGGGTTGCTCCCAGTAGGTTGGCTTTTATTACTTATTCCCTTCGGTTTTAAACAGATCTGCCTGTTTGTGGAAGTGTGGCTGGCGGTTGGCTCCTCATCTGGCAAGGCAGTGGCCTTTCATTGTTCTTTGTTGTGGCAGGCTATGGGGAGAAAAGGCCTGTGGTCACTGCTTCACAATGGTGCTTTGGCTTGCTAGTGCACATGCATGAGCCCAGATTGGGACTAGGAAACTAAGGGAAAAAAAGCATACTACGCATATTTGAAAATCCACATCGATCACTGCAATGCATGTATACGTGCCAAGAAAGTACAGCTTGTTCACAAAGTCTCTTACAAATAAAAAATAAAAATTGATGATATACTGATCAGATTTGTTCTTTGTACAAAGTTATCAAAGTTTTTTTTAAATTTACATTGCATTTGTGTTTCAGGGACCCTGTTGATAAAATAGATTCTGTTACATAAACCCCCCCCAAAAAATTGCTTCTCCTCATGACAAGGCAAACTATGTATAGTGGTCTATTGAAAAATGGGATACACAGACTAAGACTAAAAATTACATGACAAGCTATGGAAGACGTGTCAATTTATGCATGGCATAAGAAATTTATGGAGACAGTCACAGACTATTGGTTTGGATTGGACTGGAAGGAATAGCCCAGTTGCCCAGCCACCTCGTTCACCAGCTATTTACTCCCCTGGCATTCTTTCTATGATGTTATGTTATATGTTATGTTATAGATATTGTGTATCAAACAAAGATACTAGACATCAACCAGCTGAAGATCACTAATGTCATTGCCACCATTAATGCCATTGCCACCACTGATTCTCCCTCTCCTATGTCGAGACTATGTAGGACTAACATAGCACAGACACTCCATTCCCAGAGTGGAGGGTCAACCCTAACCCTAACCCCAACCCTTCCTTCCCAGATTCCATAGATGCTGAGCTGAATCCAGGACTTCTCCACCCTGAACTGATTCAACATCTGATCTATATTCAAAATTGTGAGCCATCAGTACATGTATCTTTCAATACTGTCTTGCTTGTGCCCACCTGTCCGTCCTGGGTGCAGACCCCTCCTCACCCTGAGGTTTCTCCCCTTTTTTTCCCTGTCAGGGTTTTTTCTTGGGAGTTGTTCCTCAGCCTTTGTGAGGCTCTAAGGACAGGGTTTTTTTTAACTATGTTGCTCTCTTTGTAAAGTGCCTTGAGATAATAGCTGTTATGAACTGGCACTTAAAACAAATACTGCTGTTGAGTTGATGAGGTTATACTGCAGCAAACATACTAAAAAATCAACTACCAACTTCATGTGCTTAATGCAACAATGGTGCCCATTAAAAGTAAATAAGGCAAAAATGTATACATTTTTTCCTGATTTGTGATAATATCCAGAAGATTTTCGCTTTTCATCTGCTTCTGTAACAAATTTGTTAGATTTTCCTTTTTCAAATATATCGACACCATATGTATTTTAAGGAAAGACTTACACAATTACATAAAGTTATATTTAACTTTTTATTTTATTTTTTTGTATTTTCTTTGCTGCTCACAAGCTACCATTTATACATGGAAAAAAGCTTAATTACAAAACAATATTGTTTTTTGATATATTAAAACCATAGTGCATAACATCTGTCACCCCAGGAAGAATTTTGCTTTCCAACAACAATACAGCCAGCAGTTCGATATGACAAACGCCCAGGTGTACCCTATACCCCCGCCCCCTGAATCTCCACCACCTCCACCACCACCACTATGTGCAAGATGTTTGAGTAGGTGATCAATTTGATGAACACATTGTGAACAATGTGAATTATCACATTTACAGGGAAAAGCTGTTGAATATTGAATCACATTGGGTGAAGTTGCAGGGCAGTGTGTCTGCCCTGTGTGTTTCCTGATTAGCCCCAATATGTGTGTCTACATGCATGTGTCTGCATGTACATACGTGTGTCCATACATGCTTGTACATGTGTGTGTAAGACAGAGAGAAACCTGAAGAAACTTGATTACCACTCATTCTTTAGGGCATCATGCCATGAACTAATCTTTGAAGAGTGAGCTGTAATTCCACAGCAGTCTCAGCCAGATCACAGTTGGAGTCTGACTGGCCTCTTGTTCTAAACATGGATCACCCGTAGCTAAGTTAAATGCAATTTTACCTTCACTTTTTTTATTCACCATCTCAAGAGATGATTTTGTTCCAGCCAAAAATGTCTTTGCCTTGTTTACTTTTCCTGCAGCTCCTGCACGTGTGTTTATCCAAATCTAAAGCAGTCTTTTTTCTTCTTCTCCGTCATGGTGGCTTTTGTGCTCAGCTGTGGTGGGTTTTGTGTATTTGTGTGTAATTTAGTCCTATAATTGGAAGACTGATGTGTTCTTGTGCTCTGACCATTGCCCCCACCATCTTTTCCTACCACCTTCATCAGTTAAGTTCTTTTCCATTGATGCACTTACAATGAAGTGTTCTCTCTGCATCTATTGCTGACCACATCGACTTGGCGAGTATCTGTTGATTCATTAGACCTACATAAACATAACAAAGCAGAGACAGTCATCACACAGACCTGTATCACATTTACATATGCAGCACAGCAAAGTGTAGTACAGGAGCAGCACAGCCATCCATGGATCAGAGGGTTGATAGCCTCTTAGCCTGCCTCTGAAGCTGTGTCATTGATGTGTGACAGATTAAATCTATACTTTGGTGCTTCTGACTATTTGCAAGTAGAGCAACAGTTGTGAGAGCAGAGTATAAAACAAATGTGTGAGAATTGTTTTAAATCCACTGTCTGAATGAAGAATAGGAGAATATGTGATGGAGATGTGTATCTGTAAAACACTTTGAGTGATCACAATGACTACATAAGTGTTATATAGGAACTTGGCAGTTTAGCATTTACTCAATTTGATTTTCGTTTTGACCCTTTCTCCTTTCACCTAAATCCTTGTTTGTCTCAACACACAAAAATATGGTTGAGGGGATTCAAGAGGAACGTATTGAGGAAAGTATTGAGTTACATACAGCGTATAGGTTGTCGTGCTGATAACATCATCCACCTTTTTTTCCAAACCAGGGATGCAAATCAGAAAATACAACAAAATAAGTAAATCAATCTGATGGACTGTCATCAAATAAGTGGGTGTTCACAACCAGAGGCAATGCTAACTGCCAGCACAGCAGTAAGATGGACAGGTTTTGATTTAGTTAAACACTTGTTCATTGCAATCCTTATGATGGCTACAATTAATTGGTTCCTGCAGCAGTAGTTGGTGGAGTGCAGGAGGTAAGAAAGAGGGAGGGAGGCAAATGGGGCAATAAGTTAAATTCAGTTTCTGGTAGAGATTGAGTAATTGGGTAATGATTCTGCAGTCCTCCAGTGCTGATGTGTTGCTAAGAAAGCAAAGGAGAGGGAAAGAGAGAGATCTGAGCCTCAGGATAACCACTAAATACTGCCACATTCATGCATGGCACTGACGCCATACCACACTGCAAGCACCCAATCAGCCACACACACCCTTGTATACATACACACACACTCTCTTTCCCTCTTTCTCTTTCATAATAGCACACACACACATACACACACACTTTTTATACTATATAATCTCTGCCTATGGAACCCAGAGTTTTGGTGAATTTTTGTATCTGAAATTTAATTTGTTACTTTGTAAATGTAAGGATGTAAACTAAGGCAAAGAGCCTACAGAGATTGCCTCGTTATTGCAAAACAATTGTTGAGGGAGCCTCCAGGAGGCGCCACCTTGTTGGTCTGTATCGGTGCCATCTGTTGACTGTTCTTCTTTGTTGGTCTTCTTTTGTCACAACTGTGTTTATCTGTAAAAGGTAAGCTGTGAGAGATTAGTCACTCCAGTATAAATATAAAGAAAAGTTATTGAAAAAGTCGTTTTGGACTTTGAAGTTGGTTGAATGTGAGTGCTGAGATCTATGTTTATGTTAGGATGTAGTTATTTGTGGAAGAGATAACAGTGGGGTTATGTTAATTAATAATGTATATGGTGGCACAGAAGTATGTTACAATTCCTCTGTTGGGAACAATGTGTTGGCTTTTTTCATATTGTTAACCCACACCCTCAGTGACACACTCTCACTTGCCCACCCACAACCACACCAGCACTTTCACTCATGCAGACACATGCTCGTACGCACTCACTCATTTACACCCACACACCCATTCTTTGACTGACACACCCATAGTCACATACTTACTTGTTCACTCTTGCGCAGAAGTACTTCTTCACACTCACTCACGCAGACACACCCACTCATTTACACCAAAATTCACTTCAACACACAATCATTTGCTTATTCATCTACATTTACCCATGCACACACATTACTGTCTGGCTATGTTACCTCTTGTTACTAGAAAAGACTAAAATAGATTTTTTTTTATATTAGTGATATTATGAACAGCGCAACTGTGTTAATTTCTGAAAGATCTTAAAGGTGATACTGAGATAAAGACTCCACAACCCAAATCCTGTGATTCCTCCCCTGGTTCTTCTCTTTCCATCTTTGCCACCTGAAAAAGAAGACACAACGCAGAGATTAAGGGAGACTGAGGGCCTAGACTGACCACACTTCAAGGGTATCAACTGGTGCCGTGACCCAGATCTGTAGGAGAAGGAGTTAATGGGGCCAGGTTTACTGTGTCTATAAATATATTCCTTGAGCTTTAGTTGTTTGATTGCAGTTACCAACTCTCATTTACTGAAATAAGAGTAACCAACTGATTGTTGTTCAAGAGTGAGAAAAATGTATCACAAAAATGTATCGCTTCCCGCATTTTATTGCTGCATCTACCTCAGTCACACAGCCCCCCACCAACACCTCAAACAATAGCACATACGCACATATACACACTGCACTCTCATTACATTTGCCTAAATTCATCAGGTAAATGCTGCGCAGTCCCATGGGTCACCTTTACCAGTCACTATGCAGCCTGCAGCTACCATATCCAGCTCTATATTTAATAGATATGATGTCCCAGGTTCAATTCAAACTCCTATAGCTAAGGTGCAAGGTCACCCACTCCTCATTCCAGGCCCCACAACTATGACACGAGATCATGCAGCTATTAGTCCTGCCCCAAAACCCAAGCCACTAGCACAGAGTGCAAGGTATAGCCCACCACTCCAGACTCACATTGCGGATGGAATGCACATTTCTAGGTCACAAAACGCCCCGCTTCTGACCTTAGTTCCAGGTGCCATATCGACAGCCATGCTCACCCACCTGAATGTCCCTCCCACAGTGTTTCACACTGAAGGACAGGCAAAATACAGCTTGCAACTGTCTGGTTCACACAGATGCATCAAGTGAGGAATATGCAAATCTTCAGTGGATGTCCTGAGTGTAAAATCTTAATTGAAGACTGAATACAGGATATCTAGTATCTTCTGGATGCTGGAGGGCTGCCTAACCATTTCTGTTTTGTAGCAATTGTTTGCCATATCAGTGGTGAAGCCAGGAGGCTGGTAACAAGGCTGTATCCCAATTCTTGCCCTTACCCCATCCCCTTCCCATGTTAGTCTCAACTCTAGATTTTGAGCAAGAGAGCGAGGGGTAGGCCGTTCCACATATGAAATGGGACACCTCTCGCTATGTCATCACCCCTCGCTCATGCCTCGCCGCCCATTTGTGTCGTCATCCCTTGCCGTAAGCTGGCTGCGTTCACAGAGGCTACAAACAAAGGAAGATGCATACCTCTCCGGTCATGATGTCGATTGCTGGGGCTCTTTTTCTCTTCATGCGCTTGTCTGCAATCAGACGAAGACGTAGAGAAGAAGATCGTTTTTGAGACGCATACGACTGCTCATGAATTCAATGACGGTATGTTTGTCATTGTATTTACCTACGTAAAATGGTAACAAATATTAGCAAGCGACACTGTTGGACACGTTGCCAGCTGAGCCGCTTGCTAATGTTTATGTTATCTAGTAAATACTCTGTATTTATGCAGTGGTCACGTGGGTTTTGAACTTTTTTTTGTTCCTTCAGGCGGATCGTCTACCTATGTACTGCAGGGTGGATGCGAATATGCCAATCTTGTGATTGTGGTTGGATGAGGAGGCTGAAATGAGGCAGATTTTCGCCTGACCAGGACAACCATGAACAGCCTGCAAAGGCTCCTAGCTCGGAGTCAAGATCATAGTTGGGGAAGTCAACTGGAGGTCCTGTTGTACACGTACTGGTACACCTGTCTTACCGGGTGGCTTCTGCTGTGTTCAGCATCCCCAAAGCAACAGTGCATAGGGTGGCACAGACAATATGGAACAATCTAAACAAAGCCATTTCCTTCCCAAAGCATGGAGAGCTACAAGCTGTGGGTCAAGGATTTGTTGCTTTGTCAAGGACCTCTACATTTCACAATGTTGTAGGGGCAATAGATGACAGCCACATTCACACCAAACCACCAGAGCAACACAGGTTGGACTACCTGAACTTCAAGGGATTTTACTCAATATGTGATGCAGATGGACGGTTCCTGGACATTTGGATGATGAAGAACAACTCTTTTTACAGAGCCAGACGCTACCCCCCACCAGGATACATTATTCTGGGTGATGGTGGCTACCCCTGTCTCCAAACCCCTATATGCCTGCTCACACCATACATGGAACCAGTACGTGGGCGGGTACAGAAGCAGTTCAACTACCACCACTCAAAGGCACACAACATGATCGAAAGGGCCTTTGGGATGATGAAGACCCGGGGGAGGTCAACTCTTTTCCGGGCCCTGGAAGTCAAGCCCCCCTTTGCCCCTCAGGTGATCACTTCCTGTGCATTCCTGCACAATGTGTGCTTGACTGATGGGGACACACTGGATCCTGATGAGGACATAGGCCGGGGTGATCTTGCCCCCCAACCTCCTCACGAACTAATGCCACCTCTGGGAGGTGCCACTAGAAGCTTCTGGGAGCCTCTGGGAGTGATCTCAGAGACACACTGGCTGCCCAGGTTTCGGGGATGCTTATTTAACCCACTACTGGGTATGTACACGTCAATGGTGGGCCAGTAAAGATAATAGGCTCTGGGAAGAGAGTGAAAGCTGTGCAATATAAAAAAACACCACACCAGGATATAAAAGATTTCTTATTTAGTAATTAATTGAAAAGTACAGTATTTACAATGACCCAATTTAAAATTTAACCCTTTTAAAATAGAATAAAATAAAATAAAAGATTGTCCAAAGATATTCAAAAATTGTGAAGTTCCTTAAAAAGTTGTATAAAAAAGAAGAAAAAGAATAGGTCTGCTCCAAAGTCCAGTCAGTCAAGTCAGGTCAGTCAATCAGAAGGATGTGGCCTAGACTGGCCACAATCCTACCAGAACAGGATCACACCAACGGAGTAGCTCGCCATCAAATTTCAGTCCAGGTCCAACGGAGTCCGGGTCCAGCTCAAAAAACTTGACCGAGACGATTCAAGTAAAAGAGAAACTAAAAAGCAAAGCTTCAGGTCTTAAAAAAATACAGAAAACACAAAGCTGGTCGCTCAACAAAAAAAGAACTTAAACTTCATTAAAAAATATTTTCTCTTAATAAAGTCTAATTCTGAAGGGGACCAAAAAGAAAGAAACATCACTTTCATCACTCCAACTGAAACAAACTGACAAATGGCTTCGCAGTAACGAGTGCGCTACAAACAGCACATCAAAATAAAAGGGTTCTTTTCACAATAAAAGTATACCAGGACTGAACATGTAAATCAACAAAAATAACAACAATAGCAGCTATTTAACAATAACAACAATAACAGATATTTAACAATAACAATAACAACCCATCGTTCATAAATTGTTTCATGTTATTTATGCATTTTATTTTATACTATTTATTGTGTCTTTGAATCCTGCATTTGTCAACTGGGTTACACTTAGGTTCCATGAAGACATGTTGTAAATACTGTTGTTTGCATTGTATATAATGCATATTTTTTCCACATTAGTTTATTGGGGGAGGGGGTAATAAATGCAAACATTTAATTCTGAATTGCACTGATTTAAGAAAATAAAGATACGTAAAAAAACATTTTCAAAAAGGTCTAAAAATCTGTCTGTTTTAGCCTCTGTCTCCTCATGTCTTTTTTGCTCCCTGGAGGCCTCCCCCACCAGGAACTCCAGGACGGGGTTTGACCTCCATTTTGCTGTGCTCGCGGCTGAGGTTCCGCACTCTGAGGCACTGGCCGCTGAGGCGCTGGCCGCTGAGATGCTGGACGCTGAGGTGCTGGGTTCAGACATTAGGAGGTCAGAGGTGCAGTGCTCCCCAATATCCTCAAGAAACCAGGCAAATCATTGTCAAAAAATCTGAGGAAATATTTCCTTGTGACAATTTAAGATAATATTCGTGAATCTGATGTCAGTGGATTTCCTTGTGACAATTTAAGATAATATTTGTGAATCTGATGTCAGTGGAATTAATGGAGGTACTGAATTACAAGGTAAATGTTACATTGGTCTCACCATGGTTAGTGTGACGGTGTCTTCAGCTCCGGGCTGAAAGGACGCCACCACCACAGGGGGGTCCATGGCCTGGCATCAAGGACTTCATGCCTATCTGCATAATACTGCCAGGTAGCGGCAGTCACCTCCCCCATCACCATCCCTGAGCCAGTTTTGGGAGTCCTCAATTCCTGAAACACAAAAGCACAACAATCCAGTTGATACATACATACTTCAGTTGGAAATTATGTTAAACTGTGCATTGCAACACAGTTCCAATCTATAAAAGCCAATTTCCACTTTGAGCTGATCATATTACAGGCATTGCAAACACCATCCAGGGGTTGCTGCATTCAGGTGTTCTCGTGCCTACGCAATCCCTCTGGAACACCCCTATTCATCTGGTGCCAAAGCCTGGCATTCATGATTACTGCATGGTGCAGGATCTCAGTCCTGTAAATGAGGTTGTTGTGCCAACAAACTTTGACACTCCTAACCCGTACACTATGCTAAACTCAGAACCCAGAACATTGCTTTTTCACATGCATTGACTTCGCTAATGCTTTTTTCTGTGTGCCTCTGCACCCGGAATCTCAGAAGCTGTTTGCATTCACCTACAATGACACACAGTACACCTACACACGCCTGGTTCATAGACTCTCCATCTGTTTTCAATCATGTTTTGAAGCAACTGCAGTGTCTCGTTCTGCCACAGGGGGATGTGGATGACATCCCCATAGCTGTGCCGGACTCTGAGTCCATCATGGCTGCCACTGAGACAGTGCTGCGGCATCTGGCTGATTGTGGGTTTAAGGTGTCCAAATCCAAATTGCAGGTTGGCAGGCCCAAATTCACTTTCCTGGGGAGGATTCTTTGGTCATCTTCTCTGCATATGACTGCAGATCAGAAGATGTCCATTTTAGCTCATTCCCAACCTAAAACTGCGCAGGCAATGATGAAATTCCTTGGCCTGGTGAATTACAGGAAGAACTTTGTGGCAGACTTCACAGGACTGGTTGCACCCTTGAGGGATATGATCACTAAGGCAGGCTACAAGAACTATAAAGCTCCCCTGCACTGGACACAGGAGGGGGAGAAGGCCTTTGTCGAGGTGAAGAGTGCACTTGCATCTGCTTGCTCCCTACATGCACCGAATTACTCCAAAGCTTTTCATCTAGATGTAGATGAAAAGGGGGGATTTGTGAATGCAGTGTTAAATCAAAAGGGGGACACTGGTGATTCAACTGACAGGAAGGTTTTGATGTACTACAGCTCAAAACTTGACAACGTGGAGATTGGCCACCCTACTTGTGTCAGGCATGTCGCAGCAATGGGGAGGGCAATACAGAAAACTGCACACATCACTATGAACAACCAAACCGTGGTACATACCACACATGGAGTGAAAGCTTTTCTTGACTCCAATGCATTCACACTTTCTGCACAAAGAGGGGTTCAGGGGTTACAACAGCTACTATACAAACCCCACATCCACTCTACTTCAGGTGCCAATATGGCAACACAGTCAGAGACAGAGCAGGATCATGACTGTGTGGCATAGACAGAAAGAGAGATGGAGCTGCATTCTAACCTGCACAAGGAACTCATTGAAGGTGCACAGTTGACATAGTTTTGTGACGGACACAGCCATCACTCACCTATAGGCACATCGGTCACATTCTATGTGGTAGTGGAAGAACAACCCACCGGCTTTGTTGTACAAGATGCAGGGATAATTGCACAGCCGGCATCAGCACAAATGGCAGAGTTGGTGGCTATCACACAGGTGTGTAGACAGACATGCAAAAGGACGGACTGTAAACATCTACACTGACTCAGCGCATGCAGCACAAGCTGTGCATGTAGATCTGTGTCGCTGGAGACTAAAATGTTTTGGGACCTCAGCTGGGACCCCTGTGAAACGTCTGAATCAGCTGATTGACCTTTATCATGCGTTGCTTGAACCCACACAGGCGGCGGTGATAAAGTGCAGAGGACATCGGAAGTGAGAGGGAAGGATAACAAGAGGTAACAATGCGGCTGACCAAGCAGCCAAGGCAGTGGCAGGCTACACAGCTAATGTCCAGATGGCACAGGGCTCTGGAGGAGTCATGATGGCAGAAGAGTAGCTCCAGCTAATCTGCTGAACTTGCTCTGTCAGGAAGCGCACAGCAGGGGACATTGTGGTAGCTCAAAGGTTATGTCCCTGATCTCACAACAGTATTGGCACCCCTACCTCAAAGATGTTGCACAAGTACTTTGTGTCTATGTGTGAAATCTGTAACCAGTATAATCCAAAAGCAGCTTTGAAGGCCTGGCTGGGAGGCTTGCCAGTCCCGATTGCACCCTGGAAAGAAATAGCGATGGATTTCACTGATATGAGTGCAGAACACCGGGTAGAGGGGAAGCGTTTCCTACTGGTTTGTGTGGAACCATTCTCGACGTGGGTGGAACCCACCCCTTCTAAGACAGAGAAAGCGAAAGAGGTGGTGTAGTGGTTGACAAGAGAGATAATTCCCCGTTTTGGGGTGCCTGAGGTTATCAGATCTTATAATGGCACACATTTCTCCAATGAGGTGATGATTGGGATCAAGTTTGGAGCTGTATATCATGCAGCTTCTTGGGGGTTGGTAGAGAGGGCAAACCGTACTATCAAGGATGGGTTGGCAAAAGTCTGCAAAGACACAAAGTTGAACTGGGTTGAAGCTCTGCCAATAATGCTGTTTCACATGAGATCAACTCCGAATACCACTCTGAATCTCAGTCCGCATGAGGTTCTCATCGGAAGAAAAATGCCTTGTCCGTTTACTACAGCGCCTGCGGATTTACCAACATTAGCGCAGCAGCATCAGGACATGTATGAATTTGTGAAACATTTGAATAATGCAGTGATGAGTATTTCTCAAGAGGTCACAAACATCCTCCAAACCACGAAGGTGCACGACTGCTCCACAGTGGAGGTTGGAAACTGGGTGTCCCAGAAGTGTCTCGGCTGAGTTGAACTTGGATCCCGAAAGGTGGAAACATACACGCACAGGAGGTTTAACAGTTTCACTACAGGATTTATTTCCCTGGGTCTGGATGGAGGAATGGAGATACAGGCACGTTGAGAGAGTTGAATCTCGAACAGCTGGTCGACGGCAGAGACAGAGTACACAGGAAACTGGGAACAAAGAGAAACTCGTAAGACAAAAGCAGAAAAACTAGAGACTGGTCTCGAGAGATCCAGGATCTGGTTGGCTCAACGGACTGGAGGAAACAGGTTTCAGCAAGTAGATGTGAAAAGTGGGATGAACACTGAGTGAACTGGGCAGCTTCAAACGAACAGCAGAGGGATTAATGACTTTGACAATGGGAAAAGGACCAATATAACGGGCAGCCAACTTGCGGGACTCGACTTGAAGACTTGAAGTTTCAGTCCTGCCTTGATGACATTAAGGCCTGGATGACTAATAATTTCCTCCTTCTAAACTCTGAAAAAACAGATGCCATAGCATTACAAAGTAGTTTTGCGACTCCTGCCACCACTGTAAAGAACCTAGGTGTTAGTTTTGATCAAGATCTGTGTTTTAGCTCACACACATAAAATTTATCTCACAGACTGCCTACTACCACCTCCGCAATATTGCAAAAATAAGACACCTATTCCCTCCCCATGCGGCAGAACAGCTGGTCCATGCCTTTGTTGCTTCCAGGCTGGACTACTGCAACTCTTTACTTGCTGGATGCTCCAATAGGTCACTGAGAACTCTGCAGCTCATTCAGAATGCAGCAGCTCGTGCCCTGACTAAAACTAGAAACAGAGATCACATCTCTCCTGTTGTGGCCTCATTGCACTGGCTTCCTGTACCTTTCAGGATCCAGTTCAAAATCCTTCTCCTTGTCTATAAAGGTCTTCATGGTCTGGCACCCTCTTATATCTCAGACCTGATAAAACCCTATTGCCCCACTAGGACACTTTGTTCTCTGAATACAGGCCTACTTGTGGTTCCACGAATCTCAAAGTCTCGATGGGGAGCCAGATCCTTCAGCTACCAAAGCCCTCTGTTATGGAACCATCTACCAGTTTCAGTCCGGGAGGCAGACACCCTCTCTACCTTTAAGAGTAGGTTAAAAACCCTCCTTTTTGACAGAGCCTACAGATAAATCCAAGATAAGCTGCTATAGGTTGAGTCTGCTGGGGGTCCCCGGCACATTGAGCTCTATCTTCTCTGCCTTCTCTGTGGGTGTGAATCAGGTTCATGTTCCCTCAAGCTTTTCTCTCTCCTCTTGGCATCTCCCCGTCTGTTTTCCATCTCCTCCTCTGTCTCCTCCTCCCCTTTTTATCTTTCAATTTTTATTTATTTTTATTTTTTACTCTTATTTTATTTTTATTGTTATTATTTTTTAATTCTTAATTTTTAATTTTCTTTTTATTCTTATTTTTACTTTTCATTTTTTTACTATTTTTATTTTTCCCTCCCGGGTTCCATCAACGCTGAGCTGGATCCAGGACCTCCTCTACCTGGCTCATCTCACTGCGGTTCCTCCTGCCTGCTACTCTGGACTGATTCAATTCATTGATTTATTTATATCCTGAACTGTTAGCCATCAGTACTGTTTTGCTTGCTGTCGGTCCTGGGTGAGGATCCCCTCCTCTGTCTCTCACCCTGAGGTTTCTCCCCTTTTTTTCCCTGTCAGGGTTTTTCTTGGGAGTTGTTCCTCAGCCTTTGCGAGGGTCTAAGGACAGGGGGTTTTTCACATTGTTGCTCTCCTTGTAAAGTGCTCTGAGATAAGAGCTGTTATGATATGGCACTTAAAACAAATAAAGTTGAGTTGAGATTGAGGTCTTTGGTAGACAGCCACACCATTTGGCCAGGCTGGTAGTTGGGGGCTGGTGAGCGGCGGTGATCAGCCAGCCGCCAATTTCTGGCCGATGATCTGAGCAAAGCTGCCCGAGCCTCTTTCCACACCCTCCGAATTCTCCACAAATGGTGCTGAACTGATGGGCTGGAAAAAGTGGTGGTTGGAAACCCTGCATTGCCATGAAAGGTGACATACCCGTAGCTGAGGGAGTTGTGGGCATACTCAACCCATGGCAGCTGCCTGCTCCAGGAGACAGGATTACGAGCACACACACAGCAAGGTGCGGCTTCCAGATCTTGATTTGCCCACTTGTTTCAGGAGATCTGAAACAATCTCCTCCAGGATGCCATGGAGATGGAAAACATGGACTAGAAGGAGTTGAGCTGTTTCCAAGGCTGAGGGGAGTTTGGGGAGAGGAACAAAGTGCACTGCCTTAGAGAAACGATCAATAGTAAGAACAGTGGTATTACCTTCGGAGGGAGGTAAGCCGGTAACAAAGTCAACAGCTATATGTGACCAAGGTCAAGTGGGAATGGGAAGAGGGTTCAGCAGGCCAGCTGGAGGTTGGCGAGAGGTCTTCCTACGGGCACAGACAGACCAGGCAGCCACAAACTTACAGGTGTCCCGGGATATCCTTGGCCACCAAAACCGTTGATGGATTAAACCCAGGGTGCGTGTAGCCCCGGGATGACAGGCAAGGTTGGAAGAGTGTCCCCACTGCAACAATTGAGACCGGATTCCTTCAGGGACGAACACACAGTTTGCTGGTCCACCCCCTGGTCTAGGGTCCCTGGAGATGCCCTCCCGCACTTGTTGCTCCACCTCCCAGTGAACTGCGCCCACGAAACAGCTGGCAGGAAGAATGGTCTCCGGAGGGGTGTTCTCTGGATAACGGTCTGCTTGGTGGGAAAGGGCGTCTGGTTTGAGGTTACGAGAGCCGGGCCTGTAACAAAGTGAAAAATTAAACCTGCCCACCTGGCCTGTCGGGAATTCAGCCGTTTTGCACTCTGGTGGTACGCCAGGTTCTTGTGGTCAGTCCAGACCACAAACGGAAGCTCTGCCCCCCGCCCAGCCAGAGCCTCCACTCCTCTAAGGCTAAAACCACAGCTAAAAGCTCACGATAGCCAACATCATAATTTTGTTCAGCCGGTGAGAGACGACGAGAAAAAAAAAGCAGAGAGATGTAATTTATTCCCCTTGTACTGGGAGAGTACTGCCCCCACCCCTGAGTCAGAGGCGTCCACCTCAACCACAAACGGTTTAGTTGAGTCCGGGTGAATGAGAACAGGTGCCGTGGTGAACAGTGACTTAAGCTGGTTAAAAGCCTGGGCGGCATCGGCCAACCAAACAAACGGGCGAGCAGTAGAAGTGAGGGTGGTTAGAGGAGTCGGGACCTTACTAAAACCCCTGATAAAACACCGGTAAAAGCTAGCGAACTCTAGTACTGGCCATTCAACCACCGCCCGAATCTTGGCTGGGTCAGAACGAATCTGCCCCTGTTGAAACCAAGAAAAGAAACTGAAGGGAAGTAGAAGTCACACTTCTCTACCTTAACAAAAAGCTTGTTAACCAAAAGCCACTGTAACACTAGCCTGACATGCTCAATGTGCTCATCCACAGAGCGCAAAAAAACTACATAAAAAAAACCAAAATGGTTGAGCATGTCACGAAGAACGTCATTAACTAAAGCTTGAAAAACTGCAGGTGCATTGGTCAACCCAAATGGCATGACCAGATACTCAAAGTGACCGGGTGGCGTGTTAAAAGCGGTTTTCCACTCGTCTCTGTCACGGATCCGAACAAGGTGGTAAGCGTTACGGATACCCAATTTAGAGAGCACCGTGGCCTGATGAAGTGAGTGGAATGCCGAATCAAGCAGGTTCAGAGGATATTTGTTTTTAACAGTTATTTCATTCAGACCACAATAGTCAATGCAGGGACGCAAAGTCTTATCCTTCTTGACGAGACAAAAAAAACCCCAGCACCAACAGGAGAGGAGGAGGGACGAATGATCCCTGCAGCTAGAGATTCCTGAATATACCTCTCCATAGTGTCCCTCTCTGGCCGGGAAAGATTGCATAACCGGCTCGGTGGAAGAGGTGAACCAAGGTAAAGATCTATGCCACAGTCACAGGGGCGATGGGGAGGTAGAGAGAGAGCTTGGTACTTACTGAACACCTCAGAGAGGTTGTGATAACACTGGGGAACACTGGCTAAGTCAGGGGGCTGGGAGGAGATGCGGAGGACAAATCCGAAGAGAGGCAACAACAGTGGCAATTTACACTGCAGCTAATTATTGCTCCTCTCCAATCAATGAGAGGATTATGCTATTTCAACCAAGGAAGACCTAGAGCTATCGATGTCTGAGGTGCAGGTAAAACAAAAAAAACAAATAGCTTTGCTGTGATTACCTGAAATTAGCAGAGAGAGGCTAACAGTATGGTGGGTTATGGCGGCTAATAATCTGCCATCTAAAGCCAAAACACTTTGAGGCTCAGGCAACAGAACAACAGAAATGTGGTGGGCTTCAACGAAACTGGCAGCAATAAAATTCTCGTCCGCTCCAGAGTCCACAAGAAGCTTTATTGCAACCTGTTTTGAGTCCCACCGGAGCACAGCCGAAAGCTGAAAAGTGAAAGTGCGTAGAGAACTACATTTGGGAGTACCACCTGGGCACTCCCTCCCACAGGTGAGCCTAGACTTTTGGGAGTGAGGGACAGTTCTGGCAAACATCACCTGGCAACCCGCAGTACAAGCAGAGCCGCTCCAGGAAACGTCGCTGTCGCTCAGCTGATGTTAACCTGGCGTGCCCCAGCTGCATCGGCTCCTCCGCAGGCAGGACTGAAGGAGGAAGGCTCACGGTCTGGGAGTAGGGGAAGTGGTGGCTCCAGCCTGAGAGGGGAAGGCAAGGGTGTAAACAGCACCTGGAACCAGAGTGTTGGAGGAGGAAGTACGGGAGGCGCCCCGTTCGCGATGTCTCTCCCGCAGGCGGTTGTCCAAGCGCCTAGCAAGCTCCATTAACTCCGGGAGGGACTCAGTTTCATGTCGTGCAGCCAGCTCATCCTTTAAGTCGTCGCTCAGGGATCGCAGAAACACACTTTGCAGTGCCGCTTGATCCCATCCACTCTCGATCGCCAGAGTGGAAATCTCAATGGCGGATCTAGAGCCTTGACGGAGGGAGAGAAGTCAACTGGCTGCCTCCTTACTGCGCACCGGATGGTCGAAAACCGCTCACATCTCTGCCACGAACCCATCGTAGGAAGCGCAGAGCTGGGGATGGCCCTACGCCGCTGCGGCCCACTGCGCAGCTCGTCCGGAGAGGAGACTGATGACATATGCAACCCTTGAGCGCTCCGTGGCATATGTAGAGGACTGCAACTCAAAAACCAAGGAACACTGGAGCAGGAAAAGTCCACAGCCCCCCAGGTCCCCTGAATAGCGCTCTGGAGGTGGGAAGTGTGGTTCACGGATGGGAGCTGGAGCTGCTGACACCACCGCATGAGGAGGAGGTGGAGGTGTGTGAAGCTGAGGTGAGGATTGCTGCTCCAGTTGCTGACTCATGGCAGAAAGTTGGGCGGTCAGCGAGAGCATGGCCTGCACTACAGTGAGGGCTCTGCTGTGCTGGCCCAGAAGCTCACCCTGATGTGCCAGTGCCCGGTGAACAGACCGTGGATCCGCGGGGGCCATTGTGGCCAGAGAGTTCTGTCATGGTTGATGGTCTGGATGGAGGAATGGAGATGCAGGGACGGTGAGAGAGATCTCGAACAGTTGGTCGACGGCAGAGACAGAGGACGCAGGGAACTGGGAACAAAGAAAAACTCGTAAGACAAAAGCACAAATACTAGAGACTGGTCTCGAGAGATCGTTGGCCTAGCGTCACCACATAGCGTGTGGGACTCTCTGGCGATGAGTGGATGAGTAGACCAGGAATAAGTACTGCAGATGTTTGGAGGTAATGATTACCAGGTGTGTGTGCAACAGCTCCGCCTCTGCCAGGTAATCAGCCACAGGAGGAGCATGGAACAGGGAGGAGAACCATGGGCCCTACAGGCCACCAGGGGTCACAGCAGTGGCTGTGACAGGGAGGTCCACAAACTCAATTGGTCAGCACCCCGCTGGAAGGGGTGATATCAGGTGGCAGAGGTTACCTGTGTGAAGATGTGGCTGAGCAGCTGGATCCACAAGACACACTGTAAACATGCAAAGGCTCTGTCAGAGAGGACCTTGGCTGAGGTACGAGCTGAACTCACAGAGCAGGCACAGGCTGACAAATACCAGAAGGAGTGGAATCTTCTGTCTATGCTAGTACCAACCCCGGAGGATGACGAGTCACTTCAGTGTAATTATGCCGATGAGAGACTTGGAGATTTATACTGAGCTTGGGCCGTCACAGGCTCGTGCGCCGCATCCCTGGCGGAAATTTTCCTTTGGTCTGATGATCTCAGGCTTCCTTGTGGGCCCCATAATAACTGCTTGTCTGGCTTTGTCAGTTGCGGTGCTCCTGTATCTGTTTGAGTGTGTTGCTACTAACCATACAAACACCACTCACTACTTTTCCCTGCCTACTATTGCTCCTACTCTCCCTACCAACATCTCTAACCATGCTTATGATCCCACCACAACTCTGCGCTACCATTTCACACACAACTTTTCTCACAGCCGACCTGAGCTCTCTGTGCACTCAGATGAAGAGCCAAATGCTCCAACCCATGTTAAATCAACCAATGGTATCGTAACCTTTCACTTCCTTGAACATCATGACGGGGTTGTGCGATTTGACCAGTGTTCCATAGCCCATTGCAGGTCCAATCAGAAGAGCCATGGCTGGTCAGGGAAATATATCTGCGAGAATCCCGGTAACACTGGGTACTATGGGGGTATATGGTACTCACACTGTCCATTCTGGGACCAGGTGATAGTTAACACAGGACCAGAGGACTGTGGTTGCTGCCCCTCCAGAGCCTGCACAACACCCAAACCACTGAAGAAGCGTATGTCACTGATAAAAGCAACAATCAGATGTGACTGCGAGTCTGACACCTGCAATCCTTTGATTGAAATGACATTGAAGAATCCACAGTTTTCTGACTCCAGTACATATGCATTTGGTGCCTGGGAGTCTGGAACAGATCCATTGGACATATTTAAGATTCTGGTGACGGTACATGAGAATAATGACATCACTTCCCCCAGTGGTGCAGTGACCACAGACTTACAAACCTTTACGATTTTGCAGGTAGTAGAGATTGAAACTGGATTTACACAGCGCAATTAAATTGCGCAAATTCTGACCCTACCATCCGAATGTCGCAGCAGAAATCGAGACTCATCAGACCAGGCAACGTTTTTCCAATCTTCTATTGTCCAATTTCGATGAGCTTGTGCAAATTGTAGCCTCAGTTTCCTGTTCTTAGCTGAAAGGAGTGGCACCCGGCGTGGTCTTCTGCTGCTGTAGCCCATCTGCCTCAAAGTTCGACGTATTGTGTGTTCAGAGATGCTCTTCTGCCTACCTTGGTTGTAACGGGTGGTTATTTGAGTCACTGTTGCCTTTCTATCAGCTCGAACCAGTCTGGCCATTTTCCTCTGACCTCTGGCATCAACAAGACATTTCCGCCCACAGAACTGCCGCTCACTGGATATTTTTTCTTTTTCTGACCATTCTCTGTAAACCCTAAAGATGGTTGTGCGTGAAAATCCCAGTAGATCAGCAGTTTCTGAAATACTCAGACCAGCCTTTCTGGGAGTCACTCAAATCACCTTTCTTCCCCATACTGATGCTTGGTTTGAACTGCAGGAGATTGTCTTGACCATGTCTACATGCCTAAATGCACTGAGTTGCCGGCATGTGATTGGCTGATTAGAAATTAAGTGTAACAAGCAGTTGGACAGATGTACCTAATAAAGTGGCCGGTGAGTGTATATTAACCTTGTTTTTGTGTTTTCTTTTCATATTTGCGGTACTGTGTTCTGTTGAGCCTCATTGAGGGTTGCACGCCACTGGGGAAGAGGTTCTGTCCCCAGCACGATGTCGCATGGCTCCTGAACTGGAGGGTTTATGATATATTATAATTCATGATTTGATATAGTAACCGAATGACTGACGTCCATGCTGTTATGCATGTGAAGTAATCTCATGATTAACAAATTGTTCAAGTTATACTATTATCATGACATATATTCTCATTTGTCTTTCCTAGGTTGCTGTGCATGCTGGTCAGCACCACGACCGCAACGTATACAATTCGGTCCTAATCTACCCATGGAGACCCATGCTTTGGTCCCCTACGAGCTGCAGCTCACCTTCTCCACGTCTCCGGCCACTGTGTATACCCTTGCAAACTGGAATGTCCAAGCCACTTGCAAGGCGATTCACTCGGGTGCTGCCAGGAGTGGTTGATGATGCCTGGGCGCAGGTGCCATTGATCCCCCGGGTCCAGCACTGCTGCTATGACCGTGTGTGTCCAAATGGATATTACATTCCACCGACAGTTGTGGAATATGTCCATACTCAGAATTTGCAGAACACCTGCCTGTTTCCACGACAAGGGACATGCATAATGGGAGAAGGACTGCGGCCTCAGTTTGGTATGGAATTATCACGACTTGTTATCTCAGATTCAAAATTCTTGTTGTTTGTTTGTACTTTTGAGGGTCGTGTTGCTGACTACACACACTGGAAGTGCACTGGGACTATGTTGTGACATGATAAAATCATATCAAAAGGGGGAGATCCGAAAAATCTCCCTTTTTTGTGTATGACAGGTTTTACTTATTTTTTCCTTTTCATTATCATTTTGTTATGTTTGTTATTGTGTTATTGTAATCATTGTTTTAATCATCACCCCCAATCAGTTTACTTTCTTATTTTCGTCCTTTCCTTTATTGTGATATGCCACTCACAAAAGGGAGATATATGATACTCATCATTTATTGTTTAACTTTTTTCTTATATTAACCTTGGTGTTATTTGCTACTATTTATTATTTTCAAATTTTATGCATACCTGCATTTGTAGTTATGAGAACAGTAACCTTTTTTATTAACTTTTTTAATTTCTTCTGGTACAGAGATCTTGATTTGCGGTGCGGAACCTCTTACTTGATGGTTGACATGATAAAATCACCCCTTCTATAGACATAGTTTCATCTCTAACAAAGGTTGTGGCAATCCCCTACCATAGAGGAAGCTGATTGATATGGGACGTGATGGAAAGAATAACACTAAAACAACAATGTGCATCCTGTGCTCTTGAAGGACAGCTCTATGTAGCGGGACCTTCACATGTTTGCATTGTAGACATGTGAGACGTGTTTTGTGATTATTTGCTCTTTATGGTTATGTCTATGCATTTATCTATCTGCGTCATGCTGTGCAGGGCACTCGCCCGCTCAACAAGATAAAATGCTACTGTATTCATGGCTCGGGGCTCACTGTGACTAAGATCCTCCCGGAGCTTTGTCTCTCTGAGCCGTAGCTGCTGTATACTCTACCTGTGACCAGAATAAACCTTTTTGACTGAGACCAGATGATCACTTTGGCCTTTCATTGAAGCAGCCAACAAAAGAACCCAACACACTGATTGAATACAGGAGGTGGGAGACAGAACTCAAGAAGTTACACTCCGGTGATGCAATTACAATAACAATAGAGCCCAGCCTGGCTGCAGAGACTCTTTGGCACCTGTGTAGCACAAACAAAAGGTAGATGTGTGAACAGAAGGTGTTCTTCAGGATCTCTCTGTTTTTAGGAGGGGTTGATTGTAGCAGGAAAGGCCATATCTGATGTAATGCATATAATCTATGAAGGGTAAACACTGTCTTACACAACACTGACAAATGTTTGCACTCGTAACTGCCGGAGTTAAATACATAAATAAAAAAAGCACGTATGGATTTCTTATTCATGATTACTTGCAACCACGCCACACGGGCAACAGGTCGCATTGGCAGCATGACAGTTATGATGAGCAGTGGATACTCACTCACACTGTTGCTTGGACACCACGTTGGACTTCATGAACTGTTTTTCATGTTTGCTCCAGTACTTTATGAGATGCCAGATCTCCCCTGGCATCCCTGAGGATAAAGGACAACATAGGAACTTACATAGTAACTTACACAGTAACGTCAAATTACATCATCATACCAGTCCAACGATAAAAAAAAGTCAAGCGCTATCTAGCAATTTGACTAAACAAGGAACACTCAAAAAAGAATCGTGTCATGGATTATCAGATACCTCAGCTCGACAAATAACTAGCTTGTTAACATGAAAGTTTCGTGACAACAATAACGTTAGCTAAACACACACGACTACACAATTAACCACAACAGCAGTTCAAATGTAATGTAAAACATGAGCATCATTATTGTAAATCATGATAAACTGCTTAAGATACTTGCATTTATGGGACTCGGTGTTCGGGAGCTTACTTGGTTTTAAGGGGTATGTAGCCCTTTGTCTTAGCCCTTCCCCTTGGTCGAATTGAGAACTGGGACACTCCTTGGTCTTGCGTGAACGTGCAAAACCAAGGGGTAGGGCTAAGACGAAGGGGCAAGGGGAAGAGTTGAGATGTTCCAATTATCAATACTTTTATTGGCTACAAATAAAATAGAAAAAAAGCAACATGGGGGAGTTACTATGGCTCCTTGGGGGAAACTGGGGGAAGGGGAGCTGCCACCCAAACCAACTATAAATCTAACTGGAGCAGTTTCAGGGGTAGGTTACCTGTCCTGAGAGTGAAGGTGACACACCACACGTGCTCCTGGTCTGGATACCAAGCTACACACACACGCGTCCCTGGTTCCTGCTGCCTAGCCACACACACACACACACACACACACACACACACACACACACACACACACACACACACACACACACACACACACACACACACACACAGAATAGAAACACATGCACAGGCACTGCAGGGAATGTCCACAGCAAACAGTGAGGTGCCCATTACCATTACAATTTTGGGGAGATGTGCGCAATGAACAGGACCTGAATCCGGCAACCTGTCCCGTTGAACAGCCCACACTGAAAAAAATGTATTGTTCAACAAACTTAATTTTATTTCGTCAAGTTTTTGCACGAAATCATTTCATCTGAAGCTAGATATAGTATTTATGTTGATTCAACAAAATTTTTTCAAATAAATTGAAATAATTATATTGTTCAATAACTGAGTAATTACATTTAAATTTCCTTAGTAAATCCAAATAAAGCCATTTTGAATGAACTTAAATAAATTATGTATGTTTTTTTAAAAAGATTGTCCCATTTCAAATCAATGAAATTGTCTAAAATTTCACTTTTTAATTCAGTTGATTCTAATTAAATGTTTTAGCTACAATTAGTTCAGCTAAGTATCATATACCAAACAGAACCACAAAACATGTTTAGACAACCATCTTTAATATGATACCAATTAACATTCCACATCAGAGCAGTTAAATGACCCAATCAGATAAACACCTGTAAATACTAGGGACACAGATGCGGAAACTGTTTTTCATCAGATACATGAATATCTTGTTTATAAAAAATAACAATACAAAAACTGTTAATTTCTAATCCAATACAAGTGGTCTCCTAATCAGAGACAAGACAGCAGGCAACTTTTGCTCACAACATGTACAATGCAAGTGATAACACTCTTTTTAACTTTAGCCTTTAACATTGAAAAGTCTCCACTAAAAAGACAAAACCCATAGGTCAGATTCTTGCAACCATAACCGCAACCATAATCATTACGATGAAATAAACAATATAAACTCTAACACATTTGTGTAATGACCTAATCAGACACTATGTAGCAGACTAGTTCTACCCGTTGCAAAGTTGTGGTTACCTTTTCTAGAGCTACTTTGCAGCTTTTTCACAAAATATACCTATATCTTCAATTGAGAACATTATCAGCATTCAAACCCAAACCATGCCAGTGGCCCACATCTGTGAAACAAACAAATGTTGCCCAACTCAGGGATCACAACATTATGGAAAACACATGTCATTACAACTGTATTTGAAGAATTCCTACAGTGCAACACTGATTTTGTTCTTTAGGCCAAGAACCCTGGGGGAGAGCTTATCCCCATCCATTTGCATGAGTACTTTTTGAATGAATTCATAGTAGTATTTCAGTTCTTTGGTGTAGGCCAGGTTCAGTGCGTAAATTACTCCAAGCATCATTGCACAGGCCGAGGCTTCGGATCCGATGTTGTCCATGATGATTGCTCCTTCAACAAAAACTCCAATGTCATCATAATGTCCAGGATTTCCATTATCCTTGTTGATGACATAAATGCCCATGGTATACTTCTGCATGTCTGTCATGGTGTTATCTCCTTCGATGTCCTGCATATTAAGTAAAAAGAAAAAAAAGGAAACATCTGAATACTTTGTCCACAAAAAGCTAGATCTGTGCATCAAATTGTTTTACAGGTATGATATGAGCCAAGGTGTGTTTTAACTCCATGCTGGGAATGATCATATACTGTAAGTGACAGGAACAAACATTTAACCATATCGACTTAACAGATAAAACGACACTGGAAGCTTCACTTTGCGCCAAGTAATCTATTTTCATGCACTGTAACAGTAAACAATTGTCACACATGCATGCGCACACACACACTTACACTTAACACTGTCAAAAATGCAAATACACAAACTTACCACATACTCATGGATAAGTTGTCCATCATCCTCTCCAAGGTAGAGGCAAAGTGCTCTGAGGACTGCTGTCCTTCTCGAATGGACATCACTCATACTCTGTGTGAAGAGATTTCATTGATTAAAAAACATTTCTCAACATTTCAATAATATTTGGAATTTACACCCTTCTGTAAAAATGTAAATACCCCTATGCCTTTTATTATAAAATAATAGTGATGTGTGGTTATATACTGTAATACATCTTAGTTTATGTTCTGATTTCGCTCTTGTGACATTCCATCATGTCTTTGGAAGTGTGTCTTGCAGTAATAATCCAGGCTATTCTGAAACTAAAATAGGTTTCACAAACAATCAAAGAGTATAACAAAGCATACATATACTGTAACTAATTTTAACCAATAAAGAAACATAGTTACCTCTTGTAAGAGCTGCAGATGTTCAGCTAGTTTCTGACCTATGATGCCTCCCTTCCTCTGGAAAACCGATGTCAGCTGAGGCTGAAGACTGTCCAACCATTCCATGAATGTTTTCTCAAGTGGATGTGTTGTTATTCGCTGGAACTCAGCATTCATCTGTAACACAAAGAAAGCAAGTGGCAAAATGCTCTGCGTTTAGTGATTTATGTAATGTGATCCAAGACTTCACTGTCAACTGAGGTTGTTTTCATGGCATGAGAATTTGTGTATGATAAACTGCCTCTAATCCATTAAGAGAAATACCATTCAGTGAAAATTCACAATGAAAAGAGGCACACTGGAGGGAAGCTAGCATGTATTTACCTCATTAATATGGAAAAGTGCAGGCCACCTCACTTTAATCTCTCCAGCACCTGGACTTCCAACCACAACTTCTTTTCTTCGGTAGGAGAAAGTTTTAGACATCTTCTCTCTTATATTTGATGCCCTGTTTCTTTGTCTGACATCATTCAAAAGTTCAACCCTCAGATTTTCCAGACTTTCATCTGTTTCGCCAGTGGGATAATAGTTGACCTCTGCCTTTTTAGCCTTCTTTACATTTTTGGTTGGGAAGGATTCATCTCTTGATTTATTTTTCAATGCATTAACAGTCACTTCAGGACATCCAATGTTTCGCATCTTTGTTTGATAATTAGCCATTTTGTATTTCAGGCTAATCATCCAGGCATAGCATCCAGTGGCAGATTGCTCTCGCAAACAAGGAAATTTGCCCCTGCTACATCTTCTATCTGGTGATTTTGTGGATATGCTGTAAACTGGAAAATTTCTTCAGCCAGCTTGTCTAGGATGTCAGACTTTAGCCCTGGTGTAATCTTCAGACTTGTGCTGGTTCCTCTGAATGTCTCATTTCCCCGCTGAAGCTGCATCTCCACATTATATGGAAAACGAGGAATGGTGAAATCACAGCGGCATGCATGGGCTCTGAGCTCACTGTCTGAATGAGACAGAATGATGGTGGCATCCGAGTCAGATGAAGACAATGAGGACACATTGAGAGATGAATGAATGCTTGATGGACTTCCAGATGGTCCAGGAGTACTTGAAGAGTTCAACCATAAAGTGGGACTCGTATCCAGATCATTCTGAATGTACACAAGCTTAATTGTTCCTCTGTCTTGAATGTCTTCCATCGAAGTAATGTTCATGAACTCATTATTAAGTCAGGATCCATGAATTGAAGGCGAAAGTCCCTTTCAATTCTAAACGCATCACGGATTGTTCTGTGCAAGTTCTGTGCTTGGGCTTTCCTGTGTAGAGATCAAGTCTTCTAAAATCATTCTCATCTATGATGACTCTCAGCTTCATGAACTCTGCCATTCTTCAATCTAAACATGAAAGAGAAAAACAAACAAATATTAAAAAATAAATTACAAGCAGACCACATAAGCACAACATGATTTAGTGTGATCTAACCTTCTATGTTTATGAATCTTTTACGTGTCACCATTCGGCGGCTTCCAATCCTGTAATCCACCAAGGGGTACTGGTCCACAAGGGCACAAAGCTGAATGAGGGACACTTGAGAGGTTGGACACAACTCTTAACACCCTGAAATGCTCCCTATACCAAGCACTAAACTCTTTGACAATGAAACTCAAGTTTCCTTCCAAAACAATCATCTGGACAACTTCTGCAAAGTCTGGCAGGCCACGAGTAGAGCCACTGACAACAATCATGCCCTCTCTGAATGTCATTCCATTGACAGATGCAGTCTTAGTCAGCTGAATCTGTGCAATATCAGGGTATTTTTGTTTCAATACTTTCTGTACATCCTGATGCAAAATATCAACAGACACTGTTGAGACAGCTGAGACGTTTAAGCTACACTGTTTAGTTGTGTTTGACTCCATGCAATATGCCATCACGAACTGATGTTTCACTGCCAAGGATAACAGTATGTTTTTGAAGCAGCGTGTGTGACGAACGACCCGTTTAAAAAAACTGTGCTTCACTTCAAACCTCATTGTCCACAGACTCACGAGTGGACCAAAAAATCAAATCATCTGTGAATAATGTTCTACAAAATGATGTTTTGGTAATATATTAATTCCTGGAAACACCTCTTGTAGCCTTTGTCTGTGATCACAGATTCTTTCCTCAAGGAAAGCAAGTGATTGCTCAGTATATACTGGCGCAACAACTAAATCCACATAATCCTTCAGGTCCAAAATGACCTGCCAGGCTGGCTCATCTGACGGCACTAACTGTCCAATTAAAAATAGGAAGAAACGTAAGAGACCCCAGTTTTCGTGCGCGTTCCCTTCAATTGTTTTCCTCAGCATGAAGGCCTCTGGAATAGCATGTGGACGATTACTCTTGTCTGCCCTTTTGAAAGGAAATTTCAAAATGGACTCATTGAGACTGTGCAATGTGAAATACTTTTTGGACATTAAATAATTTAGACAATATGCCAACTCAACCGGTACTGTGCCTTCAAAGATATCATGTGCAACATGTGGGGGGTATCCAGTGCAAACATTGAAATGAGAAAGATGTGTTGAAAGAACACAATGCCTTTTAACACCATAAAATGGTTTCTCACTGTCCTGTGCTGAACTAACATGCCTTTCATGTGTCTCTTTGTTTCTGAGAGTAAGCACCCCTGAACTCACTTCGTCCTGCTGAATTTCAGACTTTTGGGCTAAACAGAAACAGCAAACATATTCACCTGCAAAGTTTTCTGTAAATCCAGCAATTCCAGGTGCTCCTAAGTTATCTGCTATGACACACTGTACAGTGCCTTTCACAAAATCTCCAAGCTGTGCAATAAAAACACCTTGACTTTCAAGAGTCACAAGATCCCTCAACAACGTCTCTAAGACCTTTTCATAACCATAACACCTCACATCTTCAGACCTGCACAGTAAAGCCAAATGAATTGACGGCAATGAGGAATGGGAACCAGGTGGTAAGTTGCTGAGAGTCCAATAAACAGCACAAATTTTATGTTTTTTGCGAGATGTGCCGAGTGGATTACAAATCTCAAAATCGTCCACATATAAATTTAGCAAAACTCTCAACTGCCCTGATAAAAAACTGCTTTCTTTAAAGAACAAACCATCTCTGTAAGACCTGTATATCACTTCTGTTCCTTTTTCTTCTGATATGAGACTGCTGTCTAATACCTTATTAAGAATGTGACCATCTGTAAAAAGCTGGTGCAGAACTTTTAATACTGGAACACATTGCAGTGTTCTTTTGCCTTTTTCATCCAATATATATTCTACAGGCTATACAACTTTGAAATGGTCCCTATAGTATTGTTTACGCTTAAACGACATTGACAAAGAACAGCCTCTACCAATTGACTTGTATACAGGATTAGATACAAAGAGACTGGATGCAAGTTCTTTAATAATAGACTGATCAACTTGCACGCTGTAACGACTGAGTGTGTCTTGTATCACATTTGTTGTACTACACAGAGATGCTGTACTCAACAAATATTGAAGCTCTTCAAGGAATTCATCTACCGCAGCACAAGTTTTAATAATAACACTGCAAGTTTTTGTTCAGTTATATCTGTTTGATCTGATGTATTCAAATCAGCTTCATCAGATTGACTGTTGTCACAGCATTCCTCATTGCCTGAACCACCTGGCACTGTAGTTTCAGTCTTAGAAAGTCCATTGACTACACCATCCTTAAAATCTACACATGACTGCAAGCTATGTGACTTTGGTGAGACTTGAACGTACTATATACATTGGATTTGTATTCACAGCCTTTAAACATACAAATGACTGTCTTGTTGTTTCTTAGATGATGTGTTATGTGTGCAAAATAATCACGCTCAGTTCCAAGTTCACTAAAACCACACACCTGACAGGAAAATGTAAATCTGTGCTATATGGCATTGCTATGACTCCTAGACAAGTGTGTTAAAAGTGAATTCTAAGTCCTAAAAATGCATGGGCAATCTGGATGTATGCACCTAATATGATGGCCACGGCCAAAATGACTATGGGCCTGATTTACTAAAGCTTTGCGTGTATAAAAACGTGTGCAAACTCGCTGTCGCCCGCAAAAAAATGTGCAAGCTGATTTACTAACGTGCGCCCAGTGGATTGCATCCTCTAAGTGAGCAAAACAGCGCACACTGCCCATTTAGTACCTTGGCCTTAATGCATATGCAATATGGGGCGTCACAGCTCGTGCATGCAAATTCCTGGGAGGAGAACATGCAGATTGGAAATATTAGCACACGCACAACGATTTATCAAACCCGGAAACGATTGCGGTGACTATTTTTGCGGCTAAATTTAACACGTCTGAAAAGAATGTACAAAACCTCCCAGTTTGACGCACAATGGCTGCAGAAAACAAATTTTGATTCTGAATTATTTTCTGTGAGCTGTTTATGGTGTTAATAAGGAGGAGGAGATGAGCAGCACAGAAAAGGAGGATGTGGGTCCATTCAGTTCTGATGGGAAGGCCGGAACTGAGGGAGAATAGGCTGGTGCGGGAGTTGTATTTCCATAACAACCATTTTGAGGTCTTCTTCAGGCTAAGCCAGGAGCAGTTTGACCGTCAGTCCATTAAGTCTTGTGTCCCAGAGCCCAGAAAACTAGGAAAATTTTTTCCATGGCGCTTTTGCACCATGGTACCACATATACATGGGTTTGCCCGCCGCCTGTGCTTAACACAATCTATCTGGAAGCAGCTTTATGAGAAAATAGAGATTCTTGCAGGCAAATAGACTGTTGTGATGTGCAAGGTAATGAAGGGTCCTAAGAAAAAGTCTTATTCTGTCCTTGTTAAAGCCAATTCATCTCTGAATCTTCTAGTGAGCCTCATTGGCAGAGTGCTTGCTAATGTGACCAAGCAATATGTTCCTGTAAGAGGGATGAACTTGTCTAACCAACAGGCGTTATTAATTCCAGCACTCATCTAGCAGATGTTTTTTTGGGTTTTTTTGGTAAAGGAAGTACTACAAACTGGGAAGGCAGGTGTATCAGGATGGGAGGCTCGGGTGCATGTCAAATGCACGAGCAAGTAAAGAAGTTCCTCAGCCTGTATTTTGGATTTCATTGGTGCAGCCATGGATGATGAAGGGCAGCGTTCTAGGCTTAAAGAGCTGGTGGAGAAGAACAGTGACGTCTTTTCTAAGCACTCCCTGGATTATGTACACACATAACAACTGTCCAGCATGAAACACCTCTGGTGGATCCAGAACCATTTTGTGTCCCCTACTGCAAAATACCATCCGCCCAGTGGCAGGAGGTCAAGAAGATTGTCACAGAGATGGAAGATGCTGGGAGTGTGCAGGCTTCTCAGATGGTGGTAGTTAAGAAGGAAACTATGCATGGACGAAAGGAAGCTGAACTTGTGTAGCACAAGGATGCCTTTCCATTGCCAAGGACAGAAGATGCAGGAAGTCTTCGAGTTTGGATGAGGCTGAGAACATTGCACCGGTAAAGACAGATTGCTAAGAACTTTGACAAGGCAATCCTGATTCGCTAATTGAGTCACATGAATGTATTGGGACAGACTCACTGTATACTATGACAAACCAACAGGTTAAACCTGACAACGGAGAGGATCATATGGTGGGATCGGTTCTGCACCACCAAACCAGTTAATCAAGAAAAATATGCAGAAGGTGGGAGGCAGGGACACATGCTCCTGAAGGAATGGAAGAGGTTAGTGGACAAGGACGGCAAGTCAAGGATGGACAAAGACGGTCCACTAAACCGTTGGTGCTGCCT
This sequence comes from Karalla daura, assembly GCA_029224185.1. NCBI lineage: Eukaryota > Metazoa > Chordata > Actinopteri > Chaetodontiformes > Leiognathidae > Karalla > Karalla daura. Next base: position 4,250,506 of record CM055188.1, on the reverse strand, counting down.
GAAAAGGTTTGTACCACACATTTGCACTGATGAGAGAATGTTTTTACTGGCCCAAAATGTTTTAGAATGTCAAAGCATGGTGTAAAGCAGGTCTTAGAGCCCCCCGGTCAGTATCCACACAACTGCACCAATGAAACTGGCCTGTATAGACTTACTGACGAAGGACAAGTCTAGAGGGGAAATCAAAAATGTGCTGGTGGTAACTGATCACTTCTCTCGTTTTCACACAAGTTGACCCAACCAGAGATCAGACACCGGTAACTGTTTGGTTATGTTACCTCTTGTTACTAGAAAAGACCAAGATATATTTTGTTAGGTTGTACAACATTTTCTGTTGTATGAACAGTCCAATGTGTTTATTTCTGAAAGAGCTTTAAGGCCAAACTGAGATAAAGACTGCTCAACCCAGATCATGTGCTTCCTCGCATGGTTCTTCTCTCTCCGTCTTCCACTGCCCGCAGAGATTTAGGGAGACTGAGGGCCTAGACCGATCATGCAAGAGAGAGCAGGTTTAAAGGGTTACATTAACATTTCATGTATTATTGTTTACTATTTTTTATTGTTTCAAGAGAATCATTCTGTCTTCTCTCTTTCTGTTTTATTATTTGTTGTTTGTAAATGGAAGGTACTCAGCTGTTTACTATTTTTTCACTTAGTACTTTTTACTGTTACTCAAGTAATTACTTTTTACTTTCGAGTCATGTTCTAAAAGAACAATTATCTGACTTGTCTGACTTATCTGAGTTTAGCTTTTGGCCTCTCTACCCACATCTGGAGGCTGCAGAGAAGTAATCTAAAACTCCGGGGACCATGGGGATCCCCCGGAGGACATGTTAGTTAAGTGCAGTCAGCAAATCACAGAAAACATCACAGCATCATGGCAATAACAACAATAAACGTAACTAGAAAATTCGCTGAAATTAAGAGAGTGCTCCGAAACGTGTGCCCACCATCGAGTCGCTAGCTGCCCCAAACCACCCCCCCCCCAAAGCCGAAGGAGCATTGCTCTTTTCGGCAATAACTTTGTATTGACATGCATGTATGAGAGAGACCGAGTGTGTGCGTGAGTGTGGCTGAAGTGTTTGTGTGTCTGTATGAGGTCATCAGTCAGCCTGCTCCAGCAGGACACTGTCAGCAGGGGAGAGACAGGAGCAGGGAATTCACCAAACGAGCTTTGAGAAGGTGCTGGTGAAAAACGATACAAGCTATCGACATGAAACCCGGTACACAGACACACCACAAGTCTCTTGAATTTTTGAAATTAAAATGAAGTTTCTACCTCAAAGGATGGCGACGCAACGCATTTTTGTTTGAGGCGTTCCGATTTTCCCATTCATTCTTATGGGAAAAAGCGAAATTGGCCAAGTGCTAAACATTTGGCTCTAGGGAGACAACGCTCGCACCTATCTGCAATACAAACACACCGTCACGCAGGGGACAGTCTCAGGAACGCCCTGATGCGATTTGGTGTGTCTACTATGAAAACTGAGGCCACAGTCGCGAGTAGAAGTGTAAAGTTTAACTTTGATCGCAGTGGTCAGAAAATGAATGGGGCCTTATGGAGAGGAGAGGCTGCGCTTGCCTGACTCTGAGGCTCGCCGTTTGAATTTTACAAAGCGCTCAGGTTTATGGCCGCCATCGCACGAGAGAGCACAAATTAACCTACGAAACTGGAAAAAAGAATTTGTCTACTGCTTACGGTTTGGCCGGGAGCAGCGTGAAAAGAGCAAAATGAGAGGTGATTCTTCAGCGATCCCAAATTGACAGTTGGTCTCTCCCCACTCGAGCTGCATCGAAAACGCCAAACCCACGTGTTTTTGAGAGGGCCTGGATGAAAAACCATACAAGGTATCGACACGCTGTCGGGTACGGGCAGAGACCACAAGTTTTCCTGCGTTTTGGAGTTTGAATGAAGTTTCTACATCAATGCACGGCTGTACAGCGAATGTTTGTTTGAGGGTGATTTTTTGAATTTTCTGGATTTTCCCATTCATTTCTTATGGGATTTTTTGCTCCTTCGGAAAACTTTTTAGCCAAAAAGTGTTATTTTTTCGTCAATCTTTGTCCGATTTCGGATTGTTATACACCAACGCGTGCGGGAGAGCGTCCCGAACAAATCTTCTATTCAACTTGTCCAGAATCTGGATCGTTTGCCGACAGTCGCGATTTAAAGGTTTTTTTCCATAAGGGCCCCATATAAAGCTGCGGTTGCCATGACGACGGTGACTGTCTGCAGACCCTTGGTCTGTGTCATTTTGACCAAAGTGTGTTTGAGAAGGTGCTGGTGAAAAACGATACAAGCTATCGACATGAAACCGGGTACACAGACAGACCACAAGTTTCTTGAATTTTTGAAATTAAAATGAAGTTTCTACCTCAAAGTATGGCGACGTAGTGCATTTTTGTTTGAGGCGTTCCGATTTCCCCATTCATTCTTATGGGAAAAAGCGAAATTGCCCAAGTGCTAAACATTTGGCTCTCGGGAGACAACGCTTGCACCTATCTGCAATACAAACACACCGTCACGCAGGGGACAGTCTGAGGAACGCCCTGATGCGATTTGGTGTGTGTATGATGAAAACTGAGGCCACAGTCACGAGTAGAAGTGTAAAGTTTAACTTTGATCGCAGCGGTTGGAAAATGAATGGGGGCTTATGGAGAGAAGAGGCTGCGCTGGCCTGACTCTGAGGCTCGCCGTTTAAATTTTACAAAGCGCTCAGGTTTATGGCCGGCATCGCACGAGAGAGCACAAATTTGCCTACAAAACTGGAAAAAAGAATTTGTCTACTGCTTACGGTTTGGCCGGGAGCAGCGTGAAAAGAGCAAAATGAGAGGTGATTTTTCAGTCATCCCGCACTCTGACAGTTGGTCTCTCCCCACTCTAACTTTTCAAAAAACGGCAAACCCACGTGTTTTTGAGACGGTCTGGATGAAAAGCGACACAAGGTATCAACACGCTGTCGGGTACGGGCAGAGACGACAAGTTTTCCTACGTTTTGAAGTTTGAACGAATTTTGTACGACAACGCATGACTTGGCAGCGAATGTTTGTTTGAGGGCGATTTTTTGAAATTTGTGGTTTTTCCCATTCATTTCTTATGGGATTTTTTGCTCTTTCTGAGCACTTTTTGGCTAAAAAGTGTTATTTTTTCGTCAATCTTTGTCAATTTTTAGGCTGCTATATACCAACGCGTGCGGGAGAGCGTCCCGAACAATTCTTCTTTTTAACTTGTCCAGAATCTGTATCGTTTGGCCACAGCGGCCAATTAACTGATTTTTGCCAGTTTTTGGCCCCTGGCGGGGCCAAAAACTGGAATTTTGTCGGGGTCGAAGGAAAGCACACTTGCCGGGGCCGAGCCGCACGTTTTAATGTATGGTTTGTGTGTCTGCGATCAGCGGTTCTCGAGATACGCTCGACCGAAATTTCGCTATAATAATAATAATAATAACTAGAAAATTCCAGCGCGCTGAAATTTCGAGAGTGCTCCGAAACCTGTGCCCACCGAACCGACAACGCTTGCACCTATCTGCAACACGAACACACCGTCACGCAGGGGAGAGTCTGAGGAACGCCCTGATGCGATTTGGTGTGTCTACTATGAAAACTGAGGCCACAGTCACGAGTAGAAGTGTAAAGTTTAACTTTGATCGCAGTGGTTGGAAAATGAATGGGGGCTTATGGAGAGAAGAGGCTGCGCTGGCCTGACTCTGAGGCTCGCCCTTTAAATTTTACAAAGCGCTCAGGTTTATGGCCGGCATCGCAAGAGAGAGCACAAATTTGCCTACAAAACTGGAAAAAAGAATTTGTCTACTGCTTACGGTTTGGCCGGGAGCAGCGTGAAAAGAGCAAAATGAGAGGTGATTCTTCAGCGATCCCAAATTGACAGTTGGTCTCTCCCCACTCGAGCTGCATCGAAAACGCCAAACCCACGTGTTTTTGAGAGGGCCTGGATGAAAAACCATACAAGGCATCAACACGCTGTCGGGTACGGGCAGAGACCACAAGTTTTCCAGCGTTTTGGAGTTTGAATGAAGTTTCTACATCAACGCACGGCTTTACAGCGAATGTTTGTTTGAGGGTGTTTTTTTGAATTTTCTGGATTTTCCCATTCATTTCTTATGGGATTTTTTGCTCCCTCGGAAAACTTTTTAGCCAAAAAGTGTTATTTTTTCGTCAATCTTTGTCCGATTTCGGATTGTTATACACCAACGTGTGCGGGAGAGCGTCCCGAACAAATCTTCTATTCAACTTGTCCAGAATCTGGATCGTTTGCAGACAGTCGCGATTTAAAGGTTTTTTTCCATAAGGGCCCCATATAAAGTTGCGGTTGCCATGACGACGGCGACAGTCTGCAGACCCTTGGTTGGTGTCATTTTGACCAAAGTGTGTTTGACAAAGTGCTGGTGAAAAACGGTACAAGCTATCAACACGAAAGTCGGTACATAGACAGACCACAAGTTTCTTGAATTTTTGAAATTAAAATGAAGTTTCTACCTCAAAGTATGGCGACGTAGTGCATTTTTGTTTGAGGCGTTCCGATTTCCCCATTCATTCTTATGGGAAAAAGCGAAATTGCCCAAGTGCTAAACATTTGGCTCTAGGGAGACAACGCTTGCACCTATCTGCAATGTAGACACACCGTCACGCAGGGGACAGACTCAGGAATGCCCTGATGCGATTTGGTGTGTCTACTATGAAAACTGAGGCCACAGTCGCGAGTAGAAGTGTAAAGTTTAACTTTGATCGCAGTGGTTGGAAAATGAATGGGGCCTTATGGAGAGAAGAGGCTGCGCTGGCCTGACTCTGAGGCTCGCCGTTTAAATTTTACAAAGCGCTCAGGTTTATGGCCGGCATCGCACGAGAGAGCACAAATTTGCCTACAAAAGTGGAAAAAAGAATTTGTCTACTGCTTTCGGTTTGGCCGGGAGCAGCGTGAAAAGAGCAAAATGAGAGGTGATTTTTCAGTCATCCCGCACTCTGACAGTTGGTCTCTCCCCACTCTAACTTTTCAAAAATCGCCAAACCCACGTGTTTTTGAGACGGCCTGGATGAAAAACGACACAAGGTATCAACACGCTGTCGGGTACGGGCAGAGACGACAAGTTTTCCTGCGTTTTGAAGTTTGAACGAAGTTTCTACGACAACGTATGGCTTGGCAGCGAATGTTTGTTTGAGGGCGATTTTTTGAATTTTCTGGTTTTTCCCATTCATTTCTTATGGGATTTTTTGCTCTTTCTGAGCACTTTTTGGCGAAAAAGTGTTATTTTTTCGTCAATCTTTGTCAATTTTTAGGCTGCTATATACCAACGCGTGCGGGAGAGCGTCCCGAACAATTCTTCTTTTTAACTTGTCCAGAATCTGGATGGTTTGGCCACAGCGGCCAATTAACTGATTTTTGCCAGTTTTTGGCCCCTGGCGGGGCCAAAAACTGGAATTTTGTCGGGGTCGAAGGAAAGCACACTTGCCGGGGCCGAGCCGCACGTTTTGATGTATGGTTTGTGTGTCTGCGATCAGCAGTTCTCGAGATACGCTCGACCGAAATTTCGCTATAATAATAATAACTAGAAAATTCCAGCACGCTGAAATTTCGAGAGTGCTCCGAATGCTGTGCCCACCATCGAGTCACTAGCTGCCCCAACCCCCAACCCCCCCAAAGCCGAAGGAGTATTGCTCTTTTCGGCCATAACTTTGTGTTAACATGCATGTGTGAGAGAGACCGAGTGTGTGTGTGTGAGTGTGCCTGAAATGTTTGTGTGTCTGTATGAGGTCATCACTCAGCCTGCTCCAGCAGGACGCTGTCAGCAGGAGAGACACCTGAGCAGGGAATTCACCAAATGAGCTTTGAGAAGGTGCTGGTGAAAAACGGTGCAAGCTATCGACATGAAGCTCGGTACACAGACACACCACAAGTTTCTTGAATTTTTAAAATTAAAATGAAGTTTGTACCTCAAAGTATGGCGACGTAGCCCATTTTTGTTTGAGGCGTTCCGATTTTCCCATTCATTCTTATGGGAAAAAGCGAAATTGCCCAAGTGCTAAACAGTTGGCTCTAGGGAGACAACACTTGCACCTATCTGCAATATGAACACACCGTCACGCAGGGGACAGTCTCAGGAACGCCCTGATGTGATTTGGTGTGTGTATGATGAAAACTGAGGCCACAGTCGCGAGTAGAAGTGTAAAGTTTAACTTTGATCGCAGTGATCGGAAAATGAATGGGGCCTTATGGAGAGAAGAGGCTGCGTTGGCCTGACTCTGAGGCTCGCCGTTTAAATTTTACAAAGCGCTCAGGTTAATGGCCGGCATCGCACGAGAGAGCACAAATTTCCCTACAAAAGCGGAAAAAAGAATTTGTCTACTGCTTACGGTTTGGCCGGGAGCAGCGTGAAAAGAGCAAAATCAGAGGTGATTCTTCAGCGATCCCAAATTCACAGTTGGTCTCTCCCCACTCGAGCTGCATCGAAAACGCCAAACCCACGTGTTTTTGAGAGGGCCTGGATGAAAAACCATACAAGGTATCGACACGCTGTCGGGTACGGGCAGAGACCACAAGTTTTCCAGCGTTTTAGAGTTTGAATGAAGTTTCTACATCAACGCACGGCTTTACAGCGAATGTTTGTTTGAGGGTGATTTTTTGAATTTTCTGGATTTTCCCATTCATTTCTTATGGGATTTTTTGCTCCTTCGGAAAACTTTTTAGCCAAAAAGTGTTATTTTTTCATCAATCTTTGTCCGATTTCGGATTGTTATACACCAACGCGTGCCTGAGAGCGTCCCGAACAAATCTTCTATTCAACTTGTCCAGAATCTGGATCGTTTGCCCACAGTCGCGATTTAAAGGTTTTTTTCCATAAGGGCCCCATACAAAGCAGCGGTTGCCATGACGACGGTGACTGTCTGCAGACCCTTGGTCTGTGTCATTTTGGCCAAAGTGTGTTTGAGAAGGTGCTGGTGAAAAACGATACAAGCTATCGACATGAAACTCGGTACACAGACACACCACAAGTTTCTTGAATTTTTAAAATTGAAATGAAGTTTGTACCTCAAAGTATGGCGACGTAGCGCATTTTTGTTTGAGGCGTTCCGATTTTCCCATTCATTCTTATGGGAAAAAGCGAAATTGCCCAAGTGCTAAACAGTTGGCTCTAGGGAGACAACACTTGCACCTATCTGCAATATGAACACACCGTCACGCAGGGGACAGTCTCAGGAACGCCCTGATGCGATTTGGTGTGTCTACTATGAAAACTGAGGCCACAGTCGCGAGTAGAAGTGTAAAGTTTAACTTTGATCGCAGCGGTTGGAAAATGAATGGGGGCTTATGGAGAGAAGAGGCTGCGCTGGCCTGACTCTGAGGCTCGCCGTTTAAATTTTACAAAGCGCTCCGGTTTATGGCCGGCATCACATGAGAGAGCACAAATTTGCCTACAAAAGTGGAGAAAAGAATTTGTCTACTGCTTACGGTTTGGCCGGGAGCAGCGTGAAAAGAGCAAAATGAGAGGTGATTTTTCAGTCATCCCGCACTCTGACAGTTGGTCTCTCCCCACTCTAACTTTTCAAAAAACGCCAAACCCACGTGTTTTTGAGACGGCCTGGATGAAAAACGACACAAGGTATCAACACGCTGTCGGGTACGGGCAGAGACGACAAGTTTTCCTGCGTTTTGAAGTTTGAACGAAGTTTCTACGACAACGTATGGCTTGGCAGCGAATGTTTGTTTGAGGGCGATTTTTTGAATTTTCTGGTTTTTCCCATTCATTTCTTATGGGATTTTTTGCTCTTTCTGAGCACTTTTTGGCTAAAAAGTGTTATTTTTTCGTCAATCTTTGTCAATTTTTAGGCTGCTATATACCAACGCGTGCGGGAGAGCGTCCCGAACAATTCTTCTTTTTAACTTGTCCAGAATCTGGATGGTTTGGCCACAGCGGCCAATTAACTGATTTTTGCCAGTTTTTGGCCCCTGGCGGGGCCAAAAACTGGAATTTTGTCGGGGTCGAAGGAAAGCACACTTGCCGGGGCCGAGCCGCACGTTTTGATGTATGGTTTGTGTGTCTGCGATCAGCGCTTCTCGAGATACGCTCGACCGAAATTTCGCTATAATAATAATAATAATAATAATAAGAAGAAGAAGAATAAACACGGTGGAGAGTAATAGTGCTCCCTTTCGGAGCACTAATAAGAAGAAGAAGAATAAACACGGTGGAGAGTAATAGTGCTCCCTTTCGGAGCACTAATAAGAAGAAGAATAAACACGGTGGAGAGTAATAGTGCTCCCTTTCGGAGCACTAATAATAACTAGAAAATTCCAGCGCGCTGAAATTTCGAGAGTGCTCCGAAACCTGTGCTCACCATCGAGTCACTAGCTGCCCCCCCCCCCGCCATAGCCGAAGGAGAATTGCTCTTTTCGGCCATAACTTTGTATTAACATGCATGTATGAGAGAGACCGAGTGTGTGTGTGAGTGTGCCTGAAGTGTTTGTCTGTATGAGGTCATCGGTCAGCCTGCTCCAGCAGGACACTGTCAGCAGGGAAGAGAGAGTAGCAGGGAATTCACCAAATGAGCTTTGAGAAGGTGCTGGTGAGAAACGATACAAGCTATCGACATGAAACTCGGTACACAGACAGACCACAAGTTTCTTGAATTTTTGAAATTAAAATGAAGTTTCTACCTCAAAGTATGGCGACGTAGCGCATTTTTGTTTGAGGCGTTCTGATTTCCCCATTCATTCTTATGGGAAAAAGCGAAATTGCCCAAGTGCTAAACATTTGGCTCTAAAGAGACAACGCTTGCACCTATCTGCAATACAAACACACCGTCACGCAGGGGACAGTCTCAGGAACGCCCTGATGTGATTTGGTGTGTCTACTATGAAAACTGAGGCCACAGTCGTGAGTAGAAGTGTAAAGTTTAACTTTGATCGCAGTGGTTGGAAAATGAATGGGGGCTTATGGAGAGAAGAGGCTGCGCTGGCCTGACTCTGAGGCTCGCCGTTTAAATTTTACAAAGCGCTCAGGTTTATGGCCGGCATGGCACGAGAAAGCACAAATTTGCCTACAAAAGTGGAAAAAAGAATTTGTCTACTGCTTACGGTTTGGCCGGGAGCAGCGTGAAAAGAGCAAAATGAGAGGTGATTCTTCAGCGATCCCAAATTGACAGTTGGTCTCTCCCCACTCGAGCTGCATCAAAAACGCCAAACCCACGTGTTTTTGAGAGGGCCTGGATGAAAAACCATACAAGGTATCGACACGCTGTCGGGTACGGGCAGAGACCACAAGTTTTCCAGCGTTTTGGAGTTTGAGTGAAGTTTCTACATCAACGCACGGCTTTACAGCGAATGTTTGTTTGAGGGTGATTTTTTGAATTTTCTGGATTTTCCCATTCATTTCTTATGGGATTTTTTGCTCCTTCGGAAAACTTTTTAGCCAAAAAGTGTTATTTTTTCGTCATTCTTTGTCCGATTTCGGATTGTTATACACCAACGCGTGCAGGAGAGCGTCCCGAACAAATCTTCTATTCAACTTGTCCAGAATCTGGATCGTTTGCCCACAGTCGCGATTTAAAGGTTTTTTTCCATAAGGGCCCCATATAAAGCTGCGGTTGCCATGACGACGGCGACAGTCTGCAGACCCTTGGTCTGTGTCATTTTGACCAAAGTGTGTTCGACAAAGTGCTGGTCAAAAACGGTACAAGCTATCAACATGAAAGTCGGTACATAGACAGACCACAAGTTTCTTGAATTTTTGAAATTAAAATGAAGTTTCTACCTCAAAGTATGGCGACGTAGTGCATTTTTGTTTGAGGCGTTCCGATTGAGGTCTGAGGAGCACCCTGATGCGATTTGGTGTGTGTACGATGAAAACTGAGGCCACAGTCGCGAGTAGAAGTGTAAAGTTTAACTTTGATCGCAGCGGTTGGAAAATGAATGGGGGCTTATGGAGAGAAGAGGCTGCGCTGGCCTGACTCTGAGGCTCGCCGTTTAAATTTTACAAAGCGCTCAGGTTAATGGCCGGCATCGCACGAGAGAGCACAAATTTGTCTACAAAAGTGGAAAAAAGAATTTGTCTATTGCTTACGGTTTGGCCGGGAGCAGCGTGAAAAGAGCAAAATGAGAGGTGATTTTTCAGTCATCCCGCACTCTGACAGTTGGTCTCTCCCCACTCTAACTTTTCAAAAAACGCCAAACCCACGTGTTTTTGAGACGGCCTGGATGAAAAACGACACAAGGTATCAACACGCTGTCGGGTACGGGCAGAGACGACAAGTTTTCCTACGTTTTGAAGTTTGAACGAAGTTTCTATGACAACGTATGGCTTGGCAGCGAATGTTTGTTTGAGGGCGATTTTTGGATTTTTCTGGTTTTTCCCATTCATTTCTTAAGGGATTTTTTGCTCTTTCTGAGCACTTTTTGGCTAAAAAGTGTTATTTTTTCATCAATCTTTGTCAATTTTTAGGCTGCTATATACCAACGCGTGCGGGAGAGCGTCCTGAACAATTCTTCTTTTTAACTTGTCCAGAATCTGGATCGTTTGGCCACAGCGGCCAATTAACTGGTTTTTGCCAGTTTTTGGCCCCTGGCGGGGCCAAAAACTGGAATTTTGTCGGGGTCGAAGGAAAGCACACTTGCCGGGGCCGAGCCGCACGTTTTGATGTATCGTTTGTGTGTCTGCGATCAGCGGTTCTCGAGATACGCTCGACCGAAATTTCGCTATAATAATAATAAGAAGAAGAACTAGAAAATTCCAGCGCGCTGAAATTTCGAGAGTGCTCCGAAACCTGTGCCCACCATCGAGTCACTAGCTGCCCCAACCCGCCCCCCACCCCCGCCAGAGCCGAAGGAGAATTGCTCTTTTCGGCCATAACTTTGTGTTAACATGCATGTGTGAGAGAGACTGAGTGTGTGTGTGAGTGTGCCTGAAGTGTTTGTGTGTCTGTATGAGGTCATCAGTCAGCCTGCCCCAGCAGGACACTGTCAGCAGGGGAGAGAGAGTTGCAGGGAATTCACCAAATGAGCTTTGAGAAGGTGCTGGTGAAAGACGATACAAGCTATCGTCATGAAACTCGGTACACAGACAGACCACAAGTTTCTTGAATTTTTGAAATTAAAATGAAGTTTCTACCTCAAAGTATGGCGACGTAGCGCATTTTTGTCTGAGGCGTTCCGATTTCCCCATTCATTCTTATGGGAAAAAGCGAAATTGCCCAAGTGCTAAACATTTGGATCTTGGGAGACAACGCTTGCACCTATCTGCAATATGAACACACCGTCACACAGGGGACAGTCTCAGGAACGCCCTGATGCGATTTGGTGTGTCTACTATGAAAACTGAGGCCACAGTCGCGAGTAGAAGTGTAAAGTTTAACTTTGATCGCAGTGGTTGGAAAATGAATGGGGGCTTATGGAGAGAAGAGGCTGCGCTGGCCTGACTCTGAGGTTCGCCGTTTAAATTTTACAAAGCGCTCAGGTTTATGGCCAGCATCTCCTGAGAGAGCACAAATTTGCCTACAAAAGTGGAAAAAAGAATTTGTCTACTGCTTACGGTTTGGCCGGGAGCAGCGTGAAAAGAACAAAATGAGAAGTGATTCTTCAGCGATCCCAAATTCACAGTTGGTCTCTCCCCACTCGAGCTGCATCGAAAACGCCAAACCCACGTGTTTTTGAGAGGGCCTGGATGAAAAACCATACAAGGTATCGACACGCTGTCGGGTACGGGCAGAGACCACAAGTTTTCCAGCGTTTTAGAGTTTGAATGAAGTTTCTACATCAACGCACGGCTTTACAGCGAATGTTTGTTTGAGGGTGATTTTTTGAATTTTCTGGATTTTCCCATTCATTTCTTATGGGATTTTTTGCTCCTTCGGAAAACTTTTTAGCCAAAAAGTGTTATTTTTTCGTCAATCTTTGTCCGATTTCGGATTGTTATACACCAACGCGTGCGGGAGAGCGTCCCGAACAAATCTTCTATTCAACTTGTCCAGAATCTGGATCGTTTGCCCACAGTGGCGATTTAAAGGTTTTTTTCCATAAGGGCCCCATATAAAGCAGCGGTTGCCATGACGACGGTGACTGTCTGCAGACCCTTGGTCTGTGTCATTTTGACCAAAGTGTGTTTGAGAAGGTGCTGGTGAAAAACGATACAAGCTATCGACATGAAACTCGGTACACAGACACACCACAAGTTTCTTGAATTTTTAAAATTGAAATGAAGTTTCTACCTCAAAGTATGGCGACGTAGCGCATTTTTGTTTGAGGCGTTCCGATTTCCCCATTCATTCTTATGGGAAAAAGCGAAATTGCCCAAGTGCTAAACATTTGGCTCTCGGGAGACAACGCTTGCACCTATCTGCAATACAAACACACCGTCACGCAGGGGACAGTCTGAGGAATGCCCTGATGCGATTTGGTGTGTCTACTATGAAAACTGAGGCCACAGTCGCGAGTAGAAGTGTAAAGTTCAACTTTGATCGAAGTGGTTGGAAAATGAATGGGGGCTTATGGAGAGAAGAGGCTGCGCTGGCCTGACTCTGAGGCTCGCCGTTTAAATTTTACATAGCGCTCGGGTTCATGGCCGGCATCGCACGAGAGAGCACAAATTTGCCTACAAAAGTGGAAAAAAGAATTTGTCTACTGCTTACGGTTTGGCCGGGAGCAGCGTGAAAAGAGCAAAATGAGAGGTGATTTTTCAGTCATCCCGCACTCTGACAGTTGGTCTCTCCCCACTCTAACTTTTCAAAAAACGCCAAACCCACGTGTTTTTGAGACGGCCTGGATGAAAAACGACACAAGGTATCAACACGCTGTCGGGTACGGGCAGAGACGACAAGTTTTCCTGCGTTTTGAAGTTTGAACGAAGTTTCTACGACAACGTATGGCTTGGCAGCGAATGTTTGTTTGAGGGCGATTTTTTGAATTTTCTGGTTTTTCCCATTCATTTCTTATGGGATTTTTTGCTCTTTCTGAGCACTTTTTGGCTAAAAAGTGTTATTTTTTCGTCAATCTTTGTCAATTTTTAGGCTGCTATATACCAACGCGTGCGGGAGAGCGTCCCGAACAATTCTTCTTTTTAACTTGTCCAGAATCTGGATGGTTTGGCCACAGCGGCCAATTAACTGATTTTTGGCAGTTTTTGGCCCCTGGCGGGGCCAAAAACTGGAATTTTGTCGGGGTCGAAGGAAAGCACACGTGCCGGGGCCGAGCCGCACGTTTTGATGTATGGTTTGTGTGTCTGCGATCAGCGGTTCTCGAGATACGCTCGACCGAAATTTCGCTATAATAATAATAATAATAATAAGAAGAAGAATAAACACGGTGGAGAGTAATAGTGCTCCCTTTCGGAGCACTAACTAGAAAATTCCAGCGCGCTGAAATTTCGAGAGTGCTCCGAAACCTGTGCCCACCATCGAGTCACTAGCTGCCCCAACCCCCCCCCCATCCCCGCCAGAGCCGAAGGAGAATTCCTCTTTTCGGCCATAGCTTTGTATTAACATGCATGTGTGAGAGAGACCGAGTGTGTGTGTGAGTGTGCCTGAAGTGTTTGTGTGTCTGTATGAGGTCATCAGTCAGCCTGCTCCAGCAGGACACTGTCAGCAGGGGAGAGAGAGTAGCAGGGAATTCACCAAATGAGCTTTGAGAAGGTGCTGGTGAAAAACGATACAAGTTCTCAACATGAAACTCGGTACACAGACAGACCACAAGTTCCTTGAATTTTTGAAATTAAAATGAAGTTTCTACCTCAAAGTATGGCGACGTAGCGCATTTTTGTTTGAGGCGTTCCGATTTTCCCATTCATTCTTATGGGAAAAAGCGAAATTGCCCAAGTGCTAAACATTTGGCTCTAGGGAGACAACGCTTGCACCTATCTGCAATACAAACACACCGTCACGCAGGGGACAGTCTCAGGAACGCCCTGATGCGATTTGGTGTGTCTACTATGAAAACTGAGGCCACAGTCACGAGTAGAAGTGTAAAGTTTAACTTTGATCGCAGCGGTTGGAAACTGAATGGGGCCTTATGGAGAGAAGAGGCTGCGCTGGCCTGACTCTGAGGCTCGCCGTTTAAATTTTACAAAGCGCTCAGGTTTATGGCCGGCATCGCCCGAGAGAGCACAAATTTGCCTACAAAACTGGAAAAAAGAATTTGTCTACTGCTTACGGTTTGGCCGGGAGCAGCGTGAAAAGAGCAAAATGAGAGGTGATTCTTCAGCGATCCCAAATTGACAGTTGGTCTCTCCCCACTCGAGCTGCATCGAAAACGCCAAACCCACGTGTTTTTGAGAGGGCCTGGATGAAAAACCATACAAGGTATCGACATGCTGTCGGGTACAGCCAGAGACCACAAGTTTTCCTGCGTTTTGGAGTTTGAATGAAGTTTCTGCATCAACGCACGGCTTTACAGCGAATGTTTGTTTGAGGGTGATTTTTTGAATTTTTCTGGATTTTCCCATTCATTTCTTATGGGATTTTTTGCTCCTTCGGAAAACTTTTTAGACAAAAAGTGTTATTTTTTCGTCAATCTTTGTCCGATTTCGGATTGTTATACACCAACGCGTGCGGGAGAGCGTCCCGAACAAATCTTCTATTCAACTTGTCCAGAATCTGGATCGTTTGCCGACAGTCGCGATTTAAAGGTTTTTTTCCATAAGGGCCCCATACAAAGCTGCGGTTGCCATGACGACGGCGACAGTCTGCAGACCCTTGGTCTGTGTCATTTTGACCAAAGTGTGTTTGACAAAGTGCTGGTGAAAAACGGTACAAGCTATCAACATGAAAGTCGGTACATAGACAGACCACAAGTTTCTTGAATTTTTGAAATTAAAATGAAGTTTCTACCTCAAAGTATGGCGACGTAGCGCATTTTTGTTTGAGGCATTTCGATTTCCCCATTCATTCTTATGGGAAAAAGCGAAATTGCCCAAGTGCTAAACATTTGGCTCTAGGGAGACAGCACTTGCACCTATCTGCAATATGAACACACCGTCACGCAGGGGACAGTCTCAGGAACGCCCTGATGCGATTTGGTGTGTGTATGATGAAAACTGAGGCCACAGTCGCGAGTAGAAGTGTAAAGTTTAACTTTGATCGCAGTGGTTGGAAAATGAATGGGGCCTTATGGAGAGAAGAGGCTGCGCTGGCCTGACTCTGAGGCTCGCCGTTTAAATTTTACAAAGCGCTCAGGTTTATGGCCGGCATCGCACGAGAGAGCACAAATTTGCCTACAAAAGTGGAAAAAAGAATTTGTCTACTGCTTACGGTTTGGCCGGGAGCAGCGTGAAAAGAGCAAAATGAGAGGTGATTTTTCAGTCATCCCGCACTCTGACAGTTGGTCTCTCCCCACTCTAACTTTTCAAAAAACGGCAAACCCACGTGTTTTTGAGACGGTCTGGATGAAAAGCGACACAAGGTATCAACACGCTGTCGGGTACGGGCAGAGACGACAAGTTTTCCTACGTTTTGAAGTTTGAACGAATTTTGTACGACAACGTATGACTTGGCAGCGAATGTTTGTTTGAGGGCGATTTTTTGAAATTTGTGGTTTTTCCCATTCATTTCTTATGGGATTTTTTGCTCTTTCTGAGCACTTTTTGGCTAAAAAGTGTTATTTTTTCGTCAATCTTTGTCAATTTTTAGGCTGCTATATACCAACGCGTGCGGGAGAGCGTCCCGAACAATTCTTCTTTTTAACTTGTCCAGAATCTGGATGGTTTGACCACAGCGGCCAATTAACTGATTTTTGCCAGTTTTTGGCCCCTGGCGGGGCCAAAAACTGGAATTTTGTCGGGGTCGAAGGAAAGCACACTTGCCGGGGCCGAGCCGCACGTTTTGATGTATGGTTTGTGTGTCTGCGATCAGCGGTTCTCGAGATACGCTCGACCGAAATTTCGCTATAATAATAATAATAATAATAAGAAGAATAAACACGGTGGAGAGTAATAGTGCTCCCTTTCGGAGCACTAATAATAATAAGAAGAAGAAGAATAAACACGGTGGAGAGTAATAGTGCTCCCTTTCGGAGCACTAATAAACACGGTGGAGAGTAATAGTGCTCCCTTTCGGAGCACTAATAAGAAGAATAAACACGGTGTAGAATAATAGTGCTCCTTTTCGGAGCACTAATAACTAGAAAATTCCAGCGCGCTGAAATTTCGAGAGTGCTCCGAAACCTGTGCCCACCATAGAGTCACTAGCTGCCCCAACCCCCCACCCCACCCCCCCGCCAGAGCCGAAGGAGAATTGCTCTTTTCAGCCATAACTTTGTATTAACATGCATGTATGAGAGAGACCGAGTGTGTGTGTGAGTGTGGCTGAATTGTTTGTGTGTCTGTATGAGGTCATCAGTCAGCCTGCTCCAGCAGGACACTGTCAGCAGGGGAGAGAGAGTAGCAGGGAATTCACCAAATGAGCTTTGAGAAGGTGCTGGTGAAAAACAACACAAGCTATCGACATGAAACCGGGTACACAGACAGACCACAAGTTTCTTGAATTTTTGAAATTAAAATTAAGTTTCTATCTCAAAGTATGGCGACGTAGCGCATTTTTGTTTGAGGCGTTCCGATTTTCTTATTCATTCTTATGGGAAAAAGCGAAATTGCCCAAGTGCTAAACATTTGGCTCTAGGGAGACAACGCTTGCACCTATCTACAATTCGAACACACCGTCACGCAGGGGACAGTCTCAGGAACAACCTGATGCGATTTGGTGTGTGTACAATGAAAACTGAGGCCACAGTCGCGAGTAGAATTGTAAAGTTTAACTTTGATCGCAGTGGTTGGAAAATGAATGGGGGCTTATGGAGAGAAGAGGCTGCGCTGGCCTGACTCTGAGGTTCGCCGTTTAAATTTTACAAAGCGCTCAGGTTTATGGCCAGCATCGCACGAGAGAGCACAAATTTGCCTACAAAAGTGGAAAAAAGAATTTGTCTACTGCTTACGGTTTGGCCGGGAGCAGCGTGAAAAGAGCAAAATGAGAAGTGATTCTTCAGCGATCCCAAATTCACCGTTGGTCTCTCCCCACTCGAGCTGCATCGAAAACGCCAAACCCACGTGTTTTTGAGAGGGCCTGGATGAAAAACCATACAAGGTATCGACACGCTGTCGGGTACGGGCAGAGACCACAAGTTTTCCAGCGTTTTAGAGTTTGAATGAAGTTTCTACATCAACGCACGGCTTTACAGCGAATGTTTGTTTGAGGGTGATTTTTTGAATTTTCTGGATTTTCCCATTCATTTCTTATGGGATTTTTTGCTCCTTCGGAAAACTTTTTAGCCAAAAAGTGTTATTTTTTCATCAATCTTTGTCCGATTTCGGATTGTTATACACCAACGCGTGCCTGAGAGCGTCCCGAACAAATCTTCTATTCAACTTGTCCAGAATCTGGATCGTTTGCCCACAGTCGCGATTTAAAGGTTTTTTTCCATAAGGGCCCCATACAAAGCAGCGGTTGCCATGACGACGGTGACTGTCTGCAGACCCTTGGTCTGTGTCATTTTGGCCAAAGTGTGTTTGAGAAGGTTCTGGTGAAAAACGATACAAGCTATCGACATGAAACTCGGTACACAGACACACCACAAGTTTCTTGAATTTTTAAAATTGAAATGAAGTTTGTACCTCAAAGTATGGCGACGTAGCGCATTTTTGTTTGAGGCGTTCCGATTTTCCCATTCATTCTTATGGGAAAAAGCGAAATTGCCCAAGTGCTAAACAGTTGGCTCTAGGGAGACAACACTTGCACCTATCTGCAATATGAACACACCGTCACGCAGGGGACAGTCTCAGGAACGCCCTGATGCGATTTGGTGTGTCTACTATGAAAACTGAGGCCACAGTCGCGAGTAGAAGTGTAAAGTTTAACTTTGATCGCAGCGGTTGGAAAATGAATGGGGGCTTATGGAGAGAAGAGGCTGCGCTGGCCTGACTCTGAGGCTCGCCGTTTAAATTTTACAAAGCGCTCCGGTTTATGGCCGGCATCGCATGAGAGAGCACAAATTTGCCTACAAAACTGGAAAAAAGAATTTGTCTACTGCTTACGGTTTGGCCGGGAGCAGCGTGAAAAGAGCAAAATGAGAGGTGATTTTTCAGTCATCCCGCACTCTGACAGTTGGTCTCTCCCCACTCTAACTTTTCAAAAAACGCCAAACCCACGTGTTTTTGAGACGGCCTGGATGAAAAACGACACAAGGTATCAACACGCTGTCGGGTACGGGCAGAGACGACAAGTTTTCCTGTGTTTTGAAGTTTAAACAAAGTTTCTACGACAACGTATGGCTTGGCAGCGAATGTTTGTTTGAGGGCGATTTTTTGAATTTTCTGGTTTTTCCCATTCATTTCTTATGGGATTTTTTGCTCTTTCTGAGCACTTTTTGGCTAAAAAGTGTTATTTTTTCGTCAATCTTTGTCAATTTTTAGGCTGCTATATACCAACGCGTGCGGGAGAGCGTCCCGAACAATTCTTCTTTTTAACTTGTCCAGAATCTGGATGGTTTGGCGACAGCGGCCAATTAACTGATTTTGCCAGTTTTTGGCCCCTGGCGGGGCCAAAAACTGGAATTTTGTCGGGGTCGAAGGAAAGCACACTTGCCGGGGCCGAGCCGCACGTTTTGATGTATCGTTTGTGTGTCTGCGATCAGCGGTTCTCGAGATACGCTCGACCGAAATTTCGCTATAATAATAATAATAATAACTAGAAAATTCCAGCGCGCTGAAATTTCGAGAGTGCTCCGAAACCTGTGCCCACCATCGAGTCACTAGCTGCCCCAACCCCCCCCCCCACCAGAGCCGAAGGAGAATTGCTCTTTTCGGCCATAACTTTGTATTAACATGCATGTATGAGAGAGGCCGAGTGTGTGTGTGTGAGTGTGGCTGAAGTGTTTGTGTGTCTGCATGAGGTCATCAGTCAGCCTGCTCCAGCAGGACACTGTCAGCAGGGGAGAGAGAGTGGCAGGGAATTCACCAAATGAATTGAGAAGGTGCTGGTGAAAAACGATACAAGCTATCGACATGAAACCGGGTACACAGACAGACCACAAGTTTCTTGAATTTTTGAAATTAAAATGAAGTTTCTACCTCAAAGGATAGCGACGTAACGCATTTTTGTTTGAGGCGTTCCGATTTTCCCATTCATTCTTATGGGAAAAAGCGAAATTGGCCAAGTGCTAAACATTTGGCTCTTGGGAGACAACGCTCGCACCTATCTGCAATACAAACACACCGTCACGCAGGGGACAGTCTCAGGAACGCCCTGATGCGATTTGGTGTGTCTACTATGAAAACTGAGGCCACAGTCGCGAGTAGAAGTGTAAAGCTTAACTTTGATCGCAGTGGTCAGAAAATGAATGGGGCCTTATGGAGAGAAGAGGCTGCGCTTGCCTGACTCTGAGGCTCGCCGTTTGAATTTTACAAAGCGCTCAGGTTTATGGCCGCCATCGCACGAGAGAGCACAAATTAACCTACGAAACTGGAAAAAAGAATTTGTCTACTGCTTACGGTTTGGCCGGGAGCAGCGTGAAAAGAGCAAAATGAGAAGTGATTCTTCAGCGATCCCAAATTCACAGTTGGTCTCTCCCCACTCGAGCTGCATCGAAAACGCCAAACCCACGTGTTTTTGAGAGGGCCTGGATGAAAAACCATACAAGGTATCGACACGCTGTCGGGTACGGGCAGAGACCACAAGTTTTCCAGCGTTTTAGAGTTTGAATGAAGTTTCTACATCAACGCACGGCTTTACAGCGAATGTTTGTTTGAGGGTGATCTTTTGAATTTTCTGGATTTTCCCATTCATTTCTTATGGGATTTTTTGCTCCTTCGGAAAACTTTTTAGCCAAAAAGTGTTATTTTTTCGTCAATCTTTGTCCGATTTCGGATTGTTATACACCAACGCGTGCGGGAGAGCGTCCCGAACAAATCTTCTATTCAACTTGTCCAGAATCTGGATCGTTTGCCCACAGTCGCGATTTAAATGTTTTTTTCCATAAGGGCCCCATATAAAGCAGCGGTTGCCATGACGACGGTGACTGTCTGCAGACACTTGGTCTGTGTCATTTTGACCAAAGTGTGTTTGAGAAGGTGCTGGTGAAAAACGGTACAAGCTATCAACAAGAAAGTCGGTACATAGACAGACCACAAGTTTCTTGAATTTTTGAAATTAAAATGAAGTTTCTACCTCAAAGCATGGCGACATAGCGCATTTTTGTTTGAGGAGTTCCGATTTTCCCATTCATTCTTATGGGAAAAAGCGAAATTGCTCAAGTGCTAAACATTTGGCTCTAAGGAGACAACACTTGCACCTATCTGCAATATGAACACACCGTCACGCAGGGGACAGTCTCAGGAACGCCCTGATGCGATTTGGTGTGTGTATGATGAAAACTGAGGCCACAGTCGCGAGTAGAAGTGTAAAGTTTAACTTTGATCGCAGTGGTCAGAAAATGAATGGGGCCTTATGGAGAGAAGAGGCTGCGCTGGCCTGACTCTGAGGCTCGCCGTTTAAATTTTACAAAGCGCTCAGGTTTATGGCCGGCATGGCACGAGAGAGCACAAATTTGCCTACAAAACTGGAAAAAAGAATTTGTCTACTGCTTACGGTTTGGCCGGGAGCAGCGTGAAAAGAGCAAAATGAGAGGTGATTTTTCAGTCATCCCGCACTCTGACAGTTGGTCTCTCCCCACTCTAACTTTTCAAAAAACGGCAAACCCACGTGTTTTTGAGACGGTCTGGATGAAAAACGACACAAGGTATCAACACGCTGTCGGGTACGGGCAGAGACGACAAGTTTTCCTACGTTTTGAAGTTTGAACGAATTTTGTACGACAACGTATGACTTGGCAGCGAATGTTTGTTTGAGGGCGATTTTTTGAAATTTGTGGTTTTTCCCATTCATTTCTTATGGGATTTTTTGCTCTTTCTGAGCACTTTTTGGCGAAAAAGTGTTATTTTTTCGTCAATCTTTGTCAATTTTTAGGCTGCTATATACCAACGCGTGCGGGAGAGCGTCCCGAACAATTCTTCTTTTTAACTTGTCCAGAATCTGGATGGTTTGGCCACAGCGGCCAATTAACTGATTTTTGCCAGTTTTTGGCCCCTGGCGGGGCCAAAAACTGGAATTTTGTCGGGGTCGAAGGAAAGCACACTTGCCGGGGCCGAGCCGCACGTTTTGATGTATGGTTTGTGTGTCTGCGATCAGCGGTTCTCGAGATACGCTCGACCGAAATTTCGCTATAATAATAATAATAATAATAACTAGAAAATTCCAGCGCGCTGAAATTTCGAGAGTGCTCCGAAACCTGTGCCCACCATCGAGTCACTAGCTGCCCCAACCCCCCCCCCCGCCAGAGCCGAAGGAGAATTGCTCTTTTCGGCCATAACTTTGTATTAACATGCATGTATGAGAGAGACCGAGTGTCTGTGTGAGTGTGCCTGAAGTGTTTGTGTGTCTGTATGAGGTCATCAGTCAACCTGCTCCAGCAGGACACTGTCAGCAGGGGAGAGAGAGAAGCAGGGAATTCACCAAATGAGCTTTGAGAAGGTGCTGGTGAAAAACGGTACAAGCTATCGACATGAAACCCGGTACACAGACAGACCACAAGATTCTTGAATTTTTGAAATTGAAATGTAGTTTCTACCTCAAAGTATGGCGACATAGCGCATTTTTGTTTGAGGCGTTCCGATTTTCCCATTCATTCATATGGGAAAAAGCGAAATTGCCCAAGTGCTAAACATTTGGCTCTAGGGAAACACCGCTTGCACCTATCTGCAATACAAACACACCGTCACGCAGGGGACAGTCTCAGGAACGCCCTGATGCGATTTGGTGTGTCTACTATGAAAACTGAGGCCACAGTCGCGAGTAGAAGTGCAAAGTTTAACTTTGATTGCAGTGGTTGGAAAATGAATGGGGGCTTATGGAGAGAAGAGGCTGCGCTGGCCTGACTCTGAGGCTCGCCGTTTAAATTTTACAAAGCGCTCAGGTTTATGGCCGGCATGGCACGAGAGAGCACAAATTTGCCTACAAAAGTGGAAAAAACAATTTGTCTACTGCTTACGGTTTGGCCGGGAGCAGCGTGAAAAGAGCAAAATGAGAAGTGATTCTTCAGCGATCCCAAATTCACAGTTGGTCTCTCCCCACTCGAGCTGCATCGAAAACGCCAAATCCACGTGTTTTTGAGACGGCCTGGATGAAAAACCATACAAGGTATCGACACGCTGTCGGGTACGGGCAGAGACCACAAGTTTTCCAGCGTTTTAGAGTTTGAATGAAGTTTCTGCATCAACGCACGGCTTTACAGCGAATGTTTGTTTGAGGGTGATCTTTTGAATTTTCTGGATTTTCCCATTCATTTCTTATGGGATTTTTTGCTCCTTCGGAAAACTTTTTAGCCAAAAAGTGTTATTTTTTCGTCAATCTTTGTCCGATTTCGGATTGTTATACACCAACGCGTGCGGGAGAGCGTCCCGAACAAATCTTCTATTCAACTTGTCCAGAATCTGGATCGTTTGCCCACAGTCGCGATTTAAAGGTTTTTTTCCATAAGGGCCCCATATAAAGCAGCGGTTGCCATGACGACGGCAAAAGTCTGCAGACCCTTGGTCGGTGTCATTTTGACCAAAGTGTGTTTGAGAAGGTGATGGTGAAAAACGATACAAGCTATCAACAAGAAAGTCGGTACATAGACAGACCACAAGTTTCTTGAATTTTTGAAATTAAAATGAAGTTTCTACCTCAAAGCATGGCGACATAGCGCATTTTTGTTTGAGGCGTTCCGATTTTCCCATTCATTCTTATGGGAAAAAGCGAAATTGCTCAAGTGCTAAACATTTGGCTCTAAGGAGACAACACTTGCACCTATCTGCAATATGAACACACCGTCACGCAGGGGACAGTCTCAGGAACGCCCTGATGCGATTTGGTGTGTGTATGATGAAAACTGAGGCCACAGTCGCGAGTAGAAGTGTAAAGTTTAACTTTGATCGCAGTGGTTGGAAAATGAATGGGGCCTTATGGAGAGAAGAGGCTGCGCTGGCCTGACTCTGAGGCTCGCCGTTTAAATTTTACAAAGCGCTCAGGTTTATGGCCGGCATCGCACGAGAGAGCACAAATTTGCCTACAAAACTGGAAAAAAGAATTTGTCTACTGCTTACGGTTTGGCCGGGAGCAGCGTGAAAAGAGCAAAATGAGAGGTGATTTTTCAGTCATCCCGCACTCTGACAGTTGGTCTCTCCCCACTCTAACTTTTCAAAAAACGGCAAACCCACGTGTTTTTGAGACGGTCTGGATGAAAAGCGACACAAGGTATCAACACGCTGTCGGGTACGGGCAGAGACGACAAGTTTTCCTACGTTTTGAAGTTTGAACGAATTTTGTACGACAACGTATGACTTGGCAGCGAATGTTTGTTTGAGGGCGATTTTTTGAAATTTCTGGTTTTTCCCATTAATTTCTTATGGGATTTTTTGCTCTTTCTGAGCACTTTTTGGCTAAAAAGTGTTATTTTTTCGTCAATCTTTGTCAATTTTTAGGCTGCTATATACCAACGCGTGCGGGAGAGCGTCCCGAACAATTCTTCTTTTTAACTTGTCCAGAATCTGGATCGTTTGGCCACAGCGGCCAATTAACTGATTTTTGCCAGTTTTTGGCCCCTGGCGGGGCCAAAAACTGGAATTTTGTCGGGGTCGAAGGAAAGCACACTTGCCGGGGCCGAGCCGCACGTTTTGATGTATGGTTTGTGTGTCTGCGATCAGCGGTTCTCGAGATACGCTCGACCGAAATTTCGCTATAATAATAATAATAATAATAATAATAAGAAGAATAAACACGGTGGAGAGTAATAGTGCTCCCTTTCGGAGCACTAATAATAAGAAGAAGAATAAACACGGTGGAGAGTAATAGTGCTCCCTTTCGGAGCACTAACTAGAAAATTCCAGCGCGCTGAAATTTCGAGAGTGCTCCGAAACCTGTGCCCACCATCGAGTCACGAGCTGGCCCAACCCCATACTTGTGCCTGGACCGCCCAACACTATGTATTTGCTGTCCCTGCTACTCAGAGAGACCCCTGGTTTAACCCTATCAGTTGTATGATAGGAAAGTAGTTGGTGTGCCTTAAGTGTTTGTGTGTCTGTGTGAGGTCATCAGTCAGCCTGCTCCAGCAGGACACTGTCAGCAGGGGAGAGAGAGTAGCAGGGAATTCACCAAATGAGCTTTGAGAAGGTGCTGGTGAAAAACGGTACAAGCTATCAACATGAAAGTCGGTACATAGACAGACCACAAGTTTCTTGAATTTTTGAAATTAAAATGAAGTTTCTACCTCAAAGTATGGCGACGTAGCGCATTTTTGTTTGAGGCGTTCCGATTTCCCCATTCATTCTTATGGGAAAAAGCGAAATTGCCCAAGTGCTAAACATTTGGCTCTAGGGAGACAACACTTGCACCTATCTGCAATATGAACACAACGTCACGCAGGGGACAGTCTGAGGAACGCCCTGATGCGATTTGGTGTGTGTATGATGAAAACTGAGGCCACAGTCACGAGTAGAAGTGTAAAGTTTAACTTTGATCGCAGTGGTTGGAAAATGAATGGGGGCTTATGGAGAGAAGAGGCTGCGCTGGCCTGACTCTGAGGCTCGCCGTTTAAATTTTACAAAGCGCTCAGGTTTATGGCCGGCATCGCACGAGAGAGCACAAATTTGCCTACAAAAGTGGAAAAAAGAATTTGTCTACTGCTTACGGTTTGGCCGGGAGCAGCGTGAAAAGAGCAAAATGAGAGGTGATTTTTCAGTCATCCCGCACTCTGACAGTTGGTCTCTCCCCACTCTAACTTTTCAAAAAACGCCAAACCCACGTGTTTTTGAGTTGGCCTGGATGAAAAGCGACACAAGGTATCAACACGCTGTCGGGTACGGGCAGAGACGACAAGTTTTCCTGCGTTTTGAAGTTTGAACGAAGTTTCTACGACAACGTAAGACTTGGCAGCGAATGTTTGTTTGAGGGCGATTTTTTGAAATTTGTGGTTTTTCCCATTCATTTCTTATGGGATTCTTTGCTCTTTCTGCGCACTTTTTGGCTAAAAAGTGTTATTTTTTCGTCAATCTTTGTCAATTTTTAGGCTGCTATATACCAACGCGTCCGGGAGAGCGTCCCGAACAATTCTTCTTTTTAACTTGTCCAGAATCTGGATGGTTTGGCGACAGCGGCCAATTAACTGATTTTTGCCAGTTTTTGGCCCCTAGCGGGGCCAAAAACTGGAATTTTGTCGGGGTCGAAGGAAAGCACACTTGCCGGGGCCGAGCTGCACGTTTTGATGTATGGTTTGTGTGTCTGCGATCAGCGGTTCTCGAGATACGCTCGACCGAAATTTCGCTATAATAATAAAAACTAGAAAATTCCAGCGCGCTGAAATTTCGAGAGTGCTCCGAAACCTGTGCCCACCATAGAGTCACGAGCTGCCCCAACCCCCCCCCCCCCACCCCCCCGCCAGAGCCGAAGGAGAATTGCTCTTTTCGGCCATAACTTTGTATTAACATGCATGTGTGAGAGAGACCGAGTGTGTGTGTCAGTGTGCCTGAAGTGTTTGTGTGTCTGTATGAGGTCATCAGTCAGCCTGCTCCAGCAGGACACTGTCAGCAGGGGAGAGAGAGTAGCAGGGAATTCACCAAATGAGCTTTGAGAAGGTGCTGGTGAAAAACGATACAAGCTATCGACATGAAACCCGGTGCACAGACAGACCACAGGTTTCGTGAATTTTTGAAATTAAAATGAAGTTTCTATCTCAAAGTATGGCGACGTAGCGCATTTTTGTTTGAGGCGTTCCGATTTCCCCATTCATTCTTATGGGAAAAAGCGAAATTGCCCAAGTGCTAAACATTTGGCTCTAGGGAGACAACGCTTGCACCTATCTGCAATACAAACACATCGTCACGCAGGGGACAGTCTCAGGAACGCCCTGATGCGATTTGGTGTGTCTACTATGAAAACTGAGGCCACAGTCGCGAGTAGAAGTGTAAAGTTTAACTTTGATCGCAGTGGTCGGAAAATGAATGGGGGCTTATGGAGAGAAGAGGCTGCGCTGGCCTGACTGAGGCTCGCCGTTTAAATTTTACAAAGCGCTCAGGTTTATATCCGGCATCGCACGAGAGAGCACAAATTTGCCTACAAAACTGGAAAAATGAATTTGTCTACTGCTTACGGTTTGGCCGGGAGCAGCGTGAAAAGAGCAAAATGAGAGGTGATTCTTCAGCGATCACAAATTGACAGTTGGTCTCTCCCCGCTCGAGCTGCATCGAAAACGCCAAACCCACGTGTTTTTGAGAGGGCCTGGATGAAAAACCATACAAGGTATCGACACGCTGTCGGGTACGGGCAGAGACCACAAGTTTTCCTGCGTTTTGGAGTTTGAATGAAGTTCCTACATCAACGCACGGCTTTACAGCGAATGTTTGTTTGAGGGTGATTTTTTGAATTTTCTGGATTTTCCCATTCATTTCTTATGGGATTTTTTGCTCCCTCGGAAAACTTTTTAGCCAAAAAGTGTTATTTTTTCGTCAATCTTTGTCCGATTTCGGATTGTTATACACCAACGCGTGCGGGAGAGCGTCCCGAACAAATCTTCTATTCAACTTGTCCAGAATCTGGATCGTTTGCCCACAGTCGCGATTTAAAGGTTTTTTTCCATAAGGGCCCCATATAAAGCAGCGGTTGCCATGACGACGGCGACAGTCTGCAGACCCTTGGTCTGTGTCATTTTGACCAAAGTGTGTTTGACAAAGTGCTGGTGAAAAACGGTACAAGCTATCAACACGAAAGTCGGTACATAGACAGACCACAAGTTTCTTGAATTTTTGAAATTAAAATGAAGTTTCTACCTCAAAGTATGGCGACGTAGCGCATTTTTGTTTGAGGCGTTCCGATTTCCCCATTCATTCTTATGGGAAAAAGCGGAATTGCCCAAGTGCAAAACATTTGGCTCTAGGGAGACAACGCTTGCACCTATCTGCAATATGAACACACCGTCACACAGGGGACAGTCGGAGGAACGCCCTGATGCGATTTGGTGTGTCTACTATGAAAACTGAGGCCACAGTCACGAGTAGAAGTGTAAAGTTTAACTTTGATCGCAGTGGTTGGAAAATGAATGGGGGCTTATGGAGAGAAGAGGCTGCGCTGGCCTGACTCTGAGGCTCGCCGTTTAAATTTTACAAAGCGCTCAGGTTTATGGCCGGCATCGCACGAGAGAGCACAAATTTGCCTACAAAAGTGGAAAAAAGAATTTGTCTACTGCTTACGGTTTGGCCGGGAGCAGCGTGAAAAGAGCAAAATGAGAGGTGATTTTTCAGTCATCCCGCACTCTGACAGTTGGTCTCTCCCCACTCTAACTTTTCAAAAAACGCCAAACCCACGTGTTTTTGAGACGGCCTGGATGAAAAACGACACAAGGTATCAACACGCTGTCGGGTACGGGCAGAGACGACAAGTTTTCCTGCGTTTTGAAGTTTGAACGAAGTTTCTACGACAACGTATGGCTTGGCAGTGAATGTTTGTTTGAGGGCGATTTTTTGAATTTTCTGGTTTTTCCCATTCATTTCTTATGGGATTTTTTGCTCTTTCTGAGCACTTTTTGGCTAAAAAGTGTTATTTTTTCGTCAATCTTTGTCAATTTTTAGGCTGCTATATACCAACGCGTGCGGGAGAGCGTCCCGAACAATTCTTCTTTTTAACTTGTCCAGAATCTGGATCGTTTGGCCACAGCGGCCAATTAACTGATTTTTGCCAGTTTTTGGCCCCTGGCGGGGCCAAAAACTGGAATTTTGTCGGGGTCGATTGAAAGCACACTTGCCGGGGCCGAGCCGCACGTTTTGATGTATCGTTTGTGTGTCTGCGATCAGCGGTTCTCGAGATACGCTCGACCGAAATTTCGCTATAATAATAAGAAGAATAAACACGGTGTAGAATAATAGTGCTCCTTTTCGGAGCACTAATAATAACTAGAAAATTCCAGCGCGCTGAAATTTCGAGAGTGCTCCGAAACCTGTGCCCACCATCGAGTCACTAGCTGCCCCAACCCCCCCCCCGCCAGAGCCGAAGGAGAATTGCTCTTTTCGGCCATAACTTTGTATTAACATGCATGTATGAGAGAGGCCGAGTGTGTGTGTGTGAGTGTGGCTGAAGTGTTTGTGTGTCTGCATGAGGTCATCAGTCAGCCTGCTCCAGCAGGACACTGTCAGCAGGGGAGAGAGAGTGGCAGGGAATTCACCAAATGAATTGAGAAGGTGCTGGTGAAAAACGATACAAGCTATCGACATGAAACCGGGTACACAGACAGACCACAAGTTTCTTGAATTTTTGAAATTAAAATGAAGTTTCTACCTCAAAGGATGGCGACGTAACGCATTTTTGTTTGAGGCGTTCCGATTTTCCCATTCATTCTTATGGGAAAAAGCGAAATTGGCCAAGTGCTAAACATTTGGCTCTCGGGAGACAACGCTTGCACCTATCTGCAATACAAACACACCGTCACGCAGGGGACAGTCTGAGGAATGCCCTGATGCGATTTGGTGTGTCTACTATGAAAACTGAGGCCACAGTCGCGAGTAGAAGTGTAAAGTTCAACTTTGATCGAAGTGGTTGGAAAATGAATGGGGGCTTATGGAGAGAAGAGGCTGCGCTGGCCTTACTCTGAGGCTCGCCGTTTAAATTTTACATAGCGCTCGGGTTCATGGCCGGCATCGCACGAGAGAGCACAAATTTGCCTACAAAACTGGAAAAAAGAATTTGTCTACTGCTTACGGTTTGGCCGGGAGCAGCGTGAAAAGAGCAAAATGAGAAGTGATTCTTCAGCGATCCCAAATTCACAGTTGGTCTCTCCCCACTCGAGCTGCATCGAAAACGCCAAACCCACGTGTTTTTGAGAGGGCCTGGATGAAAAACCATACAAGGTATCGACACGCTGTCGGGTACGGGCAGAGACCACAAGTTTTCCAGCGTTTTAGAGTTTGAATGAAGTTTCTACATCAATGCACGGCTGTACAGCGAATGTTTGTTTGAGGGTGATTTTTTGAATTTTCTGGATTTTCCCATTCATTTCTTATGGGATTTTTTGCTCCTTCGGAAAACTTTTTGGACAAAAAGTGTTATTTTTTCGTCAATCTTTGTCCGATTTCGGATTGTTATACACCAACACGTGCGGGAGAGCGTCCCGAACAAATCTTCTATTCAACTTGTCCAGAATCTGGATCGTTTGCCCACAGTCGCGATTTAAAGGTTTTTTTCCATAAGGGCCCCATATAAAGCAGCGGTTGCCATGACGACGGCGACAGTCTGCAGACCCTTGGTCTGTGTCATTTTGACCAAAGTGTGTTTGACAAAGTGCTGGTCAAAAACGGTACAAGCTATCAACACGAAAGTCGGTACATAGACAGACCACAAGTTTCTTGAATTTTTGAAATTAAAATGAAGTTTCTACCTCAAAGTATGGCGACGTAGTGCATTTTTGTTTGAGGCGTTCCGATTTTCCCATTCATTCTTATGGGAAAAAGCGAAATTGCCCAAGTGCTAAACATTTGGCTCTAGGGAGACAACACTTGCACCTATCTGCAATACGAACACACCGTCACGCAGGGGACAGTCTGAGGAACGCCCTGATGCGATTTGGTGTGTGTATGATGAAATCTGAGGCCACAGTCACGAGTAGAAGTGTAAAGTTTAACTTTGATCGCAGCGGTTGGAAAATGAATGGGGGCTTATGGAGAGAAGAGGCTGCGCTGGCCTGACTCTGAGGCTCGCCGTTTAAATTTTACAAAGCGCTCAGGTTTATGGCCGGCATCGCACGAGAGAGCACAAATTTGCCTACAAAAGTGGAAAAAAGAATTTGTCTACTGCTTACGGTTTGGCCGGGAGCAGCGTGAAAAGAGCAAAATGAGAGGTGATTTTTCAGTCATCCCGCACTCTGACAGTTGGTCTCTCCCCACTCTAACTTTTCAAAAAACGCCAAATCCACGTGTTTTTGAGACGGCCTGGATGAAAAACGACACAAGGTATCAACACGCTGTCGGGTACGGGCAGAGACGACAAGTCTTCCTACGTTTTGAAGTTTGAACGAAGTTTCTACGACAACGTATGGCTTGGCAGCGAATGTTTGTTTGAGGGCGATTTTTTGATTTTTCTGGTTTTTCCCATTCATTTCTTATGGGATTTTTTGCTCTTTCTGAGCACTTTTTGGCTAAAAAGTGTTATTTTTTCGTCAATCTTTGTCAATTTTTAGGCTGCTATATACCAACGCGTGCGGGAGAGCGTCCCGAACAATTCTTCTTTTTAACTTGTCCAGAATCTGGATGGTTTGGCGACAGCGGCCAATTAACTGATTTTGCCAGTTTTTGGCCCCTGGCGGGGCCAAAAACTGGAATTTTGTCGGGGTCGAAGGAAAGCACACTTGCCGGGGCCGAGCCGCACGTTTTGATGTATGGTTTGTGTGTCTGCGATCAGCGGTTCTCGAGATACGCTCGACCGAAATTTCGCTATAATAATAATAAGAAGAAGAATAATAACTAGAAAATTCCAGCACGCTGAAATTTCGAGAGTGCTCCGAAACCTGTGCCCACCATCGAGTCACTAGCTGCCCCAACCCCCCCCCACCCCCCCGCCAGAGCCGAAGGAGAATTGCTCTTTTCGGCCATAACTTTGTATTAACATGCATGTATGAGAGAGACCGAGTGTGTGTGTGAGTGTGCCTGAAGTGTTTGTGTGTCTGTATGAGGTCATCGGTCAGCCTGCTCCAGCAGGACACTGTCAGCAGGGAAGAGAGAGTAGCAGGGAATTCACCAAATGAGCTTTGAGAAGGTGCTGGTGAGAAACGATACAAGCTATCGACATGAAACTCGGTACACAGACAGACCACAAGTTTCTTGAATTTTTAAAATTAAAATGAAGTTTCTACCTCAAAGTATGGCGACGTAGCGCATTTTTGTTTGAGGCGTTCTGATTTCCCCATTCATTCTTATGGGAAAAAGCGAAATTGCCCAAGTGCTAAACATTTGGCTCTAAAGAGACAACGCTTGCACCTATCTGCAATACAAACACACCGTCACGCAGGGGACAGTCTCAGGAACGCCCTGATGTGATTTGGTGTGTCTACTATGAAAACTGAGGCCACAGTCGTGAGTAGAAGTGTAAAGTTTAACTTTGATCGCAGTGGTTGGAAAATGAATGGGGGCTTATGGAGAGAAGAGGCTGCGCTGGCCTGACTCTGAGGCTCGCCGTTTAAATTTTACAAAGCGCTCAGGTTTATGGCCGGCATGGCACGAGAAAGCACAAATTTGCCTACAAAAGTGGAAAAAAGAATTTGTCTACTGCTTACGGTTTGGCCGGGAGCAGCGTGAAAAGAGCAAAATGAGAGGTGATTCTTCAGCGATCCCAAATTGACAGTTGGTCTCTCCCCACTCGAGCTGCATCAAAAACGCCAAACCCACGTGTTTTTGAGAGGGCCTGGATGAAAAACCATACAAGGTATCGACACGCTGTCGGGTACGGGCAGAGACCACAAGTTTTCCAGCGTTTTGGAGTTTGAGTGAAGTTTCTACATCAACGCACGGCTTTACAGCGAATGTTTGTTTGAGGGTGATTTTTTGAATTTTCTGGATTTTCCCATTCATTTCTTATGGGATTTTTTGCTCCTTCGGAAAACTTTTTAGCCAAAAAGTGTTATTTTTTCGTCATTCTTTGTCCGATTTCGGATTGTTATACACCAACGCGTGCAGGAGAGCGTCCCGAACAAATCTTCTATTCAACTTGTCCAGAATCTGGATCGTTTGCCCACAGTCGCGATTTAAAGGTTTTTTTCCATAAGGGCCCCATATAAAGCTGCGGTTGCCATGACGACGGCGACAGTCTGCAGACCCTTGGTCTGTGTCATTTTGACCAAAGTGTGTTCGACAAAGTGCTGGTCAAAAACGGTACAAGCTATCAACATGAAAGTCGGTACATAGACAGACCACAAGTTTCTTGAATTTTTGAAATTAAAATGAAGTTTCTACCTCAAAGTATGGCGACGTAGCGCATTTTTGTTTGAGGCATTTCGATTTCCCCATTCATTCTTATGGGAAAAAGCGAAATTGCCCAAGTGCTAAACATTTGGCTCTAGGGAGACAACACTTGCACCTATCTGCAAAATGAACACACCGTCATGCAGGGGACAGTCTGAGGAACGCCCTGATGCGATTTGGTGTGTGTATGATGAAAACTGAGGCCACAGTCACGAGTAGAAGTGTAAAGTTTAACTTTGATCGCAGCGGTTGGAAAATGAATGGGGCCTTATGGAGAGAAGAGGCTGCGCTGGCCTGACTCTGAGGCTCGCCCTTTAAATTTTACAAAGCGCTCAGGTTTATGGCCGGCATCGCACGAGAGAGCACAAATTTGCCTACAAAACTGGAAAAAAGAATTTGTCTACTGCTTACGGTTTGGCCGGGAGCAGCGTGAAAAGAGCAAAATGAGAGGTGATTTTTCAGTCATCCCGCACTCTGACAGTTGGTCTCTCCCCACTCTAACTTTTCAAAAAACGCCAAACCCACGTGTTTTTGAGACGGCCTGGATGAAAAACGACACAAGATATCAACATGCTGCCGGGTACGGGCAGAGACGACAAGTTTTCCTGCGTTTTGAAGTTTGAACGAAGTTTCTACGACAACGTATGGCTTGGCAGCGAATGTTTGTTTGAGGGCGATTTTTTGAATTTTCTGGTTTTTCCCATTCATTTCTTATGGGATTTTTTGCTCTTTCTGAGCACTTTTTGGCTAAAAAGTGTTATTTTTTCATCAATCTTTGTCAATTTTTAGGCTGCTATATACCAACGCGTGCGGGAGAGCGTCCCGAACAATTCTTCTTTTTAACTTGTCCAGAATCTGGATCGTTTGGCCACAGCGGCCAATTAACTGATTTTTGCCAATTTTTGGCCCCTGGCGGGGCCAAAAACTGGAATTTTGTCGGGGTCGAAGGAAAGCACACTTGCCGGGGCCGAGCCGCACGTTTTGATGTATGGTTTGTGTGTCTGCGATCAGCGGTTCTCGAGATACGCTCGACCGAAATTTCGCTATAATAATAATAATAATAACTAGAAAATTCCAGCGCGCTGAAATTTCGAGAGTGCTCCGAAACCTGTGCCCACCATCGAGTCACTAGCTGCCCCAACCCCCCCCCATCCCCGCCAGAGCCGAAGGAGAATTCCTCTTTTCGGCCATAGCTTTGTATTAACATGCATGTGTGAGAGAGACCGAGTGTGTGTGTGAGTGTGCCTGAAGTGTTTGTGTGTCTGTATGAGGTCATCAGTCAGCCTGCTCCAGCAGGACACTGTCAGCAGGGGAGAGAGAGTAGCAGGGAATTCACCAAATGAGCTTTGAGAAGGTGCTGGTGAAAAACGATACAAGTTCTCAACATGAAACTCGGTACACAGACAGACCACAAGTTCCTTGAATTTTTGAAATTAAAATGAAGTTTCTACCTCAAAGTATGGCGACGTAGCGCATTTTTGTTTGAGGCGTTCCGATTTTCCCATTCATTCTTATGGGAAAAAGCGAAATTGCCCAAGTGCTAAACATTTGGCTCTAGGGAGACAACGCTTGCACCTATCTGCAATACAAACACACCGTCACGCAGGGGACAGTCTCAGGAACGCCCTGATGCGATTTGGTGTGTCTACTATGAAAACTGAGGCCACAGTCACGAGTAGAAGTGTAAAGTTTAACTTTGATCGCAGCGGTTGGAAAATGAATGGGGGCTTATGGAGAGAAGAGGCTGCGCTGGCCTGACTCTGAGGCTCGCCGTTTAAATTTTACAAAGCGCTCAGGTTTATGGCCGGCATCGCACGAGAGAGCACAAATTTGCCTACAAAAGTGGAAAAAAGAATTTGTCTACTGCTTACGGTTTGGCCGGGAGCAGCGTGAAAAGAGCAAAATGAGAGGTGATTTTTCAGTCATCCCGCACTCTGACAGTTGGTCTCTCCCCACTCTAACTTTTCAAAAAACGCCAAATCCACGTGTTTTTGAGACGGCCTGGATGAAAAACGACACAAGGTATCAACACGCTGTCGGGTACGGGCAGAGACGACAAGTCTTCCTACGTTTTGAAGTTTGAACGAAGTTTCTACGACAACGTATGGCTTGGCAGCGAATGTTTGTTTGAGGGCGATTTTTTGATTTTTCTGGTTTTTCCCATTCATTTCTTATGGGATTTTTTGCTCTTTCTGAGCACTTTTTGGCTAAAAAGTGTTATTTTTTCGTCAATCTTTGTCAATTTTTAGGCTGCTATATACCAACGCGTGCGGGAGAGCGTCCCGAACAATTCTTCTTTTTAACTTGTCCAGAATCTGGATGGTTTGGCGACAGCGGCCAATTAACTGATTTTGCCAGTTTTTGGCCCCTGGCGGGGCCAAAAACTGGAATTTTGTCGGGGTCGAAGGAAAGCACACTTGCCGGGGCCGAGCCGCACGTTTTGATGTATGGTTTGTGTGTCTGCGATCAGCGGTTCTCGAGATACGCTCGACCGAAATTTCGCTATAATAATAATAAGAAGAAGAACTAGAAAATTCCAGCACGCTGAAATTTCGAGAGTGCTCCGAAACCTGTGCCCACCATCGAGTCACTAGCTGCCCCAACCCCCCCCCCCGCACCCCTGCCAGAGCCGAAGGAGAATTGCTCTTTTCGGCCATAACTTTGTATGAACATGCATGTGTGAGAGAGACCGAGTGTGTGTGTGATTTGCCTGAAGTGTTTGTGTGTCTGTATGAGGTCATCAGTCAGCCTGCGCCAGCAGGACACTGTCAGCAGGGGAGAGAGAGTAGCAGGGAATTCACCAAACGAGCTTTGAGAAGGTGCTGGTGAAAAACGATACAAGCTATCGACATGAAACTCGGTACACAGACAGACCACAAGTTTCTTGAATTTTTGAAATTAAAATGAAGTGTCTACCTCAAAGTATGGCGACGTAGCGCATTTTTGTTTGAGGCGTTCCGATTTCCCCATTCATTCTTATGGGAAAAAGCGAAATTGCCCAAGTGCTAAACATTTGGCTCTAGGGAGACAACACTTGCACCTATCTGCAATACGAACACACCGTCACGCAGGGGACAGTCTGAGGAACGCCCTGATGCGATTTGGTGTGTGTATGATGAAAACTGAGGCCACAGTCGCGAGTAGAAGTGTAAAGTTTAACTTTGATCGCAGTGGTTGGAAAATGAATGGGGGCTTATGGAGAGAAGAGGCTGCGCTGGCCTGACTCTGAGGCTCGCCCTTTAAATTTTACAAAGCGCTCAGGTTTATGGCCGGCATCGCAAGAGAGAGCACAAATTTGCCTACAAAACTGGAAAAAAGAATTTGTCTACTGCTTACGGTTTGGCCGGGAGCAGCGTGAAAAGAGCAAAATGAGAGGTGATTCTTCAGCGATCCCAAATTGACAGTTGGTCTCTCCCCACTCGAGCTGCATCGAAAATGCCAAACCCACGTGTTTTTGAGAGGGCCTGGATGAAAAACCATACAAGGTATCGACACGCTGTCGGGTGCGGGCAGAGACGACAAGTTTTCCTGTGTTTTGGAGTTTGAATGAAGTTTCTACATCAACGCACGGCTTTACAGCGAATGTTTGTTTGAGGGTGATTTTTTGAATTTTCTGGATTTTCCCATTCATTTCTTATGGGATTTTTTGCTCCTTCGGAAAACTTTTTAGCCAAAAAGTGTTATTTTTTCGTCAATCTTTGTCCGATTTTGGATTGTTGTACACCAACGCATGCGGGAGAGTCTCCTGAACGAATCTTCTATTCAACTTGTCCAGAATCTGGATCGTTTGCCGACAGTCGCGATTTAAAGGTTTTTTTCCATAAGGGCCCCATATAAAGCTGCGGTTGCCATGACGACGGCGACAGTCTGCAGACCCTTGGTCTGTGTCATTTTGACCAATGTGTGTTTGACAAAGTGCTGGTGAAAAACAGTACAAGCTATCAACATGAAAGTCGGTACATAGACAGACCACAAGTTTCTTGAATTTTTGAAATCAAAATGAAGTTTCTACCTCAAAGTATGGCGACGTAGCGCATTTTTGTTTGAGGCGTTCCGATTTTCCCATTCATTCTTATGGGAAAAAGCGAAATTGCCCAAGTGCTAAACATTTGGCTCTAGGGAGACAACGCTTGCACCTATCTGCAATATGAACACACCGTCACGCAGGGGACAGTCTGAGGAACGCCCTGATGCGATTTGGTGTGTCTACTATGAAAACTGAGGCCACAGTCACGAGTAGAAGTGCAACGTTTAACTTTGATCGCAGCGGTTGGAAAATGAATGGGGGCTTATGGAGAGAAGAGGCTGCGCTGGCCTGACTCTGAGGCTCGCCGTTTAAATTTTACAAAGCGCTCAGGTTGATGGCCGCCATCGCACGAGAGAGCACAAATTAACCTACGAAACTGGAAAAAAGAATTTGTCTACTGCTTACGGTTTGGCCGGGAGCAGCGTGAAAAGAGCAAAATGAGAGGTGATTCTTCAGCGATCCCAAATTGACAGTTGGTCTGTCCCCACTCAAGCTGCATCGAAAACGCCAAACCCACGTGTTTTTGAGAGGGCCTGGATGAAAAACCATACAAGGTATCGACACGCTGTCGGGTACGGGCAGAGACCACAAGTTTTCCAGCGTTTTGGAGTTTGAATGAAGTTCCTACATCAATGCACGGCTGTACAGAGAATGTTTGTTTGAGGGTGATTTTTTGAATTTTCTGGATTTTCCCATTCATTTCTTATGGGATTTTTTGCTCCTTCGGAAAACTTTTTAGCCAAAAAGTGTTATTTTTTCGTCAATCTTTGTCCGATTTCAGATTGTTATACACCAACACGTGCGGGAGAGCGTCCCGAACAAATCTTCTATTCAACTTGTCCAGAATCTGGATCGTTTGCCGACAGTCGCGATTTAAAGGTTTTTTTCCATAAGGGCCCCATATAAAGCTGCGGTTGCCATGACGACGGTGACTGTCTGCAGACCCTTGGTCTGTGTCATTTTGACCAAAGTGTGTTTGAGAAGGTGCTGGTGAAAAACGGTACAAGCTATCAACATGAAAGTCGGTACATAGACAGACCACAAGTTTCTTGAATTTTTGAAATTGAAATGAAGTTTCTACCTCAAAGTATGGCGACGTAGCGCATTTTTGTTTGAGGCGTTCCGATTTCCCCATTCATTCTTATGGGAAAAAGCGAAATTGCCCAAGTGCTAAACATTTGGCTCTCGGGAGACAACGCTTGCACCTATCTGCAATACAAACACACCGTCACGCAGGGGACAGTCTGAGGAATGCCCTGATGCGATTTGGTGTGTCTACTATGAAAACTGAGGCCACAGTCGCGAGTAGAAGTGTAAAGTTTAACTTTGATCGCAGCGGTTGGAAAATGAATGGGGGCTTATGGAGAGAAGAGGCTGCGCTGGCCTGACTCTGAGGCTCGCCGTTTAAATTTTACAAAGCGCTCAGGTTTATGGCCGGCATCGCACGAGAGAGCACAAATTTGCCTACAAAAGTGGAAAAAAGAATTTGTCTACTGCTTACGGTTTGGCCGGGAGCAGCGCGAAAAGAGCAAAATGAGAGGTGATTTTTCAGTCATCCCGCACTCTGACAGTTGGTCTCTCCCCACTCTAACTTTTCAAAAAACGCCAAACCCACGTGTTTTTGAGACGGCCTGGATGAAAAACGACACAAGATATCAACACGCTGCTGGGTACGGGCAGAGACGACAAGTTTTCCTGCGTTTTGAAGTTTGAACGAAATTTCTACGACAACGTATGGCTTGGCAGCGAATGTTTGTTTGAGGGAGATTTTTTGAATTTTCTGGTTTTTCCCATTCATTTCTTATGGGATTTTTTGCTCTTTCTGAGCACTTTTTGGCGAAAAAGTGTTATTTTTTCGTCAATCTTTGTCAATTTTTAGGCTGCTATATACCAACGCGTGCGGGAGAGCGTCCCGAACAATTCTTCTTTTTAACTTGTCCAGAATCTGGATGGTTTGGCCACAGCGGCCAATTAACTGATTTTTGCCAGTTTTTGGCCCCTGGCGGGGCCAAAAACTGGAATTTTGTCGGGGTCAAAGGAAAGCACACTTGCCGGGGCCGAGCCGCACGTTTTGATGTATCGTTTGTGTGTCTGCGATCAGCGGTTCTCGAGATACGCTCGACCGAAATTTCGCTATAATAATAAGAAGAACTAGAAAATTCCAGCGCGCTGAAATTTCGAGAGTGCTCCGAAACCTGTGCCCACCATCGAGTCACTAGCTGCCCCAACCCCTCCCCACCCCCGCCAGAGCCGAAGGAGAATTGCTCTTTTCGGCCATAGCTTTGTATTAACATGCATGTATGAGAGAGACCGAGTGTGTGTGTGAGTGTGCCTGAAGTGTTTGTCTGTCTGTATGAGGTCATCAGTCAGCCTGCTCCAGCAGGACACTGTCAGCAGGGGAGAGAGAGAAGCAGGGAATTCACCAAATGAGCTTTGAGAAGGTGCTGGTGAAAAACGATACAAGCTATCGACATGAAACCCGGTACACTGACAGACCACAAGTTTCTTGAATTTTTGAAATTAAAATGAAGTGTCTACCTCAAAGTATGGCGACGTAGCGCATTTTTGTTTGAGGCGTTCCGATTTCCCCATTCATTCTTATGGGAAAAAGCGAAATTGCCCAAGTGCTAAACATTTGGCTCTAGGGAGACAACGCTTGCACCTATCTGCAATACAAACACACCGTCACGCAGGGGACAGTCTGAGGAACGCCCTGATGCGATTTGGTGTGTCTACTATGAAAACTGAGGCCACAGTCGCGAGTAGAAATGTAAAGTTCAACTTTGATCGAAGTGGTTGGAAAATGAATGGGGGCTTATGGAGAGAAGAGGCTGCGCTGGCCTGACTCTGAGGCTCGCCGTTTAAATTTTACATAGCGCTCGGGTTTATGGCCAGCATCGCACGAGAGAGCACAAATTTGCCTACAAAACTGGAGAAAAGAATTTGTCTACTGCTTACGGTTTGGCCGGGAGCAGCGTGAAAAGAGCAAAATGAGAGGTGATTCTTCAGCGATCCCAAATTGACAGTTGGTCTCTCCCCACTCGAGCTGCATCGAAAACGCCAAACCCACGTGTTTTTGAGAGGGCCTGGATGAAAAACCATACAAGGCATCAACACGCTGTCGGGTACGGGCAGAGACCACAAGTTTTCCAGCGTTTTGGAGTTTGAATGAAGTTTCTACATCAACGCACGGCTTTACAGCGAATGTTTGTTTGAGGGTGTTTTTTTTAATTTTCTGGATTTTCCCATTCATTTCTTATGGGATTTTTTGCTCCCTCAGAAAACTTTTTAGACAAAAAGTGTTATTTTTTCGTCAATCTTTGTCCGATTTCGGATTGTTATACACCAACGTGTGCGGGAGAGCGTCCCGAACAAATCTTCTATTCAACTTGTCCAGAATCTGAATCGTTTGCAGACAGTCGCGATTTAAAGGTTTTTTTCCATAAGGGCCCCATATAAAGTTGCGGTTGCCATGACGACGGCAACAGTCTGCAGACCCTTGGTTGGTGTCATTTTGACCAAAGTGTGTTTGACAAAGTGCTGGTGAAAAACGGTACAAGCTATCAACATGAAAGTCGGTACACAGACAGACCACAAGTTTCTTGAATTTTTGAAATTAAAATGAAGTTTCTACCTCAAAGTATGGCGACGTAGCGCATTTTTGTTTGAGGCGTTCCGATTTCCCCATTCATTCTTATGGGAAAAAGCGAAATTGCCCAAGTGCTAAACATTTGGCTCTAGGGAGACAACGCTTGCACCTATCTGCAATGTAGACACACCGTCACGCAGGGGACAGACTCAGGAACGCCCTGATGCGATTTGGTGTGTCTACTATGAAAACTGAGGCCACAGTCGCGAGTAGAAGTGTAAAGTTTAACTTTGATCGCAGTGGTTGGAAAATGAATGGGGCCTTATGGAGAGAAGAGGCTGCGCTGGCCTGACTCTGAGGCTCGCCGTTTAAATTTTACAAAGCGCTCAGGTTTATGGCCGGCATCGCACGAGAGAGCACAAATTTACCTACAAAAGTGGAAAAAAGAATTTGTCTACTGCTTACGGTTTGGCCGGGAGCAGCGTGAAAAGAGCAAAATGAGAGGTGATTTTTCAGTCATCCCGCACTCTGACAGTTGGTCTCTCCCCACTCTAACTTTTCAAAAAACGCCAAACCCACGTGTTTTTGAGACGGCCTGGATGAAAAATGACACAAGATATCAACACGCTGCCGGGTACGGGCAGAGACGACAAGTTTTCCTGCGTTTTGAAGTTTGAACGAAGTTTCTACGACAACGTATGGCTTGGCAGCGAATGTTTGTTTGAGGGCGATTTTTTGAATTTTCTGGTTTTTCCCATTCATTTCTTATGGGATTTTTTGCTCTTTCTGAGCACTTTTTGGCGAAAAAGTGTTATTTTTTCGTCAATCTTTGTCAATTTTTAGGCTGCTATATACCAACGCGTGCGGGAGAGCGTCCCGAACAACTCTTCTTTTTAACTTGTCCAGAATCTGGATCGTTTGGCCACAGCGGCCAATTAACTGATTTTTGCCAGTTTTTGGCCCCTGGCGGGGCCAAAAACTGGAATTTTGTCGGGGTCGAAGGAAAGCACACGTGCCGGGGCCGAGCCGCACGTTTTGATGTATCGTTTGTGTGTCTGCGATCAGCGGTTCTCGAGATACGCTCGACCGAAATTTCGCTATAATAATAATAATAATAATAATAATAAGAAGAATAAACACGGTGGAGAGTAATAGTGCTCCCTTTCGGAGCACTAATAAACACGGTGTAGAATAATAGTGCTCCTTTTCGGAGCACTAATAATAACTAGAAAATTCCAGCACGCTGAAATTTCGAGAGTGCTCCGAAACCTGTGCCCACCATCGAGTCACTAGCTGCCCCAACCCCCCCCCACCCCCCCGCCAGAGCCGAAGGAGAATTGCTCTTTTCGGCCATAACTTTGTATTAACATGCATGTATGAGAGAGACCGAGTGTGTGTGTGAGTGTGCCTGAAGTGTTTGTGTGTCTGTATGAGGTCATCGGTCAGCCTGCTCCAGCAGGACACTGTCAGCAGGGAAGAGAGAGTAGCAGGGAATTCACCAAATGAGCTTTGAGAAGGTGCTGGTGAGAAACGATACAAGCTATCGACATGAAACTCGGTACACAGACAGACCACAAGTTTCTTGAATTTTTAAAATTAAAATGAAGTTTCTACCTCAAAGTATGGCGACGTAGCGCATTTTTGTTTGAGGCGTTCTGATTTCCCCATTCATTCTTATGGGAAAAAGCGAAATTGCCCAAGTGCTAAACATTTGGCTCTAAAGAGACAACGCTTGCACCTATCTGCAATACAAACACACCGTCACGCAGGGGACAGTCTCAGGAACGCCCTGATGTGATTTGGTGTGTCTACTATGAAAACTGAGGCCACAGTCGTGAGTAGAAGTGTAAAGTTTAACTTTGATCGCAGTGGTTGGAAAATGAATGGGGGCTTATGGAG
The DNA here is from genome assembly GCA_029224185.1 of Karalla daura. Classification (NCBI taxonomy): domain Eukaryota; kingdom Metazoa; phylum Chordata; class Actinopteri; order Chaetodontiformes; family Leiognathidae; genus Karalla; species Karalla daura. The sequence continues at coordinate 4,208,976 of CM055188.1, read as the reverse complement.
AGAAGAGGCTGCGCTGGCCTGACTCTGAGGCTCGCCGTTTAAATTTTACAAAGCGCTCAGGTTTATGGCCGGCATGGCACGAGAAAGCACAAATTTGCCTACAAAAGTGGAAAAAAGAATTTGTCTACTGCTTACGGTTTGGCCGGGAGCAGCGTGAAAAGAGCAAAATGAGAGGTGATTCTTCAGCGATCCCAAATTGACAGTTGGTCTCTCCCCACTCGAGCTGCATCAAAAACGCCAAACCCACGTGTTTTTGAGAGGGCCTGGATGAAAAACCATACAAGGTATCGACACGCTGTCGGGTACGGGCAGAGACCACAAGTTTTCCAGCGTTTTGGAGTTTGAGTGAAGTTTCTACATCAACGCACGGCTTTACAGCGAATGTTTGTTTGAGGGTGATTTTTTGAATTTTCTGGATTTTCCCATTCATTTCTTATGGGATTTTTTGCTCCTTCGGAAAACTTTTTAGCCAAAAAGTGTTATTTTTTCGTCATTCTTTGTCCGATTTCGGATTGTTATACACCAACGCGTGCAGGAGAGCGTCCCGAACAAATCTTCTATTCAACTTGTCCAGAATCTGGATCGTTTGCCCACAGTCGCGATTTAAAGGTTTTTTTCCATAAGGGCCCCATATAAAGCTGCGGTTGCCATGACGACGGCGACAGTCTGCAGACCCTTGGTCTGTGTCATTTTGACCAAAGTGTGTTCGACAAAGTGCTGGTCAAAAACGGTACAAGCTATCAACATGAAAGTCGGTACATAGACAGACCACAAGTTTCTTGAATTTTTGAAATTAAAATGAAGTTTCTACCTCAAAGTATGGCGACGTAGCGCATTTTTGTTTGAGGCATTTCGATTTCCCCATTCATTCTTATGGGAAAAAGCGAAATTGCCCAAGTGCTAAACATTTGGCTCTAGGGAGACAACACTTGCACCTATCTGCAAAATGAACACACCGTCATGCAGGGGACAGTCTGAGGAACGCCCTGATGCGATTTGGTGTGTGTATGATGAAAACTGAGGCCACAGTCACGAGTAGAAGTGTAAAGTTTAACTTTGATCGCAGCGGTTGGAAAATGAATGGGGCCTTATGGAGAGAAGAGGCTGCGCTGGCCTGACTCTGAGGCTCGCCCTTTAAATTTTACAAAGCGCTCAGGTTTATGGCCGGCATCGCACGAGAGAGCACAAATTTGCCTACAAAACTGGAAAAAAGAATTTGTCTACTGCTTACGGTTTGGCCGGGAGCAGCGTGAAAAGAGCAAAATGAGAGGTGATTTTTCAGTCATCCCGCACTCTGACAGTTGGTCTCTCCCCACTCTAACTTTTCAAAAAACGCCAAACCCACGTGTTTTTGAGACGGCCTGGATGAAAAACGACACAAGATATCAACATGCTGCCGGGTACGGGCAGAGACGACAAGTTTTCCTGCGTTTTGAAGTTTGAACGAAGTTTCTACGACAACGTATGGCTTGGCAGCGAATGTTTGTTTGAGGGCGATTTTTTGAATTTTCTGGTTTTTCCCATTCATTTCTTATGGGATTTTTTGCTCTTTCTGAGCACTTTTTGGCTAAAAAGTGTTATTTTTTCATCAATCTTTGTCAATTTTTAGGCTGCTATATACCAACGCGTGCGGGAGAGCGTCCCGAACAATTCTTCTTTTTAACTTGTCCAGAATCTGGATCGTTTGGCCACAGCGGCCAATTAACTGATTTTTGCCAATTTTTGGCCCCTGGCGGGGCCAAAAACTGGAATTTTGTCGGGGTCGAAGGAAAGCACACTTGCCGGGGCCGAGCCGCACGTTTTGATGTATGGTTTGTGTGTCTGCGATCAGCGGTTCTCGAGATACGCTCGACCGAAATTTCGCTATAATAATAATAATAATAACTAGAAAATTCCAGCGCGCAGAAATTTCGAGAGTGCTCCGAAACCTGTGCCCACCATCAAGTCACGAGCTGGCCCAACCCCATACTTGTGCCTGGACCGCCCAACACTGTGTATTTGCTGTCCCTGCTACTCAGAGAGACCCCTGGTTTAACCCTATCAGCTGTATGATAGGAAAGTAGTTGGTGTGCCTGAAGTGTTTGCGTGTCTGTATGAGGTCATCAGTCAGCCTGCTCCAGCAGGACACTGTCAGCAGGGGAGAGAGAGTAGCAGGGAATTCACCAAATGAATTGAGAAGGTGCTGGTGAAAAACGATGCAAGTTCTCAACATGAAACTCGGTACACAGACAGACCACAAGTTTCTTGAATTTTTGAAATTAAAATGAAGTTTCTACCTCAAAGTATGGCGACGTAGCGCAGTTTTGTTTGAGGCATTCCGATTTTCCCATTCATTCTTATGGGAAAAAGTGAAATTGCCCAAGTGCTAAACATTTGGCTCTAGGGAGACAACGCTTGCACCTATCTGCAATACAAACACACCGTCACGCAGGGGACAGTCTCAGGAACGCCCTGATGCGATTTGGTGTGTCTCCTATGAAAACTGAGGCCACAGTCACGAGTAGAATTGTAAAGTTTAACTTTGATCGCAGTGGTCGGAAAATGAATGGGGGCTTATGGAGAGAAGAGGCTGCGCTGGCCTGACTCTGAGGTTCGCCGTTTAAATTTTACAAAGCGCTCAGGTTTATGGCCGGCATCGCCCAACAGAGCACAAATTTGCCTACAAAACTGGAAAAAAGAATTTGTCTACTGCTTACGGTTTGGCCGGGAGCAGCGTGAAAAGAGCAAAATGAGAGGTGATTCTTCAGCGATCCCAAATTGACAGTTGGTCTCTCCCCACTCGAGCTGCATCGAAAACGCCAAACCCACATGTTTTTGAGAGGGCCTGGATGAAAAACCATACAAGGTATCGACACGCTGTCGGGTACGGGCAGAGACCACAAGTTTTCCAGCGTTTTGGAGTTTGAATGAAGTTTCTACATCAACGCACGGCTGTACAGCGAATGTTTGTTTGAGGGTGATTTTTTGAATTTTCTGGATTTTCCCATTCATTTCTTATGGGATTTTTTGCTCCTTCGGAAAACTTTTTAGCCAAAAAGTGTTATTTTTTCGTCAATCTTTGTCCGATTTCAGATTGTTATACACCAACGCGTGCGGGAGAGCGTCCCGAACAAATCTTCTATTCAACTTGTCCAGAATCTGGATCGTTTGCCGACAGTCGCGATTTAAAGGTTTTTTTCCATAAGGGCCCCATATAAAGTTGCGGTTGCCATGACGACGGCGACAGTCTGCAGACCCTTGGTCTGTGTCATTTTGACCAAAGTGTGTTTGAGAAGGTGCTGGTGAAAAACGGTACAAGCTATCAACAAGAAAGTCGGTACATAGACAGACCACAAGTTTCTTGAATTTTTGAAATTAAAATGAAGTTTCTACCTCAAAGCATGGCGACATAGCGCATTTTTGTTTGAGGCGTTCCGATTTTCCCATTCATTCTTATGGGAAAAAGCGAAATTGCTCAAGTGCTAAACATTTGGCTCTAAGGAGACAACACTTGCACCTATCTGCAACATGAACACACCGTCACGCAGGGGACAGTCTCAGGAACGCCCTGATGCGATTTGGTGTGTGTATGATGAAAACTGAGGCCACAGTCGCGAGTAGAAGTGTAAAGTTTAACTTTGATCGCAGTGGTTGGAAAATGAATGGGGCCTTATGGAGAGAAGAGGCTGCGCTGGCCTGACTCTGAGGCTCGCCGTTTAAATTTTACAAAGCGCTCAGGTTTATGGCCGGCATCGCACGAGAGAGCACAAATTTGCCTACAAAACTGGAAAAAAGAATTTGTCTACTGCTTACGGTTTGGCCGGGAGCAGCGTGAAAAGAGCAAAATGAGAGGTGATTTTTCAGTCATCCCGCACTCTGACAGTTGGTCTCTCCCCACTCTAACTTTTCAAAAAACGGCAAACCCACGTGTTTTTGAGAAGGTCTGGATGAAAAGCGACACAAGGTATCAACACGCTGTCGGGTACGGGCAGAGACGACAAGTTTTCCTACGTTTTGAAGTTTGAACGAATTTTGTACGACAACGTATGACTTGGCAGCGAATGTTTGTTTGAGGGCGATTTTTTGAATTTTGTGGTTTTTCCCATTCATTTCTTATGGGATTTTTTGCTCTTTCTGAGCACTTTTTGGCTAAAAAGTGTTATTTTTTCGTCAATCTTTGTCAATTTTTAGGCTGCTATATACCAACGCGTGCGGGAGAGCGTCCCGAACAATTCTTCTTTTTAACTTGTCCAGAATCTGGATCGTTTGGCGACAGCGGCCAATTAACTGATTTTTGCCAGTTTTTGGCCCCTGACGGGGCCAAAAACTGGAATTTTGTCGGGGTCAAAGGAAAGCACACTTGCCGGGGCCGAGCCGCACGTTTTGATGTATGGTTTGTGTGTCTGCGATCAGCGGTTCTCGAGATACGCTCGACCGAAATTTCGCTATAATAATAATAATAATAAGAAGAATAAACACGGTGTAGAATAATAGTGCTCCTTTTCGGAGCACTAACTAGAAAATTCCAGCGCGCTGAAATTTCGAGAGTGCTCCGAAACCTGTGCCCACCATCGAGTCACTAGCTGCCCCAACCCGCCCCCCACCCCCGCCAGAGCCGAAGGAGAATTGCTCTTTTCGGCCATAACTTTGTGTTAACATGCATGTGTGAGAGAGACTGAGTGTGTGTGTGAGTGTGCCTGAAGTGTTTGTGTGTCTGTATGAGGTCATCAGTCAGCCTGCCCCAGCAGGACACTGTCAGCAGGGGAGAGAGAGTTGCAGGGAATTCACCAAATGAGCTTTGAGAAGGTGCTGGTGAAAGACGATACAAGCTATCGTCATGAAACTCGGTACACAGACAGACCACAAGTTTCTTGAATTTTTGAAATTAAAATGAAGTTTCTACCTCAAAGTATGGCGACGTAGCGCATTTTTGTCTGAGGCGTTCCGATTTCCCCATTCATTCTTATGGGAAAAAGCGAAATTGCCCAAGTGCTAAACATTTGGATCTTGGGAGACAACGCTTGCACCTATCTGCAATATGAACACACCGTCACACAGGGGACAGTCTCAGGAACGCCCTGATGCGATTTGGTGTGTCTACTATGAAAACTGAGGCCACAGTCGCGAGTAGAAGTGTAAAGTTTAACTTTGATCGCAGTGGTTGGAAAATGAATGGGGGCTTATGGAGAGAAGAGGCTGCGCTGGCCTGACTCTGAGGTTCGCCGTTTAAATTTTACAAAGCGCTCAGGTTTATGGCCAGCATCTCCCGAGAGAGCACAAATTTGCCTACAAAAGTGGAAAAAAGAATTTGTCTACTGCTTACGGTTTGGCCGGGAGCAGCGTGAAAAGAGCAAAATAAGAAGTGATTCTTCAGCGATCCCAAATTGACAGTTGGTCTCTCCCCACTCGAGCTGCATCAAAAACGCCAAACCCACGTGTTTTTGAGAGGGCCTGGATGAAAAACCATACAAGGTATCGACACGCTGTCGGGTACGGGCAGAGACCACAAGTTTTCCAGCGTTTTGGAGTTTGAGTGAAGTTTCTACATCAACGCACGGCTTTACAGCGAATGTTTGTTTGAGGGTGATTTTTTGAATTTTCTGGATTTTCCCATTCATTTCTTATGGGATTTTTTGCTCCTTCGGAAAACTTTTTAGCCAAAAAGTGTTATTTTTTCGTCAATCTTTGTCCGATTTCGGATTGTTATACACCAACGCGTGCAGGAGAGCGTCCCGAACAAATCTTCTATTCAACTTGTCCAGAATCTGGATCGTTTGCCCACAGTCGCGATTTAAAGGTTTTTTTCCATAAGGGCCCCATATAAAGCTGCGGTTGCCATGACGACGGCGACAGTCTGCAGACCCTTGGTCTGTGTCATTTTGACCAAAGTGTGTTCGACAAAGTGCTGGTCAAAAACGGTACAAGCTATCAACATGAAAGTCGGTACATAGACAGACCACAAGTTTCTTGAATTTTTGAAATTAAAATGAAGTTTCTACCTCAAAGTATGGCGACGTAGTGCATTTTTGTTTGAGGCGTTCCGATTTCCCCATTCATTCTTATGGGAAAAAGCGAAATTGCCCAAGTGCTAAACATTTGGCTCTAGGGAGACAACACTTGCACCTATCTGCAACATGAACACACCGTCACACAGGGGACAGTCTGGGGAACGCCCTGATGCGATTTGGTGTGTCTACTATGAAAACTGAGGCCACAGTCGCGAGTAAAAGTGTAAAGTTTAACTTTGATCGCAGTGGTTGGAAAATGAATGGGGGCTTATGGAGAGAAGAGGCTGCGCTGGCCTGACTCTGAGGCTCGCCGTTTAAATTTTACAAAGCGCTCAGGTTAATGGCCGGCATCGCACGAGAGAGCACAAATTTGTCTACAAAAGTGGAAAAAAGAATTTGTCTACTGCTTACGGTTTGGCCGGGAGCAGCGTGAAAAGAGCAAAATGAGAGGTGATTTTTCAGTCATCCCGCACTCTGACAGTTGGTCTCTCCCCACTCTAGCTTTTCAAAAAACGCCAAACCCACGTGTTTTTGAGACGGCCTGGATGAAAAACGACACAAGGTATCAACACGCTGTCGGGTACGGGCAGAGACGACAAGTTTTCCTACGTTTTGAAGTTTGAACGAAGTTTCTATGACAACGTATGGCTTGGCAGCGAATGTTTGTTTGAGGGCGATTTTTGGATTTTTCTGGTTTTTCCCATTCATTTCTTATGGGATTTTTTGCTCTTTCTGAGCACTTTTTGGCTAAAAAGTGTTATTTTTTCGTCAATCTTTGTCAATTTTTAGGCTGCTATATACCAACGCGTGCGGGAGAGCGTCCTGAACAATTCTTCTTTTTAACTTGTCCAGAATCTGGATCGTTTGGCCACAGCGGCCAATTAACTGGTTTTTGCCAGTTTTTGGCCCCTGGCGGGGCCAAAAACTGGAATTTTGTCGGGGTCGAAGGAAAGCACACTTGCCGGGGCCGAGCCGCACGTTTTGATGTATCGTTTGTGTGTCTGCGATCAGCGGTTCTCGAGATACGCTCGACCGAAATTTCGCTATAATAATAATAACTAGAAAATTCCAGCGCGCTGAAATTTCGAGAGTGCTCCGAAACCTGTGCCCACCATCGAGTCACTAGCTGCCCCAACCCCCCCCCCGCACCCCTGCCAGAGCCGAAGGAGAATTGCTCTTTTCGGCCATAACTTTGTATGAACATGCATGTGTGAGAGAGACCGAGTGTGTGTGTGATTTGCCTGAAGTGTTTGTGTGTCTGTATGAGGTCATCAGTCAGCCTGCGCCAGCAGGACACTGTCAGCAGGGGAGAGAGAGTAGCAGGGAATTCACCAAACGAGCTTTGAGAAGGTGCTGGTGAAAAACGATACAAGCTATCGACATGAAAGTCGGTACACAGACAGACCACAAGTTTCTTGAATTTTTGAAATTAAAATGAAGTTTCTACCTCAAAGTATGGCGACGTAGCGCATTTTTGTTTGAGGCGTTCCGATTTCCCCATTCATTCTTATGGGAAAAAGCGAAATTGCCCAAGTGCTAAACATTTGGCTCTAGGGAGACAACGCTTGCACCTATCTGCAATACAAACACACCGTCACGCAGGGGACAGTCTGAGGAATGCCCTGATGCGATTTGGTGTGTCTACTATGAAAACTGAGGCCACAGTCGCGAGTAGAAGTGTAAAGTTCAACTTTGATCGAAGTGGTTGGAAAATGAATGGGGGCTTATGGAGAGAAGAGGCTGCGCTGGCCTGACTCTGAGGCTCGCCGTTTAAATTTTACATAGCGCTCGGGTTTATGGCCAGCATCGCACGAGAGAGCACAAATTTGCCTACAAAACTGGAGAAAAGAATTTGTCTACTGCTTACGGTTTGGCCGGGAGCAGCGTGAAAAGAGCAAAATGAGAGGTGATTCTTCAGCGATCCCAAATTGACAGTTGGTCTCTCCCCACTCGAGCTGCATCGAAAACGCCAAACCCACATGTTTTTGAGAGGGCCTGGATGAAAAACCATACAAGGTATCGACACGCTGTCGGGTACGGGCAGAGACCACAAGTTTTCCTGCGTTTTGGAGTTTGAATGAAGTTTCTACATCAACGCACGGCTTTACAGCGAATGTTTGTTTGAGGGTGATTTTTTGAATTTTCTGGATTTTCCCATTCATTTCTTATGGGATTTTTTGCTCCTTCGGAAAACTTTTTAGCCAAAAAGTGTTATTTTTTCGTCAATCTTTGTCCGATTTCGGATTGTTATACACCAACGCGTGCGGGAGAGCGTCCCGAACAAATCTTCTATTCAACTTGTCCAGAATCTGGATCGTTTGCCGACAGTCGCGATTTAAAGGTTTTTTTCCATAAGGGGCCCATATAAAGCAGCGGTTGCCATGACGACGGTGACTGTCTGCAGACCCTTGGTCTGTGTCATTTTGACCAAAGTGTGTTTGAGAAGGTGCTGGTGAAAAACGATACAAGCTATCGACATGAAACTCGGTACACAGACACACCACAAGTTTCTTGAATTTTTAAAATTGAAATGAAGTTTCTACCTCAAAGTATGGCGACGTAGCGCATTTTTGTTTGAGGCGTTCCGATTTCCCCATTCATTCTTATGGGAAAAAGCGAAATTGCCCAAGTGCTAAACATTTGGCTCTCGGGAGACAACGCTTGCACCTATCTGCAATGTAGACACACCGTCACGCAGGGGACAGACTCAGGAACGCCCTGATGCGATTTGGTGTGTCTACTATGAAAACTGAGGCCACAGTCGCGAGTAGAAGTGTAAAGTTTAACTTTGATCGCAGTGGTTGGAAAATGAATGGGGCCTTATGGAGAGAAGAGGCTGCGCTGGCCTGACTCTGAGGCTCGCCGTTTAAATTTTACAAAGCGCTCAGGTTTATGGCCGGCATCGCACGAGAGAGCACAAATTTACCTACAAAAGTGGAAAAAAGAATTTGTCTACTGCTTACGGTTTGGCCGGGAGCAGCGTGAAAAGAGCAAAATGAGAGGTGATTTTTCAGTCATCCCGCACTCTGACAGTTGGTCTCTCCCCACTCTAACTTTTCAAAAAACGCCAAACCCACGTGTTTTTGAGACGGCCTGGATGAAAAATGACACAAGATATCAACACGCTGCCGGGTACGGGCAGAGACGACAAGTTTTCCTGCGTTTTGAAGTTTGAACGAAGTTTCTACGACAACGTATGGCTTGGCAGCGAATGTTTGTTTGAGGGCGATTTTTTGAATTTTCTGGTTTTTCCCATTCATTTCTTATGGGATTTTTTGCTCTTTCTGAGCACTTTTTGGCGAAAAAGTGTTATTTTTTCGTCAATCTTTGTCAATTTTTAGGCTGCTATATACCAACGCGTGCGGGAGAGCGTCCCGAACAATTCTTCTTTTTAACTTGTCCAGAATCTGGATCGTTTGGCCACAGCGGCCAATTAACTGATTTTTGCCAGTTTTTGGCCCCTGGCGGGGCCAAAAACTGGAATTTTGTCGGGGTCGAAGGAAAGCACACGTGCCGGGGCCGAGCCGCACGTTTTGATGTATCGTTTGTGTGTCTGCGATCAGCGGTTCTCGAGATACGCTCGACCGAAATTTCGCTATAATAATAATAATAATAATAATAATAACTAGAAAATTCCAGCGCGCTGAAATTTCGAGAGTGCTCCGAAACCTGTGCCCACCATAGAGTCACTAGCTGCCCCAACCCCCCCCCCACCCCCCCGCCAGAGCCGAAGGAGAATTGCTCTTTTCAGCCATAACTTTGTATTAACATGCATGTATGAGAGAGACCGAGTGTGTGTGTGAGTGTGCCTGAAGTGTTTGTGTGTCTGTATGAGGTCATCAGTCAGCCTGCTCCAGCAGGACACTGTCAGCAGGGGAGAGAGAGTAGCAGGGAATTCAACAAATGAGCTTTGAGAAGGTGCTGGTGAAAAACGGTACAAGCTATCGACATGAAACCTGGTACACAGACAGACCACAGGTTTCTTGAATTTTTGAAATTAAAATTAAGTTTCTATCTCAAAGTATGGCGACGTAGCGCATTTTTGTTTGAGGCGTTCCGATTTTCTTATTCATTCTTATGGGAAAAAGCGAAATTGCCCAAGTGCTAAACATTTGGCTCTAGGGAGACAACGCTTGCACCTATCTACAATTCGAACACACCGTCACGCAGGGGACAGTCTCAGGAACACCCTGATGCGATTTGGTGTGTGTACAATGAAAACTGAGGCCACAGTCGCGAGTAGAATTGTAAAGTTTAACTTTGATCGCAGTGGTTGGAAAATGAATGGGGGCTTATGGAGAGAAGAGGCTGCGCTGGCCTGACTCTGAGGTTCGCCGTTTAAATTTTACAAAGCGCTCAGGTTTATGGCCAGCATCGCACGAGAGAGCACAAATTTGCCTACAAAAGTGGAAAAAAGAATTTGTCTACTGCTTACGGTTTGGCCAGGAGCAGCGTGAAAAGAGCAAAATGAGAAGTGATTCTTCAGCGATCCCAAATTGACAGTTGGTCTCTCCCCACTCGAGCTGCATCGAAAACGCCAAACCCACGTGTTTTTGAGAGGGCCTGGATGAAAAACCATACAAGGTATCGACACGCTGTCGGGTACGGGCAGAGACCACAAGTTTTCCAGCGTTTTAGAGTTTGAATGAAGTTTCTACATCAACGCACGGCTTTACAGCGAATGTTTGTTTGAGGGTGATTTTTTGAATTTTCTGGATTTTCCCATTCATTTCTTATGGGATTTTTTGCTCCTTCGGAAAACTTTTTAGCCAAAAAGTGTTATTTTTTCGTCAATCTTTGTCCGATTTCGGATTGTTATACACCAACGCGTGCCTGAGAGCGTCCCAAACAAATCTTCTATTCAACTTGTCCAGAATCTGGATCGTTTGCCCACAGTCGCGATTTAAAGGTTTTTTTCCATAAGGGCCCCATATAAAGCAGCGGTTGCCATGACGACGGTGACTGTCTGCAGACCCTTGGTCTGTGTCATTTTGGCCAAAGTGTGTTTGAGAAGGTGCTGGTGAAAAACGATACAAGCTATCGACATGAAACTCGGTACACAGACACACCACAAGTTTCTTGAATTTTTAAAATTGAAATGAAGTTTGTACCTCAAAGTATGGCGACGTAGCGCATTTTTGTTTGAGGCGTTCCGATTTTCCCATTCATTCTTATGGGAAAAAGCGAAATTGCCCAAGTGCTAAACAGTTGGCTCTAGGGAGACAACACTTGCACCTATCTGCAATATGAACACGCCGTCACGCAGGGGACAGTCTCAGGAACGCCCTGATGTGATTTGGTGTGTGTATGATGAAAACTGAGGCCACAGTCGCGAGTAGAAGTGTAAAGTTTAACTTTGATCGCAGTGATCGGAAAATGAATGGGGCCTTATGGAGAGAAGAGGCTGCGCTGGCCTGACTCTGAGGCTCGCCGTTTAAATTTTACAAAGCGCTCAGGTTTATGGCCGGCATCGCACGAGAGAGCACAAATTTGCCTACAAAAGTGGAAAAAAGAATTTGTCTACTGCTTACGGTTTGGCCGGGAGCAGCGTGAAAAGAGCAAAATGAGAGGTGATTTTTCAGTCATCCCGCACTCTGACAGTTGGTCTCTCCCCACTCTAACTTTTCAAAAAACGCCAAACCCACGTGTTTTTGAGACGGCCTGGATGAAAAACGACACAAGATATCAACACGCTGCCGGGTACGGGCAGAGACGACAAGTTTTCCTACGTTTTGAAGTTTGAACGAAGTTTCTACGACAACGTATGGCTTGGCAGCGAATGTTTGTTTGAGGGCGATTTTTTGAATTTTCTGGTTTTTCCCATTCATTTCTTATGGGATTTTTTGCTCTTTCTGAGCACTTTTTGGCTAAAAAGTGTTATTTTTTCGTCAATCTTTTTCAATTTTTAGGCTGCTATATACCAACGCGTGCGGGAGAGCGTCCCGAACAATTCTTCTTTTTAACTTGTCCAGAATCTGGATGGTTTGGCCACAGCGGCCAATTAACTGATTTTTGCCAGTTTTTGGCCCCTGGCGGGGCCAAAAACTGGAATTTTGTCGGGGTCGAAGGAAAGCACACTTGCCGGGGCCGAGCCGCACGTTTTGATGTATGGTTTGTGTGTCTGCGATCAGCGGTTCTCGAGATACGCTCGACCGAAATTTCGCTATAATAATAATAATAATAATAATAATAATAAGAAGAATAAACACGGTGGAGAGTAATAGTGCTCCCTTTCGGAGCACTAATAAGAAGAATAAACACGGTGGAGAGTAATAGTGCTCCCTTTCGGAGCACTAATAATAATAATAATAATAAGAATAAACACGGTGGAGAGTAATAGTGCTCCCTTTCGGAGCACTAACTAGAAAATTCCAGCGCGCTGAAATTTCGAGAGTGCTCCGAAACCTGTGCCCACCATCGAGTCACTAGCTGCCCCAACCCCCCCCCATCCCCGCCAGAGCCGAAGGAGAATTCCTCTTTTCGGCCATAGCTTTGTATTAACATGCATGTGTGAGAGAGACCGAGTGTGTGTGTGAGTGTGCCTGAAGTGTTTGTGTGTCTGTATGAGGTCATCAGTCAGCCTGCTCCAGCAGGACACTGTCAGCAGGGGAGAGAGAGTAGCAGGGAATTCACCAAATGAGCTTTGAGAAGGTGCTGGTGAAAAACGATACAAGTTCTCAACATGAAACTCGGTACACAGACAGACCACAAGTTCCTTGAATTTTTGAAATTAAAATGAAGTTTCTACCTCAAAGTATGGCGACGTAGCGCATTTTTGTTTGAGGCGTTCCGATTTTCCCATTCATTCTTATGGGAAAAAGCGAAATTGCCCAAGTGCTAAACATTTGGCTCTAGGGAGACAACGCTTGCACCTATCTGCAATACAAACACACCGTCACGCAGGGGACAGTCTCAGGAACGCCCTGATGCGATTTGGTGTGTCTACTATGAAAACTGAGGCCACAGTCACGAGTAGAAGTGTAAAGTTTAACTTTGATCGCAGTGGTCGGAAAATGAATGGGGGCTTATGGAGAGAAGAGGCTGCGCTGGCCTGACTCTGAGGCTCGCCGTTTAAATTTTACAAAGCGCTCAGGTTTATGGCCGGCATCGCCCGAGAGAGCACAAATTTGCCTACAAAACTGGAAAAAAGAATTTGTCTACTGCTTACGGTTTGGCCGGGAGCAGCGTGAAAAGAGCAAAATGAGAGGTGATTTTTCAGTCATCCCGCACTCTGACAGTTGGTCTCTCCCCACTCTAACTTTTCAAAAAACGGCAAACCCACGTGTTTTTGAGACGGTCTGGATGAAAAACGACACAAGGTATCAACACGCTGTCGGGTACGGGCAGAGACGACAAGTTTTCCTACGTTTTGAAGTTTGAACGAATTTTGTACGACAACGTATGACTTGGCAGCGAATGTTTGTTTTAGGGCGATTTTTTGAAATTTGTGGTTTTTCCCATTCATTTCTTATGGGATTTTTTGCTCTTTCTGAGCACTTTTTGGCTAAAAAGTGTTATTTTTTCGTCAATCTTTGTCAATTTTTAGGCTGCTATATACCAACGCGTGCGGGAGAGCGTCCCGAACAATTCTTCTTTTTAACTTGTCCAGAATCTGGATGGTTTGGCCACAGCGGCCAATTAACAGATTTTTGCCAGTTTTTGGCCCCTGGCGGGGCCAAAAACTGGAATTTTGTCGGGGTCGAAGGAAAGCACACTTGCCAGGGCCGAGCCGCACGTTTTGATGTATGGTTTGTGTGTCTGCGATCAGCGGTTCTCGAGATACGCTCGACCGAAATTTCGCTATAATAATAATAATAATAACTAGAAAATTCCAGCGCGCTGAAATTTCGAGAGTGCTCCGAATGCTGTGCCCACCATCGAGTCACTAGCTGCCCCAACCCCCAACCCCCCCAAAGCCGAAGGAGTATTGCTCTTTTCGGCCATAACTTTGTGTTAACATGCATGTGTGAGAGAGACCGAGTGTGTGTGTGTGAGTGTGCCTGAAATGTTTGTGTGTCTGTATGAGGTCATCACTCAGCCTGCTCCAGCAGGACGCTGTCAGCAGGAGAGACACCTGAGCAGGGAATTCACCAAATGAGCTTTGAGAAGGTGCTGGTGAAAAACGGTGCAAGCTATCGACATGAAGCTCGGTACACAGACACACCACAAGTTTCTTGAATTTTTAAAATTAAAATGAAGTTTGTACCTCAAAGTATGGCGACGTAGCGCATTTTTGTTTGAGGCGTTCCGATTTTCCCATTCATTCTTATGGGAAAAAGCGAAATTGCCCAAGTGCTAAACAGTTGGCTCTAGGGAGACAACACTTGCACCTACCTGCAATATGAACACACCGTCACGCAGGGGACAGTCTCAGGAACGCCCTGATGTGATTTGGTGTGTGTATGATGAAAACTGAGGCCACAGTCGCGAGTAGAAGTGTAAAGTTTAACTTTGATCGCAGTGATCGGAAAATGAATGGGGCCTTATGGAGAGAAGAGGCTGCGTTGGCCTGACTCTGAGGCTCGCCGTTTAAATTTTACAAAGCGCTCAGGTTAATGGCCGGCATCGCACGAGAGAGCACAAATTTCCCTACAAAAGCGGAAAAAAGAATTTGTCTACTGCTTACGGTTTGGCCGGGAGCAGCGTGAAAAGAGCAAAATCAGAGGTGATTCTTCAGCGATCCCAAATTCACAGTTGGTCTCTCCCCACTCGAGCTGCATCGAAAACGCCAAACCCACGTGTTTTTGAGAGGGCCTGGATGAAAAACCATACAAGGTATCGACACGCTGTCGGGTACGGGCAGAGACCACAAGTTTTCCAGCGTTTTAGAGTTTGAATGAAGTTTCTACATCAACGCACGGCTTAACAGCGAATGTTTGTTTGAGGGTGATTTTTTGAATTTTCTGGATTTTCCCATTCATTTCTTATGGGATTTTTTGCTCCTTCGGAAAACTTTTTAGCCAAAAAGTGTTATTTTTTCATCAATCTTTGTCCGATTTCGGATTGTTATACACCAACGCGTGCCTGAGAGCGTCCCGAACAAATCTTCTATTCAACTTGTCCAGAATCTGGATCGTTTGCCCACAGTCGCGATTTAAAGGTTTTTTTCCATAAGGGCCCCATACAAAGCAGCGGTTGCCATGACGACGGTGACTGTCTGCAGACCCTTGGTCTGTGTCATTTTGGCCAAAGTGTGTTTGAGAAGGTGCTGGTGAAAAACGATACAAGCTATCGACATGAAACTCGGTACACAGACACACCACAAGTTTCTTGAATTTTTAAAATTGAAATGAAGTTTGTACCTCAAAGTATGGCGACGTAGCGCATTTTTGTTTGAGGCGTTCCGATTTTCCCATTAATTCTTATGGGAAAAAGCGAAATTGCCCAAGTGCTAAACAGTTGGCTCTAGGGAGACAACACTTGCACCTATCTGCAATATGAACACACCGTCACGCAGGGGACAGTCTCAGGAACGCCCTGATGCGATTTGGTGTGTCTACTATGAAAACTGAGGCCACAGTCGCGAGTAGAAGTGTAAAGTTTAACTTTGATCGCAGCGGTTGGAAAATGAATGGGGGCTTATGGAGAGAAGAGGCTGCGCTGGCCTGACTCTGAGGCTCGCCGTTTAAATTTTACAAAGCGCTCCGGTTTATGGCCGGCATCGCATGAGAGAGCACAAATTTGCCTACAAAAGTGGAAAAAAGAATTTGTCTACTGCTTACGGTTTGGCCGGGAGCAGCGTGAAAAGAGCAAAATGAGAGGTGATTTTTCAGTCATCCCGCACTCTGACAGTTGGTCTCTCCCCACTCTAACTTTTCAAAAAACGCCAAACCCACGTGTTTTTGAGACGGCCTGGATGAAAAACGACACAAGGTATCAACACGCTGTCGGGTACGGGCAGAGACGACAAGTTTTCCTGCGTTTTGAAGTTTAAACGAAGTTTCTACGACAACGTATGGCTTGGCAGCGAATGTTTGTTTGAGGGCGATTTTTTGAATTTTCTGGTTTTTCCCATTCATTTCTTATGGGATTTTTTGCTCTTTCTGAGCACTTTTTGGCTAAAAAGTGTTATTTTTTCGTCAATCTTTGTCAATTTTTAGGCTGCTATATACCAACGCGTGCGGGAGAGCGTCCCGAACAATTCTTCTTTTTAACTTGTCCAGAATCTGGATGGTTTGGCGACAGCGGCCAATTAACTGATTTTGCCAGTTTTTGGCCCCTGGCGGGGCCAAAAACTGGAATTTTGTCGGGGTCGAAGGAAAGCACACTTGCCGGGGCCGAGCCGCACGTTTTGATGTATCGTTTGTGTGTCTGCGATCAGCGGTTCTCGAGATACGCTCGACCGAAATTTCGCTATAATAATAAGAAGAATAAACACGGTGTAGAATAATAGTGCTCCTTTTCGGAGCACTAATAATAAGAAGAATAAACACGGTGGAGAGTAATAGTGCTCCCTTTCGGAGCACTAATAATAAGAAGAATAAACACGGTGGAGAGTAATAGTGCTCCCTTTCGGAGCACTAACTAGAAAATTCCAGCGCGCTGAAATTTCGAGAGTGCTCCGAAACCTGTGCCCACCATCGAGTCACGAGCTGCCCCAACCCCACCCCCCCCACCCCCCACCCCCCCCGCCAGAGCCGAAGGAGAATTGCTCTTTTCGGCCATAACTTTATATTAACATGCATGTGTGAGAGAGACCGAGTGTGTGTGTGAGTGTGCCTGAAGTGTTTGTGTGTCTGGATGAGGTCATCAGTCAGCCTGCTCCAGCAGGACACTGTCAGCAGAGGAGAGAGAGTAGCAGGGAATTCACAAATTAGCTTTGAGAAGGTCCTGGTGAAAAACGATACAAGCTATCGACATGAAACCCGGTACACTGACAGACCACAAGTTTCTTGAATTTTTGAAATTAAAATGAAGTTTCTGCCTCAAAGTATGGCGACGTAGCGCATTTTTGTTTGAGGCGTTCCGATTTCCCCATTCATTCTTATGGGAAAAAGCAAAATTGGCCAAGTGCTAAACATATGGCTCTAGGGAGACACCGCTTGCACCTATCTGCAATTCGAACACACCATCACGCAGGGGACAGTCTGAGGAACGCCCTGATGCGATTTGGTGTGTGTACGATGAAAACTGAGGCCACAGTCACGAGTAGAAGTGTAAAGTTTAACTTTGATCGCAGTGGTTGGAAAATGAATGGGGGCGTATGGAGAGAAGAGGCTGCGCTGGCCGGACTCTGAGGCTCGCCGTTTAAATTTTACAAAGCGCTCAGGTTTATGGCCGGCATCGCACGAGAGAGCACAAATTTGCCTACAAAAGTGGAAAAAAGAATTTGTCTACTGCTTACGGTTTGGCCGGGAGCAGCGTGAAAAGAGCAAAATGAGAGGTGATTTTTCAGTCATCCCGCACTCTGACAGTTGGTCTCTCCCCACTCTAACTTTTCAAAAAACGGCAAACCCACGTGTTTTTGAGACGGTCTGGATGAAAAGCGACACAAGGTATCAACACGCTGTCGGGTACAGGCAGAGACGACAAGTTTTCCTACGTTTTGAAGTTTGAACGAATTTTGTACGACAACGTATGACTTGGCAGCGAATGTTTGTTTGAGGGCGATTTTTTGAAATTTGTGGTTTTTCCCATTCATTTCTTATGGGATTTTTTGCTCTTTCTGAGCACTTTTTGGCGAAAAAGTGTTATTTTTTCGTCAATCTTTGTCAATTTTTAGGCTGCTATATACCAACGCGTGCGGGAGAGCGTCCCGAACAATTCTTCTTTTTAACTTGTCCAGAATCTGGATGGTTTGGCCACAGCGGCCAATTAACTGATTTTTGCCAGTTTTTGGCCCCTGGCGGGGCCAAAAACTGGAATTTTGTCGGGGTCGAAGGAAAGCACACGTGCCGGGGCCGAGCCGCACGTTTTGATGTATCGTTTGTGTGTCTGCGATCAGCGGTTCTCGAGATACGCTCGACCGAAATTTCGCTATAATAATAATAATAATAACTAGAAAATTCCAGCACGCTGAAATTTCGAGAGTGCTCCGAATGCTGTGCCCACCATCGAGTCACTAGCTGCCCCAACCCCCAACCCCCCCAAAGCCGAAGGAGTATTGCTCTTTTCGGCCATAACTTTGTGTTAACATGCATGTGTGAGAGAGACCGAGTGTGTGTGTGTGAGTGTGCCTGAAATGTTTGTGTGTCTGTATGAGGTCATCACTCAGCCTGCTCCAGCAGGACGCTGTCAGCAGGAGAGACACCTGAGCAGGGAATTCACCAAATGAGCTTTGAGAAGGTGCTGGTGAAAAACGGTGCAAGCTATCGACATGAAGCTCGGTACACAGACACACCACAAGTTTCTTGAATTTTTAAAATTAAAATGAAGTTTGTACCTCAAAGTATGGCGACGTAGCCCATTTTTGTTTGAGGCGTTCCGATTTTCCCATTCATTCTTATGGGAAAAAGCGAAATTGCCCAAGTGCTAAACAGTTGGCTCTAGGGAGACAACACTTGCACCTATCTGCAATATGAACACACCGTCACGCAGGGGACAGTCTCAGGAACGCCCTGATGTGATTTGGTGTGTGTATGATGAAAACTGAGGCCACAGTCGCGAGTAGAAGTGTAAAGTTTAACTTTGATCGCAGTGATCGGAAAATGAATGGGGCCTTATGGAGAGAAGAGGCTGCGTTGGCCTGACTCTGAGGCTCGCCGTTTAAATTTTACAAAGCGCTCAGGTTAATGGCCGGCATCGCACGAGAGAGCACAAATTTCCCTACAAAAGCGGAAAAAAGAATTTGTCTACTGCTTACGGTTTGGCCGGGAGCAGCGTGAAAAGAGCAAAATCAGAGGTGATTCTTCAGCGATCCCAAATTCACAGTTGGTCTCTCCCCACTCGAGCTGCATCGAAAACGCCAAACCCACGTGTTTTTGAGAGGGCCTGGATGAAAAACCATACAAGGTATCGACACGCTGTCGGGTACGGGCAGAGACCACAAGTTTTCCAGCGTTTTAGAGTTTGAATGAAGTTTCTACATCAACGCACGGCTTTACAGCGAATGTTTGTTTGAGGGTGATTTTTTGAATTTTCTGGATTTTCCCATTCATTTCTTATGGGATTTTTTGCTCCTTCGGAAAACTTTTTAGCCAAAAAGTGTTATTTTTTCATCAATCTTTGTCCGATTTCGGATTGTTATACACCAACGCGTGCCTGAGAGCGTCCCGAACAAATCTTCTATTCAACTTGTCCAGAATCTGGATCGTTTGCCCACAGTCGCGATTTAAAGGTTTTTTTCCATAAGGGCCCCATACAAAGCAGCGGTTGCCATGACGACGGTGACTGTCTGCAGACCCTTGGTCTGTGTCATTTTGGCCAAAGTGTGTTTGAGAAGGTGCTGGTGAAAAACGATACAAGCTATCGACATGAAACTCGGTACACAGACACACCACAAGTTTCTTGAATTTTTAAAATTGAAATGAAGTTTGTACCTCAAAGTATGGCGACGTAGCGCATTTTTGTTTGAGGCGTTCCGATTTTCCCATTCATTCTTATGGGAAAAAGCGAAATTGCCCAAGTGCTAAACAGTTGGCTCTAGGGAGACAACACTTGCACCTATCTGCAATATGAACACACCGTCACGCAGGGGACAGTCTCAGGAACGCCCTGATGCGATTTGGTGTGTCTACTATGAAAACTGAGGCCACAGTCGCGAGTAGAAGTGTAAAGTTTAACTTTGATCGCAGCGGTTGGAAAATGAATGGGGGCTTATGGAGAGAAGAGGCTGCGCTGGCCTGACTCTGAGGCTCGCCGTTTAAATTTTACAAAGCGCTCCGGTTTATGGCCGGCATCACATGAGAGAGCACAAATTTGCCTACAAAAGTGGAGAAAAGAATTTGTCTACTGCTTACGGTTTGGCCGGGAGCAGCGTGAAAAGAGCAAAATGAGAGGTGATTTTTCAGTCATCCCGCACTCTGACAGTTGGTCTCTCCCCACTCTAACTTT
Organism: Karalla daura; assembly: GCA_029224185.1. NCBI lineage: Eukaryota > Metazoa > Chordata > Actinopteri > Chaetodontiformes > Leiognathidae > Karalla > Karalla daura. The sequence goes on along the minus strand of CM055188.1, from coordinate 4,188,997 downwards.
TCAAAAAACGCCAAACCCACGTGTTTTTGAGACGGCCTGGATGAAAAACGACACAAGGTATCAACACGCTGTCGGGTACGGGCAGAGACGACAAGTTTTCCTGCGTTTTGAAGTTTGAACGAAGTTTCTACGACAACGTATGGCTTGGCAGCGAATGTTTGTTTGAGGGCGATTTTTTGAATTTTCTGGTTTTTCCCATTCATTTCTTATGGGATTTTTTGCTCTTTCTGAGCACTTTTTGGCTAAAAAGTGTTATTTTTTCGTCAATCTTTGTCAATTTTTAGGCTGCTATATACCAACGCGTGCGGGAGAGCGTCCCGAACAATTCTTCTTTTTAACTTGTCCAGAATCTGGATGGTTTGGCCACAGCGGCCAATTAACTGATTTTTGCCAGTTTTTGGCCCCTGGCGGGGCCAAAAACTGGAATTTTGTCGGGGTCGAAGGAAAGCACACTTGCCGGGGCCGAGCCGCACGTTTTGATGTATGGTTTGTGTGTCTGCGATCAGCGCTTCTCGAGATACGCTCGACCGAAATTTCGCTATAATAATAATAATAATAATAATAATAATAAGAAGAATAAACACGGTGGAGAGTAATAGTGCTCCCTTTCGGAGCACTAATAACTAGAAAATTCCAGCGCGCTGAAATTTCGAGAGTGCTCCGAAACCTGTGCCCACCATAGAGTCACTAGCTGCCCCAACCCCCCCCCCACCCCCCCGCCAGAGCCGAAGGAGAATTGCTCTTTTCAGCCATAACTTTGTATTAACATGCATGTATGAGAGAGACCGAGTGTGTGTGTGAGTGTGCCTGAAGTGTTTGTGTGTCTGTATGAGGTCATCAGTCAGCCTGCTCCAGCAGGACACTGTCAGCAGGGGAGAGAGAGTAGCAGGGAATTCAACAAATGAGCTTTGAGAAGGTGCTGGTGAAAAACGGTACAAGCTATCGACATGAAACCTGGTACACAGACAGACCACAGGTTTCTTGAATTTTTGAAATTAAAATTAAGTTTCTATCTCAAAGTATGGCGACGTAGCGCATTTTTGTTTGAGGCGTTCCGATTTTCTTATTCATTCTTATGGGAAAAAGCGAAATTGCCCAAGTGCTAAACATTTGGCTCTAGGGAGACAACGCTCGCACCTATCTACAATTCGAACACACCGTCACGCAGGGGACAGTCTCAGGAACACCCTGATGCGATTTGGTGTGTGTACAATGAAAACTGAGGCCACAGTCGCGAGTAGAATTGTAAAGTTTAACTTTGATCGCAGTGGTTGGAAAATGAATGGGGGCTTATGGAGAGAAGAGGCTGCGCTGGCCTGACTCTGAGGTTCGCCGTTTAAATTTTACAAAGCGCTCAGGTTTATGGCCAGCATCGCACGAGAGAGCACAAATTTGCCTACAAAAGTGGAAAAAAGAATTTGTCTACTGCTTACGGTTTGGCCAGGAGCAGCGTGAAAAGAGCAAAATGAGAAGTGATTCTTCAGCGATCCCAAATTGGCAGTTGGTCTCTCCCCACTCGAGCTGCATCGAAAACGCCAAACCCACGTGTTTTTGAGAGGGCCTGGATGAAAAACCATACAAGGTATCGACACGCTGTCGGGTACGGGCAGAGACCACAAGTTTTCCAGCGTTTTAGAGTTTGAATGAAGTTTCTACATCAACGCACGGCTTTACAGCGAATGTTTGTTTGAGGGTGATTTTTTGAATTTTCTGGATTTTCCCATTCATTTCTTATGGGATTTTTTGCTCCTTCGGAAAACTTTTTAGCCAAAAAGTGTTATTTTTTCGTCAATCTTTGTCCGATTTCGGATTGTTATACACCAACGCGTGCCTGAGAGCGTCCCGAACAAATCTTCTATTCAACTTGTCCAGAATCTGGATCGTTTGCCCACAGTCGCGATTTAAAGGTTTTTTTCCATAAGGGCCCCATATAAAGCAGCGGTTGCCATGACGACGGTGACTGTCTGCAGACCCTTGGTCTGTGTCATTTTGGCCAAAGTGTGTTTGAGAAGGTGCTGGTGAAAAACGATACAAGCTATCGACATGAAACTCGGTACACAGACACACCACAAGTTTCTTGAATTTTTAAAATTGAAATGAAGTTTGTACCTCAAAGTATGGCGACGTAGCGCATTTTTGTTTGAGGCGTTCCGATTTTCCCATTCATTCTTATGGGAAAAAGCGAAATTGCCCAAGTGCTAAACAGTTGGCTCTAGGGAGACAACACTTGCACCTATCTGCAATATGAACACGCCGTCACGCAGGGGACAGTCTCAGGAACGCCCTGATGTGATTTGGTGTGTGTATGATGAAAACTGAGGCCACAGTCGCGAGTAGAAGTGTAAAGTTTAACTTTGATCGCAGTGATCGGAAAATGAATGGGGCCTTATGGAGAGAAGAGGCTGCGCTGGCCTGACTCTGAGGCTCGCCGTTTAAATTTTACAAAGCGCTCAGGTTTATGGCCGGCATCGCACGAGAGAGCACAAATTTGCCTACAAAAGTGGAAAAAAGAATTTGTCTACTGCTTACGGTTTGGCCAGGAGCAGCGTGAAAAGAGCAAAATGAGAGGTGATTTTTCAGTCATCCCGCACTCTGACAGTTGGTCTCTCCCCACTCTAACTTTTCAAAAAACGCCAAACCCACGTGTTTTTGAGACGGCCTGGATGAAAAACGACACAAGATATCAACACGCTGCCGGGTACGGGCAGAGACGACAAGTTTTCCTACGTTTTGAAGTTTGAACGAAGTTTCTACGACAACGTATGGCTTGGCAGCGAATGTTTGTTTGAGGGCGATTTTTTGAATTTTCTGGTTTTTCCCATTCATTTCTTATGGGATTTTTTGCTCTTTCTGAGCACTTTTTGGCTAAAAAGTGTTATTTTTTCGTCAATCTTTGTCAATTTTTAGGCTGCTATATACCAACGCGTGCGGGAGAGCGTCCCGAACAATTCTTCTTTTTAACTTGTCCAGAATCTGGATGGTTTGGCCACAGCGGCCAATTAACTGATTTTTGCCAGTTTTTGGCCCCTGGCGGGGCCAAAAACTGGAATTTTGTCGGGGTCGAAGGAAAGCACACTTGCCGGGGCCGAGCCGCACGTTTTGATGTATGGTTTGTGTGTCTGCGATCAGCGGTTCTCGAGATACGCTCGACCGAAATTTCGTTATAATAATAATAATAATAATAATAATAATAAGAAGAATAAACACGGTGGAGAGTAATAGTGCTCCCTTTCGGAGCACTAATAACTAGAAAATTCCAGTGCGCTGAAATTTCGAGAGTGCTCCGAAACCTGTGCCCACCATCGAGTCACTAGCTGCCCCAACCCCCCCACCCCCCCCCCACCCACCCCCCCGCCAGAGCCGAAGGAGAATTGCTCTTTTCGGCCATAACTTTGTATTAACATGCATGTATGAGAGAGGCCGAGTGTGTGTGTGTGAGTGTGGCTGAAGTGTTTGTGTGTCTGCATGAGGTCATCAGTCAGCCTGCTCCAGCAGGACACTGTCAGCAGGGGAGAGAGAGTGGCAGGGAATTCACCAAATGAATTGAGAAGGTGCTGGTGAAAAACGATACAAGCTATCGACATGAAACCGGGTACACAGACAGACCACAAGTTTCTTGAATTTTTGAAATTAAAATGAAGTTTCTACCTCAAAGGATGGCGACGTAACGCATTTTTGTTTGAGGCGTTCCGATTTTCCCATTCATTCTTATGGGAAAAAGCGAAATTGGCCAAGTGCTAAACATTTGGCTCTTGGGAGACAACGCTCGCACCTATCTGCAATACAAACACACCGTCACGCAGGGGACAGTCTCAGGAACGCCCTGATGCGATTTGGTGTGTCTACTATGAAAACTGAGGCCACAGTCGCGAGTAGAAGTGTAAAGTTTAACTTTGATCGCAGTGGTCAGAAAATGAATGGGGCCTTATGGAGAGAAGAGGCTGCGCTTGCCTGACTCTGAGGCTCGCCGTTTGAATTTTACAAAGCGCTCAGGTTTATGGCCGCCATCGCACGAGAGAGCACAAATTAACCTACGAAACTGGAAAAAAGAATTTGTCTACTGCTTACGGTTTGGCCGGGAGCAGCGTGAAAAGAGCAAAATGAGAAGTGATTCTTCAGCGATCCCAAATTCACAGTTGGTCTCTCCCCACTCGAGCTGCATCGAAAACGCCAAACCCACGTGTTTTTGAGAGGGCCTGGATGAAAAACCATACAAGGTATCGACACGCTGTCGGGTACGGGCAGAGACCACAAGTTTTCCAGCGTTTTAGAGTTTGAATGAAGTTTCTACATCAACGCACGGCTTTACAGCGAATGTTTGTTTGAGGGTGATCTTTTGAATTTTCTGGATTTTCCCATTCATTTCTTATGGGATTTTTTGCTCCTTCGGAAAACTTTTTAGCCAAAAAGTGTTATTTTTTCGTCAATCTTTGTCCGATTTCTGATTGTTATACACCAACGCGTGCGGGAGAGCGTCCCGAACAAATCTTCTATTCAACTTGTCCAGAATCTGGATCGTTTGCCCACAGTCGCGATTTAAATGTTTTTTTCCATAAGGGCCCCATATAAAGCAGCGGTTGCCATGACGACGGTGACTGTCTGCAGACACTTGGTCTGTGTCATTTTGACCAAAGTGTGTTTGAGAAGGTGCTGGTGAAAAACGGTACAAGCTATCAACAAGAAAGTCGGTACATAGACAGACCACAAGTTTCTTGAATTTTTGAAATTAAAATGAAGTTTCTACCTCAAAGCATGGCGACATAGCGCATTTTTGTTTGAGGCGTTCCGATTTTCCCATTCATTCTTATGGGAAAAAGCGAAATTGCTCAAGTGCTAAACATTTGGCTCTAAGGAGACAACACTTGCACCTATCTGCAATATGAACACACCGTCACGCAGGGGACAGTCTCAGGAACGCCCTGATGCGATTTGGTGTGTGTATGATGAAAACTGAGGCCACAGTCGCGAGTAGAAGTGTAAAGTTTAACTTTGATCGCAGTGGTTGGAAAATGAATGGGGCCTTATGGAGAGAAGAGGCTGCGCTGGCCTGACTCTGAGGCTCGCCGTTTAAATTTTACAAAGCGCTCAGGTTTATGGCCGGCATCGCACGAGAGAGCACAAATTTGCCTACAAAACTGGAAAAAAGAATTTGTCTACTGCTTACGGTTTGGCCGGGAGCAGCGTGAAAAGAGCAAAATGAGAGGTGATTTTTCAGTCATCCCGCACTCTGACAGTTGGTCTCTCCCCACTCTAACTTTTCAAAAAACGGCAAACCCACGTGTTTTTGAGACGGTCTGGATGAAAAGCGACACAAGGTATCAACACGCTGTCGGGTACGGGCAGAGACGACAAGTTTTCCTACGTTTTGAAGTTTGAACGAATTTTGTACGACAACGTATGACTTGGCAGCGAATGTTTGTTTGAGGGCGATTTTTTGAATTTTCTGGTTTTTCCCATTCATTTCTTATGGGATTTTTTGCTCTTTCTGAGCACTTTTTGGCGAAAAAGTGTTATTTTTTCGTCAATCTTTGTCAATTTTTAGGCTGCTATATACCAACGCATGCGGGAGAGCGTCCCGAACAATTCTTCTTTTTAACTTGTCCAGAATCTGGATGGTTTGGCCACAGCGGCCAATTAACTGATTTTTGCCAGTTTTTGGCCCCTGGCGGGGCCAAAAACTGGAATTTTGTCGGGGTTGAAGGAAAGCACACGTGCCGGGGCCGAGCCGCACGTTTTGATGTATGGTTTGTGTGTCTGCGATCAGCGGTTCTCGAGATACGCTCGACCGAAATTTCGCTATAATAATAATAACTAGAAAATTCCAGCGCGCTGAAATTTCGAGAGTGCTCCGAAACCTGTGCCCACCGAACCGACAACGCTTGCACGTATCTGCAACACGAACACACCATCACGCAAGGGAGAGTCTGAGGAACGCCCTGATGCGATTTGGTGTGTCTACTATGAAAACTGAGGCCACAGTCACGAGTAGAAGTGTAAAGTTTAACTTTGATCGCAGTGGTTGGAAAATGAATGGGGGCTTATGGAGAGAAGAGGCTGCGCTGGCCTGACTCTGAGGCTCGCCGTTTAAATTTTACAAAGCGCTCAGGTTTATGGCCGGGATCGCAAGAGAGAGCACAAATTTGCCTACAAAACTGGAAAAAAGAATTTGTCTACTGCTTACGGTTTGGCCGGGAGCAGCGTGAAAAGAGCAAAATGAGAGGTGATTCTTCAGCGATCCCAAATTGACAGTTGGTCTCTCCCCACTCGAGCTGCATCGAAAACGCCAAACCCACGTGTTTTTGAGAGGGCCTGGATGAAAAACCATACAAGGCATCAACACGCTGTCGGGTACGGGCAGAGACCACAAGTTTTCCAGCGTTTTGGAGTTTGAATGAAGTTTCTACATCAACGCACGGCTTTACAGCGAATGTTTGTTTGAGGGTGTTTTTTTGAATTTTCTGGATTTTCCCATTCATTTCTTATGGGATTTTTTGCTCCCTCGGAAAACTTTTTAGCCAAAAAGTGTTATTTTTTCGTCAATCTTTGTCCGATTTCGGATTGTTATACACCAACGTGTGCGGGAGAGCGTCCCGAACAAATCTTCTATTCAACTTGTCCAGAATCTGGATCGTTTGCAGACAGTCGCGATTTAAAGGTTTTTTTCCATAAGGGCCCCATATAAAGTTGCGGTTGCCATGACGACGGCAACAGTCTGCAGACCCTTGGTTGGTGTCATTTTGACCAAAGTGTGTTTGACAAAGTGCTGGTGAAAAACGGTACAAGCTATCAACATGAAAGTCGGTACACAGACAGACCACAAGTTTCTTGAATTTTTGAAATTAAAATGAAGTTTCTACCTCAAAGTATGGCGACGTAGCGCATTTTTGTTTGAGGCGTTCCGATTTCCCCATTCATTCTTATGGGAAAAAGCGAAATTGCCCAAGTGCTAAACATTTGGCTCTAGGGAGACAACGCTTGCACCTATCTGCAATGTAGACACACCGTCACGCAGGGGACAGACTCAGGAACGCCCTGATGCGATTTGGTGTGTCTACTATGAAAACTGAGGCCACAGTCGCGAGTAGAAGTGTAAAGTTTAACTTTGATCGCAGTGGTTGGAAAATGAATGGGGCCTTATGGAGAGAAGAGGCTGCGCTGGCCTGACTCTGAGGCTCGCCGTTTAAATTTTACAAAGCGCTCAGGTTTATGGCCGGCATCGCACGAGAGAGCACAAATTTACCTACATAAGTGGAAAAAAGAATTTGTCTACTGCTTACGGTTTGGCCGGGAGCAGCGTGAAAAGAGCAAAATGAGAGGTGATTTTTCAGTCATCCCGCACTCTGACAGTTGGTCTCTCCCCACTCTAACTTTTCAAAAAACGCCAAACCCACGTGTTTTTGAGACGGCCTGGATGAAAAATGACACAAGATATCAACACGCTGCCGGGTACGGGCAGAGACGACAAGTTTTCCTGCGTTTTGAAGTTTGAACGAAGTTTCTACGACAACGTATGGCTTGGCAGCGAATGTTTGTTTGAGGGCGATTTTTTGAATTTTCTGGTTTTTCCCATTCATTTCTTATGGGATTTTTTGCTCTTTCTGAGCACTTTTTGGCGAAAAAGTGTTATTTTTTCGTCAATCTTTGTCAATTTTTAGGCTGCTATATACCAACGCGTGCGGGAGAGCGTCCCGAACAATTCTTCTTTTTAACTTGTCCAGAATCTGGATCGTTTGGCCACAGCGGCCAATTAACTGATTTTTGCCAGTTTTTGGCCCCTGGCGGGGCCAAAAACTGGAATTTTGTCGGGGTCGAAGGAAAGCACACTTGCCGGGGCCGAGCCGCACGTTTTGATGTATCGTTTGTGTGTCTGCGATCAGCGGTTCTCGAGATACGCTCGACCGAAATTTCGCTATAATAATAATAATAATAATAATAATAACTAGAAAATTCCAGCGCGCTGAAATTTCGAGAGTGCTCCGAAACCTGTGCCCACCGAACCGACAACGCTTGCACCTATCTGCAACACGAACACACCGTCACGCAGGGGACAGTCTCAGGAACGCTCTGATGCGATTTGGTGTGTCTACTATGAAAACTGAGGCCACAGTCACGAGTAGAAGTGTAAAGTTTAACTTTGATCGCAGTGGTTGGAAAATGAATGGGGGCTTATGGAGAGAAGAGGCTGCGCTGGCCTGACTCTGAGGCTCGCCCTTTAAATTTTACAAAGCGCTCAGGTTTATGGCCGGGATCGCAAGAGAGAGCACAAATTTGCCTACAAAACTGGAAAAAAGAATTTGTCTACTGCTTACGGTTTGGCCGGGAGCAGCGTGAAAAGAGCAAAATGAGAGGTGATTCTTCAGCGATCCCAAATTGACAGTTGGTCTCTCCCCACTCGAGCTGCATCGAAAACGCCAAACCCACGTGTTTTTGAGAGGGCCTGGATGAAAAACCATACAAGGCATCAACACGCTGTCGGGTACGGGCAGAGACCACAAGTTTTCCAGCGTTTTGGAGTTTGAATGAAGTTTCTACATCAACGCACGGCTTTACAGCGAATGTTTGTTTGAGGGTGTTTTTTTGAATTTTCTGGATTTTCCCATTCATTTCTTATGGGATTTTTTGCTCCCTTGGAAAACTTTTTAGCCAAAAAGTGTTATTTTTTCGTCAATCTTTGTCCGATTTCGGATTGTTATACACCAACGTGTGCGGGAGAGCGTCCCGAACAAATCTTCTATTCAACTTGTCCAGAATCTGGATCGTTTGCAGACAGTCGCGATTTAAAGGTTTTTTTCCATAAGGGCCCCATATAAAGTTGCGGTTGCCATGACGACGGCAACAGTCTGCAGACCCTTGGTTGGTGTCATTTTGACCAAAGTGTGTTTGACAAAGTGCTGGTGAAAAACGGTACAAGCTATCAACATGAAAGTCGGTACACAGACAGACCACAAGTTTCTTGAATTTTTGAAATTAAAATGAAGTTTCTACCTCAAAGTATGGCGACGTAGCGCATTTTTGTTTGAGGCGTTCCGATTTCCCCATTCATTCTTATGGGAAAAAGCGAAATTGCCCAAGTGCTAAACATTTGGCTCTAGGGAGACAACGCTTGCACCTATCTGCAATGTAGACACACCGTCACGCAGGGGACAGACTCAGGAACGCCCTGATGCGATTTGGTGTGTCTACTATGAAAACTGAGGCCACAGTCGCGAGTAGAAGTGTAAAGTTTAACTTTGATCGCAGTGGTTGGAAAATGAATGGGGCCTTATGGAGAGAAGAGGCTGCGCTGGCCTGACTCTGAGGCTCGCCGTTTAAATTTTACAAAGCGCTCAGGTTTATGGCCGGCATCGCACGAGAGAGCACAAATTTACCTACAAAAGTGGAAAAAAGAATTTGTCTACTGCTTACGGTTTGGCCGGGAGCAGCGTGAAAAGAGCAAAATGAGAGGTGATTTTTCAGTCATCCCGCACTCTGACAGTTGGTCTCTCCCCACTCTAACTTTTCAAAAAACGCCAAACCCACGTGTTTTTGAGACGGCCTGGATGAAAAATGACACAAGATATCAACACGCTGCCGGGTACGGGCAGAGACGACAAGTTTTCCTGCGTTTTGAAGTTTGAACGAAGTTTCTACGACAACGTATGGCTTGGCAGCGAATGTTTGTTTGAGGGCGATTTTTTGAATTTTCTGGTTTTTCCCATTCATTTCTTATGGGATTTTTTGCTCTTTCTGAGCACTTTTTGGCGAAAAAGTGTTATTTTTTCGTCAATCTTTGTCAATTTTTAGGCTGCTATATACCAACGCGTGCGGGAGAGCGTCCCGAACAATTCTTCTTTTTAACTTGTCCAGAATCTGGATCGTTTGGCCACAGCGGCCAATTAACTGATTTTTGCCAGTTTTTGGCCCCTGGCGGGGCCAAAAACTGGAATTTTGTCGGGGTCGAAGGAAAGCACACGTGCCGGGGCCGAGCCGCACGTTTTGATGTATCGTTTGTGTGTCTGCGATCAGCGGTTCTCGAGATACGCTCGACCGAAATTTCGCTATAATAATAATAATAATAACTAGAAAATTCCAGCGCGCTGAAATTTCGAGAGTGCTCCGAAACCTGTGCCCACCATAGAGTCACTAGCTGCCCCAACCCCCCCCCCACCCCCCCGCCAGAGCCGAAGGAGAATTGCTCTTTTCAGCCATAACTTTGTATTAACATGCATGTATGAGAGAGACCGAGTGTGTGTGTGAGTGTGCCTGAAGTGTTTGTGTGTCTGTATGAGGTCATCAGTCAGCCTGCTCCAGCAGGACACTGTCAGCAGGGGAGAGAGAGTAGCAGGGAATTCAACAAATGAGCTTTGAGAAGGTGCTGGTGAAAAACGGTACAAGCTATCGACATGAAACCTGGTACACAGACAGACCACAGGTTTCTTGAATTTTTGAAATTAAAATTAAGTTTCTATCTCAAAGTATGGCGACGTAGCGCATTTTTGTTTGAGGCGTTCCGATTTTCTTATTCATTCTTATGGGAAAAAGCGAAATTGCCCAAGTGCTAAACATTTGGCTCTAGGGAGACAACGCTCGCACCTATCTACAATTCGAACACACCGTCACGCAGGGGACAGTCTCAGGAACACCCTGATGCGATTTGGTGTGTGTACAATGAAAACTGAGGCCACAGTCGCGAGTAGAATTGTAAAGTTTAACTTTGATCGCAGTGGTTGGAAAATGAATGGGGGCTTATGGAGAGAAGAGGCTGCGCTGGCCTGACTCTGAGGTTCGCCGTTTAAATTTTACAAAGCGCTCAGGTTTATGGCCAGCATCGCACGAGAGAGCACAAATTTGCCTACAAAAGTGGAAAAAAGAATTTGTCTACTGCTTACGGTTTGGCCAGGAGCAGCGTGAAAAGAGCAAAATGAGAAGTGATTCTTCAGCGATCCCAAATTGGCAGTTGGTCTCTCCCCACTCGAGCTGCATCGAAAACGCCAAACCCACGTGTTTTTGAGAGGGCCTGGATGAAAAACCATACAAGGTATCGACACGCTGTCGGGTACGGGCAGAGACCACAAGTTTTCCAGCGTTTTAGAGTTTGAATGAAGTTTCTACATCAACGCACGGCTTTACAGCGAATGTTTGTTTGAGGGTGATTTTTTGAATTTTCTGGATTTTCCCATTCATTTCTTATGGGATTTTTTGCTCCTTCGGAAAACTTTTTAGCCAAAAAGTGTTATTTTTTCGTCAATCTTTGTCCGATTTCGGATTGTTATACACCAACGCGTGCCTGAGAGCGTCCCGAACAAATCTTCTATTCAACTTGTCCAGAATCTGGATCGTTTGCCCACAGTCGCGATTTAAAGGTTTTTTTCCATAAGGGCCCCATATAAAGCAGCGGTTGCCATGACGACGGTGACTGTCTGCAGACCCTTGGTCTGTGTCATTTTGGCCAAAGTGTGTTTGAGAAGGTGCTGGTGAAAAACGATACAAGCTATCGACATGAAACTCGGTACACAGACACACCACAAGTTTCTTGAATTTTTAAAATTGAAATGAAGTTTGTACCTCAAAGTATGGCGACGTAGCGCATTTTTGTTTGAGGCGTTCCGATTTTCCCATTCATTCTTATGGGAAAAAGCGAAATTGCCCAAGTGCTAAACAGTTGGCTCTAGGGAGACAACACTTGCACCTATCTGCAATATGAACACGCCGTCACGCAGGGGACAGTCTCAGGAACGCCCTGATGTGATTTGGTGTGTGTATGATGAAAACTGAGGCCACAGTCGCGAGTAGAAGTGTAAAGTTTAACTTTGATCGCAGTGATCGGAAAATGAATGGGGCCTTATGGAGAGAAGAGGCTGCGCTGGCCTGACTCTGAGGCTCGCCGTTTAAATTTTACAAAGCGCTCAGGTTTATGGCCGGCATCGCACGAGAGAGCACAAATTTGCCTACAAAAGTGGAAAAAAGAATTTGTCTACTGCTTACGGTTTGGCCAGGAGCAGCGTGAAAAGAGCAAAATGAGAGGTGATTTTTCAGTCATCCCGCACTCTGACAGTTGGTCTCTCCCCACTCTAACTTTTCAAAAAACGCCAAACCCACGTGTTTTTGAGACGGCCTGGATGAAAAACGACACAAGATATCAACACGCTGCCGGGTACGGGCAGAGACGACAAGTTTTCCTACGTTTTGAAGTTTGAACGAAGTTTCTACGACAACGTATGGCTTGGCAGCGAATGTTTGTTTGAGGGCGATTTTTTGAATTTTCTGGTTTTTCCCATTCATTTCTTATGGGATTTTTTGCTCTTTCTGAGCACTTTTTGGCTAAAAAGTGTTATTTTTTCGTCAATCTTTGTCAATTTTTAGGCTGCTATATACCAACGCGTGCGGGAGAGCGTCCCGAACAATTCTTCTTTTTAACTTGTCCAGAATCTGGATGGTTTGGCCACAGCGGCCAATTAACTGATTTTTGCCAGTTTTTGGCCCCTGGCGGGGCCAAAAACTGGAATTTTGTCGGGGTCGAAGGAAAGCACACTTGCCGGGGCCGAGCCGCACGTTTTGATGTATGGTTTGTGTGTCTGCGATCAGCGGTTCTCGAGATACGCTCGACCGAAATTTCGCTATAATAATAATAATAATAATAATAATAATAAGAAGAATAAACACGGTGGAGAGTAATAGTGCTCCCTTTCGGAGCACTAATAAGAAGAATAAACACGGTGGAGAGTAATAGTGCTCCCTTTCGGAGCACTAATAATAACTAGAAAATTCCAGCGCGCTGAAATTTCGAGAGTGCTCCGAAACCTGTGCCCACCATCGAGTCACTAGCTGCCCCAACCCCTCCCCACCCCCGCCAGAGCCGAAGGAGAATTGCTCTTTTCGGCCATAGCTTTGTATTAACATGCATGTATGAGAGAGACCGAGTGTGTGTGTGAGTGTGCCTGAAGTGTTTGTCTGTCTGTATGAGGTCATCAGTCAGCCTGCTCCAGCAGGACACTGTCAGCAGGGGAGAGAGAGAAGCAGGGAATTCACCAAATGAGCTTTGAGAAGGTGCTGGTGAAAAACGATACAAGCTATCGACATGAAACCCGGTACACTGACAGACCACAAGTTTCTTGAATTTTTGAGATTAAAATGAAGTGTCTACCTCAAAGTATGGCGACGTAGCGCATTTTTGTTTGAGGCGTTCCGATTTCCCCATTCATTCTTATGGGAAAAAGCGAAATTGCCCAAGTGCTAAACATTTGGCTCTAGGGAGACAACGCTTGCACCTATCTGCAATACAAACACACCGTCACGCAGGGGACAGTCTGAGGAACGCCCTGATGCGATTTGGTGTGTCTACTATGAAAACTGAGGCCACAGTCGCGAGTAGAAATGTAAAGTTCAACTTTGATCGAAGTGGTTGGAAAATGAATGGGGGCTTATGGAGAGAAGAGGCTGCGCTGGCCTGACTCTGAGGCTCGCCGTTTAAATTTTACATAGCGCTCGGGTTTATGGCCAGCATCGCACGAGAGAGCACAAATTTGCCTACAAAACTGGAGAAAAGAATTTGTCTACTGCTTACGGTTTGGCCGGGAGCAGCGTGAAAAGAGCAAAATGAGAGGTGATTCTTCAGCGATCCCAAATTGACAGTTGGTCTCTCCCCACTCGAGCTGCATCGAAAACGCCAAACCCACGTGTTTTTGAGAGGGCCTGGATGAAAAACCATACAAGGCATCAACACGCTGTCGGGTACGGGCAGAGACCACAAGTTTTCCAGCGTTTTGGAGTTTGAATGAAGTTTCTACATCAACGCACGGCTTTACAGCGAATGTTTGTTTGAGGGTGTTTTTTTTAATTTTCTGGATTTTCCCATTCATTTCTTATGGGATTTTTTGCTCCCTCAGAAAACTTTTTAGACAAAAAGTGTTATTTTTTCGTCAATCTTTGTCCGATTTCGGATTGTTATACACCAACGTGTGCGGGAGAGCGTCCCGAACAAATCTTCTATTCAACTTGTCCAGAATCTGAATCGTTTGCAGACAGTCGCGATTTAAAGGTTTTTTTCCATAAGGGCCCCATATAAAGTTGCGGTTGCCATGACGACGGCAACAGTCTGCAGACCCTTGGTTGGTGTCATTTTGACCAAAGTGTGTTTGACAAAGTGCTGGTGAAAAACGGTACAAGCTATCAACATGAAAGTCGGTACACAGACAGACCACAAGTTTCTTGAATTTTTGAAATTAAAATGAAGTTTCTACCTCAAAGTATGGCGACGTAGCGCATTTTTGTTTGAGGCGTTCCGATTTCCCCATTCATTCTTATGGGAAAAAGCGAAATTGCCCAAGTGCTAAACATTTGGCTCTAGGGAGACAACGCTTGCACCTATCTGCAATGTAGACACACCGTCACGCAGGGGACAGACTCAGGAACGCCCTGATGCGATTTGGTGTGTCTACTATGAAAACTGAGGCCACAGTCGCGAGTAGAAGTGTAAAGTTTAACTTTGATCGCAGTGGTTGGAAAATGAATGGGGCCTTATGGAGAGAAGAGGCTGCGCTGGCCTGACTCTGAGGCTCGCCGTTTAAATTTTTCCAAAGCGCTCAGGTTTATGGCCGGCATCGCACGAGAGAGCACAAATTTACCTACAAAAGTGGAAAAAAGAATTTGTCTACTGCTTACGGTTTGGCCGGGAGCAGCGTGAAAAGAGCAAAATGAGAGGTGATTCTTCAGCGATCCCAAATTGACAGTTGGTCTCTCCCCACTCGAGCTGCATCGAAAACGGCAAACCCACATGTTTTTGAGAGGGCCTGGATGAAAAACCATACAAGGTATCGACACGCTGTCGGGTACGGGCAGAGACCACAAGTTTTCCAGCGTTTTAGAGTTTGAATGAAGTTTCTACATCAACGCACGGCTTTACAGCGAATGTTTGTTTGAGGGTGATTTTTTGAATTTTCTGGATTTTCCCATTCATTTCTTATGGGATTTTTTGCTCCTTCGGAAAACTTTTTAGCCAAAAAGTGTTATTTTTTCGTCAATCTTTGTCCGATTTCGGATTGTTATACACCAACGCGTGCGGGAGAGCGTCCCGAACAAATCTTCTATTCAACTTGTCCAGAATCTGGATCGTTTGCCGACAGTCGCGATTTAAAGGTTTTTTTCCATAAGGGCCCCATATAAAGCAGCGGTTGCCATGACGACGGTGACTGTCTGCAGACCCTTGGTCTGTGTCATTTTGACCAAAGTGTGTTTGAGAAGGTGCTGGTGAAAAACGATACAAGCTATCGACATGAAACTCGGTACACAGACACACCACAAGTTTCTTGAATTTTTAAAATTGAAATGAAGTTTCTACCTCAAAGTATGGCGACGTAGCGCATTTTTGTTTGAGGCGTTCCGATTTCCCCATTCATTCTTATGGGAAAAAGCGAAATTGCCCAAGTGCTAAACATTTGGCTCTCGGGAGACAACGCTTGCACCCATCTGCAATACAAACACACCGTCACGCAGGGGACAGTCTGAGGAATGCCCTGATGCGATTTGGTGTGTCTACTATGAAAACTGAGGCCACAGTCGCGAGTAGAAGTGTAAAGTTCAACTTTGATCGAAGTGGTTGGAAAATGAATGGGGGCTTATGGAGAGAAGAGGCTGCGCTGGCCTGACTCTGAGGCTCGCCGTTTAAATTTTACATAGCGCTCGGGTTCATGGCCGGCATCGCACGAGAGAGCACAAATTTGCCTACAAAAGTGGAAAAAAGAATTTGTCTACTGCTTACGGTTTGGCCGGGAGCAGCGTGAAAAGAGCAAAATGAGAGGTGATTTTTCAGTCATCCCGCACTCTGACAGTTGGTCTCTCCCCACTCTAACTTTTCAAAAAACGCCAAACCCACGTGTTTTTGAGACGGCCTGGATGAAAAACGACACAAGGTATCAACACGCTGTCGGGTACGGGCAGAGACGACAAGTTTTCCTGCGTTTTGAAGTTTGAACGAAGTTTCTACGACAACGTATGGCTTGGCAGCGAATGTTTGTTTGAGGGCGATTTTTTGAATTTTCTGGTTTTTCCCATTCATTTCTTATGGGATTTTTTGCTCTTTCTGAGCACTTTTTGGCTAAAAAGTGTTATTTTTTCGTCAATCTTTGTCAATTTTTAGGCTGCTATATACCAACGCGTGCGGGAGAGCGTCCCGAACAATTCTTCTTTTTAACTTGTCCAGAATCTGGATGGTTTGGCCACAGCGGCCAATTAACTGATTTTTGCCAGTTTTTGGCCCCTGGCGGGGCCAAAAACTGGAATTTTGTCGGGGTCGAAGGAAAGCACACTTGCCGGGGCCGAGCCGCACGTTTTGATGTATGGTTTGTGTGTCTGCGATCAGCGCTTCTCGAGATACGCTCGACCGAAATTTCGCTATAATAATAATAATAATAATAATAATAATAAGAAGAATAAACACGGTGGAGAGTAATAGTGCTCCCTTTCGGAGCACTAATAAGAAGAAGAATAAACACGGTGGAGAGTAATAGTGCTCCCTTTCGGAGCACTAACTAGAAAATTCCAGCGCGCTGAAATTTCGAGAGTGCTCCGAAACCTGTGCCCACCATCGAGTCACGAGCTGGCCCAACCCCATACTTGTGCCTGGACCGCCCAACACTATGTATTTGCTGTCCCTGCTACTCAGAGAGACCCCTGGTTTAACCCTATCAGTTGTATGATAGGAAAGTAGTTGGTGTGCCTTAAGTGTTTGTGTGTCTGTGTGAGGTCATCAGTCAGCCTGCTCCAGCAGGACACTGTCAGCAGGGGAGAGAGAGTAGCAGGGAATTCACCAAATGAGCTTTGAGAAGGTGCTGGTGAAAAACGGTACAAGCTATCAACATGAAAGTCGGTACATAGACAGACCACAAGTTTCTTGAATTTTTGAAATTAAAATGAAGTTTCTACCTCAAAGTATGGCGACGTAGCGCATTTTTGTTTGAGGCGTTCCGATTTCCCCATTCATTCTTATGGGAAAAAGCGAAATTGCCCAAGTGCTAAACATTTGGCTCTAGGGAGACAACACTTGCACCTATCTGCAATATGAACACAACGTCACGCAGGGGACAGTCTGAGGAACGCCCTGATGCGATTTGGTGTGTGTATGATGAAAACTGAGGCCACAGTCACGAGTAGAAGTGTAAAGTTTAACTTTGATCGCAGTGGTTGGAAAATGAATGGGGGCTTATGGAGAGAAGAGGCTGCGCTGGCCTGACTCTGAGGCTCGCCGTTTAAATTTTACAAAGCGCTCAGGTTTATGGCCGGCATCGCACGAGAGAGCACAAATTTGCCTACAAAAGTGGAAAAAAGAATTTGTCTACTGCTTACGGTTTGGCCGGGAGCAGCGTGAAAAGAGCAAAATGAGAGGTGATTTTTCAGTCATCCCGCACTCTGACAGTTGGTCTCTCCCCACTCTAACTTTTCAAAAAACGCCAAACCCACGTGTTTTTGAGTTGGCCTGGATGAAAAGCGACACAAGGTATCAACACGCTGTCGGGTACGGGCAGAGACGACAAGTTTTCCTGCGTTTTGAAGTTTGAACGAAGTTTCTACGACAACGTAAGACTTGGCAGCGAATGTTTGTTTGAGGGCGATTTTTTGAAATTTGTGGTTTTTCCCATTCATTTCTTATGGGATTCTTTGCTCTTTCTGCGCACTTTTTGGCTAAAAAGTGTTATTTTTTCGTCAATCTTTGTCAATTTTTAGGCTGCTATATACCAACGCGTCCGGGAGAGCGTCCCGAACAATTCTTCTTTTTAACTTGTCCAGAATCTGGATGGTTTGGCGACAGCGGCCAATTAACTGATTTTTGCCAGTTTTTGGCCCCTAGCGGGGCCAAAAACTGGAATTTTGTCGGGGTCGAAGGAAAGCACACTTGCCGGGGCCGAGCTGCACGTTTTGATGTATGGTTTGTGTGTCTGCGATCAGCGGTTCTCGAGATACGCTCGACCGAAATTTCGCTATAATAATAAAAACTAGAAAATTCCAGCGCGCTGAAATTTCGAGAGTGCTCCGAAACCTGTGCCCACCATAGAGTCACGAGCTGCCCCAACCCCCCCCCCCCCACCCCCCCGCCAGAGCCGAAGGAGAATTGCTCTTTTCGGCCATAACTTTGTATTAACATGCATGTGTGAGAGAGACCGAGTGTGTGTGTCAGTGTGCCTGAAGTGTTTGTGTGTCTGTATGAGGTCATCAGTCAGCCTGCTCCAGCAGGACACTGTCAGCAGGGGAGAGAGAGTAGCAGGGAATTCACCAAATGAGCTTTGAGAAGGTGCTGGTGAAAAACGATACAAGCTATCGACATGAAACCCGGTGCACAGACAGACCACAGGTTTCGTGAATTTTTGAAATTAAAATGAAGTTTCTATCTCAAAGTATGGCGACGTAGCGCATTTTTGTTTGAGGCGTTCCGATTTCCCCATTCATTCTTATGGGAAAAAGCGAAATTGCCCAAGTGCTAAACATTTGGCTCTAGGGAGACAACGCTTGCACCTATCTGCAATACAAACACATCGTCACGCAGGGGACAGTCTCAGGAACGCCCTGATGCGATTTGGTGTGTCTACTATGAAAACTGAGGCCACAGTCGCGAGTAGAAGTGTAAAGTTTAACTTTGATCGCAGTGGTCGGAAAATGAATGGGGGCTTATGGAGAGAAGAGGCTGCGCTGGCCTGACTGAGGCTCGCCGTTTAAATTTTACAAAGCGCTCAGGTTTATATCCGGCATCGCACGAGAGAGCACAAATTTGCCTACAAAACTGGAAAAATGAATTTGTCTACTGCTTACGGTTTGGCCGGGAGCAGCGTGAAAAGAGCAAAATGAGAGGTGATTCTTCAGCGATCACAAATTGACAGTTGGTCTCTCCCCGCTCGAGCTGCATCGAAAACGCCAAACCCACGTGTTTTTGAGAGGGCCTGGATGAAAAACCATACAAGGTATCGACACGCTGTCGGGTACGGGCAGAGACCACAAGTTTTCCTGCGTTTTGGAGTTTGAATGAAGTTCCTACATCAACGCACGGCTTTACAGCGAATGTTTGTTTGAGGGTGATTTTTTGAATTTTCTGGATTTTCCCATTCATTTCTTATGGGATTTTTTGCTCCCTCGGAAAACTTTTTAGCCAAAAAGTGTTATTTTTTCGTCAATCTTTGTCCGATTTCGGATTGTTATACACCAACGCGTGCGGGAGAGCGTCCCGAACAAATCTTCTATTCAACTTGTCCAGAATCTGGATCGTTTGCCCACAGTCGCGATTTAAAGGTTTTTTTCCATAAGGGCCCCATATAAAGCAGCGGTTGCCATGACGACGGCGACAGTCTGCAGACCCTTGGTCTGTGTCATTTTGACCAAAGTGTGTTTGACAAAGTGCTGGTGAAAAACGGTACAAGCTATCAACACGAAAGTCGGTACATAGACAGACCACAAGTTTCTTGAATTTTTGAAATTAAAATGAAGTTTCTACCTCAAAGTATGGCGACGTAGCGCATTTTTGTTTGAGGCGTTCCGATTTCCCCATTCATTCTTATGGGAAAAAGCGGAATTGCCCAAGTGCAAAACATTTGGCTCTAGGGAGACAACGCTTGCACCTATCTGCAATATGAACACACCGTCACACAGGGGACAGTCGGAGGAACGCCCTGATGCGATTTGGTGTGTCTACTATGAAAACTGAGGCCACAGTCACGAGTAGAAGTGTAAAGTTTAACTTTGATCGCAGTGGTTGGAAAATGAATGGGGGCTTATGGAGAGAAGAGGCTGCGCTGGCCTGACTCTGAGGCTCGCCGTTTAAATTTTACAAAGCGCTCAGGTTTATGGCCGGCATCGCACGAGAGAGCACAAATTTGCCTACAAAAGTGGAAAAAAGAATTTGTCTACTGCTTACGGTTTGGCCGGGAGCAGCGTGAAAAGAGCAAAATGAGAGGTGATTTTTCAGTCATCCCGCACTCTGACAGTTGGTCTCTCCCCACTCTAACTTTTCAAAAAACGCCAAACCCACGTGTTTTTGAGACGGCCTGGATGAAAAACGACACAAGGTATCAACACGCTGTCGGGTACGGGCAGAGACGACAAGTTTTCCTGCGTTTTGAAGTTTGAACGAAGTTTCTACGACAACGTATGGCTTGGCAGTGAATGTTTGTTTGAGGGCGATTTTTTGAATTTTCTGGTTTTTCCCATTCATTTCTTATGGGATTTTTTGCTCTTTCTGAGCACTTTTTGGCTAAAAAGTGTTATTTTTTCGTCAATCTTTGTCAATTTTTAGGCTGCTATATACCAACGCGTGCGGGAGAGCGTCCCGAACAATTCTTCTTTTTAACTTGTCCAGAATCTGGATCGTTTGGCCACAGCGGCCAATTAACTGATTTTTGCCAGTTTTTGGCCCCTGGCGGGGCCAAAAACTGGAATTTTGTCGGGGTCGATTGAAAGCACACTTGCCGGGGCCGAGCCGCACGTTTTGATGTATCGTTTGTGTGTCTGCGATCAGCGGTTCTCGAGATACGCTCGACCGAAATTTCGCTATAATAATAAGAAGAATAAACACGGTGTAGAATAATAGTGCTCCTTTTCGGAGCACTAATAATAACTAGAAAATTCCAGCGCGCTGAAATTTCGAGAGTGCTCCGAAACCTGTGCCCACCATCGAGTCACTAGCTGCCCCAACCCCCCCCCCGCCAGAGCCGAAGGAGAATTGCTCTTTTCGGCCATAACTTTGTATTAACATGCATGTATGAGAGAGGCCGAGTGTGTGTGTGTGAGTGTGGCTGAAGTGTTTGTGTGTCTGCATGAGGTCATCAGTCAGCCTGCTCCAGCAGGACACTGTCAGCAGGGGAGAGAGAGTGGCAGGGAATTCACCAAATGAATTGAGAAGGTGCTGGTGAAAAACGATACAAGCTATCGACATGAAACCGGGTACACAGACAGACCACAAGTTTCTTGAATTTTTGAAATTAAAATGAAGTTTCTACCTCAAAGGATGGCGACGTAACGCATTTTTGTTTGAGGCGTTCCGATTTTCCCATTCATTCTTATGGGAAAAAGCGAAATTGGCCAAGTGCTAAACATTTGGCTCTCGGGAGACAACGCTTGCACCTATCTGCAATACAAACACACCGTCACGCAGGGGACAGTCTGAGGAATGCCCTGATGCGATTTGGTGTGTCTACTATGAAAACTGAGGCCACAGTCGCGAGTAGAAGTGTAAAGTTCAACTTTGATCGAAGTGGTTGGAAAATGAATGGGGGCTTATGGAGAGAAGAGGCTGCGCTGGCCTTACTCTGAGGCTCGCCGTTTAAATTTTACATAGCGCTCGGGTTCATGGCCGGCATCGCACGAGAGAGCACAAATTTGCCTACAAAACTGGAAAAAAGAATTTGTCTACTGCTTACGGTTTGGCCGGGAGCAGCGTGAAAAGAGCAAAATGAGAAGTGATTCTTCAGCGATCCCAAATTCACAGTTGGTCTCTCCCCACTCGAGCTGCATCGAAAACGCCAAACCCACGTGTTTTTGAGAGGGCCTGGATGAAAAACCATACAAGGTATCGACACGCTGTCGGGTACGGGCAGAGACCACAAGTTTTCCAGCGTTTTAGAGTTTGAATGAAGTTTCTACATCAATGCACGGCTGTACAGCGAATGTTTGTTTGAGGGTGATTTTTTGAATTTTCTGGATTTTCCCATTCATTTCTTATGGGATTTTTTGCTCCTTCGGAAAACTTTTTGGACAAAAAGTGTTATTTTTTCGTCAATCTTTGTCCGATTTCGGATTGTTATACACCAACACGTGCGGGAGAGCGTCCCGAACAAATCTTCTATTCAACTTGTCCAGAATCTGGATCGTTTGCCCACAGTCGCGATTTAAAGGTTTTTTTCCATAAGGGCCCCATATAAAGCAGCGGTTGCCATGACGACGGCGACAGTCTGCAGACCCTTGGTCTGTGTCATTTTGACCAAAGTGTGTTTGACAAAGTGCTGGTCAAAAACGGTACAAGCTATCAACACGAAAGTCGGTACATAGACAGACCACAAGTTTCTTGAATTTTTGAAATTAAAATGAAGTTTCTACCTCAAAGTATGGCGACGTAGTGCATTTTTGTTTGAGGCGTTCCGATTTTCCCATTCATTCTTATGGGAAAAAGCGAAATTGCCCAAGTGCTAAACATTTGGCTCTAGGGAGACAACACTTGCACCTATCTGCAATACGAACACACCGTCACGCAGGGGACAGTCTGAGGAACGCCCTGATGCGATTTGGTGTGTGTATGATGAAATCTGAGGCCACAGTCACGAGTAGAAGTGTAAAGTTTAACTTTGATCGCAGCGGTTGGAAAATGAATGGGGGCTTATGGAGAGAAGAGGCTGCGCTGGCCTGACTCTGAGGCTCGCCGTTTAAATTTTACAAAGCGCTCAGGTTTATGGCCGGCATCGCACGAGAGAGCACAAATTTGCCTACAAAAGTGGAAAAAAGAATTTGTCTACTGCTTACGGTTTGGCCGGGAGCAGCGTGAAAAGAGCAAAATGAGAGGTGATTTTTCAGTCATCCCGCACTCTGACAGTTGGTCTCTCCCCACTCTAACTTTTCAAAAAACGCCAAATCCACGTGTTTTTGAGACGGCCTGGATGAAAAACGACACAAGGTATCAACACGCTGTCGGGTACGGGCAGAGACGACAAGTCTTCCTACGTTTTGAAGTTTGAACGAAGTTTCTACGACAACGTATGGCTTGGCAGCGAATGTTTGTTTGAGGGCGATTTTTTGATTTTTCTGGTTTTTCCCATTCATTTCTTATGGGATTTTTTGCTCTTTCTGAGCACTTTTTGGCTAAAAAGTGTTATTTTTTCGTCAATCTTTGTCAATTTTTAGGCTGCTATATACCAACGCGTGCGGGAGAGCGTCCCGAACAATTCTTCTTTTTAACTTGTCCAGAATCTGGATGGTTTGGCGACAGCGGCCAATTAACTGATTTTGCCAGTTTTTGGCCCCTGGCGGGGCCAAAAACTGGAATTTTGTCGGGGTCGAAGGAAAGCACACTTGCCGGGGCCGAGCCGCACGTTTTGATGTATGGTTTGTGTGTCTGCGATCAGCGGTTCTCGAGATACGCTCGACCGAAATTTCGCTATAATAATAATAAGAAGAAGAATAATAACTAGAAAATTCCAGCACGCTGAAATTTCGAGAGTGCTCCGAAACCTGTGCCCACCATCGAGTCACTAGCTGCCCCAACCCCCCCCCACCCCCCCGCCAGAGCCGAAGGAGAATTGCTCTTTTCGGCCATAACTTTGTATTAACATGCATGTATGAGAGAGACCGAGTGTGTGTGTGAGTGTGCCTGAAGTGTTTGTGTGTCTGTATGAGGTCATCGGTCAGCCTGCTCCAGCAGGACACTGTCAGCAGGGAAGAGAGAGTAGCAGGGAATTCACCAAATGAGCTTTGAGAAGGTGCTGGTGAGAAACGATACAAGCTATCGACATGAAACTCGGTACACAGACAGACCACAAGTTTCTTGAATTTTTAAAATTAAAATGAAGTTTCTACCTCAAAGTATGGCGACGTAGCGCATTTTTGTTTGAGGCGTTCTGATTTCCCCATTCATTCTTATGGGAAAAAGCGAAATTGCCCAAGTGCTAAACATTTGGCTCTAAAGAGACAACGCTTGCACCTATCTGCAATACAAACACACCGTCACGCAGGGGACAGTCTCAGGAACGCCCTGATGTGATTTGGTGTGTCTACTATGAAAACTGAGGCCACAGTCGTGAGTAGAAGTGTAAAGTTTAACTTTGATCGCAGTGGTTGGAAAATGAATGGGGGCTTATGGAGAGAAGAGGCTGCGCTGGCCTGACTCTGAGGCTCGCCGTTTAAATTTTACAAAGCGCTCAGGTTTATGGCCGGCATGGCACGAGAAAGCACAAATTTGCCTACAAAAGTGGAAAAAAGAATTTGTCTACTGCTTACGGTTTGGCCGGGAGCAGCGTGAAAAGAGCAAAATGAGAGGTGATTCTTCAGCGATCCCAAATTGACAGTTGGTCTCTCCCCACTCGAGCTGCATCAAAAACGCCAAACCCACGTGTTTTTGAGAGGGCCTGGATGAAAAACCATACAAGGTATCGACACGCTGTCGGGTACGGGCAGAGACCACAAGTTTTCCAGCGTTTTGGAGTTTGAGTGAAGTTTCTACATCAACGCACGGCTTTACAGCGAATGTTTGTTTGAGGGTGATTTTTTGAATTTTCTGGATTTTCCCATTCATTTCTTATGGGATTTTTTGCTCCTTCGGAAAACTTTTTAGCCAAAAAGTGTTATTTTTTCGTCATTCTTTGTCCGATTTCGGATTGTTATACACCAACGCGTGCAGGAGAGCGTCCCGAACAAATCTTCTATTCAACTTGTCCAGAATCTGGATCGTTTGCCCACAGTCGCGATTTAAAGGTTTTTTTCCATAAGGGCCCCATATAAAGCTGCGGTTGCCATGACGACGGCGACAGTCTGCAGACCCTTGGTCTGTGTCATTTTGACCAAAGTGTGTTCGACAAAGTGCTGGTCAAAAACGGTACAAGCTATCAACATGAAAGTCGGTACATAGACAGACCACAAGTTTCTTGAATTTTTGAAATTAAAATGAAGTTTCTACCTCAAAGTATGGCGACGTAGCGCATTTTTGTTTGAGGCATTTCGATTTCCCCATTCATTCTTATGGGAAAAAGCGAAATTGCCCAAGTGCTAAACATTTGGCTCTAGGGAGACAACACTTGCACCTATCTGCAAAATGAACACACCGTCATGCAGGGGACAGTCTGAGGAACGCCCTGATGCGATTTGGTGTGTGTATGATGAAAACTGAGGCCACAGTCACGAGTAGAAGTGTAAAGTTTAACTTTGATCGCAGCGGTTGGAAAATGAATGGGGCCTTATGGAGAGAAGAGGCTGCGCTGGCCTGACTCTGAGGCTCGCCCTTTAAATTTTACAAAGCGCTCAGGTTTATGGCCGGCATCGCACGAGAGAGCACAAATTTGCCTACAAAACTGGAAAAAAGAATTTGTCTACTGCTTACGGTTTGGCCGGGAGCAGCGTGAAAAGAGCAAAATGAGAGGTGATTTTTCAGTCATCCCGCACTCTGACAGTTGGTCTCTCCCCACTCTAACTTTTCAAAAAACGCCAAACCCACGTGTTTTTGAGACGGCCTGGATGAAAAACGACACAAGATATCAACATGCTGCCGGGTACGGGCAGAGACGACAAGTTTTCCTGCGTTTTGAAGTTTGAACGAAGTTTCTACGACAACGTATGGCTTGGCAGCGAATGTTTGTTTGAGGGCGATTTTTTGAATTTTCTGGTTTTTCCCATTCATTTCTTATGGGATTTTTTGCTCTTTCTGAGCACTTTTTGGCTAAAAAGTGTTATTTTTTCATCAATCTTTGTCAATTTTTAGGCTGCTATATACCAACGCGTGCGGGAGAGCGTCCCGAACAATTCTTCTTTTTAACTTGTCCAGAATCTGGATCGTTTGGCCACAGCGGCCAATTAACTGATTTTTGCCAATTTTTGGCCCCTGGCGGGGCCAAAAACTGGAATTTTGTCGGGGTCGAAGGAAAGCACACTTGCCGGGGCCGAGCCGCACGTTTTGATGTATGGTTTGTGTGTCTGCGATCAGCGGTTCTCGAGATACGCTCGACCGAAATTTCGCTATAATAATAATAATAATAACTAGAAAATTCCAGCGCGCTGAAATTTCGAGAGTGCTCCGAAACCTGTGCCCACCATCGAGTCACTAGCTGCCCCAACCCCCCCCCATCCCCGCCAGAGCCGAAGGAGAATTCCTCTTTTCGGCCATAGCTTTGTATTAACATGCATGTGTGAGAGAGACCGAGTGTGTGTGTGAGTGTGCCTGAAGTGTTTGTGTGTCTGTATGAGGTCATCAGTCAGCCTGCTCCAGCAGGACACTGTCAGCAGGGGAGAGAGAGTAGCAGGGAATTCACCAAATGAGCTTTGAGAAGGTGCTGGTGAAAAACGATACAAGTTCTCAACATGAAACTCGGTACACAGACAGACCACAAGTTCCTTGAATTTTTGAAATTAAAATGAAGTTTCTACCTCAAAGTATGGCGACGTAGCGCATTTTTGTTTGAGGCGTTCCGATTTTCCCATTCATTCTTATGGGAAAAAGCGAAATTGCCCAAGTGCTAAACATTTGGCTCTAGGGAGACAACGCTTGCACCTATCTGCAATACAAACACACCGTCACGCAGGGGACAGTCTCAGGAACGCCCTGATGCGATTTGGTGTGTCTACTATGAAAACTGAGGCCACAGTCACGAGTAGAAGTGTAAAGTTTAACTTTGATCGCAGCGGTTGGAAAATGAATGGGGGCTTATGGAGAGAAGAGGCTGCGCTGGCCTGACTCTGAGGCTCGCCGTTTAAATTTTACAAAGCGCTCAGGTTTATGGCCGGCATCGCACGAGAGAGCACAAATTTGCCTACAAAAGTGGAAAAAAGAATTTGTCTACTGCTTACGGTTTGGCCGGGAGCAGCGTGAAAAGAGCAAAATGAGAGGTGATTTTTCAGTCATCCCGCACTCTGACAGTTGGTCTCTCCCCACTCTAACTTTTCAAAAAACGCCAAATCCACGTGTTTTTGAGACGGCCTGGATGAAAAACGACACAAGGTATCAACACGCTGTCGGGTACGGGCAGAGACGACAAGTCTTCCTACGTTTTGAAGTTTGAACGAAGTTTCTACGACAACGTATGGCTTGGCAGCGAATGTTTGTTTGAGGGCGATTTTTTGATTTTTCTGGTTTTTCCCATTCATTTCTTATGGGATTTTTTGCTCTTTCTGAGCACTTTTTGGCTAAAAAGTGTTATTTTTTCGTCAATCTTTGTCAATTTTTAGGCTGCTATATACCAACGCGTGCGGGAGAGCGTCCCGAACAATTCTTCTTTTTAACTTGTCCAGAATCTGGATGGTTTGGCGACAGCGGCCAATTAACTGATTTTGCCAGTTTTTGGCCCCTGGCGGGGCCAAAAACTGGAATTTTGTCGGGGTCGAAGGAAAGCACACTTGCCGGGGCCGAGCCGCACGTTTTGATGTATGGTTTGTGTGTCTGCGATCAGCGGTTCTCGAGATACGCTCGACCGAAATTTCGCTATAATAATAATAAGAAGAAGAACTAGAAAATTCCAGCACGCTGAAATTTCGAGAGTGCTCCGAAACCTGTGCCCACCATCGAGTCACTAGCTGCCCCAACCCCCCCCCCCGCACCCCTGCCAGAGCCGAAGGAGAATTGCTCTTTTCGGCCATAACTTTGTATGAACATGCATGTGTGAGAGAGACCGAGTGTGTGTGTGATTTGCCTGAAGTGTTTGTGTGTCTGTATGAGGTCATCAGTCAGCCTGCGCCAGCAGGACACTGTCAGCAGGGGAGAGAGAGTAGCAGGGAATTCACCAAACGAGCTTTGAGAAGGTGCTGGTGAAAAACGATACAAGCTATCGACATGAAACTCGGTACACAGACAGACCACAAGTTTCTTGAATTTTTGAAATTAAAATGAAGTGTCTACCTCAAAGTATGGCGACGTAGCGCATTTTTGTTTGAGGCGTTCCGATTTCCCCATTCATTCTTATGGGAAAAAGCGAAATTGCCCAAGTGCTAAACATTTGGCTCTAGGGAGACAACACTTGCACCTATCTGCAATACGAACACACCGTCACGCAGGGGACAGTCTGAGGAACGCCCTGATGCGATTTGGTGTGTGTATGATGAAAACTGAGGCCACAGTCGCGAGTAGAAGTGTAAAGTTTAACTTTGATCGCAGTGGTTGGAAAATGAATGGGGGCTTATGGAGAGAAGAGGCTGCGCTGGCCTGACTCTGAGGCTCGCCCTTTAAATTTTACAAAGCGCTCAGGTTTATGGCCGGCATCGCAAGAGAGAGCA
The DNA here is from genome assembly GCA_029224185.1 of Karalla daura. Lineage (NCBI taxonomy): Eukaryota > Metazoa > Chordata > Actinopteri > Chaetodontiformes > Leiognathidae > Karalla > Karalla daura. The sequence continues at coordinate 4,161,082 of CM055188.1, read as the reverse complement.
CAAATTTGCCTACAAAACTGGAAAAAAGAATTTGTCTACTGCTTACGGTTTGGCCGGGAGCAGCGTGAAAAGAGCAAAATGAGAGGTGATTCTTCAGCGATCCCAAATTGACAGTTGGTCTCTCCCCACTCGAGCTGCATCGAAAATGCCAAACCCACGTGTTTTTGAGAGGGCCTGGATGAAAAACCATACAAGGTATCGACACGCTGTCGGGTGCGGGCAGAGACGACAAGTTTTCCTGTGTTTTGGAGTTTGAATGAAGTTTCTACATCAACGCACGGCTTTACAGCGAATGTTTGTTTGAGGGTGATTTTTTGAATTTTCTGGATTTTCCCATTCATTTCTTATGGGATTTTTTGCTCCTTCGGAAAACTTTTTAGCCAAAAAGTGTTATTTTTTCGTCAATCTTTGTCCGATTTTGGATTGTTGTACACCAACGCATGCGGGAGAGTCTCCTGAACGAATCTTCTATTCAACTTGTCCAGAATCTGGATCGTTTGCCGACAGTCGCGATTTAAAGGTTTTTTTCCATAAGGGCCCCATATAAAGCTGCGGTTGCCATGACGACGGCGACAGTCTGCAGACCCTTGGTCTGTGTCATTTTGACCAATGTGTGTTTGACAAAGTGCTGGTGAAAAACAGTACAAGCTATCAACATGAAAGTCGGTACATAGACAGACCACAAGTTTCTTGAATTTTTGAAATCAAAATGAAGTTTCTACCTCAAAGTATGGCGACGTAGCGCATTTTTGTTTGAGGCGTTCCGATTTTCCCATTCATTCTTATGGGAAAAAGCGAAATTGCCCAAGTGCTAAACATTTGGCTCTAGGGAGACAACGCTTGCACCTATCTGCAATATGAACACACCGTCACGCAGGGGACAGTCTGAGGAACGCCCTGATGCGATTTGGTGTGTCTACTATGAAAACTGAGGCCACAGTCACGAGTAGAAGTGCAACGTTTAACTTTGATCGCAGCGGTTGGAAAATGAATGGGGGCTTATGGAGAGAAGAGGCTGCGCTGGCCTGACTCTGAGGCTCGCCGTTTAAATTTTACAAAGCGCTCAGGTTGATGGCCGCCATCGCACGAGAGAGCACAAATTAACCTACGAAACTGGAAAAAAGAATTTGTCTACTGCTTACGGTTTGGCCGGGAGCAGCGTGAAAAGAGCAAAATGAGAGGTGATTCTTCAGCGATCCCAAATTGACAGTTGGTCTGTCCCCACTCAAGCTGCATCGAAAACGCCAAACCCACGTGTTTTTGAGAGGGCCTGGATGAAAAACCATACAAGGTATCGACACGCTGTCGGGTACGGGCAGAGACCACAAGTTTTCCAGCGTTTTGGAGTTTGAATGAAGTTCCTACATCAATGCACGGCTGTACAGAGAATGTTTGTTTGAGGGTGATTTTTTGAATTTTCTGGATTTTCCCATTCATTTCTTATGGGATTTTTTGCTCCTTCGGAAAACTTTTTAGCCAAAAAGTGTTATTTTTTCGTCAATCTTTGTCCGATTTCAGATTGTTATACACCAACACGTGCGGGAGAGCGTCCCGAACAAATCTTCTATTCAACTTGTCCAGAATCTGGATCGTTTGCCGACAGTCGCGATTTAAAGGTTTTTTTCCATAAGGGCCCCATATAAAGCTGCGGTTGCCATGACGACGGTGACTGTCTGCAGACCCTTGGTCTGTGTCATTTTGACCAAAGTGTGTTTGAGAAGGTGCTGGTGAAAAACGGTACAAGCTATCAACATGAAAGTCGGTACATAGACAGACCACAAGTTTCTTGAATTTTTGAAATTGAAATGAAGTTTCTACCTCAAAGTATGGCGACGTAGCGCATTTTTGTTTGAGGCGTTCCGATTTCCCCATTCATTCTTATGGGAAAAAGCGAAATTGCCCAAGTGCTAAACATTTGGCTCTCGGGAGACAACGCTTGCACCTATCTGCAATACAAACACACCGTCACGCAGGGGACAGTCTGAGGAATGCCCTGATGCGATTTGGTGTGTCTACTATGAAAACTGAGGCCACAGTCGCGAGTAGAAGTGTAAAGTTTAACTTTGATCGCAGCGGTTGGAAAATGAATGGGGGCTTATGGAGAGAAGAGGCTGCGCTGGCCTGACTCTGAGGCTCGCCGTTTAAATTTTACAAAGCGCTCAGGTTTATGGCCGGCATCGCACGAGAGAGCACAAATTTGCCTACAAAAGTGGAAAAAAGAATTTGTCTACTGCTTACGGTTTGGCCGGGAGCAGCGCGAAAAGAGCAAAATGAGAGGTGATTTTTCAGTCATCCCGCACTCTGACAGTTGGTCTCTCCCCACTCTAACTTTTCAAAAAACGCCAAACCCACGTGTTTTTGAGACGGCCTGGATGAAAAACGACACAAGATATCAACACGCTGCTGGGTACGGGCAGAGACGACAAGTTTTCCTGCGTTTTGAAGTTTGAACGAAATTTCTACGACAACGTATGGCTTGGCAGCGAATGTTTGTTTGAGGGAGATTTTTTGAATTTTCTGGTTTTTCCCATTCATTTCTTATGGGATTTTTTGCTCTTTCTGAGCACTTTTTGGCGAAAAAGTGTTATTTTTTCGTCAATCTTTGTCAATTTTTAGGCTGCTATATACCAACGCGTGCGGGAGAGCGTCCCGAACAATTCTTCTTTTTAACTTGTCCAGAATCTGGATGGTTTGGCCACAGCGGCCAATTAACTGATTTTTGCCAGTTTTTGGCCCCTGGCGGGGCCAAAAACTGGAATTTTGTCGGGGTCAAAGGAAAGCACACTTGCCGGGGCCGAGCCGCACGTTTTGATGTATCGTTTGTGTGTCTGCGATCAGCGGTTCTCGAGATACGCTCGACCGAAATTTCGCTATAATAATAAGAAGAACTAGAAAATTCCAGCGCGCTGAAATTTCGAGAGTGCTCCGAAACCTGTGCCCACCATCGAGTCACTAGCTGCCCCAACCCCTCCCCACCCCCGCCAGAGCCGAAGGAGAATTGCTCTTTTCGGCCATAGCTTTGTATTAACATGCATGTATGAGAGAGACCGAGTGTGTGTGTGAGTGTGCCTGAAGTGTTTGTCTGTCTGTATGAGGTCATCAGTCAGCCTGCTCCAGCAGGACACTGTCAGCAGGGGAGAGAGAGAAGCAGGGAATTCACCAAATGAGCTTTGAGAAGGTGCTGGTGAAAAACGATACAAGCTATCGACATGAAACCCGGTACACTGACAGACCACAAGTTTCTTGAATTTTTGAAATTAAAATGAAGTGTCTACCTCAAAGTATGGCGACGTAGCGCATTTTTGTTTGAGGCGTTCCGATTTCCCCATTCATTCTTATGGGAAAAAGCGAAATTGCCCAAGTGCTAAACATTTGGCTCTAGGGAGACAACGCTTGCACCTATCTGCAATACAAACACACCGTCACGCAGGGGACAGTCTGAGGAACGCCCTGATGCGATTTGGTGTGTCTACTATGAAAACTGAGGCCACAGTCGCGAGTAGAAATGTAAAGTTCAACTTTGATCGAAGTGGTTGGAAAATGAATGGGGGCTTATGGAGAGAAGAGGCTGCGCTGGCCTGACTCTGAGGCTCGCCGTTTAAATTTTACATAGCGCTCGGGTTTATGGCCAGCATCGCACGAGAGAGCACAAATTTGCCTACAAAACTGGAGAAAAGAATTTGTCTACTGCTTACGGTTTGGCCGGGAGCAGCGTGAAAAGAGCAAAATGAGAGGTGATTCTTCAGCGATCCCAAATTGACAGTTGGTCTCTCCCCACTCGAGCTGCATCGAAAACGCCAAACCCACGTGTTTTTGAGAGGGCCTGGATGAAAAACCATACAAGGCATCAACACGCTGTCGGGTACGGGCAGAGACCACAAGTTTTCCAGCGTTTTGGAGTTTGAATGAAGTTTCTACATCAACGCACGGCTTTACAGCGAATGTTTGTTTGAGGGTGTTTTTTTTAATTTTCTGGATTTTCCCATTCATTTCTTATGGGATTTTTTGCTCCCTCAGAAAACTTTTTAGACAAAAAGTGTTATTTTTTCGTCAATCTTTGTCCGATTTCGGATTGTTATACACCAACGTGTGCGGGAGAGCGTCCCGAACAAATCTTCTATTCAACTTGTCCAGAATCTGAATCGTTTGCAGACAGTCGCGATTTAAAGGTTTTTTTCCATAAGGGCCCCATATAAAGTTGCGGTTGCCATGACGACGGCAACAGTCTGCAGACCCTTGGTTGGTGTCATTTTGACCAAAGTGTGTTTGACAAAGTGCTGGTGAAAAACGGTACAAGCTATCAACATGAAAGTCGGTACACAGACAGACCACAAGTTTCTTGAATTTTTGAAATTAAAATGAAGTTTCTACCTCAAAGTATGGCGACGTAGCGCATTTTTGTTTGAGGCGTTCCGATTTCCCCATTCATTCTTATGGGAAAAAGCGAAATTGCCCAAGTGCTAAACATTTGGCTCTAGGGAGACAACGCTTGCACCTATCTGCAATGTAGACACACCGTCACGCAGGGGACAGACTCAGGAACGCCCTGATGCGATTTGGTGTGTCTACTATGAAAACTGAGGCCACAGTCGTGAGTAGAAGTGTAAAGTTTAACTTTGATCGCAGTGGTTGGAAAATGAATGGGGCCTTATGGAGAGAAGAGGCTGCGCTGGCCTGACTCTGAGGCTCGCCGTTTAAATTTTACAAAGCGCTCAGGTTTATGGCCGGCATCGCACGAGAGAGCACAAATTTACCTACAAAAGTGGAAAAAAGAATTTGTCTACTGCTTACGGTTTGGCCGGGAGCAGCGTGAAAAGAGCAAAATGAGAGGTGATTTTTCAGTCATCCCGCACTCTGACAGTTGGTCTCTCCCCACTCTAACTTTTCAAAAAACGCCAAACCCACGTGTTTTTGAGACGGCCTGGATGAAAAATGACACAAGATATCAACACGCTGCCGGGTACGGGCAGAGACGACAAGTTTTCCTGCGTTTTGAAGTTTGAACGAAGTTTCTACGACAACGTATGGCTTGGCAGCGAATGTTTGTTTGAGGGCGATTTTTTGAATTTTCTGGTTTTTCCCATTCATTTCTTATGGGATTTTTTGCTCTTTCTGAGCACTTTTTGGCGAAAAAGTGTTATTTTTTCGTCAATCTTTGTCAATTTTTAGGCTGCTATATACCAACGCGTGCGGGAGAGCGTCCCGAACAACTCTTCTTTTTAACTTGTCCAGAATCTGGATCGTTTGGCCACAGCGGCCAATTAACTGATTTTTGCCAGTTTTTGGCCCCTGGCGGGGCCAAAAACTGGAATTTTGTCGGGGTCGAAGGAAAGCACACGTGCCGGGGCCGAGCCGCACGTTTTGATGTATCGTTTGTGTGTCTGCGATCAGCGGTTCTCGAGATACGCTCGACCGAAATTTCGCTATAATAATAATAATAATAATAATAATAAGAAGAATAAACACGGTGGAGAGTAATAGTGCTCCCTTTCGGAGCACTAATAAACACGGTGTAGAATAATAGTGCTCCTTTTCGGAGCACTAATAATAACTAGAAAATTCCAGCACGCTGAAATTTCGAGAGTGCTCCGAAACCTGTGCCCACCATCGAGTCACTAGCTGCCCCAACCCCCCCCCACCCCCCCGCCAGAGCCGAAGGAGAATTGCTCTTTTCGGCCATAACTTTGTATTAACATGCATGTATGAGAGAGACCGAGTGTGTGTGTGAGTGTGCCTGAAGTGTTTGTGTGTCTGTATGAGGTCATCGGTCAGCCTGCTCCAGCAGGACACTGTCAGCAGGGAAGAGAGAGTAGCAGGGAATTCACCAAATGAGCTTTGAGAAGGTGCTGGTGAGAAACGATACAAGCTATCGACATGAAACTCGGTACACAGACAGACCACAAGTTTCTTGAATTTTTAAAATTAAAATGAAGTTTCTACCTCAAAGTATGGCGACGTAGCGCATTTTTGTTTGAGGCGTTCTGATTTCCCCATTCATTCTTATGGGAAAAAGCGAAATTGCCCAAGTGCTAAACATTTGGCTCTAAAGAGACAACGCTTGCACCTATCTGCAATACAAACACACCGTCACGCAGGGGACAGTCTCAGGAACGCCCTGATGTGATTTGGTGTGTCTACTATGAAAACTGAGGCCACAGTCGTGAGTAGAAGTGTAAAGTTTAACTTTGATCGCAGTGGTTGGAAAATGAATGGGGGCTTATGGAGAGAAGAGGCTGCGCTGGCCTGACTCTGAGGCTCGCCGTTTAAATTTTACAAAGCGCTCAGGTTTATGGCCGGCATGGCACGAGAAAGCACAAATTTGCCTACAAAAGTGGAAAAAAGAATTTGTCTACTGCTTACGGTTTGGCCGGGAGCAGCGTGAAAAGAGCAAAATGAGAGGTGATTCTTCAGCGATCCCAAATTGACAGTTGGTCTCTCCCCACTCGAGCTGCATCAAAAACGCCAAACCCACGTGTTTTTGAGAGGGCCTGGATGAAAAACCATACAAGGTATCGACACGCTGTCGGGTACGGGCAGAGACCACAAGTTTTCCAGCGTTTTGGAGTTTGAGTGAAGTTTCTACATCAACGCACGGCTTTACAGCGAATGTTTGTTTGAGGGTGATTTTTTGAATTTTCTGGATTTTCCCATTCATTTCTTATGGGATTTTTTGCTCCTTCGGAAAACTTTTTAGCCAAAAAGTGTTATTTTTTCGTCATTCTTTGTCCGATTTCGGATTGTTATACACCAACGCGTGCAGGAGAGCGTCCCGAACAAATCTTCTATTCAACTTGTCCAGAATCTGGATCGTTTGCCCACAGTCGCGATTTAAAGGTTTTTTTCCATAAGGGCCCCATATAAAGCTGCGGTTGCCATGACGACGGCGACAGTCTGCAGACCCTTGGTCTGTGTCATTTTGACCAAAGTGTGTTCGACAAAGTGCTGGTCAAAAACGGTACAAGCTATCAACATGAAAGTCGGTACATAGACAGACCACAAGTTTCTTGAATTTTTGAAATTAAAATGAAGTTTCTACCTCAAAGTATGGCGACGTAGCGCATTTTTGTTTGAGGCATTTCGATTTCCCCATTCATTCTTATGGGAAAAAGCGAAATTGCCCAAGTGCTAAACATTTGGCTCTAGGGAGACAACACTTGCACCTATCTGCAAAATGAACACACCGTCATGCAGGGGACAGTCTGAGGAACGCCCTGATGCGATTTGGTGTGTGTATGATGAAAACTGAGGCCACAGTCACGAGTAGAAGTGTAAAGTTTAACTTTGATCGCAGCGGTTGGAAAATGAATGGGGCCTTATGGAGAGAAGAGGCTGCGCTGGCCTGACTCTGAGGCTCGCCCTTTAAATTTTACAAAGCGCTCAGGTTTATGGCCGGCATCGCACGAGAGAGCACAAATTTGCCTACAAAACTGGAAAAAAGAATTTGTCTACTGCTTACGGTTTGGCCGGGAGCAGCGTGAAAAGAGCAAAATGAGAGGTGATTTTTCAGTCATCCCGCACTCTGACAGTTGGTCTCTCCCCACTCTAACTTTTCAAAAAACGCCAAACCCACGTGTTTTTGAGACGGCCTGGATGAAAAACGACACAAGATATCAACATGCTGCCGGGTACGGGCAGAGACGACAAGTTTTCCTGCGTTTTGAAGTTTGAACGAAGTTTCTACGACAACGTATGGCTTGGCAGCGAATGTTTGTTTGAGGGCGATTTTTTGAATTTTCTGGTTTTTCCCATTCATTTCTTATGGGATTTTTTGCTCTTTCTGAGCACTTTTTGGCTAAAAAGTGTTATTTTTTCATCAATCTTTGTCAATTTTTAGGCTGCTATATACCAACGCGTGCGGGAGAGCGTCCCGAACAATTCTTCTTTTTAACTTGTCCAGAATCTGGATCGTTTGGCCACAGCGGCCAATTAACTGATTTTTGCCAATTTTTGGCCCCTGGCGGGGCCAAAAACTGGAATTTTGTCGGGGTCGAAGGAAAGCACACTTGCCGGGGCCGAGCCGCACGTTTTGATGTATGGTTTGTGTGTCTGCGATCAGCGGTTCTCGAGATACGCTCGACCGAAATTTCGCTATAATAATAATAATAATAACTAGAAAATTCCAGCGCGCTGAAATTTCGAGAGTGCTCCGAAACCTGTGCCCACCATCGAGTCACTAGCTGCCCCAACCCGCCCCCCACCCCCGCCAGAGCCGAAGGAGAATTGCTCTTTTCGGCCATAACTTTGTGTTAACATGCATGTGTGAGAGAGACTGAGTGTGTGTGTGAGTGTGCCTGAAGTGTTTGTGTGTCTGTATGAGGTCATCAGTCAGCCTGCCCCAGCAGGACACTGTCAGCAGGGGAGAGAGAGTTGCAGGGAATTCACCAAATGAGCTTTGAGAAGGTGCTGGTGAAAGACGATACAAGCTATCGTCATGAAACTCGGTACACAGACAGACCACAAGTTTCTTGAATTTTTGAAATTAAAATGAAGTTTCTACCTCAAAGTATGGCGACGTAGCGCATTTTTGTCTGAGGCGTTCCGATTTCCCCATTCATTCTTATGGGAAAAAGCGAAATTGCCCAAGTGCTAAACATTTGGATCTTGGGAGACAACGCTTGCACCTATCTGCAATATGAACACACCGTCACACAGGGGACAGTCTCAGGAACGCCCTGATGCGATTTGGTGTGTCTACTATGAAAACTGAGGCCACAGTCGCGAGTAGAAGTGTAAAGTTTAACTTTGATCGCAGTGGTTGGAAAATGAATGGGGGCTTATGGAGAGAAGAGGCTGCGCTGGCCTGACTCTGAGGTTCGCCGTTTAAATTTTACAAAGCGCTCAGGTTTATGGCCAGCATCTCCCGAGAGAGCACAAATTTGCCTACAAAAGTGGAAAAAAGAATTTGTCTACTGCTTACGGTTTGGCCGGGAGCAGCGTGAAAAGAGCAAAATAAGAAGTGATTCTTCAGCGATCCCAAATTGACAGTTGGTCTCTCCCCACTCGAGCTGCATCAAAAACGCCAAACCCACGTGTTTTTGAGAGGGCCTGGATGAAAAACCATACAAGGTATCGACACGCTGTCGGGTACGGGCAGAGACCACAAGTTTTCCAGCGTTTTGGAGTTTGAGTGAAGTTTCTACATCAACGCACGGCTTTACAGCGAATGTTTGTTTGAGGGTGATTTTTTGAATTTTCTGGATTTTCCCATTCATTTCTTATGGGATTTTTTGCTCCTTCGGAAAACTTTTTAGCCAAAAAGTGTTATTTTTTCGTCAATCTTTGTCCGATTTCGGATTGTTATACACCAACGCGTGCAGGAGAGCGTCCCGAACAAATCTTCTATTCAACTTGTCCAGAATCTGGATCGTTTGCCCACAGTCGCGATTTAAAGGTTTTTTTCCATAAGGGCCCCATATAAAGCTGCGGTTGCCATGACGACGGCGACAGTCTGCAGACCCTTGGTCTGTGTCATTTTGACCAAAGTGTGTTCGACAAAGTGCTGGTCAAAAACGGTACAAGCTATCAACATGAAAGTCGGTACATAGACAGACCACAAGTTTCTTGAATTTTTGAAATTAAAATGAAGTTTCTACCTCAAAGTATGGCGACGTAGTGCATTTTTGTTTGAGGCGTTCCGATTTCCCCATTCATTCTTATGGGAAAAAGCGAAATTGCCCAAGTGCTAAACATTTGGCTCTAGGGAGACAACACTTGCACCTATCTGCAACATGAACACACCGTCACACAGGGGACAGTCTGGGGAACGCCCTGATGCGATTTGGTGTGTCTACTATGAAAACTGAGGCCACAGTCGCGAGTAAAAGTGTAAAGTTTAACTTTGATCGCAGTGGTTGGAAAATGAATGGGGGCTTATGGAGAGAAGAGGCTGCGCTGGCCTGACTCTGAGGCTCGCCGTTTAAATTTTACAAAGCGCTCAGGTTAATGGCCGGCATCGCACGAGAGAGCACAAATTTGTCTACAAAAGTGGAAAAAAGAATTTGTCTACTGCTTACGGTTTGGCCGGGAGCAGCGTGAAAAGAGCAAAATGAGAGGTGATTTTTCAGTCATCCCGCACTCTGACAGTTGGTCTCTCCCCACTCTAGCTTTTCAAAAAACGCCAAACCCACGTGTTTTTGAGACGGCCTGGATGAAAAACGACACAAGGTATCAACACGCTGTCGGGTACGGGCAGAGACGACAAGTTTTCCTACGTTTTGAAGTTTGAACGAAGTTTCTATGACAACGTATGGCTTGGCAGCGAATGTTTGTTTGAGGGCGATTTTTGGATTTTTCTGGTTTTTCCCATTCATTTCTTATGGGATTTTTTGCTCTTTCTGAGCACTTTTTGGCTAAAAAGTGTTATTTTTTCGTCAATCTTTGTCAATTTTTAGGCTGCTATATACCAACGCGTGCGGGAGAGCGTCCTGAACAATTCTTCTTTTTAACTTGTCCAGAATCTGGATCGTTTGGCCACAGCGGCCAATTAACTGGTTTTTGCCAGTTTTTGGCCCCTGGCGGGGCCAAAAACTGGAATTTTGTCGGGGTCGAAGGAAAGCACACTTGCCGGGGCCGAGCCGCACGTTTTGATGTATCGTTTGTGTGTCTGCGATCAGCGGTTCTCGAGATACGCTCGACCGAAATTTCGCTATAATAATAATAACTAGAAAATTCCAGCGCGCTGAAATTTCGAGAGTGCTCCGAAACCTGTGCCCACCATCGAGTCACTAGCTGCCCCAACCCCCCCCCCGCACCCCTGCCAGAGCCGAAGGAGAATTGCTCTTTTCGGCCATAACTTTGTATGAACATGCATGTGTGAGAGAGACCGAGTGTGTGTGTGATTTGCCTGAAGTGTTTGTGTGTCTGTATGAGGTCATCAGTCAGCCTGCGCCAGCAGGACACTGTCAGCAGGGGAGAGAGAGTAGCAGGGAATTCACCAAACGAGCTTTGAGAAGGTGCTGGTGAAAAACGATACAAGCTATCGACATGAAAGTCGGTACACAGACAGACCACAAGTTTCTTGAATTTTTGAAATTAAAATGAAGTTTCTACCTCAAAGTATGGCGACGTAGCGCATTTTTGTTTGAGGCGTTCCGATTTCCCCATTCATTCTTATGGGAAAAAGCGAAATTGCCCAAGTGCTAAACATTTGGCTCTAGGGAGACAACGCTTGCACCTATCTGCAATACAAACACACCGTCACGCAGGGGACAGTCTGAGGAATGCCCTGATGCGATTTGGTGTGTCTACTATGAAAACTGAGGCCACAGTCGCGAGTAGAAGTGTAAAGTTCAACTTTGATCGAAGTGGTTGGAAAATGAATGGGGGCTTATGGAGAGAAGAGGCTGCGCTGGCCTGACTCTGAGGCTCGCCGTTTAAATTTTACATAGCGCTCGGGTTTATGGCCAGCATCGCACGAGAGAGCACAAATTTGCCTACAAAACTGGAGAAAAGAATTTGTCTACTGCTTACGGTTTGGCCGGGAGCAGCGTGAAAAGAGCAAAATGAGAGGTGATTCTTCAGCGATCCCAAATTGACAGTTGGTCTCTCCCCACTCGAGCTGCATCGAAAACGCCAAACCCACATGTTTTTGAGAGGGCCTGGATGAAAAACCATACAAGGTATCGACACGCTGTCGGGTACGGGCAGAGACCACAAGTTTTCCTGCGTTTTGGAGTTTGAATGAAGTTTCTACATCAACGCACGGCTTTACAGCGAATGTTTGTTTGAGGGTGATTTTTTGAATTTTCTGGATTTTCCCATTCATTTCTTATGGGATTTTTTGCTCCTTCGGAAAACTTTTTAGCCAAAAAGTGTTATTTTTTCGTCAATCTTTGTCCGATTTCGGATTGTTATACACCAACGCGTGCGGGAGAGCGTCCCGAACAAATCTTCTATTCAACTTGTCCAGAATCTGGATCGTTTGCCGACAGTCGCGATTTAAAGGTTTTTTTCCATAAGGGGCCCATATAAAGCAGCGGTTGCCATGACGACGGTGACTGTCTGCAGACCCTTGGTCTGTGTCATTTTGACCAAAGTGTGTTTGAGAAGGTGCTGGTGAAAAACGATACAAGCTATCGACATGAAACTCGGTACACAGACACACCACAAGTTTCTTGAATTTTTAAAATTGAAATGAAGTTTCTACCTCAAAGTATGGCGACGTAGCGCATTTTTGTTTGAGGCGTTCCGATTTCCCCATTCATTCTTATGGGAAAAAGCGAAATTGCCCAAGTGCTAAACATTTGGCTCTCGGGAGACAACGCTTGCACCTATCTGCAATGTAGACACACCGTCACGCAGGGGACAGACTCAGGAACGCCCTGATGCGATTTGGTGTGTCTACTATGAAAACTGAGGCCACAGTCGCGAGTAGAAGTGTAAAGTTTAACTTTGATCGCAGTGGTTGGAAAATGAATGGGGCCTTATGGAGAGAAGAGGCTGCGCTGGCCTGACTCTGAGGCTCGCCGTTTAAATTTTACAAAGCGCTCAGGTTTATGGCCGGCATCGCACGAGAGAGCACAAATTTACCTACAAAAGTGGAAAAAAGAATTTGTCTACTGCTTACGGTTTGGCCGGGAGCAGCGTGAAAAGAGCAAAATGAGAGGTGATTTTTCAGTCATCCCGCACTCTGACAGTTGGTCTCTCCCCACTCTAACTTTTCAAAAAACGCCAAACCCACGTGTTTTTGAGACGGCCTGGATGAAAAATGACACAAGATATCAACACGCTGCCGGGTACGGGCAGAGACGACAAGTTTTCCTGCGTTTTGAAGTTTGAACGAAGTTTCTACGACAACGTATGGCTTGGCAGCGAATGTTTGTTTGAGGGCGATTTTTTGAATTTTCTGGTTTTTCCCATTCATTTCTTATGGGATTTTTTGCTCTTTCTGAGCACTTTTTGGCGAAAAAGTGTTATTTTTTCGTCAATCTTTGTCAATTTTTAGGCTGCTATATACCAACGCGTGCGGGAGAGCGTCCCGAACAATTCTTCTTTTTAACTTGTCCAGAATCTGGATCGTTTGGCCACAGCGGCCAATTAACTGATTTTTGCCAGTTTTTGGCCCCTGGCGGGGCCAAAAACTGGAATTTTGTCGGGGTCGAAGGAAAGCACACGTGCCGGGGCCGAGCCGCACGTTTTGATGTATCGTTTGTGTGTCTGCGATCAGCGGTTCTCGAGATACGCTCGACCGAAATTTCGCTATAATAATAATAATAATAATAATAATAACTAGAAAATTCCAGCGCGCTGAAATTTCGAGAGTGCTCCGAAACCTGTGCCCACCATAGAGTCACTAGCTGCCCCAACCCCCCCCCCACCCCCCCGCCAGAGCCGAAGGAGAATTGCTCTTTTCAGCCATAACTTTGTATTAACATGCATGTATGAGAGAGACCGAGTGTGTGTGTGAGTGTGCCTGAAGTGTTTGTGTGTCTGTATGAGGTCATCAGTCAGCCTGCTCCAGCAGGACACTGTCAGCAGGGGAGAGAGAGTAGCAGGGAATTCAACAAATGAGCTTTGAGAAGGTGCTGGTGAAAAACGGTACAAGCTATCGACATGAAACCTGGTACACAGACAGACCACAGGTTTCTTGAATTTTTGAAATTAAAATTAAGTTTCTATCTCAAAGTATGGCGACGTAGCGCATTTTTGTTTGAGGCGTTCCGATTTTCTTATTCATTCTTATGGGAAAAAGCGAAATTGCCCAAGTGCTAAACATTTGGCTCTAGGGAGACAACGCTTGCACCTATCTACAATTCGAACACACCGTCACGCAGGGGACAGTCTCAGGAACACCCTGATGCGATTTGGTGTGTGTACAATGAAAACTGAGGCCACAGTCGCGAGTAGAATTGTAAAGTTTAACTTTGATCGCAGTGGTTGGAAAATGAATGGGGGCTTATGGAGAGAAGAGGCTGCGCTGGCCTGACTCTGAGGTTCGCCGTTTAAATTTTACAAAGCGCTCAGGTTTATGGCCAGCATCGCACGAGAGAGCACAAATTTGCCTACAAAAGTGGAAAAAAGAATTTGTCTACTGCTTACGGTTTGGCCAGGAGCAGCGTGAAAAGAGCAAAATGAGAAGTGATTCTTCAGCGATCCCAAATTGACAGTTGGTCTCTCCCCACTCGAGCTGCATCGAAAACGCCAAACCCACGTGTTTTTGAGAGGGCCTGGATGAAAAACCATACAAGGTATCGACACGCTGTCGGGTACGGGCAGAGACCACAAGTTTTCCAGCGTTTTAGAGTTTGAATGAAGTTTCTACATCAACGCACGGCTTTACAGCGAATGTTTGTTTGAGGGTGATTTTTTGAATTTTCTGGATTTTCCCATTCATTTCTTATGGGATTTTTTGCTCCTTCGGAAAACTTTTTAGCCAAAAAGTGTTATTTTTTCGTCAATCTTTGTCCGATTTCGGATTGTTATACACCAACGCGTGCCTGAGAGCGTCCCAAACAAATCTTCTATTCAACTTGTCCAGAATCTGGATCGTTTGCCCACAGTCGCGATTTAAAGGTTTTTTTCCATAAGGGCCCCATATAAAGCAGCGGTTGCCATGACGACGGTGACTGTCTGCAGACCCTTGGTCTGTGTCATTTTGGCCAAAGTGTGTTTGAGAAGGTGCTGGTGAAAAACGATACAAGCTATCGACATGAAACTCGGTACACAGACACACCACAAGTTTCTTGAATTTTTAAAATTGAAATGAAGTTTGTACCTCAAAGTATGGCGACGTAGCGCATTTTTGTTTGAGGCGTTCCGATTTTCCCATTCATTCTTATGGGAAAAAGCGAAATTGCCCAAGTGCTAAACAGTTGGCTCTAGGGAGACAACACTTGCACCTATCTGCAATATGAACACGCCGTCACGCAGGGGACAGTCTCAGGAACGCCCTGATGTGATTTGGTGTGTGTATGATGAAAACTGAGGCCACAGTCGCGAGTAGAAGTGTAAAGTTTAACTTTGATCGCAGTGATCGGAAAATGAATGGGGCCTTATGGAGAGAAGAGGCTGCGCTGGCCTGACTCTGAGGCTCGCCGTTTAAATTTTACAAAGCGCTCAGGTTTATGGCCGGCATCGCACGAGAGAGCACAAATTTGCCTACAAAAGTGGAAAAAAGAATTTGTCTACTGCTTACGGTTTGGCCGGGAGCAGCGTGAAAAGAGCAAAATGAGAGGTGATTTTTCAGTCATCCCGCACTCTGACAGTTGGTCTCTCCCCACTCTAACTTTTCAAAAAACGCCAAACCCACGTGTTTTTGAGACGGCCTGGATGAAAAACGACACAAGATATCAACACGCTGCCGGGTACGGGCAGAGACGACAAGTTTTCCTACGTTTTGAAGTTTGAACGAAGTTTCTACGACAACGTATGGCTTGGCAGCGAATGTTTGTTTGAGGGCGATTTTTTGAATTTTCTGGTTTTTCCCATTCATTTCTTATGGGATTTTTTGCTCTTTCTGAGCACTTTTTGGCTAAAAAGTGTTATTTTTTCGTCAATCTTTTTCAATTTTTAGGCTGCTATATACCAACGCGTGCGGGAGAGCGTCCCGAACAATTCTTCTTTTTAACTTGTCCAGAATCTGGATGGTTTGGCCACAGCGGCCAATTAACTGATTTTTGCCAGTTTTTGGCCCCTGGCGGGGCCAAAAACTGGAATTTTGTCGGGGTCGAAGGAAAGCACACTTGCCGGGGCCGAGCCGCACGTTTTGATGTATGGTTTGTGTGTCTGCGATCAGCGGTTCTCGAGATACGCTCGACCGAAATTTCGCTATAATAATAATAATAATAATAATAATAATAAGAAGAATAAACACGGTGGAGAGTAATAGTGCTCCCTTTCGGAGCACTAATAAGAAGAATAAACACGGTGGAGAGTAATAGTGCTCCCTTTCGGAGCACTAATAATAATAATAATAATAAGAATAAACACGGTGGAGAGTAATAGTGCTCCCTTTCGGAGCACTAACTAGAAAATTCCAGCGCGCTGAAATTTCGAGAGTGCTCCGAAACCTGTGCCCACCATCGAGTCACTAGCTGCCCCAACCCCCCCCCATCCCCGCCAGAGCCGAAGGAGAATTCCTCTTTTCGGCCATAGCTTTGTATTAACATGCATGTGTGAGAGAGACCGAGTGTGTGTGTGAGTGTGCCTGAAGTGTTTGTGTGTCTGTATGAGGTCATCAGTCAGCCTGCTCCAGCAGGACACTGTCAGCAGGGGAGAGAGAGTAGCAGGGAATTCACCAAATGAGCTTTGAGAAGGTGCTGGTGAAAAACGATACAAGTTCTCAACATGAAACTCGGTACACAGACAGACCACAAGTTCCTTGAATTTTTGAAATTAAAATGAAGTTTCTACCTCAAAGTATGGCGACGTAGCGCATTTTTGTTTGAGGCGTTCCGATTTTCCCATTCATTCTTATGGGAAAAAGCGAAATTGCCCAAGTGCTAAACATTTGGCTCTAGGGAGACAACGCTTGCACCTATCTGCAATACAAACACACCGTCACGCAGGGGACAGTCTCAGGAACGCCCTGATGCGATTTGGTGTGTCTACTATGAAAACTGAGGCCACAGTCACGAGTAGAAGTGTAAAGTTTAACTTTGATCGCAGTGGTCGGAAAATGAATGGGGGCTTATGGAGAGAAGAGGCTGCGCTGGCCTGACTCTGAGGCTCGCCGTTTAAATTTTACAAAGCGCTCAGGTTTATGGCCGGCATCGCCCGAGAGAGCACAAATTTGCCTACAAAACTGGAAAAAAGAATTTGTCTACTGCTTACGGTTTGGCCGGGAGCAGCGTGAAAAGAGCAAAATGAGAGGTGATTTTTCAGTCATCCCGCACTCTGACAGTTGGTCTCTCCCCACTCTAACTTTTCAAAAAACGGCAAACCCACGTGTTTTTGAGACGGTCTGGATGAAAAACGACACAAGGTATCAACACGCTGTCGGGTACGGGCAGAGACGACAAGTTTTCCTACGTTTTGAAGTTTGAACGAATTTTGTACGACAACGTATGACTTGGCAGCGAATGTTTGTTTTAGGGCGATTTTTTGAAATTTGTGGTTTTTCCCATTCATTTCTTATGGGATTTTTTGCTCTTTCTGAGCACTTTTTGGCTAAAAAGTGTTATTTTTTCGTCAATCTTTGTCAATTTTTAGGCTGCTATATACCAACGCGTGCGGGAGAGCGTCCCGAACAATTCTTCTTTTTAACTTGTCCAGAATCTGGATGGTTTGGCCACAGCGGCCAATTAACAGATTTTTGCCAGTTTTTGGCCCCTGGCGGGGCCAAAAACTGGAATTTTGTCGGGGTCGAAGGAAAGCACACTTGCCAGGGCCGAGCCGCACGTTTTGATGTATGGTTTGTGTGTCTGCGATCAGCGGTTCTCGAGATACGCTCGACCGAAATTTCGCTATAATAATAATAATAATAACTAGAAAATTCCAGCGCGCTGAAATTTCGAGAGTGCTCCGAATGCTGTGCCCACCATCGAGTCACTAGCTGCCCCAACCCCCAACCCCCCCAAAGCCGAAGGAGTATTGCTCTTTTCGGCCATAACTTTGTGTTAACATGCATGTGTGAGAGAGACCGAGTGTGTGTGTGTGAGTGTGCCTGAAATGTTTGTGTGTCTGTATGAGGTCATCACTCAGCCTGCTCCAGCAGGACGCTGTCAGCAGGAGAGACACCTGAGCAGGGAATTCACCAAATGAGCTTTGAGAAGGTGCTGGTGAAAAACGGTGCAAGCTATCGACATGAAGCTCGGTACACAGACACACCACAAGTTTCTTGAATTTTTAAAATTAAAATGAAGTTTGTACCTCAAAGTATGGCGACGTAGCGCATTTTTGTTTGAGGCGTTCCGATTTTCCCATTCATTCTTATGGGAAAAAGCGAAATTGCCCAAGTGCTAAACAGTTGGCTCTAGGGAGACAACACTTGCACCTACCTGCAATATGAACACACCGTCACGCAGGGGACAGTCTCAGGAACGCCCTGATGTGATTTGGTGTGTGTATGATGAAAACTGAGGCCACAGTCGCGAGTAGAAGTGTAAAGTTTAACTTTGATCGCAGTGATCGGAAAATGAATGGGGCCTTATGGAGAGAAGAGGCTGCGTTGGCCTGACTCTGAGGCTCGCCGTTTAAATTTTACAAAGCGCTCAGGTTAATGGCCGGCATCGCACGAGAGAGCACAAATTTCCCTACAAAAGCGGAAAAAAGAATTTGTCTACTGCTTACGGTTTGGCCGGGAGCAGCGTGAAAAGAGCAAAATCAGAGGTGATTCTTCAGCGATCCCAAATTCACAGTTGGTCTCTCCCCACTCGAGCTGCATCGAAAACGCCAAACCCACGTGTTTTTGAGAGGGCCTGGATGAAAAACCATACAAGGTATCGACACGCTGTCGGGTACGGGCAGAGACCACAAGTTTTCCAGCGTTTTAGAGTTTGAATGAAGTTTCTACATCAACGCACGGCTTAACAGCGAATGTTTGTTTGAGGGTGATTTTTTGAATTTTCTGGATTTTCCCATTCATTTCTTATGGGATTTTTTGCTCCTTCGGAAAACTTTTTAGCCAAAAAGTGTTATTTTTTCATCAATCTTTGTCCGATTTCGGATTGTTATACACCAACGCGTGCCTGAGAGCGTCCCGAACAAATCTTCTATTCAACTTGTCCAGAATCTGGATCGTTTGCCCACAGTCGCGATTTAAAGGTTTTTTTCCATAAGGGCCCCATACAAAGCAGCGGTTGCCATGACGACGGTGACTGTCTGCAGACCCTTGGTCTGTGTCATTTTGGCCAAAGTGTGTTTGAGAAGGTGCTGGTGAAAAACGATACAAGCTATCGACATGAAACTCGGTACACAGACACACCACAAGTTTCTTGAATTTTTAAAATTGAAATGAAGTTTGTACCTCAAAGTATGGCGACGTAGCGCATTTTTGTTTGAGGCGTTCCGATTTTCCCATTAATTCTTATGGGAAAAAGCGAAATTGCCCAAGTGCTAAACAGTTGGCTCTAGGGAGACAACACTTGCACCTATCTGCAATATGAACACACCGTCACGCAGGGGACAGTCTCAGGAACGCCCTGATGCGATTTGGTGTGTCTACTATGAAAACTGAGGCCACAGTCGCGAGTAGAAGTGTAAAGTTTAACTTTGATCGCAGCGGTTGGAAAATGAATGGGGGCTTATGGAGAGAAGAGGCTGCGCTGGCCTGACTCTGAGGCTCGCCGTTTAAATTTTACAAAGCGCTCCGGTTTATGGCCGGCATCGCATGAGAGAGCACAAATTTGCCTACAAAAGTGGAAAAAAGAATTTGTCTACTGCTTACGGTTTGGCCGGGAGCAGCGTGAAAAGAGCAAAATGAGAGGTGATTTTTCAGTCATCCCGCACTCTGACAGTTGGTCTCTCCCCACTCTAACTTTTCAAAAAACGCCAAACCCACGTGTTTTTGAGACGGCCTGGATGAAAAACGACACAAGGTATCAACACGCTGTCGGGTACGGGCAGAGACGACAAGTTTTCCTGCGTTTTGAAGTTTAAACGAAGTTTCTACGACAACGTATGGCTTGGCAGCGAATGTTTGTTTGAGGGCGATTTTTTGAATTTTCTGGTTTTTCCCATTCATTTCTTATGGGATTTTTTGCTCTTTCTGAGCACTTTTTGGCTAAAAAGTGTTATTTTTTCGTCAATCTTTGTCAATTTTTAGGCTGCTATATACCAACGCGTGCGGGAGAGCGTCCCGAACAATTCTTCTTTTTAACTTGTCCAGAATCTGGATGGTTTGGCGACAGCGGCCAATTAACTGATTTTGCCAGTTTTTGGCCCCTGGCGGGGCCAAAAACTGGAATTTTGTCGGGGTCGAAGGAAAGCACACTTGCCGGGGCCGAGCCGCACGTTTTGATGTATCGTTTGTGTGTCTGCGATCAGCGGTTCTCGAGATACGCTCGACCGAAATTTCGCTATAATAATAAGAAGAATAAACACGGTGTAGAATAATAGTGCTCCTTTTCGGAGCACTAATAATAAGAAGAATAAACACGGTGGAGAGTAATAGTGCTCCCTTTCGGAGCACTAATAATAAGAAGAATAAACACGGTGGAGAGTAATAGTGCTCCCTTTCGGAGCACTAACTAGAAAATTCCAGCGCGCTGAAATTTCGAGAGTGCTCCGAAACCTGTGCCCACCATCGAGTCACGAGCTGCCCCAACCCCACCCCCCCCACCCCCCACCCCCCCGCCAGAGCCGAAGGAGAATTGCTCTTTTCGGCCATAACTTTATATTAACATGCATGTGTGAGAGAGACCGAGTGTGTGTGTGAGTGTGCCTGAAGTGTTTGTGTGTCTGGATGAGGTCATCAGTCAGCCTGCTCCAGCAGGACACTGTCAGCAGAGGAGAGAGAGTAGCAGGGAATTCACAAATTAGCTTTGAGAAGGTCCTGGTGAAAAACGATACAAGCTATCGACATGAAACCCGGTACACTGACAGACCACAAGTTTCTTGAATTTTTGAAATTAAAATGAAGTTTCTGCCTCAAAGTATGGCGACGTAGCGCATTTTTGTTTGAGGCGTTCCGATTTCCCCATTCATTCTTATGGGAAAAAGCAAAATTGGCCAAGTGCTAAACATATGGCTCTAGGGAGACACCGCTTGCACCTATCTGCAATTCGAACACACCATCACGCAGGGGACAGTCTGAGGAACGCCCTGATGCGATTTGGTGTGTGTACGATGAAAACTGAGGCCACAGTCACGAGTAGAAGTGTAAAGTTTAACTTTGATCGCAGTGGTTGGAAAATGAATGGGGGCGTATGGAGAGAAGAGGCTGCGCTGGCCGGACTCTGAGGCTCGCCGTTTAAATTTTACAAAGCGCTCAGGTTTATGGCCGGCATCGCACGAGAGAGCACAAATTTGCCTACAAAAGTGGAAAAAAGAATTTGTCTACTGCTTACGGTTTGGCCGGGAGCAGCGTGAAAAGAGCAAAATGAGAGGTGATTTTTCAGTCATCCCGCACTCTGACAGTTGGTCTCTCCCCACTCTAACTTTTCAAAAAACGGCAAACCCACGTGTTTTTGAGACGGTCTGGATGAAAAGCGACACAAGGTATCAACACGCTGTCGGGTACAGGCAGAGACGACAAGTTTTCCTACGTTTTGAAGTTTGAACGAATTTTGTACGACAACGTATGACTTGGCAGCGAATGTTTGTTTGAGGGCGATTTTTTGAAATTTGTGGTTTTTCCCATTCATTTCTTATGGGATTTTTTGCTCTTTCTGAGCACTTTTTGGCGAAAAAGTGTTATTTTTTCGTCAATCTTTGTCAATTTTTAGGCTGCTATATACCAACGCGTGCGGGAGAGCGTCCCGAACAATTCTTCTTTTTAACTTGTCCAGAATCTGGATGGTTTGGCCACAGCGGCCAATTAACTGATTTTTGCCAGTTTTTGGCCCCTGGCGGGGCCAAAAACTGGAATTTTGTCGGGGTCGAAGGAAAGCACACGTGCCGGGGCCGAGCCGCACGTTTTGATGTATCGTTTGTGTGTCTGCGATCAGCGGTTCTCGAGATACGCTCGACCGAAATTTCGCTATAATAATAATAATAATAATAACTAGAAAATTCCAGCGCGCTGAAATTTCGAGAGTGCTCCGAAACCTGTGCCCACCATAGAGTCACTAGCTGCCCCAACCCCCCCCCCACCCCCCCGCCAGAGCCGAAGGAGAATTGCTCTTTTCAGCCATAACTTTGTATTAACATGCATGTATGAGAGAGACCGAGTGTGTGTGTGAGTGTGCCTGAAGTGTTTGTGTGTCTGTATGAGGTCATCAGTCAGCCTGCTCCAGCAGGACACTGTCAGCAGGGGAGAGAGAGTAGCAGGGAATTCAACAAATGAGCTTTGAGAAGGTGCTGGTGAAAAACGGTACAAGCTATCGACATGAAACCTGGTACACAGACAGACCACAGGTTTCTTGAATTTTTGAAATTAAAATTAAGTTTCTATCTCAAAGTATGGCGACGTAGCGCATTTTTGTTTGAGGCGTTCCGATTTTCTTATTCATTCTTATGGGAAAAAGCGAAATTGCCCAAGTGCTAAACATTTGGCTCTAGGGAGACAACGCTCGCACCTATCTACAATTCGAACACACCGTCACGCAGGGGACAGTCTCAGGAACACCCTGATGCGATTTGGTGTGTGTACAATGAAAACTGAGGCCACAGTCGCGAGTAGAATTGTAAAGTTTAACTTTGATCGCAGTGGTTGGAAAATGAATGGGGGCTTATGGAGAGAAGAGGCTGCGCTGGCCTGACTCTGAGGTTCGCCGTTTAAATTTTACAAAGCGCTCAGGTTTATGGCCAGCATCGCACGAGAGAGCACAAATTTGCCTACAAAAGTGGAAAAAAGAATTTGTCTACTGCTTACGGTTTGGCCAGGAGCAGCGTGAAAAGAGCAAAATGAGAAGTGATTCTTCAGCGATCCCAAATTGGCAGTTGGTCTCTCCCCACTCGAGCTGCATCGAAAACGCCAAACCCACGTGTTTTTGAGAGGGCCTGGATGAAAAACCATACAAGGTATCGACACGCTGTCGGGTACGGGCAGAGACCACAAGTTTTCCAGCGTTTTAGAGTTTGAATGAAGTTTCTACATCAACGCACGGCTTTACAGCGAATGTTTGTTTGAGGGTGATTTTTTGAATTTTCTGGATTTTCCCATTCATTTCTTATGGGATTTTTTGCTCCTTCGGAAAACTTTTTAGCCAAAAAGTGTTATTTTTTCGTCAATCTTTGTCCGATTTCGGATTGTTATACACCAACGCGTGCCTGAGAGCGTCCCGAACAAATCTTCTATTCAACTTGTCCAGAATCTGGATCGTTTGCCCACAGTCGCGATTTAAAGGTTTTTTTCCATAAGGGCCCCATATAAAGCAGCGGTTGCCATGACGACGGTGACTGTCTGCAGACCCTTGGTCTGTGTCATTTTGGCCAAAGTGTGTTTGAGAAGGTGCTGGTGAAAAACGATACAAGCTATCGACATGAAACTCGGTACACAGACACACCACAAGTTTCTTGAATTTTTAAAATTGAAATGAAGTTTGTACCTCAAAGTATGGCGACGTAGCGCATTTTTGTTTGAGGCGTTCCGATTTTCCCATTCATTCTTATGGGAAAAAGCGAAATTGCCCAAGTGCTAAACAGTTGGCTCTAGGGAGACAACACTTGCACCTATCTGCAATATGAACACGCCGTCACGCAGGGGACAGTCTCAGGAACGCCCTGATGTGATTTGGTGTGTGTATGATGAAAACTGAGGCCACAGTCGCGAGTAGAAGTGTAAAGTTTAACTTTGATCGCAGTGATCGGAAAATGAATGGGGCCTTATGGAGAGAAGAGGCTGCGCTGGCCTGACTCTGAGGCTCGCCGTTTAAATTTTACAAAGCGCTCAGGTTTATGGCCGGCATCGCACGAGAGAGCACAAATTTGCCTACAAAAGTGGAAAAAAGAATTTGTCTACTGCTTACGGTTTGGCCAGGAGCAGCGTGAAAAGAGCAAAATGAGAGGTGATTTTTCAGTCATCCCGCACTCTGACAGTTGGTCTCTCCCCACTCTAACTTTTCAAAAAACGCCAAACCCACGTGTTTTTGAGACGGCCTGGATGAAAAACGACACAAGATATCAACACGCTGCCGGGTACGGGCAGAGACGACAAGTTTTCCTACGTTTTGAAGTTTGAACGAAGTTTCTACGACAACGTATGGCTTGGCAGCGAATGTTTGTTTGAGGGCGATTTTTTGAATTTTCTGGTTTTTCCCATTCATTTCTTATGGGATTTTTTGCTCTTTCTGAGCACTTTTTGGCTAAAAAGTGTTATTTTTTCGTCAATCTTTGTCAATTTTTAGGCTGCTATATACCAACGCGTGCGGGAGAGCGTCCCGAACAATTCTTCTTTTTAACTTGTCCAGAATCTGGATGGTTTGGCCACAGCGGCCAATTAACTGATTTTTGCCAGTTTTTGGCCCCTGGCGGGGCCAAAAACTGGAATTTTGTCGGGGTCGAAGGAAAGCACACTTGCCGGGGCCGAGCCGCACGTTTTGATGTATGGTTTGTGTGTCTGCGATCAGCGGTTCTCGAGATACGCTCGACCGAAATTTCGCTATAATAATAATAATAATAATAATAATAATAAGAAGAATAAACACGGTGGAGAGTAATAGTGCTCCCTTTCGGAGCACTAATAACTAGAAAATTCCAGTGCGCTGAAATTTCGAGAGTGCTCCGAAACCTGTGCCCACCATCGAGTCACTAGCTGCCCCAACCCCCCCACCCCCCCCCCCACCCACCCCCCCGCCAGAGCCGAAGGAGAATTGCTCTTTTCGGCCATAACTTTGTATTAACATGCATGTATGAGAGAGGCCGAGTGTGTGTGTGTGAGTGTGGCTGAAGTGTTTGTGTGTCTGCATGAGGTCATCAGTCAGCCTGCTCCAGCAGGACACTGTCAGCAGGGGAGAGAGAGTGGCAGGGAATTCACCAAATGAATTGAGAAGGTGCTGGTGAAAAACGATACAAGCTATCGACATGAAACCGGGTACACAGACAGACCACAAGTTTCTTGAATTTTTGAAATTAAAATGAAGTTTCTACCTCAAAGGATGGCGACGTAACGCATTTTTGTTTGAGGCGTTCCGATTTTCCCATTCATTCTTATGGGAAAAAGCGAAATTGGCCAAGTGCTAAACATTTGGCTCTTGGGAGACAACGCTCGCACCTATCTGCAATACAAACACACCGTCACGCAGGGGACAGTCTCAGGAACGCCCTGATGCGATTTGGTGTGTCTACTATGAAAACTGAGGCCACAGTCGCGAGTAGAAGTGTAAAGTTTAACTTTGATCGCAGTGGTCAGAAAATGAATGGGGCCTTATGGAGAGAAGAGGCTGCGCTTGCCTGACTCTGAGGCTCGCCGTTTGAATTTTACAAAGCGCTCAGGTTTATGGCCGCCATCGCACGAGAGAGCACAAATTAACCTACGAAACTGGAAAAAAGAATTTGTCTACTGCTTACGGTTTGGCCGGGAGCAGCGTGAAAAGAGCAAAATGAGAAGTGATTCTTCAGCGATCCCAAATTCACAGTTGGTCTCTCCCCACTCGAGCTGCATCGAAAACGCCAAACCCACGTGTTTTTGAGAGGGCCTGGATGAAAAACCATACAAGGTATCGACACGCTGTCGGGTACGGGCAGAGACCACAAGTTTTCCAGCGTTTTAGAGTTTGAATGAAGTTTCTACATCAACGCACGGCTTTACAGCGAATGTTTGTTTGAGGGTGATCTTTTGAATTTTCTGGATTTTCCCATTCATTTCTTATGGGATTTTTTGCTCCTTCGGAAAACTTTTTAGCCAAAAAGTGTTATTTTTTCGTCAATCTTTGTCCGATTTCTGATTGTTATACACCAACGCGTGCGGGAGAGCGTCCCGAACAAATCTTCTATTCAACTTGTCCAGAATCTGGATCGTTTGCCCACAGTCGCGATTTAAATGTTTTTTTCCATAAGGGCCCCATATAAAGCAGCGGTTGCCATGACGACGGTGACTGTCTGCAGACACTTGGTCTGTGTCATTTTGACCAAAGTGTGTTTGAGAAGGTGCTGGTGAAAAACGGTACAAGCTATCAACAAGAAAGTCGGTACATAGACAGACCACAAGTTTCTTGAATTTTTGAAATTAAAATGAAGTTTCTACCTCAAAGCATGGCGACATAGCGCATTTTTGTTTGAGGCGTTCCGATTTTCCCATTCATTCTTATGGGAAAAAGCGAAATTGCTCAAGTGCTAAACATTTGGCTCTAAGGAGACAACACTTGCACCTATCTGCAATATGAACACACCGTCACGCAGGGGACAGTCTCAGGAACGCCCTGATGCGATTTGGTGTGTGTATGATGAAAACTGAGGCCACAGTCGCGAGTAGAAGTGTAAAGTTTAACTTTGATCGCAGTGGTTGGAAAATGAATGGGGCCTTATGGAGAGAAGAGGCTGCGCTGGCCTGACTCTGAGGCTCGCCGTTTAAATTTTACAAAGCGCTCAGGTTTATGGCCGGCATCGCACGAGAGAGCACAAATTTGCCTACAAAACTGGAAAAAAGAATTTGTCTACTGCTTACGGTTTGGCCGGGAGCAGCGTGAAAAGAGCAAAATGAGAGGTGATTTTTCAGTCATCCCGCACTCTGACAGTTGGTCTCTCCCCACTCTAACTTTTCAAAAAACGGCAAACCCACGTGTTTTTGAGACGGTCTGGATGAAAAGCGACACAAGGTATCAACACGCTGTCGGGTACGGGCAGAGACGACAAGTTTTCCTACGTTTTGAAGTTTGAACGAATTTTGTACGACAACGTATGACTTGGCAGCGAATGTTTGTTTGAGGGCGATTTTTTGAATTTTCTGGTTTTTCCCATTCATTTCTTATGGGATTTTTTGCTCTTTCTGAGCACTTTTTGGCGAAAAAGTGTTATTTTTTCGTCAATCTTTGTCAATTTTTAGGCTGCTATATACCAACGCATGCGGGAGAGCGTCCCGAACAATTCTTCTTTTTAACTTGTCCAGAATCTGGATGGTTTGGCCACAGCGGCCAATTAACTGATTTTTGCCAGTTTTTGGCCCCTGGCGGGGCCAAAAACTGGAATTTTGTCGGGGTTGAAGGAAAGCACACGTGCCGGGGCCGAGCCGCACGTTTTGATGTATGGTTTGTGTGTCTGCGATCAGCGGTTCTCGAGATACGCTCGACCGAAATTTCGCTATAATAATAATAACTAGAAAATTCCAGCGCGCTGAAATTTCGAGAGTGCTCCGAAACCTGTGCCCACCGAACCGACAACGCTTGCACGTATCTGCAACACGAACACACCATCACGCAAGGGAGAGTCTGAGGAACGCCCTGATGCGATTTGGTGTGTCTACTATGAAAACTGAGGCCACAGTCACGAGTAGAAGTGTAAAGTTTAACTTTGATCGCAGTGGTTGGAAAATGAATGGGGGCTTATGGAGAGAAGAGGCTGCGCTGGCCTGACTCTGAGGCTCGCCGTTTAAATTTTACAAAGCGCTCAGGTTTATGGCCGGGATCGCAAGAGAGAGCACAAATTTGCCTACAAAACTGGAAAAAAGAATTTGTCTACTGCTTACGGTTTGGCCGGGAGCAGCGTGAAAAGAGCAAAATGAGAGGTGATTCTTCAGCGATCCCAAATTGACAGTTGGTCTCTCCCCACTCGAGCTGCATCGAAAACGCCAAACCCACGTGTTTTTGAGAGGGCCTGGATGAAAAACCATACAAGGCATCAACACGCTGTCGGGTACGGGCAGAGACCACAAGTTTTCCAGCGTTTTGGAGTTTGAATGAAGTTTCTACATCAACGCACGGCTTTACAGCGAATGTTTGTTTGAGGGTGTTTTTTTGAATTTTCTGGATTTTCCCATTCATTTCTTATGGGATTTTTTGCTCCCTCGGAAAACTTTTTAGCCAAAAAGTGTTATTTTTTCGTCAATCTTTGTCCGATTTCGGATTGTTATACACCAACGTGTGCGGGAGAGCGTCCCGAACAAATCTTCTATTCAACTTGTCCAGAATCTGGATCGTTTGCAGACAGTCGCGATTTAAAGGTTTTTTTCCATAAGGGCCCCATATAAAGTTGCGGTTGCCATGACGACGGCAACAGTCTGCAGACCCTTGGTTGGTGTCATTTTGACCAAAGTGTGTTTGACAAAGTGCTGGTGAAAAACGGTACAAGCTATCAACATGAAAGTCGGTACACAGACAGACCACAAGTTTCTTGAATTTTTGAAATTAAAATGAAGTTTCTACCTCAAAGTATGGCGACGTAGCGCATTTTTGTTTGAGGCGTTCCGATTTCCCCATTCATTCTTATGGGAAAAAGCGAAATTGCCCAAGTGCTAAACATTTGGCTCTAGGGAGACAACGCTTGCACCTATCTGCAATGTAGACACACCGTCACGCAGGGGACAGACTCAGGAACGCCCTGATGCGATTTGGTGTGTCTACTATGAAAACTGAGGCCACAGTCGCGAGTAGAAGTGTAAAGTTTAACTTTGATCGCAGTGGTTGGAAAATGAATGGGGCCTTATGGAGAGAAGAGGCTGCGCTGGCCTGACTCTGAGGCTCGCCGTTTAAATTTTACAAAGCGCTCAGGTTTATGGCCGGCATCGCACGAGAGAGCACAAATTTACCTACATAAGTGGAAAAAAGAATTTGTCTACTGCTTACGGTTTGGCCGGGAGCAGCGTGAAAAGAGCAAAATGAGAGGTGATTTTTCAGTCATCCCGCACTCTGACAGTTGGTCTCTCCCCACTCTAACTTTTCAAAAAACGCCAAACCCACGTGTTTTTGAGACGGCCTGGATGAAAAATGACACAAGATATCAACACGCTGCCGGGTACGGGCAGAGACGACAAGTTTTCCTGCGTTTTGAAGTTTGAACGAAGTTTCTACGACAACGTATGGCTTGGCAGCGAATGTTTGTTTGAGGGCGATTTTTTGAATTTTCTGGTTTTTCCCATTCATTTCTTATGGGATTTTTTGCTCTTTCTGAGCACTTTTTGGCGAAAAAGTGTTATTTTTTCGTCAATCTTTGTCAATTTTTAGGCTGCTATATACCAACGCGTGCGGGAGAGCGTCCCGAACAATTCTTCTTTTTAACTTGTCCAGAATCTGGATCGTTTGGCCACAGCGGCCAATTAACTGATTTTTGCCAGTTTTTGGCCCCTGGCGGGGCCAAAAACTGGAATTTTGTCGGGGTCGAAGGAAAGCACACTTGCCGGGGCCGAGCCGCACGTTTTGATGTATCGTTTGTGTGTCTGCGATCAGCGGTTCTCGAGATACGCTCGACCGAAATTTCGCTATAATAATAATAATAATAATAATAATAATAAGAAGAATAAACACGGTGGAGAGTAATAGTGCTCCCTTTCGGAGCACTAATAATAACTAGAAAATTCCAGCGCGCTGAAATTTCGAGAGTGCTCCGAAACCTGTGCCCACCATCGAGTCACTAGCTGCCCCAACCCCTCCCCACCCCCGCCAGAGCCGAAGGAGAATTGCTCTTTTCGGCCATAGCTTTGTATTAACATGCATGTATGAGAGAGACCGAGTGTGTGTGTGAGTGTGCCTGAAGTGTTTGTCTGTCTGTATGAGGTCATCAGTCAGCCTGCTCCAGCAGGACACTGTCAGCAGGGGAGAGAGAGAAGCAGGGAATTCACCAAATGAGCTTTGAGAAGGTGCTGGTGAAAAACGATACAAGCTATCGACATGAAACCCGGTACACTGACAGACCACAAGTTTCTTGAATTTTTGAGATTAAAATGAAGTGTCTACCTCAAAGTATGGCGACGTAGCGCATTTTTGTTTGAGGCGTTCCGATTTCCCCATTCATTCTTATGGGAAAAAGCGAAATTGCCCAAGTGCTAAACATTTGGCTCTAGGGAGACAACGCTTGCACCTATCTGCAATACAAACACACCGTCACGCAGGGGACAGTCTGAGGAACGCCCTGATGCGATTTGGTGTGTCTACTATGAAAACTGAGGCCACAGTCGCGAGTAGAAATGTAAAGTTCAACTTTGATCGAAGTGGTTGGAAAATGAATGGGGGCTTATGGAGAGAAGAGGCTGCGCTGGCCTGACTCTGAGGCTCGCCGTTTAAATTTTACATAGCGCTCGGGTTTATGGCCAGCATCGCACGAGAGAGCACAAATTTGCCTACAAAACTGGAGAAAAGAATTTGTCTACTGCTTACGGTTTGGCCGGGAGCAGCGTGAAAAGAGCAAAATGAGAGGTGATTCTTCAGCGATCCCAAATTGACAGTTGGTCTCTCCCCACTCGAGCTGCATCGAAAACGCCAAACCCACGTGTTTTTGAGAGGGCCTGGATGAAAAACCATACAAGGCATCAACACGCTGTCGGGTACGGGCAGAGACCACAAGTTTTCCAGCGTTTTGGAGTTTGAATGAAGTTTCTACATCAACGCACGGCTTTACAGCGAATGTTTGTTTGAGGGTGTTTTTTTTAATTTTCTGGATTTTCCCATTCATTTCTTATGGGATTTTTTGCTCCCTCAGAAAACTTTTTAGACAAAAAGTGTTATTTTTTCGTCAATCTTTGTCCGATTTCGGATTGTTATACACCAACGTGTGCGGGAGAGCGTCCCGAACAAATCTTCTATTCAACTTGTCCAGAATCTGAATCGTTTGCAGACAGTCGCGATTTAAAGGTTTTTTTCCATAAGGGCCCCATATAAAGTTGCGGTTGCCATGACGACGGCAACAGTCTGCAGACCCTTGGTTGGTGTCATTTTGACCAAAGTGTGTTTGACAAAGTGCTGGTGAAAAACGGTACAAGCTATCAACATGAAAGTCGGTACACAGACAGACCACAAGTTTCTTGAATTTTTGAAATTAAAATGAAGTTTCTACCTCAAAGTATGGCGACGTAGCGCATTTTTGTTTGAGGCGTTCCGATTTCCCCATTCATTCTTATGGGAAAAAGCGAAATTGCCCAAGTGCTAAACATTTGGCTCTAGGGAGACAACGCTTGCACCTATCTGCAATGTAGACACACCGTCACGCAGGGGACAGACTCAGGAACGCCCTGATGCGATTTGGTGTGTCTACTATGAAAACTGAGGCCACAGTCGCGAGTAGAAGTGTAAAGTTTAACTTTGATCGCAGTGGTTGGAAAATGAATGGGGCCTTATGGAGAGAAGAGGCTGCGCTGGCCTGACTCTGAGGCTCGCCGTTTAAATTTTACAAAGCGCTCAGGTTTATGGCCGGCATCGCACGAGAGAGCACAAATTTACCTACAAAAGTGGAAAAAAGAATTTGTCTACTGCTTACGGTTTGGCCGGGAGCAGCGTGAAAAGAGCAAAATGAGAGGTGATTTTTCAGTCATCCCGCACTCTGACAGTTGGTCTCTCCCCACTCTAACTTTTCAAAAAACGCCAAACCCACGTGTTTTTGAGACGGCCTGGATGAAAAATGACACAAGATATCAACACGCTGCCGGGTACGGGCAGAGACGACAAGTTTTCCTGCGTTTTGAAGTTTGAACGAAGTTTCTACGACAACGTATGGCTTGGCAGCGAATGTTTGTTTGAGGGCGATTTTTTGAATTTTCTGGTTTTTCCCATTCATTTCTTATGGGATTTTTTGCTCTTTCTGAGCACTTTTTGGCGAAAAAGTGTTATTTTTTCGTCAATCTTTGTCAATTTTTAGGCTGCTATATACCAACGCGTGCGGGAGAGCGTCCCGAACAACTCTTCTTTTTAACTTGTCCAGAATCTGGATCGTTTGGCCACAGCGGCCAATTAACTGATTTTTGCCAGTTTTTGGCCCCTGGCGGGGCCAAAAACTGGAATTTTGTCGGGGTCGAAGGAAAGCACACGTGCCGGGGCCGAGCCGCACGTTTTGATGTATCGTTTGTGTGTCTGCGATCAGCGGTTCTCGAGATACGCTCGACCGAAATTTCGCTATAATAATAATAATAATAATAATAAGAAGAAGAATAAACACGGTGGAGAGTAATAGTGCTCCCTTTCGGAGCACTAACTAGAAAATTCCAGCGCGCTGAAATTTCGAGAGTGCTCCGAAACCTGTGCCCACCATCGAGTCACTAGCTGCCCCAACCCCCCCCCCCACCCCCCCGCCATAGCCGAAGGAGAATTGCTCTTTTCAGCCATAACTTTGTATTAACATGCATGTATGAGAGAGACCGAGTGTGTGTGTGAGTGTGGCTGAAGTGTTTGTGTGTCTGCATGAGGTCATCAGTCAGCCTGCTCCAGCAGGACACTGTCAGCAGGGGAGAGAGAGTAGCAGGGAATTCACCAAATGAGCTTTGAGAAGTTGCTGGTGAAAAACGATACAAGCTATCGACATGAAACCCGGTACACAGACAGACCACAAGTTTCTTGAATTTTTAAAATTAAAATGAAGTTTCTACCTCAATGTATGGCGACGTAGCGCATTTTTGTTTGAGGTGTTCCGATATCCCCATTCATTCTTATGGGAAAAAGCGAAATTGCCCAAGTGCTAAACATTTGGCTCTAGGGAGACAACGCTTGCACCTATCTGCAATACAAACACACCGTCACGCAGGGGACAGTCTCAGGAACGCCCTGATGCGATTTGGTGTGTCTACTATGAAAACTGAGGCCACAGTCGCGAGTAGAAGTGTAAAGTTTAACTTTGATCGCAGCGGTTGGAAAATGAATGGGGGCTTATGGAGAGAAGAGGCTGCGCTGGCCTGACTCTGAGGCTCGCCGTTTAAATTTTACAAAGCGCTCAGGTTAATGGCCGGCATCGCCCGAGAGAGCACAAATTTGCCTACAAAACTGGAAAAAAGAATTTGTCTACTGCTTACGGTTTGGCCGGGAGCAGCGTGAAAAGAGCAAAATGAGAAGTGATTCTTCAGCGATCCCAAATTCACAGTTGGTCTCTCCCCACTCGAGCTGCATCGAAAACGCCAAACCCACGTGTTTTTGAGAGGGCCTGGATGAAAAACCATACAAGGTATCGACACGCTGTCGGGTACGGGCAGAGACCACAAGTTTTCCAGCGTTTTAGAGTTTGAATGAAGTTTCTACATCAACGCACGGCTTTACAGCGAATGTTTGTTTGAGGGTGATCTTTTGAATTTTCTGGATTTTCCCATTCATTTCTTATGGGATTTTTTGCTCCTTCGGAAAACTTTTTAGCCAAAAAGTGTTATTTTTTCGTCAATCTTTGTCCGATTTCGGATTGTTATACACCAACGCGTGCGGGAGAGCGTCCCGAACAAATCTTCTATTCAACTTGTCCAGAATCTGGATCGTTTGCCCACAGTCGCGATTTAAATGTTTTTTTCCATAAGGGCCCCATATAAAGCAGCGGTTGCCATGACGACGGTGACTGTCTGCAGACACTTGGTCTGTGTCATTTTGACCAAAGTGTGTTTGAGAAGGTGCTGGTGAAAAACGGTACAAGCTATCAACAAGAAAGTCGGTACATAGACAGACCACAAGTTTCTTGAATTTTTGAAATTAAAATGAAGTTTCTACCTCAAAGCATGGCGACATAGCGCATTTTTGCTTGAGGCGTTCCGATTTTCCCATTCATTCTTATGGGAAAAAGCGAAATTGCTCAAGTGCTAAACATTTGGCTCTAAGGAGACAACACTTGCACCTATCTGCAATATGAACACACCGTCACGCAGGGGACAGTCTCAGGAACGCCCTGATGCGATTTGGTGTGTGTATGATGAAAACTGAGGCCACAGTCGCGAGTAGAAGTGTAAAGTTTAACTTTGATCGCAGTGGTTGGAAAATGAATGGGGCCTTATGGAGAGAAGAGGCTGCGCTGGCCTGACTCTGAGGCTCGCCGTTTAAATTTTACAAAGCGCTCAGGTTTATGGCCGGCATCGCACGAGAGAGCACAAATTTGCCTACAAAACTGGAAAAAAGAATTTGTCTACTGCTTACGGTTTGGCCGGGAGCAGCGTGAAAAGAGCAAAATGAGAGGTGATTTTTCAGTCATCCCGCACTCTGACAGTTGGTCTCTCCCCACTCTAACTTTTCAAAAAACGGCAAACCCACGTGTTTTTGAGACGGTCTGGATGAAAAGCGACACAAGGTATCAACACGCTGTCGGGTACGGGCAGAGACGACAAGTTTTCCTACGTTTTGAAGTTTGAACGAATTTTGTACGACAACGTATGACTTGGCAGCGAATGTTTGTTTGAGGGCGATTTTTTGAAATTTGTGGTTTTTCCCATTCATTTCTTATGGGATTTTTTGCTCTTTCTGAGCACTTTTTGGCTAAAAAGTGTTATTTTTTCGTCAATCTTTGTCAATTTTTAGGCTGCTATATACCAACGCGTGCGGGAGAGCGTCCCGAACAATTCTTCTTTTTAACTTGTCCAGAATCTGGATGGTTTGGCCACAGCGGCCAATTAACTGATTTTTGCCAGTTTTTGGCCCCTGGCGGGGCCAAAAACTGGAATTTTGTCGGGGTCGAAGGAAAGCACACTTGCCGGGGCCGAGCCGCACGTTTTAATGTATGGTTTGTGTGTCTGCGATCAGCGGTTCTCGAGATACGCTCGACCGAAATTTCGCTATAATAATAATAATAATAACTAGAAAATTCCAGCGCGCTGAAATTTCGAGAGTGCTCCGAAACCTGTGCCCACCATAGAGTCACTAGCTGCCCCAACCCCCCCCCCACCCCCCCGCCAGAGCCGAAGGAGAATTGCTCTTTTCAGCCATAACTTTGTATTAACATGCATGTATGAGAGAGACCGAGTGTGTGTGTGAGTGTGCCTGAAGTGTTTGTGTGTCTGTATGAGGTCATCAGTCAGCCTGCTCCAGCAGGACACTGTCAGCAGGGGAGAGAGAGTAGCAGGGAATTCAACAAATGAGCTTTGAGAAGGTGCTGGTGAAAAACGGTACAAGCTATCGACATGAAACCTGGTACACAGACAGACCACAGGTTTCTTGAATTTTTGAAATTAAAATTAAGTTTCTATCTCAAAGTATGGCGACGTAGCGCATTTTTGTTTGAGGCGTTCCGATTTTCTTATTCATTCTTATGGGAAAAAGCGAAATTGCCCAAGTGCTAAACATTTGGCTCTAGGGAGACAACGCTTGCACCTATCTACAATTCGAACACACCGTCACGCAGGGGACAGTCTCAGGAACACCCTGATGCGATTTGGTGTGTGTACAATGAAAACTGAGGCCACAGTCGCGAGTAGAATTGTAAAGTTTAACTTTGATCGCAGTGGTTGGAAAATGAATGGGGGCTTATGGAGAGAAGAGGCTGCGCTGGCCTGACTCTGAGGTTCGCCGTTTAAATTTTACAAAGCGCTCAGGTTTATGGCCAGCATCGCACGAGAGAGCACAAATTTGCCTACAAAAGTGGAAAAAAGAATTTGTCTACTGCTTACGGTTTGGCCAGGAGCAGCGTGAAAAGAGCAAAATGAGAAGTGATTCTTCAGCGATCCCAAATTGACAGTTGGTCTCTCCCCACTCGAGCTGCATCGAAAACGCCAAACCCACGTGTTTTTGAGAGGGCCTGGATGAAAAACCATACAAGGTATCGACACGCTGTCGGGTACGGGCAGAGACCACAAGTTTTCCAGCGTTTTAGAGTTTGAATGAAGTTTCTACATCAACGCACGGCTTTACAGCGAATGTTTGTTTGAGGGTGATTTTTTGAATTTTCTGGATTTTCCCATTCATTTCTTATGGGATTTTTTGCTCCTTCGGAAAACTTTTTAGCCAAAAAGTGTTATTTTTTCGTCAATCTTTGTCCGATTTCGGATTGTTATACACCAACGCGTGCCTGAGAGCGTCCCAAACAAATCTTCTATTCAACTTGTCCAGAATCTGGATCGTTTGCCCACAGTCGCGATTTAAAGGTTTTTTTCCATAAGGGCCCCATATAAAGCAGCGGTTGCCATGACGACGGTGACTGTCTGCAGACCCTTGGTCTGTGTCATTTTGGCCAAAGTGTGTTTGAGAAGGTGCTGGTGAAAAACGATACAAGCTATCGACATGAAACTCGGTACACAGACACACCACAAGTTTCTTGAATTTTTAAAATTGAAATGAAGTTTGTACCTCAAAGTATGGCGACGTAGCGCATTTTTGTTTGAGGCGTTCCGATTTTCCCATTCATTCTTATGGGAAAAAGCGAAATTGCCCAAGTGCTAAACAGTTGGCTCTAGGGAGACAACACTTGCACCTATCTGCAATATGAACACGCCGTCACGCAGGGGACAGTCTCAGGAACGCCCTGATGTGATTTGGTGTGTGTATGATGAAAACTGAGGCCACAGTCGCGAGTAGAAGTGTAAAGTTTAACTTTGATCGCAGTGATCGGAAAATGAATGGGGCCTTATGGAGAGAAGAGGCTGCGCTGGCCTGACTCTGAGGCTCGCCGTTTAAATTTTACAAAGCGCTCAGGTTTATGGCCGGCATCGCACGAGAGAGCACAAATTTGCCTACAAAAGTGGAAAAAAGAATTTGTCTACTGCTTACGGTTTGGCCGGGAGCAGCGTGAAAAGAGCAAAATGAGAGGTGATTTTTCAGTCATCCCGCACTCTGACAGTTGGTCTCTCCCCACTCTAACTTTTCAAAAAACGCCAAACCCACGTGTTTTTGAGACGGCCTGGATGAAAAACGACACAAGATATCAACACGCTGCCGGGTACGGGCAGAGACGACAAGTTTTCCTACGTTTTGAAGTTTGAACGAAGTTTCTACGACAACGTATGGCTTGGCAGCGAATGTTTGTTTGAGGGCGATTTTTTGAATTTTCTGGTTTTTCCCATTCATTTCTTATGGGATTTTTTGCTCTTTCTGAGCACTTTTTGGCTAAAAAGTGTTATTTTTTCGTCAATCTTTGTCAATTTTTAGGCTGCTATATACCAACGCGTGCGGGAGAGCGTCCCGAACAATTCTTCTTTTTAACTTGTCCAGAATCTGGATGGTTTGGCCACAGCGGCCAATTAACTGATTTTTGCCAGTTTTTGGCCCCTGGCGGGGCCAAAAACTGGAATTTTGTCGGGGTCGAAGGAAAGCACACTTGCCGGGGCCGAGCCGCACGTTTTGATGTATGGTTTGTGTGTCTGCGATCAGCGGTTCTCGAGATACGCTCGACCGAAATTTCGCTATAATAATAATAATAATAATAATAATAATAATAAGAACTAGAAAATTCCAGCGCGCTGAAATTTCGAGAGTGCTCCGAAACCTGTGCCCACCATCGAGTCACTAGCTGCCCCAACCCCCCCCCATCCCCGCCAGAGCCGAGGGAGAATTGCTCTTTTCGGCCATAACTTTGTATTAACATGCATGTATGAGAGAGACCGAGTGTGTGTGTGAGTGTGCCTGAAGTGTTTGTGTGTCTGTATGAGGTCATCGGTCAGCCTGCTCCAGCAGGACACTGTCAGCAGGGAAGAGAGAGTAGCAGGGAATTCACCAAATGAGCTTTGAGAAGGTGCTGGTGAAAAACGATACAAGCTATCGACATGAAACCCGGTACACAGATAGACCACAAGTTTCTTGAAGTTTTAAAATTAAAATGAAGTTTCTACCTCAAAGTATGGCGACGTAGCGCATTTTTGTTTGAGGCGTTCTGATTTCCCCATTCAATCTTATGGGAAAAAGCGAAATTGCCCAAGTGCTAAACATTTGGCTCTAGGGAGACAACGCTTGCACCTATCTGCAATATGAACACACCGTCACGCAGGGGAAAGTCTCAGGAACGCCCTGATGCGATTTGGTGTGTCTACTATGAAAACTGAGGCCACAGTCGTGAGTAGAAGTGTAAAGTTTAACTTTGATCGCAGTGGTTTGAAAATGAATGGGGTCTTATGGAGAGAAGAGGCTGCGCTGGACTGACTCTGAGGTTTGCCCTTTAAATTTTACAAAGCACTCAGGTTTATGGCCGGCATGGCACGAGAGAGCACAAATTTGCCTACAAAACTGGAAAAAAGAATTTGTCTTCTGCTTACGGTTTGGCCGGGAGCAGCGTGAAAAGAGCAAAATGAGAGTTGATTCTTCAGTGATCCCAAATTGACAGTTGGTCTCTCCCCACTCGAGCTGCATCGAAAATGCCAAACCCACGTGTTTTTGAGAGGGCCTGGATGAAAAACCATATAAGGTATCGACACGCTGTCGGGTACGGGCAGAGACGACAAGTTTTCCTGCGTTTTGGAGTCTGAATGAAGTTTCTACATCAATGCATGGCTTTACAGCGAATGTTTGTTTTAGGGCGATTTTTTGAATTTTCTGGAATTTCCCATTCATTTCTTATGGGATTTTTTGCTCCTTCGGAAAACTTTTTAGCCAAAAAGTGTTATTTTTTCGTCAATCTTTGTCCGATTTCGGATTGTTATACACCAACGCGTGCGGGAGAGCGTCCCGAACAAAT
Organism: Karalla daura; assembly: GCA_029224185.1. Lineage (NCBI taxonomy): Eukaryota > Metazoa > Chordata > Actinopteri > Chaetodontiformes > Leiognathidae > Karalla > Karalla daura. The sequence continues at coordinate 4,123,129 of CM055188.1, read as the reverse complement.
CTTCTATTCAACTTGTCCAGAATCTGGATCGTTTGCCGACAGTCGCGATTTAAAGGTTTTTTTCCATAAGGGCCCCATATAAAGCTGCGGTTGCCATGACGACGGCGACAGTCTGCAGCCCCTTGGTCTATGTCATTTTGACCAAAGTGTGTTTGACAAAGTGCTGGTGAAGAACAGTACAAGCTATCAACATGAAAGTCGATACATAGACAGACCACAAGTTTCTTGAATTTTTGAAATTAAAATGAAGTTTCTACCTCAAAGTATGACGACGTAGCACATTTTTGTTTGAGGCATTCCGATTTCCCCATTCATTCTTATGGGAAAAAGCGAAATTGCCCAAGTGCTAAACATTTGGCTCTAGGGAGACAACGCTTGCACCTATCTGCAATACAAACACACCGTCACGCAGGGGACAGTCTCAGGAACGCCCTGATGCGATTTGGTGTGTGTACGATGAAAACTGAGGCCACAGTCGCGAGTAGAAGTGTAAAGTTTAACTTTGATCGCAGTGATCGGAAAATGAATGGGGCCTTATGGAGAGAAGAGGCTGCGCTGGCCTGACTCTGAGGCTCGCCGTTTAAATTTTACAAAGCGCTCAGGTTTATGGCTGGCATCGCACGAGAGAGCACAAATTTGCCTACAAAAGTGGAAAAAAGAATTTGTCTACTGCTTACGGTTTGGCCGGGAGAAGCGTGAAAAGAGCAAAATGAGAGGTGATTTTTCAGTCATCCCGCACTCTGACAGTTGGTCTCTCCCCACTCTAACTTTTCAAAAAACGCCAAATCCACATGTTTTTGAGACGGCCTGGATGAAAAACGACACAAGGTATCAACACGCTGTCGGGTACGGGCAGAGACGACAAGTTTTCCTACGTTTTGAAGTTTGAACGAAGTTCCTACGACAACGTATGGCTTGGCAGCGAATGTTTGTTTGAGGGCGATTTTTTGATTTTTCTGGTTTTTCCCATTCATTTCTTATGGGATTTTCTGCTCTTTCTGAGCACTTTTTGGCTAAAAAGTGTTATTTTTTCGTCAATCTTTGTCAATTTTTAGGCTGCTATATACCAACGCGTGCGGGAGAGCGTCCCGAACAATTCTTCTTTTTAACTTGTCCAGAATCTGGATCGTTTGGCCACAGCGGCCAATTAACTGATTTTTGCCAGGTTTTGGCCCCTGGCGGGGCCAAAAACTGGAATTTTGTCGGGGTCGAAGGAAAGCACACGTGCCGGGGCCGAGCCGCACGTTTTGATGTATGGTTTGTGTGTCTGCGATCAGCGGTTCTCGAGATACGCTCGACCGAAATTTCGCTATAATAATAATAATAATAATAACTAGAAAATTCCAGCGCGCTGAAATTTCGAGAGTGCTCCGAAACCTGTGCCCACCATCGAGTCACTAGCTGCCCCAGCCCCCCCCCCCCAACCCCCCCTCCCCTCCCCCAGCCAGAGCCGAAGGAGAATTGCTCTTTTCGGCCATAACTTTGTATTAACATGCATGTGTGAGACAGACCGAGTGTGTGTGTGAGTGTGCCTGAAGTGTTTGTGTGTCTGTATGAGGTCATCAGTCAGCCTGCTCCAGCAGGACACTGTCAGCAGAGGAGAGAGAGTAGCAGGGAATTCACCAAATGAGCTTTGAGAAGGTGCTGGTGAAAAACGATACAAGCTATCGACATGAAAGTCGGTACATAGACAGACCACAAGTTTCTTGAATTTTTGAAATTAAAATGAAGTTTCTACCTCAAAGTATGGCGACGTAGTGCATTTTTGTTTGAGGCGTTCCGATTTCCCCATTCATTCTTATGGGAAAAAGCGAAATTGCCCAAGTGCAAAACATTTGGCTCTTGGGAGACAACGCTTGCACCTATCTGCAATACAAACACACCGTCATGCAGGGGACAGTCTCAGGAACGCCCTGATGCGATTTGGTGTGTCTACTACGAAAATTGAGGCCACAGTTGCGAGTAGAAGTGTAAAGTTTAACTTTGATCGCAGCGGTTGGAAAATGAATGGGGGCTTATGGAGAGAAGAGGCTGCGCTGGCCTGACTCTGAGGCTCGCCGTTTAAATTTTACAAAGCGCTCAGCTTTATGGCCGGCATCGCACGAGAGAGCACAAATTTGCCTACAAAAGTGGAAAAAAGAATTTGTCTACTGCTTACGGTTTGGCCGGGAGCAGCGTGAAAAGAGCAAAATGAGAGGTGATTTTTCAGTCATCCCGCACTCTGACTGTTGGTCTCTCCCCACTCTAACTTTTCAAAAAACGCCAAACCCACGTGTTTTTGAGACGGCCTGGATGAAAAACGACACAAGATATCAACACGCTGCCGGGTACGGGCAGAGACGACAAGTTTTCCTGCGTTTTGAAGTTTGAACGAAGTTTCTACGACAACGTATGGCTTGGCAGCGAATGTTTGTTTGAGGGCGATTTTTTGAATTTTCTGGTTTTTCCCATTCATTTCTTATGGGATTTTTTGCTCTTTCTGAGCACTTTTTGGCTAAAAAGTGTTATTTTTTCGTCAATCTTTGTCAATTTTTAGGCTGCTATATACCAACGCGTGCGGGAGAGCGTCCCGAACAATTCTTCTTTTTAACTTGTCCAGAATCTGGATCGTTTGGCCACAGCGGCCAATTAACTGGTTTTTGCCAGTTTTTGGCCCCTGGCGGGGCCAAAAACTGGAATTTTGTCGGGGTCGAAGGAAAGCACACTTGCCGGGGCCGAGCCGCACGTTTTGATGTATCGTTTGTGTGTCTGCGATCAGCGGTTCTCGAGATACGCTCGACCGAAATTTCGCTATAATAATAATAATAATAATAATAATAATAAGAAGAATAAACACGGTGGAGAGTAATAGTGCTCCCTTTCGGAGCACTAATAAGAAGAAGAATAAACACGGTGGAGAGTAATAGTGCTCCCTTTCGGAGCACTAATAAACACGGTGGAGAGTAATAGTGCTCCCTTTCGGAGCACTAATAAGAAGAAGAATAAACACGGTGGAGAGTAATAGTGCTCCCTTTCGGAGCACTACCTAGAAAATTCCAGCGCGCTGAAATTTCGAGAGTGCTCCGAAACCTGTGCCCACCGAACCGACAACGCTTGCACCTCTCTGCAACACGAACACACCATCACGCAGGGGAGAGTCTGAGGAACGCCCTGATGCGATTTGGTGTGTCTACTATGAAAACTGAGGCCACAGTCACGAGTAGAAGTGTAAAGTTTAACTTTGATCGCAGTGGTTGGAAAATGAATGGGGGCTTATGGAGAGAAGAGGCTGCGCTGGCCTGACTCTGAGGCTCGCCCTTTAAATTTTACAAAGCGCTCAGGTTTATGGCCGGCATCGCAAGAGAGAGCACAAATTTGCCTACAAAACTGGAAAAAAGAATTTGTCTACTGCTTACGGTTTGGCCGGGAGCAGCGTGAAAAGAGCAAAATCAGAGGTGATTCTTCAGCGATCCCAAATTGACAGTTGGTCTCTCCCCACTCGAGCTGCATCGAAAACGCCAAACCCACGTGTTTTTGAGAGGGCCTGGATGAAAAACCATACAAGGCATCAACACGCTGTCGGGTACGGGCAGAGACCACAAGTTTTCCAGCGTTTTGGAGTTTGAATGAAGTTTCTACATCAACGCACGGCTTTACAGCGAATGTTTGTTTGAGGGTGTTTTTTTGAATTTTCTGGATTTTCCCATTCATTTCTTATGGGATTTTTTGCTCCCTCGGAAAACTTTTTAGCCAAAAAGTGTTATTTTTTCGTCAATCTTTGTCCGATTTCGGATTGTTATACACCAACGTGTGCGGGAGAGCGTCCCGAACAAATCTTCTATTCAACTTGTCCAGAATCTGGATCGTTTGCAGACAGTCGCGATTTAAAGGTTTTTTTCCATAAGGGCCCCATATAAAGTTGCGGTTGCCATGACGACGGCGACAGTCTGCAGACCCTTGGTTGGTGTCATTTTGACCAAAGTGTGTTTGACAAAGTGCTGGTGAAAAACGGTACAAGCTATCAACACGAAAGTCGGTACATAGACAGACCACAAGTTTCTTGAATTTTTGAAATTAAAATGAAGTTTCTACCTCAAAGTATGGCGACGTAGTGCATTTTTGTTTGAGGCGTTCCGATTTCCCCATTCATTCTTATGGGAAAAAGCGAAATTGCCCAAGTGCTAAACATTTGGCTCTAGGGAGACAACGCTTGCACCTATCTGCAATGTAGACACACCGTCACGCAGGGGACAGACTCAGGAACGCCCTGATGCGATTTGGTGTGTCTACTATGAAAACTGAGGCCACAGTCGCGAGTAGAAGTGTAAAGTTTAACTTTGATTGCAGTGGTTGGAAAATGAATGGGGCCTTATGGAGAGAAGAGGCTGCGCTGGCCTGACTCTGAGGCTCGCCGTTTAAATTTTACAAAGCGCTCAGGTTTATGGCCGGCATCGCACGAGAGAGCACAAATTTGCCTACAAAACTGGAAAAAAGAATTTGTCTACTGCTTTCGGTTTGGCCGGGAGCAGCGTGAAAAGAGCAAAATGAGAGGTGATTTTTCAGTCATCCCGCACTCTGACAGTTGGTCTCTCCCCACTCTAACTTTTCAAAAAACGCCAAACCCACGTGTTTTTGAGACGGCCTGGATGAAAAACGACACAAGGTATCAACACGCTGTCGGGTACGGGCAGAGACGACAAGTTTTCCTGCGTTTTGAAGTTTGAACGAATTTTGTACGACAACGTATGACTTGGCAGCGAATGTTTGTTTGAGGGCGATTTTTTGAAATTTGTGGTTTTTCCCATTCATTTCTTATGGGATTTTTTGCTCTTTCTGAGCACTTTTTGGCTAAAAAGTGTTATTTTTTCGTCAATCTTTGTCAATTTTTAGGCTGCTATATACCAACGCGTGCGGGAGAGCGTCCCGAACAATTCTTCTTTTTAACTTGTCCAGAATCTGGATGGTTTGGCCACAGCGGCCAATTAACTGATTTTTGCCAGTTTTTGGCCCCTGGCGGGGCCAAAAACTGGAATTTTGTCGGGGTCGAAGGAAAGCACACTTGCCGGGGCCGAGCCGCACGTTTTGATGTATGGTTTGTGTGTCTGCGATCAGCGGTTCTCGAGATACGCTCGACCGAAATTTCGCTATAATAATAATAATAAGAAGAAGAATAAACACGGTGGAGAGTAATAGTGCTCCCTTTCGGAGCACTAATAATAAGAAGAAGAAGAATAAACACGGTGGAGAGTAATAGTGCTCCCTTTCGGAGCACTAATAAGAAGAATAAACACGGTGGAGAGTAATAGTGCTCCCTTTCGGAGCACTAATAAACACGGTGGAGAGTAATAGTGCTCCCTTTCGGAGCACTAATAAACACGGTGGAGAGTAATAGTGCTCCCTTTCGGAGCACTAACTAGAAAATTCCAGCGCGCTGAAATTTCGAGAGTGCTCCGAAACCTGTGCCCACCATCGAGTCACTAGCTGCCCCAACCCCCCCCCCGCCAGAGCCGAAGGAGAATTGCTCTTTTCGGCCATAACTTTGTATTAACATGCATGTATGAGAGAGGCCGAGTGTGTGTGTGTGAGTGTGGCTGAAGTGTTTGTGTGTCTGCATGAGGTCATCAGTCAGCCTGCTCCAGCAGGACACTGTCAGCAGGGGAGAGAGAGTGGCAGGGAATTCACCAAATGAATTGAGAAGGTGCTGGTGAAAAACGATACAAGCTATCGACATGAAACCGGGTACACAGACAGACCACAAGTTTCTTGAATTTTTGAAATTAAAATGAAGTTTCTACCTCAAAGGATGGCGACGTAACGCGTTTTTGTTTGAGGCGTTCCGATTTTCCCATTCATTCTTATGGGAAAAAGCGAAATTGGCCAAGTGCTAAACATTTGGCTCTTGGGAGACAACGCTCGCACCTATCTGCAATACAAACACACCGTCACGCAGGGGACAGTCTCAGGAACACCCTGATGCGATTTGGTGTGTCTACTATGAAAACTGAGGCCACAGTCGCGAGTAGAAGTGTAAAGTTTAACTTTGATCGCAGTGATCGGAAAATGAATGGGGCCTTATGGAGAGAAGAGGCTGCGCTGGCCTGACACTGAGGCTCGCCGTTTAAATTTTACAAAGCGCTCAGGTTTATGGCCGGCATCGCACGAGAGAGCACAAATTTGCCTACAAAAGTGGAAAAAAGAATTTGTCTACTGCTTACGGTTTGGCCGGGAGCAGCGTGAAAAGAGCAAAATCAGAGGTGATTCTTCAGCGATCCCGCAGTCTGACAGTTGGTCTCTCCCCACTCGAGCTGCATCGAAAACGCCAAACCCACGGGTTTTTGAGAGGGCCTGGATGAAAAACCATACAAGGTATCGACACGCTGTCGGGTACGGGCAGAGACCACAAGTTTTCCAGCGTTTTGGAGTTTGAATGAAGTTTCTACATCAATGCATGGCTTTACAGCGAATGTTTGTTTGAGGGTGATTTTTTGAATTTTCTGGATATTCCCATTCATTTCTTGTGGGATTTTTTGCTCCTTCAGAAAACTTTTTGCCAAAAAGTGTTATTTTTTCGTCAATCTTTGTCCGATTTCGGATTGTTATACACCAACGCGTGCGGGAGAGCGTCCCGAACAAATCTTCTATTCAACTTGTCCAGAATCTGGATCGTTTGCCGACAGTCGCGATTTAAAGGTTTTTTTCCATAAGGGCCCCATATAAAGCTGCGGTTGCCATGACGACGGCGACAGTCTGCAGACCCTTGGTCTGTGTCATTTTGACCAAAGTGTGTTTGACAAACTGCTGGTCAAAAACGGTACAAGCTATCAACACGAAAGTCGGTACATAGACAGACCACAAGTTTCTTGAATTTTTGAAATTAAAATGAAGTTTCTACCTCAAAGTGTGGCGACGTAGTGCATTTTTGTTTGAGGGGTTCCGATTTCCCCATTCATTCTTATGGGAAAAAGCGAAATTGCCCAAGTGCTAAACATTTGGCTCTAGGGAGACAACACTTGCACCTATCTGCAATACAAACACACCGTCACGCAGGGGACAGTCTCAGGAACGCCCTGATGCGATTTGGTGTGTCTACTATGAAAACTGAGGCCACAGTCGCGAGTCGAAGTGTAAAGTTTAACTTTGATCGCAGTGGTTGGAAAATGAATGGGGGCTTATGGAGAGAAGAGGCTGCGCTGGCCTGACTCTGAGGCTCGCCGTTTAAATTTTACAAAGCGCTCAGGTTTATGGCCAGCATCGCACGAGAGAGCACAAATTTGCCTACAAAACTGGAAAAAAGAATTTGTCTACTGCTTACGGTTTGGCCGGGAGCAGCGTGAAAAGAGCAAAATGAGAGGTGATTCTTCAGTCATCCCGCACTCTGACAGTTGGTCTCTCCCCACTCTAACTTTTCAAAAAACGCCAAACCCACGTGTTTTTGATAGGGCCTGGATGAAAAACGACACAAGGTATCAACACGCTGTCGGGTACGGGCAGAGACGACAAGTCTTCCTACGTTTTGAAGTTTGAACGAAGTTTCTACGACAACGTATGGCTTGGCAGCGAATGTTTGTTTGAGGGCGATTTTTTGAATTTTCTGGTTTTTCCCATTCATTTCTTATGGGATTTTTTGCTCTTTCTGAGCACTTTTTGGCTAAAAAGTGTTATTTTTTCGTCAATCTTTGTCAATTTTTAGGCTGCTATATACCAACGCGTGCGGGAGAGCGTCCCGAACAATTCTTCTTTTTAACTTGTCCAGAATCTGGATGGTTTGGCGACAGCAGCCAATTAACTGATTTTCGCACGTTTTGATGTATCGTTTGTGTGTCTGCGATGGCCGGTTCTCGAGATACGCTCGACCGAAATTTCGCTATAATAATAATAATAAGAAGAAAGAAAATTCCAGCGCGCTGAAATTTCGAGAGTGCTCCGAAACCTGTGCCCACCATCGAGTCACTAGCTGAACCACCCACCCCCCCCCCCCCGGCCAGAGCCGAAGGAGAATTGCTCTTTTCGGCCATAACTTTGTATTAACATGCATGTATGAGAGAGACCGAGTGTGTGTGTGAGTGTGCCTGAAGTGTTTGTGTGTCTGTATGAGGTCATCAGTCAGCCTGCTCCAGCAGGACACCGTCAGCAGGGGAGAGAGAGTAGCAGGGAATTCACCAAATGAGCTTTGAGAAGGTGCTGGTGAAAAACGATACAAGCTATCGACATGAAACCCGGTACACAGACAGACCACAAGTTTCTTGAATTTTTGAGATTAAAATGAAGTTTCTACCTCAAAGTATGGCGACGTAGCGCATTTTTGTTTGAGGCGTTCCGATTTCCCCATTCATTCTTATGGGAAAAAGCGAAATTGCCCAAGTGCTAAACATTTGGCTCTAGGGAGACAACACTTGCACCTATCTGCAAGACGAACACATCGTCACGCAGGGGACAGTCTGAGGAACGCCCTGATGCGATTTGGTGTGTGTATGATGAAAACTGAGGCCACAGTCGCGAGTAGAAGTGTAAAGTTTAACTTTGATCGCAGTGGTTGGAAAATGAATGGGGCCTTATGGAGAGAAGAGGCTGCGCTGGCCTGACTCTGAGGTTCGCCGTTTAAATTTTACAAAGCGCTCAGGTTTATGGCCAGCATCGCACGAGAGAGCCCAAATTTGCCTACAAAAGTGGGAAAAAGAATTTGTCTACTGCTTACGGTTTGGCCGGGAGCAGCGTGAAAAGGGCAAAATGAGAAGTGATTCTTCAGCGATCCCAAATTGACAGTTGGTCTCTCCCCACTCGAGCTGCATCGAAAACGGCAAACCCACATGTTTTTGAGAGGGCCTGGATGAAAAACCATACAAGGTATCGACACGCTGTCGGGTACGGGCAGAGACCACAAGTTTTCCTGCGTTTTGGAGTTTGAATGAAGTTTCTACATCAACGCACGGCTTTACAGCGAATGTTTGTTTGAGGGTGATTTTTTGAATTTTCTGGATTTTCCCATTCATTTCTTATGGGATATTTTGCTCCTTCGGCAAACTTTTTAGCCAAAAAGTGTTATTTTTTCGTCAGTCTTTGTCCGATTTCGGATTGTTATACACCAACGCGTGCGGGAGAGCGTCCCGAACAAATCTTCTATTCAACTTGTCCAGAATCTGGATCGTTTGCCGACAGTCACGATTTTAAGGTTTTTTCCATCAGGGCCCCATATAAAGCTGTGGTTGCCATGACGACGGCGACAGTCTGCAGACCCTTGGTCTGTGTCATTTTGACCAAAGTGTGTTTGAGAAGGTGCTGGTGAAAAACGATACAAGCTATCGACATGAAACTCGGTACACAGACAGACCACGAGTTTCTTGAATTTTTTTTAATTAAAATGAAGTTTCTACCTACAAGTATGGCGACGTAGTGCATTTTTGTTTGAAGTGTTCCGATTTTGCCATTTTTGGCCGGGAACAGCGTGAAAGGAGGAACATTTTCAGTCATCCCGCAATCTGACAGTTGGTCTCTCCCCACTCTAACTTTTCAAAAAACGCCAAATAACACTTTTTAGCCCAAAAGTGTTATTTTTTCGTCAGTCTTTGTCCGATTTCGGATTGTTATACACCAACGCGTGCGGGAGAGCGTCCCGAACAAAACTTCTATTCAACTTGTCCAGAATCTGGATCGTTTGCCGACAGTCGCAATTTAAAGGTTTTTTTCCATAAGGGCCCCATATAAAGCTGGAAATCGGCCATAACTTTGTATTAACATGCATGTGTGAGAGAGACCGAGTGTGTGTGTGAGTGTGCCTGAAGTGTTTGTGTGTCTGTATGAGATCATCAGTCAGCCTGCTCCAGCAGGACACTGTCAGCAGGGGAGAGAGTGTAGCAGGGAATTCACCAAATGAGCTTTGAGAAGGTGCTGGTGAAAAACGATACAAGCTATTGACATGAAATTCGGTACACAGACACACCACAAGTTTCTTGAATTTTTGTGCATTTTTGTTTGAGGCGTTCCAATTTTCCCATTCATTCTTATGGGAAAAAGCGAAATTGCCTAAGTGCTAAACATTTGGCTCTAGGGAGACAATGCTTGCACCGATCTGCAATACGAACACACCATCACGCAGGGGACAGTCTGAGGAACGTTTTGGGGATTTGGTGTGTATACAATGAAAACTGAGGCCACAGTCGCGAGTAGAAGTGTAACGTTTTACTTTGATTGCAGTGGTTGGAAAATGAATGGGGGCTTATGGAGAGAAGAGGCTGCGCTGGCCTGACTCTGAGGCTCGCTGTTTAAATTTTACAAAGCGCTCAGGTTAATGGCCAGCATCGCACGAGAGAGCACAAATTTACCTACAAAAGTGGAAAAAAGAATTTGTCTACTGCTTACGGTTTGGCCGGGAGCAGCGTGAAAAGAGCAAAATGAGAGGTGATTCTTCAGCGATCCCAAATTGACAGTTGGTCTCTCCCCACTCGAGCTGCATCGAAAACGCCAAACCCACATGTTTTTGAGAGGGCCTGGATGAAAAACCATACAAGGTATCGACACGCTGTCGGGCACGGGCAGAGACGACAAGTTTTCCTGTGTTTTGGAGTTTGAATGAAGTTTCTACATCAACGCACGGCTTTACAGCAAATGTTTGTTTGAGGGTGATTTTTTGAATTTTCTGGATTTTCCCATTCATTTCTTATGGGATTTTTTGCTCCTTCGGAAAACTTTTTAGCCAAAAAGTGTTATTTTTTCATCAATCTTTGTCCGATTTCGGATTGTTATACACCAACGCATGCGGGAGAGCGTCCCGAACAAATCTTCTTTTCAACTTGTCCAGAATCTGGATCGTTTGCCGACAGTCGCGATTTAAAGGTTTTTTTCCATAAGGGCCCCATATAAAGCTGTGGTTGCCATGACGACGGCGACAGTCTGCAGACCCTTGGTCTGTGTCATTTTGACCAAAGTGTGTTTCACAAGGTGCTGGTGAAAGACAATACAAGCTATCGACATGAAACTCAGTACACAGACAGACCACAAGTTTCTTGAATTTTTGAAATGAAAATGAAGTTTCTACCTCAAAGTATGGCGACGTAGCGCATTTTGTTTGAGGCGTTCCGATTTTCCCATTCATTCTTATGGGAAAAAGCGAAATTGCCCAAGTGCTAAACATTTGGCTCTAGGGAGACAACGCTTGCACCTATCTGCAATATGAACACACCGTCACGCAGGGGACAGTCTGAGGAACGCCCTGATGCGATTTGGTGTGTCTACTATGAAAACTGAGGCCACCGTCACGAGTAGAAATGTAAAGTTTAACTTTGATCGCAGTGGTTGGAAAATGAATGGGGGCTTATGGAGAGAAGAGGCTGCGCTGGGCTGACTCTGAGGCTCGCCGTTTAAATTTTACAAAGCGCTCAGGTTTATGGCCGGCATCGCACGAGAGAGCACAAATTTGCCTACAAAACTGGAAAAACTGCTTCACTGCTTACGGTTTGGCCGGGAGCAGCGTGAAAAGAGCAAAATGAGAGGTGATTTTTCAGTCATCCCGCACTCTGACAGTTGGTCTCTCCCCACTCTATCTTTTCAAAAAACGCCAAACCCACGTGTTTTTGAGACGGCCTGGATGAAAAACGACACTAGGTATCAACACGCTGTCGGGTGCGGGCAGAGACGACAAGTTTTCCTGCGTTTTGAAGTTTGAACGAAGTTTCTACGACAACGTATGGCTTGGCAGCGAATGTTTGTTTGAGGGCGATTTTTTGAATTTTGTGGTTTTTCCCATTCATTTCTTATGGGATTTTTTGCTCTTTCTGAGCTTTTGCTCTTTCTGAGAATCTTTTCCCGATTCTTGTCCAGAATCAGGATCGTTTGGCGGCAGCGGCTGATTTTGCCAGTTTTTGGCCCCTGGCGGGGTGGCCAAAACCTGGCCATCAGAAAACAACTATCATAAGAAAACATTTTTTTAGAAAAGTAGTAAACTAACATTTAGTAGAAAACTAACATTTTTGTATTAAAAAACTGACTAACACGAGCAGATAAAAGTCTAAACCTCCCACAGCGTGGTAGATATCCTCATGTAATCTCATGAGTTCATCCGAGATGTTTACACAACGGTTGTTTTGCACAAGTTCGCTGGTAACATGGATGAGCAAAGTATAAAAGATATGCAGATGACAGGGTTTTATTACATCTCTAGACACTGCTTTAAAAACTTCTTTAAAACAATCTGACAAACCAGATTCACACATAAACAGCATATTGCATACCATTGTTTCCCACAGTGCTTATTGGTGCAGGTCAACACTCAAACTTTCTCTCACAGAAATCATGGTATTTTTGTTTGATGAAGTTTTGTTCTCAATAACCTGACACAAGATCTTAATTATCCGAAAAATTATCATCTGACTCTTGATGTCGGCTGCGACTTTTCCCAAATTGTTCCCCATCTTCCCCCTTTTTTTTTTTTTTATTTTGTTTTCAAAGATAAATCAGATACACAAATCACACCTATTAAAAGTTACAAACTGCATGAGGTACAAATAAAAGTTAGAAATATGGATACCCCCAGTACTCTGTTAACGCTTCTAGATACTTGGTTTTGATCCCATCATCATCCTTTGGGGACTCCTGGGTCCTGGGGGCAGTAAGTACGATTTTCAAGGATGGGATCGTAGACGGCGATTTCAACTCGAGCAAAAGCGTCTCTGCGGCGGCCCTGATTTTATTGTCGTCAGCCTTAATTTTACACAGCTCTAGGAGGCTTCCAAGGGCGGGAATGAACTTGGGTGTGTAGAGTCTTTTTATCAACCCCCGGAAGTTGTGGCGGAACAATTCTTGGTCAAGCCACTGGTGCGCTCACTGGTGTTCACACTGGCTGGGGTGGTTTGTCTGACATCCGTTCCTTGCACTTGCACAGAACAACGTTGAGTAGTGAAGAACACTGATTTGTACAACTTTAAAGAATTCAGACGTCCACCCATCAAGCTGGTCCAGATAGTTTAGGCCTTGAGCTTCTCGGAAGACACGTGCTTAAGTCAGGCTTAGTTTAGAGTTTAGTGCCTGACAAAGGATTTTTAACATTGGTGCCCACGATTTCCTTCTGTACTACCAGTGGACCCTGTCCTTTAACCGGACATGATGCGGCAAAATGTCCAGAACTGCCACAGTACAAACCTAACCCGGCCGTCGTCTACGCTCCCTTAGGCTTTAGAGTAGATTGACCAATAATCATCCGCTCAGGCCCTGTTATCGGAACGACTGATCACCACTAAAACGCTCTGGACCCTCAAGATGAGGTTATATAACTACACAACAGAAATAAAGCTGGGGCTATTGGCCTCCGCAGGTAACCTTACTAATCTAGAAAAAACTAACTCACCATACAACAGAAATAAACCTGGGCCTAAAACCTGAACAGGTAAAATCCTAACCAACTTGTGCACAACAAACAAAATCAAAAACAAGGTGTGACAAGGGAAGAACCAAGAACCCAAAAAAACAAAGAAAACAAGTACACAAATTAACCCAAAAGCCAAACTAGCAACAGAAACAAACAGCACAGGTGGCCTTAGGTACCTGGCTGATTGAGTCAGCTGCCAGCCAATTGAAGAGAACTCCAATCAATGATAGAAAAACAGACAAAGGGGAGGAGACCAGGCGCAGGTGACAGAGACATGACACTTCTCTCCATAAGCCGCAATACAGTTTCTGTCTACTGCAATCAAAGTTAAAATTCTACTCACAACTGTGCCCTCAACTTTCATAGTATAGACAACAAATCGCAATAGGGTGTTCCTGAGACTCTCCCCTTCGTGACAGTGTGCTTTTTTCAGATAGGTACAAGCCTTTTTTCTCGAGAGCCAAGTGTTTGCTGCTTAAGCAATTTCAGGTTTTCCCTTAAGAATGAATGGGAAAAGAGGAACCCCTCAAACAAACATTTGCTATGTCATCATATGTTTACGTACAAACTTCATTCCCACTTTAAAAATTGCAGGAACTTGTGCTCTGTTAGTGCAGAAAATTTCACGTTGATAGGTTGTATTGTTTTTCAGCAGTGCCTTCTTGAATAGTCAGGAGCCTCACCAGAAGAACATTTATTGGAAATGCTACTTTTGGGCCCTGCTAGTGGCCCTGCGCCACTAGGGGCCCCATCAAAAGAACCGCAACTGAAGTTAACATGGGCAACATGGGCAAATCTAATACACACTGACACATGCATGCAGCATGCAGGCACGCACACATACTTTTGCATTCCTTTTAGTCTCTGCCTATGTAGACCATTGTCTGATATGTTACGGAGGCTAAATTTTGAGATGCTACTTAGTAAAGGTTTTATTGTTTATAATTTATTTATTTATTTATTACTTTTAATGTTTCAAGAGATATTCAATCTTCTTTCTATTGTTTGATGTCAGTAAACAGAAGTAATTACTACTTAAACAGTTTTTTCACTACTTTTTATTCTTACTCAAGTATTCAATTGTGTGACTACTTTTTACTTTTACTTGAGTCATATTATTCTAAAGTACCATGACTTTCGTACAATATTTAGCTACTCTACCCACCTCTGGAGTCTATTTCCAGAATGATTGTGGCAAGTCTGGCATGCAGTGCTGGGTGGGGCACAGCTGGGCACTGTGTTGCACGGCACGCTGCACATTGCCACGCAACCAGTAATAACTTTTTAGTTGGAGTAAGTTCAATGCTGTGAGAATCTTTGTCAACTTTTCAACAAAAAGCCCTGTCTTTAATGCCAATAACGAGGAGGAGACTAGCAGCACTAAAAAGGAGGATGTTGGTCTATCCAGTTCTGAAGACAAAAACTGTGGGAATATCGGCTGGTCTGGGAGCTAATTTCCATAACAACAGCTTTGAGGTCTACTTCAGGCTAACCACTAAGTCTTGTGCCCTAGAGCTCGGGAAACTGAGACAACTGTTAGCTGCTCCTCCATGGTGAGTTCTAAAGTTCTTTGGAACTTGTCACCCAACAACCTCTTTGCATGCTGGGACGTTATCACAGCACGCTGTGCCAAAATTAAGCATTTCTCAACTTGTGCGTCAGTCAGTCAGTCAGCCGGTTTACAACACGTCTCATACGTAGTACAAATGACCTACAGCTATCTTTTTTCAACTGTAGAATGACTGTAGAGTGAAATGCATCTTTATTCACCAAAAACACCAAATTTAACTATGAGTCAAAGTAAACATATCTCTTAAGTTTGTACTGTTTTAATTATCATCATAGATACATTTGTCCCTTAAGTGGCATTTAGACTTAAACAAAGTATTGAAATATGTTTCTTGATACAAACTAATGACGGATGTCAGAAACAGAGAAACTCCTGAAGTAAATAATCAACTGATGTTTCCTCACATAGACCTCAAACTGAATACATCAACAGAGATTTCTGAATATTCCACGTACTATCAGGGAGCAAATCTTCTTTTCAAAGTGCTTTCTTTTTTCCAAAGCTAATCTTTACAGCAAGTGTAAAAATGTTTCGCTCTCTCTCATAAACCTGTCACAGATCGGTTTACGTGTCAGATCTCCAAACTGACAATTTTTTGCCTTTATCTTCAAACAACTAATGAATGAGTCAATTGTCTCACCTTGTCTCTGGTTTTGTCAATTCAATTTGTCTCTCCACAGTTTTGTTGATTTGAGGGTTTCATATTTCAAACACTCTGTCCTCTCTGGACTCTTGAGTCTCTATGGACCCTGTAGGACTGAGGACAACTTCACCTTCACTTGACGTCTATACCTCTGCTGCTTGGAGGGATGGATGGATGTGGCATCATGCCAAGGAAGAGTTAGTGCTTCATGCCATGTGCACATTCACGGGGGCCCGTTGATACCTGCTTTGGCAGTAGGTATATGGAGAGAGGTGTGTGTATGTGTGTGTGTGTGTGTGTGTGTGTGTGTGTGTGTGTCTGTATGTGAGGCCTAAACCATCCAACCAATTCAACATTGTAAAGACTTTTTCTAAGTAGTTGTAGTGTTGTGAATAAGCACTTCATCCACAGTGGTGGCACTGGCTAGTATGTATAACAGCTGTGGGGTGCTGATATGCGTTCTACACATAGTCATGATACAATGACTGTATAATGATTAGTTTTACTTTTCCCTCTTTCTGTAGATGAGCATATTGTGAATAGATACCACATTATGCTGATAAATAGTATAACTAAGATTGAGCCCATTTTGGATGAGCTCCGATTCTTTAATGTTCTCGGAGAGGAGAAATACAATGAAATCATGGTGATGCGTATCCCTCAAGGGAAGGTAAGTATGCACTACAAGGGTTGTCATGGAGCCAGTGACGAGTGCAAGGACATCTTTTACCAAAGTATTCAGAGGCATTAACCATAGTTGATTCATCCACATAGGGATCTCCAGCATCCAATGGTGAACCAGCTAGCTCTTGAGACACACCCAAAACTATCAGAGGGTGGACTTGAACGACTCCCATGTCAGGATATAAGTCAGCATGCAGGTAAGTCATCCAGAGGTTTCTTTGCAAACATTTTATCCACACTGTGGGTCTGTCACAACATTAGCAGCTAACTTTGCTAATTTGCTAAATGAGCTAAATCATTGAATGAATGAGTGAATGAATGAATGAGTAGTGCTGCAGCTTCCGTGTGTATTCTAGCTAGCTATACAGGGAGCTACACCTTTCATTTTTGAAACTATGTCATAGAGCTTATTAGTTTTTATGCTGATAGGCATGCATACTCTACTAGGCCTTTTCAGCCCGAGTCAGCTTGATCTTTACGCCAAAGAGTACTTTCAACTCGTTCAACCCATGGGACACCATCTGAAAGATAGACCTCAAGCTATAAGCAGACAAGATTTCAGGGCTGGCTACACACTGCTTTGTTTTAATCTGGAGGCTGTTAAGGTATGTGGAGGAGGAAAACATTTCTCCGGCAATACCGGCAATGGAAGAATGGAAGCACCTTGTAGAATAGCTTTGCCCCTCACAGTCAACCTCATATGTTGTGCTTTTTTTGATTCAGTCACTGACATATCAAACAGGCGCTAGTTGCTTCTGGACTACTACTGAAAATAACACTATTGAACATGATTGAACTGACCAGCATTGTTACAAAGATAAATACCCCACAAACTAATGTCTTCGGCAGCTAACTATGATTAGCTGCCGAACCGTCGTATCAGGCAATATTATTATTAACATGGACCCCCCCAGCTTTGGTCATCATCCAAACAGTTTTTTTAAAGCTGTCTTTATGGAGCACTTCCAACAGGTTCTCCCCTGCTCAGTCACACACTGGCAGAGGATAAACCTCTGGTCATTGGTGGCTCTATCTTATGGAATGTAAAGTTAGCGAGTCCAGAGGCCATAGTCTACACCTCGGGAGTCAGAGCGGGCGACGTTGAGTCCAAATTAAAGCTGAAGGCTATGGGTAAATATAGTAAAACTGTTATCCACATCGACACTTACGCTAAACGGAGGTCACTAAAATGAGTGTGGAGTCAGTGTGTTCAATGGCCAAAACAATGTTGGACACTGTAGTTTTCTCCAGCCCCCTGCCCAATCTGGTAAGTGATGACAAGTTTCGCCGTACATCATCATTTCACCGCTGGTTATCAAGTTGGTGCCCGGCAAATGATGTGGGCTTTGTAGACAACTGGCAAACTTTCTGGGGTAGACCTGGTCTTATTAGGAGAGACTGCATCCATCCCACGTTAGATGGAGCAGCCTATCTCTCCACAACCTAGCATTAGTCCTCCCCCACCCTGACTCAGAGTTGGGACCAGGAGGCAGAGTTGCAGTGAAACACTCTTCTCTGCGCTTCCTTCTATTCAGTTACCCACACAAAACCCCATAGAGACCATTGACCATTTCTTCCCCTAACCCAGTGATATCTGTCTACTCTTTAATCACCTTTGACTTGCTGGTCATGTAAGAAAGAAAAGCAGTATACATACACAACATTTAACTGACAGTATCTTAGCAAACTTTAGCGAAGCTATTCCCTTGTCTCTCGGTGCTACATCTTCTCTTTGCTACGAGTCCCTCCTTCATTGATCACCTTGCTGATAGCTTTGTTACCTCCCTTCATGAAACTCAACTCGGTTGCACCCCTAACAAAAAAGATTACAGCTAGAACAAGATCGGCCGCCTGTATACACCAGAAACTCACCATCTAAAGCAGCGAGCACGTACTTTGGAAAGGAAATGGCGCTTGACCAAAAACAGCAATATTTTTCACACCTGAAAAGATTGCCTGAAAACATACAGGCTGGCTCTGTGTAATTCCAGAGCCAGATACTACTTCTCTTTAATTGAGGACAAAAAGAATAACCTCAGGTGTCTTTTCAGTACTGTGGCCAGGCTGACTCAGAGTCACAACTCCACTGAGCAAAGTATTCCTACACATCTCAACAGTGGCGACTTTATGAATTTCGTCAAAAACAAAATTATAAAGATCAGACAAGCAGTTAAAAACCACATAGCATCTACTGCAATTAATCTACCCCCTATTGCTGCTATTCAGGATACAGCTAGGGACCTACATCAACTGACTACTGTCATCTCCTCTCCTAAATCATCAACCTGCCTCCTAGAGCCAATTCCCACTAAGCTGTTTAAGGAAGTGTTTCCTTTAATCGCCACTTCTTTACATGACCTCATCAACCTGTCCCTAACAACAGGTTACGTTCCTCTTAAGTTTAAAGTTGCAATAATCAAACGCCCCCTTAAGAAACCATCCCTTGATCCAGGAACTCTAGTGAACCACAGGCCAATCTCCAATCTTATCTTCATCTCAAAAATCCTGGAGAGGATTTTTGATCCATCAGTGAGTGATACACTCCAGTATTACAGTAGTATCACAGCCATCTTTTCCACTTGACTTCTGCTTAAATGAAACTGACTTTCCTGATTTGACTGTCTCTCTGTCCCTCTTTTTTTTCCACAGAGAGAGATGGCAGACAAGCAGAGGATATGCAGAGCAACTGAAGCTGAGGAGGACAGGATTAATGCCCCAAAACTGACATCTGAAGGCTGAGGAAGCAGGGCCAGCAGCTGTGGTTGCAGTATCACACAATACACACACATTTGCATACATTCTCTCTCTCTTTCTCTCCCCCTCTCTTTCTCTCTCTCTTTACAAACACACACATACTCACACAAACACCATCGCCCATTATGTAGTATATAATATTATATTTCAATGTTGTTGTGCTATTTTTTTCATGGCTTATTCCAATAAACTCTGTGTGGTTAACACAATCTCTGTGACATGCACTAATTTCTATTTCAGTATAGTAACCCTATTGAATAATCATTTTGCAGTAAAATGTTGTCTATTTTTCAGTGAAACCAAATGGGATTTAATATACAAAAAGCAACAATTGGATGTAAAATTTACTGAAATAATTGTTTTTTTAATGGAAAAAAAACTGGCAGCTGGGGTTACCAGAACAATTTTGTAAAATATACAGCAAAACTACAGAAAAACTACAGGATTTTGAAAATAGTTTTTAACAGTGTTGCATTTCCGTCTCGCATGAATTCAGAATCAGATGATAGTGGTTCTCATATTAATACAGCCAGATCATGTTTGGGTGTGGTGTTCCATGGGTCTGATAACATTCTAGGCGTTAATCCCCATTGTTGTGGAAATCTTTGTCACAAGCAAAAGTAAAAGATTCAAAAAGGGTTGATGCAAATTTTCAAACTTAATTGTAAATATCCCCAAGGAGACACGGTCATAGCAACCTGCACAGTGTAAGGCTGAATGTAAGTGTCCCCCTGCTCCTTTCTCTGCATTCTTGCACAATGTTGTCAAGATAACATTGCTTACAGTTTAATGGAGGTGCACATCGTCATTCTTTTTTTTAATGTGGGTGTTCTTTTGTCACCCTGTCAGAATTGTGTTTGTGTCTTTTGGTAAAAACAATAAAATTACTCTCACACTGGGTCCTTTTGCAGTTCATATATTGGTGCATCTCTTCACAAAACACAAAAAATATATCCAACAACTCAACTCAACTCAACTTTATTTGTTTTAAGGGCCATTTCATAACAGCCGTTATCTCAAGGCACTTTACAAAGAGAGAAACCCTGACAGGGATAAAAAGGGGGAGAAACCTCAGGGTGAGAGACAGAGGAGGGGATCCTCACCCAGGACGGACAGGCGGGCACAAGCAAAACAGTACTGATGACTACAGAGAAGTTGTATCAGTCCAGGGTAGAAAGCGGGAAGAACCGCAGCGGGAAGAGCCTGGTTGAGGGATGGAGTCCCGGATCCAGCTCAGCATCTATGGATTCTGGGAGGGAAAAAAGGCACAGACACTCCGGGGACATGCAGTCCCCGGTCCATATGTTAGTCCTGCATATTCAGAAAAAGTTATTTCTGAAGCAGAAGCACCTATATGTCTGAAACACCTTAGAGAGATACCCCTCTGGGGCTCCCTACCATAGGTAATACAACATGTACAAAAGTGACTGATAAAGTCAATCACTACACGGTGCAGAGACTCATATTGAGACAATTGACACAACCATTGCTTAAATGGACCGTTTAGACGACACACAGACATACACATACACATACAGTGCCTACATTCCTGAAGCGTCAAGACAATGACCAGCAGCTCACAGTCTGACATTGTAATTTTTCTCTTCTGGGGGACAGTATAGTGAGAAAAAGGTGCAAGGGTGATGCTTTCCATCCGCAAGCAGGCGCTGGGAGAGAACAGAGAACAGGGGCATTAGTAAATGTATCTTTTAAAAAATGAAAAGCTCTCTGTGCTTCTGAAGTCCAACTAAACTTAGTTTTAACTGAGGTGCATTGAGTCAGAGGAGTAGCAATACTGCTAAATTCTTAAAGAGCCTACGATAAAAATTGGCAAAGCCCAGGAACCTTTGCAATTGCTTAAGGGATTTCTTCGATAGGCTAGTCGCTAACTGCCTTCACCTTTTCTGTATCCTGTCTAAGCTGTCCCTTCTCTAAAATGAATTCCAAACAAAGAGACGATTTTCTAGGAGTCCCTGTAGCACTTCCCTTACATGCTCTACATGCTCTGATGGAGTGCATGAAAAAAATCCAAATATCATCTATGTATCCAAACATGGTCTTGTTGAGAAAGTCTCTTAGCACATCATTGACCAACCAAATGTCATTAAAAGATATTCAAAATGTTCTAGTGGTGTATTAAAGGATCCCACTCATCCTCTTATCTTATTCTGACCACCACTGTCCACCAAAACTGAGACTTCCAATGGCAAATCAGCCTGGTATATCGTGCCTCTTAGCTGGACTTGGAGGTTGGTGTGGGCTGGTGAAGAAGCTGATTGTTTGGGCACCATGCACAAGTGGGCACTGGTTGCAGCAGAGATCTTCTTTTTTCATAGTACCAACATTGGTACGCAGCTGCCGCTCTGCTGGAGATAGCCATACATGGCCCAGCTGCAGGGGCTCCTCCTGTGGCAGGGGCACCGGTGAGGAAGAAACACCAGGTTCAGCAAAGGAACCTTCCCAGCTCTCTCCCTGTGCCTCTCCCTGAGCTGATTATCCAGGCTCATAGCCCATGTAGCCATTCTAGTGGCTAGCTCATCCTTAAGTTCCTCATTTAGGCTCCTCCAGAAAATTGCCAGGAGTGAACGTCATCCCAACCACACTCAGCAGGAAAAATACAGAAGTTTGTAGCATATTAGGCTATAGATTGCCCTCCCTGTCTAAAGCTAAGAAGCTGCCCTTCTTCTTCCCTTCCCAACAGGGGGATCAAGATTTGCTTCATTTCCCTAACAAAAAGGTCATAATCAACCCGCAATGCAGGACATTGATTAAAAATAGGCATAGCCTACACCCAGTAGGATAACTACTGAGGAGTATGTCCAGACATACAGCGTCCACTCTGTATGTCTGGGCTTAAAACACGGGAAAGGAAGGACAGAGCAAATCTGAATGCATTGTTGACTTTAACCAGGAGTAGAATTATGACAAAAGTTATAGAAAGTTGAACTTGTTTGGATGTGTGCTCTGGGCATAACAGTCAACCAATGTTGAATATTTTTTCTTTGAATGTGGTGACCCATTTATTTAAAGTTTTATCCTACCCGTAACACAGGTAAAGGACAGCTTAATTCTTAATTTCTGAATTTGCTTCTGAGTTTGCTGTCATGCTGCACTGTTTGCTTCCCCTTTCACCCACACACGCCTGCACATCACCTAGGGCTTTCCTGCACAAACACCCCACCCAGTGTTCAAACACAGAAACCACATACTGTACAGTCAAACATATGGTCTCCTGAGATGTAAACAAAAAGTAAACCAAGAAGCAAAAGGTACTTGATGGCTCTAAAAAAAAAACAATTCAACCAATTCAAAGTTGTTGTGTTTGTAATGTTTGTTGAGTGGCTGTTTTGTGACATGGTGGTAAATCAGTTTCCCCTTGCAGATTAACAAAGCTAATTTAATCTAATCAAAACTAATAAACTGAAGTGGCTGTGGTAACTCTGGGGCAATACCACAGGTGAGCAACAAAGAGATAGATAGAGATAGAGATACTTAATCGATCCTTAAGGAAATTAAGGTGTCAAAGTAGCAGACATATAAAACAAATAAACACAAGCATGTAACATATAAAACATATAGCAGACAAGCTCTCACTCTAAAAGAAGATAAGCAAACAAGGCAAAAAAACAAAAAATAGCTAGCCTAAGCCTAAATTTGCACATCTGTTCAGATTCAGATTTTCAGATTTAGATTCCTTATTGAACATGTCATGATAAAAACAAAACAAATTAAATAACAAGAATAAAAACAATGAATAAATGTATATCAATAATCATTCTTGTCCAGTTTTTTCAAGCAGTAGATGATCTTTGAAAGAGTTCAAACTCGTACTATTAAAATGAATTATGGACAATGATCCATGCATTTCTAAATGGTTCCTCTGTATGATATTCGCAGTGATTGCGTATTGTAGAAATTCTTTTCAGGGTTATCGGTCTCTATATCTTGAGGTTTGTGCTCTGTGTATTTGAACTTTTCCGAGTCCAGTTTTTCATATTCTGTATTTGATTGGCTCATGTCCAAATTTTTCATGGATGTGTGTGACCTGTTATCTTATTGCATTGTTCTCCCCCCTTATCCCTCGTATTTGTCCAGCTCGGTGATGTCTCCGATGATGCTCACTTTGGCTGCTTCAGGTGTTGATCCGCCCCATTTGATGAATACTTTACAATTTGCGGTCCAAGTTGCCATGATCTTGTTTTTTTTCTTAAGTGTGCCTGCTCTCCTTGTGATGTCCACATTCTTTTTTGTAAGATGGTCATTGATGTACACATCTGATCCCTTTAATTTTCTTCCCTGTCTGAGAAGAACGTTCTTTTTCTTTCTGTTAGTGAAACAAATTATTATGGCTGGTGTTGCGCTTTTGTTCTTGCTTGGCAGGGCGTGACAAGCTATGATGTCATAGCTGTCAACAGACATTCCCTTACTGACCAGGAAGCCCACCACCTGTCACTCAAGTGACTCTCTGTTAGCCTTGGAGGCGTTTGATCCACCTCCAGTGGTGGCTTCCTCTGGAGGAGCCGTACGTCCGGTGTCTTGTCTTCAGACCGCTGATGATCAAATCATTCATCCTGGAGTACTGCTAGAGATCAGCCACTCGATTCTCCGGAAATGCAATCTTTTTATCCTTTTCAATACTCAAGTGTTTTTAGCAACTGAACCTCTCCCATCAGTTCTATAATTGTTTTTCTTTTGAGCAACTACAGTTGCAATCTCTTCCGATAAGAAGTCAAGAGATGTCATGATCTCCTCCACCTCATTGGGGAGGTTTGGTACTTCCCTGGGTGGCATATGGGCTCCGTGCGGTAATACTTGTATGTTTACATGTTGAACATATAGTTTACTATTCTGTTCTCTGTATATTTTGAATAGATGAGTATTGATTTCAACTGTCCGATACCAGATGAAACCCTGTAATGATAGTGATGTAGATGCCAATATTTCTTTATAGATCATTGGCCATGAATAGACGCAATCCTCATGCTGGTAACAACAGATGGAACACATCTTCATCAATATAAGAGGTCTGTCAAAATAGTGCTTGTTAGTCATGCATGAAAAGTTGCTGTTCTCTTCGTAAAATGCTCTGTTCTCTGCATTGCACTAGTTATGTCTCTGTTGAAATTGTTTTGTATTCAGTCTATCTATCTAGATAGATAGATAGATAGATAGATAGATAGATAGGGTTACACAACAGAATAAAAACAAGTGAAAACCATGAGTGACTAGAACAAAGCCTGGATAACAGGCTTTGTTGTTGATAACAGGCGGAAGGAAGTAGAAATGCCTCTACACACTCTTATCATGCATTTCAGACTTACATAAAGTGGAGAGAGAATAAATATGTAGATTCTCAAATTTAACACAAGAGATTGACACTCCCTCGCCCCAAACTATATTTACATATGTACAAAGTTGCTTTTGAGCTAAAATCTCTGAAAGAGCAGCTCTGCAGCCTTATCTTCAGAAGCACAGACACAACATATGACAGTGGAATGACGGTTGTCGATGTCAAATTGTGTGTCCTCAATGTGTTGCCCAAGCAGAAATATCCTCCATTTCGATCTCCTCCTGGATAATGTGTGTAACTGTCGACAGCTTTGGAGGTTGCTTTGTTGGAGCTTGGCAAATCACTCTCTCTGCAGCTATCAGC
The DNA here is from genome assembly GCA_029224185.1 of Karalla daura. Classification (NCBI taxonomy): domain Eukaryota; kingdom Metazoa; phylum Chordata; class Actinopteri; order Chaetodontiformes; family Leiognathidae; genus Karalla; species Karalla daura. Next base: position 4,098,489 of record CM055188.1, on the reverse strand, counting down.
ACCTTCACTGTGACTTTTGTTGGAATTACTAAGCCACCATTGTTTTTCAGGGTTTGAAGGTGGTAGCTCTGGTCAAATGATGATGGTAAAGCATCTCCGACCAAGCGTGCACGGCTTATACATCACACACTTCACAGGATTCCTGAAGGAGCTGTTCAGGAATCATCAGCATCAATGTGTTGACATCAATGACCAATCCAATGACAGCCAAGTGCCTGCAAAAGAAAAAGGTATTACTCTGATCATGGCAAAACAGGACACAGAAAGCACCATATAATTTTGTTAATTCAAAGCAGTAAAGTACATTTTCTATCGCATCCATCAGTAATATGCACGAAATGAAAATATTTAACAGCTACCAGTAATGACAGATGGATAGATTAGTTGCATCCATGTTTTTAGTAGTGGAGTCAGTTTTTTGTTTAACCTATACAGTTTATTTGTAGGACAATTAGATAACTAGGAACAATGAAATTGCAGAATTGGAAGAATAGATGTGAAAACTCATGCAATACATACCATTTTGACACCTACCTTTACTTTATGTTGTGTAATATATAACATTAAAACCATCTGGGACCTGAGACACGCTCAATACAAGGTAATTCCGACAAATAATAGTAAACACTGAAAAAACTGGAAATCAAAGCATCATGTTAGCATACTTGCTGTTGTGACATTGTAATGGTATCATCATATGAACGTATGATGATGAACATATGAATGGTATCATCATATCAACCTGAACATTCCCCCCTTCCACACTCTTTTTTTCATTCATTCGTTAGCCCTGGTGCTAACAGCTAGCGCCTCCAGCTAGTCTCCGGTGCTAACAGCGTGCGCCCCAAGCTCACGCTAACAACAACAACAACAGCAGCTCCACAACAACTTCGGCTCTGAACCTGCACCTTCCCCCTTCCACGCTCTTTTTTCATTCATTTCTTCATTCCTCGGCCCTGGTGCCAACAGCTAGCGCCTCCAGTTAGCCCCCGGTGCTAACAGCGAGAGCTCCAAGCCATGCGAACAACAACAACAACAGCAGCACTCGCTAACGTCCGCTCGCTACGTAACAAGACCGACGAGGTCCAGCTTAAAGTGAACAGCTGCGACCAATACAGGCGCGCTTGTATGCTGATGTTCACTGAGACCTGGCTCAGCAGGGACGACACCGACAGTGCCATGCACATCACTGGATTCGGGTCTCCCATCAGGCTGGACCGCGACGGAGATGCCACCAGTAAACATCATGGCGGAGGCGTGTGCCTCTACTTTAACCCCCGCTGGTGCTCCACCGTCCACGTGAGGGAGAAACTGTGCACCCCAGACATCGAGCTCCTGGCTGTGTCCTGCCGTCCCTTCTACCTGCCCAGAGAATTTCCCCAACTCTTCTTCATCATCGTATACATCACAGCGACCAACCACATGAGGAGCACACTCAACAAACTGGAGCAACTCTCCCAGATTCATCATGGGAGACTTCAACCACTGCAACCCAGAGAAATCCCTCTAAGGCTATAACCAGTACATCACATGTACCACCCGCCTGGGGATGACACTGGACAAATGCTACAGCTCCATCCCCGAAGCAGCTCCTCCCTGCCTACAGCCCGGCCATCAGGAGAGTTGAGAAGGTGACCAGAACCATCAAACAGTGGACGCAGGAGAGCATCACCACCCTCCAGGGGTGCATCGATTCCACTGACTGGGGCAACCTTCTCTCCCCCTCCGACGACATCAATGTACAGGTGGATGTGGTCTCCTCATACATCCGCTTCTGTGAGGAGAACATCATCCCTTCCAAGACTGTCACCATCTTCCCCAACAACAAACCCTGGATCACCAAAGAGCTTAAGGAGATCATCAACAGGAAGAAGCGCATCTTCTTCTCAGGCACCGAGGCAGAAAAAAAGGAGACCAACAGGGAGGTCAAGGGAGCCATCAAGATCGCCAAGCTGCAATACAAGAGCAAGGTGGAGGAGAAATTTACCAGTGGTAACCTCCGTGCAGCCTGGCAGGGCCTGAAGAAAATGGCGGCGGTGAACACCACCACCAGCACCGCTCCCATCCTCATCCCTGGGAGCAGCCCAGCCTCTCTCGCCAACGACCTCAACTCCTTTTACACCAGGTTCGAGACGGACAACTCCATGCAGCTCACCAACACCAGGTCCCACCTCCAGTCTGGCAAACCCCCCATAACATTCCACATAGAGGACGTTGTGGGGGCCCTCAAGAGGACCAAGACCAACAGTGCACCAGGAGCCGTCAGCGGCTGGGTCCTCAAGCACTGCGCCGACCAGCTCGGGTGCATTTTACAGCACCTGTTCCAGTCCTCCATGAACACCGCTACCGTCCCTAAACTATGGAAGCACTCCACCATCACCCCGATCCCGAAGAACAACAACCCCAAGACCCTGAACGACCTCCGCCCTGTAGGCCTCACCTCCCACGTGATGAAAGCCATGGAGAGGATCGTTAAGCAACACATCCTCACCAAGACCAGCTCACGCCTCGACCCCCTCCAATTTGCATACCAGGCAGGCAGAGGTGTCAACGATGCCAAAGCCTTCATCATCGACACCATCCACAAACACCTGGAGCTCCCCAACACCCTGGCCAGGCTTCTGTTCGCTGACTTCTCCTCTTCCTTCAAGACCCTGCAGCCTCACATCCTGGCTGACAGACTCAAGCAGAACTTCTCCCTGGACGACCAACTCATCCTCTGGATCCTGGACTTCCTAACCTACAGAACACAGAGAGTCAGGATCAACAACAACCTGTCTGACCTCCTCGCCACCTCCACAGGCTCCCCACAGGGCTGCATGCTCTCTCCACTACTCTTCATCCTGTACACGGATGAATGTAGAACCTCCCACCCCAACTGCCACCTGGTGAAGTTTGCCGACGACACTGTCCTAGTGTCTCTGCTCTCCGGCGCCACGCAACACCACGGACCCGCTCTGCAGGAGTTTGTTGAGTGGTGTGACAATTCCCAGCTGTAACTCCACATCAGCAAAACCAAGGACACCTTCTCCAGAAGGCAGAGAGAACAGGCCTCAACCATCCCCACCATCATCCAGGGGACTCCAGTGGAGGCTGTATCCGAATGCAAGTACCTGGGGACCATCCTGGACAACAACCTGAGGTTCTCCTCCAACACCGAGGTGATCCTGAAAAAATGCCACCAGAGGATGTACCTGCTCAGGAAACTGAACTCCTTCTCTGTCAGCATGAAAATCCTCCAGACCTTCTACCATGCATTCATAGAGTCCGTCCTCTCGTTCCCTATGGCCTGCTGGTTCCACTCCCAAAGCCTCCAGGAGAAAAACCGCCTGGACAGCATCCGCAGGGTCTGCTGCAAGATCACAGGACTTCCCACCCGCCCCGTCTGCAGTGTGTGAGCAGCAGATTCGTGGTCTGGCTGCTCAGATCATGAAGGACCCCTCACACGCCCTCTTCCCCGCATTTCAATGGCTGCCTTCCGGCCGCAGGCTGCAGTCCCCTGCCTGCAGCACAACGAGGAGGAGATCCACCTTCGTCTCCCATGCTGTCCTGCTCTTAAACTCTTCCCAAGGAACTCTGACCCCCCCCCCCCCTCATTACGTGCAATACTGTTCAAGTGCAATATCATTATGTCTATTACCTGCTGCCAAGCTCTACCTCACCACCTCAAGTTCCTGCAATTGCACATATTGTCCAGTACAATGACTTTCTCTGCAGTGTACTTCTTCCCCTACTCTACTCTTGCACCTTCTTGAATTGCCCCACGGGAATAAATTACGTTTTCTGAATCTGAATCTGAATTTGAAATCTGAATCAGATAAGCTAAAAAGAGACAAGAGACCACTAAGACAAAGGAGATTGAATTGAGAAAACCATTTGAGCAACAATTGAGTGGGGTAAACAGAGGAGATCTCATAATTGTATAGCCCTGATCTCAATTTTGTCTTGGTTATTTGAAGGAGAATGAAAGAGAATAACATGAGATTAATCTGTGACTTTTATGAGACAAATCTGAGAGGTTTGAGCTTTAAAAGAGATCTTATCATTGTGTGTCAAATGTCTCTTCCATGTCCTGATTATTTCTCTTAATGTCTTACTGAAGCTGAATGTCCTACTGAACCTATATATGAGAATATCTGAGCTATAGCTGAGAAATACAAGAACAAATTGAGGTTAAAGTTAATACTAAGGTATTAAATGAAAGACACCCACACGCAGTTGCAATAGAACACACACTCATATATTTAATACTTTATCAAAAAGTTCATAGCTTCATAGTTGACAAGTGTGCGAGTGAGTAACATACTAGTAAGAAATGACATGAAACGTGATAAAAAAAAGCTAAAACAGTCAAGCATGCAGTATGAGCATGGCTATTAATAACAGAAAAAAATGGGGGAAATAACCTTCATGAAAAACTTTAAAAGCAGTGGATTCAATCAAACTCAAATTATGAAAATATCAACAGGCTTGCCAATCCTTATCCCAGTGTTAACATATGCATGCATACAGACACACACTCTTATTCCCTCTTGTCCCTGAGAAATAGTCAGTCACATCCAAACTCTGCAAAATATAAATAAATAAATATTTACAACTGAGCTGGAGACTCCTTCATCAGAGTCTTGGCATCTTGCATTAGTCTGTAAGGAAACAGAGGGGCAATGAGGACATTAGATGGTAAGCAGTGGCAGTAGCACATATAAGTGTAGTATCAGTAAAAAGTGCATTTTGCAGAGTGGGATGCTAATAAATTAAAAAAGTCCAGCTTGAAAAGATCAATTTCACCTAAATACAGTTGTATTTTGATCTGACAAAAAAAAGAAAGTCAATTAGGCTCATGGACAGAGAATTTGCACTGGAGAAACAAATAGTTGGAAATCTTCTATATTCAAAGCCTAGAAATTGCTGGAGAAGGGTGGTGACCTGCATGCAGGCAGTTGTCACCTTTCTCTTTTAGAGACTGCCAGTCATGTGGCTCATACCATGCTGGCAGGGCTAATTTTGTCTTTTTGTTAAAAAAGAATAGCAACATGAGAAAAATTGAAAACAGGACAAAGTGAATCCCATCACACTTACCTCTGTATCATCTCCAAAATAGTTATTGCCAACTGCTATGGCACTTGCAGAATCAGCATTTCTCTGATTCTCATCTGATTCTCATACTGACCATCCAGTGGACTTCATCAGTCAGACTTCTTCCTAAAACAGATACACTGTTGTCAAGCTTATCATGATGAAATTACAGAATATGACAAAGACACGTTAACATGACGAGACTGAAAAAGATCTATTACCCAGCATGGTGATCCTGGTGTTGTTGGTAGTACAATCTCCCTCTCCACAGAAATCTCAGTGGAAGACACCTACAAAACACAATATTCCTTGTAATTTTAAGAGCAACAAGGGGTAAAAAAGGAGGGAAGGACTGTTGGTGGCGTCATATAAGACCAACGTCGCCGACTGTGACTGAAACAGTTAATAAACATTTCAACTGAATAAAGAAGATGGGATTTACTTAATCAAATATTAAATTATTAAGTTATCAAATAACTTGTAGTCATATGTCAGCAATGAGACACAGTGAAGCACAGAGAACAGCCATTTTAGACATAAAAAAAAAGGAAAGGAAAGTTTAGCCACAGCTCAACGATAAAACCGTGCAGCACTTACCGTGCTGTGTGCAACGAGGAAACGACCGACTCTTTTTACTGACTCGGATCTTTTACTCTCGATCAGTAAATTGAACGAATTTTGAACGATCATTTCATTTTACAGGAGGTGGCGCTGTAGCCCTCTAATGGGCGTGGTAAAGACGGTCGCAGGTCTCAAACACTACTGAAGACTTAAGCTGACAAAGTATAATACACAAAATGCTACAAGCAGTTCAAACCATGTGAAACTTAAGACTGCAAAAATACATCACAATAAAGTTACTTGTGTAACCTCTCTGCCATTGTTTAACAGCGAGACAGTGAGGAGATCCGAGAACGGACGTACTGGAATGAACTGGTCTGGAGAAATGAACAGGTTGCGGCAAATGAACTGGTCTGAGGAAATGAACTGGTCTGACGAAATGAACTGGTCGTAACAAATAAACTGGTCTGAAGGAATAAACTGGTCGTAACAAATGAACTGGTCTGAAGAAATGAACTGGTCTGAAGAAATGAACTGGTCTGAAGGAATGAACTGGTCTGAAGAAATGAATGGGTCGAGGAGCGAGAGCAAGATCCGCGAACCAGACAAATGAATGGATCAGATGAACAAGTACAAGAACGGATCTGTGCAGCCCGAGCTGCCTGTTAAATGTGAATGTTCTGCTGAAAGTACATGAAAAAGACCCGTTCAGTCCGAGCTACCTGACAGCTGACAGCTGGTAGAGTAAATGTAAAACTCATTTTGACAATCAGTGAGACGAAACAAAAAGTAACATGTAATAAGAAAAAGATGTTTACATGGTGCATTTTCTGTGTCCAAAATGCGGCATTATTATTATTATTATTATTATTACTACTACTACTACTACTACTATTATTATGGTGATGTGATGGTGATGATATTATTTTATGGCAGAGTATAACAATCAATTTTCCACAATTTTCAAAAGTATGCATTCATAAACACACTTTACGGGTGTCACGTTACAAATGAATGAATGTCAGATATCAGACATTACTCGTTTCCTGATTCGTCTCTCAGCCCGCTCAGTAGCGGAGCTACAGCTGTCACGTGACAAAGGAACGAAGACCTGAGGACCCACTGATGAATGAGTCGGGAACGAATCTTTTCTGTTTCTGGTCCTGCTGACCGAGTTTATGCAGCTGCCTGCCATGTGGCGAGAGAAGAAACTGCATGAAAATGAACGAATCGCTCACTGAGAAGACTCATTACTCCCGAGTCATTTGAAAGATTCGTTCATTTCGAACGAATCGCTCACGAACGACACATCACTAGTGCCGATGTTCCCCATTCATTTTGAGTGTGAGAGACGAAAACATTAAGGGTTGAGATGGCAAACCGTTTCCCCCATCAATATGTCTGGTTGCTGTATCTACAGGTGTCAGAACCGATATTCTAGCGGCAGAATAAAGCTTTGTAGGATTCTGAGAGGAACACGGCGGAGGTGTTTGTTGCTGCAGGCCGCTGAGGCCGCTACACCGCTGAGTGAAACAAGTATAATTCATCTTTTCACAAACTTTTGAGTGGTGACAACTTTAAAGACAGAATGCGGAATCTATGTCATGGTCCCTGATGTTCTTTACATGACCACAGGCAACATATTCGTACGCATCGAGTACCTTACAGGCTCGTAACTTTCGGTTTCTGAAATAAATGAGTATAAATATCGGGCAATTGTTTATTGGCCACTCGCCGAGATCAGATTCACATTTTGACCATTAGACCCGCTTCGAGAAGCGGGCTTTGTACATATCTCGACTATGTTGAGCCTGAAATGAGGGAATCTCGGGCTTTTCAGTTACAGAGAGGGGGGTAAGTAGAGCTCGACATCAGTAACTATGGCAACTTCCTCAGTGACCCAAACCTGGTCGGGAACAGGCTATGTTGAAGAAAGCTCGAGCTGTCTCCTCCCCCTGACGTCACAACCAGAGTTCCAGTCATGGAGTCCGAGCCATGGATGCATAATAAGAATAAGAATCTTATTATACATCCATGGTCCGAGCACATTTCCTGGTTTTGGGGGAATTTCGATCACGATTAACTCCGTTTTCCGGCCATGGCTCGTCCATTTATTGCCGGTCCAGTGGACTTAGAGGCGATATTACTTCGGAGGGAGTTACGCTACGCCGGGAGATCATGTAGAGACCCCGTTTTAAAGAACTTTTGCTTTCCTGACAGTTTCGGTTTCAGTTTCCGTTGCGCTCCGTTTATTTTTCCCCTTTTTCTCCTAACGGCAGTTTTCTGTACAACATTGGTGATGCTGAAAACAGCAACGCAAAGTATGCAGTGCAGTCAGTAAAGTATCAAGTATGATCATCCATCATCACCACCATCTTCATCAACATCACATAAACTGTTGAACTTTTTATTACCCTTATTGTTTCTTTTATATAGTGTATATCTATCTCTTCATGGATTCATGGATCTATCTATCTATCGATCGATCGATCGATCTATCTATCTATCTATCTATCTATCTATCTATCTATCTATCTATCTATCTATCTATCTATCTATCTATCTATCTATCTATCTATCTATCTATCTATCTATCTATCTATCTATCTATCTATCTATCTATCTATCTATCTATCTATCTATCTATCTATCTATCTATTATTTGCATAAACACAAAAGCAGCAGTTATTTTATTGTTTTTGCAGTGTTCCTATTACAATTGTCCCAATCATGAATGCAATTCACAGTGCACCCACCTGTCTCTCATATTTCAATATTATATATTTCATCCACCATCCAGGTGCACATGAATCCAAAGTATTAACCATTGCCATTTACTGAACATCTTATTGCATTAATTTCATCTGTAGCGGTAGATGGACCCTTGTCCTGCTGGCCAGCATGCTCTATTAAAAAGAAAAAGAATATCTGTCTATAATTGTGTAAACTAAATGTCACTCTATAATGCACACAAAAAGTTAAGACAATCAGTAACACCACCAGGTGTTACCTCTGTAGGAGCCTCAGGCTCCATCTCTGTGGCAGCAGATAATGTGGCCTCATCATCCTCATCACCCTCTTCATCCTCATCCTGTGAATATTATTTTTTTCTATGTTATTTTTCAGTACATTTTAAAATACTTCAAAATGTAATATACAGTAGTGGCTACTAACAGTTGCAGTGGCAGGTTCAACCAGATGAAGAACGCCATCAGAATCTGTTGGGACAAAAGAAAAATCCATGAAAAGGAAATTAATATTTCTGTGAACAAAGAAGCTATAGGTCTATTACATTACATTATTTAAATCAAGTAACTCCATGACACTGCTCTGCTGAAGTCCCACCTGTTTGAAACATGTTTTTATATTTAATTTTTAGCTGCTTCTATGTCCGTTTTTCACCAGTGGGATTGCATTTATGTAAAATACATTTTAGCTTTCTTTCTTTCATTCTTAAAGTTTTCACCTAATGATATTATAACCGTCTTTGCACACACGAATAAAACATATTTAAACTTATGCATTGACTGGAGCAGCGATCTTCTCCCATGCCGGCTCCCTCAAGTCAGTGTAGGAACACATTAAATTCTTAGCTCAGGCTATGTCAAGCCTCGATCCACAAACATAGTCGGACTATGTTGCGCCTGCTACCTGAAACAGGCCCCCGGTCTCAGGAACAGAGATTACCCACAAGAATCACAGCACATCTCCATGTACCTGGTCACAGCCGCTGTCGGTCACGCTGAAATGGCCACGATCCTCTCGGACTCCTGTAAAACTTTATTCTATCGGTAGACTATCGATTCTGACAACCATAAAATCAATAGCCAGACATTTTCATACATTTCATAACATTTGCTATCAACTTGTTTTTCAATGTTTTGTCTCTCTCATTAAGAATGAATGGGAACAACGGCACTTCCGTTGCCACATTGCGCACGCATACATCATTGTATACAAACAGTAAAAGGGTCTATAATTTCAAAATAAGAGTGCCAAAACCAGTTTGATCATTCACCTTTGTATTACCAGTGTTCTATCTTGAAAACTGGAAGTTAGCTCTGTCGGCATAAACATGTGATGACTCTTTCTCAGCGGATGCAGGGTATTTACCGTAAGTTCTATGACTGGGGCGCATCCAAAATTTTGGTTCGGCTGGCTTGAGTCAACGAAGAAGAAAGGCGGCTCATTTGACCGCAGTCCATGGTGCATCTGCGCACACTATTGCTGGAAGCGTCCTGGGAGAATTTTTTTCCCCCAGGAAAAAGCGGGACAGGTGGCAACACTAATTCCTAGTTAACACTTTGTTCATTTTGTTAACCATTATTTCTTATCTCAGTATAGAACAAAGTTCTGATACATACTCAACTTCTCTCTTTACTTCCATTGCTAGGAGGCTGCAGGACACAACGCCCTGCTTAACACTGACAATGAATCCGCAACACCAATCAGGGTGTTGCACACACTGACTAACTTTTACATGTTCAGGTGTGCAGAAGACAACTGTGTTAGAAGGGGACCGAGCACTGCAGTGTAAACTGTGGAGAAGATGATTTCATAAATTACTATCCTGGCACACAGTCAGGATACGATTCCTGCGTAGAGTTTGCATGTTCTCCCTGTGTGTATGTGGTTTTCCTCCCATAGTCCAAAATTTGAGATTCCATGTTGTCCATAGATATGTAAATGGGATAGTGACCGGTGTGTGTGCACCGTGCGATGGACTGGCGACATGTCCAATGTTCATCCCCCTGCCTTTTTCCCCATGTGAGCTGGAGATACGCACCAGCAGACATCTGTGACACCCCTAGGTAGAAGCAGGTATGAAGATGAATGAATGTGTAGGTGCCGTGTGACGGATGAAACAGTTAATAGTAATTTCAGTTTTTTATGGAGTGTCTTGAGAATTTGCCACGGCTTACTCTTGCTGTTTAGGTCCTGAGTTACGTTCCACAGGCTGTGTTCGCGGCTAGCCCAGCTACACTCTTCCACAAAAAATAATCATTGTTACAAAAAGGAACAATGTTTGTTTTAATATGCAGTTCAAAAGTGATTATTCCACTGGCTTGTGAATAAATGTGGCTGGCTAATACACGTTGTAACTAGTTGCTATAAATAGAGAAAAAAAGAAGAAGGTAAGAAAATCATTTGCTTCCTTAGCTCTCAAACACTAAAACAGCATCCTGCTACAAGCTTATGCCAAGTCGCAATAAACATGAATTCTAGTATGTTCAAACATTTCCAACTCTCAATGAAACAATTTATCTACGAATCTACATCTTACCAAACAATATGTTTTGAATACAAACATAAACAACTGTATTCACACAAACTTTAATCATTTCCAAATTAAATGAATAATTGTTTCTTTGCCTCTACATTCATAGTGGTTTAATAATTTATTTGTTTTAAAAATATAGTATATAAGTAATTGAAATTATCATTATTTATTATTATTAGCACAGACTGATTATTTATTTTGATGTTAATTTTGGTGTGACAGATAAAAATGGGCACCTGTCTCTTTAAGAAGAACAGTTGTGGCAGGGTGTGAGTGAGGCTGTGTGGAGAAGAGCAGAGCTAGAAAAGCTAACGTTTTTTTCTGATATTGTTGAAACAGCACAAGTGTGCAAGAGGACAGGCATCATAGTACAGTGCATGTGGAAAATGTATGCTTTTTTTCACTTTGGTAAATAAACAAACCTTTAAAACAATAATTGTGGAAGACACACTTTTTTTGCATTGGAGCCATATACCATTAGCACCCTAGAGAATGAACTGGTCTGGCAGTGGTGCGTGGTGGTGAAATTGATCGGAGAATCTTAATAAATCAATAAATTCTAACATCCTCAGCCGATCCAAATCTCTATTTCTCTTTTAAACACGCACACATACGTTTGACAAATTTGTGCCACCAGAGTGACTGGATGACATGCATGGTCATCGATCTGAATTCTTGTCATGTAGCTACCCTTCACCCTGAATGAAACAATTAACAATTAGTATATCGTGGGAACAAAATTGTGTTTTGTGGGAACGAATTAGTATTTCGTGCGCACGTTGTATTTTTTTTTTCTCCAATGTCTTGTCTGGGGCTCCTTATAAACCAGCAGTGTTGGACTAAATGATATGAAAGTAGAACAGTGCCAAAAATCCAAAGAAGCACAGACTATCATTTGCGTTTGGAAAATCTGAATTTTTCAACTTGTGAATGTGCATCTGCGAATTTGCACTTGCAAGTTCAGATCTGCAAATCTGCACTTGTGAATTCGCACTTGCAAGTTCAGATACGCAAATCTGCACAGCAAGATTTGCCTCTGCAGCTTCCTATATTTGCTCGCTCCGTTGCGTTATTCTTCTCACGTGATTTTTGTCGGTTGGACATGAGAAACATTTTGCACTCGCGGACCATGTGCTACCAGTTGTGGCCAGTAGGCGGCAGTGTGCAACGCTTCCGCAAAGCATTCTGGGTAGCTGGCCATAGGAGGGATATGGAGGGACGAAGTGCTCAAAGTGTAAGTATTTTTATGGTTTTATTGTTGTATAATTGCATAGTATATGTTGTACAACTAACTATAATATAGTTAGTGATCCTATGTGTGAGGTTATGTGTAACAGCCTCCGAGAGTAAGGTAGTTATCGTGAGAGGCTAAGCTAGCTAACCAGTCCGACCTAATTTTCTCAGTGGCGCCGGATTAACTTTAGAGATGGGGCGGGGGCCTCCGCCAGTGCATATGTTGGGGAGGGGCCCAGCCGGACGCGCAGTAGTACGCGCGGTGCAAGCGTTGCTCGGTATGATCGGTTTAAAATTCAGATAATAATCCCACTTTGAGGTTGAGAAGTACTTTCTCCTTCATAAACTGACATGAACCGCTGCCTCCGCTTGTCCCCTTTCAAGACTGCAGCGCGTATGTCCCTCCACAGTCAATGTGATTGCACCACCAGATAGCAACAGATTATTCTATACGTCTGTATAAAGCTGCTTTTGAGCCCATGCATATTAACAGCACCAAGTACACATATATAAAAAATCTCCCTTTTTATTAGGAATACCTGCAAATATACAAAAACAGTGCAAAACAATGTGTGAGTGCTTTGACCCCAGAACCCAAATTATGTTGTACATTTTTGTGTTTGACATTTTTGTGCAACAGCTGTATTTTGTGCAACAGCTGTATCTTGTGTAACTGCTGCATCATGTACTACAAAGGTTACTTACACGCCTTGAACATGTCCTGCAACAGCCAGACCTGAATTTGGACTTCTTGCAGTTTGTTTGTCGTCAGGAAAGGGTCTTTCTCAGTGCCATAGCAGGTCAAGTCACTATTCCAGCAGAGATAATTGCTGGAATAGATGAACTCGAATGTGCAATCAACGCTGAGATTGATCAAGAAAAAATTATATGGCGGCGTATGGTATGGCGCTGTGGTTGTTGGTGGTTAGTTTCTAGCTTTACTATACTGATCCTTAAAAAACAACCCCCCTCTTTTTGACAAATCATGCATGACAAAATTTCATTAGTGAATTGATATTTCTTTGCAGATCATGTACCTGGGGGCTGCCCCCCATAACTTAGCCTCAACCACCTTGGGCTTCTTCGTGACAGCAGTGGAGGAATCTGGCTTCCCATTAAGGTAAAGCTTTTTTGGTAAATATACATTGAAACAGATATGACTGAACACAAACCAAATTTGGAAAATATGAATACAACTTCTTGGATTTCTGTCTTAGGGTACGGGGAGACCACAGCGTGGAAAATGTTGATGTGGCTCGTTTGATGTTTTCAGTCCGAGGCACAGGGAAAGGCAGCTTCTTAGCTGGGAAGAATGTGCACAATCAATGGTGATTTCCAAGATAACTTTGAAACGCAACCACTTCAGTTAAATGTGCTAAATGTAATCTTGTCACTGTGTTATGTATTATAAGCATAGAACGGCTGTGGCGGGATGTATGGTCAGTGACAAGTACCTACTATGACATCCTACATTCTCTTGAATATGATTATTGAATTTAAGTGAATCTATATTCAGTATATATGACAGCCTCTTGAGGCTTAATGGTTAATTCCAAAACAAAATCCTTATATAAATAAATAGGAAAACAAATGTACACACAAAATGAGAGAGCATCTGTTGGAATAACAGAAGTTTGTTTGTCTCCCTCATTGGCACTGGAAAGTACCACTCCAGACAAAGGTTGGTCACCCGCCTCAAGTCCTCCTCACTCCAGTCATCCTTCAGCAACTTGAAAAAGACAAGATTAGTGTAAATTAGTACTCCAAACATTTTGTGGCCATGAAATCACTGATAATCAAATTGTAACTGGTCCATGCCTCCATTTTGGTTGAGTGCTTTTAAAGTTTTGATGCACGAAGGGTCATTTTTGTTTATTCTTTCTGTGCAATGTCTGGGCAGTCCTCAAGACAGAATGTCAAAGCTTCTATGCAAGTATGATATTCATTAATAAAGCCAATAGACTTTGAGCATATTTCAGACATTCAATCAATGTATTATCTAAATGTTGTCTCTGTTATCCCAAATCACAAGTTCTATGTGCCTACTGTACTGTACAGTATGGAACACGTTCTTTGTTACTTGATGAGCGAGGCATGATCACAGCTGATGGTCGTGGGACAGCCAAGTCAGACTCCATGTTATAACTGAAGGAGCTTGCTACAGAAATAGAACAGTAGTTTTAAGAAAAATGTGATCACATTCTGAAAGGCTCAGTAAGGGGGTCTGATCAGATGGGGGCAGAAAATTAAGTAGAAGTAATATAGTTCCACATTTGGTCATTAATCAATCCATTTGATTGTTATTTATTTATGTACTGGTGCAATGCCCATTCTATATTTTCCTAGAAACCCATCCCAAATTACATCAGTGCAGGTAGATCATGTTGAATTGGTGATGATGTACATGCAGGCCCATGCAGCTAGTAGAGCCTTTTACTTGAAGGAATGTTGCAAAGCCAATAGGAAACAGTCAGATAAATGACAGGTGAGATGATGGAGATGATATCCTTGGGAATTCAATTGACTTACGTATCTGCACACATGCTGCAATGGTGTGGGAGCGGGTAACATTTTGCTATCTCAGCTTATTTCTCAATGTTTTTGTCCCTCTCATTGGGACTGAATGGGGAACAACGGCACTTCCGTTGCCACAATGCGTGCGCATACATCATAGTATACAAACAGTAAAAGGGTCTATACACCTTCTCACAAGATCGCGCTCAAACCAACTGCTAAATGTCGTTGCTGTCTCGCACCGGCACTGCGCGCTGCACTTGCCGCGGTCTGTGTGGAAGCACCTTAATACAGACAGTATAGAATAATCTGTTGCTATCTGGTGGTGCAATCACATTGACTGTGGAGGGACATACGCGCTGCAGTCTCAGTTTATGAAGGAGAAAGTACTTCTCAACCTCAAAGTGGGATTATTATCTGAATTTTAAACCGATCATACCGAGCAACGCTTGCACCGCGCGTACTACTGCGCGTCCGGCTGGGCCCCTCCCCAACATATGCACTGGCGGAGGCCCCCGCCCCATCTCTAAAGTTAATCCGGCGCCACTGAGAAAATTAGGTCGGACTGGTTAGCTAGCTTAGCCTCTCACGATAACTACCTTACTCTCGGAGGCTGTTTTCACATACACATAACCTCACACATAGGATCACTAACTATATTATAGTTAGTTGTACAACATATACTATGCAATTATACAACAATAAAACCATAAAAATACTTACACTTTGAGCACTTCGTCCCTCCATATCCCTCCTATGGCCAGCTACCCAGAATGCTTTGCGGAAGCGTTGCACACTGCCGCCTACTGGCCACAACTGGTAGCACATGGTCCGCGAGTGCAAAATGTTTCTCATGTCCAACCGACAAAAATCACGTGAGAAGAATAACGCAACGGAGCGAGCAAATATAGGAAGCTGCAGAGGCAAATCTTGCTGTGCAGATTTGCGTATCTGAACTTGCAAGTGCGAATTCACAAGTGCAGATTTGCAGATCTGAACTTGCAAGTGCAAATTCGCAGATGCACATTCACAAGTTGAAAAATTCAGATTTTCCAAACGCAAATGATAGTCTGTGCTTCTTTGGATTTTTGGCACTGTTCTACTTTCATATCATTTAGTCCAACACTGCTGGTTTATAAGGAGCCCCAGACAAGACATTGGAGAAAAAAAAAATACAACGTGCGCACGAAATACTAATTCGTTCCCACAAAACACAATTTTGTTCCCACGATATACTAATTGTTAATTGTTTCATTCAGGGTGAAGGGTAGCTACATGACAAGAATTCAGATCGATGACCATGCATGTCATCCAGTCACTCTGGTGGCACAAATTTGTCAAACGTATGTGTGCGTGTTTAAAAGAGAAATAGAGATTTGGATCGGCTGAGGATGTTAGAATTTATTGATTTATTAAGATTCTCCGATCAATTTCACCACCACGCACCACTGCCAGACCAGTTCATTCTCTAGGGTGCTAATGGTATATGGCTCCAATGCAAAAAAAGTGTGTCTTCCACAATTATTGTTTTAAAGGTTTGTTTATTTACCAAAGTGAAAAAAAGCATACATTTTCCACATGCACTGTACTATGATGCCTGTCCTCTTGCACACTTGTGCTGTTTCAACAATATCAGAAAAAAACGTTAGCTTTTCTAGCTCTGCTCTTCTCCACACAGCCTCACTCACACCCTGCCACAACTGTTCTTCTTAAAGAGACAGGTGCCCATTTTTATCTGTCACACCAAAATTAACATCAAAATAAATAATCAGTCTGTGCTAATAATAATAAATAATGATAATTTCAATTACTTATATACTATATTTTTAAAACAAATAAATTATTAAACCACTATGAATGTAGAGGCAAAGAAACAATTATTCATTTAATTTGGAAATGATTAAAGTTTGTGTGAATACAGTTGTTTATGTTTGTATTCAAAACATATTGTTTGGTAAGATGTAGATTCGTAGATAAATTGTTTCATTGAGAGTTGGAAATGTTTGAACATACTAGAATTCATGTTTATTGCGACTTGGCATAAGCTTGTAGCAGGATGCTGTTTTAGTGTTTGAGAGCTAAGGAAGCAAATGATTTTCTTACCTTCTTCTTTTTTTCTCTATTTATAGCAACTAGTTACAACGTGTATTAGCCAGCCACATTTATTCACAAGCCAGTGGAATAATCACTTTTGAACTGCATATTAAAACAAACATTGTTCCTTTTTGTAACAATGATTATTTTTTGTGGAAGAGTGTAGCTGGGCTAGCCGCGAACACAGCCTGTGGAACGTAACTCAGGACCTAAACAGCAAGAGTAAGCCGTGGCAAATTCTCAAGACACTCCATAAAAAACTGAAATTACTATTAACTGTTTCATCCGTCACACGGCACCTACACATTCATTCATCTTCATACCTGCTTCTACCTAGGGGTGTCACAGATGTCTGCTGGTGCGTATCTCCAGCTCACATGGGGAAAAAGGCAGGGGGATGAACATTGGACATGTCGCCAGTCCATCGCACGGTGCACACACACCGGTCACTATCCCATTTACATATCTATGGACAACATGGAATCTCAAATTTTGGACTATGGGAGGAAAACCACATACACACAGGGAGAACATGCAAACTCTACGCAGGAATCGTATCCTGACTGTGTGCCAGGATAGTAATTTATGAAATCATCTTCTCCACAGTTTACACTGCAGTGCTCGGTCCCCTTCTAACACAGTTGTCTTCTGCACACCTGAACATGTAAAAGTTAGTCAGTGTGTGCAACACCCTGATTGGTGTTGCGGATTCATTGTCAGTGTTAAGCAGGGCGTTGTGTCCTGCAGCCTCCTAGCAATGGAAGTAAAGAGAGAAGTTGAGTATGTATCAGAACTTTGTTCTATACTGAGATAAGAAATAATGGTTAACAAAATGAACAAAGTGTTAACTAGGAATTAGTGTTGCCACCTGTCCCGCTTTTTCCTGGGGGAAAAAAATTCTCCCAGGACGCTTCCAGCAATAGTGTGCGCAGATGCACCATGGACTGCGGTCAAATGAGCCGCCTTTCTTCTTCGTTGACTCAAGCCAGCCGAACCAAAATTTTGGATGCGCCCCAGTCATAGAACTTACGGTAAATACCCTGCATCCGCTGAGAAAGAGTCATCACATGTTTATGCCGACAGAGCTAACTTCCAGTTTTCAAGATAGAACACTGGTAATACAAAGGTGAATGATCAAACTGGTTTTGGCACTCTTATTTTGAAATTATAGACCCTTTTACTGTTTGTATACAATGATGTATGCGTGCGCAATGTGGCAACGGAAGTGCCGTTGTTCCCATTCATTCTTAATGAGAGAGACAAAACATTGAAAAACAAGTTGATAGCAAATGTTATGAAATGTATGAAAATGTCTGGCTATTGATTTTATGGTTGTCAGAATCGATAGTCTACCGATAGAATAAAGTTTTACAGGAGTCCGAGAGGATCGTGGCCATTTCAGCGTGACCGACAGCGGCTGTGACCAGGTACATGGAGATGTGCTGTGATTCTTGTGGGTAATCTCTGTTCCTGAGACCGGGGGCCTGTTTCAGGTAGCAGGCGCAACATAGTCCGACTATGTTTGTGGATCGAGGCTTGACATAGCCTGAGCTAAGAATTTAATGTGTTCCTACACTGACTTGAGGGAGCCGGCATGGGAGAAGATCGCTGCTCCAGTCAATGCATAAGTTTAAATATGTTTTATTCGTGTGTGCAAAGACGGTTATAATATCATTAGGTGAAAACTTTAAGAATGAAAGAAAGAAAGCTAAAATGTATTTTACATAAATGCAATCCCACTGGTGAAAAACGGACATAGAAGCAGCTAAAAATTAAATATAAAAACATGTTTCAAACAGGTGGGACTTCAGCAGAGCAGTGTCATGGAGTTACTTGATTTAAATAATGTAATGTAATAGACCTATAGCTTCTTTGTTCACAGAAATATTAATTTCCTTTTCATGGATTTTTCTTTTGTCCCAACAGATTCTGATGGCGTTCTTCATCTGGTTGAACCTGCCACTGCAACTGTTAGTAGCCACTACTGTATATTACATTTTGAAGTATTTTAAAATGTACTGAAAAATAACATAGAAAAAAATAATATTCACAGGATGAGGATGAAGAGGGTGATGAGGATGATGAGGCCACATTATCTGCTGCCACAGAGATGGAGCCTGAGGCTCCTACAGAGGTAACACCTGGTGGTGTTACTGATTGTCTTAACTTTTTGTGTGCATTATAGAGTGACATTTAGTTTACACAATTATAGACAGATATTCTTTTTCTTTTTAATAGAGCATGCTGGCCAGCAGGACAAGGGTCCATCTACCGCTACAGATGAAATTAATGCAATAAGATGTTCAGTAAATGGCAATGGTTAATACTTTGGATTCATGTGCACCTGGATGGTGGATGAAATATATAATATTGAAATATGAGAGACAGGTGGGTGCACTGTGAATTGCATTCATGATTGGGACAATTGTAATAGGAACACTGCAAAAACAATAAAATAACTGCTGCTTTTGTGTTTATGCAAATAATAGATAGATAGATAGATAGATAGATAGATAGATAGATAGATAGATAGATAGATAGATAGATAGATAGATAGATAGATAGATAGATAGATAGATAGATAGATAGATAGATAGATAGATAGATAGATAGATAGATAGATAGATAGATAGATAGATCGATCGATCGATAGATAGATAGATCCATGAATCCATGAAGAGATAGATATACACTATATAAAAGAAACAATAAGGGTAATAAAAAGTTCAACAGTTTATGTGATGTTGATGAAGATGGTGGTGATGATGGATGATCATACTTGATACTTTACTGACTGCACTGCATACTTTGCGTTGCTGTTTTCAGCATCACCAATGTTGTACAGAAAACTGCCGTTAGGAGAAAAAGGGGAAAAATAAACGGAGCGCAACGGAAACTGAAACCGAAACTGTCAGGAAAGCAAAAGTTCTTTAAAACGGGGTCTCTACATGATCTCCCGGCGTAGCGTAACTCCCTCCGAAGTAATATCGCCTCTAAGTCCACTGGACCGGCAATAAATGGACGAGCCATGGCCGGAAAACGGAGTTAATCGTGATCGAAATTCCCCCAAAACCAGGAAATGTGCTCGGACCATGGATGTATAATAAGATTCTTATTCTTATTATGCATCCATGGCTCGGACTCCATGACTGGAACTCTGGTTGTGACGTCAGGGGGAGGAGACAGCTCGAGCTTTCTTCAACATAGCCTGTTCCCGACCAGGTTTGGGTCACTGAGGAAGTTGCCATAGTTACTGATGTCGAGCTCTACTTACCCCCCTCTCTGTAACTGAAAAGCCCGAGATTCCCTCATTTCAGGCTCAACATAGTCGAGATATGTACAAAGCCCGCTTCTCGAAGCGGGTCTAATGGTCAAAATGTGAATCTGATCTCGGCGAGTGGCCAATAAACAATTGCCCGATATTTATACTCATTTATTTCAGAAACCGAAAGTTACGAGCCTGTAAGGTACTCGATGCGTACGAATATGTTGCCTGTGGTCATGTAAAGAACATCAGGGACCATGACATAGATTCCGCATTCTGTCTTTAAAGTTGTCACCACTCAAAAGTTTGTGAAAAGATGAATTATACTTGTTTCACTCAGCGGTGTAGCGGCCTCAGCGGCCTGCAGCAACAAACACCTCCGCCGTGTTCCTCTCAGAATCCTACAAAGCTTTATTCTGCCGCTAGAATATCGGTTCTGACACCTGTAGATACAGCAACCAGACATATTGATGGGGGAAACGGTTTGCCATCTCAACCCTTAATGTTTTCGTCTCTCACACTCAAAATGAATGGGGAACATCGGCACTAGTGATGTGTCGTTCGTGAGCGATTCGTTCGAAATGAACGAATCTTTCAAATGACTCGGGAGTAATGAGTCTTCTCAGTGAGCGATTCGTTCATTTTCATGCAGTTTCTTCTCTCGCCACATGGCAGGCAGCTGCATAAACTCGGTCAGCAGGACCAGAAACAGAAAAGATTCGTTCCCGACTCATTCATCAGTGGGTCCTCAGGTCTTCGTTCCTTTGTCACGTGACAGCTGTAGCTCCGCTACTGAGCGGGCTGAGAGACGAATCAGGAAACGAGTAATGTCTGATATCTGACATTCATTCATTTGTAACGTGACACCCGTAAAGTGTGTTTATGAATGCATACTTTTGAAAATTGTGGAAAATTGATTGTTATACTCTGCCATAAAATAATATCATCACCATCACATCACCATAATAATAGTAGTAGTAGTAGTAGTAATAATAATAATAATAATAATAATGCCGCATTTTGGACACAGAAAATGCACCATGTAAACATCTTTTTCTTATTACATGTTACTTTTTGTTTCGTCTCACTGATTGTCAAAATGAGTTTTACATTTACTCTACCAGCTGTCAGCTGTCAGGTAGCTCGGACTGAACGGGTCTTTTTCATGTACTTTCAGCAGAACATTCACATTTAACAGGCAGCTCGGGCTGCACAGATCCGTTCTTGTACTTGTTCATCTGATCCATTCATTTGTCTGGTTCGCGGATCTTGCTCTCGCTCCTCGACCCATTCATTTCTTCAGACCAGTTCATTCCTTCAGACCAGTTCATTTCTTCAGACCAGTTCATTTCTCCAGACCAGTTCATTCCAGTACGTCCGTTCTCGGATCTCCTCACTGTCTCGCTGTTAAACAATGGCAGAGAGGATGCACAAGTAACTTTATTGTGATGTGTTTCTGCTGTCTTAAGCTTCACATGGTTTGAACTGCTTGTAGCATCTTGTGTATTATACTGTCAGTTTAAAAGTCTAGTGTTTGAGAACTGCGACCGTCTTTACAACGCCCATTAGAGGGTTACAGCGCCACCTCCTGTAAAGTGAACGAAATGATTCGTTCAAGATTCGTTCAATTTACTGATCGAGAGTAAAAGATCCGAGTCAGTAAAAAGAGTCGGTCTTCCCAACACTGATCGACACTTCCGTTGCTCATCTCAAAAAAGTCGTATCACCGACAGAAGGGTGGCGCCTCCAGTTTTCATAATGGATCCATGGGGTAGGGCCTGTCAGGCCTAGGGCTCCAATGCAGGGCTCTGTGCTGGAGCATACCCCTGCGTTCATAGAGCTAGAGACAGAAAAAACTCTGGGCATTGAATTTTTTAAAAGGACTTGTTTTAAATATTTTAAAAATATATGCAGCAGCCTTGGAACATGTTTTAGGGGCACTGTCAAAATTCTCAACTGGAAACAAAGAGTGAGGACAATGATGTGGATATATATTAAGAGGGAGCGGCTGCATGTGTTCTAATTCATTGTTTCAATCCATGTTTTATGTTCATGCCTGGTATTTCTTTTAACGGAATAAAGGATTTTTTGGTTATTTTCTTCAAAGACTGAAGTGAAATAAGGAGGCACAGCTGCCCCACTTACATGACGGCCACAGACACTGTTGGTTGCTCTGAAATGGTTGCAATCCTCTTAGAATCCTATAAAAGATTGGTAGAATACCATAGACACAACAAACAGACATTTTGAAACTGGAAATGTTTTGCTGCCTCAAATTTTCTCTCTTGTCTGTCTCATTTAGAGTGAATGAGGAACAACACCAATCCCGTTGCCAGGATGCACACGCAGCTTTTTGATGACATCTGCTGTGAAAGTGTCAATAAAGCAGATTTAATGCATTTTCCATGTAAACCTTAATTCTAAGGAGAGTAGTTTAATACTGAACCATTTAATTCTGAAAAAACAAATCATGTAATTGTGGTCATTGAGGCCAAGTAAATGAAGAATTTTAATCCAGCTGTTGGCACACAATATAAAACCCTTTATTTAAGGAAGATAACGTGTCCAAAAAAAATCTTTAATTTTTAAAGAAAATGTTACCAATATAGATTTTTCATGCACAGAAAGTGTTCATGGATCGGTAAAGAATATGAGGAAGAAAAACTTTGACCCTAAATGCATTTTGAAAATGATTTATTTGGAAAAACTAAATGGAACCCTGAGAGTCTCAAGCATCTCAGATTGTGTTCCTGAGACCTCAAGATGGATAATTCCCAGTTACAATTTTATCCTACAAATTACAAGTTTTATTATAAAGTCAACAGACCAAATTAAATTTTGCTTCCAAAATAAGTGTGAACCTTTGGTGTCAGGTTATTACAAAATATTTCAGTCCGACCACATAAAAAAAACAATTAACCTGCAAAAAGAAGCTTACCAAAAGCCATTAAATCTACATATATATATTTATAAAATAACATGAGTCTGAGATTGTGGGACCTTCATACGATGGCAATCTCTTGTAAATACATAAAATGATACTACCTATACATTAACCAATTTACATTAAAAAAAATGAATGCTTCTGCTTTGATTAACATCAACGCATGATGGCTTGAATTTGTGTACCTACAAAAGAGGTCAAAGAGATGCTCAGGATTTCAGTGTACTGACACACATCCTCACTGATTCGTGCTTCCGGCTCTCTCCCTGTTTGTGATCACATAGATTAAAACCATCCTGGGATTGTTGACTTGTACTCTCTTAACTGCAACCACAAAAAGGTGAGAACAAATAATTGTTATAATTCTAGAAGAATTTAGCATAAAGGAGGAATGTGGGCCATTTAGTCCAAGTGGCATCCCCAATAACGCCCTCCAGTCAGAAGGCAGGGGACACTTGAGATGAAGATGGACAGGTAAATATCATGGTCTTTTTCATAGAAACTTGTACAGAATATTACTTGCCACCTATTGAACATAAAGAGAACCACTGTGTATGTTCCCTTTCAGAGTCACTGTCCAGTATGAACAAGGTCATCTTGTGGGACAATTGTATGTGCGATGGCATTTCCATTCAGGAGAAATCAGATTTCATGACTTAACAGGTTTTACATTTTAATCCAGCTCACCGAAATCTGCCATCATTTTACCAGCTACAAGGGCACCAGTCAAGGTGCACACACACACACCATTCACTGTCACACTCACACCTAGTTTCATATTGGCCTTAGTGCATGTTTTCAGACTATGGGAGGAAACTGGAATACCCTGAGAAAACCCACACACACACACACACACACACACACAAAGAGAACATGCCATATCCACACAGAAAGGCGCTGGCTTGGATCTGAACAAACACCTTCCTTACTGTGAGGCAGCAGCACTATTAACTGAGCCACCTGCCTCAGTTGCCTGCCACAGGTATCTACATAAAAAAAATAGAAAATTAATACTTCCATTTAACCACTCAAATTCAACACTGTGGTGTTGCAGATGTTCTCTGCACCTTTTGAGATGCAGTAAGACATGCCCTTTTTTAAGCCCATATGTCCAAAAGCAACACCAACCAATGCTGACTTCAATGTCCTGCCATTGTCCTTAGAAGTCATTACCATTAAGTTGCTGCAGCTCCACCTGCATCATATTAATTCCACTGCTTGCCAATCGAGCTATACTTTCTGCTGATAATGTTTCCATAGTAACTATTGTATACTGGTCATTGCCTGACACTGCTCCTGGTTCCACTTTTAGGCTCGTGGGAGAAGTAGTGTCAGCTGAGTCTGTGGTGCTGCCAGAAGTGGCTGCAGCCATGGATGCTGCAGTTTTTTTGTTGAAGTGGGTTTTGATGTGTTTGGAGAGGTGATCGCTGCGCATAAAGCGTTTGGGACACTCTGGGCAAGCAAATCTTTTCTCACCTGAAATGGAAAGAGAAATAAAAGCATGAAAATATAGCTGCTACTGATACAATGAAACGTAAGGTAGTATGTACATTTATGGAAATACTCACAAAATGTTTTTCATAAAGAGAATATAATTTCTAAATATTTCAAAGAAAAATAAAAGTATTCTTTAACCGCAATAAAAAATTAATATTCCTTTATCCATCCAACAATGGGAAATTTTCAGTTTCAATTAACTATTGGATCATTCCATGCCAAATCTCACAATGCCCCCGCTCGACCATCTCAGATTTTACTGAAAAGAATCCTGGAGGTTCACACACTTCCCAATAATCCAAAATTTCAGCCCCCAACTCCTAATACTTTTGTAAAATAAAATAATAATAATAATAAGAATAATAGTAATTTTGCCAACTACCCCCTGACCTGTTTTGAGTAGAGTATTCTGAGGTGTCACTTTCAGATTGCTGTATCTACAAAACTAGTAGGTCCTTCAAAATTTCAAGGGTTAGAATGTACTTTTAAAATACCGGCTTTTTGGTGCTAATCACAGATTTCTGGGGGCTTGAATTTGTTAGAAAATTCTTCTCTTCAAAATAGGAATGCATATTTGCAGGACTGTGGAAAGTGCAATTTCAAGGACAGAAGTTTGATGTTAAACATACACCTTCCCATGTTGTGTACTCTGTCTTTTAAAACTGACCGTTTGTGATGAACGGTCTAGACGATATCAAGGTTTAAAAATGAAAAAAACTAATGTGGTACCATCTTTGCCATGCTACACAAAAAAATGACAGCACCCACCAACATAAAACGGACTGTTTTAGAAAGATAAGATGTTTGTTTCTAATATCCCAAACTGTGATGGTGTTATGCCTTATTTTCACAAAATTATTTTTGAAAATGTGGCGTTTGCATACATCATTCATCAGACTATGAAGGCACTTTCAGAAGCTAAACCATAATATTTCCTAGACTGCTCATCACAAAGGGCAAGTTTTAAAATACAAAGTCAACAACATATGTGGGAAGATGTATGTTAAACATCAAACCTCTGTCTGTAACTTTCTGCACTTTCCACAGTCTGTCAAATAAGCAGTCCTACTTTGAAGAGTAGAATTTTCTAGCAAATTCAAGTCCCCAGATATCTGTGATAAACCTAAAGCACATGTGTAAAAGTTCATATTTTAAAACTACATTTGGTACTGTTTAATAAATTTGTCATGAGGATTTGTCCTAATATCACCATCCTATCTGCAATTCAGATCAGAAATCAGAAATTCACATGTGAGAACCAATAAATAACCTGAATGCACAACCTTAAATATAAACTATTCAAAATAAGTTTTATTAGTCATTATTTAATATAATAATAATATAATATCATAGAATATGCCTTTTCCCCAACAATGGGGAAATTTCAAATGACTGGTCAAGACTGCAATGTGAAGTAGGAAGTGAGATTAAGTAATGAAATTAAATAAGGTTTGTGTGCAGCTAATGCTATTCTTTACAATAACATTATCATTGTTTTAGCTGTTGTTGAGTGAACCTTTATGTCTTCATATTATCAAATGACTGAAAGTACACAAGATCACCTGTGTGAGTTCTTTTATGGCGCTGAAGCTCATCTGAACGGGTGAAGCGTTTGCCACAGAGAGACCAGGTGCAGGCAAACGGTCGTTCTCCTGTGTGCCAACGGAGGTGGGCCCTCAGGTGGGATGTCTTGCCATAGATCTTTCCACAGCCAGAGATGTGGCAAATATGCTGCTTCTTTTTAGTTGGGTCACTGGTTGATAAAAAACAATGGGTCAAAATTAGAGTTACTTCGCCTTCTTAAGAAGACCATGTAAAGTCAGGTGAAATTAACCATTACTGACTGTTCTCTATATAGGTCTATATAGGACAACTCTCCTGAAACTGCATACAGTGGTTAAGTCACATACCGTCCCTCTCCATCCTTGCAGAAGGGGCAGGTACATGCTTCCCTTCTGTTCCGCCTCCCTTGAGGTGGTGGACTTAGTTCCTGATCGTCCATAGCTGTGCCATCATCCAAATTTCCTCCCACTGTCTGCAGTGCAGGCTCTCCTGGAGTGATTGCATTGGAAATGAAAAATGTGTTTTAAGTTAGAGATAACTGCTGACCTGCCCAGTGTAATGCCCCCTATACCAGCAGACCCTACACTGTTGACTACAAAGCGTGTAGGAAAATGTTAGTACTTTATTTTATCAAGTTCAAACCAGTCCACAAATTCATAGTTTTTTTCCTCTCACAAAAGTAAAAAATTGTCTTCCTCTGAGGAAAGACAACCGTCTTGGGTTTAAGATAAGCAAAGCACACCGATGCAACTAGGAGTATGTAATTTCCCGACTATAAGCCACTACTTTTTTCACATGCTTTGAACTCTGTGGCTCAAACAATGTTGTAGCCAAATTATGGATTTATATGGGCAACCTGAGTTCATGCCACCAAAACATTTAGCCTCCTCACATAAGACCAATGAAACTACAAAACAGGTTACAGTGGACTAATGAAACTGTTCAAATTAAATCAAATGCATTCACATTAGATTCTTCAGATCAGATGGAGAACACACAGAGAAAAGCATATGATTCATGTTAGCCTTAAGATCTGGCTATCAAAGAAGAAAATAGGTTTGCATCAATGAATTGATGGTGAGACATTGGAGACAGCAGCAGAAAAAAAGACTTGAAAATATTCAAGACTGGGTGAACACAAAGCATACAGCCAAGGTGTTTCCAGCATGCAGATCTGCCTAAAGGCTAAAACAATTGCCAACAAAATAAAGATTGAAGATTTTAGAAATGTCTCATGAGGTGTGTTTCAGTGTCTCAGATTTATGAGACAAAAAGCCCTGTCCATCAGGGCATGGACAACTCTGTGGCAGCAACTCCCTTCTGACTATGAGGAAAAAGTTAAAAACTTTCGCAAATTCACTTAAACAAAGATAGCTGGGTATTCCATCGGTCCAGACAACATCATAAATATGGATGAAGTACCTTTGACATTTGACCTGCCTCTCATTGGGATTGTTAACAAGAGAGGTGAATTGTCCATCACGTTGAAAACAACTGGCCATGAGAGAATGCATTTCACCTGTGTTCACCTGAGCTATAAGCATCTCGACAAAAGCTTCCACCAACTGTCATTTTGAAGCGGCTGGCGATGCCAACAGAAAAACTCCTGAAATAAATTGTCTTCAGTCAACAAGAAAGGGTGGATGAAAGAAAGCCTAATGAACGAGTGGTTGGCAGAGTACTATGGAAAGTGACCAGGGGGAATTTTTAGAGAGCATTTGAGCCCATAACTGTGAAAGCAGCCATAAGGGGAACAAACTCAATTCCAGCAGTGATTCCTGGGGGCACAACAAGGTATTTGCAACCGCTTGACACAATTTGTCTCAAGAACAAAGCAACATTGAGAGCAACAATGAAAGAGAGACTGCGAAAGTGTGTGACAAAGCAATTCTGAGGCTGTTCAATTTCGACACTGAAGAAGATGACTTTAGTGGTTTTACTACGCAGAAGGAAAGTGAAGATAGCAATCCACCCCTTTTCTGGTAGGCTACTGTGTCTAATACGACTAGACACTGGTACTAATACTAGTAATGTATGTCTGTCTGCTAATGGCTGTGTGTAGATATATGTGCATGGGGCGAGCGAGAGAGTTTACCTCTGCAGCAAACAAGCACAAAGTGAAGGGAATTAGCCCTGGTTTAGAGTATTTCTATGTTCTCTGAAAACAGGTCCCAGAGTGGAAAAGTTGGAGTATGCTGGCTCTGTGTCTCCGTGTAAATGCAGCCGGGTGAGACGATGCAGTCTACCCTGCCTGTCTACATCACACAGTGATGCCCTGAACGACACGCGCACACACACACCAGTCCCACATACAAGGCTGAGAGAGCCCGATATTAGTATTGTTGAGTCTGCACAAAGTGAAGTCGCTTCCAACTGCTTTTGTCTCAAGTTTCAGACACTATGGGCCATCGCCAATACCAAACTAATGTTCTGTTTCCACTACATGGTACTGGCTTCACTCTACTTGGCTCTCGACTTAACTCGACAGGCCTGGCTCTCATTTCCCTTACAAAACAGTGCCACCTTTAGAGTACCCGGTCGTCATAGCAACACATGCAGGTGACACATGTTTAATGCGACACTGCTGACAGCTGGTTAAAAGTAGGGGGAAGAAAAACAACGATATGTACACAATGGAGAAAATTGAGGGTATGATAATTTTGATCCTGGATATGTGGCTGCTTGCCACAGCAAGGGGAAAAGTCCTGTTCCAGAAGAGGCTGGAGGCAGCGAAATACTGTGGAAAAACTAAATACTAAGATCAGACGACAAAATGAGAAAAACAGTACCGGGTTAAACATTCCAGGTAATGAAAAAGCCGAGTCGAGTAGAGCCCAGCTGGTACCACGTAGTAAAAACGGGGCATAACAAAAACTCTTGATAATCACAGCGATTGATTCCAACTTAAAATACTGATCCCTAGACTGAAAACCAGAGATGCATGCATTGTGTTTTAATGTGACTTCATTTTTTGCAATTGTACTGTCTATATATTGATATAATATACGTTTGCCTCGACTCCGCGGCTCTGGCAGTGACACACACACGCACACGCACGCACGCTACTTCTCAGCAACTTCAATGTTCCCTACAAAAATCATGAATGTTCATGATTGCTGTATGGACATAAAGGAAAATCTGTCTGCCAACTATCCTAGTGATGGTGACAGTGCCGCATGCAGGACTGATCGAACGATATTACCAATTCAACCAGAGGACTTTACTGTTTAATGTTAGTAAGTCACAGTAGCAGATATTCTTTCATGAAAAGAGTTGTTACTTTAATATACCTTTGTCAATATGCAAAACATCTGGATAATACACAACATACCATCCATTTGTACTTGTAGCTTGTTTTGCAAAATATAGTACATAATACATGGGCAATAAACATCTCTACAGAGAATGCCAATGACTGACCTGAGCTGGAAATAGTAATGGGAACAGCCTGCAGCTGGTGCATCTGCAGTGCAGAACCTCCAAGCGTGTTGATATTTATGGTCTGGATGCTGGGGATTGGCACGGTGTTGATAGATACTCCTCCAGATGCAGCAGCCCCTTGAGCCTGGCCAAGTTGGGGAAGAGACTGTACAGGAGCCAGCATTATTTGTGGTCCAGCTGGACTCTGGATCTGGATAGTCTGCCAGCTCACCTGGCCATTGGGGCCTACAGTCCGCAGGAGGATTGGGCTTGTGTTTGGCAATATTTGAAGATTCTGCAGCCCTTCTTGGCTAAGAGTTGGAGCTGCAAATACTTGACCACTGGCAGAAGTAATGGAGCCAGACTGGATGGTTTGGAGTGGCACTCCACCTTGGATAACCTGCTGAGGCTGGATAAGAATCTGTTGTGGCTGCTGCATGTCTCTGTTGTCTGGTTGTAGTGGAACACCAAGAGATGATGCTGAGTTATGTTGGAATGGCCCCATCATCCCATTGCTGTTCTGTGTTTGGCTTGCTCCATGAGTAGGGGATGTCTGTGTGGTGATGGATGACACGCTTGACATATAACCTGCCATGCTGTCGGAGGAGACTGGGAGTTGTGATTGCTGCTGCTGTGTAATTTGGTTTGCTCTTGTATTCCCTCCATTTCCATTCCCACCATTTGCATCTCCCCCTGTGCCACTTGCTCCAGTGCAGACTGGCAGTAATGTGACATTTCCATTTAGTGATACAGGCATGTTTGTCAGGAACTGTGGCTGATTTGCTAACACGCTATTGCCCAGGCTAACATTTTGAAATGGGATTGCTCCCTGAAGCAGATTGGGCATTGCTATTATGCTTCCTGTATTACTGGTTCTATTGGATGCAGCTATGATCTGCTGGCCATTAGAAGAGGACACTACCTGAAACTGCTGTCCTGGTCCTGAAGCAGCAGGTACAGTAGCATCCTGCGGTGTCACCTGTAGTGGCTGGCCATCAACTGTCTGAAACTGTGGGATAACCTGGTACTGAATATTTGACATCACACCTGAAATGGTGTGAACCTGTTGGCTTTGCATTGATGGTGTCTGAGCTACAACATACTGCTGTGGCTGCTGTCCTTGAGTGCTGGCAGCAGCTACTGATCGTGACAGCACCTGCCTGCTCTTGATTCCGTCTCCTGCTGTCATAACTTCTGCGACAGTGGTACTGGTATTAGAGCCAGAGGAAACTTGAACACTGAGAGGGAGAACCTGCCAGCTATTTGCACTGGAGGTGAATACACTGTGGTTTGGGTCCAGCTGTTGCTGCTGGTTTCGCTCATCTGCAGGTGAACTGTTCTCTCCTGGGGTGTCGATTCGACTGCATGTGGCTGCCAACAAGGCAAGAGGAGATGGCTGCTGTGCATCCTGGAAAAAAAAATTATCAAAGGGTAAAGATAAGAGGAATAATAAATGATAGCTTTTAAATCCACCTGGCATGAAGATGAGGAAAAAAACATTTTTAAAAAATCTTTGTATTCCTGCTGGCAATGTTTACGCACTTTTCAAAAATCTGTTGTCCAGTTGCAAATAGTTCCTAACTGTCACTATAGACTTGCTTTTTTCAAAACTGTTGTGAAATCTATTTTTTAATTTAAAAAATTCCAGATCTGTTTAATTGGATTGAAGTCTTTATTTTGACCTGAATACAGTCCATGAATTCCAATAATCCAAGTTCCTTTATCTTCCTGAACAAGAAAGCTTCCACGTATGTTTGCAGTCATTGTGTTTTTGTGATGTAAACCCACAGGCTAATTGGGTTTAATCCAGAAGGGATTCCGTCGTCTGCAAAGATGTTGTGGTAGATACCACTATTTGGATCCACTTTGCCCATGATGTTTCCACAAATGGAACCCCATACCATATAAAATCTCTCCCTCTTTTCAAGGGGGTGCAATGCACTAAACTAAACAGACTTAAACATGATGGCCCTGAATGAAGAGTTCAGACACTGACTAATTCATCCAGAGGAACTTGTTCAAGTCATCTCCAGTGTTTGTGCTCCGTATGGTGGAATCACATTGAGAGAGACTTGTGCGACAAGCTGCCATTCATTCAATGTAAGCTGGCGACCAGGGGCGTTTGGGGCGACAGTGGCAATGAGTGATGCAACTTGAGCAGCTTGAGCAACTAGAAAATTGAGAGAAGTTAACTTTATACAACCGAGAAGCGACACGACCACAGTGACAGCCAATTGCGAGCCGATCGAGATTCCCAAGGCTGACAGATGTCCCTGATTTCTGGACAGTCTCTGATCCATTTGCGCTGTCGCTGGTTAAAACTGTCCCCAAAATTGTCCCTGATCTGAATGGGAGAGAGGAAAAATTTGCACTGAACGCAGAGAGACAGACGGGGGGGGGGGCAAGAGAGAGAGAGCGAGAGAGCGAGAGAGAGCCAGCATAGTAGAAATGTCTCTGGAGATCGGGTCGCTTTACTATTTATAGCCCACACCCCTTTCCCTCCATACAAACTCTCACTTGATTGTCTGACATAACATAATGTGTGTTTATGAGTTTTAGTTCATTTAATCAAATTCGTTAATTAAACATAAAGAAGAGCAGAACTGATCAGCTTGAAGTCCCACCCCTTGGTCACTTCCAGTGTCCGTAGAGCTGCCACTGTTGATGCGAATCAATGTGAGTCCCATATTTATGAATATTTGCAGGCCTCAATAATGGCTTCTTAGAAACCACTCTTCCCTTTATGGTGATTTTAGAGACTTTTTCATATTCCTTCTTATTTTTTCATATTTCCTTCTTCCTTCTCATTAGAATCACATGGTGCCTGACATTGGCTTCAATCAAAGATTTTGGCCTCTTCATTGGGACATTTTGTGAGACCCAGGCTCTGCAATCAAATTCAAGGCAGGTTCAAGGCTTAACCACACACTGAGAATATTTTTTTGTCTTATCCCAATTGTCCCAGAGATCATGACAAGCTTTCATTTAGACTCTTTCTTCTCACTAGATTCTGTATGATCAGTGAGGAAATTAAAGTAAAGAAATTCAAACTGAATTCATATTTTCATACCCAAATTTGGAGTCAGAAATGAATAAAGAATAACACTGAATACAAACTGTATTCAAACAAACTTTTTTTGTTCAGAAATGCTGAAATGAGTGTAAAATATAAACTACAGTGGTTAAAAGCAATTACGAGTAGTTAAAAGCAGCACAAAAAAAGGCATTTATAAAATTTGAGACAGCGTGGGTACATTTTTTCCATTCACTGACATGCGTGCTTCTAAGAGCTGGTACATTTTAAGGCCCAACTGATATGTCTGTATGTCAGGGCAGTCTGGCAATGTTTCACATTGTCTTTATTTGCATTTTATTGTTACCTTCTCTATCTTCACTATCTATACAAAGGCACTTTTATTATCACATTTCAATATTACTTATACCATTACATCCCAAGTCACTTTACTTCATGGAACCTGAAACCTCAACATTTCTATTGAAAGAGCTTATACTTTTAAACCAATATATGATATTTGTATTAGTAATAAACTATAACATATCTTATAGTATAATACAGTATTGCAACAAAATTTTACACTTTTTTTTACAACTGTTATACAATGATAGTCAATAGTTAAGTTAAAACTGTCATTTCTGCATTCATTAAAAAAGGATTTATTAGTATCACGTTGAAAATACAACGCCTAGATTTTCTGCTTGTGTTTATGTCTGACGTTATTAAACTATTATTTTTTAACTTTTTAAATAATTATTTAAATTAAATTTTAAATTTCTTCGATTAATCCCTCAGGGAGCCATCCCAAAGAGAAATTACATTTCCAGTAGTGTTTGTGAACAAGAGAACAATATGAATTACAATAGAACAAAAGAATCTTTAAGATATGTTTTTTATATATATATATATATATATATATATATATATATATACACACCCACAGGCCACTTTATTAGGTACACCTGTCCAACTGCTCGTTAAACTTAATTTCTAATCAGCCAATCACATGGCGGCAACTCAGTGTATTTAGGCATGTAGACATGGTCAAGACAATCTCCTGCAGTTCAAACCGAGCATCAGTATGGGGAAGAAAGGTGATTTGAGTGACTTTGAACGTGCTGATCTACTGGGATTTTCACACACAACCATCTCTAGGGTTTACAGAGAATGGTCCGAAAAAGAAAAAATGTCCAGTGAGCGGCAGTTCTGTGGGCGGAAATGCCTTGTTGATGCCAGAGGTCAGAGGAGAATGGCCAGACTGCTTCGAGCTGATAGAAAGGCAACAGTGACTCAAATAACTACCCGTTACAACCAAGGTAGGCAGAAGAGCTACAGGCAGGAACTTTGAGGCAGATGGGCAGCAGAAGACCACACCGGGTACCACTCCTTTCAGCTAAGAACAGGAAACTGAGGCTACAATTTGCACAAGCTCATCGAAATTGGACAATGGAAGATTGGAAAAGCGTTGCCTGGTCTGATGAGTCTCCATTTCTGCTGCGACATTCGGATGGTAGGGTCAGAATTTGGCGTCAACAACATGAAAGCATGGATCCATCCTGCCTTGTATCAAGGGTTCAGGCTGCTGGTGGTGGTGTAATGGTGTGGGGAATATTTTCTTGGCACTCTTTGGGCCCCTTGGTACCAATTGAGCATCGTTGCAAGGCCACAGCCTACCTGAGTATTGTTGCTGACCATGTCCATCCCTTTATGACCACAATGTACCCAACTTCTGATAGCTACTTTCAGCAGGATAATGCGCCATGTCATAAAGCTGGAATCATCTCAGACTGGTTCCTTGAACATGACAATGAGTTCACTGTACTCAAATGGCCTCCACAGTCACCAGATCTCAATCAAATAGAGCATCTTTGGGATGTGGTGGAACGGGAGATTTGCATCATGGATGTGCAGCCGAATCTGCACCAACTGTGTGATGCCATCATGTCAATATGGACCAAACTCTCTGAGGAATGCTTCCAGCACCTTGTTGAATCTATGCCACCAAGAATTGAGGCAGTTCTGAAGGCAAAAGGGGGTCAAACACGTTACTAGCATGGTGTACCTAATAAAGTGACCGGTGAGTGTAAATGTAATCAACTACCTTAAGAAATACTGGTATAATCAATTGTATTAAAGAGAAAGCGTGGCGTTATATATATGTTTGAGATCCTTGTATCAAGCAGAAAAACATTTGTGAAATTCAGAAAAGATGCCAATCATCAAGCAGTAAAAGTTGGTAAAAATAGATTTTACATAGTAAATGAGATTAAAATTTGCTGTATTGCCTATTCACACTAATTCATGTGTTTCTACAGAAAACAACTAAACTCCAAATGATTATAAACTTTTACACAGTGGTATGAATGTATTAACGGCTGGGCAAAAAAAAAATAGCTATTGTGATGCCATTATCTCAAATATATATAAATATGATATAATATAATGTCCATATGCTTTCAATTCTCCATGTTTTTACCAAGAATATGAATAGCCAATGACAACACAAGCAGCACCACTGCCCAACCATGATTTCCATGATTGCCAATTAGTCTAAAGCACATAGTGTTTTTTTGGGTGCTACATTTGGGTGCTACAGTAAGGAGGAGAGGAAAAGATGAGAAAGAGAGCAAGTTTTACAGAAAAAGTCCATGAATCAAACATTTCCTCTCCCAATCACGGCTCTAACCCCTCTTTACGAAAACATCTATCTCACTGGCAGCACGAGGATTTTTTCATTGCAGTTGCTTAGCAGTTGCTGCATGAGTGCTAGGGGTTGCTGTTCAAAACAGGATACATAAACAATTAACTAGAATTAAGTAGCTCTTCTTCCTACCCCTTCAAAATAAGAGTGCCGCAATAAAAATCCAAATTGAAACCATTGCCAACATCATCCTGGCTATTGCGATGATCCTCATTCTCATCAAGCAGATTTCCGACGGTTCTTGTTTGACAGATGGCTGTATTTTTTTTTCTATCTCCTTTTACTTCCCTTTCAGTACTAATGCTGTCTATCATTTGTATTTGTAAGTTGTTTTGGGTAAAAGCATTTGACAAATTAATAAATATAATTGCAATAAATGATTGGCCAGACATTTGGTCGCACGGTGATATTTTGGATTTTAAAAGTGTTAAAAGGACTAGAAGTGTGTGCTTCATGTTCCCCACAGACAGGTAAAACAACATCTGTATCACCCCTCACTAGAAATGCTTGATTGAGAGGTTCATCAATTACAAATAAAGGTAGCAATATATATATAATTGTGTGATATATAATATCACACAAGTTTTGCCTAGAGGGTAGGATTTGTATAAGATCATGGATCTTACCCACACACACACACACACACACACACACACACACACACACACACACACACACACACACACACACACACACACACACACACACACACACACACACACACTTTCTGAAAAATATGAATCCCCCCCCCCATGAAAATACCTTGAGTTACTCAAAAATGAACCAATTTCCCTTGCTACTTCTGTTACTTCTGTGACAAAGACCTTTGAGCAGTTTAAATTAGAATTTAACAAAGAAATAAAATGAAAGCACAAACACCATGACCGACTTCTATAAAGCCACACCTGCAAAGGCTGACTGCGGGCTGACTCCGGGAGAAGATGGGAGGACAGTTTCCAAAGCAGCGGCGGCCTCGCATCCCCTCCCCCAAAACCCACCCATCTCCCTCCCACACTTTACTTTGCCCTATTAACTGACACAGTTCTCTCGTCACCACCTCCAAGTCCAACCAAATGGGCCGAGCGATGAGCACGCCGAGTGCTAGGGTTTGTCGGGAACACCCCGTGTGGGTGAAAATTACCTGCCCATTCCCCACCCATGCTCCCATGTGCTCTAGTGAGACAATCAACAACCCGTAAAGGTCTCAAAAGGGATGAGTTACAGAATCATGCCAACTGACTCGAAATGCATATCGGGTTCAGTGGCGTTTGAACAGGGAGGACATGATAAATTCTTTTCGAGTAAAAGGCATAAGATTTGACAAACTGGTTGACTTACTTGTGAATTTGTGTTTCGCTTTTGACTGAAGCCTCCGCCGCTCTCCACAGCGGCCATTTCACCCTGCTGTTGATCTGCGAAAGGACAATTTGCAATAGCTATTAACTTGAATCAGTTAGGATGCAACAGCATTTCACCAAGCAAATCCAAAAACATTAAATTCCGCAGCTAAGGGGACAGTAACGATAAGCATGCAAGATCGACCTCATGATTATCATCAACTAATCTGGTGAAATTATTGCATATGACGTGAATGAACTAGGAGGAAATGTAAATTACAACAATCCAGACGACATGCTAGCTTTAAACAAAGCTAATATGAAGCATCCTACAAAACATAACGTACATGAGTTCCAACACCAAGTTACCGGGGGATGCGACTGGCATGGTTTGACTGCCCACTTACACAGATGCAGTGGATAAGGTAGTGCTGGTTGGATGAAGGTCAGTTGGTGTATAAGCAGATACTATCTCAAGTTGAGATAGCTGAGAAGCACTAGGCTGCCTTTGCTTAGTTGTGTAAAAACTAAGCTGTGGGCGCCGTCAATTGCCAATTAAGTATAGTTTCAAACTGCTTGAGACGCTGGGTACACAGTACATTCTCAAAACTCACAACAGCGAAGTCAAACTTTTCCTCTTCGTTTTATTTGCTGTTGACTAATCGGGTAGTTAATAAACGTCAAATTTAAAAAGTATACTTACTGCTCATAGTGTGCAGACGCGAGGAGTTTCTCTGTTCTTTTTTCGACTTGACAACTTTTCTCAACTTCACACAAACTTGACGCCCCCCCTTAGTAAGAAAGACTGGTGCGTTCGATTTAGTTACCGGGGCAGACGTAGGCAGTAAGACACGTCGACGCCTGTTGATTTCAAACCTCGACATTATTGTGATTCTAAATTCTCATTGTATTATATTCAGATATTGCGTGGCAGCTTGTAGATTTATAACGGTATGGTGTAGTTATGGTACAGTTCCACAGCTCCTGAAGCTAATCGTGCTGTTGATGAAGTCTTTGTTTCATGTTTCGTCCGCTAACTTTGTTACACTAATGAGTTTAAATGAGACGGGGTGGGGTTAATATAATGCATCTGTAAGATATATATATGTCAGAATACAGACAAACTCCGATCACATTCAGTTCTGTGCAGTCTCATAACCTGATCACACGAAAGAAGCGTACGCTTCTGGGAGCTGTTTGCAAAGGATTTCGACTTGTATCCAATGAAAACAGTTGTTTCTGTCGAACGGAAACAACCAACTGATATAATTGGACCGAATGAGGCTAAATGGGTGGACCTAAGCATGGTAGGTTGAGTCCTGAGTATGATTGACATCGGGTTATCTATTTCCGTTTAAGAGGCGCCATGGATAAGCGTCGTCACTCAAACAGATGGCGCTTCTGCTCACTGTGATATTATCTGATTACGCAGCAGAGTGAGGATGCCGAGACTCATTTCTTCCTTTGACCGCTCCGGTTTAACTTGTTCTCACAGTTTGAGTCTTGCCTCCGTGGACGCTGACCACTCCCTGGTGGGGCCATGTGGGTTGAGAAGGAGGAGGAGTGTGTAGACGTATGTCAATGGCCCCGACACATTGCTAGTGGCAAAGAGTTGCACAGTATGATGAAGAGACCGCTGAATTAGCATTTGTCGTAAGTAATGCCCAGAAGTGGCTAGAGTATCCAAAAATTGAACTCGAGTATTATTCCATTAGAATACGATGACTCAAGTGAAAGTAAAAGGTAGTTGCCAATTTCATTACTTAAGTAAGAGTAAAAAGAATTGAGTGAAATAAACTGCTCAAGTGCTCAGTAAATTCTGAGTAACGTTGCGTAACGTTTGTTAAGTTCAAATAAAATTAAAATAGAAGCCAGAGAATATCTCTTGAAACATTAACAGTAATAAATAAATAATAAACACTAACAACAAAACAATGGGCCAGAACAATGAGTCAGTGTCTATTAAGTATTGAGCTGCATGAGATGCAGCCATGTGACATAGCCACTAAGAAGTCCGTATGTAATAAGACATGAACAAAGAGATCACCATTGGTGACTGATTTAAAAAAAAAAAATAGCGAGCAGTGCACAGAATGTAGACCAGTCCTTCTCTAATAGTGATGGCTGGCGGTAAGAGCATGGATAAAAGGAGCTGTAAACAAGCTGAGGGAACATGGAAAATATTTGACAGGGATGAAAAGAAAGGCCGTAAGAGAGGAAGATAATGAGACCAAGAAAAGTCACTTTAAACCTAAGACAAGGAAATATGACGAAACGTATGCTGCGCTTGGCTTCACTGTAACTACAGTCGGGGACGAGGAAAGACCAGTATGTTGATCGTGTCTTAAAATGTTGACAGCAGACAGCATGAAGCCAAATAAATTAAGGCATCACTTAACCACAGTACATCCCAATCATGCCGATAAACCGCTTGAGCTTTTTCAGAGAAAACACTCCGAAATCATCCCGTTTTGTGAATGCTGCCTCAGTTAATCAGCGAGCACTGTTGGCACCATAAGGTAAGGTAGCGCGCCAAATTGCTCAGTTCAAAACCCCCCACACCATAGCAGAGGAGCTGATACTGCCTGCAGCAGTAGACATGGTCTCTGTCATGCTGGATGATGCAAGTGCTGCAAAACTTAAAACTATCCCTCTGTCCAATGACACTCGCCAGACGTATAAACGACATTGCAGATGATCATCAAGAACAGCTTTTAGATACATTTAAAGACAAACGTTTTGCCTGACAATTCGATGACAGCAACAAAGACTGCTTATTTATTTCTTATGTACGTTTTGGCATGACAGACTCCTTATGTGAGGATCTACTTTTCTGTAAATATGTCAGAGACAGAGCCACAGCCGAAGAGCTATTTGAAATGCTGTACTGCTTGCTGACTGAGAATGGTCTGAAGTGGGAAAACTGCATTGATGATTGTAGTGATGGTGCACAGAGTGTGGCAGGGATGAGAAAATGACTCATTAAGGACACTCATAACAAAAGGCTTCACCTAATGCTGAGTGGACACACTGTGATACACAGGGAAGCACTGGCATCAAGGCACCTCTCCTCTGAATTAAGTGAGGTTATGACTGACATTGTAGGTGTACTCAATCTTATTAAGACCAAAACACTAAAAACAAGACTCTAATCTGCTATCTGTGAGGAGATGGGAGCTGAACATCAAGCTGTTTCACAGTGAAGCAAGGTGGCTGTCACAAGGGAAAGTCTTGTCCCGAGTTTTTGAGCTCAGAGAGTGTGAAGTGTGAAGTCGCAGAGAAATTTAGTGATGAGAACTTCCTGGCAAAACTGGCCTAACTGAGTGACATTTTGGGGAAGCTCAATGAACTGAATCTGCAGCTTAAAGGTAAATAAACACTTCCCCCAGGTCACAGACAAGATAACCTCTTTCACTCGAAAGCTTAAAATGTGGGGCAGGCGACTTGATGAAGGAAGTATTGATTCATTCAAGAATCTGCAGGAATTTATTGGTGCTACTGACTATACCACCTCAGTAATGCCACATATGAAGCAGCATATTTCCTCACTGTTGGAATACTACTGTAATACTAAAAAGTAATTCTCTGAGAACAGTTACCAATACGACCAATACCCTTTCAATACACCAGCTCTGCAGGGGAGGATCAATTCATTCACATGACGTCTGACTCCACATTGAGACTGAGGTTCACATCAGAGAAACTCAGTGAATTCTGTAGTAGTAGTGTAGAGAGGCAGTATCCGCTCTTAGGGCAGAAGGCTATGAGCATTCTTCTTCATTTTGCAACATGATATCTCTGTGAGACTGGCTTCTCTGCTGTTGCTACACTGAAGAGCAAGTACAGGTCCCAGCTAAAAACTGAGCAGGAGCTAAGAGTTGCAGTATCATGGTTCAAGCCCCGCTTTGAAAAGCTGTGCACTGCAAAACATACTCATTGTATACATTAATCCTGAGTAGTCCCTTGCCGATTCAGAAAAGAAATCTGAATATATGTGAGGGTCCTCTCTGTCGCTTTGCGTTGCCAGGTCGCCATGCAGATGTAATACTGCCACAGCGTGATCAGATTATGATCTTCCCGGCCTCACAGAAATCCACTACAGTTGGTGCCAGTTGTTTTATTAGTTTTTGATTTGTAGGTTAAAGTGCTAAATTTTTGGACAAATGATTCTAATTACTAATGACAACCACTTAATTTCTAATTAGCCAATCACATGGCGGCAACTCAGTGTATTTAGGCATGTAGACATGGTCAAGACAATCTCCTGCAGTTCAAACCGAGCATCAGTATGGGGAAGAAGGGTGATTTGAGTGACTTTGAACGTGGCATGGTTGTTGGTGCCAGAAGGGCTGGTCTGAGTATTTCAGAAACTGATGATCTACTGGGATTTTCACGCACAACCATCTCTAGGGTTTACAGAGAATGGTCCGAAAAAGAAAATAAATCCAGTGAGCGGCAGTTCTGTGGGTGGAAATGCCTTGTTGATGCCAGAGGTCAGAGGAGAATGGCCAGACTGGTTCGAGCTGATAGAAAGGCAACAGTGACTCAAATAACTACCCGTTACAACCAAGGTAGGCAGAAGAGCATCTCTGAACGCACAGTACGTCGAACTTTGAGGCAGATGGGCTACAGCAGCAGAAGACCACGCCGGGTGCCACTCCTTTCAGCTAAGAACAGGAAACTGAGGCTACAATTTGCACAAGCTTATTGAAATTGGACAATAGAAGATTGGAAAAACGTTGCCTGGTCTGATGAGTCTCCATTTCTGCTGCGACATTCGGATGGTAGGGTCAGAATTTGGCGTCAACAACATGAAAGCATGGATCCATCCTGCCTTGTATTAACGGTTCAGGCTGCTGGTGGTGGTGTAATGGTGTGGGGAATATTTTCTCGGCACTCTTTGGGCCCCTTGGTACCAATTGAGCATCGTTGCAACGCCACAGCTAAATAGAGCGTCTTTGGGATGTGGTGAAACGGGAGATTCGCATCATGGATGTGCAGCCGACAAATCTGCACCAACTGTGTGATGCCATCATGTCAATATGGACCAAACTCTCTGAGGAATGCTTCCAGCACCTAGTACAATCTATGCCACGAAGAATTGAGGCAGTTCTGAAGGCAAAAGGGGGTCCAACCCGTTACTAGCATGGTGTACCTAATAAAGTGGCCGGTGAGTGTATTTACAAAGTTTGTATTAACACACCCTAACCCTAACCCTAACCCATTCTTCTAATTGAAGTATATTGTAATTGTTAGTAAGTTATTAATGGAAGTAAGCTGCTCTTCTCTCCTGTCCACTGGCTGTTTCTCAGTCATTGGCAGCTTGAGACAGTGTGCTACTGATAAATATTGTTTTCATTATATCTAATATGTGTTTTACTGCTTATATTTATGCTTTAATATTGCATTCAGACCAGAGTGTTGTAGGAAATCCAAGCTTGTAACATGTGATTTAATACACTCATTTGGGGGCACCACCTTCTGTTTAAGGAAATATGATTATTAAGAAATCTCACATTCTGAGCTCTATGATAGTCATTTTCAAATTTACAGGCACAGTGTTGTCAAGGAGAAATATGCACATAACAGATATGAGGAAAGAGGGTTGGTAACTTTGTATTTCATTTGAATCTTTAAAATAATTTCACCAAAATCCCTCACATAATGGTTTGGTTTCTTCTCTTTTTTGTATTGTTTTGTATTTTCATAGTAATTTTATTTTGAAATTCGCTGAAAGTGACGTGTACAGCGTCAGGTCCGTCTCTCGGCAGTCCGCCAGTGTTGGGAAGACCGACTCTTTTTACTGACTCACTGAATCAGTAAATTGAACGAATTTTGAACGAATCATTTCGTTCACTTTACAGGGGGTGGCGCTGTAGCCCTCTAATGGGCGTTGTAAAGACGGTCGCAGCTCTCAAACACTACTGAAGACTTTTAAGCTGACAAAGTATAATACACAAAATGCTACAAGCAGTAATAAAGTTACTTGTGCATCCTCTGCCATAGTTTAACAGCGAGACAATGAGAAGATCCGAGAACGGACGTACTGCAGAGGCAAATGAACGAGTCGAAACAAATGAACTGGTCTGAAGAAATGAACTGGTCGCGGCAAATGAACTGGTCTGAAGGAATGAACTGGTCTGAAGAAATGAACTGGTCTGAAGGAATGAACTGGTCTGAAGAAATGAACTGGTCGAGAAAAATGAACTGGTCTGAAGGAATGAACTGGTTGGAAGAAATCTATTTCTTCTAGGGTTTTTTAGGGGTGCCAAGGCACCCCCGTGGAAATGCTCGGCACCCCGTGACTCAGCGCATTTTTAAATATTATATTATGCGGACTCCGCATAATATAATATTTTAAAAATGCCTAATAATTCTGCACTCAGTGTATTTATAAATGTTATTTATAAATCTGAGTGCGTCATTTTGTCAGAAACAATGTGCGTCAGAAAAAAAATGTGCGTCTGAGCGCTGGGGGCTTAGCCCCCCAAAGACCAGATGCTAAAATCGCCCCTGTCTGAAGGAATGAACTGGTCTGAAGAAATGAACTGGTCGCAACAAATGAACTGGTCTGAAAGAATGAACTGGTCGGAAGAAATGAACAGTTCGGGACAAATGAAGTGGTCTGAAGAAATGAACAGGTCTGAAGAAATGAATGGGTCGAGGAGCGAGAGCAAGCTCCGCGAACCAGACAAATGAATGGATCAGATGAACAAGTACAAGAACGGATCTGTGCAGCCCGACCTGCCTGTTAAATGTGAATGTTCTGCTGAAAGTACATGAAAAAGACCCGTTCAGTCCGAGCTGCCTGACAGCTGGTCGAATAAATGTAAAACTCATTTTGACAATCAGTGAGACAATTAAAACAAAAAGTAACATGTAATAAGAAAAAAATGTTTACATGGTGCATTTTCTGTGTCCAAAATGCGGCATTATTATTATTATTACTACTACTATTATTAGTAGT
Source organism: Karalla daura (assembly GCA_029224185.1). NCBI lineage: Eukaryota > Metazoa > Chordata > Actinopteri > Chaetodontiformes > Leiognathidae > Karalla > Karalla daura. Next base: position 4,055,020 of record CM055188.1, on the reverse strand, counting down.
ATGGTGATGTGATGGTGATGATGATGATGATGATGATGATGATGATGATGATGATGTTATGTTATTATTTTATGGAGTTTAACACAATCAACATATTGATATAATTTTCAAAAGTATTTATTTATAAACACACTTTACACAATTCATTATACACATCTACAATAACTGAAAACCACACATTCTGACTTCATGAATGAATAACTTATGTCGGGTGTCACGTTGCAATGAATGAATGTCAGATATCAGACATTACTCATTTCCTGATTCGTCTCTCAGCCCGCTTGTCGGTACCCGATCTGTCCGGAAGTACCCGATCGGTGCTCTGTGTCCGCGCATGTGCAGTTTGTGTATTCTAGTCCGAGTGTTCACGACAATGCCCAATTCGTCCCTTGCGGTTTGTTTAGATTCTAATACCTCAGGGTGGTGCGAAAGAGTAAAGTGCTGAAAGTAGCCATCAGAAGTTGGGTACATTGTGGTCATAAAGGGATGGACATGGTCAGCAACAATACTCAGGTAGGCTGTGGCCTTGCAACGATGCTCAATTGGTACCAAGGGGCCCAAAGAGTGCCAAGAAAATATTCCCCACACCATTACACCACCACCAGCAGCCTGAACCCTTGATACAAGGCAGGATGGATCCATGCTTTCATGTTGTTGACGCCAAATTCTGACCCTACCATCCGAATGTCGCAGCAGAAATGGAGACTCATCAGACCAGGCAACGTTTTTCCAATCTTCTATTGTCCAATTTCAATGAGCTTGTGCAAATTGTAGCCTCAGTTTCCTGTTCTTAGCTGAAAGGAGTGGCACCCGGTGTGGTCTTCTGCTGCTGTAGCCCATCTGCCTCAAAGTTCGACGTACTGTGCGTTCAGAGATGCTCTTCTGCCTACCTTGGTTGTAACGGGTAGTTATTTGAGTCACTGTTGCCTTTCTATCAGCTCGAACCAGTCTGGCCATTCTCCTCTGACCTCTGGCATCAACAAGGCATTTCCGCCCACAGAACTGCCGCTCACTGGACATTTTTTCTTTTTCGGACCATTCTCTGTAAACCCTAGAGATGGTTGTGCGTGAAAATCCCAGTAGATCATCAGTTTCTGAAATACTCAGACCAGTCCTTCTGGCACCAACAACCATGCCATGGCATAAAAGAACTGAGTATGTTGTATTAACTGAAAACCAAATGAAAAGTTCAACTTTCACTAGAAACAATTGATTTCAGCTTCCCCACATTCATATACAATTCCACAGGTCTATTTGATAGGTTTAAAACTTTATTTGCAAAACACAACAGTGATGTTTTCTTTCCCTCACACAACATAAATGTGCCATAGTGGTAAGCTTTCAAAGGTGATGTATCATAAATTACCTGTGCTCATGCTGCTTCTTGCACAACTTTGAGGCAATTGTAGAAAACAGTAGAAAACACAATTAAAGCTACTGTGTATTCAATATATCTTCAGCATTTTTTTTGTTTTGTAGAAAAATGAAACAATGTATGAAAACATGCCACAGTAATCTAATATGGTGCATTTTGTTAAACATTTTTTAAACATTTTGTTAAAGCAGGTTGAATTCATTTCACAGGATAATTTATTATTATGAGCAATCTCATCTAGAGCTATGGTTCCCAAACTTTTTGTTCCCAAGGCACATGATTCAAAGAAAAAATGCTGTTACTGTCTCAGACCCGATCTCTGCTGGGACGATTCTGCTCTGCTCACTTGTGCTCGCTTTTGTGTAGCGATGAAGTGTTGCGTGGAGAGAGAGAGAGAAGTAGTTGTCAGGATCTGAGTTTGATCGTGATTTAAAAATTAAGTGAGGACCCAAACGCACGACTCAATATACAAATAGTATGCGTGAATGGTGATTTTAATAAAGAAACTAAAAAGGAACCATACAGAGAACTCAACTAACAAAAGGGGCAAACCATAGTGAAGATACAAACATGGAAAAACTCAAGAAGCTAAGGTGACTAAATACACAGACGGGACATGAGGATGTGTGCTTACCCCAGGGAGAACATGAGGAAAAGGACCACAAAGAAGCTTGAAACACTAGGAGACCGAAATGCACTAGGAACTTGAAATACAAACACTAGGAACTGGAAATCCACAAATGCCGAACTGAAATACCAGAAAACACCAAGACGAATGAGAACCAGAAGGAACAGAGAGCACAAGAGAGCTGAGACAGACAAGCAACCAAATCAAAATCAAAATCAAATGCACTGGCGACAAGACAAAGGGCAGACACAGACTTTAAGCACCAGTGATTAGGGGAGAACGGGACATGAGGGAAGGGCAAGTGAGCAGACACAAGGAAGGTCAGGCTTTCAAAATAAAACAGGAAAATGACAAGACAGAACCCCAGCACAGGACAAAACTCACCACAGTGACAGAAACAGACAGGACCGTGACAGTAGTAGCACAAGTGGCAGTACGCATTGTTGACTGGGCATCTCTACCTGCGTACCAGTTATGTGCACCCCTGTCAAGAAGGATGTGGACTAACCTCACTGAACACCATTTGGGAACCACTGTTCTAGAGCACTAAGTTTGTGCAGTGAAGTGAAATTGTGGTGGTAGTGGTGCATGTCAATTTCAGTCTGACATAGCCTTTTAGTTACATATAATGTTTTTGCTTTAAAAATGAATTATTTGGTTTATTTATGTTTATTTCAGTGCTAAATTATGCGTTTATTCTTTTCTCCAGATGAGTAACAAAAAAGCAGCCCTAAGCAAAAAAAACAACCTCTTGCCAATGCTCAATGACAGAAAGAAAAGAAAGAAATTATCTCCACTTTGCCCAACACCACAGAAAAAAGTGATCTGTGTATTGTGTCCTCTGAAAAGGATGATGATGAAGAAGAAGGAGAAGATGAAGATGAGGATGATGATGCAGGGGTTGTTCCTCAGAAAATGTATGAGGAGGCCCAGAAAAAATGTCAGCATTATCGAAAACTTTAAAAAGGGATATCTCTCCAATATCTGGACACAAAAAAGTATGGTCTTTCATTTGTGTTTTAAAACCATTTGCATCATTAACCACACTGAGTGATTTAATATTGCCTGGATATTCACAAACTATTCACAGGTACACTGATACCTGTCTCAAACATAAGTAGATAGATTAATCTTAACCTGATCACTAAATTATATTTATGACCTCTTATAATGTCAATTAGTAATGGTAGATTTCTTTTCTATATAGATTGGAGGAGCAGGAGAAGTGTAACCGCGAACTGGAGGCTGAAAATAAGACCATTCGACAGCTTAACACTGAGTTGCAACAACAACTACTGAAGATAATGAAAAGTGAGGAAATACTGTTTATGTGACCCTTAAGTTGACAATGTTACAAAAAGTGCATTTGGTGTTTGTTTCTGACTAAAGACTGATAATCATCTAATGCATAGACTCTTTTTTCCTCATATTGCCATTCATTTCTGCACGTTTTACTATTATATGATGTCACTGGGTAAACTCATTTCTGCTACAATTGAGATTACTGAATTGTATGGGGATATGTGGATGTGGTAAAGGCTGTAGAGTTTTTATTTTTTTAAAGGTAGCTCACTGCAGCAAGTGTCTCTGCAGGAGGCTACACATTGAACCCTGAGACCTTCCATGAACCATGTTTCCATGATCTCATATTTATGATATATTTGTTATTATTAGTTATTCGAAGGTCAAAGGTGCCGTTCGCCAAAGTTCAAGAGGGTCCTCTGATGGTAAGTGCAAAATGTTGCTAATGGATTGTTAGAAATAACTGCGGGATAAACATCAATTGAGATCTGACACACTAGAATTTGTAATTATACACTCACCAGCCACTTTATTAGGTACACCTGTCCAACTGCTTGTTAACACTTAATTTCTAATCAACTCAGTGCATTTAGGCATGTAGACATGGTCAAGACAATCTCCTGCAGTTCAAACCGAGCATCAATATGGGGAAGAAAGGTGAGTGACTTTGAATGTGGCATGGTTGTTGGTGCCAGAAGGGCTGGTCTGAGTATTTCAGAAACTGCTGATCAAGAGTGTAACTGCAACACCTAAAAATTAACCATTATGCTCTGTATACAGTAGTGTCAGAATCTGGCAGTAGGAGTCCAGTGGAGCCACGCGAATCCCCAAAAGAAAGTGAGGGACATAATTTGTTTACAGCATGATTGCATTGCTATTACAAATATAATTAAACAACTAAGCAATCGGTATTACCCCAACTAATAACTCTCTTTCTTTTCTATGCACAACACATAGTCTCTTACTATAATTATTTGTGTTTTTGATATTAAGCAGATTGATTTGGGAGGAATATCTCTGCACAAAGAGACCTGGGATAGGATTAATAACAGTTCCCGTGGCTCCATGTTTGTAAAGGAGCTGGCAGTGGCTACATGGGGGACAAAGGCTCTGGGGGAGCCTGACTGGAAAGACATGTCTCACTACTATGACAAGCAAGGACCCTTTGACCCCACGAAAACCTCAAACTTTGAAAGGTATTTTATTCTTGACACCAGTAATCACAATCTGTGTGGGATTCAGTTTATTTGTAATTTGATCAAGTAGTCTAAAGTAGTCTGTTCTCCGTCAGAGTTCTTCATTTCTTCTGTCAAAAGCGCATTTACACCTCTCACACATTCAAAACACAACCTGCTTGGTCCATGGTAGTCCTCTATATACATTAATGAAATTCTCTGACCAATCAGAAGTCATACTGAAAACAAGGAAGTGAGCAGTTTGCTGATGCAGGAATCACAGTGTTGGTTTGTCTGGAACATTGACTCTGCTCTGGACTAGGTTGCCATCTGTCCCGGCTTCTTTTCCTGCTCTCCTGCTGCTGGCCTCCCACCCCGGAACATCTTTCCAGCCTGTTCGTCCCCAGCACGTGTAGCGTGTGTGTTTTAGCTTAGACGCTGATCAGATACAAGACCCACTCAGGAGAGATTTGCCTCAGATCCGGCTTTATTCTGGTCAAAGTAACAGAAAGCACAACAGTTAAGTGCTACAGCTGCGTTTTCATATCTGCACATCTAAGATATATTAATACATATAAAAAGACTTTGATAGAAATCAAACCAAGCAAGTGTATTTCTTTTTCAGTTTTGATGGTTCCAATGCTCTCATTTGCCAGCACTTCACCACATACGACACACTGGGGTCTCTGGCCCTTATTATCCTCAATATATGAAAATCCACACTTTAAATACCCCAGGATAAATATACACTTTGCCATCTTACTGTAACTCCATACTCCTCACAAACTTGAAGTGGGCATCAGTCGAACTGTCAAAATGGTTAGCATGCCTCAGCGGTTGAACATGACTTGACTAGTGCTTTTCAAAATAAGTTAGTTTGAAAAAAAAAGACCAAAATGTCCAACCACCAACCCATTTTTGGGTTGCAACCCACCAGTTGATAACCAATGGTGTAGCGGAGGTCTGTCCACTTGGCATTCAGAAGTTTGGGGTTCAGTTCCTATTGGGTCAGTTTTGTATTTGCTTTTTGTTTTTCTGTTATGCAGTCTATAATATGAAAAAAATCAAACATATGAACTGTTGTCCTGTGTCGTGCATACAACTTAATTTGACTAAAGGGGATCATGGTAACTGATGGTTGAGGATATGACGTATTAGTTTTGCTACCTAGTGCCCATTTTTTTTAACTAATCTCTCTCTACTATATGTTTTATAATGTATGTCAGAGCCACTGTTACAGATCTGTTGTGGATTCGCGGGTTACTTCATGACTGTGGGGGATCGGGTCCTAAATGTAATACTATTGTCATTTGTTATTAAGTTCATTTTTCTTTTTATATTGACTTTATTGTTTATCTGTCTACTTTTCAGTGTGCTTCAAGGAATGGCTGGCAAAAAAAAGCTGCCTAAGTCTGATCTGCAGACAAGATTAGGAAAGGCTGGGAGATCTCGCTGGTCACCAGCATGGAGCTGGTCTATGCTGTTTTGTCTAGCAGAGTGGGCTCGTCCGCTGGAGTTGGTTCGAAAGCTGCACCTTTTTCTGCCTGCATTATTTCTGTTTTTAGCAAGCTTTGCCATTCTCTCCCAGAATGAGGTGAGTTTTCTTCACGTATTACCGGAACATTTCTAGTTTGAAACCTATTTAAATTTGCGTAGGTTTACTTAGGTAAATTTTGAGCATTGAACAACTGCAGCATTGTGTGCTTAGAGCTGGCTAGCTACTCATGTGTTCTCTCCAGTTTTGCAGTGTGTTCGCTACAAACAGTTTCGTATAAAAGTCAAACTACTCTGTACTCTTGAAAAAAAATTCTATACCCACTTACACTAACTAAGGTTAGCTTCATTTGCCCCCTTTGTGCTCCCCCTTAAGATCATATGAAAATGCAGTGGAAATGCAAGTACTGCCCTGCAATCTGTGAGAAAAGAGGACAGTTTTTTAAACACTATAGGCTAAAGCATGGGACATATGCAAGAGCTGGGCCCTTCCTTTGCTTGCATCAGGAATGTATGTGTACATTCAAGTCTCTCAATGCACTCCATAGCCTTTTGTCCCGCTTTCACAACAGAAGTGTGGACCATCTCCAAACTGTAGACTCTCAAAAGAAGTTTCGCTGCTTCTCGTGTGAATTTCTTGAAACCTGCACTGAAACTGAAAACTTTGCTCATCTGCGGAATACTCACTTAAAAGTCAATCACAAGTTGATTGTCCTTTTAAAGACTGTACATTTCAGAGCCGTGCATATTCCACGTTCAATGCACACAAAAGTAAAATACATAGAGAGCACACTTGGAAGAAGTCTGAAATAATTGTCACTACAACCAGTGACACTTGTGATGAAGCAGCAAATGAAAGTCAGCGTGAGGTAGAGCAACAGAAAACTTCTGACACAGAAGACTTATGATGAAACCTATGATGATATTTGTGGTTTAGGAAAACAGGTTAAACATAATCTAGCATCTCTACTATAGAAAAGGCAAACTATTCTGCATAGTCCAGAGATTGCTATACAAGAAGTGATACAACACCTTTGCCAAATACATGACCTGTCACAACCATTACTGTACAGTAATGTCAAGACAGTACTTTCGAAGCATTATCCAGATGTGAATGACTTAGTTGTAAAAGAAATAATGTCTGCCGTTTCAAAAAGTAATGTAATAACATCATTGTGTGGCAAACACGGATCTCTTGGAACTGTAAAAAGGAGACCAGCCTATGTGAGGAATAAGCTTCCCCTGGTAATGCCTATAGAATATGTTGTTGAAAAAGACACAAAAACAGTTGTATATGTGCCCATACAACACATGCTACAGAAACTATTGAACAAAACTGACATTTTGGAAAAAGCAATTTCAGAAAAGGTGCATGTTCCACACAAATATAGTTCATATGCCGATGGAGAGCACTGTAAGGAAAATAGCCTTCTTTCACTGAATGAGTTCACAGTTGCACTGATACTGCATCTTGATGACTTCGAAGTAGCCGATCCATTGGGAACATCAAAGCTGACACAAAAGCTGAAACACAAAATGAATGTTGTATATTGGATTATTGCTAACATACCAGCCAAATACAGATCAACACTAAACTCTATCCAGCTTGCTCTGCTCTGCAACACCCCCACAATCAAACAGTGTGGTTATGAGAAAGTTCTACAACCTCTTATCCATGATCTTCCAGAGGTGACATTCAAAAAGACATAAGTTCTGGTTTGTTTCATCTCCGAGATAAAAACTCTCATGACAGGCATGTGCAAGATGTGATGAAAGACTCAAGCTTAAGTCAAAACTCAGGGGTGAAACGACAATGGGCCTCATTCATCAATATCTTCTTAAGAATCTTCTTAGATTCTTTCATAAGTTGTTCTTAAGAAGTTCCTTAAGAAAACCCTACGTCTGATTCATCAACACGTTCGTAAGCCTCAGAAATGTTCCCAGCTGTGTTCTTACTTGATGAATGCCATTTCTTTTAAGTTGAGTGGAAACGGTTATGAGAACTGGTCCGTCATCAGGCTTCTTCCACTTTTCATTAGTCACTGTGTCCCTGGGGGAAATAACCAAAACATTACTATGCAGAACATTACCCTCACCTGATAAAGAAATGTGGTCCTTTAACTGATGTTTGGACAATGAGGTTTAAGGGTAAATAGAATTTTTTTTTAATCAGAGAGACCCAGAATTTTGAGAATGTGGCCCTGACCCTTGCTACTAAACATCAAAAAGCCCTCAGCTACCATTTGAACTGTAGCTAAATTTTCAGACCAGCAGTTAATATGGCAAAAGTTACAATGGTGTTGGTCACATCTTTTCCTAATGATGACCAGAGAGTACCCCCTCAAAACATAGCCACTCCTGGCTCTGTGCTTGCTGCATCATCTGTCTGCATTGACGGAATAAAGTATAACAAAGATATGATGCTCTGTCTTGGTTCTTGTTCAGGTCTTCCTGAATTTGGTCAGATACCAGAGATTGTAGCAGCCAACCCAGACATTTTGTTTGTCAGCAAAAAAATGACGACATGGTACCATGAGCACGTTCAATCCTACCAGCTATGCTACACTGATGGCCCTTCTATGTGTGTGGTTAAGCTGCCATATTTAAATGATGTGTTTCCACTGTCAGCCTACAAAGTACAAGGAACGCTCATGGTATTTCTCAAGCAATTTGTTATTTGTTGATCCTGTTGTTTCTTTTTTCCCTCAGATGGCTTCACAAGAGAAGCTGACAATGACACTTATTTTTTGTGAGGGGGACATACAAAAAATGATGATGACCCCACGTCCCAATACAGTTGATGATGTAATCAACTGGTTCAAGAAATCAGTTGAACAGATTATAACTTTGCTCTACAGTACAGGGACCCAGAATTCAACAATGCACTCTGTAATCTTACAGACATTTCTGACCTCCCTGAAAAACCTACTATCTGATTTATCCCTTACCTCGATCTTGTCTCAGTGCCACAGTAGTAGGCAGTGAAATGTGCAGCCAGCCTGACACAGCCATCTTGTCTACTTCAACTCTGGGGAGTCGAAAAGAGTGGCCTGATGTATTTGACATTCCAAAGTCTCCTGTAGACGTAGAATATAATTTACGCTAAGGAAATCTGATGTATCTTCGTGATGGCACTTCACTGAAATTGACACTCTTCGGAGTTAGATCGTCTCCACACCTTACAACGATGGACTGGAGACCCCGGCAACTCATCATCAGCAGGCCTACGATGCCCCCTCCTGACAGAATTGACCACAGTCTGTTCCACCTCAGTGCCAGGGCCTGGTTGCTCAGGATTGTCGTTGTGGAAGTCCCGGATTAGCTTGGGATCTAGAATGTGTCGTGAAAGAACCCAGGACCTCTCCTCGGGTCTGTATCCCTCCCAATCTACCAAATGGTGTATTCCCCTGCTCCGACGTCGAGACCGGACAATCCGGTTAACTGAGTAGACGTCCCGACCTCCAATCTTACGAGGCGGAGGAGCGGCAGGTGACTGCAACGGGATTCACCACCTTCTCAACGGGGAATGGACCGATGAATCTCAGTGCCAACTTGTTTGACCAGGAGACCAGGAGGCAGAGATGCAGTCTAACACACTCCTCTGTGCCTTCCTCTTCTCAGTCACACACACAGAACCCCACAGAGACTGTGTCTGTCCCCCAATCAGGAGTTCCTCAGTCACCTCTCAGGACAGGAGCATTAAATGTGGATTACTTAATATCCGCTCCCTGTCTTCCAAAGCCATTCTTATAAATGAATTAATCTCTGACAAGAACATTGATGTGTTGTGTCTCACAGAAACTTGGCTTTGTGAGGTTGACTATGTTAAATGAGGCTTCTCCTCCCAGCCGTATTTACCATGTCCCTTGATGTTCCGGCCGTGGAGGTGGGGTGGCAGCTGTCTTTGATCGTAGTCTTTTAATTACCCCTAAACCTAATATTGTTTATAATTCATTTGAAAGCCTTATCATCAGCTTGTATCACCAAAGCTTGAAGACACAGCAAGTCCTACTTGTTGTAGTGTATCAGGCTCGAGGGCCCTATTCAGATTTTCTGTCTGAATTTCCTGACAAAATCATTATCATCGGTGACTTCAATATTCATGTAGATGTAGTCAGTGATAGTTGCAGTACAGCATTCACTTCTATAGTCGAGTCCATTGGCTTCTGCCAGCATGTGCATGAACCCATGCACTGCTTTAATCACACCCTGGACCTTGTTCTTACTTATGGTGTTGAAATTAAACATCTGACCGTCCCCTACCCAACCCAGTTATTTCCGACCACTCTTTAATAACTTTCAACTTCATTCTAGCCGGTCATGTGCGAAAGAATAACAGCATATATACACGACACTTAACTGACAGTATCTTAGCAAACTTTAAGGAAGCTATTCCCTTGTCTCTTGGGGCTGCATCACCTCTCTGCCATGAAAGAGTCCCTCCCTCATTGATCAGCTTGCTGATATCTTTGTTACCTCCCTTCACGAGACTCTCGACTCGGCTGCACCCCTAACTAAAAAGATTATCTCTAGACCAAGATCGGCCTCCTGGTATACACCAGAAACTCACCACCTAAAGCAGCGAGCACATACATTGGAGAGGAAATGGCGTTCGACGACAAAAACACCAATATTTTTCTATTCTGGAAAGATAGTCTGAAGACTTACAGGCTGGCTCTGTGTAATGCCAGAGCCAGATACTACTCCTCTCTAATTGAGGAAAATAAGCATAATTCCAGGTTTCTGTTCAGCACTGTAGCCAGGCAGACTCAGAGTCGTAACTCCACTGACCAATGTGTTCCCATCTCAGCATCTCAGCAGTGGTGACTTTATGAACTACTTCAACAACAAAATTACAAAGATTAGACAAACAATTAAGAACCACTTAGCATCTACGGCAATTCATCTACCCCCTGTTGCAGCTATTTAGGTTACAGATGGGGATATACAGTATAGTGACTTGATTTCTCCACAAAACAAAATCGAATCCACTGAGGGGCTGATAATGGAACTGGGATTAATCCAAACCCAAAACAAAAAAAACACACACAAAAAATAATAGCTTGTTTAAACAACATTATCTAAAAAAAAAAGCTTTGAAGACCACACAACTGATTTCAGATGTTTTGATGGACACCCTCAGCAACCTACCTCAGGCAATGTGCCTCTTGTTTGGTTTTACTTATGCACTCCACCTGCAGTACCCAAAATGCTTAAAAAACACATTCATCTTCATTCAGCAGGTGATGCTAAATTTGGGTCGCAGTGACCTACCTCCCAAGCTTAAAAATGATCTTGCAGCCTAGGACACATTTCTTCATGTCTGTGTCTGAATCTTTTACCAGCTCTGTGCTGTCTGCGTAGTTGTCTTAATGGTACTGTTCCCAATACACTGTATATTCTTGTTTTTTCAAAACTTGCAGTATAAAACACATTTATGCTCAAGGCATAGTTCTCTATGTCCATGTCTGGAATGCTGCAAAAATACACTGCACTCAACTGAGCAAATTTTCTTGCAGTCGCTCATTTTGTATGTGATACTTATTTCATCGTTCAAGTGATTGTGTTTTACTGAAAGTCTCAGTTTTAACAACTCTGGTCCTCACAGAATAGTTAATCTTGATGTCCTTGTCCTTAATATCTATTTTTATGTGGCAAACAAAGCATACAGTTTTTTATTTTGCACTTAAAGTAAAATACCTGCTGCTATATGATCAGTGTTATTATTATTTTCATTTTTAATAGAGGACACGCGTTAGAAAGTTGTTTGACAACTCTGCCCCACTGCATTATTTTTGTCAATGCCTGCTTTGTTGTCTGGCACACAAAGCATATAGTTTGTTCTGACTGTAGTCACAATGCGAATAGTGAGTGTGAGTGTTGTTTAGCTTCTCATAAACAATTATGTGCTGTGATTGTATTTGGAAAGGAATGGTTTCATAATTCAATATACATGTTCTGTTTGTTGCATCATAGAATGGCAAGGTAATATCTGCAGCAAAAAAAGTAAGAATATAGCCTACTGAAAGACCTATTTTGATCATTTTTGATCATTTGATCAGAGTAGAGGACAGATTAACACTCAGCCTACTAACAATATTCAGGAATATAATTGTGTCTAAACAACCAAATTGCCTGTAGATAGAAAAAAACCTTTTCCCAGGATAGACATGAGCATAGGACAAGACTAGTTAGTAGGGGTCATGTTTCTATCCATCTACCAAGATCTAATGCAATGAAAAGAACTGCTATGTACAGGGCCAGCGCACAGTGGAATAGGCTGCTATATGCCATAACTCAAGCAACAAGCAAAGAAAGTTTTAAAAAGCAACTCAAAAGGTTCCTATTGGGTATAGACAGAGTTATTGCCAATGTAATGTAGTAGGTGGGGTTAGTAGGTTGGGCGGGTGGGGGTACGGATTGACTGAGATGATCTAACTGTATTTATTCATTTATTCATATATTCATATATGTAAAGTGCAATTTGATATATCTATGTAAATTGGGTTTTTTTAATGTAATTTTTTAATCTTCATGGACCACAGGAAGATTAGCCGGTGCTCTGCATCTTCTAATGGGGATCCAAAATAAAACCAAACCAAACCAAACTGTTGTGACTATGACCATAATATTATGTTTGGACGGTCCAGTCAGCCAATCTGGGACCGACTCAAACAAGGTCCCGTTTAAGTTGGTAGTACACCACTAGAGATGAGACAGCTCTAATGCAGCTCACTCAGGGTGGGACATTGTGGAGGAAAACCTAGATTATTAGCTTGTTATTTATTATTGTTTTTAATTTTAATTTGAGGCACCACCCTGTAAAACAGGGACCAATAATCAGGTTATCCAATTAGCCTAATCAGTTACATCAGTCTCTATCAAAAGGAGGTGAGATCCAAGCACTGGTTGCGTTCTGGCAAGTAAATACCCATATTCAATAATGACAGACTCAGATGGTTAGAATAATCACACTTTTAATAACAATGTTAGCTAAAACATACACTTTTGTCAAAGGGATCAAGATTAACTATATAATAACACAAACTAATACTTAGGACAGATAGGTGGATCTATCTGTGTGTGTGTATGTGCGTGTGCGTTTGTGTGTGTGTGGATGTTCGCGTCCATGTGTGAACACGTGCCTATGGTTGCCATTGTGCACGCACATACGACCAGGTGGTTTGTGTGCCTGTCGGCCTGTGTGTGTACATATGCATCAATATTTGTTAAAGTATGTACACAAAATGGCAACAAACAAGGCACAATGGGTGAAGGAAAGGTTCCTAAAGGCCCCAGTATTCTTCTGCGCCAGCAGCTGCACCTGTTGTGTGGCACAGACCGAGTGTCCAGCATGTTTCTGCACCACCTCTGTAATGTTCTGCCCAACCACAGGGGGACAGTACAGGTCTCTGCCCCCGGAGCAGACAAAGAAGAGATCGTCTTAAAATACGCTGACAATTGCAAAGATAAATAATAGATATATACACTCACTGGCCACTTTATTAGGTACACCATGCTAGTCACGGGTTGGACCCCCTTTTGTCTTCAGAACTGCCTCAGTTCTTCATGGCATAGATTCAACAAGGTGCTGGAAGCATTCCTCAGAGAGTTTGGTCCATATTGACATGATGGCATCACACAGTTGGCGCAGATTTGTCGGCTGCACATCCATGATGCGAATCTCCCGTTCCACCACATCCCAAAGATGCTCTATTGGATTGAGATCTGGTGACTGTGGAGGCCATTTGAGTACAGTGAACTCATTGTCATGTTCAAGAAACCAGTCTGAGATGATTCCAGCTTTATGACATGGCGCATTATCCTGCTGAAAGTAGCCATCAGAAGTTGGGTACATTGTGGTCATAAAGGGATGGACATGGTCAGCAACAATACTCAGGTAGGCTGTGGCATTGCAACGATGCTCAATTGGTACCAAGGGGCCCAAAGAGTGCCAAGAAAATATTCCCCACACCATTACACCACCACCAGCAGCCTGAACCCTTGATACAAGGCAGGATGGATCCATGCTTTCATGTTGTTGACGCCAAATTCTGACCCTACCATCCGAATGTCGCAGCAGAAATGGAGACTCATCAGACCAGGCAACGTTTTTCCAATCTTCTATTGTCCAATTTCGATGAGCTTGTGCAAATTGTAGCCTCAGTTTCTTGTTCTTAGTTGAAAGGAGTGGCACCCGGCATGGTCTTCTGCCATCTGCCTCAAAGTTCGACGTACTGTGCGTTCAGAGATGCTCTTCTGTCTACCTTGGTTGTAACGGGTGGTTATTTGAGTCACTGTTGCCTTTCTATCAGCTCGAACCAGTCTGGCCATTCTCCTCTGACCTCTGGCATCAACAAGGCATTTCCGCCCACAGAACTGCCGCTCACTGGACATTTTTTCTTTTTCGGACCATTCTCTGTAAACCCTAGAGATGGTTGTGCGTGAAAATCCCAGTAGATCAGCAGTTTCTGAAATACTCAGACCAGCCCTTCTGGCACCAACAACCATGCCACGTTCAAAGTCACTCAAATCACCTGGTGTACCTAATAAAGTGGCCGGTGAGTGTACATGGTGACTATGTTTTGAATTGATTATTTGCGGTGGGGTGTTACTGCGTCAAAAGCGATGTCTACTATGGTCTCTCTCTCTCTCAATGTTGCGTTTCGCAGGAACACACACATGACAGCCTGCGCAAAGCACATTTTAATGAATTTAAGCGTCATTAAAAGTGCATATGTCTGGGCAATAGCAGAGTTTTGTCACTGTATTTAACCATGGATTCATAACACTTTGTTGCTTCAAATGTACGACAAGGAGTACAAATGAAGCAGCGTCCATATAGGCCGATGTCTCTCATGAGGCAACCATGACAACCAACAACAAACTTCATGGGGAAAAAATGAGCTCTCCCACCTTGTCAACGGGTGTATTTGAGTGCTCGACTCCACCTACTGGTGTGGCGAGTTCAATAGGGCGTAGGTGCAATGCACAGGGTCTCAAACCCTTCCCTGCACAAATCCATCTGGGCACCCTAAAACCGTGCAGATGCACATCTGCACCATTTTCGTGGAAGCATACTGGAGCCTCAAGTTAACATACTATCAGGCTTCTTCACGGAAGACCCAAAAGCAAACTCAGACAGATTCAAGTCATGAGGCTTTAATGAAGGTACAAACCTAAGCAAAGTTCAACACAAACAACATGGAGCTAAGCTTCGACAGGTGATAACAAAACACAAAGTACAACATAAAATGAACCTGGAGCTCTGCTTCTACAGGTGAAAAAATAAAAACAAAAGCTATCTGAGCTATAACTGAGACCTGGGACCTATGGTCGCTGCAGGTGAAAGAAATAAAAAACAAAACTATCTATCTAGAGAAATTAAACACCCCGGACCAACGGTTGCCGCGGGTAACTAACTAAATCTATCTGGCTGAGAAAACAAAAGGCCTGGGACCGAACTGGTCGCCACTGGTGAATCTAACTGACTATACAAATCTAACTGGAACAAAAAACAAGGTTTTCACAGGCACACCTAGAACCCAACACTGACTAGAATACAAAATAACTTAACACTGAGATACAAAATACAAAGAAAACAAAACCTGGTTGAAGGGGAAACCAACCCAAGAACAGATGATCAGGACACGGGGCAGAGCAGGGAGAACAGAACACGAGGCATGGAGAGTACAGGCAACGGTCTGGCAACTGGCTCCTCAGGTAGGTACTCTTTCAGATAGGTTAAATACCTGGCTGATGAGCCAGCTGCCAGCCAATGAGCAAGAGAAACCCTCACATTGGTCCACAGGAAACACCAGGGAGGAGGGGCCCACAAACCAAGACAGGCAGCCACAGAGAGGAAAGCAGAAAAGCTGGCTTTTGGCTTCTCTGCCAAGAACAATAGCCTCACGGGTCATGTGGTTTTCTGTGATTTCTCCGGTGCAACTCCTTTGCCTTGGCGTCCTGTATCCCTGCGACAACACACTGTTGTTGCACCTGCAGCAGCTAATACGATGTCCTCCTTTACTCTGCTCTGCAAGCAATTTTCACGGGATCTCCTCTGTCCCCTAGCATACACTGCTGGACCACACTGTCCTTGTGGCTCCGTTTTATGATCCTGCTTGCGGATCAGTACGGTGTGGCTGATGAAGCCAGTAGATTTCAGGGTCTGGGATCTGTAGCAGCAATGGCGTCTTGTGCGCACTTATCTGTGGCTCTGACCAGACTTCCCATGGAAACTCCCGAAACTTAAAGGGAAAGAAGATGAGAGATGGAGATGGAGATGGAGCTGTGGTTGCTGCTGCGTTTAGGGCCCATAGGAAAGCTGGACTGCTGACTGAGGAGAGGTGTTGCTCCACAAGTTCCAGGTGTGGAGGTGACGTGATATCACCTAGATCACGTGTGGCAAAGAACTTGGAGGGTGTCCTTCCTGGTGAAGAGGAGTGGTGGAAAAAAGAGTGACCTCTGGTGTGTTTCTTGCTTTTGGCAGTTTAGAGCCAGGAACCTGGGCAGGGGGTGCTGTTGCTGGACCCCCAGCTCCATGGAGAAAAGGGTGTCCAGCAAGCCCTCTTTCCAGGTATCACCTGGAAAGTCTTTCTTTCCAGCTGCTTGTTTTCCCTCCAAAAAACGTCTAATAATTCTTCTGTTAATCCTGATCGTGATCCTGTAGCAGATCCTGGCCCAACTCACAGTCTCTTGTGCTGATCGGTACCAACACCATGGAGTGCTATTAACATTTCACCAAGAACAAATAGCAGTTATGGCAGACATTGAGGCGATGTTTTATCAAGTACATGTTGATGAAAAGGACAGAGACTTCCTGAGGTTTTTGTGGTGACCAGGGGGTGATATCAGCAAACCACCTGGTGTTTACAGGATGAAAGTTCACCTCCTTGGCCCTGTATAATCCCTGAGCATTGCTAATTTTGCCCTGCATCAAACTGCTGATGACAACCACAAGCATTACTCTGATGAAGTTATGAAAACCATCAAAACTAACTTTTTTGTGGATGATTGCCTCTGATCTGTGGCAACAGCTGACCAGGCCGAACAGCTTGTTCAAGATCTCACCAATGCCTGCAGTCAGAGAGGCTTCACACTGACAAAATGGGTCAGCAATGACTGTGAGGTGCTAGCAAGGATCCCTGTGCACCACAGAGCAAAGGCAGTCAAGGAACTGGATCTCGATAAAGAAAAGCTGAAAGAACAAATCACAGTTGAACCGGCATTTGGAATCCACTGGAACACCCACAGTGACACCTTCAGCTTTAAAGTAACTGTAAACAGCTCTGCAAAGCCAGGTATGGATGGGATCAAGTTATTCTATGGGAATTTGCAAGGCACTGGCAGAGATGGTAAAGGAAATTAAATCAATTACAAATCAAGTAGCAAGATGTATAAAGCCTAAGAATTTTGACCCTGTGGAGACTGCTGAGCTGCATCACTTCTGTGATGCAAGTGAGTCAGGTTATGCTACGGTAAAGTACCTTGGACTAACAAATCACCAAGGCAAAATTCATATCTCCTTCATATTTGTAAAAACCAGTCTCACTTCTCAAACAGATCACCATAACCAGGCTTGAACTCACTGCAGCAACACTGGCTGTAAAAGTGGATTGGATGATGAGGGAGGCCCTTCCTTATCACTCACAGATTCAATTTTCTGGACATAAATGTATAGACAGGAGGTATTTCAATACAGATGAGTACATGAGTACTCACACTTTGTACATGAGTACAAAGAGAATGCATACGTTTGTATCCAACAGAGTTGCAGTGATCCAGGATCTCTCCTACCTGAGCCAGTGGAGATACATATATTCAAAATCCAGCCAACAACACCTCACAAGGGTTACATGTGGAATCTTTCTTAAGATCAAGATGGCCGAGAGGACCTGAATTCCTGAGCAGAGAGAAGAGGCCATGGTCTAAGGTCACACAAGGTCTAGGAGAGATCCAAAGGTGAAAAAGGAGGTTACAGTTAACAGTGTGGAAAAGGGGATCACAGTCAACAGTGTGTGGATTGAAAACCAAAATCCAATATGCACATTAATCAGGTATCACTCATCATGGAACCGACTTCAGAAACCTGTGGCCTGGATATAGTAAAAAGAGTAAAAAGAATACTTCAACTGTGGAACTGGAGAAGCCATATGCCTTCCAGGTTAAGGCAAAAGTTTTGTCTCCCTCATCCAAACTCCTTAGTGAGACGCATGCAGGCACAACCAGCAGAACAGAAGATGGCAGAGCTTCCTTTAGATTGATTGTATCCAGACCTACCACCTTTTAGTCATGTTGGAATTGACTACTTTGGTCCCATTGAAGTGAAGAGGAGCAGAGGTCAAGTGAGACATTGGGGGGTCATCTTCACCTGCCTGGCAAGTCAAGCTATCCACCTGGAGATGGCAAATTTCCTAACTACAGATTCATGCATAAATGCCATATGCAGATTCATCTGCAGAAGAGGATCAGTTAAAAGTGTCAGGACTGACTGTTGGACAAATTTTGTTGGGGCCCAAAGAAAACTACAACATCATCAGAATCATCAGAGGATTCAAAACACCATTCTAAATGGATTTTATCATCACGGCAGAGACTGGGAGAGACTGATCAGGCTAGTCAAAAAGATCCTCACATCTGCTCTAAAATAACAAACGCTGAATGGTGAAACTCTATCAACAGTGCTGTGTGAGGTAGAAGCCATCCTGAATGACCAACCAATAACCATTGACCCCAATGATTTGGAACCACTAACCCCAAACCATTTGCTTCAGCTGAAAGTGAACCACCAGGAGTTTTTGAAAAAAATGATCAATATTCAAGAAAGAGATGGAGACAGACACAGCATCTGGCAGATATCTTCAGGAGACGTTGGACAGAAGAGTATCTTCACGCAAGAAAGCAAGTGGAACAGCATAAAAAGGAACCTGAGTGCTGGAGATCTGGTCATCATTGTCAACATTACAATACCAAGGGCTTCGTGAGAAGTGTTTTCGTTAAACCAAAACCAGTTTGATTCAAGGACTGATAAATAAGCTGTCTTCTAATGGAGGCAGCAGGATGAATGGAGTGAAGCCATGATTTTCCAGTCTTCACTATGGACTGTTTCGAAGATTCTGATAAGATAATTAACTTTGACATAATTATAAACTTTGATAAGACAGACAGTCATCATCAAGTAACTGAATGAACTTCAAAGAGCATAATTAATTTCCATTATGTAATTGTTCTATTTTGAATTTTTTTTTTTTTTTGAATGTTTATTTTCTGCGGAGAAGGAAGACAACACAATCTGACCACAGCCAGTGGATCACGGGAGTGCTTCCCTGAGGAAGGGTCACAATGCATTTTATCTTGACTTCCAGGAACACACCCCCAAGTGTAAAAACCATTTTGCCACAATAAACAAATTGTCAGCAGTTGAGCAAGTCTTTACAACTGGTGCCCTGTGAGCAGGACACTTTCATAGGCATAACAATGGATGTGTTAAGAAGCAGCGAGTGATCTCATAGTGAAGTTCTTGAGTCTTTGATCGCTGCAGCACACAGAGTTCAGGCTACAACTAAATGAATACTGAGATGAATAAAATGTTCTTAGATGCATGTAAAATTTCCACTACAACTCCTCCCTTTTTATCATTTAGAAAATCTCATAGTTTCAAATCTACACATCAATTAGAATAGGATGACTTTGATTACACATCACTTTCATCATTGTCATTTTCATCATAAGACAACCATTTTCATTAAAATGTACCCTAGCAAAACTATTATTAAATGAACAGGAAAATTGAGCTCTTGAATAATTAGAAAACTTTTACATATTCCATTGTACTGGTTATGTATATTGGAAACAAAGTTTATTAATTCCAAAGAAGCTGTACTATGGATCAGTTCTTTACCAGTATTCCTCAATGTTCAAATCACTGGTAATGAAATAACACAATTAAATCAAATTTCCATTTTCCAATTGAAATAATTTATCTATGCCTTTAGTAGGAACATTAGTACAGAATGATGTCGTTAATAAGAACATAACCCCCATCTTTCTAACATCAAGGGATATAAAGAAAGGACCATTTTCACCCTATTGATGACAATTTTATGATCCTGAGGCTTAGTTACCTTTTTCCTAGATGCTTCCTCTCTAGTGAGGAGCTGCTAAAACTCACACTACTACAACATCTCAGTGATCAAACTAGTTAATGCAGGGGTGTCAAACTCAAATAATGAGTGGGCCAAAATTTAAAACTGAACAAAGCTGCGGGCCAAGGTTGAAAAAAATTACCTTTTCATAGGCACCCAAACAAGTTTTGCATTGAAAATTGAACAAGCAAGGCTTATATAACTTTATAATGACATGCAAACCCGAGTTTCATGTTTAAATATAAAAATTGAATGCCTCTTTTCTATTTGCAGTCTTCTGAGGTAAATATCAAAATAAACTTTTTTCCACAGGCTAATAAATACATTTGAAAACAAAATAACAATAATGAATGAATCAAACATTCAAGTCTTGAAGTAGCAAAAGAAGAGTGCATGAATAAAATGTTTTTGCTCAGTTTGCTACACTGATTTGCTTTAACACTGAATATGGAACAAGCCATGCTTATAGCTTAACTTAACTTAATAGTGCAAAATCAACTGTCAAAGAACAAACGAAATTGCTAAATTTGCTAAATATCAACATTAACTTTTTCCACTGGCTAATACATAAATCAATCATTCAGGCCTTTTTACTGTTCAGTTTGCGACACACTGATCTGACATGGTGTGTTCAAGCCAGACACCTGGCATCTTTTCTTGGATGCTAGTTCATCAGTGTCGGGGCTCAGGCTTTGAGCTGAGGCAACCTTCATTATCGAACGAAGGTGTTCATCAGTGAGACGTGCCCTGTTAGATGTTTTCGTCATCTTCATTGAGGAGAAAAGTTGCTCACATAGGTAAGTGCTGCCGAACATGGAGAGCAATTGAGCAGCTTGGGTGCGGAGCTGAGGCATTGTGTCAGGGATGTATTGTGGAAACTGTGCGGCGCCAACAGCATCATACTTTGACTTCAGCGTGTCATCACACTGGAGTTCAATCAGCTCCATTTGAATATTAGTTGGTGCTTTTTCCACATCGACTGCGAAGGGATTACTAAGCAGTTCAAATCTCCATTTCTGACCATCAAAGTCGCCAAATCGCCGGTTAAACTCAGCGCCGAGTACACTGAGTTTTTCAGCAAACTGTGCGCACACGGCGGTAGAGATCTGCGTATTTATGGTTTGGCAACAGGGGAAATGGCCAAGGTTTCCTTGCAGCAGCTGATTCTCCCACAGGCAGAGTTTAGCTTTAAAAGCTTTCACTGACGAGTACATCTCGGTGATGATGCGGCCCCGCCCCTGTAGCTGCAGGTTCAGCGCATCAAGATGGCTTGCGATGTCAGACAGAAAGGCCAGCTCACACATAAACTTTTGCTCCTGGAGTTCTGCTGTGTCCTTCCCTTTGCTTTGCAGAAACTGACATATTTCTTCACGCAGCTCGAAAAATCTGTTCATTACTTTTCCGCGGCTTAACCATCTCACCTCTGTGTGATACGGCACGTCTGTGTGTTCCGAACCAATCTCTTCCAGAAAAGACTTAAACTCGCGGTGATTCAGACCTTTGGCTCTTATAAAGTTAATAACTTGTGTCACTGTGGTCATAACATGTTCCATCTTTAGGGCTTTAGCACACAGTGACTCTTGATGTAAAATGCAGTGATAAACCGATAGCTCACCTGCACAGTTCTCTTCCTGCATCTTTTCACGCATCCTGCCCACCAGCCCATTCTTTTTACCACTCATCGCTGGCGCACCATCAGTGGTTAATCCCACGAGTTTATCCCACGGCAGGTTTATTTCAGTTACACATTTGCAAACCTCCTCAAAAATGTCCTTCCCTGTGGTTGTGCCATGCATGGATTTAAATCCCAAAAGCTCCTCCGGAACAGACATTTTTGAGTCAACACCGTGGATGAGGACTGACAGCTGCGCAGTATCAGACGCGTCAGTCCACAGCGAGGGAAAAAGAAACAAAATCTTTCCCCTTTTCCATCAGCTGGTCATGCAGATTGGTGGCAAGATCACATATGCGCTCTGCTATTGTGTTCCTGCTCAGGCTTACGTTTGAAAATGCCTGTTTTTTCTCTGGGCACACTTGGTCACAAACTTTCAGCATTATCTTTTTAATAAATTCTCCCTCATTAAAGGATCGGGATGATTTGGCGATTTCTTCTGCCACGATATAACTCGCCTTTACAGCAGCCTCGTTTTGTGCTGTGGCTTTTTTGAACATATTTTGTTGTGAAATCAACCCTCTCTTCATCTCCTCTACTTTCTGGCTCCTTTGAGTCGTGTCCAGGTCCTTGTACTTGTCCTGATGTTTCGTTTCATAGTGTCGCCTAAGGTTGTACTCCTTAGGTAACGACACGTTGGCTCCACAAACAAGACAAACAGGTCTGTCTTTCAGATACGTAAACATATATTCTGTCTCCCACCTGTCCCGAAAAGTTCTGTTTTCTCCCTTCCTTTTCGTCATATTTGGTAGCGGTAAAACAATGACACCTAGTTGTAGTATTGGGCCGCAGCACGTTTGGAAAGAACGCTGCTTGCTAGAAATCTGACACCAAGCTGGCGCGCCAAAACAACCGCAGAGCATTATGGGATTTGTAGTATTCGCGGTGAATGGGGTGTTAAAGCAACACCGCCGCTGTATAATACCGGCGGGCCAGCTCTAATGTTAATTAGATATTGCCCCACGGGCCAAATGAAATTACACGGCGGGCCAAATTTGGCCCGCGGGCCAGAGTTTGACACGTGTGAGTTAATGGAAAGCTTAAAGACACATTATTCACCTTAAATAAAATCCATCTCAGGGTTAAGTTTTTAAGACATCTACATCTGTACAATATATTACATTCTCAATTGAGAATCATTATTCTTGCACAAAGCATAATAACAATTCTCCCCAATACTAAAATTTAGAATTTTCATTCAATTTTTTCTTTTTCAAATTATACTAAAACAAAATTGATCCATATAGATGATCTTTTCTCAAGATGTTCTCCCTCATTTCATCATTTCAACAAGCTTTCAAATCCTAAAATAATATTGAACTTATTTCACTAATCTTAGTTTTTCTTTGTAATAACAGATAAACAGAAAACAAAGTTAAAATACATCAGTCTAAGAAAACACATTATCATGTTCTGAATGAGACTGCTTCCAGTCCAGGTGAAGACTCTCTTGCTTGTCACCATCTTGCTTCAAGAGTTCACATGATTATGTGGAATTTCTTTAACTGTTTCTCAACACTAATTTCTCCGGGATTGTTAGTTTTCTCTTCAGGGTTGAGATGTTTTTCCCTGTTACCCCAGTTGGTTTAGAAGTCCTCAGATTTTCTCGACTCCCCAACTGGTGATACTCTTACAGTGACTCTGTTCTAAACTCTTTGAATCCATGTGGTGTGTCCTTTCACACTCTCACTGATTCTTGTTATCACTTAATCACCTCGATTTTGGTTTTTCTCTTAGCATTTGCAACGTCTCATATTTAACAATAACTTTCATGTTCTCAACATCTCTTTGCATCAGTGTTTTTCAGATGATTTCTAATAACTGATGATAGTGTTTTTTTGATGTTCAACAGTTCCAGAGAATCCTTCTCAAGTTGTGTTCCTTATTCACAGGTATGGGCAAAATCCTTTTGGGGAAATTCCCCTATTGCCCTCACCACCAAATAGTGACACTTGCATCGCAAACTGTGAAAAGGCAACGTTGCATTACTTTAACTCCTGAGTTTAGTATGTCCTCTTGTCCGCTTTGAAATTGCACACAGTCTATGATGGAATCCATCTTTCAGAACTCATCCTTGGCCCTGCTGTTTATGGGCAATCCAGATGTTATGGCGTCTCATCATCAGGGTCATTATCATCATTAGGATCGTTGTTGGGTTGCTCTCCTGATGGTATTCTTGCTTATTATCTTATCATCTTGCTTAAACAGCTTTTCTCCATGTTGTTTTTCTGGCCATGTTATTCTGGACCGATTGATATCGGCTGGATGGTGATGACAGTGTGTCATATATGCTTGAGAACAAGGCTTGTTAGGTTGTTATAATGTTGTTGTTATAGACAGGGCCATCCCCACGTAAAGAAGACAAAACTGAGATTTGGTCACGGGCAACTGTGTGCAGTTTCCTGTGGGACTTGTTGAGCGTATTCCTGTTTGTTTCAATCCCCATGTTGGCTGGTTGCCTCGTGATTTAACGTGTAATGTTTCTCTCTCTCTCTCTTACGTATATAAACACACTGGTGTGCTCTCTCTCTTCTCTCTCTCTCTCTCTCTCTCTCTCTCTCTCTCTCTCTCTCTCTCTCTCTCTCTGTCCCTGTGTATATGTAAGATAATGCTGCTGCTGCTGCTGCTAAACCTTCAAAGTAAGATAGTGGACCCCTTGTGCATGCGTAAAGTGTGTGTGTGTGCGTGCGCGCGTGCATTCGCGCGTGCTTGTGCCTACAGGCAGACCTGAAATTCACTCTTGCCCCACCAAATTTTTACTCATAGAAAAGCCACTAGGTAGCAGTAATGGCAAAAAACAGACCGCTACCATTCCAGAGCATTCAGGAGTGGCAAGCTGCAGCTGAGTGCATCTGGGAGGTAGTTGAGCTGCTCTCTGTGGGGGAGGTCTCATTGATTTTAATGGAACATAATTGCGGCAGTTTCCGCGTCGCAGTCGTAAAGTGCCGCTCACATATTCTGTGAAATGTTGGGGTCAGTCACTAACAGCTGACGTCACTGAAATCTGGAAGGACTTGAGGCTTTAGGGTTAAGTAGGTAAAGATGATGAAATTAGATAAAACAAAGTAAAGGGAGAACCATTAATTAGTTAAATAATTAATTTAAATAATATGACAATGTGAACAACAAAGAAATAACAATTACATATTTAATCTAGCATTGAAGTCAATGTTCGAACCTGAATGAGTGCTTGGTTACTCATCCTTAGGATTTCTCAGTTTGTTTCTATGGGTTAATGCATGGGGTTAAGCCCTTTCAAAATACCTTGGAGTAGTTTGTTGGGTACAGACTATGGTGATGGGGGATGATTGGGAAACGGAAAGGAAAATCGGGTAGGGCCTATGGGGAAAGGCTTCAGTTTTGTCGCTTGGTGGCAGCACACATTGATAAGGAGTGGTCTCGGACTGGAATAATGGTATCTGGTAGGCAGAATGGGAGGGAAGCGAGGGTCAGATTTCAGTCTGACAGGGGGTAAGGGGCCGGGTCGATATTTGCGAATATACGAAGATTCATTCAAGGTTACGGGACACAAAACCACGGCGTCTGGCCGAAGGTAGTCGATGTGACTCTCTGCTGCAGGTCCGGGTCATTCCTCCGTCGCCTTTTTCCGTGGAAAGTGTGAATTTCTAATGGTTCGACTTTTGTACGCGGGGACACACACCACATACTGAGAGAAGTCCACAGTCCCGACGCACTGTCGGCTCTGCATGTCTAATATTTAGACATGGTTATCTTGATGGATTCCAGGACTCTACTACTACTTGTAGCAAGCCAGTTCTGTCTATTAACCGTTGTGAGATGTCAGGAGGACGAGCGTAAGTGGCAGTTTTAATATAAATTAAATTGCTTAGTTTATTTACTTATGTGTTTTGTTTTTTAAGTACTTGGATCGATTTGGCTGCTGCTTTTACGCACAGAAACTTCACTATGTGGTTAAAGGTGATAAAAATTAACGTGGTTGGTAATGGCTGCGGGACTTGTGATGCAACATCCAATGATCATACTGATTCTGAAAGGTGTAATGAACCACTATTAGAGCGTCGTGGCGGTGCGTAAAAGTGAGTCACAGGATGGAGATGGGGCAGAATACGCACACAGGAACAGCAGGAGATATTGTTTTCGAGCAGTGGTTTAATGGACTCTTCTTTTGCAATTCTCACTCAACTTTTATACTTTATTTTAGTATCAATTTATTGGCATTCATTTAAAACATATCTCGGAAAGTAAAATTCAGTTAATCTGCAGAGCACTCGTGTTTGAAGGGTCTTGGCATGCTCCTCTTTGAACTGCAGACTCACCGAATGGTAGGGGAGGGGTGAGCAAAAAGTGAAAGGTGATCAGGCTCAAGGGCCTTTGTTGAAAAACTGTTCACATTCCATTGCTGTCAGAGGCCATCCAGGCAAATCCTGGCTTGTTACAGTGACAAGGTGCACATTTAATCTAGGATCTCTAAAAGAAGTTATTTCAAAGCAATTATAATCGAATACTTCTCTCTATACAGTGTATTCCTGTGGATGTTTAAGTAGATAATTTATAATTATCTCTGATTTAGTATCAGCCATTTGACATATTAGTGAATATATGCCAGAAACATGATTTCAGGGTTTCCAGATGTTTTAACACTGACTGACAGTCTCGAAAGAGGCTAGAGAGAGAGGTGATTGGAAAAATAATAATGCAGGTGGCTTAATCACATTATTGTTCATTTAAGAGTTTAATGTACAGTAAACTAGATTTATCAAGCCATTAAAACAAGGAAAATATTATATATGACTTCAACCAGAGAATGTGAAAAGGGAAGGGAAATACCAAAGCGATTATAAGTCTTATATTCTATTTAGTAGAAAAAGGCTTCCACATAAAGTAATAGCCTCAGCTGACTTATCCCAGTGGACCTGGGTTCACTTTGCATTTTCACTGTTCACTTTACACCCCGGGAAAACAGTGTGATTGCCAACACGTGGGAGAGCAGTCTTACTAATGAACTACAGTCCACTTGTTATCAGTGTTCAGGCAAATACAGTAGTCTTTGTACCAGAAAATGTTTCTGGAGAATTGTTCTTGCCCGAGTCAATGAGAGCACTAGTGTCATCTTTTGACAAATCACCATGGCCTGTAAAACTCTATCCGAATTCCAAGGTGTGTACCTGAAGTTTGACCTTTTTCCTGTCTCTGATATGTTTGAAATGGCAATGAGAAGGCTATGGATTCCAAAGTTTAAAATGTGTCTGGTATATATACAAGGTAATAGTTTGTGAATTGCTCACTCTGTCCCCTTTCAGAAAGACCTCATTCATTTTTACTCAGGTCAACTAGACTTCAGGTAAATATAGCTACTGTGCTTGCACCCTGGCCTCTTACACTGTCAGTCTGTATCTCAAGGCTTTTAAGACTCACTGGCTGAAAAAATCAACAGGAATGTAGTTAATCTGTTACACTCCCAAGTGGGGCTATGCAGAACAACTACAATATCTGTATTGAAACATCTCCCACCCCGGTCATGATTAGCAATGTCTGTTGTTATCTGTGGGCTGAGAAAAAAAATCATAAGAATAGTTTTCATCTGCTGAATGCAAAGTCTGTGTCCTGGGGTAACTATGCTAATTTACAATATATTTAACTTGTTAAGGACATTAGGCACATGGTCTCAAGAACCAGTAAAATCATTGGAGGGTTCCTGCAGGTGCTGTGCTATTGTGGTTTTCTGATCCTACACTGCCATCCTGTGGCTGCTTGAGTGGCTGCATGTTTTAAGGAACCCCCCCCCCCCCAAAAAGCCCCACTTTTGGGTCATTTTATTAATATGATAATAGCAACTTGAGAATGCTTGGTGACAGATTGGGCGATGCACCACAAACCACAAAGCTGCAAAATCTAGATTTGTTTTTGTTTTTGTATTTCCTGGGTCTTGTTCAAATTTAAGGTTTTAATGCATTAATCTCATACAGTTTTACATAAACTGTGCTTTTCGATGTGTCAGGCTGTTGGTTGTGTTATATTGCTTGCTTTTCCTGTCTTTTTCCAGACAAAAGGTTTAATCAGCAACTGGCAGAATAATTCATAATGAAAAGTGTTTAAATTTGCTTTAAACTGAGATGAGCTTGAAATGAGCATGACATTTGAGTCACTCTGCCCCAATGTGACCGCAGATGCTTAGTTAAACACAGAAACACTATTAATTATTGAAAAAAATGTTTACTTGTGTATTGTGGAAAACACATTTTGATGTCCCTCCAACCTGCCTGTCTGTCTCCCCTACTCCAACTTTACATACAGAGGAGGATATTGTTAACTGTATACAAGATGGACAGCGCTATAGCGACAAGGATGTGTGGAAACCAGAACCTTGTCGCATATGTGTGTGCGACACTGGAACTGTCCTGTGTGATGAAATTGTCTGCGAGGAGCTAAAAGACTGCCCCAAACCTGAGATCCCGTTTGGAGAGTGCTGCCCCATCTGCACAGCTGACCCACCGGCCATTGGTTGTAATTTATTTATTTCACACCTCTCATAAATAAATTAGTTTAAAAGATCACACTTTACTTTGGGAGAGTAAATGACCTAGAGACAGTTGGTTATAAATCAAAATTCCTTGAATTGATCAGGTTCTACTCACAAAGTAAACAAATGATAAATTACAGTGACACCTCTGACCAGATTTCAGAGAAACTTTTCCTCACCATAATTTTTCCATAGCCAGCTCACCTTGGCTCCATCTTGTTTGAATCCTCCCTTCTTTCCTGAGTATCCTGACAACATGTGGGAGTCATTAAGGAAATACCTCACTGTAGCTGACAGCCATGCACTTCTGGTCAGTAATTTCTGTCGATTTCTGCAAATCTGAAGGAAAGAAAAGCTATGACACTATTAAGACCATTTGAAGGAGCCACTGAGCACATTCAAAGCTGCCTTTGCCTCTAGATATGCAAAATTCTTCATGGTCTGGCTCATTAATATAAACCAAGGGGAAATCAGAAGTGTCACTGTTTGCAATGTAATGCATGCTTGTGGTTTACAATCCAGCAATGTACATCTTTCCTACTTGTAAGTAGGGATGACTGTTTAATCTTTTATTGAAATCATCTATCAAACTGTGTCAAGTAATAATGTTGGATTTTAAATTCAAATGTGTTCCTGTTACATAATTTTCCATCAATAACCAGCCACTCTAAAGACATATGCATTAGGAAGTCATATTTCATAATTTAACATTGTTATTGGTCAGTGCTCATAGCACTTCACTAAAGCATGAAAATGGCCTAAATCAGACTAACTGCTCTGACTATTTAACAAGCATTTCAGTGTCCTCTGCTTTCTAAAATTCTTCTGTAACTGCAGCCGCTTTGCCTCTGTTCTGAGCTCTTAAAGATGGTGATTCAACCAACACTTATTCAGCCCTGATGGAATTTGGTGCCTTAAAGATGGCTTGGTGGTGGTCTTGAGAGTAAATCATAAATATTCCCATTTCCCATCAGCACATATGGACTGCTGGGATGTCTGGGAAATGCTTCCTGTGTGTTGTGTGATTGCTAACTGGTCTTTTTCTCCCCTCAATCCTTGAATCAGGAGCACCTGGAGCTAAGGTGAGACGTTAAATGTGAGACTGTGTGTATGCGTGTGTGTGTGCATGCATGTGTGCATAACCTACAATTAAATTTGTTTCCATTCCATCCTGTTATCAGTGTCGCAACATCTGTAGTTTATGGATTTAGGAGATTCTTTGATATGGCAGACCTTTGGTAGATGATTGTTGTTTTCTCCTTGACGCTGTGTCCTTCTGTCTACATAGCAGGACTGTGGGAGATTCACATTCTCAATATTTTGTCGCTCAGTTTTATCAGACTGGCTAAATATGCGTTTCAATTAGCCACTCAAAAGCTCTCTTAGAGGCAGGATTACTAAATATTTGTGAGACAAGACTGCATCAAAATGTCTGATATTCTCATAATGTCTTTATGATTTATCTTTTCCACTTCAGGGTCAGAAAGGTGAACCCGGTGATATTACTGATGTAAGTGCAACATCATTGCAGCAAGGCACTGAAATGCAAAAATACCCATCTGTACTACCCATCCATTCAATTAAAGATCCAGATTCTCTCAGATTTATAAATCTTAAGATGTTACTTGGTATTAGCCATGGTTTGAAGAAGTACTTTTCCACATACAGTTTAAATGAGCTCAAGTTTAATAAAAAGTAAGTAGTAGTAAAAAAAATAAATATATATATATATATATATGTTTTTTTTCCTCTTTTCTTTCCAGGTTGTGGGACCAAGAGGACCAGCCGGTCCAATGGTATGCACTAGTGTCTGCCTTGAGATATGATATTATAATGTCCTTTATTGAAGTTGTTTGAAAACTTTCACACTTTGCTTTGTTTGTTGTGAATCCTATCATGTATTCACTTGAAGCTCCTGCATTCAATGTAGCCATCCAGAGATTACAATTTATAGCAAGTATTAGTGACAAGAAATTGAAATTGGCCTGATAGAACACAGCTGTTTCTCCTGAGAAAACACCTGGTTGATGTCTCCCATTCACCAGGGCCCACCAGGAGAGCAAGGACCCCGTGGGTCAAGAGGAGAGAAGGGAGAGAAGGTGAGGATAAAAAAAATTATGGAAAAAAATCCTTCATGGACTCTCTCTGCTTATTTTAGAATCATGACATGTTCTGCTGAATCTACTGGCTTTGGGTATTTTGGAGCTGACATGGTTTAGAAAAATAATAAATAATAAACAGATATGTGCCCTTTCCATAGAAGTGGGACTGTTGAAGAAGCTTCTATCTAAGCATGCCTTGGCTTTGTTCACTGCATTAGTGCAGTGACAACTGGCTGTGATATTGGCTGGTGGCAATTTGAAACCATTTTGTCATGTTGTTTAATGCTGATCGAAGTACAATACTTACGCCAAAGCAGCCTCCTAGGTGTTCAGTGCATTCTTTTCTCCAGATCTCCTTGCAGGGAAATTTGTCACTACATGCACGTAGGCATGCTAGGCAGTCTCACTGGCTATAAATGAAAAGTCTGCTCTACAACCTTTCTGGTGGTCGATTGCATTGTGTTTCATAATATATTTTTAAAATATTTTGTATAGCATTTTCTTTTTTCGTTTTTACCTTTAAATTAGTACTGCCTGTAAATCATAAGAGTAGTTTTGTAAGGCACAGCTCTAGTAGTATTTGACAGGTGCAGTCCAGCAGCTCATTGCATGCCTCCAACTGTTCCAATACAGGGACAGAGTAGCTGGATTTAATATATAGTTACTTGTAATAACTGTTTAGCATTCTGCTGTGCTTGGATTGCCTGTAGGACTACATGAAATGATGTTGTTCACCCCCCTATTTTCAACATGACATAGATCATTTTATTACCGACAGATTTGACCTATATTTTACAAGTTGCGTCATTTGACAGATTTTATGCTACTTCTTACAAGTTTTATACAATAGATTTAACCAAAAGTTAAGTTTATCCTCCTGCCCTATACTGATCAGTGTTTTGTTACGATTTCTCTACTCAAGGGAAGCCCAGGTCCCCGTGGCAAAGATGGTGAGCCTGGCACTCCTGGAAACCCTGGTCCTCCTGGACCTCCAGGACTAAACGGACCCCCTGGCTTTGGTGGAGTAAGTATTTGATGACACTGAAGAGGTTGTAGCATGTACTGCAGATGGAGGAGCTAAATAAGAGAGGTCAAACTGTGTGACTGTGTCAAACTGTGTGGAAAAAGCAGAAGGAAAATGAGGCAGGGAATCCTTGACCCAAAAAGATGTGGGAAACTGCTGGCACTGGGAGGAGACAGGAAGACAACAGTGAGTGGACAGAGAAAGAACAGATACAATTCCAGTGATTTGTAGTTGGAAAAAAGGAAAGGCATTGTGGTATTATGATAGACTTCGGGAAGGAATAAGACTTTATAAGACTCTTTGTGAAGGTGATAAAAACCCCTATCTCTTATTCAGGATTCACATAAAAAACAACTACAAGCAATCTGTTAAAAATTGTAAAAGCTCCTCACCAAACAAAATTACTCAGTATTTCTCAATTTCGGTGAATCACTGACAACTGCGAGAAATGTACTTTGGCTTAAAATCATGTAACACAGCCAAAGCTCACTTCTATAATGTCAATGCAACCCATTTCCTAGTGGACAAAGGTACTTTTAGTGCCTAATTTACCTGGGTTGCCTCTTGTACATCATGATAACAAAGACATATTTGAAAGCCTCCTTTCTCTTCTCTTTTTAAGAACTTTGCTGCTCAGATGGCTGGTGGTTTTGATGAGAAGGCTGGTGGTGCGCAGATGGGTGTGATGCAAGGACCAATGGTGAGTGAAAAATAATGAGACTTTCTGGTTCCTTATTCTTTTTTTCCTTTTTTATTTGTTTAAAGCTGATTGCATTGAATATGCTTGAATGCTACTGTCTTGGATGGATCAAAACATTTTAGACTGAAAATTCCATCAAAAAAATGGGCTAAAAAAATCTGTTTGTCCCTCTGTAAATGTCTCTAAAGGGAGCTGTGAATACCTCCTTTATTGTGGCTGATCCTGCTCTCACATGACCCAGAAAATGGAAAAAAATGCATTCATCATTCATCATCAGAGGTGGAAAACACTATGAAGAATTTAAATAAGATTCTTGATTTTAAGACCAGATATTTGCTTTTTCCTTGATGTTTTTGTAGCAACAGTTTTTTAAGCAATGGAAAATGACAGCCACCTTTCTTGTGTTAGAGAAAATGCATATTGCAGGTGGATAGCTAGGATGGCATCCTGTTTCAAAGCAGCAAGGAGTATGCAGTGAGCTATTTCAGTTAGTCGCAGAGAGTTTTGGCAGGGCCTCTGTCTGGTGGAAAGTTGAAACTCTGGGAGGCGTGGACTTTAATAGAGTGATTGAGGTCCCCACAGTGTGCACTAGTCTGTGCAGATTCACTTACCCTCCCATATATCTGATACCTTACATGCCAATTGCTGTCTTCGCTCACATTCACAAGACCCGAAGAGGCTAGTTGATAGCAATACTGCTGATGCGGTCTCTCACCAACTGAAAAGGGACTTTAATTTGGTTCTGAAGACCACTGTGCTCTGTACTAAAAGTAAAAAAACAACTCTTGAACAAAACATATGCTTTTAAGTAGGATAAAAGCTTTCACAAATAGTATGACTGCAGGATGTTTGATTTTTTCCCTTACTGAGAAATTACAGACGCAACTGTTAGTCACTTTACTCCCTGTGTGTGTGTTTTGTAATTGTGAGTGTGTGTGTGTCACTGTGTGCATGTTTGTCCCTGTGAGTGTGTGCACCAAACACAAAACAATAGAAAATCAAAAGAATTTGGGTCATCTGCAGTGGATGATTCACTTTCCTTGAGCAGTGATGCATAAAATAGAAATTACCTAGGAGAGAGAGAGAGCATGAGAGAGAGAGAGAAAGAGAGAGAAATTTAAATGCCACTGAGGAATTTCAAATGATTAATGGATTTGACAAGTGGACCTACTAAGCTTTGCACAGCTTCAGGGCAAAGGCAAGTGATTTTTTTTTTTCAAAATGTCCTCTGACATAGTTCAAACAGAAAAAATGGAAATCATTCTCCCAAACACATACAAATATACACAAAACGAACTAATGATGGCCTAGTGTGTGACTGTTTTTCATGAAGCTGTCTTTTTGCCTCTTGTCTCTTTTCCTCAGGGTCCAATGGGTCCCAGAGGACCGCCTGGCCCCACTGGATCACCTGTAAGTACCCTAGATGGAACACAAGCCAGACATAAACCTGTTGAACAAAATATAACAGATGCAGAAACTAATAGCCAGAGTCTCAATGTCCTGATTTGAATGTGTTTGATGTCAGGCACAGTCATCATCTGAACCCCTGAGGATGCTTACTCACTATGATGACCAAGATAACCATTGGCACGGTTGACAGTACAGGCAGGCACAGATCAGAGATCAGGGATTAGACACAGCTGGGAGCTGTTGTCCGGAGGAAGGTGGCACATGGAGAATAATTTTGGTTCACAGCTGCAGGCTCCGGGGCTTTTTCCTGTGCCACACTCTACATAGCACCTGTCAATTTTCTGCTCACAGACCAGTACACTTTCACCTGCACAGGCAGACAGACACGCACTCATGCACGCACATGCACTGCCATCATAACATCTACCTATCAGGTATCTGTCATCTTAGATAAAGTTGTTAAGCTGTAGACACTGTCAAATGACTTACCTCAACTTGACGGTTTTAGTCACTCTGAGCCCACCACTTTTTTTTTTTTCCCCAGACACCTGTCACCATTTGTAGACTTGACCTACAAGTAGACTGGGTCTATAAGTGGGCGTGAGAAATGATTTGGTGCTTTACTGGAGTTGATTCTAGCATCTGATTCTGAATGTAGCATATTAAGTTTGATATATCCCAGATGTATGACATAACCAATCTATACAATATTGCATATATCCAATCATTAAATGTTACTGCTATTGCAGATAAAAATCATGGCTGGAGCAACACTTCAGTTTAATTATCAGTGGTTCTAATGGTCATTTATAACCAATTAATTATTCACAGATTGAAGAACATCAATATGACTAACTTGATTTTATTTGTTCTAACCAGACATATTCAAATCTTTAACAGGAATGATGATAAGAAATGTGACCATCACTGTACTTAACTGCACACTAGTATATTTTCAAAATGACTTTTTCAGTCATTTACTGTCTCAGGCATTGCTTACAAAATCATCTACATCCTCTCCTCTGCATCTCAGGGCCCACAAGGTTTCCAGGGAAACCCAGGAGAGGCTGGCGAACCCGGACAAGCTGTAAGTATTCCAATTCGTCGTCTATTGCAGGTTTACAAAAAATACTTCCTTTATTGCCTGAAAATATTCACTGGCTGCTTACCTGTGTCTCCCACTTATGAAAGAATGTCAGAGATACAGAAGAATATCTGAGCTGCATTACAGTCACAGGACCATACTGTATTTCTTACTCACTCATATGGAGATTTCACTGATGTAGCCATAATCTGCACCAATAAAGATTCCCACCTATTTCTAATCTTTCATTGCCCATCAATAACTTCAATGTCGTGGTCTCCTTACAGCTTTCTTACTTAAAAGCTTTCTCTACTTCAGGGCCATATTTCAATTAAGTGCTCTTAAGCAGGGTACAAAACTCTATTATTTGTCTCTACGGGGCAATTAAAGAATACTTACTTTGTGCTGCTGCAAATTTGTAATGAATTGCATTTCCTGTCTCATCCAGTGGTTCCTTGAAAACTTCACTAGCTCTCCTGTTACATAATAGCATATTATTTATATCCTATATGTTTTCCTTATTTCCTCCCAAATAGAATAGACCACTTTTGATATATCATGTCCTATATGCATTAAGTATCCATCTTGGTTTCCACCTTATAGGACGTCTCCCAAAAATCAGACTAAATCCTTTCTTTTTTAGTTCCCACAGTAGGTAGACTATGCTCGATCTCCCTGCCTGTGTTAATTCTTCCTATGGCATTCACAGCCACACTTTCTAAGGTACCCATGAACATCATTATGTGGGATTAAAGTCAAACTTCCTTCCAGAAAACAACTTTGACATTTCGTTTTTAATAATGATCATATTTCCCACAAAGATGCCTTTAATTGGGGGTGAGGTGGGGTTATTATTTTCAAAGAAGACTAGAGTGAGCAGAAATGTGTTTTCTTTGGATAGCCTAGATTATAGAAAATCTCCATTTATGTATATCAATATAATGAGAGATTAATGCAACACTCACTTTATTTTAATTAACAGGGTTCCATGGGACCCCGTGGGCCCCCAGGACCCCCTGGAAAGCCTGGAGATGATGTAAGTGTGTCTGTTTTGACTTAATTAAACCTCTTAATATAAAGCAGAACTCTTGTGCAGAGTCTTTAGCATTAAGTGAAATATTTCATTCTCAAATTTTATTACCTCAATTTAATTCCCACATTCAGCCATGTGGAAGCAGACATATTAAATCTTAAATTGTTCTCTTGGAGTGCTCACACAGCTGTCTGAAATTACATTAGATAAATTATTTACATATTTTATTTAAAGTTCAACATTACTCTTCCCCCCTGTTTGTATTTCAGGGTGAATCTGGCAAACCTGGCAAACCAGGTGAACGTGGACCTGCGGGGCCTCAGGTGGGCCGATTTGATTTCCTGCGCTCTTAATATCCTTGATCTCCCCAGTGGACTACAACCTGTTTGAAGTAATTTCTTCTAGTAGCTGTCAGACTGAAGTCTCAGTCTTAGTGTGAAGTACAGTTACTAAACTCAAAGCTTTTAATGTATTGAAAGCCTTGGTCCTGATGTAATCCGTCTCTCTATTCTTAGTTTCACTTTCTTTAGGTTAATCAGTCTTTCCTGCTATGTCACAGGGAGCTCGTGGCTTCCCAGGCACACCTGGCCTGCCAGGCATCAAAGGGCACAGAGTGAGTGGCCTCTGTTCATTAAAGTTAGGTTCTTGGTTGTGTCTTAACAACTTTGTTTCCTAACTGAACCGCATTTGTCTTTACAGGGTTATCCAGGCCTTGATGGTGTAAAGGGAGAGAGTGGACCTGCTGGATCCAAGGTATGGTTTTTATTGTAGATGTGTAGCACCCAATTAAGTAACACTACCACTATCACTATCCCTCATATTAAAATTACAAATCAAGTACAAAAAAGCAATGCAACACAGCTGGTATGAGATTAGTTTTGTTTGAAAGTCAGTGTGTGACTTAACCCATTTATACCTGAGGACACCTAATAAATATGCCTGTTTTTGCCCGAGTGACATTCTGTATGCTGTAGAGGCTCCTAAGGATTTTCAGAAAAATTGAGCGCCTACTTAAACCTTAATTTCTCAGCCTCTGTAGCAGCTAGAGACATGAAATTAAAAAAAACATTTAAACATAGCTTATGCCTTCGGCTATCAATAAAACTTACTTGCTTTGCCATAATCTTCAAAAATATTTTTGGTTTAATTAAAATTAAAAATTTAAATTTTAGATTAAAAACTCATCAATAAAATGACAATAAACATATAGAATATGGTTTTAAGAATTATACCAAATACAAATCATTACTCATTTCTTAGCTCAATCATGTAGAAAAGACAAGCTGTCAGATGTAAAACATGAACTCACTGACCACTGAATTATACACAGCTTTTTGAAAGGTGAGGGTTCAGTCACAACTTTTCACTTAGTATAGGCATTTCATTAGAACTTGTTTTGCCTGTTTAACTGCATTGTCACATGCTATAGATATAGGAACCAAAACAAAACACCTCAGTGTGTGTTTGTGTGTGTGTGTGCATGCGATCACTGGTAACGTTGTTTTTTTGTTTTTTTTTCACTCTCCCAACGGAGAGAAGAACATTGTCAAATGAACACGCGTTTTGTGTATGGCACAAACAGAAGGGGAAATAGAAACTGTCAAATCAACACGCCTTTTGTATGTATTTAGATCAACCACAAAACCTTTTATTGGTCTCACCCCCCACACACACCCCTCCTTTTACGTCCACAATGTGTATTTCAGCCAATCAGACAACATAATATTAGGCATGTGCTTTTAAAGAGCCTGCATCGCTGAATGCCGCAAGAACGTCACTCCTGGCATTAATGGTAAATATGCATAGATGCTGCAGCCGGTCTTAAAGGTAAATACACACAGATGCGTCTCTCGGTCAAAATGGGTGAAGGAAAAAAGAAATGTTACTGAAATAACTCATAGCATTTTCTCTCCTCAGGGTGAGTCTGGTGTTCCTGGAGAGAGCGGCGCCCCTGGACCAATGGTAAAATGGACATCATGGACATCACACCTGCAACTTGTGTAAACAGAACATAGCAAAAACCTGGCCAAAATGGTGAGGTGATTGTTAATATGTTTTCTTCTGTTTCTCATCTTCACAGGGACCTCGTGGTTTGCCTGGTGAGAGAGGTCGCCCCGGGCCCAGTGGAGCTGCTGTTAGTACCCTCCCTCCACCCCTTGAATTTGAATCCATCCATCCATCTTCATACCCAGTGGATTAGCTGGGTACCCTGTGCTTGAAAAAAAAATGGAGAGAGGACCATAGCTATTAATGCAATGTGCTGATAATGTGGTATTCCTTCAGGGTGCTCGTGGAAATGATGGTTTGCCTGGTCCTGCTGGTCCCCCAGTAAGTATTTTTTTCTCTGTCTGATTCCCTGTTGTCACTTAATTGTCATATACATCACCTTGTGTCAATATAAACAATCTAGATGAAGCGTTTGATAATTTCTGTATTATAACTTAAAGTAACTAAAGGACAGTAGCATTTTAAAAAGTTAATGGTATTTCATAATTCACCAATCAGTTTCAATCAATTTTATTATCAGTTACTCTGCCATGTGAATGAAGAAATACATAACCTTTTGGCTGAAAATCAAACATTATTGAATGTGTTGAAAACCGACAGCAGCAGTGTGTTTTCTCTTCTATGTAGGGCCCTGTTGGTCCTTTTGGAGCTCCAGGTTTCCCTGGTTCTCCTGGTACAAAGGTGAGTGACAAAGCCAAATACTGTCCATACGTATCTCTTTTTTCACTTTTTCTGTGAATGAGATTAAACAACATTTGTTTTGTGTTGTATGAAAAAAATGAATACAACATAATTTAATTTCAACCCTGTTAGTGTTTTTCACAAAACACAAACATAACAAAAGCAAAACTATAAAGAGTTAAAGGAGACATATGCTAATTTTTCCTCTTGTGGTATCTAAAAATAGTGCTTTGGTCAGGAACTGACACCAGTTTGACAACCCTGCTCTGAACTCTCGGTTTTAGTGCCTTCCCCCTCCTAAAATGTTGATGATTATCTGATTTATTCTGGACTGGTTTTGCTCTGTGCTTTAGGGCCCAGAGCTGGTGGCAAGATGAGAGATGAGATATATTAGGTGGATGACCAGAAAAGACCTTTGCATTTTTTTGGTCGCCGCTTCTCCCCTCAAATCCCCTCACATTTCCCCAAACCCCCTCAAATCCCCTCAAGTCTCAAGCCAGATGTACTAAATAACCGCAATATTCAACTATTCCTACCACAAGTGATTTATAGTTAAAACTTATTGGATTAATTACCAGGTTAGTGCACGGATCTTACCAACTGCTGACTAATCGAGCCAAGCCAGTGGCTGGTAGCAAGTACCCCAACCCTAACCAGCCATAGCGACCCTCAAATCCTGCCTGGATCTCGTGCTTTTGACTCCCTTGTTGCCCAAGATAGCCTTAAGAGTAATTCACTTCCGAGTGCTCCTCTTCTACATGCTACCTCTGTGGTTGGCAGCTATCAGACATGGAGCACATGGCATAATGAACTCCTTTGTTGCTCAACTGATGAAGCTAAACAACCTCAACACTCCAGCCTGTACATCAATATCATAAAAAGAACTTGGACTCCAACATCGTGTAATGTGTAATCAGGCTATCAAGTGCTGACTCTCCATGGACTAGTTGCAGTGGTATTGGAACCAGACAGAAAACACAGGGTGAATTTGAGTCAAACAAGTTCAGAGACTAACTAGCGTGCTGAAATTTCAAGAGTGCTCCAGAATGTGTGCCCATTGGTTTGCAGCACTTTGTCTGCCTTTGCTCACAAGACACCATGCTGTGAGTGTGCATGTATGAGAGAAAGACTGAGTGTGTGTGTGTATGAGAGGCCGAAAGCAGTAAATCATACTTGCTTTCACATATAACATCATACTCTCACACACACACAAATTATACTCTCTCATAAACACTAGTACAACCTCTCACACATACTACTATACTCTCATATAAACACTACTGAACTGTCTCACACATACTACTATACTCTCACATAAACACTACTAAACTGTCTCACTCTAACTGCTAAACATTCTCACAAATACTACTATATCCTCCCACAAACACTTCAATACTTGTATATTTGCATAGCTATACTAGTGTCTGTGAATGACTATACTAGTGTATGTGCATGACTATACTAGTGTGTGTACGTGACTATACTAGTATGTGTGAGAGAGTTTGATTGAAACAGATGTGTTCTGATGAAGTTCCTGATTGGTTGTCCCTGTGATTCGACGGATATGACCCGCCGTTCCAAAAATGAAGGACGTGACAATATTAAAGTTATCATAAATCGCGCAATTCCCAAGCATTTTTACGGGGTGTGCTAATAATGAGATGACCAAACTCCCCCAATCTGTCCGCCCTGGCCCTGGTTAAAATTGCCCCCGAAAAGAAAAGTTGCGTGGAGCGCATAGAGAGAAAGAGAGCAAGGAAGCGAGCGGATTTATAGATTCCCGTCTGGGGGTTTTATTTTGAAGGAGTGGCTCGGAAATTCGTGATATACTTTGGTTCCTACGCTTCACTTCGCAAATGAGAGTTGAAGAAAATAGTTATTACGTCAGTTACGTCTTTTTGCAGACAAGAAACCGTCCGTGTCTCCTTTCAGTATCCACCAAAACTTATAAATAATGCTCGGTTACATTAATATAGGCACGTCATTCATCTATAGACGTAAAGCACTGTAGGAGCGATTGGCCCCGCTCCATTTGGCTCACACGCCCTGTCGGTACACCGCTGTAGTCTATGAATACACGTCTACGGACAACGCAGACTGGGTAGCGAGTCTGAAGCTCCAGTGAGTCTCTCCCGGTCCGCGATTGTCTCATGTCAATCATGTTTGGGAAGGTGGGTCATATTCGTCGAATCACAGGGACAACCAATCAGGAACTGAGAAATCAAACACATCCATTTCAATCAAACTCTCTCACACATACTAGTATAGTCACGCACACACACAAGTATAGTCATTCACACACACTAGTATAGTTAGGCAAATATACAAGCATAGAAGTGTTTGTGGAGGATATAGTAGTATTTGTGAGAATGTTTAGCAGTTTGTGTGAGACAGTTTAGTAGAGTTTATGTGAGAGTATAATAGTTTGTGTGAGACAGTTTAGTAGTGTTTATGTGAGAGTATAGTAGTTTGTATGAGACAGTTTAGTAGTGTTTATGTGAGAGTATAGTAGTTTGTGTAAGACAGTTTAGTACTGTTTATGTGAAAGTATAATAGTCTGTGAGAGGGTTTAGTAGTGTTTATATGAGAGTATAGTGGTATATGTGAGAGGTTGTACTAGTGTTTATGAGAGAGTATATTAGTGTGTGTGAGAGAGTATGATGTTATATGTGAAAGCAAGTATGATTTTCTGCTCAAACGGCCTCTCATAGTGTGTGTGTGTGTGCATGCACAAGTGTTTTTGTGTGTGTGAGGTCATCTGTGAGCCTGCTCAAGGCACTTGATCATCTGCATCATATGAAAGAGCACAAATTTTCCTACAAACGTGGAAAAAAGAATTTGCCTACTGTGTAGTGTGCCGCTGTGAACAGTGTGAAAAGAGAAAAATGAGAGGTGATTTTGCAGCGATCCCACATTTTCTCCCCACTCTAGCTGCATTGAAAATGCCAAACCCACATGTATTTGAGAGGGCCTGGATGAAAAACAATACAAGGTATCAACATGCTGTTAGGTACAGCCAAAGAGGACAGGTTTTTCTGCGTTTTGTAGTTTAAATTTAAGTTTCTAGGTGAACGTATGACTTTACAGCGAATGTATGTTTTTAAATTTGCTCGTTTTACCCATTCATTTCTTCTGGGATTTTTTTGCTCTTGTGGGGCACTTTTTGGCCCCTTCAAAATTCGGATTATAATACACCAACACGTCTCGAATCTCTCGACACGAACCTCAGGAACGAAACTTCTATATAACTTATACAGAACTATATATATAAATTCTATATGTAACTGTGACTTTGCCCCCCGCTAGGGAGAATTCTGTTGGGAAAAAGAAAAGCACACTTGCTGGGGCTGAGCCGCACTCCTTGATGTATCATTTGTGTGTGTGCGATGAAGTGTTTTCAAGAAGCGGCCGAACGAAATTTAGCTATAAGAAGATCAAGATGATGCAGAAGAGGAAACATGAAGAAGAACATTAGTGCTCTTTCCCGGAGCACTAATTATTCCACCCAAATTTAAAATAAAACTTTTCAATGTCCAGTCCCAAACAAATAAATCATGCCTCGTAAATGATTATATAAAGGGCAAATGTTTGGATACGATATCCCTCACATAAACCTGACATCGAGATGTATTTTGTAGTTTAAAACAACTCCTGTCCTGCTGGGTTCGTATGAGAATTCAGATGCAGAGAGAGTCAAACTGGGTTTCTAGGTGTTCATTAAGCTCACAACCAGGGCTGGTGTGCCAGATGCAGGCTAGAGAGGCAGAGAGGGGCTATAACTGACAGGCTTGATTTGTGAGACATGGAAAGTGGGATGAATCCACTGGAAAGAAGCTGGGAACTTTGAACAGACAGTGCAGGGCTTAATGATGGTACCTATCGCTTATTACTATTATTTTTAAATTAAGTATTTTAAATTGTATATATACAATATATATATATATACATATATATATATATATAAATAATAAATCATATATATTATATTAATATAAAAACCGGGGAGGGTGAAGGGATGCGCAAGAAAGAGGAAGCTGCAAGGAGGAGAGGGGGAAAGAGAGGGACAGCAGCAACAGCAGACAGCAACAAGTGACAGCCATGAGCTGCGACGGCTCTGTAACATAATGACAAGCCCGCACCAAGTAAGCATCTGAGAGTGGGCTACAGGATAGCTGGGCCACCCAGGGTCCAACGGCCAGGGCGAGGCAGTACCCAACCATAGGGCCAGTATTGGTGCCGGAAGCCTTCCCCCCAGCCCTCTTACCATCCCCTTGGCATTAGGGGCCCCTCAGCCGCCTCTTCCCTGTCAGGCCAGGTGAGCACCGCCACTTCCCCCATGTGTCCCTTGATCGCAATCACACCTTCTGTCCTGGAACGTACTGCGGAGCTGGTGTACGACATCTGTCTGCTTGGGCCTTAGTTTTGGAGGAAGCCTTGACCAGAGCAGTGCAGACCCATCTCCAGGTGGCTCGGCAGCATCGAATATGTGCTTGAACGAAGGGTACTGTAATCTCCTTCTCCTGATCGCGGAAAAGTGGAGGTTGGTAACCCACCGAGGAGAGCAAGGGCAACAAACCTGAAGAGGTGTTGGGGAGTGAGTTGTGGCGTACTCCACCCATGGCAACCGCCTGCTCCTGGATGCCGACTCTGCCGCCGAGACACAGCGGAGAGCCGCTTCCATCTCCCTGTCGGCTATTCTGTCTGACCATTGGTTTGATATCCAGAAGACAGACTGGCTGTTGCTCCTAAAGCAGAGCAGAACACCCCCCACACCTAAGACGTAAACTGGGGTCCTGTGTCGGAAGCAATGTCTGAGGGTAAACCATGAACACAAAAAACATCCTTCACCAATAGGTTAGCAGTCTCTTGAGCAGAAGGGAGCTTAGATAGGGCAATGAAATGAGCTGGAAATCGGTTGATGATTGTAAGAACCACTGTGTTTCCATCAGATGGGAGAAGGCCGAATACAAAATCTAGAGCAATATGTGACCAGGGACAGCTGGGAATAGGCAGTGGATGAAGCAGACCAGAACTGGGTTTAGTGGAAGCCTTGCTTCAGGCACAGACAGAGCAAGCAGCCACAAACACACGGACGTCAGAATTCAGCGTTGGCTGACACCCAAACTGACGTCTCAGCAAGGAAATTGTTTGGCAGACCCCAGGGTGGCATGTG
This sequence comes from Karalla daura, assembly GCA_029224185.1. NCBI lineage: Eukaryota > Metazoa > Chordata > Actinopteri > Chaetodontiformes > Leiognathidae > Karalla > Karalla daura. The sequence goes on along the minus strand of CM055188.1, from coordinate 4,011,511 downwards.
AAGTTGGAGAAGTGAGACCACTGCAGAACCTAAAGAAAAAAAGCACAAGGGTGCAGCTTGTTATCTTTATCAGAATGTTGAGAGAGGGTAGCACATAGCCCCATGTCTGATGCATTCACCACCACAATAAACTGCCAAGTCGGGTCCGGATGAACCAGAATGGGGAATGGAGTGAGCTGGTGCTTCAGCTCAGAAAAGGCAGCCTCAGCCTCTGGAGTCCAGCGGAAAGGGACAATTGAGGAGGTCAGAGTGGTTAGGGGGGCTTCAATCCAACTGAAATTGTGCACAAACTAGCGATAGAAATTAGCAAAGCCACTGAACCACTGCAGCTTTCTTTGATTGGTGGGCCAATTAGCAACAGCAGAGATATTTTTTGGACAGGCCTTTGGGCATGCCAAGGTAATCAAAGTGGCCCAGTGGGGTGTTAAATGCTGTCTCGTTCCCCCTCCTTATACGCACTAGGTGATAGGAGTTGCACAGATCCAGGGTAGTGAAAATGGTTGCTCCTTGGAGAGGGGTAAAAGCAGTTCAAGTCAATCAGTTTGAGTCAATGAGTGGCAGAGGACACTTATTTTTTTACGGTTATGTTATTTAGGCCCGCTGGGGAGGTAGAAAGATGTATGATCCCTGCAGCTAATGATTCCTGCACATATTTTTCCATAGCTTGTTGCTACTAGGGAGTGGTGCTCTAGGCAAGAGATTGACGGTAAAATCTTAGGGACAATGAGGTGGAAGTGACAGAGCCATCTTCTGGCTAAAAATGGGAACCAAATAATGGTACTCAGGGGAAACTAAAGACAGATCTATGGTTTCAGAAACTGATAGTGGAGTAACCAGGGGAGTCATGGTGGAACGCAGACGCTGAAAGTCACAATATGGAGTGTATGTATGCAAATGGGGCAGAACAGGGAGAGTAAAGAGTGAAGCGTCAGCTGGAGGGACAGCCTCAGCAGCTTGTGGAAGAATGGCAGACAGGGATGTGGTTACCTGAGCCAACTGGTCATGGAGCTGGAGCATGGTTGTAGTGAGTCCCCCTTACTGGGTCTCCTAGTGTTCTACTTTTCATTTTCAGCATGCACATTGGGACCAGCCAAAAATTTTCAAGATATGGAAAGATTTTGCAATAGCGCCACCTAGAAATTTTCAAAGACCCCTTCCCATAAAGCTGTTTGTGGAGTAGAAAGATGAAAATTTGTAGTCTTAAACACTTTATTGCACAAAAAAGTCTCTTGCACTCATGGTCAGAACTGGATAGGAAGTCAGCCATTTTGGTTTCAGTGGTCAATTGTCGATATTTCAATACATCACTTCAATACATCACCAGAGTCCACCTAGAGAATTCATTCCATCAACTTCATATTGTATAAGATCAACTAAATGGCATTTCAATCAAAGGTTCAGAAAAGATTTTCTCTATGTCAAGGGGTGTAGCCGTATGGCAGCGATAGTAGAGAGACTGTTCATTATCAGAATCACAGGAATGCTTCTCAGCCCAGAATAGATTGCTTTTTAAAATATTCTAAAATAAAAAGAGTCTTACGATGACCTATGACCTGCATTAACTCTGCAGTTGCCAGAGCCTCAACGGACGCAAATGTGAGGACCTGCTCCCATCTGAGTTCTGTTGTATGGTGATGCGTTATAGATCTAATTAGATGTAGATAGATTATAAAGATATAGATTAGATATAGATCAAGTTAGATATAGAACTAATTTCAAACTACAGCTGTTTAGTAAGTCAGAAATATGTTGATTATAAGTGGCAATGAGTTCTTAAGTGTTATTGGTATTTCAAAAAATTGTAAAAAGATATAAAAATTAACTCCAGAACTTCTGCATATTTCCTGCAATGCATCTAAGTGGGTCATTCAAGCACAAAGTTTCAAAGGGAACAGATAAGTAGTTGTTACTTTTTGTTTAATGCAATGTTAGACAAATTAATACACAGGTACAAAGTGAGTTTATAAAATTATTGAATGACTTGATAATGCTGAAGCCAGCAGTCAGATTTATAGACAGTCAACCTGGTCTGACCAAATGCTGAAATTAAATATTATAAATTCGGCTAAGGAAAATTATGAAGGCACATTTCTGTTTTTTCATCATACTTCAGCGATACCAGACATATCTCTCCCAGTCTTACCCACTTTGAGTGAGGTTGTGGTGGTCTGCTGGTCTGCTAAAGGGATCTAGTGTATTTTGTGTACACATTTCATGTGTAATTTGGTCCGTTCTTGGTGAGCTTACAGATGCGTTATGCATGAAAAAGGAGCTGCATCACAGGAAATTGTGGAGGCACTGAAGCTCATGGTGGCCATTAAGTAACAAAGAAGAAACAAAAACAATACAAACGGGAAGAGGAGCTACATCAACATGCCATGATGTATTTAATGGCTTCACAAACCACGGCAATCTCCTACAATGCCTTTCTTTGGATCTCCTCATTTATAATCATTACTTTTTCCATCAATGCTATGTTTGTTCATGAGGCCAGCTAAGTGATTTGATCTCTTCAGCAATCCTGGGTCTGCCCCTGGGTCTCCTCCAAGTTGAACATGCCTATAAAGGCATACAGGGGGCATCCTGACCAGATCATCGATAAAGTTTGTTGTTTTGTGCTGTTGGTGTTTGTAGTGAAATTTAGTAAGTTGTCATACGCATCATTAAAAACATTTTTATTTATTGTTGTTAAATAAGTTACACATTAGCTACTAACTTTATGTGTGTGTTAAGTCCTCAGATTTTCAGAGTATACAACCTTTCACATTTTACAGCAGCAAAATCGCAGTTTGTGAATATTTTTTCATTAGCTCCACATCCTATCAGCCCTGTTTAAATGGGCTTTTTAATGTCCCAGAACATCTTGCTTTTACTGTGGACTATTTTTTGTGGCTGATCATTTGAACTATGTATTTACTGTTGCCTCTCAACCATGTTCTGTGCTGCTAACCAGGGCGAGGCTGGTCCTACTGGTGCTCGTGGGCCTGAGGGTGCTCAGGGACCTCGTGGAGAGTCTGGCCACCCTGGATCACCTGGACCCACTGGTGCTTCTGTATGTGTTGCTTTATACATGGGTTTAAAATTAAAAATGTTTGTCATTAACTTCTGATAAAGAACACTGTGCATGATCAGCAGTATAATGAGCAACAGCCATGGTTAGAACTATACAACAAAAGAAAAACAAAAGAAAAGAATGTGAAAAGAATGTCAGTACAAATGTCCATTATATTATTAGTATTCATTTATGACAAATGTTTTATAGGGAAACCCTGGTACTGATGGCATCCCCGGATCCAAAGGATCAACAGTAAGAATACACTTATTGTCTGTCTTTCAAACTTTCAATCTGCTGTTTATTATTTACTATACTATACTATACTATACTATACTATACTATACTATATTATACTACGTATTGCAACTCTTTCCTTATTTCAACTTACTTTACAATGACTGTAGGGTGCTCCTGGTATTGCTGGTTCTCCTGGTTTCTCTGGACCTCGTGGGCCTCCCGGGCCTCAGGGAGCAACTGGACCCCTTGGGCCCAAAGGAACATCTGTGTGTGCTCACTTTGGTCTTCATCAATCTATTATTCTTTCCAAGCTCCAAATAAAACATGGGACGGGAAAGATTAATAAGGTGCTGCTGTCTCTTGCCATCTCTCTGTCCGTCCATCCTTGTTAGGGAGACCCAGGTGTACCAGGATTCAAGGGAGAGGCTGGACCCAAAGGAGACATTGTGAGTTTTGTTTTTATTTTTATTTTATTTTTTGTTTCTTTTACCTATCTCTATTACCCAGCTAAGTCCAAATAGTGAAATTTGATATAAAGCCACGGTCAAGCCAAATAATTTTGTGGATATTAGTGCTGAAGTTTCTCATACAGTTAGAGAGCTCATTTCATCCTGGTGCTGAAACCCATTTCCTCGTATTCATGTTTTACATTCATATTTTTGCATTAATCATATTGTATTAAATATTTTCTGTTTTTTGGACTTTGTCTTTCCCTGTAATAATGTCATCTGTTGTCTTTTTCAGGGACCAGGTGGTCTTCAGGGAGCTCCTGGCCCACAAGGAGAGGAAGGAAAGAGAGGACCCAGGGGTGAGCCTGGTGCTTCAGGACCACATGGTCCTCCTGGAGAGAGAGTGAGTAACATCTCATGATTATTTCAGATTTGGAGAGAATGTTGATGTGAGACGTTTATTAATTTATTTACAATGATTGCAATCAATTATCATTGACTATTAATCTTTACCGCTCATATTGTTTCATCAAGGACCTATTTATCCCATACTTTTAAGATATTGTGATGATTATTGCTAATACTGTTAGACTGGTTCTGTGTTTTCTGTGCAGGGAGCTCCTGGTAACCGTGGTTTCCCAGGTCAAGATGGTGTGGCTGGTCCCAAGGTGAGTGCTACTAGACAACAGTTCAACTCATTCTTGAGAAAATAGTTTGGTTACTTGGGTGGGTGTGCGTGTGTGTGTGCGTGTGTAGACTATTGTGTTAATTCCCATCCAGGCTGCTTAACACCAGACCAAGAGACATGAGTGTCAATAGCATCTATGGTGCAACATTTTCTCCAACATTGCAAATATACCAAACTGTTTAGTTTTAATGTGAATGATTAAATATGGAATTACATCTTTAAACCAAAGTCCTACCAACCTTTCCAGCTTCAAACTTGTTGCAGATTATTGTGTGCTTCACATGATGCAGCAGTCTAGTTTCATATTCACATATTGCTTATCTGGGATTATCTGGGTTTGGGAATACTGTTGAAGAGAACACATGGCAGTTTTTTCAGGTTTTATGCCATTTTTGGAAAACCCACGCTTCCTGGGCATTTATCTTTTTTCAGTTAACTGACAACTGTATCCTATTCCTTATTTGTTATAGGTCAGATAAGATAAAAGGTTTAGCTATCCTTAAATGGGATCAAATGGTAAATGATAAATAATCAGAACCTGCCCCCACATGGGTGTAATAGAGTTTATATTGTGGCGCCGCCACACAATTGGTACATAGAGTAAATATGAAAACTGGGCTTAAACCACGATGGTACAAAGGTACTTCCAGGGACTGTACGTGCCACTGACCTGCCGCTGCCACTGCTGAAGGGGACCAGCCAAGTGCCGGCCAATCAGTGGTCACCGTGCCAAACTGAAGGGCGTTTAAAAATGGAAAGAGGGATAGCATTGGGGAGGTGACAGGAGTGTGGAGACAGCTAAATCACCTCATTCACGCTAGACACTCTGGATGCTTGAAAAAAAATGTGCTCATTGTCCTCTTACTACTTGTATCTTCTGTACAAGTCCCAGAAGTGTCTAGGTTTGTGACATCTGGTAAGGCACTGAGCTGGGGGAGGTTCCCCGTCTAGTTCAGGAGCTGTCATCGAGGAGCTCCATCTGGTTCCACAGCTGGTTCCGTACAGTTATTACAGACAGTAACGTATTGTAACAAACCACAGGGGGTCTCACAACTCACCAGAGTACCACCTTCTCACTGACTTTGGCTCATCAGAGTTTTGCACTAACTGCAAACTGTAGTTGTATTGTAACTGTTACAATACAACTACTCTACTGCAGGCACGTTACAATGTGTTCATTGGAAATCTATGTTATGGCTGATGAAAATCCTGCCTTTCCCATCATCCTAGGATTAGATTTCTTGTTCAAGACAGTAACTATCATTAATTTGGGGACCCGTTTGTATGGGGTGAAAAGGGCCTAGAGGCTATACTTACCATCCATTTCTCGCTCATGATGACTAATGATGAATGTACTCTAACCACCAGCCTCCCATCTAGTATTTGGCTTTATATCGGTATTTCAGACATCCCAAGAGTCATCTCATTAGGATGAGCACGACCCGTCACCTGTTGCAAAATATCCACCAGAGGTTACAAAAGTGTGGAGTGTGGTAGAGGCTTGGCCTACACTGTGGGGGAAAATGGTACGACATAAAATATTTACCACTGATAAGGTACAAGTCCGTTGCAAGGCACATAGGGTGTCCCCACATAAAAAGCACGTAATTGCAGATGTCACAGATGCTCCAAGCTGGAATTCTGGAACCATCCCAAACTGCGTGGATTACAGAAAACCGAATCAAAATCCCAATCAGATGCTAATGCCCCAGATCCACGATCAAAGGCATTAGATTGATGAATGGATGCATCCATGGGGCAGACTCAACTAAAAAAATTGTCAGTTTTTCCAGAGGCAGCTAAGATTCTTGGGCCACATAGTGTCAGGAAAGGGTGTCCAGGTGGATCCTGAGAAAATACTGGCAGTTTTTCTGACTCTAACCCACTCCTACCAACCTCAGGAGTTTACAGCGTTTTCTAGGTTCAGTGGGCTGGTACCAGAAGTTTATTGAACATTTTGTAGATTGGGCAGCACTTTTGAATGAATTAAAAAGATGAAAAAAAGTGTGTCCATACAGACGCGAGTGACGTGGGATTAGGAGCAGTGCTGATCTAGACCTCAGATGAAGGAGGGAGGGTCATCGCGACACATCCCGAGGTCCAAGAGGAGCAGAGTGTAATCACTCTACCTCAGAAAAGGAGGGCTATGAGCCTGAACCAATCCTGAGCCAACATTCCCGGCCCCGGGAAAGACAAAAGGAGTAGTAAGTGACAGTAACTCCACACCGCACGACTGAGCACCAGCCAGAAGCCAGAAGGCTTTCAGCAACCTAAGGTGTTGCCGCATGTGTTAGGTGCACAAGGCGGAGAGTGGATTTATGCAGGCTACCCCAGTCAGTGAGCCATGGGAGAAGGCCGGCATAGATTTGATGGGGCCATTTCCCCGCTGTAAGAGAGGGAATGTATTTCTGTTAGTCATAGTTGACTATTTCACAAAGTGGGTGCAGATGTCATGCATAGTCATGGTGTTAAAGGAAGAAATATTCACCTGATTTGGGGTTCCTCTGGAGGTGCTTTTCAAACCACTGGCCCAATTCACAAGCCATGAAATGGCGATTTTGAATTTGCGATCAATGCAGGTTACCACGAGACAACAGGTCATTCACTGGCTGAATTTAAAGGGACCCCTAGAAAGATTAACTGCCACGCTGCCATTACCACACCATACACTTTGCACCATCTTCGAGTGACAGAAAAAGATGTTGGACCTTGTCAGGTCTGGGTGATTACTCACCTGCTCTCCAAAGCAAATAAATTTACCTCACAGCTTGTGCCCTGATGGTCCGGGCCTGCTGCTATAGTGGGGAAGCTTGGCTCAGTAAACTGCAGGATTCAGTGGAGAGACCAAAGTGCTAAAATTGATACCGTGACAGTGAAGCCCTGAAGCCCTATTTCAGGGTGAAGTCTCCAGTACCTCTGGCTGAGGGGATGGGGGGATCTGTGGCACATCCACACAACTGGTAAATAGAGGAAATCTGAAAACTTGGATTAACCCATGACTTTAATGGTACTTCTGGGGACTGTATGTACCACTAACACATAAAGGGGTGGGCCAAGCAGTGGCGTGTAAACAGAGGTGATGAGGGATATTTTTGTGGCTTTTTATTTGTGTTTTGGACTGTGCTGTTTCTTGGATTATTTCATTTTTGATTAAGGGGGAATGCAGGACAATTTTTTTTTGATTCTGAAGGCAAGGACCTGGATTGAGTATTATTGGACATTGATAGATTTTTTTTTACATATAGTAAAATAAAGGAACCAACAAACAGCATGGAATCATGTGTGTGTCATTGCATACTGCTTACTTTTATTTTCTCCACTAACTTTATTTGCACTGTCCATTTAAGTAGTAGTCTTCCCAGTAATGCTCCAGGGAGATTGTTACAATAAAAAGTCTCATTTTAGTTTTGGTTGAGAAGTAGGGTTTGATAGTATTCTTTAAAAGTCATTCAATCTTTGCTCACTGAAATGCATTGCAATATTATGTATTGGATTTTGAACTTGTGCTCTGAGGCCTCTTGGACCTTACTCAATCTCCTCAGCCACAGTATCTTATTAGGGTTGCAAGAACCCTATTAATCTGCACTGTTTCTTTTTATTAGGGTCCAAGCAAAGAAGTTGCAAGAGCCCTATTAAAACTGTAGTGTTCCTTTTTAGGATCTGAGCAACAAAGTTATGAGAACCCTATTCAAACTGTGCTGTATTGTTCCTTCCTAAAATTAATTGCGATTTTGGAGGCCTGAACATGAAAACAAAAACATGAACACAAAACTCACCATTTTCGGCATGCACATTGAGATGGGCAAAAATTTACATGTACAAGTATCGCTGAAAATGCACGGGGCAGAATTGCACAACAGCGCCACCTGGACAACTTGTCTATGAGGAATTATTTTTAACTTTGTCATTGTCAACTTTGTCTTTGTCATTGCACTAATGGTCAAACCTAAACAGAATATGTTAATTTTAAGGTAAAATCAATTTGAAGGGAAGCGTTTTAGAAGGTCTTTACGTCCTGTCATTACACCATAGTTTCTGATGTCCAATGACGCTGGTAGTTCTGTGAGCACAGCACAGATGGCTAATGACCCAATGTGTGTCAGTGGCTGTAGCACAGCCTTTGACATGGTGTCAGGAGTTGCCATAGATCCGTGTCCTGTGTTATACCGACAGGAAGGTCTCATTTTCTCAACTGAGAAGGACACAGGAAATTAGCAGCGCCACCGCCATCTTGGAACGGGGTAAGCAGACAGCGGTGCATTACTGCCGTAGTATTCACAGAATTTTGAACTGATCAAACGGTTCGATTTGTAAAAGATATCACACATATAGCTACGATATAAGGTGCTTGGATCCTTTAAATATACTGGTTTTTACCACCACTCGCACTCCACAATCGGCCTCTCACTTCAGCATAGCTATTTATAAACAGTGTAGGGCAGATGAGCTTCTGAAACATCTAAACATTGATGCCAGACTTCCGGCGGACTTCTGTATGGATCCATTGTATGGATGTTTTAATAAGCACTGTATAGAAACCAGATCTTGTGGGATCACTTTTCACTGGCATATTAGGTGTATGTATATAACAGCAATAATAACATAATAAGATGACCAGTAGCTATAATAGTAGCAAATAAGACCAGTAGCTACAATGTAGCTTCCCTTCAAACATGAATAATATGAATAATTAACAATAACACTAATAATACTAATACTGATAATATAACAATAAAACAAGAATTACAACAACAACAATAATTATATATACTATGGTACTATCATACTCCATAATATCTATGATATAATACTTGTATAATTATACTCAACTACGGTGTATCAAAAGTATTTTGACAGTGTATTTGCTGACAAATTAACAATGAACATGTATTCATAATGTCAGGTTGAATTTTAGTTCTCTTACAAGTACAATGTATCTGTAAAGTTACTGAAGTAAATATAACAGACTGCATGTAGAGCATTACTATAGAGGGGGTCCATAACCTATCAATCATAATCACTCAATCCAGAACAGAATCCTCTTTGAAGTGGGCTAAAAAAGAGGAGCCTTGGGATGGCCTAGGACCCCTATTAACCCTGTGGTTGCCAATACCCATTTGGAAGCAAAAGCGAGGACCCACTCACAGCTGCTTGCAGCTTCAATTCGGGCTTGAGCAACGAAGTTGCGAGAACTCTCTTAAAACTGTAGTGTTTGTTTTTACTATATGGAAACGAGCAACAAAGTTGCAAGAACCCTATTAAATTTGTCTTGTATCTTTTTATTGTTATTATTACTATTATTATTATGATTCTTAGGAATAAATAGTCACTTTTTGGGGGCCTGAACATGCTCTAAAATGCACCATTTTTGGCATGCACAGTGGGACTGGCAAAAATGTTCTTCTGACAGGAAGTCAGCCATTTTGATTTGAATTTTGAAAACACCTCCTCTGATGGGGTTCGCCCAAATTGCTTCAACTTTGGTACAGATCATCTATGGACCAAGCTGAGAAAATTTTGTGTACAGATTTTTTTAAGTCAAAGGGCGTGGCCACTAGCACATGACAAAGTCATCAATGTCATCAAAATGACAAAATGCTCTTCCGGCCAGGCACTTCATCATAGAAACTTCAAATTGGTGGACATAATTGCATTGTATTCCAGAACAGCCAGTGAATGGCCTTTTCAATAAGGGTTGCTACATGCCTTTATAGTTCCTTGAAATTTTCAGACATGCCTTCCCATATTGCTTTTTGTGGAGTAGAATGAAGATTTGCAGGCTCACAGAAGCAAGTTAGCCATTTTGACTTCAATGGTCAAGTGTCACGTCACTTGTCACCCAAGTACACCTAGAGATTTCATCCCATCAATTTGAATTATATAAGATCACCTAAATGGGATTGTGATCAAAAGTTCAGAAAATATTTTCTCTATGTCAAGCACCCCATAGTAGAGAGATGGTTCATTATCTGAATCGCAGGGATACCGCTCAGCCCAGAAGAAATTCCTCTTCAAAATGAGCTAAAAAAGATTAGAGTGTTGGGGTGACCTATGACCTGGATTTACACCGCGGGTGCCAGAGCTTCGACGGGCGCAGATGTGAAGACCTGCTCACAGCTGCATGCAGCTTTAACATTAGTTTTCTAACTTCATCTCATTAGCCAAACTTTAATCCCTCTTGATTGGCTGTTGTTTATCCAATCTTCTCAAAGTTTTACCTCTTCCACAGATATAGGTGGGCTCTATGTAAATTTCTCCTCATTATAACTCTGTTTTTGTTTCTGATACAGTTAATTGTCTAATATTCACAAGGACGTATACTTGGTGATTGACTGAGTTATGGGTAATATCTAAAAAACAAAAAATATGAAGGGTCTTCTTGCATCAAACAATCCTGCTTCTTTAATTAATGTATTAAAGGGGACATATGATGCAAAACCTACTTTTCTTTGTTGTTTGTGTATCTTTAGTACCTTAAAAGGTGTAAGTAAGTCAATGTTTTGTAAACTGTTGTGATGAGAAAATGTCTCGAAATAAGCTGTTCCTGTCACCTTGTAATGTAAACAAGGGGATTGATTTTCATAGCCCCACCCTCCTCCCTATAACTCAGCTGCCAGAGCAAGGAGCCCCATTGCCTCGTCGTTGCTTTACCTGTATGCAACAGTCTCCCTGCTAGATCAGAAGGAATGTACTCAAACCAATAATTTAGAGCATGGCTATGAAACCTGTACGAAAAGAACCTGGCTGTGCTACATCTTCAAGTTTTCAGACCAAAGCATTTTACTTACATTACTTGTAAATATCAATGAACCATATCAAAGAATTAGAAATTAGCATAATGTCTCCATTAATATCTCTAATTTGTTACACTTAAAGTGTATTTTACTTGCTTGGAGTTGTGTGAAGTCCCCTCCTGCTTTAAACGCAGTCCCCAAAAAATTCACCATCAAGGAGCAGAATGACTACAGACCCCTTGCCCTGACATCTGTGGTCATAAAATTCTTTGACAGGCTGGTGCTAACCATCTGAAGTCCATAACAGACCCCTTGCTCATTAAGCTACCGGGGAAAGCAGCGGATGATGCAGCCAGCATTCATCATCCTCCATCACCTTGACACCTTAGGGATGTACGCTAGGATACTGTTCATAGACTTCAGCTCTGCATTTAACCCCTCAATCCCAGACACCCCCCACCAGAAACTCTCTCAGCTCACAGTGCCGGCCTCCCCTGCTAGTGGATATACAACTTCATCACTGACAGAATCCAGCAGGTGTGGCTGGGGAGCAATACCTCCAGCACCCAGACCATCAGCATCGGCACCCCTTCCTGCAGCACCAATTCCTTCTCAAATAGAGAGATGGGCACTCTTGGGTAACAAACAAAAGCCTAACTAAGATAAACTGCTTCCAGTCCAGGGTCAGCCACAGCTGACTCCGAGGGAAAGCATGGTCACAAAATGCCAGCCCATGACGCTGGGCCTGCTAGTGGGGGAGGGTTGTTAACTAAGATGCTGATGGATCTTCAAAAAATTTTTTTTCTTAGAATGACGTGAGTAAGTTAGAGAAAGCAGTTGTGCACAAGTGACATGGTAGAGAGTCTGGGGCTTGGGTGATGTTCCTATGTTCCTACTCAGCCATTTACTTCTGGCTCTTCATCAGCTCTTCTCTTTGCTCATGAGAAGCTTGTTCACAGGAAGACAAAATGCAGTGATGAATGGAACTCTGGTTACTTCATGTCAACACAGGCCACAAACCTGTGGTGCACCAGTGACCTGGTCATGAGCATTTCATTTAACATCATCTCTCTGGCATTATTAAAAAAAGGAAGAATGAAAAGAAAAGAAATGTCCTTTGTCTGCTCTTTGACAAATGAAATGTAGCTTCTCTTGCAACTGACTGAGTGACAGACCCAGGTCCTCCTCTACGTCCTCCTTAGGGAGCCCCAGGAGAACGTGGACCTCATGGTGCCAGTGGTCCCAAGGGTGCCAATGGTGACCCTGGTCGCCCTGGAGAGCCTGGTCTGCCTGGTGCCAGAGTAAGCACTTCCCATACTCATCAGTGTCATTGATGTGGATTTCGGTAACCTACATACAATCCTGTATTTTATTTCTCAGTTGACCACCCTAGTTCACACTGTGAAAAAAAAACAAAAAAACACTTTGGGATAGGTGGATTGATGGATGGATGGATGGATGGATGGACGGATGGATGGATGGATGGATGGATGGATGGATGGATGGATGGATGGATGGATGGATGGATGGATGGATGGATGGTTGGATGGATAGATAGATAGATAGATAGATAGATAGATAGATAGATAGATAGATAGATAGATAGATAGATAGATAGATAGATAGATAGATAGATAGATAGAGATACTTAATTGATCCCGAAGGAAATTAAGATGTTAAGAAGTTTGAGATATTTTTATTTCATATAAGAATTAAGACAAGTACTTACACACTTAAAATGTGATACTAAGTGATATAAGTGATGTTATTTAGTGTATGTTATTTCATATGTTGAAGATGGAAAAGAGCTTTGGAGTTCTACATATGTAGAATATGTATGCATTTCTTATAATGCAACCACCTGCATTTTTCACTCCACCTTGCAGCACTTGTTTGTTTGAAAACATCTCCATCTGGTTAATATTTCTGTATGGTCATATTTGGAATGAGACCATGATTATCAGAAATCTAGAGTGCTTGCATTCCTAATTTGATCAGGTGGCCTTTTTTTGAGTAATTTGTTTGTGTCTTCCTCTGTTAGGGCCTGACTGGGCGTCCCGGTGATGCTGGTCCTCAAGGCAAAATTGGACCGTCTGTAAGTTCCAGTTTTGTATTATTGGGACTATGTTGTTATCATAAAATAATAACAATATAAGAGTGTATTTCTGCCATTTCTGACTATTCTTGTAATCTATCTCACTACTACTGTGGTTGGTGTTCTTTTTGTCAAAGCAAATGTTATTCCTACTGCTGATTGTTGCTGCTGTGGTTTTTGCTGTAGTTTCTGCTGCTCAGAGCCCTCACTTCTTCTGTTGTCACCACCTGGGGCCTGTTTCACAAAGCAAGTTTAGTGAAAACTCTGAATTTGTTAAAAAAGAAGGGAAAAAATGTTTTACCTTCCTTTTCTGTTTGCCAAAGGAAGGTAACTTAAACCAGAAAAAGAGGGGTAACTAGCCTGTTTCACAGAGAGAAGTAACTTAAACTCTTGGTCAGTTACTGCAGTAACAGACTCTGTGAACCTAACCTGGTTGGGAGCAGGTTTTTTTCAAGAAATTTTAGTATCCAAGCCGTCTCCTCCCCTTATGCCACTCTTACTTTGATCAATTCACTCAGTCCTGCAGGTTTCAGCTGAGTTTCAGAGTCTGGTTCTTCATAAAAATCACATTTATTACCATGGACTGTCTGTTTCTTGGTGGTAGATCTTGATCTCGATCGTTTCTTGATCCAGTGGAAGAAGAGACAACATTATTTTGCAGGGTGTTACACGTAAGTTGAGAGATCTTTTGCAGACCGCGAGTAGACCCGAGTTTTCCCAACACTTTTCGTTTTTGACCGGTACCATTTTTCTTCACAGTCCATCATTACCAACATCATCCTCTGTCAATGTTTACTTTTATCGGTGCAGATTCTTTGTGTAACATTCTGTTCACAAACATTCTTTGTGAGTAATCGAGGAGGAGTTTTACAGGAAGGCAGGCAAATAATGAAGAAATCAGTTAAAAATTATTATAACAACCAATGTTCTGTTATTGACATGGTGCTGCAGCCTGCATCTGTGTTAGTAGTCCCTTGTTAGGGAGTACTATTGTTCTCCTGCGTGTTTATTCTTCTTAACTATTATAGCAAAATTTTGATCATCTGTAGCTCGAAAAAGCTTCATTGCACACAAACAAATGATACATCAAAACGTGCGGCTCAGCCCTGGCAAGCGTGGTTTGTTCCCAACAAAAGTCCAATTTTTGGCCCTGCTAGGGGCACGACTGTCTGCAAATGATCCAGTGTGGTGAAATTTCGAGAGGGCTCTGGGATGTTGTCTGTTGTTTTGCAGCACTCTGTCTGCCTTAGGATTGCTCGCAAGACACCATTCTGGGAGTGTGTGTGCATGTATTAGAAAGAGACTGAGTGAGCGAGCGAGTGAGTGAGTGAATGTGTGTGCATGAAGTGTTGTGAGGTGTTTGTGAGGTCATCTGTGAGCCAGCTGCAGCAGGAGGCTCTCGGTTAGCAGAGGCGCAGACACAAGACCACATGCTCTTTGAGAAGGTGCTGCTGAAAAATGATGCAACCTATCAACATGCAACTTGGTACACAAACAGACCACAGGGTTGATTCATTTTTAGTGCTCCGGGAGGGAGCACTATTGTTCTCCTGCATGTTTGTTCTTCTTACTTAGCGCCCAGCTTTGGCGTGGCGTATCTCGAAAACCGCTGATCGTAGACGCACAAATGACGCACAAAACCTGCGGCTCAGCCCCGGCAAGAGTGCTTTGCATTTCCAAGACAAAATACCAGTTTTTGGCTCCGAAAGAGCAAAAAATTCCATAAGGCATGAATGGGAAAACCAGCAAATTAAAAAAATCACCCACAAACAAACATCCACCGTAAAGCCATACGTTGTCGTAGAAACTTCATTCAAACTCCAAAACACAGAAAAGCTTGTCGTCTCTGCCTGTACCCAACAGTGTGTTGATACCTTGTATTGTCTTTCATCCAGGCCCTCTCAAAAATGTGGGTTTGGCGTTTCTGTAGCAGTACAGTAGGGAGAGACCAACTGTCAGAGTGCGGGATTGCGGAACAATCAGCTCTCATTTTCTTATTTTCACACTGCTACCAGCCACACCATAAGCAGTAGGCAAATTCTTTTTCCACTTTTGTAAGAAAAATTGTGCTCTTTCATGCGATACCTTTCATAAACCTGTGCGCCTCAGAATCAGACCAGCGCATCCTCTTCTCTCCATAAGCCTCAATTCATTTTCCGATCACTGCGATCAAAGTTACAATTCTACTCGCGACTGTGGCCTCTGTTTTCATAGTACACCAAATTGCATCACGGCATTCCTGAGACTCTCCCCTACGTGACGGTGTGCTCATATTCCAGATAGGTGCAACCGTCTCTGTAGAGCCAAATGTTTAGCACTTAAGCAATTTCATTTTTTCCCATAAGAATGAATGGGAAACTCAGAACTGGTGATAGCTTGTACTGTTTTTCACTAGCACCTTCTCAAAGAACATGTAGTCAAGTACCTGCACCTTTCTCTCCTCCGCTGACAGTGTCCTGCTGCAGCAGGCTGACAGATGACCTCCCAGACACACAAACACTTCATGCATGCACACACACACACACACACACACACACACACTCACCCAGTCTCTCTCTCATACATGCACACACTCACAGAATGCTGTCTTGTGAGCAATCCAAAGGCAGACAGAGTGCTGCAAACCAATGGGCACACACCCTGGAGATCCCCGAGCCACTTCAGCTGGCTCCCCTCGATGTGGAGGAGCAGTGGCTCTACTCCAAGCTCCTCCTGGGTGACAGAGCTCCTCACCTTATCTCTAAGGGAGTGCCCCACCACCCTGCAGAGAAACCTCATTTTGGCTGCTTGTATCCGGGATCTCGTTGTTGACCCAAATTCTTTGGGTCATGACCTAAAAATCACCACAACGGACCGATACAGAGACTACATTACTGTGGCCGCTGCACCAATCTGCCTGTCAATCCATCCCTCCATCCTTCCCTCACTCGTGAACAAGACCCCAAGATACCTAAACTCTGAGGCAGGGACTCTCCACCGACCTGAGAACCATGGCCTCGGACTTCAAGGTTTTGATTCTCATCCCAGCTGCTTCACACTTGGCTGCAAACCGCAGTGCATGCTGGAGGTCCTGGCTCGAGTGAGCCAGTAAGACAACATCATCTGGAAAGAGCAGAGATGAAATCCCATGACCCCTGAACCGGACCCCCTCTGGCCCCCTGCTGCGCCTAGGAATTCTGTCCATAAAAGTAATGAACAAGCCCTGTCGGGGATTTACCGGAATTGGTCTGACTTACTGCCAGCAAGTCAAACCAAGCTCCTGCACTGATCATACAAGGATTGCATGGACCTCAGCAGTGGGTCTCCGACCCCGTAGTACCTCCCACAGAATACCACGAGGGACATGGTCAAAAGCCTTCTCCAAGTCCACAAAACACATATTTGACATTTTGGGCAAACTCCCATGAGCCCTCGAGCACCCTATGGAGGGTAGAGAGCTGGTCCAGTGTTCCATGGCCAAGACAAAATTCTGCATTGTCCCCAGCCTTTGCTTCCTTGGGGGAAGGCATGTCAGTGGGATTGAGGAGAACCTCAAAGTATTCCTTCCACCACCCGACAATGTCCCCAGTCGAGGTCAACAGCTCTCTACTTCTACCGTAAACAGTGTTGGTGGAGCACTGCTTCCCCCTCCTGAGGCGTGGGACTGTTTGCCAGAATTTCTTCGAGGCTGACCTATAGTCCTTTTCCATGGCCTCCCCGAATTTTTCCCAGACCCGAGTTTTTGCTTCTGTGACTGCTCGAGCTCAAGGAGTTGGGTTCCAGAGCCCAGACTGTGTGTGGAGGTGAGCCCAACTATCTCTAGTTGGTACCACTCTACCTCCCACACAAGCTCAGGCTCCTTCCCCACCAGGGAGGTGACATTCCATTTTCCCATTGCTAGAGTCATCCTGGGATTGGTCCGTTGGTGCCCCTGCCCACGACTGCCACCCAGTTCACATTGTTCCCAACCCTAGTCATTCGCCCTGCAGGTGGTGGGTCCATTGGGAAATGGAGAAGATGGCAATGCCATGTGGCTCCTTCGTGCCCAGCTGGGCCCTGTGGCAGACCTGGCCCTCCTGCAGGCCTGGCTCCAGACATGGGCCCCGGGCTTCCTCCGGGCAGGGTCTCATTCCTCATTGTGTTCTTTTTCATGGGGTCTTTTGAACCACTCTTAGTCTGGTCCCTCACCTGAGACCACTTTGCCTTTGGTGACACTACTAGGAGTACATGACTCCCAACAACATAGCTTTCAGGGTGTTAAGGGCATGCAAACCTCTCCACCGCAATAAGGTGATGGTTTCCGAAGAGGCTTTGAGGTGGAAGTGGAAAATACAGTTATATTGCAATTATGTAAACACAAAAAGAACAGTATTATACATTTTAATACAATAGGAACAATGTACTGTATGGAATGCATTTAAATGTTCTAAACTATTCGGTATGACTGTCTCTGCTCAGAGCACCTGTGTATCATTCCAGTAAAAGTTTTTTTTTCTTCTGTCATTGAGGCAAAGGGTCGTAGCAGGTGGTCAATTGTTGACATTGGTGAACAACAAGATAAGGATAAGATGCAAAGCCCAAAGATATGCCAGCAATGTTGGCTTAGAATGCTTGACGGCACATCTGCACATGCACAGGGAGCACATGCACACATTATGTGTTTGCAAATGTGACTGTCTGTGCAGCATATGGTGTGTGTGTCTGAGAGAAAAGAGAAACCATCATGATTCTTCCTGATTGTCCTGCCTAGAAGAACAATGGGCCCAGCACTTGTTCCCTGGTTAACATAAATATTATTAGCACAAAAAGCAAAATACTACAGTACGAGTACTGCCTCTTGTGCCCCAGCACAAACCTCAGTTGTAAACATATCTCCTGAGCACTCAGTGCTCTCAGCTAACTTTTATTATTATACTTACATTTCATTCAAATTGTTATTGTAACATAAACGTGATAGAAGATTGCTCTATATTGCAACGATCTATTCACTGAATTCTTGTTTAACTTTCCCAGGGAGCTCCTGGTGAGGATGGTCGCCCCGGCCCTCCGGGCCCACAGGGAGCCCGTGGACAACCAGGTGTCATGGGATTCCCTGGACCGAAGGGAGCAACTGTTAGTAATTCAACAAAAATAATTAACTGAATGCTTAACTAAGTTAAAATTATTACCATCATGAGAGCAAACATTAACCAGTGTCAGCACAATTTAATTTTAGCCAGTAAAAGCTCTGTTGTCTTAATTTGTTTGATTTGTTCTCTTTAAAAATGAGTCACTGAGAATAGAAAACACACACTCCCAACAACAATTGTTATTGAAAATGTTTCATATGATTGGATGTGCACCATCTCATCCATATGACAAATAACCACTGGTTTTATATAAATTGTCCTTAGGGCGAGCCTGGCAAGTCTGGTGAGAAAGGTCTGGCTGGAGCGCCAGGTCTGAGAGTGAGTTATTTTTCCTTTGTTTATTTAGTAGTCATACAAAATACATTCAGCTACTGTTAAGTTTGTGGTTTGGAGCATTTTAAGCTCAACCACTTTTGTAGATTTTACACATTTCACACACAAATTTCTTTCTTGAATGGATCATATATGTATAAAAACTGCTGATTTTGAATTTGAATTTATAATAGAAATACGACTTACAGTACGAACCAGAGTATCAAAGGTAGCTTCTTATAAAGTTTAAACTATCTAAAACGGATCCACCCATTCTGCTTTATCTTCCTTCTTTTTACTCTGTCACAGGATATTCTAAATTCCAAAATTGTAAAAAGATTCCATGTTTTGTCTTGCTATCATGATTGGTCACTCGGAATGTAACAATAAAGTTATCAAAGCTTATTGTTTAAGTTGAAAAACCATGGTAACCGTAGCAGATAACAGTGGCTGGAGCTACAGTCCCCTGAACCCAGATTGAGCAACCTTGGTCTGAAATAACATCTGGCAGGAAACTGGAGGCAGAACCCTTGTCCCAGCCCACTGTAACTGCATATAACTGCATATGCTGAACATAGCACAGAGATGCACACACGTGATCCCCAATGCTACAATATTTTAACAATACTTTGATATAGCTAATAACTGGAATCATTTTGAACACTATTGTCACAGTGTGAAAAATTTCATGTGACATCCCTCTGCCACTGATCAAGCGTTACTTCTGGAGCTCCACCTCCAGCATATTGAAAATCAGATGTCTCTCCAGCAACTGTACTACCATCAGCTTAGCTGTCAATATTTCTCTATTTTAAAGGCACCTGTCCCATTCCCTGCTTTCGTTTTTTTATCTTCCTGGCCTTAGGGTCTGCCTGGCAAAGATGGAGAAACAGGTGCTGCTGGACCCCCTGGCCCTGCCGTATGTATCAGCTCCCCGAATACACTCTACATAGCTTCAGTACTTCAACTTCAACTTTATTTGTTTTAAGTACCATTTCATAACAGCCGTTATGTCAAGGCACTTTGCAAAGAGAGCAACAATATGTACATAGTGAAAAACCTCTGTCCTTAGACCCAAAGGCTGAGGAACAACTCAGAAAAAACCCTGACAGGGAAAAAAAGGGGAGAAACCTCAGGGTGAGAGACAGAGGAGGGGATCCTCACCCAGGATGGACAGATGGGCACAAGCAAAACAGTACTGATGTTTAGATTTGACTGGTAAGAAAACAGATAAATCAGAATCAGTCCAGACTAGAAAGTGGGAAGAACTGCAGCGGGAAGAGCCAGGTTGAGTAACAGAGTCCTGGATCCAGCTCAGCATCTATGGATTCTGGGAGGGAAAAAAGGCACAGACACTCTGGGGACACGCAGTCCCCAGTCCATAAGTAAGTCTTGCATAGTCATGGAATAGGAAAGGAGAGGAAGAAGTGGAGGAAGAGGAGGAGGAGGAGGAGGAGGTGTAGAACAGACGGGAAGAGACCAAGAGGAGAGTGAGAAACTAGAGGGAATGTGAACCCGATTCACACCCACAGAGAGAGCCGAGAAGATAGAGCTCAAAGTGCCAGGGTGCCCCAGCAGACTCCTATAGTAACCTATAGCAGCTTCTAGGATTTATGGTATAGCTGTAGGCTGTGTCAAAAAGGACGTACTCTTGAAGGTAGAGAGGGTGTCTGCCTCCCGGACTGAAACTAGTAGATGGTTGGTAGCTAAAGGCTCTGGCTCCAAATCTAGACTTAGAGATTCTTGGAACTCTAGGCCTGCATTTAGAGAACGAAGTGGAACGAAGGTTTATCAGGTCTGAAATATAAGAGGGTGGCAGACCATGAAGAAGAGAAGGATTTTGAACTGAATCCTGAATGGTACAGGAAGCCATTGCAAGGAGGCCAGAACAGGACAGATATGATCTGTCATCCCCTATCTTCAGTCTATGAAGCTTTTCTGGTATCTGTTTTCTCTCAGCTTTCCAGCTAAAACCACTACCTCAAATAAGTCGCAACTCAAAAAATCCTTTTGTTGTGAACTGATATGCATGACATAGATTGAAATCACATTCATATTCACTGCATCTACTACATGCTAGAAGTTGAATTTGCTTATGAATTATCTTTTCAGGGCCCTGCTGGAGAGAGAGGAGAGCAAGGACAGCCCGGACCGTCAGGTTTCCAGGTGAATGGGGCTGCTGTTTTTACAATATTACAATCAAACAATCATCATCATGTTTTTTTTTTTTTTTGACAGGTCTCCACTTATTACTGTTCCATTTTCTTTAAAAATCAGTAATTTTCCTTCTCTATATAAACATTCTGCTCCCTTAATTTTTAAATGGTTTCTATTTTTATTCAAATGTTTGCACTCACTGTCATGTTCTGTTTCTCGCTCAGGGTCTTCCTGGCCCTCCTGGCCCACCTGGTGAGGGAGGCAAACCTGGAGACCAGGTGAATGGGTTTTTTTTCTTTTTTTTCAATTAATATAAAACTATGTTTTAGGGCCTGCAAGGTGAATGAGAGAGAGAAGTTAAAAGACCCCCCACAAGGGGTCTTTCATCTTATCCAAAGCCCACTGCTCTGTGAGAGTGTGATCAGTCAAAGGGCCTGTCAGGTTTGCAAAGCTTAGGATGAACCTTCGGTAAACACTTGCCAGCCCCAAGAACCCCCTCACCTTTTCAGTCTTAGGCCTCGAGCAGGTTGCAATAACTTCAGTCTTGTCCTGTGGCTGCACCTGCCCACAGTCACAGTGGTACCCCAAATACGATACCCCCGTCCATCCAACCACACACTTCTCCAGGCTGGCTGTAATAGTTCTGGAGACACTTTGTGTTCAGGGATTTAATAAGATACTCACTGGAGCAGCAGGCACAGCATCCCTCCATGCTTTAAAGAGGTTCAAGCAGTAGATCTGCATTGCCCCAACCCTGTCCAAGCACACAACCTCATAGTTGACCTTGCCCACTTGTTGTATGATCACAAAGGGGCCTGTTCACTTGGCAAGTACTTTGGAGCTGAAAAGTATGTAAAGTATTGAGTACTCTATGAATAAAAACAAGCCAAACAAACAAGTAGTTGTGTAACCTGAGCTGCCGATATGGGTCAAGTATGGGCGTATTAAGATCAACCATGCGCTGCATAGCGGCTAGTTAGTCAATGTGAGCTGTTTGAAGTCGTTTAAGTCCACCCACAGACACGTTGTGGCCTATAACCTATGGACTACTCCACAGTTAAGTTGCCCCTAACAAGCCTGGGGAGCTGGATTATGACGGTATCGTTCCGACACCGCTCGTGCTTGCAGTGAGATTCCAATTCCACAAGTGGAATCAGGGCGAGTAGGAAACTGTGGCACAGTGTCTGGCAGCATTAAAAGGACTGTGAGTTTGGTGCGTATTTGGAAGCTGAGTGAAACGGTGCAGAAGCATCCTCTGATGGAGAAAGTTCTCACGTTTCAGAAAGCAGTGGATTATGGCGTGTCCGCTGAGAAGGCTGCACACAACATAAAGCAGTTAAGCGGCACACTTAAAGTGACTGTAATGTTTTCACAGAGGTGAGAGATGAAACCGCTGTGGGAAACAGATGATTGATAGGATAAGGATCATGATTGAAACCAGTGTGGGAGGAAAGGCCACACCAAGCGCATGTGTATGTGTAAAGACAAAAGCAACCAAGACAGAGAACAGAAACTGAAAGGGGAGAAACCAGAACAGAAAGGTAATGCAAAGAAACACAGTGCAAAAGATAAAAAGAAACAGATTTCTCATGTAGAGGAAAGAGAAAACCATAGTGAAAGTGAGGAAAGTAAATCTAATGCAAACTGTGATTTGGGACTGCATTCCTTGCCTCACAAAGGAAGATGTTCATGTTTCTCTGTGGTGCCTGTGGAAAGGAATTTGAGATAGAGTTGGATACAGGGGCTACAGTGTCATAGATACCTTGGGAACAGACAAAAACACACTGAACAACCCATGGATGTCATGCTAAAGACTGGAGAACCTCTGGCACCAGAAAGAGTCAATAAATTGAAAGTAAAATTAAACAAGCTGTGTGCTAGGTTTACTGTGTGTGTAGTGAAAGGAATTGTACCTCCATTGTTTGGCAGAGTGCGTTTAAGAGTGATTAAACTGAACTGGAAAGACTTTAAGACTGTGTATGCCACTGAGCAGAAAGAAAAGGAGAACTTAGAGACAGTGTTAAAGATACACTCAGCTGTTTTCTCTCAAAAGCTGGCGATGTACCAAATTCTGCCCTCCATGTAACATGCTCTATGCTCTTCGATCTCAAGTTGAAGTGGAGCTAAAACGGCTTACTGAGCTTGGAGTAATTTCACACCAGTGGTAGCAGTCAGCAAAAAAGATGGCACACTGAGCCTTTTTAGACATTTTAAGGTCACCATCAACCCTTTCTTTCGACACTTCGTGCTGATGGAAAGGGTTGCGTCACTTGAACGAGGTCAACACTTCAGTAAACTGCATTTGTTGAATGCATATCTGCAGATAGAGATGGAAGAGGTGTCAAAGAAGCTGCTGACTATCTACACAGAAAGGACTATACCAGATTAACCTTTTGGTGCAGGATCATCGCCTGCTTGATTCAGAAGGTCATGGATCAAGTGCTACTTGGACTGTTATACACTCACAATTACTTGGATGATATTCTTATCAGTGGTCCTGATGAACATATCTTGGACATTGGATGCAGTTCTGGGCAGGCTAGAGGAGTATGGTCTGCACCTCAAGCATGAGAAGTGCCTGTGATTTCAGGAGTTTGTGGAGTACTTGGGCCATATTATAGATGCATCTGGTATGCACAAATCTCCAAAGTACATGCCTTGGCAAAGCACCAGTACCATGTGATGTCAGCCAGCTACATTACTTTCTTTGTATGGAACGGTTGTTGCCTGATCTGGCCACTGTTCTGCAACCATTAAATGAACTGCTTATCAGGGAGAAGAAATGGCAATGGACACCTGCCTGTGAGTCAGCATTCCGGAAAGCTAAAACACTACTATTGTCCCAACAAGTGCTGACCCACTACAACCCTGAGATTCCCCTCCGTCTGGCGTGTGATGCTTCACCCCATGGTGACGGAGCAGTGCTTTCACACATTATGCCTGATGGTGCAGACCGATCTATAGCATATGCACCACAAACTCTCAACAAAGCAGAAATAAATTATGCCCAGATAGAGAGAGGCACTGACAATCGTCTTTAAAGTATGCAACCGGTTTTTCCATGGTAACAAGTTCACTCTACACACTGACATCATTCATTCCTCCTGAGTCTGCTACGCAGTACACCAACAATGGCTGCAGCAGTGGGTGCTTCTCCTGTCATTGCATGATTACAGCATTAAATACAGGAAAGGTTCTTTGCATGCAATTGCTGATGGACTTTTATGGTTACCAATTCCTCACGTTCATCACAAAGGCCAGGTGCAGTAGAGCTATGCTGCACAGAAATGAAATCAGATGTGACACAAAGTCTGACCTCATCTTGTCTCAAATCCTCTTGAATGTTCATTTCCCAGCTGCAAAAGACACAGGTGAGGAACTGTCACCCTATCTGCTGTGCCGTCATGGGCTAAGAATATAACAGTGATTTCTCATGTGGGGTCTGAGAGTGATAGTGAAGGACTGAATGTACTCGGTCGCTGTGAAAACACATTCCAAATGGCTTGAGGCGCATGTCATGGACATTACTACAGCCAACAAGACCATTCTAGTGGTTAGGGAATTTTTTAGTCGTTATGGCACTCCTTAATTTCCTTCATTTTCTTCGGGATCAGTAAAGTATCACTATCTCTATCTATCATTCTTTTGAGCGATAATGGACTTTAGTTTTGTTTGGGAGAATTCTGTACATTTCTGAAGTTAAATGACGCCTTGTCATCCTGCCACCAAGGGCTTGGCTGAGTGTTTTGTGCGGACATTCAAACAGGCGTTAAAATCCTCCAGTGCAGCAACACCTGGATATATTTCTGTTGGCCTACCTCAACAACCAGCTATGTTGTTCCTCAGATGCAGGCTGCACTCTTTGCTAGACTGCCGAAAACAGGTCGCAGGAGGCACAACAACTACAGTGCCAACAGCATGCTAAAGACAGATAGTTTGTTGTTGGGGTGTCAGTGGTCGTAATGTAATGGAAAGACTGGTCCAGTGTCATACAAGTTAACTCAATTTTTAGTTGTTTAAATGCCATTTGTTGAATCAAGTTGAATCAGTCCAGATTAGAAAGCTGGAAGAGCTGGGTTGAGGGACGAAGTCCTGGATCCAGCTCACCATCTATGGAATCTGGAAGGGAACGAAGGCACATAGGAAAGGAGGGGAAGAAGTGGACGAGGAGGAGGAGGAGTAGGTGGAGAACAGATGGGAAAAGACCAAGAGGAGAGTGAGAAACTAGAGGGAACGTGAACCCCATCCACACCACAGAGAGAACAGAGAAGAAGCTCAATGGGCCCCTGGCAGACTCAACTTACAGCAGCTTGTCTAGGATTTAAGGTCTGTCTTTTTAACCTACTCTTGAAGGTAGAGAGGGTGTCTTTCTCCCAGACTGAGACTGGTAGATGGTTCCACAGGAGAGGGCCTTGGTAGCTGAAGGCTCTAGCTCCAAATCTAGACTTGGAAATTCTTGGAGCCACAAGTAGGCCTCCATTTAGAGAACAGAGCGTCCTAGTGGAGTTTTATCAGGTCTGAAGTGGTGCCAGACCATGAAGTCCTTTATAGACTAGGAGAAGGATTTTGAACTGAATCCTGTTACAGGAAGACAGTGCAAGGAGGCCAGAACAGGAGAGATGTGATCTCTCTATCTAGTTTCAGTCAGGACATGAGCTGCCGTGTTCTAAATGAGCTGCAGAGTTCTCAGCGACCTATTGGAGCTTCCAGCCAGTAAAGAGTTGCAGTAGTCCAGCCTGGAAGTAACAAAGGCATGGACCAGTTGTTTTGCTGCATGAAGAGGGAGTAGGTGCCGAATTGTTTCGATATTTCTGAGGTGGAAATAGGAAGTCCGTGAGATGGGAACTCACTTTCAGAGTTCAGAAAGAGGAAATTATTAGTCATCCAGGCCCTAATGTCATCAAGGCAGAATTGAGGCTGCTGTAGACGATTGTGCTCACCCGGCTTAATAGATACATAAAATTGAATGTTGTCAGCGTAACAGCGGAAATCAGTAGAATGACTCCTGACGATATCACCCAAAGGGAGCATATATAAAGAGAAAATAACTGGACCGATCACAGATCGTGGCTGACTTTAGTGTGTGGAGATTGATTATCATTGACACAAACAAAATGATATTGGTCTGAAAGATAGGACCGGAACCAGTCTAAAGCAGTGCTTCTGATTCCAAGTTGATATTCCGATCTCCCTAGTTAGATCTGGTGGTCAACTGTATCAAAAGCAGCACTAAGACAAGCATTAAGAGGTCATTATTCACTTTAACCAGTGCAGTCTCAGTACTATGATTCATTCTAAAACCAGACTAGAAGGACTCAAATAAACTATTGTTATCTGTGAGCACACAGAGCTGGTTGGCAATGATTTTCTCTAGGATTTTTGAGATGAAGATAAGGTTGGAGATCGGCCTGTAGTTAGCTAGAGTTCCCAGATCAGTGGGCGGTTTCTTGAGGAGGGGTTTGATTATTGCAAGTTTAAACTTCAGAAGAATGTAACCTGTTGTTAGGGACAGGTTGATGAAGCCAATTAGAGAAGTGGCGATTAAAGGCAACACTTCCTTAAACAGCTTTGTGGGAATTTGGTCTAGGAGGTAGGTGGAGGAGCTGATAGTAGTCAGTTGATGCAAGTGAATGGGGTCAAATGAAGATAGTGACCTGTCTGTATCCCTAGCTGTGTCCTGAATAGCAGCAATAGGGGGGAACGCTATGATGTTCTCCTGCGGTGTTGTTGTGGTGAAATTTTAACATTTACATTGCCAAGATAATGAAATGTCCCTGTGGAGCGGCAGTTTGTCATGTGACTATATTGTCCTCTTGTGTTTATGTACTTTCCCCGTTGTGTGAAAATGGTGCTGGCCACCTCTTATTAATATGTCACTTTAGTCCTATGTCGTCAGTGTAGTGTGAAGTGCGTCTAAGTAACACGTCTGACTCTGGGAATAGCTTCCTTAAAGTTTGCTAAGTCACTGTCAGTTAAGTGTCTAGTGTAAATACTACTTTTCATTTTCACATGACTGGCTAGAAGGAAGTAAAAAGTGATTAAAAGTGGTCAGATATCACTGGGTTAGGGTGAGAAACAACTTAGAACAAGGTCTAGGGTGTGATTGAAGCAGTGTGTGGGTTTATGCACATGCTGAAAGAAGCCAATGGACTCGACTATAGAGGTGAGTGCTGTTCTGTGACTATCAATGACTATACATGAATATTGAAGTCACCGACATTAATCGTTTTGTCAGTTTGAAAGAATTTCAGGAAATTCAGGTGGAAAATCTGATGACAAGGCTTTCAAATAAACTATAAATAATATTAGGTTCCAGGGTAATTAAAAGACTATGGTCAGAGATACCTGCCATCCCACCTCCACAGCCAGAACATCGAGGGACATGGTAATTAATGTGGATGGGAGGAGAGGCCTCAATTAGGCTAACATAGTCACCTTCACAAAGCCAAGGTTCTGTGAGAAACAACACAGTCAGAGATTAATTCATTTACAAGAATGACTTTGGAAGAAAGGGAGCGGATATTAAGCAATGCACATTTAATGCTTCTGTCGTGGAATGACTGTGGAACTCCTGATTTTTATAAGGTTGTTAAAGGTTGCTCCTCTGCTGTTAAATTTGGACAGTCGGGGGACAGACATAGTCTCTATGGGGTTCTGTGTGGCTAACTGAAAAGAGGGAAGCGCAGAGAAATGTGTTAAACTGCAACTCTGTCTCCTTGTCTCAAGTGCATTAGTCCTTCCCCCGGGTGGGGGACGATGAATGCACTTGGCCAGATTGCTAGAAAGTTGGGCTGCTCCTTCCAACGTGGGGTGGATGCAGTTTGCCAATTATCTACAAAGCCCACATCATTTGCGGGACACCACCACGATAACCAGTGGTGAAATGATGATGTATGGCTAAACATGTTATCACTTGCCCGATGGGAGCCAGAGAAAACTACGGTGTCTGACATTGTTTTGGCCATTGAACACACTGACTCCACACTTATTTTAGTGACCTCCAATTGGCGTAACTGCAGGTCATTAGTGCCAACGTGGATAACAATTTTACTTTGTTTGCGCCTAGCCTTAGCCAGCAGCTTTAATATGGACTCAACACTCAACCGCTCTGGCCCCCGGGATGCAGACTATGGCCGCTGGACTCGTTAACTTCACATTCCATAATGTAGAGTCACCAGTGACCAGAGGTTTATCCTTGGTGGGTGTGACGCCGAGTGGGGAGAACCAGCTTCCCTTTGTTCCCGGCTGCTCGGGAAGAAGGGGAGATAAGGGGAGCTGATCCAAGCGGCTCTGTGGTGGTTAATTCTGATAATGAGCAGTTCTAAAGGAGAAAACCAGTCCACTCAAAAGGGTCTTCCATTTGTGGCATTGGTTGTAATAGTGTTTTTTGAATGGTTGTCTGATTGAATTAGCTGACATTCAGAACAAGGTACAAACCTGTCTTGTTCGTCTCCCTGAATGCCAGACCAATAGGATTAGGTCATTATATGTTTCAGTATCTTCTTATAATCCATGTGACCACCCTTTGCGTTGAAGTGAATCATCTCGGAAAGCGTTTCCTGATGGCTCTTTGGAACCATCAACTGTGCATCAGATGTCCAGGGCTGGTCCCCCCAACACATCTCAGCTGCACTCTCAACTCACCTGGTGCTGCTCCTCCTGAGCTAGACCCGCCTCCCTCCTCCTGGATGCCCAAACTACGCCACTCCTCACACAAATAGAAATCCTGGCTTTGCTCTGATAAAGTTTTAAGGGGAAATCATTTCCCCTTTTCAGTTCTTCATTTATTCCAGACCGAATTGAACAGAATTTTATTTCATGCATTTTTTTTTTCTTTTCACAAATGCTGTTTAATTTGTAAAATAACAAAGTATAATTTTATTCTGCTGTTTAATCATGCAAAAAAAACCCCTTTATATTAAGCCCAAATATTTTTTCAAATTGTCAGACAAAAGCTTGCAATTTTACTGACTAACTGACCACTGTCCTTTCAGGGTGTTCCTGGAGAGGCTGGAGCTGCTGGTGCCACTGGACCCAGAGTATGTTACCATTTATATTCTATGTCCTTCATGCATGGTCAGTTAATTGTCAAGCATGCCTGTGACTGCCACAGTGTCACCTTTCAGGGAGAGCGCGGTTTCCCAGGGGAGAGAGGAGCTGCTGGTACTCAGGGTTTGCAGGGACCTCGAGGTCTGCCTGGTACTCCTGGGACTGATGGACCCAAGGTAAGTGCGGCAACCTGTCTGAGAACAAGTTATCTCAGCTATCAAGAATAGAACTATGGTACCTTGGGAAATTTCCCAATTATTATTTTAATGTATAACAATGTTTAACACAAATATATTAATATGAGATTGTGAGATGGCAGACTTCCTGTTGGGTTGAGGGCATGGTTCAAGAGGATTTTTGTCCACCACAGTATATTCTATAACCCCAAAAAGTTTTACGCATGTAGGCAAAACTCAAAAGTGGGGCTCGCCATTCGAAATTTTCTAGGTGACACTATTGTGCAATTTGCCCCATGCATTTTGAATGACTTCATAATACATCCATTTTTGTCCATCCCATTGTGCATGCTTAGAATGGTGTGTTTTCAAGGATATGCAGGCATTTGCTTCTGGACGGAATAATAATAATATAAAGAAATAAGAATATAAAGAAATGCTTTAGGGTTCTCACCACTTCTTTGCTTGGACCCTAATGATAAAAATAAAACTACAGATTTAATAGGATTCTCGTAACGTCATTTCTCAGACCCTAATAATAAAAAGAAGCAGTACAGATTTCATCTGTGTATATAGTGAGTGCATGTAAGCTGCAGATCATGCACAAACATAGTCAGGGAGATGTCATAGATCCATGTCCTGTGAGTTTCCTGTGATTTCCTTCACTTTTCATTTGGTTCTGGGATGAGTAAGCCAGCTCAGCTGACTTAATGACATGACATCTAACAGGAAAATGACATGAATATGAGGCACCACAATTAGATCAGCCTGCGAAAACAAAGGTGGATATTCTTGCAGCTGCAGAAGTCACGGGCCAGACCTGTGTTCAGTCCCGGACCATAGAGATGAACTAAAGGCTTTACATTTTTTTTGGATTGCAGAACACTAAAATCAAAAGGCGTACACAATTACAAAAACCTTACACTCAAAGAGCAAAACTCCAGACCATATTAACACAACTATAAACACAATGTCAGCTTCCCACTTTTTGCAAATGAGTGCACACAGTAAAGTGCAAAACACTAAACACACATTTTTACATTAGATACAGATGCATAATGATGTCACTTCCTTGCAAAATCCAAAGCACTGACTTTCAAATGACCACACTCATTATCTAATTGGTTAAACACAACACTCATGTGTGCCAACACATGATTGCTTCAATCAATCAAGTTCAAGCACTACAAAAAGGCAGCAGGTGAGTTTTCCTGTCTTATACCACAATGGAACAAGTAAGATGAGGAAGACTAAGAATGAGAGGAGGAATTTAAAGAGATGGAGAAGAAGGTGAAGGCAGAGGCCATGCCAGAGTTCAAGGCCGAGGTGGAGGATTCTGGAAGAGGACGAGGACAAGGATGAGACAGAGGCAGAGGCAGAAGAAGAGGAAGAGGGGAAGCAGGAATACATGCCCTCAGAAGGTGAGGACCAAATTTATCAAGTGAAATTCAGCAACATTAGTTGACCATGTGGTCAACCATGAACTGATGCTGAGCGAGGCTAGATTAAGAGTTCAGCCAAATCTTCACAGATATACAGTGGCTTCTGTGTTCAGGACATTTCAATAAGAGAAAAGGTAAAAACAAATCTTTCTACAAAATTGATCAACTGCCTAGTATATATCATATCACCATTGTTCATACTGGTTCCTGTGAAATCCTCTGTATTTCTTTCCACATGGGGGGGGGGGGGGTATTTTCACACAAGAACAAGAAAGAGCAATCATAAACATGGTTCTGTCCAATAATGCAATAATTCTCAGAGAAATTCAAGTCAACATCATTGGCAACTATGGCATTTTCAACAATGTTCATCAGGTTTCTCTCTCAACACTAGCACGCATCCTGGAAAAAATAAACTTCAAATGAAACAATAGTATCAATTGCCTTGTGAGTGAAATTTTTTAGTAGTATCTGTTGTCCTGTTGTAGTGCTATGGATCTGGATATCTTTTGATAGTTTGACTGATTAAGATAAATAAATTATATTTTCATCACTCTTCAGCATTGGTCTTGTATTTGGAGGATTTTTTGTATTGTATATTTGTACTTTCTTTGTGTACTTCACTTACATTACTCAAATAAATGAGGAGTAAAATTGCTAAAAGTGTTTCAGGTTAAGCACAGCAGTGTGTAACTGGTTCAGACAGAGTTAAGACATGAAACGTGTGTGTTTTCATATGGGAACAAAATATAATTTTTGTCAAGAAGTGGAAAGTTTTTACAACAGGTTTCATTTAGCAAAGTATGTGAGGTGCTCTGCTAATTGTGTTTATGGTTGCGCTAACTGTGTGTAGTGTTTGGAAAAACCAGGCCCTCCATTCAAAATAGTGCTTAAGCAATTGAAAAAAACTGTAAAACGATGATTCAGAGAAATATGCAACCCTCAGGATAACAAAACCATGGTGAGACATGAGTTCTTTTCAAGAAACCAGAAGCACGGGGCGACAATTGAGTGATTCATTAGTGATTTGAAGGTAAAGGCAAAAAATTGTCAGGCTGGAGATCTGACAGTGGGCTGGTTTGTGACAGGAGAGTGTGACTTAATTTGCACTTGTAAATGTTTACTCTGGAGAAAAACAGAAGCACTTTGAAAAGATTTGTTCTCTGATAGTACTCTGATGATTGCAATCTGTATTAATTTTGGGTTAATCTAAGGAAACACCAGTTAATTATTAACTTGCTGACATTAATTTGTCATTCGTGTTTATCAGTTAACATGTCAATATTTGGTTACATTCATTAGTTTCAATGATGGCTTGATGCAAACATGGATTTTAAATTTCCCTTCGTTTTTTAAATAACAGTCATTCCAATCAATTGAATACAATAGGTGATGTAATTTGTCCTACATATGAGACATACAGTGTAAAATAGTATGTTTGATATAAAATGATTAATACAAA
The DNA here is from genome assembly GCA_029224185.1 of Karalla daura. Taxonomy (NCBI): domain Eukaryota; kingdom Metazoa; phylum Chordata; class Actinopteri; order Chaetodontiformes; family Leiognathidae; genus Karalla; species Karalla daura. Next base: position 3,979,547 of record CM055188.1, on the reverse strand, counting down.
ACAAAATAAGATTCTGCTTTGTTTTAATGATAAGGTTTTAGTTTATTTTGAATTATTATGGAGAGACTCAACCGTTCCTACAAAGAGCAACAAAAACAAAAATGAATTAAACAAAAATGAAGAATTTTCTTTTAAAATGCGGAAATCACCCTCAGAACCAGGTTAATTGTGGGTAGCCTTCAGAAGTGTGTAAAGTAGCCAAATACTGTACTCAAGTCATAGAATTGTTATTTTAGAATGATACTGTATAACTCATGCAAATGTAAAAAGTAATCGCTCATTTAATTACTTGAGTAAGAGTGAAGGCAAGGCAAGGCAAGTTTATTTGTATAGGACCATTCTTACACAAGGCAATTGCACAGTGCTCTACAGAGAAACAATAGAAACATTTAGACAGAGAAGCATAGAAACAGCAGACCGCTATAGACACTAAAGGAAAGCTGCAGTAAACAATAGTGTATTCAGCCCTGATTTACATCAGCTGTCCGTTTGTGCGCACCTCAGGTGGTCAGGGAGTTTGTTCCACAGGGGAGGACCATAGAAGCTATATGCAGCTTCACCCTGCTTGGTTCTGACTCTGGAAACACTAAGTAGACCTGTCCCTGATGACCTGATGGGTTTGGATGTTTCATACTCAACCAGTAAATCAGACATGTATGTAGGCCCAAGATCATTGTGACTTGTAGACCAGCAACAGGATGTTAAACTGGATCCTTTGACACGCAGGAAGCCAGTGCAGGGATTTATGGACTGATACGATATGGTCCATTTTCTCTTTCTTTCTTTCTGTTGGTCAGGAATCTGGCAGCAGCATTCTGGATGAGCTGCTGCTGCCTGGCTGATTTTTTACTGAGACCTGTAAAGACACCATATACAGTAATCTAGACTACTAAAAATAAATGCATGAACAAGTTTTTTGGTCTTGTTTAAACAGAAATCCCTTAATTCATGCAATATTTTTGAGATAATAGGTTGATTTAGTGATAGTCTTTTGAAATGCAGGTCTGAGTCATAACTATGCCAAGGTTTCTAGCTTGGTCGGCTGTTTTTAGTGTCGTTGACTCAATTTGGTCACTGACCTCTAGCCTAGCATTTTTGGGACCAAAAACAATGACTTTTGTCCTTTCTCCATTGAGCTGGAGAAAATTCTGGCCCATCCACTGTTTGACCTGTTGGATACAGTCACTCAGCGACAATAGTGGACTGTAGTCATGTAGTGACACTGTAATATAAAGTTGTGTGTCATCAGCATTGGAGTGGTAAGAGATGTTATAATGTTCCATGATCTGGGCCAGTGGAAGCATATAGATATCTAACAAAAGTTGCCCGAGAATAGAGCCTTGAGGGATTCCACATATCATCTTTGCTCACTCAGAATTTCCTAGCAAGACAAAGAAGTCACAATCCTCAAGGTAAGATTTGAACCAACTTAGTGCTGTGCCAGAAATTCCAACCCACTCCTCCAGTCTGTTGAATATAATCTTGTGATCGACTGTATCAAATTCAGCACTAAGATCCAGTAGTACTAATACTGAAGTTTTTTAATGCATCAGGCGTATGTCATTTAACACCTTAATAAGTGCAGTTTCGGTGCCATGGTGTGGTCGAAAACCCGACTGGAAAGGGTTGAAGAGATTGTTTTGGGCCAAGAAAGAGTGAATCTGTTGATAGACAACTCTCTCAATGACCTTTGACAAAAACGCAAGGTTAGAGATGGGTCTGTAGTTACTTATTACTGAAGCGTCCAGGTTAATTGGTTGAAATCTTTCTAGATTTCTAGTAAACTGAGGGGGAACTGGTGACATAGTCAGCTTGCCTGTGGATGAGCCAAATACTTTTTGTTTTATTCTCTGAATTTTGTCTGTAAAAAAGGCTGCAAAGTCATTGCAGGACTTTTTGGATAGCAGTTCTGGAGGAACAGATACTGGAGCGTTTGTCAGTCTGTCCACAATTGTGAATAGGGTGCGTATTGCTATTTTTAATAATCTCAGAGAAAAAAACACTGCCTTGCCTTTTTCAATTCTTGGTTATAAATGTGAAGACTTTCTTCATAGATATCATAATGTACTTGAAGTTTTCTCCATCTGCACTCAACCTGCCTACATTTTCTTTTTTGTGCTTTCACCATAGTGGCATTCCTCCATGGTGACTTTTTTCTTCCAGAAATAACTCTTTTGGTGGTCTTAATCGGAGCAATGGCATCCATAACAGTCATAACATTGGAGCTGAAAGTATTAATAAGGTCATTGACAGAAGCTGAGGTCAGAGTTCGTATGATGTAAAGGCCTGCGAAAATAATAATAGTGAAATGGGGTAAGTGAAAAAAACTATTCATGTACGTAGTAACAGCTGAGTAACTTCTGTTTACTGACATCAATAAAACAGAAAGTAGAGAAGACACAATATCTCTTGAAGCACTAACAGTAATAAATAAATGAATAAATAATGAACAATAAAGCATTAATTCTTGACAAGGTAACAAATTAAAATCCAGCCATAATAATTTACCAAAACAATGGGCTACATAAATGGAGATTACAAATAATATAAAACATGCATTTGTCATTGTGCTAACTCACATATTTGTGCATATGCAAAGGTCAGTTTTTTATACATATGACATGTGTGTATGTCTGCATAAAATAGTGCCTGAACATCAATAAGATTACACTCTCCTATTACTATTTGTTTGTCTCTCAATCTATGTAGTGTGTATGTATATGTGTTGGACAGAGAGAGCGAGAGTGACAGAGAGAGAGAGTGTGTATTATCTTGCTGTCTGAGTCTTCAGTGCATCTATATTAATGTAGCTTGTTTCCTGCATTTGGCGTGCTGCTGATCATGTAAGCCTGGGCATGTTTGATTGGTGAAACAAACATGTTTCACCAAATGTCACTATTGGGTGTATTTGAGGGAAGAAGTCATGTGACACAGTGTCAAAATAAAACAAACAGACCATGTATCGGAGAAAGATAAAAATAAAGTAGCAAGTAGCAAGCACAATATAGCCCAATGAAACAAAGTAAGAGTTCCACTAGTATGAGTAAATAGTATTCTTAATTAAAATTACTCTTCCAATTCCAATCCATCCAAAACATTACTGAAGTAAATATAACGTAGCACTACATGTAGGGCTTCCTATCCCCTATCCCCTATTTCCCTTCCCTCCCGATTGCAAGTCATGGTCTTATGTTTTATCGAACATGGTGTATGTTCTATCTATCTGTGTACATTGGTTCCGGCAAAAATAAATGCATTTTTAAGTTAGTCAAAATGCACAGGGCAAAATTGTGTAAAATTCAATTGGCAAGTCCCATGTCTGAGCATCAAACATGCTGAGGGGCATAAAAAATCCTCTTGAAGCCTTACACCCAACAGGAAGTCTGCCATTTTGAGTTCTTTGTTTTTTCTTTATGAAGGAGGTGTTCCTAGGGGTTTTGCCCGATTGACTTCAAATTAGGTACAGATTATCCAGTGTCCATGGTGACAAACACATGTCAAACGAATTTCTGTAGGTCAAAGGATGTGGTTGCCAGGATGTGACAAAATTTGAGGATTTTTTTTTCATGCTCTTTCTCTTTGAATGGTCTCACACCCACAGACTTTATAATAGCAGCTTGAAACTTGCTGGACATGGTGAGGGCTCCACCCTGAATAGCCTGATATATTAAAGTTTTTTTCAATTGCTCAAGCACACTTTTGAATAGAGGGCCCAGCTTTTCAAAACACTACACACAATTAGCACAACCATACACACAATTAGCAGGACACCCCACATCCTTTGCAAAATGAAACACTCTTGCAAAAACTATACACTACTTTTTAAAAATATTTTGTTACCATATGAAAACACACGGTTCATATGTCTTAATTCTGTCTAAACCAGTTACACACTGCTGTGCTTAAACCTAATCTTGCCTGGAATCCTGTCAGGAATCTTCTGAAGTCAAGTCATGTCAACTTATTTTGAGTGCCAGTTCATAACAGACAATATTTATATGAAATTTTCCCATTGTGGGTTAATTAAAGGTGTTCCTATCCTTATTCTTATTTTCAAAAAACTTACAAAGTGATCAACAATGTGTGCATAGTAAACACCCCCTGGACGGAGTCCTGGATCCAACTCAGCATCTATGGGGTCTGGGTGGGGGAAAGCACAAAGACTCCGGGGATGCGAGGTCCCCGGTCTATATGTTAGTCCTGCACTATCATGGAACAAGAATAGAGAGGGGGAAGCGGAGGACAAATGGGGAGAGACAGAGAGGAGGGTGAGATGAAAGAGTGAACGTGTGCCCGATCCAGCCCACAGAGAGAATGGAGAAAATAGAGCTCAATATACCAGGGAGTGCTCTCAACCTATACTATATAGATGCAACTTATCTAATATTTTGGTTTATCTGTAGGCTTTGTCAAAAAGGAAGGTTAGAATTAATTCTTGGAACCACAAGTAGGTTTTATCAGGTCTGAAATATAAGAGGGAACCAGACAATGAAGAGCTTTATAGACAAGGAGAGGGATTTTGAACTGAATCCGGATTGGTATAGGAAGCCAGTGCAAAGAGGCCAGAACTGGAGAGATATGAGCTCTCTTTCTAGTTTTTGTCAGGACATGAGCTGCTGTGTTCTTAATGAGCTGTGAAATTCTCAGCAACCTGTTGGAGCATCCAGCCAATAAAGAGGCCTGTCTTCACAAAATTCCTGAAGCTGTCATCCTCCACTATGGAAAGAGGTTGCAGGTCTTTCACAACCATCTCTGTCAGACTCTATGTGATCCCCTCTGCTCTTGAGGCATCAGCTAAGTGAAATAATAAAGGAAATAAGCCTGTAGCACTTGTATGTGTAGTGTAAATGCAATCGTCATACAGTATCTCTTTGACAGTTAACACAAAAGGGCAATAATATCCAATAAATTCTGAGCCATATTATATTCAGTATATGTTTCAATTCCAGTAAATATATTCATTTAAATAATTTCAATGAGATAAATGTATTACACAAAGGTCTTAGCATGATTTATACTTCTTCAGTTGGCTAAAGTAAAAAATAATAGTTTCACTTTGCTACTTTCAACACTATAACCTGCCTGGATATTCTCTCCCATGCTGAAAGGCCTCTACCAATCACTTCTGCCTCTGGACTGGAGGTCTTTTAGCGGGGCCAAGGGTTAGCAGATTTCTCTCTTCCTCTATATTTTTAGCTCAATGTTTTCTTTTGGATGTTTTTTTAAATGTTTGTATAAATTTGTGTGTTCCCACTGTATCTGACGAGCTTTTTTAAAATCCCAAATTTTGCTGTTGTGTTTTTTGGCATTCCTCTTCCTCTTTGCCATCTGTTGTATTTTCTCTGAGGGTTTGCTAATAAACATGGCCCGGCAACTTGCTTGTTTGTTTGCTTAGCGTGTCTAAGTCACGTCAAGTGACTCACGTGGCACATCTAAGCACAAGTGGGGGGAGGGGGAAGCATAGTGTGCCTGTTCTGCACCGACACAGGAGTGGGGAGTCCGGTGACCTGCTGTTTCCTCTTTGCCGAAACCGCAGCATTGCAAATAAGAGCGGAACTTAAAGTAAAGAATTGATATCACCAGGCTAGTATCGATCCAAAACCGACTTGGCATCGATACCTATCGATATCAATATTTGGATAACTCTGCCCTCTACAACTGGGAACTGTTGGAGCCACTCACCTGGTTAGGGGGTCACTGCCCCATGCGCTAGTACTACCAGGCTAGCCTTGACCTTCCATATCTGTTCAAGTTGTTCCTTCAATCCTTGGTACTTTTCAGCCTTTTCATGTTCTTTCTTTTCTGATATTGGCATCAGCTGGCTTGCCACATCTATTATCACTGCCTTCTTCTGCCCTTTGTCCACCATCACAATGTCCAGTTGGTTAGCCAGGAGCTGTTTGTCATCTGCCATCTTCTGTGCTATAGCCCATTGGGATTTGGATACTTCTGTTTGATACTGGCCACAGATTTTTCTGTACAGCTTGATGTCATCCATGTAGAGCAGGTGGCTGATTATTGCTCCACTTCAGAATTGGTATCTGTAACCACTCTTGTGATGATCTGACTGAGGGGATTTAGGTCTATGCAGAACCTCTAGGTCTGAAGTCACTGCTTTTGGTATGCTGCTACGTCACGTCTGGTAATCTTCACTTCCTGCTGACTGCCGACAGGACTGCTTCAATGTCTCCTCTATGCCAACTTCTATCCTGTGTGTCGTTTCTTTGATTTTCCACAATTACATTATCCTGTGTGTGCCACTCGAGCACTCTATCCTGTTTTCGGGTCCTGCTCTCTCCCCGACACGCTTCCTACGCCACTCCTATTGTCTTTCTATCACCCTTGCTCTTGTGCAAACTGTTAGCATTAGCCCGGTTAGCAATGGCTTCCCCTTCTGCTTCTCCTGTCCCTTTCTCCTGCTCAGTGTGCCACATGTATAGTTATTCCCCTGCCTCCTTTAGCGAGGCTGATATATGTGAGCCCTGTAGTTTATTGGTCAAACCGACAGTCGTATTTAGCCAGCGACCATTAGCCACCACAGAGCCGCTCAGCTCAGCTCCCCTTAGCGTCCCTCCGTCTTCTCCTGAGCAGCCAGGAACACAGGGACGTTGGGTGACCAAAGTCCACTTTGGACTTGGCCTCGGTGGCCAAAGTCCACCGAGGCCCACCTACTGCTTCCCACTTCCAACAGGTTCTCCCCGCTCGGCGACACACCCGCCGAGGATAAACCTCTGGTCATTGGCGACTCTATCTTATGGAATGTGAAGCTAGCGAGTCCAGCGGCCATAGACTGCATCCTGGGGGCCAGAGCTGGCGATGTTGAGTCTTAATTGAAGCTGCTGGCTAAGGCTAAGCACAGATATAGTAAAATCGTCATCCATGTCGGCGCTAATGACCTAATGACCTGCTAATGCGGTTATGCCAAATGGAGGTCACTAAAGTAAGTGTGGAGTCGGTGTGTTCAATGGCCAAAACAATGTTGGACACTGTAGTTTTCTCCGGCCCCCTCCCCAATCTGGCAAGGGATGACATGTTTAACCATACATCATCATTTAACTGCTGGTGATTAAGGTGGTGTCCTGCAAATGATGTGGGCTTTGTAGATAGTTGGCAAACTTTCTGGGGTAGACCTGGTCTCATAAGGAGGGACTGCATCCAGCCCACGTTGTCAGGAACTGCCCAACTTTCTAGCAATCTGGCTAAGTGCATTAGTCCTCCCCCACCCTGACTCAGACTTGAGGAGCCAGAGGAGTGGTGTAGAACACTTCTCTGCACTTCCCTCTTCTCAGTCACCCACACAGAACTCCATAGAGACTGTGTCTATCCCCCGACTGTCCAAATTTAACAGCAGAGGAGCGACCCTTAACAACCTTATAAAAATCAGGAGTTCCGAAGTCACTTCTGAGGACAGGAGCATTAAATGTGAATTACTTAATATCCGCTCCCTGTCTTCCAAAGCAATTCTTGTTGATGAATTAATCTCAGACAAAAACATTGATGTGCTGTGTCTCACAGAAACTTGGCTTTGTGAGGGTGACTATGTTAGCCTAAATGAGGCCTCTCCTCCCATCCACATTAATTACCATGTCCCTCGATGTTCTAGCCGTGGAGGTGGGGTGGCAGCCGTCTATGACCGTAGTCTTTTAATTACTTCTTATCCTAATATTGTTTATAATTCATTTGAAATGTAGATGCAGGCAGTGATAGTTGCAGTACAGCATTCACCTCTATAGTACCTCTCCCCCTAACCCAGTTATATCTGACCATTCTTTAATCACTTTTAATTTCCGTCTAGCTGGTCATGTGAGAAAGAAAAGCAGTATACATCCACAACATTTAACTGACAGTATCTTAGCAAACTTTAAGGAAGCTATTCCCTTGTCTCTTGGCGCTACATCTCCTCTTTACTACGAAAGTCCAAGTCCCCTCTTTCTGTGATCTCTTTCATGAAACTCTCAACTGATCCGGTAGACAAAAAAGATTATATCTAGACCAAGATCAGCCCCCTGGTGTACACCGGAAACTTGCCACCTAAAGCAGCCAGCATATAAGTTAGAGAGGAAATTGCACTTGACTAAAAATGAAAATATTTTTCAGACCTGGAAAGATACATGAAAACATACAGACTGGCTCTGTGTAATGCCCGAGCCAGATACTACTCCTCTCTAATTGAGGATAATTGAGATGCCCTATTAGATTGGATCCAAATTGAGGAAAAAAAAACTCATTTCATTTTAGCACTGTAGCCAGGCTGACTCAGTCGTAACTCCACTGAGCAGTGTGTTCCCGCACATCTCAGCAGTGGCGACTTTATGAATTTTTTCAATAACAAAACTATAAAGATCAGACAAGCAATTAAGAAACACATAGCATCTACTGCAATTGATCTACCCCCTGTTGCTGCTATTCAGGATACAGCTAGGGATACAGATAGATCACTATCTTCATTTGACCTCATTGACCTGCATCAGCTGACTATCTGACTATCATCTCCTCCTCTAAATCATTGACCTGCCTCCTAGACCCAATTCCCACTAAGCTGTTTCAGGAAGTGTTTCCTTTAATCGCCACTTCTTTACTTGACCTCATCAACCTGTCCCTAACAACAGGTTACGTTCCTCTTAAGTTTAAAGTTGCAATTATCAAACCCCTCCTAAAGAAACCGTCCCTCGATCCAGGAACCCTAGCGAACTACAGGCCTATCTACAATCTTATCTTCATCTCAAAAATCCTTGAGAAAATCATTGCCAACCAGCTCTGTGAGCACCTTAATAACAATAGTTTATTTGAGTCCTTCCAGTCTGGTTTTAGAATGAATCATAGCATTGAGACTGAACTGGTTAAAGTCACTAATGACCTCTTAATGGCGTCACATGGTTTTGTTTCAGTGCTTGTCTTGTTAGATCTTAGTGCTGCTTTTGACACAGTTGACCACCAGATCTTACTAAGGAGACAGGAATATCAACTTGAAATCAGAAACACTGCTTTAGATTGGTTCCGGTGTCAATGAAAACCAATCTCCACGTACTAAGTCAGCCACAGGGTTCCACAAGGATCTTTGCTCGGCCCAATTATTTTCTCTTTATATATGCTCCCTGGAGGTAATATCATCAGGAGTCATTCTATAGATTTTCAACTGTTACGCTGATGACACTAAATTTCCTCCTTCTAAACTCTGAAAAAGTTAGTTAGAGTTAGAGTTACTGCTCATAGGTCCAAAACGCCTACGTGACATTATATCTGACGCCATAGCTCTACATAATAGATTTGCTACTCCCTCTGCCAACCCGCAATATCGCACCTACTCCCTCTCCATGCAGCAGAACAGCTGACCCATGCCTTTATTCCTTCCAGGCTGGGCTATTGCAACTCCTTACTGGCTGAAAGCTACAATAGGTCGTTGAGAACTCTGCAGCTCATTCAGAAGACGGCAGCTCATGTCCTGACTAAAACTAGAAAAAGAGATCATATCTCTCATGTTCTGGCCTCATTGGACTGGCTTCCTATACCATTCAGGATTCAGTTCAAAATCCTACTCATATGGACAGTCCTCGGAGTGTCTGTGCCTTTTTTCACTCCCAGAATCTATAGATGCTGAGCTGGAACCAGGACTCCGTCCCTCAACCAGGACGCGGTCCCTCGACCTGGCTCTTCCCATTGCGGTTCTTCCTGCTTCCAACTCTGGACTGATTCAACTTTATTCTAAACTGTATAGCCATCAGTACTGTTTTGCTTGTGCCCGCTCATCTGTCCTCGGTGAGGATCCCCTCCTCTGTCTCTCACCCTGATCTTTCTCTCCTTTTTTTCACTGTCAGGTTTTTTTCTTGGGAGTTGTTCCTCAGCCTTTGGGTCTAAGGACAGAGGTTTTTCACTTTGTACATACTGTTGCTCTCTTTGTAGTGCCTTGAGATAATGGCTGTTATGAAATGGCACTTAAAACAAATAAAGTTGAGTCGAGAACAGCAGTGGTCATAGTGCATCTCGTTGGTATATGCCACATCTGATGCTGACTTTGGCGATTGGCTTTGAGTCGGCTGTAGGGTTTTAGGGTCTAGGGTCTCGGGTGACTGCTCTATCGACCAGAAGCTGGCGCCTCTCTCCTCTGGTGTTGCTGCCAATCCCTTTCTGAGCCCTGGTCATGTTTTGAGCCTTGTGCTTACCCACCTTAGCTGCGATGATGCCCGACAGAACCTTCCAACTTGTGCTGAAACAGGTTATTAGCCAGTAATTGGATGGGTGAGGCCCTTTTTGGGGTCCTTCAGGATCAGGACTGTTCACTGGGTTTGCCACTCTGGGTGGGAGACCCAACCCTCAGCTGCCGCTGGTTCATTGGTGCTACTAGGCATTCATGGAGTGGAGTTAGCTTCTTCAGCCAGTAGCTGTGGATCATATCAGGGCCACATGTGGTCCAGCTCTTCATCTTTGACACTCTTTCTTGGATGTCTGCCATTGAGATGGCTTCTGGCTCTTGTTTTGGGAGTTTGCTATGGTCAGCTCTTAGGTCTGCTAGCCATTGGGAATCAGAATTATGTGATGCTTTCTTTTTCCCATGTGCCCTTCCAGTATGCTTCCATTTCAGCTTTGGTGGATCTGACCAGTTACTTCCCTGCCACTTAGAGTTAAACTTGGCTGATTCTGTGGAGAACAGCTTGTTTGTTCCTCTAGACTCTGCCTGTTTGGTGTATCTCTTCAACCCAGGTACCCCTTTATTATCATGTTGCCCTTCTGTAACTGTGCTTGCTGGCTAACTTCTATCCCTAGGATTATTGTTGCTGTACTGTGTGTCAACTTATTGGTCTCTGTGGCTCTTGTCAATAGTGCAGCATTCACTTTACTCTACTACTCTATTCACTCGACTAGCAGATCCTCTGAGGATACTTTTCAAGTCAGCTTTGTTATTCATGGGGGGATCCAGGTTTCTAATAAGTACTATGGGGGAAAGCACTATTGTTCTCCTGTGGATTTATTCTTCTTACTTTATGCAAAATTTTGGTCATCCGTATCTCAAAAATGCTTCATTACACACACACAAATGATACATCAAAAAATGTGGCTCAGCCCCGGCAAGCAAACGAACCACAATCTGGAAGTTATATAGAAGTTTTGATTGTGAGACTCCCCCGGACATGTGTGTGTATGACAGTCCAAAATTTGACAAAGATCCTCAAAAAAATAAATGAGTTTGGTCCCACAGGGGCCAAAAAGTGCTCCAAAAGGGCAAAAAATCCCATAAGAAATGAATGGGAAAAATTGTCAAAATTCCACAAATCACGCTCAAACAAACATTCCCTGTACAGGCATACATTGACGTAGAAACTATTTAAACTTCAAAACACAGGAAAACTTCTGCTTCCTGCCTGACAGCATGTTGATACCTTGCATTGTTTTTCATCCAGGCCCTTCAAAAACATGTGGGTTTTTCATTTTTCTATTTTCACGCAGCCACACCACACGCAGTAGACAAATTCTTTTCTCCATTTTTGTAGGAAATTTTCTGCTCTTTCATGTGATGCAGGCCATAAATTCTTGCACTTTATGAAATTTAAATGCTGAGTCAGCCTGAGTCAGCCTCTTCTCTCCATAAGCCTCCATTCATTTTCTGACCACTGTGATCTACATATATGTATGTATATATATATATATATTGGAGCCACCCGCCCAGTTTAGTTCAGCGCTCCTATTACCACGGGGACCATGGTAGCCCTGACCTTCCACATCTGTTCCAGCTGTTCTTTCAGTCCTTGGTACTTTTCAACCTTTTCGTGTTCCTTCTTCCTGATGTTGGCGTCAGATGGTATTGCCACATCTATCACCACTGCTTTCTTCTGCACTTTGCTTATCACCAATATGTCCAGTTGGTTAGCCAGGAGCTGTTTGTCAGTCTGGAAGCTGAAGTCCCACAGGACCTAGGCTCTGCTGTTTTCAGCCACCTTCTGTGGTGCGGCCCATTGGGATTTGGGTACTTCTATTCCATACTGGGCACGGATGTTTCTGTAGACTATTCCTGCCACCTGGTTGTGCCTCTCCATGTATGCTGACCTGGCTAGCATCTTACACCCTGCCATGTGCTGGACTGTCTCAGGGCCTTCTTTGCATAGTCTGCATAGATCTAATCTGCTCTGGTAGATCTTGGCCTCTATGGCTCTTGTACCTACGGCCTTTTCTTGTGCTGCCATGATTAGTGCCTCTGTACTGTCTGTCAGTCCAGCCCTTTCCAGCCACTGGTAGGGCTTACTGATATCAGCCACTTCTTCAATTTGATGGTGGTACATGCCATACAGGGGTTTGTCCCTGACAGCACATCTCCTTGGTATGTGCCACATCTGATGATGGCAATTGGCTTTGAGTCAGCCTGTAGGGTTATCTTCCACATTCCCATCGAGTTCTGGATGAAGGCCCTTAGGTTCCTGTTGATCTTGTACAGTTCCAGACATTCCAGTATCCATGTGTGGGGCATTGAGTCGTAAGCTTTCTTGTAGTCAATCCAGGCAGTGCACAGGTTGGTCTGTCTGTTCTTGCAGTCTCGGGCGACTGCTCTATCGACCAGTAGCTGGTGCTTGGCCCCTCTGGTGTCGCTACCAATCCCCTTTTGTATTGAGCCACATGCTTATATATAATATAATAATAATAATATATATATATAAATATATATATAGATAAATACACACACACACACACATATATATATATATATATATATATATATATATATATATGTGCAAGACAAACTTTAATTGACAGATGTGGTTAGACTCTGAGGCCATATTTTGGACATATATGGTGGATTTAGCTGTGGATATATATTTTTTTATTTTAAATTAGGGAGCCATTGGACTCACTGGTGCTCCTGGAGCTCAGGGACCCCCTGGCCTGCAGGGTATGCCCGGAGAGAGGGGAGCTGCAGGCATTCCAGGTCCCAAAGGAGACAGAGTAAGCCGTAATGGGAGCAAATTGTTGAGGACAGAGTATTTTTACATTTCATTCTGATATTCCTGTCTAGATGACTTCTATTATGTTTTGTTGTCCTCACAGGGAGACATTGGAGAAAAAGGACCTGAAGGTGCTCCTGGCAAAGACGGTGCCCGGGTGAGTGGAAATCGTTTATTTCAACATCTCAATAACAGGCCCATGGTTCGATATTTATTGAGGTATAGTAAAACTCTTTTTTGTTAAAGAATAACAAAACAGAGGCTTTCACAGTGTCTTAGGCTTTGGAGTAACAAGGGGGGAATCTGCGGGAATGGCCTCATAGGGTGGAAATAAGAGTACTGGTTAGTGTACTGGCTTATCTTGCTTTACAGCACACTGATATGTATCTATGTCAGGGAAGCCAAGCAGTGTTTCACACTGTGTTTGTCCCATAGACTGTATATAAAAGATGGATGTAGTCTTCCGGTACGAAAAACGAAGCCTACGTCACTTTTCTTGCAATACCACAGAGATATGCTAGGCCTGGCTCCAAAAAACACATTTTCCAATACACACCCAGTCAAAAAAAACATTTTCAATCATGAAATAATCATTCAATAATTTTTTTTTCATAACTCACACTGGCTTCAACAGCTAAAGTTTCATGTGCCAACGTGTGATATGGTGGTCAAGTAGCAAATAATTCCATGATTGATAAGATATCAGAGCTTAAAGAAATGAATGACTTTGGGCACGTCCATTTGGCTGACAGGGGAGCCTCACAGAAGCATTCATTCGACAAATACTACTAAATAGTAGTAGTAATAGTAATACTATTACTTTGTTCATATGGTTATTCTTCGATATCCAGTATGGATCGTATGGATCAGTGGTTGTGTTGAGGAGGAGAAAAGTTATATCTGTCACTCAAACCCCCGGCCTTTGGTTTCTGCTGGCTCCATTACCAGGAATGGCAGCCGCTTGCAACTCAAACTCCTGTCTTCATTTGCGTTCTTCGCAAACCAATGTGTGACATCACGGAGGGTTGGGGCTTGGTTTATCCATTACCTTTGCTCCTTTGTCATTGCAAGAGCATCCATTATTTCAATTTTCTCATCTGTCTCTGTTGTCATGTGTGACTCATGGATCTTAATACATCTGTGGACTCACTGTGATCCTGTCTGTGACTTGTTACATAGAAGGTCTGCAGGCAGGAGTGCAAAGGATCATGGTCTTTGTAGTTTTATTCCCCAGTTTTTGTCTAGAGCACTGTTTTTTTATCATTAGATATCTGCAGTAATATTAAAACACACTGCAGTTATATCGAGACACTATTACTGAGGTGCTTTTATTAACGCAATATTACGATATTACCAATGCCGTCATCCCTATTTTTAAGTTATGGTAAGTAGCATTGTTGAACAGTAGATCCTTTTGGACAGAATCAGTCCCTTCATTATGTTTTTTGTCACAGGGTCTCACTGGTTCCATTGGTCCTTCTGGCCCAGCTGGTCCAAATGGCGAGAAGGTACTAATACTGTCTAGATGGAAAGAAGTTATCATTCTAATAGCTTGTATAATGTTTGTATAATGTATTAGATAATACTAGTTTTCATCTGAAAATGATTAAAATTTTGCTGTTAATTTGAATTCATTGCACAGTATCTGTTTCTGATATTCTATTTCCTCTTAGGGTGAATCTGGTCCTGTGGGTCCTTCTGGAGTCCCTGGAACCCGGGGTGCTCCTGTAAGTGTTGTACCAATAGCAGTATGACTACTTATTTTTTCGAGATAATTATTTTGTTTCTTGAAAGATAAGTGTAAGGCAGCACAACCCATCTCCAAAAATTGGACAATAGGAAAACATGGTTAAAAACAGAAGAGAACCAATAGCTCATCTTTTAACGTGACACTCTTGAATTTAACGTCACCAAGCATTTTAGATCAGTCTTGTGTTAGAGTGAAAGATGTTTGGAAGCCTCTCAGTTTTTTATCAAATCTGTCTTCTTTCATGTATCAGGGTGACAGGGGTGAGACTGGTCTTCCTGGTCGAGCTGGATTTGCTGGACCCCCTGTGAGTAAAAGTCAGAACAAACACTTGTCTTCAGACTGATACTCATATTTCAGGACATCACATAACAATACAAGTTACAGTACAGTATTGCATATGAGGCAATAGGTCAAATATGTGAAGCCACATCTTAAATCATCACCCCTAAAGAATCTTCAGTAAAGGAACCTTTAAGTGGGTGGGTGAACAAATGAAGGAAGGAAGGACTCTACTGCTATGTATGAGCTAACAGAAATAAAGGGAATTTAATTCATACCAAATGTTCTTGTTGTTTACTATATTATTTCAGATTAATTATTTATAATTAATTCAGATTAATATTATTTGTTTTTAATTGAGAGATTTGTGTGTTCCAAAAAACCTATGTCATCCAGAGCCATGTGATTCTGCTAGGATCTTTCAAGGCAAATTGAAGTGAGGCTCACTCCACAAACAGTCTCTGCTGTGGATCCAGTGTGCTGGTTGGGGGATGAACTTTATTCTTCTCTTGAGTTGTCAACAGTGTGAGGTACAAGGCAAGCGTGGGAATTCTCATAAGTCACCCGCTGAGCACCACCATGCTGGAGTGGACAAGATAGTCACCCTGTATGCCTCAGGACTGTTGGGAAATCTCTAACCGTTGTCTTTGCATATGCACCAAGCAGTAGCCGAAAGTATACAGTCTTTTTGGAGAACCTGGCCTGGAGATCTCGGAGATTCTGGTCCTTTTAGGCCTGTGGGGGCCTCAAGGGGCATTAACCATGGGAAGCAGTCTGACTGAAAAAGGAATCCTTCAGAGACATGCCATTCAAGGGGACTCCAGAGGCAGTTATGAGGAACCACCAAGGCATTTCTGGAAAACCATCCTCCAACTCAGCAGGGAGAAGTGGGGGAAGATCAAAGCTGTGTACAGCAAGGATGGAGCCCCCTACTAATCCACTCTCTATTGGAGAACACTGGTGCAAGGCCCCAGGGGTTGACGAGATGCCTCCAGATATGCTGATGGCTGTGGATGACTGGGGCTGTCATGGCTAATGCACCTTTTCAACATTGCATGGAAAATCAGGGGGGCAGTTCCTCTCTTTAAGAAAGGAGACCAGAGGTTGTGTGCTGATTAAATTTACAGGGGCATCACACTACTCCTACCAGGGAAAATGCATGGGAAAATGTTCTGTCAAACATCAGATTAAGGAGGAACAGTCCAGGTTGGAACAATAGACCAACTTCAACTTCAACTTCAACTTTTATTTGTTTTAAGTGCCATATCATAACAGCTGTTATCTCAGAGCACTTTACAAGCAGAGCAACAATGTGTACATAGTGAAAAAACCCCCTGTCCTTAGACCCTCGCAAAGGCTGAGGAACAACTCCCAAGAAAAACCCTGAGAGGGAAAAAAGGGGAGAAACCTCAGGGTGAGAGACAGAGGAGGGGATCCTCACCCAGGACGGACAGGCGGGCACAAACAAAACATTATTGATGGCTAATAGACCAGATCTTGGATCCTTGAGGAAGCCTTGGAGTACAATCAAGAGAAGTCCATTGATCTCAGTAGGAAACCCATCAGTGCCCTCTCTAATTTGGTATTAAGTCTTTCCCACAGGTGAGGGAGTTCAAGTATTTTGAACTCTTGTTCGGTTGTTCCAGTTCTTGCTTACAATTAAGGCAACAGTAGAGCACAAGACGGACTGGAGAGCTTGTGCAACAGGCACGGTATTGCAGTCCCTTTGTGCCAATGTGACAAAACAGGAGTTGAATCAAAGGGCAAAACTCTAGCTACCATTCAGGCTCTGTTCTCTCCATTAATCGATAAGTTTTGTCCTTTTTTTTGTTCTTTTGTACAATTTTTGACAGCTGTCCAAGAAAATTTCCCTTTGATGATGAATATGAATATATGGTGAAATTCTGGCTTATCGTAATTTATCTCATCTTGTCCTGCAGCAGCATCTGCTGCTATGGACATCACAGAGTGAAACCACCATTACAGCCAGCTTTGTGCAAATTTGATTGGGTACTCCCTTAAACCAAATTAATTCAAACCAAATTAAAACCAGAAATTGATTTGAAAATTAATTTGTTGTTTTAATATGTGGAGCGCCATTCACTCAGCAATTTCTGTCTTTTTACAGGGTTCAGATGGTCAACCTGGAATCAAGGGAGAACAGGGAGAGCCTGGACAGAAGGGTGATGCAGGTGTCCCTGGACCCCAAGGACCCTCTGGTGCCCCTGGACCTGCAGTGAGTGATCTCATAGACTTTCCAACATGGTTGCTCAAAACATTTTTTAGGATCATAGTAATTAGGGACTTGTGAAATAGCCTGGTGAAACTGTGTCTCATATAATCCCACCACTGCAAAATAAATACAGAGGGGCAATGTTTTAGTTATTATCATTAGAATTTCCCTAGCAACACTTTCTTTTCAGTGTCCATGTTAACAAATTGATCATTCTGATGTTAGCTTTTTTGTACTTGAGCTAGACTAGTAGTCAAGACCGGGTAAACCAAGACCAAGACATTACCAAGACCAGAGAGTATCAAGACAAGACCAAGACCAAGACAGACCAAGTCAAACCAATCAATTCAGCCCATGGCTTTGCCCGACAGGCAAGCAGGCACTAGAAAAACAGTACCAAGTTACACATTCCAGGTAATGGAAATGCACAAAAGACGAGTCGAGTTGAGCTGAGCCGGTACCATGTAGTGGAAACATTTTTTATATATAGGGCAGAGCTCTGTGACGTAGGCTAATTGTTGTGCAAAGATGAATTCAGATTTTTCCACTCAGGAAAAATCTGAAATCTGTGTCAGGGACACAGAGCAGTTAGGCAGTCAGTGGCTATAGTTGCTGCAGGGATCAGAGATTCAAGGACGGTGACATAGGGAGACACTGGACCATGGACCATGGACCATGGCTGCGGGGCACATTTCGACCATTGACCATTTGACCTGCTCTCAGGAAGAGAGGTGCTCCACAAGGATCACGACACGACTCCATGTCCCCAGCCACAGACACTGTCGGTCGCTCTGAAATGGTCCTGATCCTCTCAGAATCCTATAAGTTTTCTCTTTACCGGTAGAATATCAATTTTGACAATAGTTAACACAACAACCAGACATTTTGTTCCTGGACACGTTTTGCTACCTCAACTTTTCTCTTACCTTCTGGCCTCTCTCATTCAGAATGAATGGGGAACAACAACAGTCCCGTTACCACGATGCATGCGCAGCTTTTTGATGATGGCTAAAATTGATGATGTCTAAAATGATATATATATTTTTTAAAAAATGAGCCTGTCTGGATATTAGAGGCTACAAATCCCTTCGAGACCGCTCAGCCAGCCCAAGAGATTGTGAGACCGAGAGACAAGACAAAATCGAGACCAAAAAAAAATGGTCTTGAGACCAGGACTTGTCTTGAGAACTACAAGTCTAACTTGAGCCACAAGGGATTGCGTCAGTCCATGCAGGAAGTCAAATAAAAAGAGAATCTAGTTGGTTTTCATGATAAAACAGTTTTCAAAGGAGGTTGTCAAGGATTTAAGGTCTACCTGTTGGCTTTGTCAAAAAAGAGGGTTTTTAACCTACTCTTGAAGGTAGAGAGGGTGTCTGCCTCCCGGACTGAGACTGCTTAATGGTTCCATAGGAGCTGAAGGCTCTAGCTCCAAAATTCGACTAGACGGAGTGCCCTAGTCGAGTAATAGGGTTTTATCAGGTCTGAAATATAAGAGGGCACCGGAGGGTTGGTTACACACTGTAAGTGTGTAATGATGTAAGTAGTAACATAGATGGAGAATTGCAGTATGACGTCATCAGTTCATAAGCGCAAATGCAGACTTCCTGAAGCCAGGTTGGTAATTCATGCTCTGCCTGAACCCATCACCGCAACCATGCACAACAGAGCAGCCCCACTGCAAAACCGCTGTCCAGATCACCCCTCCCTTTTTTAAGGTTAGATCTCTACCAGCCTTGAGTCCCTGGAATCATCACAAGACAGCTTGCTCATATGTCTGCCGGAGTTTTTAACTTTAACTTTGAAAATTCTCCTCGTGGGTATGTTGCCGAATTGGCTTCAAATTTTGTACAGATCATGTGGGGGCCAAGCTGATATAGTTTTGTGTATAGAATTTTTGTAGGTTAAAAGGCGTGGCTGCTACGACATGACAAAGTTTGACAATTTGCCAACAAAATATTGAAATGTTCTCACAGCCACATGCTTGATTCTAGTAGGTTAAAACTTGCTGAATTTGATGATGGCACAGTCTTGAATGACCTGACAAGGGCATTGCCCATGGGCAGGGCAAAATGCACCTGTAGCATCCTCATGAAATTTCAAAATTGAAAGTTATTTACTTACTCTATTCAAAGTTAATTAGTGCTCTGGGAAGGAGCACTATAGTTCTCCTGCGCGTTCTCCTCTCATTTTTCTCTTTTCACGCTGCTCCCAGACGGTGTGTAAGCAGTAGGCAAATTCTTTTTTCGACTTTTGTTGGTAAATTTGTGCTCTTCCATACAATGCAGGCCATAAACCTGAGCGCCTTATAAAATTTAAACAACAAGCCTCAGAGTCAGTCCAGCATACTCTCTGATCTCCATAAGCATCCGTTCATTTTCTGACCACTGCAATCAAAGTTAAAATTTACATTTCTACTCGTGACTGTGTCCTCAGTTTTCATTGTACACACACCATTGTGTCTGCTTCTCTGTAGAAAGAGAACCTCCTGCTGCAGCAGGCTCACAGATGACCACACACAGACTCACTCAGTCTCTTTCTCATACATGCACATACTCACAGAATGGTGTCTTGTGAGTAATCAAAAGACAGACAAAGTGCTGCAAGCCAATGGTCACACATCCCGGAGCACTCTCAAAACTTCAATGCCCTGGAATTTTCTATTTATTTATTTATTCTATTTATAAACTATTAAGACCAGCTTTGACCCAAACTCGGGCCTTGCGCTTCTTGTGGTAACTAGGCAACCAGTGTAAACTACTGTTTACTAACCCTGTCTGTCTGCTACATTTGTTGTACATAAGTACAGTATAGTTCATCAACATACTTACTTATAAAACCCAACCTGGAACCCTAACAGACTGCTAAACACATTTATCCAGTCAATTCTATCACTCGAACTCTTCCTTCTTACCTGTGAAGAGCACAAACAAAAGAAAAGATCTTCACATCAGCTTTCGCTATACAGCAACGACTTCTTAGGGGTAGTGTGTGTGTGAACTTTGTAAGCCATCCCAAGATTCTTCTCTTTTTTAACACATTTTGAAGAGGAATCTCTTCTGGGCTGAGCAACATCCCTGTGATTCTGTTATAATGAACAGTCTCTCTACTATGGCTACCATACGGCTAAACCTCTTGACATAGAGAGAAGCTTTGCTGAACTTTCAATTACAATGCCATTTAGTTGATGCTTACACAATATGAAGGTGACGGGATGAAATCTCTAGGTGGACTCGAGTGATAAGTGATTCATGCCAGCCACACGGACACAACTCGTGTTAGCCTCACTGCCTTTGTGATGTAGCTTCACCAGCTTGTTCTACATGTATTACAAGTGGAATGAAGTTGATGTGTTCAATTATGTAGGATTACTACATGTAAGTGTAAAACGTAAATACTTCCTGTCACCACTGGGCAGCACCATGAGTGAGGTAGGAAGATAGTATATCAAGCTATTCAGGATGGAGCCGTCATTACGTCCAGCAAGTTTAAAGCTGCCACAACCAAGTATTTGGGCGTGAGAGCTGTGAGCATGAAAAGTGTGTATGTGTGTGTGAATTAAAAAAAAAATTAACACATTTTGACACATCGTAGCAACCACTCCTTTTGACCTACAGAAATTATTTTGGTGAGTGTTGGTCACCGTTGTCTCACGATCTATACCTAATTTGAATTTGATCAGGTAAAAGCCCTATGAACAGCTCCTTCAAAAAGAGAAAACAAACAAACAAGTCAAAATAGCTGACTTCCTGTTGGGTTGAGGGTGGGGCTTCAAGAGGTTTTTTTGTGCGCCTCAGTATGTTCTATAAACCCACCAAGTTTCAAGTATCTAGACGCTGTTGCATAGTTTTGTCCTGTGCATTTTGAACAATTTGAAAATATACAATTTTTAAGCCATCCCAATGTGCGTGCTGAAAATGGTCCGTTTTGAATGTTAAGGCCCCAAAAAAATACATTCTTCGTTTGTTAAGAATAATAATAATAATAATTAAAGCTGCAAGCAGGTGTGAGTGGGTCTTTGCCTGTGTGCCTGTCGGGGCACTGGCAACCGCTGGGTCAATGTCGTTTCTCGCCATCCCAAGAATCCTTTTTTTTTGCACAGTTTGAAGAGGAATCTCTTCTGGGCTGAGCAGTATCCCTGTGATTCAGATAATGAACGGTCTCTCTACTACGGCCGCCATACGCAAGAATATAAAGCAAGAATATAGTGAAGTTGATCTATCACTCCCCCACACTCTATGTTGTTTGCATAGTGTTTGATATAGAGGATGATAATGATAATCACAGTGAGACACATGTAGAAGAAAATGATTTACCTTCCCTCAATCTATCTTTTAAATACATTTGACCCTTCCTGCTAAACTCACAACCCCCCTCTTTGTAAATAAAGACATCCTGAAGCCAATATTCTACCTTTTGTTTGTGCTACAGAGGTGCCAAAGTGTGCCAGGCTTGGCCCTATTGTTATTTGTGAATTCAGGTCTGTCACCCCTGCTGTGTGTCCCCCCACCTTTTGGCTCTGTCTCACTGCTTGATGTTTGTACATAAAACCTAGCTCTGTATGATGATCATCGGGCAGAACTTTGCAGCCATTGTTTGAACTTCTGTCTCTGCTGTACAGTAATTACAGTATTAATTACTGTACTTACTGTAATTACTGTACAGTGGAACTTGCTACAATTCTGAACTTATTTCTATGTGGATTTGTTTTTCTTCAACACAGAGTAGGTGGGGGACACTGATTAAATACAAGAAGGGGGAGACAGAACTCAAAAAGTTACACTCAGGTGATGCAATTACAATAACAATAAAGCCAAGCCTGGCTGCAGAGACTCTTTGGCACCTCTGTAGCACAAACAGAAGGTAGATGTGTGAACAGCAGGTTTTCTGCAGGATGCCTGTTTTTAGGAGGGGTTGATTGTAGCAGGAAAGAATGTAATGCATAGAATCTATGAGTTAATACATACATAAAAGAAGCACGTATAGATTCCTTTTTCATGATTACTTGCAACCAAGCCACACGGGTGAATACAGTGAATACACAGTGAATACTCACTCCCACTGTTGCTTTGATGCCACTTTTGATCTCGTGAATTTTTTTTCATGTTTGCTGCGGTACTGTATACGCTGCCGAGTCTCCTCTGGCGTCCCTGAGGATAAAGGACAACACGGTGAATTACGTAGTAACGTGAAACCACGTAATCATACGATACGATAAAAAAACAATCAAGCGCTATCTAGCAATTTGACTAAACACTGAACATACATGAAAAGAGCCGTGTTATGGATTATCAAATACCTCAGCTCGACAAATACCTAGCGTAGTAACATGAAAGTTTCACGACAACGATAACGTCGGCGAAACACACATTACTACACAATTAATTGCAAAGGCGGTTCAAATGTAACGTAAAACATGAGTATTATAATTGTAAATCATGATAAACTGCTTAAAAACGTACATTTATGGGACTCCTTGAGCGGTTGACGCCTGAAGCCATCCTTATACCAGTCTCAACGTGTACCCCTTGGTTTTAAGGGGTGTGTAGCCCTTCGTCTTAGCCCATCCCCTTGGTCGAGTTGAGAATTGGGACACTCCTTGGTCTCACGTGAACGCGCAAAACCAAGGGGTAGGGGTAAGACGAAGGGGCAAGGGGAAGAATTGGGACGCACCCCAAGTATGTCCAACAATTTTGAGGCCTGGAAGAGCATTTTGAAATATTGATCATGAATTATGAAACTTTGTGATGTGCTAGTGGCCACGCCCTTTGACTTAAAAAAATTCTGTACATAACGTTTTCTCAGCTTGGTCCATAGATGATTTGTACCAAATTTGAAGCCAATTGGGTTAACCCCCTCGGAGGAGATGTTCTTAAAATTCAAAAATTCAAATCAAAATGGCTGACCGGTTACGGCTATCATGTCAAGAGACCTTTTTGTATGTCTCTTTAGGATCATTCTGCCTAACAATTTTCATTTGCCTATGACAACATTTAAAAATATCCTCATAGGGATTGGTCAACATTTCTAGGTGGCGCTTCTCTTGCACTTTGGTCCCCCATGGGCTGTTCTCCTATCATGTGTCAGAACTCTCTGTCCTCAATCAGTGCACCAATTTTCACGATGATAGGAGTTCTTTAAAGCCGTCTCAAAGCCACTCATAATACATGGCAAGGGATCGCTATTCATGCCCGCCATACCGATACTATTGGTGGTAGCCTCACTGCCTTTGAAATGTAGCTTCACCAACTTGTTCTGCATGTATTACAAGTGGATTGAAGTTGATGTGTTCAATTATGTAGGAGTACTACATGTAAAACCTGACTACTTCCTGTTTGTGCCTCAGGATATTCTATAAACCCACTAAGTTTCATCCATTTAGGTGAAAAATGGTGCGTTTTCAAGCATGTTCAGGCCCCCAAAAGCGACTACTTTTTCCAGAGAATCATAATAATCATTATAATAATAAAAAGAAACAGGAGCGTTTAAATAGGGTTCTCGCAACTTCGTTGCTTGGACCCTAGTAAAAAGAAACAGGAGAGTTTTAATAGAGTAACAGAGACACAATGCAAACGGTTTTTCTTCTATGGAATGGTCTTTCTTCCTGGTATTACACATCCAGTATAATCATTATCACTGTATCACACGGGAGCAGCTCAGCCCAGAACAGAGTCCTCTTCAGTGTGCTGAAGTGTACAAATATGTGACAAAAAAAACACAAGTCTTGAGAAGGTGTACAACCTGCATTAACCCTGCAGTTGCCAGTACCCTGATGGGAGGATAGTGCAAGGACCTGCTCACAGCTGCTGCAAAATAGTAATGCATGGCATGTGGTCTCTTCCAGGGTTCTACGGGTGTCTCTGGACCTAAAGGTGCTCGTGGTGCCCAGGGACCTCCTGTAAGTAAGCCTTGATTAAAGTTTTGTTGTGCTTTATATGTCACAGAGGTGGTGTAGAATGTAGCTTCGTCCAACATTATCCTTCACTTTCAGGGTGCCACTGGTTTCCCTGGTGCTGCTGGCCGTGTTGGACCCCCAGGTCCCAATGTAAGTTCACAACTTCTTAGATATGAAACCACACAATAAACAGAAAGCTGCTGGACAGTTATAGCGGTTTACAATACCTAAGATAAAGACTCTTAGCTCAGCCTTAGTCATGTGGCATAGAGGTACAATGTTTTTTATTCAATCACCAAATTTGATAGTGTCTGAGGAAGGAGGATAAAAGGGTTCAGTTGTTTCATTCATGGTCATCTGAGTTGGCTAATAATAAATGCTTATTATTTTAAGTTATTTAAAATGTCCACACACTTGGGTCTTCATCAAAATAACAGAAACTGACCCTTGCTTTCTAAACATGTACTATATGTGCTTATTATGTCATCATTTGGCAGGGCAATCCGGGACCTGCTGGACCAGCAGGCCCTCCTGGTAAAGATGGGCCAAAGGGTGTAAGAGGAGATGGTGGACCTCCTGGCAGACAGGGTGATTCCGGGCTCCGGGGCCCTGCTGGTGCTTCAGGAGAGAAGGGAGATGCTGGAGAGGATGGTCCACCTGTGAGAATTTTCTCAAATTCCTACAACTTCTGTTTTCACATACTACATAAATAGTGACAACCAACAATGCCAGTGCTTGAAACATGACTCCAGTGGCTCTAGCATATTAGTCACTTTGTTCTAATCTCGATACTGTAGATCTCCTTGAATACCATAAAGGTAAACAAAAGTGTCCCATACAGAGAGATTAATATGATTGAATTTGTTTTTTCCTTCAAGTCTGTTGATTTTTGTATACAGCTCCCAACAGCTCCTTTTGTATATAGCCCCCAAGTTCAATGTCCATTAATCCAAAAACTACAGCAAGCTAGCTAGTGTTTATTCTTGCCAGAATGATGACAAAACCCCAGCTTTTTGCCTTGCCTGGACTCAGTAGTCCTGACACACAGACACACCTGTCACACAAGGATGATTATTATTATTATGGTTATGAATCATAACCATAATAATACCACAGATGATCACATAGGGAAAAATCAAGATGTTGGAAACTAGCTGTAGATGCGGTGTAATAAATCTGGAACCATCAACACGTCAAAATCTTTAAGTTAGTGCTGTCCAATATTACAATATGTATCGCAATGTGATATAAAAATGTATTTAAAATTACATGTTGTATGAGTAGTGAATAAAGGCTAATGTAACTTCAGCAATGCTACTTTGCAGTAGCATTTTTGCACCACAAGAGTTTTCGGCTGTACCAGAGGAGCATAGATGTGAACAACAACACACAAGAGGCAGAGGGAATGGTGGCAGAGTACAATTTGACAGAAAACACAGTCCAAATTGGACCCAAAGAGAAACTGGTGCAGAAAAGAGCTTCTCTACTTCTTAAAGATGATGCAACATCAGGGCTGCCAACTTTTCCAAAACCCTACAAATGAGATTTGGATGGGCAGATGCTCGATTGCATCTCTGACAGTCCGAGGGGGCTTGTGGTGGAACGGAGGCATGGCGTGAGGGCAGCATGTGTCTCACAGCTATTTTGTGAGAGTTGGCAGCCCTGCAATATGAAGATATGTTCATTGTTGCCTTTAATACTTTCTTTGTGGCAAAAACAGTAATATTAGAGGTATATTAGAGATATTAGAGATATATTAGAGATATTACAGAAATAAAGTATCTTTGATGATTTCACAGATCAAACAATGTAATTAATACAATAGTTAAATGATAGCAGTTGCATTGGCTGTTGAAAAATGTAAAGCACATTCATCTCTTTATTTTGACCTCTCAGGGTCCTCCTGGTCCTTCAGGTCCTCAGGGTTTGGCTGGTCAGCGTGGTATTGTGGGTCTGCCTGGACAGCGTGGTGAAAGAGGTTTCCCTGGTCTGCCGGGACCTTCTGTGAGTAACATTTTTGTCTGTGAGTAACAGCTTTTTGGTTTAGTAAATCACTGAATACACTGTGAAGGACTTTGAATATTTTTATCAATGAATGTCTCCTAATGAGTTGATCGATTCTTGAGATTCAAATGTGAGAGAGAAAATAATGAGAGATGTGTGTTGCTGTTTCCTAGAGCCCAAGGTGACACCTTCAGATTGCATGTAGAATTGTTACTGTGCTGAGATAATTAATCTCAATTCATCTCAAGTCATCCAACCACCTCCAAGGGGAGTCATGGTACTTGCACTGTCTGGTACTATATGGGTGTGAGTCAAAATTGGAGAACTTGTTGCTGGAATGTCAACTCTAATGGAGAAGGACCCTGTGCTTGTGCAAGCACACAGTATTCAAGTCCGCAGATTGAATACAAGAATGACGTCATGCCTTCTGGGCCAGCTGGTGAAAAAAAAAAACTCAGCCACCCAATCAGGGCTCTCTCAGTCAATTCCCTCTGTGCCACAGTCATGTCCACAGTAATACATATTTACAGACAGCATTTGCTTTACATACATGCAACAATAACCTCGTCATGTGACAAACTGACTGCCCAAAAGTTGTGTTGAGCTGTTCGACTTGTGTGCTTTACACAATTTCTCCTTCACACTTTTGATATCCGGTCTAGCAGGCATGACATAGGCTGCACACCATCAAAGCTACGCTGAAAATTCTTTCACATTAACAGAAGATGTTAAAGAGGTGTTTCACTGATGAAAGAAAAGACTCAAACAGCCATCCAGACATGGAGGAGCTACAGATGATATGGACATGGCTTACCTTCAGATAATATAGCCCCTTGGATGCATGGAGGTAGAGAAGATGTTAACGGAGAATGTATGATATATATGATTACGAATATATATATGAATACATGATTCCAAACACCCTCATTCCTGCCAGAATGAGGGTGTTTGAGTGTGAATGTTGAAGAAAGTTGAAGAAAGGTATGTCCTCGACGATACATAAACCACTCGTGAGCTGAGCTGAGAGAGTGGCGTAAAATCTGGTCCCCGAGAAGAGCAGACCAGAGCAGCAACCAGAGGCACCACCAGATGATTTAAAAAAAACACTGAACATTTTCAGACAGACCGACGGGTGAAATTTTTGTCCCATGCTGGGACAAAATAATCTTTTTTTTTTTTTATTGTGGCTCACTGTGTATTTAAGTTTGCTGTGTATTTAAGTCTGATAAAGACACAATTTGATTTAATTATTTGAAAAGCCCAGGGAATGGTGATTAGTGGTGGTGACTTGAATCTGAGCCTGAGCCCAAAGTGGGACATATCAAGATTTAGCCAGACCAACACTGAAAGCATAAATTATTAGATTTATAACATTATAAGATTATTGTAAGAGAGATAAACATACATGATGTATGGAGGGACTTAAATCATACAAGAAACTAAACCTTTTATTCCCCATTGCATAAAACTTATGGATATTGGTTTTGTAAAGTTTTGTAGAATTGGAATAATTACTTGTCAGACCAAAGTCCAGTTCATCTAAGTTATACTGGAATTAAAGAAAAAAAACATTGCAAATACAATTTCCTGGAGATGTAATTTAAGGCCATGAAAAAAATAATATTTAGTGGAAATCCAGTTACTCCCTGTTTTAAAGGCGCATTGCAACTACTGTAGCCACCATGTATCAAATTCTCACTGATCTTCTTCAGCATCTCTGTGCTGGTTTGCAGGGAATATCTTTTGGTACTATTTGTCCCTTGCTGGCAGTCATACTTTTAAGATGGCAGAATGTCACGGTACTGCCCTGCAAGTTTACACATCGTGGATGATTATCAAATAATTTTGAATGAGAGTAGGGATGTTGACAAGGTTACCATGTGTTCCTGCTTTTATTGGCCATCGTCATAGTCTCTGAGTCAGTGGATGAGACAGAATGAGAGGATAAAGGGGATCATGGGACATCTTGAAGAAGAACCAAAAAATTCCCTGTTCACTGATGATATTTTGATATACTTGAGGCAGCCAAGAACTAGTAATGGAACGTCATTCATTTTGTGATGATTCAAATTGTATTTAGGGACAATTTTGGGATGATGGTCAAACCATTTAAATATCCTGAGTGCCACTCAGGAAAACATTCTATCCTTTTTTCAGGTCCTGCTCCAGGTAAGGCTAACTGTTAGCATTACCTCTGGTTAGCGATGGCATCCCCTTCTGCTTCTCCTGTCCCTGTTTCCTACTGAATGTGTCTTATGCTTAGCTACTCCCCTGCCTCCTTTAGCGAGGGCCTAGCTCCCGTCAGACTCTCCCGGCTTCTTCCGAAGAGCTGGGAACACAGGAATGCTGGATGACTGTCAGAGGGAAGCATAGTTTTCAAGTCAACCAAGGCCCACCTAACACTTCCCATTTTCAAAAGGTTCTTCGTGCTCTGCGACACACCCGCCGAAAATAAACCTTTGGTCATTGGCAACTCTATTTTGAGGAATGTGATGTTAGCGAGTTCAGGGACTGTAGTCTGCATCCTGGGGGCCAGAGTGGGCAACGTTGAGTCTAAATTGAAGCTGCTGGCTAAGGCTAAGCATAAATACAGTAAAACTGGAGGTCAATAAAATTAATGTGGAGTCGGTCAAAACAATGTAGGACAGCATAGTTTTCTCCGGTTTTATCCCATGTTGGAAGGAGCAGCCCAAATCTCTAGCAACCTGGCCAAGTGCATTAGTCCTCCCCCATCCTGACTCAGAGTTGAGACCAGGAGGCAGAGTTGCTGCACTTCTCTGTGTTACCCACACAAAACCCCATAAAAACGGTGTCTGTCCCCAGACTGTCCAAATTTAACAGCAGAGGAGTAATTCTTAACAATCTTATAAAAATCAGGAGTTCCACGGTCATTCCTCAAGACAGGAGTATTAAATGTGGATTAATTAATATCCACTCCCTGTCTTCCAAAGCCATTCTTATAAATGAATTGATCTCTGACAACAGCATTGATGTGTTGTGTCTTTCAGAAACCTGGCTTTGTGAAGGTGACTGTTAGCCTAAATGAGGCCTCTCCTCCCAGCCACAGTAATTACTGTCCCACAATGCTCTGGCCGTGGAGGTGGGTTGGAAGCCGTCTTTGACTGTAGTCTAATAATTATCCCTAAACCTTATATTAGTTACAATTCATTTGAAAGCCTTGTCATCAGCTTGTCTCACCAAAGCTGGAAGACAGCTACCTGTCCTACGTCCCATAGTGTGCCAGGCTCTGGGCCCTTATTCAGATTTTCTTTCTGAATTTCTTGAGTTTCTCTCAAGCCTAGTCATCAAAACTGATAAAATCATAATTGTTGGGAAATTTAATATTCATGTAGATGCAGTCAGTGATAGCTGCAGTACAGCATTCACCTCTATAGTAGAGTCCTTTTGCTTCAGTCACTCCACGCACTGCTTCAATCTAACCCTGGACCTTGCTCTAACTTATGTGTTGAAATTAAACACCTGAACATTTCTCCGCTAATCCAGTGGTATCTGACCACTCTTTAATCACTTCTGACTTTCTTCCAGCCGGTCATGTGAAAAAGAAAATTAGTATATACACAAGATACATCACTTTTCTGTAATGAAAGCCCAAGTCCTTCGAACATTGATTACCTTGCTGATAGCTTTGTAGGCTTTCTTCATGAAACTCAGGATTCGATTGAACCCCTAACAAAAAAGGTTATATCTAAGATCAGCCCCCTGGTATACACCAGAAACTCCCGATCAGACAAGCAATTAACAACCACTTTGAGTTAAGAATTGCCTTAGTCAAATCCCTCCTTAAGAAACCTTCAATCAATCTGGGAATTCTAGCAAACTACAGGTCGATCTCCAATCTCATCTTAATCTCAAAAATCCTAGACAAAATCATTGCTAAACAGCTCTGTGAACACCTTAATAGCAAGTGGTGCACATAACTGGTACGCAGGTTTGCATGCATGCCCAAAATCAGCAATGCGTAATGCCACAAGACCTGTTTATGAAGTCAGGAGTTTGACTCTCAACAAACCAAAGGCACTACTTTAGTCCTATCTTTCAGGCCGATATTAGTTTGTGCATGTAAATGATAATCAATCACCATGAACTAGAGTCAGTCACGGGGTTCCACAAGGATCTGTGCTCGGCCTAATTCTCTTTAGCTTATACGTATATGCTCCCTGTAGGCAATATCATCGGGAGTCATTCAATAGATTTACACTGCTACACCGATGACACCCAATTATATCCATCTATCAAACCAGATGAACTCTTTGACAAAGCCTACAAAAAGACATTAAATCCTAGATAAGCCACGATCGGTTTAAGTCTGTCTGGGGTCCCCAGTACATTGAGCTTTATTGAGCTCACTTTCCCTCTTTCTTCTCACCCGCCTCTTGATCTCTACTCATCCGTCCTCCAGCTCCTCCTCCTCTTTCTCTACTTCCTCCTCTCTTTTCTTATTCCATGGCTGTGCAGGACTAACATTTGAAGGACCACGCATCCCTGGAGTGTTTGGGCTTTTTTTCCTTCCAGATGCCATAGATGCTGAGTTGGATCCAGGACACAGATTCGACCACTGACCTATAATCCAAACTGTTAGCGATCAATACATGTATCTCTGTATATTGTCTTGCTTGTGTCCACCTGTCTGTCCTGAGTGAGGATCCCCTCCTCTTTCACTCACCCTGAGGTTTCTTGCCTTTTTTCTCTGTCAGGGTTTTTCTTGGGAGTTATTCCTCAGCCTTTGCTAGGGTCTACGGACAGGGGCTTTTTACTATGTACATATCATTACTCACTTTGTGCCTTGAGATAACGTCTGTTGTGAACTGGCACTGACAACAAAGTTGAGTGGAGCCCTGGTTGAGCAGAGAATATGCTTTTGATGTCAGCACTGATGTTCATTTAAAACACAATACAGTATGGGCCTGATTCCAAATAAGGAGCGCTAAATTGCGTGCTCCTGGTAAGATTTTGCGTGCTTGATTTGCGTGCGTTTTGCGGGTGATTTCCTGAGGGAATTTGCCGCAGTGACAACAGGTGCAAACAGCAGTATGCAAATGAGGGGTTTGCGCGCTGTCAGCCTTTCCATCATAACGAGTGCAAAGGAAAGAGGAAGAATAAATATGATCCCCTGGAGTTGGAAGTCCTTGTGGCTGAGGCAAACAAACGCATCTGGCAGGAGAAAGTAAAAAGTTTGCTGCTCTCGATCATGGGCGATTGCGCAAGAGATGCGAGCAGAGGCCAGTTTGGCTCGTGCGCTCCAGTGGCACTGGTGCCCGCACACCGGGCCGCTGGTCAGCGCCGTGTCTGGACCAGCGATGGCCATATAGTCACTGAGTAGAGGAGTGGAAGCTGCGGTGCAGGCAGTGGCCAATTCTTCCATCAGCCTAAGAGCTGAGGGACTGGAGGGACTGGAGGGACTGGGGCAGGCAGGAGAGGGAGGGAGGTGGAGGACCGGAGGATTGGAGAGCGCAGGACCAGTGCGCACGCTGCGTAATAGTGCTGTTAATTGTGTGTTTGGTGCAAAAAACAACCAAGAAAACAGAGCCACAGAGATATCATATTGACAGGTTATTCTTGAAAAATATGTTTAATCACTTTCGCCATACGTAACATCCATCTCCCTGTAACCTTTCACTTTTTTTGAATGAAAATAAAATGCACCATAAACAGCTCACAGAAATTAATTCAGAATCAAAATTCGTTTTCTGCAGCCATTGTGCGTCAAACTGGGAGGTTTTGCACCTTCCTTTCAGACGTGTTAAATTTAGCCGCAAAAACAGTCACCGCAATCATTTCCGGGTTTGATGAATTGTTGTGCGTGTGCTAACATTTTCAATCTGCATATTCTCCTCCCAGGATTTTGCACGCACAAGCTGTAATGCCCCATATTGCATATGCATTAAGGCCAAGGTACTAAATGGGCAGCGTGCGCTGTTTTGCTCACTTAGTGGACGCAATCCACTGTGCGCACCGTTAGTAAATCAGCTTGCACATTTTTTTGCGGGTGACAGCGAGTTTGCACACGTTTTTATACACGCAAAGCTTTAGTAAATCAGGCCCTATATGTTATAGTATGTAGTTTTCTTGAACTCCGTTCCTTTTAGTGGAAACAACTGTTCAAAGTTCAAAGTCATGCTAATGTTATTATTTTTGGTTTTAGACAATACCTTGTACATTGTACAATGTCAAGGAAATGTATTTAACTATTTATTAAATTTAGCTATTTAGATGTATCAAGTATTTTCTATGGCCGATTGAAATTATTTATAAACAAGCTCTGAAAGTATTAGATGAAAAAACAAAAATGCTCAATTTCGGTCAGATACCACAACCATGCCTAAACTTGCATACTTGTTTAATCTTAGCTAATTGTTGAGGTACCATACCGCAAATTGAGTACATACACACACGTGTCTCACTGCTTTATTAGGGGCAGTGAGACACATGAGCAACAAAGTTGTGAGAACCCTATTGTATTTCAAATGTATCTTTTTATCAGTGCTCCGAACGGGAGCACTATTACTCTCCACCGTGTTTATTCTTATTATTATTATTATAGCGAAATTCTGCTCAACAACCGCTCATCGCAGACACACAAACAATTCATCAAAACGTGTGGCTCGGCCCCGGCAAGTGTGGAAACCTTCGACCCCGACAAAATTCCAGTTTTTGGCCCCACCAAATCACCTCTCATTTTGCTCTTTTCACGCTACTCCCAGCCAAACCGTAAGCAGTAGACAAATTCTTTTTTCGAGTTTTGTAGGCACATTTGTGCTCTCTCATGCAATGCCGGCCAAAAATCTGTGTGCTTTATAAAATTTAAATGGCGAGCCTCAGAGTCAGCCCAGCGCAGCCTCTTCTCTCCATAAGCCCCCATTCATTTTCTGATCACTGCGATCAAAGTTAAACTTTACACTTCTACTAGCAACTGTGGCCTCAGTCTTCATAGTAGACACACCAAATCGCATCAGGGCGTTCCTGAGACTCCCCCCTGTGTGACAGTGAGCTCATATTCCAGATAGGTGCAAGCGTTGTCTCCATAGAGCCAAATATGTAGCACTTGGGCAATTTCGCTTTTTCCCATAAGAATGAATGGGAAAACGGAACCCCTCAAACAAAAATCCGATACGTCGCCAAACTTCATTTAATTTCAAAAATCCAAGAAACTTGTGGTCTGTTTGTGTACCGAGTTGCATGTTGATAGGTCTATGGTTTATCAACAGCACCTTCTCAAAGCTTATTTGGTGAATTCCCTGCTCAGGTGTCTCTCCTGCTGACAGTGTCCTGCTGGAGCAGGCTGACTGATGATCTCATACAGACACACAAACACTTCAGGCACACACACACTCAGATTCGATGGCGGGTACACGTCTCGGAGCACTCAAAATTTCAGCTCACTGGAATTTTCTAGTTATTATTAGCGTCTGACCAACAAAGTTGCAAGCACCCTCTTAAATCTGTCCTGTTTCTTTTTAGGGTCAGAGCAACAAAGTTGCAAGGAACCTATTAAAACTGCTATGTTTCTTTATTATTATTGTTATTAGGGTTTAAGCAACAAAGTTGGATAAAACTCTCCTGTTTCTTTTTATTACAGTCCGAGCAACGTTGTTGTGAATACCCTCTTAAAACTGCTGTATTTCTTCTTATTATTTTTAGGTTCCAAGCAACGAAGTTGAGAGAACCCTATTAAAACACTCCTGTTTCTTTTTATTATCATTATTATTAGGGTCCAAGCAACGAAGTTGCAAGAACCCTATCTATTATAACTCTCCTGTTTCTTTTTATTATTATTATTATTATGATTCTCGGGGAAAAGTAGGCGTTTTTTTGGGTGCCTGAACATGCTTGAAAACCCACCATTTTTGGCATGCACATTGGGATCAGCGATGTGTTGTGATTGTTCAAAATGCACGGGACAAAATTGCACAATAGCGGCACCTTGAAAAATTTTAATGGTGAGCCCCTCACTGAGTTTTTTTAAACTTGGTGGATTCATAGAATATACTGAGGTGCGCAAAAGAATCCTCTGGCAGCCCCGCCCTCAGCCCAACATGAAGTCGGCCATTTTGACACTTTTGTTATTTCTTTTTGAAGGAACTGCTGTAACCTGATTGATTTAAACAAGGTACATATCATCCAGAGACCATGGTAACCAACACTCAAACAAATTTCTGAAGGTCAAAGGGGATGGTGGCTATGATGTGTCAAAATTTGGTGATTGTTTTTTTTCATTCTTTTTTTTTTCTTTCACTTTAAACGGCTCTCATGCCCACATACTTGATCAAGGCACCTTAAAGCTTGCTGGACATGATGAGGGCTTGATCCTGAATAGCCTGATACATTGACTTTCTCAGTCACTCATGGCACTCCCCAGTGGTGACAGGGAGTAATCAGGTTTTACACTTCCATGTAGTAATCCTTCATATTTGACCACATCAACTTTATTCCACTTGTAATACATGTAGAACAAGTTGGTGAAGCTACATTACAAAGACAGTGAGGTTAACACCAATGCTATCCATGTGGCTGGCATGAATAGCGATACATCGCCATGTATTATAAGTGGGTTTGTGACGGCTTTAAAGAACTGATATCGTCATGAAAATTGATACACTGATTGAGGACAGAGAGCTCTTAAGTTTGATAGGGGCATCGCCCATGGGGCGCCAAAATGCAAAAGTAGTGCCCCCTAGAAATGTTGACCAATCCCCATAAGGATTTCTTTTAACGTTGTCATAGGCAAAAAAAAATTAGTATGCAAATACATCCTAAAGAGATATACAAAAAAGTCTCTTGACATGATGGCTGTAACCTGACAGGAAGTCTGCTATTTTGTTTTGACTTTTTGAATTCTAAAAACATCTCCTCCGAGGGGATTAACCTAATTAGCTTAAAATTTTGTACAAATACTCAGAGATGAGACTGATCCCTCTGTTCATTATCATTGAATCATAGGGCTGCTGCTCAGAACAGAATCCTCTTCAAAGTATGCTAAAAAAAAGAGGAGTCTTGGGGTGGTCTAGGACCTTCTTTATCCCGCAGTCACCAGACCCTTGACGGGTGTAAATACGGGGACCTGCTCACAGCTGCGTGCAACTTTAAGTATTATTACTACTACGGCCTCTGCCTCATTAACATTTCCTCTATTTTTTATATCTTTACTTGGGCTGAGTGCCAGGCAAAATGCGCTTTCTATCCCTAAAAATGGGTTATCTAATATCCATTGAGTCCTGTGCACATAAAATAACTGTTTATATTTACTTTGCAATCGGGCAATCTGCAATATTGTTATGCTCTTAACACTTAAATACTTTAGGACTCTGCACTTTAATCAGCCTTTGATATCTAATCTTAGCAGTTAATCTTAGCATTTAAACTATAGTGAAATATGTATGGTTCCCTAACCCTTGGCTTGTATGTTTCATGACCCAGTATACGGTTTCATTGTTCTTGTTTGTCTTTTTTAATCTTTTTTCTTTTTTTCTATCCTATTTTATTTTTTGTAATTGACACATTTTTTCTATCTGTAATTATTCCTCCTTCTCATACTGGCCATCAAGGCTAATTGTTCTGCTTGTTGTTAATATTGTTTTATTGATTTTATTATTTTATGTTGTTAACATCAACCTGCCGAACGGACTTAAGATGGAAATTAGCCATTGGTTATAACCTTGCATATGTCATGCTCCTGTCTGTTCTCTGCACCTCTGCCCCTCCTCTCTCTCCTGTCTTGCTCTTGCTTTCTCTCTATTGGCTGGCAGTTGGTTCATCTTAGCTTAAACTCACCTGCGCTGTGAGTCAATTGCCAGACCGTGCCTGCATCTTTCCTGCAATCTCTGTGCCTTCTGCTTAGTTCATGTCGTGCCTTGTTCCTGTCTTGAAAATTCTGATTCCTATCTTGGTTGGCTTCCTGATAGACCAGGTTTAGTTTTTTGATTTAGCTTTTTGTTCTGTTCTTGTTCATTCTTGGTTAATTTGGGTTTTTGTTTTTTCCCCGTTAAACCTTGTTTTTGTTTTGCTGGTTATTTAGATTAGATAGATCTGTTTATTCCCTGCCGAGGCCTTTTGCCCCAGATGATGTTTTGTTGGCGCAAAAGATTGCTGCAGCCTGCGGAGGCCAATAGCCCCAGGTTTATTTATTTGATTTGTTTATTTGTTATTTCTTGATAGCTTAGCATCTGCGGAGGTTGATAGCCCCAGGTTTATTTTTGTTGTGTAGTTTAGTGGGGTTCTCATGTTGTGTTATTTTGTTCCTGTAGAGGCCATTGGCCTCAGGATTAGTTGTGTTGATACTTTGTTAAATAAATTGTTAAACTTAGTCTCTGGTCTGAGTGTGCTCTTGCTAGCATGCTCTGTGCTAGCATATTAACATATATGTGTTCATATTATGTTTTGTCCCTATTTTAAATAAATAAATTCATATTCAAATTTTATCAGCAGGTTTCGACAACTTCATGGTGTTATGGGATAGATGCTTAAACCTTTTACTTGATTAATTGTATCCCTAGGTAATTGCCAAGGCTCTTTAATTGAGTGGAATTACCTAATACATGATTAAAGTTGTCTCTTCTCTCTCCTTCTCTTAGGGTGAGCCAGGAAAGCAGGGAGCTCCTGGCAGCAGTGGAGACCGTGGACCTCCTGGAGCCGTTGGGCCACCTGGACTCACTGGACCTGCTGGAGAGCCTGGCAGAGAGGTCAGAGAATTTATCCAGTTACATCTATGTGTCTGTTTTTGTTTAGGCTTGAGACTTTTCTTTTATTTATCCCTTTGGGATGGCTCCCTCAGGGAAATTTACATTTCCAGTAGCATTGAATAGCGCAATAGAACAATATGAAACAATAGGATCATTGGGATGGTAAATGTATGTGATACATGCATTAGAAAATTAGTGAAAAGCATATAAACAGTAAGGTAATAAACAGGAAATAGTGAGGTAATAGTAAAGTAGTAGGACAACGGTAAATATAATAGTAATAGATAATAATTTACATATGTATTCATTTACATTTCCCATAGGATAAATGATTATATAAACTATATAGAGTAAACAATACAAAATAAACTCGATAAGCAGACAAAATACACATTAATGATAACCAATATGTAAAATATAAGTATATACAAGAATCAATCAAGATGTAATAATAATAATAAACAATAGGTTATAGTAATAATAGAATAAAGAGTAGATAATAGTAGATCTAATAATAAATGGTAATTCTAATGAAATCTAATAGAAATCTATTTTTAATTTAAATGCACTGTAGCTGTTATTGCACGTTTTACACAGTTCACATTCCACACATTGGCTAGCACTCCTTCCCCTCTGTCGTCTATTTCTTCCACCCCCCAAGAGAAGGAGTTCTTAAGTCTAGTGGTTCTGCATTTTGGAAGAAGCAGTCTCTCACTGAACAGACTCCTCTGGTTGTTCAGAACTTTCTGAAGATGGTGACTGCTCTGCAATGACAGGGCAGGAGGCTTCTATTTTGTTAGGATCACTAGCAGCAGAAAGAGAGGGAAAATCCCTCATAGCATGTCAACTAGTGCTGCTGAAGTCGATAAGCAGACCTGCCTTGGTGTCATATTACACCCCAGATTACAGTACACTGGTGAGCAACATGCAATGCCAGGCTTCCCGCAAAGAGACAACTAGATACAAAGAAAGAGATGAAAGATGTTTCAATAGCGTTCATGGCTGTGCTATAACTCATTGTACAAAAAAACCCTAATTTGTGCAAAAATTGCAATGCATGTCAATATTTGTTAAAAGTGCTACTATATGTGATTAAGAGATCAGTAGCTAGAAATATGATTAATTGAAAATGTGAATGGTTGTTTGTGTCTGTGACATGTTTCATATAAAAATGTGAAATGTGTGGTTGTTCTTGTTTTGTTAATGTGACAGAACTGATCATTTGTTCAAACACTTGTTGGCTGACTGTCAGGATTTGCTGACCCAGAGATCTGTTATCCAAAGATAGCACTGTAACTTTAAATCTTGAAATGTATTTCAACTTTTGTTACGTTTTCTCTTATTTCAGTTCTGGCATTAGCCAGTTTTTATTATTTGAAGCTTAACTGCACAAGGCAATGGTTTAGGGCCTTATTTGAACTATTCCCCATTGTATCTAAAACAGGTTATTTAGCACAGAACAGAAAATTGGTCTGGGGGACTAAAGGTTCCGCGGCTTTGGCCGCGCGGCTCGTGAAAATGTTCCGCACGGCCAAGCGGCGAGGCCAAAGTGCTGCTGCGCGGCCCATTTTGCGTTGCTCAAAAGTTGAGACCTCACGGCTTTGGTCGTGTCAGTCGCGCATGCGCCTTGTCGAACTCGCCACACCAGTGGGCAGAGTCCGGGGGTTAAAGCCCCGTCTACAACCAGGAAGAGGAAGTCTGCCGCTTCACCTGCCTCTATTATACAGCCCTGACAGAGTACAAAAACGGTTTCCACTGTGCAAACTCACGGCGTGAGATAGCACAGACACTAGGGCGGGAGGAGCGCTTGTGTCGCAGATAGAATATACAGAAATACGGAAGACGATTCTTCCGAGACATTCAGTGTCCCGAGAGAATTGAATGCTTTTTTTCCCCGGGACAGTCTATGGAAACCGGGACAGGTGGCAACACAATACTAGGATCAGAGTTGTTTACATCTCGTTCTCCTTCGTGTACTCCGGGGGCAGGACAGGCCTGTGTATAGATTGGTAAGTCCCCCTTGTGGTGGCCAAGAACATTACAGAGCTCGGAAGAATGGCCGCAGAAGTATGGTCGAAGCAGGGCGCGCGGCGTGCCGTGCAGCGAGCCATTTATGAGAGAAGGGTTCATTATTTATCTTATTGTGTAACTATTCAGTGTTGATCTGTTATGTCGCAGGGCAACCCTGGATCTGATGGACCTCCTGGTAGAGATGGTGCTTCTGGAATCAAGGTGAGGAAAGACCAGCTACAGGAGATGCACTCTGTCACACATAACACTCCTTAGAGTAGAGAATGTGTCACATTATTTGGTTGGATTTGTATTGTGGTACATTAATTGTTCTGCACGCTGGTGTCTGTTGTTATCCCCAAAGAAGATGTTTAGTTGTTGTTTTATATTCATAGTCAATCAAGTAATCTAAAACATTTTATATGAAACTAGTAGCATGACCTTCAATGTCAGCTCAGTCATTCTGACTGTGGTTTATAGATTGTTGAATCCACTCTCACGCAGCATTTCATCAAACAAAACTCTGTTGAATAATAAATCAGACCATTCAAATAATTGAAAAAAAACACTCTGAATGAACTGCAATTGTCATGATTGAGGAAAACCACCATGGTCACTGCAGATTTGTGCTAACAACTCTGATACTGCCATCAGGGGGATGCTACAAAGCCTTGCTGGCCCAGAAAAATAATTTGGTGCTCTGTGAAGGAGAACTATTCTTCTTAATAGTGCTCCGGGAAGGAGCTCACTTCCTCCCCTTTATTCTTCTGTTTGTTACTTCTCGATCTTGCGCAAATTCTGGTTAGCCTCTTCTTGAAAACACTTCATCCTACACACACAAATGATACATCAAAACATGTTGTTTGCCCCAGCAAGTGTGCATTGCTTTGTCCCCAACTAAATTCCAGTTTTTGGCCCCACTAGGGGGGCCCGCCACGTGACCCTTTGCAAACTATCCTGAATCTGGACAAGTTATACAGAAGTTTAATTCCTGAGACTCCACCGGATGTGCTGGTGTATTACAATCCAAATTTTCACCAAGATCCTCAATGTTTATACACTTTTTGAATAAGTGAACTTGTGGTCTTAATTGTTTTCAGCACACACAGACTAACACACACACACACTCATTCAGTCTCTCTCTCATACATGCACACACTTACAGAGTGGTGTCTTGTGAGCAATCCAAAGGCAGACAAAGTGCTGCAAAACAATGGGTACTTCCCAGAGTACTCTTTAAATTTCAGCGTGCTGGAATTTTCTAGTTAGTGCTCCGGTTCATGGCTAGAGAAGCACTGACGTCATGACCATGAGATTTTCTAACATATGAACCATAGATATACACTCACCGGCCACTTTATTAGGTACACCATGCTAGTAACGGCTTGGACCCCCTTTTGCCTTCAGAACTGCCTCAATTCGTCATGGCATAGATTCAACAAGGTGCTGGAAGCATTCCTCAGAGAGTTTGGTCCATATTGACATGATGGCATCACACAGTTGGCGCAGATTTGTCGGCTGCACATCCATGATGCAAATCTCCCGTTCCACCACATCCCAAAGATGCTCTATTGGATTGAGATCTGGTGACTGGAGGCCAATTGAGTACAGTGAACTCATTGTCATGTTCAAGAAACCAGTCTGAGATGATTCCAGCTTTATGACATAGCGCATTATCCTGCTGAAAGTAGCCATCAGAAGTTGGGTACATTGTGGTCATAAAGGGATGGACATGGTCAGCAACAATACTCAGGTAGGCTGTGGCCTTGTAACGATGCTCAATTGGTACCAAGGGGCCCAAAGAGTGCCGAGAAAATATTCCCCACACCATTACACCACCACCACCAGCCTGAACCGTTGATACAAGGCAAGGTGGATCCATGCTTTCATGTTGTTGACGCCAAATTCTGACCCTACCATCCGAATGTCGCAGCATTCACATAAACATCAAATATGTATTTATAATACTGCATAGCTGTGTAGAATGTTGTGCCCTAAAAATCGATTAACGTTCAGAAATAGGTAGACTACAGTGTTTCCTATCACAAACAGGCCAGAAGAAAGGCTGCATGTTGACATTCACACCTGTGATATTAATCACACTGCATACCAGGACTTATGAATTGATGTCTTGATACAAACAACAATACACATCCACACTTCTAGTTTTGAATGAAAATATTTTTACACGTGTCAGGGCTGTAGCGGACG
Source organism: Karalla daura (assembly GCA_029224185.1). Classification (NCBI taxonomy): domain Eukaryota; kingdom Metazoa; phylum Chordata; class Actinopteri; order Chaetodontiformes; family Leiognathidae; genus Karalla; species Karalla daura. The sequence goes on along the minus strand of CM055188.1, from coordinate 3,938,542 downwards.
CCAAAGTTAATTGAACAGCTTACCCACCTCCAAAACATTGATACTTCAACTCCACAGACTCCATGGAAATCAAGTCACTAACACAAACACATCAATTACATTTATTTTATTTAATATCAGATTTAACTTAAAACACCTAAAATTACACAATAACCTAAGCAATTACATACATTATATGCAAGTACACATAAACACATGCATTATATACATATACACATACACACATACATTACACACACACTCACACACATTAATACATGCACATATGTTACACACATATACACATACATTACACACACACACATACATGCATATATATTACACACACCCACACTGGGCTGTGGGCTCCTCTGTCCTCATGTCTCAGACTTTGGTTTTTCTTAGACCTTGAGGTTGCTCATGTGCTTGAAGACGAAGGGGTTGTTGATGCTGATGGCCATCCTGATCTTGTTGCTCATTGCAGACTGCCAGGTGCCTGGTAGACTGCCATGCACTTCCTGGCCAGAAATGAGGCAAAGCAGATGGAATGTCATGGAGCTCTGGGTGGTTCAGCCAGTACTCATCTGAGACTGAGTCACAGACACACACACACTGGGCTAATGCCCTTTGAAAAGCACCTTACTACCTGTAGAAGTCACAATGTATAATGTTAAACCAACTTGAAAATGAAAATCATGTGCAACTTCAGTTAAACAGAGAAGAAAGACCAATTCTGCCTCCCCCTTCCATATACAATTACTGGCTAGTAGCCTAGCCATGATGCACAACTTTGGCTAAGCTGCACAACTAAGTTGTTTTTTAAGGGAAAAGCTGTGATTTCAGCATGTTTAAGCATCCTGGGTTATGACCACACTAAAGGTGCTTCCACATAGACTGCTGCAAGCGTAGGCGGCAGGCAGCAAACCCATTCATTGTGTATGTGATTGGCGGCGCAAGAGCGCAGAGCGGCGCGCAAGAGTTGAGAAATGTTCAACTCGGGCACTGCGCGCTGTGACGTCATCACGGCGCGTCCAATAGGAGAGAGGTTGTTGGGTCACGAATTCCAGAGGATTCCAGAACTATGGAGGGGCAGCTAATCAAGTTTCCCGATCTCTGGGACACAAGGTTTACTGGGCAGGCAGTCAAACTGCTCCCTGCTTAGCCTAAGTAGACCTCAAAACAGGTGTTATGGAGCTGTAGCTCCTGGACCAGCCTGAAGTAGACCTCAAAACAGCTAAATGTTGTTACTGGTAGCTTAGCAACCTTGCCGCCTTGCCGCACGGCACAGCGGCAGCGCTGCGCCCGGCAGCGCTATTTGATTGGCAACATACAGAAAGAGACAGTGGCACGCTGCCATTGCATGGCAGAGCACAGTTTGTGAGGGATTGCGCAACTCCATGTGAGGCCCAATTTGCTTCTGCCTCACCCTGCATCTCTTCCCAGCATTTTAACGGTAATGTGAAAATTCAGCGATTTTTAATTAAAAAAACAGTTAAATAGGAAATTTGTTCATAGTTCAAACCATTTGATAAATATAACCATTTAATTTATTTGTTCATTATGTTTCCTTTATTCCATGATGACAGGTGAGGCTCTGCCTCCCCTGCCTCTCCTGACCGTACATCACTGAAAATGATACATCAAAACGTGCGGCTCAGCCCCGGCCAGTGTGCTTTCCAAAATCTGGCGACCGTCACCAAGCGATCCAGACAAGTTATATAGAAGTTTTGTTTGTGAGACTCTCCTGGACGTGTTGGTATACAACAATCCAAATTTTGACAAAGATCCACAGAGTTATAACACTTTTTGCCCCTGCAGAAATCCCATAAGAAACAAATGGGAAAAAGCAGCAAATTCAAAAAAATCAGTCTCAAACATTCGCTGTAAAGCCATACATTGACATAGAAACTTCATTTAAAAACGCAGAAAAACTTGTCGTCTCTGCCTGTACCCGACAGGCTCTCTTCCAGGCCCTCTCAAAAACATGTGGGTTTAGCATTTTCGATGCAGCTACAGTGAATAGAGACCAACTGTCTCTAAATGAGAGCTGAAAAGTCAGCTCTCATTTTTCTCTTTTCACGCTGCTCCCAGCCACACCATAAGCAGTAGGCAAATTCTTTTTTCCACTTTTGTCAGTAAATTTGTGCTCTTCCATATGATGCAGGTCAAGCACCTGTGCGCCTCAGAGTCAGTCCACCGCAGCCTCTTCTCTCCATGAGCCTACATAAATTTTCCGATCACAGCGATCAAACTTAAAATTTGCACTTCTACTCACGACTGTGGTCTCAGTTTTCATAGTACACACACCAAATTGCCTCAGGGCATTCCTGAGACTCTCCCCTGCCTGACGCTGTGCTTATATTCCATATAAGTGAAAGCGTTGTCTCCGTAGAGCCAAATGTTTAAGGCAATTTCGCCTATAAGAATGAATGAGAAAAACAGAACCCCTCAAACAAACATCCACTTTGTCACCATATTTTGACTTTTAATTTCAAAAATTAAAGAAACCTGTAGTCTGTTTGTGTACCAAGTTGCATGTTGATAGGTTGTATCTTTTTCAGCAGCGCCTTATCAAATAGCATTCCACTATTTAGTTCTTCTGTGGTTCTTAATGTCTCATTAAATTATAAACATTTCATCGTAGAGGTTAAAGGGATATTATGTAAGAGCATTGAAATTGTATATCCTACTCGAACAGGTAGTGCAATCTAGCACATCACTTTTTCAAAATTGGCTGGAGGGCCAATGATAGGTTTTCCCTACCTATTGGCTGGCAGCTGGCTCATCAACCAGGTATTTAAACTCACCTGTGAGATGAGCCAGTTGCCAGACGATGTTTCTACACTCCGTGCCCTGTTCTGGGCCCTGTTCCTGTTTCTGTTCTTTTGTTACTTTCAGTCAGTGTTTGAGTTTGAGTTTTTTGTTCGTAGTAGGCAAATTCTTTTTTCCACAAATTCTTTTTTCCACTTTTCTAGGAAAATTTGTGCTCTTTAGCATGATGCCATAAACCTGTGCACCTTATAAAATTTAAATGGCAAGCCTCAGTCAGCCCACACAGCCTCTTCTCTCCATTAGCCACAATGCATTTTTTTACAAAGTTTACACTTCTACTCACAACTGTGGCATCAGTTTTCATAGTACACACATCAAATCGCTTAGGGCATTCCTGAGACTTTCCCCTGCGTGACAGTGTGCTTATATTCTAGATAGGTGCAAGCACTGTCTTCCTAGAGCCAAGTGTTTAGTACTTTTCAGTTTTTTACCATAAGAATGAATGGAAAAAACACAACTCCTCAAACAAATATCTACTACGTTGCCATACTTTAACGTAAAAACTTTGTAAAAATGTAAAAACATTTAAAAAATAGCACAAACCTGTGGTGTGTTGGTGCGAAAATTTCATGTTGATTAAATGTATCGTCTTTCTGCTGTGCCTTCTCAAAGAGCCTGTAGTCAAGTGCTTGTGTTTGCTCCTCTGCTGACAGAGAGCCTCCTGCTGCAGCAGGCTCCTAGATGACACCACACAAACACTTCATACACACACACTCACTCAGTTTCTCTCTCACACACTCACAGAATGGTGTCTTGTGAGCAATCCAAAGGCAGACAAAGTGCTGCAAACCAATGGGCACACATGGAGCACTCTTGAAATTCCTGCGCGCTGGAATTTTCTAGTTTAATTTGATTTTGATACATATCTATCTGTGACTTTAATTTAGAGACTCAAGTCAAATCTTAGCTTAATGTTTATTATACTCAGAAAATAAATATTTTTGAACCCCCTTTGTGGGTTAAACTTTTAACACCAGTGGTTATTTATTGTAAGCACTATTGATCAAACACTTGCTTGTCTGACTTGTCTGCTGCTGTGCTCTCTGCCTTGCAGGGTGATCGTGGTAACACTGGGGCTGCTGGTGCTCCTGGGGTTCCAGGTGCCCCTGGTGTGCCCGGCCCAGTTGGTCCCACAGGAAAACAGGGAGACCGTGGAGAGTCTGTGAGTAGCAACATTAACACATTTGAAAAAAGATGGTTAGTACATGGTGTGATAGCGCTTGAGCGTTGAAGGTTTCTTCTTCTTTGAGTTTTTGTTCTAGTTTAGTTCAGTGGGTTCTTGGTTATTTCCCAGAAAACCTTGTCTCTCTGTTCTAGTTTTGTGCTTAGTGTACTGTTGTTTTTTCACCTACAGTTACGGGTTGTTCTTTTGTTTTCAATGTAGAATTTTGTCCTGCGGAGACTGATAGGGTCCCAGGTTCATTTTTGTTTAAGAGTAGTTAGATTTAGTATTTTGTTCTGCGGCGACCGTGTGGTCCCAGGAATTTTTTTGTACATTAATAAAGCCTTGTTACTCTATTCTTGTCTTTGAGTGTGCTATTGGGTCTTCCTGCCAGTTTCGTTACAATTACTGTGTTGATAGGCCAAAAACAAGAAAATAAAAAATGTTACCATCTAGCTGTGTCATTGACTCTATCCAACATTCCAACAAATTGGAATTGTGGTTTCAATAAGTACAACAAGACCTCCATGCCATGTATTTGTTCAGCTCTACCACTGAACCTGGTGAGTTTGCTAATTAACTTGTCTTCCTGAAGCGCTGTGCTGATTGCAATCACCTGGTTAAGTACATGAGCAGAACAAAAACATTTCATGGGGATGACTTGATTAAAACATAATTCCAACCTCTGCTCTCCAAGAATTACACATCTGGCAACACAGAGGCTACACATACAATGGAATGTAGTTATACTCCAGTCACAGTAAAGCCAGACTAAGAAACCATGTAAATATACAGTTACACATGTACCAACAAAGCTGGTGTATTTTAACAGGATCTATCATTATGCTGCCTATTATAACAAGCAACACTGTCCAACAAAACTGAATGAAAAAAGCTAGCTTTAGGCTAGTTCAGGCAATATAGTTGACTTGTCACGGAGAAAGCTGGCAACTTCAGTGTCCTTTTTGAAATCTGTCTGGGTGGATCTATATCTACATATCTATATCTATCTATATATGCTGCAGTAATGCAATTTTTTTAACCTGCAGCAGTAGTATGCCTCTCATTGATCTTCTCCTCCTGCATCTCTTCACTGGCTCACATGGAAAGCGTATAGTTATTCACCATTGATATCCTTGCCGGCAAAATGGCAGGCTGTCAATTTGCTTTCCTTCATTATCCATCTTTATCCATCTTTGTCCTTCTTTTAGGTTTATCCATCAAATGTATAAACAAATCTAAGATTCTTCACTTAGGATAATGTGTCAGTTTATTAGCAAACAAAATAACAATATGATAGTACACCAATGATAACATTTAAATGCAGATCAGTTTTGGTCAATAAACACATAGTACAATGTCCAAAATGTCCCTTTAAGTAAAATACAATCACATCAAATCATATAAGTTTTTTTTTAGCAAGAATTAAGGGAAATGAGGTAGAACACTCATGTGGGGTACATTCATGTAGATAGACAACACTTGAAATGATAACAGATTGACAACAGATGATATGATCTGTAAAATTAACATTTTAGCTGTTTGGTCACCTTCTTTGTTTTTTGTTCAAGGGTGCCCAAGGACCTGCTGGACCTCCTGGACCTGCAGGAGCCAGAGGGATGCCTGTATGTGTGCTTACTGATAAGATCTATTTGATTATTTGGGATCCACACAAATGATCTTTAGATAAAAGTTTGAGTCAGTTGCAACAACAGAATTTAGCCCTGAAAGTCAAGGCAGGTTCAATTTAGAGTCGCAAGTCAATCCTCATGGATTATGTTCAGGGTTAACCCTTCACTGTGATAAAATCATTCCTTAAAATTGTTTGGTTAAATTCTATAGTTATTACATTATGACAGAAAGACACAAGGTTGCCTAATAAGAGTGATGTCTTAGGGACCTCAAGGACCCCGTGGGGACAAGGGTGAAGCTGGAGAGGCCGGAGAGAGGGGACAGAAGGGACACAGAGGCTTCACTGGTTTGCAGGGACTGCCTGGACCACCAGTACGTACCTGCACCTTTTTTTCCACTATCGTTGTTTTTGTCACATATAGTGACAGTACACAACATTTTATGGAAAAAAAAAGTTAAAGGTGAAAAATGAACAAGCCACTTTGACAATACTAAAAAGATTTGTACTGTGTATTACAATTTGGCCCTTATATGTGACTGTAACCCTGCAGAAAGATCCAGCCATCCATTACAGTGTCTTACCTGACTTTTACCTACTGGTGTCTTGAGGCTCTACAGGTGCCTACAGATCACAATGTGCAGATACAGGGAATATACCCAGGACAGGTCACCAGTCTGTTGTATGGAACACACTCCATTTGCTCTCTCAATCGTGTATGGAATAGTTTGAGTCTCCAGTTGACCTTACTGCAGGTTTATGAACTGTGCAAAGAAATCTCCATAACCAGAGAAAACCAAAAAGTGCACACACACACAGAACATGCAAAGTCGAAATGGCCAGAACCAAGACGGAGACAACACTAACACTGATGCTTAAATGGAATCAATCTCTGCAGGGTCAAGGTGGAGACCAGGGTGCCGCTGGACCAGCTGGACCTGCAGGACAAAGAGTGAGTTCTGAGCTGGTCACTCAGTCATTTGCGATTAAAATAACCACATGATAATTGCAAATTTTCACATGATTATCATTGATTAATTACAATTCTGAAACATTGTCCTTATTTATTTATATCTTCAGTTCTTTATATCAAAGTTTCCATCCACCTGTGTGACTAGGGACCACCTGGACCAATTGGCCCCGCAGGAAAGGATGGTGCAAATGGCCTGCCAGGACCTATTGGACCCCCAGGACCTCGTGGTCGTGGAGGAGAGATTGGTCCTGCTGTGAGTACTTATGATGACTTTGTCTGTTATGTTAATCTCCCCCTGAAAATTAGAACTGGCATATACTAAAGCTTAAATACCTGACCCTAGTCTTATCAGCTGTCAGCTCCCAGTCAGAGCAGCTACTATTCAGCTGTCTGAACAATAATCATGTAATGACAGCTGCAGAGTCTGGTGCTAGGGCTGTAAATTAAAACTTCATCATGTTTGCTAATATTACAAATACTGCCGTAATTCAATTTTGAAACAGTTCAGCAGCCAGTGATCAGTATGTGACAATATCAGATGCTGATTCAACACAATTATGTTTATCCATGCCAAATCTCAGAAAGAAACTAAAACATTTGAAATTTTTGTTCCTGACCTTCATCCGGCATTTAAATGAAAAACAATATGTTCTTTTTTTATTAAAACAGACTATTAGGTGCCACAAACTGTATTATATACAGACAGTGACGCACTGTCAAGTGTTACAGATTCAGTCCAGACACAACATGCAGCAATCGTTTCAGTGTCAGCTCTATTATGAGCATGAGCTGTGAGCAATCATGTCAGTGCGGAGGAAGTCAAAAAAGAATAATTCAGGATTAAACAATGTCTAACAAATGATGTTTCTTTAATGCTTGGATTTTGAATGATGCATTTGGATCTGGATATTGATATTGATTGATATATCACTACACTACTATCTGGTGGATACTTTTTTTTTAAGACCTGCTCCCCTATTGAATTCAATAGGGGAGCAGGTCTTACATTTCAAACCTTTAAAAAATCAGGGGATGGCGCCTCTCTCACAACATTATAGACTATGCAAAATACACAAAGTTCACAAGTGAGGGGGGAGGGCTTGATAGTGAGAACGTGGTGGGATTAAAAGGTGGTCATATTCAGAGGGCTATTTGTGGGGGAGGGGGTAGAGGCTTTGTTAACATCCAGTTGTCCCCTGCTCCTGTGGAGTTACTGACCCCCGAGTCTCCCAGTCTATGGTGTTTGGTTACATGGTGAACTCTTAGTTTGGCGTTGTCTAACTACTCTAAAAGTGCCTAATAGTTTTATTTGTCATCATTCTAGTTGGAAGTGAGAATGTTTAAGTGTTTAAGCTACAATAGCAAAAATATCCCCTTTTGAATATGTGATCACAATTTAAACCTTGCTAATCTCAATGTGAAGAGGAAGAATTACAGTGATTACTGTAACATGTAACACTTCAATAGTATTCAACACATGCTTATTCAACACAGGCCTGTCCAAAGACCTGTATTAGCATTCTCATCAATCAACCTTTTGTTTGCACTAATTTTGCGCTATTGTGTCTCTCATTGTCACACTAATTATTTATAGAACCCAAAATTCAGCTGGTTTGACTGATAGACATTGAGCAAATGCAAGCTGATCAAGCCAAAAATATTTTCAAAATGGTTAAAATACAATATTACGAAAGCGCATGAAAGTAAAGCACAAAGTACTGCGAAAACAAAGAAAAAATGAAGTGCATGTGTAAACATGCATCAGCCCCAAGAGCCAAGGCACTGTGCTGCAGGGTCAACTTTGCGGGGACTCCTTAAGGCCGGCACAAGCTTCCATGACCACACGGCTCGCAGCTCGTGCCGCGCACCCCGCTTTGACCATACCTCTGCGACCATTCTTCCGAGCTCTGTAATATTCTTGGCCACCACAAGGGGGCGTACCAATCTATACACAGGCCTGTCCTGCCCCCCGGGGTACACGAAGAAGAACGAGATGTAAACAACTCTGATCCTAGTATTTAGGCGACTTGTGTTGCCACCTGTCCTAGTTTTCACGGACTGTCCCGAGAAAAAAAACATTCAATTCTCTCAGGCGACTGAATGTCCCAGGAGAATCGTCCCTGAATGTTTGTATTTCTGTGTATTTGTCTGTATCCTATGTACGCAGATGTGCCGCGAAATACAGCGCGCAGATGCTGCCGCTTGGTGGGTGCGTGCGGATGAAGCGCTGTCAATGTGTGTGTGTGTGAGACACAGGTGACAACTCTATTGGCGACACAAACGATCCTCCCGCCCGAGCGTCTGTGCTATCTCACGCTGTGAGTTTGCACAGTGGAAACCATCTTTGTACTCTGTCAGGCCTGTAGTGTAGAGGCGAGTGAAGGCACACGACAGGGCACATGCGTGACCGCCAAAACACCCATTGACCCAATGATTTCCTGGCAAGTTGCAGTCCCTTGGGCCGAAATACTGGATCGAAAATACTTTGAAGATACCATCATTAAAGAACATGCTGCACCGTACTGTACATGAGATAATATTTTGGATCAGACCATTGTTTCGTCCAGGACATCAATCATAAACACACTGCTGCTTGAGCATACATGGCAACTGAGGGGATCAACTGGAAAACCACCAGTCACCAAAATTGAATCCCACTGAGCTTCTTTGGCACTCCATGAAGGACTACCAAAAGTTTTGAAATGTGTTATCAGGAATGAAGGTGGCATAGTGGGAAAAAAAAACAAAAATGGCTCTTGTCTTGTCTTTGACTATATATCATTTACATTGCATTTTGCTGCATGGAGTTTGATTTGATTTGGAAATTACTGTATACCCTCCAGGGTGAACAAGAATGAAAACCAAATAAAAACTAATAGTAAAGCAAATGAGTTATCCTCCATACTCGTACTGGAGCAGCTGCATTACCAGCTCTTTGGTTTGATGCACTTGTGTTTGCTCATTGTCTGTTAGTCCAAACCCAACCCGTTCTCATCCCAACGTATCAAATACCGACTATTTGTCACGCCCCTAAACGTTACATATGGACGCCGAAGGTAACCTTCCGCGTCTGTTTATTGACGCTCCGGGTTCTCCATTCACTCTCATGCAGACCCCAGCTCGGCTGGACGGGATGCTGCGAGCAGAGACTCCAGCCGTCCATTTACTCCCATAATAACCCAGTCACACGAAGCATGACGCCGCTAACTACTGTCTCATTGAAGTATCCTCTGCCCGGAAGTGTTTTTCTCACTATTTTCTCACTATTTGTACACTTTGTCCTGAGAATATATCCACTGACACGCTAAACAAGGCCAAAATTTAAAATAACTGGCTAAACATCTGCAAATAATGTGAAGTTATACGAAAACAACAATGACAACAGTGGATAAATTGGATTTCAAAAGACTGTTTACATCTACTCAGGACCCGCCCCCCTCGCGTGTGCAGTGTGTTACTATAGAAACGAAAGGGTTGTTTTGCTTCGCATTTGTGCCAACATAATTAGCTTCTTTATAGTCTCCTTTTATTCCTTCAGTGAGTGGATATGATCTTTTGTTTGTTAGTTCTTACAAATAAAACAAAAAAGCACAGGAAGTGGTTTTCAAATGTTGCTGAAGCAATTTTGACTTTGAATGCACCCTCTTCAGTCTGCAACACAAAATGAGTGTTTACTATTTGCAGACTGAGGCAGGAATCGGAACTAAACTAATGAAGTGTCCGAGGTGTAGGTTTCTTGAACTGCTCCTATGACTGCCAAAAACTCAGGAACCAAGACTATTGGAGAGGCATCCCCACAACTGTTTATTATGGTTTACTACTTTTTCACTCTGACACAACTCCAACTCCCAGCAGCCACCACGCCGCATTTTTTCATGACGCCATAGCCGCGCCGTTCATGACAAGCTGGCTATGCAGTGTCTACTCTTACACTAGTTCTAATAAATGGAAAGAGGTTTTCTGAACCCCCTGAAGCCTTACCCAAAAATGAACTACATTGCAATACACACTCATGTGCTCCGCCATTTTGTTTGTAGTCCTAATGTGCCTGAGTCAAACGGGAGGAGGGGAGAGAAAAATACCTTCCCCTTGGAATTTCCTCCTGGTTTTTGACTATGTTACTTGTCGGAAGGTCTTGTATTAAGATCTGCTGCCTCCAAGTTAATAGCACCTTCCTAGAGCAACTTTGCGTCCCCAAGGGCTTATGGAGGGTCTTGGGGGGAGGGGCTTGGAGGGTCTGTTCCAGGTCCACTATGGGGTCTGCAGACTGAGTTTCAGGCCATTTGGTCTATTTTTGAGACCGTGGCGAGCCCTCAAAGGTGGGAAATGGCGAACGTTCAAAGCCCCGCCCTTTGAAAAGTATGGCTCCAATCAGGACCAAACCAACACATATCATCTTGTCCAGGGGCCCCCTACAACATACTGAAATGTCAGATTCACAGCACCTTTAGAAAGAGATCTCCTCCAGATTGGCTTCCAGAATCTGATTGTCTAGTTGGCTATAGCTTTTAGACCCTCTCATTTTTCAATCAGCCACTCCTCCTCAACACTTGGCTGAATGGCTGAAATTTTACTATGTTCAATAGTAGGTCAAGAGCAGAAAGTGTCTGAGAGGGCCATACACAATTGAATGACAGGCCAAAGGTGACATGACAGCACCCCTCCAGCGGATGGCGCCCCATGTGACTGCCCATAACACTTATGGCAAGAACCAGCCCTCCATAGATTTTTTGAGCAATGAGGATGACATTTTAGAATGTTTATGGGGAGGTCAGAAGCAACACTTCGTTCAAGCAGGCCCCAAAATCTACAATAATCTTCCAAGGTTCCTGATCACAATTTCTTCTTCTCATCAATCTTTCAATTTTCTCATCTGAGCTCAGAGATTCTCATATACCAAGTCAATATTCAACGAAATATGTATAAACATGACATATTTCTCTCTCTCTCTGTTTAGAAATTCTATTACAGTTCGAAAATTAAATGCATTTTAATTGACGTTTACTTCACAATAATTTAAAGTCTGTATACATTTTTTGGGGAAACCCTGACCAAACTACCTGAAGCAACGGCGTCCTTTCGTTTCCATGGTAACATGCCGCACACGCGAGGGGGGCGGGTCCTGAGTAGATGTAAACAGTCTGTTGAAATCCAATTTATCCATAGTTATCATTGTTGTTGTAGTATAAATTCACATTATTTACGTAGATGTTTAGCCAAGTATTTTAAATATTGGCCTTGTTTAACATGTCAGTGGATATATTCTCGGGACAAAGTTTACAAATACTGAGAAAATAGTGAGAAAAACACTTCCGGGCAGAGGATACTCGGCTCTTCAATGAGACAGTAGTTAGTGGCATCATGCTTCGCGTGACTGGGTTATTATGGGAGTGAATGGATGGCTGGAGTCTCTGCTCGCAGCGTCCTGTCCAGCTGAGCCAGGATCTGCATGAGAGTCAATGGAGAACCCGGAGCGTGTTCCGGACGCGGATTTTTACCGTCCGCGTTTATATTTGACGTTTAGGGGCTTGGCTGGAGCCTCTGCTCTCAGCGTCCCAGCCTGCATGTTGGCCAATGGTTCACAAGGATGTCTGGCAGCATGTGAGGTGTTGCAGCACCTGTCAGATATACAAGACTGGGAACCTGAAACCAGCTGGGGTTATGGGGGTTTCCCCAGCAGTGGAACCTTGCAAGAGGCTGGACAGAGATTTGAGGGGGATGTTTTCGTACAGGGGAAATGGAGATGTATTTCTGTTAAGGACACAGCAATCATCTTAGATCATCATGGAGTGACAGAGAAAGGGTCTGTGGCATCACCACCTGGGGACTTTAAGAACCATACAGGTGTAGTTTGTGACAGGAACAAGGATCAAGCTGCAGCTGAGAAAAAAATCAGAAGATCCTATGCCGTGGAGCTGGGAATAAAACTGCCCTACCAAAAAACTGCCCAACCAAACCGGACCGGGGATTTCAGGCATCCTGAGTGTTTGGGGGCCTCCAGAGAGAAAAACATATTACTCCGGCCGCCGAAGGAACTGAGTGCCGGGTGACAACCCAGCCATTTCCAGGGGATTGGAGTGAGCCAATTTGTTTCTAGTTTATTTTAACACTTTGTTTATTTTAGAGTGACAATGGCTGGGTTTTGAGTTGGGGTTGGGGGTGACATTTTTGTGGCTTTTTGGACTGTATTTTTTACAGGATTATTTCATTTTTGATTAAGGGGAGATGTAGGATTAATTTTGGACATTTATAGACACTGGACATTTTTGTATATAGTCAAGTAGAATAAAGAGAAACAACAACAGCGCTGAATCCTTTGTTTTATTGTGTACTGCCCTTGGTTTTATTTCCTCCTCCAACCTCCTTTGCATTTTCCGCTTTTGTGGTCTCCCGGATAAAGATCCTGTGGAAATTATTACACAGTGTCGGGCACAGCACAAAAGGACTTTGTTATTAAAGTGAAATGAGGAAAATAAGGAATGAGAAAAGTAAACCTTTAAAATGAAGATCACAGACTTACAGCTTTAGCAGCATTTCATTAATTAGATGATGTGCACTAACACCTCTCTTTTTCCTTTTCTCTCAGGGTCTCCCTGGTAACCCTGGACCTCCTGGTCCCCCTGGTCCCCCTGGCCCTGGTATTGATATGTCCTCCTTTGCTGGTCTGGGTCAGACTAACAAGGGTCCCGATCAACTCAGGTACATGAGGGCTGACCAGGCTTCTGGAAACCTGCGTCAGCATGATGCCGAGGTTGATGCCACACTCAAGTCTCTCAACAACCAAATTGAGAATATCCGTAGCCCCGAAGGGTCTAAGAAGAACCCAGTCCGCACCTGCAGAGACCTTAAGCTCTGCCACCCTGACTGGAATAGCGGTGAGTGACACCCAGAAGAACTGGTCTAATTGTGGTCAATGGTGAGGGTGATAACTTGAGATGAGTTGACATCTTATATCTGCAGGTGCTTGTGTTGAGGTTAACATATTCTCAGTGCATTTAAATGATAAGCAATTTTTGAAGCAGGCGAAATGGAGTATAAAACAGATTTATATACAGATTTATGTTAACATATTTTTACTGCAGGGGAGTACTGGATTGATCCCAATCAGGGCTGCACCATCGATGCTATCAAGGTCTTCTGTAACATGGAGACAGGAGAATCGTGTGTCTACCCCAAGCCTTCTAGCATCCCTCGCAAGAACTGGTGGTCCAGCAAAAGCAAGGACCACAAACACATCTGGTTTGGAGAAACTATGAATGAGGGATTTCATGCAAGTGGCGGCTTGATTTTCATTGCTCTTCAGAAACACACTCTAAAGACTTTTGGTGAAAGGCTGAGTTTGTCATGCAAAACTGTCAGATTAGATGGCAGTCTTTTGAGACTAAGATACATGTATACCTAGAATGTCTCGAGGACATGACTTATACATAAAAGCAGAATGATAAACACCACCAAAGGGCTTGAGACCAGAGGCTGAGATGTGCCTATAAATCATTCAACCTAATGCAATGTACAGAAACAATGATTTCATCTTCTGTTCAGCTGGTTCTGTATCTTATGTGCTTTTAAAATGAAGATGAGGACAACATGCAGAACTTTATAGAAAGTCAAAGTTGTCTGAAAAGAGTTGGTAAATACAGTGGAATGCAATCTTTAGTCACAATATAAATGTGCATTACAGTTAAAAATGAAGTGAATTGATGAATTGACATTACATATTTAATAGGTGTAGGCACTTGGTCTGAGGAATTCCCCAAATGAATCTCAGATAAAGTGTATCAACTATTATTCTCTTACTGTCTTTTCAACCTGCCAACCACTTGCAGTTCACCTATGGTGATGACAGCCTGCCACCCAACACTGCTGCCATTCAGATGACCTTCCTGAGGCTGCTGTCCACTGAGGCCTCCCAGAATCTCACCTACCACTGTAAGAATAGTGTGGCCTACAGGGATGCCTCAACAGGCAACCTGAAGAAGGCTGTGCTGCTACAGGGCTCCAGTGACGTGGAGATCAGAGCTGAGGGCAACAGTCGCTTCACCTATAGTGTGATGGAGGACAGCTGCACGGTGAGAGCATGCAATATCATGTCAGCATACATCCATGTACTGAATAAGGGGGATATCTGCACATAATATAAAGGATATTAAATGCTCTCCTTCTGATAGATGTTTGTCTCTCATCTTTTCTGACATTCACTTTCCAAGTTTCTTCCTAAGTTTCTTTTTAGAGAAAAGTAACAGGTAATTGAACAGCTGTTCCGATATCTTCCTTCCACACAGAGACACACGGGACAGTGGGGCAAGACAGTAATTGAATATAGATCGCAGAAAACCTCTCGCCTGCCCATTCTGGACATCGCCCCTATGGATATTGGTGGCATGAACCAGGAGTTTGGAGTCGAAGTAGGTGCAGTCTGCTTCTTGTAAAAGGATGAGGGATTGACAAGAGAGAGAAGAATTTTGAAATATGAGAAATTAAATGAAAATGGAGCAAGTCACACACAGAGAGAAAGAATGAAAAAAAGTAGTTTTTATGAGACTTTTTTTGCTAAGAAGAGCTTTTCAAAGTGGTAACCCATAGGATATCTGCACTTATTGGCACAAGCAACAGTCAACACAGTCATCTGTGATTCATCCAGCATTGCCTCCAACCAACTTCCCCTACAGTAGCCTCACCTCCCAATATGGAACCCCAGCAATCCCAGAATCCCCCACTTCACACTGGGTGAACAGCAGCTTTGCCTGGTGTTTGTGCACCCTTTCCCCATGTCCAAGAGGGAGGAAGTAAGATGAGAGTATGGGAACATGCCAAGGAACCATTTTTCTTTTTTCTTTTTTTTGTAATAGAAATAACATGTTGCCATTATTTATTATTTGTTTAGATTTGGGTTTAGGTTTAGGTTTAGGTTTAGGTTTAGGTTTAGGTTTAGGTTTGTCCCAGGTGTGGTGTGACTGATTGTGTTGCTATGTAATAAAAAGCCCACTTTTTATCCAACAACTTATTTTCTTATTTCCTCCTCTTTTCCACTTACCCCATCACACCTGTTCTACATATGACACATTAATACATACATATCTCTTTGAAACCAAAAGTCTACCTACATAGAAAGTGCAGGTGTTACTATTTCTACCAATATAGTGTGTATCAAAACCTTTCTGTTAATCTTAGTGGTGCTATTGTTTTTTACAAGATACTTCAGTGATCTGTATACAGGTGTGTGTGTGTGTGTGTGTGTGTGTGTGTGTGTGTGTGTATGTGTGTGTGTGTGTTAACAACCATGACCATAATGATTTGCAATCAAGGCATGTCCAAATTGGACAAAATATTAAATCATTTTTTTGTTTTGATTTTTGCTACCTACCTCACATTTTAAAGTAAGTCTACAAAATGAAAACAAGGTTGTTGTCCTTGATTCTTTTGACTGATTTGAAAAGCTTAGTCATAAAAGCCTAGTACACTGCCCTTTCTTGCTGGGACCTGTGATTCCCATACTTCACTGCCTCTCATCAGCCCACTCACACAGAATGTGCCTTCTGCCTCAGCATACAGTCACTCTCACACACACAAACTCAGAAGTGTGTCCAATTCCCATGCTTCAACCTGTGCAGAGGGTTTATTGTGCATAAGGTTGTGCATATTTTTGTATTAATAGTAGCATCATTATTAATAATAGCAATATTATATTATGATCATGACTTGTTTGTAACATTTTACTGAATGTTAATTCGAAATAAAAGACCAAGACCAAGTCACAGATTGAAGATCCTTTTTTCTCATATAATGTTTTTTAACATGTGGGTTAAGGATTTTTTTTACTCCTCCCAAAGGAAACCCCTTACTAAAACCTAAAGGTTCACCATGCCCTGCTTCAACTTTGTCTCTGTGAGTAACTGTAGAGACCAATGTATGTGGGGTCTTTTTTTTTTTGTTGGGCCACCCCTTCAGAAATCACAGAAACAAAAAAGAAAAGTTGGAGATGTGAATGCTCATATATTTATCACATAGTAGATAAAAAACTGCCAAGCATGGTCATTCTCTGAACTGATGTCTACCTGTATTTCTGTTGTCTGCATTCCCTTTATTGGCATTGCAATTTCTATGAACTAAATAGAGCAGTTTGTTTTTTACATATTTTTTTCAAGCTTTTGGGTTGATCATTTATTACATATGTTTTTAATTCAACAATTATCTTAAAATATGACAACAATTATCTGTGAATAATTATTGACCTACACTGGAGAGAAAAAATCACTAAGACATCACCAATAAAACATAAATCTACTTTCAGAAAAACACACAGTTCTCTCTTTAAAGAGAAGTGGGAGGGTAAAAACTGTATTAATAAGGGTGGTGCATGTAGGGTAACTGAACTGTGACTCAACAGCTTTATGCCAGACAGATAACACTATGTAACAACATGTCAACAGATACACACTGAGGAAATATCCCATCTCCTTTTCCAATCGTTTTAGCTGTTGTGAATCATCAAAGAGCAGCATAGTATATGGACCAGTTATAACGATATCAACAAGGTTCCTCTGAAAAAGTTCATTAAGAATTAATTCACAGTGAAATATCCAATGTAATAAACTGAAAGCAGTCCGTCTTGGTACAGCGTTCAGCACTTAATCTTCACTTTCACAATTTCAAATCTACAGTTTATTTATTGTAGACTTCAAACATCACCAAACACATCTGTTTGATCTTAGCATGTACTTACTGCCATGGCGTGTTCAATTTGGCGCATGCTCTGTCACCCAATCATCGCCCAATGTTGTTGGTGAGGTCTTTTTTTCAGATGCACACGAGACATCGCACACACTCCAAAGCGTTGCCAAAAACCAGGCGCAATGTGTTTTGCAGAAGCATATCTGAGCCGTAAGCATGCTCATCAGTGACAGGTAAAACTGATGTAATGCTCAAACATTAATCACAATACCCTCCCCCAAGAAACTAATGCTCTATTGCCCCCAGAATCAGAATACTTAAATAAACCAAGACAGCAAATGAATATTGCTATATATGCTCTAAACTAACTGAAGCTATATAAGAAATAAGAAAAGAAGAGTTAAGCTTTTTTCAAAATATAGTGAGCAAAAAATAAAATGAGAGGAATTGATCTAAATATGACAATCTGGATTGCAATTAGTGACCATCTGTTCCTAATTACAGAATGTATAGGGCTGCTAGAACTGATAGGAATGGTTCAGTGATTGTTGAAAATCCACAGACAAAAGCACACATGTACACAGGTAACCACACACACATACACTGAAAATGGCACATAAGAAAAATCATTTATTAAAAAGGGCATTAATGATTACAAATTTACAAATCTATTTCACGTGGGGTGTACTAAATCTTCTCACTGTCAAATGGATGGCAGAACATCTTATAAAGAGATCACTAGATTTTTCTTAGCATAGGGGCATACTGGCTTAGGGGCATTTCAGAGTAGGGGTTACACACATACAAAACAGATGAAGGAGGCCCATCCACGACTAGCCACAGAGCCACCCCATGCACTGAAGTAAGTGACTGCATGGTGGTAAAGATGGAAAAAAGAGAAGATGAATATTAAGAGAAAGAGTGAGCATTAACGCAGATGCTAAGTGCAGAAGCCTTAGAGGGCCAGGTCCATATAAATATTTTTACAACCGTTTTCTCATGATAATGACTTATTTCATTATCTCAAGATAACAAAGACCATTTTTCCATGATAATTAATTAAATTATTCGGTTCTCGGCTTCTGTAGGGATCATTTAGTTTCACAGCAGGAGCTGGAGAATATCAATGGAGCTGGAGAATATCAATGATCGTATCACAAATCTTTTCAATCAAGGTCTGACACATGCCGAAACACCTTTATTCCTTGCTATTACTTCATTTCAGTGCCATGAAATTTGTCATTACCGCCCCATTACGTTTATTGGTGAGCTGGTCAACTCGACTCAGTCATCAGAAACACCAGCACAACAGTGCCAATTTTAAAAAACAACAAAACATTTCTACCACAGTGAAGTTGGACTGGATAAAGTACATATATACATAGAAAAGTAGATATCTTGTGATGCCGTGCGACCCGACTTGCTTCGTCGTCTGATCTCTGTGCTATTTCCCATACTACCCTTTGTTTTTCTGTAGTATTTTGTTTTTCTGCCTACAGCCTCTTCTGAACAACTTATATTCTATGGCAAACAGTCACATACACAGGATCAAAATTATCATGGATTTCCTCCATCTTTGTTGTTGTTTTTTCCTCCCACTACTTTTAACCGTCGGTCAGCGGTGTCGTGTTGAAGATGACGTTTACTTATAGTATAATAATTATGTAAGTATTTAAGTCTGTCCTTATTTAGTATTATGCATCTGCTTATGGGACCATATTCTAACTGTTTGTTGTGATTTTTTTATATAAATTAATTTCTTTGTCTGTTTATTTTTCATTCTTTAAGCATCGGTGAGGGCACCGTTTAAGCACTGGCATCGTTTCAAAAGTACCGGTTTGGCACCGGTTTTGGATAAAATCTAAATGATACCCAACCTTTGTCATGAACTACATTGTTGACCAGTTATGAGGCCCCGGGCATCTCCATGGATACTGGATGATGACGAACAGTAAACCTGAGGTTGTTGCAGCTCATTTCATTGGTGCTGTCAGTGAGCGAGGGGGCTGCCCAGAAATAATGAGATCAGACCTCGGTACTGAGAATGTGCATGTGAACAGATTTCAGTGTTTTCTGCGTGAGGATGACAATGGTACAGTTCATGGACCTTGTGTCCTTCAAGGAAGAAGTACTGCCAATCAAAGAATTGAAAGTTTGTTGGAGAATTGAACAATCTCCAGCACAGTAATTGTTTGAAATGTTTTGAGTTTTGAGACAAAGCAAGAACAAATACTTCACTGATACACTAAAGGTGTGCACTGTAGCCTCTTTGGTCCACTTTGTTTTACATAACCAGCACCAGAAATTAGTATTCTCCCACCAAATATAATTTGACTGTGAAATAATAAAATTAACATCTCATTTAAATGTGAAAATCAGTTTAATGCAAAAATTGCCTTGCCATTCAACCTGAAAAACTTAAGAACTATAAATTATAAAAGACACTGAAAATTACAACTGGTGAAAACCTTTTTAATTGTTTAAACATTCATTGCAAACATTGTAAACTCAAAGGCCAGTGCTTTAATTTCATCCAACTTAATTCAAATAAAACAAAATGTAAGATAGCCTTTCAGATAGGGAGCCATCTTACTGACGAAACTTTATAACATTTCTTTGTAATTTTAGTGTTGTATTCATTATAGAATTACTTTTGAATTTTAGAAAGCACTGCGGGAATATATTACAACAGGAGAAAGATCTACTGTGGTGTCTGTGAAGAAGCTGAGATGGGCGAGAGACAATTTTATAGTTAACAAATCATTTAAAAAGCTAGCAACTGCCGTAACTCAACAGGTACGAATCGGGCAAGCAAACCGTCCTTCTTCCTCATATGTCATGTCCTTTTTCCTGAAACGTGTTCAAACGTCATTGTGCGCATGTGCAGTATACACAGAGCACCGATCGGGTACTTCCGGACAGATCGGGTACCGACCATGGATGTATAATAATAACTGGATACCGGACCAAACATGGCGGCCCATTCATTCCTATGTAACCCTGCTCACTGGCGCATACATAGAGTCACTCCCATCAGGCAACACGGGACCATGAACCAATCCGGTTTCGGGAGAAGCACGGGGAGAAAGTGCGGCGAGACGACACGCATGCGCTTTGAGAGTGCATGTGAACTGCTGTGACGTCACACTGTGCTGTGAAACTTTTTAGTGACTTTTCTCCTATTAAATTTTTTTTTGATAAATGAAAAGTCCATGAACTAAAAATATGCAATAGAAAGATCAGTTATGGTCTGTGTCTGCAGCTGAGGACGTCCTGTCAACAATTTTACAGCCGTCTCTTTTACTATTGCCGTCTATGGGGAAAATGCTTTTTGGGCCCAATGGGATTTCTGTTGCAGTACCAGGGTTGGCCACTGGGGGAAATCGGCTGGCCGGCAGAGGGGTAGCGCCCTATCCAGTTCTTATTATACATCCATGGTACCGACAAGGCTTCCCAAAGGCCTCTGACTGAATCCCTGCCTGTCTCTCAGCGACCTCCCTTGGACCTTACCATTCACAACTACGGGGGTCAATGTTTTCAACAATTCTACTCCCCCACACAACCGACGCAAAGAATCCTCACTGCCAGTAATTCTTATTTAACACTAAGTCCTAACCTCTTACCCCATGTAAAGTCTTTAATGGTCAGCATAGAGCTACATATAATATAAGTCACAGCACTGATGATACATGATCCCCTTCAGTATGGTAGCACCCATGACAGCATCGATAATGTCATCGTGGGCATAAAAGACTGGGAATTTAGGGGCAGCTCCCTTTCCCCATAATGACTATCTGCACAGGTAAGGAACAAAGAACAAAGGAAATAATTTAAACTTAACTCAGGAAAACTGCTGGAAATATATGAATAAAAATAACTGAAATATCAACTATGTTTATTGTCATTGCTGTTCAACCAGATTTTAACGGTGATAACCAACTCAACAAAATATAATAAATAAACAAAATATAATAATAATAACAAAATATAATAAATAAACACACCTGGGATAGTTATGTGTATTGCACTAAAGTGTGAGACTCTTGGTTAACTTAGACAACTAAACTAAACAAGATGTATACATACAATGGCAGAAACATGTGCTCGACAAGTGGCATTTACCAGTCCACTTTGTCACACAAAACAAAACAAAATCATTTCTGAAATTTGGAATTGAGAAAAATATGACTTTATCAGTATTAACTTTTCCAGGTTTGCAGGAACTGTACCATACGGTTAGCGATTCCACACTATGTAATTTCTGAACTCTGTTTATTTGTAACTTTAGACTTAGACTTAGACTTTATTTCATTAATCCCTTTGGGTTGGCTCCCTCAGGGAAATTTACATTTCCAGTAGCATAAGACAGTGAACAATAGAATCTTAGAAATATTATATATACAGTGTATGTATATAATATATACAATGGGATTTAATGATAAACAGTTTAAACAGTGTAGTAATAAAACAGTAAATACAGTAAAATAGATGGTAGATAATAATCAACATACATATTAAATCACATTTCCCATAGGATAAAGATTATATAATATATACTGTATATATATATATAAGAGAGAGTAAACAATACACAATAAAAATGTATAATAACCAGATAAAATAAAAATGTATGATAAACAGAACATATACATATAAGAATATACAAAAATCAATATACAATAATAAATATGATAACATGTAATAAATAATAATAATAAACAGTAGTTAATAGATTATAAAAAATGTTGATAATAAATGGTAATTCTACTGAAGAGTAATATCTAAATTTAAATTAATTGCACTGTAGTTCTTATTGCACATTTCATGCAGTTCACATTCCAAACATTGGCTACCGCTTCTTCCCCACTGTCCTCTCTCCATTTCCTCCTCCCCCCAAGTGAGGAGTTGTAGAGCATGATGGCATTATGGACAAAGGAGTTCTTAAGTCTAGTGGTTCTGCATTTTGGAAGGAGTCTCTCATTCAGACTCCTCTGGTTGTTGATGACGGTGTGCAGAGGATGGCTGGTATTATCCATAATGTCCTGCAGTTTGTCTCGTGTTCTCAGCTCTACCACCGTCACCAGAGAGTGCCAACCACAGAGCCGGCCCGCCTGACCAGTTTACCCAGTCTGGAAGTTTCCTTCTTGGATATGCTGCCCCCCCAACATACCACAGTGTAAAAGGGGACATTGGCAACCACAGACTGGTAAAACATCCATAGCAGTTTGCTGCAGATGTTGAAGGACCGCAACCCCCCTAAGAAGTACAGCCTGCTCTGTGCCTTCCCATACAGATGGCTGGTGTGTGTTATCCAGTCATAGTCCGAGGTATTTGTAGGAGTCCAAAACCTCTACCTCAGCTGCCTCTATCAGGACTGGTCTTGGTCTGTACCTCCCAAAGTCAATGAGCAGCTCTTTCATCTTAAAGGTGTTGAGCTGTAGTTGGTTAGCATGGCACCATACAGCAAAGATGATGCACCCAACAATGGCTGTGTCATCTGTGTACTTCTGTACATTACACAGCTCCGATTTGTCACAGAAGTCCGAGGTGTACAGGGTGAAGAGGAGAGGGGATAGCACTGTTCCCTGGGGGGCACCAGTGCAGCTGACCACCATAACAGATGTGGTGTCATTCAGCCTGACGTACTGTGGTCTGTCAGTGAGGTTGTCAGAGATCCTGTCCACCAGGTAGGGGTCCACTTCCATCCTGTTCAGTTTGTCCTGGAGCATGGGGGGGGGGGGGGGGGGGGGGCTGGATGGTGTTAAAGGCACTAGAGAAGTCCTGGAAAAGAATAGTCACTGTGCCACTTCCTTTATCCAGTTGTAGCAGGTAGAGGATGGCATCATCTACACCAACATTCAGCTGGTACACGAACTGCATGCTGTCTTGTCCTGTGTTGAATTTGGGGTCTGAGGAGGTTGAGGAAGAGCTGCTCCAGCGTCTTCATAAGATGTGACGTGAGTGCCACTGGTTTGAAGTCATTCGGCTCACTGGACCAGTTCATCTTCGGGACTGGAACGATGGATGATGTCTTCCAGAGGGTGGGCACTCTCCCTAGTTGCAGGCTAAGGTTAATCCGCTGTAATGGTTTCTCTAATTCTGCAGCGCAGGTCTTCAAAACTCTTGGGCACTTTGTCCGGGCTAGCTGCTTTCCTGGGCCGTAGCTTCCTCAGTTGTTCACTGACCTGCTCTGATGTGAAGTGAGTTTGTGTTGGAAGAGTGAGTGTTGGAGGAGGATGGAAGGGGGTTTTATTGAGACAGGGGTGTTGTGGTGTCCAGGAGGTGTGAGGAGGGAAGCAGGATATATGGCTGTGCTGAGAGTGGTGGTGGGATCTGGTGTTGGGGGAACCAACTGAAGAAGTTGTTCAGTTCGTTCTGCTCCACTTTTCTACTGTAGCTGTCTTTAGCTACACACACAGAAATTCACCTCCTGCTGCGTTGCCTTCACGGCCTCCTTGTCTTTACTCGTGAATGCAGTCTTCTCCTCTTGAGGAAAGCTTTAACTTCCTACGTTACCCATGGCTTGTTATTAGGGTAACAGTGGACAGTGCTGACAGGGAAGACCACGTCTAGCCAGAAATTCAGATAGAGGAAATTCTGGGCACATCCCAGACCACTTCTGGATTGGGTTGTCACCATCTTCTTTTAGACCAGGGGGGTATACAGTGGTTGAAGATGCACCTGGTTGTAATCAAACTTCCCTAGTGGTGGGAGGGGAGCCGCTCTGTATGCATCCTTTACATTAACATACAGTATATCTCATGTCTTGTCATTTCTAGTAAGACACTCTACAACTTGATTAAAAACAGCCAGGTGGAGTTCAAAATTACATGGTTAAAGTCCCCAGAGATTGTCTCAGGGTGCTCTGTAGCCTTGCTGTGACAGAGAAGATTTTCTTACAGGCAGTGGCTGCGTCTGCTCTCAGAGGGATGTAAACACAGATGGTGATCACGTTACTGAACTCCCTCGGCAGGTAGCATAATCTCAGGGTAACAGCTTGCAGTTCAAGGTTCCAGCAACATAAAACTGACTTTTCGTTACACCAGCGATTGCTCATATACACTGTGAGTCCCCCACCTTTATTTTTTCTTCTTGCTTGCGTGTCTGCTCTCATAGCAGTTAATCCCAGCAGTGCAACGGTGTACAGTACAAGGTGGTTTAGGCATGTCTCCGTAAAGATAAGCAAGCTGTTCCCATGGGAAATTCACTGGATGTTCAGTGCCGACAGCTCGCGTGTTGTTTGGCAGCAAGGTCATGTTTCCCACGATGACGGAGGGAATCGATGGTTTGTAGCGTCTCCGTTTCTCCACTAGCTTGGCTTTTAGCTTTGCCCCAGTTTTGCATCCCCTGGTTCTCCTCCTCAGCTCCACTGGGATGAGATGTTGTATCCCAGTTCGTCCTTGTGTGCATAGGGCCATCAATTCCTCTCAGGAATATGTGAGGAAAATGGCTCTTGGGTGGCTACACTCATATGGTGCATGGACAGAAATACATGTGATTTTACAAATAACAGTCTGGATCAGAAGCTCCTGCTGCAGCCCCTTGGAGATCAAAGCAGCCAGAGGCGTCTGCCAGGCGACCCCCAGGGGATCTGTGCACACTCTGCTCCCCGGATGTTAGGTTTCAACCCTGCCCAGGAACCTATCGGCTGCTGGCGTGAAACCAGTGCGCCAATCACCCGCACCCAACCTGGTGGCGCGGGTCCCATATACTTGCAGGGGGTAAGGAGCCCTCTGGGAATAAAAGTCCCAGAAGCCAGCTGCTCACTCTCTGCCCCCACACTCTACCTCCACACTCATTTTCACCACTACGACTCGTCAGCTGACCGTCAGGAACTCCGGCCGCTGGACATCGCTGCCCGCTGCGCCAAGACGCACAGGAGCCGCCGCAGTCCGACCGCTCTCCACGGCAGCCACCGGTGCCACAGCCGTTTGAGCGCTGCACCACAGTCCTTTTAAGAACTAAAAGAGTCTATTCTATTCCTGCGTTTGATCCACCACCTGGTGATCAAACCCCGGTCCACCCTGACCGCGAGCAGACGGCAGCCAACTCCGCGGGTCAGATCCTGAGAGGAGAAAAGAGTCGAAACGCCCTTGCCAAGAGAGCACCAAGGGGCTGAGGCTCGTCACCTCACTGCACCAACAGATCTGTACCTGGAGAGGTGAGGCATGCCCGTGCAAGAAGAGCACTCAGGGGCTGAGCGCCTCATCTTCCTCCAACTCCGAAACCCACGCTGCAGCAGAGGCAGCGAGAGGGCCGAGTCTGCGCCGTCACGGGGACGCGCAGCATCAAGGAGCTACACTGAGCTGGACCAGAGGACAGAATCGGACACGTAAGGGCTCAATTCGGGCCGAGACTGTGACGCAGTATCACCTCTAAAGTATTGAAGCCTACATGAACTCAGTGTAGGACGCATGGCTGAGTGAATCTCTGACCGGCTCCTATTACTTTTCCCCCTTTGTTTCTCGTGCGTCCGAGCGGACCACGTGGTCACACGCATGCGCATTCACGTGCGTTTATGCACACACATGCACCCACACACCCACACACACACACACACACACAGATGCATGCTTGGTTTAATGCTTGTTTATTGTTTGTTCAGTCTGTCTAGTCAGGAATGCATGTAATAAATGGTCAAAAATAACCTTAATGCACCAATTGTAAAATTGATGTGCCATTAAAGTGTGATTATTGTACTAAGAAGTGTGTAGTTATTGAACCTGCACAACAGTTGGTAAATCCAGGTCAGTGCTCGGATCTCACCTCCTTCAGAAAGACTAGAGGTAATCCGTAATTTGACTGATGTGATTTACTAGGCTAATTGGTTAACCAGAGTATTGGTCCCTGTTTTACAGGGTGGTGCCCAGATTCAAAATTAATAACAATAATAAATAATAAGCTAATAATCTAGGTTTACCTCCACTAGGTCCCAGTAGTTGGCACCCTGAGTGAGCTGCATTATAGCGGTCTCATCTCCAGCAGTGTAAGGCCGACTTAAAGGGGATCCTATTTTGAGTCTGTCCTAGCTTGATGACTGGATCGTCCAAATAGTTTACTATATTGGTTGACATAAAGTCCCAACAGTTTTGTTGAGACTTTGTTGCTTTGTTAGTAGGTCTAATTGTTTTGAATGGTTACACATGTTATTCTTGTTTCTGCTTAATTTCCTGTATTAAGACCTTTGGGTTATTTGGGTTATTGGGTTATTTTCCAGTTTGATTATTTTGTGAATCTATTTTACTCTATGTAGTTAAGAACAATTTTATCGTCATCCCAGGGGTTCCTTTTTTTGGTTTTGTTGATTTTGTTGTTTTTGTTGTTTTTGTTGTTTTGTTGAGTTGCTAATTTGCTGTGTCACTGGTGGTTTTCTTTTGTGTGTAGTCTTTCTGTTCCTACTGCCCTGGCAAGCCCCAGTCCTGTCTTTAACCTTTTTTTTCTTAGTTTTTTATTTGGTTTAACTTTGTTAAGCCCTGGCGGTTAACCCGATCTTACTCCACTGTGAAAGACTAATAAAGTATTTAAGTAGCACGTTTCTGGCCAAGTGGAATTATTGAACTTGTGTCACCTACTGTGACTGCTGGTTGTGAGATCATCTGGGTGAGCTAAACCCTCAATTTAATACTTTAGGGGGTGAAATCCCGGTGGCATTGTCGCAGCAATTTATTACACTACACTGCCACACAACAGAATACCCGCTCGAGGGTAGGTGCATGAGAACAGCTGGATAGAGTCGCTGGGCGGTACAAGTGGCTAAGTCGCGCAGATTGGTTGCTGCAAATGACATAAGCAGATCGCGATCTGCTACTTCATGAAAGCTTCATGACAGTAAGCTTACCCTTCGTCTCAGTCTAATTCATCACTCTCGGTCCTCTATCTCTGTTACCATTACTGTGTAAAGCAACAACACAAACGCAACAAACATCCCCACTTCATTGTGTCCATGTCTAGTCCTTTTGTGATTTCCTCCTCTGTTGCTGCTTTGTTTTGGCGCTTTTCGGACACGACAAGATGACGTCGCCACAAGGTTCTTACAGGGCCATTAGTGTAATGGAGACACGATGCCTGAGAGGGCATCCACTGCGGAGGTCCAGGGATGAGAACCAGGATAACCCTGAGATCAAGTCCAGTGACTCATCAATGTGGGGAAGGGGGTAGGAATCCTTCCTAGTTATCCCAATCAGAGGCCTGTAGTCTGAGCATGGCCACTAGCCAACTTTCTTTGGCACCCTGATGACGGCTGCTGACCACAGGCTGTCTGAGGGCCCGATCAGGCTCTCTATATCATTGGCCAGCACCCGAAGCAGCTCCCCATCCCTCCTGCTCGGGTTACCTCGTTCATTTTTCAGGAGTTTGGTTTGCCTATGCTGACCAAAACGCCTCTGTAGGGCCCCAATAAAGCCCCATAGTCATGTCTCTCATCCAGGCTTAGCAGCAGGAGGCAGGACAGAGCATAATCTGTGAGACACAGAGCCAACTGTAGCGCTTTCATGTCCATTGACCAGCCCTCAGCCTGAGCGAGCAGCTCAAACTGTGCCACAAAAGACTCCCAATCAGCCCTACCGGAGTATTTGGGGACCTTCACCGAAGAAACTACTACACGGATGAAGGATGCCACCAAAGCTGCCGCCAGTCAGCCCCGAAGGATCACTTGAGTATTGCAACACTCGAGTGTTGCAATCTTGAGCTCACCAGCTAAGTCTTCTGACCA
The DNA here is from genome assembly GCA_029224185.1 of Karalla daura. Taxonomy (NCBI): domain Eukaryota; kingdom Metazoa; phylum Chordata; class Actinopteri; order Chaetodontiformes; family Leiognathidae; genus Karalla; species Karalla daura. The sequence goes on along the minus strand of CM055188.1, from coordinate 3,910,584 downwards.
TCCACCTGCACCGCTGTCCGGTAACTCTGGGAACTCTGGAACTCCACCCTCTCCCACTCTCACCAATCCTCCTGCCGCACCCCTCAAACTTGACTAACAGGCCCTGCAGTCCAGTGAATGACAAAGGCAGGGAGGGTGACAGACTAACAACTCTTTAATTAGGGGCCGTTACAGTATATTCGGCCATTCGCTGAGGTCAGAGATGAACATTTTTGACCATTAAACCTGGTCTCAGGAAGAAAACTGCCCCACAAGCGTCACAGCATGTCCCTTTCGACCCAGCCACAGCCGCTGTAGGTTGCTCTGAAATGGTCGCGATCCTCTCAGAATCCTGTAAAAGTTTACTCTGCCGGTAGAATATCGATTCTGACCACAGTAAAATCAACAACCGGACATTTTGATTCCTGAAAGACTAAACCAACTTTCATCTTACTTTCATCTTACTCATTTCTACTTTCCTGTCTGCCTCATTCAGAATGAATGGGGGAAAACAGCACTTCCGTTGCCATGATGTGTGCGCATACATCATTGTATACAAACATTAAAAGGGTCTATAAGACCCGTGTCCCATTTCAAGAAGCGGGCTATGTACACATCCCAACAATGTTTAGCCTGAAATGAGGGAATCTCTGGCTTTTCAGTTACAGAGAAGGGGCTAAGTAGAGCTCGACATCAGTATCTATGGCAACTTCCTCTGTGAACCAAACCTGGTCGGGAGCAGGCTATGTTGAAGAAAGCCCGAGCTGTCTCCTCCCCTTTTACGTCACAAACAAAGTTTCACTCATCGAGTCCGAGCGCATTTCCTGGAGTTTGGAGAATTTCGATCACGATAAACTCGGTTTTTCGACCATGGCTTGTCCATTTATTGCCGATCCACTGGACTTAGAGGCTATATTGCTTCGGAGGGAGTTGCGCCTATACCGGGAGATCATCTATAGACCCCGTTTTAGAGATCTTTTCTTTTCCTGACAGTTTCCATTTCGGAAGGTACCGCTTCACAGCGCAATCCTTAAAGTACATTAAACATCATCCACCATGGAATTCGCAATATCATCCACCGTGCAGGGACTTATATCTGAGCTTTGTGTTTCGCTCTGTTTATTTTTTTCATTTTTTTTCCCCAAACAGCAGTTTTCTGTACATCGGCGATGCTGATAACAGCAAGGCAACTGTATGCAGTGCAGTCAGTAAAGTATCAAGTACGATCATCATCCATCATCACCACCATCTTCATCAACTTCACATGAACTGTCAAACTTTTAATCAGCCTTATTAGTGCTCCGAAAGGGAGCACAATTATTCTACACCTTGTTTATTCTACTTCTTATTATAGCGAAATTTCGGTTGAGCGTATCTCAAGAACCGCTCACCGCAGACACACAAACTCAAAACGTGCAGCTCGGCCCCGGCAAGTGTGCTTTCCTCTAAAATTTTCTCAAAAATTTGTTTTTGGCCCCGCCAATCCAGATTCTGGACATTTTAAAAGGACAAATTGTTCGGGAGACTCTCCCGCACGCGTTGGTATATAGCAGCCTAAAAATTGACAAAGATTGACAAAAAAATAACACTTTTTGGCCCCTGCAGAACCAAAAAGTGCTCAGAAAGAGCAAAAAATCCCATAAGAAATGAAAATTCAAAAAATCGCCCTCAAACAAACATTCGCTGTAAAGCTGTACATTGACGTAGAAACTTCATTCAAACTTCAAAACGCATGAAAACTTGTCGTCTCTGCCTGTACCCGACAGTGTGTTGATACCTTGTGTCATTTTTCATCCAGGCCGTCTCAAAAACATGTGGGTTTGGTGTTTTTTGAAACGTTAGAGTGGGTAGCGACCAACTGTCAGAGTGCAGGATCGCTGAAAAATCACCTCACAGTTTGCTCTTTTCACGCTGCTCCCAGCCAAACCGTAAGCAGCAGACAAATTCTTTTTTCCAGTTTTGTAGGAGCATTGATGTTCTCTTGTTCGATGCTGGCCATAAACCTGTGCACTTTATAAAATTTAAACGGCGAGCCTCAGAGTCAGCCCAGCGCAGCCTCTTCTCTCCATAAGCCCCCATTCATTTTCCGATCACTGCGATCAAAGTTAAATGTTACACTTCTACTCGCGACTGTGGCCTCAGTTTTCATCATACACTCACCAAATCGCATCAGGGCGTTCCTCAGACTCTCCCCTGCGTGACGGGGTGTTCGTATTGCAGATAGGTGCAAGCGTTGTCTCCCTAGAGCCAAATGTTTAGCACTTGGCAATTTTGCTTTTTTCCATAAGAATGAATGGGAAAATCAGTGCCTCAAACAAAAATGTCGCCATCCTTTGAGGTAGAAACTTCATTTTAATTTTAAAAATTCAAGAAACTCGTGGTCTGTCTGTGTACCGACTTTCATGTTGATAGGTTGTATGGTTTATCAGCAGCACCTTCTCAAAGCCTATTTGGTGAAATCCCTGCTCAGGTGTCTCTCCCCTGCTGACAGTGTCCTGCTGGAGCAGGCTGACTGATGACCTCATACAGACACACAAACACTTCAGGCACACACACACACACTCAGACTCGATGGCAGGTACATGTCTCGGAGCACTCTCGAAATTTCAGCGCGCTGGAATTTTTTATTATAGAATGACTTTTAAATTTTGTAAAGCACTGCTGGAATATATTTCCACAGGACAAAGATCTACTGTGGTGTCTTTTTTATTTAAAATCAGATTTAACTTAAAACACCTAAACATTACACAATAACCTAAGCAATTGCATGCATTATATACACAAACTTGAGGTTGCTAATGTGCTTGAAGACGAAGGGGTTGTTGATGCCGATGGCCATCCTGGTCTTGTTGTTCATAGTGTTGATGTAAGTCTGATAGACTGCCATGCAGACTGCAGACTGCAGACTGGCAGCCATGGCCAGAAATGAGGCATAGTAGATGGGAATGTCATGGAGCTCTGGGTGGTTCTGCCAGTGCTCATCTGAGATTGAGACATATACACACACACACTGGGCTAATGCCCTTTGAAAAGCACCTTATTACCTGTAGAAGTCATAATGTAAAATGTTAAATAAACCAACCCGAAAACGAAAATCATGTGCAACTTCAGTTAAACAGAAAATAAATTCTGCCTCTCCCTTCCATGTAAAATTACTGGCTAGTAGCCTAGCCATGATGCACAACTTTGGCTAAGCTGCACAACTAAGTCGTTTTTTAAGGGAAAAGCTGCGATTTCAACATTTTTAAGCATCCCAGGTTGTAACCACGCTAATAACGTTTTTAAGAAACCAAACCGTTTGTAAATCTGTCAAAATTTCAGCAAGATAAGACCAGTGACTTCTGTGTAGATCACTGACTACCTCTGGTTACATGAGGCTTCACAGCTTTTGCCGGAAAGCTCCAACACAAGATGGCCGACCTATGTGGACATTCTTCACTCCGCCCCGAGACATCTAGCCTTCTATATATATCTATATATATATATATATATATATATATATATGTCCGAACAGCTCTACGGGCCCGTCAGTGGTCTGTTTTTTTCCTCTGGTTGGGGGGAGGGGGGCGCCGACCAGGTCTGATATCTGCCCATAATGCGGGTTGGGCAAGTCACCCGCACCACACACCGCGCTGGACTACGTACACCACAGAGTAATGGACTTCGCAGGACTGGGGAAAGACGGGCGGGGGGGGGGGTTGGCGCTTTCCTCGATGTGGGTTATTTCTCTGTACTTGTATATGGGTTGCTGTGAAATGATTTGTACTCCTCGAGGTGGCAGCACGTTGGTTTGATTCATGTGTGATGTGTGTTAGTTTGCTGTGTGCCGCCTTTAAACGATATTTCGTTCACACCACTTGATTTTTCGTTCCCCTCCTCTTCGTGCAGTCTGTCATTTTCCTGTGGCTTAGTCCTAGGGTGCGGTCAATTAAACGGGTGTGGGTTAATGAGGGTGACGTGCCAGCTGTGTGTGTGTGACTTCCATCTGCAGACTTGAGATAGGTCTCCTGCCTACCTGTTTGGACACATTCACCAGACCCAAGAAGCAGTGTGTTTTATCAATTTATTCAAGAGGGGTTCAGGCCTGTGTAGTGTTGTGGCAGCATGAAAAAAGTCATACTTTTCCTTCTACAGAAGGAAAAATATACATTATATACTTTATAATGTACATTATATACCTTATTTTGTATACCTTCAAAATCAGATTGCAGCAGGGAGTGGTGCCATAGAGATTAAAAAAAAAAAAACACGTGTCGACAACCCCCCCACTTGTCACAGCAATTCTGGCCATCATTTTACGTAGATGAAACTGTGCTCAGCAGTCAATGTAAATTAATGGAAAGTGAGCCTACCGTCAAAAAATGGCTTTGTACTGTAGAAATGTCCAATGACAAGTTAAACAAGGCCAATATTTGAAATGTCTGGCTAAATATCTACATTAATCATATGAACTGATACTAAAACAACGACAGCAATGGATAATTTGGATTTCAACACTGTTCCGGACCCGCCCCCTGCACCATGCAGTGCTTGATGGCTTACCATGGAAACAAATGGGTGACATTGCTGCATTTAGTCTACAGGGATTCCCAAAAAATGTATACAGACTTTATTGTAAAGTAAGTCTCCATTACAATTTATTTAATTTTCGAAATGTGATAGAATTTATAAACATTATTTTATTGTTTTGTCACTGCCTGATCTAAAACTGATGTTCGTTCTGGTCCAGGCACTGCTGACAATGCGAATCACACACAATTCTCTTTCACTTTCAATGGCAGCTATTAATTCAGTGACTTTTTGGAAAACCCTGTAGTCCGACCTGAAGCAATCCATGCAAGGTTGTTTTTTCCAACACGGAAAATTTTCCAATTGATTGAAGCCATATGTATTTCAATGTATAAAAATAAGAATCATTTAATTTAATTGGTCCCCAATGGGGAAATGTAATTATTACAACAGCATATTGATTACAGATGTCAATATCTTCATCCAGCTGACTTATTTTCTTAGATGGCATTGTGGATATACTTGGTAGTGGCTGCTCCTGGTGGTGGTCTACTGGTGGTGGAACTTGGACAGAGAGAAAGGATGCCTCTAGAGTTGCAGGGCATCATACTCACAGGGCTAAAACATTCTGCCTGTCTTGTGAGTTATCTTTAGACTTTCAAGTGACTTTTAAGTGTGATTTGTTGGATGCTATATGGTACAGCAGTATTTCTTTGCGTCTGGACTGGACTCTCCGCTATGCAAAAGCCCAAATTCTTGGAATAGGCATGAGCCTTCGAGAATAAAATAGCAGTGGCAGGCACTACATGTGCTACATGCCTTGAGCTGCAACATGGTGCAACAATTTCACATAGCTATTTTTATTTTACAATTTGAATTTTGAGGTCTGCCGCATTCATATTTGCGGGACACCACCCCGATAGGTCAACACTTGGGGCCCCTGAGGCAGGGGGCCGGAGAAAACTACAATGTCCAAAATTGTCTTTTGTTTTGAAGACACTGACTCCACACTTATTTTAGTGACCCTCTTTCGCCATAACCGTATAGCATTAGCGCCGACCTGGATAACAGTTTCACTGTACTAATGCTTACATAGATCAACCCACAACAGCTTCAGTGAACGACCAGCGCCCAATTTTGTGAGAAATGCTCATCTTTTGAAGCTGTCAGCAATGCCACAGACCACAACACCTCAGATAGTTGTGATGCAAAATACTGCCTATAATGGCAAAATCCTGTTTGTGGTGTCAAATTCTTGTTTCCCAAACAGCGATGATGTTGAAGATAATGAAGGAGACTCCACTGACACTGTCTTACTTGCATATAAAGGAGTTTATTGTAAAGAAGATCAGCATCAAACAAGCAACATGGTCTACTTGGAGAGGGTCTGCCAATTGTCCTCTGACCAGCAGCTCTAACAGACCAGCTTATATCAGGTTGATTGCCATAAATCTTACAGTCACAGAGCCCAGTTGTTTCTGTAAACCTAAGATCAAGCATATGTTTAAAAGTACAATGATACCTAAAGGCGAAAGTCCAACCTAAACCTTTTGGTTTAAGTTAACATAACAAACCATAAACTACTTCAGGAACAGATGCTTGACAGACCATTTGCAGCTTCAACTTGGGCCTCAGATGCTACACTGCCTTTCATATGTTTGGCCTATATCTAAAGTCAAATTCTCTTGGTATTGGTTCATTGATTCTTATTGTCTGGGGAACCTCTGGCCACTGCTCAGTTCCTTCATTTGTTTGCCTTTTGCTCTGATAATCCTCTGGTTCTTCCTCCAGTTCTTGTATTTGCGATTGATTCAATTCTCTGTGTCTACACCTGCAGGGTTTAAGTCCAGGCAACAGGACTGTCCTGCTCTGCTTCAAGTATGGAAGGCTTTCTCCAAGTGCCGTAGAATTTCGGAATCATGCTTGGATCACAATTAGCTCCTGGCGGTGTCTTATTATCACCGTTAGTGTGGTGGCTGCTTTCACCTGCTTCCTGTTCGAACATGCTATCAGTGGGCCTGGCTCATCGGCTTTGAAATGCATTTGTCCCACCTACTTGGCCTGGGTCAGTGTTTACATAAGGTGGCAGGGCCTGTGTAGACACCACAGCCATACCAGATGTTCCTCTTTGAGCATATCAAAATCTCCTGTTAATTTAACTGTGCCAGCTAAACTGGGATATATTCCTGCAGCTTGCTGTTCGAATTCATCTTTCTCTTTTTCACTGTTTTTAAAAGTTTTATTGTTTTCTCTAAGTTTCTTTGTGTATTCTTGATCTTCATTTCTAGGGGTTTAAAATTTTCATCTCAATCTCGCTCTTTCCTTTCTTTTTCTTACTTCCATCTTTTGGTTTGGGAATCTCTGGTCGCCTTTCCGTATCCTCACACACCTCAACATCAAATGTGACATCAGGCCAGGGCGAGGGTATGCTTTTTGTACGCTTTACCCATTTTCCAGAAAGTCTTGGCATTTATTTAATGTGGTCTTGGTATTTAGTGCACAGTATTGTAGTCAATCCTGCAGCCATTGTTGTTACTACCACTTGTTTTCTATTGTGTTGTATAATTGTAGTGATGGTACTGTTAGCTATGCCAATTGTAGCATTAGCTATGCTAACTATACTATGCTAACCTGTGTTTATCCTATAATGTTAAAGTCAATGTTCAGAATGTAGTGTTAATGCTAACTTAGCCCAGTGTGAGCCAGTCTTGCGTTAGTTAAACCACTTATGATATGCTAGTCGGCACTGATTCTTAAATGCTACCCGTTGAATGCTTACTGCTACTTATCTTAGCATTGGTTAAACAGTCATGCTATGCTAATCCATGATGTTACTCTAATGCTATTTATTGAATGCGAATTGTATAGTGGGCTATCTGGGCCTACAGCTTGTTGTTACATTGTCCACACCTCTTGTGGACAGGCTTCTCAAACCCCTCTTAGTGGGAGTGGCCCCTTGATGGGAGTAGTGTTACATCACACCTCATGTGGCTGGCTTCCAAAGCCTCTCCTTAAGGGAGGTGGTGTCTTTGTCGGAGTATGGTTACAACACACCTCCTTGGGGTTGGCATCCAAAACTCCTGCAAGGGGGAGGTGGCTTCTTGTGAGTCTGGTTGTTCCACCTTTCTCAAACCCCTCCTCCAAGCTTACTCAACATTTTAACTGAGCAAATGTCTCTTGCAACTGAGCAAGAGACACTTGCTTTTAAAATGTATTTGTGTTACAACTTCCAAATGGCAACACCTCCAATAGTTGTTACACTATCACAGCTTCTTAGCCTGGCACCTCTAGGCCCAGTTGTGTCACAAATTCATGGTGGAAGCAATGCACATTGCAACTGACCAACTGACTATACTAAACTATATTTTTATATTAGTTTAGTATAACCAGCTGACTATATTAAAATACAGAGATCCATCACTACAATAAATATCTACATTATCATTGTTCAAGAAACAAAAGATTATTTAAGATTATTAACAGATTATTGATTAGCGAATTTTAAGTAGCACCGTTTGGTTTCTGTTGTGCATTTCAATTCATAATTTTGGGTTTGCGTTTGGTTAATTTTGTTTATTTATTTATTTTTTTATATCTCACAAGCTCCTGCCAAAAGGATCGCCCATCAAAGGGAGTCATTTAGCTTAGACACACTCTCTTTTCCCCAAAAAGGACACTCATACGCAACTTCTTGGCTTCATTCAATATACACACACAAACATTCTGGCACACTGTCCACTCATGCTTGGTGTGTGTGTAAGGCGGGGTTCAGAAGCCACTGATCAGTCTGGGAGAAAGTTTAGAGTCAGAGAGTTTTGGAGATTTAGATACAGATTTTGACTTTTTAAAATGTTATTAGACTAATTAAAAAATCTAAATCTAATATAATAGATTTACATTATTAATGGTTACACATTACATATTACACAAACAATGATTTTATGTTATATATGTTTATACAAGCCCCTTTTCAAACTGGAATGATTATTGTGAGCCTTGCCTGGGTCTCTCTTTTTTCCTTGTGTCTTCTTTCCTTCCTCTTTTGAGCTCTCAGAGATACCCTGCTCAGTCTAGTAAATTTCTTTTCATGTACAACATAAACTTATTGAGTGGACTGTAGTTCTGATCAACCTCAGAATCTTGGGCTAGTAATGGATTGGTGTCCTACACAGGTTGGTTGTTGAAACACTGTCCCTTCATACATCAAAACCTTTGGAAAAGGCTACTTTAATGTCATTTCACTTAATTCCAGTCCAGATTTTTGATTGAACACACTTCCTCTTGTTCCTAGTTTCTCACACACAATACCCGGAACACACTCAACTTATTTTCTCTTCGTCACTCTTCAGTCATTCATCTTCATTTTCTTGTTGCTGTAATGACACCATCAGAATCATGAATGCAGCACATACAAGCTGAACCACAAAAGACACCTACGAAAAACCATGCAAGATTTAATTTACTTTTGGCAATGCTCTACATCAAATTCATTTAAACATTATATACATGATAAAGAAGTAAAAAATATAAATATAAAAAAAATAAAATGAGATGAAAAATTTTGTATAGAAACATCCTTCGTAAAGTGGTGGTAGTGCCCATAGTAGTGCGAAGTGTTGGTGTTGTAGCTGGGTACTGCAACATGACAGGATACTACTTTTTAGGATTATACTTTGGTCAAGTGACCTTCGGTCTATCATCATCTGTTATATCTGTTTAAAATGCAAGATTGCCTTTGAGCAGCAAGGTATCCTCCCCTATGGACTGTATGAACCTCTTGATGTGTGACAAAAAAAGGTGCATAACTCATCCCCTGCTGAGCCATCAGATTTCAGGTCCCCAAATTCTGAATCACCTTGAACATCCTGTGGTCTTTCGCTTTGGAGTGGATGCTGTTAATGATCTTCATAACACGAGTCATTACATGATCAAAGCCGATTACTTTGACACATATTACCTGCTGCTGAATGATGTAGTGGTAGTGTAGAAATTTGGTGTCTGTGTCATCCTTAAACAAAGTTTGCAATTAGATTTATAGTTTCATTCAGGATATTCCCATCCACAAGGACTTTTTTCTTTTTCCCCAAATTTGCAGCTCAAAATGAAACCTAGGTCATCAGACTTAGAAAAAAGACTGCTGTTTGATGTGCCATCACGTGGGTAATTAGCATGGAATGTTTTTTAAAATGTACTCAAAATCCAAAGTCAGATTGTGCTGCTTTGGCGTTGCCACATTTGCCATGCAAAAGTCATACACACTAATCTTTTACTATAGTAAAATTTATTCATTGAAAAAGAACAACAGCACAAATTAATATAATTTCTGATGGAGCTCCAAGGTTCTATGGTACTATATTTAGAACCAGTGGTGTATCCCAGGCTGACACGAGCCACATCAAAATCTGATAGGCCACTCCAGGTGCAACCCTTAAATAGACATTGCCACTGCTTCATGAGGTGCGTGCAGGTACCATCATAAACCTGAGAATCGATTACAGCAACTACCACACAAGATGTATTCAAGTACAACTGGAAACCTCAGGATCTGATGATCCACTGACCTGCGGACAACCTGTGGGCAGCAAGGTGCCCACGGGCACCGAACTTAAGACCCATCATCTGGACTTGGTCACCTGCTAGTTGGTAATTTAGGTCTGGAGACCAAGTCTATCAGTCTATCTCAGACATACTTTTTGTCCTCTTTTGCAATGGTCCATTCTTAGATCTATCCATCCATGAGCCTGCCCCACCAATAGAACTATATTTTCACAGACTACGGTTTACAGTAATGCATGCTTTACGAGTCTCTAATTTCCTTTACCCCAACACAAGGAGTATGTACAGATAAAAGAATGATGCAGTTTGACATTTTGCTGCATATATTTCCTGACTGAAGATTGCTTTACAATGAAGGCCAATAAGCAATTAATGTTTCAACTGAGAACAGAAAATACAAAAGGATAATATCACATATCAGTATCTACACGTTAACTTCAAAAATATAAAACAAACACAATAGAAAAAGAAAAAAATTACCACTGGTGGGAAATTCACTGAAAGAGCAATTTATTGTGAGTTTTGCTTTCAGACTCTGCACAGCATATTTCCATCAGTTAAAACATTCTCCTGTCTTCAGCAAATTTTGCCTTTTGGTTACACATTGTAAAATTAGACATTGATTTTCACATTGTTAGAGTGTTATCAAGTATTACTGATACAATGTTCAACATACTGTCATACCTATCATAGCACACATTAACATGCATTACACAAAATTGACATGATGTAATTTTTCACAGAATGTTTTCCATTGTTATTTAGCTGCTGTATCTTGTGATGAAGTTTGAAAGCATCATTCATTAAATAAATCATGAAAAGTGTACAGTGTTAGTCAATTTGACACCAACTTTGTATGTACAGTCAATAGCTAATTAGTGGATTTGTAGTGGAAGGCACTTTGTTATTTTTATGTTTCTCTCTGTAATGTCACTTAAGGTCACTGAATATGACCGAGCAAAGACAAAGTACACTAAACATGCAAATTTGTAAATTATATTGTACAAGGTAATATAGCAGTATAGCAATATAGCATGGGAAAATGAATGAATGTTTGTTACATCATTAGACATTTAGAAGTTAAAGGTGTTGAAGATCCCATTTGTGTGTCTGAGTTGTAGGGGCCTTGGTCTCACCAGTGGCAGAGTACTGATGTGTTTGCCACGACTGCTTAACTACAGAGGGCAATACTTCAGGCACTTTAAGGCTATAAATCACAGTTTAGCTCTTAAAAGTCCTAGAGACTTCTCTCTCAGTGCGCGGCTGGTTGTCCTTGGAACACTAAGGGTTTAGATAGGGCACAGATGTTCCTATCCCAAATGTCATCTTTAGATACATACATCATTATGCATGGAAAAGCAGGAAAGAGAGATTGGTGAGAACATAATTACAAAATCTGTTAAGTACATGTTTTTTGATTAGAGAGAAGTGTGAGTAATAGTTATATCTCATGTATACCTTTTTATGATTTTTATGCAATTATTGTCAGGACACAGAAGCATCTAACTTAACCTGATGTGTGTTTAAAAAGAACCTGAAACCAGATTTTATGGCATATTTTATACCTACTTAGTAAGGTCACTGCAAATTGTAGTCAGGGCTTTACTTAGCAAGTAAATTGAGATGCTGAGGACAGGAGAGCAAACAGTTTTTTGAAGAGTTTGGAGTTGGACTGGTGTGCATGCATACGTGCGTGTGTGTGTGCCCAATAAGAACTCAAATTTGAGTAAGCTGGTGCCAAAAACTGGATGGCATGAAGCGTTCCATCTTGTCTGCGAAGAAATCGACGGGTGCAAATAGCGTGCTGAAGAACTGAAAAGTAGAAAAAGCAGAATGGGCCTTCAGTTTCATCTTTGTGAAGCTTAGTAACACACTTAAACAAGTGTGTTTAAAAGGTACCAATCATTTACTTAAATTTTGATAAAATTAGAAACACAACCTTATTTGTAACTTTGGTTATCGCCATTCAAAAAGAAGAAGATTTCAGACACTGACAGAGTGACAATGTGCATGGGAAGAGAGTTACAACTAAACTTTTACTGCATCACAGATCTGGGTTTAATTTGTTTAGGATAAAAAGTACCTAAACTTGTCCATTCAGAAAATAAGACAGGTAAGTTCAGTAAGTTAATACATTTTTGATGAGGGGGAGAAGAAGGAGAAGATTTTTTCAGCTGGCAGGATGCAGGTCAGATGTAAAGCATGACATGATTTATAGCAGTAGCTGAGTGGCTCAACATATTTTAGACCTGGGTAAACTTCCATGGCAAGTTCCCCACACGTGTCCATTTCGGGTGGCGGTGGAGCAAACATCATTTTTGACCCAGTAGCACCCCACCGCAAATAATCAAAATCAAAATATGGCTACTCGCCGACTCACTAATGTCCATTGCCTGTATGCACTCCTGACTTAGGCATGATCCTGAAAAGACAGTGAACACTGTTTTGGCGGGCACTCCCAGACCTGGATCAGTGAGGTTCTGGCCAGTACAATGTAGCAATACTTGTTGTGTTGGATGCCTAATGTCCCATAGGCTTTAAGGCCAATGGCATCAATACCTTCCTCGGCCACAAACTCCTGGCCACATGATGCTAAGCATTGTCCTGTACCAGGTAAAATCCAGGACAAACATCAGCATGATTATGCACTGTTAATACTGCTTAGTGCCAAAATGTTGCCTGATATAAGACCAATCAATGCAGACAGCGCCGTTTCTGACCAAAGTGGGGCCCTATCCAAAAAAGTCAAAAGGGGCCCACCCTCCACCCCCCACCTCCCCACAGCGCTAGGCGCTCTGGTCCTGGAGGTGGGGTGGCAGCCATATTTGACCATAGCCTATTAATAATCCCTAAAACTAACATTAATTATAATTAGTTATATATAATAAGCTATAATTATTTTGAAAGCCTTGTCATCAGCTTGTTTCACCGAAGCAGGAAGACACAACTACCAGTCTTACTTGTAGTGTGCCAGGCTCCTGGCCTATTTGAATTTCCTGTGTCTCTCTCACGTTTAGTCCTCAAATGCAGTCAGTGAAAGCTGCAGGACAGCATTCATCTCAACATTAGAATCTATTTTCTTTACTCGGCATGTTCATGAACCCACACACTGCTTTAACCACACCCTGACCATCTGTCCCCCTAACCCAGTCTTATCTAACCAATGTTTAATCACTTCTGACTGTTCTATGTGTTGTGTAGTATATGCACAACACATTTAACTGACAGTGTAAGCATACTTTAAACAAGCCATTCCTCTATCTCTCAGTGCTATGTCACCTCTTTGTTGTGAAAACCCACCACGCATTGATCATCTTGCTGACAGCTTTGTAAAATCTCTTCATGATACACTTGATCCTGGTGCAAACAAATAAACAACCAAAAAATAAGATTATATCCAGAAGAAGGTCGGCTTCCTGGCCCACACCAGAAACTTTGAATTTAAAGCAGATATCATGCAAACTAAAGAGGAAATGGTGCTTAACTAAAAACAACAATTTTTTCAGGTCTTTTCAGGAAAGATAGTGTGGCTCTATGTAATGCCAGAACGAGTTATTCAACTCAACCCAACTTCATTTTCTTTAGGTGCCAGTTCATAGCAGATCTCAACGCAGAGGGAGAGAAAAAGGGCAGAGTGAGATTAAAGGGGGAAAGTGAGCCCGATCCTCACCCTCAGAGAGAATGGAGAAGATGTTCCAGGGGACCCCCGGAAGTCTCAACCGATAGCTGCTTATCTAGGATTTAAGGTCTATCTGTGGGCTTTGTTGTATTTGTTTTAACCAACTCTTGAAGGTAGAGGGGTTGACTGTTAGCAGCCAGGCTTTGCTACATTCCTGCGTCCTCATGACCGGTAGGCATCACTTCCTGCTGACTGCTGACAGCACTGCTACAGCTTCTGCTCTATCCCTCTCCCATCACTCGTGTCTTGATTTCCCACCATTTAAATATCCTGTGAGTGCCATTCAAGTGCTCTATCCTGTTTTCTGATCCTGCTCTCTCCCCATCCCGCATCCTACACAACTCTTAGGGCCTGATTTACTAAACCTTTGCCTTTATAAAATCGTGTGCAAACTCGCTATCACCCGCAAAAAAATGTGCAAGCTGATTTACTAATGGTGCGCACAGTGGATTGCGTCCTCTAAGTGAAGAAAACAGCGCATGCTGCCCATTTAGTACCTTGGCCTTAATGCATATGCAATACGGGGCGTCACAGCTCGTGCGTGCAAATTCCTGGGAGGAGAATATGCAGATTGGAAATATTAGCACACGCACAACGATTTATCAAACCCGGAAACGATTGAGGTGACTGTTTTTGCGGCTAAATTTAACACGTCTGAAAGGAAGGTGCAAAACCTCCCAGTTTGACGCACAATGGCTGCAGAGAACGAATTTTGATTCTGAATTAATTTCTGTGAGCTGTTTATGGTGCGTTTTATTTTCATTCAAAAAAAGCGAAAGGATACAGGGAAATAAGTTCTTACATATGACGAACGTGATTAAATATGTTTTTCAAGAATAAGCCACAGAGATGTCATATTGACATATGACATCTCTGTGGCTCTGTTTTCTTGGTTGTCTTTTGCACCAAACACATAATTAACAGCACTATTACGCAGCGTACGCACTGGTCCTGCGCTCTCCGATCCTCTGGTCCTCCACCTCCCTCTATCTCCTGCCTCCTCCAATCCCGCCAGTCCCTCCAGCCCCTCCAGTCCCTCAGCTCTTAGGTTGATGGAAGAACCGGCCACTGCCTGCACCGCAGCTTCCACTCCTCTACTCAGTGACTATATGGCCATCGCTGGTCCAGACACGGCGCTGACCAGCGGCCCGGTGTGCGGGCACCAGTGCCACCGGAGCGCACGAGCCAAACTGGCCGCTGCTCGCATCTCTTGCGCAATCGCCCGTGATCGAGAGCAGCAAACTTTTTACTTTCTCCTGCAAGATGCGGCTGTTTGCCTCAGCCACAATGACTTCAAACTCCAGGGGATCATATTTATTCTTCCTCTTTCCTTTGCACTCGCTATGATGGAAAGGCTGACAGCGCACAAACTCCTCATTTACATACTGCTGTTTGCACCTGTTGTCACTGCGGCAAATTCCCTCAGGAAATCATCCGCAAAACGCACGCAAATCAAGCACGCAAATTCTTACCAGGAGCACGCAATTTAACACCCCTTATTTGGGATCTTAGTCAATCAGGCCGTTAGTGTCTTTTCACAGCTACACCGGTTAGCTGTGTTAGCTTTAGCCCGGTTAGCAATGGCTTCCCCTTCTCCTGTCCTTCTCTCCAGCTCTTTGTGCCGCATATTTAGCTACTCCCCTGCCTATTTTCGCAAGGGTGGTATGTGTAAGCAATGTAGTTTATTGGTTAGGTTAGAAACCAGGCTTAGCGATCTGGAAGCCTGGCTCCGCACGGTGTAAACAAAACCAACGGCCATAGTTAGCCAGCGCCCATTAGCCACCGCAGAGCCGCTTAGCTCAGCTCCTCTTAGCTCCCATCCGACTTCTCCCGAGCAGCCGGGAACACAGGGACGCTGGGTGACTGTCAGAGGGAAGCGTAGCTCTCGGTCACCACTGCCCACCTACCACTCCCCACTTCCAATAGGTTCTCCCTGATCGGCCGACACACCCGCCGAAGATTAACCTCGGGTCATTGGCGACTCCATTTTACAGAATGGTAAGTTAGCGAGTCCAGCGGCCATAGTCTGCATCCTGGGGGCCAGAACAGGTGAGGTTGAGTCAAAATTAAAGCTGCTGGTTAAGGCTAAGCGTAATTATAGTAAAATCGTTATCCACGTCGGCGCTAATGACCTGCGGTAATGCCTAATGGAGGTCTCTAAAATTAATGTGGAGTCGGTGTGTTCAATGGCCAAAACAATGTCAGACACCGTAGATTTCTCCAGCCCCTTGCCCAATCTGGCAAATGATAACATGTTTAACCGTACATCACCTTTTCACCGCTGGTTATTGAGGTGTTGTCCCGCAAATGGTGTGGGCTTTGTAGATAATTGGCAAACATTTTTGTGGTAGACCTGGTTTCATTAGGAGGGACTTCAGTTACCCACACAAAATCCCATAGAGACTGTGTCTGTCCCCCGACTGTCTAAATTTAACAGCAGAGAAGCAACCTTTAACCTTGTAAAAATCAGGAGTTCCACAGTCATTCCTCAGGACAGGAGCATTAAATGTGGTTAACTTAATATCCACTCCCTGTCTTCCAAAGTCATTCTTGTAAATGAATTAATCTCTGACAACAATGTGTTGTGTCTTACTGAAACATGGCTTTGTGAAGGTGACTATGTTAGCCTAAATGAGGCCTCTCCTTTGGCTGCGGAAGTGGGGTGGCAGCTGTCTTTGACCATAGTCTATTAATTACCCCTAAACCTAATATTGTTTATAGTTCATTTGAAAGCCCTGTCATCACTTTGTCTCACCAAAGCTGGAAGACACAGCTTGTCCTACTTGTTGTAGTGTATCAGACTCGCGGGCCCTCCTTCAGATTTTCTGTCTGAATTTCCTGAATTTCTTTCAAACTTAGTCCTCAAAGCTAATAAAAAAATGATTGTCTCAGACTTGACTGAGTCATAACTCCACTGAGCAGTGTATTCCCACACATCTCAGCAGCTCTGACTATGAATTTCTTCAATAACAAAACTATAAAGATCAGACAAGTAATTAAGAAGCACCTAGCATCTACTGCAATTAAGCAAATTAGTATTTAGTTCCTATGAAACACTAATTTGTGGCCACAAAAAGAACGTGCACACAAATTATGAAATACCCACAAAATACTAAATCATAAAGTAACCGAGCGTTTTGCATAACTGTTTGTGGAGGTTAATAAGAGACAAAGGGGCTTTATGGTCTGCTAATAAATGATTTTCTGAGAAGTACAGTCACATCGTTTTTGGCAGACTCAAGCACAACCACCACACTAACGCAGGAACTTCTGGTGTGTACCTTAAAAATAAAACCCCCTGGCAGAAAACAACATAAAAAGCATGCGCTTGTTTTGCTTTCTCAGCTGTCCAGGAATTGTTAGGCACCCCATTAAGTTATACATAAACAGTTATACAAAACACTCGGTTACTTTGTGATTTAGTAATTTAATAATTTAGTCATTCGTGCTCATGTTCTATTCATTTCGTGGCCACAAATTAGTATTTCGTGGCAACGAATTCGTATTTTGTGGGAACGAAATAGTACTTCATGGAAATGAAATAGTATTTCGTGGGCACGTTATATATTTTTTTACCCCCAATGTCATGTCTGGGGCTCCGTACAAAAAGGAAGAGGCAGCAGTGGACTGACTTCTTTTTCAAGTCAGGTTGTCATAAAGTTGGCTTATGTGACAGGAGAGAAACAGAAGGTAAGCTGATAATCCATCAATACACCAATTCAGTTATATTGTAGTACATGCTGTATTCTTGCATTAATGCCATGTAGATGATTATGTAACTGAATGCTATTTGTTTGAGCTTAAAACCTTGTTTTCAATGAAGAAAATCGCCTGCATCAACTCATCTCTGTTACTGCTTTCAGAAATTAGAAAAGAATAGAAATGAAGACAATAAAGTGTAATAAAACCTTAAATCTTAAATAATAAACATAATGATAAAGGGTGAAGGGTTTATTAGTTCTCAGAGATTAGAACAACAAAATATATGTGAAATAATTAATAAAAAGCAGATTTAAAA
Source organism: Karalla daura (assembly GCA_029224185.1). Classification (NCBI taxonomy): domain Eukaryota; kingdom Metazoa; phylum Chordata; class Actinopteri; order Chaetodontiformes; family Leiognathidae; genus Karalla; species Karalla daura. Next base: position 3,892,843 of record CM055188.1, on the reverse strand, counting down.
AACAATAAAAGAGTATTTCTCCACCAAATCAAGCACCAAGTAGGACTGGTAGCTGTGTCTTGTAGCTTGGTGGGACAAGCTGATGATAAGGCTTTCAAATTAATTATAACTTATATTACGTTTCGGGATAGTTAATGGGCAATTAGTGTGGCTGGGTGTAGAGGCCTCATTTAGCCCAACATAGTCACCATCATTTAACTAGGTTTCTGAGACGCACAAAAACTCAATGTTGTTTTCTGTAACTAAGTCGTCTTCAATTCTCCTGGTAGGTATAAGAGTAAATTTTAATGAGATTGTTAACAATGGCTCTTCTGCTGTTAAATTTGGACAGTTAGGTAACAGACAGTCTCTATGGAGTTTTGCTTTGGTAACTGAATAGAGAGGAGCACAGAGAAGTGTGTTAAACTACAGCGCTGCCACCTGGTCTCAACTCTGACTCAAGGTGGGGAAGGACTAATGCACTTGACCAAGTTACTAGAAAATTGGGCTACTCTTTCCAACGTGGGATGGATGCAGTCTCTTCTAATGAGACCAGGTCTACCCCAGAAAGTCTGCCAATTGTCTACAAAGCCCACACCATTTTGCAGGACACCACCTCAGATCTAACCAGATCTGAAGCCAGAGCCCTCAGCTACCAAGGCCCTTTCCTGTGGCAGACACCCTCTCTACCTTCAAGAGTTGGTTTAAAAACCCCTCCTTGTTGGCAAAGCCTATTTTAAACCTTTAATCCTAGATAAACTGCTATAGGTTGAGACTGCTGGGGGTCCCCCGGTCCATAAAGCTCTCTCTTCGTTCTTTCTGTGGGTGTGAATTGGGCAAACGTTCCCTCTTTCATCTTACCCTCCCCTCTGTCTCTCCTCATCTGTCCTCCACCCCCTTCCTCCTCTCTATTCTTATTCTGTGACTGTGCAGGACTAACATACAGACCCGGGACCCTGCATCCCCAGAGTCTTTGTGCTTTTTTCCGCTCCAAGATCCCGACCATCTTGGCACCGGGATGGCGGGATGCTGTAGGATAAGTATGAGCCAATTGTCCAAGTATGGCAGAATCTTCAGCCCTTTTGCCTGGTGGGGTCCAATGGCTGCAGCCACACATTTGGTGAATACCCTTGGAGAAAGAGCCAGCCTGAAGGGAAGCACCCAGAATTGGAAATGGGCACATCCCTGGAATGCATACTGCAAGAACTGTTTATGATATGCTTCAATAGACACATGAAAATATGCTTCCTTGAGGTCCACCAACATGAACCACTCCCCAGGAGCCACCACAAGCAACTCTACTGCCACTGTCAGCAGGAACTCCAAAGACCTGTTGAATCCTCTCAAGTCCAGGACTAATCAAAGTCCCCCATCCATTTCTGGCACCAGAGAGACCGCATTCATTAATTAATTTACTCACTAATTCAATTGTTTGTGGCTTTCTCATGTGTTATTTGTTGCCCTTTTGTGTACCACTTGCACATAAGATACACTATTCATGCTGCAGTTTAGTTTTATATATTATATATATGTAGTTTTGACTTAACTACTCCTACTCTACTGCCCACAATAAGAAAAAATGTCTGTCAATCACAGTGTGGATTTCAAATGACTTTGACATGGAGGTCGGTACAAGTCTTAAGTTTCAGTGACCATCACCAACCCATTGCCAAACTGGTCATGTTTGTGACACTATTACTCTTACCCTGCCGACTCTGGATTTCTCCGGCTACGGCGAGTCAACCAGACAGTCCTGCCACCCCCGAGCTGGTCAGAAACATGCAGACCCAGTGCCAACTTGTAGCAATCTGGCATGCTCCTCCTGATTCTTTTTGCATAAAGGTGTAGATAATAACTCGCAGCTGGATTGCTGCCCCTTGACAGTGTCCTAGATTTTAAAGATGAGGGGAAGCAACAAAAAAAATAGTTTTTTAGTTCATAATACCACAAAAAACATTATTAACCACTCTGTCAAATTTGTAAGTAAATCAAATGAGCAGCATTCTCTGCATCAGAGCTATCCACTGAAAGCATGGAAACTGTGACTCTCTACATCCCTCTCAGATTTTATCCTTCTCTCTGTCACACACACACACACATGCACGCACACACACTTCATGGAGTACTACCAGGCACTTCCTTGTGGGAGCGCTGAAGCAGTAGGTGCTGAATTAAGAAACAAAAAAACAAAAACAAAACAACAATCCCAAAATAAAACACACACACACACAAACATTACACTTCAATCTTTCCTGTCTTCTGTTTCCATTCTTTTGTTCTCAAAGTGTGGGCTGCTTGACTGCTTTTGACCCCCCAGATGTGCACGGATCTGTATATGCTTACATTTGAATTCTCACCAGGCCTTTCTGGTCTGGTCTAGATCAGCCAACCAAATTAGAAGTACAGAAACTATACAGTAGCTATTTATGACATGTACACACGCCTTAGGTGCTTCCAAATTGATCGCTGCTGTAGTTGCTAGGCAACCAGTAACCATTTTACAGTTGGTTTGAGTGTGATCTTGTGAGAAGGTGTATTGGTAAACTTTTCAATGAAAAGTCCTGGCTTTTTGTGCTAATGAGGAGGAGGAGACGAGCAGCACAAAAAAAGCAGATATGGGTCCATCCAGTGGATGTGCTGGGATGTCATCACAGCATGGTGCGACAAATCAAACATTGGCAGCAAGGGTGGCAACCGTCCTGCTCTGCGCTCTTGTGCCAATTACACATACACAATGAATGGGTATGCTGCCTGCTGCTGCCGCCATACCATGATCAGTGTGGAAGCACCTTTACTCTGTGTTACTCTGGGCAAATAATAGTGGTGGTGGTGGCGAAGGGGGCACCTGCTGCTGGTGGGATGTGAGGATGTAAGCTGGGAAGCCACAGACTCCTGAGGAATCCACCAGTCACCTTGTTGTAATTGGTGAAACTATCCGGGTGAAGTGGACACTGCAGAGCCGAGTTTTGGTGGTTATTTTGAGCAATCCACAGAAGCTTTCTCCCTCTTAAAAAAATCGATCCGCTATTTCTTTATGCTTAACCTCTCACTTCCACCACCTGCATTTGCAGCGCATTTGCCTTGATGCAATCCTGCAGACCAGGTACGTAGCATTCGAGACAATGTTTCGGCTGTGCTGTGGCCCGGCTGCAGCACAGATCCAGCTGTTTTGGACCCTAGACCTTAAATACTAGATAAGCCTCTATAGTATGAGACTGCAACTCACAAAGACTGCAACGTTGCGAGGGTCTAAGGGCAGGAAGTGTTTACTATGCCACTTCTCTGCACGTTAGTCACTTGATATCATCCACTGGACTGCCTCCTGTCTCAGACTAATTGCATGATTTTATGCATCTGTTTAGGTCATTGCTGCTGCAGCATACCTGGAGGTGATTAACAGTGAAGGAATGTGTGAGTCTCTCAAGGGAAAGCCAAGTTGGCCCTAGAATTGGGATTCGATTCTTCGTTCCAAATCAGAACTGAATAGAACATGCCCTGGTATAGATATGGGCAAGTGTTGCACTGCACATTAATGCTTAGATTTGTTTTTTAATTTCTCTGATGTTCAGAATAAATATATAAATAAACATATAAACATAATATACCTAAACCAGGGTTCATACAGGGAATTAAAAAGCGTTAAAAGTTGACGTATTTTAATTGTAACCATATTTGAATTAATTTATTAATATAAATTAAATAAAGAAATACATTTTATGGAAATCAAGGCCCTCAAAGTTTGGTGTACTTCAGGTGTGTAATTGAGTAAGGGTGCCATCAAAGGAAGATTTTGATAAACTATGTTGCTTAATTATTTGGAGCTTTGCTCCCATTCAATTGATCTGAGTTCTACTATGTAATTGTGCCCTTTAGATTTAATTGCAAACAAGAAGTGTTTAATTAGGTCTCTTACTAAACAGTTGTAGGTCTCTCTCACGGTAAGCATTTGGCATCATTTCTTGTCTGTGCTGAGTTGTAACAGTGCTGCTGTTGCTTTCGTTTCTCTCTTCACTTTATTCTCCTTTTTAGGGTCAGAGAACCCTATTAAAACTCTCCTGTTTCTTTTTATTATCATTATTATTATTATTTTCTTTTTTTTTAGGGTCTGAGCAACGAAGTTACAAGAACCCTATTAAAACTCTCCTGTTTCTTTTTATTATTATTATTATTAGGGTCCGAGCAACGAAGTTGCAAGGAAACTTTGTTTTTATAGACTTGTGCAGACGCACAAAAAAGTCTCTTGCACTCATGGTCAAAACTAAACAGAAATACATTAATTTTAGATCAAAATCTCTTCATGGGGGCGCTGTAAAATAAAGCATGGAAATTCCCAGATGTCTTTAAACGTAGCACCGTCACATGACCCTTGTCAACACGACCAATGCGGCTAACAGCCGAGTGCTTCTCAGTGTCTTTTCTGGCAGTTTTTCGAAAATCTGCTGAGTGCATCTATGTGGTAGTTATGAACAGGCTTCCACATGGTGTCAGAAGTTGTCATAGATCTGGACCATGTGTTAGATCGACTTAAAGTCATATGTCCGGAAGTACCCGATCAGTGCTCTTTGTCCGCACATGCGCAGTTTGTGTATTTTAGTCCAAGTATTCACGACAATGCCCAATTCATCCCTTGCGGTTTGTTTAGATTCTATTACCTCACGGTGGTGCGAAAGAGACTTAGAGCAGAGCCTTTCAGCTAGGGAGCATCTTACTGACGAAACTTTTTGACTTTTGATTATAAATATATACCTAGGAGGGGGTTGTCTTTCAACAAAAACAGTTGTGGTGGTCATCATTACAATAATCAATTACCTATATATGAATTTACTTGTAACCTTGATGCAACGAGCCAAACTCCAGTCTCATTGTGTCTAGTTTTGTTCATAACTACATGGACTACATGGACATATGTTCCCCTTTTGTTCTCTTTGTTCACTTTCTAGTTAATCATTCAAACAACTAAGAATCTATCTCTATCACACACAGACACGCATCTGTGTGTGTGTGTATATATGTGTGGAGCATCTGTTTTATGACAAAAAAAAGCCTTGTTGAAATTGAAATTGTGAAATTGTACACAGTAATGTCAGAAATCATGAATTATGATAATGAGATTTCAGCATAAAAAAGCACAGTTGCATGGTCTGGCCGCATGTACTTACAATTTTTATTGAATAACAGTGACATCACATACTCTAGCCAATGATGTAATCTTAAGGACTTGGAGACTCCATACAGATGTGAATAATTCCCAAATACTATAAAATCTGTCTGCTCAGACCACATGAGGACCTCCTACATTCTTGGCACATATTTTCTATGATTTTGAGACAGCACAGATTACTCTGAACATCTCACACAAACAACATGTACACATTACTGATGGATGTGTTGAACCCACCACATTGTGCATGTTTTGCTTGTTATTTAGTTAATAAATATATAACCTCTCACCACTCTCATTTTGATGAAACATTGGTAGAGAATTGTGACAGAAACATATCATATCTAAATATCTAAACACTAGACATATGTGACACTTCAATATAGATTATTACAGTTTATAAATTGCCTTTATAATGCATGACTGTATACAGACACCACATAATCAACAATTCATTTTGCAAAAATAAGGCAAAACACCATCACAATTTGTGGCTATGTTAAAACAAAAATCTAATCTTGGTAAAACAGTCCATTTTATGATGGTGGTTGTTCTCAACTTTGTGTAATAGAATGGCAAAGATGGAACCACATGAGTTTTCTTCACATTTTTAACCATTAACATCTTCTTGACCCTTTTTAAAATACAAAATACACCACATGTATGAAAAGGTGTTATTTGACATCAGACTTTACAAATGCACTTTCCACAGTCCTTCAAATATGCTGAAAAGTAGAATTTGTAAATTTCCATCATAAATTAGAAGTAAAATTTTCAAGCAACTTCAAGCCACCAGAATCCACCAGTTTTTTGTTTTTCTTTTCACATAACTGTATGGAGTTGGTAAATTTTAAGACTTTTCTATTGGGAAATGTGTAAACCTCCTGAAATCTTCTAGTAAATCTGAGACAATTAAAGGGGGAAGTTTGTTGACTTGATTCTGCATGAAACTGTAAAAACTTTTGTTCATGACAACATGGAACCTTGTTACACATTTAGATGCCTATGTTCCACCTTTGTTGTCAGTCTCTCTGTCTGTCTGTCTATCTGTCTAACCTGATCTACTGCATTTAGTGACCATGTGACAAACAGATGACAATCCACAGTGACTCAATAATTTACTTTTCCAAAACCATGCATATATTTCATTTTCATTGCAGTGCTATATTAATTGTGACTGCAATAATACAGTTTCATGTTGCACAACATATTCTGACAGTCTTTTTGCTGGCAAATGAACAATGAACATGTTTGCTAATGTTGTATCAGGTTGAACTTTAGTTTTCTTACCTGTACAATGTATCTGTAAAGTTGCTGCAGTAAAAATAACAGACTGCATGTAGAGCATTACTATAGAGTTCCTAACTATGGGTTCATAGTCACTGAATCACAGGTACACTGCTCAGTCCAAAATAGAATCCTCTTCAAAGTCAGCTAAAAGAGAGAAGCCTTGAAGTGCGCAATTGCTCGGACCCGCTTACAGCTGCTTGCAGCTTTAATTATTATTATTCTCGGGAATACGTAGTCGCATTTTTGGGGGCCTCAACATACTTGAAAACGCACCATTTTCAGGATGCACATTTTGAAGTTGTTCAAAGTGCATGGGGCAAAATGGCACAACGGCACCACCTTGAAAAATTCAAATGGCAAGTCCCACTTCTGGGTTTCGCCTAAATGCATGAAACTTGGTGGGTTTATAGAACATCCTGAGGCGCACAAAAAATCCTCTTAAAGTCCCGCCCTCAACCCAACAGGAAGTCGGACATTTTGACTTGTTTGTTTCCTTTTTTTGAAGCAGCTGTTCATAGGGCTTTGATCCGATTGACTTCAAATTAGATACAGATCATATAGAGATGAAGAATACTTATCAAAAGAATTTCTGTAGGTCAAAGGACATGGTTGCTACGATGTGTCAAAATTTGGTGATTTTTTTCTCATGCTCATTCAATTTGAATGGCTCGTACGCCCACATACTTGTTCATGGCACCTTGAAACTTGCTGGACACGATGAGGGCTCCATCCTGAATAGCCTGATAAACAGTGGGTTGCAAAAGTATTCATACTTATGACCAAAACTCAGAAACGAACAAAGCAATAGTGAGTTTCAACTTTTTATATGAAAGGAAATAGCACAAACACAACAATCCATCACTGTTTTTGTTCATAAGCACTCTTTATTATGAAGAGATTGCATAAGTCTATATTTCATTGTTGCGTAAGTATTCACACTAAGTCATTAAGTCACAATCAGTGCTTGGTTGCAGCTCCTTTGGCAGCAATAACAGCTTCCAATCGCTTTGGATAGTCAGCAATAAGTTTTGCGCAACGGTCCTTGGACAGTTTCGCCCACTCCTCTTTGCATTACTGCTCCAGCTGAGTCAGGTAACTTGGTGACCTTCGGTGGACAGCAATCTTCAGATCCCACCACAGGTTTTCTATTGGGTTGAGATCTGGGCTTTGACCGGGGCAGTCTAGAACCTTCACTTTCTTCTCCCTGAACCATTCTTGTGTCACTCGAGCCGTATGTTTTGGATCATTATCATGTTGAAAGGTAAACTTCCTCCCAAGGTTCAGGCATTTTACAGACTTGAAGAGGTTTTCCTTCAGGATGTTGATGTATTTTGCTCTATTCATAATCCCTTGCACATGGACAAGCTCACCAGGACCAGAGGAAGAGAAACAGCCCCATAGCACTATATTCCCACCTCCATGTTTCACGGTAGGGATGATGTGAGCTGGATCACACCATCTGTGTTGTCTTGGCGCCAAACATACTTCTTGCTGTTCAGGCCAAAAAGTTCTATTTTTGTTTCATCTGACCAGATCACACGTTCCCACATCGCAGGAGTGTCTTTCAGATGTGTGGTGGCATACTGCAAACAAGCCTTGAGATGTTGTTTCTTCAGATAAGTCTTCTTCTTTGCAACACGCCCATAGAGACCTTCCTTGTGTGAAGTGCGGGATATTGTGGACTTGTGTACATTAGCCCCAGCTCCCTGGAGAGACTTCTTCAGGTCTTCAAGAGTGATGGAGAGGTTTGCTCTGGCTTCCCTGAGCAATTTCCTTTTGCCTTTTGCCGTGATCTTGGAGGGGCGCCCCTTTCTTCGGAGGGTCACAGTGGTACCGTGGCGCTTCCACTTTTGGACCAGTGACGCAACAGTACTTTTTGGCACATTGAGTGACCTTGCGATGGCTACATTGCTTTGCCATCTCTATGCTTTTCTACAACTTTCTTTCTGAGGTCTTCTGAAAGCTCCTTGGACTTCATGACCGTTGTCTGCTGACAAGCATGGGGTGACTGTGAGCAGGTGACTATTGGGCACTATTTATAGGGAGCAATCAAGGATATACAAATCACCTGGGACTGAATATAATATAATAGAATAGAATAGAATATCTTTATTGTCATTGTCACCCGTACAATGAAATTAAAAGTGCCATCCAGTCAGTGCAAGATTCAACAAGTGCAAGATTTAACAAAGAAACAGTGACCTGAGTTCAAGAACACACAGGCATCATACCCACATACAGACATTACACCCACACAGTACCAGATGCTTCATTCACATAGTACAGATAGCAGACATCATGAAAAACAGATTTGCTGTATGAATGTTTCTCAGAGTGTCCTAGTTTCAGCATTTAAACAGGTGATTGCAGTGGGGTAGAAACTGTGCATGAATCTATTTGTCCTTGCCCTGATTGCTCTGTACCACTTTCCTGAGGGAAACAGTTCAAACAGGGGGTGGCCAGGGTGTGAGGTGTCTTCTGCGATATTTTGGGCTTTTTTCAAACACCGCAAGCGGTGAAGTTCTTCCAGCATGGGGAGGGGGCAGCCAACAATCTTTTGGGCGGTCTTGATGACCCCCTGGAGCGCTTTCCTCTGAGCTGCTTTGCTGCTAGCGTACCATATACATATACAGTATGTCAGTATACTTTCTATGGTGGCTCTCTAGAAACAGACCAGCAGCCTTCGTATGATGTTGCTCTTTCTGAGTGTTCTGAGAAAGTACAGTCTCTGTTGGGACTTTTTCAGCAGCTCAGAGGTGTTTGTACTCCAGGTCAGGTTGTCCTCGATGCTGACTCCCAGGAAGCGAAAGTTCATTACCCTCTCCACGCTTTGCCCGCTGATGTTAAGTGGAGGGATCTCAGCCCTTTTTTTCCTATAGTCAGTTATTCTATAGAGTTCTTTTGCCTTTGAGGTGTTCAGGAGAAGGTTGTTGGCCACACACCATGACACCAGCTGCTCTACCTCGTCTCTGTAGGCAGACTCGTCACCCCCAGATATGAGCCCCACCACTGTGGTGTCGTCTGCAAACTTAATGATGGTGTTGCTCTGATGGACAGGGGAGCAGTCATGTGTGTACAGGGAGTAGAGCAGTGGGCTGAGCACACAGCCCTGGGGAGAGCCAGTGCTGAGGCTCAGGGCTGGGGATGTGTGGTGGCTGATTCTCACTCTCTGTTTGCGGTCGGAAAGGAAGCTGTTAATCCACATGCAGGTTGTGTGAGCAAGCCCCATGTCTCTCAGCTTGGTCACCATTCTGTGTGGGAGGATGGTATTAAATGCAGAGCTGTAATCCAAGAAGAGCATCCGCACATAGTTCCCTTGTCCCTCCAGGTGTGACAGGGCGGCATGGAGTGCTGTGGCCATGCGTCCTCCGTGGATCGGTTTGCTCTGTACGCGAACTGGTGGGGGTCGAGGCTGCGTGGCAGGGCTGATGTGATGTGACTACGGACCAGTTTTTCAAAGCACTTCATCACCACTGGGGTGAGTGCCAGTGGTCTGTAGTCATTTAGACCGGAGATGTTGGGCTTCTTGGGCACAGGAACTATGATGGAGGACTTGAGACAGGGTGGGACAGTTGACTGTGCTAGTGATCTGTTGAAGATCCTGGTGAAGATCCCAGCCAGCTGGTCAGCGCAGTCCCTCAGCACACGGCCCGGGACGCCATCAGGACCCGTCGCCTTCCTTGGGTTGACAGCCCACAGCGAGCGCCTCACCTCATGTTCCTCCAGAGTGAGGACTGTGCTGCTGTGGGCTGCGTGGTGTTGTTGGGCCTCTGGTGCTGTGACCTCAAAGCGGGTGAAGAAGATGTTCAGCTCCTCTGCCAGTGCAGGGTCACCTTTGGCGGCTCCGGGGTTGGTTTTATAGTTTGTCAGACGCTGGATGCCCTGCCACACCTGCCTGCTGTTGTTACTTTCCAGGTGGTCCTCGATCCTTCTCCTGTATTCCGCTTTGGCCAGTTTGATGCCTCTCCTCAGGTCGGCTCGAGCTGCACTATAGTGGTCTCTGTCGCCGGTCCTGAAGGCAATGTTTCTCCGGTTCAGTAGCTGCTGGACCTCCCTGGTCTATGCAGTTCTTGATGTAACAGAGGACACTGTCTGTGAACACACCCAGGTTTTGATGTTCAAAAATATCCCAGTTGGTCCTTTCAAAGCAGTCCTATAGCTGCATGGAGGCATCCTCTGGCCATGTGGTAACAGTCCTTGCAGTGGTGAGAGTGCTTTTCTTAACGGCTGCATATGCTGGGATTAGGAACAGTGATATGTGGTCAGACTGGCGCAGGTGTGGTAGAGGGCTAGCCCTGTAGCCCCCTTTGATGTTCGAATAAACTTTGTCCAAAGTGTTGTCACCCCTAGTGGCACATTTGACATGCTGATGGAGTTTAGGGAGTGCTGTCCGCATGGTTAAAATCCCCATCTATGATGTGTACAGCGCCGGAGTATCTGCTCTGCTGGTCGCTAACATTAGCATGCAACAGGGCAATAGCAGAGTTAGCATTAGCATCCGGTGGAATGTAAACAGCAGTTATAGTGACCGCGGTGAACTCTCTTGGGAGATATATGGGTCTGCACTTGATACTCAGACACTCAATGTCCGGGGAGCAGTGACGGTCAGTAATCACTGTATTTGTGCACCAGCTGTTGTTCACGTACATGTGAACCTCCTCTTCCATGAGTCCTCCTCCTTTCCCCTTACCGGAGTCTGCTGTCCGATCGTGGCGCTGTACGGTGCGGCCTGCTAGCTCCATAGCAGAGTCCGGAATGCTTTGATGAAGCCAGGTTTCAGTGATGAGCAGGATGCATGAATCTTTGACGTGTTTATTGGCTGCTATTTGTAGCCTCAGTTCATCCATCTTGTTCCCCAGGGATCTGGCATTTGAGATGAAAAGACTAGGAAGCGGTGGTTTGAGTGGCTGCCTCCGTAGCCTGGCTAGCGTGCCAGCCCTGCAGCCTCGCTTTTTCCTTCTCTCTCGACGCCGCCTCCGCCTCCGCCTCCTCCCCGCCGGGATGGTAATCCATGGAGAGCCCGGTTCTCTTGCTATCTCTGCCGGTATCTCATGCAGTCGGATAAGTTCGCTATTATCGTTGTTATGATAGCGTAATCCGATCATAAGAAGGTCATGTCGGCTGTAGATGTTATTCGCTTGACTGACTGCACACAAAAACAAAACACAAAACGAACAAAACAACCAAACACTGCGCTGACTGGTGAGACACTGAGCTGCTGCAACTGTGTGCGCCGCCATCATCATACGATGGTATGGTACCATCATACCATACCTGCGACACTGTGAGGCAATAATTTAGAGTGTGCAATCATTTTCAACTCAAAATAATATCTTTGATGCAAGGGTGTGAATACTTTTGCAACAATGAAATACAGACTTATGGAATCTTTTCAGAATAAAGAGTGGTTACGAACGAAACAGTGATGGATTGTTGTGTCTGTGCCATCTCCTTTCATATAAAAAGGTGAAACTAACTTTTGCTTTGTTCTTTTCTGAGCAATTGAGTTTTGGTCATGGGTATGAATACTTTTGCAACCCACTGTAATGCTTAATAAATATAAATAATAATAATAATAATAAAGAAATCTCCAGCAGTATTACAAGAGCTTGAGGGACTAGCAGGAACTGACGTAGATGAAGATGACATCCCATTACAGAATGTGGCCAGCCAGCTATTGCCTATACTGTGAGAGATTCCCCCACCAGAGCTAAACAAACCATCCAAATAAGGGAGAGAGAACACAGTAACTGCGATGGCTGAGAGAACTGTGGAAGGATAAAATAGGGGGGGGTCGAGTAATTAATATGGATTAAATAACCTTGGACTGATCACATTGTCCAGTATATGGATAATGAGCTTGAAAAACAAGAAGACCAGAAAGATTTGTTGTCTCTCTAAACCCAGCAGAGCGAATCACAGATGAGAGAGATGAAAGACAAGGTGAATATGAATAAAGCATTTGCTAAACAAATACTCAAAAGTTCTCCTCAGCTAACACAGTCTGCTCATGTGCCTTATAAGCAGGCACCCACTCCCACACAGGCCCAGCCTGCAGCTGCTCCTCATCGTCCTACCCCTCTCGTGCCACAGCAGCAGCTGATGTCTTAAGGAGAGCAGCAGATGCAGCAGCCTGCTCTCTTCTGACACCTTTGCCTGATGTGATCCCAGGTTCTTTTCCCAGCCAACCACTTTACTCCCCATCACAGTCAGGGTTCATATGAGTTTCCCATAAGAACCCCTTAAACAAACATCCTCGACATCACCATGCTTTAATGTAGAAACTGCTTTCCAACTTTAAAAATTGCATTAACTTGTAGGTTTGGGGACCAGGAAGCCACCACTCATACACACACAAACTCTCCACTCCACTCTCCTCTGTTGACAAAGAAGCTTCTGCTGCAGCATGCGACACAGGTACACAAATGACCTCACAGATACACTTGCACTTCATAGACAATTGTGATCTGTCCCACCAGGGTCAGTGGAACTGTGGCCCCAATGGGGGCCTCCACCCAAAGAAGTGAATGGAAAATGAATGGGTAAAAGAAAGGCATCCCAGGACAGGTCCCTGCCAGAGGCCCTGTGCTGCTAGGGGCCCTGCCAGGGCCCCATCAGAAGTAAATGAATGGGAAACAAATGGGAAAATGTAACAGGCACACATCACAGGGCAAGAGCCCAAGGCCAGAAGCCCCACTATGAGATGAATGCTCTGCAGGGCCTAAAAGTTGCCCCCATTAGAAATGAATGGGAAATTGATCAAAAAAATGTCTTTCTGGACCACAAACCTAATTTAAACTTTAATATGGTGATGAACATGCAGTCTGTTTTGTGTTGTTTTCACCATGGCTCTCCTTCTTTATTCATACCTTTATTTCAAGACTCTATTTTTAGCATTAGCTCCATTAGTTAGCACAAAATCTGGTTAGCAACAGCTTCTCCCTTTCTTGCACCTCAGGCCATCTCAGGCTTTGCGATCCAGAAGTTTGTTTCAGCACTGTGAAGACCAAATCGCCAGCTGCAGTTAGCCTGGTGGCCCTCAAGGCCTGGGGGTACTTCTGTACAATGGGTCATGCACCCTATATCATGCACTGCAAGCCTCCAGCATACTTCCACGGCAGCTCTGCCTTGCTGCATGTTCCGTCCCACCGCAATGGGTGATACATGTCTGTACCCCTGGAGTAGACAAAGAAGAACACCGTCGTAAATTAGGGTGACCGATTTTAATAGCACATCAGACAAACTCACGGCACACAACACTAGGCCTTGGAGGATACAGGGAGGGGGAGGACTGGCCCCCCGACCCGACCCCCCTCCAAATATAATTAAACTTTTAGACACCCTGGGTTAAGGCCAGGAGGTGATGCAGGGTGGTGGTGTGCAGCCCCATCTCCTTCCTGGTCTGGGGTACCCCCTGTACCACTAGGTGGTATGGGGGGGGTGGGGCATGGTGGCGGTTTTGGGGGCCTCTGGGCTTCCCTCCTTCCTCACCAATCCTGCCCCACCCTGGAACCATATCAGACTACACTACACTCCACACAATCACATGCTCCATCTGCTGATGTGGGTGTGATGGTGCGAGGTTGCACCCGGGGGAAGAGGGGGCTGAGAGGCCGCTATCGCCCAGGAGATGGTAAGAGGGTTGGGGGGAAAGCCTCAGGCACCAATACTGGCCCTGCGGTTGGGTACTGCCCTGGCCGTTGGACCCCAGGTGGCCCGGCTACCTGGTAGCCTGCTCTCGGGTGCGGGGAGGAGGCGGGCAGACTGCCAGGCACAGAGGAAGGGTGAGTCAGTGGTGGTGAGGGGGATGGCTGGACCTTGCCAGTGTGCTGGCCAACTTGGCAAAGGCTGAGTGCCTTGGGTGTCAGTGCTGCATTTGCCAGCAAATAGACTGTCAGAAGAGTTTTTGAAACATGAAACTGTATTATTGCAGTTACAATTAGTATAACACTGCAATGAAAATGAAATATATTCATGGTTTTGGAAAAGTCAGTTATTGACTTCAATATTGACTTTAATACTGGATTGTCATCTGTTTGTCACATGGTCACTAAATGCAGTGGGTCAGGTCAGGAGATGGATGGATGGATGGATGGATGGATGGATGGATGGATGGATGGATGGATGGATGGATGGATAGATGGATAGATAGATAGATAGATAGATAGATAGATAGATAGATAGATAGATAGATAGATAGATAGATAGATAGATAGATAGATAGATAGATAGATAGATAGATAGATAGATAGATAGATAGATAGACAATATCAATTATGATTGCAGTATTAACTGTTGCTCCTAGTTTTTTGAGTGTTTAACTAGAGAGTGGCTCCTTTAGCCAGACACAGGCAGTCATACAAATATATATAAAGAGGACAAAAGTGAAACATAGAAACATCTAAAATAAATCATCTAAATGTCTAACCAGGTCCCATGTTGTCATGAACAAAACTAGACAAAGTTTCTACAGGTTCATGCAGAACTCTCCCATTTAATTGTCTCAGATTTACTGCAAGATTTCAGGAGGTTCACACACTTCCCAATAGAAAAGTATTAAATTTTATTTACCAACTCCATATAATTTTGTGAAAAGAAAAACAAAAAAATACAATAAAAAGTTTTTCTCAATTACCTCTGACCTGTTTTGAGTATTGCGTTGCTGTATGTATAAAACTCTTTAAGGTAAGTCATTTGAAATTTCAAGGGTTATTTCAAACGTAGTTTTGAAATATGGACTTTTACACATGTGCTTGTGGATATCAAAGATTCTGGTGGCATGAATTTGCTTGAAAATTCTACTTCTAATTATAGTTATAATGGAAATGTACTAATTCTACTCTTCAAAACTTTTCAGCATGTTGGACGGACTGTGGAAAGTGCATTTGCAAATACCGATGTTTGATGTCAAATAACACCTTTTCATACATGTGGTGTCTTTTGTATTTTAAAATTGGCTTTCAGTGAGAAATGGTCTAGAAGATGTTAATGGTTAAAAATGTGGAGAAAACTAATGTGGTTCCATCTTTGTCAATTCAATTCCAAAAAATTGAGAAGAGCCACCAACATAAAATGGACTGTTTCGCAGTAATAGATGTTTGGTTTTAACAGATCATAAAATTGTGATGGTGTTTTGCCTTACTTTTGCAAAATGAATTGTTGACTATGTGGTGTTTGTATACATCAGTGTTTCTGTTACAATTCTCTACCAAAGTTTCATCAAAATGAGTGTGGTGAGAGGTTTTATATTTATTACTAAATAACAAACAAAACGTGCACATGGTGGTGGGTTCAAGTCAGTCATAGGTATTGTGTGCATGTTGTTTGTGTGAGTGAGTGAGTTGTGTGAGCTGGTTGAGATGTCTATTTGCAATTCATGAGTGACACATCGGTCTCTCTCCTCTGTCTCTGTCTCTCCTCATGTGTGCAAGTAGCAGGACCTCACACAGGACGTCCTGTGCAAAGCGCCAGTCAATTGATAAACTGACATTTTAATGAAAGTGATCATAATAAAATGCATACATGTCTAGGCAAAAGTGGACGTTTTGTCCCCGTATTTAAACCCAGATCCATAGCACTTTGTTGTTTCAATTGTACAACAGGGAGAAGAGCTGAAGCAGCGGCGATTTCTCGACTCATGCATCCACAACAACCAACAACAAACTGCTTCTGAAATATCTTTGGTTAGGGTTTAGACCCTATCACCTTGGAAAGTTTTGCTTATGCTGTCATGAATAGTCCCACACACTCTGTTGTCACATATCAGTTCATCAGTCACATCTACAGCCTGACAATTATTGCCTTTATCTATCCATCCATCCATCCATCTTCTTCCGCTTATCCGGGGCCGGGTCGCGGGGGGAGCAGTCTAAGCAGGGACGCCCAGACCTCCCTCTCCCTGGACACTTCCTCCAGCTCTTCCGGGAGGATCCCGAGGCGTTCCCAGGCCAGCCGGGTGACATAGTCACTCCAGCATGCCCTGGGTCTTCCCCTGGGTCTCCTCGCGGATGGACATGCCCGGAACACCTCCCCAGGGAGGCGTCCAGGAGGCATCCGATTCAGATGCCCGAGCCACCTCAGCTGGCTCCTCTCGATGTGGAGGAGCAGCGGCTCTACTCCGAGCTCCTCCCGGGTGACAGAGCTTCTCACCCTATCTCTAAGGGAGCGCCCCGCCACTCTGCGGAGGAAACCCATTTCAGCCGCTTCTATCCGGGATCTCATTCTTTCGGTCATGACCCAGAGTTCATGACCATAGGTGAGGGTAGGAACGTAGATCGACCGGTAAATCGAGAGCTTCGCCTTTTGGCTCAGCTCCTTCTTCACCACGACGGACCGATACAGTGACCGCATTACTGCAGCCGCTGCACCGATCCGCCTGTCGACCTCTCGCTCCATCCTTCCCTCACTCGTGAACAAGACCCCAAGATACTTGAACTCCTCCACCTGAGGCAGGGGCTCTCCACCGACCTGAAGAGGGCATTCCACCTTTCTCCAGTCGAGAACCATGGCCTCGGACTTGGAGGTGCTGATTCTCATCCCAGCTGCTTCACACTCGGCTGCAAACCGCCCCAGTGCCTGCTGGAGGTCCTGGCTCGAGTGAGCCAATAAGACAACATCATCTGCAAAGAGCAGAGATGAGATCCCATGACTCCCGAACCGGACCATCTCTGGCCCCCTGCTGCGCCTAGAAATTCTGTCCATAAAGGTAATGAACAGAACCGGTGACAAAGGGCAGCCCTGTCGGAGGCCTACATGCACCGGGAACAGGCCTGACTTACTGCCGGCCATGCGAACCGAGCTCCTGCACCGGTCATACAGTGACCGCACGGCCCTCAGTAGAGAGCCCTGGACCCCGTACTCCCGGAGTACCCCCCACAGGACACCACGAGGGACACGGTCGAAAGCCTTCTCCAAGTCCACAAAACACATGTGGACTGGATGGGCAAACTCCCATGAACCCTCGAGCACCCTGTGGAGAGTATAGAGCTGGTCCAGTGTTCCACGGCCGGGACGGAAACCGCATTGTTCCTCCTGGATCCGAGGTTTGACTATTGGCCGAACTCTCCTCTCTAGCACCCTGGAATAGACTTTCCCCGGGAGGCTGAGGAGTGTGATCCCCCGGTAGTTGGAACACACCCTCCGGTCCCCCTTTTTAAAAAGAGGGACCACCACTCCAGTTTGCCACTCCAGGGGCACTGTTCCCGACTGCCACGCGATGTTGCAGAGGCGTGTCAGCCAGGACAGCCCTACAACATCCAGTGACTTGAGATACTCAGGGCGTATCTCATCCACCCCCGGAGCCTTGCCACTGGGCAGTTTGCGAACTACCTCAGTGACTTCGGCTTGGGTGATGAATGAGTCAGCCTCTGGGTCCTCAGCCTCTGTTTCTTCTAGAGAAGGCGTGACGGTGGGATTGAGGAGATCCTCGAAGTATTCCTTCCACCGGCCAATGATGTCCCCAGTCGAGGTCAAGAGCTCCCCACTTCCACTGTAAACAGTATTGGTGGGGCACTGCTTCCCCCTCCTGAGGCGCCGGACGGTTTGCCAGAACTTCTTCGAGGCCGACCGATAGTCCTTCTCCATGGCCTCCCCGAACTTTTCCCAGGCCCGGGTTTTTGCTTCTGCAACTGCTCACGCTGCCATCCGCTTGGCCCGTCGGTACCCGTCAGCTGTCTCAGGAGTCCCCCGAGCCGACCAGGCTCGGTAGGACTCCTTCTTCAGCTTGACGGCATCCCTTACTTCCGGTGTCCACCACCGAGTTCTGGGATTGCCGCTGCGACAGGCACCGGAGGTCTTACGGCCACAACTTTGAACAGCCGCATCCACAATGGAGGTGGAGAACATGGTCCACTCGTGCTCCACTTCTCCAGCCTCCCTAGGGATCAGGTCAAAGCTCTCCCGAATGTAGGAGTTGAAGACCTCCCTGACAGGAGATTCTGCCAGGCGTTCCCAGCAGACCCTCACGATGCGCTTGGGTCTGCCAAGTCTGTCCAGCTTCCTCCCTGGCCAGCGAACCCAACTCACCACCAGGTGGTGGTCGGTTGACAGCTCAGCCCCTCTCTTTACCCGAGTGTCCAACACATACGGCCGGAGGTCAGATGATACGGCTACAAAGTCGATCATTGATCTCCGGCCTAGGGTGTCCTGGTGCCATGGACACTCACTAGGCCATCACAAATGATGGCCTAGTGAGACGATTATCTTACCATGCCTCTGTTTCTGATGTAGAACTCGTGTCTCCTCAGGTTAATATTTATTCAGAGGGTTGCATACTTCTATGAATCATTGTAATAAAGCCTTTGGTTCGCCTGTCGGCAGAGTTTTATCCAGCTCCGCTCCCACGCTAATGGAGCTGTAAATTTTCCGTCTGCTTGTTGGTCGAAAAACAGACCTTCCAGTCAATCGAACAGAACACCGATCTTTGACAACTCCTGACACCATGTGGAAGCCTGTGCATGACTGCCACATATATCCTGTTGTGGAAAAAATTCTTCATATGTCTGGGAAAATCAAAAAGCAAGACTGGAACAGGTACCAAGCGTTTATTCTCTGCAGAGAAGGAGAACAGCACCTCTGACCACTGTCAGTGGACCAGAGGACTACTTCCCTGAAGGACAGGTCACAATGCATTTTATCCTGACCTCCAGGAACACACCCCTAAATGTGAAAACCATTTGGTCACAATACACAAATCGTCAGGAGTTGAGCAAGTCTTTACAACTGGTGTCCTGTGAGCAGGACACTTCATAGTCATAACAATGAAGGTGTTAACAGCAGGGAGTGATTTTACAGTGAAGTTCTTGAGTCTTTGATGACTGCAGCACACAGAGTTTAGGCTACAACTGAATGAATACTGACATTAATCAAATGTTCCTAGATGCATGTAAAATTTCCACCACAATCCATTCGGCAATTTTTCTTAGAACTGCCAGAAAAAACACTCAAAGCCCCTCCGCTGTTAGCCACCCAGCTCTGGCTATGGAGCTATGAGAGTCATGTGACATCATCACTGTGGTATTTTCAAAAAAATTGGAGAAACTGGCTTTGATGTAAAATTAATGTATTTCTGTTTAGTTTTGACCATTGGGGCAAGAGACTTTTTTGTGCATATAGACAAAGTCTATAAAAATACAAAGTTTCATATTTCTACTCCATAAAAACCCTTTTGTAGAGGGTCATTTGAAAATTTCTAGTTGCCGCAGTAGAGACGTCCATTGACTAGGCCATTACCTGGCTGTTCAGGCATACAATGCAATTATGTCCAGCAATGTTGAATTTTCTACAATAAAGCACCTGCCCACAAGGCCAATTAAAATTTTTGATGACATATAGCCAAACTTTGTCATGTGATAGTTGCCAAGCGGTTTGAGAAAACCAAATTCCTTACAAAAATTTTTTTCAGCTTGATCTAAAGATGATCTGTCAAATTTGAAGCCAATTGGGTTAGCCCGCTCGGAGATGTTTTTTCAAATCAAAATGGCTGCCTTCCTATCAAGTTACGGTCATTATGTTAAGAGACTTTTTTGTGTATCTCTTTATGATGCATTTACATACTAATTTTCGTTTGCCTACGACAAAGTTGAAAAAAGAAGGATTTCAGGGTGGTGCTATAGCGCAATTCTGCCCCATGCATTTTCAGCGATACTTGTACATTTACATTTTTGCCCGTCCATATGTGCATGCCAAAAATCTTGAGTTTTTGAGCATGTTAAGGCTTCCTAAAATGAAATTTACAATCATGTTGAGTAATTTTGAAACTTTTTCTGATGAAGTACCTGAACAGAAGAGCATTTTAAAATATTGATGACAAATAACCAAACTTTGTCATGAGCTAGCGGCCAGGCCCTTTGATCTAAAAAAAATTCTCTACATAAAATTTTCTCAGCTTGGACCATAGATGATTAGTACCAAATTTGAAGCCAATTGGGTTAACCCCCTCTGAGGAGATGTTTTTAAAATTCAAAAATTCAAATCAAAATAGCGACTTCCTGGCAGGTTATGGCCATCATGTCCAGAGACATTTTTGTATATCTCTTTAGGATGTATTTGCACACCAATTTTTATTTGCCAACGACAAAGTAAAAAAGAAATCCTTATGGGGATTGGTCAGAATTTCTAGGATGCACTACCTTTTCATTTTGGCTCCCATGGGCTATGCTCCTATCAAACATCAGAGCTTACTGTCCTTGATCACTGTACCAAGTTTCATGATGATATGAGTTCTTTAAAGCCATCAAAAGCCACCGGTAATACATGGCGAGAGATCATTAATCATGCCCGCCACATGGATATCATTGGTCTTAGCCTCACTGCATTTGTAATGTAGCTTCTCCAACTTGTTCTGCATGAATAACAAGTGGAATGGGGTTGATATGGACACTTACGTAGGATTACTACATGTAAGTATAAAACCTGATTACTGATTAGTCAGGTAGGAAGTTAATGTATCAGGCTATTCAGGATGGAGCCGTTATCATGTCCAGCAAGTTTCAAGGTGCCATGATCAAGTATGTGGGTGTGAGAACCATTCAAAGTGAAAGAGCGTGAAGAAAAAATCACCACATTTTGACACATCGTAGCAACCACGCACTATGACAGAATTTATTTTGATGAGTGTTGATCACCATGGTCTCTGGATGATCTGTACCTAATGTGAAGTCAATCAGGTTTTAGCCCTAAGAACAGCTTCTTCAAAAAGAGAAAACAAATGTTTCAAAATGGCTGACAGACTGTTCAGTTGAGGGCAGGGCTTCAAGAGGAGTTTCATCCATTTAGGGCGAAACTCAGTGGGGGCTCCCCAATTCAAGTTTTCTAGCTGGCGCTGTTGCACAGTTTTGACCCGTGCATTTTGAACAACTTGAAAATATAAAATTTTTCGCTGATCCCAATGTGCATGCCGAAAATGGTGCGTTTTCAAGTATGTTCTGGCTCCCAAAAAAGTGACTACTTATTACAAAGAATAATAACAGTAATAAAAAGAAACAGGAGAGTATTAACAGGGTTCTCGCAACTTCATTGCTCGGACTCTAAAAAGAAACATAGCAGATACAATAGGTTCCTTGCAACTTCGTTGCTTGGCTTCTAATTATAGACATATCTATGGTGATTATACTTTGATTCAGATTATTTGGTGTGAGGTACTACTGTGTGAAAATCCATCACTGCTCTCTCTCTCTTTCTCCGTGTGTGCGTGTCACAGGACCACACACAGGACAGCCTGTACAAAGCACCAGTCAATTGAAAACCAGGGTTTTTTATGAATTTAAGCTTTGTAAAGAGAGGACATGTCCGAGCAAAAGAGCTCTGTCCAAGCCAAGGCTACACTGGATGCAGCTGAGAAGGAGTACAAGCAACTGTCAACGAAAAAAAATGGCGTGAAATTAGAGATATATGAGTTAATGCTTAATAACCTTAAAGCGGCGGTGAAAGCAGTGAAAGAAACCAGCAGTGCATGAGGGGTGGAAGCTTGGCTGCTTGATTGACTTCAGACAAAGCTACCCTATTGCAGGCGAAGCTGGAGAATAAGCGCTCCCCAGAACAAACAACAAACCTGTCACTAGCTATCAAACTGAGGCCAATAGCACCCCCACAGTTTGATGGAAATAAGAGAAATTACAGGAAGAAGCTGTAATATTGCAAGTTCAGAGTAGCACTAAGGGTAGCAGAGAATTAGGAGGCAGTTGGGAAGCTTGGTGCTTGTGGGAAGTGTCACAAGGTTCACGATGATGAGGCAGAGTGCAAGACCACCTTTCTGTGCAAGAACGAGGGGTGTGTGGACACTCAAGGCCCAGGTCATCACTATTACCTCTGTTCAAAGGATGGAAGCAAGGGAGATGGGCCTAGGAGGTGGAGATCCTGACAAGCCTGCCCCCCGACTTGGCTCAGCTGCTGTGGCGGAATATGTTCTGGAACTCTGTCTAAAAAATGTCCAGCAAAAACATGCCAGAGAGTAGTTTCCTGGTGGAGAATGGTCTTGAGGAGTTCCGGTGATAATGATGATGCACAAAGTCACAACAAATATGGGGCAAAAGATTGGGACCCTGATAGACTTGGCATCTGACACTTATTACATTACCCATACCATGCAGGTGAGCTGACCCTGAGGAGCGAGGATGTGATGCTCATAGTCCAAGGAGTTGGCAGAATGCAAATAACAGTTGAGACCAAGCGTTATCTACTGAATATTCAGGTCACAACCTCAACGGGAACCCTGAGATTTCACCAGGTTGTTTGTTATGGGCTTGACAGTATTGCAGAGGTTAATCGTCATGTGTCACCCAAGAGACTGCAAAGCCACCTCAACTCACCCAAGCCAATACGTGTGCTGCCAGCTGAGATTTCAAAGATTGAAGGAGGTGGGACAGTATTGGGACTGCCTGTGAACCCAGATGTGGCACCTGCAGATGTGGGAATTGTCAACCTGCGGGGAAGGAGACCATTTCTGAGGAGCAGGAGCTGGAAAAAATAAGGAGTGGACTGACATACGTAACCGCTGATCACCACAGTGGGAAGCCACAATGGCATGCAAAGTACCCCTGGATGTAGGATCTGGTAATGCACAACAGGAGGGATGTCATAGCAGAGAACTGAAAAGCAGTTGGCAAGGTGGCCTATAAAGCACAAGTCCATGACATGGACTGGCAAGGTGGTTTTGCTGCGCTTGAGGACATAAAAAATGTACATTTACATATGGCTTGAGGACCAGGACATGCATCATTGTTTTTTGTGGAGAGACTCTGAAATGGAGGATGTTGGGGAGTATGCATTTACAGGGGTCAACACTGGCGATAAACCAGCGTGCTGTATCACACAAGTTGCCTTGCATGAGACAGCCAATCTGCCAATGTTGAACCACCTTGTAGAAGAGCGCTGTGTACTGGAAACAGATGTTTATGTAGATAACATCCTGACCTCTCACAATGACCTGAGCCCAGCTCAGGCAAAAAACAGCCAATATTGAACAAATCCTGGAAGCTGGCAGATTTTAGATGAAGCCATGGGTCTACTCAGGCCAAAGTGGGAGGCCAGAATCCAGGGATCTGGGGAGGAAAGAGCCCTTGGTAATGATCTCCAAACCTCTCTCCGAGGAGAACAATAAAGCTCTGGGTCTTGGTTACTCTTGATGGTAACTAAACGGACAGAAGATGGGACTGGGAGAAAACCTGTCAAAGGATGAAGGGCACAGATAACAAACCCACTCGCCCAAAGAGAGTTCCAATGTCAAGTGAGGAGAGTTTTTCAAGAAGCAAAGGTCAAGAATAGTCCGTCTGAAAATGTTAAGGCTAAGGTTTGTGGAGCTGTCTGCGCTGCCCATCTGAAGTCCTGGGAGCTATCCAACATGAAAGCTCTCCCACAGATCCAGAAGAGGGATGCTCTTACCCGAACTGGAGCAAAGAAGGAGCCTAAGCAACATCCAATTTTGACTTCTGCGTATCTGCAAAGGCCACCTGCTGGGGTTGCGGCTACAAGCCTGTTGGAAAAATCAAGTGGTTTAGTAGCTTAATGTGACTAATAAAGTCACTAGCCCCGATCTGGAGAGCTGCAAAAAAGTTTCTTCTTGTCAGAGCCAGGGGAAGATCAGTCATCAGGAAGTGCATGAAGTGGTTGCTGGGACGGCTTGGATTATACGTGTCACCCCATCTACTGACTACTGACAATGCCACCCCTTAAGCTATGTTGGTAAAATAAGTGGAGAGTACGACAGCTCATGCACCTCAAACCCTATTAATACACAACACAATTACAACATACCTCTTGCGGTTCAGACAGGAAATGGCAAAGTTTAAAATCAAGGACTAGACCTGGGCAGCAGAGAAAAATGTTTCTGCAGTGGTCAGTACCGTCTTTCTGTCATCTTGAAACTGCTCGAATGCTGTGCTGAATTGTGGACCTTCATCATGGCCCTGCCTCCACATACTGCTGCTGCTGTGAAGGTATTCATCTTCATCACCCCATCTCATCCCACTACGCCACCACCTAGAGTTGCCTGGATGTTATGCTGGACGCATGTCTATCCTGGACTGTCTGGATGGTTCTGCTCCTCCTTATTTCATGAAACAATAGTGAGTCTTTTTTGGAGCTGCTTCAACAATGTGATGAACCTGGGACCTTAACCATGGACCTCACCAACTCGTGTTATTACTGCTTTTGTCCTACAAACATATACAAACATATACTTGTATTGCAACTCAACCAGTATATGGCAGATATCCACCCCCTCTGAGAACCCCCCTGGTTCTGCCTAAGGTTTTGTCTGCTGCTTAATATATTGTTTGTTTGGTCAGGTAAAGTGCAAGATAATTTTTTTAACTGGCATAACGAGATGAGGCTGAGGTTCAAGTTGTAGGTTAAACATGCTGCTGATTACAGCTTGAAATGCTGATGAGTTCTTAATGTTATGTTTAATTAATGTTTTGTGGGAAGGTCTTTCAAAATTCTTAAAAAGGATCTCAAATATCTCAGTATTTCTGTAGATAACCTGTTAACCTATTGCTCCTTTTTTTACGTTTTCAACAGGTTCTGTGGAAGCTGTGTCAGACCTGTGTCTGGATCTCACAGACCCAGACACAAGTGTGTAGGTTAAATAAAACACTGCTACAAATACAGAATCTCTGATTCAAATGATTTTCTGCATGGCAATCCCTTGTCAGAGCTATGGGTTCTCTCAACCATGTTGTTCAGCCATTTGGGTCAGACATGAACAGCAGCAAACAACGATGCATTGATTAGCAACATTGTTCCAAGCCTCGAAAGGCTGAAGCAATGTCTAAAGCAAACTCTATTGCCATCAGATGTATGCACAAAGAAGCTAGCTAGCATAAGTATCATGTTTGGAGAGAGGAAAATTAATTCCAAAAACAGCCATCTGAGAAAGCTTAATCCTATTCTTGACTAATCTCTCTTGCAAATTAGGTGGTTGGCTCCAGTGTGTTTCTATTGAGTGTCAAGATCTACCATCTGATCATCTTAGCATGGAACCTCCTTTTACATATGTCAATAACTCATGGTGCTTGAGGAAAAGCAATGAAAAGTTAAAGGTACTCTTAATGTGCCAAGGAGTGAGGTTGGGTACTGATATGTAAGATATATACAAGTTTTTCCAAATGATATTGTTAGAAAGCCCACATAGTTAAGATTGCCAAGCACACTGAATTGTTTTATTTAGTTGTAGTTTGTTCGGTAAGCCTCTATACGACCTATGCTCCTGAATGCACCATGGCAGTTCCGACGTTATTGAACGCACCACACTCGTGTGCAACGGCCGTAAATGTTTTGCCGACACAGCAGTTGGAGAGAGTGATTTACTTTTCCTTTACCTTCACTTTCCTGATTTGTTGCTGTGTGTAGATGCTAGAAGACCACAGCAAATAAATCAATCCTGTCTGAGACATCGGTATCCGTGTTCTTTAACTGGAACACCCACCACATACCTTGCAACTCTTGCCAGCTAATTTCCTGGAGACCCAAATCTCCTTTTTATGGTCCTTCGAGCCGGATGCAGAGTAACCACCAAGGTATGGATCCTACAGATGCCCAGACTGACCCTGCACCCCAACGTGCTTCACAGCGAGAGCGACACCCCCCTACCTACCTGAGTGATTATGTGGTTGAAACTCTCCCTTCCGAGGGACAAACCCATACCACACAAGCCCCCTCTACCCAGAGATCACATAGTCGAAGACAATGTTCATCTCAGAGGAGCTCCAACTCCAGGTCTACTAGGTCATCTCGCTCATCTGTGCGCAGATTCCCCTCTAATGTTCTCTCAGAACTAGAAACAGCTCAGCTCGAAGAGAGAGTGAAGGAAATGGAGCTTGAAGAATTACGGCAGGACATAGAGGAGGATCAGCAGATTGATCACGAGCGTCAACGACTTCAAACTCAAGCCAGAGAAGCCCAACGACTACAAGAAGAAGCCATTAGAACACAGGAGTCATTAACCAGACAGTTGGAGAAGCGACGACAGTTAAAGAAGAGAGTGAATGAGCTAGAGATAGCAAAGATGGTTACTTCTTTACTAAAAGAGAAGGCACAAGACTCCAGTAGCTCCAGATCCTCACCATGTCCACCGGATAATGGTGAGGCGAATAACACTCTGTCTCCACCTCCATCAACTCCAGCTCCACCCCCAGATACTGTGGCGCCATCTTCAGCTCATCAACCCATGACTCCACTTCCCATGGTCCCAGCTCCGCTCCCAGCGATTGTAGCTCCAACCCCAGTGTTCCACAGAGCTTACCGTCCATGCCTCTGTTTCCACCTCCTGTACAGCATCCGTCTGTCCCCCCAACTTTACAATATCCTCCTCCACCTGTACCCTTGCCTTCTACCTCAGCACATGTGAACGGCTACCTGGCTCCTACTCCTCAGTCAGCTCACCCAAGTAGACCAACCATCATTCCCCCTGTCCAGGCAACATTGTGCCCCACCGCAGCCTTACCAAGTTCAGGTTCACAACAACCCCAAGCAGCTGATGTGTTCCCGTCAATGGTTGCCTCTTATGGCATTTCCAAACCTATGATTCCTTGCTTTGAGAGTGGCAAAGAAAGTGATTTTGCCCTACTGAAGATGGCGCTCGACAACCTGCTCAACAGCCATCTACACCTGAACGAGCAGTACAAATATCAAGTGCTCCTAGGACACCTGAAATTACAAAGTGCTCTTCAACTAGCCAAAGCCTACATGCACGATCCAAGACCATACACAACAGCTATGCAGGCTCTACAGGACAAGTATGGTCATCCTCGTCAGCTTGTCCAAAGTGAACTGGGCGCCATCCTAAACACCCCAGTCCTCAAGTTTGGAGACTCTGAGGCTTTTGATACATTCGCCTTATCCGTCCAATCGCTGGTAGGCATGCTAAGGACCCTGGAGGGACAGAACGGATATGAACTACGATGCGGATCTCACGTTGATCGACTCCTGAGCAAGATGCCCCCAAGTTATCGAGATGGGTTTGTAGAATACTGCCTGTGCCAAGGCATTCTTCGGACAGGAACCGATCAAACTTACACCCTGCCTGATCTGAGTTCCTGGTTACAGATGAAATCCCAAGCTAAGCGCATAGCAGGTCGAGCAGCTTCACTCTATAACTTTGACTCACCCAAGCCACTGAAGAAGGACCAACGTCCCTTCAACAGATCAAAGGAGAAGTCAACAGCATTCCTCCTTACTGCCAGTAGTGACCAAGGACCCAAACTACGGTCTGTACAACCGAAGTCCTCATCCAAACCCAAACCATACTGTCCCCACTGCGACAATAGAGAACATTTCCTGAATGCTTGCCCAGAGTTCAAGAAGCTGAACACAGATCAGATTGTGACATGGATAACGGATGGACAACGATGTTGGAAATGTGGACGATCTCACAAGCCTGAAGTTTGCACCCTCAAGCGACCATGCAATACCTGTAAAGAGCAACATCTGACAGTACTACACGATGCAGTTCAGCAAACCCAGAAGAGCTCATGGTAACTGCTCCTGCTACCAAAGTGTACCTTGACAGACCTAACAGATCCCCCAAGGTGATGTTGAAGGTCGTGAAAGTATTACTCCATAATCAGGGAAAAGTACTGGAGACCTACGCAGTACTAGACAACGGCTCGGAGAGAAGTATTATCTTGCCACAGGCTGTGCAATACCTGAATCTCGCTACACAGCCTGAAACGCTTACACTCCGAACTGTTCATCAAAATGTAGTGCAGTTTCAAGGTGCATCAGTTGCCTTCCATGTGTCTTCCCCGACCAAACCTGATGAGAAGTACCACATACGTCAGGCATTCACTGCTGACAACCTGGGACTCTCAAAACACTCCTACCCAGTGAAAACTCTACAACGGAAATATAAATACCTCCGCAACCTACCTCTGCCTCCTGTAGATCAAGCTCAACCTTTGCTGCTCATTGGATCTGACATGCCTCATCTCCTGACACCCATCGAGCCGGTGCAACTGGGACCGGCTGGGGGACCCATCGCCGTACATACTAAGCTTGGCTGGTCACTTCAGGGTCCCACCAATGTAGACCATGTTCCTACATCCCAGCAGCAGTGTCTGTTCACAGCATCAGTTCCACCTACCTCTGAGCTCTTCAGGAACGTTGAACGTCTTTGGCAGATCGATACACTACCCTATACAAATGAGAAGCAAGTCACTCGATCTAAGCAAGATCAACAAGCCCTAAACCTGCTCCAGACCTCCACAGTTAAGGTCAACATCAATGGGGTCCAAAGATACGCTACACCACTGCTCCGCCGAACTAACTCCATCACCCTTCAAGCCCCCATGGAAGCTGTGTTACCAAGTCTTCGTGGCACCGAGAGGAGACTCGCCAAAGATCCACCACGTGCAGAGGTCTATTGCCAGGAGATCCAGAAACTGGAGAAGATGGGCTACGTAGCAGTAGTGCCCTCGGAGGTAGCAACATCAACTCCAGAATCCTGGTTCATACCTCACCATATGGTGCGACACAACAACAAAGACAGGATTGTCTTTAACTGCTCCTTCCAATATGAAGGAAAATCTCTGAATGACCTCCTCCTCCCTGGTCCTGCTCTTGGCCCATCGCTGCTAGGAGTCCTCATTCGTTTTCGGCAGCACCCTGTCGCAGTACTGGTGACATCAAAGGTATGTTTCACCAGATACGCCTTCTGCCAGATGACAGTCCAGTGCTGCGCTTCATCTGGCGAGATATGAAGAGGACCGAAGAGCCAAAGATCTATGAATGGAAAGTACTGCCCTTTGGCACAACGTGCAGCCCTTGCTGTGCCATCTACGCCCTGCAACGGCACGTCCAGGAGACAAGTGAGTCCAACAGCCATCTTATAGATTGTGTTGAGCAGTCGTTCTATGTGGATAACTGTCTCTGCAGCACCCACACGAAGGAGGAAGCTAAAGATCTTGTTGATGATCTACGCCAGCTACTCCACACCGGAGGCTTCGAAATCCGTCAGTGGGCTAGCAACATTCCAGCGGTCATTGAACACCTTCCATCTGACGTCAGATCAGAGAGCAGTGAACTATGGCTCTCACAATCCAGCACAGACCTTCAGGAGCCGACTCTTGGGCTACAATGGGATTGCCTCCGTGACTCCCTGAAGTATAAACATCGACCTGTGGAGAGAACCGAACCCACATTGAGGAATGTTTACAAAGTACTTGCCTGTCAGTATGACCCATTAGGTTATATTGTACCATTCACCACCAGAGCCAAGATCCTAGTTCAGGACCTTTGGAAGGAAAAAATTGGTTGGGATGATCCAATCCAACCACAGAGCCTACGCGACAGATGGCTTGCCTGGGAACAGGAGATTCCAAACCTCATCCAGATGGAAATCCCCAGATGTTATACACCAGCGTCTACAGACTTCACGACAGTCAGCAGAGATCTGCATATCTTCTGTGATGCTTCCGAAAGAGCCTATGGGTCTGTTGCTTACTTAAGGACGGAAGACGATCAGAACGAAGTTCACGTCTCCTTTGTGCTGGCCAGGTCCCGTGTGGCCCCAAAGAAGCAGCTGTCCATGCCGCGGCTAGAGCTGAGTGCTGCACTCACTGGTGCTCAACTAGCCAGTGTGTTACGCACCGAGCTCACTTTACCCATCAAGAAGATTATACTTTGGTCTGACTCTACTACAGTTCTACACTGGATTAAATCGGAGTCTTGTCACTATAAAGTCTTTGTGGGTACACGTGTGGCAGAGATCCAAAGTCTTACAGAGGTCAGCGATTGGAGGTACGTGGAAAGCGCTAATAATCCTGCAGATGACATCACGCGGGGGAAAACTCTGAAGGAACTGTCTCAACCACATCGTTGGCACCGAGGCCCTGATTTCCTACGTCATTCCGAGGATCATTGGCCAACCAGTCCATCATTCTATCCAAAGGTAGATGATAGCGAGCTGAAGAAATCTTCATTCTGTGGAAATGTGACTGTTGACACCCATCCTCAACTCCCCGATGTCAGCCAGTTCTCCACATGGAAGGATCTCATGCAAACAACAGCACGGTCCCTTCATGGGGCGGCTGATTCGAATTCTGACTCAACCACTGAAGCAGCTGACTACATTAATGCTGAAAATCTCCTCCTAAGACGGGCTCAGATGGAATCATTCCCTGAAGAGATGAAGGCTCTCATCTCCAATCAACCCTTATCAACCTCCAGTCGTTTGAGCTCCTTATCTCCTGAGTATGATAAGGATACAGGACTCCTAAGAGTTGGGGGGAGGTTACGGAGAGCGGAGCAACTAGAACCAGATACCATCCACCCAATCTTACTGGACCCAAAGCATCCACTCACCAACCTCATCATCCAGAAATTTGATGAAACCCTCCTACATCCTGGACCCGAAAGGGTGCTGGGCGAACTACGCCGTCGGTTTTGGATCCTGCGGGGGAGGGAAGCAGTCAAGAGGTATCAGAGTGGATGTCTGCAATGTCAAGCATGGCGTGCAAATCCCTCTGTCCCTAAAATGGCAGATTTGCCACCTGCTTGCCTTCGCCTCTATAAGCCACCCTTCTATTCAGCTGGAGTCGACTGTTTCGGTCCCTTCACGGTGAAGATTGGACGGCGAATGGAGAAGCGGTGGGGCATTGTTTTCAAGTGCATGACAACCCGTTGTGTGCATCTAGACCTCTTAGAGAGTCTTGACGCTGATGCCTTTCTGATGTGTCTCCGACGTTTCATCGCTAGAAGAGGAAAACCCTTTGAGCTCCTGTCCGATAATGGAACAAATTTCATGGGTGGAGCCCGAGAGCTACGTGAGGCATTTCAGGCCATGGCCCCTCAACTGAAAGAACAATTGGCAGAACAGCAGATTGAATTCCGTTTCAATCCCCCAAGTGCTCCCCACTTCGGAGGAGCATGGGAGAGAGAAGTCAGGTCTGTGAAGACTGCACTTAAAGTCGTACTTAAGGAGCAGTCCGTACCTGAAACAGTACTCCGTACTGTTCTTGTGGAAGTGGAGGGCATTCTGAATGCTAAATCCCTTGGCTATATCTCATCAGACATAGCTGATCCAGATCCCATCACGCCTTGCATTTTACTGATGGGTCGCTATGATGCATCACTTCCTCAGGTCATTTATGATCCCAGTAACACCCTTGGGAATCGTCGTTGGCGACACAGTCAAGTTCTCGTCGATCACTTCTGGTCCAGATTCATTAGCCACTACCTGCCAAGCCTACAAGAGAGATAGAAGTGGCAGAAAGATGGGAAACGCCTTGAACCAAATCAAGTGGTGCTCATTGTGGATCCTCAGCTCCCACGAGCCTCATGGCCCATTGGTAAGGTAACAGCTACTTACCCTGGAGCTGATGGACGCATTCGAACCGCTGCCATCAAGGTCAAGGATCGGACATACATTCGACCGGTGGCTCGTCTAGTCCAACTCCCTAAATTTGAAGACGGCGTTGGAGAGTCACCTATTTGAGTGTCCTTTCTACCTTCGATTCGACTGTCTGGATAGACAGTCGGGGGCGGCTGTGTTAGAAAGCCCACATAGTTAAGATTGCCAAGCTTACTGAATTGTTTTATTTAGTTGTAGTTTGTTCGGTAAGCCTCTATACGACCTATGCTCCTGAATGCACCATGGCAGTTCCGACGTTATTGAACGCACCACACTCGTGTGCAACGGCCGTAAATGTTTTGCCGACACAGCAGTTGGAGAGAGTGATTTACCTTTCCTTTACCTTCACTTTCCTGATTTGTTGCTGTGTGTAGATGCTAGAAGACCACAGCAAATAAATCAATCCTGTCTGAGACATCGGTATCCGTGTTCTTTAACTGGAACACCCACCACATACCTTGCAACTCTTGCCAGCTAATTTCCTGGAGACCCAAATCTCCTTTTTAGATATATAGGCTGAGACACTTATGAAAATTAATGACACATTTGTTCCATACCACAGCCATTGTTGTGGCTTGAACAAGCTTGCTCACTATGGGGCCAATCACAAAAGAGAACTGACTAGGATCATCCTATTACATGAAAGAAGGAAGGAGGGCAGGGCAGCACATGTAATGATACAGGGAAGGGACCATTGACTGTATATAAAAGATGGACGTGGTCTTCCGGAATGAAAAAGGATGCAAATGCACGCAAGTGACTTTTCTTGCAATACCACAGAAATCCACTAGACCTGGCTGCAAAAAACACTTTCTCCAATACACGCCCAATCAATAAAGGCCATTTTCAACCAATCCTTATTCAATAATTTTTTTTCCATAAATCCCATCAGCATTTTAGGACTTGGAAGGGACACAGACCAAAAGAAGACCCTGCAGAAAAAATGTTCAACCTTCCCATTGTAACTGATCAAGTCTCTTCCTGTTAAAGCAATGATCAAACCACTCTATGTAGATTCAAAACAGAGACATCTTGAAGTCAATCTTCAAAGTCATCTGTCTCTCATCTTGATATTCCACAGAATACCTTGCAGCTGCAATGCACTGTGGCACGGCAGAACCGCAGTTCTGTAAAAGGTCTCTATATTTCACCCAGTATGTTATGGCAGGAACATACGGCAGTCTCTTTCTCTATCTCTCTCTCTGCGCTCTGCCCAGTTCACACCAATTCAAATCTGGAAAATTCTCGGGGAGAGTTATAACTGGGACATCTGATCAAGCCAATCTATGCAAGCTTTCTGTGTATTATAAAGTATGATTGAAGTTTATTCTGCTACCGTAATAACCAAACTCATTTGGTGCGATCCGATCGGTTTACCTATCTGGAGCCCTCAGAAGCGGCAAGCCGCAGCTGAGCACTCCTAGGCCTTTGTTGACACGCTTTAGGTGGAAGAGGAGTCCGTTGATTTTAATAGAAGATAACTGCGGTGGTTACTCACGTATTCTGTGGAATTTGGAGGCCAGCTGTTCACAGATCAACCTTTTGTTCATGCAAAGCTGAGCTTCTGTCTGCGCTGTACAATGATTAAAACTCATCTGAATCTGACATACACTCACCGGCCACTTTATTAGGTACACCATGCTAGTAACGGGTTGGACCCCTTTTGCCTTCAGAACTGCCTCAATTCTTGGTGGCATAGATTCAACAAGGTGCTGGAAGCATTCCTCAGAGAGTTTGGTCCATATTGACATGATGGCATCACACAGTTGGCGCAGATTTGTCGGCTGCATATCCATGATGCGAATCTCCCGTTCCACCACATCCCAAGGATGCTCTACTGGATTGAGATCTGGTGACTGTGGAGGCCATTTGAGTACAGTGAACTCATTGTCATGTTCAAGAAACCAGTCTGAGATGATTCCAGCTTTATGACATGGCGCATTATCCTGCTGAAAGTAGCCATCAGAAGTTGGGTACATTGTGGTCATAAAGGGATGGACATGGTCAGCAACAATACTCAGGTAGGCTGTGGCCTTGCAACGATGCTCAATTGGTACCAAGGGGCCCAAAGAGTGCCAAGAAAATATTCCCCACACCATTACACCACCACCACCAGCCTGAACCGTTGATACAAGGCAGGATGGATCCATGCTTTCATGTTGTTGACGCCAAACTCTGACCCTACCATCCGAATGTCGCAGCAGATATGGAGACTCATCAGACCAGGCAACATTTTTCCAATCTGCTATTGTCCAATTTTGATGAGCTTGTGCAAATTGTAGCCTCAGTTTCCTGTTCTTAGCTGAAAGGAGTGGCACCCGGCATGGTCTTCTGCTGATATAGCCCATCTGCCTCAAAGTTCGACGTACTGTGCGTTCAGAGATGCTCTTCTGCCTACCTTGGTTGTAACGGGTGGTTATTTGAGTCACTGTTGCCTTTCTATTAGCTCAAACCAGTCTGGCCATTCTCCTCTGACCTCTGGCATCAACAAGGCATTTCCGAACACAGAACTGCCGCTCACTGGATATTTTTTCTTTTTCGGACCATTCTCTGTAAACCCTAGAGATGGTTGTGTGTGAAAATCCCAGTAGATCAGCAGTTTCTGAAATACTCAGACCAGCCCTTCTGGCACCAACAACCATGCCACGTTCAAAGTCACTCAAATCACCTTTCTTCCCCATACTGATGCTCGGTTTGTACTGCAGGAGATTGTCTTGACCATGTCTACATGCCTATATACATTGAGTTGCCGCCATGTGATTGGCTGATTAGAAATTAAGTGTTAACGAGCAGTTGGACAGGTGTACCTAATAAAGTGGCCGGTGAGTGTAGTTCTGGACCTTTTTTTTCCTACACACACCTTTCATATACACATCCCCTCTGGCACAGAGTAGCTGGCAAATTCACAATCTGAAGCCCCTTGAGTTTCTCCGGCTTTATGAATGATTTTATCTATGCACAACCTACTTGGAAAACAGCTGGTAAACACCTTTTCACACATGCACCACTGACACTATTAAGATGGACCATCCAGTAGATGCTGGGTACAACTGGCCTAGCCAAATGGCCATGTAGACAGCTCACCATTTGAGTTTGTGACATTTCACCATTCCATCTACTGCCTTGTATGTGTCTACAAATTAACTTAACTAGGATAAATCGGGTCATAAACAGAGTCAGTTCAGAATACTCCAGGTCACGTTCACACATGCCTATCCAGTAAAGCCCCTTGAAACTGCTTCTCTCAGGTATATGATTCAAATGCTTTCAGATAAATTCATGATAAACCTCTCCAGGTCTGTGAGTGATTTTAAAAAAATACAAACAATAATGGGTGCAACAGGACTGTGCAGCAGATGATAATAACTAAAGGCCTGGACACAACAAATAAACCAGGCATAGTTTTTTCAGTCACAAAAAATCTGGGATACATTCACATGTCCCTTTACCAGATACTACTGTATAAATCCCCGAAAACACTTTTGTGAATAGGGGTCAGTGGATAGTGGAGATGTTGGATTTCAGAAAGAACCCGGCTCCACCTGAACCCATCCTCCCCGTGCAGCTCCCCATTGGGCACTGTAGCGTCTTTTTGCTTTGTGCTCATCATCCAGGATCTGAAGTGAGAGCTGAACATCAACCTGCTCACAGCAGAGGATGTCCAGCTGGAGAAATTCAACATTCTAATTCATTCATGGTACACTTCTACTCTGTGTCTTGTAATTCACTCTGTGAAGGTGATGCAATCTACCCTCACTGAGATCCTCACTGCCCTCCCACTCCCCTGGACACAACTTGTTTGAGATGAAGACCCCAGCCTCCTCTAGCAGGAGGCTGAGGTCTATCAAGACTAAAACCCCATACCAAAAAACAGTTTCTTCTTACTGCTCCTGGAGTCATGAAGACGGACAATGACTCAGTCTGAGTGTGGACAGTGAGTTTGGAATGCGCATGATATTGATTTAAAACTGATGGTGAAATATCTTATTGGGTCTACACTGGATGCGAGTTTGCTACAATAGACACTTAAAAAGCCTTTAATAGTTAAGATGATTCAGAGAGATCTGTTTTTCTTCAGAAGTCAACAAGGACCTTTCTGTTCATGTCTCAATGTACTCGATTTGAACATGAAATATACTAGACACTAAACTAGACTAGTCCAGCAGATGTAAACAGCTTATCCATGTTCATTCTTTCCTTTACAGAAAGAGGAGCACTAAATTTCTGCAGCCTTGTGTTGGCTAGTTTATCTATCTTAACAAGCTTGTGCTTAGACACACCCCAACAAACATGAACAAATGAACTCCAATGTAAGGAGCATGCCAAACTAACACTAACGCGACACTGATTTAAAAAAAAAGCTATGCACACATTAAATGTTTCAAACCCTTTTACAATGAGAGTTGGTAATATTCTCCATTTAGCTGTGTCAATATCTTAAGTTAGACTAGAGCTTGCTTACTTGGGAAATAGGCTTCGTGGGCCTGTGACCCCACTATTAACATTAATGGTTGAAGGCAGTTTCTATCACAGAGGTTAAAAGTGTTAAGATAGTAAAAGTTACTTAAAAGACATCAATCAAATATATAGCCAGCCTTACAAGCACATTCACACGCATACATGCTCACACACACAGTCTCTAAGATTAACTATTAAAATGGGTATTTAAATAATACAAATTCATATTTATTGTAAGAGTACTTACTGCTTTGGCAAAGACACCCATGAGCTCAGGGAACTGATGCGTGAGCATGGCGAGCATGGCAGTAAAAGAGCAAAGGCCTGCTGTAAAGAGGATGAAGAAGGGAAGCTCTTTCTTTGGGTACACAGATACCTCGTGGAATGCTAGAGTCAGAAAAATGAGAGAAAATTCAAACCAGGGCAGAGAAGAGAGAAGATTAATTACAAGAGTAATACATTATACACTGAAGCTTGAAGCTGCTAGGAAGATTTAAAGATTGCTGATAGAATATGTGGCTGTTGCACTCACAAGGCAGTAGTTCCCTATCTGCTGTTTCTGTGCACCCTGGGTAGGGGTAAAATAGGTGACCCTTCTCTAGTGGGTAGGGAATAATCCGGAAGGCTGTAAAAGGAAGGTGAATACAGATGAATAAAACATAAAGTGCATCTGAGCAGGGCAATTGGAATCACCATTAAACAACAATATTGCTAATAAATTTTCTAAAATAAGTTAACACATTGTAAACAGAGTTGGGGAATCTTACTTTTAAGAGTAACAGATTTTGTTACAAAGCTACTGCCATGAAAAAAGTAACTAGTTGCATTACTGCATTATCTTGAGTGAAAAGTAGCTTGTGAGAGGTACTTATGATTTACCAAAAAATCTAAACAGAGTTAAAACCATTTAGCTCTGTTAAATGGCTGTTAAATGGCTGTCCTCTCATCACACAGCCAAATTTGGTGCATAGATCATAAATCTTTACACTCATATAAGGGATAACTGACAAAATGTCCTATTCACAGCTTTTTATGAAAACTGAAAATAATGCAGTACATCTGAAAGACTTGAAAATGAAAGTGCATATCATTTTCAAAGTCTGAGTTCCACTATACCGACTGATTGGACAGAGTGACTTCACTATAGCACCCTGTGTGACGCAAACCAGATTTATTATACACCAATAACACAGCAGTTTCTATCATGCAAGCTACTTTCTGTGTGCAAGTTGATTACAAGACTATTCAGGACCACAGCAGGACAGGACACTGCTGTATCTACAAAACTATTAAAGGTAGGTCCTTCAAAATTTAAAGGGATAGAATTTGGCAAATGTACTTTGTAATTGTGCTTTTGATTTATCTTTTTGATTTTTGGGGGCTTGAATTTGCTTGAAAATTCTACTCTTCAAAATCTCTGTGTGTCCAGACCGCTGGTACAACCATGGGATCTGGCTGTGGTTCTGGAGCGACTCAAGGGCCCTTCTTTTGAGCAACTGGAGGGAACACGTGTCTCTCAAAACCGTGTTGTTACCAGCTTTGGCTTCGGCTAAGCAAGTCATGCGCTTTCGGTGCATCCGTCATGCACTCAGCTTTTCCCCAGTGTTGTGACGATGATCTTGGAGCCCAACTGGCTTTTGTGCATAAGGTGATGGGCTCATGTTCACCGTATTGAGCTTGTGGTTTCTGCTGCCTCATTAGGTGAGCATGCTTTATGTCCAGTTCATGCGGTACACACTTACAAACAGCTGATCACTCATATCAGCTGTTTGTCTCTTGGACTAATCGTCATGAGGGAAAACCACAATCACAAAGCAGTGCCTATCCCAGTGTGGTGGAGGTCTGGGCCTGTTCAGGGCATATGTGCAAAGCATGTTTGTCTTCGCCTCTCACATTTTTATAGGCTGGGCGTTTCAGCCACGTACATAGCACGCACGGTTTTGTTTTCCTGATTGGAACGGGTACTTTCCTGTGGGTTGGTGGACGCTAGATAAGTTTGCCAGGCAGTACGGGAGCTACCACATCCCATAGTGAGACATCGAGCGAAATATTATTAAAGAGAGGGTAACATAACCCCAAAGTAATATGAGTGAGATGTCTCATCAGACACCCCTTGCTTGGACAAGTCAGTAGAGGTGCTTACCCTGAATGACATGGTGCCATCCACATGAGCTATTAAGGTGGACCCGACCACCAGAGACGGGCAGACAGCCAATCAGGATTGGTGTAATGAAATGGATGTTACTGAGGGCTACAGCAGAGGCATGCATCCTATAGTCATCTCACTCATATTACTCAGAGAACCGGGGTTATGTAAATAACCTAAAGTTTTTGTCACATGTGAGACATCACGGCAGCCATGTTTTGATGACCATGCCAAGGTTGAATGGAGAACCAGCCGTATGGATGTGATATAACAGTAGCACAGAGGTGTCTGCCTAGGGAGTGATCAAAAACAAATGCTGTGAATTTGTGCCAGATTTACTTCTTGTGCAAAATGATGGCTAGTAAAGGATTACATTTGTGAAAATGTAACATATGTACAAAGTGCTTTAAATGCAGTAACAACACTTAGGATTAATGCATCTCAAAATCTCAGTACTCTAATGATGTGTTACTCATTAATCCCAACACTGATTGTGATGAGTTATTACATCCTAATAAAATTCAATAAGTCAATCTATACTTCATAAACGAGATCAACGAGGTTGTCCTTCTGTCAGAACCAGAATTATGTTCATTACATGTGTTTCAATATGTTTCAATACTCTTTAGTGTTGAAGAAAATGGTAATTGAGTTGACTGTATTATATTGATATCAGTATACTAAGGTCTGTATAGAGCGAGGGAATGTATACAGAGAAGAGTTGTGTAACTGATTGTATTGGGATGTCTGTTTGGTCCAAGAGGTCAAGGAGAACAATGGATATTTGGACACTTCCAGGAGGAGGAGCCACAAGACTCAATCAGAGAGACTTTGAGCTTTGTGACAAGCTGCTGCGGGTTGCTGGACATGCTCTCTATGCACTACTACATTGGTCCTCATGGCCAAGATTAAATTTACTTCGCATGATTTCAGCCTGGAATCAAGAAAGCTCTTTCATCAAGGAAATTTTCCTTGACACTTAGTTGTTGAAGTCTGACAAACATGTTCAGTATTGGACAATGAAGAGACAAGAGCAAAATGAGGAAGACAGAAATCAGAAGTAATTAATCTCAGGGGGAACTGTGTAGTTAACATAAATAAGCACAGGACAGCAACAGGCAGCCCAGTAATTATCAGTCGCCTCATAGTCCTGAATTCTGTTTACCTTTCTGTTAGGAGTTTGCATGCTCTTCCCGTGTTTGTGCTGGTTTTCTCAAGATATTCAGCCCCCCCCCCCGTCCAAAAATGTGCATGTTTAAGACAAGGTGCAACTGTGTGCTCTGCAATTAACTGTACAACAGACTCCTCTGTGAAGTTGTTTGCATTGCAATTGCCTATTAACAATGTTGAGAGCAAGTTTGTGAAAATAGCAATGCTAACAGCTTCACTGAAGTTAAATTCTGACCTTCCATGCCAGCTAGTCAGAAATAGCTCATGGATGCAAAGTGACGCGTCTTCAAGATACTACTACGTGTCCAGTTGTCACCATTCTACAACTCCTTGGACAACTACGACAGGGATGACAGGAAATTTCCAGTATTGACATGTGGAGAATTTATCTGTGGCTGCATGAGTAATAGCATGACAAAAATATAAATATGCACCATACATAGAAAATTCTTTGGGTCTGTGGTCATTCGGCTCCACAAAAAGAATAAGAAATAAATGATGTTACAGGTATTCACAAGAAAAATTAACAGTGATACATACTACCCTCCCAGGTGCAGTGCAGTAAGTTTAAGGCTCCCTCTGCCCTCTTCCAGTGCTGCAGGTGGAAAAAAGCATATGCAACTGCCTCGCTGTCACCCCTCTTCAAGATGTGCTCTGGTGGCAAGATCAAACTCTTCATCTCCAATAAGTACTGCAGTAGGAAGAAAAAACACAAGAACTGTACTAAGAGTGTACGCAGCACCTTGAAACATTGGTTGTAATGTATTAACAATTAGGATAAGTCTTAAGGCTTTAGTAATGTCACATATTTGATATTTTAACAAAATGTTGTTAAACTGTATGTTTGGTGTAGTTTACAGCAAGACATACCTATATCAAGAAAAAGATCATTAAGGATCTAATCTGTACACTGTGGCTGACCCTCACAATCATGGGCTCAGATTAATATCGTTTAACTGCAATGTCCATGCTTGAACTACTTTTAAGACATTTGGTCCACACTTGCCCCGTTTACTAGAGAACTTCTTTCCAAATAAAAATGATTTCATTTTGATAAAAATCTAATTACACTTTCAAAGAACCATGATAACACATAAGTCCAACTGAAAGTATTCTTCAGAATTTAAGTTAATTCCAAATTAATGCTGCAAGCAGCTGTGAGCGGGTCCTCGCAATTGCAGGTCCTAGGCCAGACATGGGCATACTACGGCCCGCGGGCCATATACGGCCCGTTGATCTTTTTAATCTGCCCCGCCAAACATCTCCCAGTATAAAAATATAAAAATACAAAATTGCGCTTGAGCATTTGCCCCCTCTTCTTCGCGGTTAAGCTTTTCCCAGAAGAAGCACTCTCTTCTTCTCGGTTCCCGCGGTAAAGCTTTCTCCCTTCTAAAAACAAACATGAGTTTATCAAAGAAAAGAAAAGTCGACAGTGAGTGCCGAGTGTTTAACACAGAATGGACAACAAAATATTTTTCCAAAGAAGTCCGATTAAAGGCTGTATGCTTGATATGCCAAGAAAGTGTCGCGTTTTTTAAGGAGTACAATATTAGCCGTCACTTTGCTACGAAGCATGCCAATTACGCCAGCAAGCTGTCAGCACAAGAATGGGCAGCTATGGCTGAGAGGTGAGAGGCAGCCAATTTACTGACCCAGCAAAATTTTTTTCACCGACAAACTGCGCTTCAGGAATCAACTACCAAGGCAAGCTTTTTGCTGGCATTCAAATTAGCAAAAGCTAGCAAGCATTTCCCCGAAGGTGAGTTTTTGAAACACTGCATGGTTGAGACTGTGTCCGGAAAGTCAAGGCAAGTTTGAAACGTGACTCGCTATGTGGAACTAATTGATGAACATATAGCCAGCCAGCTAAACGAAAAGGCAGAGTTCTTTCAGTTATATTCACTCGCACTGGATGAAAGTAATGATATCAAAGACACAGCACAGCTCCTAATTTTTATCCGAGGAATAAATGACAGTTTTGAGATAACGGAGGAGTTTTTGACCATGGAGTCCCTGAAGGGAACAACGCGGGGAGAGGATTTGTATGACAAGGTGTCTGCTGCCATCGAGAAACATAAACTACCTTGGAGTAAACTTGCCAATGTCACGACAGATGGATCACCAAATTTAACGTTGGGCTGCTGAAACGAATCCAGGAAAAAGTAAAAGAGGAAAACCCTGAACAGGATGTTATTTTCCTTCACTGTATCATCCATCAGGAAACACTTTGCAAGTCTGTATTGCAGCTTAATCATGTTGTGAATCCAGTAAAACTTGTGAACTTTATACGCGCAAGGGGACTCCAGCATCGTCAGTTCACCACGTTCCTGGAAGAAATTGATGCGGATCATCAGGACTTACTTTACCACTTTCGTGTCCGGTGGTTAAGTTTGGGCAAAGTATTTCAATGCGTGTGGGACCTGAAAGAGGAGATCGGCGCATTTTTAGAGTTCAACGAGAAATCTGACGAATTTCCTGAGCTACGAGACCAGAACTGGCTTTGTGATTTTGCGTTTGCTGTGGATGTATTTTCACACTTGAATGAGCTGAATGTGAAACTGCAGGGGAAAGATCCGTTTGTGCACGACATGTACAAACATGTTACAGCGTTCAAATCTAAGCTCATTTTATTCACCAGACAAGTTGCAAACGCATCCTTCACTCATTTCGCCACACTTGACACTCAGAAAGAGGCGACACGATATGCAAAGAAATACAGCAAATCACTGGAGGACCTGCACAGAGAATTCAGTCGCCGGTTCTCTGATTTTGAAAACATTGAAAAGTCACTTCAGCTCGTGTCTTGTCCCTTCTCACAAGACCCTGAAACAGTACCACATGAGGTGCAATTGGAACTGATCGATCTTCAGTCTGATGCCATCTTGAAGGAAAAGTTCAACCCTCTGAAACTTAACGACTTTTATGCTACACTGAACGAAGCCACCTTTCCAAACCTATGGAGGATGGCACAGAAGATACTGGCCTTGTTTGGCTCGTCCTATGTATGTGAGCAGACATTCAGTGTTATGAACATGAACAAAGCCCGTCACTATTCTGAGAATCGCCACAACAAAACTTACTCCAGACTTTGATGCACTGAAAAAACAAGGAGATCAACAACACTGTTCCCAATGAAACTGATGGTGAGTTTTCCCTGCTGTGTTTATTCAACAGAAATGTAATTAAATTAATCATTAATAGGTCAAATCCTGTATTTAATTTATATAACACTCCATCCATCTGTTCTACGCTCGGCCCCTCTGTCAAATTTTAGAACTCATTGTGGCCCTCAAGTCAAAAGGTTTGCCCAGCCCTGTCCTAGGCCGACCCAAGATACCTCTTTTTTTAGGACACTTTGAAGAGGATTGGAGAGAGAGCTGCGGGAGTATGCACAGCAAGGCACCAGAATTGCCGTGAACATGTGGCCTCACCCCTTGACAGAGACAAGCTTTTCAGAACTCTTGATCACAAAGCCACTTAGGAAAAGCTTATACAATAAAAAGTCAATAGTATGAAATTCCTGGGCAAAATTGGCTGACTTCATGTACTGAATTAACAACACTTGACCATTGAAACTAAAATGGCCAACTTCCTGTCCTGTCCTGACCACTGGTGCAAGAGACAAGTGCCACTTGTGCCACTCAATAAACTGTATAAGCCTACATCTTTTCATCTTTCTATGCCACAAAAAGCTTCATGGGAAAGGTATTTTGAAAATTTCAAGGTGGCGCTATAGAGACATTTAGCAACACCCATTGACAAGGGCATTACCTGGATATTCAGGCATAAAATGCAATCACGTTGAGCAATTTTAAAGCTTCGATGATGAAGTGCCGGCCCAGAAGAGCATTTTGAAATTTTGATGACGAATAACCAAAATTTGCCATGTGCTACTAGCCACACTCATAGACTTGAAAGAATTCGGTTCACAAAATTTTCTCAGCTTGGTCAAAGTTGATTTGTATCAAATC
This sequence comes from Karalla daura, assembly GCA_029224185.1. NCBI lineage: Eukaryota > Metazoa > Chordata > Actinopteri > Chaetodontiformes > Leiognathidae > Karalla > Karalla daura. The sequence continues at coordinate 3,849,323 of CM055188.1, read as the reverse complement.
TAAAGCCAATTGGGCTAACTCTATCAGAGGAGACGTTTCAAAATTCAAATCAAAATGACAGATTTCCTGTTGGGTTACAGTTACTATGTCAGGAGACTTTTTTGTATATCTCTTTAGGATGCATTTGCATACCGATTTTTATTTGCCTCCTTATGGGGATTGGTCAAATCTTCTAGGAGGCGCACCTTTTGCATTTTGGCCCCCCATGGGCTGTGCCCCTATTAAGTGTCAGAGCCCTCCGTCCTCAGGAAGTGTACAAATTTTCCCAAAGATAGATGTTCCTTAAAGCCATCACAAAGCCACTTGTAAGATACGGAGAGAAATCGCTATTCATGCTCGCCACACGGATACCATTGGCGATAGCTTCACTGCATTTGTAATGTAGCTTCACCAACTTGTTTTGGATTACAAGTGGAATGAAATTGATGTGGTCAATTGTGACGGATTATTGCAAGCAAGTGTAAAACCTGGACACTTCCTGTCACCACTGGGGAGTGCTTTTAGTGAGGTAGGAAGTTAATATATCAGGCTATTCAGGATGGAGCACTCGTCATGTCCAGAAAGGTGCCATGATCAATTATGTGGGTGTGAGAGCTGTTCAAAGTTAGAGCATGAAAAAAAAGATCAAATTTTAACACATTATGGCAACCATACCCTTTGACCTGCAGAAATTATTTTGTCGAGTTGTGGTCACCATGGTCTCTGGATGATCTATACATAATTTGAAGTCAATCAGGTTTAATTCCGAGTAACACCTCCTTCAAAAGGGAAAACAAGTCAAAATTCCGACTTACTATTGGGGTGAGGGCGTGGCTTCAAAAGGTTTTTTGTGCGCTTCTGTATGTACTATTAACCCAGCAAGGTTCATGCATTTAGGCGTCACTCAGAAGTGGGCCTTGCAGTTTGAAAATCTCTAGATTTCTAGATTTCGGTCAGCGCATTTTGAACGATCGTAAAACACAACATTTTTTGCCAGTCCCAATGTGCATGCCAAAAATGGTGCTTTTTGAGCCTGTTCAGGCCCCACAAAAGAGCAACTACTTATTCCCATACTATTACTAATAATAATAACAACAATAAATATAGCCACAAGCAGCAAAAGTCAGGGTCCAGGTAGGTTGTACGTCAAAAACATACAGTGTATATTGGTTAAAAATCAAGGCATGAGAAGTAACATATGAAGAAATGTGCAGCAAGGCGTTAAGTTGTGTAATTACAGCAATCCCTTGTGGTCAAATTACACAAAATCATTCTGTCCTGCCAGACTAAGAATGGTTCAAAAGACCCCATAGAAAACGAGAGACATGGGACCGTGCCTGGAAGAAGCCCGGGGCCCATGTCTGCCCAGGCCTGGACGGAGGGGCCCAGCTGAGCACAGCCCGAAAGAGCCACGTGACATTGCCATCTTCTCCGCCATCCTGTGGAACCACCATCTGCAGGGCGAATGACGGGGGTGAGGTGCAGGGTGTACTGGGTGGCAGTTGTGGGCAGGGGCCCCGATGGACCAATCCCAGGACAACAAGTCTAGCTATGGGTACATGGAATGTCACCTCGCTGGGGGGGAAGGAGCTTGAGCTTATGCGGTAGGTGGAGCGGTACAGGCTAGAAATAGTTGGGCTCACCTCCACACACAGTCTGAGCTCTGGAACCCTTCTCCTTGAGAGAGGTTGGACTCTCTACTACTCTGGAGATGCCCACGGTGAGAGCTGGTGTAGGCTTGCTTATAGCCACCCAGCTCAGCCTTCATGTGTTGGAGTTCTCCCTGCAGAACGAGAGGGTTGCATCCCTCTGCCTTCGGGTGGGGGGCAGGTCTCTAACTGTTGTTTCGGCTTACGGGGCAAACAGCAGTGCCCAGACTTCTTGGAGTCCCTGGGAGGAGTACTCGAAAGTGCTCCAATCAGAGGCTCCATCATCCTGCTGGGAGACTTCAACGCTCATGTGGGCAACGACATTGTAACCTGGAGGGGCAATTGGGAGGAACGACCTCCCCGATCTGAACCTGAGCGGTGTTCTGTTACTGGACTTCTGTGCTAGTAACAGTTTGTCCATAATGAACACTATGCTCAAGCATAAGGGTGTCCATCAGTGCACATGGCACCAGGACACCCTAGGCCGGAGGTCAATTATCGAATTATTAGTCGTATCCTCTGATCTCCGGCCGCGTATCTTGGACACTCAGGTAAAGAGAGGGGCTGAGCTGTCAACCGATCACCACCTGGTTGTGAGTTGGATCTGCTGGCAGGGGAGGAAGCTGGACAGACTTGGCAGAGACAAGTGCATTATGAGGGTCTGCTGGGTACGCCTGGCGGAATCCCGTTAGGGAAGTCTTCAACTCCCACCTCCGGGAGAGCTTCAACCAGATCCCGAGGGAGGCTGGAGACATGGAGTCTGAGTGGATCATGTTCTCCACCTCCAGCATAGACGTGGCTGTTCAAAGCTGTGACCGCAAGACCTCCGGTGCCTGTCAAGGCGGCAATCCCTGAACCCGGTGGTGGACACCAGAAGTGAGGGATGCCATCAAGCTGAAGAAGGAGTCCTATCTAACCTGGTTGGCTCGGGGGACTCTTGCTGACGGGTACCGACAGGCCAAATGGATGGCAGCTTGAACGGTCACAGAAGCAAAAACTCGGGTCTGGGAAAAGTACAGGGAGACCATGGAGGGGGAAGCAGTGCTCCACCAACACTGTTTACAGTGGAAGTGGGCAGCTGTTGACCTCGATTGGGGACACTGTCAGGCGGTGGAAGGAATACTTTGAGGATCTCCTCATCCTACTGACTCCCTCAGCCTCCCGGGGAAAGTCTATTCCAGGGTACTGGAGAGGAGAGTTCGGCCAATGGTAGAACCTCCAGCCTGCACTGGGTTGGTTTGCAGGCAAGTGTGAAGCAGCTGGGATGAGAATCAGCACCTCCAAGTCCGAGGCAATGGTTCTCAATGGGAGAAAGGTGGCTTGCCCCCTTCAGGTCTGTGGAGAGTCCCTACCTCAGGAGTTCAAGTATCTCGGGGTCTTGTTCATGAGTAAGGGAAGGATGGAGCACAAGATTGACAGGCAGAATGGTGCAGCGTCTGCAGTGATGTGGTTGCTGTATCGGTCCGTCATGGTGATTTCACTCGATTTACCAGTCAATCTGTGTTCCTATCCTCACCAACAGTCATGGGTCATGACCGAAAGAACGAGATCCCGGATACAAGCGACCAAAATGAGTTTTCTCCGCATGGTGGCGGTGTGCTCCCGTAGAGATAGGGTGAGGAGATCTGTCATCCGGGAGGAGCTTGGAGTAGAGCCCTGCTCCTCCACATCGAGAGGAGCCAGCTGAGGTGGCTCGGGCATCTTGGATGCCTCCTGGACACCTCCCTAGGGAGGTTTTTCGGGCATGTCCCACCGGGAGGAGACCCAGAGACTTTGGTCTTTCATCTGGTGGTTCACTGGTTCCAGGAACTACACTGGCCACTTTATTAGGTACACCTGTCCAACTGCTCGTTAACACTTAATTTCTAATCACATGGCGGCAACTCAGTGCATTTAGGCATGAAGACATGGTCATGACAATCTCCTGCAGTTCAAACCGAGCATCAGTATGGGGAAGAAAGGTGATTTGAGTGACATTGAACGTGGCATGCTTGTTGGTCCCAGAAGGGCTGGTCTGAGCATTTCAGAAACTGATGATCTACTGGGATTTTCACACACAACCATCTCTAGGGTTTACAGAGAATAGACCGAAAAAGAAAAACTATCCAGTGAGCGGCAGTTCTGTGGGCGGAAATGCCTTGTTGATGCCAGAGGTCAGAGGAGAATGGCCAGACTGGTTCAAGCTGATAGAAAGATGCAACAGTGACTCAAATAACCACCCGTTACAGCCAAGGTAGGCAGAAGAGCATCTCTGAATGCACAGTACGTCGAACTTTGAGGCAGATGGGCTGCAGCAGCAGAAGACCACGCCAGGTGCCACTCCTTTCAGCTAGGAACAGGAAACTGACTACAATGCACAAGCTCATCAAAATTGGACAATAGAAGATTGGAAAAACGTTGCCTGGTCTGATGAATCTCCATTTCTGCTGCGACATTCGGATGGTAGGGTCAGAATTTGGCGTCAACAACATGAAAGCATGGATCCACCTGAGTATTGTTGTTGACCATGTCCATCCCTTTATGACCACAATGTACCCAACTTCTGATGGCTACTTTCAGCAGGATAATGCGCCATGTCATAAAGCTGGAATCATCTCAGACTGGTTTCTTGAACATGACAATGAGTTCACTGTACTCAAATGGCCTCCACAGTCGTCAGATCTCAATCCAATAGAGCATCTTTGGGATGTGGTGGAACGGGAGATTCGCATCATGGATGTGCAGCTGACAAATCTGCGGCAACTGTGTGATGCCATCATGTCAATATGGACCAAACTCTCTGAGGAATGCTTCCAGCACCTTGTTGAATCTATGCCTTGAAGAATTGAGGCAGTTCTGAAGGCAAGAGGGGGTCCAACCCGTTACTAGCATGGTGTACCTAATAAAGTGGCTGGTGAGTGTATATAAGACTGTAAAAAGTGTGACACACCCCAGTCTCCCCTACTACGGAAAAAAGGGTAGTTTGGGAAATACTACAGAGATCAGAAGACGAACCAAGTGGGGTTGCATGGCGATGCAAGGTATGTGCTTTTATCCAGTCCATGTGCTTTTATCCAGTCAAACTTCACTGAGGGGAAAGGTTTTCTTGTTTGTTTTACATAACTGGTGCTGATGCACGGGTTTTTCTGATGACACCCAGCCCTACTCAGCCCGACTTGGCCCAGCTTGGCACGGCAGGCGAGCAGGTACTACGAAAACAGTACCTGGTTACACATTCCAGGTAATGGAAATACACACAAGCTGAGTGGAGTTGAGCTGAGCTGTGTAGTGGTGTCAGGTGAAGTGCACATCCACGGCTGTCCAATGAGATGGATGCACTTCTTGGCAGAGATCCAAAACTCTGAATACCACCAGCACACCAACAGACATAACATGGCAGTAATGAGAAATTCTGTGGCACCGAAATGAAGCACTGAAATCTGCGTTGATTTCCGATCATGGTGCTACCGCTTATGTTGGCACCAGTTTCGTCCTAGTATTGGGTATTGATACCCATCCCTAATGGTGACAGGAAGTGCCCAGGTTTTATGCTTATATGCCATATTCCTTGACCACATCAGTTTCATTCCACTTGTAATAAATGCAGAACAGGTTGGTGAAGCCACATTATGAATGCTGTGAAGCTACCACCAATGGTGTCGATGTGGTAGAGATCCCACACCATGTATTACTGGTGGCTTTGTCACTGCTTTAAGGAACTCACATCATCATGAAAATTGGTGCTCTGACATTACACTAGGGGCATTGCCAATGGGGGAGTCCAAATGCAAAAGTAGCTCCCCCTAAAAATTTGGACCAATCCCTATGAGGATTTTTTAAAACTTTGCCGTAAAAATTGGTGTGCAAATGCACCCTAAAGAGATATTTTAAAAAGTCTCTTGACGGTAACCTAATGAGAAGTTGACCATTTTGATTTAAAATTTTGAATTTGAAAACATCTCCTCCAGTGGGATTCATCCAATTGGCTTTAAATTTGGTACAGATCTTCTACGGGCCAAGATGAAATGTTTGAGTACTGATTTTTTTTAGGTCAAAGGGAGTGGCCACTACCGTACGACAAAGTTTGGTTATTAGTCATCAAAATTTCAAAATGGTCTTGTTGGCAGGTGCTTCATCAAAGCAGCTTCAAAATTGCTGGACATATTAACATTGATAGCCTGAACAGCCAGGTAATGGCCTTGTCAATGAATGTGGCTAAATGTCTCTATGGCGCCATCTTGAAATTTTCAGAAACCCTCCCCTTAAAAGTTCTTTGGAGTCGAAACAAAGATTTTTATGCTCATACAGTTGATCCAGATACAAAAAAAAAAAAAGTGTCTTGCACCAATGGTCAGAACTGAACAGGAAGTCAGCCATTTTGGTTTGAATGTTCAAGTGTCGTTAATTTCAAGTGTCAGCCAAGTTTGCCTTGGGATTTCATCCCATTGACCTCATATTGTATGAGCAGCACCTAAATGGCTTTGTGCTCAAAGGTTTCTCTTTGTCAAGGGGTGAGGCCGTATAACGGTGGCAATTCTGGTGTCTCGTCGTGTAGCAGCTCTCTCTCCAACATACTTAGTCTAAACTGCTTCAGAACTTCTGGACATGATAAGAGGACAATGCCTCCATGTTCACATGTCATTTCACTCATAGTGTCCATTTGTGCAAACAAGACATGACATAATTTAAATTGACAAACACAAACCTCATTATCGTGACCTTATCATCTCCATTTAGTGGCCTTTTGACAGGCAGATGAAACTCCACAGCGGCTCAATAATGATTTTTGTGTTTTGCATTTTTTCATTTTCATTACAGTATGAGTACTGTGTGACTGCAATAATGAAGCTTCAAAACCTTAATATGTATTTTGACAGTATATAAATTTCCTGACAAATTAACTTGTGTCAAGTCATGTCTAAAGTTACTGAGGTACATATAACGTACAAATATAAAGTACATATAGGCCAATCCTAGGACTATCCACCTCTCTAAGCCTCTGCCTTGACCAGTTTACTTTGAAAAGGGGGGGGGGCAGTTTCAAATGAGAGAGTGGCCCTCATTCCAACAGCCTCCCAAACACTGAGTACAAACTCAGCGTTTGGGAGGTTTTTTATGTTTTTTATTTTTGTAGATAAGCTCAAAGGCTTGCAAGATTGTTTTTAACATTAATAGTTGAGAGTTCCAGAGGAATCAATAAGACTCTTAGACTGACCATCAGCGCAACTCATTAAGACCTCTGAGACCAGCCCTGCTGGACCCTGGAACATCTGGACCTGTTGTGGAGCGAGATCTGCCTGAGACCACCACCAGCAGAACCAGTGCAGTGGAGCATCCACGGTGCATACTCACTGTCTGTATTAACCCCCTGGTTAAGGATAACCTGTGGGCAGACCAAGCACTTCCAAAGCAGCCAGTCCCCAGAACATCACCCAACAGCTTAATTTCTGTTCTTACACCTAACAAACCTCAGGATGAAAGACAGAGGGAATCCTCACCCAGGACAGACAGGCAGGCAGAAGCAAAAAAGTATACAGAAGTATTTGGCTTGATGTTTACTATCTAGATTTGAGTTTTGAGGCCCAATGAGTCCACAGCATATACAGTGCATGCAGCAGTAACAGCCATGGTGAGGGGCAGAGTCTTGGATCCAATGCTGCATCTGTGGAATCTCACAGCATCTATATCTATCACACTTGTATTGCAATCTTACACTTGTACACACTTGTATTGCAGATGATTACTTTCTCCGAGAGTGGTTTTGCCCAGGGTTTTCTTAGAGTTAAAGGGTTTTATTCCTCACCATCACCACATTTTGCATTCTCATGGGGTTTTTGTTTCGTTTTGTTATGTCTTGTTGTCTGGCTCTACTCAACTTCTACTTTTGCATAAAGCATATATGCTACATGTTAATGTATGAAAACTATTATGCAAATAAAGTCTGACTTGGACTCCGACCATGTGACTTGGACCCATTCCCATATTGACCAGTCACGGCCACATTCAACATATGAAAAGCTTTTCATGTTTGTTTACAAAGTCATTGAGATGATATTCATAAATTATGAAGTTGATAGGATTAAATCCCCAGACAGAGTTTGTTAAAATATGATGTGTGCATATCAGTAAAAGCTGACCATGGCAGACTTCCTGTTTGGTTTTGAACATTGGTGAAAGAGACTTTTCAGCGTGTGGACAACTTACACGTATACTCATTTTCATCTTCCCATTCAGAAAAAACCTCCATGGGAAGCAGTTTCTGTAATACAAGGAGGCACTATTGAGCCATTTTGCATCACCCATCAATTACACCCTTGATGAAAAAGCTTTTCATAACTTTGGATCACAAAGCCATTGAGATGATGGTCATATAATATGAAGACGATAGGATTAAATCTCAAGGCAGAGTTTGTTGAAACATGGTTTGTGGAAAGCAGAAACTTCCTGTTCAGTTCTGACCACTGGCACATGAGACTTTTTTCTGTATCTGGAAAGCATTGGTACCCAATTTCATCTTGCTACCCCTCAAAAAAAACCTATGGTGAGGTTTTTCAATATTTAGGGGTGGCGTTATTGGGTAGTTTTGCCCCAACCATGCGTGACATCCATATCAGATGTAAAAGCTGGCCATTTTTTAACTATGTATAAGATACAAGTTTCTTGAAGCTATTAGAGGCCGACAAATAAGTATTTCTTACTTGTTTGTAGTAAGCCGCAGCAACATTGACCAATCAAGACCAACTTCTGTATATGGCCTCAGGAATGGCCCCAGATAATAACTACCACATATTGTAGAAAAGGTAGAAAATTTATAGAAATTGCCCATGTCAGAAGCGGGCCCTAATGCTCCAGCTAAAGAGTGTAGGTGCCAAATTTTACTAAATTCAGACAAAATCCCAAGGCAGAATGCAAAAAAGCATGTTTTCCAATTTTCACCATTTTGCACAAAAAATTCACTTGACTCTACAGTATACTATTCATGGAATCTGGGGATGTAAGGTGTTTCAATGTGAGACATACGGTGATTATAGCGCACCCTGCCGGCAGACATGCAATGTTTTGTGTCCATTTTTTGTGTGCTGCTGCTCGGTTGGAACAAGCAGCCACACTGGCCCTTTGTCGAACAGTTGTTGACCCCTGCATTAGACCAGTGGAAGCAGGGGTGGATGAATGGATATGATAACATGATAAACTGATGGCCTACTTTTTTTAGAACAATACTGACATCTTCTGGTGAGCTAGTGCATAGCACATGATGGCTCAATTTTTGTATTGGTTCATATGTTAATTCTTAATTATTCTTTGATCAACCAATTTTTATCATCTGCATTTACAATTTTTACCATCTACATATTTGACGCATCTGCATTGTGTGCTTTACTGAAATATCAAACTAAATGTGACTGAAAACGTCTAAAAAAATATCTAAACTGGGGCACCATTTAGCTGGTGGCCCTTTGCTGCATGCAATTCCCCCTTCCTTTCCATTTCTTACCACTCTGCTAACCCTTGAAAAGCCCCCAAAAAAAACATAAAATTAAAAACCTTAACTACTTGCAGGACATAGGACAAGGGACTTGTATGACAATCATGGAGGCAAATATATTATAATATTAAAAAATCTAAAAATGAAACTGTCAGCATGCAGTTGTGGCTATTCACTACTACTTTTTTTTTTACACTTGTACAGGTTGACAGGATCAAAACTGATCAGTACTTGTCACTCTAATTACTGACCTTTGGCACATGTGGATTGAACTCAACAGCTCTGTGTATGGCCTCAACGGCATTCATTTCTGCTGTGCTTAGCCCTCGCCGTGATGCAGCCTCTGGAGAAAACCTGAGATAAACAACTTCCTAAGTCACATTGCATTTTCAAAGTGACAAAATTCTGTTGGATGCTTATAACGTACTTATCTGATACAGCCCGCGCTTTCAGCAGTGCTGATGTGTAGCATATAGTGGCAGACTTGGGCAAACTTATGTCTACCATGGCAGAAAATGTCCAGGTGATATCACATAAGTCATACATTAAAATACTGACATCAGATAGCAGAATTAACGATTCACGATTGTCCATTCTTACCATCATATTTGGCCAGGACTGCTTGGACATCGGCATATGCTTGAAGCTCTAAAAGTGCCTCCAAAAGGTTTTCATGTATATTTAACATTCCCAATAGTGGAAACTCCTTCATTAACTGTGGGGAGTGAAATGCAACATTGAATTGCTCATGAAAGCATTAACGTGCAACTATGGAGGTATTATTGTTACTTTATGATTTGCAAATGTGTAACTCAATCTGCAAATGGATGTCATGATTTGCAAATGTGTAACTCAATTTGAAAGCCGGTGAGATTTTGCCCTGAGCTAAGGCTCATTGGCTCAGTCATAGTAGCGAACTACAGTCATTCTAGCTTTTGCAAGGCCTAGTGTATGTTTAATTCACAACATGTCATGTTTGGATGATGAAACAGGAGTTTATATGGAAGGAAGGGTGAAGGCTCATAGTTGAAATAGCTCAAGGGCGCTCTCAATGCCAGTCCAGGGTGAGCTTGGGAGGCTGAGTTCAGGGCAAGTGCAAAGTTACACACACAAATTGTTTTTCACACGAATTGTATAACACATTTACGTATCGTTGTATGCATTTGCAAGGAAGAAGTGTACCAAAATTTGTGCGTAAGAAGACAGCGACTTGAGAGGTCGCATCTGAATTTTAAAATAAGAAAGACACAGATCATTCTACATGTTTGTAAAACTGTTTACACATTTACAGATTTCTGTACACATTTACAAATCTTTGTATGCATTGTGTGCAGTCACACAATTGTCAGAACACATTTACAAATCGGATTACACACAGATTGAGAAACACATTTGCAGATCGAGTTACACACTTGTAAATAATAAAGTAACAATAATACCTCTATATGCAACTTTCTGATCGAAACTCACTTCTCTCATCATTTTTACTGCCTCTTTAATTCGTCCTAGCTTTCGTGCACACATTGCTAGTCTGCGTTTGATGTAAACCAGTAAGTTGATATCTTTTCCAGCTGAGGATAAAAGAAAAAGAAACACAACTCATTCAATGAACAGAACAGGTGTGTGCCAAGAGAAATAAATCGCAGGGATAAAACTAAAACTTGCTGTCACTGATGAACGTTTGAATACATTCTTACCAATGCTTAATGCTTTTTTGAAGAGGCGTTCAGCTTCTGTAATAGTTGCGGCTTCCTCCTCTGCTAAGAGCACATAGGCTACAGCACATCTTCACACAAAAGTCCCATAAGTGCAGGTTCTCAGCAACAAAGACTTTTGTGTACAGAGTAAGTACAGGATAACATTTGCATGGAATCCATGCAACCAAAAAGCATTTTATGATAAAAAAAAATCATAAAATGATTAACAATGTATTTTCTGTGCACTGCAACTAGAGCATCACATTCCAACTATACTAAAATAATAAACACTATTTGGCGGGTTTGTGTTTAAAGATATGGACTAAAGGTAATAATATGCAAATGTGTAAGATTTGGACTCACTCATGATTTTCTTCTATTGCCTGGTATGCCGCTCTGATCCTGGCTTGAGGGTTTCTCTCTCTCCAGGCTTTCTGCATCACTGTACCAAGATGATGAACTCAAGCTTATTATAGATTTCATCAACATTCTTGACATTTGTAACATTGTGCTTCTAAGTCAATCAAGACAAAAGTGCCCATATGTGAACACTGACAAGGTTTTGGCTATGTATGACAAAAAAACATTTTAAAAAATAGAAGAAAAAAAAATAACTCACAAGCATCTTCTGGCCTTAACTGCAGCATGTCTCCTATAAAGAAGGTCTGGTGGTCTTGAGCAGACAAATTCATATCATAGTATGTTAGCGGGTCCTTTCCTGTAACCCAGGTGTATCTGAATTTAGACAAAGTTAAGTACTGAGTTAAGAGACAGAACAGCACAGGGGCAATACATCATTACATATAGCTTTGCACGGTAGAAAACGCATAAGCACGTTCTTTTAGTTTTAACCTTCAGTACATCTGTACACATACCTATTGTATTCTGCTCCTCTGAACAAATTCAAAGGGTTTCGCCAGACCTTACACTCTAACAAAGAGAGAAAGTGTATATAAGTGATGTAAGAAGCATTCATCTAAAGCAGGGGTCCTCAAACTATTCCACAAAGGGCTGAGTGGCTGCAGGTTTGTTGCTGCATTTACCTGAAACGCTGGGTCGAGGCTCTGGCTCTCCATTGACTGATGTGAATAGACCAGTCGGGGAGCTGGTCTCTACTCCACCCAAAAGAGGACGAAGGTGGCTCACTGATACTTGTTCAATGAATGACGTTCCATATTTACGAAAATACCACCACTCAAATATCTGTAAACACATTTGATAGGAGCACCTTTGAAAATATTATTTAACCCGTGTCACTTAAGAAACATGTTGTAAAATCAATATTTTCTCTTCGTAATTATGAGCTTCTGTCCTTTCCAGTCAAATTTATATTTGACTAGACTGGAACTTTGGTTAGTAAGAATTGGGAATTTAGTAATGTATTGCCCTGAAAAGCTAATAAGTAAATGGTCATCAGTTTCTGAGGCGTATAGGACAAACTGGGTGACAATTACTCACAAGGATGACTCCAGAGATGAGAGAAGAAGTCCCAGTGAGAGCGACATAGAATTTAGGCGTGAGAGTGTTCAGAAACACTGAGGCTGGAAGAAGAGGGCCAGGAGATGGTCAAATCTGCATCATAAAACTAGCACAAGTGAAAGAAATTTGATTTGCTCGGTCTATGGTATGAAACGAAGGCCACAATCAACATGCCAGCAAGCACCTACTGGAGCACCGTCAATGCCAGTGCACCGTAGAACGGAACCAAATCGATGCACGTTGGCTGCAACATTTAACTGTAAATAACACTAACAAAAGTCAGGAAACTGGAGCCGAGAGTACATATTTAACAACGAGACTTTGATGTAATACAGAAAGTAAAACGGTGAGCTGTCAGCGCAGCAACTCCCGTCTGCTATGGCTGTAACCGAGAGCTAGCAATCGCAGCTAGCAGTCGCGTGAATTTACCTAAACCAAGAGTTTCCTGCAGTTTCAGGGGACTCCATAGTACGTATATTATTATCAGCACCATACCGAACCAAATGAAGCACACATATGTCCATGACCACGAGAGCCAAGACTTTAATTTCTCTGTAAATCCAAGGGCACGGGGATTACTGTCAACGGTGTCCTCCATGTTTCACTTATAAACAGATAAATCACGTGACCACACTTTGACTACTTTTATTTTGAAACTTCGATGATAGTGGGAGGAATGCGCAGAGCGCAAAATGAGATAGGTCACATTCATTGAAAATGAGTATGTATGATAATGTATGATTGAATGACTTGCAGTTGAGTGTGCCATTAATCTGAGTTTGTATCTGCTGAGAAATATTAGTTCAATGCACATTAAGCAGGTGCTTCATTAATTATTTATTTGACGATAAATGATTGTACATGTTGATTATATACAATCATAATTGTGTATAATTGCAAATGTATATGTTCAAAACACGGAGAGTAATTATCAATGACTTGATATTAATAACTTAATAATAATTAATAATAATTAATAACTATATATCTCCTGTAAGAACTTGCACCACTCTCCAATGTGCTGTAAGGGGAGTCAGATTATATCAACCTGCTGCCAGAACACCCACCACAACCACCACTACCTCCCTCCAGAATGCGAATGTTTGTGCCATGATCATACGTTTTGCTGTGCCTGATGACCAAAATTTGGAGATCTCTCTCTCCCCTCTAGAGTTACATCGTGATACCATATCATTTTCTCATCATGTTTGCATGAGAAAATAACGGTACGCTTTTTTCTTCTTTTTTTAAACAGATAACCTAAAAATATACAACTTCTGTAGAAAAGAAGAGCATGATTGACTGCTTTTAGGTAACTAAAAAAACATTAAATCAATGAAGCTGTTATTCTGAATCGTAAAGAGTCTTGTTAAATCCCTCTCTTTATATCCACTTGAAATATTGATAATTTTTTCAATAAAACACACAAGTGCACATTGCACAAAACGTGTTTTTTCTTGCTTAATTGCTTATTTTTATTATTATTTTCCAGTCATTTTTCTGTGGTGGTTCCACCATTTGTGTCCACAGCCCACCAGTTGAAGTCTTACGGTCTCGCATACTTTTGTTAGTGTTGCATGATCTCATGATCTCATGATATCATGCGTTGCGGCGCATTGTAGCTGTTAAGTATCCAGTAGAATATCAGGGTCAACGGGCAAGCTGTCATTGATTTTAATGGAAGGTTATTGCTGTGTCGTAGCTGTCAGGTGCCACTCACGCATCCGGTGGAATATGGGGGTTTGGCCGGATTTCTCTCGTGACTATGGCAAGATGTAAAAGAAGCGCATCAGCGCTGTAAACAGTGGTGGCAGGCCCATAGGGGGCGCTCGGGCTCCAGGCCCACCCCCACCCCAATGTTGAGGGATAGAAATATAAAATATATAAATAAATATATATATATATATTTATATATATATATATATATATATATATATATATATATATATATATAATATATATATATTATATATATATATATTATATTTCTATATATATAAATATAAAAAAAAAATTTATCAATGTTAGTTTCACTTAATACTGTGTGTCTATAAACAGCCTGAATTATTCTAACATTTTCACCAAGTAACTCATTAAATTTCCACCGACAGACCGGCGTTTTTTGTTTCTTGGGCACTCATCAGAGCCTATCGTGTACGGTTGCAAGGGGAAAATAATAAATATTTGACCTACCAGCGTCGCCGAATTAAATGTTTTGGGGTCACTGAAAATTTTGCCCCTGTTGGAAATGCGGGAAAGCTTGGATTGCTGTGGTAGAACTCCAAGTCAGTCACTCAGTCAGTCAGAGAGAGATGATGGTGGTAATGATGGTAATTCAGTTATATGTCTACTAAACTACCCTTTTGCAAGAAGGACGATGGCAGAAAACTTCATGCGAAAGAGTTGGGTCCTGACAAGCCCGACATTAAAATCACTCAGGCAACGAAAGAGAAGTTGAAAGCCTACAACAGGACTTTTTGTAGGAGTTGGTTCCAGCGCAAATCGTGGCTGACAGGCTGTGGAACAGCTAATGCACTTCTTTGTTCTCCCTGCATCCTATTCAAAAGTGACAAGTGTGACGTGGACACAATCTCGACAAACCGATTTATAGCACCTTTCCGAACGCACCAAGAAGCATGAAATATCAAGAGTTCATGTGGACAACTGTGTAAAGCTAGGTGTGCTGGAGAAGATTAGCATAGCAGCACAGCTAAATGATCGGCATCAGATTACTGTAAACCGACACAATGAAGAGGTAAATAAAAACTCATTCACGCACACTCTGTAACTCACGTACTCTCTCCCCCTCTCTCTGTCTCTCTCTCTCTCGCTCTCTCTCACACACACACACACACACACACACATATATACACACACAGTTGCTTTGTATAGCAAAGCAATTCAGCTGAAATTATACCCTTTCAGTTAACTAATTTCAAGAAATTGAGTATTGTACTGTATTAGATACCATTCCTTCCCAAAACATAAATGGGACTAATATAGTATGATTGGTACTGTAATGTACTTATTTCTGTTAAATGTAAACTCTTGACTTTAAGAAGCCAATTAAATGATGAATTGAATGACAAATGAAATTGTAGTCATTTTCCGACTGTTCATTTGAATGTTTATATTGGACTATAAGGGAAATGTATTGGTACATCAGCTCCACCAAGAATTTTTTTCACCGTCCGCCACTGGTTGTAAAACTGTGCTCTGACAATTCGCACATCCTGCGTGAATTAATAGTGTCATCGGACCGTTGGAGACGTGAGATCCTGATTTCTCATGCTACTTCTTCCCCGAGAAAACAACACGTGTGGGTGTGTGTAAACACAAGAAGCAGATCAACGAGAGAGCAGCTGGATTTTGCAATCCCTCTCTATGTTCTTAGCTGTTATGTGAACAAAGTCAATTAACTCCACTCCACTCTGCCTGCAGCACCTCGTGCCGTCACACACCCGTCCACAAAGACATCCACAAAGACATCTACACACACATATCAGGCTCAGCCTGTAACAAATGCTTTTCGACCTCAGTGATTAAAATGTCCTCATCCATCTTCTCCCATACAAATTATGACATCTCAATTGATATAGTGGTAAATCGAATGCTTTTATTTTGAAAATTACCGGATGCCTGCGTTGTGCATAAACCAACTGTGCAGGCACACAGGAAATCTTGTGCAGGCTCTCAGAGTCAATAATTTGGTAGAAAAAAGGCAAGAACAAAGGTGGTAAGAACCTGTGGTAGCTGGTTGTCTTTCAAACAGGGGAAGCTGGTCAGTTACAATATTTCCATACAGAAAAAAATCCCCAACATGTCAATTGTGGCCCACACCCTTGTCTGTGTTGTCTGTTTTGGAAGAGAGAGATGTTATGGTTTACTTCTTGACAAACTTGACAGCTCTGACTTTTAATGGCCCCAAGCCACTACCCCCCCTCACACCCACTCACTCTCCCCTCACCCTCCCTGGACAAAAGAGCAGACAGATGACTTCATCATCTACTATGCTATGTGAATATATATTTTTTTGTGAAGTGAGATGAGAAGTTTTCATCTGTGTGGGTCAGCAGGATTTAGGTGTGTGAAGCTTTTGTAGTGTTTGTAAGATGCACTGTGTGTGTGAAGTATGTGGTAGACACTTACTATGTGCAGTGATTTTACTCCTATTAGTGAGATGGCTGTTACCATTTCACAAGAATCACAAGGAAAAGTAACTGAAAAATCCACAATGTATCTGCAGTGTTCTCAGATGTCTCGCCCAGATTGTTTGCAACAGGAATGGTCTTTGGACCCTTATGGTCAAAGCGGTAGCTGGGTCTATATGTTCAAGTACAAGACAGGGGAACTGTGTTTCTATCAGCAGAGTGAGTCTGAATCACAAAGGGTCTGAATGGATCTAGCTACGTTGTCTTTCAATGACTGGTCAGCTCTAGAAATTTTCAATTTTTTTTGTTTTGTTATCCATGTGAACCAAATAACCAAAAGGACACTGAAGAAACAGTTTTACCTGCCCAAACCCTAGGCTGCAGATGCTCATGGGTTGGTGGTGAGATAAGATTATGTTCTACACAGTGAATAAGGAAGGTGCTGGGATTTCTTAGTACCATTGAGAATAGTCCAAATGACCATGATCTTCTATGTGAACCATGTCAGCCTTAAGGACCAAACTGACTGAAAGTTCTTAAGACAATTGATTTTTATGGCATTGTTAATCGTGTTAACTGTGAGAGCGATCCTACTGGTCAGACAAACTCAAAATTTTTGCTGCCAAACTGACCACAAGGGATGCAAAAAGTTCCTATTATGATGTAGGCCTATCAGCACGGGCGCCCCCCAACACAGTGACGCGTCGAGAGGGGACGGCCCTACCTCAAGCAAGCAGGTTCTCCAGAAGACGCACAAATCAAGGAGGTTCGAGACCGGTTGTAACAGGTACAGTATATACTGTATACAGTATGTCGGGGAGACTGGGGCATGTCGTCAAACTCTTTACAATCTTATATATTTCTTGGAAACAATCCATCATATATAAACTAGAAAATTCGAGACTTCGAGAGTGCTCCGAGACGTGTACCCACCATTGAGTCACTAGCTGCCCCAACCCCATACTCATGTAATTGTCTGGGTGCTCCCAAAGCTGAAGGAGTATTGCTCTTTTCAGCCATAACTTTGTATTAACATGCATGTATGAGAGAGACCGAGTGTGTGTGTGAGGGTGCCTGAAGTGTTTGTGTGTCTGGTTGAGGTCATCTGTCAGCTTGCTCCAGCAGGACAGTCAGCAGGAGACACCTGAGCAAGGAATTCACAAATAAGCTTTGAGAAGGTGCTGCTGAAAAACCATACAACCTGTCAACATGCAACTCAGTGCACAAACAGAACAAAAGTATCTTGAATTTTTTAAAGTAAAATGAAGTTTCTACCTCAAAGTATGGCGACGTAGCACATGTTTGTTTGATGAGCTCAGATTTTCTCATTCATTCTTATGGGAAAAAGCGAAATTGCCCAAGTGCGAAACATTTGGCTCTACGGAGACAACGCTTGCACCTATCTGAAATATGAGCTCACCATTGAGCAGGCGAGAGTCTCAGGAACGCCCTGATGCGATTTGGTGTCTTTACAATGAAACCTGAGGCCAGAGTTGCTAGTAGAAGTGTAAAGTTTAACTTTGATCGCAGTGATCGGAAAATGAATGGGGGCTTATGGAGAGAAGAGGCTGCGCTGGGCTGACTCTGAGGCTCACCGTTTAAATTTTACAAAGCGCACAGGTTCATGGCCAGCATTGCACAAGAGAGCGCAAATTTGCCTACAAAACTGGAAAAAAGAATTTGTCTACTGCTTACGGTTTGGCCGGGAGCAGCATGAAAAGAGCAAAATGAGAGGTGATTTTTCAGCCATCCCGCACTCTGAGAGTTGGTCTCTCCCCACTGTAACTTTTCAAAAAACGCCAAACCCACGTGTTTTTGAGACAGCCTGGATGAAAAACGACACAAGGTATCAACACGCTGTTGGGTACGGGCAGAGACGACAAGTTTTCCTGCGTTTTGAAGTTTGAAGAAGTTTCTACGACAATGTATGGCTTTGCAGCGAATGTTTGTTTGAGGGCGATTTTTTGAATATTCTGGTTTTTCCCATTCATTTCTTATGGGATTTTTTGCTCTTTCCGAGCACTTTTTGGCCTCGCAGGGGCCAAAAAGTTTTTTCGTCAATCTGTGTCAATTTTTAGCTGCTAAATATCAACGCATGCATCCCTGGTGGGGCCAAAAACTGGGATTTTGTCAGGGTCGAACATTTCCACACTTGCCGGGGCCAAGCCGCATGTTTTGATGTATTGTTTGTGTGTCTACGATGGCCGGTTGTCGAGCTATGCTCGACCGAAATTTCGCAATAATAATAATAAGAAGAAGAACAAACACGGTGTAGATTAATAGTGCTCCTTTTCGGAGCACTAATAAACACGGTGGAGAGTAATAGTGCTCCCTTTTGGAGCACTAATAAACACGGTGGAGAGTAATAGTGCTCCCGTTCGGAGCACTAATAAGAAGAAGAAACACGGTGGAGAGTAATAGTGCTCCCTTTCGGAGCACTAACTTGAAAATTCCAGCGCGCTGAAATTTCGAGAGTGCTCTGAAACATGTACCCGCCATCGACATAGTCCTGAAGAAATCACTAAGAAGAGATTGGGCTTGCCCAATTCTGAGGGGGCCCTTTCCCTCTCTGGGAGTCTCCCAGGGCCTGGGTCATCTGTTGTCCCCCCTCACTTTCGTCCTCCTAGCGCTCACACCAGTATTCTGGGGGTGCGTGCATGTATGAGAGAGAGACTGAGTGTTTGTGTGTGTGTGTGTGTGTGTGTGTGTGTGTGTGTGTGTGTGTGTGTGTGTGTGTGTGTGTGTGAGTGTGAGTGTGTGTGAGTGTGTGTGAGTGTGTGTGTGTCAGCAGAGGAGACATGAGAAGTTGATGCTGACAAACGATATAGCCCATCGACATGACATTACTACAGTATAGCATGAAATTAGAATAGTATAGTACAGTATTGTAAAGGAGAGGATAGTGTACAGTATGAAATAGTAAAGAAGAGGATATTATAGCACAGTATTGTAAAGGAGAGGACAGTATAGTATATTAGAGAAGAGGATAGTTAAGTATATTATCTTTATAGTATTGTAGTTGTATAGTATAGGTGTTGGTGATTCTTAACAAATTTCAAATAAAGCACACCAGAGACAAAACTTATGCTTCTTACTAAAGTATTTATTTTTTGAACAATGAAATTTAACCAGCAACATATATACAATATATACAACATATTCAGAGCAGACATATGAAACAAACAGAGCAGAGCCCAACAAAACCGAACAATTCCCCATGAGCATGCCGAGGCGACGGGGGCGACTGCAACAGTGAGAAAACCTCGGGCAGAACCAGGCTCAGGGGGGGCAGTCATCTGTCGACTACTGGTTGGGGTGCAGACTGATTTGAACAAAAGGCAAGCTTGGCAGCAGGACAATGCAATCTTCCAGGGTGTCTGAAAATACACAAGAAAGACATCCGTGAGACACAAGAATCAACCGAGTGAAACTCAGAAACGATGCATATTCATTAAAAAAAGGTAAATGTCTTACTTCTGCAGGCTTGCTGTAATTGTTCCATGGAGGTCTTCCTCCAGAGTTTCTTCCATCTGTCCACCTTTTGAAAATATTGGAGAAATTATTCAGCTACCAGTTTGTGTCATATAAGCATAAAAACACATAGACAATAACAATGCAGTACTAAGTGTGTCATACCGTTTGACTTGTGTGCTGCTAGCTCTGGTCTGGACTTTATTCTCTCTTAAACACACAACACATTGTCATTGTAATCATTTAATTATTGATGATGATGCAGTCAATTCAAATGAAATTATGCAATAATACTCCCTTTTTTCTGTCATTTCTTCTTCATGGATCCAGTCATATCCTGGCATCTGCGGCATTGACAGCTTTGGCAGGAGTGCCAATAGCCAATACCTTGTTAGTCACAAAACAAAGCATTACTGCAACAAACATTACACTGGGCATTTTGGTGTTGTGGTGGTTAAGACAGCTTACTCTGCAAAGGTAGGACCAGGCTAAGAGATGGAGCAGGACCAGGCTGGAGAGGCAGCAGTGGCTCCCCTGGAGGCTGAAGGAGCGGCAGCTGGGAATACTGGGGAAGCAACTCCAGTCGCTCGGGAGGCTGCCAGTTGGGGTGCATTGCCTTGGTTGTCTGAAAATAAAGCACAAACACAAAGAAGCGGCTCTGGCCACTCGGGACACTGGCAGAGGGGCTGTTGTCTTGGCTGTCTGAAAATGAAACGCTCAACGCACAAAGAGAACACAGAGCAGCAGCAGGCAAAGGGGACTCAGCAGGACCAGTCAAAAAGGACTGGACAATACCGGAGAAAGGAGAGTGTGCAGAACCAGGCAAAGGCAAGCATGACCGGACACTGACACTGGATGAAATGAAGGAAACACCTCTGGCTTTAAAAAATTTCGGCACTCGACAGTGCCGCTCTCAATTCATCCAGTGCATTTCCAAGGCCCTGATATGGTGGTTTCAGGGACCTCAGGAGTTTAAGGACAGAGTGCAACATTTTGCTCGAAATGTTAAAGGTCGCTGTGCCAGTGAACGAAGTCAGCAGCGCCGTGGGCTGGGACATGTCTCCCTGGTCTCGGAATCTGGGGAGCTGGCGCAGAATCCGCAGACTCTGGTAGATTTTCCTCAGCAAGTCTAAACTCAAGGGTGGCGTGTCTGTTATCGGCACGGAGCGCTTCCCATCCGCGCTTCCGCGCTTCCCATCCGCGGGGATGTCGTCGCACTCGTCATGCTCGGCCTCTCCACGGGCTCACGCTCGGCGAGACACTCCTTGCGGTCCACTTCTACCTCGGGCGCAAAGGTATCCCAAGCGTTGAGAACTGGACCGTACAGCTGGTACTGCTCAAGCGCTGCGTCGATTTTCCTACCTCCTCCTTCGTATCGCTTTCTGTTAACGTTGGACGTCCCCAAACCTTATGGTTCCACAGTTGTAGAACTCCTCGTAAATGGGGTACTGTGCATTTCTCAGCTCCCCATCACGCCTGCGTGGGAGATAAAGCTTTAAGAGCCTTTGGAAATGCTTCTCTGGGGTTTTCTTTTCAGAGAAGCGAGCAAACCTGATGATTGCAGGTTTCTCTGTCCTCTTCTGAACATACCCATGTCATTTTCGAGGCAAAAGGCACTTTTGCTCTCCATCTGCTCACCGTACACCACTCTGTAGTCTGAGGCAAACTCGGCCAGGCACATGTTCTCAAACTAGGGTGTGGCAGGTCTGGCCAGGTACTTGTCAGGCACTCCTGACATCGACACGTCCTCGGAATCTGGCTGCATGTCTTTCAGCCTGCTGACGGGGTGACTGATCTTCAGACCGTCTTCATCGGTCTGAAGGAACACGACCGCATGTGAGCTTCAGGCGCAAGCTGCAGGTGCGAGCCACAGCTTCCTGTGTGCTCACCTCTCTGTGTTTCGCGAAGCTTGGATTTGGCTTCACTCTGGATCTTAGTAAGCTGCTGCCTCTGCTCCTCTAACCGTGCAGTCGGGTCTTCCATATCAACTTCCACCGTGGGTGGCTTGGTGATAATGGTTTCATCCATGAGCAGCTTAGGGAAGCCAAATCGGCAGGCGACATTACCCTTTTTGCAGGATCTTGAATGGTTCCTGGTGTGCATTTGAACCTCAGATACAATTTTGTGGATCTCTGGGTCCCTCTTTGGGTCAGGCATCCTGCAAGAAATGTAGGAGTCAATGAATTCCGCAATGTCGGTGTCGGAATCATCTCCAAAGACGTGTGCATCTTTGAACCAGACCAGCATGTGAATGTGTGGACTTCCCCTGGCTTGAAACTCCACACGGTAAAAGTAATTCACTACTTCAGCAGTGGGCTTCGCTGGAGAGAGGATGAGGCTGGTCATCAGAGCGTCGACTCTCTTCTTAAACATGCGCATCACTGTCACAGGGTTACTGCACAGTATGTCGCATGTGGCGTTCCAGTCGAGCTCTGAAAAGTCTCCCAGTTCACCCTGCTGAGCTTTAATGACCTCTATGATTTCAGGCCACCTTATCTCAGCAGTGGAGAACGTGAGAAAAAAGGTCGGTTTCCCAATCTGCCTAACCATGCCGTGGAGATCGTTCAGTGCTTTGTTCCAATAAGCTGGAGTGCCTCTCAGCAGTTGCATGAATCGTGTCACATCCTTGTCCTGAATAAGCCTATCGAGCTCCTCTTTCTCCTGCAGCATATAATTTTTAATTTTGCATCCGTCTTTGGTTTTCGACTTCCCTTTCGCATCTGAATGGACATGCTGTTTGTGGCCATGTTTGTCTCTGTGATGAATTGTGCAAAGAAGAGGTACGTCTGGTCACTAGCAAACTGTGTATCAGCAGCGAATAGCCGAGCGTTAAAGTATTTGCTAGGGGAAAGTTTGATACCTCAAGCCTCATCCAACGTATTCTGTCCCATTGAAAACTGCACAAGAAAGGCCATGGATTCTAATTTAGGTATGGAGAAGAAACGGTAACACTTTACTTGACGGTACCGTCATAATAGTGACATGACACTGTCATAACTGCTCTATGACACAGTCATGAACTTGTCATAAACATTATGTCAATGTCATAAACGTTTATGGCTGTTGTCATTAAGTGTCATTCGGTTTTTGTAATGACAGGTTGACACTGTTTGGGTTGTCTCATTTATGACAACTTGACATTAATCAAAGTGACATTACCAGAAAATGTCTTGGTCATGACAACTTGACATTAAATTTGTTTGGAATGTCCTTATTATGACAACTTGGCCTTAATCAAAGTGACATTGACAGAAAATGTCTTTGTCATGACAATTTGACAAATGCATCTACTTCTGTGTGTATGACAAATAGACATAATGATTATTATAATAACCAAGTTTTCAGACCAATTCTAGCACTTGGTCATAGATGTTTGACAGGACACCCAAAACTGACTGTCATGACACCATTATGACAGTGTAATAAGGATATTCTTTGACCTCAAGTAAAGTGGTGGCATTTTGATTTGTCATTAACATATCATGAAGCACTCACACTCAGGAGGTAAACAATATAGCAGTTTAATACCAGCATTTAATACAACATTAAATAAATACATTAAATATTTAAATATTTATTAAATATATCTTCCAGTTTAAAAGACTTGAAATAAAATTCACCCATATTAGCTCATTTTTTATGGTGCAAAACATCAAGATCAAGATCGTCAACTAACATACCTTTCGGGGGAAAAAAAACACAGCCATCACACACAGAGCCACACTACAACTCTCCACCCGTCTACAAAAAAACTTCATATAACCTCAACAAATCATCCCAACACAAAACAATACTGTTACTTCACAGGTACAACATGCCAAGCTCAACCTCATGAAGTCAGCATAAAAAAAGAGGGAAACGAAGGGAAAACCAGCCTTGTTAGCATAAAGCTAAAAAAAACTAACAACATGAATAACTCAGTCTGGTGTTAAATTGACAAATTGTTAACCAATATAAACTTAATCAGAGGTTTCACTAACACGTTGTATCATAACAAATATCAACATATTATGGATTTAAACAAAATTAAAGTGTGTAAATCCGACAATAGAGAGAGGGTGCCTCCGACAGTGACTCATCAGGACTGAGCATACACAGCTCTGTGAGACTAAGTGGTGTAACGCCAAAACAACACCCCAGGGGAACAAAGGGCAGAACATAGAAAATCGCTATAGGAACTTTTCTTTCTCTTTTTACATAAAGGGAAAATCCTTTTGGGGAAGTTCACACCATAAAAGTATTTTTTTATTTTAGAAAAATGTAATAAATAAAATTGAAAAAATTAACTTGGCTGTACTGGCACTTATTTATTTCTCCCTAATTTTATTAAAAACCAGAATGTTGCTCTGAATGAGCAATATTAGTGCAAAAAATGCACAAAAAAGTTTTTTAAAGTTATTTGAGCTGTTAAACTAATAAGAAATTAAAATCATTTAAATAATAAAAAAATGGATCCATGAGGGAAGAGTGTAACCAGGCTGCAGGGCGTGGATCATTGCTTTGTACCATCATCTTCTACCATTGATAGAGGCCTCATGTTTGTCACGAGCATGAGCATGCAAGATCCATTTTACACAATTTGCAACTAACACACTTTTTAGTTTTAGTCAATGTGAAGTGCTCCCACACTTCAGAAGATTCTTTGGTTTTCTCTTCATCTGCCATAACTGTTTTACCCTGTGCTTTACAGGTGCTGCTGTGCTTTGATAATGAATGTTAACCATAGACTGTGGCTGTGTCCGAAACCACTCCCTAACCCCTAACCCCTACACAGTGCACTACATGCAGTCTACTATATAGTGCCCTCAATTGCCGGCAAACACTTTCGGACACTTAACTGTCACCCGGAACTCGTTGATGACTTCACAGTATTGTCGCATCATGTATACATACCAAACTGGCGGAAATTATCGACAATCATTGTTTTATCAACAACATTTCAATATGAATATATTATTCTGACAATCAAGTTACTTATATTTGTACTGCAGCTGCTGTGCCGAGTATGCCATATGGCTCTTTAATCCCGCTGTGCAACCGCAGCGCATGATGGGATATAGGGCTCCAGCTCGTGACCATCCAATGTACACTTGAAATCCAGGTGCATTGTGGCTTATACTAAGGGCCTTTACTCTTGTTCACTTAACATTCGGACACTACTTAAAATTCTCCAATACACACCCAGTCAAAAAACACCATTTTCAATCATGGAATAATTTATTCAATAATTCAGATCAGCTTCAACAACTAAGGTGTCACGTGCCAGCGTATAACATGGAGGTCCTCACAGAAGTGAGAGCGCGAGTCACATTAATTAGACGATTAGACGGTGTTTACCTCGTTAGTATTATGTTATTCTCCGATATCCAGTATGGATCGTATAGATCAATGGGTGTGTTGAGGAGGATGGAGGTGAATAGTTGTATCAGTCGCTCATTCCCCTATCGATTTTATCGATTAGTTCTAACACCCCTAATTTTAATAATCATTATATCAATTTGTCATGCACACAGAAATAGATGCATTTGTCAAATTGTCATGACAAAGACATTTTCTGTCAATGTTACTTTGATTAAGGTCAAGTTGTCATAATAAGGACATTCCAAACAAATTTAATGTCAAATTGTCATGACAAAGACATTTTCTGGTAATGTCACTTTGACTATTGTCAAGTTTTCATAATTGAGACAACCCAAAAAGTGTCAACCTGTCATTACAAAAACCGAATGACGCTTAATGACAACAGTCATAAACGTTTATGTTTATGACAAGTTCATGACTGTGTCATAGGGCAGTTATGACAGTGTCATGTCACTATTATGACGGTACCTTCAAGTAAAGTGTTACCAAAGAAACTCACTGGTCTGTTGCCTTGAGCGGCTGCCACACTGAATATTCCATCACCATAAGAAAGGATCTCCTGTGCAATGTCAGGCGGCTGCATGCACATATCAAGATCGAGTCCGGGTCGCAGGTCCTCCTTTTCTTTGTCTTCTGGATCTTCTGGCTCATTCTGACTTTGTAAGTGACACGTCTTTTAAGCTTGACTTGCAACAGTCGTGAACAGTATGAAGAGACTGAAGAGACTGTTCACGAATGTTTCCATCTTTGAAGGAACGCACACAACAGCTCCATGTAAGGCCCTCTGCTGATCTTTTGGCAGAGAAAGTATTTTGGCGAAAGACAAGATTTTAGCAATGAGCACAGCCAGCTCTGGGGGAATGGACGCCGACTGTAAATTGTTTCTACAACAATGGGTGGCATTCTACCTCTACGTGATTGTCACAAGTGTGGCAGATCCATTCCTGATGTGGCCCTTGCGGAACAGAGCTAGGAGAAGAGCATTTGTTGCTGCAGAAATTAGCATAGTTTCCACCCAAGCAAAGAGCTTCCATTTGGGAGTTTTTGCTATATCTTCCACTCTTACACAGCCTGACCTGATAATGCTCGGTTACAGCCTGTGCAAATGTAAGTGGGTCCATGTCGAATGGTGCCACGAAAGGATGCTATTGCTACTTCCATTGCAGAGTCCATCGGGGGGTGAGGAGTGTCCTGGTGCGTTGCAATAATACGCCTGTACTTTTTCTTGATTCTTTGTACCCTTTGTAACTTTTACACAATACTAAAAATTGCATCTGAGGCCAGTTTGGCGGTCCTATGCTTGCTAATGTGTTGATTGAAATGGCATCTGAACTCCGGGTCATTGTGATTTTTAGTTCTTTTTTGTTCCTTTTTCTTTTCCCTGTAACTCTGGTTGCGTGTGTATCTACTTGTCATGTACATTTTCTTACTTTGTCTAAATTCTGGTATCATCAATCAATCAATCAATCAATCAATCTTTATTTATAGAGCACATTTCATGCACAAGGCAAACTCAATGTGCTTTACAGTGGTTACTGCACAAAGATAAACACCCCTGCCTCATATGCCCTCACAAAGGGTGAGGGACAACTCCCAAGAAAACCCAGCGAGGGGAAAAAAAGAAGAAACCTCAGGGTGACAGACAGGAGGGGATCCTCACCCAGGTCCAGGAGGGGGGCACAAACAAAACAGTTTATAGTTTACAGAGTACACATTACAGACAGAGTGACATGTTAGTCCGATGCAGTCAGGGCAACACAAAGGACATCACAGCACCGTGACACTAAGAGTAAGGCTAGGTGGAATTATTGATACACAGTTGAAAAAAGGTATGTTTTTAGCTGATTCTTAAACATAGTTACTGATGTAACCTGTTTCACTGTGTCAGGCAGGTTGTTCCAGAGGCGTGGTGCATAGGCATTAAAGGCAGCCTCTCCCTGCCTTGTGTTACTCCGAGGGATGATTAACCTATCACTGTTTGTGGATCTGAGCGGTCTCGGTGGGGTGTAGTTTACTAACATTTCTGTTAAGTACTGGGGTGCTAGGTCATGTAAACCTTTGTAGACCAGGAGCAGGATTTTAAAGTCAATCCTGGTTTTTACAGGTAGCCAGTGCAGCGATTTAAGGACTGGCGTGATGTGGTGTGATCTCCAAGTTTTGGTGAGAACACGTGCTGCTGCATTTTTAATTAGTTGCTGTCTATGTATACTTGCTTTAGGGAGTCCGGTGAACAGGCCATTGCAGTAATCTCTTCTGCTCGATATGAATGCGTGAATCAGCTTCTCTGAGTCTGCGGTTGACAGGAAGCCTCTTAATTTAGATATATTTTTCAGATGGTAGAATGCTGATCTAGTAATGTAGTTGATATGATTTTTAAAGTCCAAATTACTATCAATTATCACACGTAGATTTTTTTGCTTCCATCTTACAGCTAAGGGAAAGGGATTTTAGGTGAGTTTCAATTCTATTCCTATGAGCCTGAGCATCAAAGACAAGTATTTGGGTTTTATCATTATTAAGCTGTAAAAAGTTGTCTTTCATCCATTGGTTGATGGGACTGTATGGGAGACAGGTCAATAGGAAGTAGAGAGATGTAAAGCTGTGTGTCATCTGCATAGTTATGATTTATTTTATGTCTGCTTATGACTTCAGAGAGTGGGAGCATGTAGAGATTAAATAGAAGTGGGCCGAGAATTGATCCTTGCGGGACCCCACAAGTCACTTCTTTCATCTGTGATACAGATCCTCCAATTGATACAAAGAACTGCCCCCCCGTAGATAAGATTTAAGCCAGCATAAAACTGAGCCAGAAAGGCAGACCCACATCTCAAGCCTCTCCAGTGGTGGGGGCAAAAACCAGACTGAAATTTGTCTAAAAGTGAGTTTGAAGTTAGATAGTTTTTTAACTGAATGTAAACTATCTTTTCAAGTATTTTGCAAGGGAGTGAATGGTTTGAAATAGGCGTGTAATTAGCGATATGGATCCATATTACTCTTTTTATCATTTATATTCTTTAATCATGTACTTATGGGACATGTACGTGCTGTGCTTTTTTGTCATATTTGGAAAGTGGGATCTGTGCGGTACCTTTCTATGATAGATTTTTTCTGTCTACTTTTAAAAAGGAGATCTCTCCTGTACCTTTCTTGCGTGCATTTCTTCCATCTGCTCGGGGAAATAGAGTCCGTCCTAGCAACTGGTGCTCTGCTCTCTGTTTCCTTCCTCTTGGCTGTGCGTTGTCTTTCTCTGTTCAATTTTGAGACCTTTTTTGATGTTTGTGGGATAGGTTGTGGGGTTGCAGCAATGTTGGGGTCCTTCAGAATTCTGTCTGTGATTTGAACTGTTGTATTCTCTGCTTGTGATGGGAATGGGGCAGTTTCTGATTGGATAGCTTTGGTTGGGTTAGGGTTAGCTGAATTGACAGATTCAAAGGAAATAGGCACAAACTCATAGCTGGCCAGACTTGAACGATCCTGAAATAATTTGTTCAGGTGGTCAGCCAGGTCGTGCAGTTTGGAGAGATAGACACTCTACTTGTGTGGAAAGGGGTGTACCCCATTGCCCTTATTCAAGGCTGGATGTTCTGACGGGGCCTAATCTGGCAAGAGACATTTGTAAATTATACGTATTTGTGTCTGTCATCACATGTTTTGGCATTTCCTCCACTGTCAGGTGGTCACTTTGAAAGCTATTGGTGGCAATTAGTTGGAGTTTTATTCCAACATACAGTGAGTCTCCCTCTGTCGAGGGCTGTAGTGTTGAATTGACAGCTCTCATTCTGGTAAGCCAGGAAAGTCAAAGACATGCAGGAGCACTGGGGATTTCTGGAGAAATCTTGGTACCTGCTGTCACTTTGACTATGACTGGCTTCTTTTTTCCTGTAAGGATTTATTATTGTTATTACTGGTGTTTTTGTTATGATGCTTTAAAACTTGACAATAAACTACCAATGTTAAATTACTATATGTTTAATACAATTAAAAAGTATTCCAGACACTGATTTATACTGGTCTATACTTAAATCCTTGAAATGCTACTTTGATTCCTTGATGCCACGATTGTTATACTGTTTTTTTTTGTTGTTGTTTTTGTCAGGGCTATGATTTGTTGTTTATGAATTAGATGTAAGTAACTGTACTGTTACAGTGTTGTATATTAGAAATTTTGAAAGGAGAAAAAACCTTAGGCGGGGAGGGTGTGTCACAGCCTGCATTGCAGATGGTCACACTGCATCCTCGGTGTGTGTGTCACTGTAGCAACAAGTGACTTACAGCGCTTACTTGAGGTCTGGTGGATGGATGGCACCATGGGCAAGGACCGTTCCACTGCTGCGCTCTGAAAGATGAATAAAAAAATACACAACCAATTAAACCTAATCTTAATTAAATCTGGCACATAGAAAAAAATAAAGTACATACAGTCAGGGTCACATCAGTCTTGCTCGCGGGGGCCTCATCCTCTGAACTCCAGGACAATCTGGATGGGGGCGATCCAACCAGCTGTTGACATATGAGATAAAGTACACAGTCAAGTGAAACAGTATCCCTGTGAATACACTGTATAAATCACTGTATATGTCAGCTGTGGTACAAAGTAGCATACATTGTTCACTTGAGACCGGGGGGCTGCGGGAGGACGTCCGACATCTGAATCGTGCCAAGGAGGAGGCCGCCTGCATCATACCAAAGAGAATAAAATACCAGTTAAACCTAAACTGTTGATATATTGATATTGATATTGATATTGAGAAGAGCGGAGTCTGCAGAAAAAGCAAATAAATGAGGGTGAGTTAGGGATTATTAGAAAAAGTTTACAGTTTTAAAGGATAATTAAAGCTGCAAACTGTGAGCGGGTCCTCGCCTGCGCGTCTTCGGGGTACAAGCAACTGCGGGTCAATGTAGTTCCTAGGCAATGACAAGAGTCCTTTTTTAAACACATTTTGAAGAGGAATCTATTCTGGGCTGAGCAGTATCCTTGTGATTCAAATAAGGAACCGTCTCTCTACTTTGGCCACCATACAGCTACACACCTTGACATAGAGACAATCATTTCTGAACTTTTGATCACAGTGCCATTAAGGTGATCTTACACAATATGTTGAGTAGTTGATGGGATGAAATCTCTTGGCGGACTCCGGTGACAAGTGATGTATTAAAATAGCAACACTTGATCATTGAAATCTAAATGGCCGATTTCCTGTCCAGTTCTGACCATCAGTACAAGAGACTTTTTTGTGCGTCTTGATAAACTGTATAAGCCTAAACATTTTCATATTTATACTCCACAAAAAGCTTAATGGGGAAGGGGTCCCCACCACCTTATCGTGGTGGAGAGTCTTGCATGCCCTTAAGACCCCTGAGAGCTATGTTGTCGGGAGTCGTGAACTCCTGGTAGGGTCACTCAAGGCAAATTGGTCTCAGGCGAGGGGCCAGACTAAGAATGGTTCAAAAGACCCCTATGGAAACCAGAAAAGAGAGGGATGAGACCCTGCCCGGAGGAAGCCTGGGACCCACGTCTGGAGCCAGGCCCGGACGGAGGGTCCGTCAGCGAGTGCCTGGTGGCCAGGTCCTGGCTGGGTTCAGCCCGAAAGAGCTATGTGATCCATCCTCTCCCCCAGCTCAGCTACCACGTGTTAGAATTGAGTTCTCCCCGGGAACGAGAAGGTTGCGTCCCTCCGCCTTCGGGTGGGGGGCCGATCCTTAACTGTAGTTGCGGTTTACAGGCCGAACAGCAACGCAGAATATCCGGGCTTCTTGGAGTCCCAGGGAGGAGTACTGGAATGTGCCCCAACCGGAGACTCCATCGTTATGCTGGGCCTCCCCGATCTGAACCCGAGCGGCGTTCTGAGATGGGTCCGCTGGCGGGGGAGGAAGCTGGACAGACTTGGCAGACCCAAGCGCATTGTGAGGGTCTGCTGGGAACACCTGGCATAGTCCCCTGTCAGGGAGGTCTTCAACTCCCACATCCGGGAGAGCTTTGACCTGATCCCGAGGGAGGCTGGGGACATGGAGCACGAGTGGAACATGTTCTCCACCTCCATTGTAGATGCGGCTGTTCAAAGCTGTGGCCGTAAGACCTCCGGTGCCTGTCGCGATGGAAATCCCAGAACCTGGTGGTGGACACCGGAAGTAAGGGATGCCGTCAAGCTAAAGAAGGAGTCCTACTGAGCCTGGTTGGCTTGGGGGACAGCTGAGACAGCTGATGGGTACCGACAGGCCAAACGAGTGGCAGCAGTCGCAGAAGCAAAAACCCGGGTCTGGGAAAAGTTCGGGGAGGCCATGGAGAAGGACTATAGGTCGGTCTCGAAGAGGTTCTGGCAAACCGTCCGGCACCTCAGGAGGGGGAGGCAGAGCCCCATCAATACTGTTTACAGTGAAAGTGGGGAGCTGTTGACCTCGACTGGAGACATTGTCGGACGGTGGAAGGAATACTTCGAGGATCTCCTCGTCCCACCGTCACGCTTTCATTAGAAGAAGCAGAGGCTGAGGACTCATTCATAACCAAGCCGAAGTCACTGAGGTAGTTTGCACACTGCCCAGTGGCAAGGCTCCGGGAGTGGATGAGATCCACCCTGAGTATCTTAAGTCACTGGATGCTGTAGGGCTGTCCTGGCTGACACGCCTCTGCAACATTCCGTGGCAGTCGGGAACAGTGCCGCCGGATTGGCAAACTGTGGTGGTGGTTTAAAAAGGGGGACGGGAGGGTGTGTTCCAACTACTGGGGGATCACACTCCTCAGCCTCCCGGGGAAAGTCTATTCCAGGGTACTAGAGAGGAGAGTTTGGCCAATAGTCGAATCTCAGATCCAGGAGGAACAATGCGGTTTCCGTCCAGGCCGTGGAACACTGGACCAACTCTATACTCTCCACAGGGTGCTCGAGGTTTCATGGGAGTTTGCCCAACCAGTCCACATGTGTTTTGTGGACTTGGAGAAAGCTTTCAACCGTGTCCCTCATGGTGTTCTGCGGGGGATACTCCCGGAGTACGGGGTCCAGGATCCTCTACTGAGGGCCGTGTGGTCACTGTATGACCGGTGCAGGAGCTCGGTAAGTCAGACCTGTTCCCAGTGCATGTAGGCCTCCGACAGGGCTGCCCTTTGTCACCGGTTCTGTTCATAACCTTTATGGACAGAATTTCTAGGCGCAGCAGGGGGCCAGAGATGGTCCGGTTCGGGAGTCATGGGATTTCATCTCTGCTCTTTGCAGATGATGTTGGCTCCTTCGAGCCAGGACCTCCAGCATGCACTATGGTGGTTTGCAGCCGAGTGTGAAGCAGCTGGGATGAGAATCAGCACCTCCAAGTCCGAGGCCATGGTTCTCGACCGGAGAAAGGTGGGCTGCCCTCTTCAGGTCGGTTGAGTCCCTGCCTCAGGTGGAGGAGTTCAAGTATCTCAGGGTCTTGTTCATGAGTGAGGGAAGGATGGTGTGAGAGATTGACAGGTGGATCAGTGCAGCGGCTGCAGTAATGCTGTCACTGTATCAGTCCGTCATGGTGAAGAAAGAGCTGAGCCAAAAGGCGAAGCTCTCGATTTACCGGTCGATCTACGTTCCTACCCTCACCTATGGTCATGAACTTTGGGTCATGACCGAAAGAATGACATCCCGGATAGAAGCGGCTGAAATGGGTTTCCTCCGCAGGGTGGCGGGGTGCTCCCTTAGAGATAGGGTGAGGAGCTCTGTCCCCCGGGATGAGCTCGGAGTAGAGCTGCTGCTCCTCCACATCGAGAGGAGCCAGCTGAGGTGGCTCGGGAGGTGGATCGGATGCCTCCTGGAGTGACTAGGTCACCCGGCTGACCTGGGAACGCCTCGGGATCCACCCAGAAGAGCTGGAGAAAGTGTCCAGGGAGAGGGAGGTCTGGCTGTCCCTGCTCAGACTGCTCCCTCCGCGACCTGGCCACAGATAAGCGGAAGAAGATGGATGGATGGATGGATGGATGGATAGGTTTTGTAAATTTCAAGGTGGCTCTATAGAGACATTTGGCCACGCCCATTGACGAGGCCATTACCTGGCTGTTCAGGCAAACAATGCAATCATGTTCAGCAATTTTGAAGCTTCAGTAATGAAGTGCCTGCCCCAAAGAGCATTTTAAAATATTGATGACGAATAACCAAACTTTGTCATGCGCTAGTGGCCACACCCTTTGACTTCAAAAAATTCTGTATACAAAATTTTCTCAGCTTGGTCCATATATGATTTATAGCAAATTTGAGGCCAATTTGCTTGACCCCGAGGATATGTTTTTAAATTCAAAAATTAAAATTAAAATTAAGATTAAAATTTAAATTAAAATGCCTGACTTCCTGTCGGGTTACAGTCATCATGTCAAGAGACTTTTTTGTATATCTCTTTAGGATGTATCTGCATAACAATTTTTATTTGCCTATGACAATGTTTAAAAAAATCCTTATGGGGATTGGTGAACAATTCTAGGTGAAGCTACTTTGAAATTTTGGCCCCACATGGGCTGTGCTCCTATCTTGTGTCAGAACTCTCTGTCCTCAATCAGTGTACCAATTTTTATCGTGATAGGAGTTTTTTAAAGCTTTCACAAAGCCACTCGTAATACATGGCAAGGGATCGCTATTCATGTCCACCACACCGATACCATTGGTGGTAGCTTCACTGCCTTTGTAATCGAGCTTCATCAACTTGTTCTGCATGTATTACAAGTGGAATGAAGTTGATGTGGTCAATTATGTAAGATTACTGCATGTAAGCGTAAAACTTGGATACTTACTGTGACCACTGGGGAGTGCCATGAGTGAGGTAGGAGGGCTATTCAGGATGGAGCCCTCATCATGTTTAGCAAGTTTCAAGCTGCCATGAGTATAAGTATGTATTGTTTTTTTTTTTGACACATCATAGCAACCACGCCTTTTGACCTACAGAAATTCTTTTGACGTGTTTTGGTCACCATTGTCTGTGGATGATCTGTACCTAATTTTAAGTCAATCAGGCATAAGCCCTTGGAACAGCTCCTTCCAAAAGGGAAAACATACAAGTCAAAATGGCCAACTTCCTTCTGGGTTGAGGGCAGGGCTTCAAGAGGATTTTTTGTGCGCCTCAGGATATTCTATAAGCCCACCAATTTTCATCTATTTAGACCAAACTCAGAAGTGGGGCTTGCTGTTTCAAATTTTCAAGGTGGAGCTGTTGTGCAATTTTGCCCTGTGCATTTTGAACAACTTTAAAATATTCAATTTTTCGTCGATCCAAATGTGCATGCTAAAAATGATCCGTTCCCAAAAATGTGTTCTTTTGGCCTTAAAAGAATAATAATAATAATTAAAGCTGCAAGCAGCTGTGAGCGGGTCCAAGCTTTCGCGCCCGTCGGGGTATTGGCAACCACACAGTTAATATAGGTATTGTCAAGATACTTTTTACTCTTTATTATTCCAGTTACACTTAGTATAATACTTCAATGAAAATGAAATATTGTGCCTGGTTTAGCAAAAATCATAATCATTGAGTCACTGTGGGGATTCATTTGCCTCTCATATGGCCACTAAATGGAGTTGATCAGGTTCATAGATAGATAGATAGATAGATAGATAGATAGATAGATAGATATATAGATAGATAGATAGATAGATAGATAGATAGATAGATCGTAGGGCTGAACAATTGTGTTTTTGAAAATATTGTGATTTGATAAAACAATTTTATAATCGCAAAGGCAGTGATTTGATTGGTCCTATGATCTGGTGATCTGACATGCCCATGAAATCATGTTGAAGAGGGTGTGACCAATTGAATGCTGCGTTTTTTTTCGGTTCAGTATCAGCGTAAGAAGTGCAAAAGTTATAATTGTTGAAGAGATTTGTTTACTTTGTTATTTGCGCTTTAAATAAATCTGTTGTTTATTCTGAAAGATTGATTCATTGCTTGAGTTTGTTGAAAAATAAATGAGGCCCTTGAAAATAATTCAGCCCTTGTAGATAGATAGATAGATAGATAGATAGATAGATAGATAGATAGATAGATAGATAGATAGATAGATAGATAGATAGATAGATAGATAGATAGATAGATAGATAGATAGATAGATAGATAGATAGATAGATAGATAGATAGCTAGATAGATAGATAGATAGATAGATAGATAGATAGATAGATAGATAGATAGAGGGGTTATCTATCAAAGATATATAAGAGAAGAGGTGTTACATCTTATTACATTGACTTAGTTTTGACCATTGGTGCAAGAGACTTTTTTTGTGCGTCTCGGCAAAGTCTATAAAAATACAAAGTTTCATCATTCTACTTCATAAAAACCCTTATGTGGAGGGTCATTTGAAAATTTATAGTTAAACATTTAGCCACACCCATTGACTAGGCCATTACCTGGTTGTCCAGGCATACAATGCAATTATGTCCAGCAATATTGAATTTTCTACAATGAAGCACCTGCCTACAAGGACATTTCAAAATTTTGATGACAAATAGCCAAACTTTGTCATGCAATAAAATTTTTCCAGCTTGGTCTCGAGATTATGTGCACCAAATTTGAAGCCAATAACTCCCTTGGAGGAGATGTTTTTGAGATTTGAAAATTCAAATAAAAATGGCCGCCTTCCTGTCGGGCTATGGTCATCATGTCAAGAGACTTTTTGTGTATCTCTTTATGATGCATTTACATACTGATTTTTGTTTGCCTACGACAAAGTTGAAAAAAAAATCCTCCATCCATTGACCAGATTTCAAGGTGGCGCTATGGCACAATTTTGCCCCGTGCACTTTGAACGACTTCAAAATATAAATTTTTTCGCCAATCCCGATGTACATGTCGAAAATGGTGCGTTTTCAAGCATGTTCAGGCCCCCAAAAAGCGACTACAGATTCCCGAGAATCATAATAATAATAAAAAGAAACAGGAGAATTTTAATAGGGTTCTTGCAACTTCGTTGCTCGGACCCTAAAAAGAAACACAGCGGATTTAAGTGGGTTATCGCAACTTCGTTGCTCGGACCCTAATTAATGATTGTTTTTTTAAAGGATAAAACAGCCAAAGCTACTTACGTGCACAACAGCTGGCATGCGCATCATCAGCTCTCCAGAGCAGTCAGTCTGGATGGGGATGATGTTGCACCCAGCTGATGAGAGATTCACAAAGTTTAAACTTCAGACAGGGTTGACAGTGGAGCCGTGTGTCAGTGTACACAGACAGTAAACAGAGCAGTTTCTAACATATGTGTTTGTATGTGTGTGTGCATACAATTGCATGCATATGTGTGTTGTGCTAGAAACTTACATTGCTAGCTGGAGGTCAGGGAGGGAGGGAGGGAGGGAGTTGGTGTCCATGGTTCTGGACCGTCTCTGGTCATCCTGCTTGGACCAACGTGCCTTCGTCGCCTAGGATTTTCTTCCTCTGTTCCCCATCCTGCTGGCAATGTCTTCTGCAAAACACTTGAAAAAAACCCTGGACACAACACTTGCAGATACTAACTACTAAACAAGCAACTACAGCAAATATATCTACAGCAAAAAAAATCCCTAACTCAAAACGAAACTAATTTAGTTAAACTACAACTGGCTACCAAAAAAGGAAATCTAATCTGACTATATATATTATATTTATATTATGCATATATATATATATATATATATATATATAGTGTGTGTGTGTGATGTCTTCTGCACTCCGCTGTTCACAAAGGGTTCACAAAGCTGGAAGGCACTGCTGCTGCTCGCTCACTCGCTCGCTCTCTGTGCTCTCTCAATGTCTCAATCTCAGTATGTCTGCAATTAAATGAACAAAAGTAATTGTGTTAGACCACAATGTTCTGACATGATCTAAACATGACAAACAAATTTAAACATCTTTACTTTTCATGGTCGCAGTGCCAGCTTCTTTTTGAGGAAATTATTTTCCTCATTGAATTATTGTTATAAAGCTGCAAGTATGGATTAATTTAATATTTGATTATTCTATGGATTATTCACTTAATCTTATTAATATTGCATTAGACAACACACCAAAGAAAAACTCAGTATCTGTCCTAATCCAATGAACCACCAGATAATTTTGTGAGTCTGTGTGTGTGTGTGTGTCTGCTTTGTCTTCTTTGAGAGCTGGTTAGCGTCATAACGATCTGTCCTTACCATCCTTAACTCGCGTTTACTAATTACCAGAGTGTATCTGGTTATTACTAGCATCCATTTTGACTGCTATCCAGATCATAAACCAAGATGGAGGCTGTTGTCTATTGCATAGTATGCATATAACATAATTGAACGAGACTCCATGCATGAAGAGGTAGTTGTTGTACAAGTCATTATCATTATCATTTTTTGAAAGTACACTCCAGTGCTGTAAACATAGCTCAAATAGATCAAGCTATATTAACAAAATGTATTTAGTACTCATCATCGCCATCTACCAGGGACAGACTGACCAGCCAAACCACCGGGAGTTTTCCTGATAGTCCGATGGGTGATGGGCTGGTGTGCAGGGTGTGTCTCACTGCGGGCTGTAGCACTCACGGTATCTGTGTACTCACAGAACCACTGAGAGTGCCGAGAGTTTTCCCGGTATTCAAGCTGCGTCAAGGGGGGGTGAGGCCGGTGTTACTGGCGTGAAAGCTATGCCTACCTGTGGTCCGTCACCCTGTACAGAACTGAGGACAGGGCACTCTCTCAGGGTAACGTCGCGCCCTCCCCCACTGGCCGGAGCCGAGCCGCACATTTTGATGTATGGAGGTATGACAGAATGGCTTTCTATAAAGGCCTTCTATATAGCTGCAGCAGGGGAGTGAGCCAAAGTTGCGATGATGACAGGTCCTGTCTACAGACCCACGGTCTGTGTCATTTTGAAGTGTGTTTGAGAAGGTGCTGCTGGAAAACTGTACAAGCTATAAACATGCAACTCGGTACACAAACAGTCCACAAGTTTCACAAGTTTGTATCTCAAAGTATGGCGACGAAGCACATGTTTGTTTGAGGGGTTTTATTTTTCCCATTCATTCTAATGGGAAAAAGCGAAATTGCCCAAGTGCGAAACATTTGGGTCTGGGGAGACAATACTTGCACCTATCTGGCATATGAGCACACCATCACGCAGGGGAGATTCTCAGGAACACCCTGATGTGATTTGGTGTGTGTATGATGAAAACTGAGGCCACAGTCTCGAGTAGAAGTGCAAAGTTTAACTTTGATCGCAGTGCAATGAATGTGGGCCAAAAAGTGCTGGGCTGACTGAGGCTCGCGTTTAAATTTTACAAAACGCACAGGTTTTTGGCTGGCATCACATGAAAGAGCACAAATGTTCCTACAAAAGTGGAAAAAAGAATTTGTCTACTGCTTACAGTGTGGCTGGGAGCAGTGTGAAAAGAGAAAAATGAGAGCTGATTTTTCAGCGATCCCGCACTCTGACAGTTGGACTCTCCCCACTGTAGATGCTCCAAAAACACCAAACCCACATGTGTTTGAGATGATCTGGATGAAAAACAATACAAGGTATCAACACGCTGTCAGGTAAGGGCAGAGATGACAAGTTTTCCTGAATTTTGAAGTTTGAATGAAGTTTCGACAACAACATATGGATTTGCAGCGAATTTTTGTTTGAGGGCGATTTTTTGATTTTTTTCCTATTTCCCCATTCATTTCTCATGGGATTTTTTGCTGCGGGGCCAAAAAGTGTCATTTTTCATCAGTCTTTGTTAATTTCTTGACTGCTATACACCAAAGTGTCCGGGAGAGTCTCCAGAACAAAACTTCTATTTACTCCTAGTAACTTCTAGTCCAGATTCTGGATCGTTTGGCAACAGCGGCCAGTTAACAGTTTTTGAATTTTGTTGTGAAAATTAAAAGCACAATTGCCGGGGACGAGCCGCACGTTTTGATGCATCATTTGTGTGTCTGCGATCAGTGGATTTCGAGCTACACCGCGCTGAAATTTTGCTATAGTAATAAGTAGAACAAACACAGTGGAGAACAATAGTGCTCCCTCCTGGAGCACTAATAAACACAGTGAAGAACAATAGTGCTCCCTCCCGGAGTACTAATAATAAGTGATCTAAGTGTGTGTTTGGCTAACTTTGATATGTGGGTCTCCTGCAGTAAGACAATATCTGCCTCCAACTTATTTCGGTGGCTGAAAACTTGGAGCATTTTTTTCCTGGAGCCAATTCCGCGAATGTTCCAAGTGAGAAACCTGAGAGTGTTCATGCTTAGTTTAGTTTGTTAATTGTTAGTGCTGGAAGGCGAGTGGTGTGAGGGAGTGAGTGAGCATTTTGAAGTTGGGTGTATCTGTGAGTGACTATATGACTCCATGTCTGCCTGTGTGGCTGCTTTTGTAAGCCCATGCATGTTTCATCAACATACACTCACCGGTCACTTTATTAGGTACACCTGTCCAACTGCTCGTTAACACTTAATTTCTAATCAACTCAGTGCATTTAGGCATGTAGACATGGTCAAGACAATCTCCTGCAGTTCAAACCGAGCATCAGTATGGGGAAGAAAGGTGATTTGAGTGACTTTGAACGTGGCATGCTTGTTGGTGCCAGAAGGGCTGGTCTGAGTATTTCAGAAACTACTGATCTACTGGGATTTTCACGCACAACCATCTCTAGGGTTTACAGAGAATGGTCCGAAAAAGAAAAACTATCCAGTGAGCGGCAGTTCTGTGGGCGGAAATGCCTTGTTGATGCCAGAGGTCAGAGGAAAATGGCCAGACTGGTTCAAGCTTATGATAGAAAGGCAACAGTGACTCAAATAACCACCCGTTACAACCAAGGTAGGCAGAAGAGTATCTCTGAACACACAATACGTCGAACTTTGAGGCAGATGGGCTACAGCAGCAGAAGACCACGCCGGGTGCCACTCCTTTCAGCTAAGAACAGGAAACTGAGCCTACAATTTGCACAAGCTCATCCAAATTGGACAATAGAAGATTGGAAAAACTTTGCATGGTCTGATGAGTCTCCATTTCTGCTGCGACATTCGGATGGTTGGGTCAGAATTTGGCGTCAACAACATGAAAGCATCCTGCCTTATGTCAATGGTTCAGGCTGGTGGTGGTGGTGTAATGGTGTGGGGAATATTTTCTTGGCACTCTTTGGGCCCCTTGGTACCAATTGAGCATCGTTGCAAGGCCACAGCCTACCTGAGTATTGTTGCTGACCATGTTCATCCCTTTATGACCACAATGTACCCAACTTCTGATGGCTACTTTCAGCAGGATAATGCGCCATGTCATAAAGCTGGAATCATCTCAGACTGGTTTCTTGAACATGCCAATGAGTTCACTGTACTCAAATGGCCTCCACAGTCACCAGATCTCAATCCAATCGAGCATCTTTGGGATGTGGTGGAACGAGAGATTTGCATCATGGATGTGCAGCCGACAAATCTGCGCCAACTGTGTGATGCCATCATGTCAATATGGACCAAACTCTCTGAGGAATGCTTCCAGCACCTTGTTGAATCTATGCCTCGAAGAATTGAGGCAGTTCTGAAGGCAAAAGGAGGTCCAACCCATTACTAGCATGGTGTACCTAATAAAGTGGCCAGTGAGTGTATTTAGCTGACTGCTGGATACAAAGTGAGAAATCCACAGAACATAAGGGATGGGGATTGGAAAATAAGAACAGTAAAGAGATAAGAGAAATAGAGGGGGAACATAGAGGATACAGTAAGGACAGTACAGAGATAGGTGAATGAGAGAAAAAACATAGAGGATATAGAGAGAAAAGTGAAAAACACAGAGGACATGGAGAGAGAAGAGAGGGTACCATAATTGGTGGAGAGGAAATGAGCGAGAGGGAAACAGAACAGACCACATACCTGGCGGGAAGTGAGGAGGCACTTAGAGTAGATAAACTACCTTACCTGTGGTCTGAGGGGAAGTGAGGGTTAATCAGAACAACCAGGGGGAAGAGTCAGTTTTGCTGGGGTGATGTGCGTTTTAGGACCGTGTTTATAAACTTTTTAAAACTATTTTAGAGTTTGAATGCTGGTTCCATGGGTGCTGCCATGTTGGAGTCTGCCCCATCTTCCTATCTCAACGTGTCACAGCAGCATTAACGCACCACATCGCCTTGCCTTTATGAAAGGAGAGGTCCTGGAGGGACCTGGCAAACTACAAACCCACACATCACGACACCATTATCCACATGTAGCTACTACATCATATGGTCACACAGACAATCAGAGGCTGCAGAGACTCAATCAGCTGCACACGTAGTGCAAAAGTTTGTAAATCACTGTAGACTAATAGCAAGTGTAATTAACAGGCAGGGTGTCGAGCCATCAGAACGGGGGGAGGGCAGTCGATCGCCGGGTTGCGGGGGGGGGGGGGGGTCCCGGGTGTGAGTGTTTGGATGAAATCCGGACGAATGGGTACCCTAACTGCATCGGTAATTTTGCGGCTAGTAACGTATTACTCCATGAGTCAGGAGCTTCACGGAGTAATACATTGGCCGACATCGGTCTACTGCGCAACATATCTGAATCAGGTGTGCCCTGTAATTCGATGCACTTTATGTGTGGACAATGACAGCAATTTACATGTTTATTGATA
The DNA here is from genome assembly GCA_029224185.1 of Karalla daura. Classification (NCBI taxonomy): domain Eukaryota; kingdom Metazoa; phylum Chordata; class Actinopteri; order Chaetodontiformes; family Leiognathidae; genus Karalla; species Karalla daura. The sequence continues at coordinate 3,807,549 of CM055188.1, read as the reverse complement.
CTGCGCCTTATAATCCGGTGCGCTTTATAGCCCGAAAAATACGGTAAGTAAAAAAAGAAAGTGAATACAACACTGATGACTAAAAAAAAGATTGTTGCCCCTAAGGTGATCTTTATGATGTTTGCAGTTTGGCAGATTGTCTACTTGTTCTTATTCTTCACGATTTAATATTGTCATATTGCACACCCCTACTACAGTACCATACCATGACAATCAATCCTGGCTCTTCACCCTGAGATATGTTTTGAAGCAACTCCCACTACATGGTACAAATGCATTAACAGCGCCACATGGTCTATGAAATTGTGCCCAAATTAAACAGTGAGCACCCACACACCAAACAGTTCAAATGAGCAGCATTAAGACATATGACCTAGACATTACCACCCACAAGTGGGTGTGTACACCTGCACTGTGAGTCAGTCTTACCACAGTGGAAACAGGAGGAGATAGCCCTGTGTTGGTAACACTGTTCAGGAACACCATTATGGAAGCCATGCCATCCCAGTCCAGAGAAAACTGGAAGAGGTGGTAGGCCTGGCATTAATGTCACACCACCAGTTTCAGGACAATATGGTGCATGCCATAGAAATACAAGTGAAAATAATAATTCTCTTGGTTCATTAATTCTCCTGGTATTGGTTTATTAATTCTTGGTGGCTGTTGAACCTCTGGCCACTGTTCAGTTAATTTGTTTGTCTCTTGCTTTGTCATGGTAAACTTGTAAGTCTTTCTCCACATCTTGTATTTAAGATCGATTCAGCTCCCTATGTAAGTCTTCATTTCTATGGTCTAGGTCCAGTCAATAAAATCATCCTGCTCTGCTCATGTTGCAGTAGAAGTCCAGTATGGAAGGCTTTCTTCCAGTGCTACAGAATTTTTGACTCATGCTTGGGTCACAATTAGCACTTGTCTGTGTCTAAACAGTGTGATATTGTGACTTTGGTGTGCGTTTGTCCCACTCACTTGGGCGGGATTGATGTATACGTATAGTGGAATGCATGTATGTCCAACCATCTTTTGGTTTATACTCTCTGATTTGCTCCTCCATGTCTCTACATACACTATATTACCAAAAGTATTCGCTCACCTGCCTTTACTCATTCTATAAACTGAAGTGCCATCCCATTCCTAACTCATAGAATTCAATATGATGTCAGTCCACCTTTTGCAGCTATTACAGCTTCAACTCTTCTGGGAAGACTGTCCACAAGGTTAAGGAGAGTGTTTACAGGAATTTTTGACCATTCCTCCAAAAGCGCAGTGGTGAGGTCACACACTGATGTTGGTTGAGAAGGCCTGGCTCTCAGTCTCCGCTCTAATTCATCTCAAAGGTGTTCTATCGGGTTCAGGTCAGGACTCTGTGCAGGCCAGTCAAGTTCATCCACACCAGACTCTGTCATCCACGTCTTTATGGACCTTGCTTTGCGCACTGGTGCACAGTCATGTTGGAAGAGGAAGGGGCCCGCTCCAAACTGTTCCCACAAGGTTGGGAGCATGGAATTGTCCAAAATGTTTTGGTATCCTGAAGCATTCAATGTTCCTTTCACTGGAACTAAGGGGCCAAGCCCAGCTCCTGAAAAACAACCCCATACCATAATTACTCCTCCACCAAATTTCACAGTCGGCACAATGCAATCTGAAATGTACCATTCTCCTGGCAACCTCCAAACCCAGACTCGTCCATCAGATTGCCAGATGGAAAAGTGTGATTCATCACTCCAGAGAACACGTCTCCACTGCTCTAGAGGCCAGTGGCGGCGTGCTTTACACCATTGCATCCGACACCTTGCATTGCACTTGGTGATGTGTGGCTTGGCTGCAGCTGCTCGGCCATGGAAACCCATTCCATGAAGCTCTCTGCATACTGTACTTGGGCTAATCTGAAGGTCACATGAAGTTTGTAGCTCTGTAGCAATTGACTGTGCAGAAAGTCGGCGACCTCTTTGCACTATGCGCTTCAGCATCCGCTGACCCCTCTGCGTCAATTTACGTGGCCTACCACGTCGTGGCTGAGTTGCTGTTGTTCCCAAACGCTTCCATTTGTTATAATAGAGCTGACAGTTGACTGTGGAATATTTAGGAGCGAGGAAATTTCACGACTGGATTTGTTGCACAAGTGGCATCCTATGACAGTTCCACGCTGGAATTCACTGAGCTCCTGAGAGCGGCCCATTCTTTCACAAATGTCTTGTTTCACAGTCTGCATGCCTGAGTGCTTGAATTTATACACCTGGGGCCAGGCCAAGTGATTAGGACACCTGATTCTGATCATTTGAATGGGTGAGCGAATACTTTTGGTAATATAGTGTACCTCCACATCAAAGGTGTCATACTTACAGCTGGACAAGGACATGCTTGCAGTACACTTTTCCCGTTTGTCATAAAGTCTTGGAATTTCTTTAATGTGTTCTGGGTATTTAGGACCCAGTATTACAGTGAGTCATGCAGACATTGTTGTGTTGCAGAAAAAAATGTAAAAGTCATACAAGGGCTTTAATTGTAAACCTTCTGTTTTTGCACTATGGCCCAATGGAGTCTGGGAACTTTTTTTATATGAGCCTGGGTTGTATCCACCTGTTGTTGCACTGTCCACCGTTCAGTGTTCTCAATTTCATCATGTACTAAATCCAGGAAATAAGAGGTCTGCTCTGTCTTGTCAGTCTGTGTGACCTCATTCATTGACCTGCTGCAACATACTCTGGCCCAGTGTTCCATTTTATGACTGCTGCAGCAGTTAGCTTTTTCTACAGGGCACTTTACATCTCTGTTAGGCTGTTTTCCCACATTTGCAATATTTCTTTTCATTTTCCCCCCATTTTGTGTCCTTTCACTTGCCTTGTTGTTGCTGGTGTGGTTTCCAGCTTGTGTTTTTGGATCAAAACTGCACTTTCTGCAGTGATCTCACCAGGACCCCTTTAGGACTCACTTGTGCCGCAATCTCCTCAGACTGTTTGATAGTCTGCATAAGCGTATGATTTAGCATCCGCTGCAGCCTAAGCCTGAGAAACTATACAGGGTTTTGATGGAATGTTCTGCCGGTTCCTTTGTGAAAACATGCAATTCATGGATAAAATTCCTCTGTGGAAAAATGTAATCATTACACTTCCCAACTAAAATCAAGATACGGCACAGTTATTGCAGTCCTCGTCTTGAGCAAACTTGAATGACTCTTTTCTTTTTTTTTGCCCATGACACTCCCTTGGCTGGTCAAAGTAAAGTTTTCTGGAGGGTGAGGGTATTTTTCTTGTTGTCCATCTTCTTACTTTATCTCATGAACATTAAAACCTCTTCTGACACTGTGTGGAATGATTGAGGGCCGGCTTTATCCTTTGTGTTCTTTATTCCTATATTTAATTTACTTTTTTTTCCTTTTGCAACTTGAGCATAACAGAAAGTATCAGCGTCTCATAACATAGGCAACAGTCCTGAATTGCTAATGAAACATAGCCTACCATTACAATGATAATACGTTAGTGACATTAGTTCCAGCCTACAGTGTATAAACTATCTCTGACAATCAGTGCATAATAATAAACTTGAAAGTCGTCAGGTGTGAATATAAAAATATGTCCCATGGACTGTTAATGGTGTGGTCATGATTATGAACATAAAATGTGGGAGATGACACATAGTACGTCATTACCTCAGCTGTGTGCGTGTGTGTGTGTATTTGTGTATGAATAAGAGTTTGAGGGAGAGGCAGAGCATGCGTGCGTGTGGGAGTGTATTTGTGTGCAGGATGTGTCCACGCAGCCACGTCCCACACTGATAAAGCTGCAGCAGTTATGTCCTCACCGTAGGCTGCTCTTTCTGTCCAGCACAAAGGCAAAGCTGGTGTGAAGTGGCTGGCAGCTGTGTAGAGTGGCTGAAGCAGAGGAAATCAGGGAGGAGCACAGCCTGTTGACTGCAGCTCAGCAGCCTGCTGAAGCTTCACACATCAGTTTCAGGCTTCTCAACCTGTGACAACAGGAAGCACTCCAGACAGAACTGAAATCTACCAAACCATGAAGGTAAAAAGAAACTTTTCGCTATGTTCTGCAAATATTTATATATCAAATATGTATATCTCATTACAACTTTTGCATTGATAATGTTAATTAAAAGCTAGAATCGTGACACATTAACTCAAAGTAGACAACTTTTCCTCACTGGACTTAAATAAATTATATTTGTGATACAATGATAGATCATATAACCTTTGGCTATGCATTAATTTTGCCTTTATGATTTGTATGTGTTTATACGCTTGCTACCAAGTGATGGCTGATCACAGAAGAATATAATATCAGTGTTCAATCAGAAAAGAGCAGTACAACTTTCTAAACAATGCAATTTAACAAGTTTGGGAAAGCACCCTCTAAACTTGGGATGTGCTTAATGTTTTGAATTGATATTTGGTTAAATGCGACAACTCAGTTATTAAAAATGAGGAGGAAATTAAATGACCATCAATATGAGTTTTGGAGCATTTGATCAACATCTTAAGCACTGACATATTTCATAAAAAATACAGCTACAGCAGTTGATAATAAGCAATACACTCTCGGGGCATTTATTAGTGCTCCGAGAGGGAGCACTATTACTCTCCACCATGTTTGTTCTTCTTATTAGTGCTCCAAAGGGAGAACTGTTACTCTCCACCGTATTTGTTTTTCTTATTATTATAGCGAAATTTCGGTCGAGCGTATCTCGAGAACCGCTGATCGCAGACACACAAACGATACATCAAAACGTGGGGCTCGGCCCCCGGCAAGTGTGGAAATGTTCGACCCCGACAAAATTCCAAAAATATTAATTGGCCGCTGTCGCCAAACGATCCAGATTCTGGACAAGTTGAAAAGAAGATTTGTTTGGGACGCTCTCCCGCATGCGTTGGTATATAGCAGCCTAAAAATTGACAAAGATTGACGAAAAAATAATGCAAAAAACAGCAAAAAATCATAAGAAATGAATGGGAAAAAACAGAAAATTCAAAAAATCGCCCTCAAACAAACATTCGCTGCAAAGCCATACGTTGACGTAGAAACTTCATTCAAACTTCAAAACACAGGAAAACCTGTCGCCTCTGCCCTTACCCGACAGCATGTTGATACATTGTGTCGTTTTTCATCCAGGCCCTCTCAAAAACATGTGGGTTTGGCGTTTTTTGTGGGGAGTGGGGAGAGATCAACTGTCAGTGCGGGATCGCTGAAAAATCACCTCTCATTTTGCTCTTTTCACGCTGCTCCCAGTCAAACTGTAAGCGGTAGACAGATTATTTTTGTAGGCAAATTTGTGCTCTCTCGTGCGATGCTGGCCATAAACCTGTGCGCTTTGCAAAATTTTAACGGCAAGTCTCAGAGTCAGCCCAGCGCAGCCTCTTCTCCCTAAGCCCCCATTCATTTTCCAATCACTATGATCAAAGTTAAACCTCAGGTTTCATAGTACACACACCAAATCGCATCAGGGCGTTCTGGAGATTCTCCCCTGTGTGACAGTGTGTTCATATTGCAGATAGGTGCAAGCGTTGTCTCCCTAGAGCCAAATGTTTAGCACTTGGGCAATTTTGCTTTTTCCCATTAGAATGAATGAAAATCTCAACGCCTCAAACAGAAATGTGCTACGTTGCCATACTTTGAGGTAGAAACTTGTGGTCTGTTTGTGTACCGAGTTGCACGTTGATAGGTTGTATGGTTTATCAGCAGCATCTTCTCAAAGCTGATTTGGTGAATTCTCTGCTCAGGTGTCTCTCCTGATGACATTGTCCTGCTGGAGCAGGCTGACTGATGACCTCATACAGACACACAAACACTTCAGGCACACACACACACACACACACACACTCAGACTCGATGGCGAGTATACGTCTCGGAGCACCCTCGAAATTTCAGCTCGCTGGAATTTTCTAGTTATTATTATTCTTCTTCTTCCCAAACAAAGAACGTATTTTTGGGGGGCTGAACACTATTGAAAAACGGACGATTTTCGGCATGCACATTGGGACAGGTTAAAAATGTAATATTTTCAAATCGTTCAAAATACACAGGGCAAAATTGCGCAGCCACGCCACCTAGATCATTTTTAACAGCGAGCCCCACTTCTGAGTTTTGCCTAAATACATGAAACTTGGTGGGTTTATAGAAAAAACTGAGGTGCACAAAAAATTCCTTCTAAAGCCCTGTCCTCAACCCAACAGGAAGTTGGCCATTTTGACTTGTATGTTTTCCCTTTTGGAAGGAGCTGTTCCTATGGCTTTTGCCTGATTGACTTCAAATCAGGTCCAGATCATCCACAGGCAATAGTGACCAACACTTCTCAAAAGAATTTCTATAGGTCAAAGGGCGTGGTTGCTATGATGTGTCAAGATGCGTTAATTTTTTTTTCTCTTACTCTTTGAACAGCTATCACGCCCACATACTTGATCGTGGCAGCTTGAAACTTGTTGGACATGATGAGGGCTCCATCCTGAATAGCCTGGTATACTATCTTCCTACCTCACTCATGGTGCTCCACAGTGGTGACAGGAAGTAATCAGGTTTTACACTTACATGTAGTAATCCTACATAATTGACGAGATCAACTTCATTCCACTTGGCAGTGAGGCTATCACCAATGGCATCCGTGTGGCAGGAATGTATAGCGATACCTCGTTATGTATTGCAAGTGGCTTTTTAACGGCTTTAAAGAAGAAACTTGGTACACTGGGAGGACAGAGAGCTCTGATGTTTGATAGGAGTATAGCCCATGGGGTGCCAAAATGCAAAAGTAGTGCCCCCTAGAACAGTGGTCCCCAACCTTTTTATCACCGCGGACCTGTCAACGCTTGACCATTTTAACGCGGCCCAGGGGTATGAAGTTTCCACTTTGAACCATCAGATAGTGGGTCTGCAGGTTTGTGTGCCTGCTGAGACTCACTCTAGTTACTCTGGTCAGTATGGTAACGTTTAAACATGCCTTCAAAATAACATACAAATACACCACAAAACCGAATATAAAGTGCATGAAAATTTTAACTCACCATCACGTTAATAATGTTAGTGGGAGCCCTGAGCTTGTTTCTGTACAACGAGATGGTCCCATCTGGGAGTGATTGGAGACAATGACACCCGAAGTGTGTTGTATATGTCCAGTCTACTCCGTTGTTTTGTTTCGGTTGCCATCATTGCAGAAAACCCTGCTTCACATAGATAGGTTGTTGGAAATGGCAACAGGACTTTCAGTGCTGTGGTGGCGATCCCAGGGTATTCTGCTTGAATTTTAATCCAGAAAACAGGCAGAGCCGTTGTCTCGAACATATGTTTAAGGCTGCTGTCATTTGCGATCTCCAGCAGTTGATCTTCTTCTTGCACAGACATGCTAGATTCACCTGGTTTGCTGCCAAATGGGTCGCAGATCCATTCCTTGCCAGCTCTGGGATCCCTTGTGTTTGGGAAGTAGTGCTCAAACTAATTTAAAAGCAAAGACAGGTGATCACGCACCAGCTGGGAGAATAAAGTTTTAGCCTCAGTCTCACCTAAAATTCCCGCTAATGTTGGAAACATGTCAAATATGCCTCTGTTCACACGCCGTCTCCACAAATCCAATTTAGTTTTAAATGCAGCGACCTTATCTGCCAACTTGAAGACAGTAGTCATTTTTCCCAGAAGTGACAGATTGTGTTCATTGAGCAGGTTGAATATGTCACACAGGTAAGCCAGTTTTGTGACCAATTCCGTTTCACCAAAATGTGCTGCCAGCGATTTCTGAGAGAAATCTTTGCAGCAGCTCGCGTAATTCAAACACTCTTCTCAGAGATTTCCCTCGAAATAACCATCTTATTTCTGAGTGTAAGAAAAGGCATCTGTGGTGCTTGTCCATCTCCTCACAAAGCAGCTCAAACATGCGCAAGTTAAGGGCATGTGCTTTAATGTAGTTAATAACTTTAACGACATCATTTAATATACTGTTCAATTCCAGTGACATTTTTCGACTTGCCAGCATTTCCCTGTGAATGATGCAATACGTAGATTCACACTCAGGTGCAACGTCCTTAATCCGAGCAGTTAAACCAGACAGCCGTCCAGTCATGGCAGCAGTTCCGTCTGTGCATACGCCGACACAAAAAAGCCATTTCAGTTTTCCTGACATATAACCATCCAGCGACTTGAACAGTTCTTCGGCAGTGGTGTTAGTTGGCAACGATAGTGCACATAACATATCCTCATGTACATCCTCCTGATGAAGATATCGCACATAAACAAGTAGTACTGCCTTGTTGTCAACATCAGTAGATTCGTCAACCTGGAGGGCACACCACGGCGATGTATTAATCTGCTCCGACAGTTGTGTCTCAATGTCTTTGGCTATGTCCTCAATGCGCCGAGTCACTGTGCTAGTCGACAGAGGCACCTGTTCTATCTTTTTAACAGAAGCCTCTCCTAGAAGTTGACGGCAAATGTCTTTAGTGGAGGGCAAGATCAATTCCTCACCAATAGTGAATGGCTTTTTAGCTTTAGCAATACGGTTGGACACCAGGTAGGATGCTCTCAGGACATTCACATTTACTGATGTGGTGGCCCTCAGTAATTTCTTCTATCCTTCGTGTTCCTGTTTTTTTCTCTCAAAATACTCCGGGTGCTTGTCTTTTAATCCAGGGTGCTTTGTCTCAAAGTGGCGCAACAGTTTTGAAGGCTTCATTGCCTCATTAACACATATAACACAGAGCGGGCTTGGTACGTTGGAATCACCGACCTCGATAAATCCATATTACATGTACAACTCCTGGTATTTTCTGATAAAAACTTTCTTCTTCTTGGAAGTCGTAGGCTTTTCTCCTGTCTCTTCACTGGCCCGTTTCCCCTTCGCAAAGAAACTTCCAAAGACGGCTGTTTCTTACTCATTTTGCTAGTTGGTGGGTTAGACTTTGGCGCTCACTGCCCAAGGCTTAATCGAGAGAATCCAGTAATTTTTCAAAATAAAAGGTTTTTCAAAATAAAAGATCATTCAGACTCAGATAAAACATAAAACGGAAATAATTTTTTATTGTGCGGCCGAGCACCTGTTGATCCACGGACCGGCAACGGTCTGCGGCCCGGGGGTTGGGGACCACTGCCCTAAAAGTTTTGATCCCCATTATTGTAGGCAAATAAAAAACATCCTAAAGAGATATACAAAAAAGTCTCTTGACATGATGACCGTAACCCAACAGGAAGTCGGCAATTTTGATTTGAATTTTTGAATTTCAAAAACATCTCCTCCGAGGGGGTTTACTCAGTTGGCTTCAAATTTGGTGCAAATCATCGATGGACCAAGCTGAGAAAATTTTATGTGCAGAATTTTAAGTCAAAGGGCTATTACAGGAGACCCACACATCAAAGTTAGCCAAACACGCACTTAGATCACCACTATTCCCCCACATTTATCTAGCCAGCTACATCTGTGGCCATCTTGGTCAGTAGGAAAGTGCATTTCTCTCTTCTAAACATTATTGTAGATCCAGAAGGGAGATTTATCATGATTAACATTTCAATCTGCAATATAAACCACTGCATTGCCAGCATTTATGGCCCCTATGTTGATGACCTATCAGGATTCACAAGGAAGACCCAAGTGCACACTCTGAATGTGGTTTAGTCACAGTTTAATAAAGTTACAACAGAAAGTCCTGGGGCTAGCAGCCTCCGCAGGAAAAACAGTAACACTAGCACTAAAAGACAAACAAAAACAATCACCTGGAGCAACAGGCCTCCACAGAGAAAATTAACTATCTGATACAAAACTGGTACTTGCACAAGGTAAAAAACAAGAACACCAAGAACCCAGAACACAAAGTGACAAATCAAATACTCACAAAATCCAAAACACAAAACTGGCTGAAGGGGAAACCAACCCAGGGGACTAGCTAGGAGAAACAAGACACAGGAACACGGGGCAAGGAAGGGAACAGGGCAGGGCAGGGAACAGAGCACAGAGGGTTGTAAGCAATGATCTGGCAGCTATCCCCTTACAGAGGAGACACTAAATACCCAGTAGATTGGGGATAGCTGCCAGCTCATAGGCGGAGAACAAGGAGACACCTGACAAGGAGAGGAGGGGTTCAGGTGAGTGACAGGGCAGACAGACACAGAATCGTGACGTGACCCCTCCTTCTTTCACACTTTCTTCACTTCACTCTCATCACACACAGACTCGAAGTAGGAGGGGACTTCAACATTGTACTGAACCCTGACCAAGATAGGCTTAGCTCCTCAGGCAACCTTAGAATCTGCCACTCAGCCGATACACTGAGACAATACATGAGTGATTTTGGTCTTTGCAATGCGTGGTGCTCTCAACACCCCACTAACCGAGAACATATATTTTTCTCCCCAGCCCACCACTCCTACTCACGCCTGGACTTCTTTCTAACTAAAAACTCAATTTTGAAGGACATCTCTGACACCCAGATCCACTCCATTACCATCAGTGAGCATGCACCAGTCTCGCTGCACTTAACTAACGGAACACTCAAACCACAGATGAGGAACTGGAGACTTAATACATCATTGCTGAAAAACAAGGAGTTCATCAAATACTTCGGCTGGGAAGGGTAACCCTTTGGGAGGCAGCAAAAGCAGTTATGCGTGTGTAGCAGTGCCACAAAGTAAGGGACACTTTGCCTGCTTTCCCCGCTTTATTCTCCCCTCTTTATAGCACTTGAGTACCCAAATAAAGGGTCAGAACAATGGAGGCGTGGTCTTTCGTATCCACAAATATTTTATTGGCTATTCTTATTATGACAACACAACATCAGTAAAAGACTAAGGCCTTAGTAAAACACAATCATGCACACTGCCTATACATGGTACACTGGGTTAGCTATTAGTAACTTGCCAAGACGAGCAGCGCAGATTCCCTGAACCCAAACCCAAAAAAATCACATTAAAGCACACAAGTTTATACACGCCAAGCAAAGCCATGCACTGCAAGCCAAAAATCACACTACAAACAATTTAGTAGAAAACAGAATCTGCTACCACTAGAGGCAGTAGTTGCGACACAGCCACCAGCATACAGCAGATATAGGACTACTGTGCCACCACCAATAGAAATAAAACAAAATAAACAAATTAAACAAAACAATGGATTACAGACAGTACACAATTACCCAACAGCAATCGACGGTTAATTGGGCAGACCAACAAACAAGCACACAGACAGACAGACAAAGGGTTTCACAGAAAGCACAAACTGCAAGCACACCCACATGCACATCAAGCCAGCAGCCGCACACGCACACCTGCATGCACACGCCATGCACATCCAGACCACAGCCGAGCGCTATAGCAAGCGGCCTGTCGGTCGGATAGCTGAAGCTAGCAGCAGCGTAGCAGGACGGGAATACCTCCAGAGGACAAAACAGCAACGGCGACCACCCGGCCAGACGCCAGTCGGCCCGAGAAGCAGTTAACAAAAGCTACAGGAAGCTCGGCTGGCAAAGGACTTCGTGCCGGTTAGATGCTGAGCCGAGGATAGTGGAAGCACCGGAGGGAATAGAACAGCACTGCTAGCCAATTAGCTTTAGCAGCGAACCTACGGCGGTAAGCCAGTAGAACCAAGGATACCCTCTGGAGCTACAGCGAGTGCTGGGCAGCATGAACACTCAACCTTGCGTCTTCCCCTGGGACAGGCAGATGTTTCCTGCACATCCCTGCCGGTGTTTATAAGGGCGTGACTAGCAACCACCTGACCACACGTGGGGTGGGGTGAGTGTGTAGGCACCATCACGAATTTCCAGGCACTGTCCTGCCACACGTGGCAAAATAATATCCTACTCATCACACAAGAGGAAAAAAAATCAGGCTCAAGAAACAGATCTGCAGCAAAAAATTACAACATTAGAATCTGCTTATGCTGCCTCCCAAGAGGAACATATTCTAAGAGACATAAACAAAATTAAGCTTAAACTTTATAAACTTGGAGAGGCCTGCAGAGGCTACGCTGGACAAACTTCAAACTCAATAATAAATCAAGCAAGTTTCTAGCAAATCAGCTTAAACGTAACAAAGAGAAAACAACAATCAGCAGCATCAGAAACTCAGCAGGGATAACAACTCACTCCCCTGAAGAAATTAATAACACCTTCAGGGATTTTTATAAGAACTTGTACTCCTCTCAAATAGACCCACCAACTGATGCTATGGAAGACTTTCTAGATACTGTTGACCTTCCTACACTTAATAAAGAACTGATTTCCACTCTGGAACTGCCCATATCGCTGCAGGAACTCTATGAAGTATTTTGTAAGATGTGAAATAATAAAGCACCAGGACCGGATGGCTTCCCAGCAGAATTCTACAAAGAGTTATGGCCAATTCTCGCACCTACCTTCTTTAGGACTGTACTTGACATAAAAGAAAAAGGCATATTCCCCGCCAGTATGAACTCTGCAATTATCAACCTCCTCCTTAAGGCAGACAAAGATCCCGTGTTGCCGTCAAGCTATCGCCCCATCTTACTCATTAATGCTGATCTTAAACTGATCTGCAACGTCTTAGCCATCAGACTTGAAAAGATAACTCCCCACATAATACGTACAGATCAGACTGGCTTTATCAAGGGCAGAAAGTCATCAAACAATACTCGCAGACTTTTTAACTTGATGGATTATTCAAATACCCATAACCTGAACTCAATCATGGTCTCCTTAGATGCAGAAAAAGCTGGAAGTTCCTTATGTCCACATTGAATATATTCAAATTCGGGGACTCTTTTATATCTTGGATAAAAATCCTATACAACTCACCCAGCGCCGCTGTAAGGACAAATGATCAGACCTCCCTGAGGTTCATCCTGCAGAGGGGAACAAGACAAAGCTGTCCACTCTCTCCATCGCTGTTCGCCATTTTCATAGAACCGCTGGCTGCGGCCATCCAACAAGATATAAATATCAAAGGGATTCAGACAGCAACCCTCGACCATAAAATAAGTCTCTATGCTGATGATGTATTACTTTTCCTCCAGAACCCACAGTCCTCCCTCTCTGAGTCAATCAAGCTCATAGATACATTCTCAGTCATATCGGACTACTCCGTAAACTGGTCCAAATCTGTTGTCCTCTCACGAAAAAATAATTTTCACAACACTCTTTCCGTACCACTGCAGACGGGGAATATCAAATATCTGGGTGTCAACATCTCCAACAGGCTGTCAGAACTCTCACAGCTGAATTATGTTCCACTGCTGAAGAGACTTGAGGATGGGTAAACCTCCCCATTTCACTAATGGGAAGAATAGCCACGATAAAAATGATGGTCCTTCCCAAAGTGAATTACCTGTTTTCCATGACTCCGAAGCAACCGTCCTCTGCATGGTTCAACTCTCTGAACTAAAGTATTACAAAGCTCTTGTGGGGGAAGAAAACACACCAGTAGACTGCAGTATATCGTAAAATGGATCACACATGACCCATTGGATCAGGCCTGGCTGGATATTGAACAAACTTACTGCAGAAATATCCAAATATCTGACTTATCATTCATCAGTAATATTCTTAAACGACACAAGTGCATGGAAAACCACAAAATAGCCGTCTCCCTGACAGCCTGGTGGGAATTCCTCAAATTCACAGGGTGTTCACTTACTTCATGCGGTTTCGCACCCATCTGGAACATCCCAGACATCCCTCAGGTTTCAAAACTACTGAACTGCTCCTCATGGAAGTCAAAGGGGATAACACGTCTGTCAGACATCATTAAAGACAGGAACTTCACCCCATTCCATGACCTAGTGACAGAATACAGCATCAACAAAAATAGTTTTCTGGAATATTTACAACTTAAATCTATAATACAGACTGAATTAAAAATTAGACCCACACATGTGGAGTTAGGTATCGCCCCGGTAGTGGAAAATTTTCTCAACTTATCCCCCAGAAAGCTACTATCCAATATATATACTCTGTAAACAAAGACTGACTGCTCAATCGTCCTGCCCTCCTCTAAATGGGAGGCAGACATGGCCCTTACTCCAAACCATGAATTCTGGAAACAGATTTGCCTTAACACCTTCAAAGTGACTCAACCAAATCTGCAGCTCATACAATACAAAATCCTCCATAGAACACACTACATGGGACGAAGGATGTTCAAAATGGGACTTGCGCTATCCAACACCTGCGCACATTGTGAAGATGGGATATCAGATGCCTGCATGCCATATGGCAATGCACACCAGTGTACCAGTTCTGGCAGAGGGTATGCGAAGACCTATCTGTGTGCCTCAGGCACCCTATACAGGCCTCACCATCACTCTGTGTGCTAGGGGACCTTAACAACACTGGTCTGGAATCCCACCAAACCTGACTTCTGCTCACTGCCCTAAGCATCGCAAAGAGGGCCCAGGTCCTGTGCACCAGAGCCGCACGTTGCCGGCGGTGGGCCCTGACACTCACGGGGGGCCTTGCCTCCTGCCTCCCGGCCCGCCCCCTGGGGGGTTTGGGGAGCGCGGCCACTGCTGGGGGGCGGTCTGGTGCACGTGTTGGGTTTGGCGTTTCCCGGGCTAGTGGGCCATGGCTATGGTCATGCCCAGGTTGTGGTGGCACTGCCCCCCTCACTGGCAGTCCCACTGGCCCTGGGGCTGGGGGTGGGAGATAGGAAGTGGCGCTCTGGCTCCCCTGTCCATGCCCTCCGCTCCCAGGATACCTGGGTGGGTGGGGCTTGCGGGGCCGGGGGGTTAGGGGTGGGGCAGTCCGGGGGCGGGGTATAGTGGCAGCTTCTGGGGCTAAGGAGATAGCTGAGTGTCCCTCTGGGTGCGGCGTCCCTGACTCCCTCTGGGCAAGGGCAGGTGGCAAGGACATACTAGGGACCAGCCTCCCTTGTGGCACTCCCACCCACCACACTCACAGCACTCCCAACACACCTACATTTCTAAATTTTACCTAAATGCATGAAACTTGGTTGGTTTATAGAACATACTGAGTGCACAAAAAATCCTCTTGAAGCCCCACTCAACCCAACAGGCCTTTTTGACTTGTATGTTTTCCCTTTCAGAAGGGGCTGCTCATAGGGCTTTTGCCTGATTGACTTAAAATTAGGTACAGATCATCCACAGACAGTGGTGACCAACACTCGTCAAAAGAATTTCCGTCGGTCAAGGGGCGTGGTTACTATGATGTGTCAAACGTTGGCGTTTTTTTTCATGCTCTTTCACTTTGAACAGCTCTCACGCACACATACTTGATCATGGCAGCTTGAAACTTGCTGGACATGATGAAGGCTCCATCCTGAATAGCCTGATATATTAACTTCCAACCTCTCTCATGGCGCTCCCCAGTGGTGACAGGAAGTAATCAGGTTTTACACTTACATGTAGTACTCCTCCATATTTCCAAAGAAATCTCCTTTAATGAGGGGTTGACCAGATGCCAGCCTGGAAGTAATAAAGGCATGGACCAGCTGTTCTGCTGCATCAAGAGGGAGTAGGTGCCTAATTTTAGCAATGTTGCGGAAGTGAAAGGAGGCAGTCCTTGAGATACATTTTAGGTGGGAACCAAATGACAGGTCTTGATCAAAACAGACACCTAGATTATTTACAGCATTTCCAGAAGCAGTGGCAAAATGGTTTCGTAGTGCTATGACACCAGATATAGAATCCTTTAGGTGTTGTGGACCTATAAGCAATAACTCAGTTTTTCCGAATTCAGGAGAAGGAAATGATTGGTCATCCAGGTCTTCATGTCAATCCTGTCATCAAGACAGGATTGGGGGTTGCTGTAGATCATTGTGTTCACTCAACTTGCGTGATTGATAAATATAATTGGGTGTTATGAGCGTAACAATGGAAATCTATTAAATGATTCCTGATGATATCACCTGGAGGGATCATATATAAAGTGAACAGAATTGGACTGTGACAAAGTTGGTGAGACACACCATTTGTCCCCATACAGTTCCTCATTATTTGAGTTATCATGCTTGTTTGATTAGCCAGTACTCACCCCATTGTTCATAAATACTCACCACTCTAGGGACAAAAGGTGGAACCACTCTGGACACGCTGGTAAGATTACTCCTTTTTTCTTTGTTTTTGTATTTTACTGGTATACCAACTATTTTTGCCTCATTTTTCTTTTTTCTCTCTATTCTTTTTTTCTCTACAAAATTAAATTATTGATTTTGTGGATTATATTTGATTTTGTGGATACCAGGACCCATAGGGAAAAAGGACAAGGACAAATGGAAAAGGATTTTGATTTGTGTGGGGAGTGGATTTTGGGTGTATGAACCTTTGTATGTGTGAGTTTCTGTTATACACTATTCAAATTTAGTTTTTTTGTTTGAGTATTTTTAAAAATCAAATAAGTCAAAATCACTATTTAAGAACTCTTTGTCATCAGCTATTTGACCTCCTTAATTGTGGAGGTTGGGTGCAGGAGCTTCCCAGGCCAGCCAGTCTGGAAAGCTGAGGCTAGTTAGCAACATCGCAAAACAGGTGTCAGCATCCAGATGGCTGTTACTAAAGAGACGCAAGTAGTGGCTAAGCCATAGTAGGCGATGTGGAGAGGGGAAGGTACTAGCCGCTACCTGGAGCTCGAATAATCAGAGCCTGGGTCATTTGAATGTGGCAGTGCTGTGTCGCAGCATTAGCACTGGTCACTACCGGAGCTCTCATTAACAAGACCTGGGTTAGTTGAACATGGCAGTGGTGATTCGGTCATATACAAGCAGTGTAAACTAGCACTGGAGGGTGGCACTGGGACACCAGAGCTCACAGCCTAGCTTATTAAACCTGCGTTCAAACCAACAGGTGGTAGACATGAACAAGTGTCAACTCTACATTCAAAACCGATATAAATGCCACGATAACACACAAATTGAAATCTGGCGGTGCGAATGGCTGGAGCATCTGGCACAGCGTGAATGATGCAATTGAAGTGTCTGGTGTGGCACGAATGACCCGAATCTAGCATCTGAAAGACGCAAATTGAGCGTCTTGGGCAACGCGAATTAAGTTGGAAAATTTTAACTTTTCAGGCAGCATCACGCCATGAAGTCCAATCAGAGATGAGATCCTAAAATTAGTTGTTTGGGCACCCAGTCCTCTACGACACTGCCACCACTTTTTTTGTTTTGTTTTGTTTTTTTTCCTCTCAGTGAGGAGATGGGACTCTGGTGAGTTGTGAAACAGTCTGTGGTTTGTTTTACTATGTTACCGACTGCAGTGTAAAGCTACCATGTTTTGATCTTCAGAATCGGGGACACCCAGTCTTGAGCAGCGGAGAATGAGGTCAATTGTTCAAGGTGGTCCTACTGCCTCGGTCCACTACTGATCCCTAACGTTTTCTGCTCTGCTCGCTAGCTTGCTCTCTCTCTCTCTCCCTCTGTGCTTCTCGCAACCTTTTTCGCGACATCTTTGGGGACAGTTTTAACCAGTGACAGGGCAGTCGAATCGGGGACTGTCCCCCAGAATGTCCGGTCACCCTACTGTAGTGACACCGCTGTAGTTGGTGTCCCGGGTTCGAGCCTGGCACTGACCCAAGCTATAGGTCCTCGAACTGGGCTTCAGTCAGCCCGAGGTACCGCTGGAACCAGCTGTCATCGAGACGGAGCTCATGGATGAACAAGACGGTAAACCTCCAGCAGTGCAGTGTGTCTCCAGCTGCCATAAACCCAGACACTTCTGGGACTTGTTCTGTAGATACAGTGCAGGAGCAATGTGCGCAGTTTTTTTTTCAATCATCAATGAGGCGATTTTCACAAAAATGGTCAGAGAGTTTTCACTTTGACCGTTTTTCAGTGTAAACATAGTTTTCGACTAAGAAGGTGAAACCTCGATGAAGGGAGGCTCCCACCTGAGGCTCCCCCAGAGATATATCAGTAGCTCCTGCTCACAGGTAGGCTGAGGTGGTGAAGACACAGTCTCAGAAGATAGCACCTTTCATGACTATTACACATGAGGTGCACTGGGCTACGAGGCTATTCCTACCAAGTGAGGGGACTGCAATAGACCTTATGTATAAGGACACTTGTACTGTCATAGATGACATGCTGTCTTGAGGTCTGGGGAAATGCATATAAAACAAGTATAAGCCATATTCACACGGGAATAGTATTGCCTGGGGACATGTGATAATTTGTAAATTACCCTCCACATCCATCTTTCTTGCGGGGGATTCACATGGAATAATTGAAGGCCGTATTTTCATCTAATTTATTGACATTATAGCCCAGATTTGTTATATGTAAGCTGTGTACATTGTAACATCCACTGCTGTCACATCCATGTCATCATGGCAACAGTATACACAGTAAAATGTCAAAACAGCAAAGTGACTGGAACAGTGGGCAGTTAGTATAATGTATTATGCCCTGATGGTTCTGATGGACCCAGAGGAAGACCCAGGACATGCTGGAGTGACTATGTCACCCGGCTGGCCTGGGAACTCCTTGGGATCCTCCTGGAAGAGCTGGAGGAAGTGTCTAAGGAGAGGGAGGTCTGGGCATCCCTACTCAGACTGCTGCCCCCACGACCCGGCCCCGGATAAGCGGATAACCCGGCTCTTTCTGTGAATGGGTCTCCACACTGCATACTAAGATACTCCAGCATACCACAATGTCGATAATTCAACCTTAAACAACAATTAGAAAAAACCTAATCATTGAGATGCAGGTTCACAGGAGACTAGTATTATCATGGTACATCTGGCAAAATATTTGCTGGTGAAAATTTTATGTGCATTCTCATGGGATCACAGCCATATTCCACAATTATTACAGATTATCAGAGGTCCACAAGTAACACTAATCCAACAGGATCAAAGCTGTAGACCCCATAATTAAACTTAAAAAAGAGAGTATTAAAAGTAGAAAATTCCAGCGCCCTGAAATTTTGACAGTGCCCCTGGATGTGCGCATTGGTTTGCAGCACGTTCTTTGCCTTTTGTTCACAAGACACCATTCCGTGAGTATATGTGTGAGTGTGTGTGTGTGTTTGTGTGTTGTGTTCATCACCACATGAATTTAAATGAAGTTTGTACACTGGGAGAGAAATAAGCTTGTTTGGTCATTTTCCCATATATTCGTGTTGGGGGCCATTTTGGGGCCCCTGTCACAATTCATAGAATAATTGGCCTCACCAGGCGCAGTGCTGCTCTGGGATGGGTGCCTGTGTGTTTTTCCCATTCATTTCAGGGTCAATTCTTCTGGTTGGCTTCTGGTTGAACATTTCTGCACCAACAGACTACAACTCTCTGCAGTTTTTCAAATTGTAATGAAGTTTCT
This sequence comes from Karalla daura, assembly GCA_029224185.1. NCBI lineage: Eukaryota > Metazoa > Chordata > Actinopteri > Chaetodontiformes > Leiognathidae > Karalla > Karalla daura. Next base: position 3,788,329 of record CM055188.1, on the reverse strand, counting down.
ACATCAAAGTATGATAATGTAGCAGATGTTTATTTGGTCTCTCTTGCCTCTGGTTGAGGTGAAAATATCAAACCCACATGTTTTTTAGAGGGTCTGGATGAAAAACGATACAAGTTATCAACGTTCTGTCAGGTACAGCCAGAGAGGACGTCTTTTCTTGAGTTTTGAAGTTTAAATGCAGTTTCTACATCAACATATGGCTTCACATAGGAATGTTTGTTTGAGGGTGAGTTTTTGAATTTCTTCTTTTTCCCATTGATTTCCTATGGGATTTTTGGGGGGATTTGGGGCCAAAAAGTGGAATACAGTTAGGAATCTAGGTCTAATCCAAAATTTGTATATGCCAGCATCTCCGGGAGAGTCTCAGGAACACACTGGTTTGATAACCGCTCCAGATTTTGGATCATTTGGCAACAAGTCAAATTTGCCAGGAGCCAGTTTCCGGGCCACACATTTTGATGAATCATTTGTGCGTGTGCGATTAAGCATTTTCGACAACTCACAGACTGAAATTTCATACAGAAAAGGGAAATAAGAATAAACCTGCAGAAGAGCATGAGTGCTCCCTCCCGGAGCAGTAATAATAAAGTTTGCTATTGTGAACTTACTAACCCACAATATATAAGCTATTAATAAGATCCTGCATGTTCAGATAATTAAAATAATTTTTCAAGTTAAGACTAACAGCCTTCCTTCAATTTTTTTCAATCAGTGAGACACCGAGCCTGGACCAAAAGCAGCCACCAGTGGCTCTCCTTGGAGGAAACAGACCATGGCAGATGATGTGTTTTCTGATGGTGAGTACTCACTCAGGTGGATGAGAAGGCTGCACACCACACATCTGTCCATTGTCAAGGTTACTGTTACGGTTAAAATTTAGGTTATGTTGTTTTAGAAGTAACAAAGTACGCACAATAGTATTAAGAACAATTTTAGGTTCTACGTTTTCGGGTGAACTTTATTTCAGTTTGCAATGGACTGCAAACTAAGTAAATTCAGCACAAAGTTCTGCTCAATTTTAATGCCATGATGAAAAAGTTTCATTTCCACAGGATACTTCAGAGAGATTGATAACTCCTTGACCTGCAACTCCACTTATTTGTGTTGAGTTTTGTGTTTGTCAAGAATTAAGAGGTTCTGAAGGATGAGGCATCAGGGACTGGAAACTGATATGAGCATCAAAAACCAATGATGGAACCAGTAAAAATCATCCTAATAAACTTGCATACTAACCAGGCTTCGATCAAACACATATGATCATTTAGAAACATTTAGAGATGTGTGTGTTTGTGTATGTTTTAAAGCATTAAATGTTGATTGATAAATGTTACATCACACAGGTCAGATGCCTGCTTTGAGTATTCCAGTCACCTGAGCTTTGGTGAGTATGATCTAAAAGGAAGCCTTATAGCAAGGAACACAACACCATTTATCACCATGTGCCAACGCTGATATTTGTGAGCCATTTAGCATATTTAGAGTTTGCATGTTATAAATGCAAATGAGAACTTCTTCATCTTCAGCTTTTATTCACTTGAAGTGCCTGTTTATACCAAATGTTATCTCAAGGTACTTTACAAAAGCAAGCAAATAACATACACATTGAGTAACACAGCATACAACGCCTGCCCTTCGACCCTTGCTTTAGCTGATGAGTCCACAGTAGTAACAGTAGGTAGAGGGCCATGGTTAGGGGCAGAGTCCTGGATCTAATTCAGCCTCCATGGGGTCTGGGAGAGGAGAAATCACAAAAACTCTGGGGACAGGGGGGCCTGGTCAAATGTGTTAGTCCTGCACAATTAAGGAATAAGAATAGAGAGGGGGAGAGAGATAGATACAAAAAGAGATAAAAAAGGAGAGAAGGGAAGAGAGGGGAGACAGAAGAAGAGAGATGGAAGTGTCAATGACTTATAGCTCTCCTTTTCTTACTTACCTGCAGTGGAGGAAGTAAGTGAGAATGCACAGAAACCCACATACATGCAGGACAGAGAGTAACTAAATAGGAAATGTTGTTGTAGGTATGTTCAACAAGCTTTGTTTGAGATAATAGTGACACACTAACAGACATTGAAATTTAACCATAAACAATGTTGGAATGTAATATGTCTCAGACAGTGTTTTTGGTCTTTTCACATCTCTTTTTGGGAAATGGGATTTGCAAGGCAGGTTTTGCTTTTTGTTAATCCTCAAATCCTAAAAAAAATGTTTTTCTGTTTTTGTTTTTTTCCTGATATTTCTTTTACACACAAGTTTGTTCACGATTGTTTACAATTGTTAAGTTAGGGTTTACCAAAGTTTTTCAGAACCAAGAGCTACTGAAAGGTACAGATATTTATTTATCTTATTTATTTATTGGTACAAACTTCCTGAAGATGAAGGTGCATAGTTTACCTTAACAATTATAATATGAATATTCATATGACAAGACTTCCAAATCCCATGTAAATGTTCATGATTCCTTACATTAATTAACAAAATTATCATAGTTAGGAAACACAGATAATACATATTTCTCAAAAACAAAATCAAACCTGAGAAATTGTGTACACATTATCATTTATATTTAATCTTGTAGATATGCATCAGGTGTGTTCTGAGTTTGTTGCCAAGTTCATGTCAGGTGAAGTTCACAGAGATAGGTTATACCAATAAGGCTGGCAACTTTTATTGCTGCCATGCATGTAGCTTTGTCCAAAAGGTTTGGTGTTTTCTGATGGGCTTTGAGGTCGGAGTCATTTTGTATCTTTAGGATTTCAATCTCCACCTGAGCAGCATTCAAGATGAATGTTGCACTTAGTTGCTCAGCCATCTATATCATGTCCACTTGTATGACAGGGTTTGAAACAAATGACACACATTGCACAAGTACTTTTCTACAGCTTTGACAACCCTGCCCCCAGATTCCAGAACCTCATCACTAGACATTACATATTATGCAGTTCCATATTTCAGAGCATCATTACAGTTTTGTATTATGTCCATGGTGAACCTTGCAAAATCTACCGTCAGGTTTTACAGTCCAATCAAGAGAGACCAAAACATGTTCAAGAACCCCCCCACCCCCCCTCCCACTGACTGCAAGGAAAGGTAGCACAGCATTTTTCTTTCTGTAAATGCACAAACAAAATGTAAGTCTTCGTTTTAAATGTGTTTTGCCTTTTCTTTGCACTTTACAGTTCAAATGGTTCAGTTTCCCAGTGATGTCTGTTAAAATGGTTAAGCAAATACTTGGTGTCCTTGAGCAGTGGGGTGTCCTCCCCTTTGGACCTCATGAGGTCTTTGGTCTCATCCAAAAGTGACCAAAAAAAACCCTGCAGGACAGTCCCCTGCTGAGCCATCAGATATTTGTGTACAGTAACGGGTCCCCGTACTCTGAAACCTCTTTCAAGAACACCTTGAAGGTCCTGTGTTGCTTTGCTTTGGAGCGGATATTCTCAATGATCCTCATGACAGGAATAATTACATGATAAAAATTTAGGTACATATCGCCTGCTGGTGAATAATGTAGTGGTAGTACAGAAATTTGGGAGGTGTGTGTCACCTTTGCAGCACACAATGAGTGGTCACCAACACTAGCTTTTCAATGACACTTTTCACCTCATTGTAGATGTCTACTCGCCTTGTTGCTCTCTTCAGGGGCAACAATGTCAGGAGCTTTTCTTTTGTGGAGACATCACCTATCGGGTACCATTGGAAAGTTTTTGTATTGGTGTCTGACCAAATACCATTCCGATGAGCTGGGATGTGCCGCTGCTGTTCACAAACTCATCGAACTGGACACTAAACCACCGGCACCTGACCATATCAGTGTCCAGCTGCTCTGTTTAATTCACTGAAACTCTTCTCACCACGATACTTTCTCCCAGGTGGGCATCGGAGATAGCAGATATGACTATTCTTCTCGTCGCAGAGTGTTTCCAATGAACATCACTGTTTCTTTTCAGGTACTCTCCATCTCAAAAGGCTCTCTTCCTTTTCATCTAAATGAAGCCTTGGTTGCTTTGTGTGATATCATCACCAGTCTCTTGAAAATAGACTGCTGTTTGCCCAAAGGTGCCAAAGGCTTTCTCTGCCCATGATGTGCTGGTGGGGCTCACGTCACTTCATGTCCATGAAAACAACACTTATGTGTAAACCAAACAAGCGACAAGATGAGTATGACATCTCATTGATGTAGTGAAGTTTAATATGTTACGGTTTCTTTTTTTTAATTACCAGATGCTTAATGTTGTTTTGACAACATTACGTTTTGTTTTGTAAAGGCGTCTGACTTCCAGCTACGCTCTGTCACGGTGTTCCTTTTGTTCCTGTGATCAGACGCATTCAAAGCCCAGGCCGGTTGGTAACTCCTCCCAAGAATCGACTGACCAATCAGAATGTCAGGATCAGCAACATCCCAAACTTACTAAACAGGAAGTAAAAATTGACAGTAATGGTCTGTGGCTTGTATCACACAAGGTGCCTTCAGATACCATTGGAAACCTCACACTCTTATGATTACAGCAGTTTTTAAACCCAGAGACGATTGCCGATTCACACAGCCGTAACTCTTATTGGAGAGCAAAGACCTGTTTTTACATTTATTAGAAATTAATCAGATCTAGTTGTGTATTAGTTGCACGAGTGCCCTGGTCACGTGACCGATACACTCAATGCTGGCAATAAGAGACCATCTGAATATCATTACATGCATTATGACTTCAAAAAATCAAATAGCCTAGGGTGAGGATTTATAAGCAATTCATATAGAAAAATGTGAGAAAAATAAATGAGAAAAGTACAAATCAACCCTGTGCAATGACATCAGCCCCAAGGAAACATCCATCTGGATGGACGTGTAACCATGTTATATGTTTATTCAGTGAGAAAAAATGACGTTACTAAACATGAACACATGCAGTTTTTTGTGCTAGTCTAGTAGTGATTCCTGCATCTCTGTTTTGAAAGAGTAAATGTGGAAGTTTGTCAGCAAATCGCAAAACTTAATTTGTATGTGTCTGTCACAAACAGGAAAACAGATAGCTTCTCCATGACAATCTAGAGCTCATGGACACTCACTGAAAGAAGATAATGGAAATAAATATTCAATGGGGACTGATCCGAGACATACCACATACATGGGGAGAATTTAACCCATCAGATGGAGCAAACCAAATCAGAACTGGAGCGTGCAGAGCAACCGGAGCGTTGCAACTGTTCGGATGCTATGGATGTTTTGACTTCCAGTTCTGGTTAGTTCCATCTGACGGGGGAAAGAGAGAATGCCATCTGCTGGAGAGATGCTGTCATGTCACCCTTGGCCTGTGGCAGTTGTCATTCAATTGTTTATGGCCATCTCAGACACTTCCAGAGGTGTTAAGAGACTGAAACTCGCATGCTGGATGCTCTTGGCCCCTTGATGAACATAGTAAAAATTTAGCCCCTTAGCTCAAAGTGTCTCTGAGCTATTCCAGAAAAAGCCCTTCACAGCCCCATCATTCCTGGAGGGGCCACCTCAGACACTTCTCGAGCTGTCAGGAGACTGAAACTCGGTGTGCTGGATGCTCTTGACCTCCTGATGAGCATAGTCAAATTTCAGCCTCTTAGCTCAAAGTGTTGAGGATATATGAAAAAAATTACATTTAAGGGCCGGGTTCACATAATGGAATGTAAATGGCTGTCAAAGCTATAGTCAACTAGACCACCAGATTCTGGAGGCCATTCCAGAGCAGATCTCTTTCCAGGGGAGGCCTGGATGAGCATATATATATTGGTTTGGTCCTCATCTAAGCCATACTTTTCGAAGGGCGGGTCTTCACCATTCACCATTTTCCTACCTTTGAGGGCTTGCTACGATCTCAAAAATAGACTAAATGGCCTGAAACTTAATCTGTGGTACCCATGGGGGACCTGGAACAGACCCTCTGAGCCCCATCTCCGTAGACCCTTGGAGAAGCAAAGTTTCTCTAGGAAGGTGCTATCAACATAGCCTTTCACAAGTCCTGACAAGTCCTTAAATATAATCAATATAATATATATTAATATAATCTCTCCCCTCCTCCCTTCTGACTTGAAGGCAAACAACAAACATCCATCCATACATCCATCTTTTTCCGCTTAGCCTGGGCCAGGTCGCGGGGGCAGCAGTCTGAGTAGGGACACCCAGACCTCCCTCTCCCTGGACACTCCAGCTCTTCCGGGAGGATCCCAAGGGAGTCCCTAAGCCGGCTGGGTGACATAGTCACTCCAACGTGTCCAGGATCTTCCTCTGAGTCTCCTCACGAGATGCCCGAAACTACAAACAATATGTGTGCATTGCAGCCATGATATTATGATAAAGAGTTTTGCGGTGGCTGCTGGGAGCTAGAGTTGAGTCAGAGAGAAAAAGTGTAATATACAGTTGAGCGGGCACCTCTCCAAGAGTGCCAGGTCCTGAGTTTCTGTCGGTCACAAGCGCAGTTCTAGAAGCCCTACACTTTGGACACTACATTAGTTTAGTGGCGATTCCTGTCTCTGACAATAGCCGCCATGTTGCCAGTGCTCCGTGAATATGTCTATCTTGCTGCAAAATTGCTAGTGGAATAAGAATAAGGCACAGGAAGACGGATCAACTGAAAACTATGTTGAAATGTATAATCCTCTGCTTTAAACGATTACATTTTATTCATGTGGGGTACCAATCGTGTTTCCTAGTATGGAGTGCAGTGCGCGCATGAGCACTGGTGTCAATGGAAATTTGTATGAAAACGCATGAAATTTTGGTGCATTTGTTTTCATACTTCTCCATACGAATTAGTCACGTTGGGTCTGTATACCAGCTTTTCTCAACTACAGAGTAAAATTTGAACCCAGTCTTCTCTGCAAGATAGCTCAAATTCAGTGAGATCAGGCTCAATCTAATCAGATTGGATGGAGAGTGTCTGTGAACAGCAATTTTCAAGTCTTGCTAATTGGAATTTAGGTCTGAACTTTGACTGGGCTATTCTCACTCATGAACATGCTTTGATTTAAACTATTCCAATGCATCTCTGGCTGTATGTTTAAGGCCATTGTCTTGCTGCCCTACTGGTGAATCTCCTCTCCAGTCTCAAGTCTTTTGCAGCCCCCAACAGGTTTTCTTAAACGATGGTGTCATCTGACCAGAGCCCACCTCACCTCAGCCCACATTGCTGAGAAAATACATCATCGCTGATGACTGCGGCTCCATCGTAACACTGGACAATTACCTTATTGGTGCATGCACAGTCCTCCACAAACTCCAAAACTTGTCCAGCTATGGCTTCTGCGCACTTATCACCTCTGACATCACCAAACTTGAAAAAGCTCTCCTTCACACCAGAATCAGTGGTGTAACGCAGGACATATGACATCTGAGCAGTGTTACCTACGTCACTTGTCTACCATAATGGAGACAAAAGGTGTTCCTCACCTCCTCATTCATTGCCTCGGTCATTACCTCTGCCACTGATTGTATCAGGTCATCCTGAATTTTGCTGGAGGTGCCAATGCAAACCGTGACCAAATCCAGATGACAGTGTAGAGGGCTGTCATATTCCACCAATAACTCCAGTAACTCCAAGTAGATCCCCTTGTTTTCGGAATCTTTACTTTCATCATGTCCTTGAAATGCCAGCTCTTGCTTTACAAGAAATGTGACAACATTAATGAGACATTTCAGGATCTCTCTGTTCTGCCTGACTTTGTTGTTGTTGTAGTATGATTTCACAGCTGCTCATTTCGCTGAAGATCAACTCTTCATGTCTCTGAAAGCTTTCAAACTAACCATCGCTTCCAGGTGTGCCGCAGAATCCTGCTGTTGGTTGGCTGACTTTGTCAGATTTGAAAGGCTGACAAATCCGCCACTGACTGACTCCAGCAGTACAGCCTATTTGGTTTCATACAGCTTGTCATCCATGGATATCACTGATAATTTTCAGTCTTGAAATGCCTTTCCCCTTTCTTATCCTTTTTCTTTTAATTCTAGTTCTGGAGTTGGTTTTCCATTTTTTATTATTTGAATTTTCTCTGTGAAAGGCTGCCGTGAAAAACACTTTCATCTCCTGCCATTTCTCTTCTTCCGTCTATCAACCACTCTCATACCTCTGCCAACTGTTAGGACTTCAAGAAGGCCTACGGATCTTTTGTTTTTGCCCCGCCCACTTAAAATCAAACCATGATTGGTCAATTCTCTCATCACTCTCCAAACCATAACGCATTGATGAACGATTCTGATTGCAAACATGATTCAGAACAGTAACCCTTTCATTGCTGATGTGAACTTGACAGTAAAATAATTGATTATAGATGGGAGACAGTGTATTACATCTATTGAATCAAATTCTAGATTTAAAATAAATGTATGCTTTATATTATAAATACAGCATATATTTATATATACGTTTCAATTTATATTATTTAATACTGGTATGGTTTAGAATTTTTTAAGGCCTTCTCTGAAGGCAAAGAAGGCCCTGAAGGTTCCCCTTCGGCCACTTCATTAGGTACACCTGTCCAACTGCTCGTTAACACTTAATTTCTAATCAGCCAATCACATGGCGGCAACTCAGTGCATTTAGGCATGTAGACATGGTCAAGACAATCTCCTGCAGTTCAAACCGAGCATCAGTATGGGGAAAAAAGGTGATTTGAGTGACTTTGAACATGGCATGGTTGCTGGTGTCAGAAGGGCCGGTCTGAGTATTTCAGAAACTGATGATCTACTGGGATTTTCACACACAACCATCTCTAGGGTTTACAGAGAATGGTCCGAAAAAGAAAAAATATCCAGTGAGCGGCAGTTCTGTGGGCGGAAATGCCTTGTTGATGCCAGAGGTCAGAGGAAAATGGCCAGACTGGTTCAAGCTAATAGAAAGGCAACAGTGACTCAAATAACCACCCATTACAACCAAGGTAGGCAGAAGAGCCTCTCTGAACGCACAGTACGTCGAACTTTGAGGCAGATGGGCTACAGCAGCAGAAGACCACGCCGGGTGCCACTCCTTTCAGCTAAGAACAGGAAACTGAGGCTACAATTTGCACAAGCTCATCGAAATTGGACAATGGAAGATTGGAAAAACGTTGCCTGGTCTGATGACTCTCCATTTCTGCTGCGGCATTCGGATGGTAGGGTCAGAATTTGGCGTCAACAACATGAAAGCATGGATCCATCCTGCCTTGTATCAACGGTTCAGGCTGGTGGTGGTGGTGTAATGGTGTGGGGAATATTTTCTTGGCACTCTTTGGGCCCCTTGGTACCAATTGAGCATCGTTGCAAGGCCACAGCCTACCTGAGTATTGTTGCTGACCATGTCCATCCCTTTATGACCACAATGTACCCAACTTCTGATGGATACTTTCAGCAGGATAATGCGCCATGTCATAAAGCTGGAAACATCTCAGACTGGTTTCTTGAACATGACAATGAGTTCACTGTACTCAAATGGCCTCCACAGTCACCAGATCTCAATCCGATAGAGCATCTTTGGGATGTGGTGGAACGGGAGACTCGCATCATGGATGTGCAGCCGACAAATCTGCGTCAACTGTGTGATGCCATCATGTCAATATGGACCAAACTCTCTGAGGAATGCTTCCAGCACCTTGATGAATCTATGCCACGAAGAATTGAGGCAGTTCTGAAGGCAAAAGGGGGTCCAACCCGTTACTGGCATGGTGTACCTAATAAAGTGGCCGGTGAGTGTATATGCCTGTGAAAACTGCAAATGGGACTTCTCATGTCTTTCTTTCAATAATTACTTTCTTCTTGCCACTCGTCCACAAAGGCCAGATTTGTGTAGTGCACGAGTTATAGTTATCCTGCTTCAGGTCATAGATTAAGTTTGCTTCTCTGCAACTCTTTCCCTGATTGACCTGGTGAGTTCCTAGTTCTTCATGATGCCGCTTGTTGGCTAGTGTTCTCTAACAAACCACTGAGGCCTTCACAGAACAAGTGTACTCACACTGAGACTAAATTACATACATATCTATTAACTAATTAGGTGAATTCTGAAGGCAGTTGATTGCACTGGATTTTATTTATCAGAGGCTGAATACAAATTCATGCTTCATGCACTTTTCAAATTCAAATAAATTCTAATTTGAGAAACGTAGCATTTTTGTTCTGCTTCACAATTATGTGCTATTTTGTGTTGGTCTGTCACACAAATTTTCAATAAAATACATTTAATTTTGGTTGTAAGGAGACAAAATGAGACAAGGTCCAAGGGGTGATATCACTAATACAAGATTAAATTAGACGTACAGCCATTTCATCTTCTTGCTACTCATGAAGGCTTGCATAGCATCCTTCCATCAGTGTACATCAGCAAGTATTGACCTGCCAACTTGATGTAACTTAAATGCTTAAATGCATATTAAACCCTTTCATGCGTCTTCTGCAGCACGTCAGACAGTGTATGCTGTCACTGAACCTGGCCTGAGCATGGCCCCGAGTACCTCGTCCTTCAATTGTAAAACGTCATCCAGGTGAGGATTCACACCGCTATGAGTAACGGTGTGAGTAGTAAGAACTAGACTTTAAAATAGTTGATTTGACAAATTGCCACTTTCAATATGTTTATTTCTCAATATAATTTAGTCTCAGGCCAAATCCAGATTTGATGCATTTACAACCACCCACATGCTAATACTGAGCTTCATTTGGTTACCCGTGTCACCCTTGTGTGAAAAAAGCATGTTTCTCAGTGAAAATTATTCCCAAGGAATATGATGATCGTGATCAATGATGCCTTCCATGGTAAAAAATGAAACATTGTCAGCTGCTATATCACATTGTTCGCCATTTGCCATTATTATGCTCATAATCAAAATTTTAGCTAAAAATATTTCTCACTCCAGTGTATTGGAGGTGCAGCAGTTGTGTTCAGAGGATGTGGAGAAGACACTACATGATCTTGGTTTCGGCTGTGATGAGCCACAGATCACTGTTCGCATCCCACCTCGTTTCTTCACCTTCCCTTCTCTGGCACAAGGCATTAACTTCCACCTCTTCCTGGACGTACAGCTGCACCACATACGAGAGGAAGACCCTAGCCTCTCTCTTGCCAGTAAGACAAGTCATTGAATCACCACTGTGATGTTATGTCATATGCACCATCTGAGAGATTCTTGACCTGTGTATCAAATTTCAATAAGATATGAGTTTGAAAAAGCCATGCCAAATGCCAGCAAATAAGTGTTACTTATTTGTAATAAGCCATGCCTGCATAGACCAACCATGACCAAGTTCTACACATGGACTCGGGTATGGCCCTACATCATACCAACCAAATATCGTGGAGATTGCTGCTACACTTTAAGAAATTTCTGTGAGATAGAAATTTCCCATGTTTGTAGCACCCCTAAAGGCTGCCAACAATTGTCAACAGTTTGCATCTTTATGGCTAGCTAGTAAAATTTATTTGTTAATAACTGAAACATTTTTTGTGCAGACAAAATTCTTTTCATCACTTAAGATGAAGACTACCCACCTTAAAGCTGTGAAAAATATTCACTACAATGTTATTTAGGAGCAATGAAACATATGTATAGTATGATTTCATCCTCTCCAAGTGTTAATAGAAAATGTTATGAATGAGAGGCCCAGAAAACTGATATCCATTTGTGTATCCAATACAAAAACTACCGGTCAAATGTTTGTATATACCTCTTCACTTAGTTATTTTCCTACTTGTTATTATCACAATATTTTATATTTTAGACTCAAAGTAGCCATATTTTGCTTTGATGAGACTTTTGCATACCTCTGGCATTCTTTCAATCAGCCTCATCAAGAATGGTTTGTAATAAACCAGTGTTAATTGTCTGGCTTGATTTGTGGAATTTACTACCTGTGATGTGCATTAATGTGGTTGGTACCTTGCTCTATTCAGCCCTAATCCAACCAGGTCTGTCCATTTGGAAAATTTTAAAAACTCTGAATGTATGATTGTCAGTGGAGTTTTGAAAATCATGAAATGCTGTGATGAAACTGACTCAAGGTGACCACCTCTGGTAAGCACGAAGAGCTACCTCTAAAGCAGACGATGAATACACAAGAGTGACCACCATCATAGACCACAAAATAACTGCACCAGATTATTAGTTTATGGTCCACATAACTGCTTCACAGAGGAAAATAGTAATAATAAAATAGGCACAGAGTAACTAAAAGCGAATTTTTCAGACCAAGAAACAAAAGGAATGGATATTACACAGTGGAAATCCATACAGACTGTACTAGTGTGATGCCTGCAAATTTGAAATTTTTGACTTGCTTCAAATGTGAGACAGGGAAAAGGGAAACGTATGATTTCTGCATGTGTATTTCTGAACATATATGAGATGATGTGGGATTGCAGTGACACTATTGGTGACTAATAATTAATACTAATAATTCAAGACACACTAAATCAGCATGCCTTCCCATCTAGTTACCATAATTTGTTTTTCAAGAGGACAGTGACACCACTCAAAGCTACAGGCATTGTAATAGCTACTTGAGCAAGGACCTGGCCTCCACAGTCATCTGAACTAAACCCAATGACGATGTTTTGCTACGAGTTGGACCAAAGAGTGAAGGCTAAGTAGCTTGCAAGTGCTCAGCATCTCCTGGTCCCTAGGAAAATCATTCTAGGTGACTACCTCATAAGCATAGTCACCTTGTCCAAAGTGGCATCATGCAGTAGTGAGTTTGAGTCTGTGGGTGGCAGCTGGTCATCATTTCCCTCCTGCCATGATTTTGAGGTACTGCAATGCATTATGGGCTGCGTTGGCTCGAGCAGCGTCGATACTTGGAGCAAAGCCATGGCACACTGTGATTGGTTGAGTGGACAGCTCTACAAGACACTGGCACAGGCCGCTCAAACTGCGCTCCTCTGCAACAAGAAGGACAAGATTGATACTATCAGAGAAGTATGCCTGTTTCAACACTCCAGGAGACTCCCTCCATTGCTAGTAGAATACAGAATGTCCTTGGTACTCAAGGTGATACAGGAGCTTGACAGGACAATCATTGATTGATTGGAAAGATGATGAGGTTTCCCAAAGGAAAATACTCAATTTAGACTGAGGGACATGATGTATGGATGCTTTAGACTTTAGACTGAATTTTACTGATCCCTTTGGGATGACTCCCTCAGGTAAATTTAAGTTTCCAGTGGCATATAAAAGGTAGTGCAGACCAGTTGCAATAATTTTTGTTTATTTTAATGGCATTGGTAAATTTTATATCCACTGGACATCAATTTTTTTTCTTGTGTGTCTATGACTGTATTGATAAACTTAAAGAAAGGTTAAAAATCAATGTTCTATTTGATTTCTGAACATTTAAAATGAAACAAGAGTAAAATAACTGGCTATTCTATTTACAATGGAAATTCTTAATTTCTCATTTCATCTTAGTTATCTGTTAGTAAAATGACAACCCATAATTCAACAGTACACAGTAAATTGTGTACAAAAGTGTGTTCACTACAGACTGAAAGTACCACAAAAAATTTGCACAAATAAATATGAATGAATATAACCGCAAACCAGTGCAAACCAGACAAAAAGCAAATGTGGTGACATTTTTTCCATATTTGACAGCAAAACAGCAAAAGAATCCACTCATAAAAGTTGTGCCTGATACAACATGAAGGGATGCCGACCAACCTAGAGGCAGACGTGAACTCACCCAGATCCAGATAACTGACGTCAAAGCGCTGCTCCAGGGACAGGTCACTCAGCAAGGAACAAAAGTTGGAGTCAGAGGGCATGCCCAGTGGGTGGCTGCGTAGCTGCAGGATTTTCTCCCCAGCAGAGTTACGCAAAGAGTCCCATGTGCAGCTGAAACCTTTACTTTTGCCTGACTCTGCTCGGCTTCCAATGTGCTATATGTGCAGCAGAGATGACATTCATTAAACATGATCTGACAGGAGGATTACTGAACAGGGTGTGAGGTGCATAGTTTATGACACCGTGCACAACATAACAGGAGCCTAAAAAGGGCAACTGCAATTCTGGCTATACAATGTAATGTGAATAATTCAGCACGGGGTCAGCCATGGTTTAGTAATCAAGGTTCTTAATTACTAATCCCATGCCTCAGGTTTGAATCCCTCCACGGTTTAAGTGTGCACTTGAAAGGGAGGGAAACCTTGGGGGGAAACCTCCCCAAGGACTTAAAAATGTATCCAGTCTTAATATAAACATGGAGAGCCTTTCATTAGGGCATCAATATTTTAATATTTTCCTTGTTGATTCATCTTTCTATTGTTTTCATGATTAGTTGTTGGATTCACAAAATGATGCAAAAAAATCTGAAATGATTAATGCCTGTTTCAAAAAAAGGGAACTAAAATAATCAGAAAATATTGTGTTTAAGAAGTTGAGAGCAGAGAAATGTCCAATGGATTTTAAAACATTTATAGATGTTAGATATAGAGGCTCTACTTCTAACCATTGTGAAGGTGTCATCCTCTGTGTCTGCATCATTGATGGTCCTAAGGTCCACCGGAACATCATGTATGCGTGATAACATCTTTGCTGCTGCGTTTCTCTTGGCAAGCTTTTTGGAAGTTCCACTTCCTATGAGCACAGACAAGGCACCGAGTAAGGCTAAATTACTGACTGATAACCATTCAAACTCAAAAGAGAAAAATGGCAATACCACAAAAGACAGAGATTAAACCAATATATCGCCACAACACATTTTCCAGGGAAAAAAAACCTGCATTTTACCAATTTCCACGAATCGCTCTACTCTGCAAGTCATAGTAAACTCTTTCCGATGTGCAGGACCAGACTCCTGGGTGACTGTGTACTCTGGTAATCTCCATCCCTTCTGCACCACCAACTCCTTGCAGAGAGGAACACGAACACTCAGGAAACCAGAATGGCATACGGCCGGTAATGTGTCTGTGCCATATTAAAGACAGTATTTATAAGTTGATGAACTAAACAGCAAAATAAAAGTTGAATGGAAAGTCAGCAACTTTCTTTGTTCACCTGCAGGGCACCCACAGGGTTGCATTCAGATTGCTGAGAACTGCCTGAGGTCTTCATCTCTGATTGGGAGCTTCATGGAGGATGAGACAAATACAAAAGAAAATAAAGAAAGTGTTAAGATCTCCACCTAAAACCTATTCAAAACTGACATACTGATGCTATCTAATGTGGTTAGCCACTGTGGTTGTCAACTGCTCTAACCCTAACCCAGACAACTTGGATCTGGGAGTTTCAGTCTTCAAGGTGTTCCAGATTCACCAGGTCAAAATAAAAAAACAGCACAGATTTTGTGGAACAAGCTTTAACAATTTTCACAGTTTTTGCATCATGTTATAACCCAATCAAATCAAACACAAAATTGTTTGTTACAGACCTACTTCGATTCATTTAAACATGAAAATATATGAATGTACTATAAATATATTGTATATAATATTAACTGTTAAAAAGTAAGAAATTACATTAGATGGAATAGTCTTTGCTGGGAAGTCTGTTTATTTCCCTTTAAAATGATGCAATACGCATTTACAGGATGAGCAACAGAGCTCAGTATTTGGGTTGCTTTCATGAAAAATATGTGAGCACGGGCTCTGCTACACTGGTCAGTTGGTCTTTGTTCCAAGAATGAGCATGTCATGCTTGACTGGTTTGCGATGCTTAGTACCATCTGCAAACTGAAGGCAATTTTCCAAAATGTGAAGGAATGCATTTTCTCATGCTGCACAAATTTAGGAACCATGCGCAGTCTTCTACAGAAGGAGGAGGTGCCAGGCTGTTGTTGTCGTGTTTGGTTCCTTCACATGCCACTAAAGCCCGTTTGTTAAATGAATAATTAAAAAAAAAGTTTTCTGTTCCCAAGAACAATAGATTTGTGGCAAGAAAAAAATAAAACAAAACTATATTATAATATATATATTGTATTACTTTAAAAAAATATATATATATGTGAAGTTCAAGGGGTGATGGTAGAAAAAGATATTACATTTATTTTCTAACATCGTTCATCTTGATATATATTATGATATAAATCAAATCCATACTTGTTTCCTTGTTCGTCATGCGTGAGATTTGAGGACATCAGCATGATCGTCAGCATCTTGAAACATTTATTATGAATCTAGTTGGAACAAGATACACCACGAACATTTTAGACTAAACCAATAATCATTGAAGACAAATGACGTGGCACCAGTTTTCACCAAATCTGTTGGTGGCACTAGGGAAAGTGGACTGTATGGTCTGTTGGGGTAATTTTTCTTTCACAGTTTCTCAAGTGGAGACTCTGTTGGAGAGTGGAGAGTTTAGAGAGGTCTGGAATGCAGCATATATATTGTATCAACTTCACAACTGGTGGAGAAAAAAGAAAACTGCTAAACAGTCAACTAACCTGTCTTCATCACAGGACACATCAATCCTAACAAACCCGTCTGTTCCAACACCAACACCAGTGGGACCTCCAAGGCCTCCCTTGAGCATTTTCAGAGCAGCCTCCGCTGCTTTGTGCTTGGCTGCCTTTTTGCTGGGCCCTTGGCCGGTGCAGCTGATCTCTCCAACTGAAACACGAAATGTGAAGTTGGGCTGGTGGGCCTGTCCTTCAGCCTTCAGCAGGTCATACACTGGAGTCTTGCCTATCCGCGTTCCATACTCCTGCAGCAGACTGATAGGCGTCTTTCCGGGATTCACAGCCAGCATTTGCTCAATACTAATGAAGGAAAAATTGTGGAGTTGATTAATTTACAAAAATAATTTCCATAACTGCTATGTACTTTAAGGCACACTATAGGAATTTCGTGACATGGCCCTGCCTATTACCTATTTCTATAACTGTCATCAAATGCAATTAATTTGTGTTTGCTCAGGTGTTATTCTCAATGATAATGTAATTTAATGGTATTGCACATTTCTTTCTAAAAACAATGCCCAGCTTTTTGTTGTTAAATGTAGTCTGTAAGAGCCTGGCAGCAACATTATGTCATATGTTTTTGACAGAAATATGTCATCGGTCATGCAGCCATGCAAACAGCCATGCAATAAATCGATCTCCCACGGTTCACGAGTGATATTTGTTAAAAAACCAATTGCAATTAGGAACAGTGAGCTGACTACCACAACTTGTGCACAGAGAGTATTGTCACTGCAGTTTTTTGTTAGCTCCTGCAGACCAGAGATCCGCTAACGATCTGAGGAAAAAGTAGACTCTTGTGAAAAGGCTCTAACTGTCATGCTCGCACCCCGTTAGCCACCGGGCCGCGATAGCCTTGCCTCCGTGCAGCTTCACCTGGAGCACCCGGAGTTTCTCTTCCAGCTGTCCAATCCTGTCTCGTCGTTCATTCCCTATTTCCCACAGACAGAGCCGGTCGGTTTCGAAGGGTGATGCCAGCCACACAACAGTCACTTTGTATCATTTGATGCTGGGCTCGGCAGATAAGTCGACGCTACATGTGAAGACTGACGCACCGGAGCTGGAATCATGGTCCACACTGCGCATGCGCAAAGGAGACGTCACTTCCTCTTGGTTTTTTTTTAGGTCTTGTGGGCATAGACATAGTCATAATAAGAGTAGACGTCGTGTCGGTACCATGGATGTATAATGAGAACTGGATAGGGCGCCACCCCTCTGCCGACCAGCCGACTTTTCCCAGTGGCCAACCCTGGTACTGCAACAGAAATCCCATTGGGCCCAAAAAGCATTTTCCCCATAGACGGCAATAGTAAAAGAGACGGCTGTAAAAATGTTGACAGGACGTCCTCAGCTGCAGACATAGTTAATTACTGATATTTCTATTGTATATTTTTAATTCATGGACTTTTCATTTATCAAAAAAAATTTTAATGACAGAAAAGTCACTAAAAAGTTTCACAGCAGTGTGACGTCACAGCAGTTCACATGCACTCTCAAAGCGCATGCGTGTCGTCTCGGCGCGCTTTCTCCCCGTGCTTCTCCCGAACGCGGATTGGTTCGTGGTCCCGTGTTGCCTGATGGGAGTGACTCTACTGCGCAAGCTCTATTCTTTCCTTGATGCGGAAGCAAGTCGTATGCGCCAGTGAGCAGTGTCGGTACCCGATCTGTCCGGAAGTACCCGATCGGTGCTCTGTGTCCGCGGATGCGCAGTTTGTATGTTCTAGTCCGAGTGTTCACAATGCCCAATTCATCCCTTGCGGTTTGTTTAGATTCTATTACCTCAGGGTGGTGCGAAAGAGACTTAGAGCAGAGCCTTTCAGCTGGGGAGCCATCTTACTGACGAAACTTTCTAACATTTCTTTGTAATTTTATTGTTTTATTCATTATAGAATTACTTCTGAATTTTATAAAGCACTGCGGGAATATATTTCCACAAGAGAAAGATCTACTGTGGTGTCTGTGAAGTAGCTGAGATGGGCGAGACAATTTGTTGTGTTAAACTTTAGAATCTTTATTATTTTATTGCAAGTCTGAAACACAAGATGAGAGTGTGTAGAGGCATTTCCCCTCCCAATTTACTATCCAGGCTTTGTTCTAGTCACTTACGGTTGTCACTTTTTTTGTTATGTAACCCTGTCTATGTATTTATATATATCATCTATATTGCCCCGACGACCTGGACCCAGATAAACGGAAGAAGATGGATGAATGGATTTTTATCTGTCTCTCTCTATATATTCATGTTTATATATCTATCTATATATACATATATATGTATTCATGTATTGCTTAATTTTTAAACTCATTAAACAAGCTGAATAGTACTTTTACGGCCACTATCTGCTTCTACATTGTGTTTTGAGAAATACATCCCATATATCAGAATATTCTATTACTGTTAAACCCACTGTGAATATTAATATAAGTCAACGTGTCCTGTGTCATAAGTACATATATGACGTTTGCATAAAAAAAACTTGTGAAAATCAGTGAAGTATTCAGCGAGTTATGATGTTGATTAATCGCGCTAACAATGTCACTGCGCCTGTCTAAGAGATTTCACCGAGTGGAGCCGGAGACCATTCCAAGATGGCAGCCCCATGGCTCGTCAGCACCAATAGCCAGTAGTGGCCGTTGCGGCGTCTACTCTTTATGATGTCTATGGGCATAGATATATTTCTCGGGGCGGAATGAGGAACATAGACATAATAAGAGTAGACGCCGCAACCATAGATATATATAGAAGGCTAGATGCCTCATCCACGTTGCTCGCTTACGGAGTCAAACGTCCGCACATGGCAGCCATCTTGTGTCGGGCAGCTCGCTCACCCATTACATTGTGTGTTATTGAGACATGTACTTTTAAAATGCATAACTTGCTCAAATATCAACCGATTTTCAAACGGTTTGGTTTCTTGTAAACATCAAATATGTATTTATGATACTGCATAGTTATGTAGAATGTTATGCCCTAAAAAATAATAGGTAGACTACAGTGTTTCCCATCATAAACAGGCCATAAGAAAGGCTGCATGTTGACATTCCCACCTGTGATATTTATCACACTGCATAGCAGTACTTATGAATTGTTGTCTTGACACAAACAATAATACACATCCATACTTCTACTTTTGAATGAAAATATTTTTACACGTCAGGGCTATAGTAGACGCCAAAGTTAAATGAACAGCTTAACCACCTCTAAAACATTGATATTTCATCTCCACAGACTCCATGGAAATCAATTCACTAGCACATACACTTCAATTACATTTATTTTATTTAAAATCTGTTTTAACTTAAAACACCTAAACATTACACAATAACCTAAGCAATTATACATCATATACACGTACACATATACACATGCATTATATACATATACACATACATCACACACACACGCGCGCGCACGCACACACACACACACACACACACACACACACACACACACACACACACACACACACACACACACACACACACAGGGCTGTGGGCTCCTCTGTCCTCATGTCTCAGACTTTGAGGTTTTTCTGAGACGTTGAGGTTGCTAATGTGCTTGAAGACGAAGGGGTTGTTGATGCTGATGGCCATCCTGATCATGTTGTTCATAGCGTTGATGTACGTCTGGTAGACTGTCATGCACTTCCTGGCCAGAAATTAGTTTCTGCCAGTTCTGCCAGTACTTACCTGAGACTGAGACACATACACACACACACACTGGGCTAATGCCCTTTGAAAACCACCTTATTACCTGTAGAAGTCATAATATAAAATGTTAAACAAACCAACCCGAAAGTGAAAATCATGTGCAACATCAGTTAAACAGAAAGAGGACAAAGAAGACAAATTCTGCCTCTCCCTTCCATGTAAAATTATTGGCTAGTAGCCTAGCCGTGATGCCCAACTTTGGCTAAGCTGCACAACTAAGTCGTTTTTTAGGGGGAAAGCTGCGCATCTCGGGTTGTAACCACGCTAATATTGTTTTTAAGAAACCAAACCGTTTGTAAATCCGTCGAAATTTCAGCAAGATAGGACCAGTTACTTAAGCGCAGATCACTCACCGTACCTCTGTTTACATGAGGCTTCACAGCTTCTGCCGGAAAGCTTGCCCGACACAAGATGGCCGACCTATGTGGACGTTCTTCACTCCGCCCCGAGACATCTAGCCTTCTGCATATATCTATGGCCGCAACGGCCGCTACTGCCTATTGGCGCTGACGAGCCGTGGGGCCGCCATTTTGGGATTGTCTCCGGCTCCACTCGGTGTAATCTCTTAGACAAGCGCAGAGACATGTCAGCGCAGTTAATCAGTCACAACTCGCTGAATACTTCACTGATTTTCACAAGGTTTTTTTAAATGCAAATGTCATTTATGTAGTTATGACACAGGACACTTTGTTTGGCTTATATTGATATTTAAAGTGGGCTTAACAGTAATAGAATACTCTAATATGTGGGATGTATGATAGGTATTTTGCAAAACACACGATTTCGAAGCAGATAGTGGCAATAAAAGTACTACTCAGCTTGTTAAATGAGTTTAAAAATTAAGCCATATATGAATACATTTATATATGTATATAAAGACAGATATATAGACATGAATATATATAGAGAGAGAAAGAGAAAGAAAGAAATATCCATCCATCCATCCATCTATCTTCCTCCACTTATTTGGGGCCAGGTTGATATAGATACAATCAAATCAATATAGATGATATATAGTTACAGATATATATACAGGGCTACATAACAAAAAAAAGTGACAACAGTGACTAGAACAAAGCCTGGAGAAATTCCTCTATACACGCAATCTTGTGTTTCACACTTGCAAGAAAAATGCATATTCTAGGGTTTAACACAACAAATGACACCCCCTCACCCCAAACCATATTTACATATGTACAAAGTACCTCTTGATAGTTTTAGATGTTCTAAAACCCCTGAAAGAGGACTGTTGAATTTCTTTCTTGTATTTCCTCTCTGAAGGTCAAGAGAAGTGAGTTTTGCCATGTGATGGAGCCTTATTTTAAGAAACACAGAAACAACCAATAACAACAAGTTAGAATAGTAGTTGTCAGTGCCAAATTGTGTCTCTTCAATGTGTCCCCCGAGCAGGTTGCTTGGTTGGAGCTTGGCGAATTTCCCTCTCCGCAGCTCTCAACACCTTCACTGTGCCTTCTGACGGAAATACAAGGCCACCGTTGTTTTTTAGGTATAGAAGGTGGTAGCTCTCATCAAATGGTGATGGTACAGCATTTCTAATCCCAGGACAGCTTTCGCAGAATCTGTCGAACAACAAATCCTACAATGTAGACTAGAGCGTTTTCCACCAGACCTCCAAACCGAGTGGGAAGATAGCTGTGGTCACACACAACAACCAAAATGTTAGCAAAAGGAGATGGAGCCACTTACATTTAAGTAACATTTTTACAATTATTTACGGCACAGTACACAGGCACGCTGCTACTCCAGTTGTTTACACCCGAGACCTCTGCAAAATGGCAGCCGCATTTCTTATGTCTATGGTGAAGAACGTGTCGGTACCCGATCTGTCCAGAAGTACCCGATTGGTGCTCTGTGTCCGCGCATGCGCAGTTTGTGTATTCTAGCCCGAGTGTTCACGACAATGCCCAATTCGTCCCTTTCGTTTGTTTAGATTCTATCACCTAAGGGTGGTGCGAAAGAGACTTACAGCAGTGCTTTTCAGCCAAGGAGCCATCTTACTGACGAAACTTTATAGCATTTCTTTGCAGTTTTAGTGTTTTATTCATTATAGAATTACTTCTGAATTTTATAAAGCACTGCGGGAATATATTTCCACAGGAGAAAGATCTACTGTGGTGTCTATGAAGAAGCTGAGATGGTTGAGAGACAAATTTATAGTAAATAAATCATTTAAAAAGCTAGCAACTGTCGTAACTCAACAGGTACGAATCGGGCAAGCAAACTATCCCTCTTCCTTACACGTCATGTCCTTTTTCCTGAAAAGTCATTGTGCGCATGTGCAGTATTCACAGAGCACCGATCGGGTACTTCCGGACAGATCGGGTACCGACAGAACGTCCGCATCGGCCATCTTGTGTCGGACAAGCTTTCCGGCAGAAGCTGTGAAGCCTCATGTAAACGGAGGTACGGTGAGTGAACTGCACAAAAGAGAGACTTTCCAGTTTATTGTGTACTGTGTGTGTGGAGGAAGGTGGAGCGGGATTGGAGGAGGAGCATTGTCGTCACGTCCGGGGAAACAGCTGTTGGAAGGCTGACAGGTTGGAGGCTAGACTGACAGCACCACTGAGAGCGGGAATTTTTGAAGAAACAAATTTTGGATTGTTTTGTGAGAAACTGGTGGTTGACATAAACTGGCTAGTGAGTGGATCAGAATGACAAATCAAGGAGAGGAGGAAGACGGGGAGAATGATATGGGTTTAGGCAATGAATGGAATCTATCGAGTAGTGGGAAATCTAGGCGATCACAGCAGGGACGAGGGACAGGAAATGTGAGCTCAAGTCAGATCATAATAAGGAAGAAAGATACTAGTAAAATAGAAGGAACTCGCTCAGATGATGGGGTTAGATCAGTGCGAAGAAAGGTAATGGAGGAAGAATATAAGATTATCCTGAGGTTTAGAAAAGATGAAAATATTAAGTTGAGTCCAATAGCCCTGTCGAAAGGACTTAAAAGGAAGATGGGAGAGGTAAAAATGGCTTAAGTGTTATGGGATGGAAATTTGCTGACAGTATGTAATACAGAAGAACAGAGAAATAAAGCTAAGGAGGTGGAAAGTTTATGTAAAAGGCGGTGTGTGAGAGAAGGGTACTGGGTGAAGGCACAGGGTTGAGAGGAGTTATAACGGGGATACCTGTGGAGGATGATCTGGAGAAGTTAAAGAGTATAAGTGGAGGAGAAGTTAATTCAATCAGAAGATTGAATAGAATGATGAATGGAGAAAGAATAGAAAGTCTTTCAGCTCTCCTGCAGTTTCGAGGAGCTGTGCTTCCGGAAAGAGTCAAAATTGGATGTATGAGTTTTCCGGTCAGACCTTTTGTTCCTCCTCCACTCAGATGCTACAAATGCCAAAAGTATGGACACATTGCAGCAGTCTGGAAAGGGAAACAGAGGTGTCCCAAATGTGGACAAAACCATACATTTGAGGAGTGTGAAAATGGTGTGCAGGAAAAATGTTGCAACTGTGGAGGGCAACATAGGGTAACATGTAAGACGAAAGGTAATCGAAGTGACACAAATAAGGGGAGTCAGCAAGATAAGCTATGCAGAGGCAGTGAAGAGAGTGAGTGGTAAAAGAAGAGAAGAGGGAACAAGTAAGGCAAGACAAAACTTAAGAGCAGAGGGAAATCAAGTAATAGAAATTGAAAAGCTGGTTTTGTTTGTGGCATACATAATAAATTGCACTGATCAAGCCAAGCACAAGCATGAAATATCTTGGGAGGAAATCAATAGAAGACTGGAGGGTGACAAGAAGCCAGGGGGAGGAAACGACTAGACAGATTGATTATCGTACAGCGGAATGCTAGGAGCTTCATAGCAAATGGACAGGAACTCAAGGGGTTTATTAGAGACCATGTTAAGGACCAGGGTTTAAGGACTCAAACGCAGAGACTCAGACAGACAGTTTGCAAGGATTTATTGGAGACTGTATGGGACGGAATGAGGCTTACTAGGGCCAGTCAGGACAGTAGCGGGTTGAACTGCAGGCAGGCAGGCAGGCGGACAGGCGGGCAGGAGCTTGGAAGATGCTTCCTCGACGTTGTCGGTCTAGGATCTGACAACCCCTCCTGGGGTGCCAGAGCCTTTATAGTAGGCAAGCTCCACCTCCAACAGCTGCAGGGAGTTAAGGAGGGGAAGTCCTGACAGTACCCCCCCCTTCACGGGCGCCTCCAGGCGCACCCAGGAACCGCTCAGGGTGATGGCGACGGAAGTCCGAGATCAGGGATGGGTCCAAAATGTCACACCTAGGGACCCAACTGTGCTCCTCGGGGCCATAACCCTCCCAGTCAACCAGGTACTGGAGTCCACGACGACGAACATCCAGGATACGGCGTACTGTGTACACAGGATCCCCATCAACCATCTGCGGGGCGGGAGGGGGGGTGTCTGGGGAAGAGAGAGGACTGGAGCAGACTGGCTTAACCTGAGACACGTGAAAAGTAGGATGAACCCTCCGGAAAGAAGAAGGGAGTCTGAGACGGACAGCACAGGGATTGACGATTGCCTCTATCTCAAAAGGACCCACGTACCGGGGCGCCAGCTTCCTGGATTCAACCTGGAGGGGAAGATCCTTGGATCGCAACCAAACCTTCTGACCAGGAAGATACGGGGGAGCCGGAGCACGGCGCCTGTTCGCCTGGGCTTGAGAACTGGCCGAAGCCTGGAGTAGTGTGGCTCGGGCCCGCCTCCAGGTACTCTTGCAGCGTTGTATGTGAGCCTAGATGGATGGAACAGCCACCTCCCTCTCCTGGTCTGGAAATGGTGGGGGGTCGTAACCCAGGGAACAGAGGAAAGGGGACATACCTGACGAGGCATTAGGGAGAGAATTGTGGGCGTACACCACCCAGGGTAGCTGGCTGCTCCACAAAGTGGGGTTGGCTGCAGAGACACAACGAAGGGCTGCCTCCATCTCCTGGTTGAGCCGCTCCATCTGACCATTTGACTGGGGATGGTAACCAGACGAAAGGCTCGCAGATGCTCCCAGGGCCGCACAGAAAGATCTCCAAACCTGCGATGTAAACTGCGGCCCTCTGTCAGACACAATAACAAGCCGGCAAACCATGAATCCGGAAGACGTGTATCACCAACAGATCAGCTGTCTCACGAGCTGTGGGCAGCTTGGGCAGAGCAACAAAATGAGTGGCCTTGGAAAAACGGTCAACTATGGAGACGATGACAGAGTTCCCATCCGAAGGTGGGAGACCAGTCACGAAGTCCAAGGCAATATGGGACCACGGGCAGGAGGGAATGGGCAAGGGACGCAACAGACCTGAACTAGGCTTGGTGGAGGACTTATTCCGGGCACAGGTGGAGCATGCTATAATGAAGGTACGGGCATCAGCGCCCATAGTTGGCCACCAAAACTGGCGTCTCAGGAAGGAGATAGTCCGCCTGACTCCAGGGTGACAGGTGAGCCTGGAGGAATGAGCCCACGGCAGGACCTGGGGAACGTGCAGCGTCCGGCACAAAAAGGCGACCAGGAGGTCCATTACCCGGGTCTGGCTGGAGTCTCTGAGCCTGACGCACCGTGGACTCAATTCCCCATGTAACGGCACCAATGACCCGGGAGGGTGGAACAATTGTCTCCGGCTGGGCAGATCTCTCCTCGCCTGAGAATTGGCGGGACAATGCGTCGGGCTTGGTGTTCCTAGAACCAGGACAATACGTAATAGCAAAATTAAATCTCCCGAGGAACAGTGCCCACCTTGCCTGCCGGGGATTGAGACGCTTGGCTGACTGAATGGACTCCAGATTGCGGTGATCTGTCCACACAAAGGGGTGTGCAGAGCCCTCCAGCCAGTGTCGCCACTCCTCCAAGGCTAAGACCACAGCCAACAATTCCCGATTCCCCACGTCGTAGTTTCTCTCTGCGGAGGAGAGCTTGCGAGAGAAAAAGGCACAAGGATGCAATTTATTGTCGACCGAGGATCTTTGAGAGAGGACTGCACCAACACCAGAGTCGGAGGCATCCACCTCCACCACAAACTGCAGGGTGGGATCAGGATGAGACAGCACAGGAGATGAGGTGCAGCGACGCTTCAACTCACAGAAGGCTGTTTCAGCCTCGGAGGTCCAAGCAAAGGGAACAGAAGTGGAGGTGAGAGCAGTCAGAGGAGCCGCCACAGAGCTGTAGTTTCTCACAAACCTACGGTAGAAATTAGCAAAACCGTTGAAGCGCTGCAGCTGCTTGCGATTGATAGAAGTCGGCCAGTAAGAAACCTTGGCTGGATCCATGCGGAGTTCACCCTGGGAGATGATGAAACCCAAAAAAGATGTGGAGGATGCATGGAAAGTGCACTTCTCAGCCTTAACAAAACCGAACATGCCGTCGATGTTCCTGAACAGAACGAGAATAAATTAAAATGTCGTCCAGGTACACAAAAACAAAACGACCGAGCATGTCACAGAGGACATCGTTTATCAAAGCCTGGAAAACTGTGGGGGCGTTGGACAGACCGAACGGCATAACTAAATATTCAAAATGGCCGAGTGGGGTGGTAAAAACAGTCTTCCATTCATCACCACTCTTAATACGCACCAGATGGTAGCCCTTGCGGAGGTCCAAGGTGGTGAAAAAGGTGGCTCCCTGAAGAGGAGTGAAGGCGGAGTCGATCAAAGGGAGAGGATATTTATTCCTAACGGTGATCTTGTTCAACCCACGGTAATCTATGCACGGTCTCAGGGAACCATCCTTTTTGCCAACAAAGAAAAACCCTGCACCCACTGGAGAGGAGGACAGACGGATTATTCCTGCTGCCAGCGACTCCTGAATATACTCCTCCATGGCTCGCTGGTGGGCAAGGAAGCACCAGGCAGGAGATCGATGGCGCAGTCATACGGGCGATGAGGGGGGAGGGAGAAAGCTTGCGCCTTACTAAAAACAGGAGCCAGATCATGATATACCTCTGGAACGCTAGCCAGTTCAACGCTCTCACAAACAGGAGAAGAAAACAAGGGTGTGGTCGCGGAACGAAGGCACTGAGGGTGGCAAAGAGAACTCCAACCCCGAATCTCCCCCGTGGACCAGTCAAAGTGGGGGTGATGGAGTCTCAACCGTGGGAAACCTAAAACCAAGGGAATCTGGGAGGATTCAATGACCATGAAACTAATGGTTTCATGATGGTTGCCAGACAACTGCAGGTGAATTGGGACGGTCCTCTCTGCGATGGTGCAAAGATGAGAGTTATTTAACCCCTTGGTCTCTAAAGGTAACTCCAGAGGCTCAGTGAGAATCCCTATCTGACGGCAAGCAGCCCGATCAATAAGACTCACGTCTGCCCCAGAGTCAACTAGAGCCATGAGGGGAAAAGACTCGCCGCGCCACCAGAGGGCGGCCTCAAGCTGGGGCCGGACTGGAGGGGAGTTACAAACTATATGGCTCGACAATACCTCCCTAACTACTGACGAGCCATGGCTTTTGCTGGACGGACAGGACAATTCGAAATGAAATGACCCGGCTTGCCATAACAAAAACAGGACTGGGACGTAAATCTACGCTCTCTCTCCTCAGAGGACAGATGAACACCCCCTAACTGCATGGGCTCAGAACCGGAAGAACCAGACTGACTGGTAGAGTTGTATGGAGGATCGCTACGGTTGGGCTCGAGAGACCATGGTGCAGACCGCCAGGTGGGAGGAGCACCAGCCTGGGAACGCCAGAGGGCCAGCTGATCGCTGATCTTGATTGCCCTTCTGATAGCGTCGTCCAGGGATGAAAACTCACCACCCAGGGCTAGCTCCCTACCAACCTCTGGGCTTACGCTCTGCATTAACGCAGTAATCAAGGCTGCCTCATTCCAGCCTGACTCCACTGCTAACCCCTGGAACTGAGAAACAAACTCTCGGATAGGTGTCTTTCATTGACGAACTCTTGACAACTGCAGCCCCGCTTGTTGCCCACGTACAGGATGGTCGTACACACGTTTGAGCTCATTAGCGAGAGCATCAGCTGATGAAGCTACGGGGGAGCCTTGCTCGAACAGAGCGTTGTATTAACGGAGCGGTGGTCCTTCCAACAGGTTTACCAGGCAAGCTACCCTTGCTGCTTCACAGGAGTAACGGACAGGTTGAGCGGAGAAGGCAAGCTTGCATTGTGTGAGGAATTGTCGACAGGTGTTTGGGTCACCAGAGTATTTGGCAGGAGGAGGAATGTGAGGCTCGAGAGTTGCAGAGGGGTTTACTGGACCTGCAGAATCCCGAGGAGGCTCTGGCTGGGCAACTGGGAGAGGCTGCATGGCATCAGGAGAAGCAGAGGGAGCAGGCTGAGGCTGTGGGAGTGCGGCCAGGGAGGCGGTCGACTGTGATAGCTGATCCTGCAGCTGGTGCACAGAGGTGGCTAATTCTCCCAGCTGGGCTCCCTGAACAGTCACCTGTTGGACAAGTTGCTGTTGCTCTGCTGAGTCCATGTTGGTCAGATCCTACTGTTAAGGACCAGGGTTTAAGGACTCAGACTCAGGACGCAGAGACTCAGACAGACAGTTTGCAGGGATTTATTGGAGACTGTAAGGGACGGAATTAGGCTTACTAGGGCCGGTCAGGACAGTAGCGGGTTGAACTGCTAGCAGGGCTGCAGGCGAGCCGACAGGCCGGGAAGCAGGGAAGCAGGCAGGCAGGCAGGCAGGCAGGCAGGCAGGCAGACGAACAGGCGGGCAGGAGCTTGGAAGATGTTTCCTCGCCGTTGTCGGTCTAGGATCTGACAACCCCACCTGGGGTGCCAGAGCCTTTATAGTAGGCAAGCTCCACCTCCAACAGCTGCAGGGAGTTAAGGAGGGGCGGTCCTGCAAGATCGCAAGAAACCACCAGATGTTTTATGTATTCAGGAGACATGGCTGAAACCAATTTTAGATTTTTCAATTAATGGGTGTAATAGTGTTCATAGAGATAGAAAAGAGGGTAATGGTGGAAGGTGTATGATAATGGTGAAAAAAGGAATACAATATAGAGTGTTGGAAAAAGGAGTAGAAGTTATAATTGTAGAGAGCTGAATGAATGAAAATGTTGACGATCGCAGAATGAAAGTGTAAAGACTGTTTAAAAAGTCACTGATAGTTGAAAAGGCTGGAGATAGTTGAAGAGTGAGTGTATGTGTGTGTGTGAGTGAGTGTGTGTGTGTCTGCTGCAAGGTGTCAGGGCCTGTCGCAGCGCTACTTTGAGAGGGCGCTGCGAAGAAACTACACAACCTATCAACACGCGATTTTCAACACACACAGACCACCAGTTTCTGCAATTTTTGAAGCTGAAATGAAGTTTCTATGACAAAGTATGGCGAAGTAGCTGTTATTTGTTTGAGGGTGTGGTTTGATTTTAGGTTTTCCCATTCATTCTTATGGGAAACACCAAAGGTGTGTGCGAGCTAAACAACCGGCTGTCGGGAGACAATGCGTGGTCCTATCTTAAATATAAGAACACCGCCACGCAGGGGAAAGTCTCGGGAACATCTGTGTGTGATTTGGTTTCTCTACCATGAATATTGAGGCCGTGGTCGCGAGTAGAAGTGTAAAGTTCAAGTTCGATCTAAGGAGACGAAAAATGCACTATGGTTTATGGAGAGAGGAGGCTGCGTTGAGGTCCCTCCGTTTAAATTTCATAAAGCGCACAGGTTTTTGGCGGGCATTGTACGAGACAGCACAAGTTTTCCTACAAAAGTGGAAAAAAGAATTTGCCCGCTGCGTACGGTTTGGTTGGGAGCAGCGTGAAAAGACAAAAACCAGAGCTGATTTTTCAGCCGTCCTCCACTCTAGCGATGACATCACCCACTGTAACTCCCAACATTCCGCGTAATACACACCCATTGTAAAATCAGAAGAGGGGTGAAAAAAGATGAAGATTCAAACTGTGATTGTGAAAAAAGTATAAAACATTTGAAAGTGAAAAGACATTCGGGAATAGCTGAAAGTCTTGTGAATAGTTTAAAGTTTGAATGGAGTGTGTAGCTGAAAGTATGTGGGCGCTGAAAATTTTCGTAGCTGAGGTAGTTTTAGAGGGGTTGAAGAGGGTTTCAATTCATTTCAATGGGAAAATTTTTTTACAAAATGTTGAATATTTTAAAAAGTTAAAATTGTTGAAGAAATGTGAAAGGATTGCAAAAATGTGCTAAATGAGCTGAACATTTGAGTTGTTGAATGGTTTTAATAGCTGAACGTATGCTGAAGATACGGATGACCGAAATATTGACGGAATAATAATAATAATAATAACTAGAAAATTTGCATTTCCTGAAGAAAATGCGTGTGAATGCTGAGTGCTGAATGCAATTGAAAGAATTGTTGAAAATGGCTGAAGAATAGCTGAGTGAAAGCTTAAAGATGGCTGAAAATGTTCAAAGGGCTGAAGAATAGCTGAATGAAAGCTTAAAGATGGCTGAAAATGTTGAAAGGCCTGAAGAATAGCTGAATGAAAGCTTAAAGATGGCTGAAAGTGCTTAATAGTTAAAGGGCTGAAGGATAGCTGAATGAAAGCTGAAAGATGGCTGAAAAGGATTAAAGTAGTTGAAACGGCTAAAGAATGGCTGAATGAAAGCTTAAAGATGGCTGAAAATGAAAGCTTCAAGTTGGCTGATAAGGCTTAAAGTAGTTGAAAGGGCTGGAGGATAGCTGAATGAAAGCTTAAAGACGGCTGAATATGTTTAATAGTTAAAAGGGCTGAAGAATAGCTGAATGAAAGCTTAGAGGTGGCTGAAAAGGCTGAAAGTAGTTGAAAGGGCTGAAGAATAGCTGAATGAAAGCTTAAAGATGGCTGAAAAGGCTGAAAATAGTTTAAAATGCTGAAGAATAGCTGAATGAAAGCTTAGAGATGGCTGAAAAGGATTAAAGTAGTTGTAAGGGCTGAAGAATAGCTGAATGAAAGCTTAAAGATGGCTGAAAATGCTGAAAGTATTTGAAGTAAAGTCTAAATGTTGTTGAAATGCAGTGAATAGTTGAAAAGGCAGAACATGGATGAAATAAAGCTGAAACATTGTTGGAGAGTTGAATGAATTTGAAAAGGTTTAAGATAGTTGAATTAAAGTTTAAAGACTGTTTAAATAGTCACCGATAGTTGAAAAGGCTGAAGATAGTTGAATTTCAAACTAAACATTGCTTAAATCATGTTGAAAATGCTATGTTTGTGTGTGTGCTGCAAGGTGTCAGGGCCTGTCGCAGCACTTGGCTCTGTGTCAGTGAGCAGACAGTCCAGCCTGTGTGACCAAAGCAACTTTGAGAGGGCGCTGTGGAGAAACTACACAACCTATCAACATGTGATTTTCAACACACAGAGACCATATGTCTCTGCAATTTTTGAAGCTGAAATGAAGTTTCTACGACAAAGTATAACGAAGTAGCTGACATTTGTTTGAGGGTGTGATTTGATTTTAGTTTTTCCCATTCATTCTTATGGGAAACACCAAAAGTGAGTGAACGCTAAACAATCGGGTGTAGGGAGACATCACTTGGTCCTATCTTAAATATAAGAACACCGCCACGCAGGGGAAAGTCTCGGGAACGTCCGTGTGCAATTGGTGTCTCTACCATGAATATTGAGGCTGTGGTCGCGAGTAGAAGTGTAAAGTTCAAGTTGGATCAAGGGAGACGAAAAATGCATTAAGATAGGAATGCAGTAGTTGAAAGGGCTGAAGAATAGTTGAATGAAAACTAAAAGATGGCTGAAAATGCTTAATAGTTGAAAAGGCTGAAGAATAGCTGAATGAAAGCTTAAAGACGGCTGAATATGTTTAATAGTTAAAAGGGCTGAAGAATAGCTGAATGAAAGCTTAAAGATGGCTGAAAAGGCTGAAAATAGTTGGAAGGGCTGAAGAATAGCTGAATGAAAGCTTAAAGACGGCTGAATATGTTTAATAGTTAAAAGGGCTGAAGAATAGCTGAATGAAAGCTTAGAGGTGGCTGAAAAGGCTGAAAGTAGTTGAAAGGGCTGAAGAATAGCTGAATGAAAGCTTAAAGATGGCTGAAAAGGCTTAAAGTAGTTGAAAGGGCTGAAGAATAGCTGAATGAAAGCTGAAAGATGGCTGAAAAGGCTTAAAGTAGTTGAAAGGGCTGAAGAATAGCTGAATGAAAGCTTAAAGGTGGCTGAAAATGCTTATTAGTTGAAACGGCTGAAGAATGGCTGAATGAAAGGTTAAAGATGGCTGAAAATGAAAGCTTAAAGATGGCTGAAAGTGCTTAATAGTTCAAAGGGCTGGAGAATAGCTGAATGAAAGCTTAAAGATGGCTGAAAAGGTTGAAAATAGTTGTAACGGCTGATGAATAGCTGAATGAAAGCTTAAAGATGGCTGGAAATGCTGAAAGTATTTGAATTAAAGTCTAAATATTGTTGAAATGCAGTGAATAGTTGAAAAGGCAGAACATGGATGACATAAAGCAGAAACATTGCCGGAGAGCTGAATGAATGAAAAGATGTCTGTGTAAAGACTGTTTAAAAAGTCACTGATAGTTGAAAAAGCTGAAGATAGTTGAATTTCAATCTAACCATTGCTTAAATCATGTTGAAAATGTTATGTGTGTGTGTGCTGCAAGGTGTCAGGGCCTGTCGCAGCAGTTGGCTCTGTGTCAGTGAGCAGACAGTCCAGCCTGTGTGACCACAGCTACTTTGAGAGGGCGCTGTGGAGAAACTACACAACCTGTCAACATGCAATTTTCAACACACACAGACCACCAGTTTCTGCAATTTTTGAAGCTGAAATGAAGTTTCTATGACAAAGTATGGCGACGTAGCTGATATTTGTTTGAGAGTGTGATTTGATTTTAGTTTTTCCCATTCATTCTTATGGGAAACACCAAAATTCCGTGAGCGCTAAACAATCGGGTGTAGGGAGACAACACTTGATCCTATCTTAAATATAAGAACACCGCCACGCAGGGGAGAGTCTCGGGAATGTCCATGTGCGATTTGGTGTCTCTACCATGAATATTGAGGCCGTGGTCGCGAGTAGAAGTGTAAAGTTCAAGTTGGATCGAGGGAGACGAAAAATGCATTATGGCTTATGGAGAGAGGAGGCTGCGTTGGGGTGGCTCTGAGGCCCGCCGTTTAAATTTCGTAAGGCGCACAGGTTTTTGGCGGGCATCGTACGAGACAGCACAAGTTTTCCTACAAAAGTGGAAAAAAGAATTTGCCCGCTGCGTTCGGTTTGGCTGGGAGCAGCGTGAAAAGACAAAAACCAGAGCTGATTTTTCAGCCGTCCTCCACTCTAGCGATGACATCACCCACTCTAGCTCTGAACATTCCGCGCAATACACACCCATTGTAAAATCGGAAGAGGGGTGAAAAAAGATGAAGATTCAAACTGTGATTGTGAAAAAAGTATAAAACATTTGAAAGTGAAAAGACATTCGGGAATAGCTGAAAGTCTTGTGAATAGTTTAAAGTTTGAATGGAGTGTGTAGCTGAAAGTATGTGGGCGCTGAAAATTTTTGTAGCTGAAGTAGTTTAAGGGGGGTTGAAGAGGGTTTCAATTCATTTCAATGGGAAAAATTTTTTACAAAAAGTTGAATATTTTAAAAAGTATAAAAGGTTGAAAAAAGTTGAAAGAAAGCATAAATGTGGTGAATGAGCTGAACATTTGAAAGTTTGAATGGTTGAAATCGGTGAAGGTAGGCTGAAGATATGAATGGACAAAAAACGAGGAATAAGAATAATAATAATAATAATAAAGAACAGGATAACAATAGTGTGAATGCCTCAGCATTCACACTAATAAAGAACAGGATAACAATAGTGTGAATGCCTCAGCATTCACACTAATAATAATAAA
This sequence comes from Karalla daura, assembly GCA_029224185.1. Classification (NCBI taxonomy): domain Eukaryota; kingdom Metazoa; phylum Chordata; class Actinopteri; order Chaetodontiformes; family Leiognathidae; genus Karalla; species Karalla daura. The sequence goes on along the minus strand of CM055188.1, from coordinate 3,754,489 downwards.
GAACAGGATAACAATAGTGTGAATGCCTCAGCATTCACACTAATAATAATAAAGAACAGGATAACAATAGTGTGAATGCCTCAGCATTCACACTAATAAAGAACAGGATAACAATAGTGTGAATGCCTCAGCATTCACACTAACTAGAAAATTTGCATTTCCTGAAGAAAATGCGTGTGAATGCTGAGTGCTGAATGCAATTGAAAGAATTGCTGAAAATGGCTGAAGAATAGCTGAATGAAAGCTGAAAGATGGCTGAAAATGCTGAAAGTATTTGAAGTAAAGTCTAAATATTGTTGAAATGCGGTGAATAGTTGAAAAGGCAGAACATGGATGAAATAAAGCAGAAACATTGTTGGAGAGCTGAATGAATTTGAAAAGGTTTAAGATAGTTGAATTAAAGTTTAAAGACTGTTTAAATAGTCACCGATAGTTGAAAAGGCTGAAGATAGTTGAATTTCAATCTAAACATTGATTAAATCATGTTGAAAATGTTATGTGTGTGTGTGTGTGCTGCAAGGTGTCAGGGCCTGTCGCAGCAGTTGGCTCTCTGTCAGTGAGCAGACAGTCCAGCCTGTGTGACCAAAGCTACTTTGAGAGGGCGCTGTGGAGAAACTACACAACCTATCAACATGTGATTTTCAACACACAGAGACCATAAGTTTCTGCAATTTTTGAAGCTGAAATGAAGTTTCTACGACAAAGTATAACGAAGTAGCTGATATTTGTTTGAGGGTGTGATTTGATTTTAGTTTTTCCCATTCATTCTTATGGGAAACACCAAAAGTGAGTGAACGCTACACAATCGGGTGTAGGGAGACATCACTTGGTCCTATCTTAAATATAAGAACACCGCCACGCACGGGAGAGTCTCGGGAACGTCCGTGTGCGATTTGGTGTCTCTACCATGAATATTGAGGCTGTGGTCGCGAGTAGAAGTGTAAAGTTCAAGTTGGATCGAGGGAGACGAAAAATGCATTAAGATAGGAATGCAGTAGTTGAAAGGGCTGAAGAATAGTTGAATGAAAACTAAAAGATGGCTGAAAATGCTTAATAGTTGAAAAGGCTGAAGAATAGCTGAATGAAAGCTTAAAGACGGCTGAATATGTTTAATAGTTACAAGGGCTGAAGAATAGCTGAATGAAAGCTTAAAGATGGCTGAAAAGGCTGAAAATAGTTGGAAGGGCTGAAGAATAGCTGAATGAAAGCTTAGAGATGGCTGAAAAGGCTGAAAGTAGTTGAAAGGGCTGGAGAATAGCTGAATGAAAGCTTAAAGATGGCTGAAAATGCTGAAAGTATTTGAAGTAAAGTCTAAATATTGTTGAAATGCAATGAATAGTTGAAAAGGCAAAACATGGATGAAATAAAGCAGAAACATTGTTGGAGAGTTGAATGAATTTGAAAAGGTTTAAGATAGTTGAATTAAAGTTTAAAGACTTTAAATAGTCACCGATAGTTGAAAAGGCTGAAGATAGTTGAATTTCAAACTAAACATTGCTTAAATCATGTTGAAAATGCTATGTTTGTGTGTGTGCTGCAAGGTGTCAGGGCCTGTCGCAGCACTTGGCTCTGTGTCAGTGAGCAGACAGTCCAGCCTGTGTGACCAAAGCAACTTTGAGAGGGCGCTGTGGAGAAACTACACAACCTATCAACATGTGATTTTCAACACACAGAGACCATATGTCTCTGCAATTTTTGAAGCTGAAATGAAGTTTCTACGACAAAGTATAACGAAGTAGCTGACATTTGTTTGAGGGTGTGATTTGATTTTAGTTTTTCCCATTCATTCTTATGGGAAACACCAAAAGTGAGTGAATGCTAAACAATCGGGTGTAGGGAGACAACACTTGGTCCTATCTTAAATATAAGAACACCGCCACGCACGGGAGAGTCTCGGGAACGTCCGTGTGCGATTTGGTGTCTCTACCATGAATATTGAGGCCGTGGTCGCGAGTAGAAGTGTAAAGTTCAAGTTGGATCGAGGGAGACGAAAAATGCATTATGGCTTATGGAGAGAGGAGGCTGCGTTGGGGTGGCTCTGAGGCCCGCCGTTTAAATTTTGTAAGGCGCACAGGTTTTTGGCGGGCATCGTACGAGACAGCACAAGTTTTCCTACAAAAGTGGAAAAAAGAATTTGCCCGCTGCGTACTGTTTGGCTGGGAGCAGCGTGAAAAGACAAAAACCAGAGCTGATTTTTCAGCCGTCCTCCACTCTAGCGATGACATCACCCACTCTAGCTCTGAACATTCCGCGCAATACACACCCATTTTAAAATCGGAAGAGGCGTGAAAAAAGATGAAGATTCAAACTGTGATTGTGAAAAAAGTATAAAACATTTGAAAGTGAAAAGACATTCGGGAATAGCTGAAAGTCTTGTGAATCGTTTAAAGTTTGAATGGAGTGTGTAGCTGAAAGTATGTGGGTGCTGAAAATTTTTGTAGCTGAAGTAGTTTAAGGGGGGTTGAAGAGGGTTTCAATTCATTTCAATGGGAAAATTTTTTTACAAAAAGTTGAATATTTTAAAAAGTATAAAAGGTTGAAAAAAGTTGAACTCAAGCAATAATGTCCTGAAAGAGCCGAACATTTGAAAGTTTGAATGGTTGAAATCGGTGAAGGTAGGCGGAAGATACGAACAGCCAAAAAACGTGGAATAAGAATAGTAATAATAACTAGAAAATTTGCATTTCCTGAAGAAAATGCGTGTGAATGCTGAGTGCTGAATGCAATTGAAAGAATTGTTGAAAATGGCTGAAGAATAGCTGAGTGAAAGCTTAAAGATGGCTGAAAATGTTGAAAGGGCTGAAGAATAGCTGAATGAAAGCTTAAAGATGGCTGAAAATGTTGAAAGGCCTGAAGAATAGCTGAATGAAAGCTTAAAGATGGCTGAAAGTGCTTAATAGTTAAAGGGCTGAAGGATAGCTGAATGAAAGCTGAAAGATGGCTGAAAAGGATTAAAGTAGTTGAAAGGGCTGAAGAATAGCTGAATGAAAGCTGAAAGATGGCTGAAAATGCTTAACAGTTGAAAGGGCTGGAGAATAGCTGGATGAAAGCATAAAGATGGCTGACAATGCTTAATCATTGAAAAGGCTGAAGAATAGCTGAATGAAAGCTTATAGATGGCTGAAAATCCTTACTAGTTGAAACAGCTGAAGAATGGCTGATTGAAAGCGAAAAGATGGCTGAAAATGAAAGCTTAAAATGGCTGAAAAGGCTTAAAGTAGTTGAAAGGGCTGAAGAATAGCTGAATGAAAGCTTAAAATTGGCTGAAAATGTTGAAAGGGCTGAAGAATAGCTGAATGAAAGCTGAAAGATGGCTGAAAATGCTTTATAGTTGAAAGGGCTGGAGAATAGCTGAATGAAAGCTTAAAGATGGCTGAAAATGCTGAAAGTATTTGAAGTAAAGTCTAAATATTGTTGAAATGCAATGAATAGTTGAAAAGGCAGAACATGGATGAAATAAAGCAGAAACATTGTTGGAGAGTTGAATGAATTTGAAAAGGTTTAAGATAGTTGAATTAAAGTTTAAAGACTGTTTAAATAGTCACCGATAGTTGAAAAGGCTGAAGAGAGTTGAATTTCAATCTAAACATTGCTTAATTCATGTTGAAAATGTTATGTGTGTGTGTGTGCTGCAAGGTGTCAGGGCCTGTCGCAGCACTTGGCTCTGTGTCAGTGAGCAGGCAGTCATGCCTGTGTGACCACAGCTACTTTGAGAGGGCGCTGTGGAGAAACTACACAACCTATCAACACACGATTTTCAACACACACAGACCACAAGTTTCTGCAATTTTTGAAGCTGAAATGAAGTTTCTACGACAAAGAATGGCGACGTAGCTGATATTTGTTTGAGGGTGTGATTTGATTTTAGTTTTTCCCATTCATTCTTATGGGAAACACCAAAAGTGCGTGAGCGCTAAACAATCGGCTGTAGGGAGACAACACTTGGTCCTATCTTAAATATAAGAACACCGCCACGCAGGGGAGAGTCTCGGGAACGTCCGTGTGCGATTTGGTGTCTCTACCATGAATATTGAAGCCATGGTCGCGAGTAGAAGTGTAAAGTTCAAGTTGGATCGAGGGAGACGAAAAATGCATTATGGCTTATGGAGAGAGGAGGCTGCGTTGGGGTGGCTCTGAGGCCCGCCGTTTAAATTTCGTAAGGCGCACAGGTTTTTGGCGGGCATCGTACGAGACAGCACAAGTTTTCCTACAAAAGTGGAAAAAAGAATTTGCCCGCTGCGTTCGGTTTGGCTGGGAGCAGCGTGAAAAGACAAAAACCAGAGCTGATTTTTCAGCCGTCCTCCACTCTAGCGATGACATCACCCACTCTAGCTCTGAACATTCCGCGCAATACACACCCATTGTAAAATCGGAAGAGGGGTGAAAAAAGATGAAGATTCAAACTGTGATTGTGAAAAAAGTATAAAACATTTGAAAGTGAAAAGACATTCGGGAATAGCTGAAAGTCTTGTGAATAGTTTAAAGTTTGAATGGAGTGTGTAGCTGAAAGTATGTGGGCGCTGAAAATTTTTGTAGCTGAAGTAGTTTAAGGGGGGTTGAAGAGGGTTTCAATTCATTTCAATGGGAAAAATTTTTTACAAAAAGTTGAATATTTTAAAAAGTATAAAAGGTTGAAAAAAGTTGAAAGAAAGCATAAATGTGGTGAATGAGCTGAACATTTGAAAGTTTGAATGGTTGAAATCGGTGAAGGTAGGCTGAAGATATGAATGGACAAAAAACGAGGAATAAGAATAATAATAATAACTAGAAAATTTGCATTTCCTGAAGAAAATGCGTGTGAATGCTGAGTGCTGAATGCAATTGAAAGAATTGTTGAAAATGGCTGAAGAATAGCTGAGTGAAAGCTTAAAGATGGCTGAAAATGTTGAAAGGGCTGAAGAATAGCTGAATGAAAGCTTAAAGATGGCCGAAAATGTTGAAAGGCCTGAAGAATAGCTGAATGAAAGCTTAAAGATGGCTGAAAGTGCTTAATAGTTAAAGGGCTGAAGGATAGCTGAATGAAAGCTGAAAGATGGCTGAAAAGGATTAAAGTAGTTGAAAGGGCTGAAGAATAGCTGAATGAAAGCTGAAAGATGGCTGAAAATGCTTAATAGTTGAAAGGGCTGGAGAATAGCTGGATGAAAGCATAAAGATGGCTGACAATGCTTAATCATTGAAAAGGCTGAAGAATAGCTGAATGAAAGCTTATAGATGGCTGAAAATCCTTACTAGTTGAAACAGCTGAAGAATGGCTGATTGAAAGCGAAAAGATGGCTGAAAATGAAAGCTTAAAATGGCTGAAAAGGCTTAAAGTAGTTGAAAGGGCTGAAGAATAGCTGAATGAAAGCTTAAAATTGGCTGAAAATGTTGAAAGGGCTGAAGAATAGCTGAATGAAAGCTGAAAGATGGCTGAAAATGCTTTATAGTTGAAAGGGCTGGAGAATAGCTGAATGAAAGCTTAAAGATGGCTGAAAATGCTGAAAGTATTTGAAGTAAAGTCTAAATATTGTTGAAATGCAATGAATAGTTGAAAAGGCAGAACATGGATGAAATAAAGCAGAAACATTGTTGGAGAGTTGAATGAATTTGAAAAGGTTTAAGATAGTTGAATTAAAGTTTAAAGACTGTTTAAATAGTCACCGATAGTTGAAAAGGCTGAAGAGAGTTGAATTTCAATCTAAACATTGCTTAATTCATGTTGAAAAAGTTATGTGTGTGTGTGTGCTGCAAGGTGTCAGGGCCTGTCGCAGCACTTGGCTCTGTGTCAGTGAGCAGGCAGTCATGCCTGTGTGACCACAGCTACTTTGAGAGGGCGCTGTGGAGAAACTACACAACCTATCAACACACGATTTTCAACACACACAGACCACAAGTTTCTGCAATTTTTGAAGCTGAAATGAAGTTTCTACGACAAAGAATGGCGACGTAGCTGATATTTGTTTGAGGGTGTGATTTGATTTTAGTTTTTCCCATTCATTCTTATGGGAAACACCAAAAGTGCGTGAGCGCTAAACAATCGGCTGTAGGGAGACAACACTTGGTCCTATCTGAAATATAAGAACACCGCCACGCAGGGGAGAGTCTCGGGAACGTCCGTGTGCGATTTGGTGTCTCTACCATGAATATTGAAGCCATGGTCACGAGTAGAAGTGTAAAGTTCAAGTTGGATCGAGGGAGACGAAAAATGCATTATGGCTTATGGAGAGAGGAGGCTGCGTTGGGGTGGCTCTGAGGCCCGCCGTTTAAATTTCGTAAGGCGCACAGGTTTTTGGCGGGCATCGTACGAGACAGCACAAGTTTTCCTACAAAAGTGGAAAAAAGAATTTGCCCGCTGCGTTCGGTTTGGCTGGGAGCAGCGTGAAAAGACAAAAACCAGAGCTGATTTTTCAGCCGTCCTCCACTCTAGCGATGACATCACCCACTCTAACTCCCAACATTCCGCGCAATACACACCCATTGTAAAATCGGAAGAGGGGTGAAAAAAGATGAAGATTCAAACTGTGATTGTGAAAAAAGTAGAAAACATTTGAAAGTGAAAAGTCATTCGGGAATAGCTGAAAGTCTTGTGAATAGTTTAAAGTTTGAATGGAGTGTGTAGCTGAAAGTATGTGGGCGCTGAAAATTTTTGTAGCTGAAGTAGTTTAAGGGGGGTTGAAGAGGGTTTCAATTCATTTCAATGGGAAAATTTTTTTACAAAAAGTTGAATATTTTAAAAAGTATAAAAGGTTGAAAAAAGTTGAAAGAAAGCATAAATGTGGTGAATGAGCTGAACATTTGAAAGTTTGAATGGTTGAAATCGGTGAAGGTAGGCTGAAGATATGAATGGACAAAAAACGAGGAATAAGAATAATAATAATAATAATAATAATAATAATAATAAAGAACAGGATAACAATAGTGTGAATGCCTCAGCATTCACACTAATAATAATAACTAGAAAATTTGCATTTCCTGAAGAAAATGCGTGTGAATGCTGAGTGCTGAATGCAATTGAAAGAATTGTTGAAAATGGCTGAAGAATAGCTGAGTGAAAGCTTAAAGATGGCTGAAAATGTTGAAAGGGCTGAAGAATAGCTGAATGAAAGCTTAAAGATGGCTGAAAATGTTGAAAGGCCTGAAGAATAGCTGAATGAAAGCTTAAAGATGGCTGAAAGTGCTTAATAGTTAAAGGGCTGAAGGATAGCTGAATGAAAGCTGAAAGATGGCTGAAAAGGATTAAAGTAGTTGAAAGGGCTGAAGAATAGCTGAATGAAAGCTGAAAGATGGCTGAAAATGCTTAATAGTTGAAAGGGCTGGAGAATAGCTGGATGAAAGCATAAAGATGGCTGAAAATCCTTACTAGTTGAAACAGCTGAAGAATGGCTGATTGAAAGCGAAAAGATGGCTGAAAATGAAAGCTTAAAATGGCTGAAAAGGCTTAAAGTAGTTGAAAGGGCTGAAGAATAGCTGAATGAAAGCTTAAAATTGGCTGAAAATGTTGAAAGGGCTGAAGAATAGCTGAATGAAAGCTGAAAGATGGCTGAAAATGCTTTATAGTTGAAAGGGCTGGAGAATAGCTGAATGAAAGCTTAAAGATGGCTGAAAATGCTGAAAGTATTTGAAGTAAAGTCTAAATATTGTTGAAATGCAATGAATAGTTGAAAAGGCAGAACATGGATGAAATAAAGCAGAAACATTGTTGGAGAGTTGAATGAATTTGAAAAGGTTTAAGATAGTTGAATTAAAGTTTAAAGACTGTTTAAATAGTCACCGATAGTTGAAAAGGCTGAAGAGAGTTGAATTTCAATCTAAACATTGCTTAATTCATGTTGAAAATGTTATGTGTGTGTGTGTGCTGCAAGGTGTCAGGGCCTGTCGCAGCACTTGGCTCTGTGTCAGTGAGCAGGCAGTCATGCCTGTGTGACCACAGCTACTTTGAGAGGGCGCTGTGGAGAAACTACACAACCTATCAACACACGATTTTCAACACACACAGACCACAAGTTTCTGCAATTTTTGAAGCTGAAATGAAGTTTCTACGACAAAGAATGGCGACGTAGCTGATATTTGTTTGAGGGTGTGATTTGATTTTAGTTTTTCCCATTCATTCTTATGGGAAACACCAAAAGTGCATGAGCGCTAAACAATCGGCTGTAGGGAGACAACACTTGGTCCTATCTTAAATATAAGAACACCGCCACGCAGGGGAGAGTCTCGGGAACGTCCGTGTGCGATTTGGTGTCTCTACCATGAATATTGAAGCCATGGTCGCGAGTAGAAGTGTAAAGTTCAAGTTGGATCGAGGGAGACGAAAAATGCATTATGGCTTATGGAGAGAGGAGGCTGCGTTGGGGTGGCTCTGAGGCCCGCCGTTTAAATTTCGTAAGGCGCACAGGTTTTTGGCGGGCATCGTACGAGACAGTGCAAGTTTTCCTACAAAAGTGGAAAAAAGAATTTGCCCGCTGCGTTCGGTTTGGCTGGGAGCAGCGTGAAAAGACAAAAACCAGAGCTGATTTTTCAGCCGTCCTCCACTCTAGCGATGACATCACCCACTCTAGCTCTGAACATTCCGCGCAATACACACCCATTGTAAAATCGGAAGAGGGGTGAAAAAAGATGAAGATTCAAACTGTGATTGTGAAAAAAGTATAAAACATTTGAAAGTGAAAAGACATTCGGGAATAGCTGAAAGTCTTGTGAATAGTTTAAAGTTTGAATGGAGTGTGTAGCTGAAAGTATGTGGGCGCTGAAAATTTTTGTAGCTGAAGTAGTTTAAGGGGGGTTGAAGAGGGTTTCAATTCATTTCAATGGGAAAAATTTTTTACAAAAAGTTGAATATTTTAAAAAGTATAAAAGGTTGAAAAAAGTTGAAAGAAAGCATAAATGTGGTGAATGAGCTGAACATTTGAAAGTTTGAATGGTTGAAATCGGTGAAGGTAGGCTGAAGATATGACTGGACAAAAAACGAGGAATAAGAATAATAATAATAATAATAATAATAATAATAATAAAGAACAGGATAACAATAGTGTGAATGCCTCAGCATTCACACTAATAATAACTAGAAAATTTGCATTTCCTGAAGAAAATGCGTGTGAATGCTGAGTGCTGAATGCAATTGAAAGAATTGTTGAAAATGGCTGAAGAATAGCTGAGTGAAAGCTTAAAGATGGCTGAAAATGTTGAAAGGCCTGAAGAATAGCTGAATGAAAGCTTAAAGATGGCTGAAAGTGCTTAATAGTTAAAGGGCTGAAGGATAGCTGAATGAAAGCTGAAAGATGGCTGAAAAGGATTAAAGTAGTTGAAAGGGCTGAAGAATAGCTGAATGAAAGCTGAAAGATGGCTGAAAAGGATTAAAGTAGTTGAAAGGGCTGAAGAATAGCTGAATGAAAGCTGAAAGATGGCTGAAAATGCTTAATAGTTGAAAGGGCTGGAGAATAGCTGGATGAAAGCATAAAGATGGCTGACAATGCTTAATCATTGAAAAGGCTGAAGAATAGCTGAATGAAAGCTTATAGATGGCTGAAAATCCTTACTAGTTGAAACAGCTGAAGAATGGCTGATTGAAAGCGAAAAGATGGCTGAAAATGAAAGCTTAAAATGGCTGAAAAGGCTTAAAGTAGTTGAAAGGGCTGAAGAATAGCTGAATGAAAGCTTAAAATTGGCTGAAAATGTTGAAAGGGCTGAAGAATAGCTGAATGAAAGCTGAAAGATGGCTGAAAATGCTTTATAGTTGAAAGGGCTGGAGAATAGCTGAATGAAAGCTTAAAGATGGCTGAAAATGCTGAAAGTATTTGAAGTAAAGTCTAAATATTGTTGAAATGCAATGAATAGTTGAAAAGGCAGAACATGGATGAAATAAAGCAGAAACATTGTTGGAGAGTTGAATGAATTTGAAAAGGTTTAAGATAGTTGAATTAAAGTTTAAAGACTGTTTAAATAGTCACCGATAGTTGAAAAGGCTGAAGAGAGTTGAATTTCAATCTAAACATTGCTTAATTCATGTTGAAAAAGTTATGTGTGTGTGTGTGCTGCAAGGTGTCAGGGCCTGTCGCAGCACTTGGCTCTGTGTCAGTGAGCAGGCAGTCATGCCTGTGTGACCACAGCTACTTTGAGAGGGCGCTGTGGAGAAACTACACAACCTATCAACACACGATTTTCAACACACACAGACCACAAGTTTCTGCAATTTTTGAAGCTGAAATGAAGTTTCTACGACAAAGAATGGCGACGTAGCTGATATTTGTTTGAGGGTGTGATTTGATTTTAGTTTTTCCCATTCATTCTTATGGGAAACACCAAAAGTGCGTGAGCGCTAAACAATCGGCTGTAGGGAGACAACACTTGGTCCTATCTTAAATATAAGAACACCGCCACGCAGGGGAGAGTCTCGGGAACGTCCGTGTGCGATTTGGTATCTCTACCATGAATATTGAAGCCATGGTCGCGAGTAGAAGTGTAAAGTTCAAGTTGGATCGAGGGAGACGAAAAATGCATTATGGCTTATGGAGAGAGGAGGCTGCGTTGGGGTGGCTCTGAGGCCCGCCGTTTAAATTTCGTAAGGCACACAGGTTTTTGGCGGGCATCGTACGAGACAGCACAAGTTTTCCTACAAAAGTGGAAAAAAGAATTTGCCCGCTGCGTACGGTTTGGCTGGGAGCAGCGTGAAAAGACAAAAACCAGAGCTGATTTTTCAGCCGTCCTCCACTCTAGCGATGACATCACCCACTCTAGCTCTGAACATTCCGCGCAATACACACCCATTGTAAAATCGGAAGAGGGGTGAAAAAAGATGAAGATTCAAACTGTGATTGTGAAAAAAGTATAAAACATTTGAAAGTGAAAAGACATTCGGGAATAGCTGAAAGTCTTGTGAATAGTTTAAAGTTTGAATGGAGTGTGTAGCTGAAAGTATGTGGGCGCTGAAAATTTTTGTAGCTGAAGTAGTTTAAGGGGGGTTGAAGAGGGTTTCAATTCATTTCAATGGGAAAAATTTTTTACAAAAAGTTGAATATTTTAAAAAGTATAAAAGGTTGAAAAAAGTTGAAAGAAAGCATAAATGTGGTGAATGAGCTGAACATTTGAAAGTTTGAATGGTTGAAATCGGTGAAGGTAGGCTGAAGATATGAATGGACAAAAAACGAGGAATAAGAATAATAATAATAATAATAATAATAATAATAATAAAGAACAGGATAACAATAGTGTGAATGCCTCAGCATTCACACTAATAATAACTAGAAAATTTGCATTTCCTGAAGAAAATGCGTGTGAATGCTGAGTGCTGAATGCAATTGAAAGAATTGTTGAAAATGGCTGAAGAATAGCTGAGTGAAAGCTTAAAGATGGCTGAAAATGTTGAAAGGGCTGAAGAATAGCTGAATGAAAGCTTAAAGATGGCTGAAAATGTTGAAAGGCCTGAAGAATAGCTGAATGAAAGCTTAAAGATGGCTGAAAGTGCTTAATAGTTAAAGGGCTGAAGGATAGCTGAATGAAAGCTGAAAGATGGCTGAAAAGGATTAAAGTAGTTGAAAGGGCTGAAGAATAGCTGAATGAAAGCTGAAAGATGGCTGAAAATGCTTAATAGTTGAAAGGGCTGGAGAATAGCTGGATGAAAGCATAAAGATGGCTGAAAATCCTTACTAGTTGAAACAGCTGAAGAATGGCTGATTGAAAGCGAAAAGATGGCTGAAAATGAAAGCTTAAAATGGCTGAAAAGGCTTAAAGTAGTTGAAAGGGCTGAAGAATAGCTGAATGAAAGCTTAAAATTGGCTGAAAATGTTGAAAGGGCTGAAGAATAGCTGAATGAAAGCTGAAAGATGGCTGAAAATGCTTTATAGTTGAAAGGGCTGGAGAATAGCTGAATGAAAGCTTAAAGATGGCTGAAAATGCTGAAAGTATTTGAAGTAAAGTCTAAATATTGTTGAAATGCAATGAATAGTTGAAAAGGCAGAACATGGATGAAATAAAGCAGAAACATTGTTGGAGAGTTGAATGAATTTGAAAAGGTTTAAGATAGTTGAATTAAAGTTTAAAGACTGTTTAAATAGTCACCGATAGTTGAAAAGGCTGAAGAGAGTTGAATTTCAATCTAAACATTGCTTAATTCATGTTGAAAATGTTATGTGTGTGTGTGTGCTGCAAGGTGTCAGGGCCTGTCGCAGCACTTGGCTCTGTGTCAGTGAGCAGGCAGTCATGCCTGTGTGACCACAGCTACTTTGAGAGGGCGCTGTGGAGAAACTACACAACCTATCAACACACGATTTTCAACACACACAGACCACAAGTTTCTGCAATTTTTGAAGCTGAAATGAAGTTTCTACGACAAAGAATGGCGACGTAGCTGATATTTGTTTGAGGGTGTGATTTGATTTTAGTTTTTCCCATTCATTCTTATGGGAAACACCAAAAGTGCGTGAGCGCTAAACAATCGGCTGTAGGGAGACAACACTTGGTCCTATCTTAAATATAAGAACACCGCCATGCAGGGGAGAGTCTCGGGAACGTCCGTGTGCGATTTGGTGTCTCTACCATGAATATTGAAGCCATGGTCGCGAGTAGAAGTGTAAAGTTCAAGTTGGATCGAGGGAGACGAAAAATGCATTATGGCTTATGGAGAGAGGAGGCTGCGTTGGGGTGGCTCTGAGGCCCGCCGTTTAAATTTCGTAAGGCGCACAGGTTTTTGGCGGGCATCGTACGAGACAGCACAAGTTTTCCTACAAAAGTGGAAAAAAGAATTTGCCCGCTGCGTTCGGTTTGGCTGGGAGCAGCGTGAAAAGACAAAAACCAGAGCTGATTTTTCAGCCGTCCTCCACTCTAGCGATGACATCACCCACTCTAGCTCTGAACATTCCGCGCAATACACACCCATTGTAAAATCGGAAGAGGGGTGAAAAAAGATGAAGATTCAAACTGTGATTGTGAAAAAAGTATAAAACATTTGAAAGTGAAAAGACATTCGGGAATAGCTGAAAGTCTTGTGAATAGTTTAAAGTTTGAATGGAGTGTGTAGCTGAAAGTATGTGGGCGCTGAAAATTTTCGTAGCTGAAGTAGTTTAAGGGGGGTTGAAGAGGGTTTCAATTCATTTCAATGGGAAAAATTTTTTACAAAAAGTTGAATATTTTAAAAAGTATAAAAGGTTGAAAAAAGTTGAAAGAAAGCATAAATGTGGTGAATGAGCTGAACATTTGAAAGTTTGAATGGTTGAAATCGGTGAAGGTAGGCTGAAGATATGAATGGACAAAAAACGAGGAATAAGAATAATAATAATAACTAGAAAATTTGCATTTCCTGAAGAAAATGCGTGTGAATGCTGAGTGCTGAATGCAATTGAAAGAATTGTTGAAAATGGCTGAAGAATAGCTGAGTGAAAGCTTAAAGATGGCTGAAAATGTTGAAAGGGCTGAAGAATAGCTGAATGAAAGCTTAAAGATGGCTGAAAATGTTGAAAGGCCTGAAGAATAGCTGAATGAAAGCTTAAAGATGGCTGAAAGTGCTTAATAGTTAAAGGGCTGAAGGATAGCTGAATGAAAGCTGAAAGATGGCTGAAAAGGATTAAAGTAGTTGAAAGGGCTGAAGAATAGCTGAATGAAAGCTGAAAGATGGCTGAAAATGCTTCATAGTTGAAAGGGCTGGAGAATAGCTGGATGAAAGCATAAAGATGGCTGACAATGCTTAATCATTGAAAAGGCTGAAGAATAGCTGAATGAAAGCTTATAGATGGCTGAAAATCCTTACTAGTTGAAACAGCTGAAGAATGGCTGATTGAAAGCGAAAAGATGGCTGAAAATGAAAGCTTAAAATGGCTGAAAAGGCTTAAAGTAGTTGAAAGGGCTGAAGAATAGCTGAATGAAAGCTTAAAATTGGCTGAAAATGTTGAAAGGGCTGAAGAATAGCTGAATGAAAGCTGAAAGATGGCTGAAAATGCTTTATAGTTGAAAGGGCTGGAGAATAGCTGAATGAAAGCTTAAAGATGGCTGAAAATGCTGAAAGTATTTGAAGTAAAGTCTAAATATTGTTGAAATGCAATGAATAGTTGAAAAGGCAGAACATGGATGAAATAAAGCAGAAACATTGTTGGAGAGTTGAATGAATTTGAAAAGGTTTAAGATAGTTGAATTAAAGTTTAAAGACTGTTTAAATAGTCACCGATAGTTGAAAAGGCTGAAGAGAGTTGAATTTCAATCTAAACATTGCTTAATTCATGTTGAAAAAGTTATGTTTGTGTGTGTGCTGCAAGGTGTCAGGGCCTGTCGCAGCACTTGGCTCTGTGTCAGTGAGCAGGCAGTCATGCCTGTGTGACCACAGCTACTTTGAGAGGGCGCTGTGGAGAAACTACACAACCTATCAACACACGATTTTCAACACACACAGACCACAAGTTTCTGCAATTTTTGAAGCTGAAATGAAGTTTCTACGACAAAGAATGGCGACGTAGCTGATATTTGTTTGAGGGTGTGATTTGATTTTAGTTTTTCCCATTCATTCTTATGGGAAACACCAAAAGTGCGTGAGCGCTAAACAATCGGCTGTAGGGAGACAACACTTGGTCCTATCTTAAATATAAGAACACCGCCACGCAGGGGAGAGTCTCGGGAACGTCCGTGTGCGATTTGGTATCTCTACCATGAATATTGAAGCCATGGTCGCGAGTAGAAGTGTAAAGTTCAAGTTGGATCGAGGGAGACGAAAAATGCATTATGGCTTATGGAGAGAGGAGGCTGCGTTGGGGTGGCTCTGAGGCCCGCCGTTTAAATTTCGTAAGGCACACAGGTTTTTGGCGGGCATCGTACGAGACAGCACAAGTTTTCCTACAAAAGTGGAAAAAAGAATTTGCCCGCTGCGTTCGGTTTGGCTGGGAGCAGCGTGAAAAGACAAAAACCAGAGCTGATTTTTCAGCCGTCCTCCACTCTAGCGATGACATCACCCACTCTAGCTCTGAACATTCCGCGCAATACACACCCATTGTAAAATCGGAAGAGGGGTGAAAAAAGATGAAGATTCAAACTGTGATTGTGAAAAAAGTATAAAACATTTGAAAGTGAAAAGACATTCGGGAATAGCTGAAAGTCTTGTGAATAGTTTAAAGTTTGAATGGAGTGTGTAGCTGAAAGTATGTGGGCGCTGAAAATTTTTGTAGCTGAAGTAGTTTAAGGGGGGTTGAAGAGGGTTTCAATTCATTTCAATGGGAAAAATTTTTTACAAAAAGTTGAATATTTTAAAAAGTATAAAAGGTTGAAAAAAGTTGAAAGAAAGCATAAATGTGGTGAATGAGCTGAACATTTGAAAGTTTGAATGGTTGAAATCGGTGAAGGTAGGCTGAAGATATGAATGGACAAAAAACGAGGAATAAGAATAATAATAATAATAATAATAAAGAACAGGATAACAATAGTGTGAATGCCTCAGCATTCACACTAATAATAAAGAACAGGATAACAATAGTGTGAATGCCTCAGCATTCACACTAATAATAACTAGAAAATTTGCATTTCCTGAAGAAAATGCGTGTGAATGCTGAGTGCTGAATGCAATTGAAAGAATTGCTGAAAATGGCTGAGAAATAGCTGAATGAAAGCTTAAAAATGGCTGAAAATGTTGAAAGGGCTGAATAATAGCTGAATGAAAGCTGAAAGATGGCTGAAAATGCTGACAAGTTGAAACGGCTGAAGAATGGCTGATTGAAAGCGGAAAGATGGCTGAAAATGAAAGCTTAAAGATGGCTGAAAAGGCTTAAAGTAGTTGAAAGGGCTGAAGAATAGCTGAATGAAAGCTGAAAGATGGCTGATAATGCTTCATAGTTGAAAGGGCTGGAGAATAGCTGAATGAAAGCTTAAAGATGGCTGAAAGTGCTTAATAGTTGAAAGGGCTGAAGAATCGCTGAATGAAAGCTTGAAGATGGCTGAAAATGCTTAATAGTTGAAAGAGCTGAAGAATGGCTGAATGAAAGCTTAAAGATGGCTGAAAATGCTTAATAGTTGAAAGGGCTGAATGAAAGCTGTATGAAAGCTTAAAGATGGCTGAAAATGCTGAAAATAGTTGAAGTCTAAATATTGTTGAAATGCAGTGAATAGTTGAAAAGGCAGAACATGGATGAAATAAAGCAGAAACATTGCTGGAGAGCTGAATGAATTTGAAGATAGTTGAATTAAAGTGTAAAGACTGTTTAAAAAGTCACTAATAGTGGAAAAGGCTGAAGATAGTTCAATTTAATCTAAACATTGCTTAAATCATGTTGAAAATGTTATGTGTGTGTGTGTGTGCTGCAAGGTGTCAGGGTCTGTCGCAGCACTTGGCTCTGTGTCAGTGAGCAGGCAGCCATGCCTGTGTGACCAAAGCTACTTTGAGAGGGCGCTGTGGAGAAACTACACAACCTATCAACATGCGATTTTCAACACACACAGACCACAAGTTTCTGCAATTTTTGAAGCTGAAATGAAGTTTCTACGACAAAGTATGGCGAAGTAGCTGTTATTTGTTTGAGGGTGTGATTTGACTTTAGTTTTTCCCATTCATTCTTATGGGAAACACCAAAAGTGAGTGAGAGCTGAACAACCGGCTGTAGGGAGGCAACACATGATCCTATCTTAAATATAAGAACACCGCCACGCAGGGGAGAGTCTCGGGAATGGGGATGTGTAATTTGATGTGTCTACCATGAATATTGAGGCCGCGGTGGTGAGTAGAAGTGTAAAGTTCAAGTTGGATCGAAGGAAAAGAAAAATGCATTATGGCTTATGGAGAGAGGAGGCTGCGTTGGGGTCGCTCTGAGGCCTGTCGTTTAAATTTCGTAAGGCGCACAGGTTTTTGGCGGGCATCGTATGAGACAGCACAAGTTTTCCTACAAAAGTGGAAAAAAGAATTTGCCCGCTGCGTACGGTTTGGCTGGGAGCGGCGTGAAAAGACAAAAACCAGAGCTGATTTTTCAGCCGTCCTCCACTCTAGCGATGACATCACCCACTCTAACTCCCAACATTCCGCGCAATACACACCCATTGTAAAATCGGAAGAGGGGTGAAAAAAGATGAAGATTCAAACTGTGATTGTGAAAAAAGTATAAAACATTTGAAAGTGAAAAGACATTCGGGAATAGCTGAAAGTCTTGTGAATCGTTTAAAGTTTGAATGGAGTGTGTAGCTGAAAGTATGTGGGTGCTGAAAATTTTTGTAGCTGAAGTAGTTTAAGGGGGGTTGAAGAGGGTTTCAATTCATTTCAATGGGAAAAAGTTTTTACAAAAAGTTGAATATTTTAAAAAGTATAAAAGGTTGAAAAAAGTTGAACTCAAGCAATAATGTCCTGAAAGAGCTGAACATTTGAAAGTTTGAATGGTTGAAATCGGTGAAGGTAGGCGGAAGATACGAACAGCCAAAAAACGTGGAATAAGAATAATAATAATAATAAAGAACAGGATAACAATAGTGTGAATGCCTCAGCATTCACACTAATAAAGAACAGGATAACAATAGTGTGAATGCCTCAGCATTCACACTAATAATAATAATAATAATAATAATAATAATAATAATAATAAAGAACAGGATAACAATAGTGTGAATGCCTCAGCATTCACACTAATAATAATAATAATAAAGAACAGGATAACAATAGTGTGAATGCCTCAGCATTCACACTAATAATAAAGAACAGGATAACAATAGTGTGAATGCCTCAGCATTCACACTAACTAGAAAATTTGCATTTCCTGAAGAAAATGCGTGTGAATGCTGAGTGCTGAATGCAATTGAAAGAATCGCTGAAAATGGCTGAGGAATAGCTGAATGAAAGCTTCAAAATGGCTGAAAATGTTGAAAGGGCTGAAGAATAGCTGAATGAAAGCTGAAAGATGGCTGAACATGCTTAATAGTTGAAAGGGCTGAAGAATAGCTGAATGAAAGCTTAAAGATGGCTGAAAATGCTTACGAGTTGAAACGGCTGAAGAATGGCTGATTGAAAGCGTAAAGATGGCTGAAAATGAAGGCTTAAAGATAGCTGAAAAGGCTTAAAGTAATTGAAAGGGCTGGAGGATAGCTGAATGAAAGCTTAAAGATGGCTGAATATGCTTAATAGTTGAAAGGGCTGAAGAATAGTTGAATGAAAGCTTCAAGATGGCTGAAAATGCTTATTAGTTGAAAGGGCTGATGAATAGCTGAATGAAAGCTTAAAGATGGCTAAAAAGGCTTAAAGTAGTTGAAAGGGCTGATGAATAGCTGAATGAAAGCTTAAAGATGGCTAAAAACGCTGAAAGCAGTTGAAAGGGCTGAAGAATAGCTGAATGAAAGCTTAAAGATGGCTGAAAATGCTGAAAGTATTTGAAGTAAAGTCTAAATATTGTTGAAATGCAGTGAATAGTTGAAAAGGCAGAACATGGATGAAATAAAGCAGAAACATTGGTGGAGAGTTGAATGAATTTGAAAAGGTTGAATATAGTTGAATTAAAGCTTAAAGACTGTTTAAATAGTCACCGATAGTTGAAAAGGCTGAAGATAGTTGAATTTCAATCTAAACATTGATTAAATCATGTTGAAAAAGTTATGTGTGTGTGTGTGCTGCAAGGTGTCAGGGCCTGTCGCAGCACTTGGCTCTGTGTCAGTGAGCAGGCAGCCATGCCTGTGTGACCAAAGCTACTTTGAGAGGGCGCTGTGGAGAAACTACACAACCTATCAACATGTGATTTTCAACACACACAGACCACAAGTTTCTGCAATTTTTGAAGCTCAAATGAAGTTTCTACGACAAAGTATGGCGAAGTAGCTGTTATTTGTTTGAGGGTGTGATTTGAATTTAGTTTTTCCCATTCATTCTTATGGGAAACACCAAAAGTGCGTGAGTGCTAAACAACCGGCTGTAGGGAGACAACGCATGGTCCTATCTTAAATATAAGAACACCGCCACGCAGGGGAGAGTCTGGGGAACGTCCGTGTGCGATTTGGTGTCTCTACCATGAATATTGAGGCCGTGGTCGCGAGTAGAAGTGTAAAGTTCAAGTTGGATCGAAGGAAAAGAAAAATGCATTATGGCTTATGGAGAGAGGAGGCTGCGTTGGGGTGGCTCTGAGTCCCGCCGTTTAAATTTCGTAAGACGCACAGGTTTTTGGCGGGCATCGTACGAGACAGCACAAGTTTTCCTACAAAAGTGGAAAATAGAATTTGCCCACTGCGTACGGTTTGGCTGGGAGCAGCGTGAAAAGACAAAAACCAGAGCTGATTTTTCAGCCGTCCTCCACTCTAGCGATGACATCACCCACTCTAACTCCGAACATTCCGTGCAATACACACCCATTGTAAAATCAGAAGAGGGGTGAAAAAAGATGAAGATTCAAACTGTGATTGTGAAAAAAGTATAAAACATTTAAAAGTGAAAAGACATTCGGGAATAGCTGAAAGTCTTGTGAATAGTTTAAAGTTTGAATGGAGTGTGTAGCTGAAAGTATGTGGGAGCTGAAAATTTTTGTAGCTGAAGTAGTTTTAGAGGGGTTGAAGAGGGTTTCAATTCATTTCAATGGGAAATTTTTTTTACAAAAAGTTGAATATTTTAAAAAGTAAAAATTGTTGAAAGAAGTTGAAAGAGAGTGTGAATAAGTTGAAGAAGCTGAACATTTGAAAGTTTGAATGGTTGAAATCGGTGAAGGTTTGCTGAAGATACGGAAGGTTGAAAAACAAGGGGAATTTTTTCCCATTTCAATGGGAAAAATTTTTTACAAAAAGTTGAATATTTTAAAAAGTATAAAAGGTTGAAAAAAGGTGAACTCAAGCAATAATGTCCTGAAAGAGCCGAACATTTGAAAGTTTGAATGGTTGAAATCGGTGAAGGTAGGAGGAAGATACGAACAGCCAAAAAACGTGGAATAATAATAATAATAATAATAATAATAATAATAGTGCCTCAGCATTGACACTAAATAGATAAATAAAACAACAATGAATAAACAATATAATAAAATAAATATGAACGATTAAATATAATTAAATAAATAATTTTAAATCACTGATGGAACTGACTGATTAAACTATTCACAATGATTAAACTAAACTGATCATAATTCTATACTATTTACAATTTTAATATTTACAACACGTTGCCCTGAAACTTGGATTGTGACGGCAAGTGGTGTGGTGGAGGACGCAAATGGCTCCCAGAGGTCTTGGGAAATGGTGAACACGGAGTCCTCTCGAGTCAGGACTCGGTACCCGGCGTCCTCCTCCAGCACGCCGAGGATCTCCGTGTTCAGCTCCTCGTTTGTTTCCTATAGCAACGAAATCGACAGCAGTTATTAAAACAGCAACAATTTTCTGCACTGATGTAGTGGTTCAACTCATTGTATATTATATACATATATGTATAAATTCGGTCGGACTTAAGACCGGTGTAGGTCGTATAGTCTACATCAACCTTACCTGCTCACCTTTTCTAGTCTCGACCTTCTCCCATTTCAAGTACTTTATTCTCGTAACATTATGATTTAAATGTATGACTTTATTCTCGTTATAAATGACTTTATACTCTGAATTATATATATAAGTATATATAAGTGTAGTCCTAATACTCTGTCATACTAGTGCACAGTAAGGGAAATGAAATCATCCCAGTATGGTGAACAACAACAGACAAAGCCATACAACGTACTTCCAGCTTCGTGTATGCGGTGGAATTGAGGGTGAAGTCGTGGCCAGCCTGGGTCCCCTTAAGGTGGGTCACCCTTGTCAGCTCCCCGATGTTAAAGGGGAGCAAGGCAGCCTCCCTCCACAGATGATCGGTGGTCTGCGCTTGGCCCTTCAAAAAGAAAGAAAGAAAGAAAGAGTTGCTCCTTTAACTTGAGATAATGATGTTAAATGATGTTAACTGGTTTCATTCTTTTTATTTGTATAATATTTCCCATGTTTTTTTAAAAATACATGACATGGACTGGAATATCCTCGTGAGTCGGCATCGAATAGCACATTCATGGATTCTAAAGCCAACCTTTTTAAGGGTGACCCTCCGCCTGGGGACCCAGACGTCTCCTACGGTCACCCTCTGTTTTTCAGAAATCTGATCAACAGAGATAATTGGTGTGATGTGAACGTAGTAGGCACAAACAGTATCTTTAAAATAAATAAATAAAATAAATCAACTGACCTCGAGGACCTCACCCTGCACTGTGAGGAGCCCCTCTGCCCCTCTGACATCTTTGAGGTCAGTCTCATGGGATTTGGGGCAGAGGAGCCCCTCTGCCTCGGCAGCCAGCGCCTCCGGGATGCACCCCGGAGCCCCTTAAAAAACAGTCTCCCTGGTTACAAAAATATTGTATGGAGGGTTGCGGCCCTTGAGCAAATATCCACGGAGATAATATGAATTACCCACTTTGACCGTTGATTAAAGTAAGTAAATAAAGTAATTTTTGCAATCGATTGTCCATCACTGATTATACAAATTAAGTTGCTTTTGGTAACTGCTGGCGTGGCGCCAGCATCGTCAAATTGCCACGATAGAACCTGATTTCTGTTCTGACTTGCGACTATTTTCACTTGGAGTGGAGGTGGCCTGGGCGTTGGGGAAGCGCTGTTTAACATCTGAAATAGACACCTTTCAGACTTTATATGCGGTTGAATCAGATGGCAGCGGAATAGCGCTACCTCTCTCTCTCTCTCTTTGAGCTGCATGTGTACGTGCGTTCGTGTTCGTGCCCGGAAGTGTTTTTCTCACTATTTTCTCACTCTTTGTACACTTTGTCCCGATAATATATCCACTGGCATGTTAAACAAGGCCAATATTTGAAATACCTGGCTAAATATGTATGTAAATAATGTGAATTTATACAAAAACAACAATGATAAAAATGGATAAATTGGATTTCAACACTGTTTACATCTACTCAGGACCCGCCCCCCTCACATGTGCGGCGTGTTACCATGGAAACGAAAGGATGGCTTTGGCTGTGTGTGTTCCAGTGGAAATCGTAATTTTCATCAACGTTACGATTTCCATTGGTTATAGTTTTTTTTGTTCATTAGTTCTTACAAATAAAACAAATCCAAGTCAAAAGCACGAAGTGGTTTCAAACGTTGCTGAAGCAATTTTGACTTTGAATGCACCCTCTTCAGTCTGTGACACAAAGTGAGTGTTTACTATTTGCAGACTGAGGCAGGAATCGAAACTAAACAAATGAAGCATCCAAGGTGTAGGGTTTCTTGAACTGCTCTTATGCCAAAAACTCAGTAACCGAGACTATTGGAGAGGTATCCCCACAACTGTTTATTATGGAGCGACATTTTAGTCCCATACAGTCAGGGCAACACAAAGAACATCATAGACACTCAGAAAAGGGCTAGGTGGAATTATTGATGCACAGTATGTTTTTAGCTGATTCTTGAACATAGTTAATGATGTGGCCTGTTTAACTTTGTCAGGCAGGTTGTTCCAGAGGCGTGGTGCATCGGTACTGAAGGCAGCCTCCCCCTGCCTCATGTTACTCCAAGGGAGGATTAGCCTCTCACTGTGGATCTGAGCGGTCTCGGTGGGGAGTAGTTTACAAGCATGTCTGTTAAGTACTGGCGTGCAAGGCCATGTAATGCTTTGTAGACCAGGAGCAGGATTTTAAAGTCAATCCTGGGTTTTACAGGTAGCCAGTGCAGTGATTTAAGGACTGGTGTGGTTTCTCATGATCCTGCCCACATTTAGGATGTTTCAGAGAGGTCACTAACAAGCTGATGTTTTATTGCTGTAAAGGGAATGCAGGCAAAGCAAAAGATATTACCTGTAGATGGTGACTATGTCCAGTCACAAGAAACTTTCCTGATTTGGTAGACAATAGTAAATGGGATCCTAGTGAAGGAGCGCACTTTGTCACCCAGACTGCCATCACTAGCTGAGGCCAGGCATTTCTTTGCTCTGTTACGAAACTAGTATCTAGAGCCTATGTCTGAAAAGCAATACATGGCATCGTCTCATGCATTTGTTTATGGGTTTGTTGCGTATACCATGGCCAAGGGCTTAGTTTAAAACAAGATCAAAATACCTCATTTTCTTGGGGTAAAAGGATCTTTTGAACAGGAACCCAATGTTTATGAGTCACAAACAACCAGCCCATATAATGTGTACATTCAGACACGTTAGAGAATTTATCTGGCATAGGTTTGGTGCTGATGATTAATGAAGTAATTGGAAACCTGGTGCATCCACTCATGCAAGCTGCTGCCAGATCGGCTCGCACCTATATATGAGCTGATCTTGATTTAGACTTCAAAACGCAGGAAAACTTGTCCCTTCTGGCTGTACCCGATAGCATGTTGATACCTTGTATTGTTTTTCATCCAGGCCCTCTCAAAAACATGTGGGTTTGGCATTTTCAATGCAGCTAGAGAGGACAGAGAGTAACTGCCAGTGTGGGATCGCTGAAAAATCAGCTCTCATTTTCCTCTGCTCACGCTGCTACCAGCCACACTGTACATAGTAGGCGAATTCTTTTTTCCGCTTTTGTAGGAAAATTTGTGCTCTTTCATACGGTGCTGGCCATAAACCTGTACGTCTTATAAAATTTAAAGGGCGAGCCTCAGAGTCAGCCCAGCGCAGCCTCTTCTCTCCATGAGACTACATTAATTTTCCGACCACTCAGATGAAAGTTAAACTTTACACTTCTACTCATGACTGTGGCCTCAGTTTTCACAGTACACACACCAAATCGCACCAGGGCGTTCCTGAGACTCTCCCCTGCGTGTGTGCTCATATTCCATTTTTAAGTGCAAGTGTTGTCTCCCTAGAGCCAAGTCTTATGCAATTTTGGTTCTCAAACAAACATTCACTATCTTGCCATACTTTCACTTAGAAACTTCATTTTAATTAAAAAAATTAAAGGAAACTTGTGGTCTGTTTGTGTACCATTGCATGTTGATAGGTTGCATCATTTTTCAGCAGCACTTTCTCAAAGTGCATGTAGTCAACTGTCTGTCTGCTCCTGCTGCAGCAGGTTCACAGATGACCTCAGACACACAAACACAACAGCACTCTCAAAATTTCAGTGTGCCAGAATTTTGTAGTTCATATTAATTTACATTAACCAACTACCCATAATGGCATACCAGTCGTAATACTTATTGCAGTTGAGGTATTATGAATCCTAAATGACCTGTAGAGCTTAAGAAATTTGCAAAGTTTTGAATATCTGCAGCTTTGAGGGGTTTGATTAAGCAAAGAGAAGAAAACACTGATATTTAGTTGCCTCTGATTTATTTCAACAAACATTTCCACATGAAGGTAGCCTAAAAAATTCTTTCACCTCTTAGATACCAATATAACTAAAATAAATGATGGACAATGCAATAAACAGAAGAGTTCTGGTGAATTCATGAATGTATGGAAGCACAATAAGGTGAGTTTGTTTCCTCATAGTGAACCACAACAATTATTTCTCTGAATCATTGGAAAATATAAGGAAACAAATTACTCGTATTTTTAATTGATTGATCATGTTGATTGATGATTGACTGGAAAAGACAGGTCCCGCTAATTTTTTCTTTCTTTTCTTTCTTTCAAGATCTAAGTTTCATAAACCAGTAACACTAGGGATTTTCTCCAACAAACAACTTCAATTTCCATGTCAAATTCTGACGCTCACATATACAATATATTGGATACTGTGCATTGTTTCAGGAAAACTGCCACTTACCATTTCTGATAAATGGAAGTACAGGATGAAGAAAATGACAGGGACATAAAGAATTACATATCTCTTACTATGTTTGGACAGTATAATTTCCAGACATCTTTACAGCTCCATTTGTGATCCACGAGAAGTTTTCAGAAATACACAAATATGCTTTGCAGCTGTAGCTGTTTATTGGGAGTTTAGAGGTGAGAAAAACTTTGGTTGGCAGAACCCGTGAGGCGTATGAAACAAAGACTGAGGCCAAGAGCCTGAAATGACTTTAGAATTTAAGACTCAGGGGATGATGGAAGAACTCTCACAAAGAGAGTTTTGGTGTCTAGAGATTCGATGGATGAATCAGCTGGCAGCACTGAAAACAAATGGAGATAAAAATTTAATTAGCTTCAAAGTTTTTTTTAATATTTATAGATAAAATAATATTAAAATAAATTCAGCAATACAGCAATCATGACAGAGCATAGTCTTAAAAATATTTAAAGTGTAAAAATATATACAAAACCCTGACTCTGCTTTGCCTTCAGGTTCTCTGACAGTAAATAGTCTATTTTTAATATAACATCAGCTGCATAGATGAGTGTAACATGACAAGATCACTTGTTCTGTGGTGAAAAACGACATATTTCCTTTTTATACAAAAACAAATTGTGTCATATTATGGTCAGATGTCAACATGTTGCACTGATCATGTTAATACATGCCTTAACTTGGACTATACTATGACTCAAAACTAACTCCAAATGTCTATTTTTACAGTAATAACAGTTTTTCTGTTGAAACTGGGTTGGGTTGGACATTATTTTTCAATATCGGTCCCGAAGATCAGTATGTCACCCTTCAGCTTTTCATACCTTGGGTGAGGTCCTGGTCCAAGTAGAGCTTGAGTCGTCTGCTGCGGAGGCCAAAGACCTTGGCAGCCTCAGAAAGCAGAGCTGAGCTGTGGAGCCTATTCTGGCCGACTGGGTTCACCAACAGGAGCATGCCCACCTTGCCTGTCTGACACTCTACAGCAAAGAGAAAAGGCCTGAGAATGAGTGACCTAGACAGACTTTGATTACCGGAGTTAAGCAAAATGCAAAAATTTGTGAGCTGTGTGCGTAAGTTGAATTGTGCACAAGCCAAGCTTCACAAAGAGGGTGGAAAGATGGGTAAAAAACAAGATGAGAGAAAGAAACTAGACAAGGTGAGATAGTAAGTGACTTAAAGGATAAAGTTGTAGTCTAACATGACAGAAATGTGATGTGTTGCTAGAATTTGAACTACCCACAAGTACAGCACATATTACAACAGTTTTACCCCATTGAGTGAAACATTTCCTTTCTTGTGCATATGGTAAAGAGGCTACGCTCAGACATAGTCAACTATGTTTATGAAATGACCATTCACAAGCTGAAAAAATACTTTTGCTAGATTTTGAAAAGGCTGTTTGGTCATGTGCCCTGGTAGTTTGGTGACTGATGCTGTGCTGGCATCATTTAATCTGAGCTACCACTTGCTCACACTAAAGAACAAAGGAGGGCTGATGAAGGCAAGGTAAAGGTGGTCAGATCACCTGAGAGTTTTATTTGTCAGTCAATGTCATACCTATATACATATATATATATACATATATATATATATATATACATATATATATATACATATATATATATATATATATATATATATATATATATATATATATATATATATGTGTGTAATTCTTCAACCAAAAAAAACAAAGAATATAGAACCATACAGTGGTATTTCAAAATGAGGCAAGTTAAGTACAAAAGAGGAATAAGTGTGCAGCTTTAAGATTGATGTAAGTGTAAATGTATGAGAAATTAAAAAATGGATGAATGGTCAATATGTGTGTGTCTCACCAGCTGGTTGAGCACTGCAGAGCAGCAGGTTGACGTATGGACACACAGGAGTGTTTGGAGTGGATACTGAGCAGGATGATGAAGATTCTGAGGTCACCGCCAGGGTTTTCCCACTCAGCGACTGCAGATCAGTTTTGTTGGTCAACTCTGTGATGATTACACAAGAGCTTCAGAGTTTCACCTTGACAGAACAAGCAAACTTAAAAATGAAAATGATCAAAATAAAATACTTTAGGTAACATTAAGTACAGGGGCTGGGTACTGTACGAGTAATGAAAAGCCAGCAATTCCACAATCATTTCTACAGAAATGCCTTTTTACCGTACTTTCATTTGCGATACAACAAATCAGTGTTAATTTTGTTGACAAAGACTTTGGCAAATTACATTCGTCAACAAACCTTTTTGACTGAATAACAAGTCAGCTATGACAATGAACACTATGAAGACATGTAATTCTCTTTGGTCAACAAATCAAAAGGAGACAAAAAAATAATCGGTGTGGGGAGGGTGGGGTGAATGGAGAAGAGATCCAATTGGAACAAATCTTATTGCGAGTAGGTTAATCTCTGGAATTTAAAACTGGCTTCACTAAGTAGGTTTATACAATGTGGCTTTCTCACATTTTCAAGGGCAACAGTATTTTTAATTAAGAAGGCAGAAATGTCACAGCAATGCATAGGGAGTCATGGGTAAAAATGACATCAGGTCACATTTTACATATGACAAGACCCATTAGCAGAAATTAATGGGAAATTAATGGGAAAAAGAAGAGGAGCAAAAAAATTTTCTGGTTCCGTTACTTCTCAATCGTCCGTAATATTTTGGTTCGTAATTTCTCAAAAAGTTGTGAGTGCCACCAGATGGTGATACATTTCAGTGATATATCCAGTATATATCCAGTTCCACTGATTCCAGTGATATATCAAAATATGTGGCCAGACCTGGAGAAGTCTGTTATTATTGTCTTTCCACCAGGGGGTAAATGAATCAGTGTCATGTGTCAAGCCCTAGGACACTGATAAAAAAAAAAAATACATGTTGCACATTACAATGTTTCAGCACTTGTATTGGACAATCAAACCTTAATACCATTCCATAACGGACTTGTGGATTTTTTTTCAATGACTGGGAAATCTGGAAATTTAGGTGATTAAGTCTATTGTGGATTTATCAGATTAAAACACCTATATTTAGCTAACATGAATTAGACTAAAAGATTTCAGATTACAATAAAACCTTGATTAACACACTAAGACTATATCAGAATGTCCTGTCAAAATTAACGCTACAGGTACTACTCAGACAATTAGAATATCCTGAAAAAGTGCATGCATTTCTGTAACTCAACTTTAAAGGTGAAATGTAAATATTATATAGACAAATAGTATGTAAATCAATATATTTCAAGCTTTTATTTGTTTCGATTTTGGTGAATAGGACTTGCAGGTTCAGAAAACCTCAAATTCAAAAACTCTGAAAATTAGAATATTGCTTGAAATCAATTAAAAAAAGCATTTTAAATATAAAAATATCAGGCCTCTTAAAGTAAAGTCTTGCATCTGTATTTAGTTGTCGGCCCCTTTTCCACAAAAGACTGCCTTAATCCAGCATGGCATGGATGCTACCAGTTTGTGGCACATCTCAGGTGTTATGAAAGACCAACATGCTTTATTCATGACCGTGAGCTCTTCTTAATTGTTTAGTCTGTTCCCATTCAGCTTTCTCTTTGCAGTGCCCCACAGATTTTCTATGGGGTTCAGGTCTGGTGAGTTTGCAGGCCAATAAAGAACAGTAATCTCATGGTTGTAGAACCAGGATTTTGGATTTTTGGCAGTGTGGGCAAGTGCCAAGTCCTGCTGGAAAGCTGGATTGCTGAAGCAAGCATGAAGTGCACTAAAATGTCCTGGTAGACAAAATGTCCTGGTTGTATTTACGCTGGACTTAATAAAGTACAGAGGACCAACACCAACAGCTGACATGGATCCCCAAGTCATCACAGACTGGGGAAAATTAACAC
This sequence comes from Karalla daura, assembly GCA_029224185.1. NCBI lineage: Eukaryota > Metazoa > Chordata > Actinopteri > Chaetodontiformes > Leiognathidae > Karalla > Karalla daura. The sequence continues at coordinate 3,725,988 of CM055188.1, read as the reverse complement.
TGGGCTTCACACATCTTCCAATTTGCACTTCTCCGGCCTTCCTCTAGACTCTGGGATCTATATTGCCAAATGAGATGCAAAAATTGCTCTCATCAGAAAAGAGAACATTGGACCACTGGGGACCAGTCCAGTCTTGCTTTTCTCTAGCCCAGCTAAGGCTCCTCTGGCGTTGCTTGCTCGTGAGGAGTGACGTGACAACAGGAATTTGACATTTCAAGCCCATGTCCAGCATCTGCCTGCTTGTTGTTTCTCTTGAAGCAGCAACTCCAGCCTGAGTCCACTCCTTATGACATTCCCCCACACTTTTGAATGGCCCTTTCCTGACCATCTTCTCCAGGCTGCAGTCATCCCTCCAGCTTGTACACCGTTTTCTTCTACACTTCTGCCTTCCACTTAACTGTCCATTCACATGTTTTGAGACAGCACTCTGAGAACACCCAGCTTCCCAAGACCCAACTTTTGTGTCTTACCCCCCTAGTGCAGGGAGTCAATGATGGTTTTCTGCAGTCTTCCCCATGATTGTGAATTCTTGTAAACCAAACAACACAGACTTTTTAAAGGTTTTGCAGTTGTTTTGGATCACTTACCTGATTAGTGTGTGACACAGCCTACCATATTGAAACTTTTCACAGTATTCTAATTTTCTGAGTTTTTGGATTTGAGGTTTTTAATAAGCTGTAAACCATAATCAGCAAAATTACAACAAAAAATGCTTGAGATATCTCAGTTTACATGCAATGAGTCTATAAGATATATTAGTTTCACCTTTTATGTTGAATAGCCTGAATAAAACACCTTTTACACGATATTCTAATTTTCCAAGTAGTACCTGTATATTGGAGCCAGGAAGCTTTTATCTTTCATTTAGACAATCTGCCAAATTAAACACCAATGTTCAGGTATGGTTAAATGAGAGCACAGGTTATATAATATAGCATAATATTTATCAGTTTTATAAATTATATTATATGGGTGAGACTCACCATGAAGACAAAAAAAGAGTGGCCAGAGGGAGCAGACTGTGCTGCGGTACCAATTGAAACAGATTGGAATGTGTCAGGCAACTTGTCACTACCACACAAACAATAGTAGGAACGTTCCCAGTTCTTACTCTGTTTTGGATATTTTTCTTTTGTGCGAGTAATAATTTTTGTAGTTAAACTCGCAAGGCCTCCAAGATTATTTTCAACATTATTATTTGAGATTGTTAAATAATTATATTTCCTTCAACAGGAGGTGATGCCCCAAACAATGATTGTATACAATCATATGATATAGGCTTACATCTCCTACAATAATTTCTAATCTGAACAAATATACATATTGTATACATATATGTTGTGGCTCCATAGTTAATGACAAGTGAAAGTTAACTGCAAGTAAACTGCTTTAGTTGATGTGACAGGTATATGGCAATTGACTACCGGCCAAATGTCAGATGTTTCTTTTGTTACAGTTATTTGTTGACAGACTCCATTTGTTGGCCAGAACCTGCTCACCAGTGCCAAGGCTGAAGTATCTGAGCTGGGTGTTGTTGGTTCCAAAGATGTTGTTGCACACTCTCTTCAGCTTGTCAAAGTCCAGTCTGTTATCCCCTTTTGGGTTTTCCAACAGCACCACTCCCTCTAAAGAAAAGACCACTCAGACAGGATGCAAACAGTCAGAAAGGGAGGATTTCTCCTCATCGTGACAATCAGCATCCCCAATTTACAAAATAGCCATAGCTTCTAAGGACAATTTAACAGTTCAGCAGCTTCTTGTTAGACTCTTTCTGAGTGTAAAAAGAGACTTCCTTCATGAAATACCTTGTTCTGCATTGTTGACCTTCAGCCTGAGATTCACATAGGTACAAGCAGGTCCATTTAGAGGAGCCATAGAGACTGAAGATCCCTGTACTATGATTAACTCCAAGTCTGAACCCTTCAGCTGCAAAGAAGAGGGGAGAAGTCAAATTGAGGTGTCACAAATACATTCATAGAACAGTAATAACTGCATTGTGTACACTCAAGAAAACCTTCACAACAAAATATCACAGAATATAATTGACAGTTGCTACCTTGTTGTTTCTTGATGTTGGATAGCATGATCACCCTGCCAATCTGGATTTAAACCACAACAAAAATAATCTGTGATCCTGTTTGCCTTGTTTCTCATACCTGAGTCTTTTCCTCTATGATGACAGTGGCTGTCTTGGGGACAGGTAAAGTCGTCAGTGGAGCCTTGGTGGTGGCCAGGATAAAGTCAGTGTGAGCCTGTACCACAGAGTCCAAGTAGTCCCCCTTTGGCTGGCAGCTGTAGTGCACAGTTATCTCATCTGATGGAACCAAATGGGCCTGGAGGGTGGATGGGAAAAGATAGACAATGGGGTTCAATATATGATTTTACAAGGCTAGCTTCTGCAGTTATAGAGTGTGAAGCAGTGTTTCAGCTGCTTTTCAAACCCTTTGTAATGCTGAGCACACTTGTTACTTGTAGAACGACTTGTCTACAAAAGCTGCAGTTTACTATTCTCTACCTGTTTCTCAGGAGGAAAAACAATCTATTAGGTAACATTAATAATGCTATCTGTTACATCAGCTGATTGAATTAGACCATACTTGGCAAGATAATGGGTGGATAAAAAAGTGGCAACCACAAGCAATAGCAAGCAACGAACATGCTAACAAGCAAAAACACATATCAGCAATGATAATAAATATTTATCCAATAGGATTTATACATTGTATCCTTAATTCACATGGTTATGGTTGTGGATGCAGAATGTTAAAATCTGCTATCTAATTTAAATATATGGCTGCAGAGGATGCAAAGCATTGCATTTTGACAATGGGTAAAAACTCTTCAGTGTTTTCTGTGTGCGTGCGTGCATGCGTGCGTATGTGTGTTTGTGACCATGGCATTTTCCTGTGGCTATGACATATTAAAACACATTGATCTAACCCTACTCTACCTAACCCTAAAAACCCTACAAAAACTGTAGTGTTTCTTTGTCTTATTATTATCAATATTCTTTGTAGCAAACACAGAATGCATTTTTGGGGGCCTGGACATTCTTGAAAACACACAGAAGAAGCGCAGAGAAGCGGGATGAGTTATGACCTGGATTAACTCTGTCGTTGTCAGATTCTCGACTGGCGCAAGGACCCCGCTCACAGCTGCTTGCAGCTTTAATTATTACCAGCACATAACTGGTTCTGATCATTCCAACACCATGTGAATGCAACATCAGGTTGTACGTGCAGTGCTTATGTCTGCTTATGTCAATCAAAGAGGAACAAACAAATTCATTTTCAACCACAAATATGTCTAAAAGACCGATGAGTTTGATGTCCTTTTTTAAAAAAAAGGGAAGAGGGGGATGCCTCAAAACGACTTAAAGCAATTGGTGATGGGGGCAGTAGCAGCGCTGGTCACCCTATCAGTCACAAGGCAAGCGGTGAAGCAAGCACGGCTCCTGCCTCAACAGCTGCATTGTTATTATGGGTTAAGTGCCCTTATTTACAGTAACATATTGTATTTTTTGAAAATGCGAAAACATAGATTTCACAGATTTCTTCAATGACTTCACCGGCTCGAGGTTAGTACCTGTTTTGTTCTGTATAGCAAGTATATCAATTCACCAACGCATAAAGTTTTTCCCTTTTGTGTCATATGACTTTCAAAGTAAGCGACGTCCGCTAGAGCAGCAATGCCCCACTTTTAATCTGAATGACCAAGGAAGTAGCAGTCGAGACTTTAAGGATTGCATGATGCTACTAATTTGACAAACGCCGATAACCACACATTGTAAGTGCTGCGCAGTGTTTTATCTTTGACCTATAGCAAACATTTACATCATATCTAAAGGATGTCCTCTTGTTTCTCGTTTCACTTAAAATGTTAAATTGTAACGATTTTATTTATAGTCGGCAACATTGACGTCATGTGATGTAGGTCTGGTCATTTCCTAAAATCTCCGTTCTCTGTACTTCGTTGTGTCTCGTCATTGGCCTATAACTACCAGTTGTTTAAGTAAAGTAAATCTCATCCCCTTGTTTTAGTTAAAATGTTAATAAATGTTTTCAGTCATTGTGGGTGACGTCTCATGTGACGTCACCAACTGTAGCTCGCTCCTTTTTCTATTCAAATCGTCTTCTGCTCATAGCCTTTATCTGTGCTCACTCTCTATCGCTGTGCTCTTGTAAGAGAGGAACAGACATATTCACAAGAAGAGGCTAGAATTCACCTTTCACATCTTTCTAGAGCAGTTTAATCCTACAATTACCAGTACTTCGGACGTGCTCTTGTTGGTACTGCAAAGTACGGTTTTGTTCATAGTTAGTACATTCAGTTCACTGTTGTTCATACTGTTGAGTTATTAGGGTCCGAGCAACGAAGTTGCGAGAACCCTCTTAAATTTGTAGTGTTTCTTTTTAATATTATTATTATTATTAGGGTCCGAGCAACGTTTCTTTTTTAGCAACAAAGTTGCAAGGAACCTATTGTATCTGTACCGTTTCTTTTTAGGGTCCGAGCAACGAAGTTGCGAGAACCCTCTTAAATCCACTGTGTTTCTTTTTATTATTAATTTTTTTTTTTTTTTTAGGCTGCAAAGAATGTACTTTTGGGGGCATCAACATTCTTGAAAACGGACCGTTTTCGGCAAACACACTGGGATCTGTCAAAAATCTCAAATTTTAAAGCCGTTCAAAATGCAGAGGGAAAAATTGCACAACAGCACCACCTTGAAAAGCAGAAAATATTTCATCCTTATGTGCTCACCTGAGAGTCCATATTAAAGACGGCAAGAAAGTTGCCTGTCCCTATGAAGACTGTCATAAATATTTCAGGGTGCAATCATCCTTTGCCACACACATATATCAAGGAAACACAGGAAAACAGGAACAGAAGCCCAGGTCTAGTCAGCATAGCAACATAGAGTGTTATGCAGCCTCTTGACAAGAATTTGACTTGGTCAGGGGATAGTGTAGAGAAAGAATGTGGTAATGACTCATTCTTACAAAGCTTGGCCCTTTTTTTCTTGAAAAGGCAAGCTAAAATGCTGTTGTTTGCCTGCTACCACCATATAGAGCATTATTGAAGGCTTTCAGCATGTTCACAGCTCCAGTATGTCAGACTTCTATGGGAAGTTAAAAAATAAGCTTTTTGAGCTTAACATGTCACAAACTGAGATTGAGCTAATCATTCATGAGCTCTCTAAAGAAGATCTCTTCTTCTTGTACAGTGAGGTAATTTTAAAATCAGACAAAAAAAGGAAGACCTTTTATAAGAAGCACTTTGATTACGTTGAGCCCACCCAGATTTATCAGGGAACTGATGGTGTTGGTAGAGAACTGTTCAGTCAATTCATTTCCATGAACTATCCAAAAATCTGACTACTCACTACTCAATCTACTCACATGGTTGTAGAAGATGTAGCAGACGGAAAAAATTGTAAAGACAATAAAAACTTTACGAGACTCCGTCTTCCTTGTCTATCATCCTTTACCAGGACACATTTGAGGTTGTGAATACCCTTGGCTACAGGAAAAAGAAGCACAAGATTTTGGGGGTCTACATAAGTCTTGGTGAGATCCAACCACACAACCGTTTTTGTGTTGATTCAATGCAACTGGTGTAGCTATGCAGAGAAAATGACTTAAAGACCTTTGGTCAGGAGAAAGTTTTTTTCTAGCATCATCACAGACTTGAAAGATTTAGAATATACAGGTATTGAAACAGACGACTGAAAAACCCTTAAAGCTGCCCTAATATCCATTTGTGGAAATAATCTTGGCTCTCACTCTGTAGGTGGCTTCACTGAAAATTTCAGTTCCAGTACACATTTTTGCCGATACTGCTCGATTGAAAGAACTGACTTCCTCTAAAGCTTGAAAGAAAAGAACAAAAGAACAATCAGCGATCACAAAGAGATTGTGCAACAGCTCACTGACAATGATCAGGGGGTTGTACAGGGGGCTAAGTTTGACTCGCCCTTAAATTCTCTAGAAAATTTTCAGGTCTGCACAGGACTTCCCCCTTGTTTGGGTCATGATTTATTTGAGGGTGTAGTCGCTCATGATGTGGCATTATATATTAACCATTTAGTGACAATGGAAAAATATTTCACCTATTCTCAGCTTAACAGGTTACTCTTACAGTTTAAATACATAGGAAATAATAGTCTCAGTAAACCGTGTGAGGTTAAAGAGAATGGCAAAAAGCTTGCCGGTTCTGCAGCACAGAACTGGTGTCTGTTGCGCCTGTTACTATTAATGGTCAATGACTGGATAAAAAACCCATTGGACAGTGAAGTGTGGCAACTGTCTGAAACTTAATTAAGGTAATCCATATGATCCAAAAAAAGGCAGACAATGTCAACCATCTACACATTAGCTGAACGTAAAAGTGTTGAGATGACGTGTAGATGACTTCATGAGACAAACTTATAGCTATCAGAGGCACATAATTAATTCTTGACCTCCTCCCAGCTTGAGTGATATTCAAGAGCAGTGGCCATTTATTTTTACTAAAAGAGGCCTTTGCACTCAGTTCCAAACACTCACTGGAATTGAAGTGGACATCCGCCTCAGTGTAGCTCGCTAGACAAAGGGAAGAAGAATTTTGTTTTTTTTTCCAAAACCAGAGACTGAAGTGGAACAAGGACATTGAGCATCTACTGTGCGAGTGCAACTGCACTGAGAACCATAACCAGCTCGCCTAGACTGCCATCCTGTTGCTGATTAATTATTTCCATGAAAGGAAGGACTCAGTTTTCATCTTGGCTGATGTAATGATCATTTTAATTTACATGGTTACTTTTACATTACAATACCATTCAAAAATGTGTTTATTTCACTTTCTGCAAAAACATTGCGTTTTGAAGGTGTCTTCCACTAAGATCTCCGTGGAGAGGGAGAATGCTCTACCTACCACACCACCGATCATCATGCATGGTATTTTCTTTCTTTTTTTCATGTAAACATGTATACCTATGATGTTCTGTAATTTCATCCACAATAGTGAACTCGAAAACAGCTTATCTGTTTTACGAAATCGTCTGAGAGTAGCAACGCGCTACATGGTCCTTATTGCCCCTCTGTTTCTTTACAGACACAAGACCCCAAGGGCCTGTTGCACAAAAGTAAGATTAAGACATCCAGGATAAGTGACTCCAAAACAAGAGAGTCCAGGCTTAATTGGTTGCACAAAGACCAAGCCAGGATGAGCAGACACAGATTCATCAAGCCAGGTGAAACCAATCCTGGATATGTTCTCACTCACAGCTGCCTCAAATAGACCCCACCAACCGATCACAGATTCAGTGATTTACCATGGCCGGTAGAGCAATTTACTTTACCCAGAGGCAGGCAGAAATCCTCAAGAAGGCTTACGAGGAGGTGAAGGACATCATTAAGAAGAAAGGTAACACTGCCACAGTGATCAAGCAAAGAGAAAAAGTGTGGCAAAGCATCGCTGACCGCTTGAACATCTAAGTAGTGCACAATTACACACTCACCGCTCTGCTGAAACATCACAATTACAATTCAAATATTTCATTCACATCTCCAAAAACGCAGATCTTCTCTGAGTATGAATCTGTTGAATTGCTACCTGTAATGAGCTGCAGATATGAGTGAAATTGTGTAAATTTAACTCCATCAGACACTATAACTCTTTTGATAGCTAATAATGACTTTAATATATATTTATTTATGATTTATATAGCGCCTTTCAAAGGACTTATGGTTGCTTGTTCACTGACTTGACTGAATGTTGGGATAAATAAAGTTTTTCTTTTCTTATGTCTACTGTGTGTGTGTGATATAGATTAAACATTTGTCCTGCATTTATTTCAGTGTGCACACATGCAGGGTGTATTATATACAGACCTTTTGAATGTGTATTTATCCTTGTGTTGTATAATGTGCTTTGATTCTGTGCTATCTTTCTATCAGATCAGTTGATTGAATAAGCCAAATCAGGTGTGCTGCTGCCTGGTTGGAACAAAAACCTGCAGCCACAGCGGCTCTTTGTGGAACAGGTTGCCTACCCCTGGTCTATGGGAAAGTACATTATCTAATGATTGCAACATCATCTAAAATTATGTATCCTAAATGACTGAAATTATTGATCACAGACGTTTAAAGACTGACAGTGGGTCTCGTTATATGTGATAACAATGTGTAGTGGGCAGTGAAATAACTACTGGTTTCCATTTGTGGTGACTGTTGACTGAGATAAGGGATAGGATTGAATAGATCCTGGAACATAGCCTGGTCAGGAGCAGGCTAGCTCCACAGAATAAATCTCTATAGCAACTTGTGCCATAACATATCCTACTGCCCCCTATCCAGCTTTTGTGCAACTGGATCACGGATAGGTTGAGCCAGGATAACCAACATATCCCGGCTTAATCCCTTATCCCTAGTTTTGTGCAAAGGGCCCCAAGAGCCAGATGAACCAGTCTCTAGTTGTTTCTCAATATCTATCTATCTATCTATCTATCTATCTATCTATCTATCTATCTATCTATCTATCTATCTATCTATCTATCTATCTATCTATCTATCTATCTATCTATCTATCTATCTATCTATCTATCTATCTATCTATCTATCTATCTATCTATCTATCTATCGATTAATTGATTGCCTAGTTGGACTGGGATCGAGAGCGTGTGTGTGCATGCATTGTCATTGGGGTGAGCATTGGGCAGACCTGTTGATTCCACTGTTTACAAAGTGTTTCCACTGTTTTTAAGGTTACTGGAGTTTACCACTAAATTTGTTTCGCTATAAATAGCCATCCTTTGGTATTTGGCATATTTGTCTATTTTCACATTTTTTGCCACCTGCTTCAACTTCTCAGAATGTTACACACACATATGGTACATACACTCTCAGACACTCTTACCAAATATTAAGTTTTGTGATAAAATCTTTTGTGATACATTTTTTTAATAAAAACAGAGTGTGTGCCATTACAACTGTGTGTCAGTGTCTCTTTCATTTAATACTGTAAGCTTGCAAAAAGTATACTGTAAATTGTAATTACGGTATCAACATACAGCTTCATACCATATATACTGTAAAGCACACTCACAGTAAGACTGCTAGTGTAAATAGCAGTTACAGTAAAGCAAATTTTCAGCAAAGCCAACTCTTGGCAAAGCTAATTTACTGTAAAACATCGTTATAGTATTGATACTGTAGGGTAGCTATGACAGTAACTTACTGTAAAAATGCATGAAAAAGTCAAACAGTGTAGCCTGCAGGTTCATAGACAGCAAGCCACGGCTGATACCGACGATAGAACAGCAGATCAGGTTAATGGTCAGCCAAATGCATCTAGCCTTGAGCAAGGAACAAGCAAGCTGGACCAAGAGGTGGGAACAGGGCTAGATTGGAAGGTTCAGAGGGCGAGGAGAGTGTGATGAATGGAGATGAGTAATGTGGTATGTGCAGCGAAAAGTCAAGGATGGGATGCACAACTGTTTGGACATCAAATCAGTTCAAGTTAAAGGCATCGTCTGCTTTAGATATTAAAAAACAGCAACACGCACTACGGAAATAAGTATTCGAACATGCCTGCACTAACACTCACCTAGCAGCTGCAAGAATTCTGGAAAAAGCCAAAGCAGACAGTATAGGGCAGTGTGTAATTAATAGTCTGTCTGAACAGATAACCACCACTACTCACATATTTTGCACGGCATACAAGGGAGGCACCGTCCCGCATATGGCTTTGAGCATGAGATTGACTGCCAAGAATTAAATAGGCTGGACATAGGGAGGATTTTGCAATCAAATGTTGCATACATTCAAAAACACATTTGAGAAAAAATGAAAAGAAAACAATCGATAGAGTAGTATAATGCACACCAAAACTCAGTTTAATGTTGAGTCAACTAGCTTGAGTAAGAAAAGCTGTTTAATCATCTACTGTGGGTGTGTGTGTGCCACTTTATTAGGTACACCTGTCCAACTGCTCGTTCACACTTAATTTCTAATCAGCCAATCACATGGCGGCAACTCAGTGCAATTAGGCATGTAGACATGGTCAAGACAATCTCCTGCAGTTCAAACCGAGCATCAGTATGGGGAAGAAAGGTGATTTGAGTGACTTTGAACATGGTATGGTTGTTGGTGCCAGAAGGACTGGTCTGAGTATTTCAGAAACTGCTGATCTACTGGGATTTTCACACACAACCATCTCTAGGATTTACAGAGAATGGTCTGAAAAAGAAAAAATATCCAGTGAGCGGCAGTTCTGTGGGCGGAAATGCCTTGTTGATGCCAGAGGTCAGAGGAGAATGGCCAGACTGGTTCGAGCTGATAGAAAGATGCAACAGTGACTCAAATAACCACCCGTTACAGCCAAGGTAGGCAGAAGAGCATCTCTGAACGCACAGTACGTTGAACTTTGAGGCAGATGGGCTACAGCAGCAGAAGACCACGCCGGGTGCCACTCCTTTCAGCTCAGAATAGGAAACTGAGGCTACAATTTGCACAAACTCATCAAAAATGGACAATAGAAGATTGGAAAAATGTTGCCTGGTCTGATGAGTCTCCATTTCTGCTGCAACATTCGGACGGTAGGGTCAGAATTTGGCGTCAACAACATGAAAGCATGGATCCATCCTGCCTTGTATCAAGGGTTCAGGCTGCTGGTGGTGGTGTAATGGTGTGGGGAATATTTTCTTGGCACTCTTTTGGGCCCTTATGCTTGAACACCTTGTTCAAGCATAAGGGTGCTGTCCACATGTGTTTTGTGGACAGCTTTTGACCGTGTCCCTCGTAGTGTTCTGTGGGGGGTATTCCAGTAGTACGGGGTAAAGGGCCCTCTACAGAGGGGCGCACAGTCACTGTATGACAGGTGCAGGAGCTTGCTTTGCATTACCGGCAGTTAGTCAGACCTGTTCCTGGTGCATGTAGGCCTCCAACAGGGCTGCCCTTTGTCACCAGTTCTGTTCATTATCTTTATGGACTGAATTTCTAGGCGCAGCAGGGGGCCAGAGATGGTCCGGTTTGGGAGTCATGGGATTTCATCCCATGCGCTTTGCAGATGATGTTGTCTTATTGGCTCCCTCGAGCCAGGACCTCCAGCATGACCTGGGGTGGTTTTCAGCCGAGTGTGGAGCAACTGGGATGAGAATCAGCACCTCCAGGTCGGTGGAGAGTCCCTGCCTCAGGTGGAGGAGTTCAAGTATCTTGGGGTCTTTTTCACGGGTGTTCATGCGAGGGCAGACTGCTGCCCTCGCGACCTGGCTCCACCCAGGAAGAAGATGGATGGATGGATGGAAATTATATGCACTGTGTAGCACATCTAACAAAAATAGATTAGAGCTGAGAGCGTCAGCGGAGAGCCTAGATGTTCAACAATGCAAAATAGGTTGAATATTAAATATTAGATGGGAGGCGTCAAGTTTTACAAGTCAAGTTGACGCTGTGTGGAAGAATTATCCAGCACTTTTCGAGCATTTTAAGATGGCATCAGAAGATCCCTCTAGTGATATGCTATGCCCATATGTGTGCATATGCGGCATTATGTGCGATGCACTGCAAGAATTGTCTGAGCTTTCAGTTGAGCTTCAAAAAGGAGATGTTGCCATCATTTCAGCACACAAGACAATTTATCGTGAAATCAGGGTACTTGAGGCAATGTCAGATCGGCCAGGGCACTTCACTGAGCTAAGCCAAAGGGGGATCACTGAAATAATAGCATTTATAATGGCTGTTATCTGAAACTGAGGCTTTTAAGTGCCATTCATGTCATTTTACATGTTGTTTTTCTGTGTGTGTTGTGTGTTGTGCTGTCATAATACTTTGCGTTACGGTACCTTGTGATTTACAAATTAACCACACAAACACTCCTTTGCTGCTACCTGAAAGGGGGCATGCAAAAATAGCTTATATAGCCACGCTACTTCCTCATATGTAGGACAAGCTTACAAGCGCAATGTGAAGCAGTGGCTCACATCACTGTTTTCCTCACTTTTTCTTCACTGTTATTGTTGTTGTAACTTATTGTAATGTCATTGGCAAACAAATTTGTATGCAAATGCATCCTAAAGAGATATACAAAAAAGTGACCAGACAGGAGGTAATCCATATTGGTTCAAATTTTTAATTATAAAAACATCTCTGATGGGATTCACCCAATTGGCCTCAAATTTGGTACAAATCATCTATGGACCAAGCTGAGAAGATTATATCTACAGAATTTTCTTAGGTTAGGGCATGTCCATTGACGTATGACAAAGTTTCGATATTTATCATCAAAATATCGTAATGGACTTCATCACAGCAGCTGCAAAATTGCTGAACATTATAACATTGTAAGCCCGAATAGCCAGATATTTGCTGTACTCATGGGTGGGGCTAAATGACTCCATAGTGCTACCTCGATATTTTCAAAAACCCTTCCTCTAGGGTTTTTTGATACGATAAAAATTTGTATGCCTATACGGTTCATCCAGACGCACAAAAAAGTCTCTTGCACTAATGGTCAGGACAGGAAGTCTGTCATTATTTCAGAGGTTAGTGTTAATACATCATAAATAGAGCAAGTGTCAGCCAAGTTCACAGAGGGATTTTCATCCTATCCATTTCATATTGTATAATCATCACCTAAATGGCATTTTGATAAAAGGTTCTGGAAAGCGTTTCTCTATGCCAGTGTTTCCCGGACTTTTTTGGCCATGCACCCCCTTTTAAACCCCAACCGAGTTGACGCACCCCCAGTTCCCCACATCTTCGAAAAAACACAAGCCCTCTTAGAAAGGCAGCATGCTGAATCATGCTCAAATCGAGCTCAAATGCTTACACAGTGAATAGTCACATTAATACACCCTCACATTTGAATTAAACTGAAATGTAACAAGTTTTAAAATAATGCAACACAGTAAAAGCACAAATTTCGAGCAAACAGGACAGATGACAGAGGCAGAAAGCAGTCTTTATGTACGGGGAAAAAGTATGATTTTCAGCCCCGTTTAAAATTAGCAGCAACACAACTGCGTCATTACACGGTTATGGAAAAATAAAGTGAGGATGAATGGGTTGGTTGTTGGTATGCTTGCAAATTATCTCACTAAAATGTGAATGTATTGTTCTAAAATTTTCCCTGTATGTTGGTATGCACCATCACCTCAAGCCGATTCTTTTTTGGTGATGATTTGTATAATATGTAAGATGGGAAATATGTGATCGTGTTTTTCAGTTTGTTACAGGGTTTTTCATGTGTTCAAAATTGGGTGGCAGCTGCCTCCAGCTAATTTTGTGCCGCCACCAGCTGACCCCAGCCACAGCCATTGATGTTGCACCAAAGAAATAAAAAATAAAACATCCCTCCAAGAAAAGAAAATCCAGATCCCACCCGCATTTGTGGGTTGTGGGTTAGAGCCGATCGTCATGGAGGAGGGTGCTGCAGAATGGCTGTGGTGCTAGTGGTAGCACCGAAATATTGTGAAATTTTATGCAAGGGGTGTGTGTGAGTGTGTGCTGCTACATGAACATAATCAAAACTGAAACTTAACTTGGCTTTCCAGCCCCCTGACTATAGTGGTAGGGCAAATACTGCAAGGATGGTACCACCTCTGCCTCATTTTGAGCCAGGAAAAACCCTGTACAGTAGTAGCCATTCAAAATTTGCCTTTCCAGCTGGAAGCCAGCAGGTTTCCCTCCACTTTCCAGCCGGTTTCCTGCCGAATTCCAGCAATTGGAGTCCCCCCTCCTCCTCCTGGGTGTGTCTAATTTAAATGCAAACCTTGTAGCTACAAGTGATGACCAGGGGATGGCGCCTCTCTCATAATATAGACTATGCAAAACACACAAAGCTCACCAGTGAGGGGGGTGTGGGGGCTGATAGTGACGATCTGGTGCCATTGAAAGGCGGTGTGTTTGAGAGGGCTATTTGTGGGGGAGGGGGGAGGAGGCTCTGTTCCCATTCAGTGGTCCCCTGCTGCTACTCCTGCAGTTACTGACCCCCAATTTCCCAGTCTACAGTGTTTAGTTCCATGGTGAACTCATGGTTTGGGTTTGTCTAACTGCTCTGAAAGTTCCCATTATTAGTCCTCCGGTAAGGAGCACTATTGTTGTTCTGCGTGTTTGTTCTTCTACTACTACTACTAGCCTCAGAGTCAGCCCAGCGCAGCCTCTTCTCTCCATAAGCCTCCATTCATTTTCGGACCACTGAGATCAAAGTTAGGATTTACGATTAGAATCGTGACTGTGGCAACAGTTTTCATAGTACACACACCAAATCACATCGGGGCGTTCCTGAGACTCTCCCCTGCGTGGCGGTGTGTTCGTATTCCAGATAGGCACAAGCGTTGTCCCCTTAGAGTCAAGTGTTTAGCACCTAGGCATTTTTGGCTTTTCCCATGAGAATGAATGGGAAAAACAGAACTCCGTCGCCACACTTTGACTTTAAACTTGTGGTCTGTTTGTCTACCGAGTTGGATGTTGATGACCATTTCAAGAGGAATTACAGTGATTACTGCAAGAGCCCTTATTCAGCACATGCTTTAGGCCTGTCCAAAGACCTTATTAGCATTGACATCACTCAACCTTTTGTTTGTACTAAATGAGAGTGGAGTACAGATCCAAGTGCAGTCCAAAATGTAGAGAAAAAGTGAAGTTCTTGTGTGTTTTTGTGGTCATTTATACAGTACCTGGATGATTATGCTCTGGTGTAGTGTATCAAATGGGTATCAAATGGACTATCAAAAGTTTTAAAATCTGTTATCAGGGATAAAGGTGGGCATAGTGGAAAAAAATGAATACGCAAAAATGACTTTTCTTGTCTTGTCTTTGACTATAGATCATGTACATTGTATTTCACTGTATGGAGTTTACACTTACATTTATTTGAATTGAACTTGCTGTATAGCCTCCAAGGTGAGCAAAAATGAAAATATGGTAAACCAAATGAATTCTCCTCCATAGTGGTTTTAGTTCTCTACTATTTAGTTTGATCTGCTTGCATTTGCACGTTGGCTGTTGGTCCAAACCAGTCAAACCAGTTGCATTTTGGGCTCTGTAAAGAATTAGTGTGACAATGGGAGACCAAAAGCCCATTAAGTGCTAGACTTCGGAACTCTTTCGTCCCTCATGCCATCTTGCTCTACAACTCCTCACTTGGGGGGAGGAAATAGGGAGGACAAGGGGGAAGGAGTGGTTGAGTTCACTGTTCACTGAAGTTTTTCAACATTTTAAGATAACGCTTGATTATGAGTTTATATGTAAGATTTATTGTCTATTCTGCCTGTATTCCACATTTTCATTCAGTGTACTCTTCCTACAGATACCGTAACCACTGTAATTCTTCCTCTTCAAATTGAGATTTTCAATGATCAAAATATGGAGGTTGCATGTCAGGAAACATAACTGTACTGGTATTGTTGCTCAACAGGAATACAGCTTTAACTTTTTCTCATTCAACTAGAAATAACGAATATTGGGCACTTTCAGAGCAGGTTGTTGTCAGTAAATGACTTTCACTTCGTATAGATCGGAAAACGTTTTTTACATCTGACATTTTGTGCAATTACGGATTTTAGTGAGGAATGCATGTCAAATCTACAGGTACAGTATGCAATGTTTGTCAGTGTTTCTCCTGGGCTGTCGGCCTGTGGGGCGGGTGAAGCCCGCCCCCCCCCCCATGCTGTGCTGTGTGCTCTACTGTACAGAAAGGGGCTGTTCAATGCAGAACACAATTTTTTGACTTAATTTGACGCTCAATCGCGCAGTAATTATGTAGAAGCAGAAGTTGTGGAGGTGTACGTCCGTGTGTAGAGGGGAGTGTGGGCAGAACATTATCATTGCTCCTCCTGGTGGATAAATTAGGTATTGCTGCTGGTTTTCGCTCCGGCTGCAAAGGTTAATTAAAATGTCAGCTTTTAATTTTACCTTTTACAAAAAACTTTTTATTAAAACATCTTAAATATGTTGTAAAATTGTACTTAAACAAAAAATTTTAACTTAAAACACTCCAAACCGCCATCACATTTTTTTCTTTCGTGGACCCCCTAATGCCGCCTCACGCACCAGAGTTTGGAAATATCTGCTCTATGACAAGGGTTTTAGTGGTATAGCTGCCAGATTAGAGATTCGGTTCATCATCACTGAATTCCAGGGATGCTGTTCGGCACAGAAGAAACTCCTCTTCAGCTTGTGCTAAATGAGTCTAAAGTCTTGGGATGGCCTACGACCTGGATCAATCCCACGGCTGTCAGTACCTGGACAGGCACTACAGCAAGCCACGACCCGCTCACAGCTGCTTGCTGCTCTAATTTCATAGTGTACTTGCTGGTGAATTTTCCATTCAAGTCTTTTTTTTCAGCATAGTCAAAATCTCAAGACAGAATGGTAGCATTCACACTATTGTTATCTTGTTCTTTATTATTATTATTCTTATTCCATCAATATTTCAGTAATCTGTATCTTCAGTTTACGTTCATTTAAGAATTTTTGTATGCTTACTAGCATATCTTTTTCTTGTTTTAAAAAATCTTACCAATTCCCATTTACTTGTTTTTTAAGTGTTTTTTTCCTTAATCACTATATATTTTATTTTTTAGAGGGCATTTTATGTGGTGCATGCTGTATACTGCTGTGTGCTCACAGGCCACTGCATTTGTTTAGCATTTTTAGCAATATTTGTACATGTAAATTTTTGCCTGTCTCTGTACATGCCGAAAATGGTGATTTGGGCATGTTCAGGCCTCCTAAAACGCAATTTACTTTGGGAAGGAAAAATAATAATAATTAAGGCTGCAAACAGCTGTGAGCGGGTCCTCGCCTGTGTGCCTGTCAGGGTACTAGCAACCGCTGGGTCACTGCGCATTTTTGCACTGTGCACTTTGTCAAGTTTAAAGTTTAAAAGTTTAAGTTTAAGTTTAAAATATGAAATAATTGTCTGGTCCCAATGTGTATGTCGAAAATGGTCCATTTTCAAGAATGCTGAGGCCCCCAAAAATGCGTTCTTTGCGGCCTAAAAAGAATAATAACAATAATGATAATAATAATAATAATTATAATAATAATACAAAAAACAGGGCAGATTTAATAGGGTTCTCACAATTTCGTTGTTCGGACCCTAATAATAAAAAGAGGCGACAGATTTAAGAGGGTTCTCGCAACTTTGTTGTTCGGACCCTAAAAAGAAACAGTACAGATACAATAGGTTCCTTGCAACTTCGTTGCTTGGACCCTAATAAAAAGGAAACATAGCAGATACAATAGGTTCCTTGCAACTTCATTGCTCTGACCCTAAAAAGAAACAGTACAGATACAATAGGTTCCTTGCAACTTTGTGCTCATTTCCTAATAATAAAAAGATACAGGAAAGTTTAAAAAGGGTTCTTGCAACTTAGTTGCTTGGACCCTAAAATGGGGTGAGAGGGGAAAGAGTGAGGATTTGCAGCATAAAATATGACCGACGAGAGTGAAGAACACTGACCTGGTGCAAATAACCCATGCAATGAAGATGAGGGAGTGGAGAGGAGGTGTGACTCAGTAAAGTGTAAGTTCCGGGTTGTGTTGGTATGAAGTAAGGAGATCTGTAAGGTAGCCGGATTGTTTTGGGCATTGTAGACGAGCAGGGATTTTTAAGGTATGGGAGTTGTAGGTTGACACCTTCTTGTATGGGTGAGAAGTCTTGCTGCCAAATTTTGGTTGTGCTGTAGTTTGCTTAATCACTTTGCTTGGAGCCCACTAAACAGGGCATTACAGTAATTGAGCCACCTGGAGATTATTAATGCATAAATGAGGGTCTCAGCAGTAGTGAAGTTGTGCGAGGAGTGGAGTTTGGAGATGTTTTTGAGATTAAAAGAAGCTGTTTCATATGGTAATAGAAGGCTAGTAAAGAATCAGGATAGCTTTGAAGTTTGTGATTTTGAAAGGAGTGGTGATGAAACATCCAGGAATGGAAAATGGTGACTGATTTATCTTTTTCGGTAGTATTGGTGTGGCAATGAGAATGGCTTCAGTCTTGTCATGGTTGAGTCTGAGAAAATTCTGTGTTATCCAGTCGCTTATGTCCTGTCATGGCAATGTCAAGGCAGGCGATCATAATTGAAGGAGGGTGTGGATAAAAAGATTTGGTGTAAATCTAAATTTGTGTATCAGCATAGCAGTGGAAATCAAGCCATATCGATGGAGTATATGATTAAGAGGGAGGATGTAAATGATGAAGATCAGGGAAGCTCTTTGGAACACCATGCCGGAGGGACTTCTAACCATCAATAGAGACTAACTGTTCCTTACAAGTGAGATATTATCTAAACCAGGAAAGTGCAGTGCTCTTGATGCCCAAGTGTGTTCCAGGTGAGCAGTATGTTGTGGCAAACCAGGTTAAAAGAAACTGTGAGGTCCGATAACAGGAAAATATTGATTCGGCCTGTGTCACAAGCAAGCCCCAACCCCCCGTGATGTCACCCATTGGATTGCGAAGGACACTATGAAGCCAGGAGTTTGAGTTTCAGGGTGCTGCCATTCCTCATAATGGAGCAAGAGTGGGGTGGAATGGAATCATTGACGGATATATGTCATACCTGGACGCTTAACCAATGGACTCAGCCACGGGACATCTCGGTCAACCGGAGCTTTAAGGCAGTCCTGCGTGGGAGTAGTGGATGATGGATGGAGAACACAGCTTCATGGCAACTGGGAGAATGCAGCATGCAACTTTTCTGGGTGTCATTGAAGCACAATCATTAAGTTCTGAGAAAAGGAAGTGGTTCACTGAAACTGAAGTGAAGAGCCAAGGGTCAAGATAATATGAATACCGCATTCATTGCAGAGGGATGTTTTTGCGAACCGCGCACATATGAGAAGGTACTCATCGAAACCAGAAGACCAGGAACACCAAGGCAAAAGAAAGGGCTTGGCCTAGCATCACTGCTCCAGTCAGCGTGTTCAGGAATGGTTGGTCAAAGCATATTAAAAATTTTAAGTTGTATGCATGATGATAGAACTGCGAGTGTAGTTCGGAATGACTTTTGTCTTCTACATTTTGGTGAGTCCCTTTACACCAAACATGGACATGATCCTGCAAAGCATGACTACATCTGCCATAAAGTCTGTCAGCTTAGAAGATTCATTCTGACCATTTGCAAAATATCTTCAAGCCAAACTTTAGAAGAGGCTATAAAACCTGAGAATTTCATGACAGTCATCAAAACTGAATTTGAAGAGAACCATAACAGTTACAGAACTCCAAGACTTGCACTGAAAATCGGACATTCTCTGCTAAAAGTGAGTGACATCAGTCGTTGCCATGCTCTCATGGCTGGTGATGAGAATCTCATCAAAACCTCTGAGGTATTCAAGAAGCTCTACCAAGCAATTTGGTCAGAATACATTTCACACAGTGCCTTGAGCACCATTAATGATTTAAAATACAATAAACCAACCAAGCTGCCACTCACTGAGGACTGAGGACATCAATAAACTTCACAAGCATCTTGACCAAAAGCTCCTTTAGTGCTGTTGGCAAGCGCAGCATTAAAGGAGCAGGCAACAGCACAGAACTATTCAAATCTTGCAAGAACAACACTGACAAAGATAGTCCTATTCAACAGAAGACGTATTGTGAAAGTCTCAAAGATTAAACTGAAAAATTTTTAAACATGAAGTTGCCGCCATTTTGAGCTGAACTGAACTGAACTGAAGGGGAAAATGAAGGGGAAAATGGGGAGAAAGGTAGCAGTGTTGTTAACACCTGAAATGGCCAATGCACCAAATCTCATGATCGCGAAGAGGAATGAATGTGGTGTGCCTGTTGAAAATGAGTACCTGTTTGGTGTGCCAAAATGCCTGACTTACTACAAAGGACTTCAAAGCCTCCAAGGATTTGCTGAAGATGAGTGTTGTGCAAAGAAGCCAGATTATTTGCGGTTGACTTAACTACGCAAGTCAATGGCAACTACTTCACACAATCTCAACTTGCAGAACAATGAGATTGATCAGCTTTCTGATTGCTTAGGACATGATCTGTCCATAGACAGTTTTATCAGCTGTCTGAACCTACCATTCAGACCGCAAAAGTTTCCAAGTTACTTCTTGCACTAGAGAGGGGAAAGCTGCATGAACTGCAGGGGAAATGTCTTGATGAAATTGAAGGTATTTATGTTCTATAGGTTTAAATCTAAATACTGAATGTTGCATTGCATGTTGATGACATGTGAGACATCTTCCATGAAGGCTGAGAGGCACACCTCTGGACAGAAGGGTGAGGTCAATAAAGTCAACAAGGCAGCTGATTTTAAATAGTAGCCAGCCTTATTATATATTATTATATATTATATCTTCTGTTATAGTGGTTTGCAAAGGTAACAGCACGCACGTTAGAAGACCATGGACAAAAGCTGAGGAACAGCTGTGAAGAGACACTTCAAATCTCACATCATGAAAGGTCAGATGGCATCTAAAAAGGAATGTGAAAGGAATGCAAGAAGAGTGAATCAGCTTTGAAAAACAGGACATGCCAAAACATTTGAGACTTTGTTCCTAACAGGGGGCTTTTTTTTAAGCATCAGATGAGTTGTGAGCAATGAATTTTTAACATAGTTTTATTATTGTACAGTTGTATCTCCAGCATTCCACCTGCCTGTGAAGGTTTTTGAAAGGAAAGTCTATGTTTTGTCCCACTGGGCAGGCCCTGGCTTTGAAACTCTAAAAAGCAGCTCCAAGATCTTGTTTCAAGGCTCAAATGGTCCATGACTTTTGCCAGCATAGTACTTTGTTCATATCCCAGAGAAATTGTTAATGTGGGAGGTAAATTAGTTTGAGGACGGGATTTATATTCAGCAATACCCTGAGCTCTAAAAATATTCTGTCTCATTTACATCTTCCCAATGATAATTAAACATATCAAGAAGGATCAAGAAACTCCATTGTTGTCCATGTCCTCATTGTCTCTTAAATGATGAATCATGGTAAGTGGGAATCTCAATCTCTTCACATTAATCTATAATGTAGTAATTTGTATATATATTAAAAGCTTGCTTGTTTGAAGTCAGGCTCTATCTGGCTTCCTCTGGGGAGATGCAAATGCATAAGAAGTTAAAATCTGGCCATATAGACCTGTGAAGGGCCAGGTTTCTTTGTTGTCTGTAAACAGGTCTTCTAAATACAGCACAGTCCTCATAGAGCGGTAAGGGGCTAGGTTTGTGTATTGAAAGTAAACAGACCTCATAAACTCAGTGGTCCCTTTATCCCACAATTGACTTTGACCCCATAGGTCTGTGGCATGTCACACTTTTTAAATGCTCTGAGATAATAGGTTCTGAAAAAGAGATTTGGAAGTGAAATTTTGAAGTGTCTGAAGTGTTTGTGTTTTGAAGATCAAGTGGTGATATTTGACATGACTTTTAAGTTGAATAGTAAATAAAGTGAGTCCCCATAAAGCTGTCAAAAGTCACAATGACCTGGTAAGCCATATATGCCTGTATGTGTGTGTGAGCAATAAATGGAGTTACTGAGGCACTACCTGGTGTCCTTATTCGGGCCACTGAAAGCTACAATATGTTAGACTACATTAACATACCAGACACCTAGCCTGTTCAGCCTGTTGCTCTTTATGTTATTATTACCATAACTCACTTTTCAAGAAGAAATGTCTCTGATTTTATAAAATATATAGTCAGTAATGCAGTGCAACTTACAGTGAGAGTAAAAAGTATTTGACCCCTTGCTGATTTTGTTGGTTTGCCCACTAATAAAGACAGGTAATGTTGATTGGCAGTGTCTAACTGGTCTGTGAAAGCCAGAACTCCGAATGCATACTAAGGGATCAAATACATATTTCCCTCAATTAAATACAAATCAACAAATATATATTCTTTAAAGCTATTTTCTAGATTGTCGTTTTGATATTCTGTCTCTCCATGTTAGAATACATCTACCATTAAAAGTATAGAATGTTCTTGTCTTTATTAGTGGGCAAACCAACAAAATCAGCAAGGGATCAAATACTTTTTACTCTCACTGTACATATGTTTTTTTTCTTCATGATGCATTTTTTGCCTGGTGGATAAAAAGTGGATAAAACTCCCACATTTTCAGACTCAAACAATGATAGTGCAATGCATAGTCATAGACCATGTTTCAAAACACACCACTTGTAACTGTCACTGGAATTAGAATGAATAAGCATTTTACAACTGTTAGATAAGATAATATAAAATTCATATTTTTTTCTGGGCCCCAATTGGTCAAGGGCCTTTGAAATTGTCCTAATCCTCCCAAAAAAGAGATTTAAGATAAAGAATGAAGATATGTCATAAAGTAAATATTTGAACATACTGTTGTCACACTTCATCTCAACAAAATGTACTCGCATTGCGTTGAGATGAAGGTATGGAGGGAATTTGTTTGACAGAACCAAATCTGATATGTCTCGATACATAGATTTAAAAGCAAACATAAAAAGAGAACAATCATGCGGCTTTTTATGTGGCCACATAGAACCCAACCATATCATCTTTGAGTTGTACAAAAATCTTGTCATTCAGGGACAAAATTCAATCAGTTCTTTGTAAGGTCTCAAGATGTATTACCAATATTTTAATATGCAATTTAATTTATGTAATGTAATTTATCTTGGTTATTTACAAGAGGCATGATATGAAGGTGACCAAGATTTAATCAAAATGAACAAAAACCGTAGTTGAATATTAAAGATAAAATGGAGGACAAAGAGAAACTGACAAAATTAGACTGAAGAAGTAAAGCAGTAAATGCTTCACGTATAAAGAAAGCTGAGAAAATATTGGTCTAACTTACTCCCAAAGGCTTTTTTTCCCTTTGCTTGTTTTGTTTCGTCTCCCTTTTTTCCATTTTGTACAAGTTTCAAACCAAAGCAAACATAAGGTCAAATTAACTCATTATCAGAATGACGTGAATATATATTCTTTCATTGTTGGATTTTATCTTGGCATTGTAAATTGAGATTGGATGAAGAGTGAGCAAAAGGACAAGAAAAATTCATATTCACATATCCACCAAAAGACAAGATGATCTTGAAACAGATTCTCATACATTTTCTTTTGATTACTGACCTATTGTTACCATAATGATTCCCATGGCCAATTACAACAAAAATAGTATTCACAGATGTTCGTTGAGTGCAAACTCCTGAAAAGGCCTCAAATAATTTCCACTGACACTGGTATTTTGTTTTGTATGTCTAGTTCTAGAAAGCTTGTAGTTTCACAAATCTCTGACAGAAGACTTTCATTTTACTGTAACCACCCATTAAAATACTATGCAGAAATTTGTATATTTGACTCAGTCTCGAAATGTCCAGGTCCTTGAATGCTTATTCTGCCTAACTGTTTTACATCACTCACACTGACAACGCAAATTGGCAAGGCATTTGAAGTATGTCATACACCAAAGACAGTACTGAAAGATTTGAAAGATTAGCCATCTATTATGGATCACGATTGTTTCTACGGCTAGGGAATGGGAATGATTGCCCCACCTTCTTGCGTAGTTTCTGAATGCGGTTGATGACCTCACGGGCAATGCCTTCATCCACCATGGACTGGTCTGGGGACACATCGAGCAGTACCAGGACCTGCAGAGCAGCAGACACCAGGAGCTGGGTAAACTACATTGAACTAATTATAGAAGTGTTATTTCAACACAAGGAATTTGAACTGGCTGTTCCCCCTCCTCTTTGTTGCATCTCCAGTTGGCATGTTGATGTTTCTTTTTGTTTCCGACTCCACTTCTTTTTGACTTCCTCTGTTGTTCACCTTTCGCCAGATACTGCTTTCACAGTTTGTGTGACCGCCTCCCATGCTTTTTTTATTTGTGGCCTGCATTGAGGCTACTAAATATAACATTTTTTTCCAGTGAGTTATTTCCTGTAGCAGTACCCTCAGTTCTGAACTACTTAAGTTTTTTTTCCTCTTTACCTGAGGCGCTCCACTTGATTTATGTTATGCTTTTGGCATTGTAACGTTGCAGTTTCCACTGTGTGACATCTGTGTCTGCTCACAGCCCTGCAGTCTCTTATCTGCATTGATGGGTTACCTATGCAAATCCTACATTAATTAGACTCACCTAGCACGCGCTCTCAACTTACCAGGGCATTCATCAATTTACAAACACCACTGTGAACAATTCTGCAGTTAAACAACAACATGAATGTTATGAAGAGTTTTTTACAGATCCTTCTTAAAAACAGCTTAAGAAGGAGTCTAAGAAGATTCTTAGGGAATATTAGCGAATGAAGCCCAATGTCTGCTTCCCATCAGGAAAATAAGCACACCGCCACGGAGGTGAAAGCTTCAGGAAAGCACTGAAGTGATTTGGTCTTTGAATTATGAATATTGACGCCACTGTCACAAGTTTAAGTGAAGGCTGAGTTTGCTCACATGAGATGGCAAATACATTGTAACTTATAAAGAGATGTCCACACCCAGGGGTCAGTTGGAGGCACAATTTTGGAGAACATTGTATGAACGTGCACAAATTCACAGTGTATACTGGTATCTGAATGGATCATGCCATGGTGATTTGTTATACGATTTCATGACCTACCACCCCCTGGTCAGTGACCTACATTAGCTCTACGGTGCCAGTACCCCGACAAGGGCAGAGTGCTTATTTTATGATATTTCATTATTATGATTATTATTTATTATTATCTTTTCTTTTTTTTTAATTGTAGTTTAGTTGCAATGGCTCCTATAAATGGACTTTCTTTTCCTGATCAGCTGCTAAAATAATGGGGTTAACCTTCAGTTGTAGCTCACCTGTGCATCAGAGTGTGCTTCATACTGCACAGTTGACTTAGGGTTCTGGTTGAAGGTGTACATCAGCCTTAGGTCCTCTTCATGAAGCTCATGGCCCTCCACCAAGATGGAGCCTTCAAAAGAACAACCAAAAAGGCCTTCAAAAGTTTATACAGTTCCAATTGCACTGTACTGAGACAAATAGAATAGGATATTCTTTTATTAATCCCACAACAGGGAATCTTGCATTGTTGCAGCAGTAAAGCAGACAGTGCAAAACAACAGAGGTAGACACAAAAAAGAGACATAATATATTTACACAAACATAAATTATGGACATGAACATTTTTTTATACAGCTCTGTACTGCATCTATTGATTCCTGGAGAAAAACCCTAAACAAAATGAATATGCTGCTCAGATTCACCTCAATGCAAGGGAAACTTTGTATTAAAAGGGCAGAGGCATGCAGCGGAACACCAGTAGGGGAGTCCGTATACATACCACCCCTGGCCTAGTCTACCATATTGTCTACCAAAAATATTAATATATATACTATCGTATTGTGTCTGTCTTGTGTCTGTCTTACACACATTAAACTAGACCTATGCATTTGGCACTGAATGCGATGAATATCCCCAAACACCTTGAGGCACAATTTAACAATCCATGTTGCTTCATTTGCATCAACTCTGACATCAAAGTTGATGCAAATGATAGTTGGCGTGATAGTTCTGGAGATATAAGCACAAACATAATTTTTCAACCAAAGTGCTGGCCTGTGAGACCGAACGTACAATTCGAAATGCATGAAAATCGAAACATTTATTCCCCTAAGTGTGATGAGTCGGCCAAATACCAAAATTCAAATCCAAATGGTGTTCTAGTTATCGCGTTAATACAAAAAACATGCAGCGCCGCACATGGCGGCAGCGGCTGGGCCAAAACCATAATATCCCAGACACTTTGTGTTCAGGGATATAATCAAGTGCATTCCTTGCTACTAAACTTCTAAACTAAGGCCAAAACCTTGTTTTTGAATTTGCAGACCAAATCGAAACAGGTTTGGAATTATGTATCTTTGAATAGATACATATAATTAGTGCTACGGGAGGGAGCACTATTGTACTATAGTACTATAGTACTATTGCATATTGCACTATAGTACTGTTCTCCACCGTGCTTATTCTTATTATAGCAAAATTTTCGGCGTGGGGTATCTCGAAGACCGGCACACACACAAATGATGCATCAAAACGTGCGGCTTGGCCCCAGCAAGTGTGCTTTCCTTCGACCCTGACAAAATTCAAAAACAGATAACTCGCCGATCCAGAAGAAGTTAAATGGACGTTTTGTTCGGGAGACTCTGCAGGGGCCAAAAAAATCCTGTGTGAAATGAATGGGAAAATCCAGCAAATTCAAAAAACAAACTCAAACAGACATTCGCAGTAAAGCCATACATTGATGTAGAAACTTCATTCAAACTTCAAAACGCAGGAAAACTTGTCGTCTCTGCCTGAACCCGACAGCATGTTGATACCTTGTAGGGTTTTTCATCCAGGCCGTCTCAAAAACGTGGGTTTGGCATTTGCGGAGCAGCTACAGTGGGGAGAGACCAACTTTCAAGAGTGCGGGATCGCTGAAGAATCACCTCTCATTTTGCTCTTTTCACGCAGGAAAATCTGTGCTCTTTCATGTGATACAAGCCATAAACCTGTGCGCCTTATAAAATTTAAATGGTGAGCCTCAGAATCAACCCAGCGCAGCCTCTTCTCTCCAAAAGGCCCCATTCATTTTCACACCACTACGATCAAAGTTAACTTAACACTTCTACTCGCGACTGTGGCCTCAGTTTTCATAGTACACACACCAAAGCACATCAGGACGTTCCTGAGACTGTCCCCTGTGTGACAGTGTGCTCATATTCCAGATAGGAGCAACCGTTCTCTCTGTAAAGCCAAATGTTTAGCACTTGGGCAATTCTGCTTTTTTCCATAAGAATGAATAGGACAAACAGAACCCCTCAAACAAAAATCTGCTAGGGCGCCATACTTTGAGGTAGAAACTTCATTGTAATTTCAAATATTCAAGAAACTTGTGGTCTGTTTGTGTACCGACTTGCATGTTGATAGGTTGTATCGTTTTTTTCAGCAGCACCCTCTAAAAGACCATGTGGTCAAGTCACTGCTCATGTCTCTCCTCTGCTAACAGTGTCCTGCTGCAGCAGACTAATAGATGACCTCAAACAGACAAACACGCATGCATGTTCTTACAAAGTTATGGTCGAAAAGAGCAAAACTCCTTCAAAACGACAGAAGTTGGCCTCTATTTTTCTCTCCAAAATGTTGATAAATATTAACTCTTGGGCCCGCCAGAGGCCCTACAGGGGCCCCCATAAGGAATGAATAGCAAAATGACCAAAACAACTAATTTCTCAACCAGGTTAAAAACTATATTCAAACTTGGATATGGTGATGAACTTGTGGTCTGTGTGTGTTATTTCACCATGGACACACACACACACACACACACACGCACGCACTCTCTCACTCACTCACTCACTCTCTCTCTCTCTCACTCACTCTCATACATACTCTACCCTGAATGGTGGCTTGTGAGCAATCCAAAGGCAGACAAAGTGCTGCAAACCAACGGGCACTCATCCCGGAGCACTCTCAAAATTTCAGCACGCTGGAATTCTCTAGTTACGTATAAACCCCAAAATGCCCAAACTTAGTTCTGAATTTTCTGAATTATTACAATTGTTCAAATCACATAAAAGTTTCACGGTTCCTCTGCATTGAGAGGGACCAGCTGAGGTTGTTAACATGCACAGGTTTTTGGTAACAGAGTCGCAACCATGATTGTAATATAGTTGGGATGCAGTGTGGAACAGCTATTAATCCTTTTTCACATTGACTCAAAATGAAAAGACTACAGTAAAATATATTCAACACCATACACTTAAGACCCGCACAAGCTTTCTTGGCTTAGAGCCCTGTTGAACTCACCACTCTCTAGAGTCTAGTGTCCTGGCTCGCATATTTTTTTGCTACGAAGAAGAAGTGTTGTTGTGATGGCCGCTACACCCGCCTCTATAGTACACATACTGTGACACACACGCACACTCATTGACAGCAGTTCATCCGCGCGCACCCTCCAAGCGGTGGCATCTGCATGCTGGATTTAGCGGCACACCCATGCCCTGGGACAGTCCGTGAAAATCTGGGACAATCAGGGAAAACCTGGATAGGTGGCAACACTAATTGCCGAAATACTAGCATTGGGGATGTTTGCATCTCGTTCTTCTTTGTGTACTCCAGGGGCAGAACAGGCCTGTGTATAGATTTGTAGTGCCCCCTTGTGGTGGCGAAGCAGGGCGCGCAGCGCACCATGCTGTGAGCCGCGTGTAGCGTGGTGGCGGAAGCTTGTGCGGGCCTTTACAGACATACATTAATTTGATGGTGTGCACTCACATTACCATAGAAAAGTGATTTTAAGTCATGTGTTCACTAACACGCACTTGGAATTACCTGTCTTCTGGAAGACCTCTAGTTGCTCACTTTTGAGCTCCTTGATGGAGGCAGTGACAGCTTTGAAGGCTCCTTTTAGTCTCTTTCCCAGCACCATGTGGTCTGGCTCAGCTCTCAGAAGGATTCCATATTTGTCCTTGTCTGTTGACAGCGTCAGCTGCCGCACATTAAGCTCCTGAAATATGGAAAAAAAAAGAACAAACAATGTCACTGAAAAGATAAAATCACTTCTCCATAGTTGCTTGTGCAGAGTATAAATTCCAGGCAATCGTATATAATATACACAATATACAAATATTTAAGCATCTTATTAAATATATTTGAGAATAATTGCTAACAAACAAATTAAATGAGGACTTAATACGTTAACTTCAAATTACACAACATAATTAAATACTGTTAAACAATTAAATACTACATGGGATGGAAATTGAGAACAGGTTCTGTTTCAGAACTGGAACCCAGTGGATTGATTCTTTAGGACCATTCACACGGCTGATGATATATTTAATGAACATGCATACTGCATTTTTTGGGTAGAGTTTAGACTGGGACATCTGACCAACCTAATCTTTACAAGCTTTCTGTTTTATTTTGAAGTTTGACGGAAATTTATTCGGACACCATAATGATAATATCGTAATCATACCGTAGTCGCTGCCTGAGGAAGAGCTCTCGATTGATATTAATGGAAGATAATTGTGGTGGTTACAGATGCTCCAGTATTCTGTGGAATATTGGGGTAAGGCTTCCATTTCACCACACAACATATCAATAATATGCAGGAATGTCAAGTGTTTGATTCACTACTAAGCGCTGTGAGTAAATCCCAGGCAAGCACCAGAAGCAGCAGAACTAATGTCAAGGCATCATATGTTTTACTGTGAGACTTGGTACTCAGGAAATGCACACTCACACTATGTGTGAACTATGTTCTTTCACTTTAACAGTCCACTCACAGCACATGGACCACTCCGCTATTAAGGACAACAGAGTCCATTTGAGTACAGGAAGTCCTTGGAAACTCTTCAATTGCAGTGGTACATTCAAGGTCTGTAATTTGTTAGATTTTGTACTTCAAACTGCTTGAAAATGTAAGAGCATTATTTTCACAGTACAGTGCCCAGCAAAAATAAGTACATCCCCTTTGAAAAGCAACATTTTAAATGATATGCCCATGAAAACAAAATCACATTTCCCAAATTTTCGCAGACTAAGTTTAATATAACATCTGCGTAACATACAACACAAAAGTTTGCTCAGTAATATAACTTAGATTACATAATTTTTCTGTTTTAATCAAATTAGGAGGGAGCAAAAATGAGTACACCTCCAACAAAACTACTGCATCTAGTATTTTGTATGGCCTTCATGACTTAAGGACAGCAACAAGTCTTCTGGGCTTGGAATGAACAAGTTTTGCTACATCAATCTTTTTCCATTCTTCAACAATGACCTCTTTCAGAGACGGTGGTGGATATAGAGAGTGATGCTCTACTTCTCTCTCTCTTCAGAATTCCACATAGGTGTTGGGTACAGATCAGGTGACATGCTTGGCCACTGAATCACTCTCACCCTGTCTCTCTTCAGAAAGTCAACAGTAGCCTTAGATGTGCCTTTGGGTTTCTTGTCATGTTGGAAAAGTGCACCATGACCAAGTGCACGAGATGGTGGTAGCATTTTCTTTTTCAGTATAAAGCAATAAATCTCTGAAATCATGACACCAGCAGCACTCTTGCAGCCCAACATAAGGACACTGCCACTGCCATGCTTCACTGTAGGCACCAAGCATTCTTCTTTGTATTCCTCACCTTGCCAATGCCAAATTTCTGTGATTTTGTGATTGCGTGGTTTACCGCAAAATCAACAATATGCTGCATATTTCCTACTATATCGCAAAAATAGCGCAAAATAACCAAACATGCCACCCCCTCCCCACACCATGTCTTTTCTACCTCTCCAGCAAAGATCAAAATAAAATCTTTGTCATGTGTCAGCGGGGGTGTGTGAAAATGGCAGTGTCGTGTGTGTGTGTGTGTGTGTGTGTGTGTGTGTGTGTGTGTGCGTAAAACTAGTTGTGTCAGGCTTAGATGAAAGGGGTTGCCACAGCATTTCATTAACACTGGGACAGTTCAGCCCCAGCTCTGAGCACCAAATTCCAAGTTTCTTGAATTTTTGAAATTAAAATGAAGTTTCGACCTCAAAGTACGGCGACGTAGCACATTTTTGTTTGAGGCGTTCTGATTTTCCCATTCATTCTTATGGGAAAAAGCGAAATTGCCCAAGTGCTAAACATTTGGCTCTAGGGAGACAACGCTTGCACCTATCTGCAATACGAACACACCGTTATGCAGGGGACAGT
Source organism: Karalla daura (assembly GCA_029224185.1). Classification (NCBI taxonomy): domain Eukaryota; kingdom Metazoa; phylum Chordata; class Actinopteri; order Chaetodontiformes; family Leiognathidae; genus Karalla; species Karalla daura. The sequence continues at coordinate 3,695,361 of CM055188.1, read as the reverse complement.
CTGAGGAACGCCCTGATGCGATTTGGTGTGTCTACTATGAAAACTGAGGCCACAGTCATGAGTAGAAGTGTAAAGTTTAACTTTGATCGCAGTGGTTGGAAAATGAATGGGGGCTTATGGAGAGAAGAGGCTGCGCTGGCCTGACTCTGAGGCTCGCCGTTTAAATTTTACAAAGCGCTCAGGTTTATGGCCGGCATGGCACAAGAGAGCACAAATTTGCGGGATGACTGAAAAATCACCTCTCATTTTGCTCAAACTCCAAAATACTGGAAAACTTGTGGTCTCTGCCCGTACCCGACAGCGTGTCGATACCTTGTATGGTTTTTCATCCAGGCCCTCTCAAAAACATGTGGGTTTGGCGTTTTCGATGGAGCTCGAGTGGGGAGAGACCAACTGTCTAATTTGGGATCGCTGAAGAATCACCTCTCATTTTGCTCTTTTCACGCTGCTCCCGGCCAAACCGTAAGCAGGAGACAAATTCTTTTTTCCACTTTTGTAGGCAAATTTGTGCTCTCTCGTGCCATGCCGGCCATCAACCTGAGCGCTTTGGAAAATTTAAACGGCGAGCCTCAGAGTCAGCCCAGCGCAGCCTCTTCTCTCCATAAGCCCCCACTCATTTTCCAACCACTGCGATCAAAGTTAAACTTTACACTTCTACTCGTGACTGTGGCCTCAGTTTTCATAGTAGACACACCAAATCGCATCAGGGCGTTCCTCAGACTGTCCCCTGCGTGACGGTGTGTTCATATTGCAGATAGGTGCAAGCGTTGTCTCCCTAGAGCCAAATGTTTAGCACTTGGGCAATTTCGCTTTTTCCCATAAGAATGAATGGGAAAATCGTAACGCCTCAAACAAAAATGCGCTACATCGCCATACTTTGAGGTAGAAACTTCATTTTAATTTCAAAAATTCAAGAAACGTGTGGTCTGTCTGTGTACCGGGTTTCATGTCGATAGCTTGTATCGTTTTTCACCAGCACCTTCTCAAAGCTCATTTGGTGAATTCCCTGCTTCTCTCTCTCCCCTGCTGACAGTGTCCTGCTGGAGCAGGCTGACTGATGACCTCATACAGACACACAAACACTTCAGGCACACTCACACACACACACTCGGTCTCTCTCATACATGCATGTTAATACAAAATTATGGCCGAAAAGAGCAATTCTCCTTCGGCTCTGGCGGGGGGGGGGGGGGGCAGCTAGTGACTCGATGGTGGGCACAGGTTTCGGAGCACTCTCGAAATTTCAGCGCGCTGGAATTTTCTAGTTCAAAATGCTCTTCCGGGCAGGCACTTCATTATAAAATTTTCGAAATCGCTGAACATGATTACACTGTATGCCTGAACAGCCAGGGAATGGCATCGTCAATGGGCGTGGCCAAGTGACTCACCTTGAAATTTTTAAAACCCCCTCCCCATAACGCTTTTTGAGGAGTAGAAATATGAAAATTTGTGGGCTGATACTGTTTAGCATGATGCACGAAAAAGTCTCTTGCACTGATGGTCAGAACTGGACAGGAAGTCTGCCATTTTGGTTTCAATGGTGTTGCTAATTCAATACCTCACTTGTTACCCAAGTCCGCCTACAGATTTCATCCATCAACTACTCAACATATTGTATAAGATCACCTTAATGACATTGTGATCAAAAGTTCAGAAAAGATTGTCTCTACGTCAAGGCGTGTAGCCGTATGGTGGCCATAGTAGAGAGACAATTTATTAGCTGAATCACAGGGATGCTGCTCAGCCCAGAAGAGATTCCTCTTTAAAATGTGCTAAAAAAAAAAGGATTCTTGGGATGGCCTAGGAACGGCACACAGGCAAGGACCTGCTCACAGCTGCTTGTAGCTTTAATTTTTCTTATTTTTAGTTAATCTATACTTATTTAATACTTATTTATAAATAACATTTTCTTTAGGATTTGTACAATACATTATACTTTACTTGTGTCTGCACTGCATAGGAAGTTGCTCCACAATTTTGTTCTACAATTATATAATGACAATAAAGACCTATCCTATCCTATACTCTTCACAAGACTTTCAACTATTACCAAATGGCTTTTCTCTTTGGAATATTTTACACTTTTTTCACAATCATAGTTTTAATCTTAAGCTTATTTCAACCCTTTGCCGATTATACAATGAGTGTGTATCGCATGGAATGTTCAGAGTTCAGAGTGGGTGATGTCATCACTAGAGTGGAGGACGACTGAAAAATCAGCTCTATTTTGTTTCACCATATGCTGCAGACAAATTATTTTTTCCACTTCTGTAGGAAAATTTGTTCTCGCTTGTAAGATGCTCGTCAAAAACCTGTGCACCTTACAAAATTTAAACGATGGGCATCAGAGTGACCCCAATGCAGCCTCCTCTCTCCATAAGCCATAATGCACTTTTCATCTCCCTCGATCAAACTTGAAATTTACACTTCTACTTGTGACCGTGGCCATATTCATAGTTAAAGACCCCAAATCCCACACAGGCGTTCCCGACACTCTCCCCTGTGTGGCAGTGTTCTTATATTTAAGATAGGACCATGCGTTGTCTCCCTACAGCCAACTGCTCACACGCACGGAAAACTAAAATAAAGACACACCCTCAAACAAATATCAGCTACATCGCCATACTTTTCCATAGAATCTTCATTTCAATTTCAGAAATTGCAGGAAATTGCTGTCTGTGTGTGTTGAAAACTGCATGTTGATAGGTTGTGTAGTTTCTCCACAGCACCCTCTCAAAGAGGCTGTGGTCACACAGACATGACTGCCTGCCCACAGAGCCAAGTGCAGTGGCAGGCCCTTACATCATGTAGTGCACACCCACACACACACACATACTCTGTGTCCAACATACACACACAATTTTCAACATGATTTAAACAATTTAAATTCAACTATTTTCATCCTTTTTAACTATTAGGTACATTTCAGCAATGTTTCTGCTTTAATTCAGCCGTATTCTGATTTTGAACTCTCAACCACTTTTTAGGCGGTCTTTAAGTTAGTCATTTTCAGCCTTTTCACTTTAAAGCAGTCTTTAGGCTTTAATTCAGCTATCTTCAACCTTTACAAATTCATTCAGCGCTCCAGCAATTTTTCTGCTTTAATTGCCTTTTCAACTATTCGCTGCATTTCAACAATATTTAGGCTTTACTTCAACTATTTTCAGCCATTTTCAACAATTAAGCAGTTTAAAGCAGGCTTTAAGCTGTAATTCAGCTATTTTCAGCTTTTTCAATGATTATGCACTTTTAAGTCATCTTGAAATTTCATTCAGCTATTTTCAGCCATTCTATCAAATTCATTCAGCATTCACACGAATTTTCTTCAGAAAATGAAAATTTTTCTATTTAATGCTTGATGTATTTGTTTGAATGGTTTGTTTGTGTATAGTCTGTTTAGAATATGTTGTGTGCTGTTCTTAAAAGAAATGTACTGCCATTAAGGTTATACAGTCTGAATCTCCTTCAATTTTGTTATCGTATAGTATTTAATACTATATTTATACTGGGCAGAGGAGTAACTGCAGAGAAATGGAGTGGGATTAGGTAATGATCACAGGTTCTATCCGAAAATAAGTATGGATGAATGAAACAACTGCACCACCACTGTCACCATCACTATCATCACCATGACACCCTATTTATCCACCCATTTTGCTTGCCAAAACCATTTTCAGTATTTGCAGTTGCACCTCTTTCCTATGTCTGTATGAACAAATGGATTTAGAGGTTTTTGCAGAAAAAGAACCTCTGGATTAAGCAGTTTTTGACACAAAAGAAAAACGTTATTGTGAAACAGCAGTGAGTTGGCTGAAAACGCAATTTTGAGAATACATTTTTTCCACCAATGACTTTGCTGCATGTAAAATTAAGTTGCTGAACTTGAACATAAGTACCTGATAAAAATGTTTTTAAAAGAAAAGTGGTCAGACGAATTTAGAGGGTTTTGCACCTCAACTCTTCATATATACATATTTATATACACTCACCGGCCACTTTATTAGGTACACCTGTCCAACTGCCCGTTAACACTTAATTTCTAATCAGCCAATCACATGGCGGCAACTCAGTGCAATTAGGCATGTAGACATGGTCAAGACAATCTCCTGCAGTTCAAACCGAGCATCAGTATGGGGAAGAAAGGTGATTTGAGTGACTTTGACCATGGCATGGTTGTTGGTGCCAGAAGGGCTGGTCTGAGTATTTCAGAAACTGCTGATGTACTGGGATTTTCACCACAACCATCTCTAGGGTTTACAGAGAATGGTCTGAAAAAGAAAAAATATCCAGTGAGCGGCAGTTCTGTGGGCGGAAATGCCTTGTTGATGCCAGAGGTCAGAGGAGAACGGTCAGACTGGTTCGAGCTGATAAAAAGGCAACAGTGACTCAAATAACCACTTGTTACAACCAAGGTAGGCAGAAGAGCATCTCTGAATGCACAGTACGTCGAACTTTGAGGCAGATGGGCTACAGCAGCAGAAGACCACGCCGGGTGCCACTCCTTTCAGCTAAGAACAGGAAACTGAGGCTACAATTTGCACAAGCTCATCGAAATTGGACAATAGCAGACTGGAAAAACGTTGCCTGGTCTAATGAGTCTCGATTTCTGCTGCAACATTCGGATGGTAGGGTCAGAATTTGGCGTCAACAACATGAAAGCATGGATCCATCCTGCCTTGTATCAACGGTTCAGGCTGGTGGTGGTGGTGTAATGGTGTGGGGAATATTTTCTTGGCACTCTTTGGGCCCCTTGGTACCAATTGAGCATCGTTGCAAGGCCACAGCCTACCTGAGTATTGTTGCTGACCATGTCTATCCCTTTATGACCACAATGTACCCAACTTCTGATGGCTACTTTCAGCAGGATAATGCGCCATGTCATAAAGCTGAAATCATCTCAGACTGGTTTCTTGAACATGACAATGAGTTCGATGTACTCAAATGGCCTCCACAGTCACCAGATCTCAATCAAATAGAGCATCTTTGGGATGTGGTGGAACGGGAGATTTGCATCATGGATGTGCAGCCGACGAATCTGCGCCAACTGTGTGATGCCATCATGTCAATATGGACCAAACTCTCTGAGGAATGCTTCCAGCACCTTGTTGAATCTATGCCACGAAGAATTGAAGCAGTTCTGAAGGCAAAAGGGGGTCCAACCCGTTACTAGCATGGTGTACCTAATAAAGTGGCCGGTGAGTGTATATCTTAGCTGTTCGTAGGACTGTGCTCGTCTGGACTGAGGCTTTAGATGTTGTTCCTGGAATTTGTTGGAGCCATTCTCCCAGTTCGGGGGTCACTACCTCAGGTGTTGGAAAGAGCAGGCAGCCCCGCCATCCCACCCCCCGACTTGCTGATGATCTCAACACCTTCTATTCCAAGAGACCCCCTGCTACACTGCTGGCTCCAGCCACCTAAAACCCACCCTCTCCTTCCTTTCTCTATGCAACCAAAAGATCACAACCCCATCCCTCACCACAACCCCCTGACTCACTTCCCCACATCCTTTTCATCCCTTGCATACCCCAACTCACTGTGACATTACCAAAGTCTTCACACAGCTGAAGCTCAGAAAAGCCCCAGGACGTGACAGTGTCTCCCTGGCAACACTGTAGTACTGTGCTGCCCAACTGTCACCAGTGTTTTCACAGATCTTTAACCAGTCCATCTCTGAATGTCTGTACCACATGTTTCAAAATATTCATCATCATCCCATTTCCAAAGAAGGACAGGGTAATGTGCCTGAAAAACGACAGACATGCCTGTGGTCCTTCCTCAAACCAACCACATATCCCCTCCTGGACCCTTCAGTTTGCCTACAGAGTGACGCCATCAACCTCAGCCTCCACTGGACACTCTAGCACCTGGATCAGCCAAACTCCTTTGTCAGGGCCCTGTTAATGGATCAAAGCTCAGCATTCAACACCATCCTCCTGGACTGTCTGCACACCAAGCTGCTTCAGTTGCACGTACCCTGTCCCATCTGTGAGTAGATTAGAAACTTTCTAACCAATAGGAAGCAACAAGTGCTGATTGGCAGCCATTTGTCAGCCCACCTAACGACTAAAGGTCCCAGTATGCAACCAAGCAATGGGTCATGCATATATATATGTATGGGGGGGGTGCTACTTCGTCAAAAGAGATGTCTACTGCGCTCTTTCTCTCTCTCTCCCCCTCTCTCTCTCTGTGTTATGTGTATTCGCAGGGCCACACACAGCGCAGGGTCACAGAACGGCCTGTGCAAAGCACCAGTCAAATAAAAAACTGACTTTTTACTGAATTTAAGCATCATTAATGTCCATTTTGTGGATGTGGACATTTTGTCACCATATTTAAAAATACGGATCCATAGCATTTTGCTGCTTCATGTGTACAACAAGGAGTACACATGAAGCAGCATCCATATTGGTCGATGTCTCTCGTCTCATGCATTCATTACAACCAACAACAAACTGTTTCTTTGTGGGGAAAAAATTAGCTCTCCTACATTTTCAACAGGGTTTTGAGCACAAGAGTTCAGTAGGGCACATGTAAAACCAATGCCCCGTTGTCAAGGTCTCAAATTTTTCCCTTCATAAATCCATCTGCACACTACCCTAAAATGGCACAGACCAAATGCTGTGGGGATTTTGTAGTAGTACTGGGGCCTTAACCTTAGAGCTCTATGAGGTTGTATCCTCTCCCCTTGCCTTTTCTCCCAGTACACCAATGATTGTACCTTCAGCCACCCCTGCATCATGCTGATTAAGTTTGTGGGTGACACCACGGTCCTGGAACTCATTGAGGACGATGATGAGTCAGCTTACAGGAATACAGTGTCACAGCTGGCAGCATGGAGTACACACAACAACCTGGAGCTCAACACAAACTAGATGGTGGAGTTGGTCTTAAACTTTCATAAACGGCTACCCTCAGACCCTCCACTTCTCATCAACAACACTGCAGTGCAGGTGGTGGCAGTTTTTGGGCACCACCATCACCAGCGAACTGGAATGGGAGACACACTCTTCCAGGGTTATCAAGTGGGCAAACCAGAGGATTTTTTCCTGAGGCTGCTCCGAAAGATTAACATCTATCCCAAGGTCTGCACCCAGTTCTACAGGTTCACCATCAAAAGTGTGCTCACCCCCTTCATCACCGTGTGGTATCATGCATCCTCTGCCCACATCAAGAACAACCGGTTGTCTCACAGGCCTCAAACAAAAACATGTGTGTCCATCATGACATCAGATCCAGGCAGAGGCCTAGAAGGATAGTCGGCGAACCATCACACCCAGCTCACCTCCAGTTCCCATCAGGTTGCAGGTTCAGGTCCATCAAAACCAAACGACCAAACAGTTGAACAGTTTTTTTCCCCAAGGCCATCTCCCTCCTGAATAGTTTCCAAAATCCCCACCCCCACCATACCCCAGAAACTTAGTTTACAATGGGCTATATGCCGCGTCTTCTTCAGCATTTCAGTTCAACCAGCATGTTCACTTCCGGTTATCGGAATTCTAGGCTTTAACTTGGCTGCAGCATGAAGCAGGAATAAGATGCAAACCTTAAAAGTATACATTTCATAACATTAGCATTTAAGTTTGTATTGCTGATGATTATGGATTTAGAAGTATGATACTCTAAAATTATTAAGAACACTTGACAGAGAAATAGGTAGATATCCCCTCACCACCACATACTAATAATACTTTGTGTGTAGTGCATCGCTGTTAGTCCAGGGAGGGATCATAACTACTTTAGATGTAGCTGCAGGCTTAACATTTTAATGACTTAGCATTTTAATGAGTGTACCTGGAGCCTGGTGGAGTATTTACCTGGAGAAAAACCCCAAACTCCCAGTCTTTGTGGTGGAAGGGAAAATTAATTCCATTCAAACAGTGATGGCACGACTCCCTTCTTCAGCAGCCGCCATCCTGCTATTTCACGGGTATGGTTGGTTACAGTAAAGTTGTCCCAGCGAATAGTGACCATCCACTTTCTTCTTGTATATGGATCAGCAGACACAGAGTGACAGCTAGTCACTGAGTTATATTTACGGGATGCCTGATATAGCGGAACACAACAATTTTGCTCTGTAGGGCTACAAGTGACTTTCTGAAGTTTTGATTTCCTCTGCTGAGCCATCAGCAAGATTTGCCGTACAATTTAAATAGTCCGCTATTGTTACCGGAAGTAACAGCGCTGGCTGAGAATCTAGCGGAAATACGTCATCAATTGGTCTGACATATACCCTATTGCACACACCCCTGAATATCATTATTGTATGCATTGTTGTACATGCTATATTTTGGTTTTTTTTGTATATATAAATAATATTAGGGTGCCAGGTAAAAACCAAGTAAAATTCCTGTGTATATTGTACATTTAGCCAATAAAGAAATTCAGATTCTGACAGTACCCTACAGTTACCCTTCTGCTAATTATCCAGTTGTCAGATATTTAGCTTCTCTCGTGATAAAAAAAGATGGCCATGTAGCATAATAGATAATAGATGGCACAGAAACATATTTTACCACCAGATGACACTATTCAGCTTCATGATGCAGCCACATTTGATATGGGCTATGGTCTAAAACTTTTGATCAAAGCCAAATAGAAACTGGGAAAAAAAGTATACGCTTCTATCTCAGAAGACAGGCACAGAGCTTTATTTATTCACTTCTATCTACTATTTACTTTCTTCCAAAATAGAAATGAGGAAGAAGAAAAAAACCCACACTCTTCTAGCTCAGAGGACAGGCAGTTTTATTTACTCACTTCCAGGATGTATTTCTGTAGAGATTGGATGTCCTTCAGGGCCTTTGGGTCCTGATGAATGACTACCACTTCCTTCAATGGGTACTGAAATACACAGAAACATTACATTTGGTCATAAAGACTGGCAGACCTGCACTATGAGAGACCTTGTAAACAAATATGGCACAATCAGATTTAATCTGTGAGAGCAGGATGTCTAACATTAATATTAGGGAGCGAAATCTCATAGTTATACAGGATATTCAATGTCCATCTTTTGCATGAACATATAACATTAAACATTATGATAAAGACTATGCAGAAAACTGAACAAATAGCATACTGTATATTTTTCAAGGATAAAGGAACTTGTAAAAAGAAAGAAAGTCTATTCTTAAAAGTCTAGTCTTAAAGACTAGTCTAGTCTTAAATGGCAGATTAATGAAACTACATTCGAAATGATGCCGTCCTAGCCACCCTGTACCTCTTGGGGAAAGCTGATTATTTACCTTGACAGGTAGGGAGTTTCTATCTCGGATCACTCTGCCCAGCTCAATCACCGACTGCATCCGAGAAACAGCGCTTTCAATGTGGTCGTCAATCATGCTCTCCCTGAACAATGGAAACATAAAAAAATCTGAAAAGAAGATGAACCAAAAGCAAGCCTCTCAAGTGATAATCTTATTTCGGATATTAAAAGGACGTTAAATGATAAAAACAAGACACCGCTATGGGGGTGTAAGTGCATTTCTGTAATAACTCACAGCTAGCATTCAGTTTTTTCTGGTAAACTGTTTTAGAAATTCAAATTGGTCTTCTAATGAGAAGGGATAATAGAGCATGACAAAGCCGGCAGCTCACAATGAAGACAAAGTGCAAAGACGTCACTGCCACACTTGAATTCTGCCTGGAAAATCAGCTAAACGGTCTATTAGACCCAACTGTGTGCAGGAACATAGAATGCCGCTTTATCTACATGCACAAAGCTTGTTCATTTACTCCTGACGTGCACACTCACTGGCATATGGGATAGCCAGTCATTTACTGATTGAGGAACAGATGTTCCTAATTTTGGGCCTACTTAGATAAAACTAGACCTATGCATTCGGCACCAAATGCAATGGATATATACCGTCTGCCAAGTATGAAAACAAAAAATCCAAATAGTGTTCAAGTTATTGCCTTAACACGAAAAACATGTGGTGGTGGACATGGCAGCCGTGGCAGCAGTCAAGCAAAACCATAATATTGCCGACACTTCGCATTCGGGGATATAATAAGCTCACTTCTATGCACTGCTTCTCCGGATGTCAGTTCGCACAAGTTGATGAAAGGGTTGTTTCCCTGTTCCCTTCCAAATCCAAAACCAAAACCAATCCAAACAGATAGTGAGGGTCTGCTGCAAATGTCTGACAGTGGACCCCCATTAAATTGGTTCATAAGTCCCACCGTCAGTGGAACCTTCAATATCTGACGAGGCAGATAGCGGACATCCAAGCGGTCCATGCCCTGTGATTGCCAGGACAGGAACATGTAGGTACTCTCACCTAAGTCAAATAAGGTGATATTATAAGTGAACGAACGTGCTATGCAAACAGCTATCGGTCAACATATTAGCCTAGTGTGACTAGCGTGTCGTGTTACCTGTTATTTTCTGGGTAAATAAAGCACCCAACCATAATGTTACCCCCCAAATGCATGAAATGTGTTTCAGTATGAATTACATATTGATAGATGATCATCACATTATGTACATTTGATGTCTAAAGCCAATTTTGACCATAGTGAAAAGAGGTTAAAAGTGGGTCGGGGTGCAACGGATATTAGTTTTAATTCAATTCATTTAATCAAGCAAGATAGAAATTACCTCATTGTGTAGGAACTTCTAGAGGAGGAAAAATCACCCTCTTCCTCCTACTACCTACACACTCACCAAAGAAACTCCACAGTAAGCTTAGGATCAGCTCAAATGGCCTTACAGTCCATATTTAGCTTCTTTGTCTTTCATCTTTATTTCAACACTTTTGCTTTGTCTCTTATTGTTGCAGCGTAGTTAACCTTGTCTGAAGACTTTGTAACTTTTTCTATTTGCAACACTTAGTCCTAGGAACGCTCCAAGTTTGTACTTCATTTTTGTATATTCCTTTGCTTGTTTAATGGTTTAAAATATAAATAGAAAATGCACATTAATAAATATTTGTGTAAATGTGCCAGTTTATCCAAGTAGGCTAATTTTTAACCATAGTCTCTGGGGCAGGTGACATGAGCACTGCAATTAAAAAGCATTGAAAAGAGTACTATGCCTATTAGATAAAATACACTGCATACATTATACCACATACAATAAAATAAAAATACACGACAGTTTGAGACACACGCTCTCTCTGAACCATAATTTTAATAATTTTACATTTATTTTAAAAGAAAGATAAGTGTCATGCTCCCTAAGCTGCTCTGGGAGAATATCCCAGAGAGAAGGTTGCCTGACCAAAGGCAGTCCTATTGTTCGGAACAACACAGTCCCCTCTTCTGAATGACTATTTTGCTATTATCATCATTATAATTATTATTTTTATTATTATTATCATTTCTTTATTTTCTTTCTTTCCCTATTTTTTGCATTAAAAGTCTTTGCGCCACCTTGAAATTTTCAAAAACCTTCCCCATAAGGGATAGAAAGGGCTAGAAATATGAACCATGACCATTGGAATTTTGATCCTAACACATTTCACTAAAGACAACGAAATTTCACAAAACACTACAACATTACAGAGAACACGACATTTCAGATTACAGAAGGGGTAGGGACAACACTTGATTTGACAGAACCTGCATCAAAATATAGGCTGACGGTTTAGGCTTATTGGCTTATAGGCTTATTGGTTGTTTCCTTGTCAGTCAAGAAATGACGCTTTGTGCGTAGTCAGCTACGTGGAAATGTGGACTGTTGAGTTTTGCAAGCAGACATGTTCTGTCCACATTGTGGAAAAATATATGAAAGCATATCAAGAATGACATTACATGAAGGTCCTTTTCAAAATATTCTTGTATTAAGCCCAGCCCGTCCTCCATTCTTCCAACGCCGTTTAACAATCATGCACGGACACAGTGGCGGTGGAAAAGCGTCAGTGTTATCAGTTGTTCTGATATGTTTCCCTGCCATTTTGGACAAAACAGGTAATATATTACTTGGTCTATGTAGTGGTTATTATAGCTTCCTTCCATGCTCCTGGAAATACTTCTTCTCTGTAGGATCTGTTAATAATAGCTGCGACTCGTCTAGACCAGGGGTCGGCAACCTTAACCATCAAAAGCCGCTTTGACCGCTTTTCCATTAAAGAAAAGTAGTCTGGAGCCGCAAAGACATATTAAGAGACATTTTTGGATTAGAAGGGAAGCTCTGTTGCAGATACTGCACTGATGCTACAAAATGAGAATTAAAGCTTTCTGCAATTTGATTTCCACCTTGTGTGATATTACCTGTCACAGAAATTTCATGGTCAAAAATGTAATTTAATTAATCAAAGTGGGTGTGGTGTAGGGGGAGGAGATAGCTAGAAACTCACGGTTTAGGAAGAAAACCTACTCCCGACCAAGTTACGTTCACAGTTTGTTACTGCGGTAACTGACCGAGAGTTTAAGTTACCTCTCTCTGTGAAACAGGCTACAGTTACCTCTTTTTCTCTGGTTTGGGTTACCTTCCTTTGTGAAACAGAAAACTCAGTTTCCCTGATTTCAGGGATAAACTTTTCACTAAACCTGCATGTTGGTCTTCCACTGAAGCCAACACTTAACTGCTTTTGAAAGGATACAGTTCTCCACGGTGAGCCCATGTGGAAACACACATATTTCTAGTTAACATGTGGTCTGCCCTTGGACAGTTGCAGTAGATTGCACAGCCCCTTCTCAGATAGCAATTTGCACAGTTTTCCAACTCACTAAGGAGTGCATCAAAACTTCAGAGCCCATGCATTTAGTTTTGACCTCTGGTGCATCCTACAGTTTAACACAAATGTTCATTTGTTCACTGCAAATGTTTGATCTCTGCAAATCTCCTAGCAATCTGGTTAAGGAAACATTGCCTGAAAAAGACAAGCTACAGATGATTTGACTATTTTTTATGCCCACAAAACTTGTCGTTACTTTAGATACATCCAAGTTTGACTGCCTTGTTGTTGAAATTGCAGCCACTGGAGCAACCAGTGTCTGCAGAGGGAACAGCAGTAAAGCTATTACCCGTTTCAATAAATCTCTTCTACCACGCTGGTGTCGAATGAAGATGACACTAATTAGTGGCTGTGAAGATACTTTTTACGTGTCTTTAGCTGCTAGACACAATTTCCCTTCAGGGATAAATAAAGGACATGTCTGGCTGTTACCAGAATATTCAAGACTTATGAAGCCCCCAGGACTGAGCAAGTGTACACTCCAGCTTCCATCAGCTCATGTGGATATTGAGAACTATAATTGAATTTTTCCTACCTGACTTGAGGCAACATGAGGTAGTGTATGCTGCTAGCATCCCTCTCGTCAGCAGAGGCAGGGTCAATGAGGTGACGCAGATTTTGGTACATCATCTCTGTAATGAAGGGTGTGAAGGGAGCCTGAAGGAGAAGGTGGACAAGAGAAGAAAGTACAGGTTGACAGTGTTTCACCTCTTCAACAAAAGTACCACGCCTGTTCTTCAGTGTATAATATGGACTACCACTGGATAATTCAAAGTCTAAAAGTGGACACACAAACACAAAAACATGAACACCAGTGCCTTTTCCAAATCAGGATGTTGTGTCCTCTATGCAGATTTGCAATGATTATTTTTGTAGTCAACTACAAGATTAAGCAAAAACAGTGGAAATACTCAAGTTCTGTTTTACACTTTAATGTCTGTACTATTTTTGTCCATGCATAATACAGTGAGAAACGTAATATTGATTCCCTGTATGCCCAGTAAATGTAAGAGAACTGACAATAGCTGACTTTGACGTGTCCTGATTACTTGAACAGTTTGTGATTTTAATAGTCGATGAATCGATTTGTTGTTGCAGCTCTACATGAATAAAAATACACAAGGAATATTCTGTTTGCAGTCTTTTTTTAGTCACATAGCAAGACTCACCATCAGCCTGCACATGGAGAACAGAACACTGAAGAGGGTTTCCAATGCCCACAGGCAGTCCTCTGTACCACTCTCACCCTGTAACATTTATACATGCATCAATAGTCAGTTACTCTTGGGCAAACAAAAAGATTTCATCTAACAGAAATTATTATATATGGCCCCAATCAATGATATTCTGTAGGGCCAGAAAGAAGCTATGAAGCTTAAAAAGTTGGTAATGACAAGATTTTTACAGTACCTTAAATCACTGTATACATGAACTGAATCAACTGAATCAAAGATTTTCCAAGATAATTTAGAACAGCACCAATTCCGAGGCAAAACCTCACCTTCAGGCGACGTCTGTTGGTCCTGACATACCAGTTAGTAAGCATGTCCACAAACTTGACAAGCCGAGGAACAACAGTGTACAAGCGGTAAGCTGCAAAAAGAAAATGCTGTCAGCTCGGTAACACTGAATATGACTGAATACGATGAATACATGAATAACATGGTGATTATTCTCTTAGCCACAAGCCACAAAGTGATCAGTGTTTTTCTCACCATCCATTTCAGCCTTGAAGAACTGAATGAGGGACTGAGTGAAGGACTGAATCCATTTGTCCATGATGTTGTCACTTTGCTTTGCTGTGCTTTCATTGTACAGGAAATCAGTGCCTCCCTCCTGACAAAATAAAGAGACAAATATAGCTGAAACACATCTAAATAGCTAAAACAATCTATGTGGTCTGTAGAGCATATATATAGCAGGACTGATCCCTGAGCCTTTTTTTCAGGGTGGCAACTAATGCCCTGTATCCACGATGGAGTACTTGCTCAACTCTACTTGGCTTGTGCATGTCTCCATTTCAGAATCATGCCAGATTGAGAGTACTGGGTCATCATTGAAGAGCAGGTTAACATGCTCATTGCATGATGCCCCGTCAAGCTCTCGTTTGATCTTCTCATCTGTGACAAAGGAAAGAAATGTCTGCACCTCCTCTACCGACCAAGGTGTCACTTCGTGGGCCGTTATTTCCAAAATTGGTGAAAAACAAATGAAAAATTAATATGAGGCACTTTTACAAAAATAGTGGCAGGCCACACAATGACACATGACATTGTGACCATAATGCTGAGTTTCTAAGGCCTGGTTCTCACTGCATCATCTGGCGCATCCCCAGCCGTTCAGAAAAAAAAAAAAAACACACCCATCCCTTCTTGGCCCAGCTTGGCCCGGCTGGCAAGCAGGTACTAGAAAAATCGCACTGGACACATTACTGCATTGGGGGGTACCTAGAACTCATCAGGTTCTCGCTCCTGTGTTTTGCTGCTGTTCTTGATTTTGTGGTTACTATCTCTGTCTCTTTCCCTAGTTGGTGGAGAGTGAGCATTCAAGGATTTACAAATTCACAAATTAAACTTTCCACAAGGTATAGGGGAACTAATGGACAGAGGCAGGTCACAGGGAATGGACATGTTTGTGTTGTTAATGGGTTACAGTACAGGTATATGCAAGAATCCTGAAGTAAATTTCAACACTTTCAGACCTTCCAAAAAAAAACTTTAAGACCTCATTACTGCTTCACTTTGTGATCAGCCACACATCTTTAACTTCAATCCTTAACTTTAACTAAACAGTCATAGTTTGAATTCAATCAAAAGAGCCCAATCATATAACCTAGCTCAGATCAGCTGAGAAGGGGCAAAGCTCCAAAGAATCGATTGAGCGAATCCTTTTTTAGAACATTTTGAAGAGGAATCTCTTCTGGGCTGAGCAGTATCCCTGTGATTCAGATAATGAACAGTCTCTCTGCTTTGGCCACAATATAGCTACACGCCTTGACATAGAGACAATCTTTTCTGAACTTTTGATCACAATGCCATTGAGGTGATCTTATATAATATGTTGAGTAGTTGATGGGATGAAATCTCTAGGCGGACTCAGGTGACACGTGATGTATTGAAACGGAGACACTTGAACATTGAAACCAAAATGGCCGAATTCCTGTCCAGTTCTGACCATCAGTGCAAGAGACTTTTTGTGCGTCTTTATAATTTGGATAAGCCTAAACATTTTCATATTTGCACTCCACAAAAAGCTTTATGTGAAGGGGGTTTTATAAATTTCAAGGTGGCGCTATAGAGACGTTTGGCCATGCCCATTGATGAGCCCATTACAATGCAATCATGTTCAGCAATTTTGAAACTTTTATGATGAAATGCCTGCCTGGAAGAGCATTTTGAAATATTGATGACGAATAAGCAAACTGTCAGGCGCTAGTGGCCGCGCCCTTTGACTTAAAAAAATTCTGTACACAAAATTTTCTCAGCTTGGTTCATAGATGATTTGTACCAAATTTGAAGCCTATTGGGTTAACCCCCTCGTAGGAGATGTTTTTAAAATTCAAAAATTCAAATCAAAATGGCCGACTTCCTGTCGGGTTAGGGTTACCATCTCAAGAGACTTTTTTGTGTATCTCTTTAGGATGTATCTGCTTAACAATTTTTATTTGCCTATGACAACATTTTAAAAAATCCTTGTGGGGATTTGTCAACATTTCTAGATGGCGCTACTTTTGCTCTCTGTCCTCAATCAGTGTAACAATTTTCACAATGATAGAAGTTCTTTAAAGCCGTCACCAAGCCACACCGTAAGAACTGGGGCTTGCCGTTTCAAATTTTCTAAGTGGGGTTACTGAGCAATTTCGCCCTGTGCATTTTGAACTTTAAAATATGAAATTTTTCGCAGATCCAAATGTGTATGCCAAAAATGGTGCTTTTTAAGCTTGTTCAGGCCCCCCAAAAAGCTTTTTTTAAACTTTTTCCCAAGAATCCTAATAACAATAATAACAATAAAAAGAAACAGGAGAGTTTTAATAGGGTTCTCGCAACTTTGTTGCTTGGACCCTAAATATTAAAATATTACACTGGTTACAGCTCTGACAACTTTGTGAAACAACTTGGTGAATAATATCAGTACTACTGTACACACCAATAGAGGGACATGTTCTCAAAGTTGAAAAGCAATTTTTGTTAACACGGTGCTCGCAATGATCCAGCAATAAAACAGCTATTTAAGCCCAGAGTTGTTTCATGTGCTGCCATACAGTGAACATGGAGACACAGAGTGAACACTCAGGTCTTTGCTTGTAGGAATGTGCCTCAGCCATCTAAACTAACACTAAACTGCTTTTATTAGTGTACAGTGTATCTGTACAGGACAATGTCATAAAATAGACAGTGACCAAAATATAGTGTCAGACTGTCTGATAATCTCTACTGTGTCTCCTCAGGGTCCACATCTCAAAAGCTTTAAAACAGGGCTTTAGTTCAGAGTAGCAGCTAAAAACGGCATTCGACCAATTGTGTTTGAGGTTTGTGAAGACAAAGGTTTCAACCAAAGACCTACAGGGAAAGGCAATACCTGTTCCATTATTGGCTCTCTAGCTCATGCTGTGAGTGACGTAGGGCAGAGAGTTGCCAGTCCATTATGACGCATAATTACAAAGAAATTAATCGAGGCTCCAGCAAAAACGCACTGATCCAACCTCATGCAGATTTTTCACATCAAATAATTTGGATGAAGATTAGATGGCAAAAACAATTTCAGAATTTATACTTTTATTTACTTTAACACACACACACGATTTTATTTTCTCCAAAATTTAGTCATCAACTTTTAAGACTTTTTCAAGACCAGGGAAAGCAACTTCTGATTTTTTTATTTTCTTTTCTTTTTTTCTAAACCTCTTAAATAGGTCACAAATGTATAACTTAAAACATTTAAAAAGTATTTTTGTCATAGTTTTATTTTGAAGGTAGGCCTCAGAGGCTGTTTTATACCATCTGGAGATTGGGATTTAAGCTGCAGGTCTGAAGGACGACTGTGTAAATAAATGGTGGATTGATTTTGTTGAGAGTGCAGAAAGTACTGATTCACCACCAGAACCTGGCTCTATAGTTTCCAGTTTATCCTGGATAGTTTCACCAACTACAATAAGGTAACTGGCTAATTCTACAAGAGTCACTGGTGCTCGTCAGTGTGACCAAACCGACCATCCTGCTCCCCATCTTGCATCTTCACAGCAGGTGTCACCATCACCATCACCACCATTGCTTGACCCTCAGAGAGTGTTACAGTGTGCTCATGTCAGAAATAGCTACTATATAGTTTCTCTGGTCTTTCTCATATATCATTGCACAACCATAACGGTGTGCGGTGCTCCTGCAGAATACAGAGTTACATAGTTTACCATAAAGACAGGAAACGAGATGCCAGTTAAAATGTAAATATTGCTAATATGTGGCCAAGATAAGTTATGGAACTCAATATGCAACTTTGAGGAGATGTGATCTTTATTGCACACATACCTTCTGCAACCGTTGCACATTCTGCACAAGGAAGCGATAGGCATTATACCATGGCAGGAAGACGTCTTTCAGCACATCTCGCACTCCCTCCTCTTTAAAACGCAGGTTCTCTGCTCTCACTACAGGAGAGTTGATGAGATACAGTCTAGAGAGAGAGAGAGAGAGAGAGACACAGAGAGAGAGAGACACAGAGACAGACAGAGAGAGAGAGACAGAGAGAGTGGTGCAGTCACTAATGTTACTTAAAACATATGAAACACAAAGCCAGAATGCACTTTAGTGTAGCACCTAGTGCTGAGTGCAGTTAAGATTGTTGTTCAAGTCTAAGTAACTTTTTTGTAACAGTTGATATCTGTGGTTTATTAACAGTATAAATAACCAGTGTGTGTATGAAAGTAGAGCTGCAAATGGTTAATGGACTGATTCTTAGATTCTTATAGAAGGCTTTTCTAGTCATGACCACTTAAAGCACTTTACATACTGCATTACAAGTCACATTGACCCTTTCATACTCTAGTAGTAGAGGCTACCTGCACATTCTGTCTGTTTCTAGGCCACACTGTGAGACTCTGTGAGAGTGTCCGAGTCATATTTTAGTGGGAATGGTGCACAAGGGCAGGGTGGGCATCCAGCCTCAAGCAGGGGGTTGGGTGTGGGTGTGTGTGTGTGTGTGTGTGTGTGTGTGTGTGTGTGTGTGTGTGTGTGTGTGTGTGTGTGTGTGTGTGAGTGGGGGGGGTGTTGATCAACAACTGGATGGGTTCCCGATTTCTTCCGGCAATGTTTGTACTGCGCTCACTTTCTCTCACTCTGCGCTCCGCACAACTTTTTTGAATCCGCCACTGACACCACGGGGAAGAGAGAGTGAGCAAGATGGCTGAGAAGAAGCTTATATTCATTAAAATGTCCCTTTGAACTGACTGGCGCTTTGCAGATGGTGTGGTGTGGTGTGATGTGATGTGGCTGTTTTTTACCTGGCTGTTCTGGCTTTCAATGCAAATATGTCCAGCCATTTTGAAGTTGCTATGATAAAGCACCTGCCCCGAAGACCATCTCAAAATTTTGATTTGACAACAAATGCATTGTCATGTGCTAGTAGGCACACTCTTTGAACAAAAAAAAAAAAAAATCAGTACTTATAATTTTCTCAGCTTGATCCAATGATGATCTGTACAAAATTTGAAGTCAATTGGGTAAACCCCATCGTAGATGCTTTCAAAATTCTACTGAAAATGGCTGACTTCCTGTCAGGTCATCATGTCAAGAGCATTTTTTGTTTATCTTTTTAGAATGCATTTGCATACCAGTTTTCATTTGCCTATGACAAAGTAAAAAAAATCCTTACAAAAAAAAAAAAATCTAGGGGGCGCCACTTTTGCATTTGGGCCCCCCATGGCCTCTGCCCGTATCAAGTGGCAGAGCACTCCATCCTCAATCTGTGTACCAATTTTCATGATGATATGAAGTAGTGAGTTGATTGAAATAGTGACACTAGACCACTGAATGGCTGAAAATGGCTGACTTACTGTCACTCTTGTTTCTTGTTTTGAATGTAAAATAGTTGATTGTTGTTGGACACTGGGCAGCTCTACTGTATAGTGCTTTATTCATTCAGCCCCATAACTGTTAAAGTGAATGAATAAGCGGAAATGCGTGTATGTCTTTCTGCAAGACCACATACACAAACACAATCTTACCTGAGGGCATCGGCTCCATAGTTCTGTACCATCAGTCCTGGATCTGGGTAGTTCTTCTTCCGCTTGCTCATCTTCTGTCCATCACTGCAGGAATAAGAAAGGCAAAGATATTAGTTCACCTATGCATCCACTTTAGATGAGTAGAGCGTTTTTTTAAGTCTTGTAGAATTTAGGTTAAACTTCATAATAAGGTGCCACAATGAACAGTAAAGTAGCTATTACCTAAACTTAACTAAAGGGTTGTTAGTTATTACCGAAGTGTCTTATTGACACAAGTTAATGGTTTTCCCATGATTATTAGGGTCCGAGCAACAAAGCTGAGAAAACCCTATTAAAGCTCTCCTGTTTCTTTTTATTATTAGGGTGTGAGCAGCAAAGTTGCAAGAACAGCTCTCACGCCCACGTACTTGATCATGGCACCTTGAAACTTGCTGGACCTGACTCATGGCGCTCCCTAGTGGTGACAGGAAGTATCCAGGTTCCTGTTGGTGAAGCTACATTACAAATGCAGCGAGGCTACCACCAATGGTATCTGAGTGGCGGAAAAGAATAACGATACCTAGATGATCAAAATGGCGGTGCCCATATCGGCTGCGGCTACATCAGCTTACGACAAAAACAGTGATAAACACACCAGTTCTAACCGGTTCAGAGGAGAAAAGACTTATGATTGGCACAGCCTTCTGCTATTACAGACAGAAAGAAAATCAAACTTTGTGGACTTCCTGGACTCACACCACGGATTTACTTAAACCATTTGGACTGCTGCAAACTCAGGGTGAGGCCTGCTTAACACTGGCACCATCCATGAGGACTACCTGCTTCCAGAAGAGACAACGGTGGCGATGCATGCGGAAGCAGAAGTGAGACTGCTTTGCTCTAGTTTTCATTGAGACATGGCTGAACGACACAGTTACGGAAGACGCCAATAGCACAGCATGGCTAACAACCCACCAGGCTGATCGGAGATGCCCTCGCAGCGACAAGACACAGGGCGCTGGTTTATGCATCTTCATCAATAACAGATGGTGCAAGGACACAAAAAAGACCTTCTCACACTGTAAACTGGACATTAAAGTTTTGACAGTCAAATGCCGCCCCTTCTATCTTCCACAGGAATTCTGCCGTTTACTTTGAAAGCCGTGCTTTCACATCACCTCCATCCTACCCTCCTCACTTGACCCACTGCAATTTGCATATCGCCCAAATCGGTGTACTGAGGATGCCATATACACTGCACTCCACCTGTCCACCTGGAACACCTGGAGAAAAAAAATTCAACAGTCCGGATGGACCATTTGTGGATTTTAGCTCAGCCTTCAAAACCATAATCCCACAGCATCTGATCAATAAACTGGGCCCACTGAACACTCCCCTCCAAAACTGGGTACTGGACTTTCTGACACACAGGCCCCAATTCGTACAGGGAGGAAAAAACAGGTCTGACACCACCATGCTCAGCACAGGCTCTTCGCAGGGGTTTGTTCTCAGCCCACTATTCTACACCCTGATGACGCAGGACTTTTGTGCAAAGAACAACACAAACCACATCATTATGTATGCAGATGAGACAACAGTGGTGTGTCTCATCCAGGACGACGAGGAGAGGCACTACAGAGAGGAGGTGAAACTGGTGCAGCAGTAAAAACCTGCTCCTGAAAGTGGAGAATACCAAAGAACTGGTGATGAACTTCAGAAGGAAACAGCCCGTGCACACTCCACTATACATCGAAGACACTGCTATAAAGACTGTCCAACATATCAAGTTCCTAGGGTTCCACGTAACAGACAACATCACCTGGTCACTGCACACCTGCTCCAGTGTTAAAAAGGCTCACCAATGACTGCACTTCCTGCAGAGACTAAAGAGAGCACACCGCAGCCCATCGATCCTCACCACCATTGAGAGTGCGCTAACCAGCAGCATCTCTCTAGGGCATGGGGTAGCGGTGCCAGAAGGTACTGGAGAGAGTGGTGAGGTTGGCTGAGAAAATTATTGGGTTAACACTGCCATCCGTTGGGGACCTCGCGAATCAACGCTGCCTGTCGAGGGCAAAAAGAATCACCAGTGACCCCACCGTCCCTGCCATGGAATGTTCTCCCTCCTACCCTCAGGCAGGAGATACTGCAGCTTGCCATGCAGAACAGTGAGGCTCGTTGACAGCTTTTATCTAACTGCAATCAGACTATTGAACTGCAGAAACTTGACACTTTAACATGATTACATCTACCTCTGTTCATATTGTGCATACAGTTTCTTTTAACTCTTTTGCAAAGTCAATTTTGCAGATATATTAATTTATTTATATAATATATTTACATACTGCATCCTTCTCTGCCAGTCATCTATCCTTACTATCTAGTTTTATATACTAATTTTTAATCTTGTCTATTTATCTCTTTTATATACTTTCCATTTATCTCTCCATTTATCAAACTGTTTTTGTTGTGGGCAAATGCAACGCTATTTCGTTCAGCAGTGCATCTCTGATGTTATGCTAAATGACAAATAAAGAATTTGAACTGGAATCTGAATCTGAATGTATTACGAGTGACTTTGTGATGGCTTTAAGGAACTCACATCATCATGACAATTGGAACGACTGAGAACGGAGAGCTCTGACACTTGATAGGGGCGTCGTTCATAGGGGGGCCAAAATGCAAAAGTAGTGCCCCCTTGAAATTTTGACCAATCCCCACAAGGATTTTGTTTTACTTTGTCATAGACAAATAAAAATTGGCATGCAAATGCATCCTAAAAAGATATATCCAAAAAATTCTAAACATGATGACTGTAAACCAACAGGTTTCGGGTCAGCCATTTTGTCAGCCATTTTGATTTAAATTTTTGAATTTTAAAAACATCTCCTCCGAGGGGGTTAACCCAATTGGCTTCAAATTTGGTACAAATCATCTATGGATCACGCTGAGAAAATTTTATGGACAGAATTTTTTTTAAGTCAAAAAACGTGGCCACTAGTGCATGACAAGTCTGGTTATTCATCACCAATATTTCAAAATGCTGCTTCATCATACAAGCTTCAAAATTGCTGGACATGATTGGATTGTTTGCCTGTTCAGCCAGGTAATGGCCTTGACAATGGGCGTTATTAAATGTCTCTATAGCGCCACCTTGAAATTTTCAAAACCCGCTCCCCATAAATCTTTTTATGGAGTAGAAAGATGAAAATTTGTAGGCTTTTACAGTTTATCAAGACACCCAAAAGGTCTCTTGCACTGATGGTCAGAACTGGACGGGAGGTCAGGCATTTTGGTTTCAATGTTCAAGTGTTGCTATTTCAAGTGTTGCCTTTCAGGAACTTCTACAGCAACCAACGGAGTACCCGCTCAAGGGTAGGTACTCGAGAATGGCCTGGTAGAGTCGCTGGGCGCAGATTGGTTGTCGCAAATGACATCAGCAGATCGCAATCCACCGCTTCATGAAAGCGTAATGAGTAAGTAAGCTTACCATTGGTCTCAACAGCAACAGCACAAACGCAACAAACATCCCAACTTCGTCCGTGTGCATGTCTAGTCTTGGTGTGATTTCCTCCTCTCCTGCTGCTTTGTTTTGGCGCTTTTCGGACGCGATATGATGACGTCATCACTAGGTTCTTACAGGGCCATTAGTGTGGAGACACCACGCCTGAGAGGACCAGGCCAAGTTGCGGCCGGATCAAACGTACCCCCCAACCCCGCGCCCGCCCAAACGTACCAGAACCAGCGTATTTTAAACACGCCTATTGACCCAGCATTGCCACTACCCCGAAAGGTGCACAGGCGAGAACCTGCTCATAGCTGCTTGCTACCCGACATGGACATGTCAGAGTGGACCATGTTCTCCACCTCCATTGTTCCAGAACCCGGTGGTGGACATCGTAAGTGAAGGATGCTGTCAAGCTGAAGGAGGAGTCTTATCCAGCCTGGTTGGCGCGAGGGACAGCTAATGGGTACTGGCAGGCCAAGAGGATAGCAGCTCGAGCAGACACAGAAGTAAAAACTCGGGTCTGGGAAAAGTTCAGGGAGGCCATGGAGAAGAACTATAGGTCGGCCTCAAAGAAATTCTGGCAAACCGCCCGGCACCTCACCTTTTGTCACCGGTTCCGGTGACAAAAGGCAGAATTAGGCGCAGCAGGGGGGCCAGCGGAGGTCCGTTTTGGAGTCATGGGATTTCATCTCTGCTCTTTTCAGATGATGTCTTGTTGGCTCCGTCGAGCCATGACCTCCAGCATGCACTGGGGCAGTTTGCAGCCGAGAGTGAAGCATCACCACCTCCAAGTCTGAGGCCATGGTTCTCGACCGGAAAACGGTGGCTTTCCCCCCTTAAGGTTGGTGGAGAGTCCCTGCCTCAGGTGGAGGAGTTTAAGTAGCTCAGGGTCTTGTTCATGAGTAAGGGATAGATGGAGCACGAGATTGACAGGCAGAACAGTGCAGCAGCGGTCGCTGTATAAGTCTGTCGTGGTGAAGAAAGAGCTGAGCCGCAAAGCTCACGATTTACCGGCCGGTCTACGTTTCTACCCTCGAAGTTTGATAAGCATTTAAGTTTGAACAAAGTTTTTACCATGGATGAGAAAGTAGCTCTTTCAGTCACTTTCCCATTCAGTCCTTATGGAGAGGCTTCCCTCACCAGGCCCCATACAGGCCCCCTATATAGCTGCAGCAGTGGAGTGAGCCATGGTTGCCATGATGACAGCTCCTGTCTGCAGACACACAGTCTATGTCTGTATCAAAACATTTGATGTAACAAACAAGGTTCCAGCATGCTGATATTTCAAGAGTGCTCCGGGATGTGTGCCTGTTGGTTTGTCGCACTTTGTCTGCCTTTGGATTGCTCACAAGACAGCATTCTGTGAGTGTTTGTGTATGAGAGAGAGAGATCGAGTGAGTGTGTGTGTGCATGAAGTGTTTGTGTGTCTGTGAGGTCATCTGTGACCCTGCTGCAGCAGGAGGCTCTCTGTCAGCAGAGGAGCAGACACAAGGCACTTGACCACATGCTCTTTAAGAAGGCGTTGCTGAAAAATGGATACAACGTATCAACAGATCTTTTCACTTCAATTCTATCTTTGCGACATGTCACATACACAATGTAGATGGGACACAATGTTATGTCGTGTTAGCATGCGCTGAACAGCAGTAAACAACAAGGATGGGGCGAGCATAGGGGAAGGTAGACTCCACAAGACTACCTTTCTCGACATCAAACACTTCTCAATGGCCACACCAAGGCCCTCTACAACATGTAATATTTGCAAAGCAACTGTTGCGAGGGGTGGTGCTAGAACCACAAAATATGTGATAAGCATGCAGTGGTGCAAAGTTAACTAACAGATGTCCTGCGAAGACAGGAAAAACTACAAGCTGACAGCATGAACCAGAAAAACTAAGGTCACTGAACTTTTATTTGAAAATATTTTTCAGAGAAAGCTCTGTCTAACATGTACACTGAAGTGTACATTTCAGAAGAGATGTACATTTCAGAAGAGATGAAATACGTCAGACCACATGCTTATTTTGAAATGTGAAATGTTGAATCGATGTGTCCCTATTCTCCTATAATATTATCCCATAGATGTATGCAGGACTTGACCTTTGGTAATCCTTTGCATGAAATATGTCTGTCTTTCCTCATTGAGGAACAATGAAGGCAGTCTCAATAAGAGACATCAAAATTTTGTGTCCCACCATGCCACATTATGCAACCAAAATGCACAAAATATAATTCATCAATTCAAAAAAAGATCTAGACAACAGTTGTGGAGGCATCTTTTACAGAGGGCTTGTAAATGGCAAAAATTAGCCATATTTTTACTTTCCATTTACCAGTGTTATTGTTGGGTTTAGGATATGGCTGTGATTGACATTTCTGTAGCTATTACTGTGATACAACCCCCCCAGGACAAAAGAACAAAAGACAGTGTCCCAGATGGCCTATTTCATTTGACACGATTTGTTGGCAAAGGGAAAGAAATATCGGCCTCAACCCTCACCTTGCGAGTATCAATCCGTTCACAATAACATTTTTGAAGGGTGGTTTCCCAAACAGTGCAGTGGAGAGCACCAACAGGGTATAGAACCTGCAAGATATACAAACATAGCAAGCAAAGTAAGGAAAAAATATGATCATAAAATTCTCTGCTAAACCTGTTTAGTCTAACAGCGACACAAGAATTTATTCATTTTTATTCTTCAACCTGCCATGAACAAAATACATCTTGGTGTAAAAGTTCTAAAACTATTAAAGCTATAAGCAGCAATCAAGGGCCCATACACACTGTGACGCAAGTTGTTTATTATTTGACTTTACACAGTTATCAGTACTGGTTTGTGTGCAAACAGGACACATATTTGACACAGTATAATTAAGCTTCAAGTATTTCTGTTCTACTTTATTCTTTATTATACTCTATTTCGTGTATGTAGTTGTGCATTTCTCTTCTTCCTTCACCCCTCACTCTCTCCTATCAAACCACAACATTTCCCCTGTGTAAAATGAAAGAGCTGTATCTGTTATCTTCTTCGGCCTCAAGTTGTATCCACAGGAGGCAACACAAGCAGCTGGTCACCACCTCAGTTTCATGCATGATGATGATAACATGATTGTAGCTAAGATCTTCCTCCTCATCTGTAGCTAACATTGGTACTGTGGTAATTATTCTCTAAATCACTGGAAAAACACCCAGTCATGCTTGAAAAAAAAAAATCATACCTTGAAACTGATACAATTTATAAAAAATACTGTGATATAATTACAGGTATAACAGGTATAACTACAGGGCGTAAACAGGAAGACTCAAGCCAACGGGAAATGGCTGCTTGAAGGGCCGTTCAGGCCAAAAGCGACAGATGCAAAAAAAAAAACAAACAAAAAAACACTTGAGACTCTTGTATCACACCACTTGACCATTTTGGGAGAATCACCTTGGCGTGCTTGACACTTAACACACGCCGGACACTTGGGGAAAAAAAAAACTGCACTCATTTGTCCTCCAGCTCCACTGTGCTGTATCTACTGTACAAGTCCCAGAAGTGTCTGGGTTTATGATGTCTGGAGAAGCACTGAGCTGTCATCCAGAATCTTCGTCTGGAGTCTACAGTGGTGTAACTAGTCACTAAAGTCAGAACCATAGTAAAATAAACCACAAAGGGTCTTACCACAGAGTTCCACCTCCTCACTGACTGAATGACAGCCTCTTTTTTAAAAGTGTCTAGTGGCGTCATAGAGGACTGGGTGCCTACAAACAGACCTCTATTCTTCTGCGCAAACTGTGACATCAGGATAAACTCGTCTCTGATTAGCTGTCAAGTTCTTTTCATTGCCTGAAAAGTTCAATTTTTTCAACTTCGCATCCCACCATGGCAGATGCTTCAGTCATGTTGCCCAATTTAAATTTGCATCATCACATCATTTACATTGATTTTGAGTGTAGAGTTGCCTCTCAATTCGAATCTGTCGCTTTTGGTGTGAATGCCATTTGAGGTTTTTTTCTTAAGGGTCTTGCTCCTTTATATACGCTCACCAAGCTTCATACGCTTGAAGAAAAGTAAGAGAAAATAACCTCTACTGGGGGCGAAGAGTCTTAAATTCTCAGGTGGTGATACAAAGCTATTTGCCACAAGCGGAGGAACTGGTGTGAATGGGTGATTGAGTTGTGTCTGCAGAAGCGCTTTCACAACTAAGACTAAAACTAAGCACTGTATAAAAACGACTCCATTTCCCTTTTACCAAAAAAAGAGCGTCACAGTTTCAATACGGTCCTTGCGCCATTGGTGCTCTGGTACTAATATAGTCTTTTAGGCTGATCCACTTATTCATACCCAGAGTTTTTCGCCGTCCACTATGAATGAAGTATAAAAGGTCTCAGTTCTCCATCCGTCCATCAACAGCTTACCATCCCCTTGTCTGATCAATCCCTTCAGCAATGAAGTCTGCGGGGAAGGTGTCCTCAAACTCCTTCCTATTTTCAAAAGGGTAGTGGACCTGGGCGTAAGGCATGCTGCCACTCTCAAACCAGCAGTCGAACACCTCAGAGACCCTCCGAAGCATGCCCTTACCACAGCATGATGGGATCATTAGACCATCAATGCTGGGCAGAATGTAGAGAGGAAAGAGAAAAGGGAAAAACAAGTTCAGTGTATGTGTTGAGACAAATTGTTGTTAACATGATTTGTAAAGTTCTCATTTTAGGTTTTCAATGCAACAGGGAAGAGTACACTGTGTGAATTTGTGTCTTTTTAGCAGCAATTCTAAACAGTGTTTTTTAGAGATGAATCAAAAATTCAGCCACTGAAATTAACTGCCTATTAATTGCCAAAAAAATACTTTATTTTTCCACCAAAAGACAAAAAAGGACATTGTGATGAGGCAATTCCTGGGAGATATTAAAATTTGGTGCTTTCTTACTTGTTTTAATTGTTCACCAATAAGGGCAAGTTTTAAGAACAATGCTGCTTGTGTTGTGCTGGAATCCACAAATGAACGATGTTCCATAGCAGTTACACCACTCTGTGTGGGTTTCCCACCATGTTAAAGATTTCATCTTGCAGATGAATAAAAAAAATACATTATAAAACTGATGAATAGCAATTTTTTTTCTTTCAGCAACAACCTGGTACATATTTCAACACTTGAAATTAGGCCCATTGACATGACATAAAGCTACAAAGCTGCTTTGCAGTTCCTCTGCCTATGAAGATAGTGTTAGTGTTGAACAGATATTTTGCGGCTGCTCCTCTGAGCACAACTGAGTATTTTAATATATTCAGCAATGTTAGGGATTTGGGAAAATTCCCGTCCCTGATACATGTAGAGCCATCATCTCAGAGCTGCTTTGTAGCTTGAAGTCGGGACAATAAAAGTAGATACAATTAATCTTATAAGATTTACAATTAACTTGAGGCTTTGGTCACACCACCAATTGCCAAAATTTCTGTGCCCTCAAGTCTAAAGTCTATCTGCAATAAAATTTTGTAAAACCTTCAATTACCTTTTAGCAAAAGGCCTGTGCCTTGCGGAATTGGTGGTGCTGACTGCAACTGCTGTTTTCTTGAGTCATTTCCAATGTGCTAGTTTCCATGTCAGTTTAGGGGTGCATTACTACCACCCACTGTCAACTTAAATCAAATACTTTTCTGTACATGAACCTCATTCTCATTACTTTTCCAGTCACCTGGGCAGAGGCCAGCACAATTTAAACACAATAACAGGATGAATGCAACCACCTCAGCTAGGTATGACCGACTTAGTGGATTAAGAGCACAAGATTTAATTAGTGTGTACTCGAATTAACAAATCAAATTGGAAAAAAACTGGGCAGATTCAACATGCATCACGACCTGTACACACATTATGCATGCTGCTAAGGTCATGTTCAGTTATCTTTATCATGTGGATTATGTGGATGCTTGATCAGTGACTTACCTCTCACGATGCAGATCAGTGACTTTGACTCCAGTTAGTTGCTCCAGTTCGGCTATAGACCCCACACACACCACCTTGAAGAATGGGCACACATAGAAACTCAGTATAGAATTGTAAAAGCGCCATCTGAAAACAGCTTTCACAGAGGTGAATTCCTTAAATATTGCTAGAGTGATAAGTTGATAAGTCAAATGAAACAAAAACACTGTACTGCTAGCACCGCCCTTTCTAAATGGCCTGCTCACTGTTATGTGCTGTAATATTGGGGTTGATGAGGGAGGAGTCAGTTGTTATGGTTGGTGTGCATGTGCTTGAAGTCTTGCAAACGTACAGTTGATGTAGGAGTTACTGAACCTATTAAAGCCAGGGTTTGATAAGAAAAAATCTTATGAAAGATGGAAAAATTAGGGGAGACTGGCTACTGACTTGGATAAGAAGAAGCAAGTCTTGGCAGTTGCCTTGTCGCTAATGGGAAGACCACGAGACAGGGTGCTGGACTACATTGTTGAGACTGAACAGAGGTTCGGCAGAATTCGCCAGTTCAAAATGGAATCAAACAGCTGGTCAAGGTATCAATCTGCTTGACTAATATGGTAAGAGAAGGAGAGTGCAGTACGTCAAAGTGTTCATCAAGCACAGACTGCAGAAACTTCTGACCAGCTCAGGTAATACTAATAAAGAGCACACCACAATCCTGAAAGATATTGTTCAGAACTGTGATACATGCATCAGATACAGTAAACCAAAGCAAAAAAACTTAAATGAAAACTTATATATTTAAGTGGAAATGGCTGCAGCTTATAGACCCTTTTACTGTTTGTATACAATGATGTATGCGCACGCATTGTGGCAATGGAAGTGCCGTTGTTCCCCATTCATTCTGAATGAGACAGACAAGAAAGTAGGAGAAAAGTTGAGCTAGCAATACGTTTCCAGCATCAAAATGTCTTGTTGATTTTACGGTTGTCAGAATCTATATTCTACCGGCAGAGTAAAGGCAGAGTAACCAACAGCGGCTGTGGCTGGGTGCATGGAGACGTGTTGTGGTTGAGCTGTGTGCTTGTGGGGTATCTCTGTTCCTGAGACCAGGTCTAACGGTCAAAAATCTGAATTTCTGATCTCGGCAAGTGGCTGAATACACAATTGCCCGATATTTATACTCATTTAATTCCAAAACCAAGAGAAACCGAAAGTTACAAGCTTATAAGATACTGGATGCATACGAATACGTTGCCTGTGGTCATGTATAGAAGATTGGATACCATGACATCGATTCCAAATTCTGTCTGAAAAGTTCTCCCAACTCAAAAGTTGTTGTGCAAAGACGAATTATGCTTGTTTCACTCAGCGGTGGAGTGGAGCTGGGGGACAGCGCAGCATAAGGGGGGTGTGGCAGTCAGAAGCTGCAGCTGCTGCGGGGAGCAGAGGCTCGGGGCCGGGGGCACAGAGACACTCTGGACCATGGACTGCGGCCGCAGAACACAATAATGGATTACCTTAATGGATAGAAAGAGGGCACTACAGACGGAAGCTTTTCCGATTACATCCTCATTCCAGTCAACAGACAGATTCTCTCAGAATCCTATAAAACTTTACCCCGTCAGAGAATAGAATAAAGAGTAGAATATCGGTTCTGACACCTGTAGAGTTCAGTTTGGCTGTTAGGGTAAGGGTTGCCAAACATTGTTCGCAAGGACTCAAATTTTCAGCTGCACACAAGACGTTGCACACCCTCCAAAACGTCGCATGAAACAATAAGGGTGCACAACGTCTTTCAGGGAAGTATATCTGTGCCTTTAGAAAGACATAATCATACCCTCACTGAAATCCTGCTGAAAGTAAAAAGAGATCAATGAATCAATCAAGCTTAATCTATACAGCACCTTGCCTCAATTCGGGTTGACCAAAGTACTGTACAGCATTAAAACAGATACCAACAATGAATTAAAACAATAAATCAACAGAATCATTAAAAATGTAAAATACAATAAAAGAAATTCCAATAAAACACAATAAACATATTAAAAGAGGAAGTGTGACTGTGCTAAAAGCCATCCTGAATCAGTGGACGGCTTTTAGCACAGTTTCCACAGTTTGCCACAGCAAAAGAATGATCACCCCATTGCTTACGCCTTGTTTGAGGGACCTGTAATAGATGCTACCCAGCAGAGTGCAAGGCCCTGCAGAGTTGGTGACTGTTTAAAAATTCACATAAACACAGAGGTGCCAGACCATGGACAGCACTAAAAACAAAGAGTAAATGTTTAAAATCAATTCTGCACTTTACAGGCAGCCAGTGGAGAGAGTAGAGGATAGGTGTAATGTGATTATGCTTACGACTGTTTGTGAGCATGGGAGCAGCAGCTTTTGTACTAGTAGGTCCATAAGGCAATTATGTACTTTGTACAATTATAGTACTTATGTACACTTTTGTACTGTGACGAGACCTAAAACCAGATTGAAATTTCTCAATGATATGATTATTTTTGAGAAAGGAATGCAGCTGTGTGAATACCTCTCTCTCTAAGACCTTAGATAAGTAAGGGAGATGGGACACTGATTGGAAATTGAAGAGCACTGTTGGATCAAAGTAAAGAGAAAAAACGGATGTGATTGGAAGACAGCCCTAGATCGGGCCCCTATGGCAAAAAAAACTATGTACTATGTGCATGTCCACTGTCCCCGACCAGCTAGTATTCGAGCAGAACCCAAAACTGCCATCAGTTCTCACCGCTAAGCCACAAGCTCTAGAAGAGACTAGCAGGGCTACCTGGACAGCCCAGCACCACATCTCAGCATTCCATGTTACAAGGAGAGCATTCACAGAAACAGAATGCTCTGAGAAGATCCAAAGAGCCCTTCATAAACAATTGTGACCCACTGATGACCAATATGAAATGGGGGATAAGGTTTACTACAAACACGCCTATTGGCAGTCAGTTTAAGTTAAATGTGGATGTTCCCATTGTTAGTTACATTCCGCCCTGTGTACATGCTGACATTTGCCTGTGATGTAAGACGTGTTTCCACTGTCTCCATTACACTCACGGCTCTGTAAGAACTTAGCAATGACGTCATCTTATCGCATCCGAAAAGTGCTAAAACAAAGCAGCAGCAGAGGAGGACATCACAACAAGACTAGATATGGATATGGATATGGAGTTGGGATGTTTGTTGCATTTGGACCGTTGCTTTAGGACCGAGTGTGACGACTTAGACCAGGGGTAGGCAACCGGTTCCACAAAGAGCCGCTGTGGCTGCAGGTTTGTGTTCCAACCAGGCAGCTGCACACCTGATTTGGCTTATTCAATCAACTGATCTGAGTCTTCAGACAGTTGATTGGTCAATCTGTGTGCTCTAGACAGGTTGGAACAAAAACCTGCAGCCACAGCGGCTCTTTGTGGAACCGGTTGCCTACCCCTGACTTAGACTGAGACAAATGGTAAGCTTACTTTCATGTAGCTTTTTGCGATCTGCTGATGTTATTTGCGACAACCAATCTGCGCGACCTAGCCACTAGTATCGCCCAGCAACTGCACCGGACCGTTCTCGAGTATCTACCCTCGAGTAGGTACTCCCTTAGTTCCCGTAAAAGTTCCTGAGAGCGGCCATATCGGAACGGCCCGGTCAGTGGAGACACGCACATATCGTGAAGTTCCTGTAAAATGGCCTGGAAGTTCAGATTGTGGAAACATGCCCGCAATGTTCTCGCGAGAATGCAAGCAAGATTCCTGGACTCTTTCGTGCTCCGCTCTGGAGATATCAATCACTTCTCTCTCTACAGTACTCTGCCTACATTTAAACAGTTTGTGGACAGTAAGACTGAATCTCTTGTATGCTAATGTGAGACATGCAAATAGATTTACGACTGTGCCTCCACTTGAAAGATGAGATGTCAGGCACACTTTTTGAAGGACCAGCTCCTTCAAAAAGAAAAAACAAACAAGTCAAAATGGTCAACTTGCTTTTGGGTTGGGGGTGTGGCTTCAAGAGGATTTTTTGTGTTCCTTAGCATGTTCCATAATCCCACCAAATTGCATGCAGAGAGGTGTAACAGAAGTGGGGCTCGCTATTTTCTTGTATTTAAATTTTCATGCCGAAAATGGTGAGTTTTCTAGAATGTGCAGGTCCATTTGCTAAGAAGAATAAGACAAATTTTATGGGTAACACTTTATTTGAAGGTACCGTCAAAATAGTGACATTACACTGTCATAACTGTCACATGACACAAGCATGAACTGTCACAAACAGGTTGACACTATTTGGGTTGTACTGATGAGAACTTGACATTAACCAAAGTGACATTACCAGAAAATGTCTGTCATGACAGTACCTTCAAGTACAGTGTTATCCAACTTTGTTGCTTGGACCCTAAAAAGCATTTAAATACTCCATCATAGGGACTTTGAATTTATGCATCTGTCTTTTTCTCACCTCCTGAAAGTCATCGCTGACCCACAAAGGGATCGGTGTGCCCCAATAACGGTTTCTTGAAATTGCCCAGTCTCGCGCATCTCTCAGCCAGTTGCCGAAGCGCTTTTCACGCACAAACTCTGGAACCCTGCAGGGAGTATAAAGAACAATTTAAAACACAGCATCATGCTCCAACTTCTCCATTTATTACTATCCGAGCAGCAAAGTTGCGAGAACCCTACTAAAACACTCCTGTTTCTTTTTATTATCATCATTATTATTATTATGATTCTCGGGAATAAGTAGTCGCTTTTTTGGGGGCCTGAACATGCTTGAAAACGCACCATTTACGGCATGCACATTGGGATTGGCGAAAAATGTTATGTTTTGAATTTGTTCAAAGTCCATGGGGCAAAATTGTGCTATAGCACCACCTTGAAATCTAGTCAATGAGGAATTTGTTTCAACTTTGCCGTAGGCAAACAAAAATGAGTATGTAAATGCATCATAAAGAAATACACATAAAAGTCCCTTGACATGACGACCGTAACCCAATAGGAAGGCGGCCATTTTGATTTGAATTTTCAAATTTCAAAAACAACTCCTCCAAGGGTGTTAACCCAATTTGGCTTCAAATTTGGCACAGATCATTTATAGATCAAGCTGAAATAATCTTATGTACGGAATTTGATTTTCTCAAACAGCTTGGCCACTATCGCATGACAAAGTTTGGCTATTGGTCATCAGAATTTTTAAATGGCCTTGTGGGCAGTTCAAAATTCAAAATAGCTGGACAAAATTGCATTGTATGCCTGCCCGACTGCGGCAACTAGAAATTTTCAAATGACCCTCCGCATAAGGGTTTTTATGGAGTAGAAAGATTAAACTTTTTTTAGACTTTGTCCAGACGCACAAAAGTGTCTCTTGCACCAATGGTGCTAAAAGCCAAGTCTGTTTTGGGGTCGTCTCTGGCAGTTATAATAAAAACTGCCGAAGTACATATGTGGCAGTTATGCACAGGCTTCTACGTGGTGTGATGTATTGTCATAAATCCGGGTGTTGCGCAATATCGACAGGAAGATCCATTTTTTCAATGACAAGTATACGGAAAGTTAGCAGTGAGAGCACTGACTTCGGCAGAAGACACGGGCGTCAGGTTAACGCGGAGGAGGAGGACCAAAGGCTTTAAAACAACGATTCAGAGAGGTATGCAACTCTCAAAATAACTGTGTGTGGAATGTAAGAAATCAAAGCAACAAACGGACACTCCTGTGAATGCAGTTGATTGCACTGATAAGTTGTAAAGTTTTCAACTGATGGAGTTTGCCTGAACATATTTGAGGTTTTAGTATGGCATGAACCCTAGGTGTCAGTAGATAAGCAGTAGAGAAATACTGTACCTTGTCTTAATATATGAAGAAATTTTGAAGCTATGTTGTATTTATTGAAATTTAAATTGTGAAATTGTATACAGTAATGTCAGAAATCATGCATTATGACAATGAGATTTCAGCAAAAACACGTACTCACACAAACAACATGTACACATTACTGAAGGCTGACTTGAACCTACCACATTGTGCATGTTTTGTTTGTTGTTTAGTTAATATGTAGCCTCTCACCTCCCTCTTTTTGATGCAACTTTGGTAGAGAAACATAACAGAAACAATTCTATTTCTATATCTAAAAACAAATAATAGAAATAAGTGAGACTTCAAGTATAGATTATTACAGTTTATAAAGTTCCATGACTGATGTATGCAAACACCACATAATCAACAAATCATTTTGCAAAAATACAGCAAAACACAATCACAATTTTATGATATGTTAAAACCAAACATCTAATCTTGCTAACAGCCCATTTTATGTTGGCTGTATGGCTGTTCTAATTTGTTGGAATAGAGATGGAACCACATTAGTTTTCTTCACATTTTTAACCATTAACATCTTCTAGAGACCATTTCTCACAAAAATCTAAAATACACCACATGTATGAAAAGGTGTCATTTGACATCAAACAACAGTCTTTGCAAATGGACTTTTCCTTCAAATATGATGAAAAGTTTTGAAGAGTAGAATTAGTACATTTCCATTATAACTACAATTAGAAGTAGAATTTTCAAGCAAATGTGAAATATTATAGGTAGGAAAAAACCTCCCTGAAAAGTTTTATACATACAGGGATCAGAAAGACACATTACTCAAAACAGGTCAGAGGGAATTGCGGAAAACTTTTTTTAATTAATTTTTTTGTTTTTCTCTTCACAAAACTATATGGAGTTGGTAAATGAAATTTAAGACTTTTCTACTGGGAAGTGTGTGAACCTTCCAGTAAATCTGTGACAATTAAATGGGGAAGTTTGTTGACTTGATTCTGCATGAACCTGAAGAAACTTTGTCTAGTTTTGTTCATGAATACATGGGACCTGGTTACACATTTAGATGTCTATGTTCCACCTTTGTTCTCTTTATATCTGTCTATTTGTATGACTGACTGTGTGTCTGTCTAGAGTGACATCAGCTAAAGGAGCCAGTCTCTAGTTAAACACTCAAACTAGGAGCAACAGTCAATACTGCATTCATAATTGATATTGTCTGTCCATCTATCTATCTATCTATCTATCTATCTATCTATCTATCTATCTATCTATCTATCTATCTATCTATCTATCTATCTATCTATCTCTCTCTTAGCCTGATCTACTGCATTTAGTGACCATGTGACAAATAGATGACACTCCACAGCTACTCAATAACTAACTTTTCCAAAACCACACATATATTAAATTTTCATCACAGTGTTATACGAATTGTAACTGCAAAAATACTGTTTCATGTTTCAAAACGTATTCTGACAGTCCACTTACTGGCAAAATGAAAAGGAACGTGTATGCTAATGTTGTGTGAGGTTGAACTTTAGTTTTCTTACCTGTAGGACATATATCAACCCTGCAGTTGCCAATACCCCAACGTGTGCAATTGCTCGGACCCACTCACAGCTGTTTGCAGCTTTAATTATAGTTATTATTATGATTCTTTGTAATAAGTGGTCGCCTTTTTAGGGGCCTGAACATGCTTGAAACGCACCATTTTCGGAATGCACATTGGGATTAGAGAAAAATTTAAAAAACATTTTAAAGTTGTTCAAAAAGCATGGGGCAAAATTGTGCAACAGCACCACCAAGAAAACCTTGAAACTTGCTGGACACGATGAGGGCTTCATCGTGAATAGCCTGATATATTAACTTCCAACCTCACTCATAGCGTTCCCCAGTGGTGACAGGAAGTAATCAGGTTTTACACTTACATGTCGTACTGCTACATAATTGAACACATCAACTTTATTCCACTTGTAATACATGCAGAACAAGTTGGTGAAGCTACATTACAAAGGCAATGAGTCTACCATCAATGGTATCCGTGTGGCGGGCATGAATGGCAATCCCTCGCTATGTATTACGAGTGGCTTTGTGACGGCTTTTAAGAACTCCCATCATCATGAAAATTGGTAAACTGATTGAGGACAGAGAGCTCTGACACATGATAGGAGCACAACCCCTGGGGGACCATTTGGTGGCTT
The DNA here is from genome assembly GCA_029224185.1 of Karalla daura. NCBI lineage: Eukaryota > Metazoa > Chordata > Actinopteri > Chaetodontiformes > Leiognathidae > Karalla > Karalla daura. The sequence continues at coordinate 3,658,045 of CM055188.1, read as the reverse complement.
GACCATCCACAGGCACCATTGCCTGTGGATGATCTCTACCGGATTTGAAGTCAATGAGGTTAAAGCCCTAGGAACAGCTCCTTCCGAAACGGAAAACATACAAGTCAAAATGGCCGACTTCCTGTTGGGTTGACGTGAGGAAATTGAAGATGAAAGAAAAGGGAAAGCATGGGCAGCTGTCCATCACATCCCTGACCTTCACAAAGATTGTTCAATCCTAGCTCAGCTGAATTGTCTCTATCCACAGCAAGTCTGCTCAGATTTGGAAAGGGCTTTAACCACTTCTGATTTTTACTAGTCGACTCATCTACCACCAAAGTCACATTTATGTCAACTAGTCATTGCCACAGCAGAGTAACACAACTGGCTTACAATGAAAAACTGCCCCTTTCCACTGTCACTAATGCCCCATTTCCACCAGCTCAGCACTACTGGACTTCGGGTGCATTTCTCTGGTACCTACTCGCCTGCCGGGCCAAGCCGGGCCAAGCCGGGCCAAGCCAGGCCAAGCCAGTCCGAGCAGCATTGGGCAGGGGTAGCGCTGGATGACGCAATGGCACAGCAAACTATTAAATCATCAGTGCGTGTCATAAAAAACAAACAAGATAAGTTTCCTCCCATAAGTTGGACTAAATACAGAGCAATACATTTCTGTGCATTCTGACTCATTTTGTCTTCTATTCTCAGCAAATTTCTTGAGTCTAGTTAATTTCTAGTTAATTTCTTTGATTTACTCCACTGTGTGTGTCGTACCGTTGTTGTACCGTGTCGTACCGTTGTTGGTTTTCTTCCCCCTACTTTTAACCAGCGGTCAACGGTATCACGTTAATAATGACATCACGCGCAGGAGATGCTATGACAACCGGGTACTCTCACGGCAGCATGGCTTTGTAATGGAAATGGGAGCCGGGCCAAGTTGAGAAGAGCCGAGTACAGCTGATCCAGTACCATGTGGTGGAAACAGGGTACTAGTTGGTAAGTACTTCAAGACAACAGCTTACCAGTAGCATTTGCCATTGTTGTCCTGCAGTTTCTCTACCATGTGCTCCACATGAACAAACCAACTGGGGACAGCTTTGTAGATCAAGGGTGTGTCTGATCTGAAAATAAGTAGACATAGTGCACATGGCATGAGACTGAAAATAAAAAGTGGTACCAACAGAAAATACATCAAAGAAATGCAGCCACTTATGAAGTGTTTATTTGCAGATCAAACATCACAAATGCTGCTGGCTACATCCTGAGAGAAAGCTGTTTTTCCGAAATATGCAAAAAAAATACGTTGAAAAATATGTTGTGAATGTTCATACGGTGAAAATTGTGGGTGACTTTGGCTCAGGGACAATGCAGCCTTCCATTATGTTCAAATGCAACCTACACCCCCCCAAGTATCTTCGGGTAAGATCCTGCACCCAGTGCTAAATCACCAGTGTGCACGTATGTGTGAATGGTTAAAGTTACTGGTTGAGCAATTGGACTGTGTACGGTAGCCCATCCTAGCCTGAGTGTGACTGAAAGTAGATGTGAACAGGTGAAGTCAAGTTGTCTTTGACTTGAACCTTCAAAGGTAATTAAAATCTGCAGGTCAGCATGCAGCCCATCCAAGAGTATGTTTATATGTATGTACATGTCAGTTTTGTACATGTGCAGGTCAGTCAACTAACCATTATTATGTGGGACCTTAAGGGTTACAAATACTACCAGCTCGCTATACTAAATGTATCCACATTTTGCTCTGATGCTCTACCACTAAATAACACCACTTGGATTAAAGTGAAAAGTGTGCACTTAAGAGGGAGAGTTATTCCATAAACCTGTGTGCGCCTACAGGTTGATCAAAATAAAGCATTTAGATTTAACAAGCTGGAAGGAGCCTGCCTTGACTCACCTCCAGCAGAAGGGATAGCTATGCTTGAAACTGCTGGCACTGATGAGACGGCCGTTCTCCTTCAGCCACTTGATGATATTCTTGTCAGCATCCTTCAAAAGGAGACCAAAATGAACACAAGTCACAACTCATTATCAAGTTAAAAATACTGTGTGCTTTTCTGAGTTTAGAGAAATGTTTTTGACAGATTGAAAGACATTCTGTTTACAACATACACCAATTTCTTTCTTTTGATACATTGGTTGTTTACCAGTAAGTATACATTCAAATATTCTAGTATGGCAAAGATGGCAAAAGACAAAATGTGTAGAAATAGCATTTTCCTCCTGAACAGGAAGCAGGGGAAAATGAAATGACACCTGAGAGTTGTGGTGGGAACAAGGAGAAAAAAGTTCAAGGAGGACTAATGCTGAAGTGGGAGCTACACAAGGCAACAAGAAACTAAATAGAATGAAGCTTGTCAAGTGAAACCACACTACTAAAAGTAAAACAACTGCCTGGTGGTTTTGTAAGGACTGGATGAGATTCAGCAGCTAAGGAAAACTGAAACCAATTTCAGGATCGCAGACAATTTGAATTTACTCATTTGGCAGACACTTATCAATTCGTGACTCACAGTTGAGGGAAAGCAGGGTAGGACAGATAAGATATGGTAAGAGAGACAGAATGGGTTTTTTTTCTGAAGAGTTAGAACAATGTTTAGGAGGGGAGGTGTTTTTGGAAGAGGAGGGTCTTCAAGAGATTCTTTGAGAGGGATTTTAGGGATAGGGATAGAGATTTTCCCCACTCCCATGGTCTTCAGAAGTTTGTTAAAACACCCAGGGACCACAGATGTAAACAGTCTGGACCATGATTGCAGAATAGCTGAAACTGCAGTTACCCAAGACCTGCTGGAACACAGTGGATCCACAATGGATGTTGGTGCATTGGGTCAGCCACATTTATGTTGACATTCTCCCGGTTTCGGATAGCCACTGGCCTACACTCTCATACCTCTTCTTTACACACAAAATTTTAACTAGGTTAAAGATTTAAGCCCTCTCCACATGCCTTAATGATTGAGCTACCTTTAACTTTGTTACATTTAGTTGCGAAGGTTAAAGCTATCTAGGTTATTTCTCTTCTTAAATTACATTCATTCAGTTAAAATCGTAAGTTTGAGGATTTACATTATTCTCTGTGGTCAAACCTATCTAAATATGGCATTGTGGGGTCTCTACACTGCACTATAATACTCAGTAGAAGAGTGTTGCTCTAATCTTCCTTCTCCTTAGCCATTTTTAATAGTTTTATAGAAATTTGTTCTCTGCTAGTACTTGCTGTACTCTGATCCAACTTGATAAATTCAAATCCAAGGTCATGCTCTGCTCATAAGCTTGAGTAATATCACAGCTGTATAATTATCATATATTAGCATTATTTATGGAAATCTAATATGTAATCCATTACTGAAAAATTACACTACTCCACCTATCCCATTCTTAGCTCCTAAGTATGACGTTTTAATCATGTGTACGGTGAATTATTTATCAAATCGTGGCAACTGTAGACATAGCAGCCACAATTCCTTCGATTACAATGAGCTGGATGAATGGGAACGGCAAACAAAAAATGACAACTGCAAACAAAAGAGGTTTCAGACTTTTTCAAGTATATTTTGTTATGCCATGGTCCTGACTCATTAAAACATGGCATTACCTATGTGATGTGGACCCTCACTGGACATCTTCCTGAATACAACTTGTGAATGTGAATAAATTTCACCACCTGGATGTTGGGTGGATTTTGAATAACCCCAGCTACTAGAGTCACTATTCTGGTGGTGGAAAACAGCAAGAAAAAGCTTTTTTTTTAATCTGTCAAAGATATTTATGAGGCGGCAAAAATAAAAGTTGATTTAAAGAATATTGAAATTTACCTGGCCTGATTTAGTTACATGGATGTAGGTTAAAAGAGATAGAAAGGAAAAACGTACAAAACAAAATCTTTGGAACTGCAATGAGCACGTTGCAACAAAGAAAAATGAATCATTCATCATTTTGTATGCACTCACTTCAATCTTTATTAGGAAACAGTTGGTTGATGTTGGTATGAACATAGAATATTTGTAATAATCCAGGTATTTAAGGACCCATGTCTGATAATTGCTCTGTTGAGTTTGGGTTGCTATGTTGTGTATCACAGCTAGGAAGCCATGGTGGTGAAAAGTGAAGTAGTGACAATAATGGTGAGTCACGTTTAACAACAAAGTTGACTGTGAATCATAAAGGAAAGATGAATTCAGTATGAGTATAGGAAGAGTTTTACTGAGAATACTAGAAGTTGCTAGAGAAGAACTGTGGGTGACACAGATGGTTAAGGAAAGACAAGGGGCACTAGCAGATAAGTTGCATGGAGAACGTTATATAAAATTTGAAGTAAAAACTAGAAAACAAAAAAAGAAGAAGGGGATATTGGGGCAGGTTGTGGTTTAATAATACGCTTAAAAGGGCTGTGTTTCTGGCTTGAGTTAAACTTGGCCACCAAGCTTACTGTGGCATTACGCACTGAAAACATTTGTTGGACAGATGACTTCCCAAGGGTATATTCCCTGCCTTTGTTGTGTTTGCTGGAGATGGGCTCTAGCTGAACCCTGTGACATCACAAAGTGGATGCTAAGTGTATGGACAGATATAGAAATCTGGCACCAAAAGTAATCTTGTTTAATTCAGTCAGACTGAGTACTTTTGACTAAAGTTTTACAAGGTCTCTGTTATCTATGATAATGTGGCTACAAGCATACCGACACTGAGTTATGGACTTGGCGGTACTGACTTGAACCAATACCCAGCCTTTAACACAAAGAGCATGGAAAACATGGGGGAAAAAAACTATGATGCAGGTATGATGGGGTCTATTTTTGTAATGAGAATACACTGGTCTCTTTTGGTCTTTGCTGTGGCTGCTGGACACACTGCTCCCATCTTCTCTAACACTTACAGATCACTGGGAATTCCAAGCCTGTTTTCTTCCCCTTCCAAGAGCTTCCTGTAGGTGGCAATCTCTGCATCCAGTTTCAGCTTTATGTGCAGAAGTTCTTGGTAGTCTTGGAGATATTTGGACATCTCCAGTTTGGTTTCACAAAGCTGGGTCTCCAACTGAGTAATGATACCCTCAAGGCCTGCTACTTTATCAATGTGGGACATCTCCATGTCCTCCAGCTGCTGCTCCAAAGCTATGTTGCGAGCCCTAAACCCATCAATTTGGTTCTGCAGGTCTGTCACTTGGTTGTGGAAGGTGGTGATCTCATCTTTCATGGTCTTCATTTGCTGCTCATGCTTGCCAGCATGCTCTTTGAGGGTATCAAATTTGCTCTTGTACCATTTCTCTGCCTCCTGGACGTTACGGGCTGCTACAGCTTCTATTTCTCCACGTATATTGCGCAGGTAAGCTGCCAGGTCAGGCCGATCCCCCTCCAACTCTGAACTTATCTTTGCGTCTTCTATCTGCTTCATAAGGTCAGCCACCTCTTCGTCGTGGAGTTTTTTGAGGAACTCAATCTCAGCCACTAGTTGTTCTATGCGCTTTTCCAATTCAGCCTTCTGCAGTGTGGCATTGTCAACATCCTGCCTAAACTCCTTAAGGATCATCTCTGCCTCCTCCTTGAGGGCCAGCTCCTCCTCTAGCTTGATTCTCCAAACTTCAACCTCTTCTTCAATGTATCCTCGTTCAATATCAGCTGTTCCTTTCTCAATAGTTAGGGTCTCAATCAGCTGTCGCACCTCCTGGAACCTGAGTTCGTATTCTTCTGCAATGCCTCTGGGACCACCCTTGAAGCGGCTCTGCAATTGAGCCAGTTCGGCATGGAGAGCAGCATTTCTCTGCTCCAGGGCCTGAACCTTCTCAATATATCCAGCAAACTTGACATTTAGTTCCTGCATTTCCTCTTTCTCATTGGCATGGTGCTGGTGTATCTCTGTGCCAAGCTCAATTGCAGTTCCATGGTGACCTGAGCGCCCTCGGCTGTTGTACGAGGATCCACGGCACCGTGAAGGAGACAGGCTCTGAACCCTGACTCTGCTGCTGGAGCCGCTCACCTGAAGGTTCTTCTTGGAGTACGTTGTAGCTCTCATGCTGTATCAAATACCGGGATTGTTTGGCAGTGAAATGAATACGAGCTGCTCTCTCAGTCTGTGTTGCAACTAATGCTCTCTCAGATCAGTGCCTTTATATTTGACAATAAAGAATGTCTCAGACACCCTTGAAACTCACATGCTTCTGACATATTTCAAAAACAGACTATGACAGACTCTGGGTTAAGTATGGCTTGCTGCTCTTTATTAGCTAACACCAAAATGTGAGTGGCCATGCAGGTCAGGTCCACTCCCTAGCCTTAGCATCGGGGTGTAAAATAGTGATCAGTTGATGTATGACTATTATTTTTCCCTCATCATCCGCTTTGGATGGAAATTCATTTGGGGGGGTTACTATGTTTTGGCAGCAACATTTCCTATTTAACATACACATTTTCCCGCAACCATCTCCACATCAACCAAGTCAAGCAGTAAATATTATTATTATTATTATTATATTAACCTATCATATTATAATAAAATTATTTCACATCACATTAGTAACCACAAAAAATAGTTTTACAAAGAATTTATCCTGGGACTTTCAGCTAAAACAACTTTCCAAATGTTGATAGATAAAGAGGGTGTGGAAAAATGCTTTCTTAATTTACATGTCACTCACTTTGACATACTGTCCAGCGAAGTCAGTGACCTCTGCAGTGAAGCAGCCCGAGGCGTCCACAGGGCAGATAGGAGCCTGGTCCCTTTGGATGATGTTGAATTCCATGCATACCCTGTAATCGTCCTTCAAGAGAATACACAGTCTGCAAGGTGCAATGTCTGATATCTACATGAATTATGAATACATGACATGCATGAATAATTTCCCTTAAGAGGTGAATTTGGTTCTATCTTATTTTACAGTTATTCCCAATCATTCACCCTACACAACTACATAGTAGTAAATAGTAATAGTAAATTTACTTATCAACTCGATCATGACAAACCAATTCAAATAGCCTCATAGGGTGACATCAGTGAATGCTATCAGTTAATAAACCTAGCATTAGATTGTTAATTAATGAAAATAGTTTGACTAAAAATAAAGAAATGGCATGTGCAATACTAAACATCTCATTTCAATGTTAAGATCTTGATAATGTGAGCCATGTATTCAAAGCCAACCTTTTACAGGATTATTCTGAAAAGACAAAACTGAAGTAAGAAAAACAAAAACAATTATCTAATCCTCTTAGCCAGCTTCAGTAGCTGAAAGACCTTTGATAGCATTTTAAATTCCAAATTCCAACCACTGTCAAGCTGAAGCCTTCAATGGTCATATCTTGTCTTGTCAAAACATAATCTTTAAAAAGGGCACTACATATCTTGCAGAAATGCAACGTAAATGTGATCCCTGTATAACAAATGCTGCAGATAAATTGTTTTGAATATAAATGTAATCAAGGTGTTGAACAAAAAACACAACAGATATACTCCAGATATACTAAATAGGTGTCCATCGTCAACAACAGTTCATTTGTCTGGACTTGTCGTGACAAGGGAATCTAAACCATTAGCAATAATCTAAAACGTTCGATAGCACCCTCTCAGCACTAGCCTCAAGACCATGGGAATACAATACAAGCATTTCACTCACAGCTCCAAAGTAAGGTGCTTGATGGACAACTCCTGTACCCTCTTCCTCCTTGACATAGTTATCCACCACTACCTGGAACGCTCCTTTTTCCCCACACTGAAATCAAATGGGGGTGAGGAGAATTAGCTCAACATGAGAAAGTGGTGAGGAAGTAAGAGAGAAGTAAGAGAGAAAGAGCCACAAATAGCAAGGGACAAATTAGGACAGGTTTACCTAACATAAGATAAGATGAGAAATTTGCAATTTGCAGTCTGATAGGTAATTAAAGTGAAAACATTGTATGTTAACATTTTGTGATAAACAGTAGGTGAAATTGTAACAGTAAAGAACAACAATGAGGACTACAAACCTTGGCAAAGTATGGAAAGAGTGGCTTGTATTTTTTCCCTTTCAGCAACTTTCCATTAAATCTGTAAATACATCAAAAATCATTCTATCAACCTTGTGGAGGTACTCGAGTTGAGACCATATTTTATCACAGACATGTCAGGGCTAAAAATCATGAAATTCATTAGAATGCACATTAGAAATTAGAGCGCTCTCTTAAGAAGTTAGTTGTAATGTCAAATAGAACCAGTTGCTCCTCATCCTCGGGGTCAGGTGGGGCTGAACAGAAAATGTGTGAAAAGAGTGTATATCACTAATTCTCATTATCACATCATGAACGATCATGATTGTTCAATTTGTTTTTATTAGGGTCCCAGCTACGAAGTTGCGAGAACCCTATTAAAACTCTCCTGTTTCTTTTTATCATTATTATTATTATTATGATTCTCGGGAATAAGTCGCTTTTTTGGGGGCCTGAACATGCTTGAAAAGGACCATTTTCGAAATGCCCATTGGGATTGCCAAAAAATGTTATATTTTGAAGTTGTTCAAAATGCACGGGGCAAAATTGCACAAAAGTGCCACCTTGAAATTTTTTTCAACTTTGTTGTAGGCAAACAAAAATGAGTATGTAAATGCATCATAAAGAGATATACATAAAAGTCTCTTGACATGACGACCATAACCCCATAGGAAGGCGGCCATTTTGATTTGAATTTTCAAATTTCAAAAATTTTTCCTCCGATGGGGTTAACCCAATTGGCTTCAAATTTGCCGCACATAAACATGACAAAGTTTGGCTATTTGTCATCAAAATTTTAAAATGGCCTTGTGGGCAGGTGCTTCATCGTAGAAAATTCAACATTGCTGGACATAATTGCATTGTATGCCTGGACAGCCAGGTAATGTACTAGTCAATGGGCGTGGCTAAATGTTTCGACTGCGCCAACTAGAAATGTTTAAATGACCCTCCACATAAGGGTTTTTATGGAGTAGAAAGATGAAACTTTGCATGTTTATAGACTTTGTCCAGACGCACAAAAAAGTCTACTGCAAAAATGATCAAAACCAAACAGAAATACATTAATTATTATTTATTATTATTAATTATTATTTTTAGATCAAAATCTCTTCACGGGGGCACTGTAAAATAAAGCATAGAAATTCCCTGATGCCTTTGAATGTAGCATGGTCACATGACCCTTGTCAACACTGCCAATGCGACTAACAGCCGAGTGCTTCTCAGTGTCTTTTCTGGCAGTTTTTAGAAAATGTGCATCTATGTGGCAGTCAGAAGTTGTCATAGATCCGGATCATGTGACTTCATAGATCATATTTTCGGTCCTTGGAAAGATACGGAAAGTTAGCGTGTCGCCATTTTGGTAAGGCCAAGGAGGTGTATCATGCATCACGCCATAGACATATGAGTATACACCGCAGCCGTGGGGCCGCCATCTTAGAAAGGTAGGAAGTCAGTGTGAGACGGAGACGCTATCACAACAACAAGGAGCCCTTCTGCGAAGAAGTGTGAGGCGAAGAGCTGAGGTTTAACTACTCGTGCTCCTATATTCAATTGTTGTATTACTTGCAAAAGGTTAATATGATATGTAAGTCGGGGTATGTGTGCTGACGGTTGTAGTGTGAAGAGACTAAGTGCAATGCAGTTAGCGACGTGCTAGCTAATGTGTGCTTGTATTCGTTTTAGCATTAAGCTTTGTCTGGAGCTAAAATGAGCGAATTCCATCCGAAATAGCGCTTGATTTCAAGGCTGAATGTACGATAATTTGTATTTAGGCAAGCGGACATAAGAGGAGAGAGGGACCGGGAGGGCCAATGGCTGTTGGAAACTGACTTTTCTAACGGACAGTTCTTCTTGTTTATTTACTTGGTGATTTTGCTGCTTGGCCCTGTGGACTGAGATGTCATCGCCACGTTCACTGCTACATCCCATCCATTTTTGTTATCATTCACTCAGATTTACAAAACCAGGAGTTTTGTGAGTACTGTCAGATCGTGCCTATGTTGTCTGCCTATGTTGTCTGCCTGTGTGTGTGTGTGTGTGTGTGTGTGTGTGTGTGTGTGTGTGTGTGTGTGTTAAGCCTGCAAAGGCACCATTTGCTTACGTCTGTGGGCCCACATGGGAAAAATATTGAAAGTTGAAGTCACTTATGGTAAAAGAAAAGGTAAATTTCAATGGAAGGTAGTGATTACAGGGTTTTTTTGGAAACCTGTAATTGTTTTACCTATATTGCTGTGTTATGTCACTTTGTATTTAACAAGAAAAATATATACCTAGGAGGAGGTTGTCTTTCAACAAAAAGTTGTGGTGGTCATCATTACAATAAACAATTACCTATATATGAATTTACTTGTAACCTTAAGGCAAAGAGCCAAGCTCCAGTCTCATTGTGTCGAGTTTTTGTTCATAACTAGAACCTGGGTCACACATATAGTATATATGTTCCCTTTTGTTGTCTTTGTTTACTTTCTAGTTAATCATTCACACAACTAAGAAAAAGGTGACATTTAATGCTGCTTTCATAATTTAAAAGGATTGTTGGTCATATTTTTGTGTTAAATCAATCTAATAAGATGTAACAGCTCTTCTCTGATAGAGCTCTGATAGATAGCCTACTATCTATCTGCCTGACTGTTTATCTATCTGACTGTTTATCTATCTGTCTGTCTGTCTGTCTGTTTATCTGTCTGTGTGTCTGTGACTGTTTATCTGTCTGTCTGTATAATCTAGCTTTCATTCTGTTAACCTGATCAACTCCATTTAGTGGCCATGTGAGAGGCAAATGAAACTCCACAGTGACTCAATAATTATGATTATTGCAAAACCAGGTATAATATTTCCTTTCCATGCAGTATTATACTAAGTGTGACTGCAATAATTAAGTTTCATATTTTAAAAAAATATTTTGACAGTGCATTTGCTGATGAACTAACATTGAACATGTATGCATAACATTGTGTCAGGTTGCATTTTTGTTTTCTTACAAGCACAATGTCTCTGTAAAGTTACTGAAATGAATATAACAGACTGCATGTAGAGCATTGTTCATAATCACTGTATGTTATGCTGTAAGGTATGCTGCTCAGTCCAGCACATATTCCTCTTCAAAGTGGGCTATAAAAAGGAGGAGCTTTGGGGTGGCCAAGGACCTATATTAACCCTGCGGTTGCCAATACCCCGAAAGGCGCAAAGGCTCAGACCCGCTCACAGCTGTTTGCAGCTTTAATTTAGTTAATTATATTTGTAATCTATATTCATAATGCTCTTATGCTTAGTACCCTCATTTATTTGATTTTTGTATTTTTGTTTTTATTATCTGTTATGTACTTTTATTTATACAGCTTTATATATTATAGATAAATAAATGTTACATTTCATTGTCTTACACTTTTATAATTTCATTTTCTCTGCTTTATTATTATTGATTAATATTCCATTCTCTGGAGGTTCCTTACTACAAATTCACAAATATAAGATAGCATTTCCTCAGTGTTCTTATTTCTATCTACATAAGTCTATGGCCATGGCCACTTTTACATGATGTTTTACGAATTAATTCAGAATTAAATTATTTGGAATTCAAATATTCTCATTCAAGCTTACATGGACATTATTTCGAATTAAGGTTCACATGGAAAACGTGCTAAATCTGCTTTATAGAGCCTTACATCTGCTGTATAAAGCAGACGTAATCAAAAACTATACATGCATCGTGGCAACATGTTGTTCCCCATTAATTCTGAATGAGACAGGCAGAGAAAAGCTGAGGTAGCAAAACCTGTACAGCATCAAAATTGCTGGCTGTTGTGTTTATGGTATTCAGAATTCTACCAGTGGAGTAATAGATAGCGAACATTTCAGAGCAACTGATGGTGTCTGTGGCTGTGGACACAGAGTCATGTTGTGATACTTGTAGGGTTGTTGCTGCTCTGTGTGCCCCAGCTCCACTCCACCGGAGAATGGAAGAATCATAATTCATCTTTGCACAACGTATTATCACAGAGCTCTGCACTGTGATATACAATGCGCTCACTCTTAGGAGCATGCGCTAAATAACCACAATAAACTTTAAGAGGAAGAAAGGTTTACATGATTGAATAAACGAATAAATTTACAGAATAAATGAGTTCAGCTTTAAAAGTGGAATAAACCACTAACTTTATTTGGGTCTGAGCAATCAAGTTGAGAGAACCCTAATAAATCTGTAGTGTTTCTTTTTATTATTAGCTTACAAGCATGACGTGAGAAAGTGTCTGTGAGTATGGTAATCTATTTTCCTCACTGTTAGTATTGTGCATTTCTCTCTGCATTTCTCTTTGTCCTCTCCTCACTTTCTCACTTCTAGAACCCAATTGCTGTCTGTATTTTCTCTATTATTTCGGTTCTAGGCAATCGAAATCAATAATTGCCCACTCTAGATCATAGTGGGTAGGTCAGATCCCCACACAAACACTCCTTTGCTGCGATATAATAGGGGGCATGTTCTCCAGCTCACGTGCACTGCCACAAATTCTTGAGAAGAAGGGGAGGGGTTGCGGATGACAGAGAAGGTTCATTATCATTAAATCATAGGGATGCTGCTCAGTCCAAAACAGAATCCTCTTCAAAGTGTGTTAAAAAATGAGTCTTGGGTTGGCCTAGGTCCTACATTAAACCCCTGGTTGCCAGTACCCAGACGGAGGCGGGGTCTGAGCAACAAAGTTGCGAGGAACCTATTGAAACTGCTATGTTTCTTTTTTATTGGGGTCCGAGCAACGTAGTTGCAAGGAACGCATAGCAAAGCAAATGAGATCTCATTTATGCCACATTTACATCTCCTAGACAAAAAATGAGCACTAATTAAGACAAAAGTGGTTTTCTCATTCTTCTCAAATGTTTCTCCTGAGAAATAAGTCTCAAAATGAGCACTGTGAGAGCACTGAGCAAGTTTTCTAAATTCTCTCACAACTGTCTCTTTTCCTGATCTCAACTAAGGAGAAAATGAGACATATTCAAATGTCTTAATTTGATATCATTACTAACTCCTTTATGTCTCAATTCTGTCTCTTACCGCTCACTATTTGAGTTGTCAGATTCTCTTAGTTGTCTCAGGTTGGTCATTTTTATACCTCAATCAATGTTTATCTCATGGAAAAACTGTAAAGTGCAGTACAGTAAAACTGTACAGTAAAACTACCATAAAAGATCTTTCCAGTAAATTACTGTAATTTGCAAAGCATTGTGGGTAAAGTGCCTTTATTTACAGTAACATATTTTTTGAAAATGTGGTATTGTACTGTTTACAATTACAGTAACACTACTGTAGGCCTATGTGATCTGTTTTTCCTATGAAGAATTTAGATAGACAAGTCAGTGGTTGTAAATGGTTTGTAGGAGTGTGAGTGTGTGTGTGTGTGTGTGTGTGTGTGTGTGTGTGTGTGTGTGTGTGTGTGTGTGTGTGTGTGTGTGTGAAGCCAGAGAAAGTGAGAGAAAAGTCATAAAAATATGGTTTCTATCAGGAAGGATTACTGCATCCTCATACACTACCACCAGGGGCAGGAGGGTGGCAGACTGCAAAGGTGGGCAAATTTGCCTAGTGGCCAGGTTCCTCCCGGGCTGGGGGAAAGACTCGCTTCTCCTTGTCATATTAAACTCAATAAATATTTTACCGTAATTCATCCGGTAAATTGAGAACCTGCCGCTAAAGTTTTCCAGGGCCATATTTTTCTAGCGGAAGCTCTGCTTTCCAAGGTAGGCCGTCACATATCCATTCATACAAATACAATTTTGAAAAAGTACATTTACAATAATAATTTGTGGCTGCTGGCACCGCCAAATGTATTCACTGACTTCACCGGCTCGAGGTAAGGACTTGTTTTATTCTATATCAAGCTAATGAATTCTGCAAGAACGCATTAACGCATTCAACTTAATGCGATCAGATACTATCTGAATTACTTCACAATCTGAAGTAACCCTGGACACGTCCAGCAGTAGTATGTAGCTGCTGTTGTTACGGACGGTAGACAGACACCGACAGCTGCACACAACACGGTTAGTGCTGCACGGTTTTACCGTTGAGCTGTCGCTAAACTTAAGTCGCATGGAAAGAAACCTCAATCCTCTTGCTTTTTGTTTCAGTGAAAATATTTGACATCATGCGATGTAGGTCCGGCTGTTTCCTTTTTTTATGTCTAAAATTGCTGTTCTGTGCTTCCCTGTGTCTAATTGTGAAGTAAATCCCATCTTCTTTATTCAGTTGAAATGTTTTTCAACTGTTTCAGTCATAGTCGGCTACGTTGGTCTTATGTGACGCCACCAACGGTCGTTCCCTCCTTTTTTTCCCCCTCGTTGCTCTTAAAATTACAAAGAATATTGTGTTTTGTAGGTGTCTTCCACTAAGATTTCTGTGGAGAGGGAGATTGTGCTACCAACCACACCAGGATCACCATGCTGGGTAATGGATAGTCTCGTAATGTTAACGTGTCTTAGTCATATTCTGTAATTTCATCAAGATAACCTTGACAACAGTTTATCTGTTTAAGGAAGAAGTCTGACCTATGCAACCCACTGGATGGTCAGCACTGAAAGAAATGAGAATCAGAGAAATGCTGATTCTGCAAGTGCCATAGCAGTTGGCAATAACTATTTTGGAGATAATACAGAGGTAAGTGAGATGGGATTCACTTTGTCCTGTTTTCAGTTTTCTTGTATTGCTACTCTTTCTAAACAAAAAGAAAAATTACTCCTCCCAGCATGGCATTAGCCACATGACTGACAGTCTCGAAAAGAGAAATGTGACAACCATCTGCATGCAGTTCACCACCCTTCTCCAGCAACTTCTAGGCTTTGAACAGAAGATTTCCAACTATTTGTTTCTCCAGTGCAACTTCTCTATCCATGAGCCTAATTGACTGTCTTTATTTGTCAGATCAAAACACAACTGTATTCAGGTGAAATTGATCTTTTCAGGCTGGACTTTTTAATTTATCAGCATCCCACTCTGTAAAATGTACTTTTTACTGATACTACACTTACGTGCTACTGCCACTGCTTACCATCTCATCTTCTCATTGCCCCTCTGTTTCCTTACAGACTAATGCAAGATGCCAAGACTCTGATGAAGGAGTCTCCAGCTCAGTTGTAAATATTTATTTATTTATATTTTGCAGAGTTTGGATGTGACTGACTATTTCTGAGGAACAAGAGGGAATAAGAGTGTGTGTCTGTGTACATGCATATGTTAACACTGGGATAAGGATTGGCAAGCCTGTTATTTTGATAACTTGAGTTTGATTGAATCCACCGTTTTTAAAGTTTTTCATTAAGGTTACTGACGCTCTTCCCCAATTTTCTTCTGTTATTAATAGCCATGCTTATACTTATATAGTTTTGACTGCTTTAGCTTTTTTATCACCTGCTTCATGCCATTTGTTACTTAGTATATAACTAAACTCGCAAACTTGTCAACTATGAAGCTATAAACTTTGTGACAAAGTATTTAATGAATGAGTGTGTTCAATTGCAACTGTGTGTGGGTGTCTTTCATTTAATACTTTAGTATTAACCTTAACCTCAATTTGTTCTTGTATTTCTCAGCTGTAGCTCAGAGATTCTCATATATAGCTTCAGTAAAACATTTAAGAGAAATAATCAGGAGATGGAGGAGACATTGGACACACAATAAGATCTCTTTTAAGGATCATACTTCTCAGATTTGTCGTACAAAAGTCTCAGATTAATTAGTGCTCCGAAAGGGAGCACTATTACTCTCCACCGTATTTATTCTTATTATAGCAAAATTTCGGTCGAGCGTATCTCGAGAACCGCCGATCGCAGACACATAATCGATACATCAAAACTTGCGGCTCGGCCCCAGCAAGTGTGCTTTCCTTCGACCCCGACAAAATTCAGAAAAATTGGCAAAATCAGTTAATTGGCCGCTGTCACCAAACGATCCAGATTCTGGACATTTTAAAAGGGCAAAATGTCCGGGACGCACTCCCGTACGCATTGGTATATAGCAGCCTAAAAATTGACAAAGATTGACGAAAAAAAATAACACTTTTTTTTGTGCTCAGAAAGAGCAAAAAATCCCATAAGAAATGAATGGATGAAAATCGCCCTCAAACAAACATTCGCTGCGAAGCCATACGTTGTAGTAGAAACTTCAAAACGCAGGAGAACTTGTCGTCTCTGCCCGTACCCGACAGCGTGTTGATACCTTGTGTCGTTTTTCATCCAGGCCGTCTCAAAAACACGTGGGTTTGGCGTTTTTTGAAAAGTTACAGTGGGGAGAGACCAACTGTCAGGGTGCGGGATGACTGAAAAATCACCTCTCATTTTTCTCTTTTCACGCTGCTCCCGGCCAAACCGTAAGCAGTAGACAAATTCTTTTTTCCACTTTTGTAGGTAAATTTGTGCTCTCTCGTGCGATGCTGGCCATAAACCTGAGCGCTTTGTAAAATTTAAACGGCGAACCTCAGGGTCAGGCCGGCGCAGCCTCTTCTCTCCATAAGCCCCCATTCATTTTCCGACCACTGCGATCAAAGTTAAACTTTACACTTCTACTCGCGACTGTGGCCTCAGTTTTCATAGTAGACACACCAAATCGCATCAGGGCGTTCCTCAGACTCTCTCCTGCGTCACGGTGTGTTCGTTCGCTTTTTCCCATAAGAATGAATGGGAAAATCGGAACGCCTCAAACAAAAATGCGCTACGTCGCCAAACTTTGAGGTAGAAACTTCATTTTAATTTCAAAAATTCAAGAAACTTGTGGTCTGTCTGTGTACCGAGTTTCATCTTGATAGCTTGTATCATTTTTCACCAGCACCTTCTCAAAGCTCATTTGGTGAATTCCCTGCTACTCTCTCTCCCCTGCTGACAGTGTCCTGCTGGAGCAGGCTGACTGATGACCTCATAGAGACACACAAACACTTCAGGCACACTCACACACACACTCGGTCTCTCTCATACATGCATGTTGGGGGGGCGCTGGAATTTTCTAGTTTCATGTGATTCTCTTTCGTTCTCCTTCAAATAACCAAGACAAACCTTGTCTCTTTTTAGCATATTGTTGCTCCTAAGGGAACCTTAGGAGTCACTCAGAAACAAATGATCACAGAATGATACAAATATGAGATCTCAAATTGCTCTCAAGAGACAAGGTTTGCAAGAGATGAGCAACTCATTTTTCCCATGGAAACCTATTGAAACTCCTATGTTTCTTTATTATTAGGGTCCAAGGAACAATGTTGCGATATTAAAACTGTCCTGGAACCTATTTTATCTGCAACGTTTCTTTTTTATTGTTATTTTTTCTTCCTAAAGTAAATTTCATTTTTGGAGGCCTGAACATGGTCAAAAACCTCACCATTTTCTGCATGCACACAGAAATGGGCAAAAATTTGCAGATGCAGACCGCTGAAAATGCACTGGGCAGAATTGTGCAACAGTGAAAACAGGACAACTTACCTATGAGGATTTTTTTTTTACTATTTAGTTTTATTTATATATATATATATATATATATATATATATATATACACACACATATATACACCTTCAGCATGAACCCTTCAGCATGTATCTCATATTATTACTGATTTCATTTAATATATACACACTTTTACTGCAAACCAACCAGTCGTCAGCAGACAACCACCCCATCTGAGCCTTGTTCAGCCCAAGGTTTTTTTCTCACCATTAAAGGGAGTTTTTTCCTCCTCCTTTTCTGTTGGGCTCAAATGTCTTAAGATGGAGTTATGAACTGACACTGAAATTATTTTTCAAATCCAACCTCTGACATTTCTTTCCAGAGATGGTGTTTTAGAATTGGCAAATTTCAGTAGTATAGATGAGTGAATTCTGACCTCTGGTCTGTCATATGCTTCTGTTTATTCACTGAGGCAATTCCCTTACTTCAACTCTAAATTTTCTTACCCTTGCTATTGCTCCACACTGTTCACACAGGATTTTCTTTCATTTCTTCTGCTTAATGCAATGTAAAAATTGTATTTGATCATTTTTCTCTTACACAGAAGTTAGAGGAAATCTCATAGTAAATGTGAAAAAAAATCTGATTTTAATTGGCTTACTAGTACTACCATGTTACCAGACCTCTTATCATAATTGTCATTATGTTCAGTAGCAAGACATTTCAGAAAGCACAAGCTATGAACAAAAACACATTTCCTGCAAGAGTCTCACAATTGTTAGTTTTAGAATCAGAGAAGTCATGTATCTTACTTGTCCAGCAGAGTGTACTCTCCCTCAGATTTAAACAGTGCTCCCAGCCTGGCCTCCATCATGATGTAGGTTTTTCCTGTAGCATTATCTGAGATGAAGAAAAGAAACAGATGTGCTTTTGTTCAGCAAGGTTTACTGACATTTACTGTGAGCAAGTTTGTGTGTGATCGGAAATGTACCTGGGAATAACCATGCCATGCTTCTGTTAGCCTGCTATGTTTTTTTATGTTCCATTGAACTTAAAAGTTAGACAGGGGAGGCACAAGCGTGGTTAACAGTACTGGTAAAATTAAGACTGTTGGCTGAAACAGTGGTGTCTTGAATTCCCTTTGCTGTACTGTCAATGTCAAAAACATCAGAAAGCCCTGTCAATTTTATGACAGGGCTATTTTTCTTTCCACTTTCCACTCTTGCAGGTGAGGGGTTCTTATTCTTTACATTATCTAAGGAATCTCTTAGAAGGCTTCCTAAGCATCCGAAGCTAACCCTAACCTTTCCCCCAGAAAGTCAACCTCCACATCCAAATCATGGAATAGCAGCAAGAAAAAGCAGTGACATGGAGGGCAAATCAAATAACCTGACAGAAAGGTGGACAGCATCAAAAAAAGATGTTTGTTCTACCTCAGTGGATGTGATAAATAACTCCTCAGTCCTACAGTTGCTGTTGGCATCCCTTATCTCAAACAGTAACAGAGGCAACAAAAGAACAGGGTAGGTAGACAGAATATAAGCATGATAAAAAAAAAATGAGGGAGAACAAAAATTTGGATGAAGTTGGATAATGGGGGACCAACAGATAAATGGGGGGATTGAGAACATAGAGAAAAATGTTATGACATGCAGTGTGGAAACAGACCGTTTAAATCAAAATGGCCAACTTCCTATTTGGTTCTGACTTTCTGTACAAGAGACTTTTTTCTGCATCTGGACATCATACCTGTGTACCCATTTTCACTTCCTACTCCAAAAAAAACCCTGTGGGGAGGAGGCTTTGAATAACTCAAGGTGGCACCATTGAGCCAGTTTGCCAATGAAAGGGTAAGGCCACTCTAAAATGTGAGCGCTGGCCATGCTTTACCATCACACAGACAAAGCTGTAGGCTAGGTAAAATATTTTTTCACAAAAGATATCTTGACATCTCACATGAGAAGCACAAGCATAATAATAAATTACTAGAAAATTCCTGTGCATTGCTCCAGGATGTGTGCCCATTGCTTTACAGCATTTTCTGACTTTCGAATTCCAGGGCAATTCTTCTCATTGGGCTCGTGGTGGGGCCCAAAAGTAGCATTCAGGATTCATTTCTTCAGGTGAAGCCTCCTATATAGGTCCCTGTGTAGGTATAGTAGTGGACTGAACCAAGGTCATCTTGACGATGGTTCCTGTCTGCAGTCCGGCTTTCTCTGTCAGTGGAGGTCTGTTTGACCATAGACATAGCAGTGCCTTCTCTGTTTGAGAAGGCGCTGCTGAAAAACTATACATCACATCAACATGAAATTTTCTGCACAGACAGACCACAAGTTTCTGCAATTTTTCAAGATGCAATTAAGTTTCTATGTAAAAGTATTACGACACAGCGGACGTTTGTTTGAGGGGTTCTGTTTTCCCCATTCATTCTTAAGGGGAAAAAAATTGCATAAGTGCTAAACACTTGGCTCTACGGAGACAACTATGGAGAAAAGAAGAAAAGGTGCTGGAAATGAATTTGCCGCGTGAAAAGAGAGAAAAAAAAAAGAGCTGATTTCTCATCAATCCTGCACTCTGATAGTTGGTCTTTCTCGACTCAAGTGGATGTGAAAACGCCAAGCCCGTGTTTTTGAGAGGGTGTGGGTGAATAACGATACAAGGTATCAACATGCTGTCAGGAACAGCCAGAGAATTTTCCTGCATTCCTTGCTAATTTTTCCAATTCAATTCTTATGCGGATTTTTGAGCATAAATGAAAATCTGAAACCCACATAGTTTTGAGAGGGTTTTGAATGAAAAACAATAGAACATATGAAGATACCAAGACGTACAGGTAGAGATGACAAGGTTTGCTGTGTTTTGAAGTTCAAATGAAGTTTCTATATCAACATATGGCTTTGCAGTGGATGTTTTTCTCATTCATTTCTTTTCAGATTTTTTGCTTTTTTGGGTTTCCAGGGCCAAAAAGTAGGATACAGTTTGGGATCTTGGTCCAATCAGTCATGAAAATACACCAGTGCGTCCAGGAGAGTCTCAGGAAGACTTTGGTGCAATACACAGATTTTGTATCATTTGCCGACAGTCACAAGTTTGAGTTGCCAGTGGCCGAGCTGCACGTTATGTATCATTAGATTTTTTTTTTTTAGATCTGCATTCACCTAGTGCAAATCATCACAGCCATCTTTTTAATTACATATTAATCACAATTCATTACAATTGCTCCTTGACAGAGTTCAATGCAATAAACAGGTATATTTTTGCTTTTACAATCTGTACATTTGAATTATAGGTTTCCAGAATTTCCATAACCCATCTAGACCCATCTAGCTCAAACATATAAGGCTGAACATGCTTGGGCTCCATAGATTTATCGCTTCAGATAGTTTATCAACAGCCGTCTTATGTACAGTACAGTATGTCAAGCTGCATGTTGTTTTTAACTGAGTAACCACTGAGTTTAAGTCTACATTTGTAATGTGCCTGTGATATAATATTGGAAAAGAAGCATGAATGAATGAAATGAATGAATGAATACTGCTCACATGATTTATAATTATATTGGAAATCAGTCACCTCATCTGTTGGCCCAAACGTTTGTTAAAGTTGTTAAAAATGTTAAGTAATGTGATCATTTGTGTGTAGTAGGCAAGGCAGCTGGTCAGCATAAAGCCTACTTATGGTTGCCATATACACATGATAGGGTGTCATATCTATGCAGAAATGGACCAAGATTCATGGCAAACATGGCAAGTGACTGAACTAAGCATCTTTCCATTTCATGACTTCAGCAACAAAATAGCATAATGATTCTTAACTCTTCTGGTCCTGATATGACAAATGGCACCTTCTCAGTTCTCAAACCTGTGTCTGACCTAATTTTGTGACTCAAGTTCCTTCGCATGCGGACTTATGACCCATGGAAACACTTGTTGCAGTGGCACTGTCACCATAATTAATAAAACGTGTGCTACTGAATGGCCAACTATCAAGTATAAAATGTTCAAATAGCGTTGATTTCTGACACAGGAGCCACAAAAACAACATACACATGCTTTATATAATCAGTATGGAGTATGGAACTAGCCAAAACACATTTTGTCAGACTTTCTCACCTTTGACCTTGACATACAAAAGCTCAGGATTAACACAAAGGGCCAGGTTGCTTGGCAGCGTCCAGGGTGTGGTTGTCCAAGCAATCAAAGCAACTTCTTCATTCTCAACAAGTGGGAAGTTGACAATCACAGATGGGTCCTGAACATCCTGGAAACAAAAAAATGATTCGATATTAAGTCAAACAATGTTTTCATAATTGTTTATTTTGTTTGAGACTTTGGTGTGTCTCAGTGCATCAGACAACACATGAGAGAGTTGAGATTTTGCCCACCTTGTAGTTCTGATGGGACTCAAAATTGGACAAGGGGGTATTGCAGGCAGTGGAGAAAGGCATGACTTTGACACCTCGATAAACCAGACCCTTGTCATACAGTTGTTTGAAAACCCACCTGAAAAAAGAGAGAGAGAGAGAGAGAGAGAGAAAGAGAGAGAGAGAGAGAGAGAGAGAATTGCGTGAATTCAGCTGCCACGCCACTGCCGCAACACACTGGGAGGAATATGTGCCTTTTTACAGAACAGCTGTAAGGTGTCAAGTGGAATATCAGGGTTATTCCGAACCATGTCATCAACATCTGATTTGAATAGATCATACATGTAAACACTCCGATGTAAACAATCCGAAAGACTCATTTGGAATACATTTACTTGGAATGAGAAAAAACATAGCTACTGTTACAAGATGTTAACAAGATGCAGCCCTGGGATGATATGAAAGGTCATGAACAGCTGCGTAACAATTTCAAATTGTCATGGGGTGAAGATGAATACTTCCATGCATACAGTTACATTCAAACTTTTGGAAAAAACTTGACTACAAACAGACTTCAATACTTTTAAAAGGTCCTTAATCTTTCCAAAATTGACTTCCCAACTTGAATACTTTTTAAGACCTTACGTGCAACCTGACATAACTCAGCACTGGTGGTTATATCACTCAGTGGCACCGACAGTGGATTATCTTCATCCAACTATTATAAATATGTCAAATTTTTAAGTTCAAAGACATTTCATATTTCACATTTCTTTCATCAAAGGCATTCATACCAGACAGTTTCCATGAACCATGGGTAGAGGGTCTTGTAGTCATTGTCGAAGTCGATCCACCTTCCCATTCGCTTAACTGAAGTCTGGGAAGAAGAAACAAATAGCATGTAAAAGAAAAGCAATCACTGAATCCTTAAGTAAGCCTTTATTTTCACTTTTATTTACATTCCTATTTACATTCAAGTCAGACAGATATACATTATGAAAGTCAGACTCATAAGGAACAAACTGCATCAGAATAGGCAAGA
The DNA here is from genome assembly GCA_029224185.1 of Karalla daura. Lineage (NCBI taxonomy): Eukaryota > Metazoa > Chordata > Actinopteri > Chaetodontiformes > Leiognathidae > Karalla > Karalla daura. The sequence continues at coordinate 3,635,282 of CM055188.1, read as the reverse complement.
AATTATTGTTAAGTAGTTATACAACTAGTTATACAACTGTGGGAAATGGGTTCCTCGCTCAGGCTGGTTGTGAACCAAAAAGTATGTTAAGTTTTGTCTGTGCATTTAGAATGCTTGGACCCTCAAAGACAACTGCATCTCACCCAGGGGGATCTGTAAACTCCTCAAGGGTGGTAGTTCAAGTATTCCAACCCCAGGAGCAGCTCAGAAATAGTTCCACGGACCACTCCATTGGCAAAACCAGGCAAGATAATTGATGCATTGATTTTATTGAAAATGTAATAATATACCAATACACTCAGTGGTCCCCCCGCAGACCATACTTTGATAAAGCTTCTTTTGCTCTAGTGGGTATTGTCACATTTCCTCAACATAAACACTTTACACATTCCTGGATGCTCACCTTCCACTCATTGGAGTATCTCATGACAATGGTCCTACACTGCCTGTTGTACTCAGCGATGCCCATCTTGGCCACATCTTCAGGCCCTCTGATCCCCAAAGTCTTATCAATCTCATATTCCTGAAACACAGATGAGACAGTCTGAATCTGTAATTGATTTTTAGTCTTAGTCAAATTCTCACAGATTCTTACCACAGGAAGTCCGTGACAATCCCAGCCAAAACGCCGGTCCACATGGAAGCCACTTTGGTGGGCAAAGCGAGTTACAATGTCCTTGATGGTGCCAGCTAAAATATGCCCATAATGGGGTAGACCCGTGGCGAAAGGAGGACCATCATAGAAGGTGTATCTAGTTTGGAAATGAGCAGGAAAATTTGGGTCGTCGTGATACATTGCAAGTTCAGTATGACTATGTTGTATAGAAGCACAATCAAGGTATTAACTTAACATGGATGCAAATTAACTTTGTTCCGTCGAACAAAAAACATTTCACATGCTTTGAATATCTTATATAATCTTCCACGTTACTTAACATTTATAAAATAAACGGCTTGTGGAAACTGACTTCATAAATGACAAGCACTTGACACAGCACAATTATTAATTAAGTGATGTTTGTTAATTTGTTATTTTCAGTGAGAAACTCAGTGAGATCACTTTTTTTGGCAACAGATGAAATAATTATGAAAATTCATTATTAATAAATTCCTGTTAATAATCACACATCACACTTTTCTATTCAGTAAATATTAAAACGCATTGTATGCCCAATATGAAAGACCGTTTTAACACTGATATAGTTTAAACACCACATTTACTTGGGCCTGTTTTTGGACTGTTTGAGACACTCGTGGAAGGAGTCATTTTCTTGCCAGAACTGCAGAATTTTGTCCTCCTCTGAAGGAAAGTTGATGGACTCTGGAACTGGCTCCACCATTGTCTCTATCAAAAAAATAAAACATACATTTAATATACATACTTAGAGGTAGTGTGCATGTGTCTTTTTAAGTTAAGATCAACAACTGGAATAAGTCTACCTCCTGCACAGCAATACTGCCCCTAAATGCTATTATGCATTTTAATCAAGTACACATAAAATGCAGAATCATTGTAAACACGCAGATTGTAGTGACCATAAAGTACAATTAACACCATTAAGAAACATGCTTTTTCTAGTTTCAATTCAATAAATTACTGCTACAGACAGGTTAGGAGTCTTTTACTCAGGCTGATGAAAAAAAAATGGATAAAACCTAATAAAACACCAATAAAAGAAGAGAAAATAAAACAAAAAGCGACATTGTATTTTCGCCCAAATAATCTAAACATAGCAAACCGAATGTTTTGCCTATTGAGGTTTGAGGAGAAAATAGGAACTCACAGTGAAACAGGAAGGTTTTGTGGCAACTGGAAGGTCTATGCTCTGTTTTGAGCACTTTATACCAGATGATTTTGACAGGAGAGGGCATACTGTCCAGCTGAGACATGGCGTCAAATCATCTGTCTATAACTTCCGATCTCATTTACGAAAGGTATGTGTGCCAATTCGCTATAGAATTTATATATTCATGAATTTTTTCTGTGACTCACGTGATCACAAGCATTGATAGCGGCTTAATTTTAATTGTCCTTTCTGTCTGCATGTTAAAACCTTCCTTAAAATGTTGTTTTATGTTTATATATATATACAGATTCGAAGAAGCCTCTCTTGTTATGTGTGCCATGCCAGCCTGGTGAGAAATGCCCTACGCTCATCACATGATGAGAGCTACCACCTACTATTGCTTAAAAATAATGGTGGGCTGATGACTCCATTAGAAGGCGCAGTCAAGGTGAACAGAGCGGGATTCGCCACAGTCACTCAGGGCAAGCTCCTAAGGTGACAGTGGTCCCAGTGGTCAGTGAGGAGATTGGCACAGATGTGTTTTTGCTTGGGGAAACACACAATTTGGCATTGACAATCACCATACCAGAGTTGCAGTACAAGGAAGAAACTGTGCAAAACAGTTCTCTTCCTCGTGCGTTAGTGCGTCTAGGTATACATGTCTACGGCATTGCAGCTCAGGCAGCCACTGTGTCCCCGACAGCTACAGGTACTCCAGCTGTACAAATGTGCTTGGCTGCCGGCTTTGCACCATGGATGTATTATAAGAACTAGATACGGCACTAAACATGACGGCCCATTCATTCCGATGGACCCTGCTCGCCTGGCGCAAACGACTTGCTTCCACAAGCAGGATGGCATGCATGCACTTTTAGAGTGCTTTGGGACTGTTTCGTGGAAAAATTTCAGTGGCTTTTCTGTCCTTTATTTTTTTTTTAATACAAGAAACTTTCAAGACAAAGATTAGTTATTATCTAATAACTGAGGGCGTTCTGTCAATATTTTTACAGCCATCTATTTTATTTACAATTGCTGTCTATGGGGGCTTTTGGGGCACAGGATTCTCATTTTTGGGTTGATTTAACATTTTACATTATGACTAATAAGGTGCTTTTCAAAGGGCATTAGGCCAGTGTGTGTGTGTGTGAAGTGCATGGTGGTCTACCAGATGTACATCAATGCCATAAACAACACGATCAGGATGGCCATCAGCATCAACAACCCCTTCATCTTCAAGCACATCAGCAACTTATAACGCATAGAATGCGTGCAATTGCTTAGGTTAATGTGTAATGTTTAGGTGTTCTAAGTTAAATCTAATTTTAAGTAAAATAAATGTAATTGAAGTGTAAGTGTTAGTGAATTGATTCCCATGGAGTCTGGAGATGAACTGTCAATGTTTCAGAGGTGGGTAAGCTGTTCATTTAACTTTGGCGTCCACTACAGCCCTGACACGTGTAACAATATTTTCATTCATAACTGGAAGTATGGATGTGTATTATTGTTTGTGTCAAGACAACAATTCATAAGTACTGGTAAGCAGTGTTACAAATATCACAAGGTGGGAATGTCAACATGCAGCCTTTCTTATGGCCTGTTTGTGATAGGAAACTAGATTAGTGATTAGATTAGTGTTCAGAAATAGGTAGACTACAGTAGTCTACCTATTTCTGAACACTTATCTATTTTTTAGGGCATAACATTCTGCACAACCATGCAGTATCATAAATACATATTTATGTTTGTAGCAACCCAACCCGTTTGAAAATCGGTTGAAATTTTAGTTATGTTATGCATTTTAAAAGTACGTCCCAATACACACACAATGTAATGGGTGAGCGAGCTGCCTGACGCAAGATGGCCGCCATGTGCGGACGTTCGACACCGTCAGCGAGCAACGCGGATGGGGCATCTAGTCTTCTATATACATCTATGGTTGCCATAGTTTGCTTTCCAATATGGCGTTCCGCCTGAGCTTGCGCAAAAGGGTCCATCGCAGACGGCAGGTATCGCAGATCGGGCAGCCACAACCACGCGATTTTCCGCCAGAATGCTCTTGCTCTTTCCGGAAGAACAAACCATTGAAATTCATGGAGAACTGGCAGACTACCAGGTTTCTCTCGATTAATTGATCGTTGCAGTCTCGGGATTCAGTTCATCTTTCCACTTCTATACGGCTTTATTTTCTCGAAGCCTTCGTCCACCGGAATCCCAGTTGTGCCTCCACATACACACACCTTGCTGGACTTTCCACCTGCCTGGCTTTATTTCTCTGTTCTTCCGTTTTGCATGTCATCCACACGTTTGATTGAGGTGTCATTCGTCTTCCCTGAACCGGATAATGTTAAACATTTCTAAACTTTCTCCGCACATCTCTATGCCCTTCAACAACTGCTCTCTTCTGCTTATCTGGTATCCTTTATTTTGATGCTCTTGCCTGTATCCAGAGCGCAACCCTGTAAACTCTTATCACTCCTTTCTCACCGTCCACTTAGTTTACCATCCGGAACCACTCAGTCAGTTTTTACCAACCGCCAATTCCACGATCTCAAAACAGAGCCGTCTAAATTCAAATCTATCTATCTATCTATCTATCTATCTATCTATCTATCTATCTATCTAAGTCTTGATTGCAATGGCAGCGTCCCATCACACATTCTCAAAAAGACACATGAAACAAACTCATTTTATCCTAAGAGTTACTTTGCTATCGCAATCCAAGCAACTTCTCCGGCATGACGATTCATTGTTCTTAGCTAGCTGGCAGAGCTAAGCAGTACGTTGGTTTGGAACAGAAGGGCTACAAAGTTTGTAAAATGCTGTCTCTCACATAGGAGAACACATATACAATCAAGAGTGTCCGTAATGATTTCTCTACGATGCTAATACTGACTTTGAATGGAAATACTCACATGTTCGCCCACGGCTGCCAAGACAGACAAGAAATGATGCAAGTTTGTTGCAACGTAAACGGAAGTGACGACAAATGCTGCGTTCACGAGGACTCGGAACTCAGGGGCGGTGTCCGGAACCACCCCCTAACCCCTAGTCCCTAACCACTATATAGTGCCCTCACTTACCGACAAATTATTGTCGGACACTCGTTTGGAGTCACCGAGATGACGTCACTGACCGTCGCATTATACGTGCGAAATTGGCAGAAAATGCAAAAACTTTAGAACTTTACAATACATTTGTAATTGACTTGCATTCATTGTATTAATATAACCATTCACATTTCACAAATTCATGAAAGGGCAATTTACTTCCATCTGTACAGCGGCTGCTGTGCCAAGTCTGCTATTGTCTCGCTCTCTTCTGTGGACGTATTATACAACCTGGATACCGGACTAAACACCGGCACATTCATTCCTATCCATGCTCCCTTCCCGCTGTCCGACCGCAGAGCATGATGGGATACAGGGCTCCAGCTAGTGACCATCCGATGTACACTTGGAATCAAGGTGCATTGTGAGATACATTAAGTGCCCTTAATCTCGTTCACTAGACATTCGGACACTACTTAAAATGGCGTCCACCCGATTAAGGGCCCTATATAGGGGTTAGGGAGTGGTTTCGGACACAGCCAGGGATTTTCGACGGTAGACCTTTTTCTTCTTAATTGGGTTTTTATGGCGGTCAGCAAACGACTTTTTAAGTGCATTACCGCCACCTACTGGTCTGGAGTGTGAGAATGTGTCAGAAATCCTCCCTTCTCATAAATAGATTCCCTCTGTACAAATCTACCTTCTATTAGCATATATACACCCATACCTAATACCGAAATAAATTAAATTCTTTTTATTAATTTTGTCTTTCCTAGAAATTTAATAAGCAGCTGATGATTTCTCCCCTTTTTGTTTTTGCAATATTTCCTTCAAGTTAAAATTCCTCTTTGTTTTCTTTAGGCTCATACTCAAGACCCTCCGTTCACCTTCATATTTTGATCATTGTATCATAACATGTTCTATTGTTTCTTCACTATTACATTGCTCACAGCTCCCATCATGGTGTTTCCCTACCCTATAAAGCGTAATGTTCAACCTTGTCAAAACACAATCTGGACACCACTGCTTCTTCTTCTCTGTTCCCACTGTTCTTCCTCATAACCCCTACCTGCCTTTGAATTCCATAATACCATCTTCCCGTTTTCTCCTCTTCCCACTGCTTCTGCCATCTTTGCTTGATCTTATGTTTAACAATAACCTTGACCACTGTTTTGCTAAATGGCTAAATGAAATGTCTATTTTGCCATTCTCTGTTACCTTCTTTGCGCCTTTATCTGCCCTCTCATTTCCTCTTCTAACCCTAACCCTAACCCTAACCCTAACTCCTATATGTGCTGGCACCCATATCAATACAGTCTCTAACCCCATCACTTGAATTGTGAACAATGTTTGCTTTATTTCCCATACTATATCCTGTCAACTGTCTGAATGATTTTCATTAAAACCGATCATTGCTGAACTTGAGTCTGACCCTATTACTGACCTCAGTAGTTTCACGTCCTCTTCCCATTGCAGCACTGTTAAAATTTCAACCATCTCCCCGGTGTACACTGACAACCTGTCATCAATTCTCCTTAAAATTTCAACTCTGAATTCTGGAACTACCACTGCAATACCAACCTTGTCTGTTACGTTCTTTGATGCATCTGTATAAATGAGCAAGTGATTTACTTCCAATATACTCTTCTACAATCTGTGGCTGTAAAACACTGTCTTTGTTTCTTGAGCGCCTTTCCAGGAGCTCAGTATCGACTACTATGTCTGGTAGATTCCATGGACACAGTGCTGTGTGCAGTTGGGCTGATTTTTATCTAATTTATTTCTAGATCTATTGTTTCATGATCCATTGTCCATCCAAAACTTTTTATTATTTTCTTCTCCTTCTCCCAGCACGCTTTTAATGTTTCTTGTATTGGGTGATTTTTCATATTTCCTTTCAAATTTATCCCATAATTTATGGCCAACTGTTTTCTCCGTAATGCTAAAGGCTTCTGTACATATCCTCAAGGCTTGATATTGAACTCTGTCCAGTTTTTTGAGTGATGTTTCTGCTGCTGAACTAATTATTATACACCCATATCCCATAACTGACCTTAATAACCCAATATAAATGTTCTTTAATGCCCTCCGCTCTGCCCCCCACTCCCTTCCAACCATACACCTCATTGTGTTTAACACCTTTTTACACTTGTACACCATTTTGTCAGTGTTGACAAAATCAGACCAGATTCCTAAAAACTTAAAGTACTTTACTCTTTCCAGCTCCTGATTATACATTGTAGGTAATATACTATCTCCTATTCTTTGATGTGTGAAAATAACCATCTTTGTTTTGAACCAAACTCCCCACTTTTGTGCCCATTCTTGAATTTTACCAATAGGCTCTTGCATCTTTCTAATAATAAAATCCATATTTTTTCGTCTCTTCCAAACTGCTCCATCATCTGCAAACAGTGAGCAGCCCATTTATTTCTCTATACTCATAAAAATATCATTAATCATAACTGAAAATAAAAGGGGACTCATTATATTCCCTTGTGGTGCTCCATTTTCAATACTATAATTTCTTGAACATTTCTTACCTAGTTTAACCTGAATCATTTTCCATCCAAAACATCCTTAATCCAGTTAAACATTGAGCTTTTTATCCCAAACTTTGCCGTTTTAATTAATAACCCTTCCTTCCACATCATATCATATGCTTTCTCTATGTCAAAAAACTGCAACTGCATTTTCCTTGTTTATATGAGCTTTCCTTCTCATATTCCAAAGCCATTTCTGTTTCCATTTGAATTCCAAATCTGGCCTGAAATCTTTGTTTTCCTAAGAGCTTGTTTTAATTCTATCCTATTAAATGGCATCATTTTATCTTCATTTTGTTGCCACACCCCTTCATTTTCAGCCATTGTCCTCTCCCTACCTCTCTGGCCCTCTTCATTGATGTTGCTAGAGCTATGAACTTTGACAAAAGCCTGTGCTAATAATTCTGTTTTGTCCTCATCAGTTATAGCTGTTTCTCCATTTTCACTTAGCACTGGACACCCAAACTCTCTTTTCAATCTATTCATTCTTTTAATCATTCCCTACACTTTGTCAATTTTTGTATTTCTTCCAACACTACAGCAAAACCCCCTCTAGAAGTCCTTCTTTGCATTTTTAATTGTTGCATTTTTAATATGTCTTTATTTCGACTCTTTAATACATTTTCACATTCTTTTGGCCACCACGGCACTATTTTACTTCCCTCCTCCCTTCTTTGGTATCGACTAATCTGCAGCCCCTAAAATTGACTTATACACTGCATGATAATAAACATCTATATTTTGATTTATACTAATTTCCCCCATTTCCTGATCATTGATTTGTGTAAACTTTCCCCAATCTGCCCTGCTAAAAACTCATCTCTCCGGTCCCTTTCCATCATACTTCTCTAAATGTATTCCTATTTTCTTTATTACTGGATAATGATCACTTCCTATTGTTGAGTCTTTCATGAATTCCCATCTGCATATTCCTGCCATTTTGTCTGTTACCAAGGTGATATCTATAGCTGATTCTGTACCATTCCTAATGTTAATTCATGTTCCTCTTCTTTCATTTAAACAAACTAGATTTTTATTTTCCATTATTTCTTTAACCACCTCTACATTTCCATCATTCCTTTCACCCCATTGTGTTATGAGCATTGAAATCTCCACAACATATTACCTTCCCTTCCAGATGTCTGGTTAACTCTACTAATGATTCTACAGATATTTTTTTGCATGGGCTATAAAAATTTACCACTTTGATGACTCCTTCCTTTGCTCCAATTTCAACTGCTATCATTTCCAATTCTTTTTCCCTTTCTCTAATTCTCTATATTGAATTGCTTGTCTAACAAATATAGTACAACCTCCTCCACTTCCCTCCATTTAATCCCTGCACACACTATCATAACCCTTAATCACAAAATTCATCTCTGGTTTTAGTCATGTTTCTTGTACACGTATCACGTCCGGTTTCTTTCTTAGTTCATGTATGACTCTTTTAAACTCCTGACCATTTGCTATCAAACTTCTAGCATTCCATTGAAGGATTATCACTTAACCTTTTCTCCATCTTCTCCTGCTCTGCCATTGTCCTCAAGCTTCCAACTGACTTGCTCCTATGTAATGTCCTTCATCCCCAGAAATCTCACAGCTCCTCTTACTATTATTCTGATTTTCTCTGTTTTGTTCCTTGCCTGCACAGTCAATCACATATGCAATGAAAACAATCATCTTCTCAACATCTATTCCCTCTTTCTTTTTTCCCTGCTCTTTCTGCTCTTGTTCTGCTCTTTTCTCCATACTTCTATCTCATCCCTTCTGTTTTGTTCCTGCACTTTTTTAACTTGCTTCAGCATAGCTTATATTGTTGCTTGTCTTCACTTGTTGTATTTCCACTGCCCTTCTCCTAACCTAACATCCCCCATAAGTCACTCTGTGTTGCATACCACAAATACAACATCTATCCTCTGTATCGTCCGTATGGTCCCTTCCACATTTGGGGCACCTTTGCCTTCCCTTGCATGCCATCGCAACATGTCCATATGAGATCCTCATCAATTGGAATACCAGTTATCCCAGAAATTCTCCTCTTACACAACACCTTTTTTGTATAGGCTCTCAATATGCATCACTTTATTTTTCTGCTCCTCATTTTTTCATACTATTAGCAGGTTGCCATCCCACATGTCTTGGTCAGTTCTACATCTCCTACTTTCCTCCTTAATTCTTTTGATAACATTATCGGACTTATGTTTACCTGTTCCTCCTCTCTTCTCAACCTCAATATAATCTTATATTCATTCCTTTCCGCTTTTTGTTTTCCCACCCTGCTACCCTCATCCGAACTGCCCTCTTCCAAACTTCTTTTGTTCTCATCCTCACTCCTCAGCCCTGATTTATTTCTCCCGACTGACGACCACTCTACGCCTTCCATTTCTTCCTCCTTCTCTACTCTTTTGTCGCCATCCTGACCCATTCACAGACCAGTTTATGCTAACCGTCAACCTGCACCCGTCCACTGCCCATCTATCCTCGTAGACTCCATTTGATGACAGGCCAGTTCCCAAAGTTGTGCTCCGACCATAGACCTAGACGCCACCATAGACATGATAAAGAGTAGAGGCCACATTGGGTGCCGAGGCGCGAGAAATTTGGCAGCCATCTTGAGAAGGTCGTTGTAATGTCAACAACCAAAGCAGGTAGATGCCTGAACACCGTGCAGTGTATAGCTGCCCACATACTCGGCGGAGTATTTTCGGCGGAATTACTTTTCACCAGTAAAATTGAACTTTATTATCACACTGCTATAATCCGTTCATCTGAGCTACTTCCTTCCATTTTACTAGCATCTTTTCTGCATTTTATGATTTGACTTGTGCTTGCATTTCCTGTTCCTCGTCCCTTCTGTGATTGCCTCGATTTCCCACTACGCTCTAGATTCCACTCGCTGCTTAAATTCATATCACTATCCCCTTCTTCATCATCTCCTTGATTTGCCATTCTGATCCACTCACCAACCAGTTTATGTCAACTGCCAATTCCTCACAGGACTTTCCAAAAATTGTTTCTTCAAAATCCTAGCTCTGAATGCTGCTACCAATCTAGCCTCCGACACTAGATTGTTGAGCTGGCTCTCCAGTGGGGAATCTATCGGTCAAAGTTACCCTTTTGCCTTGACGCTGCATTGAATGCTACCGCCCACAAAATAGTGTACAGGGTGGCCATCTTGGAAAGGGGCCACTTGCTCCTACAGTACATTGATGCCCACTTACCGTCATAGACATATTCATATACATGGATGCCACATCTACCGTGGAGGCACATGCCTAAAACACTTCCATCTTGGAACAGGGCTAGCGTAGGCAGCTGTGAATGAGGAAAGAGGGACTCTTCAATCTCTAAAGTAGAATTATTCACTCAATTTTGAACTTGTGTCACACATAAAGCTAAATCTTTTAAAAATACTGGTTTTACTACCTAACACTTAACTTAAACTCCACATTCTCTGCCACTCCAGCATCGTTATTTAAAAAGTGCAAGGCCGACGAACTTCTGGCACATCGAAAGACAGAAAGGTGCCGGACTTCTGTTTGATGTATGGATACTCTGATGAGCGCTGTATAGATACCATATCTAGTGGGATTGCTTTTTTCTTGTGGGATCACATACACATATGGTGTGTATATGCAGGCATGGCTCTACCCAATGTGGTGCCCTATGCAAGATCACTCCAGGTCATACAGCACATCAGATACCATGACATAAATTCAGAATTATTTCTTAAAAGTTCTCCCTACTTAAAAGTTGTTGAGCAAAGATAATTTATGCTTGTTTTACTCAGCGGTGGAGTGAAACAACCGCCGTCATCAAAAAGCTGACCGTGTATAGTATCAACCGAAGTGTCGATGTTCCCCATTCATTTTGAATGAGAGAGACAAAAACATTGCGGGAAAAGTTGAGATAGCAAACCGTTTCCCCCATTAAAATGCCTGGTTGCTGTGTCTACAGGTGTCAGAACCGCTATTCTACCAGCAGAGTAGCGTTTTGTAGGATTCTAAGAGATTTATGGCCATTCCAACGGGTGACTGGAATCAGGACGTAATCAGAAATGCTCACATCTGTAGTGCCCACTTTATAGACCCTTTTACTGTTTGTATACAATGATGTATGCGCGAGCATTGTGGCAACAGAAGTGCTGTTGTTCCCCATTCATTCTTAATGAGAGAGACAAAAACATTGAGAAATAAGTTGAGATACCAAAGTGTTCCCAGCATGAAAATGTCTGGCTGTTGATTTTGCAGTTGCAGAATCGATATTCTACCAATAGAATAAAGTTTTGCAGGATTCCAAGAGGATCGTGGCCATTTCAGAGCAACCGACAGCGGCTATGATCGGGTACATGGAGACATGCTGTGATTCTTGTGGGGTATCTCTGTTCCTGAGACCAGAGAGTCATGTAAAGAACATCAGGTACCATGACATAGATTCCGCATTCTGTCTTTAAAGTTCTCACCACTCAAAAGTTGTTGTGAAAAGATGAATTACGCTTGTTTCACTCAGCGGTGGAGTGGAGCTGGGGGACAGCGCAGCATGAGGGGGGTGTGGCAGTCTCGGAGCTGGGGACATAGACACTCTGGACCATGGACACATGGACCGTGGATTACGGATTACCTTAACGGATTTAAAGTCGGTGCTACAGGGGTGAGCATTTCTGATTACATCCTGATTCCAGTCAACACGCTTAATTGCCTGCAGCAACAAACACCTTCGGAATGGCCGTGGTCCCCTCAGAATCCTACAAAAGTTCTTCCAGGACTTATCATTTCTGACACTTGTAGACACAGCAACCAGACATTTTAATGGGGGAAACGGTTTGCTATCTCAACTTTTCTCACAATCTTTTCATCTCTCTCATTCAAAATGAATGCGGAACATCGACACTTCCATTGCCCCTATGCGCGCGCAGCTTATTGATGACGTCAGTTGTACAAGGGTCTATATCCGTTAAAGTAATCCGTTATTGTGTGCTGTGTGTCGGTACCCGATCTGGGCGGCACACAGCGCCGGGTACAGCGCAGCCAGGCGCAGCGCTGCTGCTGTGCCCCGCGGCAAGGCGGCAAGGTTGCTAAGCTACCAGTAACAACATTTAGCAGTTGGTTTGAGCGCCATCTTGTGAGAAGGTGTATTAAAAGTCCTGGCTATAGTGCTAATAAGGAGACGAGGAGACGAGCAGCACAGAAAAGGAGGATGTGGGTCCATCCAGTTCTGATGGGAAGGCAGGAACTGGGGGCATTGTCGTGAACACTTGGACTAAAATACACAAACTGTGCATGCGCGCACACTGAGCCCAGATTGGGTACTTCCGCCCAGATTGGGTACCCACCATAGATGTATAATAAGAACTGGATAGGGCGCCACTCCTCTGCTGGCCAGCCGATTTTTCCCAGTGGCCAACCCTGTTATCGCAACAAAAATCCCATTGGGCCCAAAAAGCATTTTCCCCATAGACGGCAATAGTAAAAGAGACGGCTGTAAAATTGTTGACAGGACGTCCTCAGCTGCAGACATAGTTAACTACTGATATTTCTATTGTATATTTGTATATTATATTGTATATATTGTATACAGAGCTCCTCACCCTCTCTCTAAGGGAGCGCCCCGCCACCCTGCGGAGGAAACCTATTTCAGCTGCTTCTATCCGGGATCTCATTCTTTCGGTCAATTTGCCTTGGGTGACCCTACCAGGAGTTCATGACTCCCGACAACATAGCTCTCAGGGGTCTCAAGGGCACGCAAACCTCTCCACCACGATAAGGTGATGGTTCCTGGAGAGGGTACTGATCTTTCAATTGCATATTTTTAATTCATGGACTTTTCATTTATCAAAAAAAAATTTCATGACAGAAAAGTCACTAAAAAGTTTCACTGTCACAGCAGTTCACATGCACTCTCAAAGCACATGCGCGTCGTCTCGCTGCACTTTCTCCCCGTGTTTCTCCCGAACGCGGATTGGTTCACGGTCCCCTGTTGCCTGATGGGAGTGACTCTCCTGTGCAAGTAGTGATGGGAATTATGGCTCTTTTTAAGGAGCCAGAGCCGTCGGCTCAGCTCACCAAGAAGAGCCGGCTCTTTCAGCTCCCAAGTGGCTCTTTATATTTTCTGTTGTTTTAAGTCTATTCATCACCAACAATAATGCTAAAACCTATGTGTAAACTGAATTACTAATGAAAAATATACACTATCTCCAATATCTATCATTTATATGGCTTTATTAAGCTACTTTAACAAGCATGTGTAATTCAGTTAATATAAAAACAAAGACCAAAAACAACCTCACCAGTTGTTTAAAAAACAAAACAAACAAAAAATTCACTGGTTGCACATGTGCAAGACACAGTGATACCTTCATTTGCAGGTTCCCTTGCTTGTCTGGCTTCTTCTAATTGCACTGCTGGGTGAAGCGTTCTCATGTGTCTGTGCAGGTTTTTTGTGGAGCCTCCTCTATACAATATTTTCACCTTGCACAAGGTACACTCTGCCTGCTTGCTGCTTACAACATTGTAGCGGGTCCAAATTCTACTACGTTTCCTATCACTCATTTTCTCACGGGCTTAACAGTAATAGAGTACTCTGATATATGGGATGTATTTCTCAGAACACACAATGTCGAAGCAGATAGTGGCCGTAAAAGTACTATTCAGCTTGTTTAATGAGTTTAACAATTAAGCAATATATGAATACATTTATATACGCATATACAGATAGATAAACATGAATATATAGAGAGAAAGAGATAAACATCCATTCATCCATGTTCTTCCGTTTATCTGGGTCCAGGTCGTGGGGGCAATATAGATGATGTATAGACACAAAGACAGGGTACCATAACAAAAAAGTGACAACCAGAAGTGACTAGAACAAAGCCTGGATAATAAATTGGGAGGGGAAATGCCTCTACACACTCTCATCTTGTGCTGCAATAAAATAATGAAGATTCTAAAGATTAACACAACAAATTGACACCTCAACTAAAATGAAGAAAAAAAGAAAAATATATATAAATACATGCACACACACACACACACACACACACACACACACACACACACATATATCCATCCATCCATCTTCTTCCGCTTTTCCGGGGCCGGGTCGCTGGGGGAGCAATCTAAGCAGGGACGTCCAGACCTCCCTCTCCCTGGACACTTCCTCCAGCTCTTCCGGGTGGATCCCGAGGTGTTCCCAGGCCAGTCGGGTGACATAGTCACTCCAGCGTGTCCTGGGTCTTCCCCTGGGTCTCTTTCTGGATGGACATGCCCGGAACACCTCCCGGGGAAGGCGTCCAGGAGGCATCCGATTCAGATGCCCGAGCCACCCCAGCTGGCTCCTCTCGATGTGGAGGAGCAGCGGTTCTCCTCCGAGCTCCTCCCGGGTGACAGAGCTCCTCACCCTATCTCTAAGGGAGCGCCCCGCCACCCTGCAGAGGAAACCCATTTCAGCCGCTTCTATCCAGGATCTCATTCTTTCGGTCATGACCCAGAGTTCATGAACATAGGTGAGGGTAGGAACGTAGATCGACCGGTAAATCGAGAGCTTTGCCTTTTGGCTCAGCTCCTTCTTCACCACGATGGACCGATACAGTGACCGCATTACTGCAGCCGCTGCACGATCCGCCTGTCGATCTCTCGCTCCATCCTTTCCTCACTCGTGAACAAGTCTCCGAGATACTTGAACTCCTCCACCTGAGGCAGGGGCTCTCTACCGACCTGAAGAGGGCAGTCCACCTTTCTCCGGTCAAGAACCATGGCCTCGGACTTGGAGGTGCTGATTCTCATCCCAGCTGCTTCACACTCGGCTGCAAACCGCCCCAGTGCATGCTGGAGGTCCTGGCTCGAGGGAGCCAATAAGACAACATCATCTGCAAAGAGCAGAGAGGATCCCATGACTCCTGAACCGGACCATCTCTGGCCTCCTGCTGCGCCTAGAAATTCTGTCCATAAAGGTAATGAACAGAACAGACACCGGTGACAAAGGGCAGCCCTGTCAGAGGCCTACATGCACCGGGAACAGGCCTAACTTACTGCCGGCCATACAGTGACCGCATGGCCCTCAGTAGAGAGCCCTGGACCCCGTACTCCCGGAGTACCCCCCTCAGAACACCACGAGGGAGACGGTCGAAAGCTTTCTCCAAGTCCACAAAACACATGTGGACTGGTTGGGCAAACTCCTAGAACCCTCGAGCACCCTGTGGAGAGTATAGAGCTGGTCCAGTGTTCCACGGCCGGGACAGAAACCGCATACAGCCCGTCAGCGAGCGCCTGGTGGCCGGGTCTGTCACGGGCCCGGCCGGGCACAGCCCAAAATGGATAAGTGACGATTCCATCCTCTCCGCCGCCCCGTGGACCCACCACCTGCAGGGCGAATGACTGGGGTCGGGTGCAAAGTGTACTGGGTGGTAGTCGTGGGCAGGACCAATCCCAGGGCAACAAATCTGGCTCTGGGTACATGGAATGTTACACACACACACACACACACACATATAAATATATATATATATATATATATATATATATATATATATAGAGAGAGAGAGAGAGAGAGAGAGAGAGAGAGAATATTTACATTTATGAATGCTAATCTTAGAGTCTTATGCCAAATAGAAGCTGTATACATACTCTTTGGAGATGAGGCGGGAAGCTGAAGGTGGATAGAATAACACCATCTCTGAGTCGGACAATCTGACCTGTCTTTCAAAATCCTCCTGCTTAAAATGTTCACTGCAAAGCACAGTTGAATCTTTCCCTCCTCAAAGCCACTTCCCATTTCTACCTGGTGTCTCTGTCTTTTGAAAACATTCAAAATGAAAACATTACGAACATGAGATACATGAGAAACATTTTACAAAGGAAGCCAAGCTCATTTACCTTCTTCCTATTTTTTCTACACCCTATCTTCCTATTTCCTAATAATCGTATGTACGTCTTCGTATTATCTTCCTGCATCTGTCTGTCAGATTTTTCTGCTGGACATAAATGCAGTACAGAAATATTCTATTCACAAATTACAACTGAAAATAATGTTCAATCTTACTTGTAAAAAGTAATTCCACAAGCCCTGCTTTCAAAAGTTTTCAGAGTTTGACAGTTATATGCGGCACGGTGCGCAGGTGTGCTGCCACTCCGGTTTTCACTCGAGACCTCCTCCAGATTTTTCGAGTCTCGGCAGCGAATGCGGCGTCTACTCTTTTATTATGTCTGTGTATGTAACCCTGCTCACTGACGCATGCTTCCGCTTTAAGGAAAGAATAGAGCTTGCACAGTAGAGTCACTCCCAGCAGGCAACACGGGACCATGAACCAATCTGCATTCAGGAGAAACAAGGGAGAAGGCGCAGCGAGACAACACACATGCGCTTTGAGAGTGCATGTGAACTGCTGTGACGTCACACTGAGCTGTGAAACTTTTTAGTAACTTTTCTGTCATTAAAATCTTTTTTGATTAATGAAAAGTCCATGAATTAAAAATATGCAATAGAAAAATCAGTACCCTCTCCAGGAACCATCACCTTATCGTGGTGGAGAGGTTTGCGTGCCCTTGAGACCCCTGAGAGCTATGTTGTCGGGAGTCATGAACTCCTGGTAGGGTCACCCAAGGCAAATTGACCGAAAGAATGAGATCCCGGATAGAAGCGGCTGAAATGGGTTTCCTCCGCAGGGTGGCGGGGCGCTCCCTTAGAGATAGGGTGAGGAGCTCTGTCACCCGGGAGGAGCTCGGAGGAGAGCCGCTGCTCCTCCACATCGAGAGGAGTCAGCTGGGGTGGCTTGGGCATCTCAATCGGATGCCTCCTGGACGCCTTCCCTGGGAGGTGTTCCGGGCATGTCCATCCAGAAAGAGACCCAGGGGAAGACCCAGGATACACTGGAGTGACTATGTCACCCGGCTGGCCTGGGAACGCCCAAGGATCCTCCCGGAAGAGCTGGAGGAAGTGTCCAGGGAGAGGGAGGTCTGGGCGTACCTGCTTAGACTGCTCCCCCAGCGACCCGGCCCCGGATAAGCAGAAGAAGATGGATGGATGGATGGATGGATGGAAAGATCAGTAATTAGCTATGTTCTCATTAGTGTTGCGAAGACCGACTCTTTTTACTGACTCGGATCTTTTACTCTCCATCAGTAAGCTGAATGAATCTTGAACGAATCATTTCGTTCATTTTACAGGCGGTGGTGCTGTAGCCCTCTAATGGGCATTGTAAAGACGGCCGCAGTTCTCAAACACTACTGAAGACTTTTAAACTGACAAAGCATAATACACAAGATGCTACAAGCAGTTCAAACCATGTGAAACTTAAGACAGCAAAAATACATCACAATAAAGTTACTTGTGCATCCTCTCTGCCATTGTTTAACAGCGAGACAGTGAGGAGATCCGAAAACGGATGAACTGCAGAGGCAAATGAACGAGTCGTAACAAATGAACTGGTCCCGGCAAATGAACTGGTCTGACGAAATGAACTGGTCCTGGCAAATGAACTGGTCTTTAGGAATGAACTGGTCCGACGAAATGAACTGGTCTTTAGGAATGAACTGGTCTGGCAAAATGAACTGGTCGCGGCTAATGAACTGGTCTTTAGGAATGAACTGGTCTGAAGGAATGAACTGGTCTGAAGAAATGAACGGATCGTAACAAATGAATGAAGAAATGAACTGGTCTGAAGAAATGAATGGGTCGAGGAGCGAGAGCAAGATCCGCGAACCAGACAAATGAACGGATCAGATGAACAAGTACAAGTAACGGGTCTGTGCAGCCCGAGCTGCCTGTTAAATGTGAATATTCTGCTGAAAGTACATGAAAAAGACCCGTTCAGTCCGAGCTGCCTGTGAGCTGACAGCTGGTAGAGTAAATGTAAAACTCATTTTGACAATTATTGAGACTATTAAAACAAAAAGTTACATTTAATAAGGAAAAATGTTTACATGGTGCATTTTCTGTGTCCAAAATGTGGCATTATTATTATTACGACTACTATTATTACTATTACGATTAGTGTTATTGTTGTTGTTGTTGTTGTTATTGTTGTTGTTATTGTTATTGTTATTATTATTATTATTATTGTTATTATTATTATTATCATTATTATAGTGGTGTGAAGGTGACGATGGTGTTATGTTATTATTTTATGGCAGAGTATAACACAATCAACATATTGATATAATTTTCAAAAGTATTTATTTATAAACACACTTTACACAATACAACTGAAAACCACAAATTCTGACTTCATGAATGAAAGACAAGATTGCGTGTATAGAGGAATTTCTCCAGGCTTTGTTCTAGTCACTTTTTTTTGTCATGTAGGCCTGTATATATATCTGCAACTATATATCATATATCCTGTGTCATAACTACATAAATGACGTTTGCATTAAAAAAAAAACTCGTGAAAATCGGTGAAGTATTCAGCGAGTTATGACTGTCTAAGAGATTACACCGAGCGGAGCCGGAGACCATCCCAAGATGGCGGCCCCACGTTTCGTCGGCACCAATAGGCGGTAGGGGCCGTTGCGGCGTCTACTCTTTTATTATGTCTATGGACCTGAGGACCCACTGATGAGTGAGTCGGGAACAAATCTTTTCTGTTTCCGGTCCTGCTGACTGAGTTTATGCAGCTGCCTGCCATGTGGCGAGAGAAGGAACTGCACGAAAATGAACGAATCGCTCACTGAGAAGACTCATTACTCCCGAGTAATTTGAAAGATTCGTTCATTTCGAACGAATCGCTCACGAACGACACATCACTAGTCTTATTATACATCCATGGGTTACATAGGAATGAATGGGCTGCCATGTTTGGTCCGGGATCCAGTTCTTATTATACATCCATGGTACCCATGTACCCACACTGCGGCCGAGGTCCATGGTCCAGAGTGTCTCTGTGTCCCCGGCCCCGAGTCTCTGCGCCCCGCAGCAGCTGCAGCCTCTGTCACACTCCGTCAACAATCGGGAAGAGCCTTCAAACGAAAGACTTGTTAAGGGAAATCCGCCGCTTCACCCGCCTCTATAATACAGCCCTGACAGAATACAAAGACGGTTTCCGCTGTGCAAATTCACGGCGTGAGATAGCACAAACGCTCGGGCGGAAGGAGCGTTTGTGTCGCCGACATGCATGTACAATGGTCGCCGATAGAGTTGTCACCTGTGTCACACACACCACATTGACAGCGGTTCATCCGCGCGCACCCACCGAGCGGCGGCATCTGCGCGCTGAATTTAGCGGCACATCTGCGTACATAGGATACAGACAAATACACAGAAATACAAACATTCAGGGACGATTCTTCCGAGACATATCTTGCTGAGCTCAACGCATTAAACGTATCTATGTAAGGAAGAAGACACAAGGAAAATGATTAAACTGTGGGTAAATCATTTATCTAAGGGCAGACTGGACACATTTCTTAACACTTGCCATGAAGCACAGCAGCTGGACAGTGCAGCTGAAAATGACTTGAAAAAAACTCAGTGAATCTCAGTAAACTCGGCTCGGTTCCACGACTACTTTCGTGAGAAACATGGAGATAATGATGCTTGGATATGCGACGCCCTCTGCAACGACATTGAAAGCATCAGCTGGTTGAACTGTTATGTGACCAGACGCTAAAAAAGAGTTTTGGCGAGGTGGCCCTTTCCCATGTCTGGTGCAGCGATGTGATGGCTGAGAATCCATCCCTTGCAACTCTCACAGTCAAAACGCTCCTTCCACTCAGCACAGCCTATCTGTGTGGCTTTTCCTCCATCTCAAGTCAAAGCACAGAAACAGACAGGACCCTGAGCATGATCTGGGACTAGCTCTGTCTATTGTCATCTTTGAATTTGAAACTCTCATCAAGAATAAAGGCCCCAGTATGCTTCTGTGAAAATGCGCCTTGCATCTGCACCGGGGAGTGGCCCACATCAGAAGGTGGAGACGAGTGCTCAAAAACCCAGTTGACAACGTGGGAGAGCTAATTTTATCCCCACGAGCAGTTAGTCGTTGCTTGTCATAGATGCATCAGACGAGACATCAATCAATATGGACGCTGCTTCAGCTGTACTCCTTGTCGTACAATTGAAACAACAAAGTCCTTTGGATCTGTGTTTAAATACGGTAACAAAACATCCACTTTTGTCTGGACATGTCCGCTTTTAATGATGCATAGATTCATTAAAATGTCAGTTTTTCAATTGACTGGCGTGCAATCTCTTTTTTGTCTGCTTATCCAAATCACAAGTTAGGTGAACAGTTAGGCAGATTTTTTATTGTTTTGTGTAGTTTTGATATTTATTTTATTTACTTTTGTCCATGCAGTTGTCATGGTCTCTCAGTTTCATATTAATGTGACCTGAATGCAGTGAAATACCTTGTTTTGAGGATCTTTATTTTGTGCAATTTGATGCGTATTCACTTTTTTTCCATGCTGTTGGATGGTCTTCCTCAGGTTCCTCTGTATATGCTCTGAATAGAAAGATGCATATAAATCAAATATCTCATTTTGTTGCTGTTAGGTATTGCATATATTCATTTTATTCTCTTCTGTTCATGCAGTTTCATTCATGTCTTCTGAAATGCAATTAGTATATTTATGTTTTGATTTGAGTTTTAAAAAAAAAGGCTGCTTTATACACTTGCTTGGTTTGAATTCTATAATAGTGTGTTGTGGCTTATTGACCATGGGAAAATGTGGGTCCCAGAGTGAGAAGTTAAGAACCCTTAATTTAGAAGACACACACAGACACACACAGGACATATTTTATATTACACAGCTCTATAAAATACATATTCTGATTGCTCAATCATTGCATTCTAAGGCCTGCTCTGTGCATCAGATAGTTGCAATGTATATGGTAACTGCAATAACTGTTGTTAGAGACACCACTTTGAGGTGTATAGACCAGAACTGCAGACCACTGATTTTGAATAATGGAATCCCAACAATGTTAATGTTTAGATTAACCAGAGGGGACAGAGCACTTAGATCATTTTGAAGGAGGAGGGATCTGTCATGGCAAAGAAGGTGCATATCCTGCCTGCTTTCATGAACAGTCGATGTGTTCTGGTTTTGATTTGTATCAATCTACATTGGTGAGCATGCGGGTATGTTTTTTTTCTTTCCCATTGTCAAGTTAAAGCGTGAGTTTGACCATGTTGCCATACATTTAGATAGAGGTTTGGCTTTAAGTGGCCAGCGGGTAAGATGACATGACCTGCCTATGAAGACTTTGGATTTACTGAATTACCATGCCCCTTACAAAGCAAGCTACAGATTCCCTTCCTCAGGTTATATTAAATGTACTGGCCATTACATTACACCTCTCAAACAAGCGCCAATGCTTGTGCTGCATTTTGAGCATTGGCTTTGTTTACTATCGCTATGTTTTTTCTCTGATGTCTTTTTTGTCCGTCTTGTATGTGCTGCGTTCATGATTCTGCTTTTCTTTACATCAACAAGAAAATCCCTGTTGTAACTGAAAATCAGAATTGACTGAGCTGTTGATAGCCTCCGCCTGGAGTGAGAGCATTGTTTCCCGCAGCGATATATTGTTAGGGCGGCCACCTTGACAACAGATGCCTGCCGCCTTTACTAAGTCCCTCCAAAAACAAAAAAAGTCCCTCAGGAAAAAAAAACAAATTCCACCCGCATTTAGTGGATTGTGGGTCAGAGCTGAACTTCACAGAGGGGCAATCGGGGCTACTGATGTGTTTGCATGTTTGACTGGTACACGTGGTTTTCTGTAGTGTACAGTAATGGAAGGGAAAATTTAATTGTGTGTTTAGCCCCCCAAAACGACAAAAAGCAAAATGTAAAGTGTATGATGAGTAATACTGAGTTTTACTAGCCTAGTTTTACTAGCCTTACTAGGGTAACCTTGCAGGACGCAGCCCCTTAAATTAGACACATCGTTAATATGGATTTTGGAGCTGTCGTATCGAACTCCACCAGCAGGAGGCACTGCTCTTAATCAGAATTCTCTGTATTCACCCACTTCCGCTCTGTCACGGTTCTTCCTCGATTCCTGGATCAGCCTTCCTTCTCTTCCGGTCGTCGTCTGAGCGTGTGGTAAGTGTGACGCCTCACCTCCGAGGTAATCTTTAACAATCCGTTTCAATCTTCGTTAATGTTACTTTCCTGATTATCGGTATACGTTTATTAACATTAATCATTTGACAGGGCGATTTTCAACGACACTTTTTATTTGATTAGATGAGTATTTGCACCGCAAAACTGAGTGTGAACGCTGTCCCAAGTGAACCACAAAGGTTACCAACACGTATAAATGCTGCAAGTTTCCCAGATCGTTACGGTTTATTTTATATAATACAGTGGGCTGTATGTTTTGCTTGATTCAGACTTTTGTGCGACTGTAAATTTACTGCAGTTTACTACCACATTTCTTATTTGGCTGCTGGCTGGCCACCGATGTCTGCTAACACGCAAACTTTGGGTAATCGTGCTGTCTAAATTTTGCTCTGCAGATAAACCAGTATCAAAATGGCAAAGTCAAAGAACCACACAACCCACAATCAGTGTAAGTAACTATCTTCATTGATTACCATTGATATTTTTTCTCACTTGCAGTGAGGAAAAGGTGCACTCATGTCTATGAAAATGACAATAGCCTTTAGCATTTACTATATGTTTATTATATTTTGAATACTTTTATTGACTGTTTGCCATATGTCAACACAGCTCGTAAGGCCCACAGGAATGGCATCAAGAAGCCAAGGTCTCAGCGCTACGAGTCACTGAAAGGGGTAAGTTTTTCGTATATCTGCTGGGATTACTGTTCAATTGGGCACACAGGAATTGTGCCATTCATTTGCACAATCTGAAGGTCAGTGCCACCAGAATCCCCTGCCCGGCTGCTGGATATTAACATTCTTTCTAATACTTAAAACAGGCACTTCAAAAGATTTCACACCTTCCACAAGTCTCTTTTCTTGTATTTACACAAGTCTTGCCTATTCCTACCTCGATCACTAAAATGCCCTTTATGGAGACAAATGTAAAATTTTACTGGAATTAATTAGCCTGGCAGATCTGCATTTAGTATGATGTATGCAGCAATGGTCCAACCTTCTCAGTGAGGCATCTACCACTGACAGTCTGAAATAACTGAATCATTCTCTGCTCCTTATGTAGGGAACTTAAGTGCACTGCATTTTCAGACTCACTCACTGGTGAATGTTTTCTGACCCTTCTGAAACTGAAAATTAAGTCATTCAAGATGGCAATTTCAGATGTTGACCACTGAATTCAGATGGTCATTATTCCATTTAAAGATCTGTAATTAACCTCAATTCAGTCTAGCTACATAATCTGTACCGATAGAATGACATTCTAGATAATCTTGAAATAGTGAAACGACTAGTCAGAATTCTCTTGCAGATATCCAACCAAGTTACGGGTATCCTGAAATTAACTGTGGGGTAGAAATGTTGATTACGCTGTAGAACATTCTACTGGCTTGTTAATGTGTAACTGCCAATATCCTGAATTGGAGTTTTGGCCAGGCAAAGTAACACCCCAGATATCTATTGTTAAGCTAAAAGTTTTAGGTGGGAGGTTGAACAAAAAGCAATTTGAGTAGCATACATATGTTTGTCTATGGGTGGCAGGTGAAAGTCCAGTGTATTCCTTATCTCTGAGCAGTGGGATAGGTTCCAGCAGAACCATGTGACATTATATAGGTGTATTTGTTTTAATTGTCCACAAGTTAAGTTTCATCTTATATTCATGTCTGCACCGTAGCACCAAGATTGACTTTGTGTATATATAAACATTCCTAATCAATTAAGACTGTTCTAATTTAAAATAGTTTCTGGATGTCCATAGTGTTGTAAAACATAGTAAATGAAATTGGCAAAATATAAGGTGGGGGCCTGAGGTGACTGGAGAAAGGATTAGTCTCTCACTGACACTGTATATTTTGGTCATTAATTACTTTATCTCCATGTTCTATGCAGATGAACTGCTTTATGTCCTTTGTAGGTGTGTAATTAAGTGACTTCTGGTACACATTTCTATGCGCACCATAAACCCTAAATCATTCAACATTGGTCTTAAATTGCTATTTTATTATTCAGATTATTGCCATCCGTGTTTTTAAATTAGGTTCTATTTGTCCCCCTTTTGACCTTGAGCACATGCCCCTTTATAGGTCTCTGCATAGCAAGTTGTCTCTACATGACCAAGTCGTCCTTTGAGGTCTTTTTCTTTGGTTTAGTTTATTCTAAGGACATATGTTCCTTCCCAGCTGATCCGAGTTCTGTCGTCTTTTGGCTACAGATTTATTTGCATGCTACAACTGTTAAGAGTTGTGTTGCTGATTACAAATTAAATTGGCAATGAGGTCTCAATATTTATTTTGGAAGCTCTTTGAGGAGTCAGTTGTTGGCAATTAAAGTAGTTCTTGAAATTGACTGCAGGATTCTTGCATATACCCCGTTTTAGCATTACTACACTTACTACTACTACTACAAAAATGTTATTGCTTTATAATTTGTTACCCTGAGCAATGAAGCTTGAATAAATACTGTCTTAAATCTGTTCAATATATGTCACAGTTTGTACTTTTAAAGTCCACAATAAACTGTCAGCTATGTTTGTGAAAAAAGATATATTTTGATGGAAATATTTTAGTCGGAAAATAATGGAAGTTTTTTGAGACGGTCTTCAAAATTGTATTCAGCACAAATTTACATTAACAAGCAGTATTAACAAACTGCTCCAAATAAAAACTGGGAACTTTTTGTTTTATAGCAGCATTCTCTTTAGGGGCCATTCTACCGATTATACCATTATGTGGCTGAAATGGCAACTTTTTTTTTTTTGCTTACCACAATCTTGGTGTCTTTATGCCGTTATCAATACGCTAAGTTGTACAGTTTTCTAGCAGTCCCTCCTCAAAGATTCTATGGTTTCACAGTCTGTGTCCCTTAGGTCCAGTCCCACTGAGTTACTTCGATCACTCCTATTGTAGTCACTGACACATTGTCCATCTAAAGGCTCAGGTATACTTCCATGAAGCATGTCGCACGCCGCATTATGTGCAATGTTTTGGAGAGTGTGATGTGTCGTGCAGCTGAAAATTTGAGACCTCGCGAACAACGCCGGGCGATATTTGCGTTACAGCACATGCGGCAAACTGAAGTCGCCACGGCAGTAAGTGGAGTTCTCACCTGGTAAAACCCTGTAGAGACTAGGGAGGAACTTGCCGGAGCCATCATTGCATAACTGTTGCGTTCATTGCCAATTTAAAGTGCGTGTAGCGCATAAAGTGCTGTGACGTGTTCGGGGAAGTATACCTAAGCATTAAGCTTTAACTTCAGCAACTCTTCAGCTGATGGACTAACATTTTAACACACATTCACACATTTCTGCTGAATATTATTTTCACAGAAACTAAAAAAGCAAAAAGTCTGAAAGACTTAAAAAAACGTATTTTTATTACTGAATCTTTTTAAATTCAGAATTCATTCATTTTTCTTTTCAAATATCATATTTCTACAAACAAGGCGGATGCTGATTAGTTTATCATGGGCTTTATAAGTTGCAGTGTTAGTTACATTAAGTTTTTTACAGATTCAGGAGAAGCGACACTGTTTAATCCAGTCTAAGCTAGAACTGTTTGTTGTTGGAAGTGTTTATAAAGACATTATTTTAGTGGAGTTGTAGGGAAGAACAGACATGGATGTAACATGAAATTTAAGTAATCAAGAGTGGAAAATTACAAAATTTAAAAATGATGGCTAACGGGCTTAAGATGTGGTGCAACTCTTGGTAAACCCATAACTAAGCCTGAACCCGCGTCTTACTTAGTTTCACATGGCTCTGCCAGAGCCTATCCCAGCACTCATAGAGCCGAGGCAGGCATTAGACTGGATATGGATAATTTTAAAGTGTTTAAGTATTTGGAAAATAGCCATAATATGCAGCCATCTGGCAACACATTCCAGTGGCACTGTCAACATTTTTGCTTGGGAATTTTATAGTTTTTAGTCTTTAGTTTTAAAATTGATTGATGTAAATGGATTGCTCATAAGCTGTAGGTTGCCATCTTGAGTTGAATTGGCTGAATTTACACATTTCTTGTCTGTATAGGGCCTATGCCAACCCCATGTTGAACCAGTTGACATGAGGTTTTGAGGACCTCATGTTGACTGGGTTTGTTTTATTTCTTTTATTGTTAGAAGTTGCCTTTTTGGAATTTTTTTTTTACACACTTGAATTCCATGTGCTCACTAACCACTATACTTTCTTTTGCTGTAGGTGGACCCTAAATTCCTCAGGAACATGCGCTTTGCTAAAAAGCACAACAAAAAGGGTCTGAAGGTGGCGAAAAAGGCAGCTCAGGAGAAATAGGCAGCCATCCAGTCACCTCCATGTCTGTTGGCATTCCATGTTTGTCATTACAGTAAAGCAATGCTTTAATTAAACAAACATCAGTCTTTTTCTTTTTTTTGTATCCTCAAAATGATCATAAAGAAGAAAGCTACATGGTTGTGTCCTTGTTTTTTCTCCCAGAGGACATAAGATGTTTGTCACAAAGGGAGTAAGGATTGTGTTCAGGTCATGTGTTAATTGTCAAAAGTCTTCTGAAGTATAAAAACCTTCAAAATGTTAAGGTTAAGAAAGAAATACAACTACAGAAATGCAAAGACTTGTATACAACATTGCCTACCCTTATGTCTGGTTTGCCGTTTGTCTGAATAGTATAAAAACAGCAGTATGTGAAAATTGTGGGGAGCTGGTCAAATGTTTAATACTAAAACAAAAATAATTTTATTTAGTGTTAAATACATCACATTCATAAATCCAGCAGTATAACTTCGTCATCACATGACAAAGTTATACTTTACCCTGCTGTATACGGCATGCATACACAAATGTCCTGAAAGTCCATTCCCTGTCCTGGTTGCATTACATTGCATTCCATTTCAGATCATCTTCAGTTCTACATGTATCTAAGTCTGGATTGGGATAAGCACTCCCTCCAGAATTTCGTGGGCCTTTTTTGAGATTGTTGCAGCCTAAAATGTGTTGCATGAGCTTTTCTAAAAAATTGCGATGGATGTTGTGGTGCCTATTAGGTTTTTGTTGTGATTACATTGCAGGAGGAAGTGAAAGTTATATAGCTGCGATTTTCCCTTATTGTAATTAAAATTAAGCAATATTTTAAATATTTAGTTATTACTGGAAAACTAATTCGGAGTCATTGTGATATGGTCCTCAAAGGATAAGTGCAGGTAGGTTGACCAGACCTCCCGGATTTCTCAGTCCCCACTTCGGCTGACCTGTCCCTGGTCAAAGTTGTTGCCAAAAATGCCCCAGATTTTGGGAGTGCAGAGGGTTAGAGACGTAGGAGGGAGCACAAGCAAGGTAACAATGCACAAACGAGCACCCCCTCCACGACAAACCATGGATGTATTACGTTATAATACATGCAATAAACAAGCCAACCGAGTATCTGAAGTGTCAGGAAGGAATGTGCCAGGTAGCGCTAAGTGATGACATCATCAGTAAGGCCTCCTGTTGATTTCGGCCAATTTCATCAATATACAGACCCGGGGTCCGTTCCATAAAGCAGTCCTTTTTCCTGAAACGTGTTCAAACGTCATTGTGCGCATGTGCATTATACACAGAGCACCGATCGGGTACCAACCATGGATGTATGATAGGAATGGTACCGACACGTTCTTCACTCCGCCCCGAGACATCTAGCCTTCTGTATAAATCTATGATCGGTGCTCTGTGTCTGCGCATGCGCAGTTTGTGTATTCTAGTCCAAGTGTTCACAATGCCCAATTCGTCCCTTGCGGTTTGTTTACATTCTATTACCTCAGGGTGGTGCGTTCACTGCCTCAGAGCAGGGGGGTCACCTTATCTTCTGGGCAACATACAACACAGGGTCCCCTCCGGTTGGACAAGTTCCATCACAGGCTGAAAATCCACCACAGGAAGAGTCCTGTTGTAATATCCTTACAGAGAAAGGATACACCGACACAGGCTGTAGGTTTCAGTATTTTTACTGAATGAATACTCCGGGACAGACACCACTTAACAAACCGGTACTTCGTTTCTAACACACCCGTATGTATCCTAGATTAATTACTGAGGTGAAAGGGTTCCACCTAGTGGACATTTTAAGTAACACAATCACATTTACTACACCTGTAAACTAATTTCTGCCTATTAGCGGGAACCCTGATGCGTTTGGATACATGTATTGCGCTGTCCATCATGGACAATGATCAGCACCCTCTCCATCACATAGTATAAAGACAGTGACTGCTGCAACAAAGGGACAGATACAGGAAATGGTTCCTACCACATGCTATCGCACTCTACAAGAACAACTACACCTCTCGTCATAACAATAGTCACTACTCACGGTATATTTGCACACCCACACTCTTTTAAGAGTGTGGGTGTGTGTACTTTTAAAAGTACAGTCATGTTCCTGTAATGTAACTACTGTAGGTGTGCCTCCGTCTACTTTTTGCTTAGCGCACTCTGCTACGAAGCCTGAGCATGTAGTCGATGCCCGTTTCTAAATAATGCTCTCCAGACCGTTCTTCTTTTTTTACTGTGTACTGTAACGTTTATCCAGCTACAAAAATTACAAAAACATTAAAAAAAAGTACAAAATTCACAATCATGTGCTCACTCCACTTCATAGCTCTCCAACTTCTGCCTGGACTGTGCAGGTCACGTCGATCATGTCATGACGTCACATCACCTAACTCAAATATTAAACACACAGTATACTATTTAACAATGATTATTCTAATATACAAAAGTCTAGATAGTGCATGTATTTGACAGTCTATTGAGTCTCAATTTATTATGAATCTAACTAAATCAGCAGAACAAGTCGGGCATATACTGGATCGTCCTTAGTGAAGACGCCCGGTGGTATATTCGGCTGTGTTCTCATCAATAACAGATG
Source organism: Karalla daura (assembly GCA_029224185.1). Lineage (NCBI taxonomy): Eukaryota > Metazoa > Chordata > Actinopteri > Chaetodontiformes > Leiognathidae > Karalla > Karalla daura. The sequence continues at coordinate 3,605,972 of CM055188.1, read as the reverse complement.
GTTTGGAGTCAGAGCCTCCAGATCACTGGGGTCACTTGAGGTTGTAGTTATAGGTCTGTCGTTGATAATACTCTCCACTTCACACAGGAGTGTTTGCAATCCCTCGTCATCCAAGATCTGCTGTTTTAACAGGGACCTCAGGACTTTCCTGACTGTTGATCCAGGTCTCTTAAGAGCTCCTTCAACTCTCTCTGCACCAACAAAGTTGGTACCATTGTAACAATCAGCTATGGTCGACAGCTGAGGTTAACACACCAAAGGGATTTCAAACCTGGTGATTGAACTTATTGTTTGCAAAAATTAAGTCATCTGAGAGAAAAATATTCATTTTGAATACTGTATTGTATTTTAAACCATACAAAGGTACATTATAAAGTCAACAAATTCCTTTCCCCACACAAACCAAAATCCTTTTTCCCTTTCCCTTTCAGTTTCCCTTTTTTTGTCCTTTGTCTTTATATTCCTGGTGTCCACACACACACAAAAAAAGGTAATCCACAGGATCCAAGGTAATCCCCACAAAATCAAAAGTAATCCACCAAAACCCAGAGAAAATTATGAAAAAACAACGCAGGAAAATAGCAGGAATCTCTGTTAAATATGGCAACAAAGAAAATAAAGGAAAGCTCTTACCAATGTGTCCACGTAAAGGCTTACTGGGATTTGAACACCGGTACTCAGGGTCAGCAAACGGTGTGCTTTAGCTGCTAGGCTAATGAAACCAACAACCTTATGATAGAGTTTATGCAGGTCACTCGAGGGGCCCACCAAGTGTGTCTTTTATTCTGGGCCACGCACCCATGGTAGCCACTTTTCTCCCCCCTATAAGTCCAATCGATCTCCAAAACTCAAACCACGGTCCGTGTTCAGCAACCAACTGACTAGCCACACTGAATATGAGTTGGGGCCTATGGACTGGGGCTCTCACTCTCTCCTCTCACTCTGCTCTCCTTAAGGCCGGCACAAGCTTCTGCGACCACGCGGCTCGCGGCTCGTCGCACGGCGTGCCGCGCTGCCTGCCGCCCGCGCTGCTTCGACCATACTTCTGCGACCATTCTTCAGAGCTCTGTAATGTTCTTGGCCACCACACGGGGGGCTTACCAATCTATACACAGGCCTGTCCTGCCCCCGGAGTACACGAAGGAGAACGAGATGCAAACAACTCTGATAGCTCTAGTATTGTGTTGCCACCTGTCCCAGCTTTCACGGACTGTCCCAGGAAAAAAACCATTCAATTCTCTCGGGACACTGAATGTCCCGGAAGAATCGTCCCTCAATGTTTGTATTTCTGTGCATTTGTCTATCCTATGTGCGCAGATACGCTGTTAAATACAGCGCACAGATGCACCGCTGTCAGTGTGTGTGTGTGTGTGTGTGTGTGTGTGTGTGTGAGTGAGTGTGTGTGTGTGTGTGTTCCTTAGCAAGTCTTTCGTCTGAAGGCTCTTCCTCGTTGTCGACGGGGCTTTAACCCCCGGACTCCGCCTACTGGTGCGGCGAGTTCGACAGGGCGCATGCGCGACCAACGCGACCAAAGCCACAAGGTCTCAACTTTTGAGCGACACAAAACGGGCCGCACAGCTTGCAAAAACGTGCTGCGCAGCCAGGCGGCGCGGCAAAAGTGCTGCAGTGTGGCCAAAGCCGCGCAAGCTTGTGCCAGCCTTTACTCCCCACACACCCTTCCTGGTCTCCCTTTACAGGCCAATGGGAAGGGCCTAAAAAAAAACTCAGGGGCCTTGCCTGTGTCTAAAGGGATACCCTGTATTCATCTAATCTATCACAGAGGATGTATACAACACTTACACACACATACATTTAGGTCTAAACATTGTCATTCATGTAGATCCTTAGTGTGATAACTCTTTTCTTTTAAAAGGAACAAGCAACAAAACACTGAATTAATGTGACGATGTCACACCATTGTCTGAGCGGAGAACAGACACTTGACCTCCTCTGCTAACAAAACAGCGCAGTGCATTAACACATGAGGTAGTGTCAAGTGAGTGCGCCACCTCTATGTGTACTGCTTTGAATTGGCCGAAAAAATCCACACCGGTGTTAGTGAAGGGTCGCTTATCAGGCAGCAGGCGATCCTCTGGCAAATTTGCCATTTTCTGATTGCCTGGCTTTGCATGAAGTCTTCTGCACGTTTTACACTCTGAGATTACTCTTTATTTCGCTGAGGAGGCTTTGGGAATCCAGAACTTCCTCCTCGGTTTTGCAGGGTTTTAATTTCTACCTGAGTGTCCAGTCTCTTCATGTATGTGACAAAGGATGAGTTTGACGATCCAGTCATCCTTATGCACGATAGCTGGGTGTCTGAAATCTTGCTTCTTGAAGCTCTTTCCTTTTCTGACTCATATTCAGAAATATTTCTTTCAAGTGCTTGAGCCAAGCTGTCACTTTCTTGACCTTGTACCAACTCGAGAAGTGATTAACAAACTCGGACATTGTTCTGTCCAGCTTCTCTCCTACTTGTGTAAGAGACACCTGCGCTTTGCAGCAAGCCCTCAGCACTTAAGCCTCTTGAAGCCTGGTCTGCAGGATTGTCTGCTGTGCTCACAAACTTCTACTGGTTTGGCTTCATAGCTTCCTTTATGAATGAGATTTGCTGCAGCTGCAGCTCTTGTTAGATCAGCATATCCATTTTTACAACTATTACGGCTGCTGTCAGCTCCATCCGAGGGATGGTGATCAGCTTGAGCGGTGCTACTCTCGATTTTCCCATCAAGAATGTTATGAACCTTGGTCCATTCTGATTTGTCATCAACAGGTAAGATACTGTAACATAGCCATCATTGCTTGTCAGAAAAGTGGTGCAGTTGTGCCGTTTTGATTATGCCAAATCCTGCAGGCTTAATACATCTGCTGATTTCAAAAGATGACAACTTTTGTAGGCCTACCAACCACGTGTTCCATCCTTTTGCCTGTTCTTCGGGCATTTTATCATTCCACGCTCTTTTCTCTTTGCAGAGTTTCCTTAGTAGGAGCTCAGCGGGCAGAATGAAAGGTGCCAGGAAACTCACAGGATCGTAGGCTGAGCTTACAACTGACAAGATTCCTCTTCTTGTACATGGTCTTTGATGTACTTCAATCTTGATTTTGAATGTGTCTGAATTTGTGCACCAGTGCACACCCAGCACCATCTCCATAGGTAGCTGGTCATTAACGAGGTTTAGATCCTTAATTCCTGAGGCCCTCTCTTCCTCTGGGATTGACATTAACAACGCTCTGGAGTTGCTTGTCCGCTTGCTTAGATGAAATCCTCTATTGATGCACAATGACTTCAAATCCTTCATGAGGGCATCGTGTGCTCCTCTGATGACACTGAACTCATGCAATTGTCCAGTAGAAATTAGAAAATTAGAATTAGAAATTAGAAATTCTTCACTGCTTCTGGAGCCGAATATTCACTTCCATCTTCAGCGGTCTTCCTTAGTGCGCATGAAGTGCAGCTGGGAGAGGAAGTTGCCCCGAAAAGGTGCACACACATCCTATAGTCTGCTAGTTCTGAGCCAGCATAAGAACCGCAACAGATCCGTGTCCTTTTCAGGCACCTTCACCTGGTAAAACACAGAGCCGATGTCTGCCATCATTCCAATTACATCTTTCTGAACCTTGTCAAGACTCCCACCAGAGTGTTTGTAAGATCGGGTCCCTGTAGGAGTTGAGTATTTAGTGATACTCCATGATATGATGGAGCACAGTCGAAGACATCCCTTTGGGAAGATATACTCCACGGTAAGGAATAAGCCACACCCTCCCATCGTTGCGATCCAGTTCTTCTTCTGGAACCTTGATGGTGTATCTCTTGTTCAGCAGCTCTTTCATGAAGCTGTTGTACTTCATATGGAAGTCTGTATCATTTTGAAACTTCCTCTTGAGACTTGTTAGACGCTGTTCAGCTAGAGATCTGTTATTGGGCATCTTTTCAACCTTATCTTTCAGTGGTATTCCAATGCAGTAATGACTATCTACCAAGTGTACCGATTCACCAACTGATTCATTCAACAAAGTCCAGGAATTGATGATCTTCCTGTGACTTTTCGGACTTGTCTTCATATCTTCTCTCTGGGAAGTCTGCATTGTACTACTGAATAAGCAGATTCTCCATGTTAGACACAGATATACAGTTGAATGAATGACTCACAGTGTCTCGGTTGGCTGTTGTACTCCCTCTGAGTGGGCCGTTAATAGCCCATACTAGGGGTGTCCTCACTGCGTATGGTCATTCTCTTCTCTTTATTATCTGCCGAGGCTCCATGGCTTTATAGACGCCGGTTCTGATGAGCAATCCAACCTCTGCTTCTATGTGTAGAATTCGAACCTCCTGCAGGTAAGGCCACTGATCCACATCTTTCTGCAATGGTATGTTGTCTCTTTTCACTGGGATACTTGGTTGAGTGAACACTTGTGGGAGGTCTATGTAATTTTCTTCTTCTAAGCCACACACCTCCAGATCTGACAGTATGTGTGAGCTGACCTTTTCTTGGATCCCATTGTAGTGAGCAAGATCTCTAGTTTCCTTCCTTTCAAGTTAAGTTGCTGCATCACCTCATTGGTGCAGAGGGTGGTGGTGCTTCCTTGGTCTAGAAACGCATGGACTTGCATTACTCTATTACTTCTTTTGGACTTAATCTTCAGTGGCACCATAGGTAGTACAGTTTCCCTGTTACCTGCCATCCAAAGCAGAGCCCTTTTGTTGTCAGGAATTTGATTCTGTCTTTGGGAGACTGCTCTTTTATCTTCTCACAAGCTTCCAGTGCATGGCTTTGTTTACAATAGATGCAAGGGGTTTGTGAAGCATCAGCTGCTTTGACTACAGCTTTTGGTTGTGCTTATCGAACATCATTCTGTCCTCCAACTTTAGAGGCGTTTGTCGCAACGCTGCTCCTGGGGCAACTTTACTTAATATTCGCCTTTGGCTTTCCTCTTCCTTCCACATTGACATCCAAAATATCTCCAAACAGTGGGTCATGGATTAACTTTGCTTGCCACCACATCAGAAAACCTGGCTCTCCTTCCTTTATCTGCTTGGATGTTGTATGCTTTATTTCTCCACCTCTCTTTCAGGTTAAATGGTCGTGAGATGACAGCCTTCATATTATTTGGATTATCCATCTCATCCCTGTACTCCACATCATTTAAGGTGTTTTGACATCGTATCAGGAACAAGGCCAAGGGCCTTATTTATGAGAGCCGTGGATATTCTCAGTTCATCACCATAGTGTTGCTGGAGGAGCCTCCTCGCTTCTTGACCTCCATAGTCTGCGTAAACCTCTATCTTAGCATCTGATGCAGCTATCTTAGCCTCTAATTCCAGCTGTTCCCTGAGTGCCTTCAAGCGTGCCTCTTTCATTTCTTGTTTAAGAAGGTGGCATGAGCTAGCAGTTCTTCACGCTCCGCCTCCAGCTTTAGGCGAGCAGAACTTGCGTTGGACACTGCTGATGAGCGGCTGACAACTGAGCTTGTTTTTCTCCCTTTGGATGTATGACTGATGACCTCTGAGATACTGTCGCTTGGCTGTATATCATCATCGCCTCCTGCAGCTTCATCAGCCTCCTCCTCTGGGTATTTTAACACCCTTTCAATCCACTCCTCTGTTTCTATGCCCACACATTTAGGCATGTACCAGTTCTCATGGTAATTTTTCTTATCTTTATCATTCAGGACAGGTACTAATTCAGCATTAATCATTTGAAATTGTACAAAATACTTGTCTAGCACAAATGGTGCTTCTTTTTTAATTACTTGTCCTTATCTGTCTGTCTGCCATGTTTGTCTTTGCCTGCCCATTTGTTTATCTGTCCTCTGTCTGTAATGTGCACTCTGTAAACTATAAACTGTTCTGTTTGTGCCCCCCCGCTGGTCCTGGGTGAGGATTACCTCCTCTGTCTGTCACCCTGAGGTTTCTTCCTTTTTTCCTGCTTTATCCCTGCTGGGTTTTCTTGGGATTTGTTCCTCAGCCTTTGCAAGGGCATGTAAGGCAGGGGTGTTTATCTTTGTGCAGTAACCACTGTGGCATAATTAGCATTTTGTGCCATATCATAAATCATAACTTTTATTAGGGAGGGTAATAAACTAGGTTGGGGGTGGTGGGTGGTGGTGGGGTGGATCTGGGTTGTGAGAAGGAGGGAGATTCAATGTTTTCAGCAGGTCAAAAGGTGTCCCACTACTTTTGTCTCCTGTCTGTGTGTCAGTGTTTAAAGTTAAAAATATATAACTGATGGGAGACAGTAACTATCATGCTACAGCCTCACACATATTTACAGAATTTATTGAGAAAGTAGGTTACAGTGGAATGTTTTAAACATCTGATGAGACAGGGGAAATAGGGGGTCTATGTGAATGAGTGTACAGGAGTAGTCTGCCACTATGCTCGCATTTAAAGTGGGGGTTCGTGTGAAAAGGGAGATGCAAATGTCTCCAACAAGTCAAGCGAGGGCGCTACTTTGTCTCCTGTCTGTGTGTCAGTGTTTAAAGTTAAAAATATTGTGGTTAATTATATATATATATATATATATATTGTGGTTTTATATATATATATATATATATATATATATATATATATATATATATATATATATATATATATATATATATATATATATATATATATAAAACCACAATATTTTTTCCGCCTATCAGCTGGCAGCTATTCCCAATCTACTGGGCACTTAGTGTCTCCTCTGTAAGGGGATAGCTGCCAGATCGTTGCTTGCAACCCTCCTTGCTCCGTGCCTTGTCTTTCTCTGTTCCCTGCTCCGTTTCGTGCTCCTGTGTCCTGCTTTCCCTAGTTATTCCCCTGGGTTGATTTCCCCTTCAGCCAGTTTGGTTTTTTTGGTTTGCTGTGAGTATTGTTTTGCTACTTTGTGTTCTGGGTTCCTGGTGTTCCTGAGTTATTGAAAACCTTGTCTTCTGTTGTTACTTTTAGTTCCAGTTTAGTATTAGGTAGTTAGTTTTCCCTGTGGAGGTTTAGTTACCCCAGGTGATTGTTTTGTTATTTAGTTTGTCAGTTCCCTGTGTTACTGAGTTTTTCCTGCGGAGGCTGTTAGCCCCAGGACTTTCTGTTGTTATATGTTGTCTGTCATTATGGCTTGTGCACCAGCCAGAACTCACCCTTATTAGTAAAGTTGTACTTCATTGCATTATTTTACATCATCAGAACAATAGCACCCTCATTATTACAGCATGGCAGTCATCTACAAACAATACCTGTACAAATCTTAATAATGTAATTTGTCTTCAATGCAGTAAACAGGTGGATAATTGGAGACAGCTACAGCCCAGAGAGCTGAGAAGACCATGGAGAACAACCTGGGACTTCAAGGAGTCCACATCCATTGGTTCAGCTGGGGTGGTTGAAATGGAGGAGTCTTCTCTCCTTTTACCACCAGTCCCTCCAAGGAAGAGCAGCCCTAGATGTCCTCCTCATCCACTGCAGCGGGAATGACCTAGGAGAACCAAAAGTGTCGACCTTGTCTCAGCTATGAAGGAGGACCTGCACTACCTCCACCTGCAACATTCAGGGATGAAAATCCTCCTCTCTGGGACCACCCAGAGATGCAGGTGGAAGATGCTGGTGCCAATCCGGGGAAGATCAACAAGGCTCGGAAGTTTGTGAACAGTGTTATGGCCTCATTTGTACATGGTTTAAATGGCTCTTTTGTACATCACCCTCACATAACATATGACACCTCTGGGCTATTTTTACATGACGAAGTTCATTTTTCCAATAAGGGAAATGATATTTTTTTGAACGGTTTTGCTGACTCAACATCTGTAAAACTTAAATGTGTGAGGGACATTTTGTTTTCTGAAATTGACTCTTAATGGAAGCTCAATGAACCCACAGTGCCATGTTGTATGTGATGAGTATTACTCCTTAAAAAACATATATTTTAAAAACCTTTCAGGCCATAACAGTGTTCACTCACTCCACTTTCTTACCACCCCAGTAACACCACCACCGTGGTCTTGAAACACTCTGCCCTCATGTCAGACGTAGCTGAAACCAGAGGTAAGTAGTTTGGGGATTTCTATTTTATTTTTTATTGAACAATAAAGGTGTTTATGCATTTTATTTTGTCATTTATTTTATATAAAGCATATCTGATTTGGAATTGTATAACAGAGTTATGACAATAGCTGACTTCCATTGCGCTACTGGAGCTGTACTACACAAATATTTAGAACGATATTTAGCATTTAGGTTCACAGATTATAATCAACAATAAACATCTAAAACAAAGAGTTAAAAGCAGAAGAATTAAGCTGTACATACAAAGACCAGAGAATAATAAACATAAACACACTGTTGCTCTCGTCATCTGAGGAAGCTACTACAAGTGAGTTTCATGTATCAGCAAATTTGAGAACTACAGAGGATTTGCATTTTCCATTCTCTACAACCAGATGAAGTTCCACAGATGATGTCCTCCTTCTGTCACTGGTTTAACAGTGCGCATCTGCAATAAATTTAGCAGACAATGTCAGACAGAATCACTCAGCAGAAGGTGGTTCACAGGTGTAGGTCTGGAGTCAGCTGCTCCGGAGGTGGGAGGACCTGGAGAAACTCAAAGCACAAGAGAGGAGACATGGTGGAAAGAGGGTACCACACAGCCTCAAGTTCTTTGGAGAAAAAAAAGTTGTTACTGATGCAGTGATTTGCAGGAAGATTCATGTGATCTTGTAAGTGGATCAATCTGTCTGTTATGTCTCAATGATAATAAGGCCCACTTACCTGATTTAGTAGATCTAATGTGTTACACTGCACAAAAAATGTTCTGAACAGCTAACACCTAAGCACCTAAACACCTAATGGAAATCTGTTTAAAAAGACGACAGCTGTCTACTGTTTCATGCTCAAAATAATATGCATGACAGTATAATATCTTATCAACAATGAGTAGTTAATTTATAAAATGTAGTTATTTTACTAAGGGGCAGTGCAGATTTTGACTCACATGTAAACATAAATGTAAATATTGTACTTTAATCTGTATTTACAACATATCACAAGGACAAAACACAAAATATAGCATGAACAAAATGGTGTCATACACCCCTTGATTGCGAACGTTTCATATCACAGTGTTAATAACTAATAAATGATAATTAATACTGGTATATACCATAGACTGGTATACAGTATACCTATACTGGTCTGGGTACAGGTTTGAGCAAAACCAGGAATCATATTACCAGCAGGCCTATAGCTGTGCAAGTTACTTTGAATGAACCTTTTATACATAGACCGATTGAGGACAGCATTAGTGTCATACTCTCATCGCTCTATATACAGTGCTTCTGTAATAGTGACACGTATTGTAAATACACAAAAAACATACATGTTTGGCTCAAAAACGTGTCTATTGATTCCTCGAGTAGTGCCTCAAGTCTGCTGTTACAGCGGTTACCGACCTGGCCATTCACTGCAGACAGACTGTAATCAAGGAAAAACGCTGCCTCAGCGTCACTCGCTTCAGGCTTCACAAGCTGCAAGTTTTACATGGCTGCTTTTTTATACTATAAAAAAGGTACTGTAGATAGGCACAAGTGACTTGGGAATGACCAGTTGATATTTGGTTCCACCTTCCTTTATGTGAGAGTGTCGATACAGGAGCCAGATCAGTGAAAGATCGGGTGGTCACCACCACAAAAGCTGCTGCTGAGGTGTAACAGCTCTGGATACGGTATCAGGCACAATTTTATGGAGGCCCTTCCTGTATTGGACTTGGAATTGGAACCGTTGGTGATGCAGGATCCAGTGAGTCAGACAGGAGGAGGTTTTAGGACAATTGAAGGCCCAGGTCAGAGCAGCATGGTCCGTGTGGATGGTGAACTCAGCTCCCTCGAGATAGTGCCTCCATTTCTCAACTGCCCACACGACTACAAGACACTCTTTCTCTGAGGTGGAGTAGTTGCATTCCCCCTCGCAACCCCTTAGATGCATAATTATCATGTCCCTCGATGTTCTGGCCGTGGAGGTGGGGTGGAAGCCGTCTTTGATCGTAGTCTCTTAATTACTCCAAAACCTAATAATGATTATAATTCATTTGAATGCCTTATCATCAGCTTGTGTCACCGAAGCTGGAAGACACAGCCCCTCCTACTTGTCGTAGTGTATCGGGTTCCAGGCCCCTATTCAGATTCAGATTCAATCTGAATTTCCAGAATTTCTTTCAAACCAAGTTCTCAAAACTGACAAAATCATTTATCATCAGTGACTTCAATATTCATGTAGATGTAGTCAGTTATAGCTGCAGTACAGCATTCACCTCCATGCCAGCATGTGCATGAACCCACGCACTGCTTCAACCACACCCTGGACCTTGTTCTATCTCATGGTGTTGAACACCTGACCGTTTCCCCCCTTAACCCAGTTATTTCCGACCACTCTTTAATTACTTTCAACTTCGTTCTAGACGGTTATGTGCGAAAGAATAGCAGCATATATGCACAACACTTAACTGACAGTGTCTTATCAAACTTTAAGGAAGCTATCTCCCTGTCTCTTGGTGCTGAGTCCCTCCATTGATCAGCTTACTGATACATTCGTGAGACTCTTGACTCAGCTGCACCCCTAACAAAAAAGATTATCTCTATTTCTCTCTATATATATCTCTCTATTTTTCTAACCTGGAAAGATAGTCTGAAGACTTACAGGCTGGCTCTGTGTAATGCCAGAGCCAGACACTACTCTCTAATTGAGGAAAATAAGCATAACCCCAGGTTTCTGTTCAGCACTGTAGCCAGGCTGACTCAGAGTCATAACTCCATTGAACAGTGTGTCCCTACACATCTCAGCAGTGGTGACTTTATGGACTACTTTAACAACAAAATTAAAAATATTAGACAAACAATTACGACCCACAGCATGTACGGCGATTAATCTACCCCCTGTTGCAGCTTTTCAGATAACAGATGGGGATATAACCAGGTCACGATCTTCATTTGACCCCATTGACCTGCATCAGCTGACTACTATCATCTCCTCCTCTAAATCATCAACCTGCCTCCTTGACCCAATTCCGACCAAGTTGTTAAAGGAAGTGCTGCCTTTAATCGGCACCTCCTTACTTGACCTCATCAACCTGTCCCTAACAACAGGTTACGTTCCTCTTACGTTAGTAAGAGTTAGTTGGAATAATCAAACCCCTCCTTAAGAAACCGTCCATTGATCCAGGAACTTTAGCAAACTACAGGCCGATCTCTAATCTTATCTTAATCTAAAAAATCCTTGAGAAAATCATTGCCAACCAGCTCTGTGAACACCTTAATAACAATAGTTGATTTTAATCCTTCCAGTCTAGTTTTAGAATGAATCATAGCACTGAAACTGAACTGGTTAAAGTCACTAATGACCTCTTAATAGCATCTGACCATGGTCTTGTTTCAGTGCTTGTCTTGTTAGATCTCAGTGCTGCTTTTGATACAGTTGACCACCAGATCTTACTAAGGAGACTGGAATATCAGCTTGGAATCAGAGGTACTGCCCTAGACTGGTTCCGGTCTTATCTTTCAGACTGATATCAGTTTGTTTGTGTCAACGATAACCAATCTCTATGTACTAAAGTCAGCCACGGGGTTCCACAAGGATCTGTGCTTGGTCCAGTTCTTTTCTCTTTATATAAGCTGCCTCTAGGTGATATCATCAGGAGTCACTCTTTCGACTTCCAGTGTTACGCTGACGACACTCAATTATATCTATCTATCAAGCCGGGCAAGCACAAACGTCTACAGCAGCTTCAGTCCTGCCTTGATGACATTAAGGCCTGGATGACTAATAATTTCCTCCTTCTAAACTCTGAAAAAACAGAGTTACTGCCCATAGGTCCAAAACACCTACGCGACTCCATATCTGATGCCATAGTATTACAAAGTAGTTTTGCGACTCCTTCTGGCACCACTGTAAAGAACCTAGGTATTAGTTTTGATCAAGACCTGTCTTTTAGCTCCCACATAAAATCGATCTCACGGACTGCCTACTTCGACCTCCGCAATATTGCAAAAATAAGACACCTACTCCCTCCCCATGCAGCGGAACAGCTGGTCCATGCCTTTGTTACTTCCAGGCTGGACTACTGCAACAATTTACTGGCTGGAGGCTCCAATAGGAATCGAAACAGTTTCGGCTCGCATGCTGCAGTTGGCCCATGGGCCGTAGTTTGGGCACCCCTGCTCTTGACAGATACACAGTCAGTCATACAAACAGACAGATATAAAGAGAGCAAAAACAGTTAACTTGAAGTTGTCGCCAAACAGGCCAAAGTCTGGTCAAGTTATAAAGAAGTTTTGTTGGGGAAACTCTCCTGGACGCATTGGTGTATAGCAGCCACCTACGGAGCCTAAAAATTGCTCAGAAAGAGCAAAAAATCCCATAAGAAATGAATGGGAATAACCAGCAAAGTCAAAAAACACCCTCAAGCAAATATTCGCTGCAGAGCCGTAGAAACTTCATTCAAACTTCAAAACACAGGAAACCTTATCTGTATGGACTTGACAGCATGTTGATACCTTGTATCGTTTTTCATTGAGGCCCTCTCAAAAACACGTGGGGTTGGCGTTTTCGAAGCAGCTACAGTGGGGAGAGACCAACTGTTAGAGTGTGGGATCGCTGAAAAATCAGCTCTCATTTTTGTCTTTTCACGCTGCTCCCAGCCACACTGTAAGCAGTAGATAAATTCTTTTTTCCACTTTTGAAGGAAAATTTGTGCTCTCATGCAATGCTGGCCATAAACATGAGCGCTTTATGAATTTAAATGTATTATTTAAATGGCGAGCCTCAGAATCAATCCAGCGCAGCCTCTTCTCTCCATAAGCCCCATTCATTTTCCCACCACTGCAATCAAGTTAAACTTTACACTTCGACTCGTGACTGTGGCCTCAGTTTTCATAGTACACACACCAAATCGCATCAGGGTGTTCCTGAGACTCTCCCCTGTGTGATGATGTGCTCATATTCCAGATAAAGTGCAAGCGTTGTCTCCATAGAGCCAAATGTTTAGCACTTGGCCAATTTGGTTTTTTCCCATAAGAATGAATGGGAAAAACAGAACTCCTTAAACAAACATGCGCTATGTTGCCATACTTTGACTTAGAAACTTCATTTTAATTAAAAAAATTCAAGAAACTTGTGGTCTGTTTGTGTACTGAGTTGCATGTTGATAAGTGGTATCGTTTTTCAGCAGCACCTTCTCAAAGACCATGTGTTCAAGTCCCTGCTCCTGTGTCCTCCTCTGCTGACAGTGTCCTGCTGCAGCAGGCTGACAGATGACCTCAAACAGACACACAATTTCAGCGTGCTAGAATTTTCTAGATATTATTATAGCAAAAATTCGGCGCTGTGTATCTCGAAAACCACCGATCACAGACACACAAATGATATATCAAAACGTGCGGCTTGGTGCCGGCCAGTGTGCTTTTCATTTTCACAACAAAAGTCCAGCTTTGGGCCCTGCCAGCGACCAAAAACTTTCAAAAGCAGTTAATTGGCCGCTGTCGCCAAACGATCCAGAATCTGGACAAGTCAATTAGAAGTTTCGTTTGGGAGACTCTCCCGGATGCATTTGACGTATTTGACAAAGATTGACGTAAAAACAGCACAACAACAAAAGCAACAGTCAGTCCAGCGCAGCCTCTTCTCTCCATAACCCCCCATTCATTTTCTTACCACTGCGATCAAAGTTAGGCTGTGTCCCAATTCTTCCCTTGCCCCTTCCCCTTCGCCCTTAGTCTTCGTCTTTGTCTCAACCCTCGATTTTGAGTGAGAGCGAGGGGTAGGCCGTACTCCTAAGAAATGGGACACCCCTCGCTACGTCATCACCCCTCGCTCCGTCATTATCCCTCGCCGCCCATTTGCGTCATCATCCCTTGCTGTTAGCTGACTGTGTCCATGGAGGCTACAAACAAAGGAAGATGCCATTCTACAATGTCGGTTTCCTGTGCTTTTTAAATATTTATGCGCTTGTCTGCGATCAGATGAAGACGTCAGAGAAGAAGACACAGATTCAATGATGGTATGTTTGACATTATATTTACCTATGTAACATGGTAAACATCAGCAAACAGCACAGCTGGACACGTAGCCGGCTGAGCCGCTTGCTAATGTTTATCTCACCTACGTTACCTCTGAAATAGTGTATGTATGCAGTTGTTAAATCGTGGGTCAGTGACATGGGGTTTGAATTTATTTTTTTGTTCCTTCAGGCGGATTGTCCACCTATGTACTGGAGGGTAGATGCACTTGTGCCCATCTTACGCTTGTGGTTCGATGAAGAGGCTGCAGTCATCTGGAAATCAACTGGAGGTCCTATGTTCCCCAAGGCAACAGTACACAGATATTGTGTTGTTTGCTTTTATAGCAATTGTAAATACTGTTTGTTTTGTTCCATGTATATTATGTATATTGTTTTCACAGTAGTGTAGGGTTTCTGCAACTATCTGCAATAAATGTGTTTTTAAATCACACTTGTACTGAGTGTAACTGTTGAATGTATGCACTACATCTAGAACTTTTATGTAGCACATTTATTGCTGAGCTGTAGCACTGAATATGAAATATACATACATATTTTAAAAACATTTATACACAAGCTTACAAATGAAAATGTATATACATCTGTATAAAAAATGTACAACCTTGACACGTGACATGAATCAACCCCCCTTTCCAAAAAAAACCACTCCAAACTACTGTCACATTTTGTCTACCATTTTCTCAGTAAGGTCTAAAAACCTCTGTGTTTTTGCCTCTCTCTCTTCATGCCTTTTTACAACCTGTTCTCATCCCAATGCGTCAAATACTAACTATTTGTCACGCCTCTAAACGTTACATATGGACGCCGAAGGTAACCTTCCGCGTCTGTTTATTGCCGCTCCGGGTTTTCCATTTACTCTCATGCAAACCCCAGCTCAGCTGGCCGGGACACTGAGAGCAGAGGCCTCAGCCAAAGCCCCTAAACGTCAAATATAAACGCGGAGGGTAAAAATCTGCGTCTGGATATGACGCTCCGGGTTCTGCATTGACTCTCATGCAGACCCCGGCTCGGCTGGACGGGACGCTGCGAGCAGAGGCTCCAGCCGTCCATTCACTCCCATAATAACCTGGTCACGCGAAGCATGACGCTGCCAACTACTGTCTCATTGAAGAATTGAGAAGTATCCACCGCCTGGAAGTGTTTTTCTCACTATTTTCTCACTATTTGTACACTTTGTCCCGAGAATATATCCACTGACATGTTAAACAAGGCCAATATTTGAAATACCTGGCTAAACATCTACATAAATAATGTGAATTTATACTAAAACAACAATGATAACGATGGATAAATTGGATTTCAACAGACTGTTTACATCTACTCAGGACCCGCCCCCTCACGTGTGCGGCGTGTTACCATGGAAACGAAAGGACGGCGTTGCTTCAGGTAGTCTAGTCAGCGTTTCCCCAAAAAATGTATACGGACTTTAAATTGTTGTGAAGTAAACGTCAATTGAAATGCATTTAATTTTTGAACTGTAATAGAATTTCTAAACATTATTTTCATTAATTTCTAAACATTTTTTTTTATTATTTGATTTTTTATCATCTAAAGTCTATGCCATGAGACCTACAAAAGTCACCAAATTAATAGCAGGTACTGAAAGTGAATGCATGCAAATACCAAGAGAATTGTGTGCATTCCGCATTGTCAGCAGTGACTGGATTAAATTATTGATTATGATAATTAATATTATTATTATTTGGTCGCTCTCTGTCTGATAGAGATAGAGACAGACAGAGAGAGAAATATGTCATGTTTATACATATTTCTTTGAATATTGACTTGGTATATGAGAATTTCTGAGCTCTGATGAGAAGATTGAAAGATTGATGAGAAGAAGAAATTATGATCACTAACCTTGGAAGCTTATTATAGATTTTGGGGCCTGCTTTAACGGTATTGCTTCTGACCTCCCCATAAACATTCTAAAATGTCATCCTCATTGCTCAAAAAATATATGGAGGGCTGGTTCTTGCCAGTGTTATGGGCAGTCATCCGCTGGAGGGGTACTGTCATGTCACCCCTGGCCTGTCATTCAATTGTGTATGGCCATTTCAGACACTTTCTGAGGTAGTAGGAGCCTGAAACTCAGCATGATGGATGCCCTTGACCTACTATTGAACATAGTAAAATTTCGGCCATTTAGCTCAAAGTGTTGAGGAGGAGTGGCTGACTCAAAAATGAGAGGGTCTAAAAGCTGTAGCCAACTAGAGGCCAATCTGAGATCTCTTTCTAAAGGTGCTGTGAATCGGACATTTCAGTATGTTGTAGGGGGCCCCTGGACAAGATGATATGTGTTGGTTTGGTCCTGATTGGAGCCATACTTTTCAAAGGGCGGGGCTTTGAACGTTCGCCATTTCCCACCTTTGAGGGCTCGCCACGGTCTCAAAAATAGACCAAATGGCCTGAAACTCAGTCTGCAGACCCCATAGTGGACCTGGAACAGACCCTCCAAGCCCTGCCTCCACAGACCCTTGGGGGCCCTTGGGGACGCAAAGTTGCTCTCGGAAGGTGCTATTTACTTGGAGGCGGCAGATCCTAATACAAGACCTTCTGACAAGTAACATAGTCCAAAACCAGGAGGAAATTCCAAGGGGAAGGTATTTTTCTCTCCCCTCCTCCCTTTTGATGCAGGCACATTAGGACTACAAACAAAATGGCGGAGCACATGAGTGTGTATTGCAATGTAGTTCATTTTTGGGTAAGGCTTCAGGGGGTTTAGAAAACCTCTTTCCAAGAAATATATATAACCACAACCTATATATTTATTTAATGTGACATGGTACATTATGAATCATAAACATTTTCACTTATTAGAACTAGTGTAAGATTAGACACTGCATAGCCAGCTTGTCATGTACAGTGCGGCTATGACGTCATGAAAAAGTGCGCCGTGGTGGCTGCTGGGAGTTGGAGTTGTGTCAGATTGAAAAAGTAGTAAACCATAATAAACAGTTTTGGGGATGCCTCTCCAATAGTCTCGGTTCCTGAGTTTTTGGCAGTCATAAGAGCAGTTCAAGAAGATTTTTACCCTCCGCGTTTATATTTGACGTTTAGGGGCTTGGCTGGAGCCTCTGCTCTCAGCGTCCCGGCCAGCTGAACTGTAGTTTGCATGAGAGTGAATGGAGAACCTGGAGCGTCAATAAACAGACGCGGAAGGTTACCTTCGGCGTCCATATGTAACGTTTAGGGGCATGACAAAAAGTCGGTATTTGAAGCATTGGGATGAGAACGGGTTGCTTTTTAGTTCCCTGGCTGCCTCCTCAACAAGGAACTCCAGGATGGGGTTTGACCCCTGTTTAGTGGTGCTGGCTGCTGAGATCCTGGGCCCTGACATGGAGGGCCCAGAGGTGGAGGGCTCCCCAATGTCCTAAAGAAACCAGGCAAATCATTGTCAGACATTTCGAAGGAATATTTCCTCATGACAATTAAATCTCTTTGTGAATCTGATGTTAGAATTACAAGGTAAATGTTACATTGGCCTCAACCTTGAGTAGTGTGATGGTGTCTTCATGGCATGTCGGCATGGAACTGCCAGGTAGCAGTGGACACCTCACCCATGTCCGCCCCTGATCTTGTTTTGGAAGTCCTCAATTCCTGAAACACAAACACACAGGCATGCACAACTGTTCAGTGGATACATGCATCCTTCATTTGGATATTAATTATTAAAATTAAAATTACTTTTCCCTCCAAACCCAGCTCTTTCACAAATTGCCTGCATCACAACCAACGGTACAAACATTCAGTATTCAGAGCACAACACAAATGTTTAAAAGAATGCCTCTTTCTGCTCACACATCTATCTTTGTTCATGCTGCAGAGGTGCCAAAATGTCTCTGCAGCCAGGTCTGGCCCTATTGTTACTTGTGAATTCAGGTCTGTCACCCCTCCTGTGCTCTCCCACCTTTTGGCTCTGTCTCACTGCCTGATGTTTGTGCATAAAATCTAGCTCTGTGAGATGATCACCAGACAGAACTTTGCAGCCACTATGTGAGCTTCTGTCTGTACAGTAAACTCATCCGAATTTGTACAACGGAGAGTTGAAAGGTGAGGGACACTGATTGAGTACAGGAAAGGGGAACAGAACTCAAGAAGTTACAGTCAAATGATGAAATTACAATAACAATAGAGCCAAGCCTGGCTGCAGAGACTCTTTGGCACCTCTGTAGCACAACCAAAAGGTAGATGTTTGAACAGAAGGTTTTCTACAGGATGCTTTATAGAAGTGGTTGACTACAGCAGGAAGGGTCATATCTAATGTAATACATATTATCTATGAAAAACTTTCTTACACAACACTGACAAATGTTTGCACTCGTAAATGCCGGAGTTAAATAAGAAAAATGGAATGGTATGGATTTCTTTTTGATGATAAATTGCAACCAAGCCACACAGGCAGCAGCTCGCATAGGTAGCACGACAGTTATGACTGAACAATGCATTAACAAATACTTACTCCCACAGTTGCTTGGATGCTACTGTGGATATCATTAACTGTTTCTCATGTTTGCTCCGGTATTTTATGAGTTGCAGAGTCTCCTCTGGTGTCCCTGAGGATAAAGGACAACACGGTGAATTATGTAGTAACGTGAAATCACGTAATCATACCAGTCTGATGATTAAAAAAAATCAGTCAAGGGCTATCTAGCAAATTGACTCAACACCGAACACTCATAAAAACAGCTTTGTTGTGGATTATCAGACACCTCGGCTCAACAAATAACTAGCTTGTTAACATGAAAGTTTCACAACAACGATAACGTCGGCTAAACACACGTTTCTACACAATTAACCGCAATGGCAGTTAAAATGCAACATAAAACATGAGCATCATAATTGTAAATCATGATAAACTGCTTAAATACTTACATTTATGGGACTCCTTTAGCGGTTGACATACTGAAGCCTTTCCGATGCCAGTCTCAATGCAAACCCCTTTGTTTTAAGGGCGGTGTGAAGCTTACTTGGTTTTAAGGGGTGTGTAGCCCTTAATATTACCCCTTCGTCTTGGTCGAATTGAGAATTGGGACACCCCTTGGTCGCGCGTGAACGTGTAAAACCAAGGGGTAGGGGTAAGACGAAGGGGTAAGGGGAAGAAGTGGGACGCACCCTTTAACTTTACGCTCATACTCGCAACTGTGGCCTCAGTTTTTAGTAGGCACATCAAATCGCATCAGGGCGTTCATGAGACTCTCCCCTGTGTGACGGTGTGCTCATATTCCAGATAGGTGCAAGCGTCTCATAAGAATGAATGGGAAAAACGAAACCCCTCAAACAAACATCCGCCACATCACCATACTTTCACTTAGAAACTTCATTTTAATTAAAAAAAATTCAAGAAACTTGTGGTCTGTTTGTGTACTGAGTTGCATGTTGATCGATTGTATAGTTTTTCACTAGCAGACCATGCGGTCAAGTACCTGCCCCTGTCTCTCCCCTGCTCCTGCTGCAGCAGGCTGACAGATGACCTCACAGATACACAAACACACATTATTGCAAAGTTATGGCTGAAAAGACCAAAACTCCTTCAGTTTTGGGAGCACCCAAACAAATCATATATAAAAACGGTCGAGAGAAGTTGGCCTCTATTTTTCTCTCCAGAACATTAACTTTTGGGCCCGCCAGGGGCCCCCATAAGTAATGAATGGGAAAATGACCAAAATAGCTCATTTCTCAACCAGGTAAAAAAGTCTATTCAAACTTGGATATGGTGATGAACTTGTGGTCTGTGTTTGTTGTTTTCACCAGAGACACACACTGGTAAAAACACACACACGAAACACTCACTCACTCAGTCTAATGCATGTGTAACCAGCAGCCTTTGCTGCAGTTGTCCCTTGGCAGCCACCGTAGCTCCACTCACAGCTGGCCCGCCCCTTCCGGGGCATGCCCGTGGCTACCTGTTAGCCTTCGACCTATAAAGCCACTCTCATTGACAGGCTAAACACGTGCTCTGGGTGCTTCTTCTGGAATCTGCCTCACTCCTTGTCTGGACCGGAAAGGCTTGAACGTCACGCTGCTGGGTCGGGTTGCAGAGAGTTTGAGGACGCACGCTCCGGGACCCTTTGTGACTGCGTGGCACACCAGATGCCGTTGGTTCCACCTGACTGCGTGGAAGACGACACCACTGCTGTTGCATTTGACTGTGCACTGTATGTTTTAGCTTTTACCAACACGGTTAGCCGTGGGATGGTAGGCTGCCACCTGCAGTGTTAGCGTATTTGGCTAGACTCTCATGTGCACTCTGCTCTGCGAGCTTAACCTTTCCTCTCATTTCTCCTTTTCAGCCTGGGCTGTCCGTCGAGCACATCACCTCACGTTTGTAGTGGTAACGAGCACCTCACTGTTTGCTGTGGACACTTCCTGTAGTGCCTGTGTGTTTCTGCTTGTGTGTGTGTGTGGTTTTGTGCGTGTGTATGGCACCAGGAGTCGGGAGCACGTGTGTGTGTGGCTAGGTATCCGGACCGGAACACGGTTGGTGCGTCACCCTCACTCCTCGGACAGGTAACCTTCCCCTCAAGCTGTCCCAGTCTAGCCCATGGCTGTTATTTTATAGTTTTGTAATTGTTCGGGTGGCAGCCTTCCACACCCCATTTGCTATGATATTTAGTGATTAATAAAGTGAAGATGACTGCAACCTCACGTCTCTGTGTCCACTAATGTAGCTGGGAGGGGACCCTCTTGTCCTGGAATCCGGTGTATTAGGGGCTGTAAAACGATATCTTGTGGTGCGAGGCCACAGGTGGCGTTGTCACAAACCACCTAGACAAGACCCTTAGACTGACCCGCTCGGGTCACACATGCACACACTCCTAGAATGCTGTCTTGTGAGCAATCCAAAGGCAGACAAAGCGCTGCAAACCACAAGCACACATCCCAGAGCACTCTCGAAATTTCAGCGCACTGGAATTTTCTAGTTCATTGTCAATATTTCAAAATGCTTTTCCGGCCAGGAAATTCATCAGAAAGGCCTAAAATTGAGGGGCACCGTGTCGTAGTGGGTTAAGGTGCCTCACCATGAACCCGGGGACTCAGGTTTGATTCCGGCCTGAGGTCATTTCCCGATCTTCCTGTCTCTCTCTCCCCATTCCCTTCCTGCCTCCCTTCAGCTGTCCTATCCAAATAAAGGCTAAAAGCCTAAAAAATGCATCAGTGACAAGTGAACATTAAAGATTTTGTGGAGCAAAAAGATGAAAATTTGTAGGCATCTAGAGTTTGTAAAAAACACATGACGAGTGAGGCTATTGTTCTGAGCAGAGAAACTAATAGTAGCTGGCACCTTGAGCTACATCAGAGATGTCTCACCAACTTTAAAGGGGACCCCATTTGGTTCTGCCCCTAATTAGCATACTGGACCGTCCAACTGTAATATCTGATGATTGATTGTTGTCATAGTCACAACACTCATTTAAATTTGTATGAAAAATTAAAGGTAGGCTTTCATCCAGAAAGCAAGGCCTGGAGGGTATCATGGTGACGAGGAAGGTTAGTGAATACCAGACAAAAATACAGAAATAAACAAAAACATACTTTAAGCATTTTTATTGTTGAATCATGAATAAGGCTAATCTGTAACACATCAAAAATGTTTTCTTCATATCTGCTGTCTGTAATATTTAAGAATAATTACCTTATTTACATTTGATCATTCAAGCTGACAGTAGTAATGAATCGACACTACAATACTGCAAAATTAGCACAATGAAGTCATGCCCATCGTTGCTTAAAATAGAGGCTCAATAAGAGATGGCATTGACCAGAGGAGTAATGGAGGAGCAGATCTGCATGAACAAGAGACTCAGAGAGCAAATCACAACTATTCGGTAAAAAGGCTGCATTGAAAATGTTGTAAGTGTGTATCTTCACCCAAGAGTGACAAGGAATGACTTGTAGACTTCTCTGTAAGCGTTTCGGAGCAGAGAATATGGGAAACACTTCTCCAGCATGTCTTGACTCAGGAATGGAGAGTCTTCCACAATCTGAGGTAATCAATGTTAAAGAAAAGGTCAAAAGATTGTTTTTAACAGCCTTGATAACACTTTTCAAAACCAGTTTTTGAAGCTTGCTCATCTCATACATCTGCTGCAATACATATTTTTCTGTAACTTCCTAATAACGTTTGACTCTAATGGTTTTGGCATCACCCAAACAGAAATCCAATGTTTGTTGGGGACTTTTCGTGAATACAATCCTTATATAGGGTGCTGATTTCAGAAGAATGTTCATTATCATTTGCTGTGTGCTGTAATACTGACTTAGATTTCTCGATCCTCAGAAAAAAGCCTCTTAATTTCAAAATTAGAAAGGGTTTAGAAATGTCTTTTTTTTTAAAATGTTTTATCAGCAGTGCTTTATTAATAAGGAATAGGCCATTACAGAGGGCACCATATGCATAAATGATTGTAGCAAATATTAAAAGCCTCAATTACTGCATTGAAATGGTTTTCCCATTGTTATTCCCTTATGCCTTATTGTGAATATGCAACAACACAATTGACACTGTTCTCACAAGCTTACCATATGTAAAAGCAGGTAGACAGAGTCTCGATTTTTACACTCCACTCGTTCCTCATCTTGTCCAAGCTGAAGCAGAGTGGAGGAAGCCATCTGTGGGGCATCACAAAGTAAGAAAGGGGCAAATGAACAGCAGGAACATTTTCACCCTCATCTGCATCAAACTCTTAATTATCCTACAACTCAGTTGTCCAAATGTCCAATTCAATTATAATCTTGCTTTCCCTTATGTTTCAGAATCATGACCATATGCAACTTCACAATGCAAGGGAAACGATTAAGGAAAACCCTTAAATGCAAAGCATGGAATTACGATTATTAATGCTCCACTAGGGAGCACTATTGTTATCCACCGTGTTTGTTCCTCTTATCAGTGCTCCGAGAGGGAGCACTATTATTCTACACCGTGTTTATTAGTGCTCTGAGAGGGAGCACTATTACTCTCCACCGTGTTTGTTCTTCTTATTATAGCAAAATTTTGGTCGTCCGTATCTAGAAAACCACTGATCGCAGACACACAAACGATACATCAAAACGTGCGGCTTGGCCCCGGCAAGTGTGCTGTCCTTCGACCCTGACAAAATTCCAGTTTTTGGTCCAAAAACTGACAAAATTCCAAAATTCAAAAAATCGCCCTCAAACAAACATTCGCTGTAAAGCAGTACGTTGGCGTAGAAACTTCATTCAAACTTCAAAACGCAGGTAAACTTGTCGTCTCTGCCCATACCCAACAGCGTGTTGATACCTTATATCGTTTTTTTTATCCAGGCCGTCTCAAAAACATGTGAGTTTGGCGTTTTTGATGCAGCTTGAGTGGGGAGAGACCAACTGTCAATTTGCGATTGCTAAAGAATCACCTCTCATTTTGCTCTTTTCACGCTGCTCCCAGCCAAACCGTAAGAAGAAGACAAATTCTTTTCTCCAGTTTTGTAGGCAAATTTGTGCTCTCTCATGCGATGCCGGCCATAAACCTGTGCACTTTGTAAAATTTAAACGGCGAGCCTCAGTCAGCCCAGCGCAGCCTCTTCTCTCCATCAGCGCCCATTCATTTTCCGATCACTGCGATCAAAGTTAAACTTTACACTTCTACTTGCAACTGTGGCTTCAGGTTTCATCGTACACACACCAAATTGCATCAGGCATTCCTGAGACTCTCCCCTGCATGATGGTGAGCTCATATTCCAGATAGGTGCAAGCGTTGTCTCCCTAGAGCCAAATGTTTCGCACTTCGGCAATTTCGCTTTTTCCCTTAAGAATGAATGGGAAAAACGGAACCCCTCAAACAAAAATGTGCTACGTCGCCATACTTTGAGGTAGAAACTTCATTTTCATTTTAAAATTTCAAGAAACTTGTGGTCTGTCTGTGTACCGAGTTTCATGTCGATAGCTTGCACCGTTTTTCACCAGCACCTTGTCAAACACACTTTGGTCAAAATGACACAGACCAAGGGTCTGCATACTGTCGCCGTCGTCATGGCAACCGCAGCTTAATATGGGGCCCTTATGGAAAAAAACCTTTAAATCGCGACTGTCTGCAAACGATCCAGATTCTGGACAAGTTGAATAGAGGATTTGTTCGGGACGCTCTCCCGCACGCGTCGGTGTATAAGATCCAATGTCGGACAAAGATTGACGAAAAAATAACACTTTCTGGCCCAAAAAGTTCTCAGAAGGAGCAAAAAATCCCATAAGAAATGAATGGGAAAATTCAGAAAATCACCCTCAAACATTTGCTGTAAAGCTGTATGTTAACGTATAAACTTCATTCATACTTCAAAACGCAGGAAAACTTCTCGTCTCCGTCCGTTTTCACATTAGAATGAATGAGAACTCCTCAAACAAACATGCGCTTTGTTGCCATACCTTGAGGTCGAAACTTCATTTTAATTTCAAAAATTCAAGAAACTTGTGGTCTACTTGTGTAGCGAGTTGCATATTGATAGGTTGTATGGTTTTTCAGCAGCACCTTCTCAAACACCAAGTCCCTGCTCCGGTGTCTCCCCTGCTGACAGTGTCCTGCTCGAGCAGGCTGACAGATGACCTCATACAGACACACAAACACTTCATGCACACACACACACACTCACTCTGAATTTCCAGAGTTTCTTTCAAGTAGTTCTCAATCTCTAGTTCTCAAATCAGACAAAATCATTATCATCGGTGACTTCAATATTCATGTAGATGTAGTCAGTGATAGCTGCAGTTCAGTATTCACCTCTATAGTCGAGTCCATTGGCTTCTGCCAACATATGCATGAACCCACACACTGCTTCAACCACACCCTGGACCTTGTTCTATCTTATGGTGTTGAAATTAAATACCTGACTGTTTCCCCCCCTAACCCAGTTATTTCCGACCACTCTTTAATTACTTTCAACTTTGTTCTAGCCGGGTATGTGCGAAAGAATAGCAGTATATATACATGACACTTAACTGACAGTGTCTTATCAAACTTTAAGGAAGCTATCTCCCTGTCTCTTGGTGCTGCATCATCTCTCTGCCACGAAAAGCCTGAGTCCCTCCCTCATTGATCAGCTTACTGATAGCTTTGTTACCTCCCTTTGCGAGACTCTTGACTCAGCTGCACCCCTAACAAAAAAGATTATCTCTAGACCAAGATCTGTCCCCTAGTTTACTCCAGAAACTCGCCACCTAAAGCAGCTAGCACGCAAATTAGAGAGGAAATGGCGTTCAACCAAAAACACCAGTATTTTTCTAACCTGGAAAGATAGTCTGAAGACTTACAGGCTGGCTCTGTGTAATGCCAGAGCCAGATACTACTCCTCTCTAATTGAGGAAAATAAGCATAATCCCAGGTTTCTGTTCAGCACTGTAGCCAGGCTGACTCAGAGTCATAACTCCACTGAGCAGTGTGTCCCTACCCATCTCAGCAGTGGTGACTTTATGGACTACTTTAACAACAAAACTACAAATATTAGACAAACAATTACGACCCACTCAGCATGTACAGCGATTAATCTACCCCCTGTTGCAGCTTTTCAGATAACAGATGGGGATATAACCAGGTCACTATCTTCATTTGACCCCATTGACCTGCATCAGCTGACTACTATCATCTCCTCCTCTAAATCATCGACCTGCCTCCTTGACCCAATTCCGACCAAGTTGTCAAAGGAAGTGCTGCCTTTAATTGCCACCTCCTTACTTGACCTCATCAACCTTTCCATAACAACAGGTTACATTCCTCTTATGTTCAAAGTTGGAATAATTAAACCCCTCCTTAAGAAACCGTCCCTTGATCCAGGAACTTTAGCAAACTACAGGCCAATCTCTAATCTTATCTTGATCTCAAAAATCCTTGAGAAAATCATTGCCAACCAGCTCGGTGAAGTCAGCCACGGGGTTCCACAAGGATCTGTGCTCAGTCCAGTTCTTTTCTCTTTTTCTCTTATATGCTCCCTCCAGGTGATATCGTCAGGAGTCACTCTATAGACTTCCACTGTTACGCTGACGACACTCAATTATATCTATCAAGCCGGGCGAGCACAACCGTCTACAGCAGCTTCAGTCCTACCTTGATGACATTAAGGCCTGGATGACTTATAATTTCCTCCTTCTAAACTCTGAAAAAACAGAGTTACTGCTCATAGACACCAAAACACCTACATGACTCCATATCTGATGCCATAGCATTACAAAGTAGTTTTGCAACTCCTTCTGGCACCACTGTAAAGAACTAGGTGTTAGCTTTGATCAAGACCTGTCTTTTAGCTCCCACATAAAATTTATCTCACGGACTGCCTACTTCCACCTCCGCAATATTGCAAAAATAAGACACCTACTCCCTCCCTATGCACCAGAAAAGCTGGTCCATGCCTTTGTTACTTCTAGGCTGGACTACTGCAACTCTTTACTGGCTGGAAGCTCCAATAGGTTGCTGAGAACTCTGCAGCTCATTCAGAACGCGGCAGCTCGTGTCCTGACTAAAACTAGAAAGAGAGATCATATCTCTCCTGTTCTGGCCTCATTGCACTGGCCTCCTGTACTTTTCAGGATCCAGTTCAAAATCCTTCTCCTTGTCTATAAAGGTCTTCATGGTCTGGCACCCTCTTATATCTCAGACCTGATAAAACCCTATTGCCCCACTAGGAAACTTCGTTCTCTGAATACTGGCCTACTTGTGGTTCCAAGAATCTCTAAGTCTAGATGTGGAGCCAGAGCCTTCAGCTGCCAAGGCCCTCTGTTATGGAACCATCTACCAGTTTCAGTCCGGGAGGCAGACACCCTCTCTACCTTTAAGAGTAGGTTAAAACCCTCCTTTTTGACAGAGCCTACGGATAGATCCAAGATAAGCTGCTATAGGTTGAGTCTACTGGGGGTCGCCAGCACATTCAGCTTTACCTTCTCTGCCTTCTCTTTGGGTGTGAATCAGGTTCATGTTTCCTCTAGCTTCTCTCTCTCCTCTTGGCCTCTCCCCGTTTGTTTTCCATCTCCTCCTCTTCCTCCCTCTCCTCCTCCACCACTCCTTCTTCTCCTTTTTACTTTTTAATTTTTATTTATTTTTTAATGTATTCTTGTTTTATTATTATTATTGTTGTTTGTTTTTTTTTTTGTAATTTGTAATTTTTTGTTTTTCATTTAATTTTTTTTGTTTTTTATTTTTTCCCTCCCAGGTTCCATCAATGCTGAGCTGGACCTAGGACTCCGTCCCTTTACTCTGGACCGATTCAATTCATTGATTTATTTATATCCTGAACTGCTAGCCATCAGTACTGTTTTGCTTCCACCCGCCTGTCCGTCCTGGGTGAGGATACCCTCCTCTGTCTCTCACCCTGAGGTCTTCCCCCTTTTTTCCCTGTTGGAGTTTTTCTTGGGAGTTGTTCCTCAGCCTTTGCGAGGGTCTAAAGACAGGGGTTTTTTCACTATGTATACATTGTTGCTCTCCTTGTAAAGTACCCTGAGATAACAGCTGTTATGAAATGGCACTAAAAACAAACAAAGTTGAAAGTTTCTAGTTGTTATTTTTTGTGCTCCTCTCCTCTGCTCCTGCTGCAGCAGACTGACAGATGACCTCACAGACACACAAATCACATGTTATTACAAAGTTATGGCTGAAAAGAGCAAAACTCCTTGTTTCTAGTTTTAGGAGCACCCAGACAAATCATACATCAAAACGGTCAAGAGAAGTTCACTTCTATTTTTCTTTCCAGAATATTTATATGGGACCCTACAGGGTCAAGTAATGAATGGGAAAATGACCAAAACAACTAATTTCTCAACCAGGTTAAAAACTCTATTCAAACTTGGATATGGTGATGAACTTGTGGTCTGTGTTTGTTGTTTTCACCATGGACACACATGCACGCACACACACACTCACTCACTCACTCAGTCACTCACTTACTCACACACTCACTCACTCACTCAGTCTCTCTCTCTCTCATGCATACACACACTCCCAGAATGCTGCCTTGTGAGCAATCCAAAGGCAGACAAAGTGCTGCAAACCACAAGCACACATCCGAGAGCACTCTCAAATTTTCAAAAATTTCAGCGCGTTGGAAACTTCTAGTTAATTTATATTATCTAATATATAATAACAACAATAATCATAACAATAACAACAATGACAATAACCAGGAGGTCATCTGTGAGCCTGCTGCAGCCGGAGGCTCGCTGTCAGCAGAGGAGCAGACATGAGGCACTTGACCACATGCTATTTGAGAAGGCACTGCTGAAAAATGATACAACCTATCAACATGCTGAGATGCACAAGATTCTTTAATTTTTGAAATCAAAATGAAGTTTTCTAAGTGAAACTATGGTGATGTCGCGCCTGTTTGTTTGAGGAGTTCCATTTTCCCATTCACCCTTATGAGAAAAAAAGAAGTTGCCTAAGTGCTAAACATTTGGCTCCACGGATATAACGCTTGCACCTATCTGGAATATGAGCACACAGTCATGCAGGGGAGAGTCTCAGGAACGCCCTGATGTGATTTGGCGTGTGTACTACGAAAACTGGGGCCACAGTCACAAGTAGAATTGTAAGTTTTAACTTTGATCGCAGTGGTAAGAAAATGAATGGAGGCCTACGGAGAGAAGAGGCTGCGTTGGGCTGACTCTGAGGCTCGCTGTTTAAATTTTATAAGGTGCACAGGTTTATGGCCTGCATCGTATGAAAGAACACAAATTTTCCTACAAAAGCGTATGGTGTGGCTGAGTGCAGCGTGAAAATAGAAAAATGAGAGCAGATCTTTCAGTGACCCAACACTGACAGTTGGTCTCTCCCCACTGAAGCTGCATGTAAAATGCCAAACCCACATGTTTTTGAGAGGGCCTGGATGAAAAACAACACAAGGTATCAACATTCTGTTAGATGCAGGCAGTCTGCCTGCGTTTTGAAGTTTAAATGAAGTTTCTAGGTTAACTGCAGTATAGCATTCACCTCTATAGTTGAGTACATTGGCTTCTGTCAACATGTGCATGAACCCACGCACTGCTTCAATCACATCCTGGACCCTGTTCTATCTTATGGTTCTATCTTATCTTTTACAGTTTTGCTTGTACCCGCCTGCCCATACTGGGTAAGGACCCCCCCATGTCTTTCACCCTGAGGTTTCTCCCCTTTTTTTTCCTTGTCAGGATTTTTTCTTGGGATTTGTTCCTCAGCCTTTGCGAGGGTCTAAGGACAGGGGCTTTTATGTACATATTGTTGCTCTCTTTGCAAAGTGTCTTGAGATAAATGCTGTTATGGAATGGCACTTAAAACAAATAAAGCTGAGTTGAGTTGAGTTGGTAATCCACCAACCCTTCTGAGAGAGTCTCAGGAACACAACTTCTGTATAACTTGTCCAGGTTCTGGATCGTTTGCTGACAGTCGTGAGTCTGTCAGCAAGGGGAGACTGGGGTTTTGTTGGTTAAAAGCAGAGCATACTTGTTGGGGCAGAGCCGCACGTTTTGATGTATCATTTGTTTGTGTGTATGTACAATCAAGTGTTGTCAAGATACGGACGACCAAAATTTTGCTATAAGAAGTAGAACAAACACGCAGAAGAACAATAGTGCTCCTTCCTGTAGCACTAACAAACACACAGAAGAACAATAGTGCTCCTTCCCGGAGCACTAATTATTATTATTATTATTATTAACACCTGGTACTACTTGCTCTCTTGGAACCACAAGAATTATTTAGTTTTGCTTGAAATTGTACAAAACATGATCAAATCTGTACCACTCACCAGAAGAAAATCTTTCAGGTGCTGCTCAATGTTCTTCTGCTGAACAGTAAACATGGCAGCAGCCAGCTGATTGATTGCTGTAGCTAAACAGTGAATGTTGTTACTGTGGCCTGAGAAAATAAAAAGAAGAAAAAACTCATTTTAAAACATGACAGAGGAAATCTGAGCATTTCTAATCAGGCCACTTCGACAGCATTTTTTACTTTGACAGAACTTTATGATTATTGCTGTCCTTAATGTTGCATCCCAGAAGTAACTACAGTCATTATCAAGGTGCTTTCACATCAAATGTGGTATGCACTGTGCCACTGGGTAAGGCACAACAAGCAAGGTGCAAGAGGCACTAGTTGCTAAGTGACCAGGAACACAACTGGAAGTGTAATTCCTGCCTGTATATATTTTTAAGTTCTGTCAGGGGTTGAGAGAGTTGTGGACCATTGGGGACACCCAGACCCCACAAAGAGATGCCATTAGGCCTCAATTTCCAGGGGGGGGAACACCTATCAGCAGACAATATCAATAGCTTGATGGAAAAGGTCATGATTAGTATATGATTGTGGACAGTCTAGAGCAGAGGTCAGGAACCTTTTTGGCTGAGAGAGCTATGAACGCCACATATTGTAAACATGTATGACTTCCTCTAATCGCTTCCTCATAGCGAACCGGCTTTTTAGTTACCATTGCAATGGTGAAAGTGACCGCCACATGCTACAGTGGAATTTCAGATAGATAGATAGATAGATAGATAGATAGATAGATAGATAGATAGATAGATAGATAGATAGATGTCTGCTTACTGTTGCCATGGTATGAGGGCTATCTGCGAGCCAGCTGCAGCCATCAAAAGAGCCATAACTGGTTCACGAGCCATGGGTTCCCGACCCCTGGTCTAGAGGCTAATTACCGTCAAGCAGTTTGTCACAACTGGTAATTAATGAATAGATATGCACCTCCATGTTCTCGTTTGTAGAAGGAATTAGGGTCCATTGCCAGGGTGGGCAGCGAGATAGCAATGTAGACCAGCAGCAAACAGGACAGCTTGTACTCTTCATCATTTGATTTGTTATCTAGGAAGACATAACTAAGACAATATAGAGCAGCATCTCTCTGGGTATCTTTTTTTTCATCAAGTTAATGTACTTCCTGGATTGGTCGCACGCATTTGGCAATTAACATTGCAACCAATTATTCAGCAGCACCAGTCATTTACAGACTTCACTAAAAGAGTTTTTAAATGCATACTTCATTGAATTGCAGTATCTCAGAAGATAAGGTCTACTTTAACTTTAACAAATTTAACAACTAGATAACAAGCAGGAGAATCTAAGTACAATAAATGACTTCAGATCTACAATGACTGCGAAAATTAAAAGGTCCCTGTCAGCATGTGTATTAACATAAAAACCATAAAGCCATGAAATCTGGGGGTGTGCACGTATTTAATGCACTATGAACTGACAGAGAATACAACAAAACTTCTTCCCTTTATTTCAAACCAGACATCACACTGATGTCTTGTATATTCTA
The DNA here is from genome assembly GCA_029224185.1 of Karalla daura. Classification (NCBI taxonomy): domain Eukaryota; kingdom Metazoa; phylum Chordata; class Actinopteri; order Chaetodontiformes; family Leiognathidae; genus Karalla; species Karalla daura. The sequence continues at coordinate 3,574,687 of CM055188.1, read as the reverse complement.
TTCTATTCTATTCTATTTTATGATGAAGTCTGACAATGCAACTTTTCCTAAGGACTGAGCCTTCAGACCAAAGAAGCAGAGCGAATAGTATTAGTCTGACCTGTCTGCATACTACTGATGGCGTTGACCAGGGCAGGATCAATGTTGCATGGCAGCCCTGCAGCAGACACCACTTCAAAGATGCTTAGAGTTACCTGTAAAGTCATAAATAATCAAAATTAGAGGTAAATCGGCAGCTACTGCAGAAATTATTGTGCCACCATTATCTACAATTTATACTTGATATGCAATATTTCATTACATTACCCAGCACACACAGCCAGGGAAGAGGGTTGGGTTTTAAACATGGTTGAAAGTGTCTCTTTTGGCAGAATGTTTCCACTGATGTGGTTTAGAATGCAGAATCACATTGAGAATCATAGACTCTCTCACAGACTGGTGTAGGCAGCTGGGGTTGTAGCACAACTGCCTAACTCAATAGGATAGATGAGTATAGGAAGGGAGGTAGGAGTGTGGTTGTGGCATATTGCTCCAGAAATGGTACTTTCAGTCAGAGTCGGAGTGGTTTTATTTTAGGGCACTGTCCAACACAAGGAAAGCATAATTTTACCATCAGCAATGCAATGATTCATTCAATTTGTTTTACTTGCTGTGTATGAGCAATTACTGGGCCATTAAGATGGCTATGGCCAAACTGGGAGTTCTGGAAGTATAACTTGCTGTGCTTCATGGAGTCCTGAAGTATGAGCTTCACTATGGTATAAGCAAACATGAAAAAAAAGAAGGAAGATGGGGAACTGGTGTTGTCACTATTGCTATGTACATCCCATAGTGGCACAGTGGTTCCCAACCAGTGTGCCATGTCACAGTGGTGTGCCCTGAGGCAAGGCCAGGTGTGCCGTGGGATTTTGTGACAACCATACATTATTGCCAGGGGTGCACATAACTGGTATGCAGGTATGCTGTGTGACTTGAGCAATGTATAATGCCAAATGTGTTACGACTGCATTTCTGGGTACTGATTAAGCTTCAACCCTCTGTGACATCACCCAATCATTTGTGAAGGACCGTTTATGAAGCCAGAAGTTTGACTCTCATGGGGCTGGAGCCAGCAGCAACCATAGGTTGGGGGTGGATAGGAGAGTGGTGGATATAACTTTTCACCTCCATCATCCTCAACACACCCACTGATCCATACGATCCATACTGGCTATAGAGAATAACAGGGCCATATGAATGAGGTAAACATTGGTAAAAACAAACACAACTCTCGCCTCTGCGAGGCTCCCTGGTCAACCAAATGGACACGCCCATATTCATTCATTTCTTAATTCATTTCTTCGCTGTAATATCTCTTTAATCATGCAATTATTTGCAAATTGACCACCATATCTCACACTGGCATGAGAAACTTAAGTTGAAGTTGGTGTGAGTTGTCCAGATGTCCGGGACCACCTTGTGCCCGGTTAAAACTTTCCCTGATTTGAATGGGAAAGAAAAAACATTGTGTGGAGTGAGAGAGGGGGATCGAGAGCAAGGAGCTCACCTTTCATCCACCTAACTTTGTACAATATGTTGACTGTGGACACAACATGAGCTGGAAAAGTGCCTTAATCAGGCAAAAAAGAGAGTGCAGAGCAAGCTACATAATAACACCAAATGTGTGGAGCAAAATGAAAACCATTTCAGGCAATGGGGAAAAGGCACTAAATCAGTTAGATGAATGACTACAGGCCAATGGCTAACCTCACACATGATGAAGATACTGGAGGGAACCATTCTCCAGAATCTGACACCTCAGTGTCACTGGACTGGTAAGCAGAGTTCTGTGTGTTCTGTGGACATCTTTATATTGTATGAGCCGTAAACTGCGTTGGGTCACTCTGAAGGTATTAATGGAGATCTGCCTCTTTCTCCCAATTAAAGGAAGGCAGAGAAATTTTACCTCATGAGAAGCTTACATATATATATAGAAATACAAAAAATCCAAAATCCTCTTGAAGCCCCACCCTCAACCCAAAAGAAAGTTGGCCAATTTGACTTGCTTGTTTTCCCTATTTGACGGGGCTGTTCCTAGGGTTTTTACCTGATTGACTTCAATTTGGGTAGAGATCATCCAGAGACCATGGTGACGGAAACCGTCAAAAGAATTACTTTAGGTCATATGGCGTGGTTGCTACGATGTGTCAATATTTGAACTTTGAATGCCCACATACTTCATCATGTCACCTTGTCAACTTGCTGGACATGATGATGGGGTCCACCCTGTATTGCCTGATATATAAACTTCCCACCTCACTCATAGCGCCCCCCAGTGGTGACAGGAAGTGTCCAGAATGTACACTTACATGTAGAAATCCTACATACTTGACCACATCAACTTCATTTCACTTGTAATAAATACAGAACAAGTTGGTGAAGCTACATTACAAATGTAGTGAAGCTGCCACCAAGGGTATCCGTGTGGTGGGCATGAATAGCAATCCCTTGCCTTGTGATGGCTTAAGTAACTCATATCATCTTGAAAATTGGAACAGCAATTAAGGAGAGAGCTCTTTAACTTTGTCGTTGGCTAATGAAATTTTGTATACAAATGTATCCTAAAGAGATATACAAAAAGTCTCTTGGCAGGATGACCAAAACCTGACAAGAAGTCGGCCATTTTGATTCAAATTTTTGAATTTTGAAAACATCTCCTCCGATGGGGTTAACCCAGTTGGCTTCAGATTTGGTACAGATCATCTATGGACCAAGCTGAGAAAAATTTACGTACAGAATTTTTTAAGTCAAAGGGCGTGGCCACTACAGCATGATAAAATTTGGTTTTGCATCATCAATATTTCAAAATGCTCCTCCAGACAAGCACTTCACCGTAGAAGCTTCAAAATAGCTGAACATGATTGCATTGTAAGCCTGAACAGCCAGGCAATGGCCCTGTCAAATGGGCGTTGCTAGATGTCTCTAAAGCGCCATCTTGAAATTTTCAAAAAAACCCTCTGCATTAAGCTTTTTGTGGAGTAGTAATATGGAAATTTGAAGGCTTATACACTTTAACAAAAAGGTCTCTTGCACTTATGGTCAGAACTGGATAGGATGTTGCTTGGGAGCAGATGATCAGGCACAGATGTGGCATGGCTACACCTGTGCCTGCGCCTACAATGTTTACCAAAAAAACACCATTTTTTGTTCAGCATTTTTTTCTACATTTTTGTGGTAAATTAATGTGTAAGTCAGAAACAATTGAAAGTGCCTTTGAATGTACAGAGGGAGTTAGTTGGTTAGTTTTGCCTTTCAGTCGTATGGTGGCACACTGAAGACTAGGCTTGGAAATAGATGCAGAGCTGCTCAACTAGTCAATTAATTTGTCTGCTGCCAGCTACGGTTACCTGTATCTGCAATCACAGGCTGTGCAAGTATTGTGTTTTGAGTGATATTTTGTTGGCTTCTGCAATTTTGCTTGTTTGGCTTGGTAATTTGGGGAGATTTTTGTTGTCCTTGTCATAAGTTTTGTGCATCTGAAAATGATTTGGACAAAATGACTAAGGATCAGCTGTGTAAAATTCTGCATGTATGAGAGGCAATACCTCTCACATGGGAATGGAACCAGAAGACATTGACACTACCACTTACTTGCTAGCAAAATACAGTTTTTGTTGCTAATGCTAACTTGCTAGCACTAACTCTCAAATACATTTGTTATCATTGGGCAGCAGAGGTAAAGTCTACCAAGTCTTAAGTACACATCAGCCCAGAGGGATATAATATTTTGTTTGGGAAGATCATATTCATCATAGATGATATGCTCAACTACAGAGGTTAAAAGTAATTAAGTCACGTGTTTTTTTCTTTTCAAACACAGATTTGTTTGCTGAACACAATGTTCTCAGATTTAGGATTGATGATGCTCATCTGTGCCCCTTCAAACTCAGCTTTGAACCGCTCCAGTGATAACTGTAGGTAGATTGTAGACTGTAGACTGTAGAAGGCTGATGGTGGCCTCAGTACCACATTGTCTGCAAATAGCAGCAATGCGATTCTCTGGTCATTGACCTGAAACCACTCCTCACCGCAAATGCACCTGTAATTGCTGTATATGAATATCACAAACATTGGTTGAGGCAAACACCCACTTGAAACAAATGAGACTTACTGCTATTCACACACAGTTTTGACACACAGCTCTCGCTTTTAGCATGTAAGGATTGGATGGTCCTGAGAAGGGACCCCCTTACCTCATACTGCAGCCCCTGTGAGAGTAAAGAGCTGGTCCGTTGTTCCTCAACCTGGAGAGAACCTGCATTGTTCTTCAATCTGAAGTTCGGGAAATGGTCAAACCATCTTCTCTAGCACCTTAGAATAAACTTTCCTGGGGCTGATTAATGTGATCCTGTAATTTGCACACACCCTCTTCTCTCATCTCTCAAAGAGTTGCCCCCCCCCGTTCACCCTCCTTTGGCACCTTCTGTGACTTACATATATTGTTTAAAAGGTTTCTTAGCCATGACAGTCTCTCAAAATACAAAACCTTAACCATTTATGGAGGTCTCTTGTAAAGCCCTGGAGGCCTGCCTCTGGTGAGGTCAACATTGTTCCACCATTGTTCCTGCTGTACACATTTTTGATGGTCCCTGACTTCCCCCTCTCAAAAGGTCCTCCACAACCCTGACAACTAGCTGCAGTGTGCCATTGAGTCGGTTGGAGGGATCATTGTGGCTGCCGAAATGGTAGAAAATTGTGAAGAATACCATGGTAAAGGATGAATTGAGAACAATTAGATAAGGGTCAAATGGTGAGGTAAAGTGATACAGAGATAAATTGCACAATGTGTGTGCCTCCAAGAGTGTGAGTTTTTGATGTGTGTGTGTCACACACAAACATAAGGGTATAAACAATCATGTCACATGAGGAGCTTTGGAACTGGGGAGTAGGAATTGCTGTAGATACTTTATGTCAAATGAGTGTTGGTGGGACTATTAGAGTCCTGACCATAAAAAAAGAAGACATTACTAGCGTTGTGATGTTTACAAATGAACTGAACCTTTGGAATGGCTCATTAACATGAACGATGGAAACAAGTTATGTTTGGTTGGGAGCTGTTCTTTCTCTCTCTCTCTCTCTCTCTCTCTCTCTCTCTCTGTCTCTCTCAGGGAGGAGCAAACTTCTCTTTGCTCCTCCACTGACTGAGTGAGACAGAGAGAGCATGGGGAGGAGTGAGTTGCTCACATTCTCTTCATGTGAGTGCCTCAGTGTGAAAAAATAAAACAAAGTGAGCGCCTCAGAGTCGAACTAAGTGCTATCCATCCATCCATCCATCCATCCATCCATCCATCCATCCATCCATCCATCCATCCATCCATCCATCCATCCATCCATCCATCCATCCATCCAGCATATGCTGTAACGGACAATAGCCGGTACTACAGCTGTTAAAGCAGCTGCAACTTCAGAAATGGAAGCTTTGAACATCAATGATCCAGGTTCAATGCCTACTTCCTCCACAGGGGCAGGGAAAAGCTCCTTTGGAGGAGGGAGTTAAAGGACTCTTGCTGGGCTTCCCCCAGATATTCACAGTTTGCCTGCACTACTTGTTTGGGCTTACCAGGTCTATCTAGGAGTTTCCCAGGCCACCTTGCATAGCTCACCACCAGATGTGATCATTTGACAGCTTTGCCCCTCCCTTCATCTGTACACTCTCTTCATCTGTACACATGAGCATCCTTGTGTTCGAACATAGTCTACATTATCAACAAACTATGGCTAGCCAATAATTAAAAACTGTGACCAGGGAGACCCTTCATCTTGGTCACACCTATCCAGGTATCTACATTATTGCTGACATGGACGTTGAAGTCCACTGCATACCCCCGAGTTCCCTCCATGTGTATGGCCAGGCCCCATGGCAGGCCAGGCAAGCAAGTGCTCGCTAATGGCCCCTTCTTTCAGGCCTGGTTCTTCTGTTCATCTGCATCTACGCCCACCTGAACAAGTCAGCAAGCACTGTGAAGGTCACAGTTTTTGACTTCTCCTGTTTCTTCAGTGTTAACATCCCCCGTCCAGCTCAACTGAATCACAACATGACAACAATGCAGATACAGTGATTTCATGTGGTTCCGTAATGTACAATTGAGTGCCACGGGAAATCATTTAATTCCATGTCACATTTAATTATTATCATATTTATTTGGTTTCAATTGTATTCCTATTTTTCCATTGAGAATATTTTTTTCTATTGTCAACTTGTCTAACAGGAGTACCAGTGACCGTCCATCCTTGTATGGATGGATGGATTATTTCATTCGGATCTACGATTGCACACTTGGGATCCAAATGAACCACATTGTCCAACACATTTATCTCATTATCACTCTTTTCCATACACTTTTAAATATAAATATTTTTGAATCGATGTAAAGGCAGTACGCCTTCAACTTAATTATCCCACATTAAAACCTGCTAATTGAACTTCACTGCCTGTGAAGTCTCAAGATGTGAACAGTGAGTTTTGTGAAGTTAAATTAAAGCTACTACAATGCAGCTTTACCTTGATGTCATCTTGTGGGGAGATTAATTCTTTCAGGCACTCAATGGGTCCCATCAGGTATGGACAATGTTTCAGCAGGATCTAGATAATAATATCAACACAAAATATATGGGATGACAACAGTTGAAAAGCAAAAAGATATATAAAATTAATTGTCATCTTTTAGATTTCTTACAGAGCTTTCAACTGGTATGTCTCAGATATACCAAATAAACATATATCGTGCAAATGCGCAAGAAATGCTTGAGAAACTAAAATTGGTCTTATTAAACAAAAAAAATCAACAAAAAATAAAATATCTGTATTTAAAGTTATGGTCATTCATAAACAATGTATTACACATTGTTCAGTGAACACATGAGACAACTGAAAGATCTTTTAAAGGTTAAAGATTGCACATTACATCGTTCAGACAGTCCTGTGCCATTGATCTGAAGGACAGGATCACACCAATGATAGTCATCCTCTTCAGCATGTTCTCTGCACCTACAGGTACATTAAAAAATGTAAAGTGGTGAGTTAGTGTTCTCTGGAATCATGTTTCCGGTGAATGTGTGGTTCATCTATAGACAAATAAGCTGATGTCACACCTTATTATTAAAATGAGTGTCTCATTTTATTTACACAGTGATTTGTTTTGGTTTGAAAGCGTACATAAAAACAATACAATTTCCTCATCTGTTTTAATGAATCCCCTGAGGCAGAGCTGAGGCATTCCCCATCCAATCAAGAGATATGATAATAACTAGAAAGCTCCAGCGCACTGAAATTTCGAGAGTGTTCCGGGATGTGTGCCCGTTTGTTGGCCCGTCTCACAAGACACCTTTCTGTGAGTGTGTGCATGTATGATAGAGAGACTGAGAGTGTGTGTGTGTGTGTGTGCTCCAAGGCGTGTCTGCCTTTGGATTGCTCACAAGACACCATTCTGTGAGTGCATGCATGTTAAGAGAGAGACTGGGTGAGTGTGTGTGTGCATGAAGTGTTTGTGTGTGTGTGAGGTCATTTGTGAGCCTGCTGCAGCAGGAGACTGCCAGCAGAGGAGATACAGGGGCAGGCACTTGACCACATGCTCTTTGAGAAAGTGCTACTGAAAAATGATACAAGTTATCAACATGCAACTCACTACACAAACAGACCACACGTTTCTTTAATTTCTGAAATTAAAATGAAGTTTCTACCTCAAAGTATGACGACGTAGCGGATGTTTATTTGAGGAGTTCTGTTCATTCATTCTTATGGGAAAAAGCGGAATTGCCCCTGACGGGGCCCAAAACTGGTATTTTGTTGTGAAGGCCAAGCACACTGTCCGGGGTTGAGCCGCATGTTTTGATGTATCATTTATGTGTGTGTGATGAACGATCTTCGAGATACGGCTGACAGAAATTTTGCTATAATAACAATAATAATAATAATATAAACACGCAGAAGAACAAGATTGCTCCCTCCCGGAGTACTAATAATGCTTCTGCTTGAGTGCTTAGTGAGATAATTTATATACTTAAAAGTTAGGCATAACTGACTTGTTCCTCTTAATTTTATATTCTATCTCCATGTTTCTTTCATCCTTTACTCTCCTATAGGTTCTCTGCCTCCATTGTTCCATCATGTAATTTCTACTTCTCACCTGTCAGTCTCCTCTTAAGATTGGTCATTTCCTCTGGCTTATCAAAGTTGCTTTTCATCTGTATCAGGACATCCATATTCTCGATCACCAGTTTCTGGCAGAAGATAAGGACAGAAAGAAGATAAGTACATTAGTAACATAAGGTGAGACAATGAAAAGAGGTTGTTCCATAGATGCATCGATAAATTTAAAAAAAAATCAATTCAGGTGTTTAATACAGTCAAAAGGAAGAGAAGTTTATAAAAAATAGACACTTGCCAGCAAATTTTTTAATACATCTTTGAATAGCTAATATGCTGAAGGGATTGTTTCAATATCTGTATAATAGTTTGTTATGGCAATGTATATTCTAAATTGAAGAATAACATATGATATACATTTCATTTGCATTGTCCAACAGAGAACCACTATACTCACTCACATAAACAGCTAGCTAAATAGCTAACATCACTATTTTAAGTGAAAGCCAATATGTTACAGACCATTAACTGTGGATCTAAAAGTTTCGTATTGCAGTTTTCTTCCAATCAAAATTCTTAACTCTCCAGATGATTTTTATTTTTTTTTTATGAAAATTGCTCAGACATTTGAGCAGAAAACCCATACATGCCATCTGTATCACTCTTTACCTTTAGCTCATTGACTTGAGAGGTGATGTGCCACATCAGGTTCTCACTCAAAAACTTCAGGCCATAGGGTCCAATTAGCTCTGCCAGGGCCTGTAACTCTGTATTCAGAGGATGATATGAATAATTGAATGATCAATATTGGATTTAGTTGAGACAAGCTTCTGTTGGTTATTGTGATGCAGCCAATCAAACAAAAAAAGGAGCGGCTTCTACAGCAGTTCAATTTTTCATTCAGCCTCACATCTCTCCATGCACAAGCATGGTGTTACAACTAGCACACTAAATGGATGGGTGAGTGTGTCACTGCAAAGCCTACAGATACATTATGGCAGCAGTTTGAGCAGAAAAAGCCCAGACACTCCTCTCCCCAGCCATGTCCTCTAAGGGGAACCCACGGCGTTTCCATTTGAGCCATGCAAGTGTCTTGTGTCTGCCTCCCACATTTCTAGACATTTCTAACATTTCTAGGAAACATTCCTAGAAAGGTGCCCAAGAGTCCCACCGAAGCCCCAACCCTCCATAACCCCTTGTTTTGTGAATGGCTGGTTTTAAAGCCAGGAGTTTGGCTGACAGAGCACCGCCATCGTCAGTCTGGAGCCAGAAGAAACCATATTTGGATGAGGGGGCGCTGGAGAATAACCTAGTTGTACTGACACAGTCTGGGCATTACCTGTCAGCAAAATAGACATGCCCCTATTCATTCATTTCTTCAAGCTCTAATACCTTTTCAAATATGGAATTATTTTCAAATTGACCATATTCTGGCATGGAAAATGTGATGAGATGTGTGAGATGTGAGATGTAAAAAAAAATTGATTGAGTATTTCATTATTGAAAAGAATGTTTTTTGGACTGGGTGTGTACTGAACAATGTTTCTTTGGGTCACGTTACTTGGTTTGGGTTCTTTTGGAGTCTTTTGGATCTTGGCAGTATTGCAAAAAAAAAAGTCATTTCTGCATTGGCTAAGACCAGTAGACTGCCTCCACTGTTTTTTCCCTTGCAGCACATCTTCTTTGAGCCTTGAGATGTCTAACCTCAAAACTTGTCTATCCTGTCAGTCATTACTCACAACTCCTGACTACAGGTGAGAGAATGTAAAAAGAATGGTTAATGGAGAGCTTTGCCTTTTGGCTCATACTTCTCTTTATCACCTTAGACAAGAAGATTGACGGCATCACTGGGGAGCTTTCATCCAAAGCAACTTACATAAAAGGAGAAAAAAACATTCAAGCTACATCACACAAGAAAATGAATGTTACAACAAGTACTATGTGTACTAAACAAACTATAAATACATCAGATTATCAAAGGATGAGAGTATCTCAAGGCCCTTTCACAGATGCACCCTAAACTAGAATTTACAAGGGGCTTATCCAGATAAGAGTCATGTGTGAGCCATGTGTTTCTAATTTAGTTTAGTATATTTTGACTTTTTCTGCAATCTGCCATCAAAATAAAGCCTCCTGCTCCAGCACAGCTCCACATCATGATCTGCAAAGGAACCTGGAGCACGAGTGGCTTCAGCTCCAAAGAGCCTTTTCCCTTCAGGGACTTCATGAGCCTCTCTCTATCTCTCTCTCACACCTGTGAGCTGGTGGGGGACGAGGGACATTAATTTACTATTGGAAACATGAGGGGCTTTTATTAGAGAATCTGACCTATGTGAGCAGACTGGAGAGGACAGAGAGATGACCCAATTTGGGGTATTTTCTTTTAAAGAATCATGACATTTTTTGGGAAGACATGCATTCATTTCGATTCAAAACGTATTTGGGGACAATTTCCAGACGGTGGTCAAAAAAGTTGGTCTGGAGCTGTGATGTGGTTACATCATTGCATTAATAGGTAGTCACTGTGAGCCAATCCCAAAGCTCATGACGTATTTCCCCTCCATCCTGGTCCAATCTATTTCCTGAGACACACCATTAAGAAGAGTCTAATACCATGTCTGTGTTGTCACTTGTTGAAGTGTTGTCAGATTAGGTTGACAGTTTCCAGCTCACTCAAAGTTTTTACATCAGATATCCACAAATAAAGTAGATAAATAACCATTTGTCCTCATCAAATGTTATCTGGAACCCCCTTTTTACTAGCGTGGAACCTAGGGGCAAATCGAATATAGCTAGTTTGCTAATCTCACATAATCAAAAGTAGCCATATTGGGCAGAAAATCACCGTCTGGCAACATTGTTGCTCAAGACACTCACATCCTGTGGCTTGCCACCATGCCACCAGTGTTCATCAAAAATGAACGGCAGCTGGTTACTGAGATTGCTGAGGACAGTGTGACCCTGCCAGATTCACAATCTTTGTAAAATCTCTGCCTGAGACTAGGCTTAGACTAAAACTCTAAACACTTGTCTTTAGATGTGAGCAGGTCTGAGTTGCTTTCCAAGTTCTTTGATGTTTACGTAGCATTATACACTAGTTAAAAAGACACTTTTTTTTTCTTGAAAAAGCTTGGCAAGACAAAAAGAATTCAAGCCAGTGATTCTTGTACCTAAATTCTCAAGAATTAAGGACTTCTTGTTTCATGCATCCACTACACGATAAGTTAGTTTCTGCAGCAGCACACCAGCAGCACACCAGATGATGTCCAGATGCAAGTGTGTTTCAACACTACTGCTTGTACTGCCATTAAAAATAATCTGCCTACACAGATGAATAATATAACAAAATCTTATTCTCTTATCATTACATTAATCCTTTTTTGGCTATAGTGACTCAAGATGGCATACCATTTATATTGATATTTAGACTCAGTGAGACCACACCATAATCACTGCTCCTCCCTGAATGACTATACTGGTCCTCACCCCGATAGTCATGAAATGCTCTGAGAGACAGGTCATGACCTGCACCGAGGACTCCATGTGTCACTGTGGACCCACACCAGTGTGCCTACACGAGAAACTGATCCACAGAGAATGCCATTGCCACTGTGGTCCACAGTCTTCCACTTAGAGAACAAGGACTCCTATGTGTGTATGCTCTTTGTTGACTTCCCCTCAGCCTTCCATTATTCAATTATACCACAGACCCTGATCCAGAATCTTGGACTGAGCTCCACCCTGTGTAACTGGGTACTAGACTTCCGAACAGACAGGTCGAAGCTGTTGAGGATCCACAACATCTCCTCCTCCCCATTCATCCTCAGCATTAGCTCCCCCCAAGGCTGTGTGCTGAGCTCCCTCCTGTTCCTGTTCTCTCCTGCTCATATACAACTGCTCAGTGAGACATCTAAGCTGTATGACTGCAAGGTTCGCGGATGACACGGCTGTGTCACAAGCTTCAGGTACATGGGTGTCCACATTTCTCACAACCTCACCTCAACAACCTCACCTGGAGTACCAACACTTCCAGTCTGATCAGCACTGCTCACCATTTAATATTATCAATAAAGTGCTGAAGTTACAAATCCCATTCTCCGCCTGTGTTTGGATTAAGCTAACAGCAAATCATTTGTTTTTAAAAATCCGGTCAATACTCTATGTCAAGGTATTTGATGCGAAACTAGATCCTTAAGTTTGTAGTAAAATTTTCTTTGTTTTGTTGTGCCTACATTGCCTACAGTGCCTACGTTTAAATGGCCACATCACTGAAAGGCATTGAAATAACTCAAAATGAGCCTCAGGACAGGGGTCAAATTCTAGTCAGCTGGTTGAGCAATGTCACTAACAGCTGATTGGAGCTGCAGCTGCTCTGTCTCTGCTGCTGCTTTGCCTCTGTGGTGTCTGATTTTGTCTCTGAATATGTCATGCCCAATCTGAACAATCCACTCCAGGTGGAGCTACCCATTTTGATTATTTTTAATAGCTTTGGTTCAGCCCCTTAACTTCCCACTTAACTTCATTAGCTGGGCTTGATTAATTTCTTGGTGTAACTTCAATGTTTGGGAAAAGTGCTTTTGTTTGTGAAAGTGCTTTTTGTTTGTTATTTTAATCATTTCTTTGGGTTTCTTTTGTTGTTGTGGGCAGTTACTTTGCTTTGCTCATAATCATAAGGTCACTTCCAGTTGGTATATTTTGTTTTGTGCCCCTTTCTACTATGTACTTCTGGCTTGGCTCTACTTGACTACTTGGCCCGAGTACATTTCTTACAGGGCTCCTGGTAAGATTTTGCGTGCTTGGTATGCGTTCATTTTTGTGGGTGATCTACTAGGGAATATTGCCGTTAGTAGATATTAATAAACAGCAGTATTTAAATGAGAAGTTTGCATTCCATCATGCCGAGTGCAGAGGTAACGTGAAAGCGCAAGAATTTGATTCCCTGGAGTTGGAGGTCCTTGTTGCTTAGGCAAACAAACATATCTGGCACAACAAAGTAAGTAGTCTGCTGCTCCCGATCACAGGCTACCAGCGACTACACAGGAGATGTGAGCAGTGGCCAGTGGCCAGCTCGTGTCTCCTGTGGGACACTCGGGCCATTGTTGCGCACAGCGCACTCCAGGCAGCTGGTCCGTGCTGTGTCTGGCCTAACGATGGCCATACATACACTGACCAGAGGAGTAAAAGCAGTGGTTTAGGCGGTGGCCAGTTCTTCAATCAACAGCTGAGGGACTGGAGCAGGCCGCAACGGGAGATGGAGGACCGATGGAGCGCACACTGTGTGCTGTAATATGTGTTTGGTGCAAAAAAAACGCTGCCACTAAGCTCTGGGACTGACCTGATACATCTGAGAACTCTTCAGCTCTGAAACCTGGCTCATTCTCAGTGGTCTGGTTGACAAAGCAATGCAATGTTGGACAATGAATGATGAGTGAGCTGCTGGCCTGACGCAAGAGACTCTCGAGGAACCTGAAAAGCAGGGAAAAGGTCAAAAAAAGGACAAAACCTCCTCAGCATTTTTGCAACAGAAAATACTTAGATACCTTATAACTAAAGACTAGATAACTAAAGGTAAAGACTAGCCAAAATGAGGACTAGTGGAAAATCAACCAAAAGAGATCAAGAGGGAGAAACTTGAAATGACCTCCACATGCAAAACCTGTCCTCTTTTGCCACTCTATTGCTTCTGTTGTTAATTCCATCAACACCAATACAGCTGAAATGACCTCTGCTACCTAACTCGCCAGATCATAAATAGACCTCTTGCCATACCCACATAATAGTGTTCCATTAATTTGTTTGAGCAATGTATATTTATGTATATATATATATGTGTGTATATATATATATATATATATATATATATATATATATATATAGTGTCAACTTTCGCAGGTCTACATATATGGTAAATACACCTATAAAGTACCCACCAGTTTGTGTACAGTGTGGTGATGGTCTGCCCTCCATGTGAGTCCAGTGGTTGAGTCTGTTGCAGCAGTACAGTCTTCACCAGCCGTGTGACATCCACATTGATGTAACTGGAGAGACTGTGCAAACTTGCTATGTAGGCCCTGACTGCTGCCAGAAGGTCGGTGGGATGGGCTATTTCCTGGGTGGTCTGATTGTAATTGGCCATTTTCACAATGATCCTGGAGAAACATCAAGCCAACATCACTCATAACACTAGTAGGTGGATGGGCCATTACTACCTATTCCCATCATTTAATGATATTAATAGGAACAAATGGCTACTTATAGAGCCCATACTTTTTTCCTACTTTAAAACTTTGTTCAGAACATCTCAAGATTAACACATAATGAAGAAGCTTTTTCAAACCCTTGTGTTGATTTCTAGTTACATTTCTTGGAAAATTGTAGTTCAGATTAGTTGTTCAGATTGGCCTGAGATTATTGTGGTTTGTTAAAATATTTTAATAAGTATAGGATATACATTTCCCTGATGTGGCATGATTAGGGGGTGTTGGGTGACTAAGAAGCCTGAATGGGGTCAGGTCAATCATTTCCTTCTTAGTGAAGAGTATGTTCTTCCCAAACAGGGCAGCATCTGAGGGACAATAAGGAATCTTGTAGGTGTTTTCTTTGCAATTAATCCATCAGACTGATGATGCAGAGGTCTTACACAGCTTCAGTGGCCACATCAGGAGATGGTTAACTGTGAATTGATAGCACCAGGCCTTGTGATAGCTTTGCCATGACAGTCACGCATATGTTTGTCTTAGAGATCAGTCCCCCAAGGCTTTGAACTGGCTGTTTTGCTAAGTGTGGAATCTTCTCTCCATCCACAGAAAGGAGAGAGCAGTGACTGTAAATGATTATTAGCGGCCAGTTGTTTTATTTCCAATTTAATCTAGATAAAAATGATTTTTTTCACTTTTCAAAGTAACATTGGATTGTACCTTCCTGATCTAGATTCACACTTTTTAAGATGACTACACTCACTGGCCACTTTATTAGGTACACCATGCTAGTAACAGGTTGGACCCCCTTTTGCCTTCAGAACTGCCTCAATTCTTCGTGGCATAGATTCAACAAGGTGCTGGAAGCATTCCGCAGAGAGTTTGGTCCATATTGACATGATGGCATCACACAGTTCGCAGATTTGTCGGCTACACATATATGATGCGAATCTCCCGTTCCACCACATCCCAAAGATGCTCTATTGGATTGAGATCTGGTGACTGTGGAGGCCATTTGAGTACAGCACATGTGTCAATCTCAAGGCCCGCGGGCCAAGTGTGGCCCACCATATCATTTTATGTGGCCCGCGAGAGCTTAAAAAGAGTGCTTTGACCAAAAACTACATTTCCCATAATGCCTGTCGACTGTGATTACTGCCAAGTGACGGTGCAGCGCCACTACCTCATACAGTCTATGGCCACTACACGGCAGTGTTTCCATGTCAATGTCAAGGAGTTTAATTGAAGGTGAATGAATTATCCCAAAATGTCTAAGAAGAGGCTGTTGTTGATTTTACAACAGCCAATTTTAATGGGTATTTATTGTGTTGTTTTTCTGAGTTATGAATATGTTAATTTCTCTTAATTCACTTGGATATTCACCCTGATATTTGATCCATGATTGAAGGAGTTATGTGGGTTTCATATGTTGACAAATTGTAAGGATATATGTTATAACAGAGCAACAAGCAAACATTTTTTTCAATGTAACTGTAATACTTGTGACTTGAATAAGTAATAAATTCAGAGTGATTTATCATGAAGGAGTAATTAATTTTTTTTACATTATTTTACATTTATAAGTTACATCTGGCCCTTTGAGGACAGCCATTATGCTGATGTGGCCCTCTGTGAAAATGAGTTTGACACCCCTGGAGTACAGTGAACTCATTGTCATGTTCAAGAAACCAATCTGAGATGATTCCCGCTTTATGACATGGCGCATTATCCTGCTGAAAGTAGCCATCAGAAGTTGGGTACATTGTGGTCATAAAGGGATGGACATGGTCAGCAACAATACTCAGGTAGGCTGTGGCGTTGCAACGATGCTCAATTGGTACCAAGGGGCCCAAAGAGTGCCAAGAAAATATTCCCCACACCATTACACCACCACCACCAGCCTGAACCGTTGATACAAGGCAGGGTGGATCCATGCTTTCATGTTGTTGACGCCAAATTCTGACCCTACCATCTGAATGTCGCAGCAGAAATGGAGACTCATCAGACCAGGCAACGTTTTTCCAATCTTCTATTGTCCAACCTCTGGCATCAACAAGGCATTTCCGCCCACAGAACTGCCGCTCACTGGATATTTTTTCTTTTTCAGACCATTCTCTGTAAACCCTAGAGATGGTTGTGCATGAAAATCCCAGTAGATCAGCAGTTTCTGAAATACTCAGACCAGCCCTTCTGGCACCAACAACCATGCCACGTTCAAAGTCACTCAAATCACCTTTCTTCCCCATACTGATGCTCAGTTTGAACTGCAGGAGATTGTCTTGACCATGTCTACATGCCTAAATGCACTGAGTTGCCGCCATGTGATTGGCTGATTAGAAATTAAGTGTTAAAGAACAGTTGGACAGGTGTACCTAATAAAGTGGACGGTGAGTGTATGTCATAGTTATACTTGTTTCCTTGAGGAATGACTGGATAGATGTTTTCTGAAACCTTAGGTCTACCTGTAAATTTAGACTACCCTGAAGAACTGTTAGGAAACGAAAATGAAAACCGCCATAATTTTTGTAGTTCTAATGTGCTTTGCTTTTAATGTGCAACTCTGACCATGAACCTTGCAAGTTTATTATAGTTTTGGGTTAAGGGTAGCATACACATATTACACACATTAACACTTTTTGATGAGCTCCTCTTTTAAATGTGTATTAAATTAAAACATTTAAATCTGAAGTGGAAAAAAGATTGTGCTCAATAAAAAACCCACTTGCTTGAATGCTATTGAATCAGCCATAGGACCGGATAATAATGGCCTCCTCCACCTACTAGAAGGTTTAATAGGGCCCTACAATAATCATTGTCAGTGTAGCAAGACACTAAGCAGACCACAAATAGAGATTAGCACTTAAATGACTTAGTACGGAATGAATGTGACGGACCTTTTCTTTGATTTTTTAAATAGCCAAACAGCCTGCCGTAGGAACCAGAAACTTAAAGCCATTTGCATTGTAGCGATGAAGGCTGTCATGAGGTGAGCTCCAAATTAATCAGTGTTGAGAGGATTGTGACCAAAACAAGGAATGACCAAATTTGCCCTATTTGAGCATGATACATGCAGCTGGTCTTTTGATTAATCTGTTACCTTCTAGTAGTTACTGTGGGAGAGTGAAGCCTCTCATCTGCATATGAGATGTAACAATTTAGAGACATTTAGTGGAAAGGAAACTGTAAATGTCATCTCATTGATGACTACAATTTTGGACTTGCACAAATTCTTTCATAAAATTTAAGAATGCAGCATACTCAGAGAGGCGTGTCTCCAGGTGTGAAAGGAGGAACTCTGCAGGAATGACGATGTGGTCGAAGATGATAAAGTTGCTGCAGAGGCTGTAGCTGATGCAGAGCTCTGTCAACATCAAATGCATCTTGTCTACACTAGGAAGTGTGGGAGAAAGCAGCATGTTTAAGTACTTATTATTTTGACAATTTAAAGTAGAACAGCTTTTCTTTTCTTTTCTCTTCTGGAGAATCATACTGCATCTCCAAATGGCAGCAAACTGAATTAAAACTATTTACAGAATTATTATCAAATTATCAAAAATCTGAAACCCTGTATAAAACTTGTTGCAGGTAAAAATGTTTTATTCTAATACATTGAATTATATTGTTTCTGTCTTCAGCTTGATTGAGCAGTTTATCAGCACTGCCTGATTCAGACTGATTCAGACTCGGTGATGATGGTGATCTGAGACCGCTTATAGTATTTGTAATGATTTATATATCCCTCTGCCATGTAAGTGATAATGGATGGATCAGACAGAGTGAGGTAATTAAAGTGTTGGGTGTGATCACTGGAAAAAACAGAGCAACTGACTTGGTGGTGACAGTACGGTCTTTCCTCAGGCTCTCTGCCCCTGGCTTCTCTTTCTGGACCTCTCCTTTCTTCGGCACTGGCCTCTTTTGCTTTCTGTGACGAGCTGCACTGATGTTCTCAGCACAGTGCTTTGGCTGTAGCTGAGGGGTTATCAAATGGAAAGACATGGATGGAAAGAATAGGGGAATGAAAGGGAATAAAAGAATTAGGGAGCATTACAATTCAACAGATAATTAGTAACAGGCCAAAGACAAGGGGAATTTTAAAATCCATCCTTCTGCCCTCAGCCAATCCCTACTGATGTGATTTGCATATGGTCTTTGGGTTTTATTAAACCCAAAATATACTTACCTGATGATTGAGGTTACACTGTTCAGCACATATCTCTAACACAATATTACTGGTCTGCTTAGCTATCTGCTCCAGGAAGGTCACACACAGGCGCAGACTCCTCTTCTCCATTGTCTCTACCTACACAAACAAACAGGGCAGGATTGGTCTATGTATGAACATTGACAGTGCATGCACACCTTGAAAAACAATGTGTGTTCTTCATCCAATAATATATTATCTTACTCACTTTGTCCCCAATAATTTCTTGGGGGACTGGGTCTGTGTCCAGCGCAAATAGGTCAAAAGTTATTCTATTTTACATTGAATTCAGTGTTGACCATATGGATACTCTCAAGCAAACAGGATTGAATTGCAACTGAGTTTAGCAACTTTAACTGCTAAATATTTTATATCTCTTCATCTCATCATAAGTTGTTATTAATGATGAATGCATGGTAATTGAAAGATCAACTGAACACTGACCTCTTCTGGACACAGAGGGTTTCCACAGTAATTAAAGTGAGAGCAGACAGATGGGAAGGCCATGAGGTAACGCTTCATGGTGATCTCCTCATTGCTCTGGCTAAACATCCTCTCGAAAACACGTGGGTAGTAGCTGGGAAACAAGAAATGGCATAGAGATTAGAAAAGATTGAAAAGAAGAAGAGAATTTTTAAAGGCCACTGATCAACCATCAGTGCCCCCAAAAAGTCCTGAAAAGGTCCCAAAACTCCCAAAGTTTGAAGAAATGAAGCACTGACACAAAAATGTTCACTGGGTTGTGGACTTTCCTGGAACTTACCCCAACGGTTAGTGCCTGGAACTGAATTTCTTTAAGATAAAGTTTACTGCTCAATGGGAAACTTCACATTAGAGCTGCAGCACTCAGTAGATAGTTCACAATAACAAACAATAGCACGCGACTACTATCTTGCCTCTCAACTACCCAACCAGAAAAGCAC
Source organism: Karalla daura (assembly GCA_029224185.1). Classification (NCBI taxonomy): domain Eukaryota; kingdom Metazoa; phylum Chordata; class Actinopteri; order Chaetodontiformes; family Leiognathidae; genus Karalla; species Karalla daura. The sequence continues at coordinate 3,555,241 of CM055188.1, read as the reverse complement.
CATTCTTTTCCTATTCCACCTGCCAGGTGTTTTATAGTAGCCTTCTCATTCAGTGTGCAGGACACACTATCTCAACAGTGCAACTCAGACATGAGATGAAGGTGGATTAGGGTTGTGGTTGACCCCAACCCCATTCAGATCTTGGTACCTCCAGGAGCAGCTGGTCAGTTTAACTGTGGGACTGGGCTGGGGCATAAGGACCAAGCTGCTCTGAAAAGTACAATATTCTAGAAACAAATAAAATAATGTTAAATGAAATCTTAAGTGCATTAATAGCCAGTGGAAGGCTGGCCACAATTTAAGTAAACTGTTCCCCTCTACAAACATCTTTAAAAAGGCGGCACAGCATCACAAAGAGAACTCAATGGCCTAAGTGGGTCAACCACATCTTCTAAAGCCGTCAGAGACACAAGCTCAGATTGATCATAGCTGAGCAAGGAGCATGGTCAGAGGGGTCAGACGCAGGAGGAGAGATGAGAGCCCTTGCAGCAGCAACATTGTCAACAGAAAAAATGCAGGAAGCTATTATGCAATTCAGCTGATCAAACCATGCACACAGACTGTTGAGGATTGCAAACAGATTCAATTGTTTTAAATAAACCACAGGGATTGTCACAATTAGACTTAATGAGGTGCTCTCCTGGCCTCTTTTACAGTATGCTGGTAGCAACGCCAACATTCCTTTAGACTTTCGTAGGAGACCTGCAGTTTGTCTTTCCTCCACTCATGTCTAGCTGTGTTAGTTCTCACATTGAGCCAGGGCTCAGATTTAGCTTTGGGCTTGTGGATTTTAATGGGGTTCGGCACACTGGTGTACATCCATCTGTGAGCCAACACTACTGCCGCTGCTCAGCTGATTACTGATGTAATGAGCAGGCTGGATGCTGTCTGCCCATAGGCATCTGAGTTTTTTCTTGGGGACTTTAGTCATTGCAAACTAAACGCAAAAATACATATGAACAGTATGTGACTTGCTCCACTACACAGAAGAGCACTTTAATAGATCTGTGTTATGGCACAGTAAAAGGAACATGTACATTAACGCCATTGTCCACACTGGAAGCTTATTATCACAATAGAGTGTACCTTATGCATGTGTATAAACCCGCCCTAAGAAGTATGGACAGACACAAGACAATGATCAAAAGCTGGTCTGAAGATGGCATACCTCTTTAGGTATGCTTTGGCTACACAGATTGGCAATGTTGCTATGAAGGTCGTTATGATATGAATGAACAATGTGATGCTGTTTCATCACACATCAATTTTTGTGTAGACTCTATAATCCCATCTAAAAAGGTTGTCATGTACCCAAATAATAAAACCTGGGTGACTAAGGATCTCAAACCTGTAATCAATAAGAAGAAAAATAGTTTTTTACATCTTAAAAGAAAATGTGGTCAGACAGTTGTTTTAAATAAACCACAGGGATTTATGCGGTTCAGACAGCTGTAGAGCTTCACAAGACGGTGGCTACTTGGTAAAATTTTCTCATGATACCGCTCTGCTGTCTCTTCTTCCAGATCCACAGCTCGATTATGGCTTGGCTCTTAATGATTTCATTAAATGGTGCAATGACAACTTCTTGGATCTTAATTTAATGAAAACAAAGGAGTTGTTCATTGATCTTAGAAAAAACAGTGCAGAGCCAATAAATAGCCAGATACACGGTGAACCAGTCCAAAGAAAGTTATAGATACTTAGGAAGCCTAGTTGACTCTCGTCTTAAATTTGATAAACACAGTCACTTGTCAATGGGGGTCAACCTATTCTATATTCCTTTTACCATTCTTTTATTAAGAGTCTTTTAACGCTCTCTTTTATTTATTGGTTTAATGGTATGTCATTGAAGGACAAGAACAGTTTAAATCAGATCATCAGTGTGTTTCAAGATTCTTGCAGTCCGGCTCTGGAAAAAAACAGGTGCTCCAGAAAGCAAAATGCATTTTGAAGCAGGGAGACCATGTCATTTCCAAAGAATTTACTGTGATGCCCTCAGGGCAACACTACTTTGCCCCCTGAGGAAGACCAATCGCAATTCTTTCATCCATTCAACCATTAGACTGATACATGCCATTTTTATTGAGCAGGTTGTGCTTGTCACTTTTCTTATTAACTTATTTAGTTACTTATATATCTGTACATGTACACAACATTGCTGTTGGGAACCACAAGCTGAGCTGATTTACTGAAATCTGAGTGTCAGAGTTGTATATTCAATGTATGATTGTCGTGTGTTGTGCTTTTTACTCTTTCTTAACTGGGAGCTGTAAACTGAATTGCCTGTAGGGGATAATTTAATTTCTCTGAATCTATAACGCAGAGAAAGTCTTGGTAAAGGCCATTGAAGAAATCCCTCAGAATAAAAGTTTTGTTCACCAGAGATCTGGCCTTCACCAGGCTGGTCTTGTTGCTAGCCGGGGGCTACAGATCAGAGTCTTTAGGAGCCAGAAATCCAGCTTGCACTGGGCATTTCAAGTCCAGCCTGCACTGGGCATTTCAAATTGTTCAAAATGCACAGGGCAAAATTGCGCAACAGCGCCACTGAGAAAATTTGAAACGGCGAGCCCCACTTCTGAGTTTCACCTAAATACTTGAAACTTGGTGTGTTTATAGAGCATACTGAGGCGCACAAAAAATCCTCTTGAAGCCCTGCCCTCAACCCAACAGAAAGTCAGCCATTTTGACTTGTTTGTTTTCTCTTTTTGAAGGAGCTGTTCATAGGGCTTTTGGCCAATTGACTTCAAATTAGGTACAGCTCATCCAGGGACCACGGTGACTAACACTCATCAAAATAATTTCTGCAGGTGAAAGTGCATGGTTGCTACAATGTCCCAAAATTTGGTGATTTTTTTTCACGCTCTTGCTCTTTAAATGGCTCTCATGCCCACATACTTGATCATGGCACCTTGAAACTTGCTGGACATATTGAGGGTGCCATCCTGAAGAGCCTTATATACTAACTTCCTACCTCGCACATGGTGCCCCTCAGTGGCGAGAGGAAGTAATCAGGTTTTACACTTGTCGTAATTCTACATTATTGACCACATCAACTTCATTCCACTTGTAATACATGCAGCACAAGTTGGTGAAGGTCCATTACAAAGGCAGTGAGGCTACACCAACTGTATCCGTGTGGCGGGTATGAATAGCGTTACCTCGCAATGTATTACGAGTGGCTTTGCGATGTCTTTAAAGAACTTATATCGTCATGAAAATTGGTGCACTGTTTGGGGACAGAGAGCTCTGACACCTCATAGGGGCATAGGCCATGGGGGGGCCAAAATGCAAAGGTAGTGACTCCTTGAAATTTTGACCAATCCCCATAAGGATATTTTTTTACTTTGTCATAGGCAAATACAAGTTGGTATGCAAATGCATCCTAAAGCGATATACAAAAAAGTCTCTTGAATTTTGAAAACATCTCCTCTGAGGGGGTTAACCAAATTGGCTTCAAATTTGGTACAGATCATCTATGGACCAAGCTGAGAAAATTTTACATTCAGAATTTTTTTAAGTCAAAAGGCATGGCCACTAGCGCATGACAAAGTTTGGTTATTCGTCATCAAGATTTCAAAATGCTCTACTAGGCACTTCATCATCAAAGCTTCAAAATAGCTGGACATAGTTGCACTGTATACCTGGACAGCCAGGTAATGGCCTCATCAATGGCCGTTACTAAATGTCTCTATAGCTTCACTTTGAAATTTTCAACGCCTTCTCTCCATAAACCTTTTTTGTGGAGTAAAAAGATCAAAATTTGTAGGCTTATGGAGTTTGTCCAGATGCACCAAAAAGTTTCTTGCACGGATGGTCAAAAATGGACAGGAAGTCGGTTATTTTGGTTGCAATGGTTTCATGTCACCATTTCAATGCGTCATTTGTCATCAGTCTGCCTAGAGATTTCATCCAATCAACTTCATATTGTGTAAGCATCACCTAAATGGCATTGTGATCTAAAATTCAAAACAGCATTTCTCTATGTCAAGGGTTGTAGCTGTATGGCAGCCATAGCAGAAATGGTTCGTCATCAGAGAATCACAGAGATGCCCACAAGAGATTCCTCTTGAAAATGTGCTAATAAAGAGTCTTGGGATGCCCTATGACATGCATGAACCCTGTGGTTGCCAGAACCCTGACGGGTGCAAATGCGAGGACCCATTCATAGCTGCTTGCAGCTTTAATTAGTGCTCCGGGAGAGAGCACTATTGTTCTCCACCGTGTTTGTTCTCCTTCTTATAGCAAAATTTCGGCGTGGCATATTTCGAAAACCGCTGATCACAGACACACAAATAATACATCAAAATGTGCGACCCGGCCCCGGCAAATGTGGTCAGCTTCCACCCCAACAAAATACCAGTCTTTGGCCCCACCAGGGTTCAAAAACTGGCAAAAACATTTAACTCACCGCTGTCGCCAAACGATCCAGAATCTGGACAAGTTATAAAGAAGTTTTGTCCGGGAGACTCTCCCAGACGCATTGGTGTATAGCAGCCAAAAAATTTAAAAAGACTGCAGAAAAACAACACTTTTTGGCCCCGCGGTGCTCAGAAAGCAAAAAATCCCATAAGAAATGAATGGAAATAACCAGCAAAATCCAAAAATTGCCCTCAAATAAACATTTGCTGTAAAGCCATATGCTGTTGTAGAAACTTCATTCAAACTTCAAAACACAGGACAACTTGTCATCTCTGCCTGTACCCGACAGCATGTTGATACTTTGTATCGTTTCAAAAACATGTGTGTTTGGTGTTTTCGGAGCAGCTACAGTGGGGAGAGTGTAAATCTGTCAGTGTGTGATCACTGAAAAAACAGCTCTCATTTTGCTTTTTTCATGCTGCTCCCAGCCACACTGTAAGCAGTAGGCAAATTCTTTTCTCCATTTCAGTAGGATATTTTATGCTCTTTCATGCGATGCAAGCTATAAACCCATGGGCCATATAAAATTTAAATGACAAGCCTCAGAATCAGCCCAGCGCAGCTTCTTCTCTCCATAAGCCTCCATTTGTTTTCCGACCACCACAATCAAAGTTGAATTTTACACGTCTACTCGCGACAGTGGCCTCAGTTTTCATAGTACACACACCAAATCACAGCGTTCCTGAGACGCTCCTCTGCGTGACGATGTGCTCATCTTCCAGATAGGTGCAAGCGTTGTCTCTGTAGAGCCAAATGTTTAGCACTTGTGCAATTTCACTTTTCCCCGTAAGAATTAATGGGGAAAACAGAACTCCTCACACAAATGCACACACACTCACACAGTCAGTCTCTCTCATACATACATGCACACACAGAACACACACTTTCTTGTGAGCAATCCAAAGGCAGACAAAGTGCTGCAAACCAAAGGGCACACACCCTGGAGCATACACACACACAATCAGTCTCTCCATCATACATGCAGGCAACCCCAAACTGCTTGTGTGGGACCATCATGATAGATCATAGTCTATCAGACACTCCTAGTCTCCTTCTCCTGCAGACTGTGCTGCCAAATGTGCTATTTGTAATAACAAAATCAATTTGTAATAACAAAATCAAAAGATACCACGACCAAATAGATAGCACCAAAGAGATAGCACCAAAGATACCCGTAAACTATACTCCACCTTCAAGTCATCTCTTGGCTATGATCTTCACCTCTTTCTTCAGGAAAGGTGGAAACTATCAGCAACCAATTTTCTGCACCACTCATTGCCAGTCAGTTTCCGAAGAACAAGGGTGCATCACTGTCCTTGCTTACTCCTCTGTCCGAGACAGAGGTGTCAGATCTCCTAACATGTAGGCATGCCTGTGCCCTGGACCCAATTCCCACAAATCTCCTACAAAACATCTCCCCTACTTTCTTGCCAGTTGTCATGCATGTTGGCAATTCCTTATTGGTCTCTGGAACTTACTTCAAGCATGCTTGGGTGGTGCCCCTGCTCAAGAAAGGTCTCAGGTCTCACTTATTCACAACACCCTTCTTGACCCTAATCAGTCTGCTTAAAGAGTGCCCACTCCACTGAAACGACGGAAGCTCTGAGAGCTGCAAGGTCTGCAGGACAATCCTCATTCATTATCCTCCGGGACCTATCAGCCGTTTTCGATACTGTGAACCACAGCATCCTGCTGACCGCAGACTCTAAGATTGCCATCTCTGGCAAAATGCAGTCCTGGTTAAACCATATCTAAACGGGAGTTTTTTAACAGTTTCCTGGCAAGGCCACACTTTCCTTCTCTTATCCACTCCCCACAGAAGTTCCCTAAGAGTCAATGCTGGGACCCTTTCAGTTTGCAATATAGTCTACCTTCCTGGCCCCCATCATCTGTTTGCAGGGCCTCTCATACCATTACTATGTGGATGACGTTCAGCTCTACCTGTTCTTCACACCAGATCACTGTTTCACAATGCATCTCTGCTTGTCTCTCTGACATATCAAAGTGGATGATGGATCACCATCTGAAAGCTCAACCTCTCTAAAACTGAAGTTCTAGTGATTCCCACCAACCTATCACTCCACCACAACATTGACATACAAATCGGCTCTTCCTCCCTCTGCTTGTTAAGAACCGCAAGGACCCCGGGTGTCAAAATAGATGACCAGCTCTCCTTCACAGAGCACATTGCAGCAGTCAACCAATCATGTTGTGTTATATAATATTTGAAAAATCATGATTCAGTACGCGACCCAACTCCTCATTTCTCCTCGTTGCAGTGGTCACCTCCCACTGCATTTCTTTTCTGGCGGGCCTTCCCGTGGCACAAAATCTCTACAGATGGTGCAGAGTGCAGCACCTTATCTTCAACAGACCAAAAAGGTCACACGTAATTCCACTTCTGATAGACCTCCACCTCAAATCATTTATGTTAGCATACGGACTGACCTCTGGGTCTGCTCCTGCTTGCCTGAATTTCATGATTCAGGTTTATACTCCCTCTCGACTGCTGCGTTCCTCCCAAGAATGTTGTTTGTCTGCCAATTCAGTAAATGAAATGAAACATGCTGAAGGCAGAGGAGGGTGTTCCGCTATAGTCAGCTATTGACATGTAATTGTGTCTTGTGGGCATTTTCACAAAATGTCAGCCAAGAAGTAAAGACAGCTGCAATCACCACATCACCAAGATCATTGTGGCACAGGAAAACTATGTGTCGATGAGGGAAAATAGCTTGTGAAGGACTGATAGAAAATAATTTCCAATTGAAAGTGAATGACACACTTTATCTGTTTCATAAGGTGGGTTGTGACACTGGAAAGTTGTCTAGTTGATTTATATGCCTGCCAAGTGATTTTATTGTTATTGGTGGAACCATGCAGTAATAAAATGCTATAGGTGGGAGGAAACAAGTCCCGCCCTCTTCCAATAGCAGTGTGGTAGTGAACATGTAAAACAGAAGCTGCAAGAGAAGTAGTGAGAGAAGCAGGGAGGAAAATGAAGTGAGAAACACCGTCAAATGACTGGGAAATCGGAAATAAATCTCTGCTGCTTATTTCATTTAAGTGTTCAAAAGTGATAGTAGAGATGACTGAGATGACCCGTTGATGTCGTTTATTGTGTAAGATTTGTCTTATTTATACCTAAGTAAATGTAGCTAATCCCGGCATCACTTCATGATGCAAAATCTTAAGGAAAAGATTTATGTGTGTTAGTGTTCATTAAGTGAAGAAAATTAGTGTGACCCATTGCTGTATTATTAATATTATTGTTATTATTATTATTTTGTAATGTTTTTTTTAGTTCAAGAGTTCAGATAAAGATTTAAAAATGTGTTAAGATATTACAAACTTTAAGATTGTTCATAGTGCTATTACACTTCACTTTTCTTATCCTTTAATGAAGTCTTCTATATGCAAGTCAAACCATAAAACTAAAGATTGTTCAAAGATAAAAACAAAATTTAAGGACATTTCCATTAACATCCAACAATTGGCAAGGTAAAAAGTTAGCAACAATTAGTTTCAATGGTTTTTACAACTAGCTGAAGGCTAGGAGAATACATTGTCAGGAAACATCAATTCTTTACAGAAACAAACAGTTGTTTGACAAGTGTACACTAATACTTATAGATAAAAATTCTCCCAGGCAAAAGCTTAAAAAAAACTTGGTTAACAGCCTGTCTGTGTGCTGTACTCTGCTCTCCTTAGAATACAACATAAAAAAAGCATAGCTTGAAGTACCCAGCAGAGCATTCACCCCGATGCAATTTTACTAAACCAAAGAAAAGACCATCACTTTGATGTGGTTTCGCACAACCAAAGAATAGATGTTTTAAACCTTCCCAGTGATTAACAAACTTTAAGTATGGATATTAACTTAAGATTTTTAACTTTCTTAACCAACCAAGGCAGTACAGTTACAAATGTAATGTTCACTGTGAATTGCTACTTTCTGAGGATATAGATTCAGCTTGAGATATGGCCATAAGTGATTGAAATATTATAATTACTGTAAACACTGATGGTTTTATATTGGCATACAGGCTAAGTTGTTGATTCAACTGGAAAGTTCTTGTGAACTTTGTCCCTGAGGGAGGGAAATTTGATTATTTCAGAGAAGATCATCACTCAGCCATTTTTTCCTTCTTTTTCGTTGCCCAAGTTCACCACGGTGGTACAACCTAACATGATATCACCCTTGAATTTACTTGTAAATGAGGAGAGACAAGAGACAATTACAGAAACTTAAACCTGACATTAAAAACGTTTTAATGATTCAACTGAGAAAAGAAACTAAGGTGCAGAGCTAACTTCAATAAAAAGTGACTTGATTAATCTTCTTCTTCTTCTTAAGGGGGCCAACCTGGGAAACGTGTATGCAAGCAGAAGTACTTTCCAGGACCAGTGGTACTTAGAACCCTGTTGTTTAAGTTCAGATATTCAGATATCCTTTCCTGTTTTTTTTCTTTTTCCATGTTTATTTTTCTGCTGATTAAAGTGATACTGCAGGCCATGTTGTGCAAGTGAGGGTTATGCAGTTTGGAAAGTTGGTTGCCCTTACAGTGGATGCAAATAATTCCATAGGTCTGCCTGAAGGGGCACCATAATCAAGGCCAATACATTTTGCCCTGTAACTTCCACATTGGAGATACACAATGGAAAACCTTACATCTTCAGATTTGCTGAATAGAGCTGGAAAAACTATTTTTTCAGACTCTGCCAGGGGATTTCGTCCAAACTGTGTGAAAAGTGGCTAAAAGTGAGCTAAAGTTAGGAGAAGAATTTTGTTTGTTCAAAAAATGTGCAAGTCAAATAAATTTTTGCTATTATCATACAATTTTGAATCCTTGTTTGGCATGCCTTTGTGAGGGTAAGTGCTGCAGTTTGCACATGTCAGGGAGCACTAATGACATGGGAAATTTCCATCTGTTTAACTGCTACATCAATTTCTAGGATATGTGGTCGGTATAATATAGCTCCATTTCTGAGACCGATATGTAGAATTTTGTTGTCATAGGTCAATGCGGGTGTGGCTTATTGCAAATAACTATTTGTTGGTATTTTAATGGCTTTAAAGAACTCATATTTTTATGAAATTTTATACATAGGTCAAGAATGGGCAGTCTTTACATCTGACAGTGTTATAGCCCTGCGGTTGCACAAAAAGTGCCCTCGAAAGTGCCACCTTGAAATATTCAGAAACCCATCCTCATGGAAGTTTTTGGGTATTTGGATTAGGAAGATGAAAATGGGTGCATGTGCCAGCTGTCCAGATGCAGGAAAATTTGTCTTGCACCAATGGTCAGAACAAAACAGAAAGTTGGCCATTTTGGTTTCAAATGGTGATCTGATTTCCACATATTACATTTCAACAAACTCTGCCAAGTTTGATTCACTTCATATTCATATTTCATCATCTCAATGGCTCTTTGATGAAAAGTTATGAAAAGCTTTTTATATGTTGAAGGTGGTTGTGACTGGTCAATGTAGGCATGGGTCACATAGGGCGGTGAGCAGTAAATATTATATTTTATGGAATGACAATATTTAAGTTAATACAATTTGATCATTACTCAAAGAACAAAGAAAATGTCAGTTAAAATCCACTAAAAAGCACAAAGAATTTTTACATAGGTTTTGCAATTAGCAAAATATGGCAATGCACCTTGGGATCAGATCCAACAGAGTTGTTCATTATAGCTATGTGCACAAGCAATGCGTTTGTTCCGCTCATCTCCAAGCTTCATACACTTCATCTGTCCTAAGCGAAGAATAGACAAACGAAGAGAAGAGAGTAGAGTAGAGAGGAGAAGAGACTGACCCAAATATTGTCACCTCAGATGTCTCCTGCAGAAGATCTTCAATGCCGTCAACCATCCTTGTGTGAAACTGAATCATGTTCATCACTTTTGCTAAGCTGGAGTAGTCTTTTATTTGAAGAGGAGCTTTGTTCACACTTGTGTAGGCCTAAAACAAGATCATGAGACCCACAATGTGGTTTTAGAATATCTACACATTCTGTGATATGTGACATTTCTGTGACAAAACTATCAACCTGCAATCTCAACCAGTCCAGTCTGAGTCCTTTGAAGTCAAATTGCTCTTTGTTCTCCACTGCAGAATAAAACCCCAAATTATCAACACCAATGTTCATATGTTACCCTTTAAGTAAGTAAATAAGTAAATAATTATTACCTTGTTTGACTGATAGAGCAGAAAGAGTTGAAACAAAAGAGCTCATCAAGACCGACTCCTCCTCTGGACATACATACATGTTCTACAATGGATAAAAATATTTCAGTGGATGCTGAATAGTGAGATGAATGGAAATGCAGAAAAAATTTCATACGTTCCTCTTTATGACTTTTGCATCACAGTTAATAAAATAGCTGTGTAGGATTTTTGTGTAGCATCATCTGTGCATCATACCTGAATGGTGTCATTAAGAACCAATGCATCAAACTGTGCCAGGTACTGGACATGGTAGCGCTGAACCACATGACTGTATTTCCTCATTAGACTTCTTAACTTTTCCATGTAGAACAGCAGCTCCGCCATCTGACTTGGATAACAAGACAAAGCAAATATAAGCAAATACATTTTACTTTTTTACTATTCACTGCCACATAGTTATTCATTCTGCTGTTGTATTGTTGAGAACTTGAGTGAAGTTGGAGTGAAGTAAACCTTATCTCACCACCTATGACCTACTTGTCAATGTAGTCCTCTGGTGTTTTTATCTTTGGCATGTTCTCAGAGTGCCTTACAAGCCACAGGACTTCGTCACGTGAAAACGCCAGAGCCATGAAGACAAACAGCGCCTTGGGGATTAAATTGGAGCACAGAGGAAAGAAGAGAAGTTTCAGCAAAGATAAATAAAAGATTATGATTACTATAAATTAAGATTATTATGAGGGTTAGGTGTTAGGATGTTGTAATGAAATTAAGAAGATGATGATGGATGGGTCCCACCCAGAAGGGACCAATCCCATCCAACTACCGGCCAATAACTTGTCTCTGCACAATGTGGAAGGATCTGTTGGGCATCATCACAGCCAAGGTGAATATGCATGTGGCTCAATACATGAGCAGGGCTCAGAAGTTGATTGGTTGCTACCAAGCAGAGCCAAGCACCAGAGCAGTCGCCTGAGACAAACTGTGCACTGCCTGGATTGACTACAAGAAAACCTACAACTCAATACCCCACACATGGCTACTGGAATTTCTGGAATTGTACAAGATCAACAGGAACAGGGCCTTCATCCAGAACTCAATGGGAATGTGGCAGACAACCCTAGAAACTCAAAGCCAACTGCCAAACTCAACATCAGATGTGGCATATACCAAGGAGATGTACTATCACCACTGCTGTTCTGCATAGGCCTAAATCTCCTCAGTCAGATCATCACAAAGAGTGGTTACGGATACCAGTTCCAAAGTGGAGCAATAATTAGTCACATATTCTACATGGATATCATCGAGCTGTATGCCAGTAATGAGTGAGAAATCGACTCACTAATCCACACCACGAGGATCTACAGCAATGACCTAGGGATGTCATTAGGATTGGAAAAATGTGGCCGGATGGTCTCAAAGAGAGGCAAGATGACCACAACCAACCAATGGGGACCTACCAATGGGGAACCTACCAATGGGGAAAATAGGTGATATCCAAGACAGCTACAAGTACTTTGATATCCCACAGGCCAGTGGAAAGCATGAGGAGGGCACAAGGAAGTCAGCCACAAGCAAATACCTTCAGAGTAAGGCAAGTCCGGAAGAGTCAGATGAATGGTGAGAACAAGGGGTGAGCCATCAACATTTACATACTACCAGTCATCAGATACCCAGACGAAATCATAAGCTCACCAAAGGAAACAATAAAAGCCATGGATATCAAGACAAGGAAGCTCCTCACCATGCATGGAGGGTTCCACCCCAAATCCAGCACCCTGAGACTGTACACTAAGCAAAAAGAAGGAACCAGAGGACTCATCAGCATCAAGGCACCATCCAGGATTAAATATAAAAAATCCAAGAGTACATCACGAAAATGGCCTCAACCAATGATCTGCTCGGTGAATACCTCAAGCAGCTGAAACCCGGTAAGGGTGCAGAGGAGGAGGAGCAGACCACATGGAGGGACAAACCACTGCACGGCATGTACCACTGTCAGATTGAAGAAATGGCTGATATCGAGAAGACGTACCAGTGGCTGGAAAGGGCTGGACTGATAGACAGTACAGAGGCACTAATCATGGCAGCACACGAACAGGCTCTAGGTAGAAGAGCCATAGAGGCAAAGATCTACCAGAGCAGATCTAATTCAAGGTGCAGACTATGCAATGAAGGCCCTAAGACAGTCCAGCACATCGTGGCTGGGTGTAAGATACTAACCAGGTCAGCGTACATGGAGATGCACAACCAGGTGGCTGGACCTTCTGACAAGCAATATAGTTCAAAAGGAGGAAACTTCAAGGGGAAGGTATTTTTCTCTCTCTTCCTTCCTTCTGACTCAGGGACATTAAAGCTACAAACAACATGGCGGGGCACATGAATGTGTATTGCAATTGCAATGTAGTTCATTTCCAGGTAAGGCTTTTCATCAGGGTTAAGAAAACCTCTTTCCTGTCAATATATATGTTTATTTATTGTGACACGGTACATATAAACATTTACATTTTTCAGTACTAGTGTAAAAGTGGACACTGCATAGCTGGCTTGTCATGTGTGGTGCAGCTATGACATCATGAAAAAGGGTAGCGTGGTTGCTGCAACCAGTTGGTGTTTTCTCAGAGTGAAAACATAATAAACCTTAATTAATGGTTACGGGGATACCTCTTCAAGAGTTTCGGTTCCTGAGTTGTTGTCAGTCATAGAGGAGTTGTAGAAGCCCTACACCTCGGACGCTTGATTAGTTTGTCGATTCCTGTCTCAGTCCGCAAACAGCAAACACTGCCTCCATGTTGCAGACTGAGTTGCAGGCAGCATCTGCACGTCTCTGCCGCGAGCGGCGTAGAGCGGCACGGAATTATTAGTGATACTTAAGTGATACTGATATGTTTGTATTGAGAAATGTTGGCGGTGTAATTAAAAGAAATCATTTAAAGTGGGAAAAAATGAGAAAAACACTTCTGGGCAGAGGATCCTCGGTTCACCATGACACGGTTATCATTGACGTGAAAGGACAGCTGGAGCCTCTGCTCTTAGCGTCTCTGACTGCCACGAGCAGCTTCCATACGAGACGATTCAGAATTGACAGGGTCAATTAACAGATGCTAAGAGTGACTAGTTTGTCAGTATGAGATGTACAGGGGCATGACAAAAAGTCGGTATTTTACACGCTGGTATGAGCACGGGTGATCTATAATCCCAGCATCAGAACTAATGCTAAGCCATACCAGCATCCAAAACATTGCAGTTTCACATTATCCTGACGAGATCACATAAATCTTTGCAAAAGAGTAAGCAAGCGCTTATGTACATTCACTGAGTAAATGTTCTGAAAATAAAATATATATTTCTCCTAGAAATGTAATAACCAGGTGCTTGCTGACGAGGCCCCCATCCAGGCCTTGCTCCAGACGTGGGCCTTGGGCTTCCTCCGGGGAGGGCCCCATTTCTCTCGTTATTGATGTTTTCCATGGGGTCTTTTGAACCATTCTTAGTCTGGCTCCTCACCTGAGACCAGTTTGCCTTGGGTGACCCACCAGGAGTTCATGACTCCCAACAACAAAGCTCTCAGAGGTCTTAAGGGCATGCAAACCTCTCCACCATGATAAGGTGGTGGTTCCCGGAGAGATTTCTGTATTGTGTATCAGCATATTGGTCTCAGTGATGGTTCCTGTGGGTTTTGTCATCAGTGCAGCATTCACATGAAATCCATCTCCTCTAGGGGCAATGAGAAACTGGGATATTATCTGTGCTTGCTGGAAAGATTCAAGCTTCTTCCACAACCCCAGTAACAAAGGAGACATGAGACAGGAGATTCAGGCCAAAACGTATTATGAGGCCTCCCCTCCACTGTGTGACAATACTCACCTTACCTCCTCAATGAACTTAACACATTTTTCTGTTGTTTTGGATTTAATAGCATTACCTCTTCCTGATAGATGTAGATGCTGAGTTTGATCCAGGACCACGTTCCTCACCATGGCTCTTGCATGCACTATTTCTGATATTAACTCATCTTACCTCTAGAACTCATCTTACCTCAAGACAAAAGCATGGCTGAGGTCCAAAAGACCCAGAGTATAGTGATTCCATCATGCTACAGTACATGTTTGCTACCATCATTCCTGTGGCCAAAAAAATCCACCATCACATTTTAACGAGCACCCCCCTGCGAGCACCCCTCTGGACGCACATTTAATGCACATTAAATGCACATTATATGCACATTTAATCTATCTTCCTGTGGCTAGGGAGTTCATAGTAACACTTAACACACAGAGATAGTAAAACTAGCTCTCAAGCTTTTGTGTTTTTGTCTGCTGTTTTTAATTTGGTGTTTTTGCCTTTTGTGGAATCTTATGAGTTCCCTTAGTTTCCAGCTTTCCAGTCCTGTTGCTGACCTGCAGCCTGATTCCTGTCCGCAGCCATTACCACCGTCTGACCTCCAAACCTTAAGTAAATAATCGCCAGAGTAACTGCCCTGCCTCAGGTCTGAGCTCTTTGGGAGTGATGTAGACAGATTTGTGCAGGGAAAAATTTGAAACCTCGCCCTAACCCCCTTGACAACGTGGGAGAGCTCAATTTCTCCCCACAAAGAAGCAGTTTGTTGTTGGTTGCCATGGAAGCATCCAACGAGAGAGACATAGACCAATATGGACGCTGCTTCATCTATACTCCTTGTCGTACAAGCAGCGAAATGCTATGGATCCGTGTCTTTAAATGCCAGTGACCCATGTTTTTTAAATATGGTGACAAAACGTCCACTTCTGCCCAGACATGTCCTCTTTTAAATTCATTAATTGTTTTTCAATTGGCTGGCACTTTGCACAGACTGTCCTGTGTGTGGCTCTGTGACTCACACACACGGGGAGAGAGAGAGAGGGGGCCAGTAGCACCCCACCCCAAATAATCAATTCAATATATAGTCACCATAGTAATATATATATATATATATATATATATATATATATATATATATATATATATATATATATATATATATATATAAAATTTAATAGATATGTTCACAATTGTCAGCCTATTTTAAGATGATGCTCTTATTCATCTCCTCTGGGGGCAGAGACTTGTACCACCCCCCTGTGGCGGAACATTACTTAGCTGACAGAGCCTAGCTGGATGCCCGGGGCACACAACACAGAGTGGCCGTGCTGGCCTTGGCGCAGAAGCATACCATGGCCTTAATACAAACCTGAACATGACACTAGCTCCCATAAAAACAAAGTTCTGGGAGAGGCTGGTAAATTATGTCAACACTACCTCCTGTGTATGTGTGTGTTTGTCTCTCTCTCTCTCTCTCTCTCTCTCTCTCTCTCTCTCTCCCAGTTACTCCCAGAACTGGCAGCAAGCCAGCACTTCTGAAACCTTATAATAATAACAATATGTTGTGAGGAATTGATTGGAATCTTAAAACACAGCTATAAGCTAACCTTTGGTCCTAGAAGTCCAGGTTCATCCTCCAGAATTTTTAATAATTCCTTCAATGCTCCTCTCAAAAACTGCCTCCTTTCTCTGTGCACAGCTCCACTGCTCAGAAAACAGAAAATGAAGACAGAAATATGGCGTTAATGTTGTTTTTTCCAAGTAATTGATAAAGGTATGTGGCACAGAAGTTGAAAATGTTGACCAGTCTTACCTGTTGATTAAAGCATGCTCACGGCATTCCTTGATGTCGGCAACTCGCTTGCTATATCTGATAAATACAAAGAAAAAATGCAGAGAGAAGCTTATCACTAAAATCCATACCTTAAAATTATGTACCAACTGGGGGATTGGTTCCAGTCGTCTGGATATACCCTGTTATGCCAGTAAATGCTGAGTTGTAATCTCTAGGTTATACTTTTTTCTCTTCATCTCTTCTTTAACATCTTAATTTCTTTAATATGAAAATGATAAAATGATTGCAATATTGTTATTAAAATATGCCTTTTCTATATTTGAACTTTCACGAATTTAAATGACAATGGTTGATATTAGACATGCTTGATATATGCATTTAATTATTACCTCTTAAATTTTGTATCTGTAAAATATCTGACACAATCTCTTCAAGTCTTGAAATAAGCACTGAATGAAAATAGAATAGGGTCTTAACAGCCCAAAATGTTTGAATCAAGAAGGGAATTAGTTTTTCCGTTCCAACTGTCTTAAATATAAGGACTGTTAATTTTGTAAGAATTCAAGTCAATTTATTCGAAATAATTTGACATCAGATATACAGTGGAACCTCAACTTACGAATGCCCTATTATATGAAAAATTCAGAATACCAAAACGAAATTGAAAGTGCCGCCTAACAACGGCCCTCCCGGTTGTCCTGGTCCTGCTGGTAATTTTTGCACTTAGAAACAGACATATATTTTAATATTATGTTAAAACAGTCGTATATTTACACTTAATACAACTGCTTTCGGGGGGAAAAAATAAGATATGAAAGCCCGTCCAGAACAATTTTTTTATCTCAAGGTTCTACTGTATTTGCTGCTGTATCTTTGCTCATGTACCCTTTGAAGCCATCAAGGAGGTCCTCGGAGACCTTGTGTATGTTCAGCACTTCATCTCTGGTGAGGGTGAGGTTGAAGCCACCCCGTAAGGCCATCTTCCATAGCTCCTGTGAGGCGTGGTTAGTATTGAGGCTGGTGTGGCACACTAGGAAGCCAACTACAAGGAGCACAGTCAGCAACACTCAATAAACAGTCTGTAGGGCTGCTTGCGTTTACGTAGTTATTTGCTGAACAGAGAGAGTTATCTGCTAGTGAGGTAGAGTAATACTTACTAAGGATCCATCGTTCCATCACCTCCATAGACAGATATTCACACGCCATCTGCAGTGAGCAACAAGCATATTTACAAAAAGCCACTTTGACTCAAATGTATCAATCTTATGAGCTTAATTCCTGTTGCTAAAACACTGTGAGAGCCACAAAGGCTCTGTGCACTGTGTGCTGGTGGACAGCGCATGCACCGAAAAGTACTCGTCACACCAGCAGGTGGAATTCTGTGTACAAAACCCTGTTGACAACTTGGAAAAGCTCTTATGGCCATGAAGAGGCAGTTTGTTTTCATTGGCCAACAACAACATCAAGGCATTTAGGTTATAATGGTTATAATAAAAAACTATCCCCTGTAGACCAAGAATCCTTGGTAGGGGCTAGAGCACCTGACGAAAGACTCCAAACACCATGTAATTTGGTGCATAGTTACGAATAACTGCCCTGACCCCTTTTCTGGGCTGAAGACAAGTACCTTGGGATACCCAAACAGAGACAAATAATGAAATGCGCAGTCAGTTTCTATGGTTCCTCCTCAGAGCCTTTTGAGTGGATGTGGAAGTGTGGAAGAACAGCTGTGTCTTAGCACCAACTCTGTTTTGCCTCCTCTTTTCCTCCTGGAATAATGCTTTTTGTGACTCTGAGAATGGTGTTTATCTGCTGGCAAGGAGCAATTGGAAATTTTTTAACCTCACTAGCCTGAAAGCCTAGTCTAGTCAGGGAGTTACTGTTTGCAGTACGGACATCCCTCAGACAAGTAGCTATGGAGTGGTAGCTACAGAGCAACAAATGCCTCACAGACAAACACAAAGCTCAACCATATGTAATGGTTTCAATTAGTGGAGAAAGGTTCCACCAATGGCCACTGGCAGACAATGTGCGGAACACACCACGCCAATGACAGCCACAGATGCTTACAACGGGCCAGACGTCTGACTGTCAGTGGTGTGTCCAGGGTTTAACACAGAAGTTCTGTACAGAGCTTTCTTATACCTCTGCTGTGCCAGAGAACTGAATCAGATTGAAATCGAATATTGAAGGAACAGTTGACTTACAGTATCGCAGTAGGCAGGATCCAGCATGGCAGCTGGAGTATTGAGCAGGCTGAGGAGCTGGGCACTACGCCACTGTTCTGCTGGCAGGTTCCTGCGTGGATAGACCATCTTCAGAGACAGCAATGCTGCCGTCACAGACTGGAGATGGAAGCAGACAGAAAGAAAACATTGGGCCTCATTCACGAACCGTTCTTATGAACAAATTTGTCCCACTTACAAAGATTTTACGAAGATTGTGGCATTCATGAATTTTTTCTTATCTAGGATTTATTCTTAGGTAAGAACAAATCCTACGAACACTTAGGAGTATACCTACACACATATCAAGTGCTGATATGTTGGCATGGTTGGGTTTGCTCTCTACAGTTCAACAAAATTCAATATTACAGTGATAATTCCGTCATATTTATTTACTCATTTTATGTATTTGTAAATATACTGAGAATTTTTATATTTTAAATACATAAAATGTGCTATGATTAAACATTAACCAAGTAAATTGGAAACTCCCAAATGATGGCCCCGATGCACTGGTCCAGCTCAGACAGGTCGGTGTCTTCTGTTTCCCGTCCTGTCTATTGCAAATCCTGTTAAAATTCAGCAATTTTTTTGTTTCAGATTTCAGGTCAAACCCTTTCTTTTTCCTTCTCCTGACCCCATGTCCACTGCACGGTGATTGCCTCCCATGCTTCTTTTTTGTTTGTGCTGGTATAGCTTGAACTAAGGCTACCGAATATAATTTACGTTTAAGTGCAATTTAAATTTAAGCTTAAATTAAGTTTAAGTTTTCTCTCTTCAAGTTTTTTTTCTCTTCACCTGCTGTGCTCCATATGATCTCTGCTTTGCTTTAAGTATTTTGTTGTTGTTTGCTCCGTTTTGTTTCTGTTTGCTTGTTGCTGTTTACTTCCTCCCGTCCACACAGCTCTGCAGTCTCTGTAACAGGCCCTTTTATGGGCACTGATAGGGCGGTTACCTATGCTAATCCTATGTTCATTAGACTGAACTGGCACTCCCTCTCAACTTTAGAAGAAATGGCATTCATCGAGTAAGAATACAGCTGCGAACATTTCTGAGGCTTATGAACGCGTTGATGAATCTGACGTAGGGTTTTCTTAAGGATCTTCTTAAGAGCAACTTACGAAAGAATCTAAGAAGATTCTTAAGAACATATGGGTGAATGAGGCCCATTGATTTTTATTCATAATTTGGCAGCACAAAATTCAATATGCTTAATATGCTTGCAATGAGACCGGAGACAATGCAGACCTGTCATCCTGTTTTTCTTTCCACTGGTATGGGAAATGTAAGGTAATTAATGTAGGTAGTGCATTGTAGGTAGTTAATAGCACTGACCTGGCACCACAGGGAATGTCGGGAGAGCACCATCATGTCATTTACATTTCATGGTTGAACCCGTGTTTTACTGAATAGAAATCTCTATCTATCTCTATAGAAATCAGTGTCTCGGTAAGACAGGTCTATGGAGAGCAACGTGTAAGGAAGAGCGATTAATGTCTTTGGCAGACGCTGTAACCTTCTGTGTCTGGTTATTGACGCTCCGGGTTCCTCATTGATTCTCATGTAGACCCCAGCTCGGCTGGATGGGACGCTGAGAGCAGAGGCTCCAGCCAAGCCCCTAAACGTCAAATATAAAGGCGAAAGGTAAAGTTCAGCGTACCGATTTGACGCTCCGGGTTCTGCATTGATTTTCATGCAGACCCCAGCTCGGCTGGATGGGACGCTGAGGGCAGGGGCTCCAGCCGTCCATTCACTCCTATAATAGCCTGGTCACACGAAGCATGATGCCACTAACTACAGTCTCAATGGAGAACCGAGGATCCTCTGCCCGGAAGTGTTTTTCTCACTATTTTTCTCACTATTTTTATACTTTGTCCTGAGAATATATCCACAGACACGTTAAACAAAGCCAATATTTGAAATACCTGGCTAAATATCTACGTAAATCATATGAATTTATACTAAAACAACAGTGATAACAATGGATAAATTGGATTTCAACAGACTTTTTACATCTGCTCAGGACACGCCTCGTGCGTGTGTGTCGTGTGTTACCATGGAAACGAAAGGATCCTGATCAGAGCCATACTTTTCGAAGGGCGGGGCTTTGAACATTCGCCATTTCCCACCTTTGAGGTCTCGCCACGGTCGCAAAAATAGACCACATGGGCTGAAAGTCAGTCTGCAGACACCATAGTGGACCTGGAACAGACTCTCTGAGCCCCGCCTCCATAGACCCTTGATGGCCCTTGGGGAAGCAAAGTTGCTCAAGGAAAGTGCTATCAACATGGAGGCATCAGATCCTAATAAAAGAACTTCTGACAAGCAACATAGTCAAAAATCAGGCTGAAATTTCAGGGGTAGGTATTTTTTTCTGCCCTCTTTCCTTCTGACTCAGGAACATTAGGACTACAAACTAAATAGCGGAGCACATGAGTGTGTATTGCAATTTAAATTGCAATTGCAATGTAGTTCATTTCAGGGTAAAGCTTTTCATCAGGGTTAAGAAAACCTCTTTCCAGTAAATATTCAAAGAAATATGTATAACCTTGACATATATGTTTATTTAATGTGACACGGTACGTTATTAATCATAAAGAGTGGACACTGCATAGCCAGCTTGTCATGTACGGTGCAGGCATGATGTCATTAAAAAGTGCGGCGTGATGGCTGCTGGGAGTTGGAGTTGTGCCAGAGTGAAAAAGTAGTAAACCATAATCAACAGTTGAGGGGATACCTCTCTCAGTTCCTGAGTTTTAGTCAGTCATAAGACCAGTTGTAGAAGCCCTACACCTCGGATGCTACATCAGTGTCGATTCCTGCAAATAGTAAACCACTTTCTGTGTTTTTGACTTTGATTTTTTTATTTGTAAGAACTAACAAACGAAAGATCGTGTCCACTCACTGAAGGAATAAAAGGAGAATATAAGGAAGGAAAGATGCGGGCAGAAATATAAAGCAAAACCAAATACATCAATCTCGCCGCCATATTACTAGTGGGTATTAGGAGCGTGGTCCCCATATATGCATCAAGCTGCAAAATTGCGAGCGGCATAAGAATAACATGCACTAAGATGTATCAACTGATGATGAACTATAACCTATGGAAATCGTAACTTTGATGAAGGTACGATTTCCACTTGAATCCTCTGCTTCAAACAATTGTTTTATTAAAAGTTTTTTTTATGTGGGGTATCAATCGTGTGTCCGGGTACAGAGTTTGTTGCGCACATGCATGATACGGATGTGTTTGTATTGAGAAATGTTAAAGATGTTATTAAAAGAAATACTTAAAAAAGTGTCACTGTGAGACTACAGAAGGCAGGGAGGAAGTGTGGATACCACAGGTGAGCAAATGCCAGTAATTTTCGCTCTGTCTCTCTCACACACAAACACACACACACACAAGCAACGCTGTCCATTCTTTTCCCTGGTAACACGCCGCACACTAGCGGCGGGGGCGGGTCCTGAGCAGATAAAACAGTCTTTTGAAATCCAATTTATCCATTATTATCATTGTTTTAGTATAAATTCATATGATTTACGTAGATGTTTAGCCAGGTATTTCAAATATTGGCCTTGTTTAACATGTCAGTGGATATATTCACAGGACAAAGTATAAAAATTGTGAGAAAAACACTTCCAGGCAGAGGATCCTCGGTTCTCCAATGACACTGTAGCGGCGTCATGCTTCGCGTTACTGGGCTATTATGGGAATGAATGGACTTTTTTTCACATGTGGTGGTCATAGCTGTATATTTAGTTGGTTAGTTTCACCACGCAGGATCCTCAGGAGCTGAACATAGCCGGATTTTGCCGGATGCCGGACCACAGTGGGAGCCCAGCACAGCAATTCAGCACAAACCAGATTTGCAAACTTTTGTGGGTCCTCATTCATTGCCACTGTCTAGTGGAGCTGCAGCTCACCTGTCGCCCGAAGCTAAGCCCAGAGCAGACTCAAAGCGGAGCAGAGCTGGACCAGATATGCATGTTGTGAAAGTGAGGCTTAAGAACACACAGAATACTCCGGCCAGAGATGTCTGATAGGACTGAGTGGCTAGCACTACCATCCATATCCCCTTATACTCCAGTGCATAGTGGTGGACAGCTATTAAATGGAAGACCAACAGAAAAAAATTACATACAACACAAAAATACACAACCGAACTACTCCACTACAGCAGCATTCTGTATGTCCATCTGATGACCTGGAAAACCTCTTATCATCGCAGAGAATTCATGTACAGTAAAAACATGAAAGTTCTAGGTTTTCCCAAAGATATGGGTCCTGTCATGACACCGAGAATCCCGGGTATTGTGGCATGTAAATAATATAAAAAAATATATATTTAGGATATTGGATTGAATGATATTGTCCTCTTTTGGGACCACCTACATCTTTTTATACAAGATGTACTCTGCCTCTGGCAGGCCCGAGAGGAACATTACCTTGCAGGCTGCTCTTGAAGGCGCAGAGATTGGGGGTGGCTGTCGGGGCACAGACGTAGCCAAACTTTTTTATTTTCATATTTTCATGTTTTGATTTTGATTATTTGGGGTGAGTTAGGGCCACATTCAGGACAGCCTGTGCAAAGCACCGTTCAGTTGAAAATTTGATTTTAATGAATTAAAGGTGTACACATGAAGCAGCGTCCATATTTGTCGATGTAAACAAACTCCTGCATCCTCTTCTTTATGGCCAAAAGTTGCCACATAGTCAATGGAGTTTTGAGTGCTCAATTCTACTGGTGTAGCGAGTTCAGGAGGGTGTGTGGCTCTATCGTCTCCCCTTGCTGCTGTTTCCCTCATCCCGCAGCCAGGGGAAAGGCAGACAATGTTAGGACATTGTTCAATCGTATGCATGTGTGTGTGTGTTTCATTTAAAAATCTTGAAGTATATACATTTTTAAACATATAATATCCTTTGTTTACTGAGACTGGGCAGAGATTAAACAGAACCATGCAGAGTGCTCTTCATTCACTGTTCAGTCAACACTGGAGATGCAGAAGACCCTGCACCGATAAGCATCATCTGATGACCCTGCAGTTATTTTGTAATGTAGTACAGATTTTTATGTCCTCCTTTTCAGCCCTGTGTGAAAAAATGCAATACACTGCAATTTTGTTTAGATAATGGATTAAGACTTTTGAGCCTTCAGACCAAGTCCCTCTTGAGTTAGAAATACAGTTGACGAAAAAATTATTAGCAAGCACCATGCCGAAAATGAAGGAAATCAGTTTGGATCTTAGAAAAAGAACAGAGACTGGTTGAAAACTACAACGACCTACTACACCAGGGGTATTCAACTAAAATTGAAAGAGGTCCAGTTAGAGAACATTTCTTGAAGCAAAGGTCCGGAAGATAATAATGTCTAACGATTTGGTGTGATATATATTTAAGTAGCCTAGTAGTTGTATCAACATCTGCATGTAATCAATACCTGACTGTCAAATAAAATGAATTCAATTCAATTCAACTTTTTGACAATATTTATTGTCACGTAACATAGAACTGAACATATATGTATGACTGCAGATATGTATAATGTTCTCTCAGTGACTGACTAAAAGTAGGGCTGCATTTCAAAATAAGAGAAAATAAAAGAAATGTGAAAATAGTGCATGTTCAAATAAAGTGCTGAACTTCAGAAAAATAAAATAAAGGGAGCAAAAGCTTGAATTTCCCTTTTTCTGTTTCACATCTTGACTCAACAGTCTCAACCAATTTTACAGATAATAAATCTCAACACATCTAAACAATTGAACAGTCTTCCCCTCTTATATCCCACTCCCCCACTTTTTTGCTTAGTGAGAGAGTTGAGCTCTAGCTTGTCCTGACAGAATTTTAAATCTGGGCTTGAATGGAGTCAGGGCCATTCTCATACACATGTGGAGGTGCTCATTGGTGAGCCTGGAACGATATTTAGTTTTGATTATGTTCATTGTGGAGAAAGCTGCCTCGCAGTTGTATGTGGAGCCAAACATGGTCAAGATGTATAGGGCTACTTTCCTCAGACCTGGGAAAGCTGGCTCAGAGACCATTTGAAGCCAGAAAGTGGAAGGGCCAGTTCTTGCAAACTGATCTTTCAGGACCACATCTGCTTGGAGATCAACCAGTTGCATCTGGAGAGGCCCAGCATTTACCCATTTAAAGTGCTGTGTGACTTCCTTTGAGAACCCCCTGACATCTGTGATGAGAAATGGGTTCTGAATGAACATGGTGAGCTGCTGTCCAAAACTGAAGCTGTCAAAACGGTTGCTGAAGTTTACAATCAGCTTATCAATAAAGCCAACAAAAGGAGACACATCTCTCTGTCCCTGAACCTGTTCCTGCACTGCTGGGAAGTGTGCAGTCTCCCTGCAGGTCTTCCTTGAACACCTCAAGTTTCCTCTGAAAGGAGCGGACAGCTGTCATCAGTTCACAAATTGAATTGTCCTTGCCCTGTAGCCTCAAATTCAGTTCATTCAGATGTGAAGTGATATCAACCAAAAAGGCCACAATATCCATCTGTTTCTCATTTTCTAAAAAGAGAGAAAACTGTGTTGCCTTCTGACTTCTTAGCTCTGCCAAGAAAGCTGCTACTTCCCTCCTGATGGACCAAAAGCGCTCCAACACCCCGCCTTTGCTGAGCCACCTCACATTGTTGTGCAGCAAAAGATCATCAGCATTGGCATCAACCTCTCTGAGGAATTCCCTAAGCATGCGATGCTGGTAGGAAGAGGATGCCCTGAGAAAATTGATCATTTTCATCATTGTATTCATCACCTCAGCATACTCATCTGACAGGGAGGTGCAGAGGACAGATTGATGAATGATGCAATGGTAAGCTATGAGCTCAGGATTGTCCTCTTTCAGTCTTGCTACAGCTCCTTTCTCTCTCCCTATCATAGCAGGGGCTCCATCTGTGGTTATTGAAACCACTTTCTGGTCTGTGTTGAAAAACCTGACATACACTAACAGCTGAGCATTGTCACACACGTCAGTGGACTCATCCACAGCTAAGCCTACACATGGTGCCTTATGCATGGCTTCATCTAGCTGGGTTAGCACATCCTGAGTTAATATTTCACCTTTTTTTGTGGCAGATGATGCTGACATGGGTATTTGCTTTATCTTATCACAAAGCTCTTGTTTTTGTTTTTCCTCAAGTAGTGTTTCAGCTACTGCACTCATGCATTCTTTGACAACCCCTCCATCAGTAAATGGCTTTTTATGTTGACCCAAAATCCAAGCAACTCTGAGGGAACGCTCATGAGCACGCTGTTGGGCAGTGAACGTGTGGCTCAGGATCCTGGTGGACTGGTCATATTGCGCTCTGAGACCACTAATTTTCTGTGATCTCGCTTCAGTTTTGAGTGGGTATGTTTGTTCAAAAGCTTTATGTTTTGTTTCATAATGGCGTTTTACATTGGCACTTTTAATAAGTGCCACGGTTTCTGAACATATCAGACACATTGGTTTAGTGCTTCCAGTGGGAAGTATGAAAAGAAATGAGTCTGTCCATTCCGGATTAAATGCTCGATTTTCACTGTCCACTTTCCTTTTTTTGGAGACCACCATTTTTCTCTCCCTTTCTTCGTCTCACTCCTCTGTTTCTCTCCCTTTCTCCGTCTCACGTCTGTTTCTCTCCCTTTCTCTGTCTCACGTCTCTGTTTTTCTCCCTTCCTCCGTCTCACTCCTCTGTTTCTCTCCCTTTCTCCGTCGCAGCCGTCTGTTTCTCTCTCTTTCTCCGTCTCACGTCTGTTTTTCTCCCTTCCTCCGTCGCAGTCGTCTGTTTCTCTCCCTTTCTCCGTCTCACGTCTCTGCTTTTCTCCCTTCCTCCGTCTCACTCCTCTGTTTCTCTCCCTTCTTCCGTCACAGTCGTCTGTTTCTCTCCCTTTCTCCGTCGCAGCCGTCTGTTTCTCTCTCTTTCTCCGTCTCACGTCTGTTTTTCTCCCTTCCTCCGTCGCAGTCGTCTGTTTCTCTCCCTTTCTCCGTCTCACGTCTCTGCTTTTCTCCCTTCCTCCGTCTCACTCCTCTGTTTCTCTCCCTTCTTCCGTCACAGTCGTCTGTTTCTCTCCCTTTCTCCGTCTCACTCCTCTGTTTCTCAACCTTCTCCGGCTCAGTCGTCGTTCTACCTGTATCGCTATCTTTCTTTTTCTTTCAACCGTCTTTTCTACCTCTAACTCTCTCCTCATCTGTACTGTATAGTCACAATGTTTACCGCCTGGAATGCACAGACTTGATTGGCTGAGTAGTATCACGTGGGAGGGCTTAACTCGCATGCAATTGGTCTGTGCGTTTCCTCATCCGTAAAACTACTACCGTAAAGACTACAAAAGCTGCACCGGTTAAAATCGAAGCGCCCCGTCAGGTTTTAAATCATAACCTTCTGTTTTGGCTGTAGGTCCGGGTCCGTATGGGACGGCTTCCAGCATCCGTATGGGATGTGCTGATTCTCATCCCAGCTGCTTCACGCTCGGCTGCAAACCGCCCCAGTGCATGCTGGAGGTCCTGGCTCGAGGGATACTCAGGCTTGACTGCTCGAGCTGCCACCCGTTTGGCCTGTTGGTACCCGTCGGCTGTCTCAGGAGTCCCCCGAGCCAACCAGGCTCGGTCGGACTCCTTCTTCAGCTTGACGCCATCCCTTACTTCCGGTGTCCACCATCGTGTTCTGGGATTTCCGCCGCGACAGGCACCGGAGGTCTTACAGCCACAACTTTGAACAGCCGCATCTACACTCACCGGCCACTTTATTAGGTACACCTGTACCAACTGCTCGTTAACACTTAATTTCTAATCAGCCAATCACATGGCGGCAACTCAGTGCATTTAGGCATGTAGACATGGTCAAGACAATCTCCTGCTGTTCAAACCGAGCATCAGTATGGGGAAGAAAGGTGATTTGAGTGACTTTGAACGTGGCATGGTTGTTGGTGCCAGAAGGGCTGGTCTGAGTATTTCAGAAACTGCTGATCTACTGGGATTTTCACGCACAACTATCTCTAGGGTTTACAGAGAATGGTCCGAAAACGAAAAAATATCCAGTGAGCGGCAGTTCTGTGGGCGGAAATGCCTTGTTGATGCCAGAGGTCAGAAGAGAGTGGCCAGACTGGTTCGAGCTGATAGAAAGGCAACAGTGACTCAAATAACCACCTGTTACAACCAAGGTAGGCAGAAGAGCATCTCTGAACGCACAGTACGTCGAACTCTGAGGCAGATGGGCTACAGCAGCAGAAGACCACGCCGGGTGCCACTCCTTTCAGCTAAGAACAGGAAACAATTTGCACAAGCTCATCGAAATTGGACAATAGAAGATTGGAAAAATGTTGCCTGGTCTGATGAGTCTCGATTTCTGCTGCAACATTCGGATGGTAGGGTCAGAATTTGGCGTCAACAACATGAAAGCATGGATTCATCCTGCCTTGTATCAACGGTTCAGGCTGGTGGTGGTGGTGCAATGGTGTGGGGAATATTTTCTTGGCACTCTTTGGGCCCCTTGGTACCAATTGAGCATCGCTGCAATGCCACAGCCTACCTGAGTATTGTTGCTGACCATGTCCATCCCTTTATGACCACAATGTACCCAACTTCTGATGACTACTTTCAGCAGGATAATGCGCCATGTCATAAAGCTGGAATCATCTCAGACTGGTTTCTTGGACATGACAATGAGTTCACTGTACTCAAATGGCCTCCACAGTCACCAGATCTCAATCCAATAGAGCATCTTTGGGATGTGGTGGAACGGGAGATTCGCGTCATGGATGTGCAGCCGACAAATCTGCGCCAACTGTGTGATGCCATCATGTCAATATGGACTAAACTCTCTGAGGAATGCTTCCAGCACCTTGTTGAATCTATGCCACGAAGAATTGAGGCAAAAGGGGGTCCAACCCGTTACTAGCATGGTGTACCTAATAAAGTGGTCGGTGAGTGTGCAATGGAAGTGGAGAACATGGTCCTCTTGTACTCCATGTCCCCAGCCTCCCTCGGGATCTGGTCAAAGCTCTCCCGGAGGTGGGAGTTGAAGACCTCCTGTCCTGGTGCCATGTGCACTAATGGACACCCTTGTGCATGAACATGGTGTTCATTATGTACAAACTGTTACTGGCACAGAAGTCAAGTAACAGAATGCCGCTCGGGTTCAGATCAGAGGGGGGCATTCCTCCCGATCACGCCCCTCCAGGTTATACTGTCATTGCCCACATGAGCGTTGAAGTAGTTGAAGCAGAACGATGGAGTCTCCGGTTGGAGCACTTTCCAGTACTCTTTCTCCGCAACCCCTTGCAGGCTATAGAGGACGCTCTTAGAATTTTTAACACAACACAGCAAAATGGTTACAAGCTTTTACACTTTACAGAAACTGAACTTGAATTAAACGCCTCCACCCACATCTCCCTTCACAAAGTGATCAGGGGTTAAGGAGGCCTTCTCTCCATATTCCAGAGCAGGTTGAGACCTATAGAAGGAGCAGACAAACTACAAGAACCAAGCATGAGCGCTTTAAAACAATGAGCATGAGGAAAACATTTGCTCAACTCAACTCAACTTCATTTGTTTTAAGTGCCATTTCATAACAGCTGTTATCTCAGGGAACTTTACCAGGAGAGCAACAATGTGTACATGGTGAAAAACCCCCTGTCCTTAGACCCTCGCAAAGGCTGAGGAACAACTCCCAAGAAAAACCCAGACAGGGAAAAAAGGGGAGAAATCTCAGGTTGAGAGACAAAGGAGGGAGTCCTCACCCAGGACGGACAGGCGGGCACAAGCAAAACAGTACTGACGGCTAACAGTTCAGGATAGAAATGAATCAATGAATTGAATCAGTCCAGAGTAGAGGGCAGGCGGAACCGCAGTGAGAAGAGCCAGGTAGAGGGATGGCATCCTAGATCCAGCTCAGTGTTAATGGAACCCAGGAGGGAATAAATAAAAATAATAAAAAAATAGATGAAATTAAAAATTAAAAATTAAATAAAGAAAAAAAATTAAAACATAAAAAATTAAGAATAAAAAATTAAGATGAAAAATTAAAAAATAAAAGGGGAGGAAGGAGTGGTGGAGGAGGAGAGGGAGGAAGAGGAGGAGATGGAAGGCAGACGGGGAGAGGCCAAGAGGAGAGAGAGAAGCTAGATGGAACACACCCACAGAGAAGGCAGA
Organism: Karalla daura; assembly: GCA_029224185.1. Classification (NCBI taxonomy): domain Eukaryota; kingdom Metazoa; phylum Chordata; class Actinopteri; order Chaetodontiformes; family Leiognathidae; genus Karalla; species Karalla daura. The sequence continues at coordinate 3,525,648 of CM055188.1, read as the reverse complement.
GAAGATAGAGCTCAATGTGCTAGGGACCCCCAGCAGACTCAACCTATAGCAGCTTATCTTGGATTTATCTGTAGGCTCTGTCAAAAAGGAGGGTTTTTAACCTACTCTTAAAGGTAGAGAGGGTGTCTGCCTCCAGGACTGAAACTGGTAGATGCTTCCATAACAGAGGGCCTTGGTAGCTGAAGGCTCTGGCTCCACATCTAGACTTAGAGATTCTTGGAACCACAAGTAGGCCTGTATTCAGAGAACGAAGTGTCCTAGTGGGGCAATAGGGTTTTATCAGGTCTGAGATATAAGAGGGGGCCAGACCATGAAGACCTTTATAGACAAGGAGAAGGATTTTGAACTGGATCCTGAAAGGTACAGGATGCCAGTGCAATGAGGCCAGAACAGGAGAGATACGATCTCTCTTTCTAGTTTAAGTCAGGACACAGGCTGCCGCGTTCTGAATGAGCTGCAGAGTTCTCAGCAACGATTGGCTATTCCTACTCTGAGAAATGTGCCCAAAATCGCAACATTTTATACATGTAATGTTGATTATTCATCCATTTGTTGATAATGCGAAACAGCAAGCTTGGCTTAATGATGTAATACAGCTGGAGGTGGTGGCTGAAAATGTAGACAATCACGTTTCGGTTACTGCAGACGATTGGGGTAAAAATATTGGGGTGAGAAAATTGCTTGATCTGATAGTGCAGTTTGACTAAATACCATTGCTGCAGATGGGAACATTGTTCAGAAATTGTTCAAAATTGTTCAGATGATGCAGAACCCCAGGGGGGATGCCAAAAGTAAGCTGAAGAACATTTTAGACTGTGAAATAATTAACAAAAGAAACCCTACTTATTTGTTGTAAACAACATAGACATCATTCGCCATCAGTCTAGCTCATGTTTTTTATCCCTCCATTTCTGATTGCTGTGACATGGGGAGTAAACTGCAACATTGCCGTGTTTTACAGTATATATCACAGTGAGCTCTTCACACATTTTGAGACAAAATTGCTTGCTCCAAGCCTCTGTTTCAAAATCACTTCTATGGGAAATAAAATATCTGAAAGCCTTTTAGAGTTTGCCACAAAAACATATAAGTACTCCATACCCACTTCTGTAAAGGTTACTGCACAGAGTGCAATGACCCCGTCTGCTCCACGGAAGTGTTCAACGATGCAAACTGTACAACCAAGTCACTGTGATGTCAGACTGTGCCACACATTGCTGTATGGTACCAAAATGCACCTGCGGAGAGATTTTGAAATATTTGTAGGCAAAAACAGCAAGCATGTCCCCTTTGTAGTGCATGCAAAAGCAGTGACAAGACGGTATTTTATGGTCCTGACTGTGCTGAAAAGATGCAAAAAGATTTGACAGTTACCTGGTATTAAAAGGTAAAATCCTTGGTTTTGTTGAACCCAATTGAAAGCTCAAATTCAGATTCCCTTTCATTCCTCCCCATGCATCGTAACAATGTAAAAAATGTGGTTTCAGAATTTCATTGTTGCTCGATCTATGACTAAATCTTGGACACCCATAGAGTTTTGTAACTATTTGGGGGACTTCACCTGAAGGGTGACAGCATTCAGGAGTGGCATTCAGCAGCAGATGCTTTGCAAGAGCCCTTTAAACCTTCAAAAAGGAAACATCCCTCTGACTCTGCAATTTTAAAAACTGAAGAGGCAGAAAAAAAATCTGAAACTGTTGGCTGATAAAAAACAGCCAAAAAAACACTTTAAAGCAGAAGCATCAGGCTCTAAAGAAGCAGATGGACAGAATTATCTTACTTTTGCTCTTCTGCTCTCATACCTTTGTATCAGGGGTTGGACACTAGTAGTCACCATTTTTCCTCTTTGTGTAGTTTTTGTTTGCCATGCACACCTGTTCCTCTCCTTTTCATTGTGTTCAGCATCATGTCTCCTACCACCTGTTGTCAATTGTGATTACGTTATTTAAGTTCTGTCCTCTGTCTGTTACTGAATCGTCGTGGTGTAACCCTGGGGAGACTGTCTGAACCTGAATCTGTACCTTAAGTTTCCTCTGCATTTGAGTTATTTTAGTAGCCTGGTGGATTGTCAACTCAATCAACCTAGGTTCCACTCCAACGCTTTGACAGGGAATCTCATCAGGTGGTTGGTCCCAAAATAACTTTCAAGAAGGCACAAAAAATGTTTCACATCAGCTCAATCATCTGACTTGACCATCATGGTCAATCAAAGAAATGGAGGATGATTTGGATGGTGGGATGAGAGCCATATTTAATGAGCAAGGGTTGAGCTCTCATCAAAAAATAAAAATGTACTGTAACGTAGGATTAGATGGACAAGACTTGAGTCACTGACTGACTGAGGTGTCTGACGCAACAGATTTTGAAAATGTTGTTGAGGATGTTTTGAAAAACCTCCCTTTGTGAGATCAGAAGAATGCTTTACAGAAATGATCAGAGAGGAAAAGAGGTTGGAGTTCAATGAGGGAATTAGTTTATAAGGAGGACAGTGGGGGAATGACCGCAGCTCTCTTTTCCTCACTCGGGAAGTCTGATCACAACCTGGTGCATCTCCAGCCACTGTACACCCCCCGGTTCGAAAGAAGATGGTGACAACTCGATCCATCAGGAAGTGGTCCCCTGAGATGGAGAGTGCCCCAAGAAACTGTCATATCACCATGGTCTAGGACAGGGGTAGGCAACCTGTTCCACAAAGAGCCGCTGTGGCTGCAGGTGTTTGTTCCAACCTGTCCATACACAGATTGACCAATCAAATGTTTGGAGAAAGAAAAGACTCAGATTAGTTGATTGTATAAGCCAAATCAGGTGTGCTGCTGCCTGGTTGGAACAAACACCTGCAGCCACAGCGGCTCTTTGTGGAACAGGTTGCCTACCCCTGGTCTAGGATGTGGCCGCATGATGAAGACATAGAAGGAATGATGCACTGTCTAACAAGTACCTGAACTTCTGCACAGATGTGGTCCCCCCTGTCAAGACTGTCCACTGTTACCCTAACAACAAGTAATGGGTAATGTGGGAAGTCAAAGCTATCCTCAACTGGAAGAAGGCTGCTTTCAGGAGCAGAGACAGCGAGGCCATGAAAGCAGCACAGGAGGAGGTGAAACACTCCTGCTGCCCCTCGCCTCCTTCATCTCAATACAACGTCTGCCAAACTGCCAAACCCACAGACAAGGTCAGAGGACAGCTGAGGAAGCTTTGGCCCAGGAAAGCAGCAGGCACAGAGAAAGTGTGTCCACGACTTCTGAAGACCTGTAGCTCCTCCCTCTGGAAGACATCATGCATCATTCCAGTTCAAGAAGAACCAGTCCAGCGAGCTGAATGACTTCCGGCTGGTGGCTCCACGTCATATCTTATGAGGATGCTGGAGTGGCTCTTCCTCAGCTTCCTCAGACCCCAGGTTCAACACACCCAGGACCCAGTTAGTGTGGAGAATGCCATCTCCCTGCTAAACCGAGCCCACTCCTATCTGGATAAGGGAAGCGGAACAGCAAGGATTCTTTTCTTGGACTTCTCTAGTGCCTTTAAGACAATCCAGCCCCCCATACTCCAGGACAAACTAAGCAGGATGGGTGTGGACCCCCACCTGGTAGACTGCATCTCCGACTGCCTCACTGACAGACCACAGTACGTCAGGCTGAAGGACACCACGTCAGCAGCCCTGAATCCTCCCACGAAACAGTGCTAGGTCATCGACTTTGGGCTGTTAACATAGTCCGGCAGAAAAGGGGTCAAAAAAGGGGCATTGTGATCATTTGTGATCATCCCAAGGTCAAAGTCAACCACAGCACTCCCCAGGCATGTTGGTTAGGCATGTGTTGATAAAGCAGGTGGGGGTTCTAAAAGATGGATTGAGCAGGGGCAGTGGATTCAACGCCCTGCAGAATCTCCCAGCAGATTATGCAAGGTTCTCTATCTGAACGTTGTCCATCTTTTAATAATTATCAACCAGTCTCTTAGAGTTGTTCACCAGAGTGGAACTGTCACAGGTGTAGATGATAAGCGTAGTGGTGTGCGGTAAAGGAACTCTAGGGGTGTCCCAATTCTCAACTTGACCAAGACGAAGGGGTAAGATTAAGGGCTACACACCTCTTAAAATAAAGTAAGCTCTGGACGCCCTTAAAACCAACATACCAACATTAACTCGTGAGAGGGGGTAGAGCGTGTTACCTCTCATCACATCTTTTGACATTCACTCTTTAACTTCATACACATCATACACCAGACTTGGCCACCAGTGGTGAACTGTGAGCACTACACCTGGGCCTTCACCTCAGCCCTCATTGTTGAGAACAAACCATAAACACATTGACAAATTAATTCATGAGCATCCTCAAACAAAACTATATAAGACTGTATTTTTAAGTCGCAATGAAGTGTGAATACCTCTCCATGTGCAATTAAGCAATTAAGCCAAAGAAAAGTCAAAGTTTTCATAGATTCCACTACAACTAAATGGGTCTCTGCCCGCTGTTGGGACTTCAAGAAGGCCGACAATCTTTTGTTTTTCTCCTTCCCACTTAAAATCAAACAGTGATTGGTCAATTCTTCCAACACACTTGCTACAAAAACAGATACTGTAGCTTGGCCTTCCCTGAGATTCGTGACGTCCTAACCAATCATTGAGCCAGCAGACTGGGCTTCGATAATTCGGACCATTCTGATGGGATAACATGTGTCAGGACAGTAACTCCTCCATTACTGAGGTGAACTTGACAGTAAACTTAACTTGAGAGCATAGATGAGAGAAAATGTATTGAATGTTTGGATCAAATCAGATATTGAAAAAAAAAAACATAATTATTTCATACTTGTATTGTTTGGTTCAGAATTTTTTAGGCCTTCTCTGTTGTAGAAGGCCCTGAAGGTTCCCCTCTGCTTGCCACAGATCTGACCGTTGGGAGAGTTGCTGCTGCTTAACAGCTTGATGCTGAATGACGAAGGCATTGACAATTAAGTTGTATAAGCCAGCGGATTTGATAAGACAACAAGTTTTTGGTGTGAAGTGAAGAGTCATAATAGTCTTACAGTCGGTAAATTCTACCGGTTTGTTTTGATCCTTTTTATCTCAATCTGAATGTTTTCAATGTGCAGTTTGGATACCAGTAAATAGTAAGTGGGGTTGAAGTACTATATAATAATATCAACAGACGTTCCTCGAATCATCATTAAATCATTCTCAAAAGTGGCACGTAAATGTCATCGACATTTACAGGTTTACTAAGTCAGGGTAACAGTACATGTGATCAAACCTTGGGCGTAAATCAGCAGGTTAAGATTTCATCTGTAGGTCAAACTTAAACCCTTCTCCTGATTTCAGACCTGTCATGTAAGCCACAGGTCCATGTGTTTGTCCTCTGGCCTGTAAATCAAATCTTCTCTGAATGCTACTATAGACATATGGGGTGCCATTTGTAAAATAGCTCATGCTGAAAATAACAGAAACATTTTGTGACATTTAGCTTTAAATAGTGCTTGAAAAAGTGGTATGAAGTCACTTTTAGCACATATCCGACAATATTTGCTAACTTAGAAATGCGTTAGTTATATTTAGTGCTATGAAAAGGAGCACTATTATTCTACACCGTGTTTATTTAGTGCTCCGAAAGGGAGCACTATTACTCTCCACCGTGTTTATTCTTCTTCTTATTATTATTATTATTATAGCAAAATTTCGATCGAGCGTATCTTGAGTACCGCTGATCGCAGACACACAAATGATACATCAAAACGTGCGGCTCGGCCCTGGCAAGTGTGTTTTATGTCGACCTTGCAGTTTTTGGCCCCCGGGGCCAAAAACTGCCAAAAAGACAGTTAATTGGCCGCTGTCGCCAAACAATCCAGATTCTGGACAAGTTAAAAAGAAGATTTGTTCAGGAGACTCTCCCGTACGCGTTGATTTAGAGCAGCCTAAAAATTGACACAGATTGACGAAAAAACAACATTTTCCCCATAAGAAATGAATGGGAAAAACCAGAAAATTCAAAAAATCGCCCTCAAACGCCCTCAAAAGCCATACGTTGTCGTAGAAACTTCGTTCAAACTTCAAAACGCAGGAAAACTTGTCGTCTCTGCCCGTACCCGACAGCATGTTGATACCTTGTGTCGTTTTTCATCCAGGCCGTCTCAAAAACACATGGGTTTGGCGCTTTTTGAAAAGTTAGAGTGGGGAGAGACCAACTGTCAGAGTGCGGGATCGCTGAAGAATCAGCTCTCATTTTGCTCTTTTCACGCTGCTCCCGGCCAAACCGTAAGCAGTAGACAAATTCTTTTTTCCAGTTTTGTAGGTAAATTTGTGCTCTCTCGTGTGATGCCAGCCATAAACCTGAGCGCTTTGTAAAATTTAAACGGCGGCCTCAGAGTCAGGCCAGCGCAGCCTCTTCTCTCCATAGGCCCCATTCATTTTCTGACCACTGCGATCAAAGTTAAACTTTACACTTCTACTCGCGACTGTGGCCTCAGTTTTCATTGTACACACACCAAATTGCATCAGGGCGTTCCTGAGACTGTCCCCTGCGTGACGGTGTCTTCGCATTGCAGATAGGTGCAAGCGTTGTCTCCCTAGAGCCAAATGTTTAGCACTTGGGCAATTTCGCTTTTTCCCATAAGAATTAAATGGGAAAATCGGAACGCCTCAAACAAAAATGTGCTACGTCGCCATGCTTTGAGGTAGAAACTCCATTTTAATTTCAAAATTTCAAGAAACTTGTGGTCTGTCTGTGTACTGAGTTTCATGTTGATAGGTTTTATGGTTTATCAGCAGCACCTTCTCACAGTGTCCTGCTTGAGCAGGCTGACTGATGACCTCATACAGACACACAAACACTTCAGGCACACTCACACACACTCGGCCTCTCTTAAACATGCATGTTAATACAAAGTTATGGCCGAAAAGAGCAATTCTCCTTCGGCTTTGGGGGGGGGGGGGTTGGGGCAGCTAGTGACTCGATGGCGGGCACATGTTTCGGAGCACTCTCGAAATTTCAGCGCGCTGGAATTTTCTAGTTAAATATAAATTGTTTTAAGTAAATGTTAAATATGAATATAAATATGTAAATATAAATAAAATATGAATCTTAAAACCAAATATTTTGGGTGAACCTAAATATTTATCTCTGATCTTTTGAATCATGCACATGACATGACAGTTTGAAAAACTAAAACTAGTACTAAAACTAATAAAAACTAAACTAAAACTAAGCATTTGGAAAACTACGAAAACTGATAAATACTAACCGAATTAGAGGGGAAAAAAGTCAAGACCAATTAAAACTAAACAAAAATTAAAAAAACTATTAAACTATTATAACCTTGGTGTTGAGTCATCAAATGCAACTCAATAACTGGGTGTCACTCAACCACTGTGTTGAGTACCACTCAGTGGTACGCAACACAGGTACAATGGTACAATGTCCACTGCTCCCCTGTAGAATGTACACAACGTACAGTTGTCAGAGGATGTTCTCAGAGCTGCCAGCTTGTTTCCTCACCATCCAAGAGTAGCTTGGTGCTACATGCTTTTAGAGCAGTGGTGTGGTGTCTGTCCTGTATCCTGCCTCTGCTCCCAGTGACACTGTTTGGTATCATCTAGTTAGTACACCAGTCTACCAATCAACGGTTATTATTATTTTTATTATTATATATTATTATTATATTATGATCATATGTTACTATTATATGTTTTATTATTTTAATTATTGTTATTACTATAATCAACTATTACTGTCTCCCTGCATCTGACTACCGCTTCCATTTTGAACAGCATTGCTGCAGCAGTACCCTGATAATAGCACCCCTGTTGGTTCTATGACTGCCCAGGGCCTCAGTTTTCCCAGCATCTGAATGATGCTGAGAAGGCAAGAGCTGCAGACAAGACAACTGAAAGTGAGACCAGTTATTTACAACAGCAGTTATTAACATAACACACTCAACATGCAAAAGCTTTTACTACAAACTAAACCACCATGATTTGATTATTGTTAACACAACCCATCATTACATTAAGTGTGTCCACTTACACATTCCACTTTCCACTGTGGGGATAACGTTTCTAGATGTGCTGTTTATCATTCATTTCATTTTCAAGGCTGACTTGCCTTTGCTGTGATAACTGTGTTTGCCCTGTCCTGTGGTCAAAATGTGTACAGGTCCTGCACCTTGTCATTTTTAGAATGTCCATGTGCTTAGAGGGCTTTTTACTTTCTAAATCCAGTAAAAGTATAAACACTTGATTGAAACCCCAGGTAGTTTGTTGTGTCCATGGAAGAGTTGGAGGCAGCACCGAACTACGTGCTCAGTGCTATATTCTGCCCTCTCCTCTACATAAGCTGCAATGCATTTTCCGTCCACTGCAAATCAAACTTGGAGTTAACAATTTTACTTGCAACTGTGGCCTCAGTTTTTATATTACAGTCACCAAATCGAACCTCTGTGCTCCTGACACCCTCTCTTGCATGGTGATGTGCTTATATTCCACATAGAAGCAAGCATCTTCAAACAAACATTTGCTTTGTCACCATACTTTGACATGTAAACTTCGTTTCAACTTTCAAAATTGCATGAACTTGTGAACATGTTGATAGGTTGCATAGTTTTTCCGCAGTGCTTTCTCAAAGAGCCTGTGGCCAAATACCTTGAGTTTGCTCCTCTGCCGACAAAATGTGCAACTGTGACAGACACACAAACATCACAGGCACACATTCTTCATAATCACTGACCTGCAGTGTATGTGTGCTACAGTATAGTATGCACCCAGTGTACAAACTTAATTTAAACTTTAATATGGTACTTTGGTCTGTCATACACACAGACACATACACACATTTTTTGCAATTATTCACCCTTTTTCTTGCAGTTATCTTTTTTCATTTTTTTTGTTTTTGTTTTCTAAATTCTGTCACTATCAACAAATGACACCTTGCCTTATTGTGATTACAATTTAGGAACACTTTTGTTTATTTATTTGTCCACATTATGGATGGGGGTGGTGGCAATGGAATATTTATTTTCCTCAAGGCCAAGAGTCACTGATGGCACCCCTCCTGCAGATGGTGTCTTAGCGACTCCCTATATCACATATGCCAAGAGCTAGCCATGCTTCATCATGTTGATATATGTCATGCACAATTTCATTACAAAGTGACATTACAAAGGAGTTTGATGGAATGAGCAATATGGAATAAGCAATTAACCAACCAAATTTTACCACTCTGACACTCCACCTCCTACTCTCACCAATATAAAGCTTTTCCCGCTGCCATCGTTTTCATCGTCATGATTGCATTTAATGCGTAGCCATGCTAGCACTGATGCGAGACCAAGTGTATCATGCCAAAGCATTAACATATATGGGAAGAAATAAAATTTCATATTGTGTACTGGACATTCTGTTCATACCCTTGTGTGAGGACCAAACTCCTCTGTGAGCTTCTTCCAGGGATGTTCATACTCCACAAACATCTGGCCAAGCCGTGGATAGCAGGGTTCACTGCAGGATTCAGTGCAGTATGCAATTAATGCAGGGACACAAAGAAAGAGACAAGGTGGAATACAATACTGGTAATACTAAGCGGTCAGTACTGTTAGGGAGAGTGGTGAAATAATTGAAAAAGCCCATCATTCAAGGGACTAGCTACACTATATTACCAAAAGTATTCGCTCACCTGCCTTTACTCATTCTATGAACTGAAGTGCCATCCCATTCCTAACTCATAGAATTCAATATGATGTTGGTCCACCTTTTGCAGCTATTACAGCTTCAACTCTTCTGGGAAGACTGTCCACAAGGTTGAGGAGAGTGTTTATAGCAATTTTTGACCATTCTTCCAAAAGCGCATTGGTGAGGTCACACACTGATGTTGGTCGAGAAGGCCTGGCTCTTAGTCTCCGCTCTAATTCATCCCAAAGGTGTTCTATCGGGTTCAGGTCAGGACTCTGTGCAGGCCAGTCAAGTTCATCCACACCAGACTCTGTCATCCACGTCTTTATGGACCTTGCTTTGCGCACTCGTGCACAGTCATGTTGGAAGAGGAAGGGGCCCGCTCCAAACTGTTCCCACAAGGTTGGGAGCATGGAATTGTCCAAAATGTTTTGGTATCCTGAAGCATTCAATGTTCCTTTCACTGGAACTAAGGGGCCAAGCCCAGCTCCTGAAAAACAACCCCATACCATAATTCCTCCTCCACCAAATTTCACAGTCGGCACAATGCAATCTGAAATGTACCGTTCTCCTGGCAACCTCCAAACCCAGACTCGTCCATCAGATTGCCAGATGGAAAAGTGTGATTCATCACTCCAGAGAACGCGTCTCCACTGCTCTAGAGGCCAGTGGCGGCGTGCTTTACACCATTGCATCCGAGGCCTTGCATTGCACTTGGTGATGTGTGGCTTGGCTGCAGCTGCTGGGCCATGGAAACCCATTCCATGTAGCTCTCTGCGTACTGTACTTGGGCTAATCTGAAGGTCACATGAAGTTTGTAGCTCTGTAGCAATTGACTGTGCAGAAAGTCGGCGACCTCTTTGCACTATGCGCTTCAGCATCCGCTGACCCCTCTCCGTCTCTTTACGTGGCCTACCACTTCGTGGCTGAGTTGCTGTTGTTCCCAAACGCTTCCATTTTGTTATAATAGAGCTGACAGTTGACTGTGGAATATTTAGGAGCGAGGAAATTTCACGACTGGATTTGTTGCACAAGTGGCATCCTATGACAGTTCCACGCTGGAATTCACTGAGCTCCTGAGAGCGGCCCATTCTTTCACAAATGTCTTGTTTCACAGTCTGCATGCCTGAGTGCTTGAATTTATACACCTGGGGCCAGGCCAAGTGATTAGGACACCTGATTCTGATCATTTGAATGGGTGAGCGAATACTTTTGGTAATAATAGTGTATGTATGTCCCACACTCATATAACCGCCTGCATATTCTGTTGTTGTTATTTGAACATGTATTACTGTGTATCATGAAAAATGGGCTTAGCAAGAAAGGTTAGCAGTGGACAGCTATTTCTATGGCAGTTTTGAAAAATTAGTCTAAGTGTAAGTCAGTCAAATTGATTGACATTGTAAATTACATTGCTCTGTACTTCATGAGTGCTTTGTATTTCCTCACCTGCTCCCATTGGTCATCTCATGGGCACAGTTGAACATGCCCACCAATGCTCTCTTGTCGTCAATGCGAGAGAGCAATATGATAATGGACACATATGTGATGATGAGATCCAAATAGTTTTTGGTGAAGTCAAAGTTGATTGCCTAAAACCAAAATGTGGGGTTGTACTCAGTAACTGAATTTACCATGAGACACAGTCACACAGTTAACATAGTTACATTCAATTGCATTCCATTCCATTTAATTCTACCACATTTTCATATTAAAACAAATAAATACATTAAATGTATTTCATCATCGTATATGGAATAGGAATAGAATATGGGTTTTGTCTGAGGATAAGGAAAGTATAATGCTGGATAAACTATAACATTTTCTGAGAAAAAATGCTTATTTCATTGAATATCTACTGCGCTGGTCAGATTCCAGATTACAAATGTACCTGAAATACACCGGACAGAAAAGTCCCATTTCACTTGATATAAAAATTCTAACAAAAAAACAAAAAAACTAAAGAGATAGTTCAGGGTGGAACTTATTTTGTCTTCATGATCAGTCAGAGAGCTTATAATGACATAAGTCACATTTACCAAGTCACACACTTCGATGCACTGGTGGCAGAGGCCACCTGCACAGTTCACCTGAAATTGTGTTTATCATTTGCACACATTTGCAAAGAATCATGGGAAGTTTAGTGTTCAGTATATTGCCCAAATATACTTCGACATTTATCCTATAGAAGGCTGTGTTTACTTCTGTTGTGGCCATAATTGCTTCATTGGCCATCATTGCTTTCACATCACTACATTTCCAAAGTTACCTAAACTCTTCAGCTCTCAGTTCTCAGTAGGGCCAGTTCCGTACCATGCTGATGCATGGTATTCCAATGTTTCCACTGAAAGCCACAGTGGAATTTGGGACCCTGGATCTAACTTCATGTCTCTCGTTAACTTTCATAAGAGATACTTACAATATCAAAGAAGCACTGACAGGCATCAATGGTATTCAGCAGCTCATAGACATGATCCTGCACGAATAATGGAGAGAAATTAGATTAAATGATTGACATCAAAATCGTATCGGACCTCGTGTTTGAGATTCTAACTCATTATTATTTACATAGATCTGTGTATTTGCATCTTTAACTTCATGGTTAGTTTAATTATTCTCAATTTCACTTATTCTATTCAATAGTCTGTGACTGGGATCTCAGAATGATGGAGCAAACTGCTTCACAGAGACATTACACTTAAAACTTGCATGAAGTTAATCTTTTTAATGAATGATTTGAAATGTTAATGTAGCTTGCAGCTCAAAATATGTAAAACAATACATATGTGATTTAAAAGAAAATGAGTTGCCTCTATTTACAGTTTTGTGAAAAAAAATTCTGTAGTTTTTTGGTTTTTCATTGTTTGTCAGAGCTTTATTGATGACATGCTTTGATGTTGTCAAAGATTTAAGAAGAGACAGGAAAATAATTACCCTGAACTCTATGACATCCAGGAAGGAGTCATAGTAGCTTGCTGTGGCTGCCAGCACTTCAGTTTTCTGTCTCTGTATGCTGGTCAGATTTTGCTGCAATTAACAATAAAAATTTCATAACTACTTTGGGACATAGACAATCCATTCAAATACAAGAAAAGTCAATTATTTACACTTTCCATCTGATGAATCCATTCATTGTTTTTCATATTTTTCATGGATTACATGATACTTATCTATTAAGTCTTTGTCAACATCCAAAATACCAATGTAATAACTGGCATAAAATACAAATATCGTGTTTATGCAGATATACAAGCAAACAAAACAAGTCAACTTTGCACAAAGATTGCAGTTCTGCTCACAATGTTTCCTCTGAAGTCAATGTTTGGGAATTTCTTGTTGATGTACTTGATTGCAGGCTCCATATTTTTCTCAACCAGGATAGACGGTCTCATTTTTGGATCTGCACAGCTCTGTAACAGAGGTTAGGAAATTAAAAATCAAGCTTCTCTAAGGAAAAATTCAGTCTTAATAGCACTAAGAAAACTTAATAGCACGAAGAAAACGTGTAGTGCAGCATTATTCTGACGTGAATGGTGGGACAAGACATTACATCAATCAGAATTTTTTCCTTCTTATCTATATCTTGTATGTTTGGAAAATGTAATTTAAGAAAGTCATGTCTTTAAAATAGCTAAAGTAACTTTTTTTGCCGACTATCTGTGTGTTATGTTTTAGCTCCACTAACTTGGTGATAAAAAAGCTGCTGTCTTTAATCATTGATATGTTACACAGACCCAGAAAACTATTCTCCCTACACATTTAATTAGAAATGTGAATAATTTCCATTTTGAAAATGAATATTTGTAGAAAAAAAATTGGAATGTCTGTAAGTAATGTATTCTTGCATTATAATAGTGTTAATTTTTGTGTGCTTCGACACAAAAATGAGCAAACATTGCTACTTAGCAGCAAGACAAAATGTCACTGTCTAAAAGCATTAAAGATTAAAGTGGACATACAAAGAGGAGTGGAATGAGAAGTATGCGTTCATCCTACTTGACTTCATAATGTCATGCCGTGGTGAGGTTGTCTCATCTGGGTTTTCTGTCATGTGTCATTTCCTGTTTTATTTTGAAATCCTAACTCTCCCCTCGTTCCAGGTCACTTGCCCTTCTCTCGTCTGCAACCTCTTTACCCTGATTGTGTCACACCTGCCCGTGATCACTCCATCTTGTATAAATAGTCTGCGTCTCCCCTGTCTTGTGCCGAAGTGTTTTGTTTGTCATGCCACCGAAGCCTCTGTTCAAGCCAGTCACAGCCTGCGCCTCATTGCCATTTTAAGTTTTGTAGCCTTAGAGCTAGTTTTCTTTTGTTTGGTCAGGTTAGATAATTTAGGCAGTGAGCTTCCCGGAAGACATGTGCATCAGGAAGATTTAGTCTAGAGTTTAGTGCAGCCATGAGCTTCTCGAAGACACGTGCTTTAGTAGAGTTTAGGTTGCCGTGCGCTCCCGGGCGACACAAGGGTTTTGTTTGCTAGGTTTAGTTTTATAGTATAGTTTATTTAAAATAAAGTTCTATAGCCTGTTTTATTTTCTGAGTTCCTGGAACACCTTCAATAAAGCCTGAATTTCACTGCTCATCTGCACCTGAGTCCACTGTTTGTTCTGGGCTTGACACATAAATGCCAAGCGTGTGTCTCATCTGTAATGACTTAGTTGCAGTTTGCAAAGAATATATGAATCGACGGCCCCACAAAACAAAGCATGGCAACTTTGCAGTGTGCCATCAACTCTAGACAGAGGCAAGGAAGCGCAAAGCTAAAGAACTGACAGCTTTAAGTCAACTTTGCTTCATTTTATTTAAATAGCAAATTATTTTTTTTGCTTTCTCTTTTTATTGCTTTGTTTCAGGAGCATGTACCCCACTTTCCCGACATGAACCGGTGTACGCCTGCAAGCAAGACAATAATATTTTGATTTTATTTTATTTTATCTTTAGGCTCTGAATCAGCTCCTGATGAGTTTCCAGGTGCGCATATGTTCTAAATTCCCACCACAAGCAGGTGCATCTGGAATCAAGAAGATTCTGCTTTTATTTTATTGTATTTAATGTATTTTGATCTTCTCTAAATAAAGGCTCTGAGGTCTCAAGATATATCCTTCTTGTGATAGTAGGTAAATTATTTAAAACTTTTTTTTACCCGTGTTAAATCAAAAGTTGAGTTTTTAAGAAATGTATAATAGGAACATTCGTAACAGCTCCTGTATGCTTGTACACCTAGCAAGGTTTTTTTTTTCTGCTCATGTAGAGTTTTGGGGGGATGTGTCATTGCACATCTGGGGGATGTGCAATGACATTTTTTTTAATTATAGGTATCATTTCCGGCATGTTGCATATCTGGCTTGTGAAGCAAAATAGTCATGACCTCTAAGGAGCCTCTTGATAATAGTGGTCTACACTCAACACGATGTGTATTTTTTTTCAGTGTTTAATACTGTGTGAGCCTCTCAGTAGCAGCTTACATTAACTGAAATTTGAGCCAACAGACAGCTCAGACTGACTTCCTGTTTGCACTTCCTCTATACAAAAATAAGTTTGGGTGCATTAGAGAGAAAGCACTGCCTATTCCGCTGAGGCAGAACACATATATAGGCACACACATGCATAAACCTAGCCTCTGTAAAGATCACACAGTTGTTAGCATTGTATCTCATCTTTAGCATTGTATCTCATCTTTTGATTAGTTCACTTTGTATCTAATAGTTTAACCTCTATTAGATACTAGATTCATTATACCTTTCGATGGAAATTGAAACTAGACATAATATTCTGTGTATGTGATACTACTTCAGTTAATTTCTGTTTTATGAATTGACATTCATTAGCATCTATATTTACTTGCTCAGGTTTTGTAATACAAAAAAAAATTATATTTTTGACACCTTAAGCAAATGTGACAAACAGCAAGTTCCTTATTTCTTGGCTGTCTTGCCTCTGTAAATCTTATTTCTTTCTCTCACCTTCTTAATGTAGTTCATACGTATAAGAATTCCATTCCCTCTCTCATTGAGAATGGTGAGTTTCTCTGCCAGTTTCTGTTGGTAGTCCATGACTCAAAAGACACTTTGCCTCTCCTTCCGTTCAAGCCTTGGGCTCCTGCTGCTGTGTAGCTGTGGAACTGCTCTAAATGCATCCGGGACCTCACCCTGACAGCAGGTCACATGGGACTCACGGGTGAAGGTGGAGCCTAGAGTAGAATTGGAACACACACACACAGTAACTGTAAGTTAAAATGTTTGAACAATAAGACTAAAAATGAATGTGCGATGGCAGAAACAAATCGGAGAATACTAAATCAAGACTCCACAAATGGCCTGTTAAGAAATTATTTTCATAATCTTTTATAGAACACAAGTAATCCGAATATATCAATTATCTATTCTGCAAATGAAGTGCCAATGTGACAGTCTGTACACTACATACATAAGAGAAAACTACAAACAAAATATTAAAACATGTTAAATTAATATCAAGTGACAGGAGGAGGGATGAATTTTCACCTCATCATTTTTTCAAAGTAGTGTGTAATGAACCACAAGGTAGCAGTATTAACTAGCTTTACCTGCATCTCCTAGTGAATGAGCCAATATATATATATATATATATATATATATATATATATATATATATAATTCTAGAATAGAATGCGCCGCCAGGTGGCAGCAAATTGTAGTAGCTCTGTCTAACTCTCTTGATTTTTGTAATATAACCATCTTTTTTTAATACATTAGCTGTCAATTTGGGTTTGCCCAAGCAGATTTTTCACGCTGGTTCAGAGGCTGTGCTGCACGGGAGATTTTCTGCATATTTTTTGGCTCTTTCAAGTCTTGTTGTGTTGAGTCTCCATGGCAACGAGGATTATTTACCACCGGGATCAACTGATAATGCTCTCCAAACTCAAGATTATCAGTGAAATAACACATCATATCCCAATGGAGTTGAAAAGAAAGAGAAGAGGATACAGGGCAGGAGTGAAGAACAGAGAAAAAAGGTGGAGATTTAAACCGTTTCTTCCAACTGTTGTGATGGGTAACATGAGATCGCTCCAGGTGCTAACCAGGTCTCAGAAAGAATACAGAGAATGCAGTATTATGTGCTTCACCGAGACATGGCTGCATGAACACATCCCAGACTGTAATGCTTTTGTACACGACTTCTTAACGGTCCGTGCAGACCGCAACAAACAACTCAGCGGAAAGATCAAGGGAGGTGGAATTGCAGTACTCGTTAACCAGCGTTGGTGTCATCCTGGGCATGTTACTGTTAAAGAGAAGATCTGCACAAGAGATATTGAACTGCTAGCTGTGAGTTTTCGCCCATATTATCTACCCAGAGAGTTCACATGTGTTATTCTGGTAGCAGTTTATATAATACCTTGTACCGCTCCAGATGCAGCCTGTGAGGTTATTAACTCTGTAGTTGCCAGGCTTCAGACACAACATCCAAATGCATTTGTGGCGATCTCTGGAGATTTTAACAACATCTCCCTCTCTGCAACTCTACCAACATTCCAACAGGTTGTCAGCTGCTCCACCAGAGAAAATAAAACGTTGGACTTATTCTATGCAAATATCAAAAATGCATACAGCTCCTCTGCCCTGCCACCTTTAGGAAGGTCTGACCATAATCTGGTTCTTCTCACCTCCTCCTACAAGCCCATTGTTCAGCAACAACCAGTCATCAGAAAGACTATTAAAACCTGGTCTAATGAAGCTGAAGATGCTCTAAAATGGTGCTTCGAGGCTGCAGACTGGAATGTCCTCTGTGAACCCCATGGGGATGACATCAACACTTTGATAGAGTGTGTGACAGATTATATAAACTTCTGTGTGGACAGCACCATTCCAACAAAAACAGTGAGGTGCTTCCCCAATAACAAACCCTGGATCACCAGTGACCTGAAAAAGCTGCTGAACATCAAAAAGAAAGCCTTCAGGGATGGAGACAGGGAGTTGCTGAAGTCAACACAGAAACAACTTAAAACACAAACTAAGAAGTGCAAGGAGGATTACAGGAAAAAGTTGGAAAGTCAGCTTCAGCAAAACAACGTGAGGGATGTGTGGTCGGGAACGAAGAAGATCACTGGCTTCAAGATAAAGGAGGATCAAACTGACGGAGGTCTGGACAAAGCTATTGAACTGAACATGTTCCTCAATAGGTTCAGCTCACCTCCTGCCTCAAACCCAGCAGGCCACACACCCTCCCTGAGCCCACAGCTTTCCTGTCACACCTCCACTCTGTCACCCTGCAGCTCAGTCAAGGACATAGATAGAGCCTCATCTCCATCCACATCAGAACTTCCTGAAATCTCCTCTGACTCCACCTCCACTCTGTCTGTCTCCTCTACCTCCTCTGACTCCACCTCCACTCTGTCTGTCTCCCCTACCTCCTCTAACTCCACCTCCACACTGCCTGTCTCCTCTACCCCCACTAACTCCACCTCCACTCTGTCTGTCTCCTCTACCTCCTCTAACTCCACCTCCACTCTGTCTGTCTCCTGTAACCAAGTCAGGAAACAACTGGAGAAACTGAACCAGAACAAGGCTGCAGGTCCAGATGATGTCAGTCCCAGAGTTCTCAAGACCTGCTCAAAACAACTATGTCTGATTCTTCAGCACCTGTTCAACACCAGCCTGAGTCAGAAGAGAATTCCAGTACTGTGGAAAACGTCCTGCCTTGTTCCAGTGCCTAAAAAACCACAACCTACTGAGCCAAACGATTACAGACCAGTTGCCCTGACATCTCACATCATAAAAGTCCTGGAGAGACTCTTACTGGCTCACCTCCAGAAGCAAGTGAACACCTTTCAAGACCCACTACAGTTTGCATATCGTAATGGGCTTGGGGTTGAAGACGCCATCATCTACCTGCTTCAGAGAGCTCACTCTCATCTGGACCAGTCAGGTAGCACTTTGAGGCTCATGTTCTTTGACTTCTCAAGTGCCTTTAATACGATTCAGCCAGCTCTGCTTTGTGAGAAGCTCCATAAATTCCAGGTGGATAACTCCACAACCACTTGGATTTATGACTACCTCACAAACAGACCACAGTTTGTGAGACTGAATGGTTGTGTGTCTGAGATGGTGGTCAGCAGCATTGGAACACCACAAGGAACTGTTCTTTCACCATTCCTCTTCACATTGTACACCTCAGACTTTCAGTACAACTCTGAGTCCTGTCATATGCAGAAATACTCTGATGACTCAGCAGTTATCGGATGTATCAGGAATGGACAAGAAGCAGAGTACAGAGGACTGGTTGGTCAATTTGTAGAATGGTGCGGTAACAATCACCTCATCTTGAATACCAACAAAACAAAAGAGATGATTGTTGACTTCAAGAGGAACAAGAATGCACATAGATCTGTTTCCATCCTGGGAGAGGAGGTGGAGGTGGTGGAGGAATACAAGTACCTTGGAGTTAAGCTGAACAACAGACTTGTGTGGAAATGCAACACTGACAACATCTACAAGAAAGGTCTTAGTAGACTCTACTTCTTAAGGAAGCTGCGATCTTTCAACATCTGCACCAAAATGTTGCACATCTTCTACAAGTCTGTTGTTGAATCTGCAATCAGCTTTGCAGCGATCTGCTGGGGCAGCAGCATCAGAACCAGAGACTTAAAGAGGATCAACAGACTAATCAAGAAAGCTGGTTCTGTACTTGGAGTAACTCTGGAGCCGCTGGAGCTGATAATCCAAAAAAGAGTGCTGCACAAGCTGATGAAGATAATGGAGGACTCTTTACACCCTCTCCACAACACAGTGATGAGACAACAGAGTGTGTTCAGTGAGAGGCTTCTTCAGGTCCGATGTAAGACTGAGAGATACAGAAGATCATTCCTTCCAGCAGCCATCAGCCTCAAGAACAAGAACTAAACCTGAATTAATCAATGTAATCATTATTACTTAATCATTATTATCTTTCTTAAGACAAAAAAAATACTACAATATTGAATTTGCACAAGGGTGCACATAACTCTTTCAGTGAGCTACTCAAGTGAGTAGTGTGGGGAATAATGGAAATCAACAATGTGAAGATGTGGAACTCAAAGTTCACATACTTCGGAAGGAATAATTAACTAAGTGCACATGCTGTTTCTCTGTCTCTTTCTCTTATAAAAACTCAACTGAAACATCAGTCTGTGTCCAGTCTTTAACAAGACTGTACCCTATTTGGCCAAATAGAGAAACCCTGGGTTCTGATTCTGTTTTAAGGTCATTGATTCTGTTGGTTGTTTACTCTAATTTATATGCTATTTTATACTAAATTCTCACAATTGTAGAAGCTCATAGTTGTTTTTTTTACCTCACCTCAGAAATGTTTACCCTCAACAATTTGCTCACTGAAACCAGTGGGCGACGTCATAGAGAGTTGGGACTTGGTCAAGATGCAAAAGCGAAGTAGTAACACAAGTGGAATTACGCATTGTTAATTTTTGTCCAAATAATCCTATATATGGAGGGGTTTTTAAAAATGTTATGCTGATGCTACTGAGGCATTTGTCACCAACCATGGGCAACGCCCTTATCAGATGTAAGAGCTTACCACCCTTGATGACTTCATGGAAGCCAAGAGCCTCCTGTATTTAGTGGTTAGGGATTCGAAGTTGCTGACGTCCTGCTGGATTTGGACCATGGCTTAAAACGAATATGAAAGCATGATTTGTTGCTTGGACCCTAGTAAAAAGAAAAAGAGCCTAAATTATCTAACCTGACCAAACAAAAGAAAACTAGCTCTAAGGCTACAAAAATTAAAATGGCAATGAGGCGCAGGTTGTGACTGTGGCTTGAACAGAGGCTTCGGTGGCATGACAAACAAAACACTTCGGCACAAGACAGGGGAGACACAGACTATTTATACAAGATGGAGTGATCAGGGGCAGGTGTGACACAATCAGGGTAAAGAGGTTGCAGACGAGAGAAGGGCAAGTGACCTGGAATGAAGGGAGTTGTGAATTTCATGTAGGAACGATAATAATAGCTGCAAGAACATATCCCTTAGGGGCCACACTGTAATGCAGTCATTAGTGACCCCAGATTTACACAGCTTTACACATTTACACAGTATGATGTCAACAGAGTTCAAATTCAGCCACATGAGTCAAGAAATAGATTTATACATCCTACGTTGCGTGGTCTGTCATTAACCATCACCAAACCATCAGTTTGATGGATCCATCACATATAGGATGGTTTCCATTTTTGACGGTCTACGTAGCAGTGAATTGTAGACCAGCAGTATTCAGTACAGTGTAGCAACTTGTCAAAACAAAACAGGCATCTGGTCAGAGTGGAGTGGATTTCAGAGACTTCATCCATACAACAACCAAGACTGTGAAATCCAGCTTCTCTCCTCTCGCTGCTCTGCTTGTTGTGTTTACACACACCCACACGTGTTGTTCTTGCATCTCCAGTGGTCCAATGATGCTTTTGACGCAGGGTGTGTGAACCCGGGGTGAGGGTGCTACCCCCCTTACATTCTAGTGCTAAATCCTCTGTGCTCATGTGTGTTGTGGTGTTTCTTTCGAGGTTCTGTTTTTTGAGTTTGCTGTGAAGTTTATTTTTTGATATACTGTGTAATTTCCTCACGGTGTAAGGGAGACAGCCCAAAAGGCTTTGCTGTGCAACATGACTTGTTTCGTCCTCGGATCTCCGTAGAATTTCCCAAACTATGTGGGATTATTGTACATACACGTTATCTAATAGTGTGCTTATAATACTGTCTTAACAGGATGTGTTTGCCATATATGACTATAACCTGTTTTGCCAGAATGTAGAAGTGCTTGATCAGCAAGAATGTAGAAATGTGACAAGTGGGAAGGAGCAGGTCTGAAAAAAAGGAGATGAGCACGAAAGATGAGCTGGAATAAATCACTGCAGTCTGTGGAGATCTTGCATGTTAATGACACCAAATAAGGATAATTACCACAAATAACTGTGTTCTGAATAGCCTGTGAATCTGTGCACCCCATCCTTTAGAGGAAGTACACTTATGTAACCAAGGTAACACCCTGATGATAATAAAAAGAGAGGGTTCAGAGACACACTCAGGGCGGAGGAGATTGTAACTGAGTGTGCATCTTCTCTGTTCTCCTTGCAAATAAAAGAAAACTCAACCTGTTGTCCTGTCTCTTCTTAGGTAAAACTGATATAAACCTATCAAACTACCTATTGTTTTTCTGCAGCATTTTGTTTTACTGCCTCCAGTCTCTTCTGGAACAACACTTTTATACCCTGGATCAAATCGATCCTCAGTTGTGTTTGTATCGTTGTTGTTGTTGTTGTTTTTGTTCCCCTTCGTTTGACCAACAGTCAGTGGTGTCACATTGAAGATGACATCATACACATGCGTTGCTATGATGACCGGTTACCCTCAAGCTGGCACTGCTGTGTAATAAAAACGGGCATGAGTCAAGTATAGTCGAGTATAGTCAAGCCGATATCCCGTAGTGGAAACAAGGCACAAGTCTCCTTTACTAGTTGTGTGGGCCGAATAACTATTAGGATGTTCTACTGTAGATCTTGACTAATACAAGACATAATTCAAGCGGCAAGCAGCTGTGGGTCGGTTCTCACCTTTGTGCGTGTTGGGGTTCTGGCAACTGCAGGGTTAATATAGGTCCTAGGCCAAGACTCCTCTTTTTTTGCAGTTTGTTATATTTACTTCAGTTATCAGTGCTCCGAAAGGGAGCACTATTACTCTCCACCGTGTTTATTCTTCTTCTTATAATTATTAGTGCTCTGAAAAGGAGCACTATTATTCTACACCGTGTTTATTAGTGCTCCGAAAGGGAGCACTATTACTCTCCACCGTGTTTATTCTCCTTATTATTATTAGTGCTCCGAAAAGGAGCACTATTTTTCTACACCGTGTTTATTCTTCTTCTTATTAGTGCTCCGAAAAGGAGCACTATTATTCTACACCGTGTTTATTCTTCTTATTAGTGCTCCGAAAGGGAGCACTATTACTCTCCACCGTGTTTATTCTTCTTCTTATTATTATTATTAGTGCTCCGAAAGGGAGCACTATTACTCTCCACCGTGTTTATTCTTCTTATTAGTGCTCCGAAAAGGAGCACTGTTATTCTACACCGTGTTTATTCTTCTTCTTCTTATTAGTGCTCCGAAAGGGAGCACTATTACTCTCCACCGTGTTTATTCTTCTTCTTCTTCTTCTTATTAGTGCTCCGAAAGGGAGCACTATTACTCTCCACCGTGTTTATTCTTCTTCTTCTTCTTATTAGTGCTCCGAAAGGAGCACTATTATTCTACACCGTGTTTATTAGTGCTCCGAAAGGGAGCACTATTATTCTACACCGTGTTTATTAGTGCTCCGAAAGGGAGCACTATTACTCTCCACCGTGTTTATTCTTCTTCTTATTATTAGTGCTCCGAAAGGGAGCACTATTACTCTCCACCGTGTTTATTCTTCTTCTTATTAGTGCTCCGAAAGGGAGCACTATTACTCTCCACCGTGTTTATTAGTGCTCCGAAAGGGAGCACTATTACTCTCCACCGTGTTTATTCTTCTTCTTATTATTATTATTATTAGTGCTCCGAAAGGGAGCACTATTACTCTCCACCGTGTTTATTCTTCTTCTTATTATTATTATTATTAGTGCTCCGAAAGGGAGCACTATTACTCTCCACCGTGTTTATTCTTCTTCTTATTATTATTAGTGCTCCGAAAGGGAGCACTATTACTCTCCACCGTGTTTATTCTTATTATTATTATTATTATTATTATTATTATAGCGAAATTTCGGTCGAGCGTATCTCGAGAACCGCTGATCGCAGACACACAAACGATACATCAAAACGTGCGGCTCGGCCCCGGCACGTGTGCTTTCCTTCGACCCCGACAAAATTCCAGTTTTTGGCCCCGCCAGGGGCCAAAAACTGGCAAAAATCAGTTAATTGGCCGCTGTGGCCAAACGATCCAGATTCTGGACAAGTTAAAAAGAAGAATTGTTCGGGACGCTCTCCCGCACGCGTTGGTATATAGCAGCCTAAAAATTGACAAAGATTGACGAAAAAATAACACTTTTTCGCCAAAAAGTGCTCAGAAAGAGCAAAAAATCCCATAAGAAATGAATGGGAAAAACCAGAAAATTCAAAAAATCGCCCTCAAACAAACATTCGCTGCCAAGCCATACGTTGTCGTAGAAACTTCGTTCAAACTTCAAAACGCAGGAAAACTTGTCGTCTCTGCCCGTACCCGGCAGCGTGTTGATATCTTGTGTCATTTTTCATCCAGGCCGTCTCAAAAACACGTGGGTTTGGCGTTTTTTGAAAAGTTAGAGTGGGGAGAGACCAACTGTCAGAGTGCGGGATGACTGAAAAATCACCTCTCATTTTGCTCTTTTCACGCTGCTCCTGGCCAAACCGTAAGCAGTAGACAAATTCTTTTTTCCACTTTTGTAGGTAAATTTGTGCTCTCTCGTGCGATGCCGGCCATAAACCTGAGCGCTTTGTAAAATTTAAACGGCGAGCCTCAGAGTCAGGCCAGCGCAGCCTCTTCTCTCCATAAGGCCCCATTCATTTTCCAACCACTGCGATCAAAGTTAAACTTTACACTTCTACTCGCGACTGTGGCCTCAGTTTTCATAGTAGACACACCAAATCGCATCAGGGCGTTCCTGAGTCTGTCCCCTGCGTGACGGTGTGTCTACATTGCAGATAGGTGCAAGCGTTGTCTCCCTAGAGCCAAATGTTTAGCACTTGGGCAATTTCGCTTTTTCCCATAAGAATGAATGGGGAAATCGGAACGCCTCAAACAAAAATGCGCTACGTCGCCATACTTTGAGGTAGAAACTTCATTTTAATTTCAAAAATTCAAGAAACTTGTGGTGTGTCTGTGTACCGAGTTTCATGTCGATAGCTTGTATCGTTTTTCACCAGCACCTTCTCAAACACACTTTGGTCAAAATGACACAGACCAAGGGTCTGCAGACTGTCACCGTCGTCATGGCAACCGCTGCTTTATATGGGGCCCTTATGGAAAAAAACCTTTAAATCGCGACTGTCGGCAAACGATCCAGATTCTGGACAAGTTGAATAGAAGATTTGTTCGGGACGCTCTCCCGCAAGCGTTGGTGTATAACAATCCGAAATCGGACAAAGATTGACGAAAAAATAACACTTTTTGGCTAAAAAGTTTTCCGAAGGAGCAAAAAATCCCATAAGAAATGAATGGGAAAATCCAGAAAATTCAAAAAATCACCCTCAAACAAACATTCGCTGTAAAGCCGTGCGTTGATGTAGAAACTTCATTCAAACTCCAAAACGCAGGAAAACTTGTGGTCTCTGCCCGTACCCGACAGCGTGTCGATACCTTGTATGGTTTTTCATCCAGGCCCTCTCAAAAACATGTGGGTTTGGCGTTTTCGATGCAGCTCGAGTGGGGAGAGACCAACTGTCAATTTGGGATCGCTGAAGAATCACCTCTCATTTTGCTCTTTTCACGCTGCTCCCGGCCAAACCGTAAGCAGTAGACAAATTCTTTTCTCCAGTTTTGTAGGCAAATTTGTGCTCTCTCGTGCGATGCTGGCCATAAACCCGAGCGTTATGTAAAATTTAAACGGCGAGCCTCAGAGTCAGGCCAGCGCAGCCTCTTCTCTCCATAAGCCCCCATTCATTTTCCAACCACTTCGATCAAAGTTGAACTTTACACTTCTACTCGCGACTGTGGCCTCAGTTTTCATCAAACACACACCAAATCGCATCAGGGCGTTCCTCAGACTGTCCCCTGCGTGACGGTGTGTTTGTATTGCAGATAGGTGCAAGCGTTGTCTCCCTAGAGCCAAATGTTTAGCACTTGGGCAATTTCGCTTTTTCCCATAAGAATGAATGGGGAAATCGGAACGCCTCAAACAAAAATGCGCTACGTCGCCATACTTTGAGGTAGAC
This sequence comes from Karalla daura, assembly GCA_029224185.1. NCBI lineage: Eukaryota > Metazoa > Chordata > Actinopteri > Chaetodontiformes > Leiognathidae > Karalla > Karalla daura. Next base: position 3,500,082 of record CM055188.1, on the reverse strand, counting down.
ACTTCATTTTAATTTCAAAAATTCAAGAAACTTGTGGTCTGTCTGTGTACCGAGTTTCATGTCGATAGCTTGTATCGTTTTTCACCAGCACCTTCTCAAAGCTCGTTTGGTGAATTCCCTGCTACTCTCTCTCCCCTGCTGACAGTGTCCTGCTGGCGCAGGCTGACTGATGACCTCATACAGACACACAAACACTTCAGGCAAATCACACACACACTCGGTCTCTCTCACACATGCATGTTCATACAAAGTTATGGCCGAAAAGAGCAATTCTCCTTCGGCTCTGGCAGGGGTGCGGGGGGGGGGTTGGGGCAGCTAGTGACTCGATGGTGGGCACAGGTTTCGGAGCACTCTCGAAATTTCAGCGTGCTGGAATTTTCTAGTTAGTGCTCCGAAAAGGAGCACTATTATTCTACACCGTGTTTATTCTTCTTATTATTATAGCGAAATTTCGGTCGAGCGTATCTCGAGAACCGCTGATCGCAGACACACAAACCATACATCAAAACGTGCGGCTCGGCCCCGGCAAGTGTGCTTTCCTTCAACCCCGACAAAATTCCAGTTTTTGGCCCCGCCAGGGGCCAAAAACTGGCAAAATCAGTTAATTGGCCGCTGTCGCCAAACCATCCAGATTCTGGACAAGTTAAAAAGAAGAATTGTTCGGGACGCTCTCCCGCACGCGTTGGTATATAGCAGCCTAAAAATTGACAAAGATTGACGAAAAAATAACACTTTTTAGCCAAAAAGTGCTCAGAAAGAGCAAAAAATCCCATAAGAAATGAATGGGAAAAACCACAAAATTCAAAAAATCGCCCTCAAACAAACATTCGCTGCCAAGCCATACGTTGTCGTAGAAACTTCGTTTAAACTTCAAAACGCAGGAAAACTTGTCGTCTCTGCCCGTACCCGACAGCGTGTTGATACCTTGTGTCGTTTTTCATCCAGGCCGTCTCAAAAACACGTGGGTTTGGCGTTTTTTGAAAAGTTAGAGTGGGGAGAGACCAACTGTCAGAGTGCGGGATGACTGAAAAATCACCTCTCATTTTGCTCTTTTCACGCTGCTCCCGGCCAAACCGTAAGCAGTAGACAAATTCTTTTTTCCAGTTTTGTAGGCAAATTTGTGCTCTCTCATGCGATGCCGGCCATAAACCGGAGCGCTTTGTAAAATTTAAACGGCGAGCCTCAGAGTCAGGCCAGCGCAGCCTCTTCTCTCCATAAGCCCCCATTCATTTTCCAACCACTGCGATCAAAGTTAAACTTTACACTTCTACTCGCGACTGTGGCCTCAGTTTTCATCAAACACACACCAAATCGCATCAGGGCGTTCCTCAGACTGTCCCCTGCGTGACGGTGTGTTCATATTGCAGATAGGTGCAAGTGTTGTCTCCCTAGAACCAAATGTTTAGCACTTGGGCAATTTCGCTTTTTCCCATAAGAATGAATGGGGAAATCGGAACTCCTCAAACAAAAATGCGCTACGTCACCATACTTTGAGGTAGAAACTTCATTTTAATTTTAAAATTTCAAGAAACTTGTCGTCTGTCTGTGTACCGAGTTTCATGTCGATAGCTTGTATCGTTTTTCACCAGCACCTTCTCAAACACACTTTGGTCAAAATGACACAGACCAAGGGTCTGCAGACTGTTGCCGTCGTCATGGCAACCGCAGCTTTATATGGGGCCCTTATGGAAAAAAACCTTTAAATCGCGACTGTCTGCAAACGATCCAGATTCTGGACAAGTTGAATAGAAGATTTGTTCGGGACGCTCTCCCGCACGCGTTGGTGTATAACAATCCGAAATCGGACAAAGATTGACGAAAAAATAACACTTTTTGGCTAAAAAGTTTTCCGAAGGAGCAAAAAATCCCATAAGAAATGAATGGGAAAATCCAGAAAATTCAAAAAATCACCCTCAAACAAACATTCGCTGTAAAGCCGTGCGTTGATGTAGAAACTTCATTCAAACTCCAAAACGCAGGAAAACTTGTGGTCTCTCCCCGTACCCGACAGCGTGTCGATACCTTGTATGGTTTTTCATCCAGGCCCTCTCAAAAACACGTGGGTTTGGCGTTTTCGATGCAGCTCGAGTGGGGAGAGACCAACTGTCAATTTGGGATCGCTGAAGAATCACCTCTCATTTTGCTCTTTTCACGCTGCTCCCGGCCAAACCGTAAGCAGTAGACAAATTCTTTTTTCCACTTTTGTAGGCAAATTTGTGCTCTCTCGTGCGATGCCGGCCATAAACCTGAGCGCTTTGTAAAATTTAAACGGCGAGCCTCAGAGTCAGGCCAGCGCAGCCTCTTCTCTCCATAAGCCCCCATTCATTTTCCAACCGCTGCGATCAAAGTTAAACTTTACACTTCTACTCGTGACTGTGGCCTCAGTTTTCATCATACACACACCAAATCGCATCAGGGCGTTCCTCAGACTGTCCCCTGCGTGACGGTGTGTTCGTATTGCAGATAGGTGCAAGTGTTGTCTCCCTAGAGCCAAATGTTTAGCACTTGGGCAATTTCGCTTTTTCCCATAAGAATGAATGGGGAAATCGGAACGCCTCAAACAAAAATGCACTACGTCGCCATACTTTGAGGTAGAAACTTCATTTTAATTTCAAAAATTCAAGAAACTTGTGGTCTGTCTATGTACCGACTTTCGTGTTGATAGCTTGTACCGTTTTTCACCAGCACTTTGTCAAACACACTTTGGTCAAAATGACACAGACCAAGGGTCTGCAGACTGTCGCCGTCGTCATGGCAACCGCTGCTTTATATGGGGCCCTTATGGAAAAAAACCTTTAAATCGCGACTGTGGGCAAACGATCCAGATTCTGGACAAGTTGAATAGAAGATTTGTTCGGGACGCTCTCCCGCACGCGTTGGTGTATAACAATCCGAAATCGGACAAAGATTGACGAAAAAATAACACTTTTTGGCTAAAAAGTTTTCCGAAGGAGCAAAAAATCCCATAAGAAATGAATGGGAAAATCCAGAAAATTCAAAAAATCACCCTCAAACAAACATTCGCTGTAAAGCCGTGCGTTGATGTAGAAACTTCATTCAAACTCCAAAACGCAGGAAAACTTGTCGTCTCTGCCCGTACCCGACAGCGTGACGATACCTTGTATGGTTTTTCATCCAGGCCGTCTCAAAAACACGTGGGTTTGGCGTTTTCGATGCAGCTCGAGTGGGGAGAGACCAACTGTCAATTTGGGATCGCGGAAGAATCACTTCTCATTTTGCTCTTTTCACGCTGCTCCTGGCCAAACCGTAAGCAGTAGACAAATTCTTTTTTCCACTTTTGTAGGTAAATTTGTGCTCTCTCGTGCGATGCTGGCCATTAACCTGAGCGCTTTGTAAAATTTAAACGGCGAGCCTCAGAGTCAGGCCAGCGCAGCCTCTTCTCTCCATAAGCCCACATTCATTTTCCAACCACTTCGATCAAAGTTAAACTTTACACTTCTACTCGCGACTGTGGCCTCAGTTTTCATCGTACACACACCAAATCGCATCAGGGCGTTCCTCAGACTGTCCCCTGCGTGATGGTGTGTTCGAATTGCAGATAGGTGCAAGCGGTGTCTCCCTAGAGCCATATGTTTAGCACTTGGCCAATTTTGCTTTTTCCCATAAGAATGAATGGGGAAATCAGAACACCTCAAACAAAAATGCGCTACGTCGCCATACTTTGAGGTAGAAACTTCATTTTAATTTCAAAAATTCAAGAAACTTGTGGTCTGTCTGTGTACCGGGTTTCATGTCGATAGCTTGTACCGTATTTCACCAGCACCTTCTCAAAGCTCATTTGGTGAATTCCCTGCTACTCTCTCTCCCCTGCTGACAGTGTCCTGCTGGAGCAGGCTGATTGATGACCTCATACAGACAAACAAACACTTCAGGCACACTCACACACACACTCGGTCTCTCTCACACATGCATGTTAATACAAAGCTATGGCCGAAAAGAGCAATTCTCCTTCGGCTTTGGCCGGGGGGGGGGGGGGGGGGGGCAGCTAGTGACTCGATGGTGGGCACAGGTTTCGGAGCACTCTCGAAATTTCAGCGCGCTGGAATTTTCTAGTTATTATTATAGCGAAATTTCGGTCGAGCGTATCTCGAGAACCGCTGATCGCAGACACACAAACGATACATCAAAACGTGCGGCTCGGCCCCGGCACGTGTGCTTTCCTTCGACCCCGACAAAATTCCAGTTTTTGGCCCCGCCAGGGGCCAAAAACTGGCAAAAATCAGTTAATTGGCCGCTGTGGCCAAACGATCCAGATTCTGGACAAGTTAAAAAGAAGAATTGTTCGGGACGCTCTCCCGCACGCGTTGGTATATAGCAGCCTAAAAATTGACAAAGATTGACGAAAAAATAACACTTTTTCGCCAAAAAGTGCTCAGAAAGAGCAAAAAATCCCATAAGAAATGAATGGGAAAAACCAGAAAATTCAAAAAATCGCCCTCAAACAAACATTCGCTGCCAAGCCATACGTTGTCGTAGAAACTTCGTTCAAACTTCAAAACGCAGGAAAACTTGTCGTCTCTGCCCGTACCCGGCAGCGTGTTGATATCTTGTGTCATTTTTCATCCAGGCCGTCTCAAAAACACGTGGGTTTGGCGTTTTTTGAAAAGTTAGAGTGGGGAGAGACCAACTGTCAGAGTGCGGGATGACTGAAAAATCACCTCTCATTTTGCTCTTTTCACGCTGCTCCCGGCCAAACCGTAAGCAGTAGACAAATTCTTTTTTCCACTTTTGTAGGCAAATTTGTGCTCTCTCGTGCGATGCCGGCCATAAACCTGAGCGCTTTGTAAAATTTAAACGGCGAGCCTCAGAGTCAGGCCAGCGCAGCCTCTTCTCTCCATAAGCCCCCATTCATTTTCCAACCGCTGCGATCAAAGTTAAACTTTACACTTCTACTCGCGACTGTGGCCTCAGTTTTCATAGTAGACACACCAAATCGCATCAGGGCGTTCCTGAGACTGTCCCCTGCGTGACGGTGTGTTTGTATTGCAGATAGGTGCAAGCGTTGTCTCCCTAGAGCCAAATATTTAGCACTTGGGCAATTTCGCTTTTTCCCATAAGAATGAATGGGAAAATCGGAACGCCTCAAACAAAAATGCGTTACGTCGCCATCCTTTGAGGTAGAAACTTCATTTTAATTTCAAAAATTCAAGAAACTTGTGGTCTGTCTATGTACCGACTTTCATGTTGATAGCTTGTACCGTTTTTCACCAGCACTTTGTCAAACACACTTTGGTCAAAATGACACAGACCAAGGGTCTGCAGACTGTCGCCGTCGTCATGGCAACCGCAGCTTTGTATGGGGCCCTTATGGAAAAAAACCTTTAAATCGCGACTGTGGGCAAACGATCCAGATTCTGGACAAGTTGAATAGAAGATTTGTTCGGGACGCTCTCCCGCACGCGTTGGTGTATAACAATCCGAAATCGGACAAAGATTGACGAAAAAATAACACTTTTTGTCTAAAAAGTTTTCAGAAGGAGCAAAAAATCCCATAAGAAATGAATGGGAAAATCCAGAAAATTCAAAAAATCACCCTCAAACAAACGTTCGCTGGAAAGCCGTGCGTCGATGTAGAAACTTCATTCAAACTCCAAAACGCAGGAAAACTTGTCGTCTCTGCCCGTACCCGACAGCGTGTCGATACCTTGTATGGTTTTTCATCCAGGGCCTCTCAAAAACATGTGGGTTTGGCGTTTTCGATGCAGCTCGAGTGGGGAGAGACCAACTGTCAATTTGGGATCGCTGAAGAATCACCTCTCATTTTGCTCTTTTCACGCTGCTCCCGGCCAAACCGTAAGCAGTAGACAAATTCTTTTTTCCAGTTTCGTAGGTTAATTTGTGCTCTCTCGTGCGATGGCGGCCATAAACCTGAGCGCTTTGTAAAATTCAAACGGCGAGCCTCAGAGTCAGGCAAGCGCAGCCTCTCCTCTCCATAAGGCCCCATTCATTTTCTGACCACTGCGATCAAAGTTAAACTTTACACTTCTACTCGCGACTGTGGCCTCAGTTTTCATAGTAGACACACCAAATTATGTATGTAATAATGTATTGCAGATAGGTGCGAGCGTTGTCTCCCAAGAGCCAAATGTTTAGCACTTGGCCAATTTCGCTTTTTCCCATAAGAATGAATGGGAAAATCGGAACGCCTCAAACAAAAATGCGTTACGTCGCCATCCTTTGAGGTAGAAACTTCATTTTAATTTCAAAAATTCAAGAAACTTGTGGTCTGTCTGTGTACCGGGTTTCATGTCGATAGCTTGTATCGTTTTTCACCAGCACCTTCTCAAAGCTCGTTTGGTGAATTCCCTGCTACTCTCTCTCCCCTGCTGACAGTGTCCTGCTGGCGCAGGCTGACTGATGACCTCATACAGACACACAAACACTTCAGGCAAATCACACACACACTCGGTCTCTCTCACACATGCATGTTCATACAAAGTTATGGCCGAAAAGAGCAATTCTCCTTCGGCTCTGGCAGGGGTGCGGGGGGGGGGTTGGGGCAGCTAGTGACTCGATGGTGGGCACAGGTTTCGGAGCACTCTCGAAATTTCAGCGCGCTGGAATTTTCTAGTTATTATTATTATTATTAGTGCTCCGAAAGGGAGCACTATTACTCTCCACCGTGTTTATTCTTCTTATTATTATTATTATTATTATTATAGCGAAATTTCGGTCGAGCGTATCTCGAGAACCGCTGATCGCAGACACACAAACCATACATCAAAACGTGCGGCTCGGCCCCGGCAAGTGTGCTTTCCTTCGACCCCGACAAAATTCCAGTTTTTGGCCCCGCCAGGGGCCAAAAACTGGCAAAAATCAGTTAATTGGCCGCTGTGGCCAAACGATACAGATTCTGGACAAGTTAAAAAGAAGAATTGTTCGGGACGCTCTCCCGCACGCGTTGGTATATAGCAGCCTAAAAATTGACAAAGATTGACGAAAAAATAACACTTTTTAGCCAAAAAGTGCTCAGAAAGAGCAAAAAATCCCATAAGAAATGAATGGGAAAAACCAGAAAATTCAAAAAATCGCCCTCAAACAAACATTCGCTGCCAAGCCATACGTTGTCGTAGAAACTTCGTTCAAACTTCAAAACGTAGGAAAACTTGTCGTCTCTGCCCGTACCCGGCAGCGTGTTGATATCTTGTGTCGTTTTTCATCCAGGCCGTCTCAAAAACACGTGGGTTTGGCGTTTTTTGAAAAGTTAGAGTGGGGAGAGACCAACTGTCAGAGTGCGGGATGACTGAAAAATCACCTCTCATTTTGCTCTTTTCACGCTGCTCCCGGCCAAACCGTAAGCAGTAGACAAATTCTTTTTTCCACTTTTGTAGGTAAATTTGTGCTCTCTCGTGCGATGCCGGCCATAAACCTGAGCGCTTTGTAAAATTTAAACGGCGAGCCTCAGAGTCAGGCCAGCGCAGCCTCTTCTCTCCATAAGGCCCCATTCATTTTCCAACCACTGCGATCAAAGTTAAACTTTACACTTCTACTCGCGACTGTGGCCTCAGTTTTCATAGTAGACACACCAAATCGCATCAGGGCGTTCCTGAGTCTGTCCCCTGCGTGACGGTGTGTCTACATTGCAGATAGGTGCAAGCGTTGTCTCCCTAGAGCCAAATGTTTAGCACTTGGGCAATTTCGCTTTTTCCCATAAGAATGAATGGGGAAATCGGAACGCCTCAAACAAAAATGCGCTACGTCGCCATACTTTGAGGTAGAAACTTCATTTTAATTTCAAAAATTCAAGAAACTTGTGGTCTGTCTGTGTACCGACTTTCATGTTGATAGCTTGTACCGTTTTTCACCAGCACTTTGTCAAACACACTTTGGTCAAAATGACACCAACCAAGGGTCTGCAGACTGTTGCCGTCGTCATGGCAACCGCAACTTTATATGGGGCCCTGATGGAAAAAAACCTTTAAATCGCGACTGTCTGCAAACGATCCAGATTCTGGACAAGTTGAATAGAAGATTTGTTCGGGACGCTCTCCCGCACACGTTGGTGTATAACAATCCGAAATCGGACAAAGATTGACGAAAAAATAACACTTTTTGGCTAAAAAGTTTTCCGAGGGAGCAAAAAATCCCATAAGAAATGAATGGGAAAATCCAGAAAATTCAAAAAAACACCCTCAAACAAACATTCGCTGTAAAGCCGTGCGTTGATGTAGAAACTTCATTCAAACTCCAAAACGCTGGAAAACTTGTGGTCTCTGCCCGTACCCGACAGCGTGTTGATGCCTTGTATGGTTTTTCATCCAGGCCGTCTCAAAAACACGTGGGTTTGGCGTTTTCGATGCAGCTCGAGTGGGGAGAGACCAACTGTCAATTTGGGATCGCGGAAGAATCACCTCTCATTTTGCTCTTTTCACGCTGCTCCCGGCCAAACCGTAAGCAGTAGACAAATTCTTTTTTCCACTTTTGTAGGTAAATTTGTGCTCTCTCGTGCGATGCCGGCCATTAACCTGAGCGCTTTGTAAAATTTAAACGGCGAGCCTCAGAGTCAGGCCAGCGCAGCCTCTTCTCTCCATAAGGCCCCATTCATTTTCCGATCACTGCGATCAAAGTTAAACTTTACACTTCTACTCGCGACTGTGGCCTCAGTTTTCATCATACACACACCAAATCGCATCAGGGCGATCCTCAGACTGTCCCCTGCGTGACGGTGTGTTCGTATTGCAGATAGGTGCAAGCGTTGTCTCCCTAGAGCCAAATGTTTAGCACTTGGGCAATTTCGCTTTTTCCCATATGAATGAATGGGAAAATCGGAACGCCTCAAACAAAAATGCGCTATGTCGCCATACTTTGAGGTAGAAACTACATTTCAATTTCAAAAATTCAAGAATCTTGTGGTCTGTCTGTGTACCGGGTTTCATGTCGATAGCTTGTACCGTATTTCACCAGCACCTTCTCAAAGCTCATTTGGTGAATTCCCTGCTTCTCTCTCTCCCCTGCTGACAGTGTCCTGCTGGAGCAGGCTGACTGATGACCTCATACAGACAGACAAACACTTCAGGCACACTCACACACACACTCGGTCTCTCTCATACATGCATGTTAATCCAAAGTTATGGCCGAAAAGAGCAATTCTCCTTCGGCTATGGCGGGGGGGGGCAGCTAGTGACTCGATGGTGGGCACAGGTTTCGGAGCACTCTCGGAATTTCAGCGCGCTGGAATTTTCTAGTTAGTGCTCCGAAAGGGAGCACTATTACTCTCCACCGTGTTTATTCTTCTTATTATTATTATTATTATTAGTGCTCCGAAAAGGAGCACTATTATTCTACACCGTGTTTATTCTTCTTATTATTATAGCGAAATTTCGGTCGAGCGTATCTCGAGAACCGCTGATCGCAGACACACAAACGATACATCAAAACGTGCGGCTCGGCCCCGGCAAGTGTGCTTTCCTTCGACCCCGACAAAATTCCAGTTTTTGGCCCCGCCAGGGGCCAAAAACTGGCAAAATCAGTTAATTGGCCGCTGTCGCCAAACCATCCAGATTCTGGACAAGTTAAAAAGAAGAATTGTTCGGGACGCTCTCCCGCACGCGTTGGTATATAGCAGCCTAAAAATTGACAAAGATTGACGAAAAAATAACACTTTTTAGCCAAAAAGTGCTCAGAAAGAGCAAAAAATCCCATAAGAAATGAATGGGAAAAACCAGAAAATTCAAAAAATCGCCCTCAAACAAACATTCGCTGCCAAGCCATACGTTGTCGTAGAAACTTCGTTTAAACTTCAAAACGCAGGAAAACTTGTCGTCTCTGCCCGTACCCGACAGCGTGTTGATACCTTGTGTCGTTTTTCATCCAGGCCGTCTCAAAAACACGTGGGTTTGGCGTTTTTTGAAAAGTTAGAGTGGGGAGAGACCAACTGTCAGAGTGCGGGATGACTGAAAAATCACCTCTCATTTTGCTCTTTTCACGCTGCTCCCGGCCAAACCGTAAGCAGTAGACAAATTCTTTTTTCCAGTTTTGTAGGCAAATTTGTGCTCTCTCATGCGATGCCGGCCATAAACCTGAGCGCTTTGTAAAATTTAAACGGCGAGCCTCAGAGTCAGGCCAGCGCAGCCTCTTCTCTCCATAAGCCCCCATTCATTTTCCAACCACTGCGATCAACGTTAAACTTTACACTTCTACTCGCGACTGTGGCCTCAGTTTTCATCATACACACACCAAATCGCATCAGGGCGTTCCTCAGACTGTCCCCTGCGTGACGGTGTGTTCATATTGCAGATAGGTGCAAGTGTTGTCTCCCTAGAGCCAAATGTTTAGCACTTGGGCAATTTCGCTTTTTCCCATAAGAATGAATGGGAAAATCGGAACGCCTCAAACAAAAATGCGCTACGTCGCCATACTTTGAGGTAGAAACTTCATTTTAATTTTGCACCGTTTTTCACCAGCACCTTCTCAAAGCTCATTTGGTGAATTCCCTGCTCAGGTGTCTCTCCTGCTGACAGCGTCCTGCTGGAGCAGGCTGAGTGATGACCTCATACAGACACACAAACATTTCAGGCACACTCACACACACACACTCGGTCTCTCTCACACATGCATGTTAACACAAAGTTATGGCCGAAAAGAGCAATACTCCTTCGGCTTTGGGGGGGTTGGGGGTTGGGGCAGCTAGTGACTCGATGGTGGGCACAGGTTTCGGAGCACTCTCGAAATTTCAGCGCGCTGGAATTTTCTAGTTATTATTATTATAGCGAAATTTCGGTCGAGCGTATCTCGAGAACCGCTGATCGCAGACACACAAACCATACATCAAAACGTGCGGCTCGGCCCCGGCAAGTGTGCTTTCCTTCGACCCCGACAAAATTCCAGTTTTTGGCCCCGCCAGGGGCCAAAAACTGGCAAAAATCAGTTAATTGGCCGCTGTGGCCAAACCATCCAGATTCTGGACAAGTTAAAAAGAAGAATTGTTCGGGACGCTCTCCCGCACGCGTTGGTATATAGCAGCCTAAAAATTGACAAAGATTGACGAAAAAATAACACTTTTTAGCCAAAAAGTGCTCAGAAAGAGCAAAAAATCCCATAAGAAATGAATGGGAAAAACCACAAATTTCAAAAAATCGCCCTCAAACAAACATTCGCTGCCAAGTCATACGTTGTCGTACAAAATTCGTTCAAACTTCAAAACGTAGGAAAACTTGTCGTCTCTGCCCGTACCCGACAGCGTGTTGATACCTTGTGTCGCTTTTCATCCAGACCGTCTCAAAAACACGTGGGTTTGGCGTTTTTTGAAAAGTTAGAGTGGGGAGAGACCAACTGTCAGAGTGCGGGATGACTGAAAAATCACCTCTCATTTTGCTCTTTTCACGCTGCTCCCGGCCAAACCGTAAGCAGTAGACAAATTCTTTTTTCCAGTTTTGTAGGCAAATTTGTGCTCTCTCGTGCGATGCCGGCCATAAACCTGAGCGCTTTGTAAAATTTAAACGGCGAGCCTCATAGTCAGGCCAGCGCAGCCTCTTCTCTCCATAAGCCCCCATTCATTTTCCAACCGCTGCGATCAAAGTTAAACTTTACACTTCTACTCGTGACTGTGGCCTCAGTTTTCATAGTAGACACACCAAATCGCATCAGGGCGTTCCTGAGACTGTCCCCTGCGTGACGGTGTGTTCGTATTGCAGATAGGTGCAAGTGTTGTCTCCCTAGAGCCAAATGTTTAGCACTTGGGCAATTTCGCTTTTTCCCATAAGAATGAATGAGAAAATCGGAACGCCTCAAACAAAAATGCGCTACGTCGCCATACTTTGAGGTAGAAACTTCATTTTAATTTCAAAAATTCAAGAAACTTGTGGTGTGTCTGTGTACCGAGTTTCATGTCGATAGCTTGTATCGTTTTTCACCAGCACCTTCTCAAACACACTTTGGTCAAAATGACACAGACCAAGGGTCTGCAGACTGTCGCCGTCGTCATGGCAACCGCAACTTTATATGGGGCCCTTATGGAAAAAAACCTTTAAATCGCGACTGTCGGCAAACGATCCAGATTCTGGACAAGTTGAATAGAAGATTTGTTCGGGACGCTCTCCCGCACGCGTTGGTGTATAACAATCTGAAATCGGACAAAGATTGACGAAAAAATAACACTTTTTGGCTAAAAAGTTTTCCGAAGGAGCAAAAAATCCCATAAGAAATGAATGGGAAAATCCAGAAAATTCAAAAAATCACCCTCAAACAAACATTCGCTGTAAAGCCGTGTGCTGATGTAGAAACTTCATTCAAACTCCAAAACGCTGGAAAACTTGTGGTCTCTGCCCGTACCCGACAGCGTGTCGATACCTTGTATGGTTTTTCATCCAGGCCCTCTCAAAAACACGTGGGTTTGGCGTTTTCGATGCAGCTCGAGAGGGGAGAGACCAACTGTCAATTTGGGATCGCTGAAGAATCACCTCTCATTTTGCTCTTTTCACGCTGCTCCCGGCCAAACCGTAAGCAGTAGACAAATTCTTTTTTCCACTTTTGTAGGCAAATTTGTGCTCTCTCGTGCGATGCCGGCCATAAACCTGAGCGCTTTGTAAAATTTAAACGGCGAGCCTCAGAGTCAGGCCAGCGCAGCCTCTTCTCTCCATAAGGCCCCATTCATTTTCCAACCACTGCGATCAAAGTTAAACTTTACACTTCTACTCGCGACTGTGGCCTCAGTTTTCATAGTAGACACACCAAATCGCATCAGGGCGTTCCTCCGACTGTCCCCTGTGTGACGGTGTGTTCATATTGCAGATAGGTGCAAGCGTTGTCTCCCTAGAGCCAAATGTTTAGCACTTGGGCAATTTTGTTGTTTCCCATAAGAATGAATGGGAAAATCAGAACGCCTCAAACAAAAATGCGCTACGTCGCCATACTTTGAGGTAGAAACTTCATTTTAATTTCAAAAATTCAAGAAACTTGTGGTCTGTCTATGTACCGACTTTCATGTTGATAGCTTGTATTGTTTTTCACCAGCACCTTCTCAAAGCTCATTTGGTGAATTCCCTGCTACTCTCTCTCCCCTGCTGACAGTGTCCTGCTGGAGCAGGCTGACTGATGACCTCATGCAGACACACAAACACTTCAGCCACACTCACACACACACTCGGTCTCTCTCATACATGCATGTTAAAACAAAGTTATGGCTGAAAAGAGCAATTCTCCTTCGGCTATGGCGGGGGGGGGGGGGGGGGGGGCAGCTAGTGACTCGATGGTGAGCACAGGTTTCGGAGCACTCTCGAAATTTCAGCGCGCTGGAATTTTCTAGTTATTATTATTATTATAGCGAAATTTCGGTCGAGCGTATCTCGAGAACCGCTGATCGCAGACACACAAACCATACATCAAAACGTGCGGCTCGGCCCCGGCAAGTGTGCTTTCCTTCGACCCCGACAAAATTCCAGTTTTTGGCCCCGCCAGGGGCCAAAAACTGGCAAAAATCAGTTAATTGGCCGCTGTGGCCAAACCATCCAGATTCTGGACAAGTTAAAAAGAAGAATTGTTCGGGACGCTCTCCCGCACGCGTTGGTATATAGCAGCCTAAAAATTGACAAAGATTGACGAAAAAATAACACTTTTTAGCCAAAAAGTGCTCAGAAAGAGCAAAAAATCCCATAAGAAATGAATGGGAAAAACCACAAATTTCAAAAAATCGCCCTCAAACAAACATTCGCTGCCAAGTCATACGTTGTCGTACAAAATTCGTTCAAACTTCAAAACGTAGGAAAACTTGTCGTCTCTGCCCGTACCCGACAGCGTGTTGATACCTTGTGTCGCTTTTCATCCAGACCGTCTCAAAAACACGTGGGTTTGCCGTTTTTTGAAAAGTTAGAGTGGGGAGAGACCAACTGTCAGAGTGCGGGATGACTGAAAAATCACCTCTCATTTTGCTCTTTTCACGCTGCTCCCGGCCAAACCGTAAGCAGTAGACAAATTCTTTTTTCCAGTTTTGTAGGCAAATTTGTGCTCTCTCGTGCGATGCCGGCCATAAACCTGAGCGCTTTGTAAAATTTAAACGGCGAGCCTCAGAGTCAGGCCAGCGCAGCCTCTTCTCTCCATAAGGCCCCATTCATTTTCCAACCACTGCGATCAAAGTTAAACTTTACACTTCTACTCGCGACTGTGGCCTCAGTTTTCATCATACACACACCAAATCGCATCAGGGCGTTCCTGAGACTGTCCCCTGCGTGACGGTGTGTTCATATTGCAGATAGGTGCAAGTGTTGTCTCCTTAGAGCCAAATGTTTAGCACTTGAGCAATTTCGCTTTTTCCCATAAGAATGAATGGGAAAATCGGAACGCCTCAAACAAAAATGCGCTACGTCGCCATACTTTGAGGTAGAAACTTCATTTCAATTTCAAAAATTCAAGAAACTTGTGGTCTGTCTATGTACCAACTTTCATGTTGATAGCTTGTACCGTTTTTCACCAGCACCTTCTCAAACACACTTTGGTCAAAATGACACAGACCAAGGGTCTGCAGACAGTCACCGTCGTCATGGCAACCGCAGCTTTATATGGGGCCCTTATGGAAAAAAACCTTTAAATCGCGACTGTCGGCAAACGATCCAGATTCTGGACAAGTTGAATAGAAGATTTGTTCGGGACGCTCTCCCGCACGTGTTGGTGTATAACAATCTGAAATCGGACAAAGATTGACGAAAAAATAACACTTTTTGGCTAAAAAGTTTTCCGAAGGAGCAAAAAATCCCATAAGAAATGAATGGGAAAATCCAGAAAATTCAAAAAATCACCCTCAAACAAACATTCTCTGTACAGCCGTGCATTGATGTAGAAACTTCATTCAAACTCCAAAACGCTGGAAAACTTGTGGTCTCTGCCCGTACCCGACAGCGTGTCGATACCTTGTATGGTTTTTCATCCAGGCCCTCTCAAAAACACGTGGGTTTGGCGTTTTCGATGCAGCTTGAGTGGGGACAGACCAACTGTCAATTTGGGATCGCTGAAGAATCACCTCTCATTTTGCTCTTTTCACGCTGCTCCTGGCCAAACCGTAAGCAGTAGACAAATTCTTTTTTCCACTTTTGTAGGTAAATTTGTGCTCTCTCGTGCGATGCTGGCCGTTAACCTGAGCGCTTTGTAAAATTTAAACGGCGAGCCTCAGAGTCAGGCCAGCGCAGCCTCTTCTCTCCATAAGCCCCCATTCATTTTCCAACCACTGCGATCAAAGTTAAACTTTACACTTCTACTCGCGACTGTGGCCTCAGTTTTCATCGTACACACACCAAATCGCATCAGGGCGTTCCTCAGACTGTCCCCTGCGTGTTGGTGTGTTCGAATTGCAGATAGGTGCAAGCGTTGTCTCTTTAGAGCCAAATGTTTAGCACTTGGGCAATTTCGCTTTTTCCCATAAGAATGAATGGGGAAATCAGAACGCCTCAAACAAAAATGCGCTACGTCGCCATACTTTGAGGTAGAAACTTCATTTTAATTTTAAAAATTCAAGAAACTTGTGGTCTGTCTGTGTACCGAGTTTCATGTCGATAGCTTGTATCGTTTCTCACCAGCACCTTCTCAAAGCTCATTTGTTGAATTCCCTGCTACTCTCTCTCCCCTGCTGACAGTGTCCTGCTGGAGCAGGCTGACTGATGACCTCATACAGACATACAAACACTACAGGCACACTCACACACACACTCGGTCTCTCTCACACATGCATGTTAATACAAAGTTATGGCCGAAAAGAGCAATTCTCCTGTGGCTCTGGCGGGCGTGGGGGGGGGTTGGGGCAGCTAGTGACTTGATGATGGGCACAGGTTTCGGAGCACTCTCGAAATTTCAGCGCACTGGAATTTTCTAGTTATTATTATTATTATTATAGCGAAATTTCGGTCGAGCGTATCTCGAGAACCGCTGATCGCAGACACACAAACGATACATCAAAACGTGCGGCTCGGCCCCGGCACGTGTGCTTTCCTTCGACCCCGACAAAATTCCAGTTTTTGGCCCCGCCAGGGGCCAAAAACTGGCAAAAATCAGTTAATTGGCCGCTGTGGCCAAACGATACAGATTCTGGACAAGTTAAAAAGAAGAATTGTTCGGGACGCTCTCCCGCACGCGTTGGTATATAGCAGCCTAAAAATTGACAAAGATTGACGAAAAAATAACACTTTTTCGCCAAAAAGTGCTCAGAAAGAGCAAAAAATCCCATAAGAAATGAATGGGAAAAACCAGAAAATTCAAAAAATCGCCCTCAAACAAACATTCGCTGCCAAGCCATACGTTGTCGTAGAAACTTCGTTCAAACTTCAAAACGCAGGAAAACTTGTCGTCTCTGCCCGTACCCGGCAGCGTGTTGATATCTTGTGTCATTTTTCATCCAGGCCGTCTCAAAAACACGTGGGTTTGGCGTTTTTTGAAAAGTTAGAGTGGGGAGAGACCAACTGTCAGAGTGCGGGATGACTGAAAAATCACCTCTCATTTTGCTCTTTTCACGCTGCTCCCGGCCAAACCGTAAGCAGTAGACAAATTCTTTTTTCCACTTTTGTAGGTAAATTTGTGCTCTCTCGTGCGATGCCGGCCATAAACCTGAGCGCTTTGTAAAATTTAAACGGCGAGCCTCAGAGTCAGGCCAGCGCAGCCTCTTCTCTCCATAAGGCCCCATTCATTTTCCAACCACTGCGATCAAAGTTAAACTTTACACTTCTACTCGCGACTGTGGCCTCAGTTTTCATAGTAGACACACCAAATCGCATCAGGGCGTTCCTGAGTCTGTCCCCTGCGTGACGGTGTGTCTACATTGCAGATAGGTGCAAGCGTTGTCTCCCTAGAGCCAAATGTTTAGCACTTGGGCAATTTCGCTTTTTCCCATAAGAATGAATGGGGAAATCGGAACGCCTCAAACAAAAATGCGCTACGTCGCCATACTTTGAGGTAGAAACTTCATTTTAATTTCAAAAATTCAAGAAACTTGTGGTCTGTCTGTGTACCGACTTTCATGTTGATAGCTTGTACCGTTTTTCACCAGCACTTTGTCAAACACACTTTGGTCAAAATGACACCAACCAAGGGTCTGCAGACTGTTGCCGTCGTCATGGCAACCGCAACTTTATATGGGGCCCTTATGGAAAAAAACCTTTAAATCGCGACTGTCTGCAAACGATCCAGATTCTGGACAAGTTGAATAGAAGATTTGTTCGGGACGCTCTCCCGCACACGTTGGTGTATAACAATCCGAAATCGGACAAAGATTGACGAAAAAATAACACTTTTTGGCTAAAAAGTTTTCCGAGGGAGCAAAAAATCCCATAAGAAATGAATGGGAAAATCCAGAAAATTCAAAAAAACACCCTCAAACAAACATTCGCTGTAAAGCCGTGCGTTGATGTAGAAACTTCATTCAAACTCCAAAACGCTGGAAAACTTGTGGTCTCTGCCCGTACCCGACAGCGTGTTGATGCCTTGTATGGTTTTTCATCCAGGCCCTCTCAAAAACACGTGGGTTTGGCGTTTTCGATGCAGCTCGAGTGGGGAGAGACCAACTGTCAATTTGGGATCGCTGAAGAATCACCTCTCATTTTGCTCTTTTCACGCTGCTCCCGGCCAACCCGTAAGCAGTAGACAAATTCTTTTTTCCACTTTTGTAGGCAAATTTGTGCTCTCTCTTGCGATCCCGGCCATAAACCTGAGCGCTTTGTAAAATTTAAAGGGCGAGCCTCAGAGTCAGGCCAGCGCAGCCTCTTCTCTCCATAAGCCCCCATTCATTTTCCAACCACTGCGATCAAAGTTAAACTTTACACTTCTACTCGTGACTGTGGCCTCAGTTTTCATAGTAGACACACCAAATCGCATCAGGGCGTTCCTGAGACTGTCGCCTGCGTGACGGTGTGTTCGTGTTGCAGATAGGTGCAAGCGTTGTCGGTTCGGTGGGCACAGGTTTCGGAGCACTCTCGAAATTTCAGCGCGCTGGAATTTTCTAGTTCTTCTTATTAGTGCTCCGAAAGGGAGCACTATTACTCTCCACCGTGTTTTTTCTTCTTATTAGTGCTCCGAAAGGGAGCACTATTACTCTCCACCGTGTTTATTCTTCTTATTATTATTATTATTATTATTATTATTATAGCGAAATTTCGGTCGAGCGTATCTCGAGAACCGCTGATCGCAGACACACAAACCATACATCAAAACGTGCGGCTCGGCCCCGGCAAGTGTGCTTTCCTTCGACCACGACAAAATTCCAGTTTTTGGCCCCGCCAGGGGCCAAAAACTGGCAAAAATCAGTTAATTGGCCGCTGTCGCCAAACGATCCAGATTCTGGACAAGTTAAAAAGAAGAATTGTTCGGGACGCTCTCCCGCACGCGTTGGTATATAGCAGCCTAAAAATTGACAAAGATTGACGAAAAAATAACACTTTTTAGCCAAAAAGTGCTCAGAAAGAGCAAAAAATCCCATAAGAAATGAATGGGAAAAACCAGAAAATTCAAAAAATCGCCCTCAAACAAACATTCGCTGCCAAGCCATACGTTGTCGTAGAAACTTCGTTCAAACTTCAAAACGCAGGAAAACTTGTCGTCTCTGCCCGTACCCGACAGCGTGTTGATACCTTGTGTCGTTTTTCATCCAGGCCGTCTCAAAAACACGTGGGTTTGGCGTTTTTTGAAAAGTTAGAGTGGGGAGAGACCAACTGTCAGAGTGCGGGATGACTGAAAAATCACCTCTCATTTTGCTCTTTTCACGCTGCTCCCGGCCAAACCGAAAGCAGTAGACAAATTCTTTTTTCCACTTTTGTAGGCAAATTTGTGCTCTCTCGTGCGATGCCGGCCATAAACCTGAGCGCTTTGTAAAATTTAAACGGCGAGCCTCAGAGTCAGGCCAGCGCAGCCTCTTCTCTCCATAAGGCCCCATTCATTTTCCAACCACTGCGATCAAAGTTAAACTTTACACTTCTACTCGCGACTGTGGCCTCAGTTTTCATAGTAGACACACCAAATCGCATCAGGGCGTTCCTGAGTCTGTCCCCTGCGTGACGGTGTGTCTACATTGCAGATAGGTGCAAGCGTTGTCTCCCTAGAGCCAAATGTTTAGCACTTGGGCAATTTCGCTTTTTCCCATAAGAATGAATGGGGAAATCGGAACGCCTCAAACAAAAATGCGCTACGTCGCCATACTTTGAGGTAGAAACTTCATTTTAATTTCAAAAATTCAAGAAACTTGTGGTCTGTCTGTGTACCGACTTTCATGTTGATAGCTTGTACCGTTTTTCACCAGCACTTTGTCAAACACACTTTGGTCAAAATGACACCAACCAAGGGTCTGCAGACTGTTGCCGTCGTCATGGCAACCGCAACTTTATATGGGGCCCTTATGGAAAAAAACCTTTAAATCGCGACTGTCTGCAAACGATCCAGATTCTGGACAAGTTGAATAGAAGATTTGTTCGGGACGCTCTCCCGCACACGTTGGTGTATAACAATCCGAAATCGGACAAAGATTGACGAAAAAATAACACTTTTTGGCTAAAAAGTTTTCCGAGGGAGCAAAAAATCCCATAAGAAATGAATGGGAAAATCCAGAAAATTCAAAAAAACACCCTCAAACAAACATTCGCTGTAAAGCCGTGCGTTGATGTAGAAACTTCATTCAAACTCCAAAACGCTGGAAAACTTGTGGTCTCTGCCCGTACCCGACAGCGTGTTGATGCCTTGTATGGTTTTTCATCCAGGCCCTCTCAAAAACACGTGGGTTTGGCGTTTTCGATGCAGCTCGAGTGGGGAGAGACCAACTGTCAATTTGGGATCGCTGAAGAATCACCTCTCATTTTGCTCTTTTCACGCTGCTCCCGGCCAAACCGTAAGCAGTAGACAAATTCTTTTTTCCAGTTTTGTAGGCAAATTTGTGCTCTCTCTTGCGATCCCGGCCATAAACCTGAGCGCTTTGTAAAATTTAAAGGGCGAGCCTCAGAGTCAGGCCAGCGCAGCCTCTTCTCTCCATAAGCCCCCATTCATTTTCCAACCACTGCGATCAAAGTTAAACTTTACACTTCTACTCGTGACTGTGGCCTCAGTTTTCATAGTAGACACACCAAATCGCATCAGGGCGTTCCTGAGACTGTCCCCTGCGTGACGGTGTGTTCGTGTTGCAGATAGGTGCAAGCGTTGTCGGTTCGGTGGGCACTGGTTTCGGAGCACTCTCGAAATTTCAGCGCGCTGGAATTTTCTAGTTATTATTATTATTATTATTATTATTATTATAGCGAAATTTCGGTCGAGCGTATCTCGAGAACCGCTGATCGCAGACACACAAACCATACATCAAAACGTGCGGCTCGGCCCCGGCAAGTGTGCTTTCCTTCGACCCCGACAAAATTCCAGTTTTTGGCCCCGCCAGGGGCCAAAAACTGGCAAAAATCAGTTAATTGGCCGCTGTGGCCAAACCATCCAGATTCTGGACAAGTTAAAAAGAAGAATTGTTCGGGACACTCTCCCGCACGCGTTGGTATATAGCAGCCTAAAAATTGACAAAGATTGACGAAAAAATAACACTTTTTAGCCAAAAGTGCTCAGAAAGAGCAAAAAATCCCATAAGAAATGAATGGGAAAAACCACAAATTTCAAAAAATCGCCCTCAAACAAACATTCGCTGCCAAGTCATACGTTGTCGTACAAAATTCGTTCAAACTTCAAAACGTAGGAAAACTTGTCGTCTCTGCCTGTACCCGACAGCGTGTTGATACCTTGTGTCGCTTTTCATCCAGACCGTCTCAAAAACACGTGGGTTTGCCGTTTTTTGAAAAGTTAGAGTGGGGAGAGACCAACTGTCAGAGTGCGGGATGACTGAAAAATCACCTCTCATTTTGCTCTTTTCACGCTGCTCCCGGCCAAACCGAAAGCAGTAGACAAATTCTTTTTTCCACTTTTGTAGGCAAATTTGTGCTCTCTCGTGCGATGCCGGCCATAAACCTGAGCGCTTTGTAAAATTTAAACGGCGAGCCTCAGAGTCAGGCCAGCGCAGCCTCTTCTCTCCATAAGGCCCCATTCATTTTCCAACCACTGCGATCAAAGTTAAACTTTACACTTCTACTCGCGACTGTGGCCTCAGTTTTCATAGTAGACACACCAAATCGCATCAGGGCGTTCCTGAGTCTGTCCCCTGCGTGACGGTGTGTCTACATTGCAGATAGGTGCAAGCGTTGTCTCCCTAGAGCCAAATGTTTAGCACTTGGGCAATTTCGCTTTTTCCCATAAGAATGAATGGGAAAATCCGAACGCCTCAAACAAAAATGCGCTACGTCGCCATACTTTGAGGTAGAAACTTCATTTTAATTTCAAAAATTCAAGAAACTTGTGGTCTGTCTGTGTACCGAGTTTCATGTCGATAGCTTGTATCGTTTTTCACCAGCACCTTCTCAAACACACTTTGGTCAAAATGACACAGACCAAGGGTCTGCAGACTGTTGCCGTCGTCATGGCAACCGCAGCTTTATATGGGGCCCTTATGGAAAAAAACCTTTAAATCGCGACTGTCGGCAAACGATCCAGATTCTGGACAAGTTGAATAGAAGATTTGTTCGGGACGCTCTCCCGCACACGTTGGTGTATAACAATCCGAAATCGGACAAAGATTGACGAAAAAATAACACTTTTTGGCTAAAAAGTTTTCCGAGGGAGCAAAAAATCCCATAAGAAATGAATGGGAAAATCCAGAAAATTCAAAAAAACACCCTCAAACAAACATTCGCTGTAAAGCCGTGCGTTGATGTAGAAACTTCATTCAAACTCCAAAACGCTGGAAAACTTGTGGTCTCTGCCCGTACCCGACAGCGTGTTGATGCCTTGTACGGTTTTTCATCCAGGCCCTCTCAAAAACACGTGGGTTTGGCGTTTTCGATGCAGCTCGAGTGGGGAGAGACCAACTGTCAATTTGGGATCGCTGAAGAATCACCTCTCATTTTGCTCTTTTCACGCTGCTCCCGGCCAAACCGTAAGCAGTAGACAAATTCTTTTTTCCAGTTTTGTAGGCAAATTTGTGCTCTCTCTTGCGATGCCGGCCATAAACCTGAGCGCTTTGTAAAATTTAAAGGGCGAGCCTCAGAGTCAGGCCAGCGCAGCCTCTTCTCTCCATAAGCCCCCATTCATTTTCCAACCACTGCGATCAAAGTTAAACTTTACACTTCTACTCGTGACTGTGGCCTCAGTTTTCATAGTAGACACACCAAATCGCATCAGGGCGTTCCTCAGACTGTCCCCTGCGTGATGGTGTGTTCGTGTTGCAGATAGGTGCAAGCGTTGTCGGTTCGGTGGGCACAGGTTTCGGAGCACTCTCGAAATTTCAGCGCGCTGGAATTTTCTAGTTATTATTATTATAGCGAAATTTCGGTCGAGCGTATCTCGAGAACCGCTGATCGCAGACACACAAACCATACATCAAAACGTGCGGCTCGGCCCCGGCAAGTGTGCTTTCCTTCGACCCCGACAAAATTCCAGTTTTTGGCCCCGCCAGGGGCCAAAAACTGGCAAAATCAGTTAATTGGCCGCTGTGGCCAAACCATCCAGATTCTGGACAAGTTAAAAAGAAGAATTGTTCGGGACGCTCTCCCGCACGCGTTGGTATATAGCAGCCTAAAAATTGACAAAGATTGACGAAAAAATAACACTTTTTAGCCAAAAAGTGCTCAGAAAGAGCAGAAAATCCCATAAGAAATGAATGGGAAAAACCAGAAAAATCAAAAAATCGCCCTCAAACAAACATTCGCTGCCAAGCCATACGTTGTCGTAGAAACTTCGTTCAAACTTCAAAACGTAGGAAAACTTGTCGTCTCTGCCCGTACCCGACAGCGTGTTGATACCTTGTGTCGTTTTTCATCCAGGCCGTCTCAAAAACACGTGGATTTGGCGTTTTTTGAAAAGTTAGAGTGGGGAGAGACCAACTGTCAGAGTGCGGGATGACTGAAAAATCACCTCTCATTTTGCTCTTTTCACGCTGCTCCCGGCCAAACCGTAAGCAGTAGACAAATTCTTTTTTCCACTTTTGTAGGCAAATTTGTGCTCTCTCGTGCGATGCCGGCCATAAACCTGAGCGCTTTGTAAAATTTAAACGGCGAGCCTCAGAGTCAGGCCAGCGCAGCCTCTTCTCTCCATAAGGCCCCATTCATTTTCCAACCACTGCGATCAAAGTTAAACTTTACACTTCTACTCGCGACTGTGGCCTCAGTTTTCATAGTAGACACACCAAATCGCATCAGGGCGTTCCTCCGATTGTCCCCTGTGTGACGGTGTGTTCATATTGCAGATAGGTGCAAGCGTTGTCTCCCTAGAGCCAAATGTTTAGCACTTGGGCAATTTTGTTGTTTCCCATAAGAATGAATGGGAAAATCAGAACGCCTCAAACAAAAATGCGCTACGTCGCCATACTTTGAGGTAGAAACTTCATTTTAATTTCAAAAATTCAAGAAACTTGTGGTCTGTCTATGTACCGACTTTCATGTTGATAGCTTGTATTGTTTTTCACCAGCACCTTCTCAAAGCTCATTTGGTGAATTCCCTGCTACTCTCTCTCCCCTGCTGACAGTGTCCTGCTGGAGCAGGCTGACTGATGACCTCATGCAGACACACAAACACTTCAGCCACACTCACACACACACTCGGTCTCTCTCATACATGCATGTTAAAACAAAGTTATGGCTGAAAAGAGCAATTCTCCTTCGGCTATGGCGGGGGGGGGGGGGGGGGCAGCTAGTGACTCGATGGTGAGCACAGGTTTCGGAGCACTCTCGAAATTTCAGCGCGCTGGAATTTTCTAGTTATTATTATTATTATAGCGAAATTTCGGTCGAGCGTATCTCGAGAACCGCTGATCGCAGACACACAAACCATACATCAAAACGTGCGGCTCGGCCCCGGCAAGTGTGCTTTCCTTCGACCCCGACAAAATTCCAGTTTTTGGCCCCGCCAGGGGCCAAAAACTGGCAAAAATCAGTTAATTGGCCGCTGTGGCCAAACCATCCAGATTCTGGACAAGTTAAAAAGAAGAATTGTTCGGGACGCTCTCCCGCACGCGTTGGTATATAGCAGCCTAAAAATTGACAAAGATTGACGAAAAAATAACACTTTTTAGCCAAAAAGTGCTCAGAAAGAGCAAAAAATCCCATAAGAAATGAATGGGAAAAACCACAAATTTCAAAAAATCGCCCTCAAACAAACATTCGCTGCCAAGTCATACGTTGTCGTACAAAATTCGTTCAAACTTCAAAACGTAGGAAAACTTGTCGTCTCTGCCCGTACCCGACAGCGTGTTGATACCTTGTGTCGCTTTTCATCCAGACCGTCTCAAAAACACGTGGGTTTGCCGTTTTTTGAAAAGTTAGAGTGGGGAGAGACCAACTGTCAGAGTGCGGGATGACTGAAAAATCACCTCTCATTTTGCTCTTTTCACGCTGCTCCCGGCCAAACCGTAAGCAGTAGACAAATTCTTTTTTCCAGTTTTGTAGGCAAATTTGTGCTCTCTCGTGCGATGCCGGCCATAAACCTGAGCGCTTTGTAAAATTTAAACGGCGGGCCTCAGAGTCAGGCCAGCGCAGCCTCTTCTCTCCATAAGCCCCCATTCATTTTCCAACCGCTGCGATCAAAGTTAAACTTTACACTTCTACTCATGACTGTGGCCTCAGTTTTCATCATACACACACCAAATCGCATCAGGGCGTTCCTCAGACTGTCCCCTGCGTGACGGTGTGTTCGTATTGCAGATAGGTGCAAGTGTTGTCTCCCTAGAGCCAAATGTTTAGCACTTGGGCAATTTCGCTTTTTCCCATAAGAATGAATGGGAAAATCGGAACGCCTCAAACAAAAATGCGCTACGTCGCCATACTTTGAGGTACAAACTTCATTTCAATTTTAGAAATTCAAGAAACTTGTGGTGTGTCTGTGTACCGAGTTTCATGTCGATAGCTTGTATCGTTTTTCACCAGCACCTTCTCAAACACACTTTGGTCAAAATGACACAGACCAAGGGTCTGCAGACAGTCACCGTCGTCATGGCAACCGCTGCTTTATATGGGCCCCTTATGGAAAAAAACCTTTAAATCGCGACTGTGGGCAAACGATCCAGATTCTGGACAAGTTGAATAGAAGATTTGTTCGGGACGCTCTCAGGCACGCGTTGGTGTATAACAATCCGAAATCGGACAAAGATTGACGAAAAAATAACACTTTTTGGCTAAAAAGTTTGCCGAAGGAGCAAAAAATCCCATAAGAAATGAATGGGAAAATCCAGAAAATTCAAAAAATCACCCTCAAACAAACATTCGCTGTAAAGCCGTGCGTTGATGTAGAAACTTCATTCAAACTCTAAAACGCTGGAAAACTTGTGGTCTCTGCCCGTACCCGACAGCGTGTCGATACCTTGTATGGTTTTTCATCCAGGCCCTCTCAAAAACACGTGGGTTTGGCGTTTTCGATGCAGCTCGAGTGGGGAGAGACCAACTGTGAATTTGGGATCGCTGAAGAATCACTTCTCATTTTGCTCTTTTCACGCTGCTCCTGGCCAAACCGTAAGCAGTAGACAAATTCTTTTTTCCACTTTTGTAGGTAAATGTGTGCTCTCTCGTGCCATGCCGGCCATAAACCTGAGCGCTTTGTAAAATTTAAACGGCGAACCTCAGAGTCAGGCCAGCGCAGCCTCTTCTCTCCATAAGCCCCCATTCATTTTCCAACCACTGCGATCAAAGTTAAACTTTACAATTCTACTCGCGACTGTGGCCTCAGTTTTCATTGTACACACACCAAATCGCATCAGGGTGTTCCTGAGACTGTCCCCTGCGTGACGGTGTGTTCGAATTGTAGAGAGGTGCAAGCGTTGTCTCTTTAGAGCCAAATGTTTAGCACTTGGGCAATTTCGCTTTTTCCCATAAGAATGAATGGGAAAATCGGAACGCCTCAAACAAAAATGCGCTACGTCGCCATACTTTGAGGTACAAACTTCATTTTAATTTAAAAAATTCAAGAAACTTGTGGTCTGTCTGTGTACCGGGTTTCCTGTCGATAGCTTGTATCGTTTTTCACCAGCACCTTCTCAAAGCTCATTTGTTGAATTCCCTACTACTCTCTCTCCCCTGCTGACAGTGTCCTGCTGGAGCAGGCTGACTGATGACCTCACACAGACACACAAACACTTCAGGCACACTCACACACACACTCGGTCTCTCTCACACATGCATGTTAATACAAAGTTATGGCCGAAAAGAGCAATATTCCTTCGGCTCTGGGGGGGGGGGGGGGGGGGGGAGGGGGGTTAGGGCAGCTAGTGACGCGATGATGGGCACAGGTTTCGGAGCACTCTCGAAATTTCAGCGCGCTGGAATTTTCTAGTTATTAGTGCTCCGAAAGGGAGCACTATTACTCTCCACCGTGTTTATTCTTCTTCTTATTATTATTATTATTATTATTATAGCGAAATTTCGGTCGAGCGTATCTCGAGAACCGCTGATCGCAGACACACAAACCATACATCAAAACGTGCGGCTCGGCCCCGGCACGTGTGCTTTCCTTCGACCCCGACAAAATTCCAGTTTTTGGCCCCGCCAGGGGCCAAAAACTGGCAAAAATCAGTTAATTGGCCGCTGTGGCCAAACGATCCAGATTCTGGACAAGTTAAAAAGAAGAATTGTTCGGGACGCTCTCCCGCACGCGTTGGTATATAGCAGCCTAAAAATTGACAAAGATTGACGAAAAAATAACACTTTTTCGCCAAAAAGTGCTCAGAAAGAGCAAAAAATCCCATAAGAAATGAATGGGAAAAACCACAAAATTCAAAAAATCGCCCTCAAACAAACATTCGCTGCCAAGCCATACGTTGTCGTAGAAACTTCGTTCAAACTTCAAAACGCAGGAAAACTTGTCGTCTCTGCCCGTACCCGGCAGCGTGTTGATATCTTGTGTCATTTTTCATCCAGGCCGTCTCAAAAACACGTGGGTTTGGCGTTTTTTGAAAAGTTAGAGTGGGGAGAGACCAACTGTCAGAGTGCGGGATGACTGAAAAATCACCTCTCATTTTGCTCTTTTCACGCTGCTCCCGGCCAAACCGTAAGCAGTAGACAAATTCTTTTTTCCACTTTTGTAGGTAAATTTGTGCTCTCTCGTGCGATGCCGGCCATAAACCTGAGCGCTTTGTAAAATTTAAACGGCGAGCCTCAGAGTCAGGCCAGCGCAGCCTCTTCTCTCCATAAGGCCCCATTCATTTTCCAACCACTGCGATCAAAGTTAAACTTTACACTTCTACTCGCGACTGTGGCCTCAGTTTTCATTGTACACACACCAAATCGCATCAGGGCGTTCCTCAGACTGTCCCCTGCGTGACGGTGTGTTTGTATTGCAGATAGGTGCAAGCGTTGTCTCCCTAGAGCCAAATGTTTAGCACTTGGGCAATTTTGTTGTTTCCCATAAGAATGAATGGGAAAATCAGAATGCCTCAAACAAAAATGCGCTACGTCGCCATACTTTGAGGTAGAAACTTCATTTTAATTTCAAAAATTCAAGAAACTTGTGGTCTGTCTATGTACCGACTTTCATGTTGATAGCTTGTACCGTTTTTCACCAGCACTTTGTCAAACACACTTTGGTCAAAATGACATAGACCAAGGGGCTGCAGACTGTCGCCGTCGTCATGGCAACCGCAGCTTTGTATGGGGCCCTTATGGAAAAAAACCTTTAAATCGCGACTGTCGGCAAACGATCCAGATTCTGGACAAGTTGAATAGAAGATTTGTTCGGGACGCTCTCCCGCACGCGTTGGTGTATAACAATCCAAAATCGGACAAAGATTGACGAAAAAATAACACTTTTTGGCTAAAAAGTTTTCCGAAGGAGCAAAAAATCCCATAAGAAATGAATGGGAAAATCCAGAAAATTCAAAAAATCACCCTCAAACAAACATTCGCTGTAAAGCCGTGCGTTGATGCAGAAACTTCATTCAAACTCCAAAACGCAGGAAAACTTGTGGTCTCTGGCTGTACCCGACAGCATGTCGATACCTTGTATGGTTTTTCATCCAGGCCCTCTCAAAAACACGTGGGTTTGGCGTTTTCGATGCAGCTCGAGTGGGGAGAGACCAACTGTCAATTTGGGATCGCTAAAGAATCACCTCTCATTTTGCTCTTTTCACGCTGCTCCCGGCCAAACCGTAAGCAGTAGACAAATTCTTTTTTCCACTTTTGTAGGCAAATTTGTGCTCTCTCGTGCCATGCCGGCCATAAACCTGAGCGCTTCGTAAAATTTAAACGGCGAGCCTCAGAGTCAGGCCAGCGCAGCCTCTTCTCTCCATAAGGCCCCATTCAGTTTCCAACCGCTGCGATCAAAGTTAAACTTTACACTTCTACTCGTGACTGTGGCCTCAGTTTTCATCATACACACACCAAATCGCATCAGGGCGTTCCTCAGACTGTCCCCTGCGTGACGGTGTGTTCGAATTGCAGATAGGTGCAAGCGGTGTCTCCCTAGAGCCATATGTTTAGCACTTGGCCAATTTTGCTTTTTCCCATAAGAATGAATGGGGAAATCAGAACACCTCAAACAAAAATGCGCTACGTCGCCATACTTTGAGGTAGAAACTTCATTTTAATTTCAAAAATTCAAGAAACTTGTGGTCTGTCTGTGTACCGAGTTTCATGTTGAGAACTTGTATCGTTTTTCACCAGCACCTTCTCAAAACTCATTTGGTGAATTCCCTGCTACTCTCTCTCCCCTGCTGACAGTGTCCTGCTGGAGCAGGCTGACTGATGACCTCATACAGACACAGAAACACTTCAGGCACACTCACACACACACTCGGTCTCTCTCACACATGCATGTTAATACAAAGCTATGGCCGAAAAGAGCAATTCTCCTTCGGCTATGGCGGGGGGGGGGGGCAGCTAGTGACTCGATGGTGGGCACAGGTTTCGGAGCACTCTCGAAATTTCAGCGCGCTGGAATTTTCTAGTTATTATTATTATAGCGAAATTTCGGTCGAGCGTATTTCGAGAACCGCTGATCGCAGACACACAAACCATACATCAAAACGTGCGGCTCGGCCCCGGCAAGTGTGCTTTCCTTCGACCCCGACAAAATTCCAGTTTTTGGCCCCGCCAGGGGCCAAAAACTGGCAAAAATCAGTTAATTGGCCGCTGTGGCCAAACCATCCAGATTCTGGACAAGTTAAAAAGAAGAATTGTTCGGGACGCTCTCCCGCACGCGTTGGTATATAGCAGCCTAAAAATTGACAAAGATTGACGAAAAAATAACACTTTTTAGCCAAAAAGTGCTCAGAAAGAGCAAAAAATCCCATAAGAAATGAATGGGAAAAACCACAAATTTCAAAAAATCGCCCTCAAACAAACATTCGCTGCCAAGTCATACGTTGTCGTACAAAATTCGTTCAAACTTCAAAACGTAGGAAAACTTGTCGTCTCTGCCCGTACCCGACAGCGTGTTGATACCTTGTGTCGCTTTTCATCCAGACCGTCTCAAAAACACGTGGGTTTGCCGTTTTTTGAAAAGTTAGAGTGGGGAGAGACCAACTGTCAGAGTGCGGGATGACTGAAAAATCACCTCTCATTTTGCTCTTTTCACGCTGCTCCCGGCCAAACCATAAGCAGTAGACAAATTCTTTTTTCCAGTTTTGTAGGCAAATTTGTGCTCTCTCGTGCGATGCCGGCCATAAACCTGAGCGCTTTGTAAAATTTAAACGGCGAGCCTCAGAGTCAGGCCAGCGCAGCCTCTTCTCTCCATAAGCCCCCATTCATTTTCCAACCGCTGCGATCAAAGTTAAACTTTACACTTCTACTCGTGACTGTGGCCTCAGTTTTCATCATACACACACCAAATCGCATCAGGGCGTTCCTCAGACTGTCCCCTGCGTGACGGTGTGTTCGTATTGCAGATAGGTGCAAGTGTTGTCTCCCTAGAGCCAAATGTTTAGCACTTGGGCAATTTCGCTTTTTCCCATAAGAATGAATGGGAAAATCGGAACGCCTCAAACAAAAATGCGCTACGTCGCCATACTTTGAGGTACAAACTTCATTTCAATTTTAAAAATTCAAGAAACTTGTGGTGTGTCTGTGTACCGAGTTTCATGTCGATAGCTTGTATCGTTTTTCACCAGCACCTTCTCAAACACACTTTGGCCAAAATGACACAGACCAAGGGTCTGCAGACAGTCACCGTCGTCATGGCAACCGCTGCTTTATATGGGGCCCTTATGGAAAAAAACCTTTAAATCGCGACTGTGGGCAAACGATCCAGATTCTGGACAAGTTGAATAGAAGATTTGTTCGGGACGCTCTCAGGCACGCGTTGGTGTATAACAATCCGAAATCGGACAAAGATTGATGAAAAAATAACACTTTTTGGCTAAAAAGTTTTCCGAAGGAGCAAAAAATCCCATAAGAAATGAATGGGAAAATCCAGAAAATTCAAAAAATCACCCTCAAACAAACATTCGCTGTAAAGCCGTGCGTTGATGTAGAAACTTCATTCAAACTCCAAAACGCTGGAAAACTTGTGGTCTCTGCCCGTACCCGACAGAGTGTTGATGCCTTGTATGGTTTTTCATCCAGGCCCTCTCAAAAACACTTGGGTTTGGCGTTTTCGATGCAGCTCGAGTGGGGAGAGACCAACTGTGAATTTGGGATCGTTGAAGAATCACTTCTCATTTTGCTCTTTTCACGCTGCTCCCGGCCAAACCGTAAGCAGTAGACAAATTCTTTTTTCCACTTTTGTAGGTAAATTTGTGCTCTCTCGTGCGATGCCGGCCATAAACCTGAGCGCTTTGTAAAATTTAAACGGCGAACCTCAGAGTCAGGCCAGCGCAGCCTCTTCTCTCCATAAGCCCCCATTCATTTTCCAACCACTGCGATCAAAGTTAAACTTTACAATTCTACTCGCGACTGTGGCCTCAGTTTTCATTGTACACACACCAAATCGCATCAGGGTGTTCCTCAGACTGTCCCCTGCGTGACGGTGTGTTCGAATTGTAGAGAGGTGCAAGCGTTGTCTCTTTAGAGCCAAATGTTTAGCACTTGGGCAATTTCGCTTTTTCCCATAAGAATGAATGGGAAAATCGGAACGCCTCAAACAAAAATGCGCTACGTCGCCATACTTTGAGGTACAAACTTCATTTTAATTAAAAAAATTCAAGAAACTTGTGGTCTGTCTGTGTACCGGGTTTCATGTCGATAGCTTGTATCGTTTTTCACCAGCACCTTCTCAAAGCTCATTTGTTGAATTCCCTGCTACTCTCTCTCCCCTGCTGACAGTGTCCTGCTGGAGCAGGCTGACTGATGACCTCACACAGACACACAAACACTTCAGGCACACTCACACACACACTCGGTCTCTCTCACACATGCATGTTAATACAAAGTTATGGCCGAAAAGAGCAATATTCCTTCGGCTCTGGGGGGGGGGGGGGGGGGAGGGGGGTTGGGGCAGCTAGTGACGCGATGATGGGCACAGGTTTCGGAGCACTCTCGAAATTTCAGCGCGCTGGAATTTTCTAGTTATTATTAGTGCTCCGAAAGGGAGCACTATTACTCTCCACCGTGTTTATTCTTCTTATTATTATTATTATTATTATTATTATTATAGCGAAATTTCGGTCGAGCGTATCTCGAGAACCGCTGATCGCAGACACACAAACCATACATCAAAACGTGCGGCTCGGCCCCGGCAAGTGTGCTTTCCTTCGACCCCGACAAAATTCCAGTTTTTGGCCCCGCCAGGGGCCAAAAACTGGCAAAAATCAGTTAATTGGCCGCTGTGGCCAAACCATCCAGATTCTGGACAAGTTAAAAAGAAGAATTGTTCGGGACGCTCTCCCGCACGCGTTGGTATATAGCAGCCTAAAAATTGACAAAGATTGACGAAAAAATAACACTTTTTCGCCAAAAAGTGCTCAGAAAGAGCAAAAAATCCCATAAGAAATGAATGGGAAAAACCACAAATTTCAAAAAATCGCCCTCAAACAAACATTCGCTGCCAAGTCATACGTTGTCGTACAAAATTCGTTCAAACTTCAAAACGTAGGAAAACTTGTCGTCTCTGCCCGTACCCGACAGCGTGTTGATACCTTGTGTCGTTTTTCATCCAGACCGTCTCAAAAACACGTGGGTTTGCCGTTTTTTGAAAAGTTAGAGTGGGGAGAGACCAACTGTCAGAGTGCGGGATGACTGAAAAATCACCTCTCATTTTGCTCTTTTCACGCTGCTCCCGGCCAAACCGTAAGCAGTAGACAAATTCTTTTTTCCAGTTTTGTAGGCAAATTTGTGCTCTCTCGTGCCATGCCGGCCATAAACCTGAGCGCTTTGTAAAATTTAAACGGCGAGCCTCAGAGTCAGGCCAGCGCAGCCTCTTCTCTCCATAAGGCCCCATTCATTTTCTGACCACTGCGATCAAAGTTAAACTTTACACTTCTACTCGCGACTGTGGCCTCAGTTTTCATCATACACACACCAAATCGCATCAGGGCGTTCCTGAGACTGTCCCCTGCGTGACGGTGTGTTCATATTGCAGATAGGTGCAAGTGTTGTCTCCTTAGAGCCAAATGTTTAGCACTTGAGCAATTTCGCTTTTTCCCATAAGAATGAATGGGAAAATCGGAACGCCTCAAACAAAAATGCGCTATGTCGCCATGCTTTGAGGTAGAAACTTCATTTTAATTTCAAAAATTCAAGAAACTTGTGGTCTGTCTATGTACCGACTTTCTTGTTGATAGCTTGTACCGTTTTTCACCAGCACCTTCTCAAACACACTTTGGTCAAAATGACACAGACCAAGTGTCTGCAGACAGTCACCGTCGTCATGGCAACCGCTGCTTTATATGGGGCCCTTATGGAAAAAAACATTTAAATCGCGACTGTGGGCAAACGATCCAGATTCTGGACAAGTTGAATAGAAGATTTGTTCGGGACGCTCTCCCGCACGCGTTGGTGTATAACAATCAGAAATCGGACAAAGATTGACGAAAAAATAACACTTTTTGGCTAAAAAGTTTTCCGAAGGAGCAAAAAATCCCATAAGAAATGAATGGGAAAATCCAGAAAATTCAAAAGATCACCCTCAAACAAACATTCGCTGTAAAGCCGTGCGTTGATGTAGAAACTTCATTCAAACTCTAAAACGCTGGAAAACTTGTGGTCTCTGCCCGTACCCGACAGCGTGTCGATACCTTGTATGGTTTTTCATCCAGGCCCTCTCAAAAACACGTGGGTTTGGCGTTTTCGATGCAGCTCGAGTGGGGAGAGACCAACTGTGAATTTGGGATCGCTGAAGAATCACTTCTCATTTTGCTCTTTTCACGCTGCTCCCGGCCAAACCGTAAGCAGTAGACAAATTCTTTTTTCCAGTTTCGTAGGTTAATTTGTGCTCTCTCGTGCGATGGCGGCCATAAACCTGAGCGCTTTGTAAAATTCAAACGGCGAGCCTCAGAGTCAGGCAAGCGCAGCCTCTTCTCTCCATAAGGCCCCATTCATTTTCTGACCACTGCGATCAAAGTTAAACTTTACACTTCTACTCGCGACTGTGGCCTCAGTTTTCATAGTAGACACACCAAATCGCATCAGGGCGTTCCTGAGACTGTCCCCTGCGTGACGGTGTGTTTGTATTGCAGATAGGTGCGAGCGTTGTCTCCCAAGAGCCAAATGTTTAGCACTTGGCCAATTTCGCTTTTTCCCATAAGAATGAATGGGAAAATCGGAACGCCTCAAACAAAAATGCGTTACGTCGCTATCCTTTGAGGTAGAAACTTCATTTTAATTTCAAAAATTCAAGAAACTTGTGGTCTGTCTGTGTACCCGGTTTCATGTCGATAGCTTGTATCGTTTTTCACCAGCACCTTCTCAATTCATTTGGTGAATTCCCTGCCACTCTCTCTCCCCTGCTGACAGTGTCCTGCTGGAGCAGGCTGACTGATGACCTCATGCAGACACACAAACACTTCAGCCACACTCACACACACACACTCGGCCTCTCTCATACATGCATGTTAATACAAAGTTATGGCCGAAAAGAGCAATTCTCCTTCGGCTCTGGTGGGGGGGGGGTTGGGGCAGCTAGTGACTCGATGGTGGGCACAGGTTTCGGAGCACTCTCGAAATTTCAGCGCGCTGGAATTTTCTAGTTATTATTATTATTATTATTATAGCGAAATTTCGGTCGAGCGTATCTCGAGAACCGCTGATCGCAGACACACAAACGATACATCAAAACGTGCGGCTCGGCCCCGGCAAGTGTGCTTTCCTTTGACCCTGACAAAATTCCAGTTTTTGGCCCCGCCAGGGGCCAAAAACTGGCAAAAATCAGTTAATTGGCCGCTGTCGCCAAACGATCCAGATTCTGGACAAGTTAAAAAGAAGAATTGTTCGGGACGCTCTCCCGCACGCGTTGGTATATAGCAGCCTAAAAATTGACAAAGATTGACGAAAAAATAACACTTTTTCGCCAAAAAGTGCTCAGAAAGAGCAAAAAATCCCATAAGAAATGAATGGGAAAAACCACAAAATTCAAAAAATCGCCCTCAAACAAGCATTCGCTGCCAAGCCATACGTTGTCGTAGAAACTTCGTTCAAACTTCAAAACGCAGGAAAACTTGTCGTCTCTGCCCGTACCCGGCAGCATGTTGATATCTTGTGTCGTTTTTCATCCAGGCCGTCTCAAAAACACGTGGGTTTGGCGTTTTTTGAAAAGTTAGAGTGGGGAGAGACCAACTGTCAGAGTGCGGGATGACTGAAAAATCACCTCTCATTTTGCTCTTTTCACGCTGCTCCCGGCCAAACCGTAAGCAGTAGACAAATTCTTTTTTCCACTTTTGTAGGCAAATTTGTGCTCTCTCGTGCCATGCCGGCCATAAACCTGAGCGCTTTGTAAAATTTAAACGGCGAGCCTCAGAGTCAGGCCAGCGCAGCCTCTTCTCTCCATAAGCCCCCATTCATTTTCCAACCGCTGCGATCAAAGTTAAACTTTACACTTCTACTCGTGACTGTGGCCTCAGTTTTCATCAAACACACACCAAATCGCATCAGGGCGTTCCTGAGACTGTCCCCTGCGTGACGGTGTGTTCATATTGCAGATAGGTGCAAGTGTTGTCTCCCTAGAGCCAACTGTTTAGCACTTGGGCAATTTCGCTTTTTCCCATAAGAATGAATGGGAAAATCGGAACGCCTCAAACAAAAATGCGCTACGTCGCCATACTTTGAGGTACAAACTTCATTTCAATTTTAAAAATTCAAGAAACTTGTGGTGTGTCTGTGTACCGAGTTTCATGTCGATAGCTTGTATCGTTTTTCACCAGCACCTTCTCAAACACACTTTGGCCAAAATGACACAGACCAAGGGTCTGCAGACAGTCACCGTCGTCATGGCAACCGCAGCTTTGTATGGGGCCCTTATGGAAAAAAACCTTTAAATCGCGACTGTCGGCAAACGATCCAGATTCTGGACAAGTTGAATAGAAGATTTGTTCGGGACGCTCTCCCGCACGCGTTGGTGTATAACAATCCGAAATCGGACAAAGATTGACGAAAAAATAACACTTTTTGGTAAAAAGTTTTCCGAAGGAGCAAAAAATCCCATAAGAAATGAATGGGAAAATCCAGAAAATTCAAAACATCACCCTCAAACAAACATTCGCTGTAAAGCCGTGCGTTGATGCAGAAACTTCATTCAAACTCCAAAACGCAGGAAAACTTGTGGTCTCTGGCTGTACCCGACAGCATGTCGATACCTTGTATGGTTTTTCATCCAGGCCCTCTCAAAAACACGTGGGTTTGGCGTTTTCGATGCAGCTCGAGTGGGGAGAGACCAACTGTCAATTTGGGATCGCTGAAGAATCACCTCTCATTTTGCTCTTTTCATGCTGCTCCCGGCCAAACCGTAAGCAGTAGACAAATTCTTTTTTCCACTTTTGTAGGCAAATGTGTGCTCTCTCGTGCAATGCCGGCCATAAACCTGAGCGCTTTGTAAAATTTAAACGGCGAGCCTCAGAGTCAGGCCAGCGCAGCCTCTTCTCTCCATAAGCCCCCATTCATTTTCCAACCACTGCGATCAAAGTTAATTTTTACACTTCTACTTGCGACTGTGGCCTCAGTTTTCATAGTAGACACACCAAATCGCATCAGGGCGTTCCTCAGACTGTCCCCTGCGTGACGGTGTGTTCGAATTGTAGATAGGTGCAAGCGTTGTCTCCCTAGAGCCAAATGTTTAGCACTTGGGCAATTTCGCTTTTTCCCATAAGAATGAATAAGAAAATCGGAACGCCTCAAACAAAAATGCGCTACGTCGCCATACTTTGAGATAGAAACTTCATTTTAATTTCAAAAATTCAAGAAACTTGTGGTCTGTCTGTGTACCGGGTTTCATGTCGATAGCTTGCATCGTTTTTCACCAGCACCTTCTCAAAGCTCATTTGGTGAATTCCCTGCTACTCTCTCTCCCCTGCTGACAGTGTCCTGCTGGAGCAGGCTGACTGATGACCTCATACAGACACACAAACACTTCAGGCACACTCACACACACACTCGGTCTCTCTCACACATTCATGTTAATACAAAGTTATGGCCGAAAAGAGCAATTCTCCTTCGGCTCTGGCGGGGAGGTGGGGGGGGGGGTTGGGGCAGCTCGTGACTCTATGGTGGGCACAGGTTTCGGAGCACTCTCGAAATTTCAGCGCGCTGGAATTTTCTAGTTATTATTATTATAGCGAAATTTCGGTCGAGCGTATCTCGAGAACCGCTGATCGCAGACACACAAACCATACATCAAAACGTGCGGCTCGGCCCCGGCAAGTGTGCTTTCCTTCGACCCCGACAAAATTCCAGTTTTTGGCCCCGCCAGGGGCCAAAAACTGGCAAAAATCAGTTAATTGGCCGCTGTGGCCAAACCATCCAGATTCTGGACAAGTTAAAAAGAAGAATTGTTCGGGACGCTCTCCCGCACGCGTTGGTATATAGCAGCCTAAAAATTGACAAAGATTGACGAAAAAATAACACTTTTTAGCCAAAAAGTGCTCAGAAAGAGCAAAAAATCCCATAAGAAATGAATGGGAAAAACCAGAAAATTCAAAAAATCGCCCTCAAACAAACATTCGCTGCCAAGCCATACGTTGTCGTAGAAACTTCGTTCAAACTTCAAAACGCAGGAAAACTTGTCGTCTCTGCCCGTACCCGACAGCGTGTTGATACCTTGTGTCGTTTTTCATCCAGACCGTCTCAAAAACACGTGGGTTTGGCGTTTTTTGAAAAGTTAGAGTGGGGAGAGACCAACTGTCAGAGTGCGGGATGACTGAAAAATCACCTCTCATTTTGCTCTTTTCACGCTGCTCCCGGCCAAACCGTAAGCAGTAGACAAATTCTTTTTTCCAGTTTTGTAGGCAAATTTGTGCTCTCTCGTGCGATGCCGGCCATGAACCCGAGCGCTATGTAAAATTTAAACGGCGAGCCTCAGAGTCAGGCCAGCGCAGCCTCTTCTCTCCATAAGCCCCCATTCATTTTCCAACCACTTCGATCAAAGTTGAACTTTACACTTCTACTCGCGACTGTGGCCTCAGTTTTCATAGTAGACACACCAAATCGCATCAGGGCATTCCTCAGACTGTCCCCTGCGTGACGGTGTGTTTGTATTGCAGATAGGTGCAAGCGTTGTCTCCCGAGAGCCAAATGTTTAGCACTTGGGCAATTTCGCTTTTTCCCATAAGAATGAATGGGGAAATCGGAACGCCTCAAACAAAAATGCGCTACGTCGCCATACTTTGAGGTAGAAACTTCATTTCAATTTTAAAAATTCAAGAAACTTGTGGTGTGTCTGTGTACCGAGTTTCATGTCGATAGCTTGTATCGTTTTTCACCAGCACCTTCTCAAACACACTTTGGTCAAAATGACACAGACCAAGGGTCTGCAGACAGTCACCGTCGTCATGGCAACCGCTGCTTTATATGGGCCCCTTATGGAAAAAAACCTTTAAATCGCGACTGTCGGCAAACGATCCAGATTCTGGACAAGTTGAATAGAAGATTTGTTCGGGACGCTCTCCCGCACGCGTTGGTGTATAACAATCCGAAATCGGACAAAGATTGACGAAAAAATAACACTTTTTGGCTAAAAAGTTTTCCGAAGGAGCAAAAAATCCCATAAGAAATGAATGGGAAAATCCAGAAAATTCAAAAAATCACCCTCAAACAAACATTCGCTGTAAAGCCGTGCGTTGATGTAGAAACTTCATTCAAACTCCAAAACGCAGGAAAACTTGTGGTCTCTGCCCGTACCCGACAGCGTGTCGATACCTTGTATGGTTTTTCATCCAGGCCCTCTCAAAAACATGTGGGTTTGGCGTTTTCGATGCAGCTCGAGTGGGGAGAGACCAACTGTCAATTTGGGATCGCTGAAGAATCACCTCTCATTTTGCTCTTTTCACGCTGCTCCCGGCCAAACCGTAAGCAGTAGACAAATTCTTTTCTCCAGTTTTGTAGGCAAATTTGTGCTCTCTCGTGCGATGCTGGCCATAAACCCGAGCGCTATGTAAAATTTAAACGGCGAGCCTCAGAGTCAGGCCAGCGCAGCCTCTTCTCTCCATAAGCCCCCATTCATTTTCCAACCACTTCGATCAAAGTTGAACTTTACACTTCTACTCGCGACTGTGGCCTCAGTTTTCATAGTAGACACACCAAATCGCATCAGGGCGTTCCTCAGACTGTCCCCTGCGTGACGGTGTGTTTGTATTGCAGATAGGTGCAAGCGTTGTCTCCCTAGAGCCAAATGTTTAGCACTTGGGCAATTTCGCTTTTTCCCATAAGAATGAATGGGGAAATCGGAACGCCTCAAACAAAAATGCACTACGTCGCCATCCTTTGAGGTAGAAACTTCATTTTAATTTTAAAAATTCAAGAAACTTGTGGTGTGTCTGTGTACCGAGCTTCATGTCGATAGCTTGCACCGTTTTTCACCAGCACCTTCTCAAAGCTCATTTGGTGAATTCCCTGCTCAGGTGTCTCTCCTGCTGACAGCGTCCTGCTGGAGCAGGCTGAGTGATGACCTCATACAGACACACAAACATTTCAGGCACACTCACACACACACACTCGGTCTCTCTCACACATGCATGTTAACACAAAGTTATGGCCGAAAAGAGCAATATTCCTTCGGCTCTGGCGGGGGGAGGGGGGTTGGGGCAGCGAGTGACTCGATGGGCACAGGTTTCGGAGCACTCTCGAAATTTCAGCGCGCTGGAATTTTCTAGTTAGTGCTCCGAAAGGGAGCACTATTACTCTCCACCGTGTTTATTCTTCTTCTTCTTCTTCTTCTTCTTCTTATTATTATTATTATTATAGCGAAATTTCAGTCGAGCGTATCTCGAGAACCGCTGATCGCAGACACACAAACCATACATCAAAACGTGCGGCTCGGCCCCGGCAAGTGTGCTTTCCTTCGACCCCAACAAAATTCCAGTCTTTGGCCCCGCCAGGGGCCAAAAACTTGCAAAAATCAGTTAATTGGCCGCTGTGGCCAAACGATCCAGATTCTGGACAAGTTAAAAAGAAGAATTGTTCGGGACGCTCTCCCGCACGCGTTGGTATATAGCAGCCTAAAAATTGACAAAGATTGACGAAAAAATAACACTTTTTAGCCAAAAAGTGCGCAGAAAGAGCAAAGAATCCCATAAGAAATGAAGGGGGAGGGGGGGGGTTGGGGCAGCTAGTGACTCGATGGTGGGCACAAGTTTCGGAGCACTCTCAAAATTTCAGCGCGCTGGAATTTTCTAGTTATTATTATTATAGCGAAATTTCGGTCGAGCGTATCTCGAGAACCGCTGATCGCAGACACACAAACAATACATCAAAACGTGCGGCTCGGCCCCGGCACGTGTGCTTTCCTTCGACCCCGACAAAATTCCAGTTTTTGGCCCCGCCAGGGGCCAAAAACTAGTAAAAATCAGTTAATTGGCCGCTGTGGCCAAACGATCCAGATTCTGGACAAGTTAAAAAGAAGAATTGTTCGGGACGCTCTCCCGCACGTTTTGGTATATAGCAGCCTAAAAATTGACAAAGATTGACGAAAAAATAACACTTTTTAGCCAAAAAGTGCTCAGAAAGAGCAAAAAATCCCATAAGAAATGAATGGGAAATACCAGAAAAATCAAAAAATCACCCTCAAACAAACATTCGCTGCCAAGCCATACGTTGTCGTAGAAACTTCGTTCAAACTTCAAAACGCAGGAAAACTTGTCGTCTCTGCCTGTACCCGGCAGCGTGTTGATACCTTGTGTCGTTTTTCATCCAGGCCGTCTCAAAAACACGTGGGTTTGGCGTTTTTTGAAAAGTTAGAGTGGGGAGAGACCAACTGTCAGAGTGCGGGATGACTGAAAAATCACCTCTCATTTTGCTCTTTTCACGCTGCTCCCGGCCAAACCGTAAGCAGTAGACAAATTCTTTTTTCCACTTTTGTAGGCAAATTTGTGCTCTCTCGTGCGATGCCGGCCATAAACCTGAGCGCTTTGTAAAATTTAAACGGCGAGCCTCAGAGTCAGGCCAGCGCAGCCTCTTCTCTCCATAAGCCCCCATTCATTTTCCAACCGCTGCGATCAAAGTTAAACTTTACACTTCTACTCGTGACTGTGGCCTCAGTTTTCATCATACACACACCAAATCGCATCAGGGCGTTCCTCAGACTGTCCCCTGCGTGACGGTGTGTTCGTATTGCAGATAGGTGCAAGTGTTGTCTCCCTAGAGCCAAATGTTTAGCACTTGGGCAATTTCGCTTTTTCCCATAAGAATGAATGGGGAAATCGGAACGCCTCAAACAAAAATGCGCTACGTCGCCATACTTTGAGGTAGAAACTTCATTTTAATTTCAAAAATTCAAGAAACTTGTGGTCTGTCTATGTACCGACTTTCGTGTTGATAGCTTGTACCGTTTTTGACCAGCACTTTGTCAAACACACTTTGGTCAAAATGACACAAACCAAGGGTCTGCAGACTGTCGCCGTCGTCATGGCAACCGCTGCTTTATATGGGGCCCTTATGGAAAAAAACCTTTAAATCGCGACTGTGGGCAAACGATCCAGATTCTGGACAAGTTGAATAGAAGATTTGTTCGGGACGCTCTCCCGCACGTGTTGGTGTATAACAATCCGAAATCGGACAAAGATTGACGAAAAAATAACACTTTTTGGCTAAAAAGTTTGCCGAAGGAGCAAAAAATCCCATAAGAAATGAATGGGAAAATCCAGAAAATTCAAAAAATTACCCTCAAACAAACATTCGCTGTAAAGCCGTGCGTTGATGTAGAAACTTCATTCAAACTCCAAAACGCTGGAAAACTTGTGGTCTCTGCCCGTACCCGACAGCGTGTCGATACCTTGTATGGTTTTTCATCCAGGCCCTCTCAAAAACATGTGGGTTTGGCGTTTTCGATGCAGCTCGAGTGGGGAGAGACCAACTATCAATTTGGGATCGCTGAAGAATCACCTCTCATTTTGCTCTTTTCACGCTGCTCCCGGCCAAACCATAAGCAGTAGACAAATTCTTTTTTCCACTTTTGTAGGCAAATTTGTGCTCTCTCGTGCGATGCCGGCCATAAACCTGAGCGCTTTGTAAAATTTAAACGGCGAGCCTCAGAGTCCGGCCAGCGCAGCCTCTTCTCTCCATAAGGCCCCATTCATTTTCCAACCACTGCGATCAAAGTTAAACTTTACACTTCTACTCGGCGACTGTGGCCTCAGTTTTCATAGTAGACACACCAAATCGCATCAGGGCGTTCCTGAGTCTGTCCCCTGCGTGACGGTGTGTCTACATTGCAGATAGGTGCAAGCGTTGTCCCCCTAGAGCCAAATGTTTAGCACTTGGGCAATTTCGCTTTTTCCCATAAGAATGAATGGGGAAATCGGAACGCCTCAAACAAAAATGCACTACGTCGCCATACTTTGAGGTAGAAACTTCATTTTAATTTCAAAAATTCAAGAAACTTGTGGTCTGTCTGTGTACCCGGTTTCATGTCGATAGCTTGTATCGTTTTTCACCAGCACCTTCTCAAAGCTCGTTTGGTGAATTCCCTGCTCCTGTCTCTCCCCTGCTGACAGTGTCCTGCTGGAGCAGGCTGACTGATGACCTCATACAGACACACAAACACTTCAGCCACACTCACGCACACACTCGGTCTCTTTCACACAAGCATGTTAATACAAAGTTATGGCCGAAAAGAGCAATTCTCCTTCGGCTCTGGCGGGGGGGGGGGTTGGGGCAGCTAGTGACTCGATGGTGGGCACAGGTTTCGCAGCACTCTCGAAATTTCAGCGCGCTGGAATTTTCTAGTTAGTGCTCCGAAAGGGAGCACTATTACTCTCCACCGTGTTTATTCTTCTTATTATTATTATTATAGCGAAATTTCGGTCGAGCGTATCTTGAGAACCGCTGATCGCAGACACACAAACGATACATCAAAACGTGCGGCTCGGCCCCGGCACGTGTGCTTTCCTTCGATCCCGACAAAATTCCAGTTTTTGGCCCCGCCAGGGGCCAAAAACTGGCAAAAATCAGTTAATTGGCCGCTGTGGCCAAACCATCCAGATTCTGGACAAGTTAAAAAGAAGAATTGTTCGGGACGCTCTCCCGCACGCGTTGGTATATAGCAGCCTAAAAATTGACAAAGATTGATGAAAAAATAACACTTTTTAGCCAAAAAGTGCTCAGAAAGAGCAAAAAATCCCATAAGAAATGAATGGGAAAAACCACAAAATTCAAAAAATCGCCCTCAAACAAACATTCGCTGCCAAGCCATACGTTGTCGTAGAAACTTCCTTCAAACTTCAAAATGTAGGAAAACTTGTCGTCTCTGCCCGTACCCGACAGCGTGTTGATACCTTGTGTCGTTTTTCATCCAGGCCGTCTCAAAAACACGTGGGTTTGGCGTTTTTTGAAAAGTTAGAGTGGGGAGAGACCAACTGTCAGAGTGCGGGATGACTGAAGAATCACCTCTCATTTTGCTCTTTTCACGCTGCTCCCGGCCAAACCGTAAGCAGTAGACAAATTCTTTTTTCCACTTTTGTAGGCAAATTTGTGCTCTCTCGTGCGATGCCGGCCATAAACCTGAGCGCTTTGTAAAATTTAAACGGCGAGCCTCAGAGTCAGGCCAGCGCAGCCTCTTCTCTCCATAAGCCCCCATTCATTTTCCAACCGCTGCGATCAAAGTTAAACTTTACACTTCTACTCGTGACTGTGGCCTCAGTTTTCATCATACACACACCAAATCGCATCAGGGCGTTCCTCAGACTGTCCCCTGCGTGACGGTGTGTTCGTATTGCAGATAGGTGCAAGTGTTGTCTCCCTAGAGCCAAATGTTTAGCACTTGGGCAATTTCGCTTTTTCCCATAAGAATGAATGGGGAAATCGGAACGCCTCAAACAAAAATGCACTACGTCGCCATACTTTGAGGTAGAAACTTCATTTTAATTTCAAAAATTCAAGAAACTTGTGGTCTGTCTATGTACCGACTTTCGTGTTGATAGCTTGTACCGTTTTTCACCAGCACTTTGTCAAACACACTTTGGTCAAAATGACACAGACCAAGGGTCTGCAGACTGTCGCCGTCGTCATGGCAACCGCTGCTTTATATGGGGCCCTTATGGAAAAAAACCTTTAAATCGCGACTGTGGGCAAACGATCCAGATTCTGGACAAGTTGAATAGAAGATTTGTTCGGGACGCTCTCAGGCACGCGTTGGTGTATAACAATCCGAAATCGGACAAAGATTGACGAAAAAATAACACTTTTTGGCTAAAAAGTTTGCCGAAGGAGCAAAAAATCCCATAAGAAATGAATGGGAAAATCCAGAAAATTCAAAAAATCACCCTCAAACAAACATTCGCTGTACAGCCGTGCATTGATGTAGAAACTTCATTCAAACTCTAAAACGCTGGAAAACTTGTGGTCTCTGCCCGTACCCGACAGCGTGTCGATACCTTGTATGGTTTTTCATCCAGGCCCTCTCAAAAACACGTGGGTTTGGCGTTTTCGATGCAGCTCGAGTGGGGAGAGACCAACTGTCAATTTGGGATCGCTGAAGAATCACCTCTCATTTTGCTCTTTTCACGCTGCTCCCGGCCAAACCGTAAGCAGTAGACAAATTCTTTTTTCCAGTTTCGTAGGTTAATTTGTGCTCTCTCGTGCGATGGCGGCCATAAACCTGAGCGCTTTGTAAAATTCAAACGGCGAGCCTCAGAGTCAGGCAAGCGCAGCCTCTTCTCTCCATAAGGCCCCATTCATTTTCTGACGACTGCGATCAAAGTTAAACTTTACACTTCTACTCGCGACTGTGGCCTCAGTTTTCATAGTAGACACACCAAATCGCATCAGGGCGTTCCTGAGACTGTCCCCTGCGTGACGGTGTGTTTGTATTGCAGATAGGTGCGAGCGTTGTCTCCCAAGAGCCAATTGTTTAGCACTTGGCCAATTTCGCTTTTTCCCATAAGAATGAATGGGAAAATCGGAACGCCTCAAACAAAAATGCGTTACGTCGCCATCCTTTGAGGTAGAAACTTCATTTTAATTTCAAAAATTCAAGAAACTTGTGGTCTGTCTATGTACCGACTTTCATGTTGATAGCTTGTACCGTTTTTCACCAGCACTTTGTCAAACACACTTTGGTCAAAATGACACAGACCAAGGGTCTGCAGACTGTCGCCGTCGTCATGGCAACCGCAGCTTTGTATGGGGCCCTTATGGAAAAAAACCTTTAAATCGCGACTGTCGGCAAACGATCCAGATTCTGGAC
This sequence comes from Karalla daura, assembly GCA_029224185.1. Classification (NCBI taxonomy): domain Eukaryota; kingdom Metazoa; phylum Chordata; class Actinopteri; order Chaetodontiformes; family Leiognathidae; genus Karalla; species Karalla daura. The sequence goes on along the minus strand of CM055188.1, from coordinate 3,455,343 downwards.
AAGTTGAATAGAAGATTTGTTCGGGACGCTCTCCCGCACGCGTTGGTGTATAACAATCCGAAATCGGACAAAGATTGACGAAAAAATAACACTTTTTGTCTAAAAAGTTTTCAGAAGGAGCAAAAAATCCCATAAGAAATGAATGGGAAAATCCAGAAAATTCAAAAAATCACCCTCAAACAAACGTTCGCTGGAAAGCCGTGCGTCGATGTAGAAACTTCATTCAAACTCCAAAACGCAGGAAAACTTGTCGTCTCTGCCCGTACCCGACAGCGTGTCGATACCTTGTATGGTTTTTCATCCAGGGCCTCTCAAAAACATGTGGGTTTGGCGTTTTCGATGCAGCTCGAGTGGGGAGAGACCAACTGTCAATTTGGGATCGCTGAAGAATCACCTCTCATTTTGCTCTTTTCACGCTGCTCCCGGCCAAACCGTAAGCAGTAGACAAATTCTTTTTTCCAGTTTCGTAGGTTAATTTGTGCTCTCTCGTGCGATGGCGGCCATAAACCTGAGCGCTTTGTAAAATTCAAACGGCGAGCCTCAGAGTCAGGCAAGCGCAGCCTCTCCTCTCCATAAGGCCCCATTCATTTTCTGACCACTGCGATCAAAGTTAAACTTTACACTTCTACTCGCGACTGTGGCCTCAGTTTTCATAGTAGACACACCAAATTATGTATGTAATAATGTATTGCAGATAGGTGCGAGCGTTGTCTCCCAAGAGCCAAATGTTTAGCACTTGGCCAATTTCGCTTTTTCCCATAAGAATGAATGGGAAAATCGGAACGCCTCAAACAAAAATGCGTTACGTCGCCATCCTTTGAGGTAGAAACTTCATTTTAATTTCAAAAATTCAAGAAACTTGTGGTCTGTCTGTGTACCGGGTTTCATGTCGATAGCTTGTATCGTTTTTCACCAGCACCTTCTCAAAGCTCGTTTGGTGAATTCCCTGCTACTCTCTCTCCCCTGCTGACAGTGTCCTGCTGGCGCAGGCTGACTGATGACCTCATACAGACACACAAACACTTCAGGCAAATCACACACACACTCGGTCTCTCTCACACATGCATGTTCATACAAAGTTATGGCCGAAAAGAGCAATTCTCCTTCGGCTCTGGCAGGGGTGCGGGGGGGGGGTTGGGGCAGCTAGTGACTCGATGGTGGGCACAGGTTTCGGAGCACTCTCGAAATTTCAGCGCGCTGGAATTTTCTAGTTAGTGCTCCGAAAGGGAGCACTATTACTCTCCACCGTGTTTATTCTTCTTATTATTATTATTATTATTATTATTATTATAGCGAAATTTCGGTCGAGCGTATCTCGAGAAGCGCTGATCGCAGACACACAAACCATACATCAAAACGTGCGGCTCGGCCCCGGCAAGTGTGCTTTCCTTCGACCCCGACAAAATTCCAGTTTTTGGCCCCGCCAGGGGCCAAAAACTGGCAAAAATCAGTTAATTGGCCGCTGTGGCCAAACCATCCAGATTCTGGACAAGTTAAAAAGAAGAATTGTTCGGGACGCTCTCCCGCACGCGTTGGTATATAGCAGCCTAAAAATTGACAAAGATTGACGAAAAAATAACACTTTTTAGCCAAAAAGTGCTCAGAAAGAGCAAAAAATCCCATAAGAAATGAATGGGAAAAACCAGAAAATTCAAAAAATCGCCCTCAAACAAACATTCGCTGCCAAGCCATACGTTGTCGTAGAAACTTCGTTCAAACTTCAAAACGCAGGAAAACTTGTCGTCTCTGCCCGTACCCGACAGCGTGTTGATACCTTGTGTCGTTTTTCATCCAGGCCGTCTCAAAAACACGTGGGTTTGGCGTTTTTTGAAAAGTTAGAGTGGGGAGAGACCAACTGTCAGAGTGCGGGATGACTGAAAAATCACCTCTCATTTTGCTCTTTTCACGCTGCTCCCGGCCAAACCGTAAGCAGTAGACAAATTCTTTTCTCCACTTTTGTAGGCAAATTTGTGCTCTCTCATGTGATGCCGGCCATAAACCGGAGCGCTTTGTAAAATTTAAACGGCGAGCCTCAGAGTCAGGCCAGCGCAGCCTCTTCTCTCCATAAGCCCCCATTCATTTTCCAACCGCTGCGATCAAAGTTAAACTTTACACTTCTACTCGCGACTGTGGCCTCAGTTTTCATAGTAGACACACCAAATCGCATCAGGGCGTTCCTGAGACTGTCCCCTGCGTGACGGTGTGTTCATATTGCAGATAGGTGCAAGTGTTGTCTCCCTAGAGCCAACTGTTTAGCACTTGGGCAATTTCGCTTTTTCCCATAAGAATGAATGGGAAAATCGGAACGCCTCAAACAAAAATGCGCTACGTCGCCATACTTTGAGGTACAAACTTCATTTCAATTTTAAAAATTCAAGAAACTTGTGGTGTGTCTGTGTACCGAGTTTCATGTCGATAGCTTGTATCGTTTTTCACCAGCACCTTCTCAAACACACTTTGGCCAAAATGACACAGACCAAGGGTCTGCAGACAGTCACCGTCGTCATGGCAACCGCTGCTTTGTATGGGGCCCTTATGGAAAAAAACCTTTAAATCGCGACTGTGGGCAAACGATCCAGATTCTGGACAAGTTGAATAGAAGATTTGTTCGGGACGCTCTCAGGCACGCGTTGGTGTATAACAATCCGAAATCGGACAAAGATTGATGAAAAAATAACACTTTTTGGCTAAAAAGTTTTCCGAAGGAGCAAAAAATCCCATAAGAAATGAATGGGAAAATCCAGAAAATTCAAAAAATCACCCTCAAACAAACATTCGCTGTAAAGCCGTGCGTTGATGTAGAAACTTCATTCAAACTCTAAAACGCTGGAAAACTTGTGGTCTCTGCCCGTACCCGACAGCGTGTCGATACCTTGTATGGTTTTTCATCCAGGCCCTCTCAAAAACACGTGGGTTTGGCGTTTTCGATGCAGCTCGAGTGGGGAGAGACCAACTGTGAATTTGGGATCGCTGAAGAATCACCTCTGATTTTGCTCTTTTCACGCTGCTCCCGGCCAAACCGTAAGCAGTAGACAAATTCTTTTTTCCGCTTTTGTAGGGAAATTTGTGCTCTCTCGTGCGATGCCGGCCATTAACCTGAGCGCTTTGTAAAATTTAAACGGCGAGCCTCAGAGTCAGGCCAACGCAGCCTCTTCTCTCCATAAGGCCCCATTCATTTTCCGATCACTGCGATCAAAGTTAAACTTTACACTTCTACTCGCGACTGTGGCCTCAGTTTTCATCATACACACACCAAATCACATCAGGGCGTTCCTGAGACTGTCCCCTGCGTGACGGTGTGTTCATATTGCAGATAGGTGCAAGTGTTGTCTCCCTAGAGCCAACTGTTTAGCACTTGGGCAATTTCGCTTTTTCCCATAAGAATGAATGGGAAAATCGGAACGCCTCAAACAAAAATGGGCTACGTCGCCATACTTTGAGGTACAAACTTCATTTTAATTTTAAAAATTCAAGAAACTTGTGGTGTGTCTGTGTACCGAGCTTCATGTCGATAGCTTGCACCGTTTTTCACCAGCACCTTCTCAAAGCTCATTTGGTGAATTCCCTGCTCAGGTGTCTCTCCTGCTGACAGCGTCCTGCTGGAGCAGGCTGAGTGATGACCTCATACAGACACACAAACATTTCAGGCACACTCACACACACACACTCGGTCTCTCTCACACATGCATGTTAACACAAAGTTATGGCCGAAAAGAGCAATACTCCTTCGGCTTTGGGGGGGTTGGGGGTTGGGGCAGCTAGTGACTCGATGGTGGGCACAGCATTCGGAGCACTCTCGAAATTTCAGCGTGCTGGAATTTTCTAGTTATTATTATTATAGCGAAATTTCGGTCGAGCGTATCTCGAGAACCGCTGATCGCAGACACACAAACAATACATCAAAACGTGCGGCTCGGCCCCGGCACGTGTGCTTTCCTTCGACCCCGACAAAATTCCAGTTTTTGGCCCCGCCAGGGGCCAAAAACTAGCAAAAATCAGTTAATTGGCCGCTGTGGCCAAACGATCCAGATTCTGGACAAGTTAAAAAGAAGAATTGTTCGGGACGATCTCCTGCACGTTTTGGTATATAGCAGCCTAAAAATTGACAAAGATTGACGAAAAAATAACACTTTTTAGCCAAAAAGTGCTCAGAAAGAGCAAAAAATCCCATAAGAAATGAATGGGAAATACCAGAAAAATCAAAAAATCACCCTCAAACAAACATTCGCTGCCAAGCCATACGTTGTCGTAGAAACTTCGTTCAAACTTCAAAACGCAGGAAAACTTGTCGTCTCTGCCCGTACCCGGCAGCGTGTTGATACCTTGTGTCGTTTTTCATCCAGGCCGTCTCAAAAACACGTGGGTTTGGCGTTTTTTGAAAAGTTAGAGTGGGGAAAGACCAACTGTCAGAGTGCGGGATGACTGAAAAATCACCTCTCATTTTGCTCTTTTCACGCTGCTCCTGGCCAAACCGTAAGCAGTAGACAAATTCTTTTTTCCACTTTTGTAGGCAAATTTGTGCTCTCTCGTGCGATGCCGGCCATAAACCTGAGCGCTTTGTAAAATTTAAACGGCGAGCCTCAGAGTCAGGCCAGCGCAGCCTCTTCTCTCCATAAGGCCCCATTCATTTTCCGATCACTGCGATCAAAGTTAAACTTTACACTTCTACTCGCGACTGTGGCCTCAGTTTTCATAGTAGACACACCAAATCGCATCAGGGCGTTCCTGAGACTGTCCCCTGCGTGTCGGTGTGTTTGTATTGCAGATAGGTGCAAGCATTTTCTCCCTAGAGCCAAATGTTTAGCACTTGGGCAATTTCGCTTTTTCCCATAAGAATGAATGGGGAAATCGGAACGCCTCAAACAAAAATGCGCTACGTCGCCATACTATGAGGTAGAAACTTCATTTTAATCTCAAAAATTCAAGAAACTTGTGGTCTGTCTGTGTACCGGGTTTCATGTCGATAGCTTGTATCGTTTTTCACCAGCACCTTCTCAAAGCTCATTTGGTGATTTCCCTGCAACTCTCTCTCCCCTGCTGACAGTGTCCTGCTGGAGCAGGCTGACTGATGACCTCATACAGACACACAAACACTTCAGGCACACTCACACACACACTCGGTCTCTCTCACACATGCATGGTAATACAAAGTTATGGCCGAAAAGAGCAATTCTCCTTCGGCTCTGGCGGGGGTGGGGGGGGTTGGGGCAGCTAGTAACTCGATGGTGGGCACAGCTTTCGGAGCACTCTCGAAATTTCAGCGCGCTGGAATTTTCTAGTTAGTGCTCCGAAAGGGAGCACTATTACTCTCCACCGTGTTTATTCTTCTTCTTCTTCTTCTTCTTATTATTATTATTATAGCGAAATTTCGGTCGAGCGTATCTCGAGAACCGCTGATCGCAGACACACAAACCATACATCAAAACGTGCGGCTCGGCCCCGGCAAGTGTGCTTTCCTTCGACCCCGACAAAACTGGCAAAAATCAGTTAATTGGCCGCTGTCGCCAAACCATCCAGATTCTGGACAAGTTAAAAAGAAGAATTGTTCGGGACGCTCTCCCGCACGCGTTGGTATATAGCAGCCTAAAAATTGACAAAGATTGACGAAAAAATAACACTTTTTAGCCAAAAAGTGCTCAGAAAGAGCAAAAAATCCCATAAGAAATGAATGGGAAAAACCAGAAAATTCAAAAAATCGCCCTCAAACAAACATTCGCTGCCAAGCCATACGTTGTCGTAGAAACTTCGTTCAAACTTCAAAACGCAGGAAAACTTGTCGTCTCTGCCTGTACCCGGCAGCGTGTTGATACCTTGTGTCGTTTTTCACCAGCACCTTCTCAAACACACTTTGGTCAAAATGACACAGACCAAGGGTCTGCAGACAGTCACCGTCGTCATGGCAACCGCAGCTTTATATGGGGCCCTTATGGAAAAAAACCTTTAAATCGCGACTGTCGGCAAACGATCCAGATTCTGGACAAGTTGAATAGAAGATTTGTTCGGGACGCTCTCCCGCACGCGTTGGTGTATAACAATCTGAAATCGGACAATGATTGACGAAAAAATAACACTTTTTGGCTAAAAAGTTTTCCGAAGGAGCAAAAAATCCCATAAGAAATGAATGGGAAAATCCAGAAAATTCAAAAAATCACCCTCAAACAAACATTCGCTGTACAGCCGTGCATTGATGTAGAAACTTCATTCAAACTCCAAAACGCTGGAAAACTTGTGGTCTCTGCCCGTACCCGACAGCGTGTCGATACCTTGTATGGTTTTTCATCCAGGCCCTCTCAAAAACATGTGGGTTTGGCGTTTTCGATGCAGCTCGAGTGGGGAGAGACCAACTGTCAATTTGGGATCGCTGAAGAATCACCTCTCATTTTGCCCTTTTCACGCTGCTCCCGGCCAAACCGTAAGCAGTAGACAAATTCTTTTTTCCACTTTTGTAGGCAAATTTGTGCTCTCTCGTGCGATGCCGGCCATAAACCTGAGCGCTTTGTAAAATTTAAATGGCGAGCCTCAGAGTCAGGCTAGCGCAGCCTCTTCTCTCCATAAGGCCCCATTCATTTTCTGACCACTGCGATCACTGCGGGGGCAGCTAGTGACTCAATGGCGGGCACAGGTTTCGGAGCACTCTCGAAATTTCAGCGCGCTGGAATTTTCTAGTTAGTGCTCCGAAAGGGAGCACTATTACTCTCCACCATGTTTGTTCTTCTTCTTATTATTATAGCAAAATTTCGGTCGAGCATAGCTCGAAAATAGCTCGTCGCAGACACACAAATGATACATCGAAATGTGCGGCTCGGCCCCAGCAAGTGTGGCTCGGCCCCAGCAAGTGTGGAAATGTTCGACCCCAGCAAAATCAGACAATTGGCCGCTGTCGCCAAACGATCCAGATTCTGGAAGTTAAAAAGAAGAGTTGTTCGGAATGCTCTCCCGCACGCGTTGGTATATAGCAGCCTAAAAATTGACAAAGATTGACGAAAAAATAACACTTTTTAGCCAAAAAGTGCTCAGAAAGAGCAAAAATTCCCATAAGAAATGAATGGGAAAAAACAGAAAATTCAAAAAATTGCCCTCAAACAAACATTCGCTGCGAAGCCATACATTGTCGTAGAAACTTCCTTCAAACTTCAAAACGCAGGAAAACTTGTCGTCTCTGCCTGTACCCGACAGCGTGTTGATACCTTGTATGGTTTTTCATCCAGGCCGTCTCAAAAACACGTGGGTTTGGCGTTTTTTGAAAAGTTAGAGTGGGGAGAGACCAACTGTCAGAGTGCGGGATGACTGAAAAATCACTCTCCCCTGCGTGACGGTGTGTTTGTATTGCAGATAGGTGCAAGCGTTGTCTCCCTAGAGCCAAATGTTTAGCACTTGGGCAATTTCGCTTTTTCCCATAAGAATGAATGGGAAAATCGGAACGCCTCAAACAAAAATGCGCTACGTCGCCATGCTTTGAGGTAGAAACTCCATTTTAATTTCAAAAATTCAAGAAACTTGTGGTCTGTCTGTGTACCCACTTTCATGTTGATAGGTCCCATTGTTTATCAGCAGCACCTTCTCAAAGCTCATTTGGTGAATTCCCTGCTACTCTCTCTCCCCTGCTGACAGTGTCCTGCTGGAGCAGGCTGACTGATGACCTCATACAGACACACAAACACTTCAGGCACACCAACTACTTTCCTATCATACAGCTGATAGGGTTACACCAGGGGTCTTTCTGAGTAGCAGGGACAGCATATACACAGTGTTGGGCCGTCCAGGCACAAGTATGGGGTTGGTGCAGCTAGTGACTCAATGGCGGACACAGGTTTCGGAGCACTCTCGAAATTTCAGCGCGCTGGAATTTTCTAGTTCTTCTTATTATAATGGAAATCAAAAATGTAAAAGGTATTAGTTTCGACTTCTTCTTAAATATAAAGTGACATAACACAGCAATATAGATAAAACAATTCCAAGTTTCCAAAAAAACTTGTAATTAGTATCTTCTATCGAAATTTACCTTTTCTTTTACCATAAGTGACTTTAACTTTCAATATTTTTTCAATGTAGGTCCACAGACATAAGCATATATGACACACTGGCAAATGGTGCAGCCGTGAAGGCTTAACACACACACACACACACACACAAACACACACAACACAGGCACGATCCGACAGTACTCACGAAACTCCTGGTTTGTAAATCTGAGTGAATAATAACAAAGATGGCAGTCTCTAGACTGTTTATAAAAGACAGACATAGTCTTCCCATGGATGTATAATAAGAACTGGATACCGGACCAAACATGGCGGCCCATTCATTCCAACGTAACCCTGCTTGCTGGCGCATATGACTTCCGAATCGAGGAAAGAGTAGATTATACATCCATGAGTCTTCCAGTACGGAAAATGAGGCCAACGCGGAAGTGACTTTTCTTGCAATATGCTAGTGATCCGCGAGGCCTGACTCCAAAATACACTTTCTCCAATACACACCCAGTCAAAAAACGTCACTTTCAATGATGAAATACTCATTCAATACATTTTTTTCACATCACATAGTGGTTTCAACAGCTAAAGTTTCACGTACCAGCATGTAATATGGCGGTCGATTTGAAGATAATTCCATCATTGATAAGATATTAGATCTTAGATATTAGATCTTAAAATAATGGAATAATTAGAGGCATGCCTATTTGATTGACATGTCTGACCGAGAGTGATTGACAGAATTGACAATTCTTCATACTCACAGACTGTGTTTACTGCTGGTCCGAATCAGTTGGAATGTGCATAGAGGCTGTATTTTCTGTCATTCTTGAACTTTTTGTTTAATTTTTCAATTGACGCATTCGATTCCATCGTATAATGGCTTGTTCTTCCGTGAACTGTTCTAGCAGACCTTCCAAGGGTTCCAGTTTTTTTGGAAAGTAAATGTAAAATTTAGTTTTTATATTAAATCAATATAATCATGACCGGACCTGGCAGATTTTACTGGTTAATGTCCAGTAATTACCAGATAACAAAAAACCCGGTAGCTCCTGTATATAAATATAAACACATATACCTTTTTATAGTATATAAAAGCAACCATGTAAAACTTGTAGCTTGTGAAGCTTGAAGCGAGTGACGCTGAGGCAGCGTTTTTCCTTGCTAATGGTACCTGGCCGTACCTGGATCAGTCACTTACAGTCTGTCTACAGTGTATGGCCAGGTCGGTAACCGCTATAACAGCAGACTTGAGGCACTCCTTGAGCAATCAATAGACATCTTTTTTGAGTCAAACATGTATGTTTTTTGTGTATTTACAATACGTGTCACTATTACAGAAGCACTGTATATAGAGCGATGAGAGTATGACGCTAATGCTGTCCTCAATCGATCTATGTATACTAGGTTCATTCAAAGTAACTTGCACAGCTATAGGCCTGCTGGTAATATGATTCCTTTTTTTTTGCTCAAACCTGTACCCAGACCAGTATATGTATACTGTGTACCAGTCTATGGTATATACCAGTATTAATTATCATTTATTAGTTATTAACATTGTTATATGTAACATTCGCAGTTAAGAGGTGTATGACACCATTTTGTTCATGCTATATTTTGTGTTTTGTCCTTGTGATATGTTGTAAATACAGATTAAGGTACAATATTAATCGTTTACCATTTACGTTTACATGTGAGTCAAAATCTGCATTGTCCCATCGTAAAATAACTACATTTTCTAAATGAACTACTTATTGTTGATAAGATACTATACTGTCATGCATATTATTTGGAGTGTGAAACAATAGACAGCTGTCGTCTTTTTAAACAGATTTCCTGTAGGCGATGTTGACAGATCTGTTCAGAACATGTGAAAGTCTTTTTCGTTGAGTATGACACATTAGATCTACTAACTTAGGTAAGCCCTGACTATCATTGGGACATAACAGACAGATTGATCCACTTACAAGATCACATGAATCTTCCAACAAATCACTGTAATAGTAACAATTGTTTTTCTCCAAAGAACTTGAGGCTGTGTGGCACCCTCCTTCCACCATGTCTCCTCTCCTCTGCTCTGAGTTTCTCCAGGTCCTCCCACCTCCGGAACGGCTGACTCCAGACCTAAACCTGTGAACCACCTTCTGCTGTGTGATTCTGTTTGATATTTTCTGCTAAATTCGACTGGAACTAATAATGATTTATTGCAGATGAGATGAATTCATGAGCTCTGCTGGAACAGGAGCCATTCTCCTCCTAGAGTAAGTAATTTGAGCAACAGGGGCCTCATCCTGGCTTCATCTACAGTTGGGAGAAATTAGCAGTACAACAGAGTTGTCAGCCTTGCTATGGTGGAGCTGTCAGATACCTACGGGTCTCCCCAGGGTGGGTTTATGCTCTATGATGAGCGATCCACGATGATTTCTTCACTAGCCCGCAGGGCCGAGGCTCAGCCTCATTTCTCCCTTTGTAGGGCCCTTGTGGCCTCTACAGAAGAGTAAGCTGCCCTGTGGGATACTCTAGTCTTTCACTGGAGAGACCATGTCTGCTGCTCTCACCAATTTGCAATGACTGAGATGTATCCACAAAGGTCTCTCAGCTATTTTCACAGCTGTCGGAGTGGTGAGTAAAACCTGGTTGGGGCCCTCCCACCTGCGTTGGTTCCACCTGTTTCTGCTAAATTCGACTGGAACTAATAATGATTTATTGCAGATGCACACTGTTAAACCAATGACAGAAAGACATCATCTGTGGAACTTCATCTGGTTGTAGAGAATGTAAACTGCAAACTGCAAATCCTCTGTAGTTCTCAAATTTGCTGATACATGAAACTCACTTGTAGTAGCTTCCTAAGATGACAAGAGACCAACAGTGTGTTTATGTTTATTATTCTCTGGTCTTTGTATGTACAGCTTAATTCTCTGGCTTTTAACTCTTTGTTATAGATGTGTATTGTTGATGATAATCTGTGAACCTAAATGCTAGATATCATTCTTCTTCTTTGGTAGCTGTACAGCTTCTAACAGTTCTTGTAGGTGTGACACATGTGTCACTGGTTTGCCTGATGAGGTTCTCATGCCTCTGTTTTTCCATATTCTAACAAAGTGGTGTACTGATGAGTACACATATTGGTTGTCCGTAAAGATGCAGACATTTTTCTCCACTAGTTCTGCAGTTTGAGCTGAATAGTGAGGGCGAAGCGGCTCTGCCAGCAAAACGTCTGTTTCCGTAGTCACTGCAAAGCCCACCCGATTGACTCCCACTTCGTCTTTTGGGGCTGAGCCATCAACAAATACCTCTGTGAAACCTGGTTGTGGTCTGTCTAAAATGTCAGCATGCGGTTTCGTTTCCTCATTTGTTACATGTAAGCAACTGTGCTGTTTCCCATCAAGTGGTGGAGCTATCATTTGCGTGATAGAGACTGTCCTGCATCTGTGTAAGGTAATGTGTGGCTGAAAGAGTAGAATAGCAATGAGATTAAGATGTCGTGCAGTAGTGAGAAAAGGTAAATTTGCATGTATCAAAACGTCTTCTTCTAGATTCTCAACGGATGTAGTAGGACTATGTCAGCCACAGCCTGTGCAGCTTCTGCTGCAGCTACACATGCCTGAGGTCATGCTGGCAAACCTGCTGCTTCTGTGTCTAATCTTTTCGAGTAGAATGTGATGGGCCTCTGCCTATCTCCAAAAGCTTGAGATACACGGCACACATGAGACATGAGACCACATGAGCCATTGCCATGTTGTTGCCATAAATTAGGTCTTGTAATGGTTGTGCTAATGCTGAGTAATCCGGTACCCAGGTTCTGCAGAAGCTACACAAACCTAGAAATGACATCATCTGCTGTTTAGTGACTGGCATAGGAGTGTCTTGTATGGCCTTCTTTCGATCTGGTAGGAGCATTCGTCCTTTGAGGGATTCCTTTGATACTTCATGGCCCTTCTGGCAGAGAAACATAAGCACCTTGAGTGTATTTTCCCTACAGTCTTTTTCAGTGTGACTGGTGATTAATAGGTCATCCACATATTGCAACACTGTACTATTGTGGAGGTCAGGGCATAGTTGCAGTGACTGTTGCAGAGCTTGAGAATAGATTGTGGGGCTGTTTGGGAAGCCCTGCGGCAGTCGAGTGTAAGTGTAGATTTTGTTTCCACAGCCGAATGCAAATAGCCCTTGTTAGTGTGGATGCACTCTCACAGAGAAAAATGCGTTTGACAGATCTATCACTGTGAACCACTGGTCTACTGGCGTCAATCTATGCAGTATAGTGTGGGGGTCTGAAACTTTAGGTGGAATTACTTCCACTATGTCATTTACGGCTCTAAGGTCTTGGACCATTCGCCACTTTCCCGAAGTTTTTTCACTGGGAATATAGGCGTTAGACAATCTGGGCCATATATTTAGCTTATTATGCCTAATTTCAGCATGTCACTTATAACAAGTTGAATCCCTTGTAGGGTGTCTGGTTTCAACGGATATTGTTTTATCTTTGGCCTTAATTTTTCTTAATTTCAACAGCAAATCTCGGCCCAACAGATTGATTGGACATTGTGGATCAATTAAAACTGGTGCGATGGCCCAGTCCTTCGCATTGGTTTGTCGCCCTTGCCACTTTTTGAAAGTAGGACTTCTAAATCCATGTATATGGTGGGGGCATGGGCTTTACCTTCTTTTTCCTGTTTTGTCTGTTCTTGTTTGTTTTCTGCAGTTAGTCATGCAGAAATTTGGTGGTTGTGGGAGCAGTCTCGTGTAAAATGTCCTGCCTTGTGACAAATGTAATATCTGCCTTCGTCTCTATCTCGCTGTTTCTCGTATTCCCTCCTGTTTGTGATCTGCTCCTTCTGCCTCTCCTACGCCTCCTCCCTCTGCCTCGTCCATCTCTGTACGCAGGCTGAGGAGGAATGTGGGCCCCACCATAGTAGGTTTCTCGCTTTTTTTCCCTTATCCGAGCCTCAGCGTAAGTGGCTCTGCTCACTGCTTGTTGCACAGTGCCCTCCTCAAAATCTACCCATGTCTTTCTTACTGAGCGGCTAATTTGTGGCCTAAGACCATCCACATAGCTCCTCTTGAGCATTTGTTGATAAGGGCTTGTGTTCTCCTTGTTATATGTAATGCCAGAATTTGCCCTAGCCACTTTCTCAAACCTGTGTCTGAATTCACGGCTGGTTCCCCTTCCTTTTGTTTACATTCTCCTATGGCACCGTAATTGGGCTTACTCTGCAAATGCTCTCTGACTCTGCCATACAGGGCCTGTAACTGAGTTGTCAACTCGCCACTGCCTCTATGTAGTGCTACTCCCTGGGTGTCCATGCACGTGAACAGTCCTCTCATTAAGCTCCACTGGGTTTTTAGTGAATAGGTGAGGCATTGGTGCATTTTGGGACCGTTTAACTGGAAACTTTGTCTCAATCCTTCCATTGCACTTTCCCATGCGTCTATGCCTTCTCCCACGAGAGGCACTCCTGTCATTGCATTGTGAGTCTTTTGAGTCTCTCCTGAGTAATTATCGTGTGGGAACCCTGTTCTATCTGTTCCTTTGTAGTAAGTTTCAGCCTTTATTAGGTCTTTTGTTGGGTACAGTGGTTCTGTCTTCTTTTTGGATTGAACTCAGGTAACAGGCGGGTTTCTATCCTTGGGACCTTTAGTTATATCTTGTTTCGGGGAGCTCTTCACCTTATCTACATATGCCTGTTTTGGTAACGGTGCAGCTGCAGCTCGCCCAGCTGAGGCTGCAAGCCCCTCTTCTGCCTTTAAACTTCCTGTTGTTTCTTCCATTTCTCTGACTAGAGCTGCAGCCTGTAAGGCTTGCTGCTTCTGCTTACTTTCTTTCTTTTTCTTCCTTGCTTCAACTCTTTTCTCGCTTTGTTCCTGCCACGCCTTTGACAGTGTCTTCTGCATTTCTATCTGTTCCTCTTTCTTCTATCCCGCTCGCACTCCCTGTAGGGCGAGTTAAGCCTGTAGCTCTGCTATGTCTACCGAGTCTAGTTTTCCACTGAAGCCATGTTTCGACCTCCAGTGTTTAACAGACACTTCTCCTGCTCCCTCATGGCACTGTTCCATTAATTTCTCATCTCCTGTTTGTTTACTTTCTAACTTTCCCATCTTTCTTTCGTTTTTATCAATTGGCCAGGTATCTCTGTTATTCCACCCCCGTATCTCAAGTTCTTCCAGGTGCACCTCTAATCTTTGTACTGTGTCGTATCTTGTGGGACAAACTGTTATTTCTGTGTCTGTGGCGATTGTCAGATGGACTATGGAATTATCATCCCAATCGTCTCTATCGATTATATACCAGTTACGCTGTTTCACTCCTTCTAGCCCGTACAACTCAACATACACCAATATCATTCCCTTATCTAATTACGACCCCTTTTGTCTCTCGATGTCTACTACTTGGAGTTTGAACAATGTTTCGTCAAATCTGTTCCGTGTTACTGGGAATGTGACGTTGTTTGTCTTTTGTTTGTGGTAATGTGACACTATTCTAATGAGTTACTGTAATTTATTTCTTTCTTCTATTACAATGAAATGAAAAGTTCTGTGAAGTTGTTCCTCTTGGTTACTACTAAAATCATCTGGAAATAGACTTCTCTGGTATGAGATCAGTACATGGAAGGTACCACACCAACCTTCTACCGTGATTAATTCACTTTCGACCACAATGATCACCAGTACTTTGTCTATTTTCAGCAAAATAACAAAGATTTTCAGAAACCTGACTGACATTCAGTCTCTTTTCATATTCATTCTCATATTCCTTAGTCCCAACCTATTGTTCTTGGAGAGCCACTCTCCGGAATATGTTGGAGACCCAGTCTCCGGAGACCCAGTCTCTGGAGACCCAGTCTCCTACTGATTATTGTTTTAGGTCAGAGAAATCTGCCACAGATTACTTTACACAATTAGTTGACTTACAGTTGCATGACATACAGTGTGAGCAGTGAGCAGTTTCTTCTAATAGCTTTATATAAAATAAATGACAAAATTAGATGCATGAACACCTTTATTGTTCAATAAAAAATAAAATGAAAAATCCCAAAACTATTTACATCTAGTTACAACTATGTCCAACATGGGTGCAGAGTGTTTCAAGACCATGGTGGTGGTGTAACTGGGGTGGCAAGAAAGTGGAGTGAGTGAATACTGTTATGGCCTGAAATGTTTTTATTTATTTATTTATTTTAAGAAATAACACTCATCACATAAAACATAGCACTGTGGGTTCATTGAGTCAATTTCAGAAAACAAAATGTCCCTCCCACATTTCAGTTTTGCTGAAGTTGAGTCTTAATGGACTCTGCAAAACTGTTTAAAAAATATCCTTTTCCTAATTGGAAAAATGAACTATATACCTCAGGAGTAAAGAGCCATTTAAACAATGTACATGAGGCCATAACACTGTTCATGAACATCCGAGCCTTGTCGATCTTCCCTGGATTGGCACCAGCCTTCCACCTGCATCTCTGGGTGATCCCAGAGATGAGGATTTTCATCCCTGGATGTTGCAGGTGGAGGTGGTGCAGGTCCTCCTTCATAGCTGCAACAAGGTGTACACTTTTGTTTTCTCCTAGGTCATTCCCGCCGCAGTGGATGAGGAGGACATCCAGGGCTGCTCTTCCTTCGAGGGACTGGTGGTAAAAGGAGAGAAGACTCCTCCATTTCAAACCACCCCAGCCAAACCAATGGATGTGGACTCCTTGGAGTCCCAGGTTGTTCCACATGGTCTTCTCAGCTCTCTGGGCCCCCCGTCGGATGTAGCTGTCTCCAATTATCCACACGTTTACTGCATTGAAGACAAATTACATTACTGAGATATGTACAGGTATTCTTTGTAGATGACCGCCATGCTGTAATAATGAGGGTGTCTATGTTGTTCTGATGTAAAATAATGCAATGGAGTACAACTTTACTAACAAGGGTGAGTTCTGGCTGATGCACAAGCCATAATGCTGGTGCTGAATGGTGAGTACTGAAAGATAAAAATAAATGTGTTTAGTTGTATCTCATAAATAATTTAAATGAGTCCACACAAAAACTACAATTTAAACAGACGTTGAGACCTTGTTCCTTCTACTGACTTTTTATATACAGACTACAGTATGGTTCTGGTTAGATAGATAGATAGATAGATAGATAGATAGATAGATAGATAGATAGATAGATAGATAGATAGATAGGTAGATAGATAGATAGATAGATAGATAGATAGATAGATAGATAGATAGATAGATAGATAGATAGATAGATAGATAGATAGATAGATAGATAGATAGATAGATAGATAGATAGATAGATAGATAGATAGATAGATAGATAGATAGATAGATTACCACCCTCTGCCAAAAGTGTGTGTCACATTGGACATTTACTTTGAGAAAATGGCCACAGTTGCTTCTCACTGCGTCATGCCTGCCCCAAAAGGAATGTACTGGATGTGTGGATTAAAAGTATGTGAATGATGAATACCTTCCAATAGGATGGAGTGGGGTGTGTGGCCTGGGCTACATAGTCCCAGCAATGAGAGTTGTCAACAAATTGCCTTCGACCCATCCTGTATTAAGTTCATCCAGACCCAGATGTCCATCCATCCATCCATCCATCTTCTTCCGCTTATCCGGGGCCGGGTCGCGGGGGGAGCAGTCTAAGCAGGGACGCCCAGACCTCCCTCTCCCTGGACACTTCCTCCAGCTCTTCCGGGAGGATCCCGAGTCGTTCCCAGGCCAGCCGGGTGACATAGATGTGATTTGCTAAATACCCACTCACAGACATATTGGAGCCGTATATTTGGCATGCTTCTACCCAGTTATGGCGTATTATCATCTCTAAATCAAATAAGAGATTTTTCCAAACGAGAAGAGGATCCGGCCAACTCATGCAACTCATCTGATTGCCTTACAGAATCATGCTGCTTTAGACTATCTTTCAGCATCTCAAGGTGGTACCTGTGCAATAATTGGTGTTGAATGCTACACATATGTCCCAGATTACAATGCTAGCCTGTCTGACATCATTATACATCTAAAAAAAACATTACTAAACAGGCACACACAAATGACATTGACAGTCATTGGCGTACAATGGAGTACAATAATTATACAGTATGTTTTCTTGGAATCATCTGTGTTATTTTTCTTGTGATTGTTACCAACTGGTCTATATGCAGCACTGGTGCATACTATCTGACGAACTTTTCAAAGAAACCTTTGGTGAACTATGTAATATTGACGTTATGTGAAAACGATAATAGCATTTTTGTATTTTGTATTATTTCATTATGGCATGTTAAACTCATGCACAATATGTATTGTATTTATTTTTTCCATTGAAAGATTTTTTTAATTTTATTTTACTTGTTCTAAAGGCTGCTTTGTTCTTTTAATCTTTATCCCCATTGAAAGACATGTTTATTTTATTTCATTTTGTTTTGTTCTTCAGCTTCATTGAAGAAAATGTTTTTCTTTGAATTTATTATTCTATCGATGCAAATGCTTTTGTTCTTTGATTTTTTTGTATTCTACCATCTCTTACCACACCAATTTGTGTTGTCCTATATAGGACAACAGAGGGAATTGTAGAAGAAAATGTTATAGCTTTCATTGATCTAATCCATTTGATTAGATTTGACCTGTCCTGCTAAACTCATCATCACCCCCATCTATGCAGATCTGAACAAAGACATCTTGAAACCAGTCTTCAAGGAAGTCATCTCTCCTTCCTGTTCACAGATATACCTTTTGTTCTTACTGCAGAGGTGCCAAAGAGTCTCTGCAGCTAGCCTTGACCCCATTGTTATTGTAAATTCAGTATTTGACTATAACTTCCTAAAGTCTGTCTTCCCTAATGCAATCAACCAACTGCCCCCCACCTTTGTCTCAAGTGTTACTGTTTGATGTATGTGTATAAAGCCCTGCCCTGTGAGCTGCTCGGCAGACTGAACTTTGAGTTTCTGTCTCCACTGTACAGTGAATAAAACTCATCTGATTTTGCCACAATTCTGGACATGAGGAATAATTTTTCTTCAACACTCCCTCAGGGAAATGTATGTTTCCAGTACTGTAAAAACAATGATGACATTGTCAACAATGCATATTAAATTACATTTCCTGGATTAGATTAGATTAAAGAGTAAACAATACAAAATAAACAGCCCTTTAACCATGAGTTTCAAAATCACAGAATTCATGTTAGGTTCAGACCATTGGTGCAAGAGACTTTTTTGTACATCTGGAAAAACTCTACATGCCCAAAAAGTTTCATTTTTCTACTCGACAAAAAGCTTATGGGGAGGCATTTTTGAATATTTCAAGGTGGCGCCGTTGAGACATTTAGCAATACCCATTGACAAGGCCATTATGTGGCTGTTCAGGCATACAATACAATCATGTCAAGACTGTTTTATATATCTCTTTAGGATGCATTTGCCTACCAATTTTTATTTGCCTATGACAACGTTTAAAAAAATCTTTATGGGGATTGGTCACATTTTCTAGGGGGCGCTACTTTTGAATTTTGGCCTCCCCATGGGCAGTGCCCCTATCAAGTGTCAGAGTTCTCTGTCCTCAATCAGTGTACCAATTTTCATGATGATTGGAGTTCCTTAAAGCTGTCACAAAGCCACTTGTAATACACAGCGAGGTATCGCTATTCATGCCCGCCACAGTGATACCATTGGTGGTAGCTTCACTGCATTTGTAATGTAGCTTCACCCAGTTGTTCTGCATGTATTACAAGTGGAATGAATTTGATGGGGTCAATCATGTAGGAGTACTACATGTAAGCGTAAAAACTGGATACTTCCTGCCACCACTGGGTAGTCAGGTGGGAGGGTAGTATATCAGGCTATTCTTGATTGAGCCTTCATCATGTCCAGCAAGTTTCAAGGAGCCATGATCAAGTATATGGGCGTGAGAGCCATTGTTGTGGTTTCTTGAGAGGTGATGTTGCTGAAGATAATGCTGAAGATGATGAAGGAAAGTCCGCTGACAGTGTCTTTGCACTTAGTTGCAAATAGGAGGTTTATTGCAAAGAAGAGCAGTATCAAACAAGCAACTGGTCTGCTTGGAGAAGAACAGCCAAATGTCGTCTGACTATTGTCTCCAAGCTCACACTTCTTATACCCTTATCACCCTTCTGATCTTTGGTGAGTCTTTTGATCCAGGCCCCCAGGACCCCTGCTGTGATCGGGTGCCGACAGTCTTCTTCCTTACCAGGTCTACTTCCAATACGACCCCTAATAAAACATGCATCAGATAGTATGTATGTGACCCCCTCATAAACTTGCCTTTCCATTTAAACGAAGCTGGTAACTAACACACAAACATATGGTCACAGACACACATCCTCCAGACACTACACCATTCAAAGTGAAAGAGCGTGAAAAAAAAAATCACCAAATTTTGACACATTGTAGCAACCACGCCCTTTGACCTACAGAAACCTTTTTGATAAGTGTTGGTCACCATGGTCTCTGGATGATCTGTACCTGATTTGAAGTCAATCAGGCTATAGCCCTAGGAACAGCTCCTTCTAAAAGATTAAATAAACGTGTCAAAATGGCCTTCCTGTGTAGTTGAGGATGGGGCTTCAGGAGGATTTTTTGGGCGCTTCACTATGTTTTATAAACCCACCAAATTTCATGCATTTAGGCAAAACAGAGAGGTGGGGCTCGCTGTGAGATCTGTGAAGTGATGACGTTACACGGTTGAGCTCCGCGTCCTAAAGCAGGTGGCTAATAGCGGCTAGCGTTTTGAGTGTCGTTTCTAGCAGTTTAAGGAAAAATTGCCGAGTGAATATATATGACAGTCATGCACAGGCTTCCACATAGTGTCAGGAGTTGTCAAAGATTGGTGTTTTCGGTTCCGATCGACTGGAAGGTCTATGTTTTCAACTGACAAGCAGACGAAAAGTTAGCAGCGCCACTAGCACGGGAGTGGAGCCGGATGAAACTGCACCAGACACCGGAGGCAACCCTCTAAATAGAAAAACCGTGAGAAGACACGAGTTCTACATCAGAAACAGAAGCATGGTAATAAGATAATTGTCTCACTATGCCATCATTAGTGATATGATATTAAGGCAATAATTGTCAGGCTGTAGATGTGACTGAAGAACTGACATGCGACAACAGAGTGTGAGACTATTCATGACAGCATAAGCCAAACTTTCAGACGTGATAGGGTCTAAACCCTAGCCAAAGATATTTCAGAAGCAGTTTGTTGTTGGTTGTCATGGATGCATTAGTTGAGAAATCGCTGCTGCTTCAGTTGTACGCCTTGCAGTACATTTGAAACAACAAAGTGCTATGCGTCCATGTTTAAATACATTTAAATACAGGGACAAAATGTCCACTTTTGCCCAGACATGTACGCTTTCAATTATGATTACTTTCATTATTACTTTCATTTCCTGTGTGTCGTCCTGCTACTCGCACACACAAGGAGAGACAGAGACAGAGCCCCCCTTTCGGGACACATATTTTCTATGATTTTAACATGGCACACAATACTCAGAACATCTCACACAAACAACATGCACACATTACTGATGACAGACTTGAACCCACCACCTTGTGCATGCTTGTTATTTAATTAATAAATATATAGAATTGTAACAGAAACATTGATATTTCTATATCTCAATATTAGACATAAGTGAGACTTCAAGAATAGATTATTACAGTTTATAAAGTGCCTTTATAATCCATTACTGATGTATACGAATGTAGACAGCCATGCTGTCTACATTCGTATACATCAGTAATGGATTATAAAGGAGCATTCTCAGGCACTCTGTGCCTCATGTTAGATGAGTTTGATCTTTTCATGGAGACCTCATCCTCAGAGAAAGATGGGATATTGATAAAAGCATGAAGCAGAGCAGAAGACGCAGACAGGGGACTGGTTTATGACAGGATCCTGTGTGTGACATTAATGACATGGCATCAGGAAAAGCACGTGATGAGGACATTTTAAACAAAGCATTTGTGTGCGCCAAATGCATGAAGTGACTGAAGAAAACAGAGGCTTTATTCAAGCTTCCAGACAACTTTGTGGACGTATCCATCGAGGTTTCAACACAGATGGGACTGGCGAAAAAATTTATATTTTGAACATCTTCTAGATTTTCTTCTCACAAAATTATATGGAGTTGGTAAATTAAATTAAAGACTTTTCTATTGGGAAGTGTGTCAACCTCCTGAAATCATCCAGTATATCTGAGACAATTAAATGGGGGAGTTTGTTGACTTGATTCTGCCTGAACCTGAAGAAACTTTGTCTAGTTTTGTTCACGACTATGTGGGACATGGTTACACATTTAGATGTCTATGTTCCACCTTTGTTCTCTTTATATCTGTCTATTTGTATGACTGACTGTGTGTCTGTCTAGAGTGACATCAGCTAAAGGAGCCAGTCTCTAGTTAAACACTCACAAAACTAGGAGCAACAGTTAATACTGCATTAATAATTGATATTGTCTGTCCATCTATCTATCTATCTATCAATCTATCTATCTATCTATCTTGTTGTGGAAAAAAAATATCTATCCTTAATTTGTCTGTGGAGAGTCAAAAATAGAAGACTGGAACAAGGCCTTAGTGTTTATTCTCTGCAGAGAAGGAAACAGCACAATCTGACAGCAAGCATAGCATGAGGTCTCAGCCAACTTTTATCTCCCAGAGAGTCCTTTGTTTCTTTGATCTCTGGGTTGAACAAATTGGAGGACATTTGGTTACAGTAAGACAGACATTCAGGAACCGAGAGGTTTTACAACTGGTTTCCCAATAGCAGGACCCTTTGATGAATACAGATAAGGGAGGTGTGAAGGATCCTAGGAAGGATCCCCACACAGTTTTATACAGGAAGAGGACATAACACAAACATCAGTTAAAAGTAAACACATCTAATGAAAATCTCCACCATAACTCCCCCCTTTTTATCATAAATGATCATTTTTTTGGTCATATTTCATTTTCATCACTGCTGCTATTCGTTTCTTGATAATAGTTTCCTGTAATATTTACCATAGTGATTGTTGAATCTATCATGGATGAGATTATTTTTCTTGCACAGGGTATAACACAACATGAAATAAGTTGGCAAATTTCCTTATGATAAGCCACCAGTTACCCTCTGTGAGCCATGCCCATAGATTAAACCTTTCTGTAGATCGTGCATCTACAGATTTCTGCCTATGTAAGAGATCATTTAAGTGTGAGACTACATGTGTCATGTTGTCAGTTATATCAGTAATATAAGTACATTCACCTCCAATAATGTGGCATATCCCTCCCTGGGAAGCCAGTAACACATCTAATGGCATCCTACTTTGTAAGGCAACATTACTTAATGCTTGTGTTTCTACTGTTTTCTATTTCAAAGGCCAATTCATCAATTTCATGTGCATTATTAACAGGCCCATACCAAGGTAGAAGTCCTGAGAAGAACTTCTCTTGGGGTGAGATGTGCAGAGTCTCTCTGGGCTGTCGTTGTCATTTTGGTGGAGTATAATTATGATTATAGGTGCTGTGGTGATATATAAGATTTTCGATTATACGGACATAGGGTTATAGTTTTGGCATGATGCATTTGCCACACCATCCTGGCCGGAGAACTTGATAAACATAAACAATTCTTACATACCCATACAAAATCTTGTAAAGCCCCATATCCTTCTTCATTACGATAACAACTTGAGGATTATTGTGATGGACCGAGCGGTCCCCCAAGTGTGGGATTGGCAGCCGGACAGTTGACGGAGGACAAGTAGGCCGCAGAGGTAAAATCAACCAGTATTTTATTAACCTGGTACAAGAACAAAAAAAGGTGGCAGGGACCAAAACAAAAAAACAATGCAAAGCAAAGCAAAGCAAAGCAAAGCAAAGCAAAGCAAAGCAAAGCAAAGCGTGACTCGTCTCTCCGGTATACAGCCAAGTAACCAACACAGCCTCACTGCAAGCATGTGTGTCTCCTCTCTCTCCCCTCAGATAGACTGAGGTCTCCCTCATATAGGGCTACCTGTTCCCTGGATTGGACTCAACCAATCCAGAGAACAGGTAACTTCCTCCAAAAACCTATTTACAATCTTAATAAATCGTACCAAGTAGAAATAAACCCAATAACAGGGACCAAACAACCATATATAACAATGAGACCACCACCAAATAACATAATCCTTTATACTAACCAAAAACACACCAAACACCCCTCCACCGTGCACAGTGTACCAAACCCCAGCTCTGGGGTGGAGTTAAAACCCCGGCACCGGCAGCGGGCGCGCTTCCGCCTGGGAGCCACAGAGCTGGAGCCGGTGGTGAGTATTGCGTGTTTGGTGTAGTGTACTGGTGGCTGACGTGAAAAACTACGGGTGAATGTATGTGAAAATGAGACCGGGTTGCGGGTACCTCGCTACCCGGTGGTAATGGTGTCGAGGTTGGTTATGGGGAAATGAAACGATCGGTAAGTGACTACGTGACTGTGGCTGCAGCGGAGCCGCATGCTCGACCACGCCAGAGCGCGCGGTGCGCTCCGGCACGCCAGAGCGCACCACGCGCTCTGGCGTCGGCACGTGACCAAACTCCACCGCAGCCACCACCAAAGTGCACAAGCATTACCCCACTACCCCTTCACACTTGAAATAAATGAACACAGATCACAAACACCACTGTGCCCCGGGGTATTGTGTATCTGTGCCCGTGCACCGAGAGGGAACCGAGTCCGGTCCCTCTCTCTCCCCTCCCCCGCTTGCGCAGCCCAGCGCAGCGGTGAGAAGGGGGGGGGTCACCTTCTCACATTTCCCTCCCCTTCTGGAGTCTCGCCAACTGGGTGGCGAGACAAAAAGTCGGCGACAGTGTTGTCCTTGCCAGCCCGGTACTGCACCGTGAAACGGTAGGGCTGCAGAGCCAAGAACCAGCGGGTGATACGGGCGTTCGAGTCCTTCATTTGTCCCAGCCACTGCAGGCTCCGATGGTCAGTCTCAAGCACAAAGTCCCTACCTAGCAGGTAGTACTTGAAAGTGTCCAACGCCCACTTCACCGCTAGGCACTCTAGCTCTGTCACGGCGTATCTGGTCTCCCTAGGGAACAGCTTACGGCTGATGTAGGCCACAGGCTTCCGCTGCTCCCCATGCCCCTGGAGTAGCACCGCCCCAAGACCTACACCAGACGCATCAGTCTGCACCGTAAAGGGCTGTGAGAAGTCGGGGCTCTGGAGCACTGGGTCATGACAAAGGGCTGCCTTCAGATCCCTGAAGGCTTGCTCCTGCTCCGGCCCCCATGGAATCCGGGTGGTGGCAGACTTCCTCGTCAGGTCCGACAAGGGTGTTGCCCGCCGGGCAAATTCTGGTACAAACCGGCGATACCAGCCGACCAAGCCCAAGAATGAACGCACGTCCTTCTGGGTTTGGGGCCTTGGACAATCCCGTATCGCCTGGAGCTTGTCAGCTTGTGGTCGGATAACCCCTCGGCCAATAATATGGCCCAGGTACTGCACCTCCTCCTGGGCTAAGGCGCACTTCAGTGGGTGGATGGTAAGTCCGGCCTTCTGAATGCGTCTGAGCACATCCTTGAGGTGGCGCAGATGATCCTCCCAGGTTGCACTGTACACCACAATGTCATCCAGGTACGCTGCCGCGTACGAGTCCGTACCTGCAAGCACACAGTCCATTAGTCGTTGGAATGTGGCCGGGGCTCCTTGCAGTCCAAATGGCATCACCACAAACTGGAACAGACCCTGTGGTGTGCGGAACGCTGTGCAAGGTCTGGCTTCCTTGGCTAAGGGCACCTGCCAGTAACCCTTGCACAGGTCCAAGGTGGTGATAAATTTCGCCTTCCCCAAGCGCTCAATTAAATCCTCCAATCGAGGCATGGGGTAGGCGTCAAAGCGGGACTGGGCGTTAACCCGCCGAAAGTCTATGCAGAAGCGCATAGTTCCGTCCTTTTTTGGAACTAGCACTACTGGATTACTCCACTCACTGGAGGACCTCTCAATCACGCCCAGAGCTAGCATCTCCTCCACCTCCGTCCTGAGGTGTGGCAAGAGACGCTCTGGGACACGATACATCCTCTGACGCACTGGTGTAGTGTCTGTCAGAGGGATGGGGTGCTCTACGAGGGTGGTGTAGCCTGGCCTTTCCTGAAACAGGCCAGCCGGAATAATCCTCGTCAGCTCCTCCTGCTGGCGGGTGGACAGATGGGAGAAGTCCAGGGTTGCAGACTGCTGGCCGGTGGGGAAGAACTGCTCCGGAGTCTCTTCCTCCTCCGCCACAGCCTGCACCCGGAGCTGCAGACTAGGCTCCCTTTCATGCCATTCCTTCAACAAATTAACATGAAAGACCTGTGTGGGCTTCCTTTTACCAGGGCGATTGACCTCATAGGTCACAGGACCCATCTTCCGCACCACCTCATACGGCCCCTGCCACTTGGCCAGTAGCTTGTGTTCTGAGGTGGGCAGAAGCAGCAGAACCTTCTGGCCCGGCTGAAGATGACGTTGCCGGGCAGCCTTGTCATACCAAGTCTTCTGCTGGGTCTGGGCCTGCTCCATGTTAACCTGCACCATCTCAGCCATCTCCTCCATCTTGTCCCTCATTTGAAGGACATGGGCCAAGATGCTGCGGGTTTCTGGGGTAGATGGTCCTTCCCAGGTCTCTCTCAGGACATCCAGAGGGCCCCTCACCCGCCTGCCATAAAGCAGTTCAAACGGGGAGAAACCAGTAGATGCCTGAGGCACCTCCCGGTAGGCAAAGAGCAAGTATGGCAGCCAACGGTCCCAGTCCTTCCCGTTGACAGCCACAAACTTCCTCAGCATGCCTTTAAGGGTCTGGTTGTAGCGCTCAACCAGGCCGTCGGTCTGAGGGTGATAGGGGGTGGTCCTGATGCCCTTGATGCCCAGCAAGCCGTACACCTGCTTTAGAGTCCTCGATAGGAAAGCCGTACCCTGGTCTGTCAGAACCTCCCTGGGGATGCCTACTCTAGAGAATAGGTGTAGCAGTGCCTGGGCTATTGGACGGGCAGTTATCTTGCGGAGAGGGAAGGCCTCAGGGTAGCGGGTGGCATAGTCACAAATAACCAAAATATATTTCTGGCCCGACTGGGACCTCTCGAGTGGACCTACAATGTCCATGGCTATGCGGGTAAAGGGAGTCTCGATCACGGGTAGTGGCTGCAGAGGATAAGGGGTGGTCTTTCTGTTGCTGGTTAATTGGCAGGTCGGACAACTTCTACAAAATCCCTGGACTTCTTTGTAGAGCCCTGGCCAATAAAATCTTGCGGCTATTCGTTCGAACGTTTTGGCATTGCTCAGGTGACCAGACCATGGGATTTCATGGCCCATCCCCAGCACTCTCCCCCTGAGCTTTGCCAGAACCACCAGTTGCTCTGCCCTACCCTCTGCTGGCTGGTGGTAAAGTAGACCATCCCTCAGCACATAGCCTTCCCCTGATGAACTGGCAGGTCTGTTTCTGACCTCTGTGGCTGACTCATATGCTCCCTTCAGAGTAATATCCTCCCTCTGGAGCTGCTCAAAATTCTCTGGGTCCTCTCCCCAGATCTCATCTGGCCCACTCACTGTCAAATTTTTCTCAATAGTGCCAGCCAGTTTAGCCTGCCTCCGCTGTCTCCTAGTTTTCCTTGCCCTTACTCGTGCTGGGGAAGGGATGTCCGCATCAGCAAAGGCTAATTCCCTCATGTTTTTAGCATTTGAGTCATTCTCATTTTCCTCCCGGGCCCCTGCCTTAACCTGGGCCCTTGTCCTCACCAGGTTCACTGGCCGACTCAGGCTTAGTAACTCTGGAAGTACGGCAATATCCTGCCCCACTATGACTGGGTGGCTAAGCCTCTCTACCCCTACCGATACCTGGTAGGTTTGGTGCTGGATCTCCAAATAGATTTCGGCTACTGGGTAGTGATGTTCATCCCCATTCACACACAACACTTTCAGCCTCCTACCCTGTATAAAGTCCCGTTTGTCCACCAGGTGGGGCTGAATCAAAGTTTGTGTGCTGCCAGAATCTAAAAGGGCAATAGTCTTCCTCCCATTTACCCCTACCGGCATCGTTTGTAGCCGCCCCATAAAACCTGCACAACCCTCCCCTGGTCTCGGGATGCAGCTATGGGTGGAGTATTTGGGCTTCCTGCTTGGGCACTCTGGCTTGATGTGACCCTCCTGTTTGCACAGGTAACAGACAACAGGGCCCTTTGGTCTCTGTTCCGGGTCACTTCTGGGCTTGGCTGGGGCAAATGTACGGGCTGGCATCTCTCTGGGCTCGGCCCCCCTTAGACCACCCCCATAACCAAAGCCCTCAGACCTACCCCGTGCAGCTGCATGCCGCGTGTGAGTCTCCCGGCGGAAGTTCCTGCCCTCCCGTCGAGCCGACAGGAAGGTCTCCACCAGCTCTGCTGCCCCCTGGCCATCCTGAGGATTGCGCTCCTTGACCCAGACTTGAATGTCTGGGGCCAGGGTGCAGAGGAACTGCTCCATTATGAGCACCTCAGAGACCTCTTCAACTGTCTTACTTGACGGCCGAATCCATTTCTGGAACAGGTCTCGGAGGCGGGTGTACAGCTCACGGGGGGTCTCTCCTGCTCGAATATCCGGCTCCCGGAAGCGTCTCCGGTACACTTCCCCGTTGATCTCATATTTTAGGAGTATAGACTCTTTCACAGAGTCGTAGTCCATGGCCTGGTCCATGTCCATGGACACATAGGCGCTGCATGCCTTCCCAGTGAGGTAGGGCACCAGGAGCACAGCCCAGTCCTCCCTAGGCCAGCGGTATGCTGTGGCCAGCCGCTCAAAGGTGGTGAGGTAGTGCTCGATGTCATCCCCGTCTTCCAGCCTAGGAATGGCGCCTCTGGACCACGCCATCGGTGTGGCCACCGGTGTTGCTGGAACTACAGGAGGTGGAGGCCCCGGAGCTGCAGGCGCTGGAGCTGGAGCTGGAGGCGCCTCACCCCGTGGTGGACTCTGGGGTGGTGTAGGTGATGATCTGCGCCCAGCATCCACGTCCTCCCTCAGCTGGTTCAGCTGCAACTGGACACTCCTCCAGCGCCGCTCCTGCTTTGAGGACTCCCTTTCCTGTGCCTCCAGACTCCTCTCCAGGAGATGACGCAGGACACCCAACTCTGACTGCTTCGGCTGGGCTGCTGCACCACGTGGAGGCTGCAGCTCCCTGTCCTGGAACTCCTCCTCCGACCTGTCACCCAGGTCTTCCCTTGTCAACCTCTGCCCCTCCATCCTTAGCCAGGTGTGGCCACGGCTCACCCTGCCCCTGCAGCTCACACCTTGTCTTCCCTGTCTCCTGTCCAGCTTCCAGGAGGCGAAAAAAAAATCCCCCTTCTGACACCAAATGTGATGGACCGAGCGGTCCCCCAAGTGTGGGATTGGCAGCCGGACAGTTGACGGAGGACAAGTAGGCCGCAGAGGTAAAATCAACCAGTATTTTATTAACCTGGTACAAGAACAAAAAAAGGTGGCAGGGACCAAAACAAAAAAACAATGCAAAGCAAAACAATGCAAAGCAAAGCAAAGCAAAGCAAAGCAAAGCAAAGCGTGACTCGTCTCTCCGGTATACAGCCAAGTAACCAACACAGCCTCACTGCAAGCATGTGTGTCTCCTCTCTCTCCCCTCAAAGCAAAGCAAAGCAAAGCGTGACTCGTCTCTCGTGCATCTACAGATTTCTGCCTATGTAAGAGATCATTTAAGTGTGAGACTACATGTGTCATGTTGTCAGTTATATCAGTAATATAAGTACATTCACCTCCAATAATGTGGCATATCCCTCCCTGGGAAGCCAGTAACACATCTAATGGCATCCTACTTTGTAAGGCAACATTACTTAATGCTTGTGTTTCTACTGTTTTCTATTTCAAAGGCCAATTCATCAATTTCATGTGCATTATTAACAGGCCCATACCAAGGTAGAAGTCCTGAGAAGAACTTCTCTTGGGGTGAGATGTGCAGAGTCTCTCTGGGCTGTCGTTGTCATTTTGGTGGAGTATAATTATGATTATAGGTGCTGTGATGATATATAAGATTTTCGATTATACGGACATAGGGTTATAGTTTTGGCATGATGCATTTGCCACACCATCCTGGCCGGAGAACTTGATAAACATAAACAATTCTTACATACCCATACAAAATCTTGTAAAGCCCCATATCCTTCTTCATTACGATAACAACTTGAGGATTATTGTGATGGACCGAGCGGTCCCCCAAGTGTGGGATTGGCAGCCGGACAGTTGACGGAGGACAAGTAGGCCGCAGAGGTAAAATCAACCAGTATTTTATTAACCTGGTACAAGAACAAAAAAAGGTGGCAGGGACCAAAACAAAAAAACAATGCAAAGCAAAGCAAAGCAAAGCAAAGCAAAGCAAAGCAAAGCGTGACTCGTCTCTCCGGTATACAGCCAAGTAACCAACACAGCCTCACTGCAAGCATGTGTGTCTCCTCTCTCTCCCCTCAGATAGACTGAGGTCTCCCTCATATAGGGCTACCTGTTCCCTGGATTGGACTCAACCAATCCAGAGAACAGGTAACTTCCTCCAAAAACCTATTTACAATCTTAATAAATCATACCAAGTAGAAATAAACCCAATAACAGGGACCAAACAACCATATATAACAATGAGACCACCACCAAATAACATAATCCTTTATACTAACCAAAAACACACCAAACACCCCTCCACCGTGCACAGTGTACCAAACCCCAGCTCTGGGGTGGAGTTAAAACCCCGGCACCGGCAGCGGGCGCGCTTCCGCCTGGGAGCCACAGAGCTGGAGCCGGTGGTGAGTATTGCGTGTTTGGTGTAGTGTACTGGTGGCTGACGTGAAAAACTACGGGTGAATGTATGTGAAAATGAGACCGGGTTGCGGGTACCTCGCTACCCGGTGGTAATGGTGTCGAGGTCGGCTATGGGGAAATGAAACGATCGGTAAGTGACTACGTGACTGTGGCTGCAGCGGAGCCGCATGCTCGACCACGCCAGAGCGCGCGGTGCGCTCCGGCACGCCAGAGCGCGTGGTGCGCTCTGGCGTCGGCACGTGACCAAACTCCACCGCAGCCACCACCAAAGTGCACAAGCATTACCCCACTACCCCTTCACACTTGAAATAAATGAACACAGATCACAAACACCACTGTGCCCCGGGGTATTGTGTATCTGTGCCCGTGCACCGAGAGGGAACCGAGTCCGGTCCCTCTCTCTCCCCTCCCCCGCTTGCGCAGCCCAGCGCAGCGGTGAGAAGGGGGGGGGGTCACCTTCTCACAATTATCATGTCCTTCTTTACCTCGAATTGAAACAAGATGATGTGTTGAGCTGGGAAATATATGGTGTTTTCCTGTTATTTAAACAAGGCAGGTGTGATGGTTGTGTGGCCCCACAGGTAGCATTTCGAATAATGGTGCAACTACTTTTCTCTAAATAAGTTGTAAATTGACTGCATTTACTGTAGAAACAAATATCTGGCTGGTAAATGGTTGGATTTGTTTCAAATAATGGTTCAAATATACGATTATCATACCCCGCTGAAGCATTTAAAATACATACTTTTTGTCCTGTATAATCAACAACTGTAACATTTAATATTACAATAGATTTTGATAGATTTCCTACTAAATGTTTTTTAGTTTCTACAGATAAGGCTGTGGATACCCTAAGGACTTCAGAGGCATTTAAGGGCCAAGGGATGGCTGGATTGGATGAGGCAGATTGGTGAGGTAGCTGGGCACACACATAGCTGCTACTGGTGATTTTTAACTTTCTCACATTAGTAACCATAGACTTATACCAGGCATTATTTTCAATCATGCTAATTTCTCTTTTCAATATGGAATGTTTACTGTTCTCGGGTTGATGCACAGGGTTTGCTGAGAACAACATGGTCATTGTTGGGAATAACACTATCAAGCCTAATACAACACTTAATTTTAACAGGTTAGTTTTTGGAAAAGTCCATGTTGATCAGCAATCTATTAGTGTCCCTCGGTGGCCTCTCCAGGGTGACTCATGTATTGGGTTTTCGCTGGAATCTTGTGTGTGTATCATGTGATTCACCGTAGCAGCTGTGGCAGCGCTTGCCTGGCACCATTCAGCCGGGCTGGTCATCGCTGCCTCGCTATGAATAGATGTGTGTTTTTGAGCGAGTGATCTTTGAAGAAGAAAAATTAATCCTTAGTAAGCGATCTTGCGAGAAAACAAAATTAATCCTTAGCAAGTGATCTTGCAAGAAAAACAAATTAGTCCTTAGCAGGGTCGTCCGCTGGCTGTGGCAATTTCCTGCAATGGCTGGCATGTATCCAGGTCGCTTTCTCTGCTACTTTCACTGCAGTGTGGTTGGTCAGGAGGACTTGGTAGGGTCCAAGCCACTTCTTCTGGTTCCACCTTCAGCAAAGCAGCTTTCACCTGTGAGTGAATACCTGTTAATAGAGACGACAATCAGGTGCAATATTGGACCATTGCTGAGTGCATAATTGGTGTCGAGGGCCTTCTCTTTTGGTCCTCTCTCCAGCCTAGATGTCGTGGTTGGGCAAACAGAATCTCAAAAGGACTCTAGTTAGTTTTTGCTCTGACACGCATGCACATGTACATAAGCACAATAGGCAAACACTTTGTCCATGGCAACCCTGTTCCCTGGCAGCATTTTGCTAACTTAGCTTTCAGAGTTCCATTTTCTATTCCTACTACACCTATGCTAGCTGGATCATTGCCCCATCTAGGCATCATTTCTGCTAGCAATGCTTTTCTTACTGCATTTGCAGTCTGAGCGGAAACAGGGAATGCTTCTACCCACTTAGAAAACATGTCAACCATAACTAAACAATGAGACTTCCCTTTGCTTGGTGTTAATTCAATGAAGTCCATTTGTATGTGTTCAAATGGTTGTATTGGTTGTGGGTGCGCTACCTGCTGGATAGGCATCTGTCTTCCAGTATTGTGTGACAGGCAAATGTGGCACCTTTTACAATATTTTTCTGCATACATTTGAAACCCTTTTGAAAAAAAAAACACATTTTTGACACTGCATCATGTATCCCCCCTTTTGACACGTGGTCTAACCCATGTGTCAATTTAGCATAATGATGGAAGAGGAATGCTTGTGGGAGACAAGGTTTGATATTTGGACCATACCATACATCACTGATCTTCTTGCAGCCGTTGTTTTTCCATGTATAGATGTCTTTAACAGTCGCTTGTGATTGGACTGCTAACACCTCTTCAGAAGGAGATATGTTAGTGATGTTAGAAAGCAATGCATGACAAGGCTGCTGCTTTTGCAGCTCCATCAGCCCTAGCATTTCCACGAGAAACTTCATCGGTAGTGTTTGAATGAGCTTGGCATTTGGCATCAATGCTGCCGTTTGAGCAGAGTAATTATCTGGAAGTTTGCCTGAGCACACTACACTGTGTGAATTGACTACTGCAAATCCAACATAATTTTTTCCAGTGGTTATATTCCTGGATGCTGAGCCACCTACAAAGATAATCAGATCAGGGTTAGTCATAGGTGTGTCTTGGGGATCAGCTCATGGACTGCATACTTAACAATATTGTGTTGCAGTCATGCTCCTCCTCCTCAGCAGTCGTTGCTGGAATAGGATGAAGAGTTGCAGGGTTAAGGATAGTGCATCGCTTGATGGTCACATTAGGCATTTCCATCAGAATAGCACTGTATCTTAACCATCTTGCTGTGGATAAATGTGAAGTTTTTTGTTCTAATAGAATCTTTGAGACAGCATGTGGAACAAGTAGTGTGAGAACTGAATACCCCACCACATAACGTGAGGCAATTACTGCTCTCCCAGCAGCTGCCACTGCATGCGAACACTTTGGGAGACCTGCTGCCACTGGATCAAGCTTGGCTGAAAAATAAGCAACAGGTCTTAGTTTGTCTCCATGATGCTGCAAGCGAATCGATGTCATGCAACCCTCTTTCTCCTCCACAGTTTGAATAAATGGTTTGTTTGGATCTGGTATGCCTAAAGTAGGTGGTGCTATCAAAGTTTGTTTCAACTCTTTAAAGGCTTGCACTGCTTCTGATGTCCAAGTGATTTCACTGTGTGGTTGGAGACCTTTCTGGTGTGGTATGTCTAATAGAGGCATTGCAATGACAGAATAGTTTGGAATTAATGCATGGCGATAGGAACATAAGCCTAAAAATGACATCATTTCTTTCTTTGTTTTTGTGTTAGGAATCTTTTGTATGGCTTGAACACGTTTTGGCAGTAGTTGTTTTCCTTCTGCTGAAATGAGGTGGCCCAAAAAGGTTGCCTTTTCTTGTACGAGTTGTATTTTTTTCAGACTTACTTTATGACCTTCATGAGCAAGATCCTGCAATAGTTTAACAGTGTCTGTTTCACATTGTTCCTTTGTAGGTGCACAGAGAAGAAGATCATCAAAATATTGCAGTAAAGCTGAATTTGGTGTAAGTTCTAGAGAATAAAGTAATTCAGCCACTACATTGTTGTATATAGTTGGTGATCCCACAATATCTCTGGCATAGGCGTGTGACATCGTCACATTAATTCAGTGTTTTGTTGCTTGTTTTTTTTTCAAAGAAAAGAGTTATCACCCTAAGGATCTACATGGATGACTATGTTTATACCTAAATGTGTATGTGTGAGTCTTGTATACATCCTCTGTGATAGATGAGATGAATACAGGGTATCCCTTTAAGGACACAGTCAGACCAGGCACCTGGAGTATTTTTTAGGCCCTTCCCATAGGCCTGTAAGGGCAGACCAGGAA
The DNA here is from genome assembly GCA_029224185.1 of Karalla daura. NCBI lineage: Eukaryota > Metazoa > Chordata > Actinopteri > Chaetodontiformes > Leiognathidae > Karalla > Karalla daura. Next base: position 3,421,627 of record CM055188.1, on the reverse strand, counting down.
GGGTGTGTGTGGTGTAAGGAGAGCAGAGTGAGATGAGAGAGTGTGAGCCCCAGTCCATAGGCCCCAACTCATATTCAGTGTGGTTGGGTCAGTTGGTTGCTGAACATGGACCGTGGTTAGAGTTTTGGAGCTTGATTGGACTTATAGGGGGGAGAAGAGTGGCTACCACAGGTGCGTTGCCCAGAATAAGAGACGCACGTGGTGGGCCCCTCGAATGAAGTGCATAAACTCCATCACCTGCGTGTCGGTTAGCTAGCGGCTATTGCACGCGATTGCCGACCCTGAGTGCTGGGTTCGAATCCCAATAGGCCATTACTTGGACACATCAGTAAGAGTATTCCTTTTTTATTTTATTGCCATATTTTACGGAGATTCCAGCTATGTTTGTGTGGTTTTCATCATTTTCTCTGGATTTTGGTGGATTACTTTTGATTTTGTGTGGATTACCTTGGATCCTGTGGATTACTTTTTGTTTTTGGTGGACACCAAGAACTATTAAGACATAGGACAAGGACAAAGTGGAAAAGGCTTTTGGTTTGGGTGGGAATGTGGTGTCTTCGTATGTACCTTTGTATGGTATACAGTACAATACAGTATTCAAATTGAATATTTTTTCTGTCCGATGATATAATTTTGCAAACAATAAGTTCAATCACCAGGTTTGCAATCCCTTAGTGTGTTAACAGGTGTGTAAATGTCCATGTTTTCCCTTTGAATGTAAATGCAAACCAGTACTGACTGTCTGGGTGTACTGGGACACTGAAAAATGCATTAGTCAAATCTATCACTGTGAACCAGCGTGCTGTAGGTGGTATTTGTGACAGAATGGTGTAAGGATTTGGAACAACTGGTGCTCTAGGTTGAACTGCCTTATTTACAGCTTGCAAATCTTGCACAAATCTCCAATCATCTGGTTGTCCATCTTCTCTAGCTTTTTTAACAGGCGAAATTGGTGTTCGCACAGGACTTCGACTGGGAACTATCATACCTGCTTCTGTCAGTGCTTGAAAGACTGGTGTTATGCCATCTATGACTTCTTGCTTAAGTGGATATTGTCTTTGACATGGTCGATAGTCAGATTTAGGTATTATGACTACTGGTTCAGCTGATTTTACTAGACCTATGTCAGCTTTTCAGGGACTTGACTTAACAGAGGGTGTGTCTGTGCTTCTTCAAAAGACAAACATGGAAACAAACAAGTTAGAATTTCATCATTTGATAGACATGTTAGGCTGTGCATGCTGTGTAAATCAGCAGAAAAGTTTTTCTTAAAGGCTTTCAATTGTGCACAATATTGAATTTCTCCCACGAAAGTTGTTTTCCAGTCAGTCACTTCAGAGCAGTCATTAACAAATGATATTTTGTCATTCTACTCACAATTTGCTCTGTAGCAAGAGTTTCAGTTTTTATTATCTTCAGTCCCTCTACAGTGGACAAAATTGATATTCCTAGGCTATCATTAAGTCTCTTCCTGGTTGATTGATTGGACAATGAGTAAATAGTGAAAATGCATGTTTCGTTTTGTTTCATCTGAATCTATGCAGGGCAAAGGAACGGTGAAATGTTCTTCGACCACAGTACCTGAAGCCCCCATTGGATACATAGAGCGTCCACTCATCTTTGGAGAGGGGGAGAAATCTTGTGCTCTACTTACAGAATTTGTTGCTTCTGGGTCAAGAAGATGTGTGTATGGGTGTGTAATGTGCGTGTGTGTAGTACCTCTCTCTCCTGACACAGCAGCTTGAAGCTGGAGCCCTTCTCTCTCCTCCTCCCCCTCCTCGCGTCAATCCTTCCTCAGTCTGCGATCTCCTGCCCAATGTCCTTTCTTCTTGCATATGTAACAAACATCTCGGTCTATCCTACGTTCCTGTCTTTCATGTTGCATTTCTGCGTAATTCTACAAGATGAGCATCTTGAAATCCTACACAGGATGTTTTAACATCTTATTTCAGATGTTAATACATTTAAGAAACAATTGCCCAGATGAGTTTACCATATTCCTGCTGTGTTGCCCAAATTGGTTGGCTGATCAAGACCACTATGATAATAAAACAATTCAGTGAGACGGCATAGATATTCATCTGGTGATTCAGTCCATTTTCGTTTACATCTGTTAATTTTGGCCATGTCGATCTTATGAGGGAAGGCTGTAGTAAATTCTGTGATTAGCATCTGTACATCATTCTTGTACTCATTATTTTCATTATGCTCCCAATCTAGACATTTGCATCTGATGTCAGTCGTTGGAAACCTCCCTGAAATTTTCTGCCATTTAAAAGGGTTCATTTTGGTAATTAGCAGTCTTTTTAGCTCAAACATTGTGGGTCTAAAATCACAGCAAAACATCAATAACTGCTCTGAGAATTTTCTACTTGAGGCTGCTGGCTCTGGAAGATGTTTAGCTGCTTCCATGACATCCGTGGTTGTCCAGGAATGGATGCTTGCTGCTTGTGCGGCTGGCTGCGGTTGTGGGGCTGGTGAATGCGGGACATACGGCAGTGGCAGAGGAGCAGGGCAGGAGTGGAAATCCAGGTCCACCTTTACTAACTGTGAGAGAGGTGGATAAAGAGCAGAACACTGAAAAGCATTATCTGTTCTCTCTTTAACAGGTTGGCCTATTCCTTCTTTTGGTAAAAACTTGCACATTAGTTTCCTATCTCTGCGCTCTGCCTCCTTCTTTCACGCATTAAATGTCTGTTTGCTGTTCCATATTTTTTAAATCTTCAACTAACACTTTTCTCCCTTCTAACAATTTTTTTTCAAGCGTAGCTATTGCCTGCAGGCCAAAAGAACCCTCTTTTGAAACACCCCATTTTCTCACACCACTGTGGCATAAACTTAATTGTTTCGTTCCCATATTTATATTGCATGAATTTCTCATTTGGCAACTCAGGCGCATAATCTCTGCTGCGACCTGATCCCATACTTATACCGTAAACGTCCTCATGGTATCACACTATGAAGCCAGTACTTTTACTGTCTCCCGGAGACACCAGGACCATAGCACGGATCGCACATAAGTTAGGCCCTCTTTTTGTAGAGGTTCAACTGTATTCTACTCTGTATGATACTTCTACCCAACAGAACCCTCAGAGCAAGCTTAGAGCAACGGGGGCGAGGGGAAGAGATCCTTAGTGATCAAAATCCATGGGCAGAACCAAGCTCTGAGAGGATGGTCATCTGCCGACTACCGGTTGGGTTACCTTACCTTCCTGTGACCAATTTCAGGAGGAACATTGAAATTGAAGCTGCAATAAATAGTTTTCACTGGAGGTCCTGCTCCTCCCGAAGTACGCCTGAATAAACTTCCAGCAGACCGCAAATATCAGAGATTATGTCTGTAGTGCCCTGGATTCACCCAACTCTCAAGACATGGTTAGCAATAAACTTCCACAGACTAGTACTCACACAGGCTCTTTCTCTGGTTGACAGCAACTGTCCTCACCCACCTCCAGTCTCCACTGGAGGTGGGTGAGGCAGGTAAGATGCCTGTTCCGGGTGGGTGGTATTGAAAGGACAAGCTTAACTGTTGAGAAGGGAGAGGGTGTGTGTCGGGAGGGGAGGTTTGGATACGTATTGGGTTTTAGTAACAGAGTGCTATATGTGTGTGTATGATCTTGTATGATCTTTTTCTATAGAGTAGTTGGGATGTGTGGAACATGTGTGCTATGTTGAATTGCTGTTTTGTGTGTTTTAAATGGGGGGGTTTGTATGAAATGGTATGATGCAGTCATTGTTAGTCAATGGCAGAGCAGGCTCCCCTAGAGGGGAGGAATATATAAGAACTGGATTCATTGTAGCCTGGTGGACCAATCCCCATAAGGATTTTTTTTACTTGTTGTAGGTAAAAAAAGATTGGTGTGTAAATGCATCCTAAAGAGATATACAAAACAGTCTCTTGACATGATGACCATAAACTGACAGAAAGTCAGCCATTTTGATTTGAATTTTTGAATTTGAAAAACATCTCCTCCGAGGGCATTACCCAATTGGCTTCAAATTTGGTACAAACCATCTATGGACCAAGCTGAGAAAATTGTATGTACAGAATTTTTTAAGCCAAAAGCTGTGGCCAGTAGCGCATGACAAATTTTGTCTATTCGTCATCAGTATTTCAAACTGTTCTTCTTGGGAGGCACTTTATCATAGAAGCTGATGACTGCACTGTATGCCTGGACAGGCAGGTAATGGCCTCGTCAATAGGCGTTGCTAAATGTTTCTATAGGCCACCTTGACATTTTTAAAAACCCCACCCCATAAAGGAATTTGTGGAGTAGAAAGATGAAAATTTGTAGGCTTAGGTTCATCCAGATGCACAAAAAAGTCTCTTGCACTGATGGTCAGAACTGGACAGGAAGTCGGCCATTTTGATTTCTATGGTCAAATGTTGCTATTTCCATAAATCACTTATCACTTAAGTCCTTCTAGAGATTTCATCCCATGAGCTTCATATTGTGTAAGCATCACCTAAATGGCCTTATTCTCAGAAAAGCTTTTCTCCATGTCAAGAGGTTTAGCTGTATGATAGCCATAGTAGCGAGTTCATTATCACCGAATCACAGGGATGCTGCTCAGCCCACAAGAGATTCCTCTTCAAAATGTGTTAACAAAGAAAAGAGTCTTGGGATGGCTTATGAAGTGCATTAGCCCTGGGGTTGCCAGAACCCTGACGGGTGCAAATGCGAGGACCTGCTCACAGCTGCTTCCAGCTTTAATTAAGATAATTGATTTTTAAACAATTGCATTTTCCATATTCAAATTAATGCCAGTGTTATATTTCTGATGACAGATGAAGATCTGAAGACTTTTTTGCCATTGTATGGGGATCGGCTAGCAGTGTTTGCAATTTGTCACTGGAAGTTATGATAACAGTCACAGCAACAGTCGCAAATCAAAGCTCTATGAGCAAATTGTCCAATCAATTGCAATTGTGAAAATCGAATTGTCCAAAAGAAAACCTTATGATAATGGCAGCAGTAAAACCAAGAAGAACATTTCCCAAGTCAAAATAGAAATCTACTAAGATGATTAAGATGATGAAACACACGCTTTCAAACAAGTAAGAACCAAGCAATGAGGGGAACTAGAAAACTTGAAATGTCAAAGGATGCTCAGAAAAAAGGATTGAGGCAATTGGTCTATTCTTTGCCAATGGGAGAAATAAAAAGGGATCATTAACAGATTTTGAGTTAGATCTCACAAATTATCAAGGGGTCGCACTTGATGAGGTGATCACAGTTGGGCAGTTATACCAGGAGACAAAACCTCCTCTTCTTAGGTTTTATCTAACTACACAAACCAAAGATGACAATAAGCTCAGTCCTCCATTTCCCTCCATATTGCTTCCTCCTCACCAACAGTTAGCACTGAAATGCAACATGTTGGAAGTAGTACAAGTGATGATGCCACATTTGCGTCTGCAGTGTATGACACAGAGGAGGAAAATGAGAGCAGCAACATTGTTTTCATTGGAGATTTCTTACTTAATGAACCACAGAATTTGGGTGATACATTGCCACAATCATGCCAACTACAGAGATGGGCAAGAGAATATTGGTTGTTCACAGGGTTTCAGTGATGATGGAATTAAAGAAGCTGACATTAAAATACAGCTTGTACTGCCAGATGGAAAACTTAAGAGGGCTTATGATGATGATGGAGTAGTGAGAGACTGTCTCTCAGAATTCTGGAATTAATTTTATGATGAGTGAACAGTGGGAGGTACCTTTCTTGAGACATGATTTTGGACAGCAGCAGTTGGAGAGTGTTGGTCGAATAATTGCTTTTGCCTGGGAGAGAGAGAAATATCTTCCTGTGAAGATTGCACATGTCATATTGGAGCAAGCTGCTCTGGGATATGCCAAGGGTGATTTGGTGGACAATTCTCCCTAATGTCCCTAAATCTGAGCAAACAGTATTTGAATCATGGCAGATTTGATCAGATTTACACTCTGTTGATAACAAAGAATTACTTGAGATCTTTGATAAGCACAGCTGCAGAAAGATACCAACAGCTGGTAATGTAAATGAAATCCTCCAGGAACTTCCCCACAAAACTCTTGTCCAAGAGCCTGCATATGTAATGAAGCAATGGGGAAAAATACTCAGTATGGCCAGACACAGCTTTGAGGAACTCAGCACAGTGTACGAAACACCACAACCAACTGTGAGGAAGCTTCTTAAGTGCCTAATCTCTCTTGTTCAATAGACGGGTATTCAAAAGTACCTCACTACATACATGAGAGCAGCATCTGTGTTTGCTCCTGAGGTTCTGCACAGGCTCAGATCTATTTTTAGGGAAGAACATCACGGTCCAGTTCAATGAGATTCAAGGTTTACAAAGAAGACCTGTGGCCCATACATGTGGATGTGTGCTGCTGCTGTCAATCTGTTATGATAATTACCCCAGAATTCAGCTCTGAAATGAACAAGGTGTTGGACTCCAGTGTGCGTACAGTTTCCTTGTCTGTAATAAGTCCGGCCATCCAACGTTTCTGATGCATCCATCTGTAGCCATGCTGTTTGCCTGATGTTTGCAGCTGTTGGGAGATCAAAAACGGCACTTCGGCTTCATCTGTTTTATTTCTCTGCAGTTTACTCTCTAGTGTCCGAAGGCTTAATTTGATGTTGTGTGATTCCTCCAGTAAGGCTAGAATCTCATTTCATAATGTTGACTTAATCAGATTTTTCCAAGTGACAGAAATGGGCTTCCAATGTGCAAACTTCAGCAATATGGGAGAGAGAGACGGAGAGAGAGCGAGAGGTGCATTGTTGGCAGTTTTAGTGATAAAATGAGGGGGTAAAAATTGAAACTGAGGGGTAATAGACAGGCTGTACATAGTGCACCGGAGATGGGAAAAGTTGAGTCATCTAGTTAGAATTTTGATATAATACATTATACATAACAATTTCATAAACAATTTAAAAATGTCTTGTTTATATTTAGATATTCTTATTATTAATATTAGAGATATTAAAGATAGCTTCAATAAAATCAATGATAAATGTAAAATATCAAACCCCACATGATCCTCCGCCACAATTAATGTGTTTACATGGACTTAAATATCATGGAAATATCACATTCATGACCGTACTGGGGATACTGTGTTTACATTCACAAGTTATTCACATGATACATAATGAATATCAGTATCAAGGCACTGTGAGAAAAAGCAGCTGTGGATTTTGGCCTGGCCTATTGACCTGTTGTTGATCCTGCTCCATGCCAAAGGGTCTGAGAACATACATCTGACATCCCCTCAGCTTGGAGCAGGATGAAAATTAAAGTTTGTCATTAGATGACAGGCATCATGGAGAGGTCTTGACCCAGAGAGGAGCATATGCTAAAAAACTGTGGGCAGTACCAGCTCCTCAGAGGTGACCGTTGAACAGTGAGAACCATTTAAAAGCCTGTAGCTGAGCAACAAAATGTTCTACAGACAAGATGGAGGTAGTTTTGGAAAACTCCTGACCTCTACTACCACATCAAATGCCAGTCCAGTAGGAGTGCCCACTGCGTAGGGTCAAAATATGATTAGATCCTTTTACCAATAAAAAAGATGAATTCTGAACAAACAGGTGCGCTTCCCAGCCAAAACAACTAATAAAGTAGGAAGGTTCTTGGCCAGAATTTTACATAATAGGTAAAGCTTAAAAAAGCACATTAGAGCTACCAACAATATGGCAGAGTGTGTGTTGGACTATAAAAAAAATGTAATCTTGTAATCTTGCATAACTATTCCAGGTAAAGGATATTCAAAGAAACAGGTATAACCATAACATATATTTTTATTTTGTGAGGAAAAGTAGCCTATGTTATAACTCATAACCATGCATCTGTTAGTGGTAAGTTAGAAACATGTCCTGCCTCTCCTGTCTCTCAGTCTGCAGAGGGGAAATGATAAAGCATTTCACCAAGTAAGCCTAAGTACAATTACAAATTCTGGAAATTAATGTCCACCAGAGACTGATCTGAGACACAACACATGCATGGAAAGGGTATTTGTTCTGTGAGGCAGAGCCACAACCAAGTAGAACGAGAGGGAGAGAAACAGAACATCAGACTGGACCTGGACCGGGACGGAGCGTCCTTACCAACCATCATAGCAACGGCTGTCAGAGCTGAACAATCTTTGAAGCAATGCACAAGTCTGTGATCATATACATCCACTGAGCGAATATTCTGAAAATAAAACATGTAATCAAAACTTCCAAAAAAATTCCGAATGCTAGTTTTTTTTTAAACTATACATGAAACCCCAAAACATGCTTTTCCATAGAACTGCAGATAAGTGTCTGATGGTGGGCACACGTGTCGGAGCACTCTCGAAATTTCAGCACGCTGGAATTTTCTAGTTCACTCCTGCTGTTCTACATGGAGTTAGATGACAACTTGCAATTTATTATTGCCAATAGCAGAACTTTGATGCAACAGGTGTCTGCTTACCTTTCTTTAGTGTCTGGCCAGCTGTCATCAAACCATCAGGCTTCCCTTGATGTCCTATTCAATAATCCTTTTTCCTCACTCCTCTGTCTTCATCACGTCGGGGTCAGCAAATTGTTGGACTTCCAATATATCCTGCGTTTTCTTTAATGAAGCAATAGGAGATTTATTTGGTCTCAGTTTTCCAAGTGTAGTCTGAAATACAATAGCACAACAAAAGTGAATTATCATTCACAGCATCTGGTTCAAGATTTCACCCCTTACTTATTTGCCACATCAACCCGTTCTCATCCCAACGCGTCAAATACCGACTATTTGTCACGCCCCTGAACGTTATATATAGACGCTGCGTTTGTTTATTGACGCTCCGGGTTCTCCATTGACTCTCATGCAAACCCCAGCTTGGCTGGACGGGACGCTGAGAGCAGAGGCTCCAGCCAAAGCTCCTAAACATCAAATATAAACGCGGGAGGAAAGTTCCACGTCCGGATTTGATGCTCCGGGTTCTGCATTTACTCTCATGCAAACCCCAGCTCGGCTGGCTGGGACGCTGAAAGCAGAGGCTCCAGCCAAGCCCCTGAACGTCAAATATAAACGCAAAGGGTAAAAATCCACGTCCGGATTTGACGCTCCAGGTTCTGCATTGACTCTCATGCAGACCCCGGCTCGGCTGGACGGGACGCTGAGAGCAGAGGCTCCAGCCGTCCATTCACTCCCATAATAACCCGGTCAGGCGAAGCATGACGCCTCTAACTACTGTCTCATTGAAGAACCGAGTATCCTCTGCCCGGGAGTGTTTTTCTCACTATTTTCTCACTCTTTGTACACTTTGTCCCGAGAATATATCCACTGACACGTTAAACAAGGCCAAAAAATGAAATACCTGGCTAAATATCTACGTAAATAATGTGAATTTATACTAAAACAACAATGATAGCAATGGATAAATTGGATTTCAACAGACTGTTTACATCTACTCGGGACCCGCCCCCCTCGCGTTTGCGGCGTGTTACCATGGAAACGAAAGGACGGCTTTGGCTGTGTGTGTGGTCCAGTGGAAATCGTAACTTTCATCAAAGTTACAATTTCCATTGGTTATAGGTCATCATCAGTCGATATATCTTACTGTGCGTTATTCCTATGCCACTAGCAACTTTGCGGCAAGATGAATATATGGGGACCTCGCTCCTATGTGCCACTAATAATATGGCGGCGAGATTGACGTATTTGGTTTCGCTTCACATTTGTGCTGACATAATTCGCTTCCTTATATTCTCCTTTTATTCCTTCAGTGAGTGGATATGATCTTTTGTTTGTTAGTTCTTAAAAATAAAACAAATCCAAGTCAAAAGCACAGGAAGTGGTTTTCAAATGTTGCTGAAGCAATTTTGACTTTGAATGCATCCTCTTCAGTCTGTGACACAAAGTGAGTGTTTACTATTTGCAGACTGAGGCAGGAATCAAAACTAAACTAATGAAGCATCCGAGGTGTGGGGTTCCTTGAACTGCTCTTATGACTGAAAAAAACTCAGGAACTGAGCCTATTGGAGAGGTATCCCCACAACTGTTTACTATGGTTTACTACTTTTTCACTCTGACTAACTTCCAGCAACCACCACGCCACACTTTGACGTCATAGCTGCGCCGTACATGACAAGCTGGCTATGCAGTGTGTACTCTTACACTAGTTCTAATAAATGTAAATGCTTATGATTCATGATTCATGTACCGTGTCACATTAAAAAAATATATATGTTGTGGTTATATATATTTCTTGGAAAGAGGTTTTCTGAACCCCCTGAAGCCTTACCCAAAAATGAACTACATTGCAATACACACTCATTTCAACACTCATTTGAGTGTGTATTGCAATACACACTCATTGCAATACACTCACTCTGCCATTTTGTTTGTAGTCCTAATGTGCGTCAAAAGGGAAGAGGGGAGAGAAAAATACCTCCTAGTTTTTGACTATGTTACTTGTCGGAAGGTCTTGTATTAGGATCTGCTGCCTCCAAGTAAATAGCACCTTCCTAGAGCCTATGGAGGGTCTATGGAGGCGGGGCTCGGAGGGTCTGTTCCAGGTCAACTATGGGGTCTGCAGACTGAATTTCAGGCCATTTGGTCTATTTTTGAGATCGTGGCGAGCCCTCAAAGGTGGGAAATGGCGAAAGTTCAAAGCCCCGCCCTTCGAAAAGTTTGGCTCCAATCAGGACCAAACCAACACATATCATATTGTCCAGGGCCCCCCCCACAACATACTGAAATGTCAGATTCACAGCACCTTTAGAAAGAGATCTCCTCCAGATTGGCCTCCAGAATCTGATGGTCTAGTAGGCTATAGCTTTTCGACCATCTCATTTTTAAATCAGGCACTCCTCAACACTTTGAGATAAATGGCTGAAATTTTATTATGTTCAATAGAAGGTCAAGACCATCGATCATGCTGAGTTTCATTAGAGGGTAATTGATAATTAATAATTGAATGACAGGCTAAGGGTGACATGACGGCACCCCTCCAGCAGATGGTGCCCCAGTTGACCGCCCATAACTCTTATGGCAAGAACCAGCCCTCCATAGATTTTTTGAGTAATGAAGATGACTGTGAGAAGGTGACCCCCCCCCCTTCTCACCGCTGCGCTGGGCTGCGCAAGCGGGAGAGGGGAGAGAGAGGGACCGGACTCGGTTCCCTCTCGGTGCACGGGCACAGATGCACAATACACCGGGGCACAGTGGTGTTTGTGATCTGTGTTCATTTATTTCAAGTGTGAAGGGGTAGTGGGGTAATGCTTGTGCACTTTGGTGGTGGCTGCGGTGGAGTTTGGTCACGTGCCGACGCCAGAGCACACCACGCGCTCTGGCGTGCCGGAGCGCACCGCACGCTCTGGCGTGGTCGAGCATGCGGCTCCGCTGCAGCCACAGTCACGTAGTCACTTACCGATCGTTTCATTTCCCCATAGCCGACCTCGACACCATTACCACCGGGTAGCGAGGTACCCGCAACCCGGTCTCATTTTCACATACATTCACCCGTAGTTTTTCACGTCAGCCACCAGTACACTACACCAAACACGCAATACTCACCACCGGCTCCAGCTCTGTGGCTCCCAGGCGGAAGCGCGCCCGCTGCCGGTGCCGGAGTTTTAACTCCACCCCAGAGCTGGGGTTTGGTACACTGTGCACGGTGGAGGGGTGTTTGGTGTGTTTTTGGTTAGTATAAAGGATTATGTTAATTTGGTGGTGGTCTCATTGTTATATATGGTTGTTTGGTCCCTGTTATTGGGTTTATTTCTACTTGGTATGACTTATTAAGATTGTAAATAGGTTTTTGGAGGAAGTTACCTGTTCTCTGGATTGGTTGAGTCCAATCCAGGGAACAGGTAGCCCTATATGAGGGAGACCTCAGTCTACCTGAGGGGAGAGAGAGGAGACACACATGCTTGCAGTGAGGCTTTGTTGGTTACTTGGCTGTATACCGGAGAGAAGAGTTGTGAGTTGCTTTGCTTTGCTTTGCTTTGCTTTGCTTTGCTTTGCTTTGCTTTGCTTTGCATTGCATTGTTTTTTTGTTTTGGTCCCTGCCACCTTTTTTGTTCGTGTACCAGGTTAATAAAATACTGGTTGATTTTACCTCTGCTGCCTACGGGTCCTCCGTCAACTGTCCGGCTGCCAATCCCACACTTGGGGGACCGCTCGGTCCATCACAATGACATTTCAGAATGTTTATGGGGAGGTCAGAAGCAACACCGTTCAAGCAGGCCCAAAAATCTATAATAAGCTTCCCAGGTTCCTGATCACAATTTCTTCTTCTCATCAATCTTTCAATCTTCTCATCACCGCTCAGATTCACATATACCACGTCAATATTCAAAGAAATATGTATAAACATGACATATTTATGTCATTTTATTTCTATTTATTTATGTCAGTTTATTTCATGAGAAAGGTGAGTGTAAGGGTGCTTCCCCACAATGTGGGATACTGTCTCTCTGACCATCCGAAGCCTCTCTCTCTCCCTGTCTGTCTCTCTCTCTGTCATAGGGAGAGCGACCAAATAATAATAATTATGATTATCATAATAAATAATTCAATCCAGTCACTGCTGACAATGCGGATTGCGCACAATTCTCTTGGTATTTGCGTGCATTCACTTTCAGTAGCTGCTATTAATTGCTTTTGTAGGTCTCGGCATAGACTTTTTTATAGATGATAAAAAAATCAAATAAAAATAATGTTTAGAAAATCTATTACAGTTCGAAAATTAAATGCATTTTAATTGACGTTTACAATGGTTTAAAGTCTGTGTACATTTTTTGGAGAAACCCTGACTAGACTACCTGAAGCAACGCTGTCTTTTTGTTTCCATGGTAACACACCGCACATGCGAGGGGGGCAGGTCCTAAGTAGATGTAAACAGTCTGTTGAAATCCAATTTATCCATTGTTATCATTGTTGTTTTACTATAAATTCACATTATTTACGTAGATATTTAGCCAGGTATTTCAAATATTGGCCTTGTTTAACGTGTCAGTGCATATATTCTCGGGACAAAGTGTACAAAGAGTGAGAAAATAGTGAGAAAAACACTCCTGGGCAGAGGATCCTCGGTTCTTCAATGAGACAGTAGGTAGCGGCATCATGCTTCGTGTGACCGGGTTATTATGGGAGTGAATGGACGGCTGGAGCCTCTGCTCTCAGCGTACCGTCCAGCCAAGCTGGGGTCTGCATGAGAGTCAATGCAGAACCTGGGGCGTCAAATCCGGACGCAGAACTTTACCTCCTGTGTTTATATTTGACGTTAAGGGGCTTTGGCTGGAGCCTCTGCTCTCAGTGTCCCGTCCAGCCGAGCTGGGGTTTACATGAGAGTCAATGTCCTTCTTCAGTCCCTGGTGAGTCTCAGTCCACTGTTGACAGACATCATGTAAAACAGATTTACTGTATGAATGTTTCTCAGAGTGTCCTAGTTTCAGCAGTATTTAAACAGGTGATTGCAGTGGGGTACCTGTTTTAAAGTCAACTCAAAGCATCTCTTCAAAGAAGAATTAAACTATCTGAGGCTGAAATTGAAAATGTTTTGAAGACCCTAGGTGACCTAGATTCATGGATCCTGCAGCCCCTCCCTTTCCTGAAAGCAAAACAGCAAACAAAATTTTGGGGAGAATTTTCCATACATGAATCCACAACCCATTTTTGGGGTTTTGATGAAGAGAGAAAGGAGCAATGTGCTCAGTACATTCCCATAAAGAATACATTGACAACTCTCCTAAAACATACTGATACACTGGAACAGACAGGGTTCTAGATCTGAGAATGGAAGTGCACCTCATATTTTAAATGACGTGTATGATGGATCAGTATTTTGATCCAACCCTCTTTTTGTCAGGTCTCAAATTAAAGTGATACTTTATCAAGATGCCTTTGGGGTGGTTAATCCCCTTGGCTTGGTGAAGAAAAAACACAAGATGCTTGGAGTCTACTTAACTCTAGCAAATTTTGAACCTATTCATTGATCAATTCTTGACAACTTGCAGCTTTTGCTTTGGTGCCGAGAAGCTGATTTCAAATATTTTGGCCACGAGAAAGTGTTCTCTCAATTAATAATCTTGGAGAACTGGAGACAAATGGACGGAATATTTCTGGAAGAATTGTTAAGGCAACTGTCTTTTGCATTTGGGTGACAATTTGGAGTCACATAACACTGGTGGATTCACAGAAAATGTCATTACATCTCAACATTTCTGCCGATATTGTCACATAACCAAAAGCGATCTGGACAATTTGGAACCAATACACCAGTACAATGACACTGTTCAAGAACAAAATGGTGATGCAAGTGTAGTAAGAGGTGTGAAATTTGACTCTGTCTTTAATTCATTTACATTTTTTCATGTTTGCCAACCAGGCCTCCCACCCTGTATTTGCCATGATCTCTTTGCATGTGTCGTGGAATCTAACCTTGCCATTTACCTCACCCATTTTATCAAAGTGAAGAAATTCTTCACTTATTCACAGCTTAATCGAAGGATCAAACTGCTTAGTTACCAGGGATCTGATGGTAGTTCTAAACCAGCTGAAGTTTAAAATTAGGTGGCCAGGCAACTGACTGTCCAGCTGAAAGAGCTAGTGGAATTGATATATGCCCCTACTATATCAGGGCCCGAGGTTACATTGCTCAATGTTTGATTGGTGATTATCTGGAAGGAAGGAAAGAAGTATCACCCTCACCCACTACCCTGCCTTAATACTGAAGTTTGGTCCACTCATTCAGCTGTGGACAATGAGGTTCGAGAGTAAGCATTCATATTTCAAAAAAATGTGTGCAAAGGTCACAAAACTTCAGAAAATGTATGTATCACACTTGCAAATAACCATCAGTCACTGCAGGCATACCTACATTGTGGCTCCTTGTTTGCACCCTCATTGGTGGTTAAGAACTCCACTCCTTTCCATGCTGAACTGTACAGTGAAGCAATGCGCTCTGCAGCAGGAGAAACCATAGTCAAAGAACCCAGTGTTGAGTCAGCTACCAAGGTGCAATGGAAAAGCACTTCGAACAACGAGGGAATCATTCTTTGTTTAAACCAAGGTGAGGCATTTGACTTTGGACAAATTCAGCTCATGCTTGTGACGCAAAACCAGCAGGTGTAATGTATTGTTATATCTCATGACATGTCCTATATGCCAGCATTTGTGTTGTATAAAGTGAAGCAAGCAAGGCAGAGCATGAAATGTTGGGAGCCTGAATGGAAACTAGAGGAAACTATCCTTTGCCTGTGAAACTAGAGGAAACTATCCTTTGCCTGTGTACAAGCTTGGTGGGACAAGGGTAATTTTACTTGAGCATAGCATTGTTGCCACAGAGTAATGAGATATTAAAATCTGAAGAATGCTGGAAGAACAGTATTTTTGATCACTTCCAGTCCTCCTAATCATAGATGCAGAGTGCCCAATTCTCTTTCATCAAATCAAGTCTTCCTAAACTGAGAGACCCCAAGCCTTGGCAGGAGCATCTACAAGGTTTAGGAGTTGACCTCCTTTCTGTCCTGAAACCAACTGAAGCCAGGAGGTTTCTGTCACTGGTCAAGACAAGTATGTGTTTCAATTTGTAAACAACAACATTTACATTAGAAAAATGTGAAAAATGTCAAAATTTACTTATTAGGTACATTTGTTCAAATTAATACAGTTCAATTGCTGCTGAGTATATGTTACATACTGATATACTCATATTGAGTCATGTGATGTCTATATGGTTTCATATTATGACTATCTGTCCTTTGTTAAGGCCAACAAGATGCCTTGGACAGTCCTCCAAGCAACCACAACAACCAACAGTTCAGCAGAGCCAGTGCCATTACAAGTCCAGTAACACAGTCTGACGAGATGCCCCTTCTGTGGAACTGTTGCATAGAATTACTTTTTTTGTAATGCACCAGCTGGGTGACCCAAAAGCACACTCACAGATACAGTTCGAGACACTGGGTTCATTAAAGTTCAACAGAAAATCACCTGGGACCAAATGTCGCCGCAGGGAAAAAACAGTACACAATCACAACTAACTATCTTAAACGAAAACTAGAAGATTCCAGCGCGCTGAAATTTCGAGAGTGCTCCGACACGTGTGCCCGCCATCGAGTCACTAGCTGTCCCAACCCCCCACCCCCACCCCCCAAAGCCGAAGGAGAACTGCTCTTTTCGGCCATAACTTTGTATTAACATGCATGTTTAAGAGAGGCCGAGTGTGTGTGTGAGTGTGCCTGAAGTGTTTGTGTGTCTGCATGAGGTCATCAGTCAGCCTGCTCCAGCAGGACACTGTCAGCAGGGGAGAGAGAGTAGCAGGGAATTCACCAAATGAGCTTTGAGAAGGTGCTGGTGAAAAACGATACAAGCTATCGACATGAAACTCAGTACACAGACAGACCACAAGTTTCTAGAATTTTTTAAATTAAAATGAAGTTTTTACCTCAAAGTATGGCGATGTAGCACATTTTTGTTTGAGGCGTTTCGATTTTCCCATTCATTCTTATGGGAAAAAGCGAAATTGCCCAAGTGCTAAACATTTGGCTCTAGGGAGACAACGCTTGCACCTATCTACAATACGAACACACCGTCATGCAGGGGAGAGTCTGAGGAACACACTGATGCGATTTGGTGTGTCTACTATGAAAACCGAGGCCACGATTGCGAGTAGAAGTGTAAAGTTTAACTTTGATCGCAGTGGTTGGAAAATGAATGGGGCCTTATGGAGAGAAGAGGCTGCGCTGGCCTGACTCTGAGGCTCGCCGTTTAAATTTTACAAAGCGCTCAGGTTTATGGCCGGCATCGCACGAGAGAGCACAAATTTGCCTACAAAATTGGACAAAAAGAATGTGTCTACTGCTTACGGTTTGGCCGGGAGCAGCGTGAAAAGAGCAAAATGAGAGCTGATTTTTCAGCGATCCCGCACTCTGACAGTTGGTCTCTCCCCACTCTAACTTTTCAAAAAACGCCAAACCCACATGTTTTTGAGACGGCCTGGATGAAAAACGACACAAGGTATCAACACGCTGTCGGATCTTTGTCAATTTTTAGGCTGCTATATACCAACGTGTGCGGAAGAGCGTCCCGCACAATTCTTCTTTTTAACTTGTCCAGAATCTGGATGGGGCTAAAAACTGGAATTTTGTCGGGGTCGAGGGAAAGCACACTTGCTGGGGCCGAGACGCACGTTTTGATGTATCGTTTGTGTGTCTGCGATCAGCGGTTCTCGAGATACGCTCGACTGAAATTTCGCTATAATAATAAGAAGAATAAACACGGTGTATAATAATAGTGCTCCTTTTCGGAGTACTAATAAGAACCAATTCATGAATGCCACAGTCTTCGTAAAATCTTCCTAAGTGGGACTTTAGAACAAATTTGTTCTTAACGGTTCGTGAATGAACGGTTCGTGAATGAGGCCCAATGACCCTAAGATTATTGCTGGCTACTCTTTTCTGAGAATCAAGCCGAAACTGTGTAACCTTTGGTCCAAGCACTGGAAACCAGCAAACTGAATGTTGGTAGCTGATCCTGCGATTTGAGTATGTCCAGTTTTGGTTGGATCTTTTTGATAAACTGAGAGAAGACAGCCTCTTCTCAAACAACTTTCTGGACAAGCCCTTGATCCAGTTTTGCTGTCTTCGAACAAAATCAGGTAATTTACATATGCCATGATGATGACCAATAATATTTTTAGGAGCCACAAACGACCATGTGAGACAAACTCAGTGCTTGTGTCACCCATGCATTGTTTCTTGATGTATGCATTTTGCATTTCATGTTGTTGTGTTACTGGTGCTACTTCCACTCATCCAATTAAATTAGTTACATCCTTCATTACTGTAGCTGATTTCCTGCTTTACTCTAACATATATCTACTCAAGCACACGGGTGCACTGCTCAACATTAGTTGACAAAAATACATTTTACAGGCATTAATATTATTGTGGCAACCTACCATATAACAAGAAGACAAATCTTAAAATAAAGCAAATAATTTGCTTAGTAATTAACAATCCCCAATATTTTTACACACTCTGTCTTTCCCTCCTAGGAATAAATTAATGAGGTGGTATTGATTTGTAACAATCACAGAGTTCGTCAAGTCCACACCTCATGGACGTCCGTCCATACTGCATGCTGTCCCTCAACTGTATGGAGGCAGGGAATGTTTGCACCATGTGGACCTGGAGAGGGTTAATGTCTGCCTTGAGGAGTGTCAGTTCAAGGACTTCCCATGTGATGAAGATGTATTCCATATTTGTGTAGACCTAATGTTTGCAACAGTTGACCTGTGTATAGAACTCAGAGAGCTGATATCCAGTGAACTAAATGTAGATCCTTAACTTGCCTGGGCCTGTGTCACATTTTCTGTTTCATTCCAGGAAAGACTGAAACTGAGTGAAATTTGTCATATATTCACACAATATAACAATTTAACCTGTGATTTAGACACATATAATTGTAGCTATTTTAGAGACATTAAAGATGTACCAAACATATTCAGTTATTTCTATCAAAATATATGTACATACAAAGTATTGTGTTCAGTGACTATAAAAAATGCAAAATGTTCACATGTATGAAATTAATTTTCTATTCCAAAATACTGACAGCATATATAATTAATTTGCTTTTGTTTTCAATTCATTCAACTTGCTTAAGCAGGAAGCCTTAAAAAGTAACTGTTCTAAAAGGGTTTTTGTCAGTGAACTTTGTGAACAGACTTTTCACACTTTTTACACACACACACACACACTTCACATTGTGAAAGTTCATAAATCTGTAAGTAAGTAAGCATAGACTCAAATTATCTAATTCATTTCATACCCAACACTATGTCCTCTGAAATAACCCATTTTGACTTTAAGTTCCTTAAGTTGACACAAATTGAGGACATTGAGGAGACTACTGTACTACCACTTAAAAGTGGTTTTACACCAAACAAAATATAACCTGATCTACCAGGTGCAAGAGTGTTGCTCCACTGTTTAATCATAAAAGCGGGCTCCTGAGCCAGTTTTTTATGAGCAAGCTCCCTCAAGATTTGCTCAATGTTATCAGCTGTGCATTTCCAGGATTTCCAACAATTCTGTCTGGTCAACACTATCAAAATCTGAGTGACAAGAGTCAAAAATCACTCGCTCAGAGTTGGATAAATACTTGAAAAAGATTACCACAAGATTACACTCTACAAAACCAAAAACATCTTGCTCCAGAAGTGCAGGTGCAAGTTTTACAGGAAGGTACTTCCCTTTTTGCCAGTCAAATGTGATTATTCGGCCTACACTTTCCCATTCCTGTTCACCAAAATTGTGACGTAGGTATGGAACTTTGAATACACTTCCCATGGTACATTGCTCATAGAAGTTGTTCCAAAATTCTGACAGTACATCCCTCAAAACACCCCCATCATCTGCAGCCTTTTCAAGCTTTCCATCAGGAAGAATAACCTGAAAGTATATGTCAACCTCCATGATGCTTTCCTCAGAAAACACTTGAATGAGTTCTTTAAGAATCTGTCCACGATGAAGAGCAACAGTTTTTCCACATTCATGTCACTGGTAATGTCTCTCTTCTTTGTTGTCAGATAGAAACGTAACAGAGGTAACTTTGTCTTTTCATACAGTTCCCCAATTGTGATGCTCTCCACTAATGTGTGCTGCTGGAAGTCAGTTAAATCTATGTCAAAATCAGAAAGACTTCCTTCTGCATTTTCCCATCTGGAAAAAACAAATCTACAGCCTTTTCAATCAAGATCTGTTTTTTTACTGTCCTTTGGCACACTCTGAATTACCCCTCTCTGGATTGCAGCCATCCTAATTCTATTTCTCTGTAATCCTTCTGAGCATTCTTTGAAATGGTTTGATGCTCTCTCTCAGGTCCATGTTACCAGTTTCTTTTTGAGAGCTTTCCTCAAAGTCGCTCAAAGATTTTTGACTTGTGATTACTGGGGTTCTGGGTTCTTTCCTTCCGTCTGCAGTATCTAAAAACAGCCAGTCGATCACCATAAAATACTCTCTTAGCTGGTCTGTCATGAGGCATATGACACTGGAGTCAATCTAAAATGAAGAAATATTTCATTCATTTTTAGGTGAAGCGCATTCAATTATAACAATGAACTACCTTCATATATAGCAAGAGATACTATATACAACACTCTTTTAAACTTTGTTTTTTGTGTGCAATTTGTCAAAATCAAGGATGTTCTACACCAAGGGTGGAAAACCTGTTCCACAAAGAGCTATGTGGCTGCAGGTTTTTGTTCCAACCAGTCAGCACCATACCTGATCTGGATTATTCAATCAACTGATCTGAGTCTTCAGACAGTCGATTGGTCAATCTGTGTGCTCTGAATAGGTTGGAACAAAAACCTGCAGCCACAGTGGCCCTTTGTGTAACAGGTTCCCCACCCCTGTCCTACACTAATTATCTTCTCCTTCTCCATTCACCATTCACCATGGTTTGACTATATAGTCACATAAAAATACTAAAGAATTAACACCACGGACGCATGCGCACTTCGTATCTCATAATTTCGACTTTTTTATCTCATAATTTTGACTTGTCTCATAATTTCGAGTTTTTATCTCATAATTATGACTTTTTAATCTCTCCCTCTCTTATTATGGCGGAAATGGGCTTCCATAAATTAATGCATGGTTTTGCGTCTGAGGTTATTTTGTGGTCATCTGACTAAGATGAGAACCCTCACCTTATTGCCGCAAGGCAAGAGCACTGAACAAAGCATCACTATGGCCTTGTCAGTATCTAAGAAATCCAACAACAAATAGTGTTAATATAATTTTGGTTTGGGTCTTATTGCTCATTCACTGTGATGTAAACTTAATGTCTATGGAAGGGAAGCATGGCAAGATCCACTGTAAGACATTCATCTTGTGTCTCATATTGAGAGTACAATAATGCTTGATAGTGTATGATAGTGTATTTGAATACCAACACCGGTGAGAGAGAGAGAGAGAGAGAGAGAGAGAGAGAGAGAGAGAGAGAGAGAGAGAGAGAGAGAGAGAGAGAGAGAGAGAGTCTGTTTGCCCTCTGTTTGCCATCCCTCCACCCCCTATCTCTTTACAGGACTGTCAGAGTTATTCCAGGAATGTGTTGAACATGGCTGCCGCGATGAAGGCGCAGAAAACGGGATTGCTGGAACTTAGAGTTACCGTAGACCGCTGGATCCGGGTGCTGACCACGCTTGACGAGAACACGTTGACGGTGAATCCCGGGGAAGTTACCGAAGAATTTGCAAAGCCCAGCGCGAGTCCGGTCGCGGCCGGAGCTATTAACGGAGACCCTCCGAACCTAAGCCCGTCCACAGTTCCGGAAAACATCACCAACGTGAAGAGGACCGTGCGGGTCACAAAGCAAGATGTCGGTGGACTCGGAATCAGTATCAAAGGTAAGGCAGTTTTGAGATATAGTGTAATAGAAAATGTTTGGAACAGCTAGTTTCTCTCAGTCCAAGTTTTTCCCGTATTCTGTTACAAATGAAGAACCACGATAGTCGACTTGCCAGTTAACTTCAAGACCCAATCCACGTCTTCAGTACCTTGTCGAGTGACGTCCTCGATCGTACGACAGGTATATGCGTTCTTGAATGTCTTCTGCCCAGAGAACAGCCCAGATTTATGGGGTGCCGTTAGTTAAGTGGCTCTTGCTAAAAATAACAGCAACTTTGTCACATTAAGCTTCGAGCAATGTTTGAAGAAGTGGTCAAAATCTTTAAAATGTATTTTTAGCAATTCACTACAATGGTTTACAACTTGTAAACAAAGTGTAACTTAACAATTTAACTTATAAACATATTAAATAATTACATATAAATATTATATGTTACACCTAAATATTACATTCAATGGCTTAATCTAAATGCTAATATAAATGCAAAATATAAATCTTGCAGTCTTTCGGGTGAAACCAAATATTCAGCTAATATGTTAATAAACTGTTAACTGGAAGTGCCAAAATACTGAATTAAAGCTTGAAAAGGTCAGACTGTTAAATGGTAGGTTTTGGGCATTGGTATTACGGAAAAGGATGCAACAGTAACTTGGATTTTAAAGTAGTTCTCCACTTGGAAAAGAGGCTGCGGGCAGCACGTAGAAGAAATAACAGAGACATCATTGCTGCTGTGAGACGTAAGGACATCACCTTCAACAAAAATGTCTGTTTTCTCCTGGCATTTTGACAAAGGTAAGATGCTGATATATAAATAAGAACACTATGTACTGGTTAGCTGTCTTGTAAAGTTCCTGAGGTCAATGCAATGTCCTTTTCGCTTCACTAACATTTAACTAATGCTGACCAGTGAACAACACTTGTTGAGGGAGGGCAGCATAAACTGGCAAAATTGCATACTATTATACATACTACATACTATTAAATGAAATCTCACATTGTAGATTATACAGTAGTGATATTGGTCTGCTCTGTCCTGAACCTGCTGAACCAGCAAGTTTTTGCTGAACCAGCAATAAAACAGATTTCAAAATTGTTTTATTTATCAAAGGTTGGTTATACATCATAACCATCCATAACCATCCTTCCTATGAAGCATTTATTATACATTTGTTAATTCATAGTTACCACTGTGTCCATCGTTCGTTAACCATTGTTCTTACATTATTTCTCATCTCAGTAGTAAACAAAGTTAGTGAACAAAGATACATACTCTGTCTACCTCTCATGTCAATGTAGGTGAACCTGCATATGAAATGATGAAGACTGACCCAGACTCTGTGCCACTCCTGCATTTGGGCCACACATACATGAAACCCAGAGAAACAGCACACACTGCAAGACAAAATAATGGGCAGCAGCTAAAACCACTCCACAAGCAGCTGAGAGTGGGGTCGATCGGGTGGAGGAAAATTATGTACTACAGAACGATGCGGGGACAGAGGAGGCAAATCAGTGAGGATGAATAACATAACATCAATCAGGAGGCTGCATCAACTGAATGTAAATTGTGCATCCTCAGGTGTGCAGCAGTGATCCATCTGTTAGAAGAGAACCGAGCGCTGTGGCATTAACTTTATGAGCTCACACTCTCATGGCCTCTTTGGAGTAGATGATAGATAGAGTAGATGGTAGATGATAATGAAAGTACTATTATAGTCTACAAAGATTGGCAAGCTTTATGGCTTTGTTCAACTTTTACTGCCACTCATGACAAGCCAAAACTAAATTCAGTCTCCATTTCAAATACTCTTGTTAAGTGCCATGGGTGTCAGATTGAACACCTAGCCCATCTCTTTCATATTTTCCCAAAGAAAGTGTAGAAAACATTCTGTGACACTGTGCCATTTCTGTATACAAACCTGAAGCTTGCAACCATACCATAAAATATCCATCAATTTGTTGCTAATTGACACTGTGTTGGCTGAGAGAGGTTTTTATATACAGGGACGTTTTTGACATGTTGTGTTTTTGCATGTTGACTGTCAGTCAACTGCTAGAAATGTGCGGGAAACTACAAAAATAGCACATCTGAAACTTCACTTCATCCTGTTGATGAAGTGAATGGAAATGCTAGAAGTATAAAATATTAACTGAAACCATGTCAATAGGATAATACCATATGAAGGTGAGGAAGTTACTACTTCGGATAAAACTGTGACTGAATTTCTGCTTTCTCAAACGAGAGCCCAGGTTAAGCAGTTCAAGATATGACAGTAGAGTCAAGTACAAAATTTCAGAATGAATAGTTCACAGGAATTTTGTCTGACACATTAAAAAAACGTACTCATGAAGAGCAAAGTAATTAATTATCGCATGAAAAACTTTTTGTTCAGTGTAACAGTGTTTCATTTGTTAATGCATTTGAACCCTACTTTAACAATAATATTTTACATTACTCTTTTTTTCTTGCTCCATGGGCATGACACTTGGTGTCATGCCCATGTTCTTACAAGTTTTCACTGATTTTCTTCAACAGCTATATTTTTGAGTACTTCTGTCTTGCAAGTAAGTGAAGATGAAGTGAAGGTGAGGTCAAATAGCAGCTCACAATTACTGGGAGTCACACATGGGAAATTGCTGAGCCTTTTTCAAGAGAACACTCCAGAATTATGCACATAACACAGTGCAGTCTTTCAGGGTACACAAAACAGAACACAGTACCCTCCATCAGCTACAAACATTTCTGTCTGGATTTGTTTATGGTATGGTTCAACATTTGCAAGCAGAAGTTTCTGTCGCTGCTGTAGCATGCCTCCTTATTAATGTTGTAACGGTAATTCTATGGGCATTTTACTTCAATGCAGACTTTTCCACAGCAGGTGCACTGCACTAATCCATCTGGCGACACCCAAACCCCTCAATTTGCACCATTGTATCTCAAAGTCACCCCGATATTCCACAGAATGCATGGAATATCGGGGTGTCGTGCCACCTGTGGCACAACACTACCTGCCACAGCCGCAGCAGTGCTGCAGCACTGTGTGCATCCCATTGATGCAGGCAGTGGCCGGCTAGCTGCACGCTGGCATTGGCGATCCGTGCTGAAGCCACGACTCTGTAATAATAAGGGCACAGTAATCATGAACATTGCTGTTCATAATTGTAGTTGTAACTGTAGTTATAACTGTAGGTCTTCTATTTTATGGGTGAAGGATCTGGTATTGGTGAGGTACAGGCTCGACAGGGGTGGTATGTGGGGTTGATGCTTTAGCCTTAGTAGGATGCCAGACCTGCAGTTGCACTTCTGCTTTCTCTCCCTCCTATGCCTGCGCCACAGAATGCACTTTTACTTGTATCGTATATAAATATAAATGTAAATAGCTCTTTTACCATAAATAAAAGTAGGCAAATAAATAAAACCTAAATAATAAATCTCGGGGGACTCCTGAGACAGCTGACGGGTACCGACGGGCCAAGCGGATGGCAGCGCGAGCAGTCGCAGAAGCAAAAACCCGGGCCTGGGAAAAGTTTGGGGAGGCCATGGAGAAGGACTATCGGTCGGCCTCGAAGAGGTTCTGGCAAACCGTCCGGCGCCTCAGGAGGGGGAAGCAGTGCCCCACCAATACTGTTTACAGTGGAAGTGGGGAGCTCTTGACCTCGACTGGGGACATCATTGGCCGGTGGAAGGAATACTTCGAGGATCTCCTCAATCCCACCGTCACGCCTTCTCTAGAAGAAGCAGAGGCTGAGGACACAGAGGTTGACTCATTCATCACCCAAGCCGAAGACACTGAGGTAGTTCGCAAGCTGCCCAGTGGCAAGGCTCCGGGGGTGGATGAGATCCGCCCTGAGTATCTCAAGTCACTGGATGTTGTAGGGCTGTCCTGGCTGACACACCTCTGCAACATCGCGTGGCAGTCGGGAACAGTGCAAACTGGAGTGGCAAACTGGAGTGGTGGTCCCTCTTTTTAAAAAGGGGGACCGGAGGGTGTGTTCCAACTACCGGGGGATCACACTCCTCAGCCTCCCGGGGAAAGTCTATTTCAGGGTGCTAGAGAGGAGAGTTCGGCCAATAGTCGAACCTCGGATCCAGGAGGAACAATGCGGTTTTCGTCCCGGCCGTGGAACACTGGACCAGCTCTATACTCTCCACAGGGTGCTTGAGGGTTCATGGGAGTTTGCCCATCCAGTCCACATGTGTTTTGTGGACTTGGAGAAGGCTTTCGACCGTGTCCCTCGTGGTGTCCTGTGGGGGGTACTCCGGGAGTACGGGGTCCAGGGCTCTCTACTGAGGGCCGTGCGGTCACTGTATGACCGGTGCAGGAGCTCGGTTCGCATGGCCGGCAGTAAGTCAGGCCTGTTCCCGGTGCATGTAGGCCTCCGACAGGGCTGCCCTTTGTCACCGGTTCTGTTCATTACCTTTATGGACAGAATTTCGAGGCGCAGCAGGGGGCCAGAGATGGTCCGGTTCGGGACTCATGGGATTTCATCTCTGCTCTTTGCAGATGATGTTGTCTTATTGGCTCCCTCGAGCCAGGACCTCCAGCATGCACTGGGGCGGTTTGCAGCCGAGTGTGAAGCAGCTGGGATGAGAATCAGCACCTCCAAGTCCGAGGCCATGGTTCTCGACTGGAGAAAGGTGGAATGCTCGCTTCAGGTCGGTGGAGAGCCCCTGCCTCAGGTGGAGGAGTTCAAGTATCTCGGGGTCTTGTTCATGAGTGAGGGAAGTATGGAGCGAGAGGTCGACAGGTGGATCGGTGCAGCAGCTGCAGTAATGCGGTTACTGTATCAGTCCGTCGTGGTGAGGAAGGAGCTGAGCCAAAAGGCGAAACTCTCGATTTACCGGTCGATCTACGTTCCTACCCTCACCTATGGTCATGAACTCTGGGTCATGACTGAAAGAATGAGATCCAGGATAGAAGCGGCTGAAATGGGTTTCCTCCGCAGAGTGGCGGGGCGCTGCCTTAGAGATAGAGTGAGGAGCTCTGTCGCCCGGGAGGAGCTCGGAGTAGAGCCGCTGCTCCTCCACATCGAGAGGAGCCAGCTGAGGTGGCTTGGGCATCTGAATCGGATGCCTCCTGGACGCCTTCCCCGGGAGGTGTTCCGGGCATGTCCATCCAGAAAGAGACCCAGGGGAAGACCCAGGACACGCTGGAGTGACTATGTCACCCGGCTGGCCTGGGAACGCCTCGGGATCCTCCCGGAAGAGCTGGAGGAAGTGTCCAGGGAGAGGGAGGTCTGGACGTCCCTGCTTAGACTGCTCCCCCCGCGACCCGGCCCTGGATAAGCGGAAGAAGATGGATGGATGGATGGATGGATGGATAAATAATAAATAAAACCTAAGAGCCTAAGAAACATTTTTTCTTTCAAATTAAAGAGGTCCCAGCCTAAAGAAAGATGAAAGATAGATGATGGAAGATGATGGCTGATGGAAGAACCGGCCACTGCCTCTTCCA
Source organism: Karalla daura (assembly GCA_029224185.1). Taxonomy (NCBI): domain Eukaryota; kingdom Metazoa; phylum Chordata; class Actinopteri; order Chaetodontiformes; family Leiognathidae; genus Karalla; species Karalla daura. The sequence goes on along the minus strand of CM055188.1, from coordinate 3,394,792 downwards.
CTCCTCTACTCAGTGACTATAAGGCCATCGCTGGTCCAGACACGGCGCTGACCAGCTGCCCATTGTGCGTGGACACTGGTGCCACCGGAGCGCACGAGGCAAACTGGCCATAGTGGCCACTGCTCGCACCTCTTGTGCAATCGCTGGAGGCGGGGTTTGTTTGACTCAGCCACCAGCACTTCCAACTCCAGGGAATTATATTTATTCTTGCTCTTTCCTTTGCACTCGCTATGATGGAAAAACTGACAGCGCGCAAACCCCTCATTTGCGTGCTGCTGTTTGCACCTGCAAATTCCCTTAGTAAATCACCCATAATCTAGTCTGATTGGCTTTTGAGTTTGACAGTGACCAAAGAAAAAACAGAATCTAAGTGACTGACAGCAGACAGACAACATCTTGGTATGTCAGTTGAGCTAGTTAGCTTCTCCGATCAGGACAGAAAGGAGAAAAAACATAGGAAACATAAATCCATGACAACTTTTGACAATCTGTCGATGTTCATGGGTGCTCTGCACATAAATACACTCGACAGTTTTGCTAGAGGCAAACAGCAATTTCAATTTCTTGAACAGACAAACTGCTAGCTGGCTAGGCTAAAAGTAATACATGAACACGTTCTACTCTGTACTTTTAGTAATCCCTTTGCGATGCTCTCTCAGGGAAATGTACGTTTCCGGTAGTGTTGGATCAATAATTATCGAAAGAATCTTAAAAATATTACATTTATAAACTATATGACAGAAATTAATGATAAACAGTATTATCAGTGTGGTAATAAAAGAGACTTTTTTGTGCGTCTGGACAAGTCTATAAAATTACAAAGTTTAATCTTTCTACTCCAAACCCTTATGTGGAGGGTCATTTGAAAATTTCTAGTTGCCGAAGTTGAAACACTTAGCCACGCCCATTGACAAGGCCATTACCTGGCTGTTCAGGCATACAATACAATTAAGTCCAACAATTTTGAATTTTCTACGATGAAGCACCTGCCCACAAGGCCATTTCAAAATTTTTTATGACAAATAGCCAAACTTTGTCATGCGTTAGTGGCCAAGCCGTTTGAGAAAATCAAATTCCGTACATAAAATTTATTCAGCTTGGTCTATAAATGACCTGTGCCAAATTTGAAGCCAATTGGGTTAACCCCCTCGGAGGAGATGTTTTTGGAATTTGAAAATTCAAATCAAAATGGCCCCCTTCCTGTCGGGTTATGGTCATCGTGTCAAAAGACTTTTTTGTGTATCTCTTTATGATGCATTTACGTACTCAGTTTTGTTTGCCTATGACAAAGTTGAAAAAAAAAATCTCATTGACCTGATTTCAAGGTGCTGCTCGACCGCAATTTTACCCCGTGCACTTTGAACAACTTCAAAATGTAAAATTCTTCGGCAATCCCAATGGGCATGTTGAAAATGGTGTGTTTTCAAGCATAAAAGCAAAAAAGCGACTACAGATTCCCGAGAATCATATTAATAATAAAATTAAAAAGGAATAGGAGAGTTTTAATAGGGTTCTCGCAACTTCGTTGCTTGGACCCGAATAATAATTAAAAGAAACAGGAGAGTTTTAATAGGGTTCTCGCAACTTTGTTGGCTTGGACATTACCTTTCTCTTTAGATCTTTTTTTAAAAAAAGATAAAATGAGCATATAAAAAGTGTAAGTGGTTATTGGTCAGAACAGTACTTGCTTTTGTTTATGTTCATGTTTGTTGATTGTGGATGTGCCTTGCTGAACTCAACCTATTGCCACACCAGTAGGTGGAGTCGAGTGCTCGAAACCCTGTTGACAACGTTGATGGGCTAATTTTTTCCCCACAAAGAAGCAATGTTTTTTGTGGAAAACAGAAAAGAGGCATTCCGAGAAAGTCCACCACTATCCCCACTTTAAGAGTAGTAGTGGCCATTATCTATAGTTGCGACCGACAGAAGAAATGCTCCATGAAAGTGATCTATTCTCGTAAATTTATCAGAGGTCATGGCTCATGGGTCCGGACACCATCACTCAGTCCAGGTTCGGACCGAAGTCTGCCATTTGGTGATGCCTGGTTTAGACTGTGCTTTTAGACTTTTATTCAAAATGTTAGTCATAGTGTTTTTTTAAACAAAATTATTTGATGATAATGATGTTAGTGGTAGGAGTTTTCTATGCAAAATTGTTTGATGATGTTAGTGGTAGGTTTTTTTTTATACAAAAATGATTTCTTTCTTAATGTTCAATTAACATAAATGAATAAATACCCCACACCCTCCTTTTCTTCTCATTCAAGCTTCAACACATCTCTGATATGTTTCATGAAAAAAGTGTATTACAATCCTGGTCACTCAGGTAGCTTTGGAGGTGTAGAGTAGCTCTGTAAGGGTGTACAGGAAGAAATGGGAAAGCCTGTTGCTGTTGAAAATGTTTAAACATTTCTATTGGGACAAAACGGTTAAGTTCCCAGTATGCTGCACAGACGTACGGCTTTGTGCAGGGAAAAATTTGAGACGTCACGCATGCGCCCTACTGAACTCACCACACCAGTAGGTGGAGTCGAGCGCTCAAAAACCCCATTGACAACGTGGGAGAGCTCTTTTTTTCCCCACGAAGAAGCACTTTGTTGTTGGTCGTCATGGATGCATCAGATGAGAGACTTCGACCAATATGGACGCTGCTTCAGCTGTACTTGTCGTACATTTTAAGCATTGAAGTGCTACGCATCCGTCCACTTTTTCCTGGTCATGTCCGCTTTTAATGATGCTTAAATTTTAATGATGCTTAACGCTATGTCCAAAGCCTTATATTCCGGCGACGAATGAAAGGGAATCTATGAATTTGAGCTGATAATTGGGTTCCAAAAAACTGAGGATTTTATGAGGATTTTATTTTATTCATGTTTTGTTCAACAGAATCTGCTGCGGCTTTAAACCAGCTAACTATCAAATTCTCTTAGCACTTGTTCATGAACTTGGCTCTCAATTTTTTCACCTTTGGACTTTCCTTAGTTTTGTCAAGATCCACACCATAAACTGTTGTCTGGAGGAATGTGTACATGTTCAGAGCAGCATCATAACTTACACTGAAAACGAAGAGTTCGTTAACAGCTGCGGTGGTTCCCTGGCAGCGAATGAGCTTCTTGTCTACCACAATGTAGTAAGTGATGGCCTGCTTGCAGGTTCCAGATGCAAGGAGATATGGCTGGTGATGTCCCTCCTGGTTTTCGATGTGTTGGTCTTGGCTCCTATATATGACTGTGGGAGAAGTATTTAAGAAGTTGCATTGAATTATTGTCTTTTTCTCTGTGCAATTAAATTGCATACTGTGGCCTAATACATACCTTGTGAAATACAACTAGATGGTCCATGGCCTGAGCTGCACTGATCTTTGGTGTTTTCCTTTTTGTAGGCTGAGTTAGTAAGATATGCAGAAGCAGCAGGAAAGATGTCATATCACTGTCCCAGTTGTTTTGGGGTTTTTTTAAACTCTAATCCCAGGTCATTTAACCCAGGTACCTGTTAAAGGGACAGTTCATATTATTTTAAATGAGGTTGCATGACTTCGTTATGGAGAGTCAGTGTATTAAACACAGAGGATGGAGGTTGGAATACCCCTACTTTTGAAAAGCGGATATGTAAACAGCAAATTGCTGTGGACAGACTCGGCAGCAAAAAATACTCTACGCTTGCACTAGTCTGGTTCTCAAGGCTGGAGCCGCATCAACCTCTACTGTATAAATACATGCCTCATACAACCCCACATCAAATAATCTGAACTATCCGTTTAAGTACTGCATATGGCACAACACACTGGAATCATTTTATTTAGCCTTAAATAGAACACCTGGGTGATCATCGTGCTGATTCCTGGCAGACCTCAGCAAACTCTGGAGCACTGGTGTGGTAGTAAGGCTCTCTGCTTCTCTGATCACCTTGTTTTTATAGAAAGTATGCCATTTCTCAAGAAGCTTGGCAGATGTTTCTAATCCAAAGAGGGGACTGAAATCTTGATCTATCTGCAGCCACAGAGAAATCAAAGAATATTTTTGGTTAAGTTTACATTTCTGAGCCAAGCTTATAGCTATGAATTGAAAATATACCAATAATTACAGTCCTTTTGTGTCCAAGAGCCTTGGAAACACAGAGAGTACAGTGTGTGATTCATCAAGACAGGACTCTTTTGTGACTCGCTGAGGGATTCTCCTGCAAAGAAAAGGGAAATTGTTCATTGCTTACATAATTTCCAGGGCTGAACGATAACCACATTACTTCAGTAACACAAGGCTTCTAGTGCAGAGTTGACCTCATGACTGTCATTTCTGCTTTTTCTCCAATCACAATCAAGCAATAACTGCTGTCCTTTCATTACTGATGGCAAACTATCACCCTAGAGTTTAATAATCTTGGAGTATGTGAAATGATGTGAAACTAAAAATATAACAGGAGGTGAAATCCCTATACCTAACTTAACCTTCTGTCTCAACCATGTGTGCTGCAAGAATGTTAACAATCTGCCTTCTACTGTCACATAGCATCCCATTTTCGTCATATTCTTCAAGCACTGTTGTCCCTCCTGGTTTTGTCTGCATGATCAGCTAACCAGACTGTAATAACTCTGAATAATGGAGTGGCATGGTACAATGCACACTTCTAACAAGGCCAAACTATCTGCCGTGGTTCCAGTGGTGTATTTAGAAATTTGGTTAAAACGAAGCAGCAAACTAGTCACAGATTTCAACATGATCATCTGGATGGTCAAGCCAAATAATTTCAAATGGAAAAAAAAACACATTTTTGTGAACACAACTAACATTCAGCATATTTTCATCCTTACTGTTAAACTGTTGAATGGCAGTTTAAAACTAGAAAATTCCAGCAAGCTGAAATTTCGAGTGTGCTCTTAGATGTGTACCCGCCATCGAGTCTGTGTGTGTGTGTGTATGTGTGCCTGAAGTGTTTGTGTGTCTGTATGAGGTCATCAGTCAGCCTGCTCCAGCAGGACAGTCAGCAGGAGAGACACCTGAGCAGGGAATTCACCAAATAAGCTTTGAGAAGGTGCTGCTGAAAAACGATACAAGCTATCAACATGCAACTCGGTACACAAACAGACCACAAGTTTCTTGAATTTTTGCAATTAAAATGAAGTTTCTACCTCAAAGTATGGCGATGTAGCGGATTTTTGTTTGAGGGGTTCCGTTTTTCCCATTCACTCTCATGGGAAAAAGCGAAATTGCCCAAGTGCTACACATTTGGCTCTACGGAGACAACGCTTGCACCTATCTGGAGTATGAGCACACCGTCATGCAGGGGAGAGTCTGAGGAACGCCCTGATGCGATTTGGTGTGTCTAATATGAAAACTGTGGCCACAGTCGCGAGTAGAAGTGTAAAGTTTAACTTTTATCGCCGTGGTGGGAAAATGAACGGCGGCTTATGGAGAGAAGAGGCTGCGCTGGGCCGACTGAGGCTCGCCGTTTAAATTTGATAAAGCACACAGGTTCATGGCCGGCATCGCATGAGAGAGCACAAATTTGCCTACAAAACTGGAAAAAAGAATTTGTCTACTGTATACGGTTTGGCTGGGAGCAGCGTGAAAAGAGCAAAATGAAGGGTGATTTTTCAGTCATCCCGCACTCTGACAGTTGGTCTCTCCCCACTCTAACTTTTCAAAAAGCGCCAAACTCACGTGTTTTTGAGATGGCCTGGATGAAAAATGACACAAGGTATCAACACACAATACACAACAATACACATCCATACTTCTACTTTTGAATGAAAATATTTTTACACGTCAGGGCTGCAGTGGATGCCAAAGTTAAATGAACAGCTTACCCAACTCCAAAACATTGATGTTTCATCTCCACAGACTCCATGGAAATCTACTCACTAACACATACAATTCAATTACATTTATTTTATTTAAAATCAGATTTAACTAAAAACCCGTAAACATTACACAATAACCTAAGCAATTATACATCATATACATGTACACATATACACATGCATTATACACACACACACGCACACACACACACAGGGCTGTGGGCTCCTCTGTCCTCATGTCTCAGACTTTGAGGTTTTTCTGAGACGTTGAGGTTGCTAATGTGCTTGAAGACGAAGGGGTTGTTGATGCTGATGGCCATCCTGGTCTTGCTCATAGCGCTGATGTACGTCTGGTAGACTGTCATGCACTTCCTGGCCAGAAATGAGTTTCTGCCAGTTCTGCCAGTACTTACTTGAGACTGAGACACATACACACACACACTGGGCTAATGCCCTTTGATAACCACCTTGTTACCTGTAGAAGTCATAATATAAAATGTTAAACAAACCAACCCCAAAAAATGAAAATCATGTGCAACATCAGTTAAACAGAAAATAAAGACTAATTCTGCCTCTCCCTTCCAAGTAAAATTACTCGCTAGTAGCCTAGCCATGATGCACAACTTTGGCTAAGCTGCACAACTAAGTCGTTTTTTAGGGGGAAAGCTGCGATTTCAACATGTTTACGCATCTCGGGTTGTAACCACACTAAAAATGTTTTTAAGAAACCAAACCATTTGTAAATCCGTCAAGATAAGATTAGTAACTTTTGTGTGGATCACCTCTGTTTACATGGGGCTTCACAGCTTCTGCCGGAAAGCTTGCCCGACACATGATAGCCGACCTATGCGGACGTTCTTCACTCTGCCCCGAGACATCTAGCCTTCTGTATATATCTATGGGTGCGTGCATGTATGGGAGAAAGACTGAGTGTGTGTGTGTCTGTCAGCAGAGGAGAGACATGAGAAGTTGATGCTGACAAACGATATAGCCCATCCACATGACATTACTACAGTATAGCATGAAATTAGAATAGTATAGTGCAGTATTGTAAAGGAGAGGATAATGTACAGTATGATGTAGTAAGGGAGAGGATATTATAGCACAGTATTGTAAAGGAGAGGACACTATTGTATAGTATATTAGAGAAGAGGATAGTTAAGTATGTTGTCTTTATAGTATTGTAGTTGTATGGTATAGATGTTGGTGATTCTTAACAAATTTCAAATAAAGCACACCAGACAAAACTTATGCTTCTTACTAAAGTATTTATTTTTTGAACAATGAAATTTCACCAGCAACATATATACAATATATACAACATATTCAGAGCAGACATGAAACAAACAGAGCAGAGCCCAACAAAACTGAACAATTCCCCATGAGCATGCCGAGGCGACAGGAGCAAGGAAAAAACTCACTGCAACAATGAGAAAACCTCGGGCAGAGCCAGGCTCAGGGGGCAGTCATCTGCCGACTACCGGTTGGGGTGCAGACTGATTTGAACAAAAGGCAAGCTTGGCAGCAGGACAATGCAATCTTCCAGGGTGTCTGAAAATACACAAGAAAGACATCCGTGTGACACAAGAATCAACCAAGTGAAACTCAGAAACGATGCATATTCATTAAAAAAAGTGAATACTTCTGCAGACTTGCTGTAATTGTTCTATGGAGGTCTTCTTCCAGAGTTTCTTTCATCTGTCCACCCTTTGAAAAATATTGGAGAAATTATTCAGCTACCAGTTTGTGTCACGTAAGCATACACAGAAAAAAACACAGAGACAATAACAATGCAGCAAGTGTTTCTTACCATATGACGTGTGTGCTGCTAGCTGTAGCTGTGGTCCTGTGGAGGTCTTCTCCCTGCATCCTTTGTCATCTTCTCTAGATCAACACAACTACATCTTGCTTCAGCCTTTGATCATACTCACAAAAAACGCTACAGTGCTACAGTTTAAAGCATGTTAGAAAGTGTAATTCACCTGTCGCCTCTCTGTGGCCTCCTGTGGAGATCTGTTGTGGTCATCCTCTGGTCTGGATTTTTTTCTCTCTTCAACACACAACACATTGTCATTGTAATAATTTAATTATTGATGATGATGCAGTCAATTCAAATGAAATTATGAAATAATACTCCCTTTTTTCTGTTGTTTCTTCTTCATGGATCCAGTCATATCCTGCCATCTGTGGCATTGACAGCTTTGGCAGGAGTGCCAATAGCCAATACCTTGGTAGTCACAAAAGAAAACATTACTGCAACAGACAACATTACACTGGGCATTATTACAGTGGTTTGGTGTTGTGATGGTTAAGACAACTTACCATGCGAAGGTTACTGAGCAGGACCAGGCTGGAGAGGCAGCAGTGGCTCCCCTGGAGGCTGAAGGAACGGCAGCTGGGGATACTGGGGAAGCAACTCCAGTCGCTCAGGAGGCTGCCAGTTGTCTGAAAATAAAGCAGAAACACTAAGAAGCGGCTCCAGCCGCTCAGAAAACTGGCAGAATCGGCAAATCCTTGGGCGACTAATCCGGGCTCAGAGGGGCTGTCGTCTTGGCTGTCTGAAAATAAAACATTCAACGCACAAAGAGAACACAGAGAAGCAGCAGGCAAAGGGGACTCAGCAGGACCAGTCAAAAAGGACTGGACAATACCAGAGAAAGGAGAGTGTGCAGAACCAGGCAAAGGCGAGCATGACCGGACACTGACACTGGATGAAACGAAGGAAACAGCTCTGGCTTTAAAGACACTAAGGAGGGAGTCTGGCCGCTGAGGACACTGGAGAAGTCCAGCCACTCATGGTACAAGGGAAATGGCTCCAGCCACTCAGGACACTAACGAAGCAGCTACAGCCACTCAAGACAAAGCAGACGCTCTGGACACGTACAGAGTACATTGGAGTAAGGGATCCAGCCACTCAGTACTGGTGAAATGGCTCCAGTATCTCAGGACACCAAGGAAGCAGCTTCGGCTGCTCAAGACACAGGACACGTTCCGGTCACTGAGGGCATTGGAGAAGTGGCTCCAGTGTCTTGTGCTACTTTTGAAATGTCTCCACTACTTCTGCTGCTTAGGACACTAAGGATGCAACTCCAAGACACTGCAACACTTGAGAGGTTTTTCCAGCCCATCAGAATACTGATGAAGCATTCCCCGCTAATTAGGCCACTGGTGACATGATCAGCGACACTGAGGAGACAGCTCCGGCCGCTTGGACACCAAGGAAGGAGCGGAGTTGGAGGCCGCCCTATCGCCCTAATATAAGAGGCTATTACACAGTCAACGTACAAAAGACTGGACTGTGATAACTATACTATGTTTGGAGAACACCTGACTGAAGACATTTCTCAGGATGTGAAATGTAAACATTTCAATGACATCTTGCGATGCTCTGCTTGCACATCGCTTTTGCAGTACACTGCAACTCCACCTCCCCCTTTTTTTGCCATGTCCACGCAGGTGTTGTACGAAACTTGCCTGCTGCGTGTGAACATGTCGCATCCCTCCAGCTGGAAAAGTGGCGACACGGTGGACCCCGACAGATGCATCTCCGTGAGGCACAACACGTCAGCGAGTCGGAGCTCATGATGAGCTTTGAGGTCCACCATGTGACATGGAAGCCCCTGAGTGTTGTGATGGACGATCATCAAAGTCTTTACACTTTGGTCCATCGATTTAAAAAAAGTACGGACACTCTGGAAAGACATCTGGGGCATATTTTCCCAAGCAGATTTGATTTTGGGGTCGGCGTATATCTTCTCCTCCTTAAGGTCTACGATACTGAGACCTGCCTCAAAAACTCATTTGAGACACACAACTGCCGACTCCATGGTCATGCCTTGCACTTTGTGGGCTGTGCAGGCAAAAGCTAACTTGAAAGGTAACTGACATCGAATGACGCCTCACTTGTTAGCCTTTTCCTCTGATATCTCAATGTAGACCCCGAGGGGCCCAGGATCTTTTTCCGGTATCTCTGACCTGCTGTGGGATTATCCAGCCGCAGGCCAATCAGCTTTACGCCGCCGGCCGGGGCCCGCTCGTCCAGGACGATGTGCGAGATTGTTCCAAAGGTGCCGTTGACAATCCCATCCTGCACATCGAGATTCCTGATCACCATGATGCGTATGCCCGGAGCAGCCATTATGGTGTCAGGCAAGTCTATTTTCAGCCCTTTGTAGTTGTACGGCAGGTCTATCATGGACCCCGTTCTGGGGGTCCCGGCATTGTGACGGTCGACTTCCTTGTTTGTCGCGTAGATGTTTAGCCTATCTGCGCGACAAGCCTCGGCGTCAGTCACAGCCCGCGGGCTGGGACATGTCTCCCTGGTCTCGGAATCTGGGGAGCTGGCGCAGAATCCGCGTTGCCTCCTGATAAATGCACTTGATGACGTGGGATTTGCCACATCCAGCTCCTAATGTCATAAAGTAATGGACTGGATCGTGGCCCCACACGCGCCTATAACACCACTCACGGGCAGCGTAGAATGTCGATGCCTGGGTGTGGTTCAGACTGGTATATTTTCATCAGCAAGTCTAAACTCAATGGTGGTGTGTCTATCATCGGCATGGAACGCTTCCTATCCGCGTTGACTCGATAGTCGGGGATGTCGTCGCACTCGTCATGCTCGACCTCTACGGGCTCACGCTCAGTGAGACACTCCTTCGTATCGCTTTCTGTTAACGTCAACGATACGTCGGACGTCCCTAAACCTTATGGTTCCACAGTTGTAGAACTCATAAGTGGGGTACTGTGCATTTCTCAGCTCCTCATCACGCCTGTGTGGGAGATAAAGCTTTAAAAGCCTTCGGAAATGCTTCTCTGGGGTTTTCTTTTCAGAGAAGTGAGCAAACCTGATGATTGCAGGTTTCTCTGTCCTCTTTTGAACATACCCCATGTCATTTTGGAGGCAAATGGCACTTTTGATCTCCGTCTGCTCGCCGTACACTACCCTGTAGTTCGAGGCAAACTTGGCCAGGCACATGTTCTCAAACTGTGACGTGGCAGGTCTGGCCAGGTGCTATTAAGGCACTCAGACATCCACACGTCCTCGGAATCAGGCTGCATGTCTTTCAGCCTGCCGACGGGGTGACTCATCTTCAGACCGTCCTCGTCGGTCTGAAGGAACACTACCGCACGCAAGCACTTCTAGGACATAATGTACATTATACAAGCATACTCGTTAATAAAGTACTGGATGTCCATGTTGGCGTTCCAAGCTCGCAGCAGTGTCGGGTTGTAATTGTTGATCCAACACTCGTTTGGATCACGCTTCAGCAATACGACGTTGTTGCTCAACAGACAGTCGACATGGTTGAAGTACTCATCCTTGGTCATGTCGACATCGCTAAGAATGTCTGACAAGCCACTATACGAGGCATCTGGCCGCATGAGCAAGTCCTGGATTGGCCGAAGCTTGGCTTTGGCCTCCCTCTGGATCTTATTAAGCTGCCGCCTCTGCTCGTCTAACCGTGCAGTGGGGTTTTCCATATCAACTTCCACCGTGGGTGGCCTGGTGATTATGGTTTCATCCATGGGCAGCTTAGGGAAGCCAAATCGGCAGGCAACGTTACCCTTTTTGCAGGACCTCGAATTGTTCCTGCTGTGCATCTGCACCTCAGACACAATTCTGTGGAGCTCTGGGTCACTATTGGAGTCAGGCATCCTGCAAGAAATGTAGGAGTCGATGAATTCCGCAATGTCGGTGTCGGAATCATCTCCCAAGACCGCTGCATCTTTGACCCAGACCAGCATGTGAATGTGTGGACTTCCCCTGGCTTGAAACTCCACACGGTAAAAATAATCCACTACTTTAGCGGCGGGCTTCGCTGGAGAGAGGATGAGGCTGGTCATCAGAACGTCGACTCGCTTCTTGAACATGCGCATCACTGTCACAGGGTTGCTGCGCAGTATGTCGCATTTGGCGTTCCAGTCGAGCTCTGAAAAGTCTCCCAGTTCACCCTGCTGAGCTTTAATGACCTCTACGATTTCAGGCCACCTCATCTCAGCAGCGGAGAACGTGAGAAAAAAGGTCGGTTTCCCAATCTGCCTAACCATGGCGTGGAGATCCTTCAGCGTTTTGTTCCAGTAAGCTGGAGTGCCTCTCAGCGGTTGCATGAATCGTGTCGCATCCTTGTCCTGAATAAGCCTATCGAGCTCCTCTTTCTCCTGCAGCATGTAATTTTTGATTTTCCGCCAATCCTTGGTCTTTAACTTTACTTTCCGCATTTGAATCGACATGCTATTCGTGGCCATGTTTGTCTCTGTGATGAATTGTGCAAAGAAGAGGTATGTCTGGTCACTAGCAAAGCCCGTATCGGCAGCGAATAGCCGAGCGTTAAAGTATTTGCTAGGAGAAAGTTTGATACCTCGAGCCTCATCCAACGTATTCTGTCCCATTGGAAACTGCACAGGAAAGGCCTTTAGCCATAGCCTTTAACTTGGATACGGAGAAGAAACTCACAGGTCTGTTGCCTTGCGTGGGTGCCACACTGAATATTCCATCGCTGTATGACAGGATCTCCTGTGCAATGTCAGGTGGCTACATGCACGTATCAAGACGGAGTCCGGGTCGCAGGTCCTCCTCTTCTCGGTCTTCTGGATCTTCTGCGTCACTCCGATTGTCGAAGATCTCCTCCAGGTCCATCTCCGCGTCGTCTTCCGGGATGCCGCGTTGGTCCGGGGGTGCAGCGGCTTATGTGTTGCGCTGCTCTTCGTCTTCCGACTCCTCACCCTGGACAACGTCAAACGTGGCACTCTCATCGATGGACACGTCCTTATATTCTGAATGAAGCTCTTTAAGTTTCGCCACAGCAGCAAGCACATGCTTCATGTCGACTGTGTAAAAGTGCTGGTGGCCTTTGAAAGAGACACGTCTTTTAAGCATCACTTGCAGCAGCTGTACTTCGGCACTGGGTCTGGGGAGACTGTTTACGACCGTTTCCATCTCTGATGGAACACACACAACAGCCCCATGTACGGCCCTCTGCCGACCTTTTGGCAGAAAAAGTATTTTGGTGAAAGGCAAGATTTTCACGATGAGCTGCCTTTCGAGGACATTGAGCACAGCCAGCTCTGGGGGAATGGATGCCAACTGTACATTGTTTGCTACAGCAATGGGTGGCATTCTACCTCTACGCAGGTGATTGTCACAAGTGTGGCAGATCCATTCCTGATGTCGCTCTTGCGGAACAGAGCAAGGAGAAGAGCATTTGTTGCTGCAGAAATGGACGTAGTTCCCTCTCAAGCAAAGAGCTTCCATTTTGAAGTTTTTCCTATATCTTCCTCTCTTACACAGCCTCACCTGATTGGAAAATAAAGCTTGGTTACAGGCTGTGCAGATGTAAGTGGGTCCATGATGAATGGTGCAACGGAAGGACTCAATGACTGCCTCCATTGCAGGGTCCATCGGGGGTGAGGAGTCTCCTGGTGGGATGTTACAATATGCCTGTACTTCCTCTTAATCCTCTGAACTCTCTCCAACCTAAACTTAATGCGAAAAACAGCATTTGAGGCTAGTTTGGTGGTCCTATGCTGGTTAATGTTACGGATGAAGCAGCGTCTTAAGTCCAGGTCGTTGTGATATTTTGTTCTTTTTTGTTCCTTTTTCTTTTCTCTGTAACTGTGGTTGCCTTTGTATCTATTTGTTACGTACATTTTCTTACTTTGTCTAAATTCATCATCATCATTCATCATCATCATGTACCTCTGGGACATGTACTTTTTCTGTCTATTGTGGAAAGCCTGATCTGTGCTGTACCTATCTGTAATGTATTTTTTTTGTCTTATTCGGAAAGCCTGATCTGTGCTGTACCTATCTATGATATATTTTTTCTGTCTACTTTTAAAAAAACCTTTTACTTTTACACCTTTACAACAAGAACCGCAGCAGTGGTATCTTTGCACCTGGCAGCAGTTTATTTCCAGATCTAAATTGGTCTAGTAAATCCCTTTGTGTTAAATTGCTTTGATGCTTGTACTCAACGTGAAAGTACACATCACAAGAAATAATTATAAAAATCTTGAGTTATTTGATTCACTTTTGCAATGACATGCTAGCTAGACCACCAGTTACAGCAACTATGCTAAGCTAATGCTAACGAGGAGGTCTTCAGATTAGGACAAGAAGTTTAATCTGTCAGTAAATTTAGAATGAATTTATCAGCGAAAACCCAGTTTAATAAAATTTATTAAAAATATCGATGACATGACAAACAATTAAGTAACATTTTACTCACCACCCTTTCTGTCTCATGCTTCATGCAAGTGAAAGAAAAAGGCTGCTGTCAAATTCCTTCACAAGATCTTTGTCAAAGTACCTAGATGTTGAAAGTGTCACTTAATAGTGTTAAATACCTTTAACTCCGTGATTTTACACCAATACTCTTGTTTTCCCACCAGTGGAGAGTTGATTGTGCCAGAATCAACACCAGTACCTCAACACTTTACTCTGAAACTGCCTAACACCAGAATTTTAACACAGTTGAATTTGCTGTGTAGAATATTTTCACATTTGTCAACGTCACTGAAAGTGTCTCATCATTTAAACCTGCTTGATGCTACAACTTCCTACCCATATCAGCACTCTCTATCGGTAAGGGAGGGATAGATAACGTGAGCTGGGCTTATGGCAACTCCTCTTTCTGCACCACCTGATTGATTACTTCTATGTTCTCATTCTCAGCAATGTCCTTGTTCGTTTGCACTATCCGATTCTTCAAAAGCTGGTGGAATATTTTCACAGCGATCGTCAAGGGTGACCAAGATATGGTTGCGTACATTTTCACCTACCACCTCTAGCCGCATTAAATCGTTACACCTAGTTTGTTATCTCATATCATTGACCAATTTGTGAGTAATCCCCATTACATCTCAGTAAAATGTTGTTCCCCTAGTAGGAACAGTAAAGGTTTCTCGTTGTGTTAAAGCGTTGCGTGCACAGTTCGTGCAGATTCCCTGCCCCTTCCACACCTCCCATCCTGCTGTGGAGCAGGGTGAGGATTCTGCTGTCGAGCAGGGAAAGGAGTCTGCCCCCCTCCTAAGCCTTCATCGTTTTCTAACAATCTTGCATTCGGTGTTGCATTTTAAGGGGGTTTTTATTTTCTTGATTGGAACTGGGAGTTAGTTGGAAATTCATGTGAACAGGGGCCCGTTTCAAGAAGCTGGCTTTATACATATCTCGACTATGTTGAGCCTGAAATGAGGGAATCTCTGGCTTCAGTTACAGAGAAGGGGATAAGTAGAGCTCCACATCAGGTACTACGGCAACTTTGTCTGTGAACCAAGCCTGGTCGGGAGCAGGCTATGTTGAAAAAAGCTCAAGCTGTCTCCTCCCCTCTTACATCACAAACAAAGTTTCATTCATTGAGTCAGAGCGCATTTCCTGGAGTTTTGAGAATTTTGATCACGATAAACTCAGTTTTTCAACCATGGCTCAATCCAGTGGACTTAGTGGCAATATTATTTCGGAGTGAGTTGCACCTACGGCGGGAGATCATCTACAGACCCTGTTCAAAGATCTTTTCCTTTCCTGACAGTTTCCGTTTCGGAAAGTACCATTTCACAGTGTAATCCTCAAAGTACATTAAACAACGTCATCCACCGTGGAATTCGTATTGTCACCCACCGTGGAGGGACTTATATCTGAACTTTGTGTTTTGCTCCGTTTATTTTGTTCATTTTTTTCCCCAAATGGCAGTTTTCTGTACAACATTGGTGATGCTGAAAACAGCAATGCAAAGTATGCAGTCAAATCCATCAAAGGGAAATTAATATTT
Source organism: Karalla daura (assembly GCA_029224185.1). Lineage (NCBI taxonomy): Eukaryota > Metazoa > Chordata > Actinopteri > Chaetodontiformes > Leiognathidae > Karalla > Karalla daura. The sequence continues at coordinate 3,379,225 of CM055188.1, read as the reverse complement.
CTGTGAACAAAGAAGATGTAATGTAATTATTAATAATTATAAATAATTACATTATTTGAATCAGGTAACTCCATGACACTACTCTACGTCTGCTTTTCACCAGTGGGATTGCATCTGAGTAAAATACATTTTAGCTTTAATATCATTCCACAAGTTTTCACCTAACGATATTATAACTGTCTTTGCATACATGAAGAAAATACATTTAAACGTACGCATTGACTGGAGCAGCGATCTTCTCCGATGCCGACTCCCTCTCCTTTGACCTGCAGCTGTGTTACACAAAATAATCGCTCAAAGTCACTGTATGAGCTCATTGAAATCTTCAACTCCAGTTGAGTGAAGGACATGGACCTTTTTTTTTCCCTCGTTGCCATGTTGAATCCATGTATCAGGGCTCCATTGATGATGGCTTTTTGAAGCTGTCGTGCACGCTCTTAGCCCGAGCTGAACATACTCGGAATTGATTGAACTAATTGAAAGCCGGTATTCTGAAACCGGTTAGCTAGAGATTCTTAGCTCAGGCTGATTTGTTGTGAGTTGTGAGAAAGCTGTAAGACTAGTTGTCTACAAGTGCCTTAAAAAACTAAGGTACTTTTGGTCAGTTTTGTCCTCAAGACTGACATGGGCATTGTGGCAATGTGGTTAAAAGATCAATTTCCTAGGGCCTTCCTAATTCACCGTGTAGATCACAATAAAGCAAAATTTTATCTCACCATTGATGCATGACCATCTGCACTCTAGGGTTTGGGCCAGGGTCACACAGATGACAAAGCCTTAAAAAAACTATTTCCAAAAATCCTTCACAGTTTGCCTACAGAGCTAATCGCTCTGTGGATGACGCCCCCACCACATACTTCAGCACCTAGATCAGCCGAACTCCTATGTCAGGGTCCTGTTAGTGGATTATAGTTCGGCATTCAACACCATTCTCCCGGACTTTCTGCACACCAAGCTGCTTCAGTTGCGGTATCTTGCATCCTCTGTCCACACCAAGAACAGTCTGGAATGCATACTGCTAACAGCTAGTCGTCTCACCAGCCTCAAACAGGAACATGTGTGTCCTTCATGACATCAGGTCCAGGCAGAGGGCTCGAAGAATAGTGGGGGACCCATCACACCCAGTTTGTAAAACAGAGGGTTAAACCCCCGCAGAAAAACTGGTTATTTTATCACCGATTTCCTCTATGTTCTCAATCTATGCTGCAACCAGTACAGTCAGTGGGCCTCATTCACAAGCCATTCTTACGAAAAAAATTTGTTCCTAACTCCCACTTACGAAGATTTTACGAAGATTGTGGCATTCATGAGTTTCTTCTTATCTAGGATTTATTCTTAGGTAAGAACAAATCCTACAGACACTCAGGAGTATACTTATGCACATATCAGTGCTGACATGTTGGCATGGTTGGGTTTTCTTCTCTTGTACAGCTCAACAAAAGTCAAATACAGTGATACTTCTGTCATATTTATTATTTACTCATTTTATATGTTTGTAAATATACTGAGAATTTTTATATTTTAAATAAATATAATGTGCTATGATTTAACATTAATCAAGTAAATTGGAAACTCCCCTCTGATGCACTGGTCTAGCTCAGACAGGTTGATGTCTGCTGTTTCCTCTCCTGTCCATTGCATGTCCTGTTGGAATTTTGCTATTTTTTTTGGTTCAGATTTCAGATCAAACCATTTCTTTTTCCTTCTCCTGACACTGTGTTCACTGCATGTGTGATAGCCTCCCATGCTTCTTTATTGTTTGTGCTGGTATAGCTTGAACTAAGGCTACCGGCTATAATTTAAGTTTAAGTACAATTTAAATTTAAGGTTAAATTAAGTTTAAGTTTTCTCTCAAGTTTTTTTCTCTTCACCTGCTATGCTCCATCTGATCTCTGCTTTGCTTTTAGTATTTTGTTACTGTTTGCTCCATTTTGTTTCTGTTTTCTTGTTGCTGTTTACTTGTTCCTGTCCACACGGCCTTGCAGGTTCTTTAACAGGCCCTTTTGTGGGCATTGATGGGGTGGTTACCTATGCTAATCCTATGTTCATTAGACCCAACTGGCACTCCCTCTTAACTTAAGAGGAAATGGCATTCATCAAGTAAGAACACAGCTGCGAACATTTCTGAGGCTTATGAACGTGTTGATGAATCAGACATGTGGTTTTCTTAAGGAACTTCTTAAGAGCAACTTACGAAAGAATATAAGAAGATTCTTAAGAAGATATTGATGAATGAGACTCAGTGAGTCTTTTTCTAACAATTCGTATAAAATGGTAACAGCCATCTCACTAACAAGAGCTGTACAATGTGAGCTATAGCATATAGTAAGTCTCTGCTAAAAAATCAATCAATCAATCATCAAACACAAGCAGCACTTTTTGTCAAACACAAGCAAACAGAAACATCAGACAGTAAATAGATTGCAGGACACTATGTGTGTGTGTGCGTATGTGTGTGTGTGGTTGAGTTCAAGCATCTGCTCGATAGCAGATGCTTTCGCTTCTGCTCCTCAATCTCTTCTTTGCCTACTTTGCTTTCTAATCTCTTTTTATGATCTCTTTCCTTTTATGGAATTCTGGCCCTGATATCTACATATAATCTGGAACTAGTGAATCAATCTTTTAGAGGCTTTTACAGCTTTTTCATGGCTGCGTGAGCATGGCACCATCAGCTCAAGCCTACACAATAGTAAGTGGCTATAGCTGAAGATGACACGCAAAAGATGCTAAACTTCTCCAGTGACGACTTCTACAAACGAATGCTAACACACAACTACTAAGCACTAACAAAACCCGTATTCCACTGCTTGCATTACAGCTGCAACTGGTTTGATCTGACCAGTTACCTATCCAGCAGCATGGTACGGCAAGCTGAGGGTGATCAGATCTGGGATGTTGTCACTCAGTGGGAGTACATTCATAGATTATAATGGCAGATATTTGCTGTGGTTACTGAATGGCATCCATAAGGTTCTGCTCACACATCCAGTGGAATATGGGGTGAGACTGTGATCTCTCTCACACCTGTGGGGCAAAGCTGAAGAAGAAATCTATTCCTTGGAACATGGGTGGATGATTAACAGGCAGAACAATTCACCCAGAGATCTCTGATGGTACTGGCTGGCCAGCAATACCATCTTCCTTCTCTTCAACTCCAGTGGACAGCTGCTAAAGGAAAGACCAACAGCCAACATCCCATTCAACACACGATCAAGATGCACAAAAGATTTGCTCCACTACGGAGATTTGTATCTCTGTCTGATGAAATGGAAAACTTCTCATCACCACAAAGAAAGGCTAAATGTAAATCAGAAGTGAACAGCCAGCAGGACTGACTGGGTCCCAAACTCTGAATGTGGGAGATGTCGCTGTTGAATATCTGAGATTTATTTGCAATGTAAATATGCGGGCATCCCCGATATTGTTGCAGCAAATCCAATTGTTTCGAGATCATTTTGCATATAGGGCTCAAACAACAATTTACTGATCTGTTGAATACAGTCAGCTCCTTGAATATTGAAGTTGTCATCAGGGGCCCCCTTCCACTGGTCACAGAGTTGCTGAGAGATTCAGCAGGTTGTTGGCTTTAAACATATGGCTTTCCACAGCATGTGGTATTGATTCTATGCATTTTTTTGATAATTTAATTTTTTTTCTAGAACCGCAGACATCTTTTATGCAAGATGGACTCTTTCTAAATAGGTCAAGAGTCCTACTGTTTATATCCAACATATTTTTCTGCCTAATTCACCAATATGTTCCCACCACCAAGTACATGAGGCAAGAGAAGCTGAAACAGACAGGACATAAATGTCAACATGAAGGACCACAACCCCCAACTGCAGTGAGATCCAATCATGAGAGACCAAACAGAAAAAGGGGGAAGTGGAGTTGCCATTTTATTTCATGAAACTCTATCTTGCAATATTACTATAATACACTGATATAATGATACAAACTATAATACACTGTTTTTTATGGGTTTTCCAACCTACTGTTAGTTATCTGGACAGTGTGATTCTAGTGGGTGATTTCAACATTCATGTCGATAATGGGAAAAGAATTCTGGATTCTGGACAGCTTTGGACTCTCCAATATTTAACAGATCCAACACATAATTAAGGCAGGCCTTCATTAGATACAATGCTGATTGTTTTTTGCAAAGCTAATTCGTTTAAAAAAAAATGTTTGTAGCTCAATACAACGTTATGACAATGGAGTCATTTATTTCAGTTAACTGAACCCGCCTTTAGAGTTGAGTTTCAGCAGATATTTTGATGGTTTTGTTTTGAAACATGTTGGTCTAATGTTCATTTTTGTTCTCTTTGCAGACGTGCAGACATGCACGCGGACACATGGACACACACATGCACACATGCACACTTACATATTTTCCAAATTGGCTAATTCATACAAACACTTATTGCTGTTAACGTAAATGATGTAAATGATAATTAAAGTTGGTGTAAGTGGGTCCTTGCATGTGCGCCTGTCTGGGTACAAGCAACCGCTAGGTCAATGTAGCTCCTAGGCCATCCCAAAAATCCTTTTTTTAGCACATTTTGAAGAGGAATCTCTTCTGGGCTGAGCAGCATACCTGTGATTCAGATAATGAACGGTCTCTCTACTTTCACCACCATATGGCTACACCCCTCGACATAGAGACAAGCTTTTCTGAACTTTTGATCACAATGCCATTAAGGCGATCTCATACAATATGTTAAGTAGTTGATGGGATGAAATCTCTCGGCGGACTCAGGTGACAAGTGATGTATTGAAATAGCAACACTTGAACATTGATACCAAAATGGCCAACTTCCTGTCCAGTTCTGGCCATCAGTGCAAGAGACTTTTTTGTGTGTCTTGATAAACTGTATAAGCCTACAAATTTTCATAATTCTCTTCCACAAAAAGCTTTATGGGGAGGGGGTTTTGAAAATTTCAAGGTGGCACTATGGAGAGATTAGGCCCTGTCCATTGACGAGGTCATTACCTGGCTGTTAAGGCATACAATGTTATTAAGTTCAGCAATTTTGAAACTTTTATGATGAAATACCTGCCCGAAGACCATTTTGATGATGAATAACCAAACTTTGTCATGAGCTAGTGGCCATTACCTTTGATGTGAAAAAAAAACAACATAAAATTACGTAAAATTGCCTCAGCTTCGTCCATATTGGGTTAACCCGCCTCAGAGGAGATGTTTTTAAAATTCAAAAATTCAAATCAAAATGGCCAACTTCCTGTCGGGTTACGGTCATCATTTCAAGAGACTTTTTTGTATATTTCTTAAGGATGTGTCAGCAGACAAATTTTTATTTGCCTATGATTTTTAAAAAATCCTTAGGCGATTGGTCAACATTTTTAGGTGGCACTACTTTTGCTTTTGGGCTCCCCATGGGTTATGCTCCTATCAAGTGTCAGAGCTCTCTGTCCTCAATCAGTGTACCAATTTTCATGATGATATGAGTTCCTTAAAGCTGTCACAAAGCCACTCGTAATACATGGCGAGGTATCACTATTTGTGCCCGCCACACGGGTACCATTGGTGGTAGGCTCACTGCTTTTGGAATGTAGCTACACCAACTTGTTCTGTATGTTTTTCAAGTAGAATGAAATTGATGTGGTCAATTATGTAGAATTACTAGATATATGCATATCAGGCTATTCAGGGAAATCAACATGGTCAGCTAGAGTTAAGGTGCCAAGATCAAGTATGTGGGCATGAGAGCTGTTCAAAGTGAAAGAGCGCAAAAAACCACCAACATTTGACACATCATAGCAACCACGCCCTTTGACCTACAGAAATTCTTTTGACGAGTCTTGGTCTCCATTGTCTGTGGATGATCTGTACCTGATTTGAAGTCAATCAGGCAAAATCCCTAGGAACAGCTCTTTCCGAAAGGGAAAACATACAAGTCAAAATGGCAACTTCCTGTTGGGTTGAGGGTGGAGCATCAAGAGGATTTTTTGTGTGTCTCAATGTGTTCGATAAACCCACCAAGTTTCATGCATTTAGGTGAAATTCAGAAGTGGGGCTTGCCATTTGCCTTAAAAATGTTGTAGGTTGTGCAATTTTGCCCTGTGCATTTTCAACATTTTTTAAATTTTGAAATATGAATTTTGATTTCATATCTTTAAATATGAAATTTTTAAAATCCCAATGTGCATGCCAAAAAACCTTTAAAACGAGATCTGTTTCAGAATGCCCTCCAGAATCGGATGGTCTAGTTGGCTATACTCGGGCCCTTGGATGTTTTTTTTCTTTATATCTTTATATTTCCACCAGTATTTGTTGTTGCCCAATCTGATGGGAGACCAACACCAAAACTAGATCTCTGTACTGAGAGGAAGAAAGGTTCTCGGACATTCAATGAGGAGATTTTTTTTTTTGCTGTATAATGAACATTTGCATTTATTATTACATATGTAAATGATAAGGAAAAGTGAAAAGCATTTGCGCGTCTTTCTTGATGTGGACGTTTAAGAGTGTATGTGTGCGTACCATTGTCATCACAGTGAATGAGCCTAAACTCGCCTTGCGCTCTCAGATGGCTGCTTGTCAGAGACTTTAGAGCGAGAGAGAGACAGAGAGAGCGCATCGTACTTAAAGTGTCTGTTAGGTAACAAGCTGTGTAAGTCCTGGTAAAATGATGCTGGGTGCTGTAATAGTTCATCCGACTACATGAAACGGCAACATACGATTTTCTGCCCCCACCCCCTAAAATATACACAGCTTGGCTTCACTTGGCTTCCTCAGAAAGTTTCCTCACGCCATGCCACTGTGTATTATAAGAACTGGATACCAGACTAAACATGGTGGCCCATTCAGTCCCAAACCTGTCAAAAGTCTGGAAGAAAATGTTCAACCTTTCTTCGATCAAATGCATTTAATTAGATTTGACCCCTCCTGCTAAACTCAAAATCAACCCCTCTATGTCAGTTCAAACAAAGACATCATGAAGCCAATCGTCAAAGAAGCCATCTCTCCCTTCTGTTTACATCTACCTTTGTTCATGCTGCAGAGGTGCCAAAGAGTCTCTGTTGGAATTGGCCCTATTGTTATTTGTGATTTCATTATCTGACTGTAACTTCTTAAGCCCTAAGTTAGTTCCTACGTTTTGTGCAACAAAACTGTGCTCTGTGAGCTGCTCAGCAGACGGAACTTTGCAGCCACTATGTGAGCTTCCGTCTCCGCTGTACAGTGATTAAAACTCATCTGAATCTGCCACAATTCTGAACCTGATTCATTATTTTTCTTCAAATATCTCCTTTACAGCTTTTTTTTGACTGCATGAGCGTGGCCTAACATCAGCCGAAGCTTACAGTACAGTCAGTGGATATAGCTGAAGCTAAGCAGCAGCAGGATGCCACCCTTCACCACCGACGATTTCCACAAACTTCTGCTGCAGAGGATCACCTGGTTGGAATCCAAAATCAACAGGTTAGAAGTAAATGTGAAAATTAATGGACATTGTGGAAAGGAAACAACTATCCATCTTACCCAAAAGAGCAGACATGAGAATGCTAACACAGAACTGGTTAGCACTGATAAGCCTGCAAAGAAACAAGAGAGCTGTGATCTCTGCAGTAAATCCTCTCATGGAAGCCCTCCCTGGAAAACCCTGGGGGCAAAGCCAACGACTAAATCTATCCCATGGACGATTAACAGGCAGAACCACCCATCCGGAGATCTTCGTTGCTACCGGCTGTCCAGCACTACCATCTTCCTCATCCTCGACTCCAATGCAGAACAGGACACAGCCGTGGACTGCTGCTAAAGGGAAGATCAACAGCAAACATCCCATACAACAAACTGTCAAAACACACAACAGGTTTGCTCCACTATTGGAGGATTCTGCATCTCCCTGTGATGACCTGGAAAGCTTCTCATCGCCACAGAGAAGGGTAAGGTCTGAACATAAATCAGAAGTTAACAGGCCGCAGCCCAACCAAGCAACTGGGCCCCAAACTCCAATTGTGGGTGATGCCACTGTCAGAGATCTGAGATTTATGTGCAGTGAAAACATGAAGGTTCTCAGTTTTCCAAAGGACATGGTTCCAGAAATCACAGCAAGAATCCCTAATATTGTTGCAGCAAATCGGACCGTTGAGAAAATCATCTTGCATATGGGGATGAATGATATCGTGAATCAGCAATCAGAAATCCTCAAACAACACTATACAGATCTGCTGAACACAGTCAGCTCTCTGGATGTCGAGGTTTTATTCAGCGGTCCACTTCCACCTGTCAGAAGAGGTGGTGAGAGATTCAGCAGATTAATGGCTCTGAGCACATGGCTTGCCACAGCATGTGATGCTCATTCCATGCACTTTTTGGACAATTTTAATTTCTTCTGGGACCGCAGACATCTTTTCAAATGAGATGGACTCTTCCTTAATAGGTCAGGAGTCAAACTGCTTGCGTCCAACATATCTTTCTGCCTGTGTCACCAATCTGTTTCCCTCTCCAAGGACAAGAGACAGGACAAGCCGATGCACAACCCCCAGCTGACGTGAGGTCCAATCATGAGAGACGTCAGGGCGAACAAGAAGAGGATTCTCCACCTTCAACACCAAAAAGTGTCTGTGATGATCCACGTTCTACACCCCCCAAAACCCCAAACAGTTCACCATCCACTGTGGGCATGTTGTCACCCTCGTCCCCCCTCTTGGGAGTTCACTGACCAAATGAACAAGGTGATCATCGCTGGGACACAACTCATCCCCCTCCTTGCTGCAGTTTTCTCTCCACTCATTGCCCTGCAACATCCTCGGCCTTCAGTAAAGTTAAGACATGCACCACTGCCACCACTTCCACACAGGGATAAGAAGTCAACACACTTAAATCTCCCCTGTTCTGACTGCTGATGTGTTCTGGGTCCAGGCTCTAAAAATGTCTCTCGAAACTATTCCCAGCAAAAGTCGGGGCCCAGTGCACTGGAAGCTTCGTCAGTTATTGGTAATAGAAGAAAAATATTCAAATTCCAAAGGAACAGGTTGGGAGTTCAGGCTGCCCTCTCAATCCCTGTGGTGTGGTAATAGAAAAGTGATCAAACTGGTGAGAAATAATAAGGGTTCAATTAAATCTACCAATCTAGTGAGTATAGCTTGTCAACCTCGCAACTCACCAGTATCTCCTGTTATCTCTACCAGGTGATTAGCTCTACTCAATATCAGATCGCTAGCCAACAAATCCTTGTTAGTGAATGACATCACTATCACCTATAATCTACTGTAGACTTCTTACTTCTTAGTGAAACATGGCTGACTCATTGTAGCTGTGCTACCATTCTCAATGAGGCAGCACCAACAAATTTCAGTTTTAGGATTGGGGGAGTTGCTGCCATTTTTAAATCTGTATTTCAATGCAAGGAAACTATATTGGGTGATTTTAGCTCTTTTGAATATCTCTTTTAGTAAAGGGTGATCCAAAAGTTCTCTTCCTAATTATATACAGACCACCACAGTACCCAGGAAAATTCTTTGATGAGTTTGCAGAACTGCTGTCAGCTAACTGCACTTACTACAACTCTTTTATCATAACAGGGGATTTTAACATTCACATAGACAACAGCATGGACACAAGGCTATAGTCTTGTCACCGTCACCTGTGAGTGCAGAGACAGTCGATGAACTTCTGGATAATTTCAACTGCAAAATCTCAAATGTCATTGATGCCATTGCACCTAAGATTACCTTGACCAGGCAGAGAACACCATGGATGAACACTTTGATGGTAAAGGCTCTGAAAACAGAATGCAGGAAAGCTGAACGTGAATGGAGAAAAACTAAACTTCAAATCCACCATGACCTCTACATACAAAGTCTTTGCAAATTTAACCATGGGTTACTCAAGGCTAGACAGCAAAACTTTACTGAAAAGATTAATAAGAACATCAACAATACTCGTGCTCTGTTTGCTATGGTTGATAAGCTTACAACCCCTCCAGAAGAGATAGTTTCAGAACTCTTTTCTGCAGAAAAATTCAATGAATTTGCTAATTTTTTCAATGACAAAATCAAATCTATAAGGCCAAATATCAAAACGAATCAACAAAACAATACAATGATGCAACCCCTGAAATCACCTAGGAATACATCAACCGCTATGTCAAAGTTTAATACAGTTGACCAAAAAACCATAGAAGAAACAGTTCACCACCTTAAAACATCGACATGTTGTCTTGACACAATACCATCTGACTTTTTTAAAACTATTGTAAGCTCTATCCAAACAGATCTGCAGCAAATAATAACCTGCTCACTTCAATCAGGCACGTTTCCTAAAACCCTAAAAGTAGCTGCCATCAAGCCACTCCTCAAAAAGAGAACACTGGATACCACCATTTTAACCAACTACAGACCCATCTCAAATCTTCCCTTTATAGCCAAGATCATTGAGAAAGTGGTCTTCAATCAACTTAAAGGCAACTTCTTAAACTCCAGTGGGCTTTTTGACAAATTTCAATCAGGCTTCTGACCTCACCATAGCAGAGAAACGGCTCTTATTAGAGTGTTTAATGACATAAGGTTGAACACTGACTCAGGCAAGGTGTCAGTTCTGGTCCTGTTAGATCTCAGTGCTGCATTTGACACTGTGGATCACAGTATACTGTTGAGCAGGTTGGAAACCTGGGTGGGACTCAGCGGGACAGTCCTAAAATGGTTCAGGTCCTACTTGGAGGAGCGGAGTTATTTTGTGACCATTGGTTTTTCGAGTGGCTATAACATGTGGAGTTCCGCAGGGGTCGGTCCTTGGACCCCTTCTGTTTAATTTATATATGCTGCCTCTGGGTCAAATTCTGCAGAATTCTAATGTCAACTATCATAGTTATGCAGATGACACACAAATATATCTTACACTGTCTCCAGATGACTGCAGTCCAATAGAGTCATTATGCCATTGTTTAGAGCAAGTCAAAAATTGGATGAACCAAAATTTCCTTCAGTTAAATCAAGAAAAAACTGAGCTCATTGTTTTTGGCAATAAAGAGAAGAGGGTTGCTGTCATTAAACACCTTGAGTCACTGTTGTTAGAAACCAAAGACCAGGTCCGAAACCTTGGAGTACTGATAGACTCAGATCTGACCTTTAACAGCCACATCAAATAAGTCACCAAATCAGCCTATTATCAACTTAAGAACAAATCCAGAATTAAGGGTTTTATGTCTCAAACTGATCAGGAGAAGCTGATTCATGCTTTTATTTCCATTAGACTAGACTACTGTAACGGTAACGGCTTATTCAGAACACTGCAGCTCAAGTTTTAACCAGAACAAAGAGATCAGATCACATCACCCCTGTCCTTAAGACCTTACACTGGCACCCGGCCGGATACAGAATAGATTTTTTCTATTTCTGCTACACTAAATGGGTTAGGTCCAGAATACATGAATGGCATGTTAGTCGAGTATAAACCCACTAGAGCTCTGAGATCTACTGACTCAGGTCAGATAGTAGAGCACAGAGTGCAAACCAGACATGGTGAAGCAGTATTTAGCTGTCACGCTGCGTACAACTGGAACAAACTACCAGTAGAACTGAGATCAGTTCCAACTGTGAGCACCTTTAAATCCAGGTTAAAAACATTTCTCTTCTCATGTGCTTATAGCTGAGCTCTTTTGAAGAACTTTAAACCTTATCTTTTTTTCTTTTATTTTTTACTTTTATTTGCCCTTGATCAGAAGCAGAATAATAGTACCCCTGTGTATGTTGGTGCACATGGGAAGTTCCTTAAGTATAGAGGTTCATACTTAGGAAGAAGTGAGTAGTTTCTATATACAATCCTATTACAGAGCTTACATGTGTATAGAGGTCCATACACACAAGTCCCTAGTAACAACAACCCTATAAGGACACAGAGGCAGATTTGTTCTGGAATTATTTTTGGTCACATGTAGAGTATCAATCTCATATTCACACGTGTGAGGGATATTACATGAGTGTCCTAGTTAAATCAGGGTTCCTGATTTTAACTTTGTTTAACTTTTGTTTGTTTTTATTCTCTTTTATTTCATTTTAATTCTTTTCTTTTTAAATTTTCTGACTTTTTGTAAAGCACATTGAGTTGCCTTGGTATGAAATGTGCTATATAAATAAAATTGGCTTGCCTTGCCTTGCCTTACACAGAATGCCACAACCAAAATCAAAATATAGTTGTATTTTCCTCTGCAACAATACACTTTAGTGTAGAAATACAACAGCCTACAATTTTTAACACAAATGTAATCACAATGCATTTAAATTCAGCAATACTATAGAGAATATGACAGGAGGCATAACAGCGACAATTGAGCTGAAACAACTCAAATCCTTGTGATCAAGTGTGACTCGCACAAATCACAAGCTGCATCAAACTCAAATAATTCTAACTATTGTCTCAAATTCAGAATTCTTTGAAGATTCCCATAGAGTCGTAATCCTGAGTTGCTTTATTTAAAAAAGGATGGCTTGAATATGCCATGTTCACACGACATATTTGAAAACACAATGCATGATGCTCTGTAAATTTGAATTTGCTTGCTTACAACAACTTAATGATGCAGCTAAGAAGGCAGACAGAGGTGATTAACGAATGATACAAATGCTGCAGAATTAAACTTTCGTAGTAGCGTAGTTTCAGCAGTTAATCTTAACCCACCGCTAACAATAAGATGTGATGTGTGATGTAAGTTGTGATGTATAAATATATGTATGTATGTATGTATGTATATATATGTGTGTATATATATATATATATATATATACATATATAATATTATACTTTATACATACATACATACATATATATAATATTATACTTTATACATACTTATATATATATATATCATGAATCATGAAAACAAAAGAATTTTGTTCTTTTGCATTGCAAAATTCTAAACAAACAGGGTGATGCATAAAATGATTTAAAATTAAAGTGCATGAAAGAGTGGAGACCATTTCAGAACAGGACTCAAATGATAGTCAGCCTTAAAACAGCAGCTGTTATGTTGTATTAAGCAGAAGCTGAACAACCCAGCCTCCATCTCTTCTCTTTTAACAGACCAAAATAAACTAAACATCTGCCTCAATTTCTTGTCTCTTTTTAACAGACAAAATATTATACATACCACTCTGTAGAACTGTCAATGAAAGTTTGAGATTCAAACTTATTTACTTACCCCCAGACACGTTTCTGCCATACAAACTCAAACAGAAAAGTGCTCTCAATATCTGAGTAGTGTCTTGACTGAAATTCTCCCGGTCGGCTCAGAGGCAAAGACTCCTCTTCCTATGAGTGCATAGTGTACAATTCAATTAGAAGGGGCATTTTTCTTGTTCTGTTACATGCAGCACAATCAACAGCTTAAATGTAGTATTACCTCATGCTGGCCTAGTGCATTTAACTCTGATGTGAGATGAGTGCCTCCATGCTGAATGCTTTTTGTAAAAAGAAAAATCATTTGTGCCTGGCTATAGTGGATTTTATATAAACTATCAAAAGGTCAATGGAAGTGTTCCACTTAGCATGTTTGTTCAATCTGTAAACCAAAATTAGCGACAGACCTCTTTTTCTAGTTGAGCAAAACCAAAGACTTTATGTAAAAGATGGATGAAGTCTTTTGATACAAAAAATGAAGCCAACGCAGAAGTGACTTTTCTTGCACATACCACAGAGATCTGCTAGGCCTGGTACCAAAAGACACTTTCTCCAATACATACCGTGTCAAAAAACTTTTTCAATGATTTAGATTTTTTTGGATTTTGATTTTGGAATTTCAATCATGAAATACTTATTCAATTATTTTTTTTCATAAGCCATACCGGCTTCAACAATTTAAGTTACCTGTGCCAGCATGTAATATGGTGGTCAATTTGCAAATAATTCCATGGTTTATAAGAATAAAAGAAATGGTTTATAAGAAATTATTGAATATGGCCGTGTTCATTTGGCTGACAGGGGAGCCTCACAGAAGCGAGAGGGTGAATCTCATTAACTGGACGAATAGACTGTGTTTACCTCGTCCGTATGGCTGTGTTAGTCTCCGATATTCAGTTTTGATAGAATGGATCAGTGGGTGTGTTGAGGAGGACAGAACTGAAAAGTTATATCCGTCACTCATTCTTCTGCCTGCGGCTCTACCCACCCTATGTTTTCTACTGGCTCCATTTCGAGGAATGGTAGCCTACTGCACCTCAAATCCCTGGCTTCATTTATCATCCTTTGCAAAGCAACGGGATTGTAGATTGAAAAAAAGAGGTAGATTCTATTTCTATTTATTTATTTCAGGGGTGTGCTGATAATAGGAATGACAAGAAGGAGTGCAGATCAGTTACGTCTTGATTTGTAAAGTTATGGTGATATTTTAAGAGCTCTGGTGGCTTTCTAATGAGCTAAACAGTCTCATCTGTATATTTCTGCCTCTGCCAACAGCGAGACCGGCCAGTTAATGGTCGTAAATGTATTACTGGCGAATAATGGAGAACGGAGAATTGAGGATAACTATTGTGCTCTTGCTTATGGTGTCCGCTACCTTTGCAACAATCAATTAATTTTTTGACTCATCCTGGCTTGGAAAGTTACTAATGCCCTTTTCTCACTGATGGAAAAAAAACCCATTAACATCGGTCTTTTTTTCGTTAATGAGAATTTGACTCAGATAACTTGTTGGCTGCTAGCAGACTGCAGCTAATATTAACACTAGCTGCGACTAAACTGGTCACATAAAAAACCCTTTATCAATACTCTTCTACTCTGCTCCCTACTTTTCCTGGTTATTTAAAGCGTGTTACTGGCCCATTGGCTAAAATGTACCATGTGATCTTTTTCGTGTGTCTCATTGGGTGATACCTGACCTGAACAGCAATATCGCATTGGCTGGGATGAAATACATTTCTGAAAGTGTGTGTGTGTAGCGGCCCAAAAGCTCTGGGGGAGCTCTAGAGCACACACACCTTTCTGATTTTTGTACATCCGTGAGCCAAATGAGAAAAAGTTCCTTTCGCCCAGATCCCACCAGTTAACATACACAAATACGCACATCCACACACATCCACACACACCCACACACACACACACACACACGCACACACACATAGATAAATACATAACACCCACCTTTTTGTATTTGTTTCTGTATCTGTGTATTCTTTGTCTTTATGGGAAGTCACTTCTGTCCAGTAGTTTGTGTTTTAGTGGCTTTACATAGTCCCTTTACTATAGCACTTAATGTGTTAACTAACATTGTTTTATTGAGGTGTGATTATTTTAACCAGTTCAGAGACTCTTAATTGAACATGGGTGAAAACTGTCACTCTGCTAATAACCGGACTCTGGGTCTGTGGTGATTTATTTTGTTTTTCTGTGTGTTGCATAGAGTAATTGTTTGCATGTGGTATTGCTGGGAAGTGACAGTTTTTATTAATAAAGAGGGCAAAAATAGAAGACAACATTTTTTAGTTACTTGATTTATTAATTTTAAATGGTTTCAGTGATTTTTAATACCATTTTAATATTGTAATCATTTTTCTATTAATGGTTTATTTTAATTTCCAATGCATTTTCTTGCCTCTACTGAGCTTTATGAATGGCCTTGTGTAAGAATTTTATTAATATGAATGGTGCTTGCCTTGCCATCCTGATTGCAATTGAGTAAATACACTCACCGGCCACTTTATTAGGTACACCATGCTAGTAACGGGTTGGACCCCCTATTGCCTTTATAATTGCCTCAATTCTTCGTGGCATAGATTCAACAAGGTGCTGGAAGCATTCCTCAGAGAGTTTGGTCCATATTGACATGATGGCATTGCACAGTTGGCACAGATTTGTCGGCTGCACATCCATGATGCGAATCTCCCGTTCCACCACATCCCAAAGATGCTCTATTTGATTGAGATCTGGTGACTGTGGAGGCCATTTGAGTACAGTGAACTCATTGTCATGTTCAAGAAACCAGTCTGAGATGATTCCAATTTCATGACATGGCGCATTATCCTGCTGAAAGTAGCCATCAGAAGTTGGGTACATTGTGGTCATAAAGGGATGGACATGGTCAGCAACAATACTCAGGTAGGCTGTGGCGTTGCAAAGATGCTCAATTGGTACCAAGGGGCCCAAAGAGTGCCAAGAAAATATTCCCCACACCATTACACCACCACCACCAGCCTGAACCGTTGATACAAGGCAGGATGGATCCATGCTTTCATGTTGTTGACGCCAAATTCTGACCCTACCATCCGAATGTCGCAGCAGAAATGGAGACTCATCAGACCAGGCAACGTTTTTCCAATCTTCTATTGTCCAATTTCGATGAGCTTGTGCAAATTGTAGCCTCAGTTTCCTGTTCTTGAAAGGACCACCCGGCGTGGTCTTCTGCTGCTGTAGCCCATCTGCCTCAAAGTTCGACGTACTGCGCTTTCAGAGATGCTCTTCTGCCTACCTTGGTAGTAACGAGTGGTTATTTGAGTCACTGTTGCTTTTCTATCAGCTCGAACTAGTCTGGCCATTCTCCTCTGCCCTCTGGCATCAACAAGGCATTTCCGCCCACAGAACTGCCGCTCACTGGATATTTTTTCTTTTTCGGACCATTCTCTGTAAACCCTAGAGATGGTTGTGTGTGAAAATTCCAGTAGATCATCAGTTTCTGAAATACTCAGACCAGTCCTTCTGGCACCAACAACCATGCCACATTCAAAGTCACTCAAATCACCTTTCCTCCCCATACTGATGCTCGGTTTGAACTGCAGGAGATTGTCTTGACCATGTCTACATACCTAAATGCACTGAGTTGCCGCCATGTGATTGGCTGATTAGAAATTAAGTGTTAACGAGCAGTTGGACAGGTGTACCTAATAAAGTGGCCGGTGAGTGTAGATGTTTGTTTTAGCAAAAAAGTAATGTATCAGTAGCATGGGTAAGTGTTTGTACATGTGAATACGTGTGTGTGTGTGTGTGTATAGTTTGTGTGTTTGAGTTAGTGAGTGTGTTTCTTCTTATTCGTGCCACTAGACTCGAGGGTCCTGGGGCAAATATTTACATTTGTTTCTATTTTTCTTTTTTAAATCCCTCTTCCTGTCAGGCCCAGGGGCCCATATCACAGAGCAGGTTTAGTGAAAACTCGAAAACTTTAGTGAAAAGTCGGGAGCAAGTTTTCTTCAAGAAACCTTGAGTTTCTAGCCGTCTCCTCCCCTTACACCACACCTACTTTGATTAATTCCTTAATTCAGTCCATCTAGTTTTCAGCAGAGTTTCACAGTCTCATTCGCCATAGTCTATTTTTTGACCATGGACTGTCCGTTTTTTGATGATCCAGTGGACAAAGATAATAGACAATATTATTTCACAGGGTGTTACACGTAAGTCAAGGGATCATTTGCAGACTGCTAGTAGAGGTGAGTTTTCCCAACACTGTTCTTTTTTGACCTGTACCATTTTACTTCACAGTCCACTAAATACATCCATATACTCATCAACCCTCATGTCAACAAAATCATTCTGTCAACGTGCACATAGATCAGAGCAGAATCTTTGTGTAGGGCTATGTTTCTTTGTGAATGATACCTTTAATTATAATATCAAAGATGCATAAGGCCACTGTACGCAGAGTAATCAAGGATGAGTTTCACAGGTTTGCAAGTAATTGATGAAAAAAAACTGTTCAAATTTATTATTACAACTGATGTACTGTTAAGGACATGGTGCTGCACCCTCAGACTGGGATGACTGATCTTAATTTCTTTTCCGGTTTCCCAGTGTGACTGGTTGCAAATGGAACATCACAGCTCTCTCACAAAATGAGGCAGACTGTGTGAATAGGAAGTCCATTTAGAGCAATAATGTGCAGGTAAATTGATTATTGTCTCAAAATGTAAAATACTGCATCACCTTGCAAAAACTCATTAAGATTTTTTTCTAGTTAAAATGTCTAATTTCTAGTAAGTACCAATATTACTGTACATTTACAAAACACATCACCTTTAAGGTAACTGTTCCCTACCTATTTCACTTTAAATATTATTTAACTTGGAATAAGTACAAATGTCTATCAGTTTCTGTAAGTGGAGCATTTGTGTTATTTAGTGCTCCGAAAGGGAGCAGAAGATTGAAGAAGATTGATGAAAAAATAACAGTTTTTGGCCCCGCTAGTGACTTGATGGCGGGCACAGGTTTCAGAGCACTTTCGAAATTTCAGCACGCTGGAATTTTCTAGCTCTAATTATTGCACTGACAAGTGTGCTTGAAACAAATGAGATTTGTCTAAAAACATGTAACTTTTCAGGGGAAGCGTCTTATTTTAAGTGTAAAGACATTTGTTTTGACTAGAAATATTTCATTCGGTGACATTCACTTGATGTATTGACTTAGTGACACTTGACCATTCAAACCGACTGGCAAACAGAAGCATCGACTTCCTGTTCTGTTCTGACCATTGGTGCCTTAGACTTTGTTCTGCATCTGGATGAACTGTATGTGTCAGGCCCAGAACAAACAGAGGACTCAGATGCAGATGAGCAGTATGTTCAGGCTTTATTGAGGTTTCAAGATGCTCGGAAAATAAACAGGCTATAAAACTTAATACTAATAATCTATACTAAAAAACTAATCCTAACAACCAAACCCCTCGTGTCTCCTGGGGAGCGCACAGCAACCTGAACTAAACCTTTCTATGCACGTGTCTTCCAAGAAGCTCACAGCTATACTATACTCTAAACTAAAGCTAACTAAAGCATGTGTCTTCCGAGAAGCTCACGGCTGCACTGAATTCTAAACTATGTCTAACTTAAAGCATGTGTCTTCCGTGAAGCTCACGGCTATACTAAACTCTAAACTAAATCTTCCTAATGCATGTGTCTTCCGAGAAGCTCACGGCCAAAACTATCTAACCTGACAAAACAAAAGCAAACTTGCTCAAAGGCTACAAAACTTACTATAATGAGGAGATGCAGGCTGTGACTGGCTTGAGCGGAGGCTTGAGTAGTGGCATGACAAACAATACTTCGGCACAAGACAGGGGAGACGCAGACTATTTATTCAAGAGGGAGTGATCAGGGGCAGGTGTGACACAATCAGGATAAAGAGGTTGCGGGCGAGAGAGGACACAGGAGGAAGGACAAGTGACCTGGAACAAGAGGAAGGTTCGGATTTCAAAATAAAACAGGAAATTACATTTGACAAAAAACCCAGACGAGACAACCTCACCACGGCGTGACAGTATGAGGATACAAATTTTTGTTATTCTACTCCAAAGAGACCCTTATGCAGAGTGGTTTTTGAAAGTTTCAAGTTGGCACTATAGAGACATTTAGCAACACTGCTGACAAGACCATAACCTGCCTGTTAAGGATTCCAATAGAATTATGTCCAGCAATTTTAGGCTTCTTTCTGCCAGGAAGACCACTTTAAAGTTCGGATAACAAATGACCAAAATTTGTAATGCGCTTCTGTACATAAAGTTTTCTCAGCTTTGGCCATAGACAGGCACTTCCTGGCACCACTGGGGAGCGCTATAAGTAAGTTGGGATGTTAATATATCAGGCTTTTGAGGGTGGAGCCCTCATCATTTCAGCAAGTATCAAATTGCCATGATCAAGTATGTAGGTGTGAGAGCCATTCAAAATGAAAGAGTGTGAAAAAAAAATTGACACATCCCAGCAATCACACCCTTTGCTGAAAAGAAATTCTTCTGATGAGTGTTGGTCACCATGATATCTGGATGATATGTACCTAATTTGAAGTTAATCAGGCAAAAGCCCTAAGAGCAGCTCCTTCAAAAAGAGAAAAAACAAACAAGTCAAAATGGCTGACTTTCTGTTGGGCTGAGGCGCGACTTCAAGAGGATTTTTTGTGCACCTCAGCATGTTCTATAACTCCACCAACTTTCATGCATTTAGGCATAACTCTGTCTCGGTCTCATCTTGTGAAATTTTCTATTGCACAATTTTGTACCATGCATTTTGAGCATTTTGAAATTACAACATTTCATTGGTCCAAATGTACATCCATAAAATGGTGTGTTTTCCAGAATGTGCAAGCCACCAAACATGCGTTCTTCCTTTGCTAAGAACAACAGTAATAGTTAAAGGCCTCAAGCGGATCTTTGCATTTGCACCCTTACTGGGTGTACTGGAAACCACGAGGTTAATGTAGGAACTAGGCCATCACAAGACTCCTCTTCTGTTCTGGACTGAGCAGGAGGCCTATGATAAAATGACAAACACATAGTAATAGAACCACAAAGCAGCCACCACCATGATGGAAAGAAGTGAGAGCTACAAATTTCCAAGTCGATTTTAGTGAAGTTAATATTTTTTTCCTGTGCACCACTTAATGACAAAATGCATTTTTTTCCATTAAGTATTTTTAATATGAGCAGTAATCTCATTAAGTAAAAAACATACTGACCTCTGCATATCCACTGTTTTGTAAGATACCACAATGACACATGCATGTTTTTAATCTTTGTCATATCTGCCTATTTAGTCCAAATTTTGTGGCTGAATTTTAATTTGTTACCTAGTCAAGATTTAACGCTTTATTGTTCATTATTTATTCATTTATCTATTAGTTCACTTATCTTTAGTGGTTCGAGATATATTCTGTCTTCTCTGCTTTACTCAGCTGTTACTACGTACTTGAATCATTTTTTTAACTCAACTTTGCTTTGCCAGTTCATAACAGCCATTATCTCAAGGCACTTCACAAAGAAAGCAACAATATGTACACAGTAAAAAACCCCTGTCCTTAGGCCCTCATGAAGGCTGAGGAACAACTCCCAAGAAAACCCTGACAGGGAAAAAAGGGGGAGAAACCTCAGGGTGAGAGACAGAGGAGGAGATCCTCATCCAAGATGCACAGGCAGGCACAAGCAAGACAGTATAGAGTGATACATGCACTGATGGCAGTTTAGAATATATATCAGAAGTCGAATCAGTCCAGAATAGAAAAGTTCATGCAGCAGGAAGTGCCGAGTTGAGGAATAGAATAAGAATAAGAATAGGAAAGGAGAGAAAGAAGTGGAGGATGAAGAGGAGGAGGTGGAGTACAGATGGGGAGAGACCAACGGTGAGAAGGAACATGAACCCAATCCACACACACACACACACACACAGATTGGAGAAGATATTCCTAACCCTAACCCCCGGCAGACTCCTCTAGCAGCCCTAACCCTAACCTATAGCAGCTTGTCTAGGGTTGAAGGTCTATTTGTAGGCTTTGTCAAAATTGAAGTTTTTTGACCGACTCTTAAGGCCGGCACAAGCTTACGCAGCTTTGGCCAAGCGGCGCGGCCAAAGTGCTGCCGAGCGGCCCGTTTTGCGTCGCTCAAAAGTTGAGACCTCGCGGCTTTGGTCGCGTCGGTCGCACATGCGCCCTGTCGAACTCGCCACACCAGTAGGTGGAGTCCGGGGGTTAAAGCCCCGTCGACAACCAGGAAAAGCCTTCAGACGAAAGACTTATTATAAGACAAGGTCTTATATAAGACTTATAAGACAAGGTCCAGGGTGTGATTGAAGCAGTCTGTGAGTTCATGCACATGCTGACAGAAGTCAACAGAGTTGACTATACTGAAGCTATCACTGACTATATCTACATGAAGTCCCCCACAACAATGATTTTATTGGTTTTGAGGACTGAGCTTGAGAGAAACATGGGAAACATGGGAAAATTACATTATGACGAGTAGACCTGCTAAAGCTGTGTCTTCCAGCTTTTGTGAAACAAGCTGATGACAAGGCTTAAAAATTGATTATAATTATTAGGTTTGGGGATAATTGATAGACTATTGTCAAAGACGGCTGCCACCCCACCTCCAAGGTAAGAGCATCGAGGAACATGGTGATTAATGTGGCTGGGAGGAGAGGCCTCAATTAGGCAAACATAGTCACCTTCACAAATCTTTAAGCTTTAAGTTTCTGAAAGACACAACACATCAGTGTTGTTGTCAGAGATTCATTCATTTGAATGAATGGCAAGAATGGCTTTGGATATTAACTAATGCACATTTAATACTCCTGTCCTGAGGAATGACTGTGGAACTCCTGATTTTCATAAGGTTGTTAAAAGTTGCTCCTCTCCTGTTTGTGGACAGTCGGAGGACAGACGCCATCTCTATGGGGTTTTGTGTGGGTAACTGCGTCAGTTGGATCACTCGATGCAGTCCCTCCGTCTACAAATCCCCCACCATTTTCAGGACACCGCCTCGATAACCAGTGGTGAAATATAGATTGCTAAACCTCGCCTCCAACCAAACCAATAAACTACACTGCTTACACATATCACTCTTACTAAAGGAAGCAGGGAAGTAGCTAGACATGTGTCACACAGGAGAGCAGGAGAGAGGGATAGGAGAAGCAGAAGGGGAGTAACAGCAGAAGTAGTGCTGTCAGCACTCAGCAGGAAGTAACAATTACCGAACGTGAGGAGTACATACATTTTTTGGGCAGTTACTTTTTACCTTTCATATAATTCTGAAGTAACAATTCTTCAATTCATCTTCAGGAGGCTGCCCACAAATAACCCCATTCTGAATTTTCCTCATGTTAAAAGAAAGTTTTTCATTTCCACTTTTGTTTATTGCTTGCTGTTTGTGGGAACCGTTGGGTCTCTCTATTATAGTTCAAAATAAACTAAAACTTTACTGTTAAAACAAAGCAGAATTTTTGCAAAGCAGAGTTTTGTATAATCATTATCATCATTTGAAACATATCAGTTTACACTGTATGTTTCATATGTAATACAGATGACCTCAATGATCTCTGTTCAATTGCATTGGAAGGACTGTTATTCAACATGCATTTGTTATTTAGTGTGCATTTGTGAATTCCTATCTTGTTAAGCAAAAACACAGCTTAATTTATTCATGAGAGAATGGAAACTTGATATCCAAACCATTTTGCATGCCGTCATCAAGACCTCATCCCTCAGTGATATCGAGATATCACGCATTGCGCAATATAGCAGAATGTAGGTTGTACAATGAGAACCACTGAACAGATTAGTAGGAGAACAACTCGGTGCTGACTTGTTGAATTGCCTTTTTTGTGAAGATTGTGATTCAACCATGGGTAAGTACAGTATTTAGAATTATGGTATAATACATTCAACACAATTGAATGCAATCCAAATGTTTATTTTTCTGTTCAGTGTATTTAGAAAGTACTCAGCCATATGATAAAAGTTAACTGTTTTTAGTGAAAAAAAAAAGTAAAAGTGTTGGTTAACTAAGTATTGGTTAAGTATTGGTAAGTATTGGTAACTGGTAAAAGTATTTAATAAATACTAATGTTTAATAATTGTACTGCTAATGATATTTGATATGAGATTAATAATATGACATATATCATACAACAGCACAGTTCTGCTTGAAATGTAGCTTCACACAAGTATGCTTTTGCAGACCACAGATACCAGCCAGGTGGATTATGTGGACTTCATTGCACCTGCAAGACAGAAGACAACAGTAGTGACATGGATAATGTGAAGGGTTATCCATCAGGATATCAGCA
This sequence comes from Karalla daura, assembly GCA_029224185.1. Lineage (NCBI taxonomy): Eukaryota > Metazoa > Chordata > Actinopteri > Chaetodontiformes > Leiognathidae > Karalla > Karalla daura. The sequence continues at coordinate 3,355,738 of CM055188.1, read as the reverse complement.
TTTGAAATGAGGGGAACCATTTTAGCTAGATTATCTTTCAGATCTCGAACATTTGCTTTATATGCTAAACTTGCAGAAAGTGCTGATTGTATAAATATAAATCACAATGAGAACCATACAATACAATAATTATCTTGGACCACCACAGGAAAATACCAGTACCACCCTGAGGAGATCTTCCCATTCATGAGTGCTGGAGTTCATAACAAATTATTTCTTATTAGACTCCTGTAGCAAAGGCTACTATTCCACTTAAGTTGATGATTGTGATTAAAATTATTCATCAACATAAGGCCACAGTGTGCATGTAACGCCTACAGGATGTGTACCTGGAAATGCATTTACCTTGTTTGGAAACATGATTGGAATGTCACATATATAAAATCACATCATTCCGCCTCAAGCGGATGACTTAGGTGCATTTTTAGGCACAAACTATATATGTTTCAACTCTGTTTGACAGAGATGTCAAACTCTCTTTGACATCTAATATAGATGGCTTAAATAGCCTGGTCTGAGACCAGATCTACCAGAGTGATCCTGAAAACATCAACCTCGGCTGTCATGCTGCTAGTGACAAAATCCTCTAAAATGAATCCAGCACCATTGGACCTGTGTCCCTCTCAAGATGTTGTAGGATTCAAGTGGTGCAGGAGTAACATGTGGCGTACTGTGTACTAGAATGACCCTGTTCAGATCCAGATCATGACAACAGTGTTGAGGATCTTTCCTCTAAGAAAGCAATGCTCAGGCTGCTTTTTGAGCTACAAAACAAGCACACACGGATAAACAATTATTCTATTCTACTATTACTCATTGCAAAACGCATGTAAAATTGTAGAACACAATAATTATCAATCACTGTATTTATATCAACATTTTACATTCAAATGAACAATTAAAATTATATTGTCAACATATTGACAACAATAATGTTATGTCATTTCATAGAAACTGTCTTGGTTTTATGTGGGGCAGAAGAAAGGCCATGATGTCAGTATATTTCCACTGCTTTTGGGACCCTCCTGCCTAATTACTGGGAAAAGCCTTTTTCTGATGTTTTACAAAGCTGTCTCTTGTTGACTGCAGGTAAATAATAACAATTTTAACTCTTTGTTTATTCACTTTGCAGGTACTTGGCTTCTGGGGATTCACTGATCAGCCTGGCTTTCAGATATCATCTAGGCTACACAACTTTATTCATATGATGTGTGCTGCCACTGAGAAAGTAATGATGATTTTTTTAACCCAGCCAACCGCAGACACCTTGAAGGACAAATATTCTAGGACAATGGAACTTCCCAAATTGCCTCAGAGCACTTGAAAGGAAGTACATTGTAATTTAAGCACCAAATACGTCTAGTAGTCAATACTTACGTTACAAAAAGACTGTTTTCATCTTGCTTTTGACGCTTGTGGATGCAGAATACAGGTTCAGGTGCATTCAGTTGGAGGACTTTGGCAGAGCATCTGATGGAAGGGCGTATGCAGGTTCAGATTTGGAGAGAGGGATGGAGAGTAACACACCTCCCAAAACCTCTGGGAGATGCAGAATTCCCTCTGAAGCGATATCTCATGCATTTTAAGTCATGCATCATTTGAATTGTATGTAAATGCAGTGCTATTTATGGTGTGAAGAAGTTTGCATGAACATCTATATTAATGTTATGTTCTGTGAATTGTTTTTGATTTCTATAGAAAATAAACATTTTGAAAAAACACTGATCTGGCGAATTCTTGCCAGGCCCCCATTTTATTAAATGTGAAAGCAACACCTACTGTGGCCATAGTCATGTGGATACAAATAGCAAGGTAATCCTTATAGCCCATCCCCCCACAATGCACTTGTTGTGGCAATCTCTGTTATGGGCAAGAGCAAAAGATTCACCAAAGCCTTGGTGTAATTTGCAATGCTCAAGCTTTAATGTAATATTTCTGGAGAGAGAGTCACAGCAACCTGCACAGTGTCAGGATGGGTGTGAATGCCCACCCCGGTCTTCTCTTTGCATTTCTTACATACATATACACAGTCAAGATACATTGGTTACAGTTGTGAGAAGCAAGAAGGTGAGATCATTTTGCTGAGTCATTCCACAGATATAATGCACAAAAGAGCTTCTTTCATGTAGCCAATCGGCCTGCTGTATCCTCCTCACTCCCTCAGCTTGGATGCCCTGTTCTTTCCCACGGTGATAACACAGGGCATGTTGCCTTGATAGGCCTTGAGTGGAGGTGGTATGATGCAGATGCAGTTTCCACAATAGATTGATTGTCATAGGTACTGAGAAGATTTATAGCATAAGTCGTTAATACAGCATAATGCATTACATTTTCTATTACACACTTCATTAAATGTACATGAGCAAACTACTTGTTTTTTAATCAGCTTATTGGACCAAATTAGTGACTTACCATCCATTCATACTACTTCTGATATTGTTTTCCATTGCTTTTTTTATTGTCCTTATAAAAAGGATGTGGCAGGTCATAGATTATTTTGTGGTTTTGAACCTCCACAATCAACAACTCTTTGTCCATGATTTCAATGGGGTGAAATGATAAGAACCTGACCTATTGACTTCAGGTCTGCCTCTGCCCATTGTAATGGTAAGTGCAATGAAATATGATACGCTGTGAAGATGGTGTATTTTATTTTGAAACTGACCAGATGTATTATTTTGCTTTTTTTGAACAACTTGTTGTCGTACATGATCTGTTCTGCGCTGAATTATTGCACTGTGCTCTGCCCTGCTTTGGCATCCTACAGAAATAGAAGCTCTGCGGATCAGATTCGCTGCCAAATCTGTGGCAGAGCTGGAACAGAGCAGAGACACCAGTGGTGGAAGCACAAAGATTGACTTTAATGGATATGGATTGGGTCTGCCATTGTGGTGGAACGGAGCCGGACTGGACATGCAGGCAGTGAAAGGGCGGCTTCATAAAAAACATGCATGAATGTTCAAATCTGTTGAACAATTTAAATATTGAGGATTCTGATTTGACTCGATTTGACTTGAATTTACTTTCAGACCTCACGTATATTCTCAAAATTAAATGTGGTACCAGTGCCTTCTTTAGAGTTAAAAACTGTTTCACCTGTAAAATATAAAGGAAATAAAATTCTATGAGAATTCTAGAATTCTGATAAATTCTACTGCTTGACTATGCTGATGTTGTAAACCTAAATGCACCCAAAACCGACCTCCTACCCCTCAACACAGCCTACAATAGTCATTGTGAATGTGTTCTTGATTTTTTTTACACCTCACTTTACCAAGTAATGCACATATGTATAACTTATTCTGTATATGGCCTACACTCAGTATAAGAAGACAATTTATTTTATTTTTAAATTTATATATTTCAGTTGCCCTGGCTATTTAAAATGATTGATTCCATTTTCTTCATCATATAAAATAAGCTCAAAGAGAATTTGAAAGAGAATTTAGAGGTGCGCAGGGTCAGCGCGTGTCGCTGTTGCGCGCCGCTCACCAGCGCGCAAGAGTTGAGAAATGTTCAATTCGGCCGCTGCGCACTGTGACGTCATCGCAGCGCGTCCAATAGGAGAAAGGTTGTTGGGTCACGAGTTCTAGAGGACTCCAGAACTATGGAGGGGCAGCTATTCAGGTTTCCCGATCTCTCGGGACACAAGTTTTACTGGGCAGGCGGTTAAACTGCTCCCTGCTTAGCCTAATTAGACCTCAAAACGGGCGTTATGAAGCTGTAGCCTTCCCATCAGAACTGGATGGACCCACATCCTCTTTTTCTGTGCTGTTCGTCTCCTCGTCTCCTTATTAGCACTATAGCCAGGACTTAATACACCTTCTCACAAGATCGCGCTCAAACCAACTGCTAAATGTTGTTACTGGTAGCTTAGCAACCTTGCTGCCTTGTCGCGCGGCACAGCGGCAGCGCTGTGCCCGGCTGCGCTGTACCCGGTGCTGGGCGCCGCGCTTGATGAGGTCTATGTGGAAGCACCTTTAAACAAAAGTGCAAATGAAAAACTTATAACATGAGCAAATCACCTTCAGAACCAGGTTACTTGTGGGCAGTCTCCAGAATTGAGTTAAGTAGCAGATAGATAGATTAATCACTTAAGTAAGAAAAAAAGGAACAAATTATTCAAGTATTTAGTAATAGTTGGTTAACTTCAGTTTACTGACATCAATTGATAAAACAAAGAGAGAAGACAGAATATCTCTTGAAACACTAAAAGTAATAAAGAAAAAGAATAAAAAATGACAATAAGCATAAATTCTTTACAAGGTTACAAATTAGAATTCAGCCAAAATAACTTACCAAAACAATGGGCTTCAAAGACAGAGATTTCAAAGAAAGAAATTATGCATGTGCCAGTATTTTAGCTTGTGGTATTAAATATTTGTGCTTATGAAATTAAAAAAAACATCTGAGTTGCTCATGCTGGTGTAACATTTGATTACATATCTGTGTATAAGCAGAGGGTCAGTATGTTTTTAATACATATGATGTGTGTGTATGTCTGTATAAAATAGTGCCTAAACATTAATGAAATTACATGACAATTTTGAGGAGCAAGATTACTGCTCATATTACAGATACTAGGGGCCAAAAACTGGAAAAAACCTTTGACTGTCTGCAAACAATCCTGTATCTGGACAAGTTATATAGAAGTTTTGTTCATGAGACTGTCCCGGACACATAGATGTATGACAATCCAAATTTTGACAAAGAAAAATTACACATTACACTTCAAGTCATTACACTTTTTGGTCCCGCAGGGGCCAAACGCCTTGAATTCAATAATGTGTATTAAACATTTTTTAAAACATTTTTATCATAGTTTTACCTCAGTACCCAAAGTGATAGTTGAAAAGGAACAATTATGAAAAATATAATCTAAATACATTTGCTGGACTAGACAATTATATCCCTGCAAAATGCTGCTTGCCTGATAGAGTGGATATGGTCCAGAAGTAACCTGTGGGCTCAGAATTTGAGACAACTGCCACAAGGTGAAGGATGTCATGTCCTGTCTTTGCCCAACTGTATTGCTCCCTTAGTAACTCAAAATTCTGCGAGTACTGCTGTGCCATGCCAGCTAGGATCTTAGGATTTTTCTGTTGCCGTACTGGGGGCACTTGCATAGACACTTGCATTTTGTATGGCTGCTGTAATTAGAAAGGAGCTTAATTTGCAACTTTATTAGGATTCAGACTCTGCAACTCTGACTGTATATGCTGCAACTGAAAAAAAACATGTCTTGTAACAACAACATTTTCCCTTTCTTGTTACATAGGTGGGAAAGAAAACAAGATGCCAATTCTCATCTCCAAGATTTTTAAGGGCCTTGCTGCTGACCAGACTGAAGCCCTTTATGTTGGTGATGCTATATTATCTGTCAATGGCTATGACTTACAAGAGGCTACACACGATGAGGCTGTGCAGGCACTGAAGAAAACTGGCAGAGAGGTCATCCTTGAAGGTAAGATATATCTTACACAGGAATCAACAACAAATCTTTCTTTGTGCAGTCATGTTTTCACTGCTTGACTTTTGTTTGTTCGGTTGAGAAATTTTGCAGATTCATGTGAAAAAAAGGGTGAACTATATCATCAAAAGTTGTCATCCATCTCTAGTGAGTGCTCCGAAAAGGAGCACTATTATTCTACACCGTGTTTGTTCTTCTTATTAGTGCTCCGAAAGGGAGCACTATTGCTCTCCACCGTGTTTATTTGTGCTCCGAAAGGGAGCACTATTACTCTCCACCGTGTTTATTTGTGCTCCGAAAGGGAGCACTATTACTCTCCACCGTGTTTATTCTTATTATTAGTGCTCCGAAAGGGAGCACTATTACTCTCCACCGTGTTTGTTCTTCTTATTAGTGCTCCGAAAGGGAGCACTATTACTCTCCACCGTGTTTGTTCTTCTTATTAGTGCTCCGAAAGGGAGCACTATTACTCTCCACCGTGTTAGTTCTTCTTATTATCATTATAGCAAAATTTCGGTCGAGCATAGCTCGAAAACCGCTCGTCGCAGACACACAAATGATACATCAAAACGTGCGGCTCGGCCCCAGCAAGTGTGGAAATGTTCGACCCCGACAAAAAAAAACTGGCAAAATCAGTTAATTGGCCGCTGTCGCCAAACGATCCAGATTCTGGACAAGTTAAAAAGAAGAATTGTTCGGGAGACTCTCCCGCTGGTATATAGCAGCCTAAAAATTGACAAAGATTGACGAAAAAATAACACTTTTTAGCCAAAAAGTGCTCAGAAAGAGCAAAAAATCCCATAAGAAATAAATGGGAAAAACCAGAAAATTCAAAAAATCGCCCTCAAACAAACATTCGCTGCCAAGCCATGCGTTGTCGTAGAAACTTCGTTCAAACTTCAAAACGCAGGAAAACCTGAGACTGTCCCCTGCGTGTCGGTGTGTTCGTATTGCAGATAGGTGCAAGCGTTGTCTCCCTAGAGCCAAATGTTTAGCACTTGTGCAATTTCGCTTTTTCCCATGAGAGTGAATGGGGAAATCGGAACGCCTCAAACAAAAATGCGCTACATTGCCATACTTTGAGGTAGAAACTTCATTTTAATTTCAAAAATTCAAGAAACTTGTGGTCTGTCTGTGTGCCGAGTTTCATGTCGATAGCTTGTATCGTTTTTCACCAGTACCTTCTCAAAGCTCATTTGGTGAATTCCCTGCTACTCTCTCTCCCCTGCTGACAGTGTCCTGCTGGAGCAGGCTGACTGATGACCTCATACAGACACACAAACACTACAGGCACACTCACACACACACTCGGTCTCTCTCACACATGCATGTTAATACAAAGTTATGGCCGAAAAGAGCAATTCTCCTTTGGCTCTGTCGGGGGTGGGGGTGGGGGGGTTGGGGCAGCTAGTGACTTGATGATGGGCACAGGTTTCGGAGCACTCTCGAAATTTCAGCGCGCTGGAATTTTCTAGTTTCTTATGGGATTTTTTGCTCCTTCGGAAAACTTTTTAGTCAAGAAGTGTTATTTTTTCGTCAATCTTTGTCCAATTTCAGATTGTTATACACCAACGTGTGCGGGAGAGCGTCCCGAACAAATCTTCTATTCAACTTGTCCAGAATCTGGATCGTTTGCCGACAGTCGCGATTTAAAGGTTTTTTTCCATAAGGGCCCCATATAAAGCTGCGGTTGCCATGACGACGGCGACAGTCTGCAGACCCTTGGTCTGTGTCATTTTGACGAAAGTGTGTTTGACAAGGTGCTGGTGAAAAACGATACAAGCTATCGACATGAAACTCAGTACACAGACAGACCACAAGTTTCTTGAATTTTTGAAATTAAAATGAAGTTTTTACCTCAAAGTATGGCAACGTAGTGCATTTTTGTTTGAGGCGTTCCGATTTTCCCATTCATTCTTATGGGAAAAAGCGAAATTGCCCAAGTGCTAAACATTTGGCTCTAGGGAGACAACGCTTGCACCTGTCTGCAATACGAACACACCGTCACGCAGGGGACAGTCTCAGGAACACCCTGATGCGATTTGGTGTGTCTACTATGAAAACTGAGGCCACAGTCGCGAGTAGAAGTGTAAAGTTTAACTTTGATCGCAGTGGTTGGAAAATTAATGGGGGCTTATGGAGAGAAGAGGCTGCGCTGGCCTGACTCTGAGGCTCGCCGTTTAAATTTTACAAAGTGCTCAGGTTTATGGCTGGCATCGCCCAAGAGAGCACAAATTTGCCTACAAAGCTGGAAAAAAGAATTTGTCTACTGCTTACGGTTTGGCCGGGAGCAGCGTGAAAAGAGCAAAATGAGAGGTGATTTTTCAGTCATCCCGCACTCTGACAGTTGGTCTCTCTCCATTGTAACTTCTCAAAAAACGCCAAACCCACGTGTTTTTGAGACGGCCTGGATGAAAAACGACACAAGGTATCAACACGCTGTCGGGTACGGGCAGAGACGACAAGTTTTCCTGTGTTTTGAAGTTTGAAGGAAGTTTCTACGACAACGTATGGCTTGGCAGCGAATGTTTGTTTGAGGGCGATTTTTTGAATTTTGTGGTTTTTCCCATTCATTTCTTATGGGATTTTTTGCTCTTTCTGAGCACTTTTTGGCTAAAAAGTGTTATTTTTTCATCAATCTTTGTCAATTTTTAGGCTGCTATATACCAACGCGTGCGGGAGAGCGTCCCGAACAATTCTTCTTTTTAACTTGTCCAGAATCTGGATCGTTTGGCGACAGCGGCCAATTAACTGATTTTGCCAGTTAAAAACTGGAATTTTGTCAGGGTCGAACATTTCCACACTTGCCGGGGCCGAGCCGCACGTTTTGATGTATCGTTTGTGTGTCTGTGACGAGCGGTTCTCGAGATACGCTCGACCGAAATTTTGCTATAATAATAATAAGAAGAAGAACAAACACGGTGGAGAGTAATAGTGCTCCCTTTCGGAGCACTAATAAGAAGAACAAGCACAGTGGAGAGTAATAGTGCTCCTTTTCGGAGCACTAATAAGAAGAACAAACACGGTGGAGAGTAATAGTGCTCCCTTTCGGAGCACTAATAAGAAGAATAAACACGGTGGAGAGTAATAGTGCTCCCTTCAAGCTGATCTTTGGGGTCTTTACCCAGACCTTCAACAGGTACCTTCTCATCTCCACCTGGAACTTCATCCCTCCGACGCCATGGATGACGAGTCATCCCTTCATTTTGGGGGTTCAGTCTCCCTGCTGCCTTGTGGGTGATATAATTCATGTCTGAAGCTAGGTCAATCAGGGTGCCAATTTGTTGTCCAGCATTTTCTGTCACTTCAAGCAGCATCATTATGACTGGAAGCTCTTGCAGGCCGTGATGCATGAGGAGACTTGAGGTGGAGTTGGAGAACACATCTCGGCTCTCCTTTGCCAGTTTCACAGGTAGCTTACTGATGAACTCCTCTTGGTCGGCGGTGCTCCCTGCCTTGGGGTGATCATCCCTCTTCAGGGCAGCAGTAGTTCTCACAGCAGCATTGAAGCACAGGTAGTAGTGATGTTTGCCTTGCTATGCCTTGGCTCAAATCTCCCTTCCCTACTTGGATCCTCCTCCTTCAGGTGTTCAAGCTGCTCATAGGGGGCTTACTTTGAATGGACTTTGTGACGACTGGATTTTTAATTGCAGCTGTATCTCCAAGGTCGCTTAAAGCCTGCAGTGCCTTCCCCACTGTTTATATGAACTTCACTAATTTTTCTTTCCTGGATGTGAGGACAGGGATTTTCTGGCTGAGGTCTTTTAAGCGGTCCTTGCCTCTGATCAGGCCCATCGCTTCGACCACTGGAAGGAGTCCTTCGCCGTTCTTGTTAGCTCTTGATGATCAGTGAGCAGGAACTCATATATCTCTAGCCTAGTGTTGAGGTCCACTGCAGCTGTACGTCTTCCCTCTGCTTCAGACACTTGGAGGGCGGTAAACACCTCAGTCTCTTCAGCGTTTGACCAAAGCACGTCTTGGAGCAGATTGTTGACTTTTTTCAGTCTCTCTTCGCACTCACCAGCAGTCTTTGCGAGGTCAGGTTCGGCTAACTCTACATCCTCATCAGTGCGCAGCTCATCCTCTTGATTTGCGAGGTGCTTGGATTTCAAATCATTGTTGGCCTCCCAGACTCTTTCTGGTTCTTTTGTGAGGGTGCCGAGCCAGTCTTCAAGGTCTGCTGCTGACTTGTTCCTGTAGGTCCTCTGCAATAAGTTGGCTATGCGGGTGAATGTTCTCTTTGCTCCAGTCCAATCCTTCTTCAGCTCATCTATAGACTTTGACATTTCTCCCCTCAGCAGGTTGCACGTGGATAGCAAGGTAAATATCTTTTCTTCATGCTACTCTTTTCTGCTGCATTGCGTAGACTGTTTAATTCTGGTTCCAGTTCCTGGACTCCCAGTTTTTCAATGTCAAGTTGTACTGGTTTGTTTAATCTATTTTGGTGACCTTTATACTATTTCCCCAACTTGAAAAGGGTGTGTGACATCTGGTGGAGGTTGAAGAAACTGGAATCCACTCAAAGACTTGCCGTTTCTTTCTTTTTTTTCCAGCACAACACAACTACAGAAAAATTGAATGTATGACAAATGAATCAAGAGCGCATGAATGTCACTAACTAAATAGTGAGGCCAGCACCAGCAGCAACACAGTTGTCAGGGACAAGTTTTAAGTTAGCCTTATCAGCCGGCTCATATGGGGTATCTTTTATGCCCATCCAGAACCACTTCCAGATCCCATGATTGAACCAATTGTCTGGACACAGGGAAAAGCCTGTATGCTCCCTTCATAAAGTACCGCGGAGGATGCTTTTCCTTTGTCAATATGGCTCTGCAAGAAAAACAAAATTACACTGACTGAAAAGGGGTGTGTCCATCCTTGTGACACCATTCATCGAACAGCTTCCTCTTACTTTCATACAAAGACCTAGTGGAGGGTACCTGAGCATGAATGAACCCTGCAGCACTTATATTGTACCACTCACTGGCCATGCCCAAAGCACCAGGTAATCCAGCTCTGGTCCACTAGCCAATGCATTGTGGAGCTGATCAATGCTGACAGAGGTGGATAGTAACGGCCTAAATGTACTGTTGCATTTACTCCAGTAACTTTAGAGATGAATTGTACTTGTCAAAGAACTAAAATTCACTCTGACAAATGGTTATGCATTCATGTCCATTGTTAATTTGTCAGCAAATACACTCTCAAAAAACATTTCGAAACATTATTATTGCAGTCACACTTAGTATAATACTGCAATGAAAATGAAATACTTTGCCTACTTGCGCAAGAATCATTATTGAGTATTTGTGGAGTTTCATCTGCCTGTCACATGGCCACTAATGGAGTCAATAAACTTAAGAGAGGTTTGTGTTGGTCAATTTAAAATGTTATTTTAAATTGACCAACCATGAGCGAGATGATGTGAAAAAAAAGCATTGACCTCTTTTCATGCCCAGAAAATTTCAAGCAGTTTAGATTAAGTAAGTTGGAGAGAGCTGCTGGAGCATACACAGCAAGGCACCGGAATGGTCGCCGCACCCCTTGACAAAGAGAAAATTTTCTCCCAGGTTTCTTATAACTTCATTGCCCAGACCATAAAAAGAAACACAGCAGATGCACTAGGTTCCTTACAACTTCATTGCTTGGATGCTAATAATAATAATAATTAAAGCTGCAAGCAGCTGTGAAGGGGTCCTCGCAGTTGCGCCCGTCAAGGTACTGGCAACCGCATGGTTGTTGGAGGTCGAAAGCCATCCCAAGACTCTTCTCTTTTTTAGCAGACTTTGAAGAGGAGTGTCATCTGGGCTGAGCAGCATCCCTGTGATTCAGTGATAATGAGCGTTTTCTCGACTCAGGCTGCCATACAGGTACACCCCCTGTCACAGAGAAACGCTTTTTGGAACTGTTGATCACAAAGTCATTTTGGTGATGCTTATACAATATGAAGTCTATGGTATGAAATTCCTGGGCAAACTTAACTGGGTTTAAGTTGTGGAGTTGACTATTGAAACTAAAATGGCCACCTTCCTGTCCAGTTCTGCCCATTGGCACAAGAGACTTTTTGTGCTTCTGGATGAGCTGTATAAGCTTACAGATTTTTATATCACTACTCCAAAAAAAATCATATGAGGAGGGGGTTCTGAAAATTTCAAGGTGGTGCTGTAGAGACATTTAGAAATGCCCTTTGACAAGTCCATTATCTGGCTGTTCAGGCATACAATGCAATTATATCAATTCTGAAGCTTCTATGATGAAGTGCCTGCCCGGAAAAGCATTTTGAAATATTGATGACACATAACCAAACTTTTTCATGCGCTAGTGGCCACCTCTTTGAAATTCTGTACATAAAATTTTCTCAGCTTGGTCCATAGATGCACCAAATTTGAAGCCAATTGGGTTAAGCCCATCGGAGGAGATGTTTTTAAACTTCAAAAATTAGAATAAAAATGGCTGACTTCCTGTTGGGTTATGGTCATGTTTCTGAGGGGCGGTACATTTGCTCTCGAGCCCCCTGTGGGCTATACCCCTATCAAGTGTCAGTACTCTCCATCCTCAATCAGTGTACACAGTGTCAGTGTAATCACTCATAATACATGTTGAGTGCTTGCTGTTCACGCCGGCCACACGGATACTATTGGTGAACTCTATTTCGATTTGTTTTAAATAAATGTTTTTTTATGGTGTATCATTTTATGCATGACCTAGACATCCTTCTTATATTCAGTAATCTATCACTGAAATTCCTTAATAATCTGTCATGTAACACTGCCACTTGCTACTGAAAAAATATTGTTATAAAAAATATTATTCTGTAGGTTTTCTGTGTGATGCTTGATTGAAATGTTAACATTGGTGTCATCGGTTCCATTCCCAGTCTTGTGTCTGGCCTAGCCAACCATACTAAGAGCATTTAAAGCCATTTGAATGTAGGATCGCCTATAGCAAGTGACAGGCAGCACGTACGTATGCTGTGGCTCAGCTTTTGTTTATTTTGATGGCATTTTTGTTTGTATTTTTGCTATTGTTCCAGTCACTGGAAGCATTAACTCTTCAGTGGGGCTGAGTTGTACATTGGAAGATACTGCCAACTCTATGTAATTCCTGAGCCAGATTTCATACTAGTAGAAATCCAGTGGACCACCAAGGCAGGATAAAAGGAGCAGCAAGTACGCAAGCTACATGCTAACCCGCACCGACATGCTCTTCCTAGTCTCTTCCTCACCAATGTCCGATCACTGGCCAACAAAATGGATATGATTCAACTGAGGATCGTCTCGCAGAGAATGGACAGCTGTGTGGCAATCATCACTGAAACCTGACAATGCTAGCGGAACGCTTTTTGTTCTGAGAAGACAGGACTGCAGCCTCTGCTAAAAGTAAAGGCGGAGGGCTCACACCCTACATCCACAACTCCTGGTGTACAGCCACACACATCATCCGAACGTACTGCACACTCAATCTGGAATGTGTGAGCACAAAACCAACCACCAAAACAGTTCAGTTATGGACTCAGGAGACTTCTTCAGCACTGCGGGACTATTTTGACAATCTGGGACTGTACATCATCCACACTGATGCTGTGTACAGGCATCTGCAGAGATGGCAGTGCCCATGACGGCTGCAGCTGCATTGGCTTACGACAAAAACAGCGATAAACATGCCATTTGTAACGTCATTTCTCACCAGTTCAGAGGAGAAAAGGAGACTAATGGTCAATGCAGCCTTCTGCTATTACAGACACAAAGAAAATTGGACTTCATGGACTCGAACACCATGGATTTATAGAAATGGTGAGGCCTGCTCAACACAACATCTTCCACCAGGACTACCTGCTTCAAGAGGAGACGACAGCGGCGATGTGTGCGGAAGCAGAAGCCTGGGCCTGCGGCGGGGCTAGTGCTAGGCTTCCTTCAATTATGCTGCTTCCTTCGATTCTGCTGTCAAATACCAGCTCACTAGAAAACAAACTGGACTACATCAGGCTGGACATCTCATCAAAAAGGGAGGAGAGAGACTGTTGCAATCTACTTTTCGGCTTAACGACACAGTTCCGGAAGACACCATTAGCATAGCGGAGCTAACAACTCACCGGGCTGATCGGAGCAGCGCTCTTACCAGCAAGACATGGGGCAGTGGTTTATGCATCTACACTCACCGGCCACTTTTTTAGGCACACCTGTCCAACTGCTTGTAAATGCACATTTCTAATCAGCCAATCACATGCATTTAGGCATGTAAACATGGTTAAGACAATGTGCTGCAGTTGAAACTTTGAACGTGGCATGGTTGTCCAGTGAGCTCTGTGTTCGAAAATGCCTTGTTGATACCAGAGGTCAGAGAATGAGCAGACTGGTTGGAGCTGATAGAAATGTAACGGTAACTCAAATAACCACTCGTTACAACCAAGGTATGCATCTATGAATGCACAATACCTAAAACCTTGAGGCAGATGGGTTACAGCAGCAGAAGACCATACCACGTGCCACTTCTGTCAGCTAAGAACAGGAAACTGAGGCTACAATTCGCACAGGCTCACCCAAATTGGACAATAGAAGATTGGAAAAAACGTTTCCTGGCCTGATGAGTCTCGATTGCTGGTGTGACATTCGGATGTAGGGTCAGAAGTAGGCACCAACAACATGAAAGCATGGATCCATCCTGCCTTCTAAAAACAGTTCAGGCTGCTGCTGGTGGTGTAATGGTGTGGGGGATATTTTCTTGGCACTCTTTGGGCCCCTTAGTATCAAATGAGCATCGTTGAAACATCACAGCCTACCTGAGTATTGTTGCTGACCATGTCCATCCCTGTATGTCCACAGTGTACCCATCTTCCGATGGCTACTTCCAACAGGATAATGTGGCATGTCATAAAGGTTGCATCATCTCAGACTGGTTGCTTGAACATGACAATGAGTTCACTGTACTCAGATGGCCTCCACAGTCACCAGATCTCAATCCAATAGAGAACCTTTAGGATGTGGTGGAACAGGAGATTCGCTTCATGGATGTGCAGCCGATAAATCTGCAACAACTGCATGATGCTATCATGGCAATATGGACGAAACACTCTGAGGAATGTTTCCAGTACCTTGTTTAATCTATGCCACAAAGGATTAAGGCAGCTCTGAAGACAAAAGGGGGTCCAACCCGATACTAGCAAGGTGTACCTAATAAAGCGGCCAGTGAGTGTAAATCAATAAGAGATGGTGCAAGGACAAAAAAAAGACCTTCTCACACTGTTCACCCCACATTGAGGCTTTGACAGTCAAATGCCTTTCCTTCTATCTTCCACGGGAATCCTCAGTCATATTCATCACTGCTGATGCAGAAACAAAAGCAGCCCTGGACACCCTTGATCACCACATAAAAGTCCTGCAAAACACCCATCCTGAGGGAGTTTTCACTGTTGCTACAGACTTCAACCAGGCCAACATGCGGAAGTTTGACCACCTGATCTTACTAAGGAGACTGGAATATCAGCTTGGAATCAGAGGCACTGCTTTAGACTGGTTCTGGTCCTATCTTTCAGACTGATATCAGTTTGTTTGTGTCAACGATAACCAATCTCCATGTACAAAAGTCAGCCACGGGGTTCCACAAGGATCTGTGCTCGGTCCAGTTCTTTTCTCTTTATATATGCTCCCTCTAGGTGTCACTCTATAGACTTCCACTGTTACGCTGATGACACTCAATTATATCTATCTCTCTATCTATCTCTCTCTCTCTCTCTATCTATCTATCTATCTATCTATCTATCTATCTATCTATCTATCTATCTATCTATCTATCTATCTATCTATCTATCTATCTATCTATCTATCTATCTATCTATCTATCTATCTATCTATCTATCTATCTATCTATCTATCTATCTATCTATCTATCTATCTATCTATCTATCTATCTATCTATCTATCTATCAAGCCGGGCGAGTACAACCGTCTACAGCTGCTTCAGTCCTGGATGACTAATAATTTCCTCCTTCTAAACTCTGAAAAAACAGAGTTACTGCTCATAGGTCCAAAACACCTACGTGACTCCATATCTGATGCCATAGCTTTGCAAAGTAGTTTTGCGATTCCTTCTGCTACCACTGTAAAGAACCTAAGTGTTAGTTTTGATCAAGACCTGTCTTTTAGCTCCCACATAAAATTTATCTCACGGACTGCCTACTTCCACCTCTGCAATATTGCAAAAATAAGACACCTACTCCCTCCCCATACCGCAGAACAGCTGGTCTATGCCTTTGTTACTTACAGGCTGGACTACTGCAACTCTTTACTGGCTGGATGCTCCAATAGGTCGCTGAGAACTCTGCAGCTCATTCAGAACGCGCCAGCTCGTGTCCTGACTAAAACTAGAAAGAGAGATCATATCTCTCCTGTTCTGGCCTCATTGCACTGGCTTCCTGTACCTTTCAGGATCCAGTTCAAAATCCTTCTCCTTGTCTATAAAGGTCTTCATGGTCTGGCACCCTCTTATATCTCTATCTCAGACCTGATAAAACCCTATTGCCCCACTAGGACACTTCGTTCTCTGAATACAGGCCTACTTGTGGTTCCAGGAATCTCTAAGTCTAGGTGGGGAGCCAGAGCCTTCAGCTACCAAGGCCCTCTGTTATGGAACCATCTACCAGTTTCAGTCCGGGGGGCAGGCACCCTCTTTACCTTTAAGAGTAGGTTAAAAACCCTCCTTTTTGACAGAGCCTACAGATAAATCCAAGATAAGCCGCTATAGGTTGAGTCTGCTGAGGGTCCCCAGCACATTGAGCTCTATCTTCTCTGCCTTCTCTGTGGGTGTGAATCAGGTTCACGTTCCCTCTAGCTTCTCTCTCTCCTCTTGGCCTCTCCCCGTTTGTTTTCCATCACCCCCTCTTCCTCCCTCTCCTCCTCCACCACTCCTTCCTCTCCTTTTTATTTTTCAATTTTTATTTATGTTGTTTATTTTGTTTTATTTTATTTTTATTCTTATTTTTTAATTTTTAATTTTCTTTTTCTTTTTTTCTTTTTCCTTTTTCTTTTCTTTTTGTTTTTTTTATTTTTCCCTCCCGGGTTCCATCAACGCTGAGCTGGATCTAGGACTCTGTCCCTCTACCCGGTCTTCCCACTGCGGTTCTGCCTGCCTACTACTCTGGACTGATTCAACTCATTGATTATTTATATTCTGAACTGTCAGCCATCAGTACTGTTTTGCTTGTGCCCGCCTGTCCGTCCTGGGTGAGGATCCCCTCCTCTGTCTCTCACCCTGAGGTTTCTCCCCTGTCAGCGTTTTTCTTGGGAGTTGTTCCTCAGCCTTTGCGAGGGTCTAAGGACAGGGGTTTTTTCACTATGTACACATTGTTGCTCTCCTTGTAAAGGGCTCTGAGATAACAGCTGTTATGATATGGCACTTAAAACAAATAAAGTTGAGGTTGAAGTTGAAATTGAAGGTTCTCCCTCATTTTTACCAATGTGAGCTTTGCAACCAGAGGCAACAACATACTGGATTATGCATACACAAACATCTAAGCAGCAAGTCCTCCTCAAAACTAGTGAGTGTATGGTCAGAGGGGGCCATGACAGTGCTGCAGGGCTGCTTTGAATGCACTGACTGGTCCTTGGTCAGGGAGGCCACCACCAAAGACCAGGAGGTTGATATCGAGGACTATGCTGAGACTGGATCGGGCTACATTCAAAAATGCATGGATTATGTGCGTGCAACAAAATACATTACACTAAGAGCAAATGACAAACCGTGGATGAAGATGGAGGTGTGTGCCCTGCTGAGAGCAAGAGATTCTGCATTTAAATCTGGAGACACAGCTGCCCTCAGAACAGCAAGAGACAGGCTAAACAAAGCAGTCAGACTAGCTAAAAGGGCCCATGGACACAATATCCAAGATCACTTTCAGGACCACAGGAACAGCAGGACTATGAGATCACTCCCCAATTGATGGGAACATCAACTTCCTGATTCAGCTCAGCAGTTACTTTGGATGGTTTGAGGCATTTACCAGCATGCCTGCAGCGAAGGCCACTCCACATCACACAGAACAGGTGCTGTGTCTTGACCCAGCTGAGGTCTGTCTGACCCTAAGGAGGATCAAACCAGGAAAATCTGCCGGTCCCGACCAGACCAGCAGCTTTTCCTGTGTGCTCAAGGAGTGTGCAGAACAACTGACGATGTCCTTACAGACATATCCCTGTGAAAAGATGTTGTAACATCTGAATGACTATCACCCAGTAGCACTCACACCCATAATCATGAAGTGCTTTGAAAGGCTGGTCAAATGTCTCGTCACCTCCATCCTACCCCCCTCACTTGACCCACTGTAATTTGCATATCGCCTAAACCACTCCACTTAGGATGCCATATCCACTGCACTCCACCTGTCCCTAGAACACCTGGAGAATAAAAATACAACAGTCCAGACGGAATGTTTGTGGAATTTAGATCAGCCTTTAACCCCATAATCCCACAGCATCTGATCAATAAAATGGGCCCACTTTTACTGAACACTAAAACTGAATGCTGGACTTTGTAACACACAGGCCCCAATTTGTACAGGGAAGAAAAAACAGGTCTGACACTATCATGCTCAGCACAGGCTCTCCACAGGGGTGTGTTCTCAGCCTCCTACTTTACACCCTACTTTACACCCTCATTGCGTAGTGTTTCCACTACGCTGGTTCTGGTACTTTTTGGGGGGAGGTATTTTTGACAGGGCCACGACTTGGCCTGGTCCTCTCAAGTGTCGTTCCTCCATTACACTAATAGCCCTGTAAGAACCTAGCGACGTCATCTTATCGCACCTGAAAAGTGCTAAAACGAAGCAGCAGCAGAGGAGGAAATCACAACCAAACTAGACATGGACACGGACAAAGTTGGGATGTTTGTTGTGTTTGTGCTGTTGCTATTGAGACAAAGGGTAAGCTTACTTACATCAGCAGGCCGCGATCTGCTGATGTCATTAGCGACAACCAATCTGCACGACCTAGCCACTAGTACTGCCCAGTGACTCTACTGGGCCGTTCTTGAGTACCTACCCTCGAGCAGGTACTCTGTTGGTTCCTGTAAAAGTTCCTGAAAGCGGCCTTGTCGGAACGGCCCGGAAGTTCTGATGACACAGGACTGTTGTGCTAAGAACAACACAAAGCACATCATTAAGTATGCGGATGATGCAACAGTGGTGGGTCTCATCCAGGATGAGGAGGAGAAGCACTACAGAGAGGAGGTGAAACTTTGTAGACTGCTGCAGCAGACACAACTTGCTCCTCAATGTGGAGAAAACCAACCAACTAACCTTAACCCTCCTACCCTCTGGCTGGAGATACCGCAGCCTGCCATGCAGAATAGTGAGGCTCTGTGACAGCTTCTACCATCAGAGTTTTGAACACCTGAAGAAACATCGCACCTTAATGTTATTGCATTTACCCTGTTTATCTTGCCCATACAGTTTATCTTTCATACAGTTTTTTTCTTGCACAATCTCTTGGCACAGACACTTTTGCACTGATATATTTATTCATATAATATATACTCATACTGTATGCTTCTCACCAGGTCATCTATCCTTACTTATTTATCTACTTTTATACACTCTTTTTCATTCTGTTATTTATGTCTTTATACTCTATATTTATCTCTTGGTTTATTCTACTGCTCTGTAAATAATTTCATTCTGCAATGCATCTCTGATGTTATTATGAATTAAGTATCTGAATTTGAATCTGAGGTACAGAAGAGTGTGTGCTCAGCCTGGCCGTCTTCTTCCTCTTCACCCAGGACTGTACTGCCATTCACTCCACAAACAGGGCTGTGATGTTTTCAGATGACACCTCTGCAATGGATCTCATATCAGACAGTGATGAAACACACTTTTGTAGGAGTCTCTTGGGTCCTTTTTTCCGTGCATGGGGGAAGTCATGCAGGCTGCATCGGGAAGAAAACATCACCTTGAATGAGAAGCCTGTAATCAAGTGTCGATGGCAGAGATTAAAACATCTCTGACCATCCCACAAACCTCATGTCCCAGTGGTGCAGGTAGTATAGGTATCAGCTGAAAGACTAAGCAGACTCTCTGCCACATATATGGACCATTGTTCCAAGAGACCCATCTTTCTGCAGGACAGTCCTGTGACCAGATGTGTCGTAAACTGGACTGACACAATTTGGTGGAGAAAACCTTCCCTTACTCTGAAGCAATTTAAAACTAAATATTCTATGTATGTTTCAGTGCGATGACTTTGTTCATATTTCTTTTGGAGTCCAGTGGAATCACCTTCATTTTCACAGACCATTCCACAGCGAAGCTAGGAATTATTCCAAGGGTCCTTTCAGGGAACCACATTGCCATCCTCTGGCCAAGATGGGGAACAGTCATTTCCCCATACCATATATTATTGTACTTTAATGTATGGCAAATAAGGCAATATTATCTGTGAATAAATATGTTTTACTGTACCTCCAGTTATTGTTTAGGTTAGCTTGTTTTGTTTAAGTGTTAGCTTAGTGTGACTAGCTTGTAGTGCTACCAGTTATTCTGTTGTTGCATGAAGCATTTTAACATATTTTTCCAGTGTGCATGAAATGTATAGATAAACAATGAATTGACAGATGATCATTATACTGCATGAATTAAATGCCTAAAGCCGATTTTGACCATGGAGCGAAAAGGTATTGGTCGACATGTGCCAAATATTAGATATTAATTAAATCACGCAAGATAGAAATTACCTCATCCTATGGAAACTTTGAGAGGAGAAGCCTTCTCAGCTTATCTTCATTCCAACAAAAGAAATACTGATTAAAAACTCCAGATACCCAGTGTCAAGCGCTTCTGTGCCTTTTTGCCACTTCTTTCTCATCTTCCTTCAACACTTTTGCTTTGTCTCATATTTTTGTGGCTTAGATAACCTCATCAGAAGATGTTTGTACCTCATTTTTAAGTTTCTTATGCATGAATTATAGTAAATTTGTAGATAAGCTCGAAGGCCTGCAAGATTAATTTCAACATTATTATTTGTTGGATAGTTCCAGAGGAATATAAAAGTCTCTTAAACTCTTAGACTGGCCATTAGCAAAGCTCATTGAGACCCATGAAACCAGCCCTGTGATACCCTGGATCAAATGGATGCCATGCCAGATCTGTGTGAGACCACCGCCTGCAGAACCAATGCAGTGCCCCATCCACTGTTGTACTTGCTGTCTGGATTAACCCCCTCATTAAGGATAACCTGCAGGCGGACCACCACTTCCTGAGCGGTCAGTTTCCAGTCTTGACAAGCCTGCGGCTCCCCAGTAAAGCACATCTGCAGCAGTTGCATTATGGTCAGAATTTGAGGTCATCTAGGAAACTTACTTATTCCAATCCAAACTTAGATTTAGTGTCTCTAAATTATTTAAATTACTATACAAATAACTTAAGTCCATTCACTGTCTTCATACATTCGTTCATTAATTCATTTAATTGACTGAGTAATTTAACTACCTCATTTATTAATCATCGAACTTTTATTAAATCCTCATTTAATGTTCAAGTGTTGTCTGTGCATGTTTCTCCTTGCAAATTCAAAATCCCTCCCGGAGAGTTCCTCTTCAGACTTTGAGATTATTTAATAATCATATTTCCTCAAACAACGAGTGTTAGAATTTTATGTTTTATAGGCTGTTGCTCCTACACTACAAAGACAAGGTCCAGCAACCTTGTCCTGAAAGCCAGCAAGACTAAGGAGGTCATTATGGACTCAAAAGGACTGGACTCTCACCTCAGGTCTTGACAAAGAGCCACAATTGAAAGCATCCTCTGTCTAAGTGCAACAGTGTAGTATTGGAGCTGCACTGGCCCAGCTGGAGAAAACAGCGGACTTATGGCAAGTCCTCTCCCACACCTCAGCTAAATATACCACAGCTGGGTCCAAAGGAGGGCTGGTCATATAGCTGTTGAACCCCACCCACCCAGGTCATGAACCATTTATGCCTCTTTCCTCTAAAACAAGGTATAAGAATATAAGAACCCAAATAGCCTGAGACGCAGCCTCTTCCCCACAGCTGTGAAAGCCATCACCCCATCCCCTCATCCCCATAGACTAAGCACTAAACCCCTGCAGATGCTGAACAGTCACTCATACAGCATTGCATCCCTGGACTCAAACGAGGTGCAATTAGTGCAACACATTACGTTTATACTGGTCACTTTCTAAGTCTTAATTTACTCTACTACCTTGTATTTTACTCTTATTTTTATCCTCCATGTACTTTATTTTGCTTAGGCAAGGCAAGGCAACTTTATTATATAGCACATTTCATATCAAGGCAACTCAATGTGCTTTACATAAAGACAGAACATTTAAAAGAAAATAAATAAAATGAAATAAAAGAAAATAAAAGCAAACAAAATTTAAACAAAGTCAAAAGCAAGGGCAAATAAAAGTAAAAATAAAAGAAAAAAGATAAGGTTTAAAGTTCTTAAGAGCTCAGCTATAAGCATATGAGAAGAGAAATGTTTTTAATGGATTTAAAGGTGCTCACGGTTGGAACTGATCTCAGTTCTGCTGGTAGTTTGTTCCAGTTGTACGCAGCATGACAGCTAAATGCTGCTTCACCATATCTGGTTTGGGCTCTGTGCTCCACTATATTACCTGAGTCAATCGATCTCAGAGCTCTACTGGGTTTATACTCGACTAACATGTCATTCATGTATCATGAAGTCATGGACCTAAGTCAATTAGTGATTTGTAAACCAGTAGCAGAACTTTAAAATCTATTCTGTAGCTGACCGCGAGCCAGTGTAAGGTCTTAAGGACTGGGTTAATGTGATCCGATATCTTGGTTAAAACTCGAGCTGCAGCGTTCTGAATAAGCTGCAGCTGTTGCTTTCTTGGGGGAGACCTGTCAGAAGACCGTTACAATAGTCTAGTCTACTGGAGAAAAAAGCATGAATCAGCTTCTCCTGATCAGTTTGGGACATAAAACCCTTAATTCTGGATATGTTCTTAAGTTGATAAAAGGCTGATTTGGTGACTGATTTGATGTGGCTGTTAAAGGTCAGATATAATTCTATCAGCACTCCAAGGTTTCGGACCTGATCTTTGGTTTCTAACAACAGCGACTCAAGGTGTTTAATGACAGCAACCCTCTTCTCTTTATTGCCAAAAACAATGACCTCAGTTTTTTCTCGATCAGATTGATAACAACCAGTAGTTACAAAATAACTCCGCTCCTCAGGACCTGAATCATTTTAGGACTGTCCCGCTGTGTCCGACCCAGGTTTCCAACCTGTTCCGACAGTATACTGTGATCCACAGTGTCAAACGCAGCACGGAGATCTAACAGGACTAGGACTGACACCTTGCCTGAGACAGTGTTCAACCATATGTCGTTAAACACTCTAATAAGAGCTGTTTCTGTAGTGTGGTGAGGTCGGAAGCCTGATTGAAATTTGTCAAAATGCCCACTGGAGTTTAAGAAGTTGCTAAGTTGATTGAAAACTACTTTCTCAATGATCTTGGCCATAAAGGGAAGATTTGAGATGGGTCTGTAGTTAGTTAAAATGGTGGTATCCAACGTTCTCTTTTTGAGGAGTGGCTTGATGGCAGCTACTTTTAGGGTTTTAGGAAATGTGCCTGATTGAAGTGAGCAGTTTGTTATTTGCTGCAGATCTGTTTGGATAGAGCTTACAATAGTTTTAAAAAAGTCAGATGGTATTGTGTCAAGACAACATGTCAATGTTTTAAGGTGGTGAACTGTTTCTTCTATGTTTTTTTTGGTCAACTGGTTTTAAACTTTGACATAGCGGTTGATGTATTCCTAGGTGATTTTAGGGGTTGCATCATTGTATTGTTTTGTTGATTTGTTTTGATATTTTGCCTTATAGATTTGATTTTTTCATTGAAAAAATGTGCAAATTCATTGCATTTTTCTGTGGAAAAGAGTTCTCTTTTGTGGGGGGGGGTTGTAAGTTTATCAACCATAGCAAACAGAGCACGAGTATTCATGATGTTCTTATTAACATTAACATCTTATTTCATTTCAGTCTAGCCTTGAGTAACCCATGGTTAAATTTGCAAAGACTTTGTATGTAGAGGTCATGTTGGATTTGAAGTTCAGTTTTTCTCCATTCACGTTCAGCTTTCCTGCATTCTGTTTTCAGAGCCTTTACCATCAAAGTGTTCATCCATGGTGTTCTCTGCCTGGTCAAGGTCATCTTAGTTTTAATAGGTGCAATGGTATCAATGACATTTGAGATTTTGCAGTTGACTGTCTATGCACTGTGGTGGTCTGTATATAATTAGGAAGGGAACTTTTGGATCACCCTTTACTAAAAAACTGATTTTCAAAAGAGCTAAAATCACCCAATATAGTTTCCTTGCATTGAAATACAGATTTAAAAATGGCAGCAACTCCCCCACCTTTTTTACCACTTCGACACTTATTCATAAAACTTTGTTGGTGCTGCCTCATTGAGAATGGTAGCACACCTACAATCAGTCAGCCATGTTTCATTAAGAAGTAAGAAGTCTAGATTATAGGTGATAATGATGTCATTTACTAACAAGGACTTGTTGGCTAGCGATCTGATATTAAGTAGAGCTAACCTTGTAGAGATAACAGGAGATACTGGTGAGTTGCAAAGTTGACAAGCTATACTCACTAGATTGGTAGATTTAATTGAACCCTTATTATTTCTCACCAGTTTGATCACTTTTTTGTTACCCGTCACCACAGGGATTGAGAGGGCAGCCTGAACTCCCACCCTGTTCCTTTGGAACACAGGCTTTTCTATTACCAATAACTGACGAAGTTTCCAGTACACTGGGCCCCGACTGCCTGCTGGGAATAGTTTGGAGTGAAAGTTTTAGAGCCTGGACCCAGACCACATCAGCAGTCAGAACAAGGGAGATTTAAGTGTGTTGACTAACTGTTTGGGGTTTTGGGGGGTATTGAAAGTGGATCATCACAAACACTTTTTGGTGTTGAAGGTGGGGAATCCTCTTCTTGTTCACCCTGACGTCTGTCATGATTGGCTCTCACTTCAGCTGGGGGCTGTGCGTCCTCATGATGACATTTATTTACTGTCTGTTTCGGCTTGTCCCGTCTCTTGTCCTTGGTGAAGGGAACAGATTGGTGACGCAGGCAGGAAAATATGTTGGACGTGAGCAGTTGGAATTCTGACCTATTTAGGAAGAGTCCATCTCATTTGAAAAGATGTCTGCGGTCCCAGGAGAAATTAAAATTGTCCAAAAAGTGCATAGAATGAGCATCACATGCTGTGGTAAGCCATGTGCTCAGAGCCATTAATCTGTTGAATTTCTCAGCAACCTCTTCTGACAGGTAAACAGAGAACCTTCATGTTTTCACTGCACATGAATCTCAGATCTCTGACAGTGGCATATCCCACAATCAGAGTTTGGGGCCCAGTCACTTAGTTAGGCTGTGGCCTCTTAACTTCTGATTTACGTTCAGACCTTACCCTTCTCTGTGGCGATGAGATGCCTTCCAGGTCATCACGGGGAGATACGGAATCCTGAAACAGTGGAGTAAACCTGTTGTGTGTGACAGTTTCTGTACGGGATGTTTGCTGTTGATCTTCCCTTTAGCAGCAGTCCACGGCTGTGTCCTGCTCTGCATTGGAGTCGAGGATGAGGAAGATGGTAGTGCTGGACAGCCGGTAGCAACGAAGATCTCCGGATGGGTGGTTCTGTCTGTTAATCGTCCACCCATGTTCCAAGGGACAGATTTAGTCTTTGGCTTTGCCCCCAGGGTGTTCCAGGGAGGGCTTCCATGAGAGGATTTACTGCAGAGATCACAGCTCTCCTGTTTCTTTGCAGGCTTATCAGTGCTAACAGGTTGTGTGTTAGCATTCTCATGTACGCTCTTTTGGGTAAGAGGGAGAGTTGTTTCGTCTCCACAATGTCCATTAATTTCCACATTTACTTCTAATCTGTTGATTTTAGATTCCAACCAGGTGATCCTCTGCAAAAGTTTGTGGAAATCGTTCAGCTATATCCACTGACTGTACTGTAGGCTTCGGCTGATGTTAGGCCGCACTCGTGCAGTAGTGAAAAAGCTGTAAAAATCTTTGAAAAATGGCTTCGGGCAGCTTAATCCTCAAGCTCCTGATGATATATAGGTATCAGGACCAGGATTCCATGAAAGGGAAAAGATAGCGGTGAACAAAGTAGGCGAAGCAGGTAGCAAAGCTGACAGCGAAGCAAAAAGCGTCTGCTGTTGAGCAAAGCAGAAGTAAAATGCCCCACTTAGCTGCTGACCAAAAATTCATACAACTTGAGTACAAATTGAATTGAAGTTGAGCAAGGCAGATGTTTGGTTGTTATTCTTGTAATACATTATAAGAATATAAAGACTGTTCAGCACAAACTTTTGGCAACAGGCTACATGCCTGGATGATATGGTTGGAAAATTTATCATGATATCAAGCAACAAAGGTGTGAAATCTTTCAGCAGCCACCACCCAACTCAACCCCTCATTCCTGAGTATCCTGGTGTGAAAGCGCCCTTAGGTCTAACAGAGCAGAGTGAGGATCTCCAAAGCAGGAAGTGGTCGCAAAGCTTGTCTTGTATGGTCCCCCAATATGATTGTATAAAAAACTAAGGAGCGTGTTTGCTCAAAAAGTTTAGAAACCAGAGAAAAACATAAAAGACAGACAGGTATTCAGATATTCAATAAGTTTTCAGATATTCAAATCATCTACCCCAGCCAAACTAAAAAGACTCCTTTGATCTTGAAGGAGAGGGAAAAGGGGAGAGGATGGGGAAAGAATAGGAGTTGTAAACTGACTACGTGAGGTGAAGAATGTCCCGCATTTGTGGTACTGGGCAGACTTGGACTCGTCTCAGTATTTCTGGAGTATGCTGGCATTACAGGATAGTACCTGGTTGCAGTGGCATTGGTTTGAACTGTATGGGGGGGCTTTGAGGGTGTGTGAGTAGCATGAGAGTGGTAGCCAGTGACTCCAAGTGTATCCATTTGTCCCCATCCATAGTTTTGAGACTGCTGTAATAATTGTATTATCCGATGGTGCTTGAACCCACCTTGCATTTCTGATGGTGCCTGAATGCTCTTTGTGTGACAGCGACATTATTTCTTCATTAATTACATTGATTAATAGGGAATTAACATTTTAAAAAGACGTGAGGACATTTCCTCAGTCTGTCCAACATGTCTGACGCTATTCAAAAAGTGGTAGGGACGTGTCTGGAGAGTCTGACGCCTATGCCTGGTCGTCATAGTGATGTTGTGTGTAACTTCTGCAATGTCACCATTAAAATGACATTGCTGGCCTGGAGAGAAAAAGAAGAACAAGGACAACAGTGCGATATATGCACGCAGAATGGAGGAAATCGAGGGAACGGTATTTTTAAGAAAGCTGTGAGTCTTTGTGACTTCAATACATGACCCCAAAAAACAACACTCACTAATTGCAACACCGAAAAGAGATCTGAGACTACTTTCCTTCAGACCTTTTTTAATCCATCCATCATCTTAACCACTTTGTGCCTCCATGGTGTTGCAGGGTCTGCTAATGCCTTTCTACAATATGCATAAGTTGAAGGAGGGATAAACACTCTGGGCAGGTCACCAGTATGACAGCATGCACACACCAATCACTCTCACATTCACATCAAAGCGATACCCAGTGTCTTAGGTAAACCTTAATGCATGTTTGGGCTGTGGGGCAAACCACAGCACCCAGAAAAAACCCATACGCAGACACTTGGTACGGGTTCTCTCGTGTGACCAGGATTCAAACCAGGGATCTTACTAATTTGAGGAGACTTTACAGGCCGTTCATATTTTCTAATCACTGAGCTAGAGTTAGGAGGTATCCAAATGGGAGGTATCCAAATGTTAATACCATTAAATATTCTCCACATTTTACCATGTAGAATGACAGTGGTCAACAACCCATCGATCGCGATCAACTGGCTGATCTCGGATGCTCGAACTCATGTGAACGATATGTTCGTGTGAACCTATCAAAATTTTGGGAAAATCCAGAAAATTCTAAAAGTCGCCCTCCAACAAACATTCGCTGCGAAGCCATACGTTGTCATAGAAACTTCGTTCAAACTTCAAAACGCAGGAAAACTTGTCGTCTCTGCCCGTACCCGACAGCGTGTTCATACCTTGTGTCGTTTTTCATCCAGGCCATCTCAAAAACATGTGGGTTTGGCGCTTTTTGAAAAGTTAGAGTGGGGAGAGACCAACTGTCAGAGTGCGGGATGACTGAAAAATCACCTCTCATTTTACTCTTTTTACGCTGCTCCCGGCCACACCGTAAGCAGTAGACACATTCCTTTCTCCAGTTTTGTAGGCAAATTTGTGCTCTCTTGGGCGATGCCGGCCATCAACCTGTGCGCTTTGTAAAATTTAAACGGCGAGCCTCAGAGTCAGGCCAGCGCAGCCTCTTCTCTCCATAAGCCCCCATTCATTTTCCAACCACTGCAATCAAAGTTAAACTTTACACTTCTACTCGCGACTGTGGCCTGCTTTCATCGTACATACACCAAATCACATCAGGGCGTTCCTCAGACTCTCCCCTGCGTGACGGTGTGTTCGTATTGCAGATAGGTGTAAGCGTTGTCTCCCTAGCGCCAAATGTTTAGCACTTGGGCAATTTCGCTTTTTCCTATAAGAATGAATGGGAAAATCGGAACGCCTCAAACAAAAATGCGCTATGTCGCCATACTTTGAGGTAGAAACATTTCAATTTCAGAAATTCAAGAAACTTGTCTGTTTGTGTACCGTTTGTGTACTGCATGTTGATGGTTTATCAGCAGCACCTTCTCAAAGCTCATTTGGTGAATTCCCTACTCAGGTGTCTCTCCTGCTGACAGTGTCCTGCTGGAGCCAGATGACTGATGACCTCATGCAGACACACAGACACTTCAGGCACACACACACACACACACACACACTCAGACTCGATGGCGGGTACACGGTTCGGAGCACTCTCGAAATTTCAGTGTGCTGGAATTTTCTTGTTTCCAGTTAGAAGTTGAAAGCTTGTCTTTTACCAAGTGTTGAAATCGCACTAATAATGGCAGCTACGTGGCAACACAGGTTTTTGCTCAATCTATATTAGTTAATGCACTTCTGTTTTTTTCTCCCCTCAACTTCCTGTTGCTGCGAAGATGCTGGAACAGCATGTTAGCACTGCCCAGGGAGCTGAGGAGGAGAGGACAGCTGACTTGAGCCGGTGAACAGCACCATGACAAATAGAGACAACGCAGATCCTTCATCTACAAAAGGAAAACATCAAGTAAAACTAAAAATCAACCACAAGTGCCACCGGACATAATAATAATAGTAGTTGTTAGGCATTAAATAATATATATCCTCATCTCCTCTATACTTTAAGTGCACTGCAGTTTTTTACTGACTGAAACTGTTGCTATTTTTATACCCCGTGCAATATGGTATTATTGTATTACTACCCAACCCTACTCTGAGTTAAAAATGTTGAAATGCTAAAAGTGAAAAAAGAGATATTACAGTCCGAGAGAGTAACTGTATGGCTGGCATAAGCTCTATTTTGGGAGTAGTGGAAGCTCCGTCTCTCACTCCTGTTGTCATCTGCTGTGACTCTTCAGCTTGTGCTGTCTCTCTTGTGCTTGACAAGCACTTTACACTTGCCCACTGAAACCAGAGCTATGCTTAAGCCTCATACCTTGCCATGTCCCCTGGGCTATTTTTACTCCCGTAGTGGCTACTTCTGCTAAACCCGTATCACATAGATTTGAGGTCTTGTGTGTTCTGTGGGCGTAGGTGTATGTCTGTTAGTGTGTGTGTGTCAGTACACAAATGTGTGAGAGTTTTGAAAGTCTGCAATTAAAATGCGATGAGAGTAGACCAGAGCTAGGCCACACAATCTCAGAAGCAACCTGGTGATTTGGTGGATGGTACTGTTGCCTCAAAACAACAAGGTTCCCAGTTCAAATCTCACCCTTTCTGTGTGGAGTTTGTGTGCTCTCCCTATGTCTGCATAGGTTTTGACATAATAATAATAGGACTGGCTTGAAAAATCATATCGCCATTCTGCCTCCTGCTTGTGCTCTAGCCATGCCCTTGGCCACGCTCCTCAGTTTTCTATGCCCATACCACCATGCATTATGAATAAAATACATAATACTAAAACAACCAAACACTAAAGCCATGTATGGAATGGATCTTATTAAGTTTGTAGCATAACACTGTCCCAGAAGTATATACACACGAGCTGAGAAATCTTATTGACAATACTTAGTAGACATATTTTTGCAACAGGTTTCTGATATTTACTATATTAATATCATACCAGAAAATTCCAGTTCGCTGAAATTTTAATAGTGCTCCAGTATGTGTGCCTGTTGGTTTGCAGCACTTTCTCTGCCTTTGGAATGCTCACAAGACACCCTTCTGTGTTTGTGTGTCTGAGAGAGAGAGTGAGAAAGAGAAAGTGAGTGTGTGTGTGTGTGTGTGTGTGCATGGTGAAAACGACACACACAGACCAGTGTGTGTTTTTCATTACCATATTAATATTTAAATTAAGTTTGTGTACTGGGTGTCATGGTGGCCACTTCAGGGCCCTGCCAGAATTCAAAGAATAATTGAAACCTGGTCTTGGTTTGGGCCCTTTTCCCATTAATTTCAGGTGCAATTGTGATGGCTGGTGGCACTTGGCAGAGTCCAAAGGTAGAATTTCCCATTCATTTTTCTGCTGAGGCCTCCTATAGTGAGCCTTCCCTACATAGCTGCAACAGTGGAGCCAAGGTTGCCATGATGACAGGTCCTCTCTGCAAGACCACCCCTCTGTGTCTGTCTGACCAAAGGCTGTTCAAGAAGGCACTGCGATACAACCTATCAACATGAAATTTGGAACACAGACCACAAGTTTCTGCAAATCCTTCAAGTAAAATTAATTTTCTACGTCAAAGTATGGTGGTGTAGCGGATATTTGTTTGAAGGGTTCCGTTTTTCCCATATTTATGGGAAAAAAACTAATTGTGTATGTGCTAAACTCGTTGCTCGAGGGAGACAACACTCAGGAACGCCCTGATGCGATTTGGTGTCTGTGCTATGAAAATTGAGACCACAGTTGCTATTAGAAATGTAAATTTTAACTTTGCTGTGGGGGAAAAATGCGTTGTGGCTAATGGAGAGAAGAGGGTGCATTGGGCTAACTTAGGCTAGCTTTTTAAAGGCGCACAGGTTTATGGCACGCATCGTATGAAAGAGCAAAAATTTTCCTACAAAACTGGAAAAAAAGAATTTTCTTCCTGCTTACGGTGTGGCTGGGAGCATCATGAAAAGAGAAAAATGAGAGATGATTTTTCAGCGATCCTCCACTGACGTTTTTTATTGTTTTGCTGCCAAAATTTGGCATCACAGCAAAGGCTGAACTGCATGTTTTAATGTGTGTGCTATCAAGCGTTTTTGACAAGTTGTGCATCAAAAGTTTGTTATAATAATAAAAAGAAGAACAAACAAAGGAACAGTAGTTCTCCCTCCTGGAAGACTAATAGATGGAAGACGCGTGCAGGAGAACAATAGTGCTAATTTTCTCAACTCTGTTTCCTCTGTCCTTCTTCTGCCTGATCACTTCATCCAACCCTTTCTTTCCTTTCTTTTCAAACTCTGGCCTGACTCTAGTGAAATACATCAAGGAGATGTCAGCCTTCTTTAAAAGTTTGGGGTCCCCTGGGGCCTCTGTCCACTGGGACACGCCCCCCTCCACACCTCAGAGGGGCAGTGAGCTCTCACTCATGGAGGTGAAGGAGCCCTGCAGCATCCTACTGAAGATGTGCCAAGTGTCTCGAAAACAATGCCCACCGGACACAGAAAATAGGTAGTTTTTTTTTCAGAGCAACATGTTTGATTCCATTAATTGTGTTATTTGTCTAACTACACAAATAACACCTTTCCGTTTCCATCTTAATTTTGTTCCCACCTCTTTCTCCTCATTTCATATGTCAGGTACCTTGAGGTGATTTCATCCAACAGAAAGAACTCTGTGTTCCTGAGAGCAAAAGATCCAGCCATGGCCCAGTCTTGGTATAGTGCCATCAAGGCTGGTGTTGCAAACCTTTTACCTCTAGTGAAAGAGGACCTGAATATTATGCAGCCTGGCATGGAGGTTAAACATCTGGGCTGGGTGACAGAGAAGGTATCTGACAACACAGACATGCATGACAATATTACTGTGAGAGCTGTGCTGCCGTATTTCACATTAAGTGTTCTTTCATATTTTGCAGTTCCCCATTCTATTTACATATCCATGCCAATTTAAAGTTTTTTTTCAAAGACAATGTACTCACAATAAAATGGAATCTGATTCGTGATTGCTCATGGAATAGCATTAAAACAGATAGCTCACACACAATACATGGTTAACAATTTTATTCCATGTCCTCTTATATGATGATCAAAAGTACTGTATGAGTGAGTTGTTAATGTGTGCAGGTGACCCAGGGTCCAGAGAGATCGGTTCTGGCTGCATTAACGAACAGAGACCTGCTGTTGTTTTCTACCTTCCCTGAAAGCAAAGAGAGCCTCAGCAGCCCTACCAAGAGTCATCCTCTCATTGCTACCAGGTTGACACATATGCCCGCACACACTGAGACATTGCACTAGAAATGGGCATGCTGCCATGTCAGCTACTCTGGCTACTGTTTATACAAATGTATTCACACAACATAGATACTAACTTAAGCAGTCTGTGCTCCACTTTGAGCAGTGAAGTTAACAGCATTAACAGACTTTCCTGTCGCTGATTTTGGCCCAGTCATATGAACATGCACACACATTTTTCCCACATATCATTACATTCATTCGCAAAACTTTAGGTGAACCGGAACCCAGGAGTCATTTGTTTTCTTTTCGTCTTTCTGTCCTCTTCTCCTCACCTATGTGTAATTTTACACTAACATGATCTGAAACACGGAAAATAGTGGCTGAAGGAGAATATCCAGAGATGTACGTCACCTCTTTATATTTTCTTCTAGCCATTCATTTTTCTGATTCTTTATCAATAAATCACAAGTACTTCTGTGTGTTCTCCTGTGTAGACTAGTTCATTCTGGACCTGAAAAAAGTTCTCAGCTGCTGGAATCTGACTTCTCATTTGGCCTACGTTCTGGCACAAAGCAAGGTGTGGAGACCCATGTGTTCAGGGTAGATTCTGCCAAGGAGCTGTCCACCTGGACTCATCTGCTGGTGGAAGGTTGCCACAATGCTGCAGAGTTCATCAAGGAGGTCACGACAGGTACCAAAACTTAGATTTGTTGGACACCCACAGCTGTCTTCTTTTTTTTCCTGAAAAGTGTCTCAGAAGGAGTGGAGAAAATGTTATGAACTGTAAGAGGACACAATGGGTTGTCAAGAAGACATGTTTGAGTACTTTTCAGTGTTGCTCATCCTTTTCCTGAAAAAGAAGAGGATCATATGAAGAAAATAATACAGAAAGCACTGAAGGTTTCACTTCCACTGCTTTTTAAATGACCTAAATTGGAACCACAAGTTGTAATAACAAAGGTACATAAGAAATCTCATTCCAACTGTGCATTTCCTTTTCAATTCTGAAAGATTTTAAATTCTGACAATAAAAAATGTTTTCTTATTATATTATATTATTACATAATATTGTATTGATGTATGTAATCAATGATACCCCTGGCAACTATGTGAACGTTGCGTCTGACTTAACAGTCCAAGTCATTATACTTTAGTGCTCCAGCATCGCTGTGTTTTCAGTGGAGGCACCAAGAACACTCAATGATGCTCTTGCACTGCCATCTGCTGCTGGCTCAAGGTGATGCATCCGACTGTTACTATTAATGGTATACTTTTGTGATCAGATGAAGGAATGGCCATTTAACTCAGGCATACACTGGTACATGTCTATGCCCATACATCTTTTCTCAACTACAAACTCATTAAAGGTGCATTAAAGGTGGTGTAGGTGCTTTCTAAAAAATGACTCAAGTACACTACACTGTGAAAATACACCTTAAAAGTCCAGCCCCTTTCCACAGACTTCTCTCTGAAGCAACGCCTCCAGAGCGCAGGAACAAGCAGCCAGCATGCTGTGTTGCACAGTGTGCGATGCATCAAACATGCGTCTATGACTGCAGAGGGATGGATCGATTGACCATTTCTAGACATGACAACAAAACAGCATTTATTTGCTTAGTTGCAGTCAGGGTGTTTAAAGGGTTTCTAGAAATGTAATTAATTAATCACCTACTCCACCTTTAAAGTGTGTAAAGTAATTACAGTGCATTTGCTCTGCCTCTGTGGAATGTCAGTTTTGTGCTTTACCCTTGCAGCCTGCAGTTGGAATGGAAAGGAGTGTACCCTGGGAGTACACATTGATGAGGGATTCACACTATTCATAGAAGAAATGGGTGTCAAGAAAAGTGTTCTCCTCCAGCAGCCTTTTGAGCACCTAAAAATGTCATCTGATGATGGGGTTCACATGATGTTCCTGGACTTTGGAGGTCCCGAGGCTGAGATTGTGAGTTCTGCATTCTATTTGGTCCCTCCCATTTTGTGTGCTGTGGTTTGTACAACCACCAAGATTACTAAGTCAACAGTAGAATGAATCTTTTGACTTAAATATTAATCAATGAGAAGATTTTTTTAATGACTGTTAGAAAACAGTTCCATCTGAATCAATGAACAGGAAAACTATGCGAACTTAAGATGGTTTAGAATTATATCAAAATATCAAGAAAAGATTTATCTTCAAAGACCAGTAAAAAATGGACATCTTATATTCATGTTCATGTTCTATGAAGAGTTACAAGAGTCACATTTGTATATTTGTTCACTTATTACTAATACTCGGTATGTTTTGTTTTCAAACAAAATATTGCAATACACACATAAAGTTTGATTGATGATGTTTGAAAAAAGCATCACACTATGTAAAAATGTTGATCATACGGTTAAAAAGGAAGCAACCATCAGCTTCAACTTCCACTTTTTTCAGTATTGGTACATAACATGGTACATACATCGTACATAACAATGTCAAGACACTTAACTTGAACAAATTGACAATATACAGTGAGCAGATCCCATCAAAACTATTTCCATTGGAAGTGTCAGCGATGTGTGACAGTAACAACAGAGCGACTGCAACTAATCACTGCTATTATAATCAATGAGAGTGTCCCCACCAGGCGCTTCTCAGCAACGTTCCAGATGCACTCAGCCCTTGGCTCGCTGTGCTGAAGTGCACTGAGTGAGTAGCTGATTTTTGACAGACTCCGCATGAAGCTCAACTGCTCAGAATGTGGCAGACTGGGAGTCAGCCACAATATCAGCATATACCTTCCATCAACTTTCAAGATATTGTGAAAACACAATGCACTGATCATATATCACAACCCTAGGTCATAACTATTGGCACCAGTTCAGATGTTGAAGGGCCAGAGGGTTGCACTGTGATTTTTACCTTGGTGAGGAGAGCCTCATTGTTGAAGTGGAAAACCAAGAGATAAAGCACTCTGGAAGGCAAAGTAAACTCTTGTCTTTTGTTGTTTCCTTCATACAGTCCGTTTATTGTGGGATCTCGCAGTCTTGCATACTTTTGGAGTTATCATGAGACCTTGTAATATTGCACAAATTAACCTGCCTCACAAGGCTCCGCAGCACTGTCATAATGGTCTTGGTGGGGACTGACACTAGCCAGAGCTAGGCTGCGCTGACAATTCCAGTGGAAGCAGCATGAGCAGGCTGAAGCAGCAGTGGCTTCGGGCAGAACCAGGCTCAGAGGGGGCGGTCATCTGCTGACTGCTTTGCAATGCAAGTGTGTATATGTAAAGACAGAAGCAGTAGTACTATGAGCTGGTCGTGCCCATGCAAAAGGTCCTGGGTGCACCAAACATCAATAATTAAGAACAATCCCCCAACAGTATTTAATTACAAATATGAGGTACTCTTTAAATCATTATGCTTCTTTGCTGCACTTGAATGAACAACAATTTATTAAATTGTATAAGACTTTCAATCTATTTTGAAAGACCTGGAGTTCCAGTTGCTAGCATATCACTGCTTTTAGTTCCATCTTTCATATCAGTGACAGAAGTTTTACTTTTTTTTTTACTTTTTACTTTTTTACTTGCTTTATTACACACACTAAACTTTCTCCTAAACTAAAGTCTAAATTATCTCATTTCCAGCAACTGGATCTCCACTGTTGTCCCAAGACCATAGTCTTCATCATCCACTCCTTCCTCTCTGCCAAGGTCAAGCGACTAGGTCTCTTGGCGTGAGATGGGACATCCACCCTTCCAGGACAAAAGCAACTGGTTATTCAATTAAAAAAACAGTACAGAGGACAGCAGAATAAATAGCAGAGGATGTGGCCTAGAGAAAAACAAACTTCTTTTTATTTACTCAATGAAGAGAAAACTACAACTTTTAAACTTTGTGAAGATCAATTCATTTTTACAGATGCAGGAAGCCATAAAGCCATAAAGGGATCTGGTTGTGATGCAGTAGATCACATGACACTATGATGGCAACTTGCGTGATTGTTATAGTCTGCATCTCTACTTTTTTTAGTTCAGTCACATTATGTTTTTAGCCCAATTCTTCAGTTTTGTTCTGTTTCATGATCCTTTTTTCTTTCAACCTTTGCTTTATGGGCTGTGAGCAGTCATTACAAACTTTATTTCTCAATTGTTCTGATTGTTTTTTGACAGTTTTTTCTAAAGGCAGCTTCAGTGAAGTGCCAGAATGACATGACTGTTTACTAGTTTACCACATAATAGCTAGCCAGTACTGAAAAATGTACAGAATGAAATATGTGTACATTATCAAGATATATATAAAATTTTATCTTTAATGTGAGTTAATAAAACATAACATACCACATGTGTCTGTATTCATAGAACTTAGATGTACTTTTTAGATGTAGATGTACTTTTCATTACAGACTAGCTTAAATTCAAAAGGTAAACTTTCTCTTATTGTTAGACTCGAGTTTGTTTTATGTGTTCTTAATCCTAACAGAAACAACTGACTAAAGTATATCTATGCAAGGATTTTTATACTTGTATTGTAGTTGATGAAATAGATTCAACCTTATCATTTTTTAATATAAAAAAGGCACCTTCCATGAATCCATCGCATATTTTCATGTTTCATTTTAAACCCATGTGAAGCAGAAAATAAGAACCTTTAGGATGGGTGTCACATGATGTATGATGTATGCTAAAAGTCCCAGTCTGCATAGCTGTTTAAAATTAAAGATTAAAATTGTTACTGTTTAAGAAACTGTCTCCAAAGATTTGCCTCACCAGAAATTTCTAGGACTTAATTTTATATAAACTTGTTAATTTAGGGTGAGAAAGACACTAAATAGTTTACTTTATAAAGTCTTTTAAACTATTCATACACAATTCTGTCAAACACTTGTGGTATAAATTTTACATGTATCTAGGAACATTTGATTAATCTTAGTGTATTTTAGTTGTAGCCTGAACTCTGTGAGCTGCAGCCATCAAAGACTCAATAACTTAATTGTAAGATCATTCCCTGCTCCTAAACACATCCGTTGTTATGCCTATGAAAGTGTCGTGCTCACAGGAGACTAGTTGTAAAATCTTGCTTAGCTCCTGATTTTGTTTCTTGTGCCCAAATGGTTTACACACTTGGGGGTGTGTTCCTGGGGGTCAGGATAAAATGCACTGTGACCTCTCCCACAAGACAGCACTCCACTAATCCACTGGCATTGGTCAGAGTATGTTGTCTTCCTCTCTGCAGAGAATAAACACTTGGTACCCATTCCAGTCTTGCTTTTTCATTTTCCCAGACAGATCAAGAATTTTTCGACAGATGAACAGATTTGTAATAATATACATTTCAGAGTTAAACTGGAATTGTATATTATTTAAACAAAGGTGTGACTTGCAGAGTGATTTATATATACATTACTTAGTAACTTATTGTTTGGTGAGCATGCATTATTGACAGGGAACATTTCACTTAAGCCTCTTAAAAATAGATTGTCCTGCAGCACTGGCAAGTGTTTGATTTACAGTTGCTCTGTCTGCTAAAGCTGCACCAATAATTGGGGTGAAAGTACTACAATCTGGTGCTGCGTACAACTAAAAGATTCAGTGGCAGTACACAGAACTAGGTAGAGGGGACAACAGCTACCTGCTGAAGCCCACATTCAGAACCAGTCACAGCTGCACATCAGTCACAAGGCCAGAAAATGGATCTGCGAGCAATATGCACCACTTAGTCTATTTATTAATTACATTTAAATTGTTCCAAATGTCTTTTTAACCACCCATGCTGTGTCCACCATATTTGAGCAGGTTTTGTTAGTATCTTAACAAAATTAAAAACAATAAATATGACCGAAGAAATGCATAGCTTAAAATGAGCATTTGTCCAAAGTGACCAGCCTGATGAAGCTTATTAACTTAACAATATATATGGAGCCTTTCCGGAAACTATAGTACAGTACAGAGGACTCTCATCGAGCAGACCTGGGCTCTGACTGGCCAATGCAAGGATTTTTAGAAATTACATTAATTATTAATTTTGAAGTTGTTTTTTTCCATATACGTCAAGGCGCATTAAATCAAAAAAAAAATTAAATAAAAAGCAGGTCAGTAGATTTCATCCCTCCAAAATGTTTGGTCACACTAAAAAGAATGATTGATGCTGAATGCAGAGTTTTCCACAATGAATGGACGCTAAGTATTTTTTACTGAGGTCAAAGGTGTGTTTAGCTTGTGAAGAGCAGATCGTTGTGTTTAAGGATTCTAATTTAAGTCATTCTTGGACTGAGAGTTTCTCAAAGAATGCTTGGTGGAATGTGCATCACCATCATCATCATCATCATCATTATCGCCCCGAGAAAAAAGACACATTTGCAGTTACAGCTGCAACATGAAACATCCTTGGCTTTGGACGAGAGCTGTGATATCCAGGACACAGCCCAGTTACTGGTATTTGTCCGTGGGATAACAAAAGACTTCAAGGTTACACAGGCACTGGTAGAACTGAGATCAACGTTAGGGACCATCGCAGGGGGTGATCTGTTCACAGAAGTGAGCGCATGCATTGATACTGTTGTGGAAGTATTCTTCATATGTCTGGGAAAATCAAAAAGCAAGACTGGAACAGGTACCAAGCGTTTATTCTCTGCAGAGAAGGAAGAGAGCACCTCTAACCACTGTCAGTGGATCAGAGGACTGCTTCCCTGAAGGACAGGTCACAATGCATTTTATCCTGAAGTGTGAAAACCATTTGGTCACAATAAACAAATTGTCAGGAGTTGAGCAAGTCTTTACAACTGCAGTCCTGTGAGCAGGACACCTCCATAGGCATAACAATGAAGGTGTTAACAGCAGGGAGTGATCTCACAGTGAAGTTCTTCAGTCTTTGATGACTGCAGCACACAGAGTTTAGGCTACAACTGAATGAATACTGACATTCATCAAATGTTCCTAGATGCATGTAAAATTTCCACCACAATACACTGGGACTGATATGGAACAGAATGGCAGGTGTCACAATGGATGGCTGTTCAAATATGAATGGGAAAAATGTATGCAAGATAAAATGACCGAAATCAACCCTGAGCATAAACTAGTAGTTTTACATTGTATTGTACATCAGCAAGTGCTTTATGTCAGTGCTGAAAACCCTGTTGTAGATGTGCTAACTAAAAAAGTTAACGACATCAGGGCAAGAGCACTGAATCATAGACAGTTTGTTGCTGTTTGGATGAGCACAAGGCTGAACATCAGGACATCTGCTACAACACAGCAGTCAGGTGGCTCTGCCTGGGCAAAGTTCTAAAAAGAGTGTGGGACCTGAGAGCAGATTCGAGGATTTTGTGATGAAGACTGATGAAGACTGGATGGCAGATCTGGCATTTGGTGTTGATGTGACTGCACTCGTGAATGAACTGAACACCAAACTGCAAGGCAAGGGCCTTTTTGTTCATGAAATGCATAACCTGGTAAAGGGTTTCATGAGAAAGTCAGGAGCACTTTATGGTGAGTTTTTGAGGTGATTTAAGGATCTAAAAATGACTTAGAATGAAATGCACATGATTTTCTCTCCGTTTCAGAATCAGAATCCCTTTATCGCTATTGTGCAGAAAAACACATAGGAATTTGTCCTGGTGTCAGCATGCTTGTGCCACATACACACAATACAAACATAAAAACACAACATAAACACATAGTGCAAGATAAAAATTAATGGGAGGAGTTGGCCATGATCTTCCTTGCCCTTTTTATTGCCCTAGAGTCATGGAGGGACTTCGGGGGGGGGGGGGCAGGGAACAGCCAATCACCCACTCAGTACATCGAATCACCCGCTGCAGCTTGGCGAGGTCTCTAGCTGTTGCAGCGGGGAACCAGGTGATGATGGCAATGTAGAATTGGGCCATTGTGGTCTTAGAAAGTCTGAACTTGCTCAGTTGCCTGAGGAAGTACAGCCTCTTCTGAGCCTTCCTCAGAACAGGGAGAACAGTAGTGGGGACAGGACGTAACCCTGCGGGGACCAGTGCACATGGACCTGGAGCTGGAGATGTTCCTCCTCAGCTTCACCCGCTGATTCCTATTAGTCAGGAGGTCCGTAATCCACCTGCAGGTGGAGTCCGGAACCTGTAGCAGGGAAAGCTGGTGCTCCAGGATGGACGGCTGGATGGTGTTGAAGGCCGAGCTGCAGTCTACAAACAGGATCCTGACATAGTTGCCTGTGGTGTCCAGATGTTCCACGGTGTAGTGCAGGGGCATATTCATTGCGTCCTCAGTGGATCTGTTGGCCCTGTAAGCAAACTGCAGTGGGTCTGGGACCGGGGTCAGGGCGGGTCAGGGCGACTGGTCTGTAGTCCTTCAGGTCTATGGCCGTGGTCTTCTTGGGGACTGGGATGATATTTGCCGCCTCGAAGCATGCTGGGATGTGACACAGCTCCAGGGAGGTGCTAAAGATGTCAGTCAACAGCGGGGCGAGCTGGTCAGCGCAGTGCTTCAGGACAGCGGGGGAGACAGATGCAGGGCCTGCTGCTTTATGGGGGTTCTGGCCTCTCAGCAGCAGCATCACCTCCCTCTCAGTGACGGACAAAAAGGGGCGAGGGGATGGTTGTGGCCGGGGGGGGGGGGGGGGGGGGGGGGGGGGGGGGGGTAGGCAGGGAGAGAGTCACTCTCAAACCTGCAGTAGAAGTCATTCAGATCGTTGGCCAGGTAAAGGTTGTCGGACGCCTGTGGCGACCTGGGTTTGCAGGACGGAGGTGGAGTTCCCCTCATAGAGCTTCTCAGCTTCTCTGAGAAGTGATGCTTTGCCCCCCTCCACCACCTATGCAAACCTGTATTTGTCCTGCTTGAACAGAGCCACGTGCCCACTGCCCCTGGTCACCTCCTTCTCTGAC
Source organism: Karalla daura (assembly GCA_029224185.1). Lineage (NCBI taxonomy): Eukaryota > Metazoa > Chordata > Actinopteri > Chaetodontiformes > Leiognathidae > Karalla > Karalla daura. Next base: position 3,314,875 of record CM055188.1, on the reverse strand, counting down.
CTCAGTCTCCTGAGGTGGGCTGAGAACCAGGGCTTGTCGTTTTTAAAAGTCCTTCTGGAGCGGAGCGGGACACACACCTCCTCCACGAGGCTGATGACTGATGTCACAGTATCTGTGTATTCATCCAGGTTGTTGCCAGCCTCAGGCCCCGCCCACTCCACAAAGCACTGGTCACAGCCTGCACTCTCCAGCCAGGCACGGAGACGCTCACATGCGTCACTGGACCACACCCTGTAGCTCCTCATCACAGGTTTAAAGGTTTTTAATCTCTGCCTGTAGTGAGGGATCAGGTGGATGACGCGGTGGTCGCCTTTGCCCAGTGCAGCACGAGGGATGAGGGACCGAGTGGTAAGCCTGCTTAATGGTGCAGTCACAGTGATCCAGGGTGATTAGTCCTCGGGTGGGGCATGTGATCTGCTGCCGTAATATGGGGAGAGCCTATGAGCCTGGTTGAAGTCCCCCAAAACTACGGCAAAACTGTCTGGGTGATTCTGCTCCACCCCAAACAGCTGATCTGTGAGGGTGTCGATCACAGCGGTGACGTCAGCGTCGGGGGGAATGTAAACACAAGGAAAAGAAACTCACATGGGGAATAGTACGGACGGCAGAGAATGAGGAGTGATTCCAGTGGGGGGAACAGTGTTGGTGCACCGAGCACCAGCGGTTGTTCACAAAAAACAATAATCCACCTCTGTGTGATTTTCCGACGGCCTGGAAGTCCCTGTCAGCACGAAACACGGCAAAGCCGTCCAGCTTAACGGCCTCATCCGGTACTACCGGGGACAAGTGTGTCTCAACCATGGCAAAGACTGCTGTGGAATGGAAGTCGTTCCTTGAGATGAACAGCCGGAGCTCGTCCATCTTATGGGGAAGGGAGTTCACGTTACCAAGGAATATACCTGGGAGAGGAGGGCGGGATTTGCTCCGGCGAAGGCGAACCAGGCAGCCCCCTCTCCTACCACGCTGCCACCTGGTCCACCTTGATCGGGTGAGTACTTGTGGCAGCATAGCGTATGCGCTGCACATGATGGTCCTTGAACGCACCTGTTGGCCTATCAGTGATGAGGCGCCAACTTTTTAAGTCGGCCCCTCCTCCTTCTCCCTCACTTCCGCAATACTCCTGGTGAGAAGCCGCAGCGTGTGTGTGCTGCGCTGTGTGGGTGTGCGTTGCTCTGCCATTTCCCTCCACTCCACTTTGGCAGTGGTGAGTGTCCTTCCTCCCTCTCTTTGTGTGTGATAGCACGTAAGTGGCTAACACTAGTGTTCTTAGGAAAACGCTGACGTCAGGCTCCGTCCCTCTTGCCTTCCCTCCTGTATGAGTGTGTGTGCTAATCAGTTCTGGTAACAGGTAGGTGCTGTAGTCTGCCTGCAGCCATCATTCTCAGCCTTATTGAACTGCGCTAATGATTATGTTTTGTTAGGGGAAACCACATAGGACCTTGCTGCTTTGTCTTCGTTTGGGCTCCAGCTGACCAGTGGTGTTGCTGCTGTGCTGCTTACTGTCTGGCTGGGGCTGCTTGGGCTGCCGATGTGGCTTGAGGCCTGTTTGGATGCAGATCCACAGATTGTTTAAAGCACCCTTCCAGGGTGCCACCCTGGCGACAAAACCAGGGTGGCGTCATCGCGCAACAATTTAAATTGAAGTTTTCATCTTTTTACTTCTTCGCCCCATATATGTATTTAATTCACTTGTTCTGAATGTTCGAAAACAAAGTTTGAATTGCAAAGTCTTTGATGCATAGTTATAAATATAAATATAGTTATAAATTGGCTATCTTAAGTCCTCATGGCAGACGGCATGGAGTTGTGCCTTGATATCTATGTGGAATACATTGTGTGGCAATGTATGTATGTTTCTTTGGATAGATGTGTTTGTATGAATATGTTCTGTTCATTCATTGATGTTTCTGAGGAATATGTATTTAAGAGCGTTGTTATTCAAGTGTACCTGTGGATAAACACCATAATCCTGTACGTGTTTGTAAGAAATACACTTGGATTGAAGCTGCCAGCGAGGAAGCCTGTGTCTGAGCGCTTTTATTTACATTCTCCCTATTTCAGGGTGAAACATTTTTTCACTGAGGCACCGCTGTAATTGAATGAGATCATGAAATGAGACAAGGCAAGAAGAAGCTACTGAACCAACGTTAACCAGCTACTGTGCCCTTAGTTCAGCATAATGAAACACCTGTTGAAAAAAAAGGGAAGAATTACAGTCCAGAACATCCTAGTAAAATACAGCCTGATGTACTAAATTAACTGAATGAAATTTGTTCTGATATGGCTCTACTAAAGAATCTAGGTGCTGAAGTTTTAGGCAACTGAACTCATTACAAACCCAGTATCTGGCCTAGCCAGCAGCAGAGGAGTATATCCTCTTTTCCCAATCTCAGTACCCACCACAAAGCTCCTGGCCTCCTCCAGGCCCAGGAAGAGGAGGAGCTCAGTAACAGAAGGCACGTTTTCACTAAGCGGGTTCTGGTACTTTTCTGGGGGAGGCACTTTTCACTGGGCCGCAACTTGGCCTGGTCCTCTCAGGCGTCGTATCTCCATTGCACTAATGGCCCTGTAAGAACATTGCGATGACATCATATCGCACCCAAAAAGCACTAAAACGAAGCAGCAGCAGAGGAGGAAATCACAACAAGACTATACACAGACACGGACGAAGTTGGGATGTTTGTTGCATTTGTGCTGTTGCTTTAGAACCAAGAGTGATGATTTAGACTGAGACAAAGGGTAAGCTTACTTTCATGAAGCTTTCATGAAGCAGCAGATCGCGATCTGCAAGTGCACCAATGCTCTCTAAAGTTCAAAACTTGGCCAGTCCAAGAAAAGGGACAGACAATCCCACCTTGTTAACCTAGTCGGGAAATGGTGCATGGTTGAGTGTTATATACAAGGCTGCAAAACATGAGCATTACAGGATAGGAGGAAATCCCAAAGTACTCATGGTGCCCATGCTCGTGATGAACGGTAAAAGCCTTTCCCAGCCCATCCTAGTTTTAATGTGATTGAGCAAATAGTTAAAACCTACACCAAAGAGAAACTGGATGTTGCGAGTCCAGAACAGTGGCATGGGGCATTAAAACCAGCTTTCCCCAGACTTGAGAAGGAAAATGTTGCAGCCTTTGTTGATTTAGTGACAACTGAACAGTCATGTGACTGTTGTGAAAACTACGAAAGAGAAAGTCACCATACCAAAGCATACTTCTGCTCCAATTGACTGTAAGATACAGATGAAGACACTGAAGGGAGACACCACACTTTTATTTGAGCCTGACGTAAATCCTCAGTGGGCTGAAGGTCTTGAGTTCTGCAGGACCCTAGTAACAGTTAAAGGTGTGTTTTACCTTATATTGTTCTTGTTGTACAAAACCCAACTGATCAGATTATTGAATTGTTGGGGAGAACTGTTGTGGGTACGCTTCAACAGGTTCAAGCTGGGTATATAGCTACTCTCTTGAAGAAACCCGATTGTTGCCCTATAGTGACAGTAAATTCAGTTGGTGCAGAGAGTGAGCCATTGTGACATCGTCACATTAATTCAGTGTTTTGTTGCTTTTTTTTTTTTTTAAGAAAAGTTATCCCACTAAGGATCAACATGACTATGTTTATACCTAAATGTGCATGTGTGAATGTTGTATACATCCTCTGTGAAAGACGAGATGAAGACAGGGTATCCCTTTAAGGACACAGGCAGACGAGGCCCCTGAGTTTATTTTAGGCCCTTCCCATAGGCCTGAGGAGGCAGACCAGGAAAGGTGTGTGGGGAGTAAGGAGAGCAGAGTGAGAAGAGAGAGTGAGAGCCCCGTCCATAGACCCCAGCTCATATTCAGCGTGGTTTGTCAAGCTGGTTGCTGAACATGGACCGTGGTTTGAGTTTTGGAGCGCAATTGGTCTTATAGGGGGAGAAAAATCGCTACCACGGGTGCATGGCCCAGAATAAAAGACACACGTGGTGGGCCCCTCAAGTCACCTGCACAAACTCCATCACCAGGAAGTTGGCTCCTCTAGCCTAGCGGCCAAAGCACACGGTTGCCATCCCTAAGCACCAGTGTTCAAAACCCATTAAGTCCTTACTTTGGACACATTGGTAAGAACTTTCCTGTTTTTTCTTTGTTGCCATATTTTACGGAGATTCCTGCTATTTTTGCGTTGATTTTTCATCATTTTCTCTGGGTTTTGGTGGATTACTTTTGATTTTGTGGGACTTACTTTGGATCCTGTGGACTACGTTTTTTTGTGTTTGGACACCAGGCGTATAAAGACAAAGGACAAGGACAAAGGGAAAAAGGATTTTTTTGTTTGGGTGGGGAAAGGAATTTGATGACTTTATATGTACCTTTTGTATGGTTTAAAATACAATACAGAATTCAAATGGAATATTTTTCTCTCAGTTGACTTAATTTTGACAAATAATAAGTTCAATCACCTGGTTTGAAATCCCTTTGGTGTGTTAACCTCAGCTGTTGACCATAGCTGATTGTTACAGATGGTGTCCTGTACAGGGAACTAAAACTGTGATTTGTGTTGTGTCTGTGTTCACTGGTTGTTTCACTTGAGTCTTATAATTCACTTAACCAAACCTACAAGCAAAACAGCATGGCTGAAGCAAGTGATACACCATTGGGGGAGTTTGATGCATCGATGGCAGAGGAAGCATCAGAGCATAGCACCCGAGCTTCTACCCCTAATGCCGAACCTGAGCCTGAGGAACAGCAGTCTTATGTAGGGGGAGATGCATGGGTCACTAGGTGAATTCCTGTGGGGGAGTCACTGATTAGTTCTTTGTACATCTCCGACCATGATGAGCCTGAACAAAGCATGGGAGATGAGAGAGACACAGCTTACCTCACGCTTCCTGCTCTTACATCCCTTACTACTGATTTAGGCTCTGTGATGGAGAGATTGACCACCCTGGAGACTGATTTCAGAGACTCAGTCAATAGTGCCCTGAATAGAAAAGATGGCATCAGGAGTTATGTGGACAGAAATGTCAGAACTCTTGAAAATTTCATGCTTGACACCTTGAAACAGTTTGAAGAAAAGTTAGTGGAGTGCTTACATAGATGTGATGAAAAGTGGAACGCAGAGATTGAATGGCTGAAGCGCGCCAGCCTTATTGCTCTGCCTAGGCCTCTTCCACGCACTGGGGCTCCTATACATCCACCTCATGGCCACTCCACTCCCACTCAAGGCTCCTCTTTGGTACATTCCTCCATCAGTGCTTTCACACAGACACAAGCTCATCTGAGTCCAGTGGTGCAAAGCCTGCACAGGCTTGCTAGCAGTCTTCCTCATCCTTCTCTCTCCAACATGATCACTCCTGATGTGGCACCGAGCTCGGCCAGTGGTTTTCAACCTTCCACTTCCCATGGTCAGGAGCGCTTCTCCAGCCAACCAGCTGCAGATGCCACGGTTCCGGTTCCATTCACTGATGTCCTTTCTCAGCCACCTATTGAGCCAGTACACTTAAGCCCCAACATTTCCACTCCTTTGGGTGCTTCGTCCCCCAACCATTTGTGGTGTACTCCAGGCCAGCCGTCCAGATGGAATTCCCTTCATTTTGGGGGACCGGGGAGGTGGCTGATGTGTTGAACTTTGTAGATCGCTGTGAGACTTTTTTCGCCGTGCGCCCATTGTCAGGCGCAGAGCTTATCGGTGCATTGTCCAATGTCCTTAAGGGGCCAGTGCATAGCTGGTGGACGTTGGCAAAAAGTCATATACACAGCTGGCCAGAATTTAAGGTGGCTTTTAAGGATGCTTTCCTGCCACCTATGGTGCAGTTGCCTGATCAGTGCTTATGAGACTTTGCATATGACTACCGGGTTCTGTGCCTCCGGTGGAAGCCAGACATCACAGAAAAATGCATGCGAAAAATTCGTAACAATTGCAATCCTAGGATTGCGGGACACCATCTACTGAGACTCCCTGGGACCCACCGATTGACCTGAGCCATTTGAGTGAATCAGAAAGGTTAATGGTGGAAAACTTGCTTCGTGATGAATGCCCCTCTTTCTCCAAATCAGAAGATGACATTGGATGCACTGAGAATTTGAAGCATATCACTGAAAGATGTGGATCCTGTTGCATGCACATACCTGTCTGTACCAAAGCCACTCTACAAAGAGATGAAAGATTTCCTGCACAACCTTATTGCACAAGGATAGGTGCAGAAATCCCACTAACCTTATGCATCTCTAGTGGTCTGTGTAAGTGTGACCCGAGCGGGTCAGTCTAAGGGTCTTGTCTAGGTGGTTTGTGACAACGCCACCTGTGGCCTCGCACCACAAGATATCGTTTTACAGCCCCTAATACACCGGATTCCAGGACAAGAGGGTCCCCTCCCAGCTACATTAGTGGACACAGAGACGTGAGGTTGTAGTTATCTTCACTTTATTAATCATTAAAATATCATAGCAAATGGGGTGTGGAAGGCTGCCACCCGAACAATTACAAAACTATAAAATAACAGCCATGGGCTAGACTGGGACAGCTTGAGGGGAAGGTTACCTGTCCGAGGAGTGAGGGCGACACACCAACCGTGTTCCGGTCCGGATACCCAGCCACACACACACGCGCTCCCGACTCCTGGCGCCACACACACGCACATAGCCACACACACACACACAAGCAGAAACACACAGGCACCACAGGAAGTGTCCACAGCAAACAGCGAGGTGCTCGTCACCACCACAAACGTGAGGCGATGCGCTCGACGGACAGGGCCTGAATCCGCCAGCCTGCCCCGCCGGACAGCCCAGGCTGAAAAGGAGAAATGAGAGGAAAGGTTAAGCTCGCAGAGCAGACCGCACACGAGAGCCTAGCCACACACGCTAACACTGCAGGTGGCAGCCTACCATCCCACGGCTAACCGTGTTGGTAAAAGCTAAAACATAAAGTGCACAGTCAAATGCAACAAAGGCAAAGCAGCAGTGGTGTCGTCTTCCATGCAGTCAGGTGGAACCAACGGCATCTGGTGTGCCACGCAGTCACAAAGGGTCCCGGAGCGTGCGTCCTCAAACTCTCTGCAACCCGACCCAGCAGCGTGACGTTCAAGCCTTTCCGGTCCAGACAAGGAGTGAGGCAGATTCCAAAAGCAGCACCCAGAGCACGTGTTTAGCCTGTCAATGAGAGTGGCTTTACAGGTCGAAGGCTAACAGGTAGCCACGGGCATGCCCCGGAAGGGGCGGGCCAGCTGTGAGTGGAGCTACGGTGGCTGCCAAGGGACAACTGCAGCAAAGGCTGCTGGTTACATAAGGAAGAAGGATGGTAGTCTTCGACTTTGCATCGATTACAGAAAATTAAACAGAAAAATTCAACCTGACAGACAACCGATTCCTCGAGTACAGGATATTGTTGATAGCCTTATTTTCATTATTAGACCAAGGAAAAGCTTACCACCAAGGTTTCATGGATGAGAACAGTCAGCCCTTACCCATGTTTGTGACTCCATGGGGTCTACAAATGGATAAGAATTCCATTTGGGCTAATGAATGCACCTGCAGCATTCCAGAGGTGTATGGAGGAGTGCTTGGAAGACATGCGAAACAAAATCTGCGTGCCCTATCTGGATGACACAATTGTCAGTCCTTTGAGGACCATGTGAATCATGTAAGGAAAATTCTTCAGCTGCTGAAAAAATATGGTATCACGTTAAAACCCAGCAAGTGTGAATTGTTCAAACATGAAGTCTGCTACCTGGGAAGAATGGTCTCAGCGGCAGGTAGCAAAATTGATCCAGCTGATACTGTCGCTGTGAGAGCTTTGAAAGATATGAGGCCAGGCAACGTGGGAGAATTACAAACCATCATGGGCTTGTACAGCTACAATAGGCAATACATAAAAGATTTCTCACATATTGTAGGACCACTGTATGACTTGCTGAAAGGCACAACAGAAAATGATAATGTTACACAAAACACAAGAAATAATACAAACAAACTGCACGAAAACAGAGATGAGTGCCATCACACCAACCAATCATGGACAGAGGAACATCAGCACACCTTGGAGAGGATTATAGATTGTCTGGTGGAGCCACCGGTCCTTGGCTTTCCAGATTTCTCACAACCATTTACTCTTCATACAGATGCCTCAAATCAAGGCCTTGGGGCAGTCCTGTATCAACTACAAGGCGGCAAGTTGCGTGTGATAGTGTATGGATCCCGGACACTGACTGCCGCTGAGCGGAATTATCATTCAGTCAATGAAATTCAGGGATTACCTGTACTATGCACCTACTTTCACTGCCTACAGTATAATAATCCCCTCACCTATGTCCTGTCAAGTGCCAAGCGCAATGCAACTGGGTGCTGCTGGGTCACAGAGCTTGCAGACTTTGATTTCACAATTCGAAGAGATTGGAAAAGAGAATGGGGATGCCGACACTGTCACGAATGCCCGTGAACATTGAAGAGACAATGAGACGTACTGAGGAACTGACATCAGATTGTGTGGCAGTAACGACCCAAGCTGTTGAGATTCAGAACTCTAGTGCACTGTGGGTCTGCCCTCTACTTATTCCTTCCCAATGTACAACTGCAAATGAGAAGAGATACAAGACAGACATACAAGAGAGACAACAAGCCATCAGGGCATGAACTTAATGCTTTTAGTATGCAAAGCAAAAGTCTGCTACATGAATGGGGAAGACTTTACATTGATGAAGATGGCATTCTTCGTCAGAAAACAGTTAACAAGATGCAACTTGTGTTACCAGAAATGTAACGCATTGTCCTAAAAGCATTACATGATGGAATGGGCCATCAAGGCATTGATTGAACAACATCACTTATCAGAGAAAGATTCTTTTGGCACACAGCCATTTGAACTGGTGTCAATAGATTTTCTCCATCTAGATAAGTGTGAGGGTGGATAGGAGCACATACTGGTCATTGTCACTTCACTCTTTGAACAGGATTATGCAACCACGTTGAGTCTGCCAAAACAGTTGCTGATTGGATATTTAATGATTTTGCCCTCAGGTTTGGTCTGCCAGCATGGATACACCATGATGATGATGAATACACTTACCAACCAACAGAAAACAAACGGGAAAGAATCTCTGAGCAAGTTAATCTATGCATATAACTAGACACAAAATGAGGTCACAGGATTCTCTCCCTTTTACCACTTGTTTGGAAGGTCACCAAGGTTACCCATTGATTTCCCGTTTGGTCTCGTCCTCAACACAGAAAAAGTTGACAAAGAAACTTACATGGAGAACTGGAGACAAGAAATGCAAGAGGACGGTGACCGAGAGACATCGGTGCTGACCACAGATGAATCAGTGTTTGAGGAAGAGCCCCTAATGAGCAGATGAGACTAAAATAGCTGAGAAGCAGCCAGGAAGTGAACTGCAGGATCATAATGGGCAGTGTCTGGACGCAAAATCAGATGAAGAGCATCAGGGTGAGGGCCGGCATCGCACGAGAGAGCACAAATTTGGCTACAAAAGTGGAAAAAAGAATTTGTCTACTGCTTACAGTTTGGCTGGGAGCAGCGTGAAAAGAGCAAAATGAGAGCTTTTCAGCCATCCCGCACTCTGACAGTTGGTCTCTCCCCACTGTAACTTTTCAAAAAACGTCAAACCCACATGTGTTTGAGAGGGCCTGGATGTAAAATGACACAAGGTATCAACACGCTGTCAGGTACGGGAAAAGACGACAAGTTTTCCTGCGTTTTGAAGTTTGAACGAAGTTTCTATGACAACGTATGGCTTCGCAGCAAATGTTTGTTTGAGGGCGATTTTTTGAATTTTATGTTTTTTCCCATTCATTTCTTATGGAATTTTTTGCGGTTTCTGAGCACTTTTTGGCCACGCACGGGTGCAAGTTACGCAAGTGGTCGTACTACCCACCGATTTACACATAGGGTTTTATCACATGTACTATTACAGAGACGTAGTAACAGTGCATATGGTCCGTGACGTTTGTGCGCCACTTTTGAGAACAACCGATGTGAAAGGAACGTCAAGTGAACAGTATTTGAAGCCAGTTTACTATTCACTAGTGTCTAAATGTAACCAGCAGCCTTTGCTGCAGTTGTCCCTTGGCAGCCACCGTAGCTCCACTCACAGCTGGCCCGCCCCTCCTGGAGCATGCCCGTGGCTACCTGTTAGCCTTCCACCTATAAAGCCACTCTCATTGACAGGCTAGACACGTGCTCTGGGTGCTGCTTCTGAAATCTGCCTCACTCCTTGTCTGGACCGGAAAGGCTTGAACGTCACGCTGCTGGGTCGGGTTGCAGAGAGTTTGAGGACACACGCTCCGGGACCCTTTGTGACTGCGTGGCACACCAGATGCCGTTGGTTCCACCTGACTGCGTGGAAGACGACACCACTGCTGTTTTGCCTTTGTTGCATTTGACTGTGCACTGTATGTTTTAGCTTTTACCAACACGGTTAGCCGTGGGATGGTAGGCTGCCACCTGCAGTGTTAGCGTATTTGGCTAGGCTCTCGTGTGCAATCTGCTCTGCGAGCTTAACCTTTCCCCTCATTTCTCCTTTTCAGCCTGGGCTGTCCGTCGAGCACATCACCTCACGTTTGTAGTGGTAACGAGCACCTCACTGTTTGCTGTGGACACTTCCTGTAGTGCCTGTGTGTTTCTGCTTGTGTGTGTGTGTGTGCTTATGTGCGTGTGTATGGCACCAAGAGTCGGGAGCACGTGTGTGTGTGGCTAGGTATCCGGACCGGAACACGGTTGGTGTGTCACGCTCACTCCTCGGACAGGCAACCTTCCCCTCAAGATGTCCCAGTCTAGCCCATGGCTGTTATTTTATAGTTTTGTAATTGTTCGGGTGGCAGCCTTCCACACCCCATTTGCTATGTTATTTAGTGATTAAAAAAGTGAAGATGACTGCAACCTCACGTCTCTGTGTCCACTAATGTAGCTAGGAGGGGACCCTCTTGTCCTGGAATCCGGTGTATTAGGGGCAGCAGCGTGACGTTCAAGCCTTTCCGGTCCAGACAAGGAGTGAGGCAGATTTCAGAAGCAGCACCCAGAGCGCGTGTCGAGCCTGTCAATGAGAGTGGCTTTATAGGTGGAAGGCTAACAGGTAGCCACGGGCATGCTTCGGAAGGGGCGGGCCAGCTGTGAGTGGAGCTACGGTGGCTGCCAAGGGACAACTGCAGCAAAGGCTGCTGGTTACATTCTACCCCCCGTTTTTGTATCGGCGCCCCGCAGATAAACTCACCTAAATCAGTAAAAGGTCACCCATATGTATGATGCTTACTTCAGCACCAAGGTCGGAAAGCCACAGTGACCCTACTGCTAGAGCCAAGCACGCGAGAGTTCGTAGCCCTGTCAGCCCTACTCACCACTGATACAAGCAAATGATGAGGGTTCCCATGTCTTCCAGCCGTGACACGTGGAGTCCTCCGAAGTGGAGTTGGGAGTGGGATTTCAGCCTCGGGGGCAACCGGGACAGTTTGCCCGGTCCGTAGTGGGGGTTCAGCTACTGCTACGCCAATCCGAACCCAGCGTCCTGTGTCATCCTCTTGCTGTTCTGGCTGTTCTGCGCGGTTCCACAGTCACACTGAGTGGCGCCGTACCCTGGCTCTGGACTACTGGCTTCAACATGGTCCGATGCACTTGTCGAACTTTGGCCAAGTCATGCCTTGGTGCGATGGAGTATACAACCCCTCCTGGGGACGGCACTCACAGCACTTGATGTATGGTCGGGCTCCAGGCATCTTGGATCTTAGCGCGACCTCTGACTGTATGATCTCTGACATAAATTAGCTGCCCCACGGCCAAGGGATCACTCAAATTCTTCTGGTTGTGGCGTGCTTTCCGCTGTGCTGCTGCAGCCTTCACTCGTTCCCTGGCGCCCTGGAAAGCAACATTAAGGCGCCTCTGATGTTCCTGCACCCACTCGTTCACCTTACCAGTTTCTGGTTCCTGCACCCGACCTAAAAGGAAATCGACAGGCAGCTGGGGCTCCTGACCAAACATCAAAAAGTGTAGGGACTCACCTGTTGACTGGTGGATGGTGGTGTTGTAGCAGAACACGAGCTGAGGTAGGTACTCGGGCCAGTGGCTCTTCGGCTCCATGGGAAGCGTTCGCAGCAGGTCATGCAGTGTTCGGTTAAATCGCTCACACTGGCCGTTGCCCTGTGGGTGGTAAGGGGTGGTCCGAGTCTTCTGAACTCCACACAGGCTACACAGCTGATGAATGACCGCGCTCTCAAAACAGCGGCCCTGGTCCGAATGGAGGCGAGCAGGAACCCCGTACCGAACAAACCACTCCCGCACCAACACACTTGCCACGGTAGATGCCCTCTGGTCACGGGTGGGGACGGCCTGTGTAAATTTAGAAAAGATATCGGTCATAATTAACACCTGCTCCTTACCATCTCGAGAGGGTTCCAACAGGGTGAAATCCACTGCCAGTATTTGGTTAGGGCGGCCCACCAGTAGGTGTCCCATAGGCACATGGAGATTGGGTTGTGTGGCTTTTGCCAGGGCGCAACGTTCACAGTCCTGGCACCACTGCTTGATGTACTCACTCATGCCTGGCCAGTAACATCGCTGTCGGATCAGTTCTGTCGTCCGCTCAATTCCCTGGTGGCCATGTCCATCATGAAGTCCCCGCAGCACATCCTCTTTCAAACAATCTGGCAGCAGCAGCTGGTAGATTTCCTCTCCCCCATTCGGTTGTCTTATACGGCGATACAGGAGCCCCTGGATATCGACCAGCTTATCCCACTGTCTCAACAGCACCCTAGTTGGTCCCGGAAGTCCTTCACGCTCTACCGAATTAGGTGGTCCCTGTACACGCCAAAATGGGAGGAAGGCACTGATGGTTGGGTCTGCAGCTTGCAGAGCTTTCAGGTCATCAGGGGTCCGAAAGGGGAGGACTGACACACTTGTTGCCTGTGTAACAGTGCCACAAAGTAAGGGACACGTTGCCTGCTTTCCCCGCTTTATTCCCCCTTCTTTATAACACTTGAGTACCCAAATAAAGGGTCAGAACAATGGAGGCGTGGTCTTTCGTATCCAAAAATATTTTATTGGCTATTCTTATTATGACAACACAACATCAGTAAAAGACTAAGGCCTTAGTAAAACACAATCATGCACACTGCCTATACATGGTACACTGGATTAGCTATTAGTAACGTGCCAAGACGAGCAGCGCAGATTCCCTGCATGCACACGCCATGCACATCCAGACCACAGCCGAGCACTATAGCAAGCGGCCTGTCGGTCGGATAGCTGAAGCTAGTAGCAGCGTAGCAGGACGGGAATACCTCCAGAGGACAAAACAGCAACGGCGACCACCCGGCCAGACGCCAGTCGGCCCGAGCAGCAGTTAACAAAAGCCACAGGAAGCTCGGCTGGCAAAGCACTTCGTGCCGGTTAGATGCTGAGCCGAGGATAATGGAAGCACCGGAGGGAATAAGAACAGCGCTGCTAGCCAGTTAGCTTTAGCAGCGAACCTACGGCGGTAAGCCAGTAGAACCAAGGATACCCTCCGGAGCTACAGCGAGGGCTGGGCAGTATGAGCACTCAACCTTGCGTCTTCCCCTGGGACAGGCAGATGTTTCCTGCACAGCCCTGCCGGCGTTTATAAGGGCGTGGCTAGCAACCACCTGACAGCACGTGGGGTGGGGTGAGTGTGCAGGCACTATCACTCATTTCCAGGCACTGACCTGCCACAATCTGCCCCCTCTTTTTTTTGTGTCGTCGTTCCGACGACCCCACAAAAGTAGAATCATTCTGAGTAAGGAGCCTAGGTGCTAGACTACCCTGATTGATCTTAACGGTTGCTATCACCTGCCGAGCTCCTAGCCGTTCGAGGTAACCGGTGAGGGTTGGAGTGTTTTCCCGCTGTTGTACGTGTTGTCCGCCGCTGGCTTCCGGTGGCTGCCGCTACCGGTGATCCTAAACTTGGGCCCACTGGAGCTATGGGGCCTTCGTCGACGTCAGAAACTGCCATGATGAGAGTATGGTCATTGGGGACCGTTAGGCCGCCTGACCAAGGGGAGGGCCCAGGGGTCACAACCAGCAAAACCTCATCGTCTGATTCTCCCCCATCTGAGGGAGGTCTACGCAGGCTCGATAGCCCAGGCTCTACCTGGGTGTGGCCAGAAGGGGGTCTCTCCACGCATGCCTTCAACAGAGTGCGATGTACATGCCTCACCTGTTGCAAATTAGCTTCAGGTGCTATGGTGTACACCGCGCCGCCCTGTGGCGGTGCCTTCAGGACGTGATACACCACTGGGCTCCATAGGTCATGGATCTTATGCCGGCCTCTTACGGATGAGTCCCGTAAATAGACCCGCTGACCCTCCTCCAGCGGTGCATCGCGGACATTTACATCATGGCTGGCCTTACGACGATCGGCCACCACTTGTAAACGCTCATGGACCCTTTCTGCAGCTACCCTCAGCCGGGTTTGATGTTCCTGAACCCAATCGTGCACACTTCCAGCAACTGGTTCGGGTACCCGGCCCAAAAGAAAGTCAATCGGGAGTCGTGGCTCCTGGCCGAACATAAGGAAGTGCGGTGACTCCCCAGTAGTCTGATAAGGGGTACTGTTATAACAGAACAGCAGCTGGGGTAGGCAAGAGGCCCAATCTCTCTTCTTAGAGACAGGCAGAGTGCGCAGCAGATTATGGAGTGTTCGGTTAAACCTTTCGCACTGGCCATTACCAGCTGGGTGGTATGGCGTAGTGCGAGACTTCTGCACGCCATAAAAGTTGCACAGCTGCTGCAGAATGTGGGATTCAAAACACCGGACCTGGTCCGAATTAATACGGCTCGGCACTCCAAACTTATAAAACCATTCTTGTACCAGTATTTTTGCCACTGTCGAGGCCCGCTGATCCTATGTAGGTACGGCCAATGAGTACTTGCTAAACACATCAGTCAACACCAAGATATTCTCACAGCCTGATGCCGAAGGTTCGAGCCCGGTAAAGTCAAGTGCAAGGATCTCATTTGGACGAGCAGCTAACAGATGTCCCATAAAGCTGGGTGCAACCGGCCTGGCCTCTTTAGCCAATTGGCATCGCTCACACTCCTGGCACCAACGCACGATGTCTGCCGTCATGCCCGGCCAGTAACAGCGTAACCGTAGTAGCTCTGTCGTGCGCTCAACACCCTGGTGGCCGTGCTCTTGATGCGTCTGTGTAAGCACTTCTGGCTGCAAGCAGGTGGGAAGAACCAATTGCAGCACTTCCTCCCCCCCTTCCCGGCGAAAAATTCGCCGATACAGCATACCTTCCTGCTCCACAAGTCGATCCCACTGCCCAAGCAAGATCAACACTTGTTTCGAGAGCTGTTTCCGTTCTGTTGGCCCAGGCCGCCTCTTCTGTCCCCAAAAGAACAGTGCACGCTCCAGTATCGGATCGGCCTGTTGCAAGTGGTGCAAATCGGCAGTAGTATGGCAAGGGAGGACTGATATGAGGGCCTGACTCGCCCCTTGGGTGAACTCTGGTACCAGCGCCTGTCGTAAAGAGGTGGCAAATACCGTGCCAGGAAGCAGGCTCTGCAACCCAGAGTCACCCGGGTCTTGCCGCGATAGAGCATCGGCATTTGCGTTACTTCGCCCTGACCGATAATGCAGTTCCAAGTCAAAGGAGGCCAGCTGTGCTGCCCAGCGCTGTTCAGTTGCCCCAACTTGGCAGATGCAAGGTGGCTTAGGGGATTATTATCTGTGTACACCACACACTTATTTCCCCATAGGTACTCCTTGAATTTTTCAGTCACGGCCCACTTGAGCGCCAAGAATTCCAATTTCATGGAACTGTAGTTTGTCATGTTGCGCTCAGTGGGCCGAAGGCTGCGACTGGCATAAGCGATTGGTCTCACCTTTCCCCCCTGCTCCTGGGAAAGGATGGCTCCCAGTCCCCCATGACTGGCATCCACTTCCAGGATAAAGGGCAGGGAGAAATCTGCATACGCCAGTACAGGTGCAGTGGTGAGTTTCCGTTTTAAGGCTTCAAAACTGGTCTGATGAGCCTCCGTCCATGAACCAGCTGAAATTTTAGTAGCGGGTCTTCCCTTGGTACCAGCCTGCTCAGCTACCAGTTTATGCAGAGGGGCTGCCAGTTTCGCAAATCCCTCTACAAACCGCCGGTAGTAGCTAGCAAAGCCAAGGAAAGACCGCAACTAAGACACAGTACTAGGACGCCGCCACTGGGTGACTGATGTAATTTTACCTGGGTCTGTGGCCACCCCTTGTTCTGAAACAACATGGCCTAAGTAATTGACCTTTCTCTGAAAGAAAGCGCACTTACTTAGTTTGGCTTTGAGGCCTTCGTCCTTAAACTGGCTTAGGACCAACCCTAAGCAATCCAGGTGTTGGGAAACTGTAGATGAATACACAATAATGTCATCCAGGTATAAGAGCAGAGACTGGCACTGTTGGTCTCCAAAAAGTCGCTGCATGAGTTGCTGGAATGTAGAGGGTGCGTTGCACAACCCAAATGGCATTCGATTCCACTCGAATAAGCCAAACGTGGGTGCAAAAGGCGTTCTTAGCCTTATCCCTCTCAGTGACCAGGACCTGGTTGTAACCACTTGCCAGATCCAAAGTAGAGAACCAGCAGGCCCCGGTTAATGCGTCCAGCGACTCTTCGATGCGAGGAAGTGGAAATGCATCCTTACGGGTTTTTGCGTTCAGTTGGCGATAGTCTACACACAAGCGCAAGCTACCATCCTTTTTCTTGACTAGAACTATTGGTGAAGCGTACGGACTACAGCTTTCCCTGATTACCTGCGCATCAAGTAGGTGGTTAATATGCACTTTGACCATTTCATAGTCGGATGGGGGTATCCTGCGATATCTCTGACGAATCGGCACTTCATCAAGAAGTGGGATGTCATGAGATAACAGTTTAGTGCAGCCTAAGTCACCATCGTGAGTGGAAAACACTGTGTGAAATTGGTCCAGCAAGGTACGGACTTGGACCTGCTCTGGACTGGACAGACAAGACAAGTCAATATTCTCAATTTGCTGTTGGATCAGTGGTGTCAAGGAGCATGTTGTCTGAGAAGCAACAGTAGCAGTGACTGAGGGAACCTCTGTCACGCCTGCAGGCAGACTAACAACGTGAATGCATTGTAATGTTCCCAGGGAAATGCGGGGGAACAAGAGGACATCAGTTGTACCAACATTAACAACTGGAATAGAAGCCGTACCACGGTCGACGCGTACCAGGGCTGGAGAAGCAAGCAGCCCCGAGGGCAGGCCAGACTCTGACGGCTCAAACAATATGATACCACTAGCATATTGAGTAGAGCACGTGGCAGGCACCAACTTCATAGATCCACCCGGTACACGGCAAGCCTTTCTGCCCCTCACCTTCACTCGCCGACCACCCTAATGGGGGGTTGGATCTCTGCCTGATGGCAATGCTGAAATGCTTGAAAAAGGGTTTGCAAGAAAAGCTAACCCGTACTGGCCAAACAACTCTTGATAACACTTACTTAAGATGTTCATTCCTAGCACCCCAGGAACCTGATTTGAAGCATCTGGGGGATCCTTGACCACCAAGATCCCACAGTTTGATACTTGTTTACCACAAAGTTGAACATCCAACTCCATGTAACCAATGTAGGGAATAGCCAACCCATTGGCTGCACGGAGTTGGAGCCAATTACAGGACTTCAAGCTATCTGGGCCCCATGGTGCAAAGTGTTTGTGAAAGAAAGTTTCGGTAACCGTGGAAACCATAGACCCAGTATCTATCAGACAGGGCACCTGGACCCCTCCCATGGATACATCCAAGTGGGGACAGGAGGACATCAGGTTAGCAAGTCTACCGGATCGACCATTAGATTCCTGTGAGCCAGTAGGCTCCCCACTCAAGCTGTGGCTCAACAGTTTGGTGGGTAGAAGTTTTCTGCCGGAGTGGGCAGTTGGGGTGAGTTGCCACTTAATGGCCGGTCTACAGAAATTACAGGAGGCGGGGGCTGGCGCTGGACCCGTTCCCCATCACAGTCACGGGCATAATGGCCAGGGCGGTGACACCTACGGCAAATCACTGGCTGGCGTTGAAGTGGCCGATGAAACTGACGGGGCCCTTGCAATGAAGCAACACTCTGCGTCAGTAGATTAAGTTGGTCTTGTTGTTTCTTAAGAATCTCTTTCAATTCAGCCAGCTCCGAACTGTTTGACTGGTTACCAGCAGGAAACCGAGACCCCCCCTGAACGCCATACTGAATGCCCTGAGTGGAGGGTAGAGAATAGCTACGGGCCCTGGCAGCCCCCGGCATGCCCTCGCGTTCCCACCTGATCGCCTCCGCCCGTACCTCAAGCAAAGTTGCACGTGGCTGCCTCCGCACTAACTGTTTTAATTCCCGGTGAAGAGCACCATCCACAACGTGCTTTGTAAATTGATCCCGCAGCAGAACGTCGGAATTGGGTACGGCGTCGGGGGCAGACTGCTTCACTCTGTCCATGAGGCTCAACAAGGCCAGAGAGAACTCATGCAAAGTCTCTCCCTCCTGCTGTTTTCTGGAAAAGAATGCCTCTTGAAGGGCAACGTATGATTTAGAACACCCATACAACTCCTTCAAAATAGTAATTATTCTATCTGGGTCCGCACGGTCTGTGCTAGGCCGATATTTGATCTCATCTCTCGCCTCACCCACTAGATGATCATAAAGAAAGAAAGCTTGATCAAAACGAGACAAGTGCCTGGCCCGCATACATGCCTGAGCCTCTTCGATCCACTCTTCAATATTCATACTGGATTTACCACTGAATTGCGGGCATTTACGGTCGCGTGGCACAAAAACAAGCCTTTCTGTAGGTGGGGCAACACTGCTAGCTGTGGGGCGCACTGGATCATCAGCACTTCCGACTGGAGGCGAATTAGAAGCTACTGAAGATGCCTGTGATGGAGGAACACTAGGCTGTTTTATTATTTATCTGTTCCAGCCGCAGCCTGTCGTTCTCTGCCCTCAGTTGCACCACTAATTCCCTAAGGTCCTGCGTATCGTCTTCCATAATGGGGTTACGTACGGGAGAAGATCACTGAGCAGTCAACCTGTAAGTCCACAACTCCGTTGGGTGGTACTGGACCACAGGACAGACGTTGCCGTTTTGTCCTCCAGAAAACAGAAAAGGCACCACTCATACAGCACAACCACACATCTGCTCCTAGGGAAAACACAGGGGAAAGAGAAATGAGAAAAGAAAAAAAAAAAAAAAAAAAAAAAACAAGGCATACAAAAGAAACACACGTCTCCACTTAGTTCGTTGAACCCTGCTCACAGCGCCAGATTGTAACAGTGCCACAAAGTAAGGGACACGTTGCCTGCTTTCCCCGCTTTATTCCCCCCTCTTTATAACACTTGAGTACCCAAATAAAGGGTCAGAACAATGGAGGCGTGGTCTTTCGTATCCAAAAATATTTTACTGGCTATTCTTATTATGACAACGCAACATCAGTAAAAGACTAAGGCCTTAGTAAAACACAATCATGCACACTGCCTATACATGGTACACTGGGTTAGCTATTAGTAACGTGCCAAGACGAGCAGCGCAGATTCCCTGAACCCAAATCCAAAAAAAATCACAATAAAGCACACAAATTTATACACCCCAAGCAAAGCCATGCACTGCAAGCCAAAATCACACTACAAACAATTTAGTAGATAACAGAATCTGCTACCACTGGAGGCAGTAGTTGCGACACAGCCACCAGCATACAGCAGATATAGGACTACTGTGCCACAACCAATAGAAATAAAACAAAATAAACAAATGAAACAAAACAATGGATTACAGACAAATAGTACACAATTACCCACAGCAATCGACGGTTAATTGGGCAGACCAACAAACGAGCACACAGACAGACAGACAAAGGGTTTCACAGAAAAGCACAAACTGCAAGCACACCCACATGCACATCGAGCCAGCAGCCGCACACACACACCTGCATGCACATGCCATGCACATCCAGACCACAGCCGAGCACTATAGCAAGCGGCCTGTTGGTCGGATAGCTGAAACTAGCAGCAGCGTAGCAGGACGGGAATACCTCCAGAGGACAAAACAGCAACGGCGACCACACGGCCAGACGCCAGTCGGCCCTAGGGGAGACATGAGCGTTATTTACAATGCTACACACCATTACAATAACTAAGAGAGCGGAGGGAAGGCAGGACCTACCGAGCAGCAGTTAACAAAAGCCACAGGAAGCTCGGCTGGCAAAGCACTTCGTGCCGGTTAGATGCTGCAAGCCACACACAGCGTCAGCATGTTGCCTCACTTATTCACGCGTGCAGCGAATACATAAATAACCAAGACATACCTGAGCCGAGGATAGTGGAAGCACCGGAGGGAATAAGAACAGCGCTGCTAGCCAGTTAGCTTTAGCAGCGAACCTACGGCTAGCATGTAAACCACAGTAAGTCTCCTTACTGTGTCAGAACATACAACATGTCAGAACGTACAAAACTGGACAAGAAAGGGACTATACCGGTAAGCCAGTAGAACCAAGGATACCCTCCGGAGCTACAGCGAGGGCTGGGCAGTATGAGCACTCGACCTTGCGTCTTCCCCTGGGACAGGCAGATGTTTCCTGCACAGCCCTGCCGGCGTTTATAAGGGCGTGGCTAGCAACCACCTGACCGCACGTGGGGTGGGGTGAGTGTGTAGGCATTATCACTCATTTCCAGGCACTGACCTGCCACACCTGGATATGTTCCACTTCATAGGGGGCTTGCCGAGCGGAAATTGGGATGGCTGTACTGGCTATGGAAGGGCATAGGGCTGCGCCAAACTCTCTGGGGGGCTGGCGAGACAGCGAGTCTGCATTCCTATTCAGGCGCCCAGATCGATATCGGATGCTGTAATTGAAGGCAGAGAGTTCAGCTACCCATCGTTGTTCTGTGGCACCCAACTTCGCTGTGTCCAAGTGACTCAGGGGGTTGTTGTCCGTCCACACGATGCACTGCTGCCCCCACAAGTATTCTTTGAATTTCTCCACCATTGCCCATTTCATTGCCAGAAACTCAAGCTTCATAGAGCTGTAATTCTTCTCAGCTGGGCTAAGGCTTCGGCTGGCATAGGCAATAGGTCGGACCTTCCCCTCCTGTTCCTGGGACAGGACTGCTCCAAGTCCAATGTGGCTGGCGTCGACCTCGAGAATGAAGGGGAGAGAAAAGTTAGCAAAGGCTAGGGTGGGTGTATTCACCAACCTGTTCTTCAGCTCCTGAAATCTCTCCTTGCAGGCGTCGGTCCAGGCTTCATCCAGCCTTCGCCCCTGGCCTTTCCGTGGCGTTGTCCCTGACAGGTCAGCCACCAGGCGGTGCAGGGGGGCTGCAAGCTTGGAAAACCCCTGAACAAACCGCCTATAATAGCTGGCAAAACCCAGGAAAAGATCTGAGGTCGGAGACATTAGTGGGGTGGGGCCAGTTACTCACAGCAGAGACCTTGCTGGGATCTGTTGAGACACCCTCGCTCGAGATTACGTGGCCCAAATACCGAACCTCTTTCGTGAAGAAGCAACACTTCTCCAATTTTGCCTTAAGTCCTTCTTTATGAAGCCGGTTCAGCACTAGATTCAAGCGGTCCACGTGGTTGTCTACATCAGAGGAGAAAACAATAATGTCATCCAGATACAGGAGCAGCGATTGGCAATGCTGATCCCCAAACAACCTCTCCAACAGTCGCTGAAATGTGCTAGGAGCATTGCACAGGCCAAAGGGCATTCGATTAAACTCAAATAAACCAAAAGGCGTGCAAAAGGCAGTCTTTGGGCGGTCTTGCTCAGTCACCAGAACCTGGTTGTAGCTACTAGCCAAATCCAGTGTGGAAAACCACTGGGCTCCTGACAGGGCATCCAAGGGCTCTTCGATGCGGGGAAGCGGAACAGCATCCTTCCGGGTCTTGTTGTTCAGTTGCCGGTAATCCACACACATCCGGAGGCTGCCGTCCTTTTTCCGGACCAGAACAATGGGAGAGGCATAGGGGCTACTACTTTCTCGGATGACCTGGCTATCCAACAACTGGCGTAAGTGGGTCTTCACCGCATCATAATCTGAGGATGGAAGGCGCCTGTACCTACCTGTCTAACCGGCTTATTATCAAGCAGGGGGATGTCATGTGACAGAAGGTTTGTACAACCCAAATCACCCTCAGAAACAGAGAAAACCGGCTCATGTTTCAATAGCAAAGATCGAACCTGTTCTTGCTCAGGGGCTGTAAGCACAGACAAATCTATAGACTGAATCTGCTCTCTCACTGAGCTAACCTGTCCCTCATGCATCTGGAGGCTTGCAGTGAACGGGTAAGGCTTAGCTGCTATTTCCGTTATCCCGGTTGGGAGACCCTCAACAGTGACCAGTCCTAACCATCCTACAACGTGGCGAGGGGGAAGTGTGGCCCGCGTCCTACCCACATTGACTACTGGAATAAAGGCTGTACCTTGCTGCACCTGTACTAGTGCGGGGGAGATTAGCCGGTTCTAGCAGAACAGGGGTGGTTGCTGCACCAAACACAGCCGAACAGGTGGTCGCCACCAGCTTAAAGGTGCCACCAGGGATGTACACAGGCCTCCGTCCCCTAACTTTGGCAACCCCTCTTCCAGCCTTTGGGGGTTGTAGCTGGGCTCTATGGCAGTACTGCAAGGCCTGGCGCCAGGGAGGTGAGGCATGAACTACTGGTGGGAGGTCAAAGAGGGCAGAGCCATGTTGCCCAAACAATTCCTCATAACATTCTCGGATGACGTTCATCCCTAGCACTCCAGGCACTGCAGGTGGAGAAAACTGACCTGGGGGGTCTTTCACTACCAGCCAACCCCGTCGTGGAATTACTTTACCAAGCACTTCCACGGTTAGTTCAATATAACCGGTGTAAGGTATCTCAAGATCATTTGCAGCACGTAGCTGCAACCAATGACACTGCTGGAGCTGACCTTGGAAGTGTTGCAAAAAGAAACTCTCTACCATGGTAGACACCATGGACCCCGTATCCAACAGGCAATTTACCACTACTCCCCCCGCCCTGACAGCCACCTTAGGGCACTGACTAAGGAGGGAGGATACAGCCTGTTGTTCTGGGCCCTGGCCAGGTGAGCCAGTGGTGTCCCCTGCCAATGTGTGACTCAGCACAGTGGAGGGGGCTAGTTTTCCGCCAGGGGCAAAGGGGTGGAGTCATCGTGCCTTCTATGGGGGGCTGGACTACGTGCTGGGATCGCTCGCTCATTGTTATATTCCCTGGCATAGTGGCCAGGCTTCTGACACAGATCACAGGGGAGGGGCGACTAGGCCTTGTGGGCCGTGTGGGGCCCTGCAACATGCCCAGACTATTGGTTAGCCAGTCTATCTGTTCTTGCTGCTTCAGCAACATGGCCTTCAGCTCTGCCAATTCTGAGCTTGCCGGGGCCGCGGGCATGCTTGACTGGGCCTTCGCGCACTGCATGGCACAGAGGGAAGGGACTGAATGGCTCCTACCTCGGGTGACATCACTAGGCCTGCCCTCGCGCTCCCACCGAATAGCTGCAGCCCGCACCTCCAACATGGACAGCTCTGGAGTCTGGCGCACTAGACGCTTTAGTTCTCTGCGTAAATCAGAATCCAGAACATGTTCTGTAAATTGGTCACGTAGCAGCTGGTCAGACTGTGGCACTGAATTAGGGGAACACTGCTTAACCTTGTCCATGAGAGAGAGAAGTGCGTGAGAGTATTCTTGGGGAGATTCGCCATCTAACTGTTTCCTTGAAAAAAAACTCTCTTGGAGGGCCACATAAGATTTTGAGCAGCCATACAGGTCTCAAAGGATAGACTCGATTTTTGTCGGGTCTTCCCGCTCTGCTTGAGATCTGTATCTTATCTCATCCCTGGCCTCACCTTCCAAATGATCAAACATAAAATATGCTTTATCAAGCAAACTCAGACAACGTACTCGAGCACAAACATTTACCTCTGCCATCCATTCATCAATGCCAATACCCACCCCACCCCGAAACACAGGACATTTTCTCTCCCTAGGGAGATACAACAATTGCTCTGTAGTGCTGGGGTTACCAGAGTGTACAGTCTGTCCATCAAAGGGCCCTGATGTGGCAGCCGAGGTTGTTGCCGCTGGCCTGGAGGCCTGCTGCTGAATCAAGAGTTCCTTGTCTGCTTGGAGCTTACGCACCAATTCCCGTAGCCCCTGCACTTCTTCAGCCATTGCCTCCAGGTGAGTTCGGCCTCCCAGGTAAGCGGTGAAGTCCTGGCGCACCAACTGCTGCTTTGCCTTTGCTCTCAATCACACAGTATGTTGCTCTCCACAAATAGGAGAAGAAGGGGGGGGGGGGGGGGGGGACAAAATATATACAAGCTGCTGCTTGTATATATTGCTGCTGCTTGTATGTGGCACAGTCGGCAGTCGAACTTGATCCTGCCGACAACGCCACTTTGTGACCCGAGCGGGTCAGTCTAAGGGTCTTGTCTAGGTGGTTTGTGACAACGCCACCTGTGGCCTCACACCGCAAGATATCATTTTACAGCCCCTAGTACACCGGATTCCAGGACAAGAGGGTCCCCTCCCAGCTACATTAGAGGACACAGAGACGTGAGGTTGCAGTCATTTTCACTTTATTAATCACTAAATAACATAGCAAATGGGGTGTGGAAGGCTGCCACCCGAACAATTACAAAACTATAAAATAACAGCCATGGGCTAGATTGGGACAGCTTGAGGGGAAGGTTACCTGTCCGAGGAGTGAGGGTGACACACCAACCGTGTTCTGGTCCGGATACCTAGCCACACACACACGTGCTCCCGACTCCTGGTGCCATACACACGCACATAAGCACACACACACACAAGCAGAAACACACAGGCACTACAGGAAGTGTCCACAGCAAACAGTGAGGTGCTCGTTACCACTACAAACGTGAGGTGATGTGCTCGACGGACAGCCCAGGCTGAAAAGGAGAAATGAGGGGAAAGGTTAAGCTCGCAGAGCAGATTGCACATGAGAGCCTAGCCAAATACGCTAACACTGCAGGTGGCAGCCTACCATCCCACGGCTAACCGTGTTGGTAAAAGCTAAAACATACAGTGCACAGTCAAATGCAACAAAGGCAAAACAGCAGTGGCGTCGTCTTCCACGCAGTCAGGTGGAACCAACGGCATCTGGTGTGCCACGCAGTCACAAAGGGTCCCGGAGCGTGCGTCCTCAAACTCTCTGCAACCCGACCCAGCAGCGTGACGTTCAAGCCTTTCCGGTCCAGACAAGGAGTGAGGCAGATTTCAGAAGCAGCACCCAGAGCGCGTGTCGAGCCTGTCAATGAGAGTGAGGTGGAAGGCTACAGGTAAGTGGAGCTACGGTGGCTGCCGAGGGACAACTGCAGCAAAGGCTGCTGGTTACATTAGCATGTAGCCCCTTTGCCACCGCTTGGTCCATAAGGCTCCAAAGACCATCCTTGGTGCAAAGGCACTGATGCCAGAGATTAATAACAGTGTAAAATTTTTCCTGTTATTTTTCCACACAAATTCTCGTATAATGCTCACTGGCATCGCACTAATAAAAGATGATGCATACTCCATCACACAGGGTCCCTGGCGGGGTCCAAAAGTAGAATTTCCCATTAATTTCTTCTGGTGAGGCCTTCTATACAGGCCTGCTACATAGCTGAAGTAGTGGAGTGAGCCAAGGTTGCCATGAGAATGGCTCCTGTCTGCAGTCCCACCTTCAATGTCTGTCTGATCATCAGTTGTTTTAGAAGGCACTGCGATACAACCTATCAACATGAAATAAGACCACAAGTTTCTGCAATTTTTCAGCTTAAAATGAAGTTTCTACGTCAAAGTATGGTGACAGAGCAGATGTTTGTGTAAGGAGTTCCATTTTTCCCATTCATTGTTAATGGGAAAAAAAATTGCATAAGTGATGAACAATTGGCTCTAGGGACGCAACGCTTACACTTATCTGAAATATAAGACCACCCCCATGCAGGGGAGTCTCAGAACCATCCCGATGTGTTTTGGTGGCATTTAAATTTTATAAGGTGCACAGGTTTATGGCATGTATCATGGAGCTCAAAATCTTTTTCTTGGCTCAATTTAACTTAATATACTGAGGTAAATGGAGGCATGCATTTCAGCTTAATTGCACCACCTTTAGAGTTGCATTTAAGGAGATATTTTGATGGTTCATCTTTTTAAAGAACATCAATATATGAATGTTACTGCCTTTTTAAATTTCCTGTGTATTAATGTTGGTCCAACATGTGTTTGTGTTTGCGTTAGTGTAGAATAGATCATGAGCCATGCACAGATACAAAACCACACAAACATGCAGATGTGTGCATTTGCAGATGCACATAAAGGCACAATGACATTGTGATAATGCGCCTGAAACGCATCATCACTGCTCCCTATTGTCTGCGCCATTACGCACGTGCAAATGCCAAGCCTCTCAATTCATTCCCCTCCTAGTCATAGTTTTTTGTTTCTCTGTTGATTTCTCTGCAGTTTTAGGTTTAGTGGGCTCGTATCGAAGGTTTATCCCTGATTTTTCCACCAGGGCCACGCCACTGACTGAACTCACCAGGAAGTCCAGCCCTAACAAGGTGGTGTGGACAGGAGTGTGCCAGGGCCTTTCAGAGTCTTAAGGACAGTCTGTGCAACAGCCCAGTCCTACAGAGCCCAGACTTTGACATGCCCTTTACTGTTCAAACGGATGCATCTGGATTGGGGCTAGGGGCTGTGTTGCTGCAGGGAGGGGGAAGATCGTTGGCCTGTTATTTATACAAGCTGCAAGCTTTTTCTGCGAGAGACCAGGTATTCCACGGTGGAGAAGGATTGCCTGGCCATTAAGTGGGCTCTTGACACCCTCAAGTACTATCTCATGGGCAAGGAGTTTGTGCTTGAGACTGACCACCGGGCATTGCAGTGGTTACACAGGATGCGTGCTAGCAATGCACATATAATCCGGTGGTATCTGTCTCTACAACCCTACAAGTTTACTGTTCAGTACTACCTGTCACTGCAGATTTTTTATCCTGCCTCTACGAGGAGGGCCAAACATGAGGTGTGGGGTGTGTGATACACCCAAAATGCATTATCACCGCTCCCTATTGTGTGCGCCATTACGCACGTGCAAACGCCAAGCCTCCCCATTCATTCCCTTCCCAGTCTTAGTTTTTTGTTTCTCTGCTGATTTCTCTGCAGTTGTGTGTAGACCTCCACCTATTTAAAGATTGTTGTTTTGTGTGCACATGCTCGCAGGCGGAAAGGATGCAGAGAGTAGCAGCTCCGTGAATATAATAGAAATAATGTTAGTGAGCATTAGAGTCATCGGGCTTACTGTACGCACCATGTTCCTCAGGGTCAAAAGAGTCCAACTGTTGATCACCGATGCTATATACGGAGCCGCGCTTATGCGTCCCAGTGACTCGACATCGGTGATTAAGAGTTGGTACAGCTCAATAGTTGTTTAAGTTACATGTAACTGTGCCTAGTTATTTCCTGTGAGCCCAGAAATTATTTATTTGAAAGTGGTATCAATAAAAACTCAGTTTCATTTTTCAGTAGGATTTCAGTAGGAATGTAATACTGAATGAAACCCCCTGATGCAGGGGGAAGAATGGTTCGGGCCACTTGCAGGGAGTGCTTATGTAACCAGCAGCCTTTGCTGCAGTTGTCCCTTGGCAGCCACCGTAGCTCCACTCACAGCTGGCCCGCCCCTTCCGGGGCATGCCCGTGGCTACCTGTTAGCCTTCGACCTATAAAGCCACTCTCATTGACAGGCTAAACACGTGCTCTGGGTGCTGCTTTTGGAATCTGCCTCACTCCTTGTCTGGACCGGAAAGGCTTGAACGTCACGCTGCTGGGTCGGGTTGCAGAGAGTTTGAGGACGCACGCTCCGGGACCCTTTGTGACTGTGTGGCACACCAGATGCCGTTGGTTCCACCTGACTGCGTGGAAGACGACACCACTGCTGTTTTGCCTTTGTTCCATTTGACTGTGCACTGTATGTTTTAGCTTTTACCAACACGGTTAGCCGTGGGATGGTAGGCTGCCACCTGCAGTGTTAGCGTATGTGGCTAGGCTCTCATGTGCAATCTGCTCTGCGAGCTTAACCTTTCCTCTCATTTCTCCTTTTCAGCCTGGGCTGTCCGGCGGGGCAGGCTGGCGGATTCAGGCCCTGTCCGTCGAGCACATCACCTCACGTTTGTAGTGGTAACGAGCACCTCACTGTTTGCTGTGGATACTTCCTGTAGTGCCTGTGTGTTTCTGCTTGTGTGTGTGTGTGGCTATGTGCGTGTGTATGGCACCAGGAGTCGGGAGCACGTGTGTGTGTGGCTAGGTATCCGGACCGGAACACGGTTGGTGTGTCACCCTCACTCCTCGGACAGGTAACCTTCCCCTCAAGCTGTCCCAGTCTAGCCCATGGCTGTTATTTTATAGTTTTGTAATTGTTCAGACTGTGGCACTGAATTAGGGGAACACTGCTTAACCTTGTCCATGAGAGAGAGAAGTGCGTGAGAGTATTCTTGGGGAGATTCGCCATCTAACTGTTTCCTTGAAAAAAAACTCTCTTGGAGGGCCACATAAGATTTTGAGCAGCCATACAGGTCTCAAAGGATAGACTCGATTTTTGTCGGGTCTTCCCGCTCTGCTTGAGATCTGTATCTTATCTCATCCCTGGCCTCACCTTCCAAATGATCAAACATAAAATATGCTTTATCAAGCAAACTCAGACAACGTACTCGAGCACAAACATTTACCTCTGCCATCCATTCATCAATGCCAATACCCACCCCACCCCGAAACACAGGACATTTTCTCTCCCTAGGGAGATACAACAATTGCTCTGTAGTGCTGGGGTTACCAGAGTGTACAGTCTGTCCATCAAAGGGCCCTGATGTGGCAGCCGAGGTTGTTGCCGCTGGCCTGGAGGCCTGCTGCTGAATCAAGAGTTCCTTGTCTGCTTGGAGCTTACGCACCAATTCCCGTAGCCCCTGCACTTCTTCAGCCATTGCCTCCAGGTGAGTTCGGCCTCCCAGGTAAGCGGTGAAGTCCTGGCGCACCAACTGCTGCTTTGCCTTTGCTCTCAATCACACAGTATGTTGCTCTCCACAAATAGGAGAAGAAGGGGGGGGGGGGGGGGGGGACAAAATATATACAAGCTGCTGCTTGTATATATTGCTGCTGCTTGTATGTGGCACAGTCGGCAGTCGAACTTGATCCTGCCGACAACGCCACTTTGTGACCCGAGCGGGTCAGTCTAAGGGTCTTGTCTAGGTGGTTTGTGACAACGCCACCTGTGGCCTCACACCGCAAGATATCATTTTACAGCCCCTAGTACACCGGATTCCAGGACAAGAGGGTCCCCTCCCAGCTACATTAGAGGACACAGAGACGTGAGGTTGCAGTCATTTTCACTTTATTAATCACTAAATAACATAGCAAATGGGGTGTGGAAGGCTGCCACCCGAACAATTACAAAACTATAAAATAACAGCCATGGGCTAGATTGGGACAGCTTGAGGGGAAGGTTACCTGTCCGAGGAGTGAGGGTGACACACCAACCGTGTTCTGGTCCGGATACCTAGCCACACACACACGTGCTCCCGACTCCTGGTGCCATACACACGCACATAAGCACACACACACACAAGCAGAAACACACAGGCACTACAGGAAGTGTCCACAGCAAACAGTGAGGTGCTCGTTACCACTACAAACGTGAGGTGATGTGCTCGACGGACAGCCCAGGCTGAAAAGGAGAAATGAGGGGAAAGGTTAAGCTCGCAGAGCAGATTGCACATGAGAGC
This sequence comes from Karalla daura, assembly GCA_029224185.1. Classification (NCBI taxonomy): domain Eukaryota; kingdom Metazoa; phylum Chordata; class Actinopteri; order Chaetodontiformes; family Leiognathidae; genus Karalla; species Karalla daura. The sequence goes on along the minus strand of CM055188.1, from coordinate 3,285,127 downwards.
CTAGCCAAATACGCTAACACTGCAGGTGGCAGCCTACCATCCCACGGCTAACCGTGTTGGTAAAAGCTAAAACATACAGTGCACAGTCAAATGCAACAAAGGCAAAACAGCAGTGGCGTCGTCTTCCACGCAGTCAGGTGGAACCAACGGCATCTGGTGTGCCACGCAGTCACAAAGGGTCCCGGAGCGTGCGTCCTCAAACTCTCTGCAACCCGACCCAGCAGCGTGACGTTCAAGCCTTTCCGGTCCAGACAAGGAGTGAGGCAGATTTCAGAAGCAGCACCCAGAGCGCGTGTCGAGCCTGTCAATGAGAGTGAGGTGGAAGGCTACAGGTAAGTGGAGCTACGGTGGCTGCCGAGGGACAACTGCAGCAAAGGCTGCTGGTTACATTAGCATGTAGCCCCTTTGCCACCGCTTGGTCCATAAGGCTCCAAAGACCATCCTTGGTGCAAAGGCACTGATGCCAGAGATTAATAACAGTGTAAAATTTTTCCTGTTATTTTTCCACACAAATTCTCGTATAATGCTCACTGGCATCGCACTAATAAAAGATGATGCATACTCCATCACACAGGGTCCCTGGCGGGGTCCAAAAGTAGAATTTCCCATTAATTTCTTCTGGTGAGGCCTTCTATACAGGCCTGCTACATAGCTGAAGTAGTGGAGTGAGCCAAGGTTGCCATGAGAATGGCTCCTGTCTGCAGTCCCACCTTCAATGTCTGTCTGATCATCAGTTGTTTTAGAAGGCACTGCGATACAACCTATCAACATGAAATAAGACCACAAGTTTCTGCAATTTTTCAGCTTAAAATGAAGTTTCTACGTCAAAGTATGGTGACAGAGCAGATGTTTGTGTAAGGAGTTCCATTTTTCCCATTCATTGTTAATGGGAAAAAAAATTGCATAAGTGATGAACAATTGGCTCTAGGGACGCAACGCTTACACTTATCTGAAATATAAGACCACCCCCATGCAGGGGAGTCTCAGAACCATCCCGATGTGTTTTGGTGGCATTTAAATTTTATAAGGTGCACAGGTTTATGGCATGTATCATGGAGCTCAAAATCTTTTTCTTGGCTCAATTTAACTTAATATACTGAGGTAAATGGAGGCATGCATTTCAGCTTAATTGCACCACCTTTAGAGTTGCATTTAAGGAGATATTTTGATGGTTCATCTTTTTAAAGAACATCAATATATGAATGTTACTGCCTTTTTAAATTTCCTGTGTATTAATGTTGGTCCAACATGTGTTTGTGTTTGCGTTAGTGTAGAATAGATCATGAGCCATGCACAGATACAAAACCACACAAACATGCAGATGTGTGCATTTGCAGATGCACATAAAGGCACAATGACATTGTGATAATGCGCCTGAAACCGCACGTGCAAATGCCAAGCCTCTCAATTCATTCCCCTCCTAGTCATAGTTTTTTGTTTCTCTGTTGATTTCTCTGCAGTTTTAGGTTTAGTGGGCTCGTATCGAAGGTTTATCCCTGATTTTTCCACCAGGGCCACGCCACTGACTGAACTCACCAGGAAGTCCAGCCCTAACAAGGTGGTGTGGACAGGAGTGTGCCAGGGCCTTTCAGAGTCTTAAGGACAGTCTGTGCAACAGCCCAGTCCTACAGAGCCCAGACTTTGACATGCCCTTTACTGTTCAAACGGATGCATCTGGATTGGGGCTAGGGGCTGTGTTGCTGCAGGGAGGGGGAAGATCGTTGGCCTGTTATTTATACAAGCTGCAAGCTTTTTCTGCGAGAGACCAGGTATTCCACGGTGGAGAAGGATTGCCTGGCCATTAAGTGGGCTCTTGACACCCTCAAGTACTATCTCATGGGCAAGGAGTTTGTGCTTGAGACTGACCACCGGGCATTGCAGTGGTTACACAGGATGCGTGCTAGCAATGCACATATAATCCGGTGGTATCTGTCTCTACAACCCTACAAGTTTACTGTTCAGTACTACCTGTCACTGCAGATTTTTTATCCTGCCTCTACGAGGAGGGCCAAACATGAGGTGTGGGGTGTGTGATACACCCAAAATGCATTATCACCGCTCCCTATTGTGTGCGCCATTACGCACGTGCAAACGCCAAGCCTCCCCATTCATTCCCTTCCCAGTCTTAGTTTTTTGTTTCTCTGCTGATTTCTCTGCAGTTGTGTGTAGACCTCCACCTATTTAAAGATTGTTGTTTTGTGTGCACATGCTCGCAGGCGGAAAGGATGCAGAGAGTAGCAGCTCCGTGAATATAATAGAAATAATGTTAGTGAGCATTAGAGTCATCGGGCTTACTGTACGCACCATGTTCCTCAGGGTCAAAAGAGTCCAACTGTTGATCACCGATGCTATATACGGAGCCGCGCTTATGCGTCCCAGTGACTCGACATCGGTGATTAAGAGTTGGTACAGCTCAATAGTTGTTTAAGTTACATGTAACTGTGCCTAGTTATTTCCTGTGAGCCCAGAAATTATTTATTTGAAAGTGGTATCAATAAAAACTCAGTTTCATTTTTCAGTAGGATTTCAGTAGGAATGTAATACTGAATGAAACCCCCTGATGCAGGGGGAAGAATGGTTCGGGCCACTTGCAGGGAGTGCTTATGTAACCAGCAGCCTTTGCTGCAGTTGTCCCTTGGCAGCCACCGTAGCTCCACTCACAGCTGGCCCGCCCCTTCCGGGGCATGCCCGTGGCTACCTGTTAGCCTTCGACCTATAAAGCCACTCTCATTGACAGGCTAAACACGTGCTCTGGGTGCTGCTTTTGGAATCTGCCTCACTCCTTGTCTGGACCGGAAAGGCTTGAACGTCACGCTGCTGGGTCGGGTTGCAGAGAGTTTGAGGACGCACGCTCCGGGACCCTTTGTGACTGTGTGGCACACCAGATGCCGTTGGTTCCACCTGACTGCGTGGAAGACGACACCACTGCTGTTTTGCCTTTGTTCCATTTGACTGTGCACTGTATGTTTTAGCTTTTACCAACACGGTTAGCCGTGGGATGGTAGGCTGCCACCTGCAGTGTTAGCGTATGTGGCTAGGCTCTCATGTGCAATCTGCTCTGCGAGCTTAACCTTTCCTCTCATTTCTCCTTTTCAGCCTGGGCTGTCCGGCGGGGCAGGCTGGCGGATTCAGGCCCTGTCCGTCGAGCACATCACCTCACGTTTGTAGTGGTAACGAGCACCTCACTGTTTGCTGTGGATACTTCCTGTAGTGCCTGTGTGTTTCTGCTTGTGTGTGTGTGTGGCTATGTGCGTGTGTATGGCACCAGGAGTCGGGAGCACGTGTGTGTGTGGCTAGGTATCCGGACCGGAACACGGTTGGTGTGTCACCCTCACTCCTCGGACAGGTAACCTTCCCCTCAAGCTGTCCCAGTCTAGCCCATGGCTGTTATTTTATAGTTTTGTAATTGTTCGGGTGGCAGCCTTCCACACCCCATTTTGCTATTTTAGTGATTAATAAAGTGAAGATGACTGCAACCTCACGTCTCTGTGTCCACTAATGTAGCTGGGAGGGGACCCTCTTGTCCTGGAATCCGGTGTATTAGGGGCTGTAAAACGATATCTTGTGGTGCGAGGCCACAGGTGGCGTTGTCACAAACCACCTAGACAAGACCCTTAGACTGACCCGCTCGGGTCACACTTAGGCGCCTTTATATAGTGGGCAGAGGGCATTTGCTAGGGGAGATGGTCCGGTGCATTCTCCTCGTTCTCCAACCTCTCTGTAAGTTTTTTTTATATTACATTTTTTTCTGTATTTTTGCAAGTGCCTTTGGCTAGTTTTTTCTTCTTGAAATTTTGGCTTTCCATTGCCATTTTTCTTTTGTTTTTTCCTTCTAAGACATTTACTGTAAATATTTTATTTTTATTTTTCACTTTGGGATTTTTTTAGGGTTTTTTAGTGTCACTCACTAATAAAAAGAGGAAGACTATCCCTGCCATATCTGTGTGTCAATTCCCGAAGACCCTTGACACTCTGCCCTTAACAGACATGCACACAGACACACACACACGCATTCCAACATTTGATAATGAACACAAATATTTAATGCTTGTCATGTATACAACTATACATTAATTACTTTAATAGTCATTTTAATGTTGCTAAAGACTCACACTTAGGCACGCACATGTGTGCACGAGTTTAGGCTCAATCATTGGGTCAGGGGAGGTCTTCTTCAACCCTCCTGTTGTGTCCTTTTGGAGTGACAAGGTTCCAGTGTTGAGAGTGCAACACCAGCTTTCACCCTGTTGAGGTTGGGAGAAAAGCAGGAGTTGCCGGAAATCAATTAGTGGTTTGAAGCAATTGAGAAGGTCTTTACCATTGATAAAAGGGCTGGCGTTGAAAGACGAGACAAACAGGACAGACCAGAGTCAATGTTCCAATTGTTAGCTGCACCCATGCCCTGTGCTTCAGGGTACTGTTATTGAGACCATGTTGGACCTCAGAGCAGAGCTGCAGTTTCAATTCCTTGCTTGAATGTTGTGCTATTGCCCGCAAGGTGTTAAACAGTTTTGTTGACTACAGGGTAATATCTGCAACAGTGTCAAGGTACTGCTTCGTACAGCAGTTCGTTTTCAAGAGTCGTGGGTAGAGTGACCCCCATTACTGTGAAGTTGCTCAAGAGTTGTTTGAAAGGTGGCTCACCTTGGATGGTCAGGGCACTCTTGCTAGGGGAAATCTCTTTTTAGTTAAGCTGAACCACCATAATGATGCTGGGAGGTGTCGAAGGGTTCCCGTGAACTTGCCTGATTTGGAGGCAGCACAGAATTAGGTTCACATGGGCTCAAACAGAGTTCTTTCTCATCAGTTGGGTGGTTCAAAATAGTTGGGAATGACAATTAAGTTTTGCTTTTTCCATTTCTTTCTTAAGGTTATCTTGGAAAAAACATTAAATAGCATCAAGTTCTCCTTGGCTGTTGTTGGCCTTTGTAGTGTGGTGGAAATTTTACAGGCATCTAGAAACATTTGATTAATGTCAGGATTCATTCAGTTGTAGCCTAAACTCTGTGTGCTGCAGTCATCAAAGACTCACTGTGTCGTAGCTGCCACAACACTACACAGGCTCGAACCCCTCTGGACACATTCACCAGACCCAGGAAGCAGTGCGTTTCTTTAATTTTATTGAATGCGGGTCGGCAGGAGCCCTGTCTCAATGATACAAGTCCGCAGATGGAGGTCACACAAACACACACAGCTGACATGCCACCCTCATTAACCCCCACCCATTAACGTACCACACCCCAGGACGAACGCACAGGAAAATAACAAACTGCGCAGGAATAGGGAAAGTAAAATCAGGTGGTGTGAGCTAAGTATCGGTTTAAGGTGGCACACAGCAAATTGACACACAACTCACAAACATTATCCCAACGTGTTGCCACCACGAGGAGTACAATTACTTCACAGCAACTCACACAATAAAACACCAATACACAGAAATAACCCACATCAAGGATAGCCCACCTCCCCCCGTTCTTCCCCAGTCCTGCAAGTCCGTCACTCCGTGGCGTAACCACCAGCTCACCCAGAGGAGAGAGTTCACGTGGTCCAGCGCGGCGCGCGGTGCGGGTGTCCTGTCCGACCCGTATTAGGTGCAGAAATCAGACCTGGTCGGCGGCACCCTCCCCCCTCCCGCCGACCAGGGGAAAAAAGAACTGGCCACCGACGGTCCGTGGGCCTGCTCAGCTGTGCAGGTGTGCAGTGGTGCCTCTAGGACCCAGCGACGCTCTGCAGGTTGTCCCTCCCACGCTGGCGTCGGGTGCCGCTTCCGCGCACCCCGTCCACGGCGCTGCCGAGAGAGACGCAGCTTAGCACGATACTAGACCCGCCGCCAACTCTCCCACACACATCGCCAACAAACCGAAGCCGGGCACTTCCCTTTCAATGGCGCGTAGGCGCGTAGGCATGCCTTCCTCCCACTCTCCGGCCGGGGTCCTTCCTTCGCGTCGCGGCGAGAGTGACGTCACGCCTCCTCGGTCAGCTGGCAAAAAGACGACCACCTGTTCCCTCCGCCGAAGCCCTATTTAAACAGAGCCGCACCCCTACAAGTCACTCAGCCACCCAGTCAGGGCTTCCAGTCAATTCCCCTCTGTCCCACAGTCCCCACATTTGCTCTAAACACATACATACATCAATAGGCATGTAAAACATATTTCCACACATTTTACCCCCGACACGTGACAACTGAACTTCACTGTAAAATCATCCCCTGCTGTTAACACCTTCATTGTTGTGCCTATGGAAGTGCCCTGCTCACAGGACACCCCTTGTAAAGACTTGCTCAGCTCCTGACAATTTGTTTATTGACCAAATGGTTTTCACACTTAGGGGTGTGTTCCTGGAGGTCAGGATAAAATGCATTGTGACCCTTCCTCAGGGAAGCAGTCCTCTGATCTACTGACAGTGGTCAGAGTGTGCTGTCTTCCTTCTCTGCAGAGAATAAACACTTGGTACCTGTTCCAGTCTTGCTTTTTGATTTTCCCAGACATGTGAAGAATTTTTCCACAACAGTAGACTTGTGTGGTCGCTATCTTCCACTTTCATCCTGGAAAGTTCCAGCTTCTGGGTTGTCTAGTTTGGTTGTAATCACCTTCTACCTTGGGTCAATCATTTCATCAATCAATCATCTTTGTAGTCAGGGGCTGGACAGTTTTCCCATCAGTCTGGTGGTGACTTGTTTGATGGACTTGATGGATTGGTTTGGGAGGAGGGGACTTTTTGTGTCTGAGTTTGGAGAGGGAATGTGTGGCAGTCACGTGCTTTGCACCAGGAACCCCCTCCAACTCAGGGTCTGTGACGCCAATGCTCAAAATCATTTGGTTCCTACTGTGAAACCAAGATGGACACTTGTAGTGGGATGGAGGTTTTGGATGAAGACGGATTTGAAATGCAGATCCACTTCCATCTCAAGTTCATTTCAAGAACTGAAGTCACTAAGGTGCAAGTGAGAATAGTATAGTTGTGGTGATTTATTTTTTGTCTGTTTTATTGCCATGGCAGCACTCAAGCCTGTCTGTGTGATGTAATCAGAAAATTTTTTGATCATTATCTGACTAAACAAGTCATAGTTGGCATTGATGTAGCCAGGCTGACGGTCAATGAAAGTACTCACCTTTCAGCTAGAGGTCAAATTGATGAGGTTGATTTTGTCTTCAATGGTTGCACCTAGGAGCTTCTGCAGGCAGAAGTCAGTATCTCTTAGATAGAAACTAGTGTATTTCCATGTATTTTGCGAGCAGTCTTATCAAGGTACCTGTCTGTAGGACTCTGCATCGAGTGAGCACCAACAGTTGGGTGCGGCCATGGGGCAGTGACCTTTCTTTTTCACTCCAGTGGTGGCTATGTGCTCTGAGAGTGAGCAAACTGCCTCTGTGGAAGCAGGGGTTTGAATTGTCCAGGCATGTCACTATCGGAGGGGCCCAGCCCAAAGTAAATACGGCTCATGGAATGAGAGTCTTGAGGGACAGATCCACCTGCCTTTTCGGCTCGGGGTCTGGTATCATGAGGGCAGGCGGTCAGTTCAGAAGAGATCAATGAGGTGGACTCCAAAGGTCCAACCTCTTCAGGAGTGTCTTCCCCAGGAGTTACCTGCGGTCAGAATGTACAGTTGAATGAGGGTCCTGCTGGATGGGATGGGGCTCATGTTCCTGGGGGTTGGAGACAGGTTCACGCAAAGAAATGACCTTATGAGGCCAATGATTGAGAAATATTTGAACAATGTTCCAAAGAACACACTGTCATACACACAGTGCAGTGACAACATAAAACATTTAACCAGAGAATAAAATGTGTGTAATGTTGAAGCACTTTAAACAATGCAACTATCAAATTTTGCTTGGCTGACTTGCTCTGTTGCTTGCTTGCTTGACTTGCTCCGTGTGACCACTTCAATGAAGTATCATAAGCACTTACCTGTAAATCTTTTTTTTCAACAAATTTCTCTTGAATTTTAACTTTCCACATGGTTGAAGATTTTGACCGTATTCAAATAATAAGAATTCAAATGTATTTATATTAACCTAAGCCTAAACATAAGCAGGTTCAAAACTTGTCAACTGCACTTTGGCTTTGTAAACAGCACCTCAAGTTTGAGCTTCAACAAACCTGCAAACCTTTATTCAGGTCACAAGGGTTCTTCATGTGAAAAAAAAAACCCAGAGTTGGTTTGGGGAGAGTACACCTTCAGACCGTAAGGATGATTGTCCCAGCCTTCTGTAAATGTGTGAAGGGCCCCTGGCAGACGTGGAAGGAAGACCTAGTGGACAGAAAACAGATGAACAACATTTGCTAAATCCTAGAGGCCATCTTCCTGTGAAGAACTTCATAGCAAAATGTATCACTCTGGCCCAGACATCTCACCACAGGTGCTCTATTCTAGATCAGAGAAAGATAACATTTTGCTGAAAAGTAATAATTTGTCTGACTGAAAATACTTTACATCGAACATTTTACATCGTAATATTGATATACTAAAAGTAAATTATTGAATTATTTATTGTATTCTTATTGAACACTGTGCCCAGCTGTGAAGCTCCCTCTTCCAGTGCCTTCAACGATATACATGGTTTCAGCGATTGAGACATCTTCAACACCTTCATCACCTCTAACCCTTGAAAATACATAGATGAAATGTCAGCCATATTCATCACAACTAAATATTCCACTGAATATGACACGACGACGAGAAAATTCCAGCTGGCTGAAATTTCGAAAGGGCTCTGGGATGTGTGCCCGTTGGTTTGCAGCAGTTTGTCTGCCTTTGGACTTTTTCCCATTAATTTCAGTGTTTGGTCTGGGCCCCTGGTAGGGGCCTATTGAGGGGCAGGGTGAGGTTATGGTGAGGCTTCCTATTCAGGCCCCCTATATCGTGAGCCAAGGTTGCCATTACAACATCTCCTGTCTGCAGACCCACAGTCTGGTTTTTTTTAACCGAAGTGTGTTTGAGAAGGTGCTGCTGAAAAGTGATACAACCTATCAACACAAGTGATACCACACCTATCAACATGCAACTTAGTACACAAACAGACCACAAGTTTATTACATTTTTGAAATTAAAATGAAGTTTTGAAGTCAATGTATTGCCATGTAGCAGATGTTTGTTCCATTTTTCCCATTCATTCTTATGGGGGTACAGGCAGAGATGACAGGCTTTCCGGTATTTTGAAGTTTGAATTAAGTTTCTACATCAAGGTTTTTTCAGTTTTTGAGTTTTTCACAATCATTTCTTATGGGATTTTTTGTTCTTTTAGAGCACTTTTTGTTAGGGCACAGGAATCAGACCTGGGTTGTTGGCTCAGAAGGTAGGAGCTCTAACCACTCTACTATAGTGGAGGGTGTGAATGTAGGAAAAAATAAGACCAAGAGCAGAGCTGCGATACTAAAAGGCTGTTTATTCTAATCAAAAGGCAAACTCAGGAGATCCTCAAACTCTTCGGCACTCAGGCATCCAAAAAAGAGGCAAAAAACAAGAAAACAGGAAACAAAGATCCAAAAGGCTAGTAACACAAAGGGCCCTTAACAAGGCCTCTGAGTATATAGCACTAATGTCCAACAAGCAATGGAGAGGATTTTACTAGGAGGTCAAGGACTCACCAGAGTCATGGGTGGATGACAAAGACTGAAGAAAGAGCCGACGGAAACCCGGGGCTTAAATACCCAAACAGGTAACCGAATGAACACACTTGCCAATAGGTGGTGAAGAAACAACAAAAAAAGAACAAATAACATGTGGAAAACAACACATCTACAAACACAACCAGACTGACAAGTGACCAGTAGTAGCCAGAAGAGTCAATGCTCTTAACAGGACCCCCCCCTCTCTACAAACGTCTCCGGATATTCCCTGGACAGTCAGGATGTGCACAGTGGAACTCCTTGCTCAGGTCCTTGTCCAAAATTTCACAGACTGGAACCCAGGAGGGCTCCTCAGGGCCATAGCCCTCCCAATCCACCAAGTACTGCAGCCTGCCCCAGACACGGTGGAAATTGAGGGGTTGGCGTACCGTGAAGACAGGCCCAACATCAATGACGCGGGGGCCGGGGTCTTGGAGGTAGAGGTATGAGGCAAGGACAGGACCAGGCAAAGAAGGGAAACGTGGAAGGTGGGGTGAGTCACCTTAAAGGGACCAACGTAGCGGGGCGCCAGCTTGTGGGACCCAACGCACAGGCGAAGATAATTAATGGACAGCCAAACTCTTTGGCCCGGGCAGAAATGCTGAACTTGCCTCCTGCGACAGTTGTCGATGCACAGTCGCAGGCTGGCATCCTTCTTTCTGACAAAGAAGAAGCCAGCACCAGCAGGTGAAGTGGATGGTCGGATGAATCCCAACGCCAGGGCATCCTTGACTTATTCCTCCATTGCCTTGTGCTCGGGCAGAGAGAGGGAGAAGAGTCGTCCCAGAGGGGGAGACGTGCCTGGAAGAAGGCTCATGGCACAATCATAATGTCTATGTGGGGAAGAGAAGCTACCCTGTCCTTGCTAAAGACCTCTTTCAAATCCCAGTACTCAGTGGGAACTTGGGACAACTTGGTGGGATCCAGGGACTCGTTGGGCAACACTGGAGGATTAGCAAAGAGGCAAGTGGCGTGGTAAGTAGGTCCCCATTCCAGTACTCGGCCAGTTACTCTGTCAATGTGAGGGTTATGACGAGTCAGCCAAGGAATGCTGAGGACAACAGGAAGACTGTTGACAGACTGGAGACGAAGAGGCTGGGTCGCTCGAGTGACTCCACCGTCTCCCAGGGGCTGGCCATCCAAGGCAGACACAGAGAGGGGAATCTTGAGGGGAACAAGAGGAATCTTGAGTTTAAGGGCGAAATTAGTGTCTATCAAATTCCTGGTGGCCTTGGCACGTGTGACTGCCTTCACCCCATGAGATGGTGAGTGGGAGGAAGACCCTTGGCTGGACGGGAGTTCCCTATCCCCGAAAGCTCAAGGAAGGGGTTTCGAAAGTGACCCTTTCTTCCACAGTACAGACAGCGCTTCTCTCTCCTCTGTTGCTCCCTCTCTTCAGTAGACAGACTGGTGCATCCCACTTGCATAGGGTCAGCGGTTTCGTGGGCCAGTGGAGTGGAGGACTATGGTGGACCGGGAGCCTCAGGGCGCCCTAGGGCCATATCACGGCCACGGTCCCTGAGCCGGTTGTTCAGATATACGTGTGGCAGCATAGCATATGCGCTGCACATGATGGTCCTTCAACGCACCTGTTGGCCTATCAGTGATCAGGCACCGACTTTTAAGCCGGCCCTCCTTCTTCTCCCTCACTTCTGCAATACTCCTGGTGAGAATCAGCAGCGTGTGTGTGCCGTGCTGTGTGGTTGTGCGCTGCTCTGTCACTTCCCTGCACTCCAGTGCAGTGGCAGGGCAGTGGTGATTGTTCTTTCTCCCTCTTTTTGGGTGAGATAGCATGCAAGTGGCTAATGCTATTGTGGTCTTAGAAAAACGCTGACATCAGGCTCCATCCCTCTCACCTTCCCTTCTGTACAAGTGCGTGTGCTAATCAGTTTCTGCTAACAGGTAGGTGCTTGTAGTCTACCCATGGCCAGTATTCTCAGGCCTTATTGAACTGCGTCAATGATTATATGTTTTGTTAGGGAGAACCACATAGGACAGTGCTGCTTTGTTTGTGTAGCACTTTGATTGCATGTTTTCATTTACCTGGCCCTCCTCTACCGCTGGCCCTATGCAGTGTATCTGCCCGTTTGACCCCCTATACAGTCTACATCATCTCATTTGGCGACTTAATGTTGAAGCCTAGACCACCCAGTCTCTATCTTCTCATTGTGCCATTTGGCACTGGAGCCTGCAACTGTAGTCTTTGAGCCCCTGTCCACTTGGCGTCGTCTCCTCGTTATGGCCTGGGTTAGTTATTCACAAAACAAAACAAACATTACTACAGCAGACAACATTGCATTGATCATTATTGCATGGAAGGTTTACTTGTGTTAGGGGTGCTCAGCTGCTTTCATCTGGGGGTCATGTTTCCTTTAGAGACAAAGACATCAGTAAGTTCAGTTACCATGGACTTGATTAGTCATACAAATGGGAGAGAGTCACACAGACAGATGCATACTTTGTAATGGAGGAGGGTGTGCATCAGCACCCTGGTCTGCGTCTTCTCGGGAGATCCTGGCATACACTCCTTGAACAAAACAATCAATCATCAATGATCATTTCTCTTTGGGAAGCTCAGTGCAGCACCTTCAATGCATCATTGCACTTACCTGGCTCTCTTCCACTGCTCGCTCTATGCAGTGCATCATCTCGTCTGGTGCTGTTGCACTGAGCCCGATGCAACTGCCAGTTTGACCTCCTCTCAAGTCTGCATCATCTCATTTGTCCCTTTAGCCACTGAGATTGATGTAACCAAATTTTGAAGCCTAGACCATCAAGTCTACATCTCCCGTTTGGCCGTCTACATCTCCCGTTTGGCGTCTTCTCATTGGATTAGCTATTTATTCACAAAGCAAAACGTTACTACAGCAGACAACATTATACAGGACATTATTACAATGGTTTAGTGTTTTGGTAGTGTATTAGGCTTACTTGTGTTACGGGTGCTCAGTAGCTTTCTTCTGGAGGTCTTGACGGTCTTGACACTGTGGTCATGTTTCCTTTAAACACAAACATATCAGGAAGTTCAGTCACCATGGACTTGAATAGTTTAACAAACAGGAGACAGAGTCACACAGATGGATGCTTACTTTGCAATGGAGGAGGGTGTGCATCAGCACCCTGGTTTGCGTCTTCTCAGGAGTTTCTGGCATACACTCCTTGAACAAAGCAGTCAACAATCAATGATAATTCCTGTTTGGGAGCCACTGTGCAGCACTTTGAATGTGTGTTTGCATTTACCTGGCCCTTGTTGTGGAAAAATTCTTTATGTGTTTGGGAAAATTGAAAAGCAAGACTTTAACAGGTACCAAGTGTTTATTCTCTGCAGAGAAGGAAGACTCTGACCACTCTGACCACACTCTGACCACAGCCAGTGGATCAGAGAACTGCTTCCCCTGAGGAAAGGTCACAATGCATTTTATCCTGACCTCCAGGAACGCACCCCTAAGTGTGAAAATCATTTGTTCACAATAAAGAAATTGTCAAGAGCTGAGCAAGTCTTTACAACTGGTGTCCTGTGAGCAGGGCATTTTCATAGGCATAATAATGGATGTGTGATTTTACAGTTACGTTCTTGAGTCTTTGATGGCTGCGGCACAGAGAGTTCAGGCTACAACTGAATGAATACTGACTTTAATCAAGTGTTCATAGATGCATGTAAAATTTCCACCACACTCGTAAAAATGCATCTGTAATGTATTTTTTTTTGTGCTCTGGAAACAGGATCTGTTTTGTACCTTTCTGTAAACTATTTTTTCTTCCTGCTCTGGAAAAAAGGATCTGTACTGTATCTTGTTCTGATTTTCTCTTTCTGATGACTTTGAACCATTGGATCTCCATAATAGCGTTTCATCGGAAGAGTCTCTTCCAATGAGGACTGTCTTGTGCATATCTAGCTTGTGCAGCCTGTATCTTTTTCATTCTAAATCCAGGACAGCTGGGTCCTGCTTAGTCCATGAGACTGTGGAGCATCTGGGACTTTGCTATCACTTTGTTTTCACCTGGCTTTGCGTTCCCTGTGTTTGTTCACCTTTGAGACATATTTTGTTTCCTGAAGGATAACTTTTGGGGTTGTAGATGAAACATCAGGGTTCTTGAGACTTCTGTCTGCGATTTGAGCTGTTGTGTTCTCTGCTTGTAATGGGCAGGGGGCAGTGTCTTCCGTTGGGGAAGTTGAATTGACAGCTTCAAACGAAATAGGAACAAACTCATAGCTGCCCAGACCATTTTTAAATAGTTTGTTCAGGTGGTCAGCCAGGTCGCTAACTTTGTTGAATATTTTCATGACTGCAGTTCTGTTGTGGCGTGGTGAGCCTGCTGCATTTCGGCTATGAGAATCAAAGACTCCATATTATCCAGATCTGTCACGGAAAACTGCAATGCACTCTGGAGTGACCAAGATTAAAGCCAGGCTGACTTCGTCTGACAGACACTCTACTTGTGTGGCAAGGGGTGTACCCCATAGCTCTTTTTCGGAGCTGTGTGTTTTGAGGGGGTCTAATCTCTCGACATGTGTACATTGTATGTATTTGTGTCTGTCATCACATGTTTTGGCATTTCCTCCAATGTCAGATGGTCACTTTGAAGGCTCTTGTTGGAAATTATTTGGAGTTTAATTCCAACATAGAGTGAGCCCCCCTTTTCTAGTACTCTGCTGAGGGCTGTGGTTCTGAACTGACAGCCCTCATTCTGGTGAGCCTTAAAAGTCAGAGACATGCAAGAGCACTGGTGATTTTGGTGAAATCTTGGTACCTGCTTTCATTTGGATTATTACCGTCCCTGACAGTTTGAATTATATGCTTATCAGATTTTTTCGCCATGGGTGTAACCTGAAATTATGTTATGAAAAGATTATTTATTAGCATAACTATTACTCTTCCTTTTTTTCTATAATGAATTACTATAGTTATTGATGTTTTGTTATGACACATTAAAACTTCACTATAAACATCCAATGTTAAATTATTCCACAAATTTTTATATAATAAAAAGTTCTCCAGACACTGTTTTATACTTAAGATTTAAAGCTTAAAACTAACTGTTTTCGTTTTTTGTTTTTTTTTGGTCATGACTAAGAGGTTTATACAGGTCAACATTACGGTTCCATTTTGGTACAGCTGTCATCACCACAGGAGAGGAACTAAAATGAGCTAAAAGTTGCAGCATTGTATTGTTACTGTATGCTGAATTTAATGTTTATGTGATTGAAGGCTTTTTGGAAAAGTAAAGTACTCTCTTTTTTAGAGCAATAAGTCTTTTTGTATATGCACACATCAGAAAACTGAAATCAGTGCCTCCTCTACACCTCACCTTGGGCATTCCCCAAGAGTGCCCACACACACACACACACACACATACAGGCATGTGTGGCTTACCAGGGGCCCTTTTCAGGAAGCAGGCTCAACAAAGTCCAACTATATTTGTGGATTGAGTTCTTGACATCTAAGAATCTCGGGCTAACCAGCAGAACACTGGCATTCCATTAGTTCAATCAAGTCCAACTATGTTCAGCTCGAGCTAAGTGCATGCGCAGGCAACTACAAAAAGCCATCCTCAATGGATCCCAGATACATTGATTCACCATGGCAACGAGTGAAAAAAAGAAGGTCCCCTTACTTTACTCCATTGGCGTTAGAGATTTTAATGCACTCATACAGTGACTTTGAGCCAGTATTCAGTGTAACACAGCTGCAGGTCAAAGGCGAGGGAGTCGGCATGGGAGAAGATCGCTGCTCCAGTTAATGCGTAAGTTTAAATATATTTTATTCATGTGTGCAAACACAATTCTAATGTTGTTAGGTAAAAACTTGTGGAGTGATATTAAAGCTAAAATGTATTTTACTTAGATGCAATCCCACTGATGAAAAAAGCCTGTGGAAGCAGCTGAAAATTGGATGTAAAAACATTGATGAAACAGGTGAGACCTGATTTAAATAATGTAATATAATAGGCCTATATCTTGTTTACAAAAATATTAATTTACCTTCCATGGATTTTTCTTTTGTCAGAAATGATTCTGATGGCGTTCTTCATCTGGTTGAACCTGCCACTGCAACTGTCAGTAGCCAATACTGTATATTACGCTATGTAGTAGTTTAAAATGTACTGAAAAATAACACTGACATGCCGGAGGGTCCTACAGAGGTAACACCTTGTGGTGTTACTGAGAGTTTCTTAGCATTCTTGTGTGCATTATAAAGCAACATTTAGCTTACACAATTATTAACAGACATTCTTTTCCTTCTTAGCAGAGCATGGCTGGGCAGCAGGACGAGGGACAATTGTGATAGGAACAATGCAAAAACAACAAAATAACTGCTGCTTTTGTATTTGTAGGAAATAAAGAAGACCAAACAAAATCAACTGAACGGTCTTTATTTGACTGCAATAGATAGATAGTTTCATGAATCCATGAAGAGATAGCCAGAAACTATATAAAAGAAACAAAAATAGGCTAATTAAGAGTACAACAGTTGATGTGATGTTGATGAAGATGGTGGTGATGATGGATGACTATTCATGATACTTTCCTAACTGCACGGCATACATGGCTTGCTGTTTTCAGCATCGCCAATGTTGTACAGAAAACTGCTATTTGAAGAAGCGGGCTTAGCGGAAATTCCGGGTATGTTGAGCTGGAAATGACGGAACTCTGAATTTTCTGTTTCAGGAAGGGAGCTATCTTGAGCCCAAGAAGTGGAATAACTGAAGCCCGTTTCACAAACTAATTTAAGCTCAAAATAAGTTACTGTGGCAACGTACTCTGTGAACCTAACCTGGTCGAGAGCACGCTACGTTGAAGAAAGCTTGAGCTGTCTCCTCTCCCCTACGTCACAACCTTAGTTTCATTCATTGAGCCTGAGTGTGTTTCCAGGGGCCCGTTTCAGGAAGCGGGCTCAACAAAGTCTGACTATGTTTACGGATTGAGGCTTGACATAGCCTGAGCTAAGAATCTCGGGCTAACCGGTTTCAGAACACCAGCTTTCCATTAGTTTAGTCAAGTCCAACTATGTTCAGCTCGAGCTAAGCATGTGCACCGTGACTACAAAAAGCCATCCTCAATGGAGCCTCAATACATCGATTCACCAAGGCAACAAGCAAGAAGAAGAGGTTCACGCCCACTTTACTCTGCTGGAGTTTGAGATTTTAATGCACTCCTACAGTGACTGTGAGCCAGTATTTAGTGTAACGCAGCAACAGGTGCAAAGGAAAGGGAGTTGGCATGGGAGAAGATCGCTACACCAGTCAATGGTATAAAGTTTAAATATATTTTATTCATGTGTGCAAAGACAGTTATAATGTCGTCAGGTGAAAGCCTGTGGAATGATATTAATGCTAAAAGGTATTTTACTTAGAAGCAATCCCACCGCTGAAAAACAGACGTGGAAGCAGCTAAAAATTGAATATGACGCATCATCCTTCAGTGAGACTTCAGCAGAGTAGTGTCATGGAGTTCCCTGATTTAAATAATGTAATGTAATAGGCCTATATCTTCTATGTTCACAGAAATATTAATTTCTAATGTCCTTCTTCATCTGGTTGAACCTGCCACCGCAGCTGTCAGTAGCCAATATTGTAAATTATGGTATGTAGTAGTTTAAAATTTACTAAAAAATAGCACTGATATTCACAGGATGAGGATGAAGAGGATGATTAGGCCACATTATCTGCTGCCACAGGGAGCCTGAGGGTCCTACAGTGGTAACACCTTGTGGTGTTACTGATCGTTTCTTTACATTCTTA
Organism: Karalla daura; assembly: GCA_029224185.1. Taxonomy (NCBI): domain Eukaryota; kingdom Metazoa; phylum Chordata; class Actinopteri; order Chaetodontiformes; family Leiognathidae; genus Karalla; species Karalla daura. The sequence goes on along the minus strand of CM055188.1, from coordinate 3,267,772 downwards.
ACATTATAGAGTGACATTTAGCTTACACAATTATTAACAGATATTTTTTTCCTTTTTAATAGAGCCTGGCTGGGCAGCAGGACAAGGGTCCATCTACCTCTACAGATCAATTTAATGCAATATGTTCAGTAAATGGCAAAGGTTAATTCTGGGGACTGCATCTGCAGCTGCATGATATAATGTCATCCTTATGTATTCCCAGTTAGCAGTAAAGGACCTATATGAAATGCATGTTGTCAAACCAATGCAAATAATGCAAAAAAACTGACAAAGAAATGGCTTCTTGACAGGGACATCATGCTTACAGACTGGAAAATAACTAAACTGGATCTTGAAATTATGAAATTGAAATGCAAGATACAGGTGGGTGCATTGTGATGCATTTATGATTGGGACAATTGTGATAGGGAACAATGCAAAAACAATAAAATAACTGCTGCTTTTTATTTGTAGGAAATAAAGAAGATCAAAGAAGATAAAGAAGATTACATAAAATTGTTGGGTCACGAGTTCCAGAGGACTCCAGAACTATGGAGGGGCAGCTAATCAAGTATCCCGATCTCTGGGACACAAGGTTTACTGGGCGGGTGGTTAAACTGCTCCCTACTTAGCCTAAGTAGACCTCAAAACGGGCATTACGTTGCTGTAGCCCCCAGACCAGCCTGAAGTATACCTCAAAATGGGCGTTATGGAGCTGTAGCTCCCAGACCAGCCTGAGGTCACTCTCAAAGCGGTCGTTACGGAACTGTAGCTCCCGGACCCAGTCTTTATTCCCCCAGTTCCTGCCTTCCCATCAGAACTGGATGGACCCACATCCTCCTTTTCTGCGCTGCTCGTCTCCTCGTCTCCTCGTCTCCTTATTAGCACTATAGCCAGGACTTTTTATACACCCTCTCACAAGATCGCGCTCAAACCAACTGCTAAATGTTGTTACTGGTAACTTAGCAACTTTGCTGCCTTGCCGCGCAGCACAGCGGCAGCACTGCGCACGGCGGCGCTTGCCGCGGTCTATGTGGAAGCACCTTTAAAAGTACAACAGTTGATGGGATGGAGTTACCTTGAAGTTTTCAGCATTGTCAATGTTGTACAGAAAACTGCTGTTTGCGAAAAAAAAAAAGAAACAAAGCCTAACACAAAGCACTTGCTGATCTAAGTCCCCCCATGGTGGGTGATATCGCAAATTTCTCAGTGGATAATGTTGTGAATAAACTTTGAGAATTGCGCTGTGAAACAGTACCTTTCGAAAAGGACACTGTCAGGAAGTGAAAAAATGTCTAATTAGGGTCTGTAGATGATCTTCCGGTGTAAGCGCAACTCCCTCCAAAGTAATCTTACCTCTAAGTCCACTGGATCAGCAATGAATAGACTAGCCATGGTCAAAAAACTTAGAGTTAATCCTGATCGAAATTCCCCAAACTCCAGGATGCACACTCGGACTCAATGAATGAAACTTTGGTTGTGACATAAAGGGGAGGAGCCAGCTTGAGCTTTCTTCAACCTAACCTTCTTTGACCAGGTTAGGTTCACAGACTAAGTTGCCATTGTAACTTATTTGAGCTTAATTTAGTTCCCTTTATGAAACGGGCTTCAGTTATCCCGCTTCTCAGGCTCAAAATAGCTCCCTTCCTGAAACGGAAAATTCACAGTTTCCGTCATTTCCTGCTCAACATACTCAGAATTTCCGCTAAGCCCACTTCTTGAAATGGGCCCCAGGCACACCTGAGAGAGAAGTTAGAGAAAGAGAAACGGAGCAAGTGAGAGGATGCAAAGAGAAAAAAAACATGGCAATGCATGGTGCATAACAAAACGAAAATTACACAACAGTTTTTATTTACAGAAGATTTTATAAACTATGCAAAAGAAAGACTTTATTTACAGCATTTATGCAAATTATAGTATTTTGAGTTCAGTGAGGTTACAGTTTAAAGGGGAGTGTAGTGTTTTGTGAGAATACTATTAGTGTGCTCTGCCATCTGGTGGCCATGATAGGAAACAGTCTGGTCTGTAACTGGTGTGTTTTACTTGTTGTTGAGAAAAGTCCCAGTCTACACACCCAGTCGGGTCTCCATCTGACTTTTTGAACCCATATCAATATATCACATATAGAGCCTCAAGGGACAGGACCTAGGAATGATCAAGCCAGCCAGTGTGCAGGTACCAGGCGTCAGGAACAGAAGTCACCTTCCACATAGTCAGCAGCACAGTCAGTACTGGAAGCACAGCTTTAGAAAGGCAGAAAGGCAGAAAAGTTCAGTCTTTTAGTGGTCTCTCTAAATTAAAGCAAGTCAATACACACCAGCAAATGATTATAAAGCAACTTAGGAAGGCATACACAAAAAAACACGATTCAATACAACAACAAAAATAAGTACAACATGTAAGAATAAGCCACATTTCTACTTGTCTCTCTGACACACACACTGTCAATGCGCAGAACTGTCACTGTTATGGATGTGACTACTGACAGTGGTGTCATCTGAAAACTTGAGCTTCATAGAGGGGTCCTTGGAGTTTTGAGGAGAACAAGGTTCATTCTTGTTGTAAAAGTGGAATATCTTGGTTGGTCTACATACATCCTCACAAAAAATAACTAAGATATAATGTGTCTGCTTGTTTATTGAGTGTTGTGTCAGCTTATTTAAAAAACACTTAGTCAAAACAGTTTTCTAGGTCCTATTTGCCTCAATTGTCCACTTCATGGTCTGAATGCAGGCTTTGCAGATTTTGGTAACTGCCTGTAGGTTTGGTTAATAAGACTAGTGGTCAATGTATCAAAAGCTACACTGGGTACAGAGCAACATTTTGCTATGTCTTTATTACACACATTGGCTGCCCAGAGAACTTCAAACATTTACATGTATTACTAATGATATTTAGTAATACAAATATATGAAATAACATAATTTATGGAAGCTCATTGTAATGTCCACAATCTCTAAGAAAGGACTCAATTTTTGCATGAAATGGGAGGATATCTTTGTGAATGGCATTCTCTTCGCAAGAAAGTCCCTGGTTGGAACATGAGCCTTTCTGCATGTTTAGATGTTACTGTGTCTCCTCACGGTCAAAAATCATTCTTGTTTAAGTTGATAGAAGAATCATCATTGGCCATAAGGCAAAGAGTGGAGGTTATGGGTGCCCTATGATGGTGAGCTGTCATGGGTATATTCCTCACCTTTGCCCACCAGGAAAAGAACACCAGGAAAACCTCTCCAACCCAGTTGAGAACAAAAAATGCAAGATTATGGACGGACGGATAGGTGATGTGGGTAACTGAGAGAACTAGCTTGCAGAGAAAGTGGGATTAAACAGGTACAGGAGCCCTCAGACCCTCAGCTTTCACTGTGCAGTGTCCTAGTATTCACCTCCCGCTATACAGCTGTAACTGGACATCTGGAGTTAAACTTCATTTGTGTATATCTATGCAGACCATGGCAGTTGTTTGTCAGTCAACAAGTACTATTTGGCTTAAGGCTATAGTTAATATATGTCCACATCATTCCATGGCAAAAACATGCATTGGATGTGTATGGATCAACACAGTATGAATATTGTTCTGCATTTTAAATATGCAATACTGCATATGGTGTTGTGTAATCAGTGACACAAAATGTGGTTTGAAGTATAATCACTTAAGCTTAATCACAGCACACATTTAATCATACTATTTATTTATAGCCACTGTCAATTATAATTGTCAGTCATTCAGATCTATAGTAAAACCAGAAAAATGTCAAATTACTATCACATTGTTATTTCAACACCAATGCAAAATAAGAAAAAAAACATGAATCCTGAATGTACTTATTGTGGCATTACTCAGACAGACTCAGGCAGAGAGTGACAGCTGCAATTCTTTGTGTTTATCCAAGTTGCTGTCACTTTAGCTGCCTTGCAGAACACTTAAGGTCTGGAGAAAGACAATTTTGTTTTGGATAATTTATGTTTAAAACATAGTACAACATCAGGTCTCAGCATCAGAGAAGAAAGTGCACCTCTCATAAATTGAAAAACAAGGCATTTCCTTTTGAATGCAGTCATGAATTTAAATCTAAATCACTGTAAGACTAACCATGTTAGTAGCAGATAACAGTGGAACCAATGTTGTAGGCCTCAGCATCCTCCGATGACTACAACAATAACTATTTTGACAGGAGGTGGCCAAGAGGGAGTTGTGAATCTTTGTTTGGCTCTAGCCATGTCATGCTGTTTTTCTATCTAGGACTATTCTCTGGATCTTTCACTTGTTTAACCACAAGTGAGCTCCACAGTTATTCATTACCCTTGGTAAACAGCAATTACCACTAGAAACACTATATTTACTTTAGAACTGTTGTCTTGCTTTCTGAGTAATTAACTTTGATACACAGTGAAGTAATGGCTTTTTTCCAAAGAAAAATTGTCTTCCTTTTATTTCTTTTTAAATTTTGCACAAATTTGTAAATTAAGGTTGACAATGGATAAGTGCAGGATATCAGGCATTTACCCCACAATTACACCGCATGCATAACTGTGATGTAACTGCAGCATGAAGTCAAAGGAGCTATTCAGCAACTTATTTATTTTTGATGGACTAGAGAACGCTGTCAAACAAATTCAGCAGCCAAGAGCCGCAACCAAGAGTCAGACACGGTACAAAATAAAACATCCAAATAACATAAAGCATCATCATTTTTCAAAACATAAGTACCCAACCTGACATCACAACATATTTAACTTAACTACATCAACATCTGCCTCTTGCGTTGACACACGCACTCCAGTTCAACCATTACATTACACATCTGGAAGGAGTTAAAAGTGCAAAGTTTAATCTGCTGTTATTTTCCACTGCAGTTACATCCTATTAAAGTTATGGTGCAGTTATGTGTGTGGTGTAATTTTGGAGTAACTCTTGTATCAATATCCCTACCTCTTACACCACACCCCTGCAGAAAAAATAAAATATCAAAAACAAACTCAAATATCTAATATAATATTAATTGAGCATATTAAACACATACGCACAAATCTGGAATGAAAATTGTCTTCCTGTGTAGCAATGCTGGTCACCAGCCAGACAACTTGTTTAGTCTTAATACATAGTTGTTTTGTTTTTTTTGTGCCTTATTGCCAAACAATTGGCAGAGGTAAAGACAAGAAGAGGTTGTTTACAAACCACTGTCCAGTTTGTGAATTCCGAAACACCCTTTTTTAGAAAGCACAGACACACAGCTGAAGTATGTCAGTTTTCAGCACTCAGCACCTGGCAGTTTTCCATTTTTCTGCAATACTGTCACTCTCAGATCCTCCTTTTGTTCTGCCTCTGTTTTCAATTGATTTCCCAATAAGTTGGTTATTTTTACAAAAGTAGTCATAGAAAATAAATATAAATTTTTCAAGAACTTAGGACATGTCCCAGGTGTCATCCATGCATCGGTATCCAGTTAAAGTCCTGCTATATGTCCTTCCTTTACTTCTCTTTTTCACTTATCTCTTGTTCCTTTTCCAACATCCTCCCATCTTTATCATTACTTAAGCAAAGGCTACTGTTACAGTAAACCTAGTGTTTATAGCATAGATAAATAAATAAATAAAAACATAAAAACAAAAACAAATAACTAAATACATAACTATTTCCTCCTTTGAACAAACATCTGTCATTCAATTTGCCTTGGCATGGTTCTAATCTACAAATGCAATTCATCTGCAATTCTGAACTAAAAATTACGTGTATTTGTAACTTCAGAAGGCAAAAATCTTACCTTCAGACTAAATGGCAATTTTGGTAATTGGTTAATCGCTAATTGATAATCGCTGTCGCAATATAGTCCCCAGAGCACCAGGCTGATGCTAATGAAAACTCTTAAACCATAAATTGAAGGAATTGAAAGTAAAAACAATTATGTCCCAAGTTTAATGCTGTTACATTTTGTGGGAGATGCTATGGGAGGTGTTATGTCTGTCAGGAGGACACATTGCTGCCTCCGAAGATATGAGTTGAGTCAAAGCTGTGAAAGGAGGAGGCGGAGGGGAAGGACAGAGAGGAGGTTCATATGTCTCTCTGAAGAAGAAAGTAGTGCTAGGACCCTTCCTCCTCAGGGTTTCCTGGGGCATAGTAGCCTGCCAGTTGCCTGAAACGTGGTCCCCATTCACTGAGGTAGGAGAAATCTTGCTCCGAGGTGGTAGAAAGGGTGCGGATAGAGCTAAGGGAAAGTGCTGGGGAGCTGATGCCCTCAAAAGCATATGTCTGGAAGGAATCATATGGTGGGACTGAGAGGTCTGCATCAGCCTTCTCCACCTTCTTCCGGATGTAGCCTTTGAACAGTGAGAAATCTACTGCTGCTGCCACTGCTATGGTGGGACCCTCTGTGCAGCCAGACATCCGGTTAGCCTGCATCCACTGTGGCAATGAGCAGATGTCCGGGCCAGAGTTACAGCTCTTGGCCTCTGGGAAGTCAGAGAGGTTTCTCAGAGCACTCATGTCATATGCCTGGGTGTCCTGCTCCCCACCACCCTCATCGTTGTACTTGATAACATTGTCCCTCATGTCTTCTTCATCCTCTGCCATCCTCTGGCCCTTCCTGTGGCGTTTGAGCGTCAGGATCAGCAAGATAAGAACTAAATGAGATGGAGACAGAACAAAACAGAGGAAGACTGTGACTTTACTTATCTGAGTTATATTACCTGAAAAACAGTAAGAGATGGAAGCCAAAAGAAAAAGAGGCAAAGAAAGGCAAGTTCAGATTTAAGGGATTTAATAAACTCTTATTCCAGGGTTTTGTTTGTGATCAGTGGCTTTAAATCTCTTACAGTAGAGTAGACTTGGACTTAGACTGTCATCCTTCTGTCTGTTACCTGCACCTGTGCCCCTCCTCTTTCTCTGCTCCCTCCTGTCTTGCTCTCGCTTTCTCCCTATTGGCTGGCAGTTGGCTCATCAGTGGAGTACTGTACTTAAACTCTCCTGCGCTGTGAGTTAATTGCCAGACCTTGCCTGCTTCTTGTCTACAACCTCTGTGCCTCCTGTTCAGCTCGTGTCGTGCTTCGTTCTTGTCCTGATCTTCTGATTCCTGTCTGGGCTGGTTTCCCATTCAACCAGGTTTTGTTTTCTGATTCAACTTTTTGTTCAGTTTGTTTTCTGGTTCTTTTTTGGTAATTTGGGTTCTTGGTTTTTGCCTGTTAAACCTTTTTTTTGTTATGTTGGTTATTTAGATTAAATTGATCTGTTTATTCCCTGTGGAGGCCTTTTGCCCCAGGTGATTTTCTGTTTGCTTTCTTTTCCAGAATAGTTAGGTTTTACCTGCGAAGATCGATAGTCCCAGGTTTATTTCTTTGGTTTGTTTGTTATTTCTAGATAGAGAAGGTCCTATGGAGGATGGATAGCTCCAGGTTATTTTTGTTGTGTAGTTTGGTGAGGTTACTGTATTTTATTTTGTTCCTGTGGAGGCCATTGGCCCCAGGATTATTTGTGTTGATACAAATAAATTGTTGAATCTAGTCCTTGGTCTGAGTGTGCTTTTGGGTCTTCCTCCAGGGATACTGATATAGACTAAAGGAGCTTGAGAGTAAAAATGCAATACCTATGTCTCACTATGTGTAATGACACACCAAAACCAGTTGGGGGTATTAAATACAAATTTTCACGCCACCCTGTGAAAAAACTAATTTCGGCCACTTGTATCTGGGATCACTTTCTTTTGGTCATGACCCAAAGTTCATGACCATAGGTGAGGGTAGGAATGTAGACTGACCAGTCAATAGAGAGCTTCGCCTTTTGGCTCAGCTGCGGGCAAGCCACCTTTGACCATGGCCTCAGACTTGGAGGAGCTACTTCTCATCCCAGCTGCTTCACACTTGGCTGCAAACTGCCCCAGTGCATGCTAGAGTTCCTGGCTCAAGGGAGCCAACGAGACAACATCATCTGCAAAGAGCAGAGATGAAATCCCATGACTCCCGAACCAGACCCCCTCTGGCCCCCTTCTGCACCTAAAATTCTGTCCATAAAAATAATTAACAGAACCCCTGACAAAGGGCAACCCTGTCGGAGGACTGCATGCACCAGGAACAGGTCTGACTTACTGCCAGCTATGCAAACCAAGCTCCTGCACCGGTCATACAGCAGAGGACCTTCGACCCCACACTCCTGGAGTACCTCCCACAGAATGTCACGAGGGACATGGTCCAAAGCCTTTTCCAAGTCCACAAAACACATGTGGACTGGTTGGGCAAACTCCCATGAACCCTCAAGCACTCTGTGGAGGGTATTGAGCTGGTCCAGTGTTCCATGGCCAGGACAAAAACCTTATTGTTCCTCCTAAATCCAAGGTTTGACTTTTAGCCAGACTCTCCTCTCCAGTACCTTGGAATTGACTTTCCCCGCGAGGCTGAGTGTGATCCCGCGATAGTTGGAACACAACCTCCGGTACCCCTTTTTAAAAAGAGGGATCACTCCAGGGGCACTGTTCCCGACTGCCACACGATTATGTAGACGAAATATAAACAAATACTCACCTCATAATGTAATGGCACCACATTTTGTAGATAACTCTATTCTTGAATGCAATATGTTATAAACTTACACACATTTTGAAAATACGTTGTAAGTTTACATACTGTGTATTTATAACAAATTGTGGGTGTCACACTTTCTTCATGAAGAAAATGTAATAATTTGGTGCATTATATAGGGTGGGATTATGATGTGGGTTATCCAGAGTGCAGTCACTGGTTCTTCCAGGAAATAGTGATGAACTTTTGTCAACTGCAGCATCATGGCATTCATTCAGGGCACAATCTGGTCCAGCATCTTCTTGATTCACACCCATATCTTTGAAATAACCTTTCCCTTGACGCTTCCCAAAATAGCTGTGCATCTCTGTGGCACTGAGGAGAACACCTCTGTCTCAGTTGAAGATGCCACTAATTTAGGAGAAGAGCGGTTGATAGATTTTGGGGTTGATGTAAATGACCTTGGCTCCTAGCCTGAGCATAATTTAGCCTCACTTTTCTTGAAAATGCAGACAATAGCAAACATATCCGAAAGTGCTGTCTGAGAAATCTTCTAGCAAACAGGACAGGTATTTCAACTTTCGTAACCCCAGATTTTTTCTGTAGAAATACTGAAGAGATACTCAAGCATCTGATATTGATAATGCTGTTGTTAAGGAGGTAGTCTTTGCAAAGACTGACACAAATGTATTTTAATACACACATTGGCAGAAGGCTTGCTCTCAACTTCCAGTACAAGAGCAACTTAGTGAAAGAGTTTTCTATTGTAGAACCTGTGGAGTTTGTCACTGATGAGCAGAGTCAAAATATAATAACAGGTTTAATTTTTTCAAGCACCACTGAGCAAAAAGTGTCATGCCTGCCTGTCTGCCTGCTTGTCTCCTGCTCCTCCCGCTCACATCTGGTCTGCTGTGTCTGTCAATTCCCCACCTGCTGCTCGACCCAGGAGCTTTTTGACCCTTACTCCAGTTCCTGTGCTCGTCTTTTGTTCTCCTGTTCCTGATCGTCTGTTCCTGTGTTCATGATCGTCTGTTCCTGCGTTCGTGTTCTGTTCCTGCATTCCTGCTCTGTTCCTGCTATCTGTCTCGGCTTCGACCCTCTGCCCGTCTTCAACCTCGATTCTGCTCTCCAGCCCAAGTCATTGACCCTTGCATGCCCCACAACAACGACTCTGCCAGCTGCCCCGGCCACTGACCAACCGCCTGTCCCTGACGTTCGCTCTGCTCCTCTGCCCCGGCCATCGACCTCCTGCCTGCCCTCTGATGACGCCTGCTCCCCAGCCCCAGAAAGCCCGACCCACTACCTGCCCGACCCTGAACTGCTCCGGCAGATTTTCCACATTTCCACAACTCCTGGTACGCTACATGTTTGGTGTCCACCTGTTCCTGTTTGCTGAAAAAAAGAGAGGCAACATAACGGTCACTGTGCTGTATGTTGCAGCAGATAACCCCTGCATGAGATAAGCTTCTCATGCTTTGGCAGAATTTCGGCAGAGCTTTATTGTGGAGATAATATGCAGGTTTTATATGGCCACAAGAAGAAATTTAGACAAAAAGTCTGAACTAAAAATTAGTATTAGTAGTATAAGTATTTGTAACTTCAGAAGGCAAAAATCTTACCTTCAGACTAAATGGCAATTTTGGTAATTGGTTAATCGCTAATTGATAATCGCTGTCGCAATATAGTCCCCAGAGCACCAGGCTGATGCTAATGAAAACTCTTTAACCATAAATTGAATGAATTGAAAGTAAAAACAATTATGTCCCAAGTTTGATGTTGTTACATTTTGCGGGAGATGCTATGGGAGGTGCTATATCTGTCAGGAGGACACATTGCTGCCTCCGAAGATATGAGTTGAATCAAAGCTGTGAAAGGAGGAGGCGGAGGGGACGGACAGAGAGGAGGTTCATATGTCTCTCTGAAGAAGAAAGTAGTGTAAGGACCCTTCCTCCTCAGGGTTTCCTGGGGCATAGTAGCCTGCCAGTTGCCTGAAATGTGGTCCCCATTCACTGAGGTAGGAGAAATCTTGCTCCGAGGTGGTAGAAAGGGTGCGGATAGAGCTAAGGGAAAGTGCTGGGGAGCTGATGCCCTCAAAAACATATGTCTGGAAGGAATCATATGGTGGGACTGAGAGGTCTGCATCAGCCTTCTGCACCTGCTTCCGGATGTAGCCTTTGAACAGTGAGAAATCTACTGCTGCTGCCACTGCTATGGTGGGACCCTCTGTGCAGCCAGGCATCCGGTTAGCCTGCATCCACTGTGGCAATGAGCAGATGTCCGGGCCAGAGTTACAGCTCTTGGCCTCTGGGAAGTCAGAGAGGTTTCTCTGACTTCCCAGTGTGTTTCTTTTACACACTGAGAATCAAAGATTCCCCAGACAGCTTCAGAAAGTCAAGCAGGACCTAAAGTAGTCAAAGGTGAATGTGTGCTAAGGGAAAGCTTGAAATATTTTCATCCTCTAGATTTGATAACTAGATTTGATGCGCTAGATTTCCTCAGATTTTCCATGATTTAAGAAGAAAGTATTTCCATTTGACCTGTGCATATCAGATCTGAGTAAAAAGAGTTCAATCTCTCTTTAGATAATAAATCAGGCTTTGAACAATTCCTGTTTTAGGCAAAACAGACAAATCTCAATCAGTTCCAAAGAAATTTGCCTCAAAGACAATATGACTGAATGGTCATGAAAACAGGTGTCTAATTTTACGTCCTTTTACAGTTGGGCATCATGTTCCTGAAGGAGACACGCCATGTGAGGTGCATGTGGTCTTAAAAGATGTGCTTGAATTGGTTTCATCTCCGAGATTCACAAATGAGTCTTTGCTCTATTTAGTCTAAAGTGCCTGAGTTCCTACTGTATACTTTTCAAGATTGCAGACTCTGTCCAAAGCAGCACTATGCCGATCTGTTTGACAAGTGTTTGCACCTCTCATAAATGTGGACAATGAGATTTAAAGTGAGGCAAAAATTATTCAAAAAATGAAACTCATTAACTTCAAAAATGTTTTCCTAACTTTATCAAGTCAACATCAAAACATGATAGCATACCATTTGGACTATGCTTCCTTTTTCACACCAGCACTCCAAGCAATCAAAACAAGAGCATTTTGCACAGTCAGCTGTGTCTGTCAACACTGATCAAATGAACTACACTACAGGTATGGTGGTTTCTGTAGCTTCATGCATAGGGGTTCCAGATATTAGGGAGATCAAGGAAGTGCACTGAAAAAAAGTAATTTTTCAGAGTGGTAAATATAATGCAAATTGCAACGTGCCTGAGTTACACCACATCTGAATGGGACAAAGAACTTTTCAGAACTTTCCCATCTGTCTCTGGCTGCCAGGGGCAACGTACTTCGGATATGAAGGTAAGCTATTTACTACTTAAAATAAATTATGTTGAGTTGAGTTGAGTGGGGAGGAGTCAGTCCAGTCAGTGGGTGTCTGAGTGTACGTCTGTCATGTATGCCTTTTGCTATAGATGTTAGATGTTATCAACTTGCTGCTTTTTTTCCTTGGAGAATAGGTTTTTCTGAGGGTCATTGAAAAAACTGGACCTCGCCTAATCCTTTTTCATGCACTTCTTTCTCAAGTATTTTGCTCTGCTCATGGTGGCAAGACAGTGCTTGATTTCAGCCTGTGGCACTTTTATTCCATCTTTTTCCTATTATATACATAACCTTTAATTATCCAGATAAGTCTCACTGAGAAATCCTTTTTTTTTCAAGAGAGACATGGCCAAGACAGCAGCAGAAACATGTTCATGGAAACATTAAACAAACACAAAAAAGCAAAAGACATCTCAATGAGTCCCGTAGGATACCATTAATTAAAACATTCACAGATATGGATGGACTCAGATTTTATGGCTTTAGCATAAACTTTAAAATCATGAAGGGAGTTTATACACTATAAATAAGGTGTTTTCTGTAGTTCATTCCAAGCAAACATGAATGCGCTTTTGAACAACTCAGTCTGGGCTCAGATACCTCCACCTCCATGTGAGGTCCAGTAAGCGTCACTTCCTGCTGACTGCAGACAGCGCTGCTTCAGCTTCTGCTCTTTCCCTACTCCTAACATTAGTGTCTCTTCTTTGATTTCCCATCATTTACATATCCTGTAAGTGCCACTCAAGCACTCTATTCTGTTTTCAGGTCCTGCTCTCTCCCCAACTCGCTTCCTACACCACTCCTAGTGTCTTTTATCAACCTTGCTCCGGTTAGCGCTAACTGTTAGCATTAGCCTGGTTAGCAATGGCTTCCCCTTCTGCTTCTCCTGTCCCTCTCTCGTCCTCAGTGTGCCATATTATTAGTTACTCCCCTACTTTATGAAGCGAGGGTGACTGTCAGAGGGAAGCATAGTTCTCAGCCAAAGTCCACCTAGGCAATAGCCAAAACAATGTCGTAGATTTCTCCCGCCCCCTGCTCAATCTGGCAAGTGATGATATGTTTAGCCATACATCATCATTTCACCGCTGGTTATCGAGGTGGTGTCCCGCAAATGGTGTGGGCTTTGTAAACAATTGGCAAACTTTCTGGGGTAGACCTGTCCTCATTAGGAGGGACTGCATCCATCCAATGTTGGAAAGAGCATCCCACACAAAACTCCATAGAGACTGTGTATGTCCCCCGACTACCCAAATTTAACAGCAGAGGAGCAACCTTTAACAACCTTATAAAAATAAGGAGTTCCACAGTCATTCCAAAGGACAGGAGCATTGAATATGGACTACTAATACTAATATGCTTATACTAATATCCGCTCCCTGTCCCCTCCCTGTCTTCCAAAGCCAATCTTGTAAATGAATCAATCTCTGACAACATTGATGTATTGTGTCTTACAGAAACTTGGCTTTGTGAAGGTGACTATGTTAGCCTAAATGAGCTAGAAAATCGGCCACATTAACTACCATGTCCCTCAATGTTCTGTCCATGGAGGTGGGGTGGCAGCCATTTTGACTGTAGTCTATTAAACTGTAGTCTATTAAACTCCTAAACTTAATATTGATTATAGTTAATTTGAAAGCCTTGTCATCAATTTGTCTCATCAAAGCGGGAAAACACAGCTTGTCCTTCTTGTTATAGTGTATCAGGCTTCAGGCCTTTATTCAGATCTTCTGTCTGAATTTACTACGTTTCTTTCAAACTTTGGATGCATCCCTATACTTCCCCTTACCCCTTCATCTTACCCCTACCCCTTGGTTTTGCGCGTTCACATGAGGGCAAAGGGTGTCCCAATTCTCATTCGGACCAAGGGGAAGGGCTAAGACTAAGGGCTGCACACCCCTTAAAACCAAGTTTATTTGAAGCTTGAACACACTCAGACTGGCATCAGGATGGCTGCAGCCCATTAACCACCGAAGGAGACTCACAAATGTGAGTATTTTCAGCAGTTTAGCACGTTTTGCAATTATGATGCTCATGTATTATGTTACATTTGAACTGTTGTTGCGGTTAATTATAGTAGCCGACGTTATCAATGTCATGAAACTTTCATGTTAGCAAGTTAGTTATTTGTCAAGTTATGCTTGATAGCGCTTGACTGTTCTTTGTATCGTTAGACCGGTTTACTTACGTGATTTCATGTTACTACGTAACTCACCTTGTTGTCCTTATCCTCAGGAATGCCAGTGTCTCATAAAATACCGGAGCCAACAAGAGAAACACCTCATGTAGTCAAAAATAGCAAATTGCATCAATCCAGTGCGGGCTGCTGCCTGTGTGGCTTGCTTGCAAATAATCATGCCAACGAAATCCATATGTGGATCTTTTTTATTTAACTCCGGCAGTTAAGAGTGCAAACATTTGTCGGTGTTGTGGAAGAAAGTGTTTATCTTTCATATTAGATTTGACCCTTCCTGCTACAATCAACCACTTCTAAAAACAGAGGCACCCTGAAGAGAACCTTCTGTTCCCACATCTACCTTTTGTTTGTGGTACAGAGGTGCCAAAGAGTCCCTGCAGCCAAGCTTGGCTCTATTGTTGTTGCAATTTCGTCACCTTACTTTAACTTCTTGAGTTCTGTTATTGTTTCCTGTCCTCAATCAGTGTCCCCCACCTTCTCTGTGTTTTGCAAATTCAGATGAGTTTACTGCAGAGCAGAGACAGAAGCTCACATAGTGGCTGCAAAGTTTTGTCTGATGATCATCTCGCAGAGCTAAGTTTTATGCTCAAACTCATTGTGGTGCTGGCATTTTGTGAAATAGCTGGGTTTCAAGGGCAAAGTGACCAACCAATAGGCTTCCAAAAAGTGGGAGAACTTAAAACAGAGATACAAGGTATTCGATGCACAGTTTAACATAATTTCCAACTGAAGGATGAATGTATCCACTGGACAGTTGTGCTTATTGTGTGTGTTTGTGTTTCAGGAATTGAGGACTTGGATGGGTGAGGTGACCAGAGCTACCTGGCAGTTTTATGTCGTATGCGTCTCAGAAACAATCTTCGACTCTGACATCTTTGTCTCTTCGCAGACAAGCGCATAAAAATAAAAAAGAGTGCAGGCAACCGACATGACCTGGAGAGGACAGCATCTTTTGTTTGTAGCCTCTGTGGACGCAGCTAGCTAGCAGCAAAGGATGATGATGCAAAAGGGCGGCAAGGGATGATGACACAACCGAGGGGTGTCCCATTTCATAGGGGAATGGCCTACCCCTTGCATCCACCTTTATAGTTGAATCCATTGCTTCTGTCAGCATGTGCATGAATCCACGGACTACTTCAATCACATGCTGGACCTTTTTCTTGCTTATGGTGTTGAAACTAAACACCTGAATGTTTCTCCCCAAACCCAGTGATATCTGACCACTTTTTAATCACTTTTTTTTCCTTCTAGCCAGGCATGTGAAAAATAAAAGCAATATATACTCAAGACACTTGACTGACAGTATCTTAGCAAACGTTAAGGAAGCTACAGTGGCTTGAAAAAGTATTCATACCCCTTGAACTTTTCCACATTTTGTCATGTTCCGACCACAAACATAAATATATTTTATTGGCATTTTATGTGAAAGATGAACAAAAAGTGGCACACAACTGTGAAATAGAAGGAAAAGTATACATGACTTTCAATTTTTTTTTACAAATAAAAAACTGAAAAATGTGGCATGCAAAAGTATTCATCCCCTCTGTGTCAATACTTGGTGGAACTGCCTCTCGCTGCAATTACAGCTGCAAGTCTTTTGGGGTATGTCTCTGCCAGCTTTGCACATCTAGAGACTGGAATTTTTGCCCATTCTTCTTTGCAGAACAGCTCAAGCTCAGTGAGATTAGATGGAGAGCGTTTGTGAACAGCAGTTTTCAGATCTTGCCACAGATTCTCGATTGGATTGAGGTCTAGACTTTGACTGGGCCATTCTAACACATGAATATTTTTGGTTTTAAACCATTCCATTGTAGCTCTGGCTTTCGGTTTAGGCTCGTTGTCCTGCTGGAAAGTGAACCTCCGCCCCATTTTCAAGACTTTTGCAGATTCCATCAGGTTTTCTTCCAAGATTGCCCTGTATTTGGCGCCATCTATCTTACCATCGACTCTGACCAACCTCCCTGTCCCTGCTGAAGAAAAGCAGCCCCACAACATGATGCTGCCACCACCGTGTCTGACAGTGGGGATGGTGTGTTCAGAGTGATGTGCAGTGTTAGTTTTCCGCCACACATAGTGTTTTGCATTTAGGCCAAAAAGTTCCACTTTCATCTCATCTGACCAGAGGACCTTCTTCCACATGTTTGCTGTGTCCCCCACATGGCTTCTGGCAAACTGCAAACGAGACTTCTTGTGGCTTTCTTTCAACAACGGCCTTCTCCTCGCCACTCTTCCATAAAAGCCAAATTTGTGTAGTGCACGGCTAATTGTTGTCCTATGGACAGATTCCCCCACCTGAGCTGTGGATCTCTGCAGCTCCTCCAGAGTTACCATGGGCGTCTTGGCTGCATCTCTGATCAGTGCTCTCCTTGTTCGGGATGTAAGTTTTGGTGGACGGCCATGTCTTGGTAGGTTTGCAGTTGTGCCATACTCTTTCCATTTCTTGATGATGGATTGAACAGTGCTCCGTGAGATGTTCAAAGCTTGGGAAATCTTTTTATAACCTAACCCTGCTTTAAACTTCTCCACAACTTTATCAATGACCTGTTTGGTGTGTTCCTTGGACTTCATGATGCTGTTTGCTGACCAGTGTCTTCTTAACAAACCTCTGAGCGCGTCAGAGAACAGATGTATTTATACTAAGGTTAGATTACGCGCAGTTGGACTCGATTTAATCATAAGGTTACCAGCTGATCGTTCAGCAATCATCAGGCAACTTCTAAAGGCAACTGGTTGTACTCTGAGAAAAGGGGGCTGAATACTTTTGCACGCCACATTTTTCAGTTTTTTATTTGTAAAAAAATGTGAAAGTCATATATACCTTTCCTTCTACTTCACAATTGTGTGCCACTTTGTGTTCATCTTTCACATAAAATGCCAATAAAATATATTTATGTTTGTGGTCGGAACGTGACAAAATGTGGAAAAGTTCAAGGGGTATAAATACTTTTTCAAGCCACTGTACTTCCCCTTCTCTCAGTGCTACATCACCTCTCTGCTATGAAAGCCTGAGTCCTTCCTTCACTGATCACCTTGTTGATGAAACTCTCAACTCTTGTTCATGTGAGACCAAGGGGTGTCCCAATTCTCAATTCGATCAAGCCAAAGGGGTAAGACCCCTTAAAACCAAGTAAGATCCCGCCTGCCCGTAAAAGCTAGGGATACGCGTTGGGACCTGCATCAGAATGGCTTCAGCACGTCAACCGTTAAAGGACTCCCATAAATGTATTTCAAGCAGTTTATTGTGATTTACAATTATGATGCTCATGTTTTACCTTATCCCTGCTTAGACTGCTCCCCCTGCGACCCGGCCCCGGATAAGCGGAAGAAGATGGATGGATGGATGGATGTTTTACCTTACATTTGAACTGTTGTTGAGGGTAACTGTAGTAATGTGCTTAGCACACATAACGTTGTCACAAAACTTTCATGTTAACAAGCTAGTTATTTGTTGAGCTGAGGTATCTGATAATGCATGACATGACTCTTTATGAGTGTTTTTTGACTGTTCACTGTGACTGTGACTGTTTTTTTTTATTTTTAAGGATGCATGTATCCTCCGGACAGTTATGTTTGTTGTGTGTGTTTGTGTTTCAGGAATTGAGGACAGTTTTGTGCAGACATGCCAGCGATGCCAGTGGTAACCTTTCAGCCAGGAGCTGAAGACACTATCACACTAGTCATGGTGAGGCCAATGTAACATTCACCTTGTAATTCAATACAAGTGTGATTTAAAAAAACATTTATTGCAAATACTTGCAACTCAGCTGGCGTGTCCAGCTGTGCCATTTGCTAATGTTTGTTATGATGGTACGTAGGTAAACATCACGACAAACATACCATCATTGAATCCGTGAGTAGTCATATGCGTCTCAGAAACAATCTTCTTCTCTGACCTCTTCGTCTGATCACAGACAAGCGAGACGAAGTTGAGACGAAGATGAAGATTAAGAGCTAAGGGGAAGGGGAAGGGGTAAGGGGAAGAAATTGTACGCAGCATATGTCTAGAACAAGATCGGCCCCCTGGTATACTCCAGAAACTCACCACCTAAAGTAGCTGGCATGTAAATTAGAGAAGGAATGGCAGTTGACCAAAAGCAACAATGTTTTTCAGACCTGGAAAGACAGTCTGAAAACATACAGGCTGGCTCTGTGTAATGCCAGAGCCAGATACTACTCCTTTCTAATTTAGGAAAATAAGCATAACCCCAGGTTTCTTTTCAGCACTGTACCCACACATCTCAGCAGCTCTGATATAGCTCACATATAGAGTTCATCTAGATGCACAAAAAAGTCTCTTGCACTGATGGTCAAAACTGGGAAGGAAGTGATATTTCAATACATCACTTGTCACCCGAGTCTGCCTAGAGATTTCATCCCATCAACTTCATATTGTGTAAGCATTACCTAAATGGCATTGTGGTCTAATGTTCAGAAAAGCTTTTCTTTATGTCAAGGAGTGCAGCTGTATGGCAGCCATACTAGAGAGACAGTTCCTTTACACATAATCATAGTGATGCTGCTCAGCCCAGAAGAAATCTCTCTTCAAAATGTGCTTAAAAGAGAGGAGTCTTGGGATGGCCTACGACGTGCATTAACCCTGCTGTTGCTAGAACACAGACAGGCGCAAATGCGAGGACCCGCTCACAGCTGCTTGCAGCTTTAATTATTGTTATTATACCTTCAAAAAGTAGATTGTGTTTTGGAGGCCTGAACATGCTTGAAAACTCACCATGAAATATCGCTGAAAATGCACAGTCCAGAATTGCACAACAGCGCCACCTGGAAAACTTGTCTATGAGGATTTTTTTTCAACTTTGTTGTTGTCAAACCAAAATTAGTATGCAAATGCATCATAATGACACACAAAAATGACACAAAAAAGTCTCTTGACATAATGACCATAACCCTACAGGAAGTCGGCCATTTTGATTTGAATTTTTGAATTTTGAAAACATCTCTGATGGGGTAAGGGTTAGCTTCAAGTTTGGTAAAGATCATCTATGGGCCAAGCTGAGTACGTTTCATTTACAGAGTTAATTTAAGTCAATTGGCTAATAGTGCATGACAAAATTCATATGGTATTTGTCATCAGAATTTCAAAATACTCTTCTGGGCAGGCACTTCATCATAGAAGATTCAAAATTGCACGACACAATGCATTGTACGCCTCAACATCCAGGTAATGGCCTAGTCTCTAGCTTAATGTCTCTATAGTGCCACTTTGAAATTTTCAAAAAACCCTTCCCACTAAGGTTTTTGTCTAGAAAGATGAAAATTTGTAGGCGTGTACAGTTTATTGAGACAAATAAGTCTCTTGCACTGGTGTTCAGAACTGGACAGGAAGTCGGTTATTTGGGTTTCAATGGTGAAGTGTTGCTATTTCACCACATCACTCATCAGCCAAGTTTGCCTAGTAATTTCATCCCATCAATTTCCTATTGTGTAAGCATAAATGTATTTATAACCTATGTATAACCCTATGTATAACCTAAATCGCAAAAAAAAAGTTCCATAAAGCTTTTCTCTATGTCAAGGGGTGTAGATGTATGACGGCCAGAATAGAGAGATGATTCATTATCACAGAATAACAGGGATGGTGCTCAGAGCAGAGGAGATACCTCTTCTATATATGCTAAAAAAGAAAAGAGTCTTGGGATGGCTTGCGACCTGCATTAACCCTGCGGTTGCCAGAACCCCAACGATTGCAAATGTGAGGACCCATTCACAGCTGCTTGCAGCTTTAATTATTATTATTATTATTTACAAATGCTGGAATAGAAAATAAATTGTGGTTTTCATGTCATTTTGTGAGTTCTTATTTATAGGTTTTCTGTAAGTGCTCTCTTAATTTTACACAGGATATTAAGTTTATGTGACTCATCTTTATTCAGTTACTGTCAACCTTATTAGAGTTGGTGCCTTAAATGTAGTTCATTAAGTTTATCATTTCATTAATTTCAAGCAATGCTTCCTTGTTTTGGCTGAGTATATTAAGTTAGTTACTCATGCTAATGTTAGTATTTGAGTTGAAACAACTTGATTTGAATTTAATTATTCTGAGATACTGTAAGTATTCACAACTTAAAAAATGCATAATTCACACGACTGCACACTGTGAATACACTGTAAATTCTAACAAGTTGAGTACTATTATTGTTAAGTTGGAGTTTCACAGTGTGTTATTTTATTGCAAATCTTCTGGGTGTTTAGCAGATGTTTTTGATTGCTTGAAGAACAAAAAGTTCTCTTGTCTGTCCATACTATTTTTCATGCTCTATAAATAACATAAATAACAAATGAAAGGAAAACTTTGTTACATTTTCTGTTCTACATCTGTTCTAGCCTTTGTCTGCTTTCTGTCATTTATAATATTTGCATAACATTATTCAGAATGCATATGCATGACTTCAAACATTTCAGTTCCCTCGTAATGTTTGTGCCAGTAACAGTACTGTGCAGGTTTTGTTTATATGAGCTTTCAAATTTATTCTTCTTTATAATGAGTACAGTTATATTTGATTTCAGTTTTCAGTTCAGCTATCCATCCGTCCATCTTCTTCCGCTTATCCAGGGCGGGGTCGCAGGGGGAGCAGTCTGAGCAGGGACGTCCAGACCTCCCTCTCCCTGGACACACCTCCAGCTCTTCCGGGAGGATCCTGAGGTGTTCCCAGGCCAGCCGGGTGACATAGTCACTCCAGCGTGTCCTGGGTCTTCCCCTGGGTCTCCTTCCGAATGGACATGCCCGGAACACCTCCCGGGGGAGGCGTCCAGGAGGCATTCGATACAGATGCCCGAGCCAGCTCAGCTGGCTCCTCTTGATGTGGAGGAACAGCGGCTCTACTCCTCCCGGGTGACAGAGCTCCTCATCCTATCTTTAAGGGAGCACCCCGCCACCCTGCGGAGGAAACCCATTTCGGCTGCTTCTATCCGGGATCTCATTCTTTCGGTCATCACCCAAAGTTCATGGGAGAAACTCCTCCCAGTAGACCCTCACAATGCGCTTGGGTCTGCCAAGTCTGTCCAGCTTCCTCCCCTGACAGCAGACCTAACTCACCACCAGGTGGTGATCGGTTGACAGCTCAGCCCCTCTCTTTACCCAGGTGTCCAAGACATGTGCACAGAGGTCAGATGATATGGCTACAAAGTCGATTATTGATCTCCGGCCTAGGGTGTCCTTGTGCCATGTGCACTGATGGACACCCTTATGCTTGAACATGGTGTTCATTATGGACAAACTGTTACTGGCACAGAAGTCCAGTAACAGAATGCTGCTCGGGTTCAGATCAGGGGGAAAGTTCCTCCCGATCACATCCCCCAGGTCATACTATTATTGCCCACATGAGCATTGAAGTCTCCCCGCAGAACAATGGAGTCTCCAGTTGGAGCACTTTCCAGTACTCCTCCCAGGGACTCCAAGAAGTCTGGGTATTCTGCGCTGCTGTTTGGACCGTAAGCCGAAATGACAGTTAGGGATCTGCCCCCCACCCGAAGGCGGAGGGACGCGACCCTTTCGTTCTGCGGGGAGAACTCCAACACGTGGTGGCTGAACTGGGGGGCTATAAGCAAGCCCACACCAGCCGCCTTTCACCACAGGCAACTCCAGAGTAGTTGAGAGTCCAACCTCTCTCAAGAGTTGGGTTCCAGAGCCCATACTATGTGTGGAGGTGAGCCCGATTATTTCTAGCCGGTACCGCTCCACCTCCCACACAAGCTCAGGCTCCCCTCCCAGCGAGGTGACATTCCATGTACCCATAGCCAGACTTGTTGCCCTGGGATTGGTCCGTCGGGGTCCCTGCCCACGACTGCCACCCAGTACACATTGTACCCGACCCCAGTCATTCGCACTGCCGGTGGTGGGTCCACGGGACGGCGGAGAGGATGGGAATAGCACATAGCTCTTTCGGGCTGTGCCCGGCCGGGCCCCGTGTTAAACCCTGCCACCAGGCGCTCGCTGACGGGCCCTCCGTCCGGGCCTGGCCGCAGACGTGGGCTCCGGGCTTCCTCCGGGCAGGGTCTCATTCCTCTGTTGTCTGATTTCCATAGGGGTCTTTTGAACCATTCTTAGTCTGGACCCTCGCCTGAGACCAATTTGCCTTGGGTGATCCTACCAGGAGTTCATGGCTCTTGACAACATAGCTCTCAGGGATCTTCAGGGCATGCAAACCTCTCCACCACGATAAGGTGATGGTTCCCAGAGAGGCCAGTTCAGCAAACATACGTAAATTCATTTTCTGATGGAATAATGTTTTTTTTTTCTAATTAAGATATACATTTAGGTGGTTTGTTACATAATGAAACAAACTAACCGATGCAATAACTAATTGCAATTACATTTACAATTACTAATTGGCAGATTTTTACAAAATGTGTTATCACATAATGAGGTGAAAATGTATTACATCTTTACATCATGTGGCATCTTTACATACAACTTTTGCTTAGTTTGGTTGTAGCTGTATCCATTCTAACTTTGATTCCATTGGTCAGGACAAGGGTGCAATGGGGAGGATAGTATATTTTCAAGACTTACATTTCAAATGCATTTATTTTTTTCATAATCCTGATTGCCTTACAAAGAAATATGACTCAAAATGCCAAATAGAGAACCCTATGTATGTCAATACTCAATCAAGTTGAATAAAACTAGGACTTTGTGATTCCATCAGGGCTCAAAACTTGTTTTGGAGAATCATGCCTGAACTGAAAACAGGAATGCTATTGAGATGGATCACATCATGGACTAATGAAACCAGCAAAACATGTTGCCCATGTCCTCAGATGACACAGGAACTTTGTTTTCCATAATATTCTTCAAATTAGTGACTGCATTGGTGATTGGTGTAGATGTGATTCCTTTTAGGTCAAATGACCACACGCACTTACCCTCAAACTGCATGATTTTTTTCTTGGAGCTGCACATATTTTTCTAAAATCAGCAACAGATTTTTTACATTCAGTGGCTTTTCACACATTGTAATCATGAAAAAAGGGAGGGAAAAAAAGGATAATGAATGACTCCATCCATCTATCACCTTATTCACACTGTACCTTAACTGTTTTGAAGGAGTCTAGTGGTGCTTATCAAACCAGTGCAGGGTGAACACAGGTAACACACATTTGACAAGTCCATCACAGGCACAAATACAATTTATACTCTGAATTTTTTTGTCTGTATTTGACCTTAATGCATAAATTTTGTTAGTCGCGGGAAACCAGAGAACCTGAAAAATATGAATGATCAATGCAGATGTGATTATTGATTGGCATGGATGAGTAATGGGCTTTTAGTAATGGTCACAAATAAATAATGAATATATATATATATATATATATATATATATATATATATATATATATATAATATGTGATGTAAGTGGATTGTGCTCTCAAAGGGTTGGCCCTCGGTTTTGAGTAGAAATCTTGTGTTATTTGTTTGCAACTGATCTAAAATGGGTACTGGTGAAGGAACAGTGAGATAGATCATTAACAGACATCATGCATGATGCATCTTCTGGGACAGATAGTCTGTTGCCAAAAACATATGCCTATCAGCCAATGCATACAACAAAACTATAAATTACTATCGATAGTGGTGGCGGTGGTGGTGGGAATTGTCTGTCGGAGACACCATCAAATGATACATCAGCACACCCATCCATAAAGTACAGAAAATTAGATAGTACCACGTCATTTAACACTGAAACATTATGTGCTGTGTACATACACCGAAAAAACATTTGTTTAGTCTGCCTAAAACAATGATACTTAAAAATAATGGGACTGTTTCAGTTTTGCATTTTTCTTTTTCATGTGGAAAAAAACTAAATACAAAAACAACAGAAAGGCATCAGTTTCAGGTCCATCAATTATACCAATTACCTTTTGCTGCCCCTGGTGATAGTCTTAATTTGACATAAATGGCCTAAAAAACTGAAGAACCCCCATGTGTTTTCTGCCTAAAGAGCTGTGCAAACCTAAAGAACCTTCCCATATTGTTTCGGGATATTATGCAGCATCTCTGACACTAATGTACATTAGTTCTTCTCTTACATTGTTTGCTTGGCTCCACGGGGAATCAGTGTCTGTAACCGTTGTGTTTATTCTTCTCCTTCATGAATGGGCTGAATTAATTGCCACAAGGTTGAGAATAGAGTCATGCTTTGTGGTACATTTTGGCTCCCAATGCCATGTATAGTAAACAAGAGCTGAGACAATTACTTTGAATTCACACTAATGAGGACAGTAATAGTGTATGAGGAGAGGAGAGTAAAAGAGTAATAACTTGTTGCTGTGAGCTCCATCCTACATACAGATCAGATACTTTTGCAATAAATAGTAATGGAAGACGGGAATTCAATGCAAATCAAATGTGGTGAGATAGCCTCTTAAACAAGCACTGACTCTGTGTTAGGGATCACTGCTCATTAGCTATGCAGTTGCTTGAACTGTAACCCACTGAATGCTACTTAACTTGTAGATTAGTGCTCCTTAATTATGTAGATCCTTTGTATAAAGTTTGTGTTGCTGTGTTCTGCTGCCTCATATACATACAAAGCCAGCTTCTGCATGCAATAAGCCTCCCTGACAAGACAGTTAATTTACCATTCGGCATCACTGGTTGCTTCCACCAAAGATTTCATTACAAACAGATGGAAGGTATTTGGAATGGATGCATGCAGATGCTGCAGTGTCGTGGAATAGATTCACCACAACAAGCCTATAAATGAACTGATGGTGAAACTGTTTATGTGCAAGTTAATTAGACATGAATTTGTTTTCATTTTCCTCATCATCCAAAATGAGCATGATAGAGGTGGTTCAGTATTTAGGAAACACCGTTTAGAGATGGGATTTATGGCTCTTTGGAGGGTGCTGGGTCTTTGGGGCCCCCCTTCTCCCCCATCTCCATGGAGAAGAGGGGGGTGGGAGGGGGGTATGCTACCAACCAATGGCTTCCAACGAAACATGACTATCGTTCATGTTAACGAGCCGTTTAAAAGATTTGGTTTGTTCGTGATCGTCACAACTCTAACAAAGTGCTGGGTGTTCAGCTTGATACTGCATCTGCAGTTGGACAGAGAGGCAGCATGTATGCCTGTGAGCATGTTTTCAGAGACTTTTGCTTAAACAGTGAACAAGACTGTGACAGGAAGTGGCACAAACCCCGGATGAGGAAGAAGCTGTTATTGTGTTATATGTAGTTAGGGTTAGGGTTAGGGTTAGCATATGGTTTGATTTATAGTGACTAATACAGTCTTCAAAAGTGTCAACTTGTTGGTTTAAGACTCAGCATCAGTCCCAGCCAATAATAGGTAGAGATGACAGGATCACTGAATCATACCTTTATGAGTATTGCAGCAGTCTGTCCTGTCAAGACAAAAGTTTTTTAAAGATTGATATGACAGAGTGGATTCATGTCAAGAGGGCTCACAAGCATTGCAAGCAGGAAGCACCACAATACAAAATCCGTACCACTGGGAATGACACTGAAATTAACAGTAACACTGGAGTAAATGTAATTCTAGGAGAGGAAGCTATTGCAGCTTAACAGCAGCTGAGGACTATTTCTTACAATACTGGTTGGTCTTGCTCCTTCTCTTCCTGAATGTTTCCTCTAGGGTTCAGTTTGACATCAGTGCTCATTTTTCTAGTAGACCAGAAGCAGGATAGTATTGTTATCTGCATGCTGAAACCCATCCATGACTGCTGCTACAATATTACTGCTGACCTGTGAGTATTTGTAAATATTGTCTGATTTTGTATATTATTGTTTATTTTGTGTTGTGAAAATGATAACTAAATAAGTTATGCTACCCATTATGCTACCTATTTTACTACCAAGAGACTATATTATTTATTTTTGTTTTGCTTATGCTTAAGATACTGGAATTTACTGCTATGGTGGATGAACTGGTGAGGGAAAAATGTGATATCCTAGCATTGGAATGGCCACAGAGCTGCTGTTCAGTTTAGGCAAATACTGTGTAGGTTGACAAAGTGTTGGTGGCAGACTGAGTACAGCTGATAAAACAGATTCCTGGAACCCTGAGGTTATACTGTCCACAGGAAAAGTGATAGCAGCCAGCCTCTCTGACTTAACTGGTCTTAGTTCTTCGATTATGCATGTAGTCACTTTAGTGACAATCACTCCACTTCAGCTGGCATGGATCCCAATTAGAGTCACTCACGCTGTTGGTATTAACCTGTCATTATGACGGTGAAATTTTTTGTTGCATAATGTATGCATTAAAAAACAAGAGAATCATTTGCAAGTCAGGCATTTGAATATTTCTAACCCACAACACCAAAATCAAGATACACAGGCAAAGAATTGTCTTTTTTTCTTTTTGTTATATAGCTTATGAGGCTGACTAAATTTTGTATATAACATTTTTGGTGAGGCTTCTAAAACCATGATAAATAAATTATTCCTTGCTTTTGAAGTTCACTGCACTAGATGGTTTGGTAAGTATAGGTCTTGACAACTTTCATTAGAAAAAATTACAAGAAGTACATAGCAAGTTGAAGCTCAAGCTTCTTGGTGTGATCATCATCCATCATATACTTCTGCATGACACACAATGTGTCACTGGTGCATCGAGTCGAGACAAAATGCTGTCACAGCACTGTCATTTTTACACTAAGGAGTTGGATGCTAAGATGTACCGAGAAGAGGAGGGAGGGTAGATTCTACCTCATAAAAATTTTAGAGATGACAGTATGAACCCTTTTTTTGTCTTTGAGACAGAGAGTGTGGTTACATGCATGAGTGCAGCTGTGTGCAAATTAATAAAAATCACACAATGTCTGCAAAGCCCTGACTATTTAAAGCCTGCAGTTCTATCCATATACAGGTGCTGAAACAACTCTTCTCCCTGTTTGCCCTCTTTCTTTACCCCCTTCTTGCCCCCTTTACTTCACTCTCATTCATTTGATCTCCATCTGTGCTCTAAGGACCAGACTGGCTTGATATCATTCATTGACCTGAGCAACATCTGTTTTCCTGCTAAAACAAAATCTTTTTCTCAGCCACCATGAAAACAGCAACAATTTTTTTTCATGTCATGTCACCTCCACATTTCTATTTGTAAAAAATTGATAACATCTAAAAGTGTTCAGTCCATTAAAAGACATATGCTTGGTTGGATGATTTCATGGCCCAAGGATATGGAATTGAGTGCTGATGTACAATCTTCAACCTTGTCGTTTCATTGGTCCAACTGGAGTTGTTGAACTAATGACCGCAGAAAAGCAATACTAATGAATTGTGCACCTTCAACCATTAAGCAGTCCATCATACATCCATCGATTTAACTCCTTACAAACACACACAGACACAGACACAGACACAGACACAGACACAGACACACACACACACACACACACACATACACACTTAGTACATCCATCTGCTTACCAATGAGGATAAGCATGCACACCAGCATTGCTATGAGTGCCCCAGGGCTGAGAGCAGCACTCATTACATAGGCTGTGGAGTTGCAGGACAGGATGGCTCCCTCTGTGTTACAAAAAAGATTAACATTAGCTGTACAGATTCAAGCACTAGTTAAGAGTCCATGCAGTAGAACCATATAAATCATGTTAATCATAATTAAAATCTTCCACCAATCTGAAATTACAGTTCATGTGAAAGTACAGCTAGGCATTATTTTGACAACAAAATAATGCTTAGCATGCCAGCATCATCAACACAGATAATTGCTGAATAAGTGCTGACCAAACCAATACATGCAGATGACCTTTTTTAGGCAGTACTAGCTACCAAGGTGTGAATTGACATTAATGATAATGCTGGTATTGATTTGGGTCAGACATGTGCTCTCACCTGTGTCACAACCACAGACATGAATGGTGAGGGTCCCTGTGGAGCTAAGGGATGGAGGCCCGCTGTCAACCACCAGGATAGGCAGGAAGAACACATTCTGCTCATAGCGGTTAAAGCCAGTCCGCTGGGTTCGGATTCCAGCTGTGTTGTCTGGGAGAGGTCAGAGAGACGTGGTAAAGGATAATTATATATGATCAGCTTTAAAATGAATGGAATGGAAAAAGATTCTGTTCACAGGGGCCAATTGTTTATCATGAATTTTCATTTGAAAGAAAAACAAAATATAGGAGAGAGAATTTCATTGGTCACTGGTGCGTGTATGGATTGGCACTCTCCCAATACATCAATAAATGTAAAGCAAAATAAAAAAGAGGCGAGCCACTAGCGTTCTCCTGCACATTAATTAGTGCGTGGATTGGAGCGTGTTTAATGTGTGTGTTTAATCTTCTTATTATAGAGCAAAATTTTTACACTTAAAAGCTCGAAAATGCTTGATCACACACCCAGATGATTAATCAAAACGTGCAGCTCGGCCCTGGCATGGGTGCTATTATTTTTCTCAACAAAATTCCCAGTCAGGGGCCAATGGCATAAAAGTATAAAAAATCCCATAAGAAATGACTGGGAAAAACAAGCATATTCAAAATATCACCCTCACACAAACATTTGCTGTAAAGCCATACATTTACGTAGAAACTTCATTTTAACTTCAAACGCAGCAAAACTTGTTGTTCCT
Organism: Karalla daura; assembly: GCA_029224185.1. Lineage (NCBI taxonomy): Eukaryota > Metazoa > Chordata > Actinopteri > Chaetodontiformes > Leiognathidae > Karalla > Karalla daura. The sequence continues at coordinate 3,239,120 of CM055188.1, read as the reverse complement.
ACCAGTCCCACTCAGCATCTTCATACATTGTATAGTTTTTCCATCCAACATGGGTTTCACATTTTCATTTCTGCTTCAAAAATCTCCATAAGAAATGAATGGGAAAAATGAACAGATTCAAAAACTTGCCCTGAAACAAACATTAGCAGAAGGCATATGGTCATGCAGAAACTTCATTTAAACTTTAAAACGCAGGAAAACTTGTCCTCTCTAGCTGTCGCAGACACCATGTTGATACCTTGTATTGTTTTTCATCCAGGCCCTCTCAAAAACATGTAGTTTTGGCATTTTCAATTCTGCTTGACGGGGGAGAGACCTATCTATCAATGTGGGATCGCTGAAAAATCAGCTCTCAGTTTTCTCTTTTCACGCTGCTCCCAGCCAACCGTACAGGCAAATTATTTTCCCGAGTTTTGAGGGAAAATTTCTGCTCTTTCATATGATGCATGCCATAAACCTATACACCTTATAATATTTAAATGGTGAGCTCAGAGTCAGCCAAACACACACTGTGGCCTCAATTTTCATAGGACAGATACCAAATCGCACCAGGGCATTCCTGAGACTCTCTCCTGCGTGGAGGTGCGCCTATATTAGATAGGAGCAAGTGTTTCCCCTAGAACCAAGTGTTAAGCACTTACTATATGCAATTTTAAACAAAAGAATGAAACCAAACCCTCAAACAAGCATCGACTTAATCGCCATACTTTTACATAGAAACTTCATTCCAACATTATGGTAAGTTGCATTGTTTTTCAGCAGTGCCTTCTCAAAGAGCCTGTGGTCAAACAGACATCTGCTGACAGGAAGGCCTGTCTGCAGACACACACTGTCAGCATGACAACCCTGGCTCGCCCCACAGCTAGCTAGCTAGATAGCTAGCTAGCATACATAGTGTGCAAACATATGAGAGCAGTAACTGTACTGTTATGACTCAGCTGTTGTAGTGCAATGTTATGGCATTTGGCAGGAAAGACTTCCTGTCCCTTCCCTTCGACAGTTGGGTCAGCCTGTGCGATAAGGTACTCTGCTGTCTGTCTATTGTGAGATGGAGAGGGTGCTGATCATTGTCCATAATAGACAGCAGTTTATTCAGCATTCTTCTCTCCACCATGGTATTAAAAGACTCTAGCCTGAAACCAAGTACAGAGCCAGTCTTTCTGATGATCTTGCCCAGTTTTCTAGTGTCACTGGCTCAAAGCACAGAAGATGGCACTGGCAACAACAGACTGGTAAAAGATCTCCATCATCTTGCTGCACACATTAAAGGATCTTAGGTTTCTCAAGAAATAGAGTCCGCTCATCCCCTTCTTCTTACAGCCTCTGTTGGATTTCCCGTCCAGTCTGTTTCCGGTCACTACCCCCAGATATTTGTAGTCCTCTCCCCTCCTCTGCCACATCCCCCCTGATCCACATAGGCTGTGAAGATATCTTCTTTTTCCTGAAATCGATCACCATCTCTCTGTTCTTGCCCACATTTAGCCTCAGGTGGTTCTGTTTGGACCACCCTACGAAGTTGTCCACCAGTGTCCTATATTCATCCTCCTCTTCCTCCCTCTCTCATACACCCGATAATGGCTGAGTCATCAGAGGACTTCTGCAGGTGACATGACTCATAGTTGTACTTGTATGTGGTGTAAAATGTGAAGAGGAAAAGAGAAAGCACAGTTCCCTGAGGAGCTCCTGTATCACTGACTAGCACATCAGACAGGACACTGCCCAACTGGCCTGCCTGTCAGGTAGTCAGTAATCCAGGAGATCATTGTGTCAACAACACCCATCCCCCGCAGCTTCTCACCCAATAGCAAAGGCTGAATGGTGTTGAAGGCACTGGAGAAATCAAACGATGTGATCCTCATAGTGTCCCTTTCACCATCCAGATGCATATGAGCTCAATGCAGCAAGTGGATGACAGCATCATCAACACGTAAATTTGGCGGGTAGGCAAATTGCAGGGGGTCCAGAAACATCCTCACCCTCAGCTGGGCTAAGACCAATCTCTCCAGGACCTTCACCACACTGGATGTGAGGGCGACTGGTCTGAAATATGCTGGATCGGATGGTCTTAACTTCTTGGGTACTGTCTTCCACAGCGTTGGGACTTTCTCCTGACTGAGACTCAGGTTGTACAGATATCCTGGTACAGGAGACACTGGCTGGTACAGGACTTCAGATTCCTGGGTGATATGCCATCAGGGCCTGCTGCCTTTCGCTGGTGTAGTCTTTCCAGCTGCCTCTTTACCTGGCCAGTAGTCACCATTGTGCGGGGGGTTGTTGCCTATATCCTCAATGGAGGAGAAGATGAGAAGGTAGTAGAGGAGAAGGAGAAAGTGGGAGAGGAGGAGGAGGGGCAGATGGAGATGTGCTGTACAGGAGAAGGCTGGTGGGTGGGTTTAGCCAATTCGTACAGTGTGAAAATGTGGTTGGCTCGGGGGCCTGGAGGTGTGGCAGGAGGTGTTTTAAAACTGTTAAAAAATGGTTTAACTGGTCTGCTCTATCCAGGCACCCTGCTGCTGTTTTTCTGGGGTTTGGCCTCCAGCTTCCTCCTGTAGTTGTCCTTGCATGTCCGCATGCAGTTCATGCTGCGCTCTCCTCTGCTCCTCTGTGTCTCCTGACCTGAAAGCCTGTTTCTTCTTGTTCAGAAGTACCTACTGGCCACTGGTAATCCAGGGCTTGTTGTTGGAGCAGCAGCGTACGGTCTGCTATCAGGTCTGCTGATCATTACTGTGTTCAGTTTAAAATAACCATCCCTTCCAATTTTTACCAAAGGAGATACAGAGGTAATAAGAGGGCAGTGTATCAACAATAACGCTGCTGCATTATTTACACAGGGCTTTACATCATTACCAATTCTCCCCCCAGCTTCTGGCAAAGACCTCATCAGTAATTTCAACTCCAGTGTTACTACTGTTATGGAGGCCATCGCTCCGATTAAGCCCAGAGTTATCTTGGAAGAAAAAAGTCACCATGGAGGAATGCCACTATGGTGAAAGCACAAAAAGGAAAGGGCTGGCAAGCTGAACGCAGATGGAGAAAATCCAAACTTCCAAGTACATTATGATGTCTCTATAGACAGTCTTTTCATTTATAATCAAGAATTGAAAAAGGCAAGACAGTATTTTTTCTCTGAAATGATCAAAAATAGTAATAACAATGCAACCCTACAGCCCTATTCATAATTGTTGACAGACTGACAAACCCTCCAGTATCTGTTCCTCCTGAACTGCTTTCTAAAAAGTCCTCAGAGGATAAGACAAAAAGAATGTAGCTTTTCGACGGGTAAGCTGGCTATGTCACCAGTTCCTCCTCAGTTTACTAGAAAACTAGAAAAATTTCAACTAATAAACCATGGATTCCAGATAGAAACAATTCAGAAATTAAAATCCACAACCTGCTGCCTTGACATTCTGCCTACAAGCTTGGTGAAAAATGTATTTCACCAGTTGCACCAGATGTGTTGATGATAGTAAATGCTTCTCTTCTATCAGGAAAATTCCCAAGGGCCCTGAAAACTGCAGTAATAAAACCAAAAGTCTAATCTGAATGCTTGAGTAATAAGTAACTACATCTGTAACCTTCCATTTTTGTCAAAGATCATTGAGAGAGTTGTTGGTCAACAGATTCACTCTTTCTTGGCCCAAAACAATCTCTTCAATCCTTTTCAATCAGGTTTTCAACCACACCACGACACCGAAATTGCTATTATAAAGGTGTTACATGACGCACAGCTTGATACTGATGCATTATAAACCAGTTTTGGTACTACTGGATCTTAGTGCTGCATTCGATACAGTCGATTATAAAACTTTACTCAACAGACTGGAGGAGTGGGTTGGAATTTCTGGTACAGTACTAAATTAGTTCAGATCTTACCTTGAGGATCGTGACTTCTTTGTCTCGCTAGAAAATTGTGAATCTGAGCGAACAAAGATGACATGTGGGCTCCCTCAAGGCTCTATTCTCAGGCCGCTTTTGTTCAATATCTATATGCTTTCACTGGCCCAGATCATGGAACACTATAACATCGCTTATCACCCCTATGCTGATGACACACAACTCTATATTACAGTGTCACCACATGACTACAGTCCACTGCAGTTGCTGAGTGAGTATATCCATCAGGTCAAACAGTGGATGGGCCAGAATTTTCTCCAGCTCAATGAAGAAAAAAAACGTTAAAAACGTAAAAAAAAAAAAAAGTTATTGTTTTTGGACCCAAAAACGCAAAGCTGGAGGTCAGTGGCCAACTTGAGTTAATAGCACTAAAAACAGCCGAATTTCAACAGCCACATAAAGGCTATCACTGAATTACTTAAATACCAGAAATTACTTGAAGAGTTTAGCAATATGAGGTAAAGGGTGTGAAGCAATATTAGGCAAAATAAGACCAAACAAACTGTAAATCATGGGTATGTGTGGTGCTTTGCTAGTCTTTAATCACAAGATTGAATGGGTCTGAGATAGCATTTCTGTTTTAAAATAGATTAAACCAGACCTCACTGCATTGCATGGTGACATTTCCCTCGCTTGCGGGAGTGTCAGATCAGTCTTGATCCAGCCAGATGTCACATTCACTTGGGTGCATAATTCTAAACATGTGATCTGCAAGCACGTTTGCAACAACAAAGACAAATGTGGGGGGAAAGAAATCTTTTGACAAAGCAAAGTCGTCACAGATGTTTCTCTGCTTTTTGGGCAGATACTCATAAAAGGAGTTTATATGAATTACAAATGTCTTGATGACAGGATGTCATCAAATGATATGTGTTGAATGAAGGACAAAAACTTACTTTGTTAAGAGCAGAGCTGGGTTTTAACAAATCACCACCTGGTGGTGAGCTGGTTCACATGTCAGGCTGAAGAAGGGATCCTAAGGTGCTACAAACAGGTGCTACATCTCAAGAGGGGAAAGCAATCTATACTCACTGTTTGAGGGCCTGCTGACCTCAACTGAGGGAGCAGTTGAACAGTGGAAGGAATAACTGGAGGATCTCCATGTTGCTCTGACATATATTCCAGAGAAGAAACAGAGTTGAGAAACAGAGGACTTGGAAGTGTGTCTACTCATTGCTGTGGCTCTTAAATGACTCTGTGGTGGATCCTGGCTTCTCCCCACTAAAGCAAACCTCCCTCTCCTGTACTAGTAGAACTGGTAGAGTTTGGACTTTGACGATGTAGCTCCCTTACTGGCTAGTCTTGATGTTGCTGATGGAATTGGGCCACTGGGTTGGCATCCAAAATCAGCCGTTGTGAAACCTAACATCTTTCCTTTGGTCCATATGCCTCAAAGGAACGTCCACCCCTATCCCCCTATCCCACCACTGAGAATGGTTCACTGCCTCACCATGGTCCCTTGTCGATGAGTCAAGGTAGGGATTGTGGTGGTGTTACTTTTATGGTCAGGCTTGATCTTGAAGATGTGGAAGATGGGGTGTACTGTCATTGATGACGGAAGCTTCAACAAGGCTTATCGAGCCTAATTGGATTCAACTTGAAATGGTTAGTCTTGGGAGGATAAGCACACCTGCTGACCTACTCGGTGCTGCTGATCTACTGCAGGTGTTTGTCTATGACTGGTGAATGAGTGGTTAATGGCACAGAGGAGGGGGCAATTTGCTTGAGTCCAAGTTTAGCGACAGTGACAGATGTTTTTTAATGGATAGCCAGGAAAGTCTGTCTCTATTGGGCCAGGAACACCTGGGGCTGATATCTGTATGCATACTAAAATGTATGCCCACTAGAATGTGTTAATGTGGTTAAGGTATGTGAGTGCATTGTACCCAAATTAATGGTGTTGATCAAGTTGAAGGGCTCCACGTCATGAGACCTAGAATCCTGTGCTACCGTTGGATGGTGGCATGCAACAAAGTCAAGGGATTTAATGGACCATGCGAAGTAGAAGCAGATGCAGAAGCAAGTCCACCAGTGACCAAGAAGAGGTCTTGTTTCTGTTGCCGGTGTAAGAGGCTCAAACAAAGTCTAAAGCATCCTCCCAGAGATAAGGTCACTTAAAGCATTGGAGAAGAGCTTGCTGTGCCTGCTTCACCCCTGAATGTCAGGATAGCTTGGATGAATGAGCCCACAGCAATATCCCAAATTGTGTGCAGGGGAACATAAAAGTGTCCAGGTGGACACATGCTGGGGCCTGGTTTTTCCACACAGGCTGCCCATATGCTCTCCTCACTGAGGTCATGATGCATGGAGGTTGAAGGATGAGTTCAAAGTTAGGACAAAGTTAAATCGAGTGAAAAATAGTGCCCAGCAGGCCTGGCGAGAGTTCAGTTTTTCCAATGTATGCCAGGCTCTTGTGGTCGGTCCACACTTGGACGGGTTTGTCATCACTCCTCCAGAGCCATTTTGACTGTCAAGAGTTTTCAGTTGCCTGTCACAGTTCTGTTCTGTGGAGGATAGGTGACTGGAAAAGGAAATTTCGAGTTGAATGGGAAAACAATGGAATATAACTTCTGGTCACACCTGGAGTGCTGGGATATGACGTCCCCTACGCCAAACTTGCTCCAGTGGGCAAGGATGAAGGATCGATAATCCCAAAGTGAGTGAGTCAGTGAGTCTTGGTTTTTGCTGTGGATTTTGAGTTTTTTTAACATTTATTTCCTCAAGGGTTTAAATTATTTTTGTGAGTGAGGATTTTTGAGATTCCTTTGTGGATTTTTTGTTGAACATAGCAAAGTTGCTAATAAACCCTTGAACCTTAAGTTTTCCTCTGTATTTGAGTCATTTTTTGTAGCCTGATGGGTTGGCAATTCCAATAACCCAGTTTCCACTTGTACGTTTCCGAACACCCTCCCATCAAAACACCACTCTTAACAAGGAAAGAAAGAAGAGGAGTCAAACGTGAAAAGATGACTCCAGAAAGAAGATACATTTACAGGAGATTTCCATATGCTCAAAGATGAAACACCAGATGCAGTGGCAATGTCTACAGAGGTCCCTCCACCCTATGTGAACCCAGAACCAGAGTGAGTGGGACAATGCACCTCAAAGCTACCATACCAAGTATACTGATAGTCTACAAGAGCAGGGAGCAAGCATCAGTTGTAACTACACTAACCCTGATATTCCAGAATAATTTACAGCTGCAGAGACCAGAGGTGCCATGATAAACGCACTGCATAAAAGAAACAACAGCAAACAATAGTTAACTTTGCATGTGGAGCAGCGCTTTATCCTGTAGTTTTGTTTCGGTGGGGCGGGGTTCTGCTACTGCTTCGGACCCAATCTCTGCCAGAGATGTTTCTGCTTCTCTCTCTCCCTGTCTCTATCTCTTTCTGCACTCTGCACAACCTTTTTTCTCTCCCATTAAAATCGAGGACATTTTCAGGGAGAGTTTTAACCGGGACGTCTGATCAAGCTAATCTTTACAAGCTTTCTTGGTTTCATTTTGAAGTTTTACGTAAGTTTATTCTGATACTGTAATGATATCTTCCAGTTTGGTGTGATCTGATTGGATTAGGTTTTGTGTTGACTGCAAGAAATAGAAACGCTACCTATCTGGAGTGCGCGGGAGCGCAGCTGAACGCTCTTGGGACGTTGTTGAGCCGCTCTAAGTGGAAGAGGTTTTGTTGAGAAAGCTTTCCATACTAGATTATTACAGTGACCATAATACAAGCAGGGTAGTACAGCTTTATAGGCTGGATCTAGACACCACAGGTTTAGACCTCCCCAGAGAATGTGACCTTGGATATAGGCCCAAAACACAAAACCTAGACAGATACAATGCAGGCCTATAACCAGTTTTCATGCAATGTGAAATTGGAGAGAAGAGGGCCCTTGGGGAGACCCACATTTTTTCTCAGAGGTGTACAGTAAAGATCACTGTGCCAAGGAGAAGTGATAAAATAAATTTGATAATAGCATACAATACAATACAATAAAGTGATGTATGAGGAAGTGATGACGAAAAAAAATAAATTTGACAGCAAAGGTTCAAGTTACATGCAAGTCATGGTCGACAAGGTTTGAAGCCAGTGCAAATTGTTTGCTCAGAATAATGTGGAGAAAAACTGTGAAAACATCTGTGGTAGTAGTAGTAGGTCTATGTAAGAATCTGTCATGGATTATGTCAACATGATGAAATTGAGGCAAAAGATACAAATTTCTGATAACTGACAGGTTCAGTAGTTGAGTTGAAGTGACACTATCAAAGGACTTAAGTGCTGAATCTACTTGCAGATTTTTGAATGGGATACACAGTTCAGAGTCAAACAGCATTTAGGAGCAGTGTGCCACCTACAAATGGAACCTTGATGGCCAAGATAAATAAAATCTGGCCTGCAAGCACTGCAGTTGAGAGATCCCTTTAATGGACTGCCAATTAATAACTATCTATGCACAGGAAAAAGCCATAGAAGAAAACCTGGAGCAGAAGGTGGAGCAGCCAGTCAAACTGGGGACCTGGTGAGCATCAAGGTGCTCTGGAGATAGTGCAACTGCGCTTGGAGGGACAATACCAGGTGGTCTGAGCTACACTGACAACAGTCCAGGTTGAAGGACATACCATGTGACATCATTTCAACCACTGAATGATGGCTCAAAACTTAAAATCAATGGCTCTGACATTGCTGTGTCCATATGTGGATGACTGCAATCTCCACGTACTAAAGTCAGCCCCGGGGTTCCACAAGGATCTGTGCTTGGTCCAGTTCTTTTCTCTGTATATATGCTCCCTCTAGGTGATATCATCAGGAGTCACTCTATAGATTTCCACTGTTTTGCTGACGACACTCAATTATATCTATCTATCAAGCCGGGCGAGCTCAACCGTCTACAGCAGCTTCAGTCCTGCCTTGATGACATTAAGGCCTGGATGACTAATAATTTCCTCCTTCTGAACTCTGAAAAAACAGAGTTGCTGCTCATAGGTTCTAAACACCTACGTGACTCTATATCTGATGCCATAGCATTACAAAGTAGTTTTGCGACTCCTTCTGCCACCACTGTAAAGAACCTACTGGTGGTTCCACGAATCTCTAAGTCTAGATGGGAAGGCCCTCTGTTACGGACCCATCTACCAGTTTCAGTCCAGGAGGCAGACACCCTCTCTACCTTTAAGAGTAGGTTAAAAACCCTCCTTTTTGACAGAGCCTACAGATAAATCCAAGATAAGCTGCTATAGGTTGAATCTGCTGTGGGTCCCCGGCACATTGAGCTCTATCTTCTCTGCCTTCTCTGTGGGTGTGAATCAGGTTCACGCTCCCTCTAGCTTCTCTCTCTCCTCCTGGCCTCTCCCCGTCTGTTTTCCATCTCCTCCTCTTCCTCCCTCTCCTCCCCCTCTCCTTTTTATCTTTCAATTTTTATTTTTTTTTATTTTTTATTCTTATTCTTATTCTATTTTTTTTATTATTTTCTTTTTATTCTTATTTTTATTTTTCATTTTATTTTTCATTTTATTTTTATTATTTTTATTTTTCCCTCCCGGCTTCCATCAACGCTGAGCTGGATCCAGGACCACCTCTACCCAGCTCATCTCACTGCGGTTCCTCCTGCCTGCTACTATGGACTGATTCAATTCAATTCATTGATTTTTTTATATCCTGAACTGTGAGCCATCAATAATGTTTTGCTTGTGCCAGCCTGTCCGTCCTGGGTGAGGATCCCCTCCTCTATCTCTCACCCTGAGGTTTCTCCCCTTTTTTTCCCTGTCAGGGTTTTTCTTGGGAGTTGTTCCTCAGCCTTTGCGAGGGTGTAAGGACAGGGTTTTTTTCACTATGTACACATTGTTGCTCTCCTTGTAAAGTGCTCTGAGATAACAGCTGTTGTGATATGGCACTTAAAACAAAAAAAGTTGAAGTTGAAGTTGAGGATGCAGAGCAGAACCAAGGTGTGGAGGAGGAAGGAGTGAGCCTAACCCACACAGGGATCCACTAGTCTCAAATACAGTATCATGTAAAAATTAGCCAAAACAGGCTATCTGCCTGGGTTGTTAACTAAAAATGAATGTGTAAATTTGTTCAAGTGTGGATACAGAAAGTCAGAAAAGCACATAGGATAAGATATGTTCACACTGCATAGATTTGGAAGTGTGAGCTGAGGGCAATTCACAAGAGAAGCTCAGGAGTGTAAGTATCAGTGCCAGGTCAAAGTGATAAAAGTAAAAGTACCAAAATGAATACTTTTGTAGGTTATGTAGCTTATATAGCTTATTATGAAACCTCTTGTAGGACGACCAGACGCTCTAGCTGTGGTTGGACTCCACCAGGAATGCCTGTTACCAGATCTGTTCATAACCTTTATGAACAGAATCTTTAGGCATCTTTAGGAATGTTTGGCAGGCCTAGGACCACGGAGATGACATGACCTTACTGGTCTCTTCAAAATGTGACCTCCAATTTGCTCAGGTGAGTTTGAAGTGGCCAGGATAAAAATTACAACCATATATCTGAGGTTGTGGTTCTCAGCAGAGAAAGAGTGGAGTGGCCATTTGGGCTGGAAAGGAGTCCCAAAAAGTGAGGGAAAATGGAATGAGAGATAGCTATATTAGGGCTGTGTCTATAGTGATCAAGTCGCTGTACTATTCTGGAATGGTAAAGAGAGAATTCATCCACAAGGTGAAGCTCTCCATTTTTTTCAATCTATGATCTCTCAGACATCCAAAGGGGCTCACGGTAGAGCTGCTGCTACTGTGTATCGAGTAGAGACACCGGAGGTGGTTCATCTTCTTGGGGAGTTGTTCTTAGTATGTCCATCTCTATAACTATTGCTTGGCCTGGGAACACCTTGGAATCAACCCAGAAAAGTTGGTGGAGAGAAGACAAAAGCTAAATAGTGTTTTACAAAATCTCTGTTCTTCTGAAAAAAGTACTTGGCTGTAAGATTTCAGTGGTTTCAGCATTTCTTTGAGACATGCAACTTGAAAAGCAGGCAACCCCTAAATGCAGATCACACCTCAGGAGCCCCCTGCAAGGCAGGAAATCCGTCAAAGCCTTGTACATAATCGTCAAATATTCTAAAAAAAGGGAAAAGATGTGTGTTAATCTAAAACCATAAACTATATAATAATAAATGTTCTCGTACTCACTTAAAACAAAAAGATCCCACTGCTCACAATCATTAGTGTGAATGCTGAGGCATTCACACCAATGTTATCCTGTTCTTTATTATCTGTCAATATTTCGGTCATCCGTATCTTCAGCATACGTTCAGCTATTAAAACAACTCAAATGTTCAGCTCATTTAGCACATTATTGCTATCCTTTAACATTTTTTCAACAATTTTAACTTTTCAAAATATTTAACAATTTATAAAAAAAATTTCCCATTGAAATGAATTGAAACCCTCTTCAGCCCCTCTTAAACTACTTCAACTACAAAAATTTTCAGCTCCCACATACTTTCAGCTACACACTCCATTCAAACTTTAAACTATTCACAAGACTTTCAGCTATTCCCAAACTACTTTTCACTTTCAAATGTTTTATACTTTTTTCACAATCACAGTTTGAATCTTCATCTTTTTTCACCCCTCTTCCGATTTTACAATGGGTGTGTATTGCGCGGAATGTTCGGAGTTAGAGTGGGTGATGTCATCGCTAGAGTGGAGGACGGCTGAAAAATCAGCTCTGGTTTTTGTCTTTTCACGCCGCTCCCAGCCAAACCGTACGCAGCGGGCAAATTCTTTTTTCCACTTCTGTAGGAAAATTTGTGCTGTCTCGTACGATGCCCGCCAAAAACCTGTGCGCCTTAGAAAATTTAAAAAGCGGGCCTCAGAGTGACTCCAACGCAGCCTCCTCTCTCCATAAGCCATAATGCATTTTTCGTCTCCCTCGATCCAACTTGAACTTTACACTTCTACTCGCGACCGCGGCCTCAGTATTCATGGTACAGACATCAAATCACACACGGACGTTCCCGAGACTCTCCCCTGCGTGGCGGTGTTCTTATATTTAAGATCGGACCACGCGTTGTCTCCCGACAGCCGGTTGTTTAGCTCGTATGCACTTTTGGTGTTTCCCATAAGAATGAATGGGAAAAACTAAAGTCAAATCACACCCTCAAACAAATATCAGCTACGTCGCCATACTTTGTCGTAGAAACTTCATTTCAGCTTCAAAAATTGCAGAAACTGGTGGCCTGTGTGTGTTGAAAATCGCGTGTTAATAGGTTGTGTAGTTTCTCCCCAGCGCCCTCTCAAAGTAGCTGTGGTCACACAGGCATGACTGCCTGCTCGCTGACACAGAGCCAAGTGCTACGACAGGCCCTGACACCTTGCAGCACACACACACTCACACACAATTTTCAAGATGATGTAAGCAATGTTTAGATTCAACTTCAACGATCTTCAGCCTTTTCAACTATCAGTGACTTTTTAAACAGTCTTTACACTTTAATTCAACTATCTTCTAATTCATTCAGCTCTCCAGCAATGTTTCTACTTTATTTCATGCAATTGTGGAAAAATTCTTCATATGTCTGGGAAAATCAAAAAGCAAGACTGGAACAGGTACCAAGCGTTTATTCTCTGCAGAGAAGGAGGACAGCACATCTAACCACTGTCAGTGGATCAGAGGACTGCTTCCCTGAAGGACAGGTCACAATGCATTTTATCCTGACCTCCAGGAACACACCCCTAAGTGTGAAAACCATTTGGTCACAATAAACAAATTGTCAGGAGTTGAGCAAGTCTTTACAACTGGTGTCCTGTGAGAAGGACACTTCCATAGGCTTAACAATGAAGGTGTTAACAGCAGGGAGTGATCTTACAGTCAAGTTTTTGAGTCTTTGATGACTGCAGCACACAGAGTTTAGGCTACACCTGAATGAATACTGACATTAATCAAATGTTCCTAGATGCATGTAAAATTTCCACCACACGTTCTGCCTTTTCAACTATTTAATGTATTTCAACAATATTTAGACTTTACTTCAACTATATTCAGCAATTTCAGCCATCTTTAAGCTTTCATTCAGCTATTCATCAGCCCTTACAACTATTCTCAGCCTTTTCAGCCATCTTTAAGCTTTCATTCAGCTATTATTCAGCCATTTTCAGCAATTCTTTCATTTGCATTCAGCACTCAGCATTCACACGCATTTTCTTCAGGAAATGCAAATTTTCTAGTTATATTTGCAGTGTGTACATGCTGCCAATTAATGTCTCTCAAATATCCATGCTCAGCCATGATCACAACACAGTACATTTGTTCTCTCACCTTTGACATCCCATAGAGTGAAGTGTCTACTGCTTGAAGCTTCAGGGGCCAGGGTGAAGTAAAAACGTCCTGACTGTGGCTCATCTCTGTCCACCACACTGATAGTGTGAATTAGCTAAGAAAAGGGAAGAAACAAAGCCATAAAAACAGAAAAAAGCACAATAAAACAGAAGTTAAATTTCCTGCTCTGATTCACCCAATGGGAACAGGAAAATTAGTATGAAATGCATTTTACACTTTCAGATTGAATATGTAGAATTGTTATTATTAGCTATATAGGTGCAGAATGAAGGTAAGGTGTTTCCTTCCATTCTAAATTACATTTAGTTAATTTTATTTATAAAAATATATAAAAAAAATTTGACAGATTTGAAAAACAATCTTTACATCCTACAAGCCAATAGTGGCCTGGCATTGCAGATTGCTGAATCCAGTCTCTAGGCTGGCACAGCTAGGTTGGCAGTGGGACACAAGTCCTGCAGCTGCTTCAAAGCTCCAGCGAATTGTCCATTATCTGTCCCAGCAGATGAGTGACCAATGATGGGCCTAAACTAGATTTAATATTGCTGAAGCCTACACTCAGTGGGCTCATGTAAAGGTATCCCACTGCATTAAAACACACATGGAAAAGGTGACCTTTCGGAAAGATAACTCCTCTACTTGTTTGTGTGTGTGTGCCAGACTGTTGCAGCACATTCCTTGCTCTTGGACCAGACACAAGACACTTTGGTTTGAGAGCGTTTGAATATGTGTGACACCACAAGTTCATTGCCATTTTAAAGTTTGAATTAAGCATCGACACCATAGGATGACTAAGTAGCTGATGGTTGTTTGAGGGTGGGTTCTTTTTCAGACTTTTCCCATTCATTCTAATGGGAAAAAACTGTGAATGATTAACACTTGTCTGTACGGAGACAATGCTTTTTCCTATCAGGAATATAAGACAAAAACCATGGAGGTGAAACCCTCAGGAACACACTGATGTGAATTTTGAGGCCACTGTCTTGAAATAAACTGTAAAACTCAAGTTTGCTTGCAGGAGAAAGCAAAAGCATAGCAGTTTATGGAGAGATGATCTCATGCAGGGGTGAGTCAGAGGTTCATTGTTTCAATTTTGTAAGATGCACAGCCTTTTGAAGCACGTTATATGAAAGGGCTCAAATTTTCCTACAAAATTGCAAATTGCTTTTAATTTGCCAAAGTGTGGCTTGGGGCAACATGGGAAAAAAAAATCATCACATTTTTGATTGATCCTACACACTGACATTTGGGCTACTCCACTCTAAAGTCTGGGTATTCTTCAGCACAACACATCGCATATGCTGAATCATGCGCTGCGAGCCTTCTGCATAATTTTGTGGTGGTTCTCCTGAGCTCTAATGTTCAACACCACCGCAGGGGGGTGGTATAAGTCTCTACACAGACCTGTCCAACCCCCCGGAGTAGATGCAGAAAAAGATCAGGGAGACACTTGGCTTGGCCCAAGATACTTCAACAGTGATTCCACACTACACTACCTGTGGGGTAACAAATGTAGTCACAGGGTGGGAGGATGGAATAAATCCCATTGTCCCTTCAACAGGTGCTGTGACAGGTGGTCATAGAGAGGAGCTGATGGTGGCACTGTTCATAGGGGCTTGTTCAGTTGATCGTTTGGGTGGTAGCTCCTGGATCGAAACCTCTGCTTTCTCTCTCTGCACATTGCAGGACCACACACAGGATAGTCAGTCAATCAAAACTGACATTTTAATGAATTTAAAGTTCATCAAAAATCCAGGCAACATAGGAATTTCAGTCCACCTATTTACAAACATGCATCCATAGCATTTCAGTCTTCTCGCATATATTGTGTCCTTGCAGAGTTATAAGCAATCTAATAGCTTGTCACCATGTGACAAGTTCACTCACCAACGGGTAAGTTGTCTTACCCACAATGTGAGGTAAGATGTCAAACTGGATTTTGTTACTAATAAAACAAGAACAAAATTACTGTTGTTATTTTCTTTTAAATCAATGACAATTGATTTTTAGGACTCATGAAATAACATGAAACATGAAATAACATTAAATATTATGCAACATGTATTATGAAACTGACACTTAAGCTGGTTCTGGAACAAAAGAAAATCTTCAACAAAACCTAACCACTCATGTCATGCACTGTACCCATGTTTCTCCTGGGCGGTTGTTTTCAAATGGCTCTACACAGACCAGGGACTGATCTTCTTCTGATGAGGAGTCATCTGGAATTTTTCCTTTTGTATTTACCCTTTGTTTCATTCCTGTGGTTTGCTCCTTTGGTATTTTGGATTTGGTTGCCTTGCCTTTCTTTTTTCCCCTTGTCCCTGCCTTTCAGCTTCATGTGCCTCCTTCAAAGGTGTGTCAGTGAGAATAGAAGTTTTTCTTTTGTTTTCTGTTGGGTAACTTGTTTTCTTGGACCATCTTTTGGGTAAGGCCCAATATCCTCTGGAGTTAATGTGTTGGTGGAGAAGGCTGGGTTATGAGGGCCTGTAGCAGCTGTCAGTGCTGGGTTGGTGCTGGATGAGTCAGTTCTGGGGCCTGGAGGCTTGGTACAGCTGAGCCATAATGGGGGCAGTCTGAGACGTAAGATTGTGCAACATCTGTCTCCAAAAACACATCCCCATTGCAAGGCTGAATCCCTGTTGCCCAAAAGCTGTCCTGAATATTAAATGGATTTGCAGTGAGGGGATAAGCAGTTGCTACAATCCCAGGGATGTCATAGATGCTGACTGTCACGTGTCACATGTTACAACAACAACCCTCAAATGACTGTGACAAGTTGGCCCAAAATATTTATTGGGTGCACATCTCAACTTACAATGTATTGTCCTCTTCTCATACAGTCCATGAGACTTCACCATGTAAAGGAAGAAAAATAGTATTCCACTTTTTGGTTGTGCCTTCTGGTGGAGAAGATAATTGCACTGTGACAATTTAGCCATGTGACAACAAACCCCGGTCTTCCCTACTCATGAAAAAGTGTCCACGTTGGTCGATGTAAACAAATAAGTACTACTTCTGTGGCCAAAACAGCTCTTCCTTGTCAACAGGTCTTTAACAGTGGCAAAAAAGCAAAAATCACATGATCTTTGAGATGGTGTGAATAAAACAATACAACATATCAGACAAAAAACAACAAAGGTTCCTCGCTTTTTAAATGAAGTTTCTACATCAAAGTATGGCTATGCAGCTGATGTTTGTTTGAAGGAAAAACATTCTTTTTGCTCGCTCTTCCCATTCATTTCTTATTGGGATTTTTAGTCAATTTTTGGGCCATGGCGGGGCGAAAAATTGATAATCTATAGTGCCTCCTGAAAAGCCCCAGTTAAAATTTTTGTTTTAAAAGTATCTTAAAGAAGCTTTAGCTGAATGGTGAGAGGACCATACAGTACTGCAGTATTTTGATTCAAGTAGTTCTGATTAAAATTGAACATGTCCCCAGTACTGGGTATTTATTCCCTTGGGCCATCCCGACTGAAAATTAAATTGGGGTGGCATTGACAGTGATGACACTACACTAGCCTGTGATAGTGCAGAGAGAAGCTCTAAATACATATTTTCTAAAAAGTCAGATGGTTCTCTGGTAGACATAAAAGTTCCATGATCAAAAAATCAAAACGAAATGCTACCTCTGACCTTTGGGGAACACATTTTTGTTTTTCTGCAATCCCCTCAGACCCTGATACCTTAGACATTGTTGAATTGCAGTTCATCCCACCTCTGCTAGGCTCTCTGGAATCTCTATCGCATTAGAAGCACAGCCAGCTATTCTCTCATGTAGATTCAACACAAAGCTTGCTCTTGGCACACATAAACAATTTCTTCATAATGAACTCTGACTGATAGCTGAATCAATCAGATAGCTGAAAAAAATACTTTTGATTTAATTAGATGTAGGAGAATTGGAACTCAGATAATTACTAATAGATTATTTGAACATATACAGTAAAAACATCTTTTGTAAAAAGACATGTTTCATTTCATCACTCTAAGACAGTGAAATGGAAAGTGGAAATCATGCAAGACACACTCACAAACAATTCACAGAATGATTAAAGGAGGCCATTTAACGGTTGTAATTCTTGTGACTGGGCTCACACAAGTTTGTTCTCAGATAGGATTGGGAAATTTTACCAAACCATTACTCAAATGCCGCAGAGGAATTCTCTTTTTGTGGCAGTTACTTACAGTGTATGCTGAACACACCATTGTTTACTTGACTAAACCCGTCCTTTGTCTGTCTTTTCCTCTGCCATTACAGCCTGCTGTTTATGCAACACTATTTTCCTTTTCTCTTTTCCTTCCATCCATCGCTCACTGGATTACAGATTATCCAAACGATAATACTGTAGCTATGCCTTTGTAGCACATTAATACTGTACATCTAGTTTGGAGAGATGCTGCAGCACATGCTGCCTGAGTGTTTGATTTCTGTATAGCTGCACACAATTGTTAATTATGAGCCTGAGTGGTGGTCATGCATGACCACATGCATGACTTAAATGCTGTTGAACATACTTCTTGTTCATAATTTTACTTTTAGAAACAGCTCCTTGCGATTGACATTGCAACACAAATGCGAAACAGGCTTAGCCAAAGCTCAGGAAGACAGTTTGGGATAATGTGACTTCAAAATTACAAAATGCTAAGGCATGATTTCAGGGTATATCACACAGTTCTTACATTGCAGCAGAATCTGCAGTTGGGAATTTAACTGAAATCAATTCAGATTGATGCATATTGAGCTAAAAGGTCATAACAGATCTTTGATAAACTGCAATAGAGTGAGCGATATGTCCAAACTGCAGGTAAACAAAAAACAAAGAAAAAGCTCTCAAAAGCACCCAACAATTGCAGTCATTTCTCAGAAGAAGTTTGGATGCGACAAAAATTCAGTACTATAAGTACTAAGCTAGCCATGATCTGCTTGCTCTGCTTGCTCGTCTACGTGCGTTTTTTTTTCTCTCCCATTCAAAATCAGGGACATTTTTGGGGACAGGGCGGCCAAATCGGGGACTGTCCCCAGAAATCCAGGATGTCCGGTCACCCTATAATATAGCTCCCGGACCAGCCTATTCTCCCCCAGGTCTTGCTTTGCCCCTCAGAACTGGATGGACCCACATCCTCCTTTTTTGTACTGCTTGTCTCCTCCTTCTTATTAGCACTAAAGCCAGGACTTTTGTTGAAATTTTGACAAATACTTTTTTTTTTCACAAGATCATGCTCAAACTGCAAAATGTTGTTATTGGTTGCTTGCAACTTTGTCACTTTGCCGTTTTCCTGCGTGGTACAGCGACAGTGCTGATCCCGGCTGTACCATACCCAGCCGTGTGCTGTACCGCGTTCAGTCTGAACGCATCTTGAGGGAGAGACAGGAAAGCACCTTCAGGGAGAGACAGAGGGAGACTGAAGCCACTGAGGAAATTTATAAAGGAAAGTGAGTGTGTGGGAGTCTACTGAACTAATAGGAAGGCTCCCTCAAGCACAATCGTCTAATTAGATTTCTATCTAGCCGTCGCCTTCTGTGACCCCCTTAAATCTCTTGCATCCCTAGAAAGCAAAGTGGGGAGAGGAGACTTTCCAAAAAGTCCACTCCCTTGGGTTGAGCGAGGTTCCTCTTCGAAGCGCACATCCATTATTTCCAGTGGTAAAAAGCATCCTTATCATATCCAGTGAGCCATTAATATGACTCGGTGCTTTCTTCTGAATCCTAACCAATTTGAGGATACCAAAATGGCAGGCTATTATTTGCTTGCTCCCAAACTCTAAAAAGACCAAATTTTGTACATAGCATAGTTTTGTCTTTCAAGACAAGATCAGAAAATGAAACAGATTCAAGTTTTGTTTTGAACTAACAAAAAATAACAGGCTTGAGGAATGTTCAGCTTCCAAGTGCCCCTGAAACAGCACAATGGTATTATGTATTGGGATATCATGCTTACAAGTAGCTCCCATGCCTGAGTTAGGAGCTTAACTCTAGCCAGCCATGTGAATCTGATTAGCTGAGCACATGGACAATTTAATTTTCCTATTAGACACAAGCAATCTAGACACTGCAGGGTTCGAGATATCACCAGTACGTAAGGTCTTTCACTTGGTGCAAGTAACCAATCCATGTTTTGTCCTCTTCCAAATTCAGTTTCAATTTTTAATCCCTAGACCTGATCTGCTCACTATATAAAATATTGTGCCCTGCATTCAATCACTTAAATATGAACGTGTTTGTAAGGTATAGGCTACTAGGTTCACATTCCAGCGAGACTGGCAAAATGGTAGTTGGTGTGGGGGTGTGGTTTGGGCTGTCAGCTGTATGGGGGGGGCGTGTCACGCTGGCTCATGAGCAGCACCAGGTGAGGTTAGCACAGCTGGAGTGCATTGCTGGTCAACCTGCTTTATATTGCGGTAGCATGGGGAGCATGGTTGTTGTGGGACTTGAAGCATGGAGCTGAGCTGAGCACTACACTGCCTCTTGTTTAATAAATTGTGAAACTGCAATCAGGTGTCATTCTTGCCTGCAGAACCCAGCTGTAGTCCTGTGCAGGCTACAGGTAGAAACAATCAAGGAATCAAATATCAGATATATTAAACCAAATGTAATTCTTCTGAGACATGTGCACACTGTGGTTTAAAAACCTTTGAAGACAGAAAGTTTGTTTTAGCACTTATGTGAGTCTTGACTCAAGCACTATGAAAATACCGCCTGTAGAGGCAGTCTGAAAGAGAGTTGTTTTATTTTAAAAGATATAACATATGCCGCTTAATAAGTATATATATAAAAAATGGGGATGTTTGGACCTCACCATTGTGATCATTTCAGGTTTAAGACCTCAGAACTTGAGCTTAGTATTGAATCACTTATTAGAGTATGCATGAAATACACATTTGTCACCTTTGTTAAGGTGACAAATGTGACGAAAAGTGACAAAAATTTCCCCTTTTAAAAAAAAGTGGAAAAAAGATAAGAGTTGATTGATGTTATCACATTTTGTTGTACTCTTAATTTTTCACGTTTGATCTATTTGTAAATATTTTTGTCACCCTGAGTGTCAGGTACTAAGTTGGATTAGAGTTCATTATCTGGTGCCCAATTGGCGGGTTGTCATTCTGTTGTCATTCAACCTCTACGTGTGGGTATTTGTGAAACTTTTCCAGGGTATCTAAGCCGATTGAGGTGGGACTATGGGTTGTGTTTGATATTATTCTGATATGTCTGATTTGTACTCTGATTGCAGCATGAAATATAACACAGCATATATATGTTGTCCGGAGTATTATTTTCTATCGGGGAGGGAATGAGAAAGTGATTTGCTGCACGGTTTACTCACAGCAAGAAGGAAGCTGCTCATCTGACTTTTGTCTGACATCTGACATTGTAATATTACACCTGATAACACAAAAGTTTCAGGGATGGGCTAGATTTAAAGGTTGGTATTAGGCTAGGGAATATATCAGTGAGGCTGCTCAAAGGTATAGACATCAAGTGTATGTGTATATACATGTATGTGTATGTGTATTTACCGTGTTAATATATCACATAATTCCTTCGAGTTCAGTGCTGCCTTCAAAGTCTTCTGCACATAAAGACAGGTGTAAATAGTTCTATTTAATGTGTACTACATACTATATATATACTATAGATATATACTAGATATATATACTAGATAATAGCTAATAATATATTGAATGGATTATCATATTATTTATTTCATAAATTGCTGACACAAAGCCTTAAAAAACAAAATAGATTGTTTCACAACTGAAATATGATCAAAACCAATCACAGTTAAAAGGCTCAGGTGAATCCGATTTTCTCTACGGTTTAAGCAGAGATAGGCTGAGCCAGGGAGGAGACACTTTGCAAATGAGACTGCTTGATATTAACAGGAGACAGTAGAATGCTCCTCACTAGCACAAAAAAACTAAGGTTGATCAGACATATTAAATCATAATGTGTGTGAGTGTGTGTGTGCGTATATGTGTGTTGGTTAGAGAGATCGTTGTGGCTGCCACCAACACCTATCTTAGCTCCGGTGGCTCAGGAGAGACAAAAGATGATGAGTTGTTCCTCAAGATATTTATGTAATGACAGCTCCAGACATGGATCAAGTAATACAGCATATTTTGCGGACAACAGACTCTACATACAATGAATCCAAGTGTGGAAAATATGGAAAGATCTGGACTTATGACCAACATCGAGTGGACAGAAAAAACGGAAGACTCTTGATGGAAAATGGTGCGCCACCTACTGGCAATAGCCATTTTAGATGCGTGTTACTGCAGTTGTTACAGTGTGATAGTGTGTGTGCGTGTGTGTGCATGTTTGTGTGTTTGCGTACAGCCAATGAGTAAGTGTGTGTTTCTATATAATAGAGCCATGGTCAAGTGACCGATGTGTTCTTTCCACCATCATTGGGGTGGTTGTTTGGTTGTGTGGACGCTTAGGTTGCAGTGGAAGTTCTAACTTCCAGTTCCAGTTTGTTCCATCTGATGCAAAAAGAGAGTGTTTGTGGCCACCTCAGACATGTCCAGATGTAGTGGGTCATAGTAAAATTCCAGTCTATAGATATGTGTTGGTTTGGTCCTCATCGGAGCCATACTTTTCGAAGAGTTGGGCTTTGAACATTCACAGACCCCATGGGAGACCTGGAACAGACCCTCTGAGCCCCTGCTCTAGGAGAGTGCTATCAACATAGAGGCAGCAGATTCTGATATGAGACCTTCTGACAAGCAACATAGTCAAAAACCAGGACGAAACTTCTCAGGAAGGCATTTTTCTCTTCCCTCCTTCCTTATGACTTGAATGCAAACTACAAACAGTATGTAGGCATTGCAGCTATGATGTTATGGTGCAGTGGCTGCTGGGGGTTGGAGTTGTGTCAGAGAGAAAAAGTGTGTAATAAACAGTTGAGCGGATACCTCTCCAAGACTGACGGTTCCTGAGTGTCATAACGAGGTGAGGTTGTCTCTGTTGTATCTTGGTTTTCTGTATAGTTTCATTTCCTGTTTTATTTTGATGTTCTAACCCTTCTCTTGTTCCATCTCACTTGCCCTTCCTCCTGTGTCCTCTGTCACCTGCAACACCTTGATCTGATTGTGTCACACCTGCCCCTGATTACTCCCTCTTGTATAAAGACAGTACAGCGTGGACTCAGCAGAGGCTGGAGGCACAGGAGTCCCACATCTATCACCAAGAAGAATTTCAGGCAACCATGGCGGAGCACATGACTCGGCTCACCATGCATGCATACATGCATAGGTGCGGGAGCTTACAACTCAACTGAGAGAGGGCCGACGCTTCTACTGTGGTGACACCAGACATTTGGTTGCGTCTTGCCCAGTAAAAAAGAACAAAGAGGTGAGTGAGTTTGCCGTTCCTGCTCCATCACGTCACCTGACACAGGATCATCCCTTAAAAGACCCCATCTGAGCAAGAGCTCTCAACGGTCAGGCTCTTTTCATTTCCACACATTGCACGGAGCCTGTGCAATTGACAATTTAGATTAACGTCATATAAGTCACCTACCATGATGTAAGTGCCATGAGGGTGAGCATTCAGGGGGATGCACACTACTGTCGGGTATCCTTGAATGTGACCTGGTTTCCATGATAAAGAGGACATAGCAAGCATGACTGTAGTGCGACGAAAGCTATAATTAGACGAAAGACGAAAGCTATAATTCGGAAAGACGAAAGCTACAATTCGGTAATCCATACTGTGTATGATGGATCTGGTGTTGGTGAGGTACAGGCTCAGCAGTGATGGCTTGTGGGGATAGTTCTTCAACTTTAGCAGGAGGCTGGATCTGCAGCCCTGCTTCTGCTTCCTCTCCCGCCTCCCCCGCCTCTACTTCCCAAACCTGCCAACAATCCACAGAGAGCCTGGGGGTCTCACTAATCATCTCATATGTTGTATTGGTAGTGATAGTTCCTTGAAACTGCTATCTTGTGTTTCGAGAGCACATAAAGGAAGAGCTGTGAGCCACTACACCCAAGCGCACCACCATCTTTAAAAGTCAAACACTGCTTTTACTGCAGTGTGCAAATGTGCAGGATTAAGCAAGTAGATCGTGTTTGTCATGTAAGTTGTGGTTATCCAAAAGCTATCTAGTCATACTAGAAATCAAGCAATTCATGATGCCTAATCATTGGGATGATGACAAACTAACCGTTGCCTGTGATAGATTTTACATCTGAAGATGGAACAACTTTAGAGCAGATCGAATTTGTGGTTTCAAAATTGGATCTGCTTGGATCTAAATGAGGATATCAAAGTTAACATGTTCTCAGGGACCAGAATCATGTGTAGATAATGAATAATTGCAACTGGCTTCTGTGGGATGTCTGTTTAAAATGTGCCGTTGAAGTCTCAGAATTGATTAACAACATTCTTGTGGACTGAGTCAAAATTGAAATTTTACATGCAGTCATGTCAGTGGGCTTCTCCACTGGCAGCTTATTTTAATGAATAAAGTGCATCCTGGAAAGCACTCCACTAAAAGTGCACCAGCATATCATGCAACAGAGTGAGAAACCAGTGGAGAAATTACTGGTGACGCTTTCGTACAGTAATTACTGATAATTCCCAAAAATCACATTGGTTGCGTGATGAGTTATTTCCCTGACCCTGACATACCACTGTGGCACACGCAAACTCACATTTGGCCAAATTTACCATGAAGGTCACCTCAGCACATCAATGAAATAATACAGACACCCTGGATACATGTTCATTTCACGTCTATGTGAATGAGACTGTCATACAAAATCAGCAAATCCCTCAAGACCTACGATGACCTAATTCATCGACCTTTGAAAGATTGAGGGCAAATTATGCAACACAAAACTCATGACATTTTCTGCATAAACCCTAGTTGGCATAATAAAGACTGATATATCTGGCACATTGAATGTGAAGGGAATTTGGTAGTAGCCCTTCAGAAAATCAAACTTGCTGACAAACTTACCTGACTGTGCCAATATGGTGCACATACGGTGACAGCATTTACCTTCCAATAATCCATGAAAGAACAAAAGGTGGACATGGGGATGCCCAACAAGGATTTTACAGTTTTGACAGTCTTTTATCTAATAGACACTAGACCTCATCCTCCAGAAGCTTCTACCGAGCTGTAAGAAAGTGGTAAAACTGTTGCTTTTCGTGCACTGCATCACAAAACAGTTGTTTGATTCAAATGGTGCATATCAACTTGTATGCAAGCAAATGTAGCTGGATGACTGTTTTATTTCACTTTTCCCCTCGCTCTTTTTGTTTACATTTGGTTACTATGGTTTCCGTTCCTCATTTCCATTGAGCACTGAGGTGAGCAAGTACACAAGCAGTAGTATGCCCACCATTTATAGTCTCTGTGTTCCCATCATCACCACCATCTGTCACTTCCAGGTCAGAGGTTGTGTGCCTGAAAGGGTCACTGTTTGTGTGCTGGGACCCATTTCACAAAGCAGGTTTAGTGAGTTTAGTTAGTTTAGTTTTCTGTTTCACAAAGGAAGGTAATTCAAACCAGAAAAAGAGGTTTAACTAGCCTGTTTCACAGTCTATATTTACACCTATTTTACCCCTCTTTTCACCTGAACAGCAACAACAGCAACCCTCAACAGAAAACATCCCGTACAACAAACTGTCAAAACACACAGCAGGTTTGCTCCACTATTGGAGGATTCTGCATCTCCCTGTGATGACCTGGAAAGCTTCTCATCACCACAGAGAAGGGTAAGGTCTGAACGTAAAACAGAAGTTAACAGGCCACAGCCCAACCAAGCGACTGGGCCCCAAACTCTGATTGTGGGAGATGCCCTGTCAGAGATCTGAGATTTATGTGCAGTGAAAACATGAAGGTTCTCTGTTTTCCAAAGGACATGGTTCCAGAAATCACAGCAAGAATCCCTGATATTCTTACAACAAATCGGACCGTTGAGAACATCATCTTGCATATGGGGATGAATAATATCGTGAATCAGCAACAAGAAATCCTCAAACAACATTTTAATGATCTGCTGAACACAGTCAGCTCCCTGGATGTCGAGGTTTTAACCAGTGGTCCACTTCCACCTGTCAGAAGAGGTGCTCAGAGATTCAGCAGATTAATGGCTCTGAGCACATGGACACCTCCTAAATAGGTCAGGAGTCAAACTGCTTGCGTCCAACATATCTTTCTGCCTGCGCCACCAATCTGTTCCCCTCACCAAGGACAAGAGACAGGTCAAGCCGAAACAGACAGAAGATAAATGTCATCATGAGGACGCACAACCCCCAGCTGAAGTGAGATCCAATCATGAGAGACGTCAGGGCGAACAAGAAGACGATTCTCCACCTTCAACACCAAAAAGTGTCTGTGATGATCCACTTTCTACACCCCCCAAAACCCCAAACAGTTCACCATCTACTGTGGGCATGTTGTCACCCTCGTCCCCCCTCTTGGAGTTCACTGACCAAATGAACAAGCTGGTCATCGCTGGGACACAACTCACCCCCTGCCCTGCAGCGGTTTTCTCTCCGCTCGTTGCCCTGCAACATCCTCAACCTTGCAACTCACCAGTATCTCCTGTTATCTCTACCAGGTTAGCTCTACTCAATATCAGATCGCTAGCCAACAAATCCTTGTTAGTGAATGACATCATTATCACCTATAATCTAGACTTCTTACTTCTAGTGAAACATGGCTGACTGATTGTAGCTGTGCTGCTTCTCAATGAGGCAGCACCAACAAATTTCAGTTTTATGAATAAGTGTCGAAGTGGTAAAAAAGGTGGGGGAGTTGCTGCCATTTTTAAATCTGTATTTCAATGCAAGGAAACTACACTCACCGGCCACTTTATTAGGTACACCTGTCCAACTGCTCGTTAACACTTAATTTCTAATCAGCCAATCACATGGCTGCAACTCAGTGCATTTAGGCATGTAGACATGGTCAAGACAATCTCCTGCAGTACAAACCGAACATCAGTATGGGGAAGAAAGGTGATTTGAGTGACTTTGAACGTGGCATGGTTGTTGGTGCCAGAAGGGCTGGTCTGAGTATTTCAGAAACTGCTGATCTACTGGGATTTTCACGCACAACCATCTCTAGGGTTTACAGAGAATGGTCCGAAAAAGAAAAAATGTTCAGTGAGCGGCAGTTCTGTGGGCGGAAATGCTTTGTTGATGCCAGAGGTCAGAGGAAAATGGCCAGACTGGTTCGAGCTGATAGAAAGGCAACAGTGACTCAAATAACCACCTGTTACAACCAAGGTAGGCAGAAGAGCATCTCTGAATGCACAGTACGTCGAACTTTGAGGCAGATGGGCTACAGCAGCAGAAGACCACACCGGGTGCCACTCCTTTCAGCTACGAACAGGAAACTGAGGCTACAATTTGCACAAGCTCATCCAAATTGGACAATAGAAGATTGGAAAAACGTTGCCTGGTCTGATGAGTCTCGATTTCTGCTGCGACATTCGGATGGTAGGGTCAGAATTTGGCGTCAACAACATGAAAGCATGGATCCATCCTGCCTTGTATCAACGGTTCAGGCTGGTGGTGATAGTGTAATGGTGTGGGGAATATTTTCTTGGCACTCTTTGGGCCCCAATTGAGCATTGTTGCAACGCCACAGCCTACCTGAGTATTGTTGCTGACCATGTCCATCCCTTTATGACCACAATGTACCCAACTTCTGATGGCTACTTTCAGCAGGATAATGCGCCATGTCACAAAGCTGGAATCATCTCAGACTGGTTTCTTGAACATGACAATGAGTTCACTGTACTCAAATGGCCTCCACAGTCACCAGATCTCAATCCAACAGAGCATCTTTGGGATGTGGTGGAACGGGAGATTCGCATCATGGATGTGCAGCCGACAAATCTGCGCCAACTGTGTGATGCCATCATGTCAATATGGACCAAACTCTCTGAGGAATGCTTCCAGCACATTGTTGAATCTATGCCACCAAGAATTGAGGCAGTTCTGAAGGCAAAAGGGGGTCCAACCCGTTACTAGCATGGTGTACCTAATAAAGTGGCTGCTGAGTGTATATTGGGTGATTTTAGCTCTTTTGAATATCTCTGTTTTTCAGTGAAGGGCGATCCAAAAGTTCTCTTCCTAATTATATACAGACCACCACAGTACCCAGGAAAATTCTTTGATGAGTTTGCAGAACTGCTGTCAGCTATCTGCACTGACTACACCTTTATCATAACAGGGGATTTTAACATTCACATAGACAACAGCATGGACACAAATGCTAAAGAACTTTGCCCTCTTTTTGACACTTTTGGCCTCTCCCAACATGTGAAAGCTCACACACACACTCGAGGCCACACTCTGAATCTACTTGGCTCTTTCTGACCATTTCTGTGTGTTCTTTGACTTTCAGATAATTCCAAACACTCAGTTACCCTCTGTGTCTGTTAAGAAAAGGTACATAAATGAGAATACCAGTGCTCAGTTTATGGAGGCTATAGTCTTGTCACCGTCACCTGTGAGTGCGGAGACAGTTGATGAACTTCTGGATAATTTCAACTGCAAAATCTCAAATATCATTGATACCATTTCACCTATTAAAACTAAGATGACCTTGACCAGGCAGAGAACATCATGGAGGAACACTTTGATGGTAAAGGCTCTGAAAACAGAATGCAGGAAAGCTGAACGTAAATGGAGAAAAACTAAACTTCAAATCCACCATGACCTCTACAAACAAAGTCTTTGTAAATTTAACCATGTGTTACTTAAGGCTAGACAGCAACACTTTACTGAAATGATTAATAAGAACATCAACAATACTCGTGCTCTGTTTGCTATGGTTGATAAACTTACAACTCCTCCAAAAGAGATAGTTTCAGAACTCTTTTCTGCAGGAAAATGCAATGAATTTACTAATTTTTTCAATGACAAAATCAAATCTATAAGGCAAAATATCAAAACAAATCAACAAAACAATACAATGATGCAACCCCTAAAATCATCTAGGAATACATCAGCCGCTATGTCAAAGTTTAATACAGTTGACCAAAAAACCATAGAAGAAACAGTTCACCACCTTAAAACATCGACATGTTGTCTTGACACAATACCATCTGACTTTTTTAAAACTATTGTAAGCTCTATCCAAACAGATCTGCAGCAAATAATAAACTGCTCACTTCAATCAGGCACGTTTCCTTGGTTGGGAATACAGGTGGCTGGTAACCATATAGTCCACATAGTGGAAGGGAGACAGTAAAGTGGCCAAAGTAGTGAGGGAGTTGTGGGAGTACTCTACCCACATCAGTTGTTCATGCCAGGCCGTGGGCCATGCACCAAAGTGCCTTTCCCATCTCCTGGTTGACCCATTCTGACAGGCCATTGGGATAGAGTCGAGGGATACATGGGACCAGGGTTGCATGGGCACAGGTCAAGGCCGGCTGGGGGCTGGTTGGATGACTTGTTTTGATTGCAAGTAGGGCAGGCTCCTCAGTGAGGACTTCCAAAACCGCTGGGTGGGCAGATGGCAGGTGAGGGTGGAACTGGGATGGCAATCCAGATGGGAGTCATGTGCCCATTGTATGACCTGGGACCTTAGATATTCAGGAACATATAGATGACCAGCAGGACATGCACTGGGGCCAGGTTGGTCACAGAATGCCTCCTGCACCTCGATGTCCCCGGTCAGGGTAGCAACGACACACGAATCAGGTAGGATGGAAGCTGGATCCTTGGGGGGGAACGCCAACTTTCTGGAACTGGCAGGATAGGGCGTTGGGCTTGATGTTATGAGAGCCGGGCCGGTATGAGGGTGAAGTTTAAATTGGTGAAAAGTAGGGCCTATCAAAATTGCCTGGGGTTAAGGCATTTGGCGGTACGGATGTACTCCAGATTCTCGTGATCCATCCAGACCAGAAACGAAACAACGGCCCCCTCCAGCCAGTGACGCCACTCCTCCAGTGCAAGCTTGACAGCTAGCAGTTACTGGTCACCTATGTCATAGTTCCGTTCAGGTGATGATAACCAGTGGGTGAAGAATGCGCAGGGGTGTAGTTTTTTGTCTTCTGCTGACCGTTGTGAAGCCTTTACATAGAGGGATTTCTCAAGGAGAGGACGAAGGACTTGCTGGACATGCTGGGTGTACATGCCAGGTACTTGAAATGGTCAGTGGGAGTGTTGAACGCCGTCCTCCAATTGTCTCCCTCCCTAATCCAAGCTAGATGGCAAGCATTCCATAGACTTAGTGTGGTGGCTCCCTGGAGCAGCAAGACAGAGTTGCGCAGTGGTAGAGTGGACCGGTTCTTGACAGTAATGTACCCGATAGTTGATGCAAGACCCACTAAGAAGAAAGCAGGACCAGCGGGAGAAGCAGCACCAGTGGGAGAGGACGACGTTTGAATGATGCCTGCAGGCAGAGAGTCACTGATATAATCCTCCATGGACTTCCTTTAAGGGGCGGACATAGAGAGACGGCCCTTGGGTGGCGTGGTTCCAGGGAGGAGGTCGATGGCACAGTCATAGGTCTGGTGAGGGGGCAATGAAGTAGCTTTGGTTTTGTTGAACACCTCTTGCAGGGTGATAGCACTCGGGCACGTTAGAGATAGAGATGTACGGAGATGGTGGACGCCATTCAGGGGGCTGGTGTGGCAGCAACAGGTCTGGTGACAGTCCTTACCCGACTTATAGTTTGGGTTGTCCAGTCAAAGTGAGGATTATGTTGATGGAGCCTTGGATAGCTCGGGATGAGTGGCTGGCTGGGGGAGCGGAGTAGATTCAACCGGATGGTTTCATGGTAATTCCCTGACAGCATCATCAGAATGGAAACAGTGAGGCGAGTGATGGTGTCAAGAAGGTGGCAATCCAGTGCCCTGGCAGGAACTGGGGAGGACAGATGATAACTTTTCTGTGCCAACTGGTGAGCAAGCTCAAAGTCCATGATGTCTGCCTCAGCACCAGAGTCTATCAGAGCAGCCAGGGTGTGGGTAGTGTCGGACAGGCAAAGGCAGACTTGAAGTAGGGGCTTGTGGTTGGTGGAGGACTGGGTGGTCATTGAGCTTAGTTGGACCTCTCCTACGACCGTTGAGCTATGGCTTTTACTGGACAGGACGCGACATGGTGGCCATCACCTCCACGGTACAGACACAGGTTGGAGGTGATCCACCTCTCTCTGGGAGTGAGAGAGGCGTGGTGGATCTCCATGGGCTCTGGTTGGTCTGGACAGCTTGCTGGTGGGGCAGACGGAGGTAGGGAAACAGTGGAGTCGTCCCGTGAGCTGGTGACTGGCGCCTCCTCTCTCGTCGGCACTTTTTAATCCGGCGGTTAATGCGGACATCCAAGGCTATGGCTTTGTCAAGTGTGGATGGTTGCTCATAGGAGACCAGCTTCATGTAGTCAGCCATACTGTAAAGGAAGGCGCCCACCAGTGCCTCCTTGTTCCATGAGCTGCGCCCTGCCAAGGTCCAGAAGTCAATGGAGTTATTGGCCACAGTCTGCCTGCCTTGAGGTACCCTCATTAACTCCCAGGATGCCTCTGCCAATGAGCTCACATCTAAAACTTTAATCATCTCCTCCACAAACTGGCTGAACGAAGAACATGCAGGTGTCTGACATCCATACTCTGCTGTTTTCCACAATTTGGCATGACCAGTCAGGTGAGTGATCACAAAAGCTACCTAGCAGGAGAGTCTGCTGGGGCAGGCACATTGGTGAGTCATAACACTGAAACTGCACTGGTTACAGTTACTAATAACCTCCTAATGGCGTCTGACCAAGGTCTTGTTTTAATTCTTGTCATATTAGATTTTAGTGTTGCTTTTGACACAGTTGACCACCAGATCTTGCTAAGGAGACTAGAATATCAACTTGGAATAAGAGGCACTGCTTTAGACTGGTTCCGGTCCTATATTTCAGACAGATATCAGTTGGTGTGTCAATGATAATCAATCACCAAGCACTTAAGTCAGTTACAGGGTTTACTAAGGATCTGTGCTCGGTCCAATTCTTTTCAATTTATATATGTTCCGTCTTGGCAATATCATCAGGAATCATTCAAAAGATTTCCATTGCTATGCTGATGACACCTAATTATATCTATCTATCTAGCAAGGTCAACACAATCAGCTACAGCAGCTTCAATCCTGCCTTGATGACATTAAGGCCTGAAGGACCCATAACTTCCTCCTTTTGAGCTCTGAAAAAAACAAATTACTGTTCAGAGGTCCAAAACACCTACGTGACTCTATATCTGATGTCATAGCAATTCAATATAGATTTGCTACTTTTTATTATTAGGGTCCAAGCAACAAAGTTGTGATAACCATATTAAAACGTAACTGTTTCTTTTATTATTAGGGTCCAAGCAACAAAGTTGCAAGGAACCTATTGTATCTGTACTGTTTTTTTTTAGGGTCAGAGCAACAAAGTTGCGAGAACCCTCTTAAATCTGCTGTGTTTCTTGTTATTATTATTACGGTCCAATCAACAAAGTTGCGAAAACCCTCTTAAATCTGTAGTGTTTCTTTTTAGGGTCCAAGCAACGAAGTTGCAAGGAACCTATTGTATGTGAACTGTTTCTTTTCAGGGTTCGAGCAACGAAGTTGCAAGAACCCTGTTAAAACTCTCCTGTTTCTTTTTATTATTATTAATGCTCAAAAAGGGAGCACTATTATTCTACACCGTGTTAATTAGTGCTCCGAAAAGGAGCACCATTAATCTACACCGTGTTTGTTCTCCTTATTATTATTATAGCAAACTTTCGGTCGAGCATAGCTCGACAACCGGCCATCGCAAACACACAAACGATACATCAAAACGTGCGGCTCGGCCCCGGCAAGTGTGGAAATGTTCAACCCCGATAAAATTCAAAATCAGACAATTGGCCGCTGTCGCCAAACGATCCAGATTTTGGACAAGTTAAATTAAAGATTTGTTCGGGAGACTCTCCTGCACGTGTTGATATATAGGAGCCTAAAAATTGACACAGACTGATGAAAAAATAACACTTTTTGGCCCCGCAGGGGCTCAGAAAGAGCAAAAAATCCCATAAGAAGTGAATGGGAAAAAACAGAAAATTCAAAAAGTTCCATAAGTTGTCGTAGAAACTTCGTTCAAACTTCAAAACGCAGGAAAACTTGTTGTCTCTGCCCGTACCCGACAGCGTGTTCATACCTTGTGTCATTTTTCATTCCAAATCGCATCAGGGCATTCCTGAGACTGTCCCCTGTGTGATCATGTGTTCATATTGTAGATAGGTGCAAGCGTTGTCCACCTAGAGCACATGTGTCAATCTCAAGGCCCGCGGGCCAAGTGTGGCCCACCATATCATTTTATGTGGCCCGCGAAAGCTTAAAAAGAGTGCTTTGACCAAAAACTACATTTCCCATAATGCCTGTCGGCTATGATCGCCAAGTGACGGCGCAGCGCCACTACCTCATACAGTCTATGGCCACTACACGGCAGTGTTTCCAAGTCAATGTCAAGGAGTTTAATTGAAGGTGAATTAATTGTCCCAAAATGTCCAAGAAGAGGAAAGTTGATGCAGACGGGAGATTATTTCAAGAACGATGGGAAGGCGAGTACTTGTTTGTGCTTCAAGGTGAAAAACCGGTGTGTCTTTTGTGTCATGAGGCGGTGTCAGTTATCAAGGAATACAACCTACGTCGCCACTTTTACACGAAACACGGAGCTTAGTACGGCAAAATTGGTCTTCAAGAAAAACAAGAACTTTCTCAAGAATTAAAAGGCAAACTGCGGTTGCAGCAGAGTGTTCACGAAAGCCACTGCCAAAAACAATGCAGCATTGAAAGCTAGCTTTATTGTGGCTGAAGAAATCGCCAAAGCTTCCAAGTCCTTTTCGGAAGGAGCGTTTCTGAAGGAGTGCATGCTGAAGGTCTGTCAGCAGGTGTGTCCCGACCAGTTACAGATTTTTAAAAAGATCAGTTTGTCAAGAAACACCATCGCGGACCGAGTTAAGGAACTATCAGAAAATCTTGCAACACAGCTGGCCGAGGAGACACGCAGCTACACTGCCTTTTCATTAGCTGTTGATGAAAGCAATGATAACATGGATACAGCACATTTATCAATTTTTATTAGAGCCGTGAAGTCGGATCTCTCTGTCACTGAGGAGCTGTTGGACGTAGCTGCAATGCATGGGACCACGACCGGACAGGACATTTATGATGCGGTGGAGAAGTCTGTAAGTAAAAATGCATTACTATGGGAAAACTTGGTGGGATTAACTACAGACGGAGCACCGGCAATGTGTGGAAGAAAAGGGGGCTTGGTTGGACTAATGAAGAGCAAAATGCAAAAAATGAACTGTCAGATGCCTCTGATAGCGTATCATTGCATTATCCATCAGGAAACTTTGTGTGGGAAGGTGCTGGGTATGGATGACATAATGACCACAGTCACGAAAGCAGTGAACTTCATACGTGCGCGAGGTCTATATCACCGACAGTTCCAGCTGTTTTTGCAGGAGATGGGCTCGGAGCACGGGGATGTGCCGTATCACACAGAAGTGCGGTGGCTGAGTAGGAGCAAAGTCTTAAAGCGATTTTTTGAGCTCAGGGAGGACATTGCTCTTTTTATGCAGAGTAAAGGAAAGCCCTTGTCTGAACTGTCGGATCCGAAGTGGCTGTGCGACTTTGCCGTGTTGTGTGACATAACCGAGCATCTCGCCCAACTGAATCAGAAGCTGCAGGGACGCAAACAAGTCATCACGCAGATGTCCGACACGATCACAGCTTTCCAGCGTAAACTGGATCTATGGACGTTGCAAGTAAAAGAGGATAATCTTGCCCACTTTCCTGTTTGTCAGAGCATGTCTGCCTCATTTCCCGAGACTTTTTCATGTGCCCAGTTGGCTATTAAACTGTGCCGGTTACAGACCGAGTTTGAACGGCGCTTCTCTGACTTTAGAGCACGGCAGTCTGACTTTGAAATGTTTGCCAATCCTTTCACCACCGACGTCTGCACTGCACCCCACCATCTTCAGATGGAGTTAATTGAGCTCCAGAATGACAGTGGCCTGAGATCGAAGTTTCATGATGCAGCAATCCAGGACTTTTACCGTCTGCTGCCCCCTGCTTTGATGCCACAGCTTCGACTTCATGCTGCCCGTGTTTTGTCCATGTTTGGGAGCACCTGTCTGTGCGAACATATGTTTTCCATAATGAATCTGAACAAAAACAAGTACAGATCACGCCTCACTGATGACAACCTCCATGCTGTTTTGCGGATTGCCTCAGCACAGGACTTAAAACCAGACATTGACACGCTGGTAACCGGAAAACGGTCTCAGACATCTGGTCAGAAAACAGGCAGGTAAGCATTCATTAAAAACATCATTAGAATATAAGTAAATGTAACTCAACCAAGAAGAAGAATAGTTAAGATCTGTGTGCAATTTAATAATTATGCTTGTACTTTGTGTTATTTTCAGAACATGAACAAAGGATGGTAGAGAGGGGATCCACTTGTGTTCAAGGACAGTCAGCATCTTTTCTTCAAAAACCTAACTAACCGAACTGAGTCAACATTTATTTTGTTTCAGGTTTAATGGGTGTATGCAGACAAATAATTGTAATCAAACTGACCTAACACCACATTAAAACTCCTAATGCCCAGCGTCTGGCTTGGCCTGGCCTGATATTGCCTCTGTGGATCACAGCACTGAGCAAAGATTGGTTCAAAGATTGGAGCCATTGGTCTCACACATGGTTTTTGTTATATTTAGCTCATTACATATTTTTTTCTGTGTATCTTCTGCTGCAATTATTTAGTATTCGCAGGTTTAATGTGTGTATGCAGACAAATTATTGTAATCAAACTATTTGATTGCAAGGCTGCAGCCTTTTTTGAATGCAACATGTACAGTTGTTGATTTTACAACAGCCCATTTTAATGGGTATTTATTTTATTGTGTTGTTTTTCTGAGTTGTGAATATGTTAATTTCTCTTTATTCACTTGGATATTCACCCTGATATTTGATCCATGATTGAAGGAGTTATGTGGGTTTCATATGTTGACAAATTGTAAGGATATATGTTATAACAGAGCAACAAGCAAACATTTTTTTCAATGTAACTGTAATACTTGTGACTTGAATAAGTAATAAATTAAGTAATATAATAATAAGTAATAGTAATATAATAAATAAGTAATAAAGTTATTTACCATGAAGGAGTAATTAATTTTTTTTACATTATTTTACATTTATAAGTTACATCTGGCCCTTTGAGGACAGCCATTATGCTGATGTGGCCCTCTGTGAAAATGAGTTTGACACCCCTGCCCTAGAGCTAAATGTTTAGCACTTGGGCAATTTCGCTTTTTCCCATAAGAATGAATGGGAAAATCGGAACGCCTCAAACAAAAATATGCTACGTCGCCATACTTTGAGGTAGAAACCTCATTTTAATTTCAAAAATTCAAGAAACTTGTGGTCTGTCTGTGTTCCGAGTTTCATATTGACAGGTCTTATAGTTTATCAGCAGCACATTCTCAAAGCTTATTTGGTGAATTCCCTGCTACTCTCTCTCCCCTGCTGACAGTGTCCTGCTGGAGCAGGCTGACAGATGACCTCATACAGACACACAAACACTTCAGGCACACTCACACACACCCTCGGTCTCTCTCATACATGCATACATGCATGTTAATACAAAGTTATGGCCGAAAAGAGCAATTTTCCTTCAGCTTTGGGGGCGGGGAGGTTGGGGCAGCTAGTGACTCGATCGTGGGCACAGGTTTCAAAGCACTCTCAAAATTTCAGCGCGCTGGAATTTTGTAGTTCTTCTTCTTATTATTATAGCGAAATTTCGGTCGAGCGTATCTCAGGAACCGCTGATCGCAGACACACAAACGACACATCAAAACGTGCGGCTCGGCCCCGGCAAAAAAAATTCCAGTTTTTGGCCCCGCTGGAGCCTGCTGGAGCAGGCTGACTGACGACCTCATACAGACACACAAACGACTCGATGGTGGGCACACGTTTCGGAGCACTCTCGAAACTTCAGTGCGCTGGAATTTTCTAGTTATTATTATTTTTATTATGATTCTCGGAAATAAGTAGTCGCTTTTTGGAGGACTGAACAAGTTTGAAAATGCACCATTTTTGAAATGCAAATTGGGATTGCCGAAAAACGTTCTTTTTATTATAAATAGGGTCCGAGCAACGAAATTGAGAGAACCCTCTTAAATCTATTAAAACTCTCTTGTGTCTTTTTATTATTATTAGGGTCGAGCAATGAAGTTGCGAGATAAAGGGTGGTTGGATCCTTTAGAAACACTTTTTTCCACCACTTGCAATATATATTTATTGTTTTATTACCACTGTTAATACTGTTTATCATTCAATTCTGTTTTATATATTTTATATATGTAATATATTTAAGATTCTATTGGTCATTATTGATCTTACACTACTGGAAACAGTACATTTCCGCGAGGGAGCATCCCAAAGGGATTAACAAAAGAAAGTTTAAAGTCGAAGGACCACTCTTGCGCATGCACAGAGTAGAACGTGTTCATGTAATAGCTTTAGCCGGCTAGCAGTTTGTCTGTTCAAGAAATTGAAATTGCTGTTAGCCTCCAAAAAAACTGTTGAGTGTATTTATGTGCAGAGCATCCACAAACAAATTTGAAATTTAAATTGTGAAATTGTACACAGTAATGTCAGAAATCATGCATTATGATAATGACATGGTCTTGTCTTGTGTATTTACAAGTTTTATTGAATAACAGTGACATCACATACTCTAGCCATTGATGTAATCTTAAGGACTTGGAGACTCAATACACATGTGAATAATTCCCAAACACTATAAAATCTGTCTGCTCAGACCACATGAGGATGCGATTTGACACTTGTATCCACATTAGGTGCAACCTCCTCCATTACTCAGAACATCACACACAAACGTACACATTACTGATGGATGTGTTGAACCCACCACATTGTGCATGTTTTATTTGTTATTTAGTTAATAAATATATAACCTCTCACCACCATCATTTTGATGAAACTTTCAGAGAGAATTGTGACAGAAACATATCATATCTAAATATCTAAAAACTAGACAAGTGAGTGCGACTTCAAGTATAGATTACTACAGTTTATAAATTGCCTTTAAAATCCATGGCTATACAGATGCCACATAATCAATTATTCATTTTGCAAAAATAAGGCCATCACATTTAGTGGATATGTTAAACCAAAAGTCTGATCTTGCTAAAACAGTCCATTTTATGTATGTGGCTGTTCTCAATTTTTTGGAATAGACTGACAAAGATGGAACCACATTAGTTTTCTTCACATTTTTAACCATTAACATCTTGACCATTTCTCACAAAAAGCCAGTTTTTAAATACAAAATACACACATGTATGAAAAGGTGTTATTTGACATCAAACATCAGACTTCACAAATGCACTTTCCACAGTCCTTCAAATATCTAGTAGAATTTGTAAATTTCCATCATAAATTAGAAGTAGAATTTTCAAGCCAATTCATGCCACCAGAATCTGTCATATCCACAAGCAAGTGTAAAAGTCCATATTTCAAAACTACATTTAAAATATTCTAACCCTTGAAATTTTGAATGACTGCTATGAATATACTGCATTCATAATTGATATTGTCTGTCTGTCTCTATCTATCTATCTATCTATCTATCTATCTATCTATCTATCTATCTATCTATCTATCTATCTATCTATCTATCTATCTATCTATCTATCTATCTATCTATCTATCTATCTATCTATCTATCTATCTATCTATCTATCTATCTATCTATCATCTATCTATCTATCTTATCTAGCTTTCATTCTCTTAACCTGATCAACTCCATTCAGTGGCCATGTGAGAGGCAAATGCAACTCCACAATGACTCAGTAGTTAGGGTTTTTGCAAAACCAGGCACAAAATTTCATTTTCATTGCAGTATTATACTAAGTGTGACTGCAATAGTAAAGTTTAATATTTCAAAAGGTATTTTGACAGTGTATTTGCTGACGAATTAACATTGAACATGTATGCATAACGTTGGGTCAGGTTGAATTTTAGTTTTTTGGGGGTTTTTTTAAGTACAATGTCTCTGTAAAATTACTGAAATGAATAAGAGTGTTCATAATCACTGTATGGTATGCTGTAAGGTGCTGCTCAGTCCAGCACAGATTCCTCTTCAAAGTGGGCTAAAAAAAGAGGAGCTTTGGATGGCCTAGGACCTATATTAACCCTGCGGTTGCCCGTACCATGACGGGCGCAAAGGCTCGGACCCGCTCACAGCTGCTTGCAGCTTTAATTATCATTATCATTATTCTTGGGAAAAAGTAGTCGCCATTTTGGGGGCCTGAACATGCTCGAAAAAGCACCATTTTTGGCATGCACATTAAGATCGGTGAAAAATTTCATATTGTAAAGTTGTTCAAAATGCACAGGGCAAAATTACACAATAGCACCACCGCGAAATTTTGAAACGGCGAGCCCCACTTCTGAGTTTTGCTTAAATACATGAAACTTGGTGGGTTTATAGAACATATTGAGGCACACAAAAAATCCTCTAGAAGCCCGCCCTCAACCCAACAGGATGTCGGCCATTCTGACTTGTATGTTTCCCTCTCGGGAGGAGCTGTTCCTAGGGCTTTTGCCTGATTGACTTCAAATTAGGTACAGATCATCCACAGGCAATGGTGAAGAAACACTCCTCAAAAGAATTTCTGTAGGTCAAAGGGCGTGGTTGCTAGTTGATGTTTTTTTTCACGCTCTTTCAGGGCTTCATGCTGAATAGCCTTATATATGAACTTCCAACCTCACTCATGGCATTCCCCAGTGGTGACGGGAAGTAATTAGTAAATTACTTATTAAAAGTAAAGTAAAATAGGATTCTTGGGATGGCCTCGGAACTACATTGACCCAGCAGTTGCCAGTACCCCAACATGCACACAGGTGAGGACCCGCTCACATCTGCTTGCACCTTTAATTTAAACATGGTTCCTGAAGACCACTCCAGAGTCAAGATGGCAGAGCTATGCAAGTCAAACTCCTGGCTTTATAAACTGCACCTTGTAAACCAATGGGTGATAGATGGATGGTTTGATTGTGGAAGCAAAACTGTGTTCAGAGCTGAATGCGATCCTGCACTGTGGGTGCATCTTGCTGAGTGCGGGCATTCTCTCTGCAGTGAGGATGCCAGTGGACCGTCTGTTTGGGTCCATTGGGGTGTATAGAGGATAGTGAGACTCTGTCCTGCGTGTCTCGTTTGCAGCTGGATAAATTAATGAAAAAGAATAAATGAAATGTGTTCCCCGCAACCAGTTTTGAGTGGTTATATGTTTACTTTTCATGCATAATTTGGTCCATTATCAGCATGCTTACAGATGTGTCGATATACATGAAGCAGGAGCTATCCCATGTCGTCACTGTGCACAAAAAGAATATAAATAGGAAGAGGATCTATATCGACATGCTGCAATGCACAAACCAACTCTTGTACTGCCTTTCTTTGGATCTTTTATGGATAACATTCATAATTCACGTGTCATATTCATAATTCATAATTACAGCTTTTTCCTTTCGTGCCAAGTTTGTTTACGAGAAATTTTGACCTCAGACCTGAACTGGCAGTGATTTCAGTGCTGCTTCTCAGTGGATAAATTGCTCAACTACCAATGCAAAGTACATACAGGAATATTTATGCTCTACACAAGGCCAGGTTTGTGTGTACACAGTGTGTGTGCATAGAGCATAAAAGGGCCTTTAGAGCAACATTGACGGCCCTACAGTATTCATCCATAGTAATTAAATGCCCATAACACTCCTATAATTGATTTAGAGACGAAATACAACCTGTTTTCGTGTTGCATTTTACTTTCCACTGTTAATGCAGTTTAAATATGGAGAAAAGAAAAAACAAAAAACAAGATTTTTAAGGGAAATAAACCAAGAACCCACTAAACTGACTAGAACAAAACAAAAACTCAACACTGACTGCAAAGTAACAAAGAAACAAAAACCTGGTTGAACAGGAAACCTACCCAGAGGCACACTGGAAACAAGTTTCAACAGAGAGTTGAAAAAACGGCAATTTTCTTTCATTCAACAATATTTTTTTTGATAATGATGAAAAAAAGAGAAAAACATAAAGCGTGTGCGGTTGTTAGGGTACAGCAACAGCTGACTGTTGCTAGGGTAAACAAACAGCAGCAATTGACTGTTGCTAGGGTACAACAACAGCTGACTGCCAACAACAAACTGACGAAACTCATGTCAAATTACCTACTGCTCCGGTCCAATTGAACATAACTTCAATCAAATGCAAATACAATCTCCCTTTTAACAACAGATTCAACATATGACCTGTATTTCAAATATTAATTCTAACTTCGATTTTACCTCAATAATTCATCAATTATTTACTTCCCTAAAACAATGTCTGCCCAACAAATAAATTCTCAACATCAGTGTCAAAATGGTCATCACAGAACCATTCATCTATCTTCTCATTTTTAACATTGTCAATAACATTGGTATTGATGTTGGAGGGTGGCATCAAAAATGTGATGTCCTCAGCTAACGCCACTTCACAGCTTGCTGATGCTGTAGCTGCATGTTCAGTGTCAACATTATTGATAATGTCTGTGTCGCCATCCCCAACAGCCTTAAAAAAAGTGGGAGAAATTTGGCAGTGTTGCCAGGGTTCACAATCCCCTGGTAACTACTGAGTGTGTTTAAGCATGGGGACATGTGGACCAGTCCATTTCATTCTGAAAGTAGGAGGTGTTTGTGTGGGGACAGATAACCATGAACTGGGTATTTAAACTACTACTTCAATGTTTGAACATATTTCTTAAGAATAATTATAAAATTGACCATGTTTTTGAAGGGTCTTTTAATTTTTGAAATGTCATTATTTATTTATCTTTTTTATGGTGGGGTCCCCCCAGCCAGCTGCCTACCTATTCCTAGTTAAGACCATGTCAGTGTGAGTGGAGCCTGAGATGGAGGCACTGTGCTGTTCCAGGTGCAGATGAGCTTCATTCTGAAGACTTAGAAAGGACCCAGTACTTGTTGCCGGTAAAAAATACACAGACCTTGTTGCAAATGGAATTAAATGTTGGGTGAAACATGCATGGAACAATTGTGCATTTGAAGATCTTCAGTGTTCAGTGTTTTGTGTTTTACCAAGACCTGCAGATTTTTCAAGAAAAATGGAAATCTCAGCAAGGAAGTGCTTGAAAGTGCCTCTAAGCTTGAGCTTTTTCTTCCTGCTTTGTTCATGTTTCATGTTCATCAAGATCCAGTGTTCTCCCCAGGGGTAAGCTCACCATCTTTGCATCTTATTTGTGTTATCTGTTCACTAGTTCTAACTGAGTTTCCACCATTGATTTCAAAATTTCAAATAATTCACTACATTTGTTTGAGTCCAGAGTCGAGTATTGGGTCCCACTTCTTCCCTTTTGTCCTGGTCTTTAGCCCTCTAGTTTTTCCTCTAATGCTTCCTTGTCTCCCTCTCCCCCCACGTGTTGGCCATTCACCCTTATTTTCGCTGGTTCCTTGTCCTGTTGACCCCAAGTCCATTGTCTGTCTGACTCTATTCGTCCCTTCTTCGTCTGTCCCTGAGTTTTGTCTGTTCCCTCTCATGTCCAGGTGTGCCTGCTGCAAAGGTTGCCCCGGCTGAGCCTCCTTTTACAATTGACTTCACACTGGCTCGGATGAGCAAGACATTGGATTTTTGCTTTGACTTTGGCGACATTAAGCCGATCAAGAACAGGCTCAAGTAGTCAGTGCCACTAGACCACAGCCCTGAGAAGTCAGTACAGGTCCACCACAGTCCCCAGCAGTGCGAGCACCTCCTCCTCCACAGTCCCAAGCGGCTGGCGCTGCAGTCCGGAGTGGCCAGAGCCACCCATTCACCACAGTCCTGAGTGGTCAGAGCTGCTGCTCCACCGTCCCAGGTGCTCTGACCTCATCCTCCAGATTTCTGAGCATTCCTCCATGATTCCAAGTGGTTGCAGTCCCTCCTCCAGTGTCCCGAGTGGTCCGAGCTTATCCTCCACAGCCCTAAGCAGTTGGAGCTGATTCTCCAGAGTCACAAGAGGTCGGAGTCGCTCCTCCAGTCCACTGAGCGGTCTCTGGAGTTGCCTCTTCCAGCCACCTCCCCAGTGTCCAGAGAACAACTTGGATCATCTGGGATCCTGTCACAAAGGGGGGGGGTCTTGTTCGTTTGCCAGTTTGTACTCCTTGGTATGTTCTGTGCTTGAACTTCTGCTACTTGCTTTGTTCCTGTTTATCAAGACCCTTGTGTTCCATGTTTTCCCAAGATCCCAGTGTTCTCGCCAGGGGTAAGCTCACCATCCATGTCTCGTTTTGTGTTATCTGTTCAGTTTCCACTCTTGATTTCAAAATTTCAAATAATTCACAAACTTTGTTTGAGTCCAGAGTCATGCATTTGAGCCCTTTAATAACTGTTTAAGTCTTAAGGTCCTTCCACATAGACCACGGCAAGCGCAGGCGGCGGGCGGCAAACCCATTCATTGTGCATGTGGCTGTGCGGTGTAAGAGCCGCTGAGCGGTGCGCAGGGTCAGCGCCTGTCGCTGTTGTGCGCCGCTCATCGGCGCGCAAGAGTTGAGAAATGTTCAACTCGGGCGCTGCGCGCTGTGACATCATCGCAGTGTGTCCAATAGGAGAGAGGTTGTTGGGCCACGAGTTCCAGAGGACTCCAGAACTATGGAGGGGCAGATAATCAAGTTTCCCGATCTCTCGGACACAGGGTTTACTGGGTAGGCGGTTAAACTGCTCCCTGCTTAGCCAAAGTAGACCTCAAAACGGGTGTTATGGAGCTGTAGCTTCCGGACCCAGTCTATATTCCCCCAGTTCCTACCTTCCCATCAGAATTGGATGGACCCACATCCTCCTTTTCTGTGCTGCTCGTCTCCTCGTCTCCTTATTAGCACTATAGCCAGGACTTAATACACCTTCTCACAAGATCGCGCTCAAACCAACTGCTAAATGTTGTTACTGGTAGCTTAGCAACCTTACCCCCCTTTGCTGTCTTGCCGCGCGGCACAGCGGCAGCGCTGCGCCCGGCTGTGCTGTACCCGGCCGCGCTTGCCGCAGTCTATGTGGACGCACCTTTAATCAGACCTTGACACTTATATTATTACATGGAGAAATAACAAAAAAAAATCTGATTTATAAAGCTGCACTTTTGAATCCTTATTGTTCACAATTATTGACACAAAATTACTTTATGAAATATTTTGTGAGGATCAATGAGCATTCTTCTGAATAACTGATAATCTTTATGTCATTGGGAGCTGAGGGTTAATGCGGGCTTTTGCAGATGGAAATGGGTATGAGGTGGAAGTGAGTATGATCATATCAGACAATGTCCTGGAAGGGCACATGCAGCTAGTTTTACAGACACATTTACAGACTCATTTCACATGTAAATGCAACGTCTGGCATGAAGGCCTCACTTTAAAGCTATGCACTCAACATGTTAATTGGGT
The DNA here is from genome assembly GCA_029224185.1 of Karalla daura. Taxonomy (NCBI): domain Eukaryota; kingdom Metazoa; phylum Chordata; class Actinopteri; order Chaetodontiformes; family Leiognathidae; genus Karalla; species Karalla daura. Next base: position 3,195,447 of record CM055188.1, on the reverse strand, counting down.
CTTACTCAGCCCAAGGCATGTTGGATATGATACAAGAGTAAAATACCCAAATTATTTTGTTAATTTTTTATGTTGATCTTGGGGGAAAAATCTGGCAAACTATTGGTTTGGACATAACCACAGTGAAGAGTTTTATTGAATTTAAGTTAAGCTGCACTCACTTTTGCATAGCTTGTTGCATGATATGGTTACACATATGAAGTTACATTTCTCTGGCTTTTTTTAAACAAAAGATTGAATTGATGATTGAATTGATAAAACTGACATTGACCATATTTATACTATCTTGTTGCATCAAAACCTTAAACCTAATCCTTAAAGTATAGAATTTTGTTCTATAAGAGGATAGGGCAGTAGGGACAAGATTCATGTAGCATATACATTTTTTTTGGTCTATCATTGTAAACTTCAACCTGACATCAACAAGAAATGCAAGTGAAAGGATGACTGTTTATATTCAAAAACCTGATTCAGACAAAATGTTTGAATCAAATGATTATTGTAATACTGGTAATTTTTCTCATTTTGCACTACAGAAAAGTTTCTGCGACGGCTCTGTGAACTGGACACTCTTTCCATTGCTTCCTTCCCTGACACCCTATGTCACTAACACCCTGTGGAACAACAGGGCATGCCCTTTCCTGTGGGTCCCAGCCCTAACTTGGGCACACATTGGCCGAATACTTACTTTTACTCACTGATTGCTAGAGAATTAACTCTAGAATAACTTTACCACTGCATGGTATGCAACAATAGTACCAGGGTAGTTCTGGTGCTTTTCCACTTTGTACCTGGTACCATTTTTAATATCTGTTTGGGTAGGGTTCTGAGTGGTGAAATTAGAGTCACCTGACCAGTGCTAGCCCAAATCCCTATTGGGCCCTAAGCAGAATTTGCTTTATATTGGGGGGGGGGGGGGGACTATATTAATTCAGTTTATGGTGCTACATTACAGTATTACATTTGTATACACATTTATCTTCACGTGACTAATGCCTCAGATCTATCAGCCTTATTTTGGCTCATTAAATGTGCAAATTGAAAACTTACCTGGCCTGGTTTGGCATCCTCACATATAGATGCCTCATATGGAGTGGCGAGTTCAGGAGGGTTGTCATTTACGTCCAGAATCCGAATACTCACTGCTGAGTGGGATGCCATGGTGTGGTTGCCTGGAGAGAAGATTGCAATAAATATCTAAGCTTCTTCTACCTAAACACATGATCGGTGCAATGACCTTTGATTAATACCTCTCACAGCAGTTAAGCTGTATCAAAAAAAGAAGCTACATTTGAGAGAGTAAAAACTATTACAGTAGGGAGAGTCAATGGGTAAAATCATTGTCCCAGTGCCCAGCAGATTAAGGATTGAGCCTTTGATCTCAGTTTGTGTTTTGAAGTCATATTTCCTATTTAGGAGTCTTATGATATCCTATTGAAAATATGTGTATTTGCTCAAAGGAGTACTGCTGTCTCTACATACTAAAATGAACCTATTTCTGTGTGGTGTGTACAACAACCCAAAGCACAGGATTAAATTTCAGTTTCAGATTTTTCTTTGGTGCATTACTGTGGCCATTTATTGTGGCAAGTCCTGCCTTTCCATGCATACGCTCAGGCTGTGCCCAAAATCACCCCCTACTCCCTACAGAGGGTAATACTTTGGGCAGACAACGAATGTGTTGTGAAGGAAAAATGTAGTGCCAATTGTCTCTTTCTCGAACCCTGTTTCCCTTTATGCTTTGTGGTAGGACCGCAAGAAAAAATGGAAGAAAATGGCAGACCAGCGTGAATGTCACAAATGTAACCAAATTTGTGATTTATAGTCAGCATAATGCGTACATCAAAAGTCATTGACATTATTTTTTTTGTTTATCATTTTACTGATATAGGAAAAACTACAGCCCAGAGACCTCAAGATCGAACACCCAGTCTCTGATCCACTGGGCCACGATTGCCTGGATAGCCCCGGAGCACACATCGACCGGTGTTTTGAACAACTGGGGCAGATCCTACCGTAGGAAGACTCCTCTCCTAGAGACCTAGAGCTCCCACCGGAGTTCTAGGTCTCTACATTGACCAGTGCTTCAACACGATTATGAGGACGAGCAAGGCACCAGCCCCGAGCTCATAGCAGACCCGGAGGAAGGACTCACCCGGATCCTCGACACCCGGTAACAGCACGGTAGGTGTCCTCATGTCCATCCACGAGAAGCTGGACAGCCTCAAGTCATGACTCATTCAGCCAGCAACAGGTAGTCGAACTTGCCGCAGAAAATAAATTGCTCCGTGAGACAGTGAACTCACTCACCATGGAGATGTTGATGATGAAAAAGTTCCTAGAAACTGGATCTCGGGCCAAAATTGCAGGGGATAAACTATTTTTTGATAGGCAGCTCTACCACGACCGTGACTCCCTGGTTGTTCTGATCAACTTTACTGTCTCTATTATTTAATCCCCATCTTACATGTTCTGTGTCTTTCCTACTTTGTATCCAACAGTCAGCTAAATATGTTAATAAAGCATGCATAGGCTTACAAAAGCAGTCACACAGGCAGACATTGAGTCATATAGTCACTCATACGTCCACCCAACATCAAAATGCTCACTCACTCCCTCACACCACTCACCTTCTAGCACTAACAACAACAACAAACGAAACCAAGCATGAACACTCAGGTTTTTCACCTGGAGGGCCAATCCATGCGCGAACATCGGATTCGTCGACCAGTGAGATCCGTGCTGATAATATTTGCGCAACCAATCAGCGGCGGATTGTCGCTTTTTTTTAACAAATCTTTAATCCATTGCAAGTCCTGACACTCTCAGGACTTGCAATGGATTGGTCCGATCCACCCCACACCCCCTGCCTCTCGCAATGGTTTGGTCCAAAACAGCCATGCGTTACCCAAGGGACAGTGATTCACTACATTGTTTGTAAGTACTCAGTTCCACAACAACAAACACAACAAATGTCGCTTTTCTATTGTCTTGTATTTTTTTTCAGGTTTAAAGTCATTTTTTTGCCTTCAAAATATATAGTTAACAGAGAAGAGGTGTGTAGAGGAAGAGGAGTGGGGTCAAGTAAGGATCATGCTTGTGCATTTTGTCTTAGTATTCATTTTATCAGTGTCACTGTCTATCAGTGTTTTTAATTCATTCTGTGGTGTTTCAATCCATTTTAAGGAGGCCTTCTAGATGCAACAGCCGGCTGCAGCATGTGCTGTCCAGGAACCAGCAGGGCAGCAGGGGGCTATAACTGTGGGGCAGGAAAGTAAAACAGGGTGCAAGGTCTATATCCAGCGACCACCACTGAATCACTGGAGTTCAGTGATCTGAACTCCAGATCACTGAGGTGCTATCCGGAGAGTTACCAACAAATTTCTTATGACTATTGGACAGTTACTTCACTGTGAACAATACTCATTAATGATGTATGTATCTACTCTGTAATGACAAAAGCTGGCCCAGGAGCCACAGGGCAACGGTCTGCACCAGTCTCCAGGCTGCATTGTCTCATCCTCCCATCCACCATGGGACAGCTGACTACCGCGAGCAGGGACGTGCCAAAATGTCCCTGTCATTTCCATAAACTGGAGATTTAATACATCATTCCTGAAAGACAAGGAGTTTGTTGAATACTTCGTTCATCCTGCGGGGGGGAACAAGACAAGGCTGTCCACTCGCTGTTCGCCACATTCATTGAACCGCTGGCTGTGGCTATCCAACAAGATATAAATATCAAAGGGATTTAAACAGCAACCCTCGACCATAAAATAAGTCATAGCAACGAGGTAAACACAGCCTCTTCGTCTAATTAATGTGACTCGCGCTCTCACTTCTGTAAGGACCTCTATATTACATGCTGGCACGTGGAACCTTAGTTGGTGAAGCCGGTCTGAGTGAAAAATGAAAAAAATTATTGGAGATTTTCGTGTTATTGCAAGAAAAGTGACTTCTGCGTAGGCTTTATTTTTCGTACTACAAGACTACGTCCATCTTTTATATACAGGGTGTGTCTGAAACCACTCCCTAACCTCTATAAAGGGCCCTTAATCGGGTGGATGCCATTTTAAGTAGTGTTCGAATGCTAAGTGAACAAGAGTAAGGGCCCTTAATGTATACCACAATGCACCTGGATTTCATGTATTTCACATTGGATGGTCACTAGCTGGAGCCCTATATCCCATCATGCACTGTGGTCGGACAGCGGGAATAAAGAGCAATATGGCCGACTCGGCACAGCAGCTGCAGTACAAATATAAGTAACTTGATTGTCAGAATAATATATTCATATTCGAACGTTGTTGATAAAACAATGATTGTCGATATTTTCCGCCAGTTTGGTATGTATAAATGATGCGACAATACTGTCATCAACGAGTTACAGTGACAGTCAAGTGTCCGAAAGTGTTTACCGGCAAGTGAGGGCACTATATAGTGGACTACATGTAGTGCACTATTTAGTGGTTAGGGGTTAGGGAGTGGTTTCGGACAAAAGCACAGCAGCACCTGTGCAGCACAGGGTAAAACAGTTATGGCACACCGCGTGTGTGTGTGTGTGTGTGTGTGTGTGTGTGTGTGTGTGTGTGTGTGTGTCTGTGCGTTTGTGTGTGAGCGTTTGTGTGGAGCATCCGTTTTATGACAAAAAAAAGTCTGTACTTGCCCTTATTAAGCATGAATTAAAACAAACAAAAATGGCATGAAAATAAATAATTGTGCTTGATTCATACTTATACAGTCTTTCATATTTCAGACAAAAACATCTCACATTGAGTGGCAACCTGATGGGGATAATGCACCATGCACACCATAGCAAGCAGCTGTTTTGACAGATAGCATCCTGCCCATGCTCGTGACTGACATGAGGCCTCTAACAATGATAGAGGATGATGGTACAAAGCAATGATCCGCGCCCTGCAGCCTGGTTACACTCTTCCCTCATGGATCCAATTTTTTTAATACTCAAATTATTTTAGTAATTAATATTATTAGTTTAACAGCTCTGGGCAGCTCAATTAACTTTTTTACTTAGTGCATTTTTTGCACTAATATTGTTCATTCAGAGTAACATTCGTGTAGCCAAGTGAATTTTTTTATTTCATTTATTTATTTATTTACTACATTTTTCTAAAATACAAATTTTCTTTTATGGTGTGAACTTCCCCAAAAGGATTTTCCCTTTATGTAAAAAGAGAAAGAAAAGTTCCTATAGCGATGTTCTATGTTCTGCCCTTTGTTCCCCTGGGGTGTTGTTTTGGCGTTACACCACTTAGCCTTACTGAGCTGTGTGCTCAATCCTGGTGAGTCACTGTAGGAGGCACTCTCTCCCTGTTGTCTAGCACTTTTATTTTGTTCAAAACCACAATGTGTTGATATTTGTTTTGATGCAATGTGTTAGTGATTAAGTTTATATTGATTAACAATTTGTCAATTTAACACCAGACTGAGTTATTTTTGTTAGCTTTTTTCTAGCTTTATACTAACAGGGCCGGTTTTCCCTTCGTTTCCCTCTTTTTTTATGCTGACTTCATGAGGTTGTGCTCAGCATGTTGTAGCTGTGAAGTAGCTGTATTGTCTTGTGTTGGGATGATTTGTTATGGTTATAAAGTTTTTTTAGAACAGTGGAGAGTTGCAGTGTGGCTCTGTGCGTGATGCCTGATTTTTATTTCGAAAGGTATGTTAGTGACAATCTTGATCTTGATATTTTGCTCTATAAAAGATGAGCTAATATGGGTGAATTTTATTATAAGTCTTTTAAACTGGAAGATGTGTGGGAAATATTTAATGTATTCAATGTTGTATTTAATGCTGTCTTGGTATTAAACTGCTATATTGTTTACTTCCTGAGTTTGAGTCTTTCATGATATATTAATGACAAATCAATATGCTACCACTTTACTTGAGGTCAAAGAATATCCTTATTACACTGTTATAATGGTGTCATGTCTATGACCAAGTGCTAGAATTGGTCTGAAAACTTGGTTATTATAATAATCATTATGTCAATTTGTCATACACACAGAAATAGATTCATTTGTCAAACTGTCAAGACATTTTCTGTCAATGTCACTTTGATTAATGTCAAGTTGTCATAATCGAGACAACCCAAACAGTGTCAACCTGTCATTACAAAAACCGAATGGCATTTAATGACAGCAGTCATAAACATTTATGACATTGACATAATGTTTATGACAAGTTCATGACATGTCATATGACAGTTATGACAGTGTCATGTCACTATTATGACGGTACCTTCAAGTAAAGTGTTACCCTAAAATCTAAATTGTTGGCGATCAGTCCATCTCTCTCTCTTACTGTCTTGCTTCTGCCTGCCTATCTGTCCTGGGTAAAGATCCCCTCCTCTGTCTCTCACCCTGAGGTTTCTTCTTTTTTTCGCCCTGTCAGGGTTTTTCTAAATAATCATTATTTAGCCTTTGCAAGGGTCTAAGGGCAGGAGGTGTTCACTGTGTCACTTCTCTGTACATACTGTTGCTCACTTTGTAAAGTGGATAACGTCTGAGATAACGTCTGTTATGAGCTGACGCTTAAAATAAATAAAAGTTAAGGGAAGTTAAGGTTACAACAGAAGACAGTCCAGTTTTGAATTGAACCTTGATTTCCAGAGGAACAAGGAGGCTTTAATCCAAGTCACGTAACACTCTCCTTGAGGTGAACAAAAAGTTTTGTTCCATGTTCTCACCAAAACTCTCCCACAGCCATGTTTTTTTCCTCAGTGACAAATAAAGCTGTGTATCATTTACCTTTCAGCTGCCTTAAACCAGCTATGTCCTGTATGCCTCACGTCCTTCTTATGTCTGGTGGCATCCCTCAACCCGGGTGTCAAAAAGCAAGTTTGAAAAAAAATTTATAAAACAAAATTTAAAAAAGTTTATAAATTATGCTGGTACTCTTGAAACCATGTAACTCTTGGTTTTTGCCTCCCAGGTCTGTTCAGCTTCTTCTCCCACTAGTCTGCTCTTTTTTCTCTTTCTTCACTCAAGATAGACTACAAAGAATATCACTAGGGTATCCTGGTGCAATGTGCATTGGTCATGCTCAAATATGGTGTTTACTATGGAGAAACTGTAACAGGCAGAGGCTCCAGCTATGCCCCTAAATGTGTCATACTGACACACAAGGTACCCTTCAGCGTCTGTATAAAACACTATGGGTTGTCAATTGACTTCTACGTAAATGCTCTCTCATCAGCAAGAGATGCTCAGAGCAGAGTTCCAAGCTGTCCATTCACGCAAATAATAACCAGGTCATGGTTCAACGTCACGCTGCACGCTACAATCTCATTGGAGAACCCGTAAGTGTTTTTCTCACAATTTTAAAGATTTCCTTTAAAAACATATTCAACATTTCTCAATACAAAAACTTCAGTATTATGCCGTAGAAAAAACAGAAAATTTAAAAAATCACCCAAACATTCGCTGCAAAGTTGTTGTAGAAACTTTGACCAAACTTCAAAACGCAGGAAAACTTGTCGTCTCTGCCCATACCCGACAGCGTGTTGATACCTTGTGTCGTTTTTCATCCAGGCCCTCTCAAAAACACGTGGGTTTGGCGTTTTTTCAAAAGTTAGAGTGGGGAGAGACCAACTGTCAGAGTGCAGGATGGCTGAAAAATCACCTCTCATTTTACTCTTTTCACGCTGCTCCCAGCCAAACCGTAAGCAGTAGACAAATTCTTTTTTCCACTTTTGTAGGCAAATTTGTGCTCTCTCGTGCGATGCTGGCCATAAACCTGAGCGCTTTGTAAAATTTAAACGGCGAGCCTGAGAGTCAGGCCAGCGCAGCCTCTTCTCTCCAAAAGCCCCCATTCATTTTCCAACCACTGCGATCAAAGTTAAACTTTACACTTCTACTCGCAACTGTGGCCTCAGTTTCGTACACACACCAAATCACATCAGGGCGTTCCTCAGACTCTCTCCTGCGTGACGGTGTGTTTGTTTTGCAGATAGGTGCAAGAGCCAAATGTTTAGCACTTGGGCAATTTCGCTTTTTCCCATAAGAATGAATGGGAAAATCGGAACGCCTCAAACAAAAATGCACTACGTCGCCATACTTTGAGGTAGAAACTTCATTTTAATTTCAAAAATTCAAGACACTTGTGGTCTGTCTGTGTACCGAGTTTCATGTTGATAGGTTTTATGCTTTCTCAGCAGCACCTTCGCAAAGCTCATTTGGTGAATTCCCTGCTCAGGTGTTTCTCCTGACAGTGTCCTGCTGGAGCAGGCTGACTGATGACCTCATACAGAGACACAAACACTTCAGGCACACTCACACACACACTCGGTCTCTCTCATACATGCATGTTAATACAAAGTTATGGCCAAAAACAGCAATACTTGTTCGGCTTTGGGTGGGTGGGGGGGTTGGGGCAGCTAGTGAGCACTCTCGAAATTTCAGCGCGCTGGAATTTTCTAGTTGTGTATGTAATTAAGTTTATGGGGAGGTCAGAGACAGCACCATTGGAGCAGGCACCAAATTCTATAAAAAGCTTCCAAAGTTCCTGGTCAGAATTTCTTCTCATCAATCTTTCAATATTCTCATCAGAGATTCTCATCTACCAGTTAATGTTTAAAGAAATATATATAACCATGACATACAATGAGAAAGGTGGGTGTAAGGGAGCTTCCACACTGGGATGCTGCCTCAAAAAAAAAAAAAAAAAAGTCGGAACAATCATAGCAACGACCCTAGCAACAGAGGAAAGATCAGAAATGCACCTGATCTGTCCATACTGTCCCTGATTAAAGCTGTCTCCAAAAATGAATGGGAAAGGAAATTCAATGAGAAAGAAAAAAAGTTAAGCGGAGCGCAAGAAGAAAGAGAGAGAGAAGGTAGCGATCCAGTTAGGTGCAGTAGCAATTTCATTGGAAAAACTATGAAAATATGAAAATATGGCGCTAACCCAACATGAAGCTATTTTATTTTTTAATTATTAGTGATACTTCAGTGACACTGATGTGTTTGTTATGGTTTGGTTTGTTTATTATTTTCTTTTCTTTATGTTCTCCCTGTTTTCTCTCCTGGTCATGTTCCTCTGCAGAGCTTGTGTGTCGCAGGCGGGGTGGCTGGCTCACGGCTGACAGCGGAGGCACACCTGTACTCTATCAGCCCATTACCTCCACCTTATTAGCCTGGCCTTTGGTTCTGCTAGCTGTCAGAATACTCTGTGCTGTATCCATGCATGCTGTCCTCTTGTGTCCCCTGATTCTCCAGTGTTACTCTGCTGAAGACAACCACCTGCCAGCAGGTTCCTTGCCACCGCAACCTGCTTTTTGTTTTTGGCTTTTGTTGAGCAATTAAAGAACCTCTGCTCTCAGCTCACTATTGTTCGTCTCTGCTTTGGGGTCCGATTCTGCAGACCCTTAACAGTGTTTGTATTGAGAAATGGTGACAATGTCATTAAAAGAATAGATTGTAGCTCGCAGCATGACATTGAGCCGTGACCCGGTTATTATTGCCATGAATGGATGGCTGGAACTTCTGCCCTGAGCATTTCTTGCTGAAGCAAGTGCATATACATTGATGTCAATTCATAACCCATAGCGTTGATATACAGATGCCGAAGGTTACCTTGTACATCGGAATGAGACGTTCACGGGTGTGACAAATAGTCAGTATTTTACGCGCTGGGACAAAAACTGCAGAAACTTTGAGTCCTCAATGGAGGTTAATAGTGTCTGTCACAAGGCTTACAGAGAATGGTTTCTCTGTCTCAATTTTCACCAAATAAGTGGGGTTGGCAATCAAAATCTGTTCCTTATCCTGAAGGTGCACTGGAGGGAACTCGAATCTGTAAGCAGAGGCAAGGACCCAGGAGTAAGGTCAGACCGGTCAAGCTCTCAGTTTACCATATAGGTGCAGTGAAGGTGATAAACAGTCTGTTAATTGGTGGTAGATGGATTTAGAAAATATAAGTCCTTGTATTTAAACATTAGCTGATCAACATGCTCTGGCATGAGCAGGCGCAGTGGCCATCAGGAGTATTGGAAGATTTCACGGTGGGTGGGCAAAGGAATAGGTCCAGCATTGGGACCCGTTGAGTGGGCTGGGGCCCAGAGCCCTCACCAGTGACTGCTCCACAACACTGTCTGGGGACTTGCCTATGACTGAGTGGTAGATCTCAGTCATAGTGTGCAATTGGGCCAGCTTCCTTCCCCATCCATCAATCAATCAATCAGAATTAAAAGACATTTCTGAGAAATCCAAGGGAGGCACAGAGATGTTGCATGAAAGAAAAAGACAGGCATTACAGACAGATACTGCCCAATATCAGAAACTGATTTATGTATTTAGTACTGCTGCATTTGCTTCAGCGTATGCAGAAGCAACTGTGGCAACTGCTGCCATTGCTCCAGTCTCCATCAGACTGAGGAATGCATCTAAAGCATATTGTTTTCTTTTTCTTATTCATGTCTGCAAAAAATCTGCTCATGTCTGCTCATATCACACACAGCTCTTCTATACCACTAACTGACAGTTTCTTGTCTCACCCAAACAACTACCTGATGCAACGTCATGATGAGTTGTGAGAAACAGTCATTCCGATGAGTCATATCATATGCCAAGTCTCCTAATTATGATTTGTCAAGAATTTAGGCCACTGTGATCATGTAGTGTGACGTGGCACAATGCTCTACAACCAAAAAAGGTCATGTACTGTAGTGTGCACTGGGCCTAAGGCTCTGTCCTCTTAAGCTATAAAGGTTTGGAGGTCCAGTGAAATGAGGGTTGGGAGCCAGGAGCAGGCCACACTGTCACCATGCTTTTTCTTTCTCAGTCTCTTTGTCAATCATGAATCACTGTGCAACCTCATTTATCTCATTTTTTGGTGAGAATAGAAGGACCCATATGCACAGAAATTATAACCGTGTAATTTAATTTTAGACATGTTTTCTACTCTTAAAAAATACAGTATTTCTTCATTTATTCCACTACTATTGTTAACCTAAGACTAATTTCAATCGACTTAGGTTAGCCTATTTCAAAGACAAATACAGTAAGTCCAGTGAAAGTGAAGTTGTGTGTTTTTTCCACAAGGATGATTTTGAAATATGATACTCGGGTATTCAGTTATTTTCAAGTACCTTAAAATGCCAAATTTAAGAGTCTGTAAAAAGAGAAAATATCTTAGACATCACATGGGTGATATGGATTAATGCAGGGTTGGCTAACCTGTTCCACAAAGAGCCGCTGTGGCTGCAGGTTTTTGTTCCAACCAGCCAGCAGCACGCCTGATTTGGCTTATTCAATCAACTGATCTGAACCTTCAGACAATTGATTGATCAATCTGTGTGCTATGGACAGGTTGGAACAAAAACCTGCAGCCTGGATTAGCGTATTGTACACTGTGTATCTAAACACTTTGTATATACATCAGCAGATGTGAGTTCCAAAATTCCCAGGCTGCTTTCTTGCCCCAGAAGGCTCTCGGGCATGGGTGTACTTTGTTGATGAGTCCCAATATTGACTACAGTTGAATATACTTACCAATTACCAAGTTCTACATACCCAAGGATGTAGGCGAATCTAAGGCAAGAAAAGTTCTGAAACATCAGCTTGCACATATGCAAGCTCTAGTGTGCTTAGTGTGCTATCCAAAACCAACAAATATTATTCTATATTAATTCATGATTTAATTTTATTGCAAAGCATTTGCTATGTATAAAACGAGACACCAAGTAGAATATGATGAACATCATCATTATGACTTACACTTCCTAGACACCATCGAAATCTACTTTCCACACTATGGAAATTTCTATGGGTACCGGCTTCAAGCTCAGGGAGGCTCCTGCTCTAGCTATCTGGCTGGCTCATCTGCAGAGGTATTCTGTTATTGCCCCAGACAAAGTCCCCACCAGATAGTTACATTTGCTGTTAATTACATCTCTTGTTAATCTTGTGACCTGCCATGGGTTACTTCTATGAACAAGATAGGCCTGGAACTAATCGACACAATGATAAATGCATCTATGACATTCACAACAATGCTGGCACCCAACTTCACTCATGTACGTAATTCTCAAATCAAGGAGACATCATCATATCTCATTCAAACCCACATAAAATATGAGGCTATTCTCTGGCCAGGGCTTCTACCTAGATCATTGACCTGACTGTGTAACAAGTCATTCAGCTGAACACTCAATAAAACTTGCCTGACAAATTTGACTTTTTCCAATAGAAATTCCATCACCTCATAGATACATTAGACAAAGAATAAAAAGTGCATTATAGTACGTATTTGTGCTTTGTGCCATTCTGCCACAGCATATGTGTGATGGAGAGCAATTTACCTGCTTCTACAGCCCTCACGGTGATGTTGTGCCAGCCTGCAGCCTCACGGTCCAGATTTTTGCCTAATGTGATTGAACCTGAATCAGGATCAATATGGAAGATCATCTCCTGGTCCGTGGTGCGATCAATAGAAAACCTGTAACAACAGAAACAAAAAACAAGGAATTTCAATCCCTTTTCTCCACCACAAGACACCACATACACAAACTCTAGCACATACAGTAGGTTGACTGACTTAATCATGACTACCAGAACAAAGCACCATTCTTACACAGAAAAACAAGAAATAAAAGACAACAAAGAAAGAAATACTCATTGTTATTTCTAAATATGTATATAAAAATTGGTCATGCTGAATCCAAACTGAAGTAACATTTTGTGTTAAAACATCAGTCTGGGTGGAGAGATCAAAGCAGGTATGTTGTCCAACTTACCAGAGGCTCCTGGCTAACCTCACTCCCACACTGTTTCACTCATTTACACACAAATATGACTGCACATCCATCACACACTTTTAGTTCAAGGGTGCCATTATGCAATTAAGGTACAGTTTTCCTTCCATTTAACATGGATATTTCCCTTTCCCTCTCTTTGTACTTACGTACTTAGTGTTAGTATCAATATTGTCTTTCACTGTTGCTCCTCTGTAGCCAGAACTCAGTAGAGAAGATTTGTCTGATCATTTTTAATGTATCACATATGGTGATTTTCTCTTGAGCTACAAATGGATGAGTTTATTTACAGCCAGAAAGTTGCAGTTCTAAATTTAAAGGCAGACATTATCAAGATGAAAATGTGACGATAGTGTTGAAGTAACAGGCAGGAGCTGCCAATGTTGTAGTGTCTTACCCCAGCCATGTAAAAATGAAGCTATAACTGATACATAGATGTAATTTTATAAAATGATCTTATTCATACTTGAGTAGCCATTAGATAGCAATATTGGCTTACATTTCCATAGATGTTCTTTATTTCCAATGTTTTGGTTGATATATAGATAACAGAAGTACTTGGAAAGTGAAACAATTTTCAGCATTGTGGTTCTGTGTACACAACCATGAGGGATTTGAACACATTTTTAAGGGGACTAAAAGTGGTTGGACAATTGGACATCCTTCAGAGTCAATAACAGGCAGAAAAGGAACCTTTTGATTGTTTGATTTCAGATCCATTGTGGTATTGTACAGAATCAAAATGTTGAAAAATGTGTCCAAATATTTGTGAGCTTTCCTGTGTTTCATCAAGCTTCAACCCACTGTTGTGTCTATGATTTGTTTTTATCTTGAATCTACATTTCAGTGTACAAGCCACATTTTTACAAAACCAAAAGCTTCTCGTTTCAGCTTCTCATTTCAGAAGTCAGTGTATACATTGGCATAAGCAGGCTATTAAGATTGTGGTGCCCTAAATTTTGCATCAATATCAGATTATGGCAGCTTGATGTCTGCATGTCTGTGCTCCCAGCAGACACGGCATGTTAGACGGAGAGAGCCTGCGGTTTAGTCCGGAGTCAATTCAGCTTGGAGTCAACATGTGTGGCCTTCACTCATGTTTTGCACCTCCGTTCTGGAATTTCACCTGAGACTCTCATATTTCTAAATAAGTGAGCTTTTTCATGGGAATCAAGGAGGTTCTCCATGTCATAGAAGAGGAGAATTGACGAGATCCCACCAAGAACGGTCAGGCAACACACATCTCTGAACAACATAAATGAGCACTAAAAGAGCTCAACATATCTACATCTACATTAGCGTCTACATTTGCTGGCCTGCAATTACTGACATTTAATTAAGTAACTTTTCTAACTTCTTTCTTGTATTATAGAATTGTCTGCTTATATCAGTTACTTAGCAATTTGTAAAACATCTGTAACTTGTAATTATGTATAGTTTGAGGTATATGAGTTAGGTTTGTGGATACATTTCTTTTGTAGACGTGTAATAAAGTTGGATTTGGCATTAAGCTGCCACCAGGAGGGTCCTGGCATCACATAGAGGGAGCATATATAGGGGTGAATGGGACAAAGCACGGAACTTTCTCATATCTGACTTTTGAGACTGATTATTATTGACATGACCAAACTGATATCTGTTTGATAGATAGGACTGGAACCAATCTAAAGCAATGTCTTTGATTTTGAGTAGATTTTCCAGTCTCCTCAGTATGATCTGGTGGTCAGCTGAATCCAAACCAGCATGAAGGTCTCACAAGACAAGAACTGAAACAAAACCTTGGTCTGATTTAAAGGTCTCAAATAGCCACAAGGCTGTTTGGCAATGACTCTATCCAGGATTTTCAAAATGAAGATTGGAATTAGCTGCAGTATAATCCCTGGCGTCTCAGGGAACCATCACCTTATCGTGGTGGAGAGGTTTGCGTGCCCTTAAGACCCCTGAGATTTATGTTGTCGGGAGTCATGAACTCCTGGTAGGGTCACCCAAGGCAAATTGGTCTCAGGCGAGGGGCCAGACTAAGAATGGTTCAAAAGACCCCAATGGAAACCAGATATGAGAGAGATGAGACCCACCACCTGCAGGGCGAATTACTGGGGTCGGGTGTAAAGTGTACTGGGTGGCAGTCGTGGGCAGGGCCCCCGATGGACCAATCCCAGGGCAACAAATCTGGCTCTGGGTACATGGAATGTTACCTCGCTGGGGGGGTAGGAGCCTGAGCTTGTGTGGGAGGTGGAGCGGTACCGGCTAGAGATAGTCGGGCTCACCTCCACACATAGTATGGGCTCTGGAACCCAAATCCTTGAGAGAGGCTGGACTCTCTACTACTCTGGAGTTGCCCACGGTGAAACGCGGCAAGCTGGTGTGTGCTTGCTCATAGCCCCCCAGCTCAGCCGCCACGTGTTGGAGTTCTCCCCGCGGAACGAGAGGGTCGCGTCCCTCCGCCTTCGGGTGGGGTGCCGAACCTTAACTGTTGCATCGGCTTACGGGCCAAACAGCAGCACAGAATATCCGGGCTTCTTGGAGTCCCTGGGAGGAGTGCGGGAAAGCGCTCCAACCGATTCCGACTCCATCGTCCTGCTGGGAGACTTCAATGCTCATGTCGGTAATGACAGTGAAACCTGTAGGAGTGTGATCGGGAGGAACGGCCTCCCCGATCTGAACCCGAGCGGCGTTCTGTTACTGGACTTCTGTGCCAGTCACAGTTTGTCCATAACAAACACCATGCTCAAGCATAAGGGTGTCCATCAGTGCACATGGCACCAGGACCCCCTGGGCCGGAGATCAATGATTGACTTTGTAGCCGTATCATCTGACCTCCGGCCGTATGTCTTGGACACTCGGGTAAAGAGAGGGGCTGAGCTGTCAACCGATCACCACCTGGTGATGAGTTGGGTTCGCTGGCCAGGGAGGAAGCTGGACAGACTTGGCAGACCCAAGCGCATTGTGAGGGTCTGCTGGGAACGCCTGGCAGAATCTCCTGTCAGGGAGGTCTTCAACTCCCACATTCAGGAGAGCTTTGACCTGATCCCGTGGGAGGCTGGGGACATGGAGCACGAGTGGAGCCACGAGTGCCTGTCGCGGTGCCAATCCCAGAACCCGGTGGTGGACACCGGAAGTAAGGGATGCCGTCAAGCTGAAGAAGGAGTCCTACCGAGCCTGGTTGGCTCTGGGGACACCTGAGACAGCTGATGGGTACCAACGGGCCAAGTGGATGGCAGTCGCAGAAGCAAAAACCCAGGCCTGGGAAAAGTTTGGGGAGGCCATAGAGAAGGACTATCGGTCGGCCTCAAAGAGGTTCTGGCAAACCGTCCGGCGCCTCAAGAGGGGGAAGCAGTGACCCTACAATACTGTTTACAGTGGAAGTGGGGAGCTCTTCACCTCGACTGGGGACATCATCGGCCGGTGGAAGGAATACTTCGAGGATCTCCTCAATCCCACCATCACGCCTTCTTTAGAAGAAGCAGAGGCTGAGGACCCAGAGGTTGACTCATTCATCACCCAAGCCGAAGTCACTGAAGTAGTTCGCAAGCTGCCCAGTGGCAAGGCTCCGGGGGTGGATGAGATCCGCCCTGAGTATCTCAAGTCACTGGATGTAGGGCTGTCCAGGCTGACACGCCTCTGCAACATCGCGTGGCAGTCGGGAACAGTGCCCCTGGAATGGCAAACTGGAGTGGTGGTCACTCTATACTCTCCACAGGGTGCTCGAGGGTTCATGGGAGTTTGCCCATCCAGTCCACATGTGTTTGGTGGACTTGGAGAAAGCTTTCGACCGTGTCCCTCGTGGTGTTCTGTGGGGGGTACAGGGTCCAGGGCCCTCGACTGAGGGCTGTGCGGTCACTGTATGACCGGTGCAGGAGCTCGGTTCGCATGGCCGGCAGCAAGTCAGACCTGTTCCCGGTGCATGTAGGCCTCCGACACGCTGGAGTGACTATGTCACCCGGCTGGCCTGGAAACGCCTCGGGATCCTCCCGGAAGAGCTGGAGGAAGTGCCCAGGGAGAGGGAGGTCTGGACGTCCCTGCTTAGACTGCTTCCCCCACGACCCGGCCCCGGATAAGCGGAAGAAGATGGATGGATAGTTGGATGGATAATCCCTGGATTGAGGGAGGTTTGAGGGCTTGAGATCCTCGTAGATCCTAGATCCTATTCCCACTAATGCACTGTTTTCACTACATGGTACCGGCTCAGCTCCACTTGACTCTACTCCACTCAACTCTACTCGACTTGGCTTAGCACACATTCCCATTACAAAGCGGTGCCACTTTAAGAGTACCAAGTCGTCAAAGCGACAGCAGTGACAGCTGGTTAAAAGTAGGGAGAAGAAAAACAACAACAATACACACACAATGGTGTAAATCGAGGGGATGATGATTTTGATCCTGGATATGCGGCTGTTTCCCACAGCAAGGGGAAAGGTGTTGTCCCAGAGGAGGCTGGAGGCAGTGAAACAAAATATTGTGGGAAAAAAACAAGGAAAAAAAAACAAAGAATGGGGAGGAAACAATGAATTAAATGAGTCGGGTTGGTGGGAGGAAAGTTTTCTTGTTTGTTTGTTTTTATAACTTGTGCTGATATGCTTGTGTTTCTGATGACACCTAGCCCTACTCAGCCTGACTTGGCCCGGCTTGGCCCAGCAGGTGAGTAGGTACTTGAAAAACAGTACCGGGCTACACACGCCAGGTGATGGAAATGCACACAATGCTGAGGAAATTCCAGGGAATTTCTAGGGAATTTATTTCCATAAAACAGGCTCATCTTAGTTCAAGCTAAGTAACCATGGCTTCTTGTGCAGGCAAATGAGGGGTCCATATCACAAAGCAGGTTCATCAAACTCTGAGTTTAATCCTGAACTCTGAGTTGACTTACTCTGAGTTGGGAAACTCTGGGTTACTGGTTTAAGAACACTGGTTTTCTATCTTTCAATCAACTTAATCAACAGTTTCACCTGGAGTTAAGTTTGTGCACCATGAAAAAGCCATCATCAGTGGAGTCCAAATTCAGTGAGGGTGGAGTTGGACATTTTAATGCATTCTTACGGCGAATTTGAGGAAAAAGTCAGTTTTTGAGAGTGCAGAGAATGACATATTTCTGGTCAAAACAAATCTCTTTACACTTAAAATGAGACACATCACCCCAAAAATTAGTTGTTTTTGGACAAATCTCATTTGTTTCAATAGAAACAAACTATTGCGATTGTTATTTTCATGTCATAACACAGTTTCTCCACTGACAGACTGAGATTTGTACTTATTTTCAAATGAAAAAATATTTCAAATGAAACAGGTAGGAAACACTTACCTTTAAGGTGATGGGTCTTGTTAGTGTACCGCTATATTTGTATTGACTGAAAGTGAAATATTATGACAGTTTTTGCAGTGTAATGCAGTAATTGATATTCTAAGACAATAGTCAGTTTAACTGCACATTAATGCTCTGGATGTGAGGGAAGCGTGATAAGAATATTTTCCATATATGTAGCCAGCCATAATGGGAAATCTGAAAAGAAATTTCAGATCACTCCAGACTGAGGCTGCAACACATTATGAACAGAATGAGTTGTAATAAATAGGGTCTGAGCAACGACCTTGCGATAACCCTATTAAAACTCTCCTGTTTCACCAAACCCACATGTTTCGCCAAACCCACATGTTTTTTTGGCACCTGCGGGGCCAAAAAGTGTTATTTTTTCATCAATCTTTGTCAATTTTTAGGCTGCGATATACCAACGTGTGCGGGAGAGCATCCCAAAAAAATCTTCTTTTTAACTTGTCCAGAATCTGGATCGTTTGGCGACAGCGGCCAATAAACTGATTTTGCCAGTTTTTGACCCCTGGCGGGGCCAAAAACTTTCTTTTGGGGGGGGGTTGAAGGAAAGCACACTTGCCTAGGCTGAGCCGCACGTTTTGATGTATCGTTTGTGTGTCTGCGATCAGCGGTTTTCGAGATACGGACGACCGAAATTGTGGTATAATAAGAACAACCACGGTGCAGAATAATAGTGCTCCCTTTCGGAATAACTAAATATTCAAATTTTTGTTATTCACATTTTTCGCTTTTTCAGCACACACATACACACACATACCATTTTCAACATGATTTATGCAATGTTGACCGTTCGTATCTTCAGCATACGTTCAATTGTTACGTTACATTTCAACCATTCAAACTTTCAAATGGTCAGCTTCTTCAGCACATTCATTCTTTTTCAACTTCTTTCAACCTTTTATACTTTTTAAAATATTCAACTTTTTGTAAAACATTTTTCCCATTGACATGAAATTGAATCCCTCTTCAATCCCTATTAAACTTCTTCAACTTTAAAAACTTTCATCTCCACCATACTTTCAGCTACACACTTGATTCAAACTTTAACAGCGTTCACACGATTGTTGTCCTGTTCTTTATTATTATTATTATTAGTGTGAATTATCCTGTTCTTTATTATTAGTGTGAATGCTGAGGCATTCACACTATTGTTATCTTGTTCTTTATTATTAGTTTGAATGTTGAGGCATTCACACTATTACTATCCTGTTCTTTATTATTAGTGTGAATGCCTCAGCATTCACACTATTATTTTCCTGTTCTTTATTATTATTGCTAGTGTGAATGCCTCAGCATTCACACCATTGTTATCCTGTTCTTTATTATTAGTGTGAATGCTGAGGCATTCACACTATTGTTATCCTGTTCTTTATTATTAGTGTGAATGCTGAGGCATTCACACTATTGTTATCCTGTTCTTTATTAGTGTGAATGCTGAGGCATTCACACTATTGTTATCCTGTTCTTTATTATTATTATTATTATTATTATTATTCTTATTATTATTAGTGTGAATGCTGAGGCATTCACACTATTGTTATCCTGTTCTTTATTAGTGTGAATGCTGAGGCATTCACACTATTGTTATCCTGTTCTTTATTATTATTATTATTATTAGTGTGAATGCTGAGGCATTCACACTATTGTTATCCTGTTCTTTATTATTATTATTATTCTTATTCCACGTTTTTTGGCTGTTCGTATCTTCCGCCTACCTTCACCGATTTCAACCATTCAAACTTTCAAATGTTCGGCTCTTTCAGGACATTATTGCTTGAGTTCAACTTTTTTCAACCTTTTATACTTTTTAAAATATTCAACTTTTTGTAAAAACTTTTTCCCATTGAAATGAATTGAAACCCTCTTCAACCCCCCTTAAACTACTTCAGCTACAAAAATTTTCAGCACCCACATACTTTCAGCTACACACTCCATTCAAACTTTAAACTATTCACAAGACTTTCAGCTATTCCCGAATGTCTTTTCACTTTCAAATGTTTTATTCTTTTTTCACAATCACAGTTTGAATCTTCATCTTTTTTCACCCCTCTTCCGATTTTACAATGGGTGTGTATTGCGCGGAATGTTGGGAGTTGGAGTGGGTGATGTCATCGCTAGAGTGGAGGACGGCTGAAAAATCAGCTCTGGTTTTTGTCTTTTCACGCCGCTCCCAGCCAAACCGTACGCAGCGGGCAAATTCTTTTTTCCACTTTTGTAGGAAAACTTGTGCTGTCTCATACGATGCCCGCCAAAAACCTGTGCGCCTTACGAAATTTAAACGACGGGCCTCAGAGCGACCCCAACGCAGCCTCCTCTCTCCATAAGCCATAATGCATTTTTCTTTTCCTTCGATCCAACTTGAACTTTACACTTCTACTCACCACCGCGGCCTCAATATTCATGGTAGACACATCAAATTACACATGCCCATTCCCGAGACTCTCCCCTGCGTGGCGGTGTTCTTATATTTAAGATAGGATCATGTGTTGCCTCCCTACAGCCGGTTGTTCAGCTCTCACTCACTTTTGGTGTTTCCCATAAGAATGAATGGGAAAAACTAAAGTCAAATCACACCCTCAAACAAATAACAGCTACTTCGCCATACTTTGTCGTAGAAACTTCATTTCAGCTTCAAAAATTGCAGAAACTTGTGGTCTGTGTGTGTTGAAAATCGCATGTTGATAGGTTGTGTAGTTTCTCCACACCGCCCTCTCAAAGTAGCTTTGGTCACACAGGCATGGCTGCCTGCTCACTGACACAGAGCCAAGTGCTGCGACAGGCCCTGACACCTTGCAGCACACACACACACATAACTTTTTCAACATGAATTAAGCAATGTTTAGATTGAAATTCAACTCTCTTCAGCCTTTTCAACTATCGGTGACTATTTAAACAGTCTTTAAACTTTAATTCAACTATCTTAAACCTTTTCAAATTCATTCAACTCTCCAACAATGTTTCTGCTTTATTTCATCCATGTTCTGCCTTTTCAACTATTCATTGCATTTCAACAATATTTAGACTTTACTTCAAATACTTTCAGCATTTTCAGCCATCTTTAAGCTTTCATTCAGCTATTCTCCAGCCCTTTCAACTATAAAGCATTTTCAGCCATCTTTCAGCTTTCATTCAGCTATTCTTCAGCACTTTCAACATTTTCAGCCAATTTTAAGCTTTCATTCAGCTATTCTTCAGCCCTTTCAACTACTTTAAGCCTTTTCAGCCATTTTAAGCTTTCATTTTCAGCCATCTTTTCGCTTTCAATCAGCCATTCTTCAGCTGTTTCAACTAGTAAGGATTTTCAGCCATCTATAAGCTTTCATTCAGCTATTCTTCAGCCTTTTCAATGATTAAGCATTGTCAGCCATCTTTATGCTTTCATCCAGCTATTCTCCAGCCCTTTCAACTATTAAGCATTTTCAGCCATCTTTCAGCTTTCATTCAGCTATTCTTCAGCCCTTTCAACTACTTTAATCCTTTTCAGCCATCTTTCAGCTTTCATTCAGCTATCCTTCAGCCCTTTAACTATTAAGCACTTTCAGCCATCTTTAAGCTTTCATTCAGCTATTCTTCAGGCCGTTCAACATTTTCAGCCATCTTTAAGCTTTCATTCAGCTATTCTTCAGCCCTTTCAACATTTTCAGCCATCTTTAAGCTTTCACTCAGCTATTCTTCAGCCATTTTCAACAATTCTTTCAATTGCATTCAGCACTCAGCATTCACACGCATTTTCTTCAGGAAATGCAAATTTTCTAGTTATTATTATTCTTATTCCACGTTTTTTGGCTGTTCGTATCTTCCGCCTACCTTCACCGATTTCAACCATTCAAACTTTCAAATGTTCAGCTCTTTCAGGACATTATTGCTTGAGTTCAACTTTTTTCAAACTTTTATACTTTTTAAAATATTCAACTTTTTGTAAAAAAAATTTCCCATTGAAATGAATTGAAACCCTCTTCAACCCCCCTTAAACTACTTCAGCTACAAAAATTTTCAGCGCCCACATACTTTCAGCTACACACTCCATTCAAACTTTAAACTATTCACAAGACTTTCAGCTATTCCCGAATGTCTTTTCACTTTCAAATGTTTTATACTTTTTTCACAATCACAGTTTGAATCTTCATCTTTTTTCACCCCTCTTCCGATTTTACAATGGGTGTGTATTGCGCGGAAGGTTGGGAGTTAGAGTGGGTGATGTCATCGCTAGAGTGGAGGACGGCTGAAAAATCAGCTCTGGTTTTTGTCTTTTCACGCTGCTCCCAGCCAAACCGTACGCAGCGGGCAAATTCTTTTTTCCACATTTGTAGGAAAACTTGTGCTGTCTCGTACGATGCCCGCCAAAACCCTGTGCGCTTTATGAAATTTAAACGGCGGGCCTCAGAGCCACCCCAATGCAGCCTCCTCTCTCCATAAGCCATAATGCATTTTTCGTCTCCCTCGATCCAACTTGAACTTTACACTTCTACTAGCGACCGCGGCTTCAATATTCATGGTAGACACATCAAATCACACACGCCCATTCCCCAGACTCTCCCCTGCGTGGCGGTGTTCTTATATTTAAGATAGGATCATGTGTTGTCTCCCTACAGCCGGTTGTTTAGCTCTCACTCACTTTTGGTGTTTCTCATAAGAATGAATGGGAAAAACTAAAATCAAATCACACCCTCAAACAAATATCAGCTACGTCGCCATACTTTGTCGTAGAAACTTCATTTCAGCTTCAAAAATTGCAGAAACTTGTGGTCTGTGTGTGTTGAAAATCGTGTGTTGATAGGTTGTGTAGTTTCTCCACAGCGCCCTCTCAAAGTAGCTGTGGTCACACAGGCTGGACTGTCTGCTCACTGACACAGTGCCAAGTGCTGCGACAGGCCCTGACACCTTGCAAAACACACACAAACATAACATTTTCAACATGATTTAAGCAATGTTTAGATTGAAATTCAACTATCTTCAGCCTTTTCAACTATCGGTGACTATTTAAACAGTCTTTAAACTTTAATTCAACGGTCTTAAACCTTTTCAAATTCATTCAGCTCTCCAGCAATGTTTCTGCTTTATTTCATCCATGTTCTGCCTTTTCAACTATTCACTGCATTTCAACAATATTTAGACTTTACTTCAAATACTTTCAGCATTTTCAGCCATCTTTAAGCTTTCATTTAGCTATTCTTCAGCCCTTTCAACTATTAACCATAATCAGCCATCTTTAAGCATTCATTCAGCTATTCTTCAGCCCTTTCAACTATAAAGCACTTTCAGACATCCTTTAGCTTTCATTCAGCTATTCTTCAGCCCTTTCAACTACCTTAAGCCTTTTTAGCCATCTTTAAGCTTTCATTCAGCCATTCTTCAGCCCTTTCAATTATTAAGCATTTTCAGCCATCTTAAAACTTTCATTCAGCTATTCTTCAGCCCTTTCAACTATTATGCACTTTCAGCCATCTTTAAGCTTTCATTCAGCTATTCCTCAGCCCTTTCAACTACTTTCAGCCTTTTCAGCCATCTCTAAGCTTTCATTCAGCTATTCTTCAGCCCTTCCAACTATTTTCAGCCTTTTCAGCCATCTTTAAGCTTTCATTCAGCTATTCTTCAGCCATTTTCAGCAATTCTTTTAATTGCATTCAGCACTCAGCATTCACACGCATTTTCTTCAGGAAATGCAAATTTTCTAGTTATTATTATTATTATTCTTATTCCACGTTTTTTGGCTGTTCGTATCTTCCACCTACCATTTCAACAATGTTTAGACTTTACTTCAACTATTTTCAGCATTTTCAGCCATCTTTTAGCTTTCATTCAGCTATTCCTCATTCAGCCATTTTCAGCAATTCTTTCAATTGCATTCAGCACTCAGCATTCACACGCATTTTCTTCAGGAAACGCAAATTTTCTCGTTATTATTATTGTTATGATTCTTGGGAAAAAGTAGTTGCTTTTTGTGGGGCCTGAACATGCTTGAAAACACACCATTTTCGGCATGCACATGGGTATTGGCGAAAAATGTTATATTTTGAAGTTATTCAAAGTGCACGGGGCAAAATCGCACTATAGCGCCACCTTGAAATCTGGTCAATGAGGATTTTTTTTCAACTTTGTCGTAAGCAAACGAAAACGAGTTTGTAAATGCATCATAAAGTCATGTCTCTTGACATGACGACCATAACCCAACGCGGCCACTTTGATCTGAATTTTCAAATTTCAAGAACATCTCCTCTGAGGGGGTTAAATCAATTGGCTCCATACCCCAAAACACACAGATCTTCTTTCGACCAAGCTGAAAAAATTGTCTGTATGGAAATCGATTTTCTCAAACGGCTTGGCCACTATCGCATGAAAAAAATTAGCTATTCACCATCAAAATTTTGAAATGGCCTTGTAGGCAGGCGCTTCATCATAGAAAATTCAAAATTGCTGCACATATTTGCATTGTATGCCTGAACAGCCAAATTATGGTCTTGTCAGTGGGCATGACTGCACCAACTAGAAATTTGAAAATGACCCTCCACATAAGGGTTTTTATGGAGCAGAAAGATGAAACTTTGTATTTTTATAGACTTTGTCCAGACACACAAAAAAGTATCTTGCACCCATGGTCAAAACTAAACAGAAATACATCAATTTTAGATCAAAATCTCTTCAAGGGGGGCACTGTAAAATAAATTTGTAATGTCCGCATTTTCCGTGAAGGCACCATAGTGATGATGTCACACAGCTCTGTTATCATTAGCCAGGTGGCTAAAAGCCAAGTCTGTGTTGGAGTTGTCTGTGGCAGTTTTAATAAAAACTACAGAAGTACATCTGTGTAGCAGTTATGCACAGGCTTCCACATGGTGTCAGGAATTGTCACATATCCGGGTGTTGTGCAACATCGACTGGAAGGTCTATTTTTTCAATGGACAAGGATATAGAAAGTTAGCGGCGAGAGCAGTGACTTGTGCAGCAGACATGGACATCAGGTTAAGGTGGAGGAGGCAAACCAAAGGCTTTAAAATAACGATTCAGAGAGGTATGCAACCCTCAAAATAATTGTGTTAGATCAGAGACTTTAGCCAAGCTACAAATGGACGCTCCTGTAAATGCAGTTGATTGCATTGATCAGTTCTAAAATTTTCAACTGAGACAGTTTGCCTAAGCATATTTTAAGTTTTACTATGGCATGAACCCTAGGTATCAGTAAGCAGCAATAAGCAGTACAGAAATACTGTAACTTGTCTTTACACATGATGAAATTTTGAAGCTATGTTGTATTTATTGAAAATGAAATTGTGAAATTGTATACAGTAATGTCAGAAATCATGCATTAATATAATGAGATTTCAGCAAAAACAATGTTCATGCACTCACACAAACAACATGTACACATTACAGTGACATCACATACTCTAGCTACTGATGCCAACTTTAGGACTTGGAGACTCAATACAGATGTGAATAATTCCCAAATACTTTACAATCTTTCTGCTCAGACCACATGAGAATGTGATTTTGACACTTGTGTCCACATTAGGTGCAACCTCCATTCGGGGCACATATTTTCTATGATTTTGACACAGCACAGATTACTCAGAACATCTCACACAAACAACATGTACACATTACTGATGGATGACTTGAACCCACCACATTGTGCATGTTTTGTTCATAAATATATAACCTCAAAAAACTAAACATAAGTGAGACTTCAAGTATAGATTATTACAGTTTATAAAGTGCCTTTATAATCCATGACTGATGTATACGAACCCCACATAATCAACAATTCATTTTGCAAAAATAAGGCAAAACACCATCACAATTTCATATGTTAAAACCAAACATCTAATCTTTCTAAAACAGTCCATTTTATGTTGGTGGGTGCTGTCATTTTTCTGGTATAGCATGGCTGTCTAAATCCATGTCTCCATCTGGGACATGGATTTGTTACTCCCTCTCTTATATTCCAGGAGTTTGATCTTTTCATAGAGACGCCATCCTCAGAGAAAGACGGGATACTGATAAAATCATGAATAAAACAACGTGCGCAGAGCAGAAGACACAGACAGGGGACTGATTTATGACAGGATCCTGTGTGGGACATTAATGTCATGGCATCAGGAAAAGCACATGATGAGGACCTTTTAAACAAAGCCATTTGGGTGCGCCGAATACATAAGATGACTGAAGAAAATAGAGATTTTATTCAAGCCTACAGACACCTTTGTGGATGTATCCATCGAGGCTTCAACACAGAAGTGGACTGACAGGTATACTTACTTTCACTTCAGATGTGGGGTGAAAAAAAAACTGTAAACCTTTCTTAAGCTGATACAAATTTTTAAAGTATCAAAGGTTGTACCCATTCTTTCAATTGGTTTACAGCTTCAAGTCTAAATAATGGTTTGTTACAAACATTCATTAAGTTTACATTGTTTCTGTGCTTTCTATCTATCTATCTCTGTCTGTGTGTCTGCCTGCCTGCCTGCCTGCCTGCGTGCCTGACTGTCTATCTATCTATCTATCTATCTATCTATCTATCTATCTATCTATCTATCTATCTATCTATCTATCTATCTATCTATCTATCTATCTATCTATCTATCTATCTATCTATGGAGATCAATCAGTGTGTCATCTATGCTTAGGTCTGTGGGCCCACACTGGAAAGACATTTCAATAGGCGGTACTGAATAGAAGATTTTTTTTGGAAACCTGATATAGTTTTACCTACATTTCTGTGTTTTGTTTTATATTAAAAAAAAGGAGAAACTCATACCTTTTACGTTTTTGATTTCCATTATTATAAATATATACCTAGGAGGGGGTTGTCTTTCAACAAAAACAGTTGTGGTGCTCATTATTACAATAGTCAATTACCTATATATGAAATTAGTTGAAACCTTAATGCAACGAGCCAAGCTCCAGTCTCATTGTATCTACTTTTGTTCATATCTACATGGAACTATCTATCTATTTATCTACAAGAGCTGATTGATTTTGGAAAATCTTTTTTTCTCAATATTGCAATTTAATATGCAATTATTACCGAAAGGGTGTGGAGTGGGGATGGAGAGAAGAGATAGGCTGAAGCCAGAAAGAGGTGTGGTAAAAAAGGGTGGAGAGAAGTACACCAAATAAGGTGTCAAGACGAACAGGATTGTGACAAATGAAACTCCACAGTGACTGAATAATTATGATTTTTGCAAAACCAGCCACAATATTTCATTTTCATTGCAGTAAGTGTGACAGTGTATTTGCTGATAAATTAACATTGACATTAACTAATTAATTAACAGATTCTTCTTCAAAGTAGGCTAAAGAGAGAGGAGCCTTGGGGTGACCTAGGACCCATAGTAACCCTGCGGTTGCCTGTACCCGAAGGGCACAAAGGCCCACTCACAGGTGCTTGCAGCTTTAATTATTACTATCATTATTATTCTTGGGAGAAAGTATCCAATCCATGTAGTACTCCTACATAATTGACCACATCAACTTCATTGCACTTGTTATACATGCAGAACAAGTTGGTGAGGCTACATTACAAATGTAGTGAGGCTAACAGCTGTGGTATCCGTGTGGCAGGCATGACTAGGGTTACCTCATCATGTATTACGAGTGGCTTTGTGACGGCTTTAACATACTCATAGCATAGCATACACTGATTGAGGACAGAGAGCTCTGACACTTGATAGGAGCATAGCCTGTGGGGGGCCAAAATGCAAAAGAAGCGCCACCTTGAAATGTTGAACAATCCCTAAAAGGATTTTTTAAAACGTTGTCATAGGCAAATAAAAATTAGTATGCAGATACATCCTAAAGAGATATAGAAAAAGGTCTCTTGGCATGATGACCGTAACTCGACAGGAAGTTGGCCACTTTGATTTGAATTTCAATTGGCTTCAAATTTGGTACAAATTATCTATGGACCGAGCTGAGAACATTTTATGTAGAGAATCTTTTGAAGTCAAAGGGCTTGGCCACTAGCGCATGAAAAATTTGGTAATTCGTCATCAATAAGTGCTCTTCCGGGCAGGCACTTCATCAAAACTGCTGGACATATTTGCTGAATTACAAAATTAATTACTAATTACTAATGTCTCTATAGCGTTGCCTTGAAATTTTCAAAACCTCCTCCCCATAAAGCTTTTTGTGAAGTAGAAAGATGAAAATTTGTAGGCTTACAGAGTTTGTCCAGAGGCACCAAAAAGTCTCTTGCACTGATGGTCAGAATTGGACAGGAAGTCAGTTATTTTGGTTGCAATGGTTTAATGTCGCTGTCAATTCAACACTTCTCACCAGTCTGCCGAGAGATTTCATCCAATAAACTTCAAATTGTGTAAGCATCACCTAAATGGCATTGTGATATAAAATTTGAAACAGCATTTCTTGTTGTTGTAGCTGTATGGCAGCCATAGCAGAGGCAGTTCATCATCACAGAATCACAGGGATGCTGCTCTGCCAAGAAGAGGTTCCTCTTGAAAATGTGCTAACAAGGAGAAGAGGCTTGGGATGATGTGCATGACCCCGCGGTTGCCAGAACCCCGACGGGCACAAATGCGAGGACCCGTTCATAGCTGCTTGCAGCTTTAATTTTATTCATAATGGTAGTAATGCAGAACACATACGTAAGGCAGCACTGTAAGTCAGATATTGACAGCCACTGAACGAAGAATTAACAAGTTTGACAGGATTGCCAGTAAATGATGAAGAAATCAATTCAAATTTATTAAAGTTACAAACAGCTGTGAGCGAGTTCTTGCCTGTGTGTCTGTCACAGTACTGTCAACTGCTGTGTCAACATAGCCTAGGCCGGGGGTCGGCAACCTGCGGCTCTAGAGCCGTATGCTCTTTAGCGCTGCCCTAGTGGCTCCCTGGAGCTTTTTCAAAAATGTTTGAAAATGGAAAAAGATGGGGGAGGGAAAAGTATTTTTTGTTTTAATATGGTTTCTGTAGGAAACACGACACAAACATTCTTAACATTTTCTAATGCTGTAAAAATGTGTAGCATAAATATTAAATTTCAGCATTTCTGTCAATGAAGATTTGCGTCATAGCCTGCAACACACGTTTCTATCAGCAGGGCGGGATGCCAGGCAGGTGGCTGTTGTAAACAAAATGAGAAACATAACTGAGGAGAATAGAGGATTCAACGTTTCTTGGACCGAATCATTTGTATTCATTGCCAATTTGGAAGGATTGCCTGAATGCCTCTCCGGGAACCATCACCTTATCGTGGTGGAGAGGTTTGCGTGCCCTTAAGACCCCTGAGAGCTATGTTGTCGGGAGTCATGAGCTCCTGGTAGGGTCACCCAAGGCAAATTGGTCTCAGGCGAGGGGCCAGACTAAGAATGGTTCAAAAGACTCCAAATGGAAACAAGGCAAGAGAGAGACGAGACCCTGCCCGGAGGAAGCCCAGGGCCCACGTCCGGAGCCAGGCCCGGACGGAGGGCCCGTCAGCGAGCGCCTGGTGGCCGGGTCTGTCACGGGGCCCGGCCGGGCCCAGCCCGAAGAGGTTACGTGACGTCTCCATCTTCTCCGCCGCCCCGTGGACCCACCACCTGCAGGGCGAATGACTGGGGTCGGGTGCAAAGCGAACTGGGGAGCAGTCATGGGCAGGGCCCCCGACGGACCAATCCCAGGGCAACAAATCTGGCGCTAGGTACATGGAATGTTACCTCGCTGGGGGGGAAGGAGCCTGAGCTTGTGCGAGAGGTGGAGCGGTACCGGCTAGAGATAGTCGGGCTCACCTCCATACATAGGAAGGGCTCTGGAACCCAACTCCTTGAGAGAGGCTGGACTCTCTACTACTCTGGAGTTGCCCACGGTGAAAGGCGGCAAGCTGGTGTGGGCTTGCTCATAGCCCCCCAGCTCAGCCGCCACGTGTTGGAGTTCTCCCCGCTGAACGAGAGGGTCGCGTCCCTTCGCCTTCGGGTGGGGGGCCGAACCCTAACTGTTGTTTCGGCTTACGGGCCGAACAGCAGCACAAAATATCCGGGCTTCTTGGAGTCCCTGGGAGGAGTACTGGAAAGTGCTCCAACCGGAGACTCCATCGTCCTGCTGGGAGACTTCAATGCTCACGTCGGTAATGACAGTGAAACCTGGAGGGGTGTGATGGGGAGGAACGGCCTCCCCGATCTGAACCCGAGCGGCGTTCTGTCACTGGACTTCTGTACCAGTCACAGTTTGTCCATAACAAACACCATGTTCAATCATAATTGTGTCCATCAGTGCACATGGCACCAGGACACCCTAGGCCGGAGATCAATGATCAACTTTGTAGCTGTATTCTGACCTCCGGCCGTATGTCTTGGACACTCGGGTAAAGAGAGGGGCTGAGCTGTCAACCGACCACCACCTGGTGGTGAGTTGGGTTCGCTGGCCGGGGAGGAAGCTGGACAGACTTGGCAGACCCAAGCGCATCGTGAGGGTCTGCTGGGAACGCCTGGCAGAATCTCCTGTCAGGGACGTCTTCAACTCCCACATTCGGGAGAGCTTTGACCTGATCCCAAGGGAGGCTGGGGACATGGAGCACGAGTGGAGCCACGAGTGCCTGTCGCGGTGGCAACCCCAGAACCCGGTGGTGGACACCGGAAGTAAGGGATGCCGTCAAGCTGAAGAAGGAGTCCTACCGAGCCTGGTTGGCTCGGGGGACTCCTGAGACAGCTGATGGGTACCGACGGGCCAAGCGGATGGCAGCTCATGCAGTCGCAGAAGCAAAAACCCGGGCCTGGGAAAAGTTCGGGGAGGCCATGGAGAAGGACTATCGGTCGGCCTCAAAGAGGTTCTGGCAAACCGTCCGGCGCCTCAGGAGGGGGAAGCAGTGCCCCACCAATACTGTTTACAGTGGAAGTGGGGAGCTCTTGACCTCGACTGGGGACATCATCGGCCGGTGGAAGGAATACTTCGAGGATCTCCTCAATCCCACCGTCACGCCTTCTCTTGAAGAAGCAGAGGCTGAGGACACAGAGGTTGACTCATTCATCACCCAAGCCGAAGTCACTGAGGTAGTTCGCAAGCTGCCCAGTGGCAAGGCTCCGGGGGTGGATGAGATCCGCCCTGAGTATCTCAAGTCACTGGATGTTGTAGGGCTGACCTGGCTGACACACCTCTGCAACATCGCGTGGCAGTCGGGAACAGTGCCCCTGGAGTGGCAAACTGGAGTGGTGGTCCCTCTTTTTAAAAAGGGGGACCGGAGGGTGTGTTCCAACTACCAGGGGATCACACTCCTCAGCCTCCCGGGGAAAGTCGAACCTCGGATCCAGGAGGAACAATGCGGTTTTCGTCCCGGCCGTGGAACACTGGACCATCTCTATACTCTCCACAGGGTGCTCGAGGGTTCATGGGAGTTTGCCCATCCAGTCCACATGTGTTTTGTGGACTTGGAGAAGGCTTTCGACCGTGTCCCTCGTGGTGTCCTGTGGGGGGTACTCCGGGAGTACGGGGTCCAGGGCCCTCTACTGAGGGCCGTGCGGTCACTGTATGACCGGTGCAGGAGCTCAGTTCGCATGGCCGGCAGTAAGTCAGGCCTGTTCCCGGTGCATGTAGGCCTCCGACAGGGCTGCCCTTTGTCACCGGTTCTGTTCATTACCTTTATGGACAGAATTTCTAGGCGCAGCAGGGGGCCAGAGATGGTCCGGTTCGGGAGTCATGGGATTTCATCTCTGCTCTTTGCAGATGATGTTGTCTTATTGGCTCCCTCGAGCCAGGACCTCCAGCAGGCACTGGGGCGGTTTGCAGCCGAGTGTGAAACAGCTGGGATGAGAATCAGCACATCCAAGTCCGAGGCCATGGTTCTCGACCGGAGAAAGGTGGAATGCTCGCTTCAGGTCGGTGGAGAGCCCCTGCCTCAGGAGGAGGAGTTCAAGTATATCGGGGTCTTGTTCACGAGTGAGGGAAGGATGGAGCGAGAGGTCGACAGGTGGACCGGTGCAGCGGCTGCAGTAATGTGGTCACTGTATCGGTCCGTCGTGGTGAAGAAGGAGCTGAGCCAAAAGGCGAAGCTCTCGATTTACCGGTCGATCACCTATGGTCATGAACTTTGGGTCATGACCGAAAGAATGAGATCCCGGATAGAAGCGGCTGAAATGGGTTTCCTCCGCAGAGTGGCGGGGCGCTCCCTTAGAGATAGGGTGAGGAGTAGAGCCGCTGCTCCTCCACATCGACAGGAGCCAGCTGAGGTGGCTTGGGCATCTGAATCGGATGCCTCCTGGACACCTCCCTAGGGAGGTGTCCCGGGCATGTCCATCCGGGAGGAGACCCAGGGGAAGACCCAGGGCACGCTGGAGTGACTATGTCACCCGGCTGGCCTGGGAACGCCTCCGGATCCTCCCGGAAGAGCTGGAGGAAGTGTCCAGGGAGAGGGAGGTCTGGGCGTCCCTGCTTAGACTGCTCCCCCCGCGACCCGGCCCCGGATAAGCGGAAGAAGATGGATGGATGGATGGATGCCTGAATGTTTGCTCTATAGTGAGAAGTTGACAAATAACAAAAAGATTAATGTGGAAAGACATTCCCAGGGAAGGCATACTGCATTTGCAGTCGAGTACCCTGTTGGGAGTGAGAGAAAAGTGCGATTGCATTACTTCTGGACAAATTAGAGGAGCGCAAAAATAGATTTCAGAAGTGGATTGCATCTCCAAACTCCACTACTGCTGCAAGTTTTGTTGCAACCTGGGAGATAATAAAGCGTGGAAAACCGTTCACAGATGGTGAGTACATGAAGGAGTCATTCATCAACACCAGAACACTTGTTTGCAGACTTCAAAAACAAAACCGAGATAATACAGAAAATCAAAGACATCCCTCTCTCCGCCAAGACAGTGAAGGAAAAGGCCATTAAAATGGCAAGCAACATCACCGATCAGTAAATCAAGGACATTAATTCAGCGCCAGCATACTCAATTGCCTGTGATGAGTTGTGTCATGTGATCGATATTGAGCAGACTGCGCTTTTATACAGGTATGTGAACTCTGATGGGCCGCAAGAAGAAATTATCCAATTAATTCCACTGAAAGGCCAAAAATGGGGGGAGGACATATGTGAGGCTGTGCTTAAGTGTTTAAATGACAATGGAATAAACACCAACCACCTGATTTCAGTGGCTACACATAGGGCACCCAATATGAGAGGATCAAAAAGGGGGTTTGTGCCTTTGCTACAGAAAGCATTAGATCGAAATCTGCTTGCATTCCACTGCATCTTGCATCAAGAGGCACTATGTGTACAAACATTCCCATCGGAGTGCATGGCGGCGATGAACCTTGTCATCGAGATGGTGAACAACATAATTGCAAAAGCACTGAACCACCGTCAGTTCCATGCATTGCTTGATGAAGATGACAGCGAACATTCCGATCCCCTGCTATACAACAAAGTCCGATGGCTGTCCAGGGGCAAGGTTTTGCATCGCTTTGTCGCTTGTTTAGAACACGTGAAAACATTCCTGAAAAGCAAAGACCTGAACTACTCGCAACTGGAAGATACCAAGTGGCTCGAAAAACTGCACTTTTTGGTCGATATGACAAGCCACCTTAACAAGCTGAAAGTCTCCAGGGGCGGGGAAACACTGCACTGCAAATGCTGGAAGCTGTTTTGTCATTTGAGCGCAACCTGACTGTCTTTGCCAGAGATCTACAGCGAGGCACGCTCTCTCACTTCCCCTCCCTGAGAGAATTCAAAGAAGCCAATCACAATCACACACTCAACAGTGATTATTTACAAAGTGAGATCGTTGAAATGCAAACTGCATTTGGGAGCAGATTTTGCGAGTTCTGAAAGGAAAAAATGACACTGTCACACCCCTGGAGATTGACCCGTCCTTGTTGAGCAGATTTCCAGGAATAAATCAAGCTGACCTTGAAATGGAAATGGCTGATATAGCCGACAAAGATTCATAGGTGTCCAAATTCAAACGTCTGACAGCTGAGCTTGAAGACACTCACCAGAAAGCCCAGCTTGGAACATGGAATGCTCTTCCTGACAGTTATGGGAACATGAAGACATATGCATTTGGAGTATTATTCATATTTGGATCAACATACCTGTGTGAGCAGATTTTCTCAAACATGAACTACATCAAATCAAAATATTGCACCTGCCTCACAGATGAGAGCTTGCAGTCCTGCATCAAGATTAAAATTACATCTTACATGCCCGATGTTGAGAAGCTGACCAGTGATGTCCGAAAACAGAACTCACATTAAACTGGTAAGAACACAATCCTGTCATAGGCACATATTTAGAAACAAAGTGGCTGTTTTTATAAAGTGATTTCTGATTTTCGTCAGTATATATTTGGAATGACACTTAGGGATATTATTGTGTTTTGTTGCTCAGGTCCAAGGATAGTTGCGTTGGTTGCGTGTCAAAAGAGAAGAGAATGCTGCAGCGTTTTATCCTTGCACTTGGCATTTGCACAGAAATCAATTTCGAACTGTATTGATTTGATTTTATATTCTATACCTTTTCAAAAGGCTGCTGTTTTATTTTTATAAATGCAGGCTGCATTTTATTGCACTCTGTCGAATCCTCAAAATAAAAATGACATCAAAAATGGGATTTCTTTATTGCCTTTCTTTAATTTCATCAAAGCAACGAAACATAATTCATTAATATTGTAATGAAGTTAAACTTGAGGCAGCATCGTACAAGTAGTCATGTGGTGCGTCATTCCCTACATGATGCGCTGCAGGGAAAATAAACATTTAATCATGAAGGCTCATTATGTATTTGTGGCCAACTTAGTCATTTTGACAGTAGGCTCATATAGCTAATATTGATACATACAGCATGTGTTGCCTTCATTATAAGGCTTATATAAGGCTTTTAATATTTGGCGGTTTAGACATATTTGTTTTTTGTTTTGTCAAATTTGGCTCTTTCAACATTTTGGGTTGCTGACCCCTGGTCTAGGCCATCCCAAGAATCCTTTTTTGAGCACATTTTGAAGATGAACCTCTTCTGGCCTGAGCAGCATCCCTGTGATTCAGATAATGAACTGTCAGTCTACTATGGCCGCATAACAGCTACACCCCTTAACATAGAGAAAGTCTTTTCTATAATTTTGATCACAATGCCATAGAGGTGATCTTACAATATGTGGGTAGCTGATTGGATGAAATCTCAAAGCGGACTCGGGTGACAAGTGATATATTGAAATAGCGACAAATGAACATTGAAACCAAAATGGCCGACTTTCTGTCTAGCTCTGACCATCACCACTGACCAATTTTTTGTGCGTCTTGATAAACTGTATAATATATAACTGAACTCAATCAGTGTACCAATTGTCATGATTGGAGTCACAAAGCCATACATGGCAAGGAACCGCTATTCATGCCCACCACACCGATACCATTGCTGGTAGCTTCACTGCATTTGTAATGTAGTGTACCCACTTGTTCTGCATGTATTAAGTGGAATGAAGTTGATGTGGTCAGTTATCTAGGATTACTATGCAATTACTGCGCAATTTTGCCCTGTGCATTTTGAACAACTTTAGAATGAGATTTTTTGCCAATCCCAATGTGCATGCCAAAAATGGTGCATTTTCAAGCATGTTCAGGCCCCCAAAAAAGCGACTACTTATTACAAAGAATAATAATAATTTTAAGCAAGCAGCTTTTAGCCCACTTTGAAGAGGAATCTGTTAATTAATTAGTTAATGTGCATGTTCACTCATCAGCAAATACACTGTCAAAATGTTTTTAAATCTGAAACTTTATTATTGCAGTCACACTTTGGATCATACTGCAATGACAATAAAATATTGTGCCTGGTTTTGCAAAAATCATAATTATTAAGTCACTGTGGAGTTTCATTTGCCTCTCACATGGCCACTAAACGAAGTTGATCAGGTTAAGAGAATGATAGATAGATAAGATGGACAGATAGATAGATAGAATAATAGATAGATAGATAGATAGATAGATAGTAAGGCTCAATGATTAATTGCGTTGAAAATACTGTGAAATGATAAAACACAATTTTATAATTCCAAAGGCCTGACCTGGTGACGTGACATGCCCACGAAATCATGTTGAAGATCAAATCAGATCAATTCAATGTTGTTATTTATTTATTTATGTATCTATCTATTTTTCGGATAGTTCGGACAGTGTTTAAGAAGTGCACGTTAGAAATGTTGAAGATGTTACTTTATTGTTATTTGTGCTTTAAATAAATCTGTTGTTTATTATGAAAGACTGATTCATTGCTTGAATTTGTTGAAAAATACATGAGGAGGCTCTTAAAAAAAATTGCATGTTAAATCGCAATTGCAATGTTGAGAAAAAAGTTACATTATTTTCAAAAATCCTTCAGCCCTTGTAGATGGATAGACACACAGGCAGGCAGACAGATAGACAGATAGATAGATAGATAGATAGATAGATAGATAGATAGATAGATAGATAGATAGATAGATAGATAGATAGATAGATAGATAGATAGACAGGCAGAGAGATAGACAGATAGTACAGATGTGAACTTAACAAATGTTTGCAACAAGCCATTATTTAGACTTGAAGCTGTAAAAAATTGAAAGAGTGAGTACAACATGTAATACTTGAAATACTGATGACGAATAACCGAACTTTGTCATGCGCTATTGGCCACGCCCTTTGACTTAAAAATATCATAACCCTTGAGGGGGTTATAATGAGGAGGAGATATTTTTAAAATTCAAAAATTCAAATCAAAATGGCCGACTTCCTGACGGGTTACAGTCATCATGTCAAGAGACCTTTTTTGTATATCTCGTTAGAATGTATCTGCATACCAATTTTTTTTGCTCATGACTACGTTTAAATAAATCCTTCTGAGGATTGGTCAACATTTCTAGGTGGCGCTACTTTTTTTCATTTTGACCTCCCATGGGCTGTGCTCCTATCCCATGTCAGAGCTCTCTGTCCTCAGTCAGTGAACCAATTTTCATGATAATAGGAGTTCTTTAAAGCTGTCACAAAGCCAATTGTAATACATGGCGAGGGATTGCTACTCATGCCCGCCACACCGATACCATTGGTGGTAGCCTCATTGCCTTTGTAATGTAGCCTCACCAGCTTGTTCTGCATGTAATACAAGTGGAATGAAGTTGATGTGTTCAATTATGTAGGAGTACTAAATGTAAGTATAAAACCTGATTACTTCCTGTCACCACTGGGGAGCGCCATGAGTGAGGTAGGAGGTTAATATATCAGGCTAAATGAGGCTTCTCCTCCCAGTCATATTAACTTTCATGTCCCTCGATGTTCTGACCGTGGAGGTGGGGTGGCAGCCGTCTTTGATCATAGTCTGTTAATTACTCCAAAACCTAATATTGATTATAATTCATTTGAAAGTCTTATCATCAGCTTGTGTCACCAAAGCTGGAAGACACAGCCCCTCCTACTTCTCAAAGTGTATCAGGCCCCAGGCCCCTATTTAGATTTTCTGTCTGAATTTCCAGAATTTCTTTCAAACCTAGTTCTCACAACTGACAAAATCATTATCATCGGTGACTTCAATATTCATGCAGATGTGGTCAGTGATAGCTGCAGAATTCACCTCTATAGTCGAGTCCATTGGCTTCTGCCAGCATGTGCATGAACCCACGCACTGCTTCAATCACACCCTGGACCTTGTTCTATCTTAGGGTGTTGAAATTAAACACCTGACCGTTTCCCCACCTAACCCACTTATTTCCGACCACTCTTTTATTACTTTCAACTTCCTTCTAGCCGGTTGTGTGCGAAAGAATAGCAGTATATATACACGACACTTTTATCAAACTTTAAGGAAGCTATCCCCCTGTCTCTTGGTGCTGCATCCCCTCTCTGCTATGAAAGCCTGAGTCCCTCCCTCATCGATCACCTTACTGATAGCTTTGTTACCTCCCTCCGCAAGACTCTTGAATCGGCTGCACCCCTAACAAA
Source organism: Karalla daura (assembly GCA_029224185.1). Lineage (NCBI taxonomy): Eukaryota > Metazoa > Chordata > Actinopteri > Chaetodontiformes > Leiognathidae > Karalla > Karalla daura. Next base: position 3,157,459 of record CM055188.1, on the reverse strand, counting down.
AAAGATTATCTCTAGACCAAGATCCGCCCCCTGGTTTACTCCAGAAACTCAGCACCTAAAGCAGCTAGCACCCAAATTAGAGAGGAAATAGCGTTCAACCAAAAACACTAGTATTTTTCTTACCTGGAAAGATAGTCTGAAGACTTAGAGATATATACGATACATAAGAGATATATAAGATATATTTAAGATACTACTCCTCTCTAATTGAGGAAAATAAGCATAACCCTAGGTTTCTGTTCAGCACTGTAGCCAGGCAATCATAACTCCACTGAGCAGTGTGTCCCTACACATCTCAGCAGTGGTGAATTTATGGACTACTTTAACAACAAAATTACAAATATTAGACAAACAATCACGACCCACTCAGCATGCACGGCGATTAATCCACCCCCTGTTGCAGCTTTTCAGATAACAGATGGGGATATAACCAGGTCACTATCTTCATTTGACCCCATTGACTTGCATCAGCTGACCACTATCATCTCCTCCTCTAAATCATCGACCTGCCTCCTTGACCCGATTCCGACCAAGTTGTTAAAGGAAGTGCTGCCTTTAATCGCCACCTCCGTACTTGACCTCATCAACAGGTTACGTTCCTCTTACGTTCAAAGTTGGAATGATCAAACCCCTCCTTTAGAGACCATCCCTTGATCCAGGAACTTTAGCAAATTACAGACCGATCTCTAATCTTATCTTCATCTCAAAAATCCTTGAGAAAATCATTGCCAACCAGCTCTGTGAACACCTTAATAACAATAGTTTATTTGAATCCTTCCAGTATGGTTTTCGAATGAATCATAGCACTGAGACTTTGACTTAAAGTCAACAATGACCTCTTAATGGAATCTGACCATGGTCTTGTTTCAGTGCTTGTCTTGTTAGATCTCAGTGCTGCTTTTGATACGGTTGACCACCAGATCTTACTAAGGAGACTGGAGTATCAGCTTGGAACCAGAGGCACTGCTTTAGACTGGTTCCAGTCCTATCTTTCAGACCAATATCAGTTTGTTTGTGTCAACGATAACCAATCTCCATGTACTAAAGTCAGCCACGGGGTTCAACAGGGATCTGTGCTTGGTCCAGTTCTTTTCTCTTTATATATGCTCCCTCTAGGTGATATCATCAGGAGTCACTCTATAGACTTCCACTGTTACGCTGACGACACCCAACTATATCTATCTATCAAGCCGGGTGAGCACAACCGTCTACAGCAGCTTCAGTCCTGCCTTGATGACATTAAGGCCTGGATGACTAATAATTTTCTCCTTCTAAACTCTGAAAGAACAGAGTTACTGCTCATAGGGTCCAAAACACCTACGTGACTCCATATCTGATGCCATAGCATTACAAAGTAGTTTTGCGACTCCTTCTGCCACCACTGTAAAGAACCTAGGTGTTAGCTTTGATCAAGACCTGCCTGTATATCTCAGACCTGATAAAACCCTATTGTCCCACTACGACACTTCGTTCTCTGAATACAGGCCTACTTGTGGTTCCACGAATCTCTAAGTCTAGATGGGGAGCCAGATCCTTCAGCTACCAAGGCCCTCTGTTATGGAACCATCTACAAGTTTCAGTCCGGGAGGCAGACACTCTCTCTACCTTTAAGAGTAGGTTAAAAACCCTCCTTTTTGACAGGGCCTTCAGATAAATCCAAGATAAGCTGCTATAGGTCTATAGGTATATAGTCTGCTGGGGGTCCCTGGCACATTGAGCTCTATCTTCTCTGCCTTCTCTGTGGGTGTGAATCAGGTTCATGTTCCCTCTAGCTTCTCTCTCTCCTCTCACAGGGGGTTTTTCACTATGTACACATTGTTGCTCTCCTCGTAAAGTGCTCTGAGATAACAGCTGTTATGATATGGCACTTAAAACAAATAAAGTTGAAGTTGAGGCTAGTCAGGACAAAGCCCTCATCGTGTCCAGCAAGGTTCAAGCTGCCATGATCAAGTATGTAGGCGTAAGAGCTGTTAAAAGTGAAAGAGCGTGAAGAAAAACACCAACATTTGACACATCATAGCATCATTTTTGTAGGTCAAATTCTTTTGATAAGTGTTCGTCACCATTGTCGGTGGATGATCCGTACCTGATTTGTCAATAGTCAATAAGGAAAAAGACCTTGGAACAGCTCCTTCCAAAAGAGACAACAAACAAGTCATAATGGCCGACTTCCTGTTGGGTTGAGGGTGGGGCCTCAAGAGGATTTTTTGTGTGCCTCAGTATGTTACATAAACCCACCAAGTTTCATGCATTTAGGCAAAACCCAGAAGTGGAGCTCGCCATTTGAATTTTTCAAGGAGGCGCTGTTTTGCCCTGTGCATTTTGAAGGCTTTGAAATATGAAATTTTTGGCCGATCCCAATGTGTGTCCCGAAAATGGTCCATTCTCAAGAATGTTGAGGCTATCATTTCAAATTTTTAATGACAAATAGCCAGTCACCCAAACCAAGTCACCCTAGCCAGTCACCCTAGCCAAACTTTGTCATGCGCTAGTGGTCAAGCCATTTGAGAAAATCAAATTCAGTACATAAATTTTTTTCCAGCTTGGTCTGTAAATGATCTGTGCCAAATTTGAAACCAATTGGGTTAACCCCCTCGGAGGAGATGTTTTTGGAGTTTGAAAATTCAAATCAAAATTGCCGACTTCCTGTCGGGTTATGGTCCTGTCAAGAGACTTTTTTGTGTACCTCTTTATGATGCATTTACATAGTCATTTGCGTCTGCCTATGACAAAGTTGAAAAAAAATCCTCATTGACCAGATTTCAAAGTGGCACTATACCACAATTTTGCCCCGTGCAGTTTGAACAACTTCAAAAAATAATATTTTTTGCCAATCCCAATGGGCATGTTGAAAATGTGCGTTTTCAAGCATGTCCAGGCCCCCCAAAAAGCGACTACTTATTTCCTAAAATCATAATGATAGTAATAATAATAATAATAATAATAATAAAAAAAAGAAACAGAAGAGTTTTAATAGGGGTCTCGCAACTTTTAAAGCTGCACGCAGCTGTGAGTGGGTCCTCGCCTGTACGCCTGTCGGGGTACAAGCAACAGCTGGGTCAATGTAGTTCTTAGGCCATCCCAAGAATCATTCTTTTACCATACTTTGAAGAGAATCTCTTCTGGGCTGAGCAGTATCCCTGTGATTCAGATACTTTGGCCACAATACGGCTACATCCCTTGATATAGAGACAATCTTTTCTGAGCTTTTGATCACAATGCCATTAATGTGATCTTATACAATATGTTGAGTAGTTAAAGGGTTGAAATGTCTTGGCGGACTCAGGTGACAAGTGATGAATTTAAATAGCGACACTTGAACATTGAAACCAAAATGGCCGACTTCCTGTCCAGTTCTTACTATCAGTGCAAGAGACTTTTCTGTCTTGATAAATTGTACAAGCCTACAAATTTACATGTTTATACTCCGTAGAAAGCTTTATAAAGAGGGCATTTAGAAAATTTCAAAGTGGCGCTATAGGAGAGACATTATGAAACATTACGTGGCTGTTCAGACAAATAATGCATTCATGTTCAGCAATTCTGAAACTTTTATGATTAAGTGCCTTCCCCAAAGAGCATTTTGAAATATTGATCATGAATAAGCAAACTTTGTCATGAGCTTGTGGGTGGTCAGGATGGAGCCGTCATCATGTCCAGCAAGTTTCAAGCTGTTCAAAGTGAAAGCGTGAAAAAAAAAATCACCAAACTTTGACACATCGTAGCAACCATGCCCGTTACAGAAATTCTTTTGATAAGTGTTGGTCACCATGGTGTCTGGATGATCTGCACCTGTAATTGATGATCTGTAATTTGAAGTCAATCAGGTCATAGCCCTAGGGACAGCTCATTAAAAAAGGAACATCAAACATGTCAAAATTGCTGACTTCCTGTTGGGTTGAGGGTGAGGTGCACCTCAGTATGTTCGATAGATCCAACAAGTTTCATCCATTTAGGCAAAACTCAGCAGTGGGGCTTGTAGTTTGAAAATTTCTAGGTGGCGCTGTTGCGCAATTTTGCACTGTGAAACTTGAACAAGTTTAAAATATACAATTTTCGCCAGTCCCAATGTGCATGCCGAAAATAATCCGTTTTCAAGAATGTTGAGGCCCCCTAAAATGCGTTCTTTGCAGGCTAAAAAGATTAATAATAATAATAAGAAGAAGAAATTTGAGAGGGTTTAAAAAGAAACAGGAGAGTTTTAATAGGGGTTTTCACAACTTCGTTGCTCGGACCCTACTTAAGACTTGTGAGAAAGAAAATCAGTTCAATGAGATAAGAAAAAAGCGTCACTGGGGGAGGTTCAACCAAAGTAAAGATTTAGCCACATTTAGATGTTGATGAGCCCAGACCGCCTAGCACTGACACCACAGTGTGGATGCTCATTTTAGGGAGCTATATGAAAAAAAGATCAGACAGCTAGAGTAATTTCTACTTAGAAAATTGCACCTCCTAAATCGATTGTCACTCTGGGAATGATAGAGCCAGCCAAAAGCTCATCAAAGAGCCAAAAGCAATACCAATTACTTAATCTCTGTAGCTTCCACAGGGAGTCTCACAAAAATTGAGAAGTTTTGTTATAACTGTGGAGAGGATTCTCATATGCTTCCACAAAACTAACACTGTGCTAATGCAAAATAAACTGTTAGAGGCACCAAACTAAATATAACTAGTCCACCACAGGGTTATGCTGTGTAAAAAGCTCTTTGTCTAAGTCGTTCACAGTGACTCATGAAATTACTGAGGATCTTGTATGACTGCCTTTTTGTTATGAAGAAGCGGTTGGATGAAATGAAGCGCAAATGCATTATTGACACAAGGTAACAAGTGCCAATTCACTCATTCTAGTTGGAGTGCTGTTCTCACAGGCCGTTGTTTTTCATCAAAGATGCACTTAACATTGAAGCTGCAGCTCGACAAAAAGTATCCTATGCGGGATAGGTGAAAACAACTATTCAGTTCCCGAAAGAAAGATTTACAACAGCCAGTACCCTCCTCTTGTAGGCACAAAAACCTTATGCAGAATGAGGAGGGTCCGTGTAAAGTAAGGTGGGGCAAAGTTTGTACAAGTTGTACCTATTCAGGGAAAATGAATGATGACATATGCAGGCAACACTACGTGGACCAACACTTAAATGAAGGCTGCCAGAATGTTTGTTTGTCGCTGTGTGTTCTCCAATTGACTGGGATGTGCTCACTTGTTCTGTGCCTCTTTGTTCCCCGACCAGAACATCCGGTCAAAGGTTCTCATTGGTTGAAACTCTCATTTTGATTTTGGTGATAGCCCCATATCTCCACAGCTACAGGAGAGCATAGATGCTAGGATCAGAACAGAGAATTAGCTAGTGCATTGGTCAGACATGATTTCGATGCTGAGTGTCCTTGTCTGAAAGAAAAAAAAAAGTGAACTACAGATGGTGGTAGATTACAGCAGACTGAAGAAGAAGAATGCTTACCCAAACTCTTGTATTTAGGAGACATTCACATTTCAACCAGCTCATTAGCCAAAGAGACCATTCACAACACACTTTAGTACAAAACAATTTGGGAGCAACAAGGCCTGACGAAGTCTCCAGCAACCTTCCAGCAAACAATGGTGAAGGTGATGGAAGGAACTAATCTTCAAGAGGTTGTTGCCTTCTTAGAAGACCTTATTTTTTTTCTAATTTTCTTAAGGAGCATGATGAGAGGCTAATGAAAGCCATTAAATCTATTGCTGATTTTGGCCTCAAACTGTCTGCTTCAAAACTTCCAATTCTTCCACATCAATCCAATACCTAGGGTGTGCGATATCCACACAGGAAATCAGACCTCACCCTGACAAAGGTGCTGATGTAAAAGGATAGCCTTGGCCTCAAACAGCAAAGAAGTTCTGTTCATTTCTAGTTTTCCCTTGGTATTTCCAACAATTCGTGAGGGATTTTGCTCAAATTGTCAGCCTGCTAAATTATTTGTTGAAAGGAGATTTGGCACCCAAGCACAAAGGCACTAGCCACTGGCCATGAACACAATGAGTTCTGCTTGGTAAAAACGGGCAGCATATAACCTTGTCATCTATAAACTGACATCAGCGCCTGTGCTTGCTTTTTCCATCTGGACGCTTCCATATTGGCTTCACACTGATGCCAGCCTGACTAATATAGATGCAATTTTGTATCAGATCGAGGAAGGTCAATCCTGAGTCATAGTTTATGCTAGTGAGAAGAACTACCCTGTGCATGAAATAGAATTTCTTTCTCTTGAATGGGCACTAAGTGTAAAGTTCTATAATTATTTGTACAGGGTTAGCTTTAAGGGTATGACATATAATAATATACTCATATACATGTTGACCAGTGAAAAGTTAGATTCCAGTAGCCACAGATTGCTACTGTCACTGCTGTCATCGTACAACTTCAACATTTAATACAAATTTGGTAAAGATAATGCTGATGTTGATAGACTCAAGGAGATTCCAGGGAGATGATGATGAGTCTTAAGAGCCAAACTGAGGAGTATCTAGTTTACTTGAATGTTTCAACCTCTAACCTGATGAATTCAAGGTCTTGAAAAGAGAGATGGTCAACTATCTCGGAATCCACCATAGTATCAATATAAAGGCACATGAACAAGATGCTGACATGGAGGTGTCTTGCATCGAGACACTGTTGTGTGATGAAAGTGGTTTGAAGACCCAGTCACACGGCCAAATCACTTTGTCCTACCTGGAATGACTTTGGTCAACTGGAAAAGATTACAAAGGGAGATGCCATCGTGCCATGTGGTAATCCACATATTAAAAGATGGGTTTAGACAATGGATGAGAGATCTGAGGATCCAGAAGTAACTCTGCTCTTACAGGACACATCACAGTGACTCCTTTTTGACAGAGCCTTCAGATAAATCCAAGATAAGCTGCTATAGGTTGAGTCTGCTGGGGGTCCCCGGCACATTGAGCTCTATCTTCTCTGCCTTCTCTGTGGGTGTGAATCAGGTTCACGTTCCCTCTAGCTTCTCTCCTTCCTCTTGGCCTCTCCCCGTCTGTTTTCCATCTCCTCCTCTTCCTCCCTCTCCTCCCCCTCTCCTTTGTTATCTTTCAATTTATTTGTATTTTTATTTTATTTTTATTTATATATATATATATATATAATTTATTTATTTATTTATTCTTATTTTTATTTTTCATTTTTCATTTTATTTTTATTATTTTTATTTTCCCTCCCGACTTCCATCAACCACCTTCCATCATCTCACTGCGGTTCCTCCTGCCTGCTACTATGGACTGATTCAATTCAATTCATTGATTTATTTATATCCTGAACTGTTAGCCATCAATAATGTTTTGTTTGTGCCCGCCTGTCCGTCCTGGGTGAGGATCCCCTCCTCTGTCTCTTACCCTGAGGTTTCTCCCCTTTTTTTCCCTGTCAGGGTTTTTCTTGGGAGTTGTTCCTCAGCCTTTGCGAGGGTCTAAGGACAGGGGTTTTTTCACTATGTACACATTGTTGCTCTCCTTGTAAAGTGCTCTGAGATAACAGCTGTTATGATATGGCACTTAAAACAAATAAAAGTTGAGTTGAGTTGAGTAGTGCAGTGAGTATTGCATCGTGAAGCCCTGATATCTGACATGGTGAAGCATGTCATCAACTTGTAATGCCAAGTAGTCATAGAGAAAGAACTTTTAGAGGCGTTCATGATGAGTTAGGACATATGGGCATAGGCAGGTTTTACTGGCCAATGACTTTATAGGTCACTCTGGTTTTCCCTGCAGATCGCATACTGATCAAGGATCAATTGATCAAGGTCAAAGAGTCCTGTTTTGCCATGCTAGGATCCCCAAGACTCGCACTACACTGTACCACCCTAGAGGCAATCCAATAGAAAGATTTAACAGGATTCTGCTGATCTCTTGAGAACTCTGAAGAATAAAAAGGATGGAAGGAAGGAGGAAATATGTCAGGCCTGTCATACATGCATATAATTGCACAAAAAATTATATGACTGGGGAAAAACAGCCACGTCTTCTTTGGTATTAGTGCTCAAGGCCATAACTCTAAAATGTGCCTGCAGTATGTGCAAGTTCTGACTAAAGACTCAAACATGTTTAGTTTGCATAAAGAAAACAAACAACTGAGATGCTCAGTCAGACGTTCAGTCAGGGAATTATTATAAGAAAGCAGTCTTTCTTGACTGACATCAAGAAAGGAACATTTTTTTCTTCTCATTTCTTCTTGTTTTGGAGGATTACTTGTCTAGATTACTTTCTATGTGAAACAAGTTTTATGGTAATTTTTGCATTGTGGATTTGAGGTAAATGTGTTTAGATCCATTGATAAATTGATAGTCTGATCAACCATATCAGATGTGTGGAAACTACAGAAGCTAATTATGACATGCGTATAGAATTACCCACTCTGGCGGGAATCTAATGGCAGTGGTGGTAATGATGGCACCTGCTGCCAGTGGTTAGCAAGGATGTAAGTCAGGGAGCAGGATGGTTGGTTCAGCCCTACTGACGAACATCAAAAGATTTAGATGTAGTTAGTGAAACTAGCTGCAACAAAAGATTTTTGTTGCTGCCTATATCATCACATTTTTTAAAATTATTAGTTTGAGTTATGCAATTATACGTAAATTGGGAAAATTGTTAACACCTGTTCCACAAAAGCCTAGATTAGTTAGTTTAAATCACTTTTAATGGTCACTTTTTCCTCTATGGGAACCATCATCTTAACATGGTGGAAAGGTTTGTGTGCTCCAGTGAACCTGAGAGCTATGTTGTCTGGAGCCATATGCTCCTGGTAGGGTCTCCCTAGGCAAATTAGTCTCAGGGGACGGACCAGACCAAACATGGTTCAAGAAGGCTGCATTAAGAAAAGAGGACAGAGCAAAGGGACTCAGAAAGCCTTTAGCCCAAGCCTGGAGCTAAGCCTAAACAGAGGGCCCGTCCAGCGACTCCTGTTTGTGTGCTCAAACTGTGCCTGAGGCATTTCATGCCTCTTTATGTAGGCCTGATTGATCATATCAAATATGTCTGCAACACTGGCCCCTCCTCCCTCCATTGAAGCAACTTATCAGTCTCTCTAGCACACCTATGCCAGGTATCTGGCTCCTTATACTACAATGTGTTTTTTTTTTGGCATTTGCCCCCTCCACTCACCATACCTGACAGGTTTATTCTTAACATCTGGATCCCTGGCTGTAACGATGCCAACCAACACTCCCACTTTGGCATCCTCCTGCACTTCCATGATGGCACCCTTGGATGGTTGAAAAATGGGCGGCTCATCTATGTCAGACACGCTGACCCGAACAATGGTCTGGTCTCTGAAGGAACCCAGGTCCATGAAGCGAGGGTCCAGGTGTTTGTTTACTGCCTCCACCACTATGTTGTGTGTGCGCTTGCTCTCGAAGTCAAGTGGCTGAAAGAAAAACAAGGTTCTGTTTCATTATATATTCATTTCAGAGTTAAAGTGACGTCACACTGTGCAATCATGGTTGCAGAGACCCAACACTGCATTAGTATATTTGTTCTTGGTTGACTTGATGGCTTCTCTTACATTGTTGAATCTGCAGGACCAAGGCTGAATATGCATTGAACCAAGATATTGGTATTGGGTTAATGTTATTCTTTAATCCTGATAATGTCCCCTCTCACACTGACTACACCAACACACTTAGGAGAACCTTTAAATGACTAATTTCCAACTATTGGCATTCTGTGCTTGTTGTCCTTCATGTGAGGTGGGCATATTTCAGAATCAGCTCATCTCTTGAAGAAACATACTGATAGGATAATTTTGGTCAAATGGAAACCATCCATTGACACCAAATTTTTTTCTTTTTCAGCATTGATAGAAGACTCACTTGTAAGAGCAAACACGAAGTAAGGGAACAGAAATTTGAATGCCATGCAAAATAGGTGCTATCACTTGTTGATTTCTTCTTAGTAAAATACAAATCAGATATTTATGCAAAAAAAGGTAGCACACAGGTAGGCGACAGCCCTTAGTTAGGTCAGTTTGCTTGTAGGCGTTCTGCTGGGAAAGGAAGATACCAAACATTATGTTTGCACTGGAGAGCTGGTGTTTCTATCGAAAATAAATTATACCTGCATATTATGTATGAAGGTAGTCCTTTACATCAATTGTACCTTCTTGATGGAGACAACAGCTTCCTGTGTCTCAACATCAGTAGTAACCTTGAAGAGCTCCCCTCCTTCCTTGATCAGGTAGATCATGTCTGTATTCTCTCCCATATCTGCGTCCGAGGCAATCAGACGTCCAACTGGAGTCCCCGTGGCTGCACTCTCAGACACTGAAAACTGGTACATCTCTGATATGTGGAGTGAGTAAAAATCATACAGAAGATAGTTAGAAGATCATATAGAAGATAATTAGTGCAGTAAAGCAACAGAAGGGTGACAAAAGGACAAAAAGTACAGGTGAAAGCAGTGCAGATGGACAAAGAAAAAATATTTGAAGAAAAGACAGGGACAGATAGGTGAAAAGCTTTTGGTGTAAAGCAGAGGGTGCAAAGTGAAGTGGGGAAATATAGATAGGGAGCAGGAAAGGAAAGGAGAATGGTACGAGAGAGTAACAAAAATAAAAAGGGTAAAGCGTTGACGTAATGGGTTACTGAAAAGGTTAAGTTGATGAGATTGAAGTTACAGTATAGCAACAAATAGTTGAATTTCCCCTCATAAGTAAATCACTACTTCTGCACAAATTATCAAATCAAATTTTCATCAAATTACAATGTGGATATTTTGGATCACCTCTGTGATGTGCGGCTGTAATACTGTATTATACACACAATACATAAGCTGCTCTTTCTGTATCATCAACGCAATGCCGTATCAATCAAGGTTATGGGTCTTTATAGTGAAGACCACAAACATATATCTGGAGTCATGAAAAAAAAGGAATACATTTAAGGGGCATTCACAGCAAAAAGCGGTAGATGCAAGAAGTTGCTCAAAATGTTTGGATCGTGCCAACCCGTCCTCATCCCTGCATGTACAATACCAACTACAGCAATATTGATGTACTAGGCACCATTCAGCATTTGTTAATCGACGCTCTTGGTTCTGAATTGTCTCTTATGGAAACCCCTCACGGCAGTAAGAGACACTCAGAGCATAGGCTCCAACCATCCATTCACATCAATACTACCAGGGTCAGGGCACAATGTCATGGCGTGGCTGACAATCTCAATGGAGAGCCAAGGATTCTGTGTTTTTCTCACTATTTTAAGGATTTCTTTGACATCTTTAATATTTGTATGACATCTTTAATATTTCTCAATACAAACACAACCGTATCATGCCTGCACGCACCATGCTCCGTACCTGGAAACAGTATTGGTGCCGTGCATTAATAAAACTTAAAACAACTGTTTGAAGCAGATTCCAGTGGAAATCAGCAGAGTTTTCAATTGATACATCTTCCTGTGCGTTATTCTCATGCCGCTAGCAATTCTGTGGCAAGATGGATTTATGGGTATCACAGGCTGCGAGATGGACGTATGCGGATTAACTTTGCATTTACGCCACATCTTTTGCTTCCTTATAGTCTCCTTTTAATCCCTCAGCAAATGAATATGATCTTTCGTTTGTTAGGTCTTATGAATAAAATAAATTCAAGTCACAAGCACAGAACGTTGTGTTTTCAAATATTGCTGAATCAATTCTCCCTTTGAACACACCCCCTTCAGTCTGCTTTTTGTATTTCTTATGTGCCTGCATCAAAAGGGAGGAAGGAGAGAAAAATACCTTCCCCGTGAAGTTTCCTCCTGGTTTTTGACTATGTTGCTTGTCAGGAGGTCTTGTATTAGAATCCGCTGCCTCCATGTTGATAGTACCTTCCTTGAGCAGCTTAGCTTTCCCAAGGGCCTCCAAGGGTGTACGGAGGCAGGGTTCAAAGGGTCTGTTTCAGGTCCCACATAGGGTCTGCAGATTGAGTTAAAGGTCATTGGGTGTACTTTTGTGACTGTGGCCTTACCTTCAAAGATGGGAAATGGCAAATGTTCATTAGGAGGTCAAAAGCATCCAGCATGCTGAGTTTGAGACTCTTATTAGGTGTCTGAGATGGCCACACACAATTAAATAACAGGCCAAGGGGGATATGACAGCACCCCTCCAGCACATGGTGACCCAGGTGACCGCCTATATATGCCAAGAAGAAGTTCCCCAAAATCTATAATAAGTTTCCAAGGTTCCTGGTCAGAATTTCTTCTTCTCATCAATCTTTCAGTCTTAACCTTTTCAATCTTTTCAATCTTAATATGTCATAACCATGACATATATGTTTATTTCATGAGAAAGGTCGGTGTAAGGGTGCTTCCAGACTGGGATGCTGCCTCTCTGACTCTAAGATGTCTCTCTCTCTCTCTCTTTGAAACTCTTTTATTTTTTGAATTATTAGTGATACCGATGTGTTTGTACTGAGAAATGTTCACACTGTAATTATAATAAATACTTAAAATAGTGAGATAAACACACTAAGGCAAAGGATCCTCGGTTCTCCAATGAGATTGTCGCTTGCTCCGTGACATTGTGCTGTGACCTGGTCATAATTGACGTAAATGGACTGCTGGAGCCTCTGTTCTGAGTGTCTCTTACTGCCATGAGCAGTTTCCATAGGACACGATAAAGAACAGAGAGCATGGATTAACACATGTTGAAGGGTGCCTAGTGCGTAAATTTGAGACTTTCAGGGGCATGCCAAATAGTCTGCATTTTATGCGCTGAGATGAGAACGTGTTGATCATGCCACTTGACCATTTTTGAAAAAAAACTGCTCATTGCTCCCACTCCGCTCATTGCTCCTACTCCACTGTGCTGTATCTAGTGTGCAAGTCCCGGAAGTGTCTGGAGGCGCACTGAACTGGGAGAAGTTCATTGTCTAGTTCAGAAGCTGTCATCCAGGAGTTCCATCTGGATGGTAGCCCGTACCTCAGGCTGACTGGAGACGAGTTCAAGGACCTTTAGCTCAGGTCGTTACCAGGCTCTCTCCCCGGAACACCAACTACATTGGTGTCACTACAGTAGTAACGTAGTAAAACAAACCACAGAGGGTCTCACAACTCACCAGAGTCCCACATCCTCACTGACTTTGGTTTGAGCCTCTTCTTTTTTGATCCGCACCTGGTAAAAAACTGTAGCTGTGCCATAGAGGATCGTGCCTACACACAAACTACTTATTTTTCCTCCTTGCTTCTGTGCAAACTGTGACATCAAGATAAACTCTGATTGCCACCTGAAAAGTTCAACTTTTCCAACTTCATTCGCACCTCTCCTGTCACTTCATTTGTGCTGCTCCAGACGCTCCAGACTCTCCAGACCAGTGTGCGAAATACAGGGTGTTGATTAATCCATCAGACCCCTAAAATCCTCAAAAGCAAACTTTTGAGGGTGTTTCAAATTTTGTACAAAAAAAATACATATATACTACTGTCAATAATGATCACTAAAATGTGTTCTAAGCTCATAATGTCCAATATTCAGAATTCAATATTCACAAAATCTGCACCTTTTAACATTAATCTTGTGCCCATATGCAAATTAGCCATTTGCCCATTTACAACTTAAGGCACCAGTATGCTTCTGTGCCAGCATGTGCGTCGGCTGCATGGTGCGGGTCCCCAGCATGATTAATTGGGGTGGGGTGCTACTGGGCCAAAATCGTTGTCTACTGCAGGCTCCCTCACTCACTCTTGGTCTCTCTCTCCCCTTGTGTGTTTTTAATAAATCTAAGTGTCAGGACACATCTGGGCAAAAGTGGACGTTTTGTCGCCGTATTTAAACATGGATCCATAGCTTTTCCCTGCTTCAAAATGAACTGAGCTCTCCCACGTTGTCAACAAGGTTTTTGAACGTTCGACTCCACCTAGTGGTGTGGCGAATTCAGTAGGACGCATGCACGAGGTCTCAAATTTTTCCCTGCACAACTCCCTGCACATCTCCATGCAATATCCATTGCACCATAAACACGGCTCTGTCCCCAGTTATTGTTTTGGAAACCCTGGTCCATGACAAGTGCACTGATTGTGTGTTAATACCTGACACACAATCATTCCCTTGCATTATAATGCACAATTTTGCAAAGACTACTGCATGTAGCCTTAGCAAGGGCTGTAATATTTCAGAGATTGGGATCCCCCCAGTGGTATAGTCTACATGATATGCAGGTATACACTGTATATCTACTGGAAAATGTCAGGGCTTCGCATATACTGAATGGTTTAGTCTGCGTGATGTGCCAGTACATGCCCTGTACTCGCTAGATATTTTTTCCATGTATTAGGGAGACCAGATGTCCATCAAATGTCACCAATTTCAATGGGAGAGAAAAAAGGAGCAAAGAGAGAGAGAGAACAAGAGAGCGAGCGAGCACTAACATCCCCGGAAGAGATTGGGACCCCACCCTCCACCCCCCCGCTTGAATGAGATGGCTTGCGTAATACTTAGTAAGGAAGCAATAATATTTATTACACTTCTGGACTCCCCCAAATATTGAAAGGTATTTCACACACTGATCCAGAGGCTTTACATGAGTCATTTGCGACACTTCATTTTTACCGCCTGATTCAAATTTGTGTGTCATCGTGCCATTTACATTGATTTTGATTGTAGAGTTGCTGCTCAGTTTACGTTTACTGCTTTTTGGTGTAATGCCCCTTTAAAGAAGAAACATTGTGTATTCCAAGAGGGAGATCATGTAAAAACACAAAAATGCATTTGTATACAGTAGTCCATCATCCATTGAGTACATGTAAAGCACTCAGTAATGTACTCAGTGATGGCTGATGGTGATATTGATTGGGTGGGCAAAAAAAAAAAATCTCTCCCATCTTGTAAAAAACAGTGTTGAGCTAAATTAAATCAGCCCATCACGAGATAAGTACTGACACCTATCAATCATTTCCAGGGCACCAGCAGCTGCCAGTTGTTCACAACCAACCGCCTGGAGGGCAAAATGAGGGTAGCCCACACAAACAGAAAATGGTGTAGGCGGGACATGATACCCGTCAAACGTTTAGACCTAGAAAATAGATAAGAGCAGATTTGATGTGCTTGGGCTGCATGAAATGAATGATTTATAGATGTCCTTTGACTACTTAGCGCTGTTGCCACTTATGTTTTCACTAGAACTAACAATCTTTCGTATGTTATTTAGGCAATACTTAGGCAATATAGGCAAGACTTAGCCCCGCTCGTCCATTGATACCAGTTGTCACTGCATGTACTGCCTATACTAAAGCACAGAGAGTCACCAAGACACCAAGATCCTGCAGGCTTTATTCATTAAGTGGGTAAGCATGATATGCTGACTTCTCAAATACAATTGAAAAAGCTGTCGGGTGTGTTCCTCCACCTGTAAAGATGTAATAATGTTAAGGTTTGTCTCCAAAAAAGAGGCTTTTAAAAAAATTTGAAATGAGAGCAAAACAGGGAAATTACTATTTATATTTTCTTAGCATGTTAGCACATTGGGATGTTAATAAGACTTTTAAGAAGTGTAAAGTCCGATCACCTCTTTATTGGCAATTTTTTTTAAAAATCACCCAGACTCCTTGGTTTTGGCTAAAATAACATATCTTTGAAGTGAACATGATGGTGTCAGATTGGACTTTTTGCTGAATTATTTTTTGCTTCTGTTCTAAATCTGTTGATTAAAAACCATTTTGCCCAAATATTACATCACCATCTTAAATACATAACAATTCTTTCCTCTCTCTTGAGCCTTACTTGAAGTGAAATATGAAGTGTTCAATGAAACACATCCATTCTCCACATTTCATAGACCACTGACATGGGCTGAAAGTTTGACAGGCCATTTCATCAAATTTGTTTTGAAATGTATTTTTTGGACTGCATGCAAGCCATCAACTTCTACTTCTCAGCTTTCCTGTATCTCATCCTCACTCTCCACCTAAGGTAAGATATTACTAGAAAGACACTCACTCTGTGGGAAGCGCGGTGGGTTATCATTAACATCTGTGATCACTATGGTCACTGTGGTGGAGCCGGAAAGACCGCCCATTTGTCCTGCCATGTCTGTTGCCTTGACAACCAACTCATATCGATCCTTAGTCTCTCGGTCCAAATCTGCTACTGCAGTCTTGATGACCCCTAATGAGGAGAAATTGAGGAATGGGGAAAACAGTGAGGGGAAAGACGGGAAGATAGATATGGAAAAAGAAATGTGCAAATGGAAAGGTTATGTTAGTGACCTAGAACCTGTACTATGACCAAATACATTGCCCTCTCAGTTTGAATATGAATTCTTGATAAGCACAGTATCATGGAGACACAAGTAAGGTTTATTATAGCTCAAACTGGGTCATGGAAGAAATTGTCATATTTGTGTCCCTGCAAGGTCACCATTTTAGAGTTCAGCTCTGATAAAATGAATAATATACAGCGGTAGAATGAAGGCATCCCTCGACCACTCTCAACAGCATTACAAATCTCCCATGGTTTGAACAACTGCAGTCAAAACTGGGAAATGTTTTTTCAAGAGCAAGAGGGGGATACACAGAAAGTGATAAAGCAGGGAGCAAGAGAAAGAGAGCTCTCAGGGAGAGATTTAATGGCTTCATTTGCTTCGAAGGACTTGCGTCTCAGTCTTTGGTTGGGTCAGAAACAGGGTGTTGCGTAAAGGCTTCAAGGAAGCCTTTTATTCTATTGAGTGAATAAAGTCTAACTAATATCAGATGAAGATCAGGGGAACAGAGGGGATTTATATGGTCATCTTTAATTAAATACAAACCACACTGATTACCCAGTGCTGGTTACAGGATTATGATAGACATAATGATATGATTTATGAATCATTATATTCTGTCATTGGTGGTGGATGGGAAATTAGGAATCATCATAAATAAGATTAAAGATTTTTTGTCAGATCAAATACATTTACATAATGCAAACAATACCTGTACAAAACCTGCACGGCATTTATTTTGAAGGCAGCTGCTTTTCATCCAATTAATGTTGCATACATTCCTGAATGTATGTTTGGAAGGGTATCATGGTAATGTCTGGATTATTATCAGTGTTGTTAATTAGTCCATGCTAAGTCCTGTGCTTAGTTTGCAGGGTGCAGTTTGCAATGGCCAACAAGCACAAACATGCCACACAGGATGCTCAGTAGTGACCATCCACTTCATATGTTGATTGTTTTAAGTGAATATGCAACATTTCTATCATTTCAACATTCAGGGTTTTGTGTGTTTCCGGTTTTGCATAATATTTGTATTCACAATGTTTGGCCATTGCGGTGTGTAACCAGGCTCGCCCCTTCCATAGCATGCCGGTGGCCATCTGTCGGTAGCTAGATGGCTGTGTCTGTATGAATATGATTCACATGAACACTGAACATTCTGACTGTGTGAACACACAAACTGTGTTCTCTCTTTTTTATCAGGCCGCGGGAAGGTAGGCTTCCACCTTTAGTGCTAACTGTTGGACTTGGTTGGGCCCTGTTGTGGCATCTGCTCTGTGAGCCTAACTTTCTCTCAATTTCTCCCTTTCAGTCTGGGCTGTTCAATGGGGCAGGTTGCCAGGTACAGGTCTTGTTCATTGTGCACATCTCCCCACCTTTGTAGTGGTAACGGGCGCCTCACTGTTTGCTGTGGACACTCCCTGCAGTGCCTGTATGTGTGTTTCTGTGTGTGTCTGTATGTGTGTGTGTATGTGTGTGTGTGTGTGTGTGTGTGTGTGTGTGTGTGTGTGTGTGTGTGTGTGTGTGTGTGTGTGTGGCTAGGCACCAGGAACCAGGGACACGTGTGTGTGTGTGTGCATGTGTGACTAGGTATCCAGACCAGGGGCATGTGTGGTGTGTCACCCTCACTCTTGGGACAGGTAACCTACCCCTGATACCGCTCCAGTTAGATTTATAGTTGGTTTGAGTGGCAGCCCACCTTCCCACAGTTCCTCCAGGGGCCATATTTACTCCCCCTATGTTGCTTTTCTTCTTTTCTTCTATTGTAGCCAATAAAAGTGGAGCCTCACGTCTCTGTTTTCACTGACATAGTTGCATGGAAGACCCTCTTGTCCTGAAATCCTAAATCTGGTGCATAGAAGTCTGTAACATCACAATATCCTGTGGTGTGAGGTCACAGGTGGCGTTGTCAAGAACCACCTAGACAAGACCCTTAAGTTGACCTGCCCAGGTCACAGGTGCTTTGCTGTGTTTAAGGGTTGTTACTTGGACTGCCATTACTAGACCAAAAGCATACAGAGAAAATTAATTGATGCAGACCAGATATATTTATGATACATTTAAAGCTTTGCTAGATAAGCAGCAAAGCCATTCTTCTTACCAAGCTTTACGAAGGCATGGAGGAGATAGTTATTTATTTTTATGGTTAATTACTGCAAGATATTCTGATCACATGGCAAGGCAGACACCCAAATGCACACAGTAGCACACAGTCCTAGCATGTGGAGAAAACTGGGGATAAGAAACTTGCCTGTAAGCAGCCTGAAAAATAGCAATGTCTGCCAGGGCCTCCACCCTCCAAGTCCCTACTTCCACAGGACCCTCAGATCTGACCCAAATCCGTCCTCTCTGAACATCCTAAAATCCTCCCATGGCTGTTCTGGCTTGGCAGCATGAAAATCGGTGATTAGATCAGGGTCCAAAATCTGCTCAGTGGGAACAAATGATCTCTCCTCCGGACCATATCCCTCCCAGTCCAGCAGGTACTGCACCCTCCAGCTCCACTGTTAATGAATCAACTTGTTCACCATGTAAGCCTTTCCTTCCCTATATATATTTTGATATTTTCGATATTTTGAGGTGGAGAGGAGACACCGGCTCCTGGACCTTTGGGCTAGAAACCACTGGCTTGATCTGGGAAACATGATAGGTGGGATAAATCTTCATAGTCTGAAGAACTTCCAGCGAACCACAACAGGGTTAATAATCCTTCTACATGGAAGGGACTCGCATACTTTGGTGCCAGCTTGTTGGATGCCACTCGTAACAGGAGGTCCTTTGTGGAAAGCCACACCTGCAAAACATGACAAGACTGGGTCTGCAATATTGACTCGCAAGACCTCTCCAACAGGCAAAATGCCTCCCTCTCATACACCTGAAACAGTGGTTGATAGCATGGGCATAATGAACAGAGAGTAACTAGTGTCAGCAAGAGCAAAGACAGCGCAGTGTCTTCTCCAGGTCCTGGTTCATCTGTTCCATCTGGCCCTTGGACTGCGGGTGAAAAGCGGACAAAAGGCTAACTGCAGCGCCCAGTAAACTACTGAACTATTTCCAAAAAGCTGACATGCATTGAGGACCTCTGTCTGAGAACATGACTTGGGGCCAAACAGGTGGATAACATGATGCATCATCAGTTTCTTTGGCGGAAGGTAAGGCAAGTAGAGGGATTAAATGACAGATGTTACTGGATCTAAACTTGCGTTCTCACCTCTGTGAGGGTCCCCTGTCAACCAAATGGAGGCGCCCATAGTCATATATTTCTTTAAACTCTAATGTCTTCTTAATCATGGAATTATTTGCAAACCCCCTCATTTGACCCGCAGCCACAATGCCACAGGTTAGAACTGTCCCTGTAAATGATAAAAAAAGAAGAAAGTTGCGCAAGGTTAATCTATATCAGCTGTGAGCAGCTGTGAGGAATGCCGGGAATGATTGACTGACCTCGGACCCCCTCCGCTGCTCGAGGCCAGGTGGTGGTGAGTATCAAACACCATCTCCAGGTATTCACCTGAGTAACTCACTGAAAAAAGTAGGTGCACCCCTGCTCATAATGTCCACTGGGGGTGTTAAAGCCTGTCTTCCACTCATCCCCTTCTTTCATGCGCACAAGGTGACAAGGTGAGTTGAATGGTGAAGGGCAAAGAGGGACAAGAGAGTGGCATAGTTCTCTGGCTTTTATCCTTTGAGGGTGTCCTTTTCCTCTCCAGGTGATTGGGACCCCTGACCCTGTTTAGGCCCAATTGATCGGTGCATTGAAATCACGTCAGCAGCATATTGGTTGCTGGGTATTTAGGAACCCACCCGGCTGGCGTCTCTGGCAGCTTTGTTCTGCTGCAGCATGGTGCTGCAGCCGGAGACTCTGAGCTGGATTGTTTTTCCTTATAACACTTATAATAATGTTGGTTGTTCCATAATAATGATGCTATAATCCAGTTGTAATCCAGTATAATCTCATGTGTTCATGTAGAAGTCCCAATATGAACACATTGTAATAATATTTGTGGACCAATCCACAGCTAGCACATTGAGGTGCCAGTCAAAGTGTCGAGAAAAAGTCATGTAAGTATTTTTTTCTTTTTCTTCTTTTGCCTTGAAATAAAACTGTTTCTATTGTGACCATCGTCCTTGAGAGACAGAGCGAGAGACAGAGACAGGGTAGAGTAATTTTCTAATCACAGACCAGAAACCCAGCAAGAGAAAACTGGCCTGCTGGCACACTCACTGGTTCACTATGCCTCTGAACTCTTTATTGGACATTTTCTGCAGATCTATTAATTTTTAATCAATTGTTTTTGTACAAACCTTAGGTATGTTTGTATTGTGCGCTGTATTCCTGAATGTATATTGCATAACCATGTACAAATAATGATGCATGTAATACCTGCTATACTGTTCTTTACTAAGATAGATCACTAAGATATTGTGAGAAAACTCCACCCCTCTCTAACTGCAGGACTAGCCACCCTAGAACAAAGCATTTGAGGAAGCCACAAAAAACACAAAAAAAATCTTTCAAAACTACAGGTGCCAAGCAGGTGAATATTTATTTACAAGTGCACAACAAAAAAAAAAACAACATGCAAAAAATACTAATATCGAACAGAAATGGCCTCAAATAGGCAATAGAAAAACAAAAGGGAAGAAAAAACTGTCCACAATGTTGCACTTACTTTCAGCCTCACAACAAGCTGCCACCAGCATGTGTTCTCCACTACTGCAACCCCTGGTACAATGAACCTACCCATTCAAACGTCATTGACCAAGCCCATTCACAGACGGGGGGAAAACTAAAGTAAAATCATCAAAAGCCATACTCCAACACACAACATTGACCCACACCCATATATTTAGTGCAGTAAAGACAAGACAATTACCCAAACATTCCACCCCTCCACAAACATTGCACATTGTAAAAAGCATTTTTCCCATAAACAGCAATAGTAAAAGAGACGACTGTAAAAATGTTGGCAGGACACCCTCAGCTGCAAACATAGCTAATTACTAATCTCTGTATTGCATATTTTTGATTCATGGACGTTTCATGCATAAAAAAAAATGTTAAAGGACAGAAAAGCCACTGAAAAGTTTCGCAATACAGCGTGATGTCACAGCACTTCAAATGTACTCTCAAAGCGCATGTGTGTCGTCACGCAGCGCTTTCTCCTGAATGTGGATTGGTTCATAATCCTGTGTTGCCCGATGAGAGTGACTCGACTGCGCAAGCTCAAAGGGGTCAATGATGTGGAAGCAAGGCATCCATAGGGATGAATAGGCTGCCATGTTTAGTCAAGTATCCACTTCTTATAAAACATCCATGTGAGTGACATGTTGAGTGTAGTGTGACTGTACAGAAGACTACAGAGCTGGATCAGCAGGTATGGCACGGTCCATTCTGCTGGTAAATTAATTTAATTAATGGATGCTGCTCGCGTGGCACATACAACTCTCTTTAGAGTTGTATGTGGATTATGAATCTGCGTTTGGGAGAAAGCACTGCAAGACAACACGTATGCGCTTCGAGAGTGCATGTGAACTGCTGTAACGTCACGTTGTGTTCTGAAACTTTTCAGTGGCTTTTCTATTCTTTAATATGCGGAAAATGCTTTTTGGGTTCAATGGAATTTCTGTTGCAATACAAAGGTCCGCCACTGGAAAAAATCAGATCGCCAGCAGAGGGTGGCGCCCTGTCTTATCCTAATACATCCATGGTGTGTGTGCAAGTGAGCACAAAGTGGTAAATGGACATTTTCCATTATATAGATTAAATTCTGCAAAGATATGCCTGTGGCTACATCGTGTTAAGCAAAAGCATTTGTGCTATGCCATGCAATAATTTGGGTTAGGGTTAGGGTTAAAAAAGGACTAAAATTGTCCATTACTTTGATGATAATTCTGGTTTGTAAACTTTATATTGTATCTTTATTGAATAATAATAACAGCAACAATAATAATAGTTAGCATTCTGTTATTATTAATCACCATTCTGATCGTTATTATTTTTATTATACACAAATCTTTTGAGAGAAGAATGTATGTGTGTATGTGTGTGTGGACTGTATGAGACTAAACTTACCTGTATTTCTGTCAACAGTGAAAAACCTTTCTCCATCCAGGACACTGTACACGACTCTGGCACTGCTGCCATATGTGGGGTCATCGGCATCTGAGGCTGTTACCTTCATAACTGACGTTCCTGATAAAAAGAGAGAAATGCAGAGTAACGTCAGAGAAACACAGTTGGATGTAAGGAAAGAATAAAAAACACAAGTGCTGGAACGTGAGGGGAAAATTGTCTTTAGTCCCTGAATGGGGGAACATCCCACATTACATAAATATGATAATAGTGACAAATGGTGAAAGTTGGAGTGCCATTACAATAGTTGTGTACTTGTCTGTATTCTTGCTTGGTTGTTCCCCATTATAATTTGGAAAGGTCAAGAGGTAATTTTTTCCACATTGCCAACTATCTCCAGTTATTACTCTTGATAACTTTCATTAAGGCATAAAATACAGTAATTGCAACTAAATTTTTTAAGTAAATAATTTCAATTAATAAAGCACTGAAAACGAAAGCAGTGAAAACTGACCAAAGTACTATACAGTGTCTGGCTAAGAGAACAGTAAAATGAGCAATAAACATGATGAAAGCATTTAATAGACAAGCAGCAGTAAAAGCAGAACGTACATTCCAATAGATAAAGACTAGGTTTATGGCAAAGCACAGACATCAATGACCCACACACAGTATAAGAACATGATAACATAGAGCAATAAAAAGTAAATAATGCTAAAAAGCAACACAGAGGTTAAGAAAGAGAAAAG
This sequence comes from Karalla daura, assembly GCA_029224185.1. Classification (NCBI taxonomy): domain Eukaryota; kingdom Metazoa; phylum Chordata; class Actinopteri; order Chaetodontiformes; family Leiognathidae; genus Karalla; species Karalla daura. The sequence goes on along the minus strand of CM055188.1, from coordinate 3,134,429 downwards.
AGCAAGGACACTAAGAGACAAATTACTCCATGAACTAAATGGCGTAAGAGGCCTTTACTTCACATTTGTTCTTTTGCATTATATCTGTAAGTTGTTATTCCCATAGTCAGACATCTCATTCATCCATTATCTTATCCACTTGATACCAGTTGGTGTTGTGGAGGTCTACTGGTGGCTATTACCAGCTCACATGGTGGGGGGTGGATACACCCTGGACAGGCCCGCGTCCCATCACAGGGCACATGCACCATTCATTTCTGTCAGGTTTTGTGTGCTCTGTCTGCCTTTTTTTTCTGTGTACCTGTCTGGCTGCCTGTCTTGGTTTATGGGCTCCTCCTCCTGGGTGTTTCCTGTGGACCAATGTGAGGGTCTCTCTTGCTCATTGGCTGGCAGCTGGCTCGTCAGCCAGGTATTTAATCTACCTGAGCTGAGGAGCCAGTTGCCAGACCGTTGCCTGCAACTCTCCGTGCCTCGTGTCCTGTTCTCCCTGCTCTGTCCTGTGTCCTGATCATCCGTTCTTGGGTTGGTTTCCTCTTCAACCAGGTTTTGTTTCTTTGTTTTTTGTATCCTTGTGTTAGGTTATTTTTTCTTCTAGACAGTGTTGGGTTCTTGGTGTTCCTGTGAAATCCTTGTTTTTTGTTTCAGTCAGTTTTGGTCAGTTAGTTTTCACCCACGGCGACCGTTGGTCCTGGGTGTTTATTTTGTCTAGATAGATAGTTCAGTTAGTTTCTGTGTTTTGTTACTTGTTGAAGCAGAGCTCCAGGTTCATTTTGGGTTTAGAGAAAATTCAGCTCTCAGTGTATGAAACTTCCAGGCACTTATTTTAGGCCTTTCAGCGTGAACACCTCATTATTTTTTTCTTTTTTCAACTGTGAGAAAAATAAAATAAAAGAGCAAAATACATTTTCGTGTGTGCCATGTATCCGAAAGCTGATGTATTTAACTGCTCTAACCTTTGGACCCACATTTTCACATGGCCATTATGTCAGAACCCACTTTTATAAAATTCAAACCAACCAAGGGTATTTTTTTCAGTTTTGTTGGTTTCATGCTCTCATTTGCTTCACCACCTCAGCGGCTGAACTCTGACTTGTGCGTTTCAAAATAAGTTATTTTTCAAAATAAAAGAGCAAAATGTCCTTCATCAGATTATCTACGTTTTTTAACCAGCTGTCCGTGACACGAGCAGAGCTGGTGGACTTAAACGCACGTGACACAGGAACCTAGTCACAAAAGTTCTTTACTGAATGTCTGAAACCTCCGCGAGAAACCGAGTGATCGGTCCTCAATGCTGGGACCGAACACAGGGAAGCGACCTGCAGGAAAGGAGCAGAGAGTGATCGGCGCACTGGACACGGGATCGCTCCGAAGATGGCGATGGACGATCGGTGCGCTGGACACGAGACCGCTCCAAGGATGGCAATGGATGATCCACGCACAGGGGTGCGAGCGTGGTCGGCCCCGAGGACGGCGGGGAGCGGAACACCCGGTACCCGGAGCTCGAGATCGGGGCGAGAGCAGCGGCAGATCCACTGGGGCAGAGGCTGGGGCAGGGTCGGGGACGGAAGGCAGGTCAAACACTGGGGACTGAGGCTGGAGCAAGGTCAGGAACGGAACAGGTCAGGGAGGAAAACAAGAACGGGAGATCTGTGAGTGCTGGAGAGTCTGGCAGGAAACGAAGACAATCTGGCAAGGAATGTGGGTCTGGGAGGAGTATAAGAACCCGGATAATGAGAGCAGCAAGGAGTGTGATAGGACAAACAGAAAGAACCAGGAGGCAGGACCAGGAGACGGTAAGAACCAATGAGAGTGACCGAAAATGTGCAGAATGTGACAGAATGTGACAGAATGTGACAGTCCGTGACCCATCCAGAACGGGTGGGTCACAACCCACCAGTTAAGAACCACTGTCCTAAAGGACAAGGAGTCAGTGATTGTCTCCAGTGCTGTGGCCAGTGTTGCGGGTACAGCAACTGTCGACAGCTTGTGTTGTCCGCCAAAGGTCATTGTTTCTGCCTTTTTCAGAGCTCTACCATGCCAGGGTTAGGGTTTTCCAGTTACATAAAGGCTCCATGGTAAGTATGTTCATTAGCCGGGAGCATTATAGCACTGTTCATTATCCAGAAGGGCTTCTAAGGAGTAAAGACTGACAAGGCCAGCAGATTATCATTAAAGCCATCCTGTCATTAAATCAAACAGTTTAAATCACTATCCCATTGCTCTCACCTACTGCACCCTTTTGTTTTCTTCTCAATATGAGCTGCTAATACGAACGTGGCATATAATGTGGCATGCCTGCACACCGTTTATGAATCTACTGAAACAAATGCATGTGTGGTATCAGAGTGGATCAAGCTGTTTATTCATATTCTGAGTCACAATATGGGATCACTACCTCACAAGACCATAGCAAAGCATGATATTTTCATTACTGGCAAGAGGCAGAGGTCTGTCAATTCTGACTAAAAGTCATTTTCATTCACAGGATTCTTCTGTTATCTTAATTTTCCCCAGGTAACAATCAGTTTGAAGCTCAGCTGTCTCTGGGCACCAGCTGACAGGTGACGCTACAGGTGATCCTACTGTTAGTTATCGAAAGTCTTATTGGACTAATTCAATAATGCCTTTTTTTTTATTCAAATGAAAGGCATTTTGAAGTAATTGAGGTTTTTGTATTGACAGATTGACACTGTTTGGGTTGTCGATTATAACAACTTGTGACGTTGACAGAAAATGTCTTTGTCATGACAACTTGACATTAAATTTGTTTGGAATGTCCTTATTATGACAACTTGACTTTAATCAAAGTGACATTGACAGAAAATGTCTTTGTCATGACAATTTGAGAAATGCATCTATTTCTGTGTGTATGACAAATTGACATAATGAATATGATTGGTTTTCAGACCAATTCTAGCACTTGGTCATAGATGTTTGACAGGATATCCAAAACTGAAAAAAGTGGTAGCATTTTGATTTGTCATTAACATATCATGAAACACTCACACTCAGGAAGTAAACAATATAGCAGTTTAATACCAAGACAGCATTAAATGCAACATTAAATACATGAAATATTTCCCACACATCTTCCAGTTTAAAAGATTTAAAATAATAATAATAATTCACCCATTTTAGCTCATTTAAAGTGCAAAATATCAAGATCAAGATCGTCAACTAACATACCCTTAGAAAAAAAAAGACAGCTGTCACACGCAGAGCCACACTGCAAATCTCCACCGTTCTACAAAAAACTTTCATATAACCACAACAAATCATCCCGAAACAAGACAAGACACCCCAGGGGAACAAAGGGCAGAACATAGAATATCGCTATAGGAACTTTTCTTTCTCTTTTTACATAAAAATCCTTTTGGGGTTTACATCATAAAAGAGCATTTTTATTTTAGAAAAATGTAATAAATAAATAAATAAAATCAAAAAATTCACTTAAGTACACTGGACAATATTAGTGCAAAAAAAGTCATTTGAGCAGCCCAGAGCTGTTAAACTAACAAGAAATTAAAATAATTTAAATACTAAAAGAAGGGATCCATGAGGAAAGAGTGTAGCCAGGCTGCAGGGCGTAGATCATTGCTTTGTACCATAATCTTCTACCATTGATAGAGGCCTCATGTCAGTTACATGAGCATGGGCAGGATGCTATCTGTCAAAACAACTGCTTGCTATGATGTGCATGGTGCATTATCCCCATCACGCAGCCACTCAGTGTGAGATGTTCTTGTCTGAAATAAGAAAGACTATATAAGTACGAATCAAGCACAATTATTCATTTTCATACCATTTTTGTTATTTTTAATTCATGCTTAATAAGGGCAAGTACAGACTTTTTGTGTCATAAAACAGATGTTCCACACACACACACACACACAGACACACAGTGTCTGTGTGTGTGTGTGTTTCTCTGTGTAGACCAGGGAAACGTCCGTGTCACAGCAGGTAGATTGTTTCGTTTATCAAACGGTAATACCCACTGGTTGCTCTCCATCCAGCATGCCAAGCATAGCTTAGCCACTAAATTGCTAAACTTGTATATGTTGCTAGCCGGGTATTCTTGTTGAGATGGATGATGAGCAAACAGCATAAACTAGCAAACTATTTGCTGTGAGATGAACGTTTCATCACTTAAATCACTGCACGTATGAGTCTAATCTTTTGTTTAATTAAGATCAAGAGAAAATTTTATAGTAATGTAAGCTAACTTACCCAGCCGAGCTCCCATCATCCATGGCTCCAACATGTTTTTGTTACAGATGTTCTGATTACCATGGTGTTCCTGTGCCATGCAAGATCCATTTTACACAATTTGCAACTAACACACTTTTAGTTTTAGTCAATTTGAAGTGCTCCCACACTTCAGAAGATTCTTTGGTTTTCTCCTCCTCTGCCATAACTGTTTTACCTTGTGCTGCACAGGTGCTGCTGTGCTTTGAAAATAGACAGTGGCTGTGTCCGAAACCACTCCCTAACCCCTACATAGTGCACTACATGTAGTCCACTATATACTGCCTCACTTGCCAGCAAACACTTTCGGACACTTGACTGTCACCTGGAACTCGTTGATGATTTCACAGTATTGTTGCATCATTTATACATACCAAACTGGCAGAAAATATCGACAATCATTGTTTTATCAACAACGTTCGAATATGAATATATTATTCTGACAATCAAGTTACTTATATTTGCGCTGGAGCTGCTGTGCGGAGTCCGCCATATCGCTCTTTATTCCCGCTGTCCGACCTCAGTGCATGATGGGATATAGGGCTCCAGCTAGTGACCATCCAATGTACACTTGAAATCCAGGTGCATTGTGGTGTACATTAAGGGCCCTAACTCTTGTTCACTTAACATTCGGACACTACTTAAAATGGCGTCCACCCGATTAAGGGCTCTTTATAGGGGTTATGGTTTCAGACACACCCTGTAGATAAAAGATGGACATAGTCTTGCGGTACGAAAAATAAAGCCTACGCAGAAGTCACATTTCTTGCAATCTCGAAAATGTCCCAGGCCTGGCTCAAAGAAACACTTTCTCCAATACACACCCAGTCAAAAAACACCATTTTCAATCATGGAATAATTCATTCAATAATTTTTTTCATAACTCAGATCGGCTTCAACAACTAAGGTTTCACGTGCCAGCATGTAATATGGAGGTTCTCACAGAAGTGAGTGTGCGAGTCACATTAATTAGATGAATAGACTGTGTTTACCTCATTAGTATGGCTGTGTTATTCTCCGATATCCAGTATGGACCGAATAGATCAGAGGGTGTGTTGAGGAAGACAGAGCTGAAAAATTACTTCAGTCACTTGAATCGATTTTATCGATTAGTTGTTACATCCCTAATTTAAATAATCATTAAGTCAATTTGTCATACACACAGAAATAGAGGCATTTGTCAAATTGTCATGACAAAGACATTTTCTGTCAATGTCACTTTGATTAAAGTCAAGTTGTCATAATAAGGACATCCGAAACAAATTTAATGTCAAGTTGTCATGACAAAGACATTTTCTGGTAATGTCACTTTGATTAATGTCAAAGTGTCATAATCAATACAAGCCAAACAGTGTCAACCTGTCATTACAAAAACCGAATGACACTTAATGACAGCAGTCATTAATGTTTATGACATTGACATAATGTTTACGACAAGTTCATGACTGTCATGTGACAGTTATGACAGTGTCATGTCACTATTATAAAGTCTTACCAAAATAGGTCTACTGTTCACAAAGAAACATAACGCAACACAAAGAATCTGCTTTAATAAAAGTCCACGTCTACAGTGGGTGATGTTGGTGATATGAGGACCGATGAGGTTATGGATGTATTTAATGGACTGTGAAGTAAAATGGTACCACTCAAAATAGAAAAGTGTCAGGAAAACATGGGTTTTCTCAGGGCCTGCAAATGATCTCTCAATGTACGTGTAACACCCTGTAAAACAATATTGTCTCTTTGTCCACTGGATCATCAAGAAATGGACTGTCCATGGTCAAAAATGAGATTTTTATGATGAATCTCACAAAAATCCAAACCTAAAAACTGGTTGACCGGGAAAACCAACTCAAAGGAAGAACAGGGAGTAGCAGGACACAGGAACACAGAGCAAAGCAGGACACGGAGGACAGAGAGTTCCAAGCAATGGTCTGGCAACTAGCCCTCAGCACAAGTGGCCTTAAGTACTAGGATGATTAGGGTTAGCTGCCCACTGAGAGGACGAGAACAGAGAGACCTGATAGGAGAGTATATGGAGAAAAGGGATCCAGGTGTGGGGAACAGTGTCCCTGGAGTGGCAGAATGGGGTGGTGGTGTTCTGTGGGGGGTACTATGGGAGTACGGGGTCGGGAGCCTTCGACTGAGGGCCGTGCGGTCACTGGATGACTGGGGCAGGAGCTTGATTCGCATTGCCGGTAGTAAGTCAGACCTGTTCCCGGTGCATGTAGGCCTCCGACAGGGCTGCCCTTTGTCACCTGTACTGTTCATTATCTTTATGGACAGAATTTCTAGGCGCAGCAGGGGGCTAGAAATTGTCCGGTTCGGGAGTCATGGGATTTCATCTCTGATCTTTGCAGATGATGTTGTCTTATTGGCTCCCTCGAGCCAGGACCTCCAGCATGCAATGGGGAGGTTTGCAGCCGAGTGTGAAGCAGTTGGGATGAGAATCAGCACCTCCAAGTCCGAGGCCATGGTTCTCCACCGGAGAAAGGTGGGCTGCCCTCTTCAGGTCGGTGGAGAGTCCCTGCCTCAGGTGGAGGAGTTCAAGTATCTCGGGGTCTTGTTCACGAGTGAGGGAAGGATGGAGCGAGAGATCGACAGGCGGATCGGTGCAGTGGCTGCAGTAATGCGGTCACGGTGAAGAAAGAGCTGAGCCAAAAGGCGAAGCTCTCGATTTACCGGTCGATCTATCTTCCTACCCTCACCTATGGTCACGAACTTTGGGTCATCACCGAAAGAATGAGATCCCGTATAGAAGCGGCTGAAATAGGTTTCCTCCACAGGGTGGTGGGGTGCTCCCTTAGAGATAGGGTGAGGAGCTCTGTCACCCGGGAGGAGCTCGGAGTAGAGCCGCTGCTCCTCCACATCGAGAGGAGCCAGCTGAGGTGGCTCAGGCATCTGTATCGGATGCCTCCTGGACGCCTCCCCCGGCAGGTGTTCCGGGCATGTCCATCTGGAAGGAGACCCAGGGGAAGACCCAGGACACGCTGGAGTGGCTATGTCAATGCCTGGGAACGCCTCGGGATCCTCCCAGAAGAGCTGGAGGAAGTGTCCATGGAGAGGGAGGTCTGGACGTCCCTGCTCAGACTGCTCCCCCTGCGACCCGGCCCCGGATAAGCGGAAGATGGATGGATGGATCCAGGTGTGAGTGACAGACAAAAAAAGACAGGATCAAGGCAGACACAGACACAGAATCATGACAATCAGGCTTTTGAAACTCTGCTGAAACCTAGATGAACTGAGTGAATGAATCAAAGTGGATGTGGCATAAGAGGAGGAGACGGCTCAACTCAAGGTTTCTTGAAGGAAACCTGCTCCAGACCAGGTTAGGTTTACAGCCAGTTATCTCCCTCTGTGAAACATCCCTCCCTGTGAAACAGGCTAGATACCCCTCTTTCACTGATTTGAGTTACCCCCTTTGTGAAACAGAAAGGGTCAACAAACTCAGAGTTTTCACAAAACCTACTTTTGTGAAATGGATGCCTGTATCTTCAAAGGTGTGAGGTCATCACCACTGGTCTTTAGTTTTTTAGATGCTTCATTTATTCACCTCTAATTTGCCTCTTTTTCTGTCTAACACCCTACAGTCATGGTGGATGTAGTGTTCTCCATGCAGAAGTTAATGTGATCAGTAATCAGTGTCTGTACCCTCTGAGGCTTGCATAGTTTCATCCCTCGCACAGTTGTTGCAATCCCTCAGAGCCTCTTCTGGTCTGTTGAGTCTCCTCAGACCTGTTGATTCATATGCCCCCATAGTATTAGTTTTATTTTCTCTTGTGCAGCAGGTGATGTACTGGATGCACTTGAGCAGGGTCAAAGAAGGCGAGGCATGTTAAAGTCCGAAGAGGAAGAGGGCATGCTCACAGTTGGGCTCACGACGGTACAAACTACCCCACCAATAGCAGAGGCAGCACTCACAATGAGAAAATTCCCTGGTTAGAGGGTCTAGCCTAAGCCTAAGAGTTCAATGTCCTTGCAGCAGAGATGTTCCTTAATGGTGTTGTGTACAGTTACACCTCCTTTCATTCAAATAGACAGTCAAAACTCCTTCCTTCCTCTCACCACTAAGATTGAATCTATCCAGTGAAATATGTTGGTCTGGAAACACAGTATCATGTCTCCATGAATGGCATGATTCAACAATCTTGGTATTATTTTGATATTAAGTTCCGTCCGTAAACTCATCCATCTTAATGGGAAGAGATCTTACATATCCCAAAATGATGGATGAGAGGACAGGTCTTATCATGGTGTTGTTTACCAGCACAGGTCTCTGATCTCCTCCTCTCCAACTCCAAAAGAACAAATGCTCTCTAAGCAGTCTGCAGCACAACGGCTGATGCTGGGTGTAAATAATGGAGACCATGCTGCTCCTGGCATCTCTGGACACAAAGAGTTGAATGCATGCACAATATCTATAGTTCTATTTATCTTCATTTCAGTTTCTTTGTGTTACTACTAGGGATGGAAAGACACAACTGTATCGGTATAAGGACTGAGTCAATACAATATCTTTTCATTACTTAATTAATTTGTACATTTAACCAACAAAACAAGTAGTCTAGTACTTATTGTAATTATTTTACTCTGCCTAAATAAGACCTCACATATGTTACATTAATGCATCCTCCAGATCTACGCAATTGTGCATCCACCTCGGCATACTGATGGTATGAAGGTGGGCTACCTGTGAGCTGAGAGCTATGCGTGAAATATTGTAGTACAGAATAATCTAATAGAAACATTTTTGTCATTAGATAACAAAATTGCACAGCAAAATTGGAAGAGAATCTTCCATACTGCACATACGAAAAAAAAAAATCAAAAGAAAGACTTCAGACACAACATAGATGGCTGTTTCCTGCAGAAGTTCTTTGACTCTGCACTTGTCGGCCTCATCACCAATGATGACAACACAGAGTTGAGAAGACTGACACAGGACTTTGTCGACTGGTGCCAGCAGAACCATTTCCTCCTCAATGCAAGTAAGACCAAAGAGATGGTAGTGGACTTCCACAGATGTCAGACTACCGTTCCTGCCCTGGTGAATATTAAGGGAATGGACATTGAGCGTGTGGAGTGCTACCTGGGTGTTTATTTGAACCACAAACTCACAACACAGATGCACTGTACAAGAAGGGTCAGAGGAGGCTCTACCTCCTGAAGAGACTGTGGTATTTGGAGTGGGGGGGGCCTTTCCTTCCTGCTGCTGTCAGACTCTACAATCACCAATGTTAGCTCTATTTCAGGTTTATTTATTTATATTTTATTATATTATACTCTCAATAATCCACTGTAATCACTGCTGTTTTAACGATTAAATTTCCCCATTGTGGGACATTGAAAGGTCTTCTTATTTTTATTGTTACTCTTATTCTTAATCTTAATTAGATTTGCAAAGGCGTACCTCAATCCCTGATTTGTAACTGCGTATTGGCATTGGTATGTCTGTGGGGTAATACTAATTCTTTCTTTAGCCACTGCTTACCTTACATTTCTAGTTGGGAAAAGTTCTCCATGATACCCTTTGTTCTTTTTCTCCTTTACATGTTTCTCAGCAGGGTTTGGCTTGTTAGTTTGTTGTTTTTTGGGTTGGATACCACTGGTAGTCTGCTGTGTTTTTGGTTTTCTTTCTTTGCTTTTCTTTGCTTTTGTTCTTTTGATAGTTTAGAAAAAAAATTGTTTGGTATGACAGCCCATTTGCTACCCATGGGTAAAGTCCTTCAAATGTGTTCTGTTCTCTGTATGAGCCCTGGGGCCCGTTTCAAGTAGCAGGCTGAACATACCCCAAGTTTATTCTGCGACTCTGACTCAACCTACTCCGAGCTTGGAAATTCGCTGGAAGAACACCGGATTTCAATCAGCTCAATCAATTCCGAGTATGTTCAGCTTGAGCTAAGCGCGTGTACCGCGACTATTATAAGCCATCATCAATGGAGTGAGAAAAAATGATCCACTTACTTTACTCCACTGGAGTTGGAGATCTTAATGCGGTCATACAGTGACTTTGAGCCAGTATTTAGCTAGATCAAAGGAGTGTGGAGTTTGGCATGGGAGGAGATCGCTGCTCCAGTTAATGTGAGTTTAAATATATTTTATTCACGTATGCAAACACGGTTATAATGTCGTTAGGTGAAAACTTGTGGAATGATATTAAAGCTAAAATGTATTTCACTTAGATGTCATTGTACTAATTATACGCATGATGTGTGTATGTCTGCATAAAACAGTGCCTTAACATGATTTAGTTTATATGTGAGTATTTTCTAAGATTACTGTTCATAATATAGTTACTTATTGGAAAAAAATGCAGTTTCAAGTGATGCAAAGGAAAAACATATTGTAACTACTATTATCAACTTGGGAATTCTCTCCATCATGGTGGTGACTGCTTTGCTGTTCTATTACTATGTGTTTGTCACTCTACCTTTGTAGTGTGTGTGTATTGTATGTGTGAGATGAGAGTGAGATTGACAGAGAGGCAGACAGAGAGTGTGTGTTATCTTGCAGTTTGAGTCTGCAGTGCATCATCAATAAACCAAAAGCACAGCTTCTTTTCTGCATTTTGCATATAGCTGATCATGCACAAGTTTGATTGGTGAAACAGTTATACAACACTCTTGGCTGTCTTTGATTGGTAGGAAGCAGTCATGTTACAGAGGCTCTAAGAAGTGTCTTCAAAATTACACATAAACAGACCACGTATCGGAGAAAAAAAATAGCAAGTACCAAGTACTCAGTCAAGATGTCACAAACTCCAAGGCTGAGAACTCTGCCTGCAGGAGTGGGAAGGTGATGGGAGCACCGCCCACTGTTCCTCCCACTCTACAAATAGAGGCCCAGTAGAGGCCTTCCCCCTTTTCCTTTGTCTCCAGACTCTGTGTGTGTGTGCTAGTGGTGCTCACCTGAGTTTGCCATGCGTGTTTGACTCACCTCATTGTAAGTAAACCTATTTCAATTCATTGATGTTTAAGTTTCAAGTATTTCAACATGCCGTCAGTAAGTTTAATGGGAATCATTCGATTTAATGTGTTTGTAAGTAATAAGGATAATGAACTTAAAGAGTGTATTCTGATTTCTGATTTAATATTTCATCGTATATTTCATTGTATTTATCAGGCATGTATTACTTGTTCCCTTCCGTTCCCTTTGTCCTTTAGAACCATGGCACTCGGTGACACCACCCCCTTGGTTTAAGCAGCAAAGCAAATAAACAGAAATTAAATGTAAAGGCAACTCCTGTGTCCTGGTGGTTTGTGTGGCTCCAGTCTGAACCTTCCCAACAAATTGGTCCTTCGAGCCGGATGATTGAGCCACACCCCACATGTCCAGAGATCAACCTAAAATGGCTGCTGAATCAGCTGAATCAAAGACTGAAGGCATCAACCCAGATGATGATGGGCTGAACACTGACGCGCAGGCTTCTCCTGAATTCATGGATGAACACCGCGGTGAACAAGACATAACAGAGCCTAAAATGGATAAGGCTTCCCCTGAACCGTCTCAAACATCACCTCGGCCATCTTCATCCACTCGACCTATAGAGCCTGCCCTTCCACCTGAACCATCAATTCCCTCTCTGCCAACAGTATCTTATACGATCCCTGAGAACCCATACACAGGGCCCAGCGGCCCAGAGAGACTCAGAAGGCATAGACGCCCCCCTGACTATTACGGCGTCCACGCACTGCCACAACAAACAGCAATAAAGTCCCATGGCCCACGCAGTGGCGCTTATAGTAAAACGATTGGCTCAAAGTCAGCTTCCAGTCTCCCCTCAGCCTCTCGTATTAGTAGGGCTTCCCGGGGCAGCAATACTTCTGTCTTAAGTGACCTCCAAGCCAGCCTCCTTGAAGAGAAGAAGAGGAGAGATGAGCTAGAGGAGTTAAAAAGACAACGAATGGAGGATGAGGAGCTTGATGCAGAATGTGCATTGATAGACAAGGAAGCAAGAGATGCTCAGCAAAGACAACAGGAAGCACAACAGAAGAGAGAGAAAATTGTCAGAAATGTTGCAACAAATCGACGCATCCGCATTAAGGAGCACGAGCTTGAAGCAGCCCAGCTTGTTTCAAGTTTTATTAGAGAAAACCTCTTAGATGATCACCCTGCTGCAGCTTCTGCACCAACATCATCATCTCTTCATGACCATGTAGCTTCCACCTCCTTTCATGATCTGCCTCCTTCCAGAATATTTACTCCTGCCCCTGTAAACATGAGATATGCTGAGTCTCAAGATGATTCAACACCCCCAATATCACAAATTGGCTATTCCAATGCTCCTCAGATTCATCCTATGCTTCAACCATCGCAGCAATCCACTGTCCAGGTTCCCACCTCTACTGTCCAGTCATATATCCCTCCTCTACCAGCCCTCTCTACCTACCATGCACCTGTAACTCGAGGCTCAGTCCAAGCCCCCAATCAATCTATGCAGATATCATCTCAGCCTCCACATTCTGTGCACTCGCAACCCCCCAACGTTACGGATCTGGTCCTGGCCTCAGCCTATGGGATACCAAAACCCTCACTTCCTGTTTTTGAGAGTGGTCGAGAAAGTGATTTTGCTCTGTTAAAAATGGCCCTAGATAACCTCCTTGATAACCACACCCATCTTACTGAGCAATTCAAATACCAGGTCCTCTTAGAACATCTTAAACATGCAGGAGCCCACAAATTGGCCAAATCTTGCATGCATGATATGAGACCGTATTCCACTGCCCTCCAAGCGCTGCAGGAGAAGTATGGTCAACCAAGACTGTTAGTTCAGAGTGAAATTGGGTCAATATTGAATTCTCCTGTTATTCGCATTGGTGATGTTGAGGCCTTCGATGATTTCTCCCTCTCTATCCATGCTCTGGTGGGAATGTTGCTGACACTGGAGGGCCCAACAGGATCTGAATTAAGATGTGGCTCTCATGTGGATAAACTCCTCAGTAAACTCCCTGTACAGTACAGAGATGGATTCATTGAGCACTGTATTAACCGAGGCATTCTCACTGGACAGGTAACCCAAACTTATTCCCTCCTTGACCTTTCGACCTGGCTACAACTCAAATCAAGGGCCAAACGCATATCAGAGAGAGCTGTGGAGTTTCACAAACAAGAGAAACAGCAGACTGGAAGACGCCAGCCCTCCAAACCAGTCTCCTCTGTTTGCATGCTGTCAACATCTGATGAGAATGCCACATTGAGAGTACCCTCCAAGGTAAATGCCAATGCCATTAAACCTACACCTTACTGTCCCTACTGCAATATTCGAGACCACTTCCTTGGTTCATGTGCAAAATTTAAGAAACTCACACTATCTGAAATTGAAAAATGGATCAGTGAGAAAGGGGGGTGCACTAAATGTGGGAGAACACACAAAATAGATAAATGCACCTTGAAGAGGCCATGTAATATATGTAAAGATATTCACTTGACAATTCTCCATGATCTCCATACACCTAAGTCGGCAACAGTGATGTTTGCATCTTCCCCCTCTGAGCTTCTCTATATTGACCAACCTAATCACTCTCGTAAAGTAATGCTGAAGGTTGTGAATGTACTCATACATAACGGGGATAAAACCCTTTAAACACACGCAGTTCTTGATGATGGTGCAGATAGGTCCATTCTGCTCCCCCAAGCTGTTCAACATTTGGCCCTTGCCACTCAGCCTGAAACCATCTCCCTATGCACAGTGAGACATGATGTAGTGCGATTGGATGGGGCATCCGTGTCCTTTGAAATTTCCCCTCTTAACCAGCCAAATGAAAGACATGTTATTAATCAAGCTTTCACGGCAGAGAACCTTGGGCTGTCTCAACATACATACCCCCTGAAGCAGCTACAAGAGCAATATCACCATTTAAATGATATCCCATTACAGCCCATTGACCATGTATGTCCCCTGGTTCTGATTGGCTCAGACTATGCCCATCTAATCACAGCCACAGAAGAGATCCGGATGGGGCCCCCTGGCGGTCCACTGGCCGTGCACACCCGGCTCGGATGGGCTCTCCAAGGGCCAGCTAATGTAATCCAAACCCAGCCAAATGTTTCCTTTGCCCTTACCTGCTTCAAAAGTGAACTGCTCAGGAATGTGGAAAGGTTGTGGCAGATCGACACTCTGCCCTACGTGAATGAGAAGACAGCCACAAGATCTAAACAGGATAAATTGTCCCTTGATCTTCTCAATTCTAAAACGGTGAGATTAAACATAGATGGTGTAATGCGCTATGCCACTCCCTTGCTTAGAGCCCCTACTATGCCTGTCCTTAGAGCTCCAAAGGAAGCTGTCCTGTCCCGTCTCTGTGCTACAGAACGACGCTTATCCAAGGATCCCAAACTGTCTGAAAAATATCAAGAGGAACTGGATAAGCTGGTGCAGTCTGGCTATGTTCGTCAAATCCCCAGTGAAGAGGAAGACCAACCTAAAGAGATCTGGTATTTCCCACATCACATCGTCGAACATAACAACAAGCACAGGGTTGTATTTGACTGCTCCTTTGAGTATATGGGACAAACTTTAAACAGATGTCTTCTGCCTGGTCCAACACTCGGCCCCTCTTTGCTCGGAGTTCTCCTCAGATTTTGTCTACATCCCATTGCAATCTGTGGAGATATTAAAGGTATGTTTCACCAGATACGCCTTCTGAATGAGGACAAGTCTTTATTGCGCTTTATATGGAGAGGGATGCAACTGGATCAGGAGCCAAGTGTGTATGAATGGCAAGTATTGCCCTTTGGAACAACCTGTAGTCCATGCTGCGCCATCTACGCAGTCAACAGACATGTCCAAGATCACTGTGATAGGAATGAGGAGGTCCTCCATTCTGTCCAACAATGTTTTTATGTTGATAACTGCCTCCAAAGTTTCCCATCCTCTCACCAAGCCAAGTCACTCATTGAAAAGATGCGCCCTCTGCTGGCAACTGGTGGCTTTGACATCAGACAGTGGGCTAGTAATGATCCAGCTGTCATTCACCATCTTCCACCAGATGCAAAGTCTAAAACCAGTGAGTTGTGGCTCTCAGGAAATGGAGATCCCAAAGAACTGACATTAGGTCTCCAATGGAACTGCCTGACAGACATGCTGAGCTACAAAACTAAACTAATCACCTAACATCAACCTACAATGAGGAATATATACAGAGTGCTGGCAAGTCAATATGATCCTCTCGGCTATCTGGCTCCCTTCATAACCCGAGCAAAGATCCTGGTTCAAGACCTATGGAAACAGGAAAGAGGATGGGATAATATCATCAAAACAACACAGATGGAGTCAAGGCCCACCATTCCTCCTCTTGAGTACTAACTGCTGGCCAACCAGTCCACTCGTACCAGCTGAACCAGAACCAGTTGAGGAAATCAGGAAATCGATGTTCTGTGGAACAGTGATGTCAACTGGCATAAACCTTCCTGATTTGAAGAAGTACGGCAACTGGGACGACCTAATAGAGGAAACAAAGACTGTGCTTTATGGGGCGGCAGCTCACAGTTCAAACATAGCCCAGTGTTACATTGATTCAGAGAAGCATCTTCTGCAAAGAGCTCAATCAGAGTGTTTCCCCGAGGAGATGAACGCCCTTAAAGGTGAGAAATCTATTCCAAGGAATAGCAAACTACTCCCCCTGTCCCCTGAATATGACAGTCAACTCGGCCTAATCCGAGTGGGAGGCCGACTCCGAAGAGCAGAGACCCTTGCCCACGACACAATTTACCCTATCGTCTTAGATCCTAAACATCATGTCACTAGACTCATTATTAAACATTACGATGAGAAACTACTGCACCCAGGCCCTGAGCGCGTCCTGGGAGAAATGAGACGGAGGTACTGGATTCTGCGTGGTCGCCAAGCCATTCGCCAGCATCAACATCAATGTCAAGACTGTCAGAAATGGAGAGCTAAACCAGTTATCCCCAAAATGGC
The DNA here is from genome assembly GCA_029224185.1 of Karalla daura. Taxonomy (NCBI): domain Eukaryota; kingdom Metazoa; phylum Chordata; class Actinopteri; order Chaetodontiformes; family Leiognathidae; genus Karalla; species Karalla daura. The sequence goes on along the minus strand of CM055188.1, from coordinate 3,118,264 downwards.
TGATCTCCCTCCAGCCCACCTTCGTTTGTCAAAGCCCCCATTCTGGTCCACAGGCGTGGACTGTTTTGGGCCTTTCACAGTGAAAATTGGCCGTCGCACAGAGAAAAGGTGGGGCATACTCTTTAAATGCTTAACAACACGCTGTGTACATCTTGAGCTCCTCAACAGTATGGATGCCGATACATTTCTGATGGCCTTCAGAAGATTTGTCTCACGGAGGGGAAAACCCTTTGAACTCCTCTCTGATTGTGGAACAAATTTCAAAGCAGGAGAGACAGAGCTAAGAAATGCTTTCCAGGCCATGGCATCGGATTTGAAGCAAAAATTAGCTCACACACAGGTGAGATTCCAGTTCAATCCTCCATCTGCCCCACATTTTGGTGGAAGCTGGGAACGCGAAATAAGATCTGTCAAAACGGCCCTCTACGTTGCCTTGGGGAAGCAAACAACAACAGACACAGTCCTGCACACCGTACTGGTTGAAGTTGAAGGCATCCTTAATTCGAAGCCCCTCGGATACGTGTCCTCTGACCTTGCCGATCCAGATCCAGTAACACCAAATATGTTGCTAATGGGGCGGCTTGATTCCTCTCTTCCTCAAGCTGTCTACTGCTCAAGTGAACTCCTTGGCCGGAGGACATGGCGTCACAGCCAGATCTTGGCAGATCATTTCTGGACAGCATTCATTCGCTATTTTCTCCCTACTCTACAAACCAGACAAAAATGGAAATCTGACAAGGAAAACTTTGATTCAGGTCAGGTTGCAATGATTGTTGACCCCCAGTATCCTCGAGCATCATGGCCCATCGGAAGGATAACTGAGGTGTACCCTGGAAAGGATGGAAAGGTTCGCAGTGCTAAGGTCAGTATTCAGGGAAGAGAATACATACGACCTGTCGCCAGACTAATCCCACTTCCTGAGATCACAAATTGAAGTAAACGTACGTATTTGCTGCACAAATCCGGGGGCGGCTGTCACAAACTCCAAGGCTGAGAACTCTGCCTGCAGGAGTGGGAAGGTGATGGGAGCACCGCCCACTGTTCCTCCCACTCTACAAATAGAGGCCCAGTAGAGGCCTTCCCCCTTTTCCTTTGTCTCCAGACTCTGTGTGTGTGTGCTAGTGGTGCTCACCTGAGTTTGCCATGCGTGTTTGACTCACCTCATTGTAAGTAAACCTATTTCAATTCATTGATGTTTAAGTTTCAAGTATTTCAACATGCCGTCAGTAAGTTTAATGGGAATCATTCGATTTAATGTGTTTGTAAGTAATAAGGATAATGAACTTAAAGAGTGTATTCTGATTTCTGATTTAATATTTCATCGTATATTTCATTGTATTTATCAGGCATGTATTGCTTGTTCCCTTCCGTTCCCTTTGTCCTTTAGAACCATGGCACTCGGTGACACCACCCCCTTGGTTTAAGCAGCAAAGCAAATAAACAGAAATTAAATGTAAAGGCAACTCCTGTGTCCTGGTGGTTTGTGTGGCTCCAGTCTGAACCTTCCCAACACAAGATTTGTGAAAAATTTTGCTCCTCCAAGCATGGTAAGTGTGTGGTCTACTGCTGGGCAGATGTGCTTCTCTTGTCAGACCAACTTGTTTAAATATGGCGCAAAATCACGTCTTCCCCTTAGGCTTGGGGACTACAACTATGCCAGCACACCTTGTTGGGGTTGTGTCACTTTTGAAATCACCCCACATTCTCCAAATGCATGGGGCATGGGGGGGGGGGGGGGGGGGGCATTTCCATGTTATGATGACAGAGTGAATGGATGGGACAACATCTGACTCCAGCTCAGTCATAAAGGAGTTTCCCAAAACTCTAATCTAAATCTAACTGTAAGGTGTCTGTCATGTCTGTCTCATCAACAACTTCGACTTCAACTTCAACTTTATTTGTTTTAAGTGCCATATCATAACAGCTGTCATCTCAGAGCACTTTACAAGGAGACCAACAATGTGTACATAGTGAAAAAAACCCTGTCCTTGGACCCTCGCAAAGGCTGAGGAACAGCTCCCAAGAAAAACCCTGACAGTGAAAAAAAGGGGAGAAGCCTCAGGGTGAGAGACAGAGGAGGGGATCCTCACCCAGGACGGACAGGCGGACACAAGCAGTACAGTACTGATGGCAAACAGTACTGATGGCGAACATGTCTCTCATGATGGGTCCCACTCTGGGACAGTTCCTGTGTGTTTTCCCATTAGTTTCAGGGACAATTAATCTGGTTGGTCCCTGGTGGGGCCTTACTCTCGCATTAAAATGGCTGCATATTTTTCCCTTTCATTATGGAGGCCATTCTTCTGGTTGGGGCCCTGCTCTGGGATGAGTGGCTGTATCTTTTTAGGGTCTGAGCAACAAAGTTGCGAGAACCCTATTAAAACTCTCCTGTTTCTTTCTATTATTAGTTAGGGTCCTAGCAGCAAAGTTGCGAGAACCCTCTTAAATCCGTTGTGTTTCTTTTTTATTTGGGTCCAAGCAACGAAGTTGCGAGAACCCTATTAAAACTCTGCTGTTTCTTTTTAGGGTCCGAGCAACGAAGTTGCAAGGAACCTATTGTATCTGTCCTGTTTCTTTTTATTATTATTATTCTCGGGAATAAGTAGTCGCGTTTTTGGGGGCCTGAACATGCTTGAAAACGCACCATTTTTGACATGCCCACTGGGATTGGCGAAAGATTTTATATTTTGAAGTTGTTCAAAGTGCACGGGGTACAATTGCTCTAAAGCGGCACCTTGAAATCTGGTCAATGAGGATTTTTTCGTCAACTTTGTGGTAAATAAACGAAAATCAGTATGTGAATGCATCATAAAGAG